>JAVIWC010004603.1:0-2686209 GCA_031894815.1 Creontiades dilutus
GGACGGCGCTAACTCTATTATAGTATCCATTAAACTAATGGTGTTGTTCTATGTATCCCGAACTGGGGGAGCAAACCACGTTACCCCCGCCCGCTGCCCCCTTGATATTGGCCTTTTCCCCTCGGAGACTTTGCGCTGTTTTTGAAGCGAGCGTAAAAATAAAAGCTTCACGTTCAGGGTCGCAGCATGTTTTTTTTCCGTCCTCTCTAATAAAGCCTCTTTCAGTTTATCAAATCAACAATACGCCCTGTGGAATCGGCCAATAGAAACGTTTCGACGAACGCAGAATATTTTACAAAATGCGTTTACTTTCCAACGTTTTGAAGGGCTACGACGAAGACAAATCCATTTATGCAGGGTGAACAAATTTCCAAGTGGTGTATTTATACTGGTGGTGTATAAATATGTTTCACAATAATTTACATGGTTTCTGATACTGTCTGTATTTTCTGAGGTTCACTCCATTCATTCAGTTTCCTCATTTATGACAATGATACAATGGCCTAACTTGAAACGGTCGTATCGGACACCTATTTTCCACCTTTGAATTGTAGCACGACAATTCAAAAGTCCTCAAACTAAATCTCATTCACGAATTTGTTATAGAATAAGAAAGTTGATTATCTACTATGCATAAACCATTTCTCGCTTTAGAAACCATCACCCGTTTAGAATCATTTACCCACAACATACCATTGAAACTTTCGATTCCTTCATTCTTAGGCTTACTTTTTTGGTGTTTTATAAGGTACCTAAAGTTATTTCGCCTTCAACCCGGAATTTCATCATAAAATCGTTACTGAATCGCAAAGTCGACATTACCACTGGACAGCTGATTAAATTTGAAATTTTTACAGAGGTTTGTCGCCGTCCAGCTTGCTTATTTGTAATGGAGTTGAAGTTCAAGTATTTTGGAAACTTTTTTTGTTCTGTTGAACTTTCAACAGCAATTAGGCCCTAATTATTAGGGTCTTAAAAGTTGGTTTCTTTATCATGAAAATATTCTAGGCGTTTAGCAAATTTAACGCTGAATTTTGGGCAACACTTTAAAAGAAAGTCGTTTTTAAGCCGAAAAATTTCTGTTTTTATAGCACAAAATATGTTGTTTTTTGTTTTTTAACCTTCAAAAATCATATTTTGAGAGTTACTTGAAATGTAAAAGATTGGCTTGGTTTTTTTCGGTCTTTGGGGTAGTTTTAACATCAAGTGTAGAATTAAAGCTCAAGTATTTCGGAAACCTTTATTGTTATGTTGAACTTTCAACTGCAATAATTGCAACTTTTAAGACCCTAATTATTAGGGTCTTGAAAATTGGAAAATGCTCTTGTCGTTTAGCAAATTCAACGCTAAACCCGGAAATTCGGTCAAAAGTTTAAAAGAAAGTCGTATTAAAACCGAAAAATATGTGTTTTTATAGCACAAAATGAGGTTTTCTTTGAAAAATCTTCAAAAAATCATATTTTAAGAACGAGTTGAGATGGACAAGGTTGGCTTGGTTTTGTTCGCTCTATGGTGTAGTTTAAACATCAAGTGCGTGATACCCTACATACAGGTCTCTTCTCTTCCTCTCAGCTATGATTAGAGAGAGAGTGGGTTTTCCCCATGTCATTGATCTTCCCCGTTTAGGATGTTTTTGGTTCCTCACTCCTTGTTCATTTGTGACACAGAAAGGTGCGAATTGATCATGTTTAAGATCTATTTATAAGTCAATTCTTGACATCAAATATGAATAGCTCTTTTATGGTATAGAGGCCCAGGCACCAGCGAAATTCGTCATCACGTAAAAAACTAAGGAACCCCTTAGTTTCGCCGAATTTCATCCGAGAGCGCAGAGATGAAGGTGTGAGTCGCGCCAGGACTGCGAAGGTGTTTGCCTTTAGTACCTTCGACAGACCAAAGATTGATTGAAATACTGATTTAAAACAAAATTTGTCCTCTAACATTTTTTTTAAACTCTCTTAGTTATCAAGTTATGTCTGCTTTCAAATTTGTTTCGTGTTTTCGATGTTAACTCACTAAAATGATCGAAACTCCCTTAATTGAAAGAGTAACTTCAAATTTGAGCTGCCCGTTGAAAATAGCGATGAATTACCCATCTCTCTGAATGAAAAAATACTAAAAAGCAAAATGGATGAAAAATGAACTGGAATAGGGAAATATTGGAATTTTCGACTTTCTTCTATTCAGAGGTGAATTTTAGCCTGTAATCTTAAAGCAGATATGGGCCACCCTCGCCTTTCCAACGGTGTAATAAACAAATATTGACAAAAAAATGAGTTTGTCATCCGATTTTTTGCATAATTGAGATCATGGTGCATATTTTAGGACCATGGGCTACAATTTACCTCTGAATCAAAGAAGCATAGACACGATTGAAAAAAATTGGATATTTTCAGGTTTTAACAAGTGTTTTTCTGCAAACTCATCATCCATCAATTTAGCTTATTAAAAAACAGTGGGTTTTCATTAGGGATATAACAAATTCAACGCTCTTACTAACGGGATATTCGAATTTTAAATTACTTGTTTATTTAAGGGAGTTTGGATTATTTTAGTGAGCTGAAGTTGGGAGCACGGAAATTCGCATAACTGACCTAACTCGAAAACAAAGCGAAAATTAACAAAATGTTATACAGGGTTTTAAAAAAAAAACAGGGTTTAAACTTTTGTTAAAAGCTAGTTTTACAATGCATAATTGGCCTGCGGTACTAACTAAAGACTAGCACCCTGTCAAATGATCAAATCTCCTAGACTCAACTTTAAAATTTCAAAGAAGCGATAGTTAATAACAACCCGTGACGATACGTTTGAAAAAAACCCTGACCTTTCGAAAAAAAGCGATCGCTCTCAATCTATTCGAGTGTCGTCCAATTTAAAGTCCGCCCTCTTCGCAACGAGCAAAGGAGCTTCTGAACGATCTTCTACGAACACCCTCTCAGGTGTAGGTGTATCTGTTTCCACACAAAACGCCCTCCCTAACATCCTTCTAAACTCCCCTCCGCCGTCAAATGCACCCCATAGCCGTAGGTGTTTTTTTTTCTTCTCCCTATTTCCCCTTCCACCTCGCCATGGAAATGCGACCCTTACACTCATTTTGTGTCCTTTTCCCTCTCTCACTCCCTCTCACTTACCTTTCAGGGGTTTTTTTCTGAGGCAGTTTATCAAACTACCAACAACCATATATCTAACGGCGAGGGTATTTTTTCTCTACTACGCCGCCTCCTCCGCCTCTCGAATCGAGCTTTATGAACTTTTCCCGCTGTAATACACTGTGTGCTTCACTGTAAGAAACACCGTTTGCCTTATAAATTGGACAAGGAGTGCGCACATATGATAAATCTCCTTTACATTTATTGACGTCTGTAATAACCTCGACCATCTTATATGTAAAACTCAAAGTTTGTCTGTATGTATGTATGCATCGTTCTCAACGCATTTCCTGAGTAGCAAGCCAGGTGTGGGTTTTTGGTCAATGCGGCTAAATGAATGAGAATGTCTCCTTGGTCCTGTCAGGTCGCCAGCATAAGGTAAAGGGAGTGGATGAGGAGTATTTTGTTATAGAACGAACTTCCATCGCTGCCCGATCCGTGCTGGAGGACTGGTCGTACCTTGGTGGAGCACTAGTTCGTGTAAACAAGGCTCCACTGATGCCACAGCAGAAGCTTTGCATTTCGCCTTTGCAAAATCCCTAACGGAGGGTGACGCCCAGATTGCAGAATCATCCAGCAAATGGAATGTAAGTCATTAGGTCACGAGGGAACTATGCCGAGATTTCAAGACCAGTCCAACACGCGGGGATTTCTATTTCACGGACAACGAATTTGTCAGCGTTCCACCCAAACACAAAGCTACCCTCCTTCTGTGAAGAAGCGGAAAACGTTCGTAAAAAGAATCACCAACTCGTCAGGTTGTTCTGAATGCAAACTCTCCACTCAAACTCCCCCCTGAGCCGGGTTTTCGCAAGGTGATCCCCGAGCAAACAGCTCGTCTTTCACCACCTTTTTCAACCGGCTCTCGCTCATCAGGAAACGTAAATAAACTCTGCTTCAGCACTTCCTCCCCTCTCTCGCTCTCTCTCACGAGTCCTGCCCGGAACGGAATCCTTTTTCTCATTACCGGGCTCGCTACTGAGGGATTCAGTTCCAACTACATCGGATTTGGCGCGAGATTGAGTCTCGTTTTTTCCTCTTTTTCTTTTTAATTCAAACTTTATGGTCTATGGATAGAAGGAGGAGAGGAGGTAATGTTTTCTTTGTTGGTTACGTTGATATGGCAGTTTATTCGAGTTGAATCATGAAGTAGTTTGTGTTCTGGGGCTTGTGCGTCGGAATGATGTTGACACAATGTCGGTACTGCTAAATTTCGTATAAATAAAAACACTTTTTCAACACGGAGTGAAGATTTTTTATATTTTAACAATTGTAAGCTTTCAAGTAATTAGCAATTTGCAACTCCAGCAACAATCATGTCAACTCAACCCTGCCACTACTCAGTCTCTTCTAAAAATGGAGCCAACCAAGTCATTCAGAGCTTTGGGAACGGTGCATTGCCCTACGAGGCTGCCCTATTCGGCTTATAACACCAAACCTTATCCCTTTCACAACAGTTCACCTTCTTGACCTTTACACCGTACTGCCATTCCAGTTTCATGAACATCTGCCAACTCGGTTCGTAGCATCTTCAGGTATGATGGTACCGTTTTTTATTTTGGTAGGCTTCCCAGTAACAAAGATTCTGGCAGCTGGAGTTTTGTAACAAACATCATTCTTTCTGCTGAAAACCCTAAGGTTGTATGCTCAGCTGACTTATATTCAAGCATTGCAATGGACAGCTCGTCATCCCAATCTCGCTGGTGTTCTGATGCCACTCCGAGAGCATCTACCATAGGATTTGATTCAGTCTCTCAACCAAACCATCATTCTGGGGATGCAATGCAACTTGACATTAATGTTGATAGTAACTCACTAGTCTTACCTAAATTTGCCGAATTCTCGAGGAATAGCACGGTTGTAGGTTGTGAGAATGTATTAAAACACCCACATGATTTATTACACTCAACGAATTTTCTGAAACGCAAATCACAACTGATGAAAAACAAACAAACAAAAAGCCGGGGGAAGACATATTGCAGCCCTGTATCCACAAATTTTATGACATCCAAAAATCTTTTTTTCAGGGTGTGGGGAAAGGTTGAAAACAATTAAAGCTCGTGCGAACCAAACCTTGTGACTCACCTACAACTGAGAAAAACCCTCTTACAACGTAATTTGCTTTTTCCAATCATGTATTCTCGAAGTAGAGTCAATCTTCCAATTGAAACATTTTTTGAATTTTTTAAAAGATGAGCTATGGCATTAAATTAAAGAAACCGAATATTGGAACAACACCTTGTGACAGTTGTAGGTTGTGAGAAATGGGGTAGTTAATCAAATATACCTAATTAAATAAGTAATTAGCTATTTAACTCAAAATCCGCGGATTTACGTAGGGGCCAAGATGTTTTTAACACTCGAAAAAATTCCGAATTTATAGCACAAATAGTATGACATAAAATCACCCATAATTTTTAAAATGACCCAGATAATTAATTTTGAATTTTGAATTTATATTTTCTACCTCCGAAACCGTACGGAGAGTGTCTCTTGGTTCAGGTGGGGTAATTCCAAACCACCACCTCTTAATTTAGAGTTGGCCCACTTATTTCACAATCTGTAATGTCCATGCTTGTTCATTGTCACCTAAGACGGAATTAGTTTTTAATTCATTCATCCGTTCGCTCATTAATTATCATTTTTTCGTGATATTAAGACTTGGGGGACTGAGATTATGATACTACACCCAGAAAAACACGCTGAATGCCAAAGCCGGAGTCTAAATGAGCATTTGAAATAATTTTGCCATCCTAGATTGATGAAATTTCACACTGTGTGCCGATGAGAACCGCACGTGTATTGCGCACCTTATACATCAGTGGGTTTAATACTCGTAGACGCGGCGGGCGGCCTGCGGCAATAGATTGCGGATAAAGGACCTCTCCCTCAAACTGACCCCCCCCCCCCCCTTTCTACCGTCAGATACAACCATCGATCTTAACCCGGCTAACATCGATTTCTATCCATCGGCACAGTCGATATCATCGAAAGTTCTCTCAAGGACCTCCTATTCATTAGCTAAGGGCGGCTAAAGAAGAAGGAAAATCGAGAAGACAAAGATTTGGTCGCTAGAGGTGCGAGAGATTACCGCCTACAATGGTTGCCTAGAAACGGGGCACAAAGGATTCGATTTTGATTTATTATTTTTAATTGTAAACCTTTCTAATCGACTAAGAAAGAAGTTGTAATAATTATCAAGATTTGTATTATTTCTTCATTAGAATACTTAATACGTAAATCACTTCTACTTAAATCACTGTGATATATTTGTTAGATATAGTCCGTGAACATTATCCAAACTCGGCGTCTCGCGCCTCCGTATGTTGCAATTGCATTTTACCTTGCAAAAATAGAGCCACATTTATGTGGATCATTTCAAAATTTCGGTCACATTGGGGTATCGACTTTTCTAAAAAATAACATTTGAAACTTGATCAATTTTCTTTTTTTTAATCAATTACTGCGGTTTTATCGGCATGTTACCCAAGTGAGCACACATAATCTTGAACCTCACTGCTGATACGCCATTTTGAAAAAAAAAAAACTTTTGTAGGGAGTGAGGTATATACTACCTTTTTCCCCCTCTTGAGCCTCCAACCTCCATGGGAATCGCCACTCAAGTCTTTCAAATTAGATGAGTGGAAAGCATAAATTAGCTTAATTTTAGCTACAGTAAATACTAAGGTTTCCTTGCCAAAACCTCACTTGCTACAAGCAGATCTCACTCCCTACAATTTAAGAGGCTATTGGCTGGATATTGTAGGGAGTTACATTAGGGTGTATCGATTTTCAACTTTTTTTGTTTTCAAATTCCAAGTTGAAAAAAAGTTGCTACTAGGTACTACAAATTACCACAAAAAATTTTAGATTTTTAAAAAAATGTTTAGGTCTCCCGCACAAGGCCTAAAGCTTAGAAATTTTGCTAAAAAAGTCAATTTTTACCAAAAATTAAAATAACCTAAAACATGCGTTTTTCTAAGTTGCAAGTTGATATTACACTAATAATAACCACGAACAACTATATAAAAATTATCTCAATAATGTAGCACATAATTTAGGTCTCCCGCACAAGGCCTAAAAGTCGTAGATTTCGGCCGATTTTAGCAATTTTCCATCACTTGGATATCATTATGGTTCATACTTCAAACCTTATATGTAACTAAAACCTGGTTTGGCTTGGTTGGAATTGTTGTAATAAGTGAAAATTTCATTATTTATTTCATTATTTAATAATGAAGAACAGTTTAAGGAAGTTACTTGTATGAAGAATGTGTTGAAATAAACTCTTATGTTATTTGCTGTCACTGTTGTTTATTAAAAAAAATAAATTAAAAAAAAGGTTATAACATGTCACAAAGTTTAGTGTAGTTGTTAAAAGTAAAAAATATTGTTGATTTTTCCATATGACATAAGAGCCTTAGCACTGTGAGCAAGCGTTTTATTGTTCTATTGCAAATTTAATGGCTTATATGTATTCCTCCTTTGATCTTCGCTTCAAAACCTGAAACCAAAGTTATACAATGTATATAGTATTTATGCACTGCAGACCTACTAATTTAAAAAAAAATCATGAGAGCTATTACGATTTCCTGATGAAATTTTAATTTAATATGGAATACAGTAAGATAAAGACGTTATTTAAAAACATTGTATCCACAAATTAGTCTGTACACTTACTTGAATTTTATTCCTTTACAGACGATTTGTGCTGGCTCTTGGTCTCAAACGTTGGTAGCTCTTTACGGTCTTCCAGTCTGGCACATATGAAACCATGTCTTTCGATAAGCCCACGTACGTTCGTTTTGAAGCTTCGGTGACTTCTTGCAAAGAGAATCGAGAAAGCTAGTGCAACCGATATGAAAGGGATAAGGATATTTAAACCCCCTCATATCAATGTTGATGCCAGAACATTATATAGATATGATTGATTGGCTATCCAATTCGGTGACCGAACTGACATAACTGACTCTTGTCACTGATATAAGCCTAGAAGAGTTGAAGTCAATTGCGGGAACTGGCACAGGTGGAAGGGTTGAATTTAGAATTCCTTCTCATACTCAAGCGGTGGAACGAATTGTGAAAGAAGTCACCGAAGCTTCAAAGCGAGTATGTGGGCTGATCGAAAGACATGGTTTCATATGTGCCAGACTGAAAGACCGTAAACAGCTACCTACGTTTGAGACCAAGAGCCAGTACAAAACCTATGTAAAGGAATTCAATTCAAGTAAGTGTACAGACTACTTTGTGGACACAATGAATTTTAATAACGTCTTTATCTTACTGTATTTCATAATTTATTTATTTTTTTTAAATCAGTAGGTCTGCAGTGCATAAATACTATATACATTGTATAACTTTGGTCTCAGGTTTTGAAGCGAAGATCAAAGGAGGAATACATATAAGCCATTAAATTTGCAATAGAACAATAAAACGCTTGCTCACAGTGCTAAGGCTCTTATGTCATATGGAAAAATCAACAATATTTTTTACTTTTAACAACTACACTAAACTTTGTGACATGTTATAACCTTTTTTTTAATTTATTTTTTTTAATAAACAACAGTGACAGCAAATAACATAAGAGTTTATTTCAACACATTCTTCATACAAGTAACTTCCTTAAACTGTTCTTCATTATTAAATAATGAAATAAATAATGAAATTTTCACTTATTACAACAATTCCAACCAAGCCAAACCAGGTTTTAGTTACATATAAGGTTTGAAGTATGAACCATAATGATATCCAAGTAATGGAAAATTGCTAAAATCGGCCGAAATCTACGACTTTTAGTAGGGCCGTCCACTGGCACCGATTTCGGCCGAAAACACATCGGCCGTGCACGGCCGAATAGGACCGAATGATCCCACAACAAGCGAACCAGTTGACGCGCGTCCACTGCATCAGAGCTATTCGGCCGTCATCGGCCGTGCACGGCCGATGGATTTCTAGATCCGAATAAATTGCGATTTTTCGGACGTATTCGGTTGAGCTAGCCCGATGTAGCAAATCGCGCGGTTCTCTCCGTCACTTCCAACAGCTCTTGGGCTTAGCTGGTCTTACACCAAGACCAATGATAATACATTATCCATCTATTGATCAATCACTGCGTGGGACTTCCTAAACATGCGGCACCTACCTAATCTCGGCCTATATGGTCTTTTATTAGAGATTTAGTAGGAAAATACTTGGTACTTACCTGTGTATTTGCATGTTCCGGCATTCCATTGTATCAATCCATGAAGATTCATGTTCCCAATAAATGGAAAATGAAGATAGAACGGTATTCGCGCGAACACGGAACGAAGTAGACTGCCGGAGACCGCCACGCCCGAACGACCGGAGAGAACTGGCCGAGGCCTCGACGCCCGAAGACGAACAGGAAAGGACTGGTCGAGGCCGCCCCGCCCGAAGACGGACAGGAAAGGACTGGTCGAAGCCGGCCGCTCTCCGATACGAGCAGGCCGGCGGAGGGATAGGCGGTCGCCGCGAGGCCCGGAAAGTTCGTGTTTTCGAAGTTTTAGACGCTCGAAAACTTCGGGAACACGAACTTTTTGACGCAACTTCACAAAACACACTTTGAATTAATCTTGAAAACAGAGTACCATGTCCTACTCATGAAAAATATAGGCTCTACTTTTGTTATAGGTAATAATTCCCTCGAAAAGTAGATTGAAAATAACGGTTTTACTTAATGTGTTGGCCCCTACAACGGTCATATCTTCACGTCCTCAGGAATTTGATATCGGACTGATATCACAGCTAAAAAAAGGCTTAATTGGTTACCGATATTGCTTCTGCACAAAATAAGACATTGGTTTGCTAGTTTTTACCATTTGGGTATACACAGTACCTTTTCTTTTTTATTTATTCGGATATCTTATTTCGTTTATTATTCAATAATGAACCTAAGTTAAAAATGGGTTGTGAAAGACTAATTAGTTTAGTAGAAGATAATGTGGCACTGTGGGATATGCGGGACAAACGATATCATCGACGAGACATTCAAATGAAGTTGTGGACAAAGATCGCTTATTATTATTAATCATAGTCGAGTCACCATGTCGTTTATATTATTCAAAATTTAATATTTTTTATTCGGCTCATTTTAAATCAAGGCCAGTATTGAATTTTTAAAATTGTAAACACGCAGAGTAGACTTATCTTAATAGTTATACGCTAATAGGTAGGTAATAATAATTATTATAATTATAATTAGTATAATTATTATACTTTTGGTAGTTATGAAGGAGGTTTATTTTAAGCTCAAAACCAAAACTAAATACTTGTGTTATTGATGAAAAATGTCTTAAATTTTTCTCGTACGAAATAGGCTGCATTTACACATCTATTTTCACCAACGGTAGCAAAACGATCACATGTTTGTGTTGACGCAGGAACATCTGAGGGTAAAATCTGAGATCCTTCTTTATCAATAACAATGTTATGCAACAAACATATGCATTTAATGATTGTGTCAGCATCTTCTGGATTAACGTCTATAGCTTTGTGCTATTTTCAAACAATATAACATCATCAAAATCCATTATAATGTTGCTTACTTTGTCACGAGACACAAAAGCACATGTAACATTTCAATAGCAACTGACGAACTGGACTGACAAAAACCGGCTCCAATGGACTCGCGTTTTCGGACGAAATTTCGTCCGGCGTGCCGGCCGGCGCGTCGGACGATCTGCCGGCTGTGCAGCCGGTTCCAGTGGACGACGGCCCTTGTGCGACAATCGGTGGTGGGGGGTGCCGAAAGACGACCCTCCGTTTCACGGTTCCAGTGGACGACGGCCGCTTTAGGCCTTGTGCGGGAGACCTAAATTATGTGCTACATTATTGAGATAATTTTTATATAGTTGTTCGTGGTTATTATTAGTGTAATATCAACTTGCAACTTAGAAAAACGCATGTTTTAGGTTATTTTAATTTTTGGTAAAAATTGACTTTTTTAGCAAAATTTCTAAGCTTTAGGCCTTGTGCGGGAGACCTAAACATTTTTTTAAAAATCTAAAATTTTTTGTGGTAATTTGTAGTACCTAGTAGCAACTTTTTTTCAACTTGGAATTTGAAAACAAAAAAAAAGTTGAAAATCGATTTTTTCCGGGGTCCTGTAGGCACAACTTTTACATACTTTTCCATGGAAAATGTACATCCACATATGAGGAAATTTTAAAACACTTACAAAACTGTATTTAGTTGAGATTTGAAGGCAATACTGATCAGTGACATAAATGTGACCGAAGATGTGAAATGACCCATATATCTGCACTGTAGATGGACTAAGAACGAAATTAGCCAAGGGTCTTCAGGAGATCATTGAGTCTCCACACCTCGTAAGCAACTTATATAGATGCCAAAGAGAATTACCTAGATGGCTTTACTAGTCCCTTTGCACGTAACAAAAGCTGATATCAAAATATCTACAGTAGTGCAAAATATCTACGATTTTTCCTGTTTCATTCAGTTTTTGTGTGGGAAGTATATTTTTGTTGCTTATTGCTTGCGGAGACGTCGGCCGATTTGGAAGAGCAAGTTCGTCCAGAGTCGAAGAAAAGGCTGAAAACTGGACGCATAAGCGGTGTCAGCAAGCGAGTAAGAATTTGAGTCATGAAATGGGATACCATGTCATTGCAAATGCTGTAAATGGTTTGAAATTACCACCGAACATCAAAGGGAATCACATTATTTGCAACTTCAATTCATCATCATTTCATCATAAACAAGATAGCTACCTTCCTAGTTATATCACCGTTCTTCTTACTTAATATGTAGGAAGGAGTGAAGTTGCATGAAGCCTCCTATTCTTACAGAGTTCGAGTTGCTGGAGGAGAGCAACGTATTCAACATATCCTGCGTATGCCAAGGCATTCAGTGCCATCTATAGCACCTCAAAGAATAATACAGCATACATTAAACAAAGCTTGAGGTTGACTGGTGATCAGAAAGGAATCCTGTATACTTCATATCGTCTGTAAACTCATCTTGTGATGACTGTAGTGATGGGCTGGCTGAGAGTTTTGGGTTTCTATATGTCGAGCAGTGTGTGCTGTATCGAACAAACACTTGAAGCCAGCACACTTCCTCAGCATTTTTTAGGCGGATTCCACAACTTTCATCCAGCCCTCCGGGCAACCGAGAAAGTAACGACGCCCAAGCCCTCCCCTTAATCTGTGAACGAGGCGCAACACAGTGAAAGTTTCACCGCCACTTTTGAAATATTCAAGTGGCTCCGAGCATTAGGGAACCTCCACAGCCGGGAAACCGCCTTCAACGAGGTAGAACGAAATAATTAACGAGGGGATTGGCACTAAGTCGCTCGGTAAGCCCGACATGTTGTTTCCAACCGATGGACTACGTCACAGCCAGAGCCCCTAAGCACTAAAGTTGTTTGATGGAATGTCAGCGGGCCCTTTACACAATAATTATAGCGTAGGTGCGGTAGAGCGGTCGATCAATATTAATGAAATCTACGTACGAGCGGTGCAAATTATGACGCCAGGGTAGATTATTACTCAAGCAACAACCGTGGGGGTCAATGGAAATTATGTATGATCGGAGTGGGCTACATCTGCTAGGGATGGAGTTATGGAAGTTCGTTTAACTAACTACGGGTATCCGGTTGAAAACAATCGGATTGCAACGTACTGTATAAAGTTCATGGTGTAGCATGACCACATGAGCGAATATATGTAACGTTATCACGCATGAATGCGGGGGCGCATGAACAAGGGAGGGCGAGAGTACTGGGAGGTTCAAAACGGGAAAACATCGAGATAAAACGTTAATCATTTATTTATTTATTTTATTTTTTTTATTATTATTTTTTTTTTTTTTATGGAAGCCTGATTTTTTTAAAGTCAAATGCGGTATTTTTCAAGTAATGCATATATGAAATTATAAATTTCAAGATTACCTAAGTATTAAAACTAGTCATTATTAGTTATTATAAACTCAATTAATTTTATCTGCTGCTTAGGAATGCTGAGTATGAAGATTAGGTAGTAGATATTCCCCTATGAGTTGTATTGCTTGGAAAGTAAACGTAAAGTACAATTGCCCTCAAATTTCCACGGTACGGGAAAAAATGGTGCGATATTCTCGTATTTAAATGCAAATTTCTTAGAACGGTTCAATAATTACCTAAGCAAAATGTATTAATGTGTGAAAAATCAAAGAGGAAAAATATCCGGCTGACTGGCACAATTGTCAATAGTGGAATTTTTTTCGTTAATTTTATTGGTCAATGTTTTATATTTAGTCAAAACGTTATTTATGATGACTCCAAATATTTTTTGAGACTGAACCTAGCAAAGTAAATGAAGCTATTGAAAAAATGAATGATTTACTGGAATAAAGTAGGTGGTGCAAAGGACATGGTATGCTAATTACTAAAAAAAAAGCAAGCTATTTTAATTGATACACCAAAAAACATTATCAGAATAGACTAGCAACGCTTAAAGCCGGTGAAAATTGGCTATTGTGTAATACCTTTTGAAGAAATCGAGTCTATATACCAAAATTGATAAGAGAATAAATATGTTGGGTTGAACAAGTTACTGCAGTTTCAAGCAAAGTATTCAAATGTTTGTATCAACTTCTAAAAATGCGTTTGAGCCTACGATGACTGTTCAAAGACAGCAAATACTTTAGTTTTGCCAAATTTTGATTTTTCTAGTCTAGAAAACTGCGACCTTAATTCTGAGCAAATGGACCGGTTCCAAAAAGTTCAAAACTGTTACGTAAGTTATATTTTCAAAATTAATAGAGGTACTCTCATCTTACAATATTTTAGAAAACTTGGATGGCTTAAAATTAAAGAAAGATGATAAACATGGAGCGCCATTCCTTCACCGTAAACAAACTGTTTTGTTACCCCAAAAACCCCACTCCATCTGCCCGAACAAATTCAATTTATGAGTGGGGTTCACAATAAAAATGTTCGTTACATTCATTTAAGAGCCTAATGCAAAAATGTGGCGCTTTCCCAACGAAAAGCTTACTTTGTTGGTGTACGGCTCTGTTATTACAGTACCTCCTTCAATATCTTGAATATCTTTCGGAATACCTACGGTGCGTACAGTATTTTTTTTTCTTTTTTTTTTAGTGGCATAATGTCTTTCTCTTGCATAACCGGCCGACCTTCTAGATGAGACGAAATGAAAAATCGCTTAGACGAATCGGTATGAAAAAGTGATTTGATTCACCCCACGGTTGGGAGGGTAATTATTTTTTACTCAAAGCCCTGTAACTCAGTGCTCACTTCGTGGTCTTCATTCAAGAATTTTCCAATACGTATAAAAGATGAAAGAAACATTTAAAACGCTGCAAAATGATTACACGAAGGTTTATTTCTGCGGTAGTAGATAGCGATTCTTAACGCACTAAATCATTCGCGCAGTAACAAAACAGTGAATGAATTTACATTTGAGAAAATAGTGGTTATTAAGGTATAGCGGTGAGTAATGGATATGGAGGAAAGCTCATTGAGACAATTTGCAATACATTTATTCGAAATAAAAATAGGGAAAGGGTATCTAATTTAACTGGGGAAATAACATTAGAGGAAAAATAATGGATTAGTACACCCTATTATGAGAAAATTTCGAATGAAGTCCACAAATTTCTATCATCTAATGGTTTCAAAGTAGGTTCAAAAAATAGAAATTATCTCAAAGCTTCATTACGTTCTGTAAAAGATAAAGAAAACGAACAATACAATAGAGGGACTTAGATGCTTTTCCGGACTCAAATATTGTGGGCGGACAGGTGGACAATTTAGGGGAAGATATAATAACATCAAGAGGGTTTAGGGATAACAAGGGAGAGTCAGCGTTTGCCAATCATCTATTAAAATACAGTGATCATTTCAGTTTTGATTTTAAAAATAAGCAGTTTGTAGAATTCGTATACATTTGTCCAAACGGACTTGTTCTGAATGTCCTAGCAAAAATAATTAATATTTAAAATAATTAAAAGCTGGTAAATGTTTTAATGAGGATGTTGCCAAATATTCCACTATAACTTTGCTTCTCATTTTTCCATTTCTTTCATTTTTATTTATTTGCTCTTTTATTTGCCTTTATTTGCCCCCACCTCCTTCACCACCGTAACCAATGGAATTGTATATCCTTTCACTTTCAATGAAATCACGTGATTGGATATTCCCCTCACCTCTTGAACAATTGGATCGAAGCTCCAGCTCTCTTTCAGCTGTCGCTATACAGGGCGTTACATTTCGTGACGGTCACAGGCCAGGAAAAGATTCTACGGAAAATTTCTGATTGAAAACGCCTCTTAGCAATTGTTGTTTACACCCTTGGAAATGTAGTTTTTTCAATTTTAAGATTTTTCTCGTTTTTTCGACATTACCGCATTAAAACTGCCATATCTCCCACATTTTGCGTGTGATTTCAAATCTGATTCCACTATTGGAAAGAACGTTAAATTTCCTATCGATTTAAAGCAGAACCACCTTTTTTGAGCCGGCGAAACGGATGGAAAATCAGCTTGAAAAGGACACATTGTCAAACGTGGAGATCTCGACTTTCTTCAAACGCTTATGAGCCCCTGTATAAGGCATGTGAATTTTAGTCTGTAGTGCTGAACGATGCAACAAAATCTAGGCTTTCCAGTGATATAACCAGATTTGAAATTCCTTGTAGTTTCCTGGGAGAAAATTTATTTCAAGTAAGAAAAACGTGGTTTTTCACTGAATACTCCGGTGTTTCTTCAAGCGTTAATTCGTCTGGTAAAAAAAAAATTCGAACCCGTATTTTTTTAAAATTATTAATGAAGCATTGTAATAAATTGTACATTTTTACTGTAGATACTGTTCAAAATGTCCCACCATTCTGCTGAATGCAGAGACGGCACCTCCGCCGAACGATGTCGACTGCTCGCTCCAGATCCCAGGTGTTTTGCCCCTTGTAGTGAGCACATTGGTGGACATTTTGAACAGTATTCTTTCCAATAGTGGAATCAGATTTGAAATCGCACGCAAAATGTGGGAGATATGGCCGTTTTAATGCGGTAAAAAAAAAAAACGAGAAAAATCTTAAAATTGAAAAAATTTCTGTTTTGGACGGGAGTCAATCGCTGTTACAATGAGTTTATGAAAAGATAAAACTTGCTCTGGGTGGTCTCCCAGTGCCCCTTGCTCTGCCAGACGTTCACCCTCGTCGTTACCTCTGATACCACAGTGGATAGCTGCCACCCATCCATCCATCATAATAAAAAAATTTTGGATATTAATCCTATGGCAATATGAGTAGTTTTCCTTGATTATAAAGTTGATTAACCCGGACGACGTCGGTAGGGAAGTTCATGTTTACGACAAGAAAGAGTAAATCTAGAAGATTGTGATATAGCCAAAAACATCCCTGGAACTTGCTCGTCAATGACCACTCACACGCATGGAAATCAGTACTAAAGTTTTTGAGTTTTTGGAGCATGCACGAACCAACATAACATTTTTGTATAAAGAGATTTCACTTTGGTTAGTACTAATCAACAACTGGTTGTTTAGTTCACCGGTAAGTAGACGTTTATTCATCTACCAAGCCGTTTATGAAAAATTTCCTTCAATGCCTTATTTGAATCTACGCTCACAAACTCACAGTCAAACCCGACAAACTACTTAGGATCCTATAAGTACCGGGTTGTTTGGAAAAGAGAAAGAAAAAAACTTGCTACTTCTATTTTTATACCCTAAGTGGATCGACAGTTTAAATTGTTAGCAATAACTTCAAGCCGCGGAAGTTTTTTTTTATTTTTTGCCTCGTCTTTTTTATGTAATTTGTTAAATTTAATTTTCGTCGTAGACCCCCATAACTTTCCGTTCGGTGAACCTTTAAAACTTTTCCGATACAAAAGCTTACCAACTTTTAGACAAGTTAATTAAAAAGGGAATATAAAGTTGAGCGAGGGCGGTGAGGGGAGTCTGCCCTTTCGGCTGGATCATATCCACTTTCCTTGGCGTTTTCAGAAATAAGGAAGAAACTGGTAGGGTGTCAGCAGACACTCTCCGGTCTCGCTTCTTAAAGCTAAGACGCTGAGAATTATTACGGAAAGCTTTATCATTTCAATGATAATCCTTCGTAGTAGACCAAGAAAAAACGTTTCAAAAACCCTCAAAATTTGCTGGTATGGATTTCAAGATGTGTAGGATTAGAAAATTGAATTAAAATAAGAGACAAAATTCGTCCGTCCGCCGAATATAGAGCAGAATAATTGACCTAGGTGAACAAAAGTCATATTCCAATTTAATGATTTACGAAGTCGGATGGTATTGGGTGGATGGTCCAAAGATGAGGTACGAGTCTGTTGATGTTGAACCTTCAAAATTGGTAGTACAAGAACGACGCCTCACTTATTCGTGTTTAAAAGTGTTGCGATCAGGACATTATAAAGCTTCAAACATTGTACCTATCATTTGTTCACGGAAAGACTTTACAACTAGTTCTAACCAATAGAGTCCGTTCAGAAAGGTAAGTTGAAATGCAATAAGTGTACAAAATATCCACGGCTCTCGAGTGGAAATGATTTCTAAAGAGATATTTGGACAGTTTCTTGTCTGTAATTAAAATTTGACGCATTAAAGGCAATACCGTTTTTTTATTGCAATTTATTAATGAATTTGGTAAAATTTCATCGTGTTCTTTATTCAATTAGTACTATTAATCCAAAGAACGTTACGTGGTGTGGGTTAATACTACTATTATTTACATTATTATTTTAGTGGGATGAGACCGGGCTGTACCCATAGTCTCCTCCATCAATTTTAATAAGAAGAATACATTTTCTGTTGCTGAATTTATTCTTGAGACTGATCTAAACAAATTGCCAGAGTCGTCATCTTTTCGTTGATATTCACTGTAATTTACTCTGCTCTTGAGCAAAATGCAAATACGATCGTACGAACGATCTCCAAGCCAACAGCGACATTCAGTGCTCTTTTAATGCTGGTTACTTAAGGGAGCACTTATTTTAATCCCACACTCCCTCTTACATCTTCTACAATATCCCAGGATCAGATTTTGGTTAGCCTGGGTCTTCCCAACTTCTCAATTTTTGACATTTTCATGTTCACCATTTCAGCACCAATAGCCTTAGGCTTTACGAAAATTTATATAAAAGGTCTGGTTGAGTTCAATGTTTATTTTAGTTGTTGTGTTTAGGTGGTAGGGAGAGGGAGACAGAGAGAGAATGTGGATGAGAGTGAGCGAAAAGGGTAGAACGAAGGACCCATGAAAACGGAGGGAAAACGTTTGAGCGGTCCCACAAATTGTGGTCAGATCCCCCCATAATCCCGTTCGAATCGTTGAAAGTCCCTTCAAGCCCCGATTCTATCACAAAACTACCGAGTCTTCAAAAGGAAAGGTGTTAGTATTTTGAATGCTCTACCATACATTTCAACTCAATAATTAGCCGGATTATCCATCGATCGAATAGTTAGCATCCGCGTGACAGCCCCCAGACAAAAATTTGTGATCGTATCCAATGAAAAGGGAGTTATATTATTTTTCGTCCGTCATAGACCACCATTCAGGGATGACACGTTCAATTTTGTCAGCATCGTTCTTATTTTAGAATTCTGTACTATTTTCAAGAATTAAGCTGAAGTATGTACTTGTGATGGAATGTTACTTTATAGGGAACTTTCAATAACTTATACTCATCAATATTCAGATTTAAGTATCTTCAGATATCACTTGGTTGTATGCAAACGCACATAACATGGTGGTCAAAAATAAAGATTAATTGATAAGTTCATCATATCCCTGTCACTGTCGGTTTTGCCTCTAGTTTTCGCAGGAAGATGCCAGTTAATCGTTGGTGGAAAGCGCATTTCGCTGTTTTGACGTGAAAACTTACCCTTACTGGGGTTTTTCTAAGATAAAACCGCGGTGTTTGAACTGGGTTTGGACAGACTCGGCTGAAGTCAGCTCCGTATGGAAGCAGCACTGATCTGAGAATCAACCACTATGGATGGATTCCGTAAGTTTAGTAAGAACATCCCACGTCCAGAAACCACACAGAATTGCCATTTTGCAGTTTTGACCGGAAAACTCTCAACACGGTAAATCAGCGGTGTCAGAACTGCATTCAAAGCTGGGTTTCCCTTGCAAAGGGGCAACCGTTTTTCTAGCGGGCGTCATCCGCTGTTGTAAAACGCTCACTAGTTTCAAGAGACGTCATCAGGCTCGATGCTGACCGTATTTGGAATCAGATAGGTCTCTTCTCACTTCTTTCTCATCCTTGGCTTTCAGAAAGCTCTCATTAACAAGTTGCGTGGTATGTTACTCTCTACCACTCGTGATCACGCCAGCATACTCCGTTCGACAATATGGGAGGTGTGGGCCAATTGCAGAATTAGAGTTTATCCTAAAGTTAACCCTATCTAAGAAGAAGAACAGTTTTCGCAAGAGGAATTGGATTTCAAGCGTGACGATGGCACAGTCATTTCACCGTTTTGACGAGAAAATTCACAACCATAGGTTAATCCAACGTAAACCTCCGTAGTGGAACTGGCCCTCAAGTGCGAAAGGAGCTCCGTCACCGCGTATACCGCTCTCTCAAAAAGGCTGCTAAGAGGGAATACTTAATAAAAAGAGGAGGGAAACAAAAAGAACGCAAATAGGTACGTAAAGAAAAAAATACGTAGGCTAAACCACCCCTCCGACACCCTCACTTGCCACCCTCTAAGAACTAATCTCTTCCTTCTAGTCATGGCCTGCCCTTTCCACCTCCGTCTCGGGGGTTTTAATTAATTCTGGCCATTTTTGTTTTTAATTCACTCCCTTCACCCCTCCGCCACAACCCCTAGCCGTCTAAGTTTCTCTTTTTTTCTCCAGTTATTTTCTTTGTATCTCGACAACAATGTATCTTTCGCTCTTTCTGTATATTTTTCTTGAGGTCTTACCCCCTTGGATTCAACGCTCGCAAAACACCTTTTTTTTCTCTCTCTGTTCCTCCTCTTCGGAGTTGCAGTAATAACAGTAAGGTTGAGATATTTCTACCTGTCCGGTAAAAACAAGAAACCTACCCGGAGTTTTTTTTTCGGGGAAGGCTAGCTCGAGTAATAAATTAAATCGCACTCTTGGTCTCAGATTATGTTACATGATAAAATGCTGATCCTGACGCAGGGAGGTATTCATTCTTCAGCATTAATAATTTCTAATATTAACGTAACGCGGCATTACCGGGAGTTCGGATGAGAAGAAACCACACAACCCTGTAATCCATTCACGGGCCGTTATTTATTATTATGAAGGAAAAATTTCTCTCTCCAGTTACGAAGGTATTTAGGGAAGATTTGTGTTCGCGGGAGGAGGTGAAAAAAAGGAACACCACTAATATCATAAATTTTCTTATTTTTTGCAATACTGCTTCCTTAGCTGATTCGATTTGGTATTCAAAGTGTTGTACAGTGACTAGACCTGTTTCTTGTCAAATCTAGACTACACTGGTCTAATATTTATCTGATATCGACAAATATACAAATATAAAATCTAGTGGTCAAAAATCAAGCGATCGATTTTGAACATTCCCGTCAAAAAATGCATTTTTTGACTTTATTTCCTTACAGGTTTCCTTTCCAAGTTATTTTACTTTTAAGATTTTTTTCGAATTTCCGATCTTAAGTCACTAAAAGAGGCATAACTCCCTTACAAATTTTCCTAATATCAATTTATCTAAAGAAATCATTTGCTCTTCCATTGCCTGATTCGACATTCTCAAGATCAACGTTGGCCGGAGGAAGTTTCAGATGATTCTGTTTCCTATCCTCAAAACTGTTCAATGTAGGATACTAAGACTACTGACCTCCCAGAAGACAAAATACTTATTTTCATTGATCACCTTAACAAGTTAAGGACTGACATAGAAACAATGTTTACCGATTTGACTCCTAATTGGAGCGTAAATCCATTCTCATTTGAAGCTGTTTATTAGCGGTTAGCTTGGGTTAGCTAGGGACACTTATCCACAACAATTATATTGATATAATAGAAATGGTAAGGTTGAGATAAGTATTACTCCAACTCCAGAAAGGACCAATAGGCCTAGAAAGGTTGGGGACCACTGACCTAGACCTTGACAAATTAGTACAAATATCAACATCACAAGAAAAAAATGTTTTTGGCATGCAATTTTTTAGACAAAGTCCAGTTTGAATGATGAGAAACGAGGGTTTTTACCGTGAAAGCGACGTTATTCATCCAAGATCGACTCGTTACAAAAAACTTAGTGTGGTTTCGAATACGTAAGGAATTTTTAGTGCATTCCCCTGGTTGGAAGACCTAAATCACAGGTCAATCCAGTACTGAGGGAATGTGATCTTATTATTTAAAAATTTTAACTGTTGATGGATCCCTCATTTGTTGAGTGTGGAGGGTTGAGAGGGTTACCGTTCGATTCAGCAAAAATTGGAACCAATTGCATTTTTCGCAGTAAACCGATTTTGGGTGAAAAACGTCGGTTTCACGGTATAAAATCAAGTTTTTCCGCATTCAAACACACGTTAAAAAAAACATTTTCTCTTACCGTTGGTAAAGCTTAGATTCGGGAAAAGTTTTCCCTGGGAAGTGGGAGTTATAAAACATGTTTATTATGGGCAAGAGAAAAGATACAAAAAATTTTGACATACTTTTTCCAATTTTATCTTTGAACCCATTTGCCACATTCTAAGTCTCGATGACATTTTCTGTCATTTTCGCCCGAAGGAGATAGGAAGTTTAACGCTCTTTCCATTGATGTTCTTAAATTTGATTTCAGAGAGAAATTTAGGGAATTTATAGAATGGCTATTAGCCATTTTAGTTACAAAAAATTCGTTAGAAAGTTTGAAAATACGACAAATCTTAAAAGTGAAATACTCGGAAATGGAGCCACTGAAAAAAAAGTATAGAAAACATTTTTTATTGAAGATGGCCACTAGAACGATAATTGGATTTTATTCATTAAGTTCGTTACACCATACGAACAAAACCCATTTATGTAAATGTGCTGTAAATTTGTGTACTAACGGAATATGAAATTTGATATTCAACTTTGTGTGATTTGATTCGAGCATTTCTAGGAGAAAGGCCTTCATTTTTGTGGGTCTGATTTCTGTCTTTAAAAGCTCCATTGAAATTACCATCTACTGTCTTCTGAAACGTTAGAGACTCGCAGGGTTTTGAAGAGAGCAGTTTATCCGCCGCAATACATTGTCTATGTAGTTCATGGCTTCCTGTACTGGGGAGATCTCACGTCCCGAGAAGTTGTAAAATGAGCCGCCGTTAGAGGCACGACCGTTAAAGGTAACGTTCCAACAGGAATCGTTCCTCGGAACGTGATACGGAGGTGGAACAGCTTGCAACGATTAAACCTTTTCCCTTTTCCTCGATAACAGTTACACTCGGAACGATCAAGCCCTAACTGCACCGATACAGGTCCCTGGGGAACTGGACTTAGTCATGGGATCAAGAGGATGAACGGCGTTAGCTGTGGCTATTTAGCCGACTACAAATGAAAACTTGTTTTAAATTGATAAAAATTTGTTTTGAAAGATTCTTGTTTCTCTCCGAAAACATTCTAGATCTTAAATTTAATTGGGCTTTGCAACTGTAGTGCACCTAAAGGATGCAAATCGTTTGATATATTTCTATTTAAATAGATGCGCTGATACTGCACTACGAGGACTTTATAACTGAATACCCACTGATTTGATCGATGGTGTTTGTTAGAGAAAACTTCATTCCTCGCGTTAACTTTTCTCAGGTCGTCGAAAAGGCGAAATCAACTAAACACGTGGGTAACCCCCTAATGCGCCCGCCTTGAAAAAAATTAAGTTTTCGAATTCTCGATTCTTTTTATCAACGCGCGGAAACCAACTCTATTTTTCGGGGAGCCCTTTTTTGTACGTCAGACGTTTAAAAAGTCAAAGGTTCAACATTTTAATGTGGTTAGCCCCGTGTTTTCTGTAGCGAGTGAAACGAAATGTCGATCCTAAGCTGGGGAATGAATTACGAAACTTCCCCATCAAAGGGGAAACCTCCCGCAATAAATTGTCCGAGGCGTAAAAAAAAACGATTTTCCGAGTTCAAAAAGCTCGTTTCTTTCCTATCAGACCAAAGGATTATAGGAACGTAGTGAGAGAAAAAAAAGTTCCAGTCATGCGATGCGGTTGGAGCGAATTTTGTTAATCATCGATGCATTGCTTCAGTGTTCGCCTGTAGGTAGCGGAAGCTTTGTTTTCACTTTTGATAGTTGAAAAATGTTATGTTTCCAAAATCAAACTATCTACTTGTCTGTCTGCCTTTCAACTGTATGTCTGCGTGTTTGTGTTTCTGTCGTGTGTCCGCAGATCAATTTAACAAACTTTATTCCTACAGTTTTCATCCACTTTGAATAACATGGAAGGGAATCTGGGATCAGAAATCGGCCAAGAATGAAAGAGAGTGGGTTTTCCTGACTTCATTTTTTGTGTTGGGTAGTGAATAATCACTTGAACGGTAGTTCGTTCAATCGTTTAATGGGAACATCAACCCTCTCCCCCTAAGATATTTTGAAATACTGTTCAATGCATAGTGTGTTGAAGTACGATTGTAATTTATATCGCGAATATTCGTAATCTCGCCGTATTTGATAAATAAAATGCTGTTATGAACTTTTCAGGGAAAGTGTGTTTTAAATGTTCAGAAATCTGTAACCCACATCAAATCCATGAGGCCTCTTTTTCTCAGATTCCAGTGATTCGATTTTAAATTTGGATCAACTTGATCGTATCATAAGTGACCGCTGCGCAGGCGAGAACGTGAAATCCTAGCAACAAGTCCGATTTCTTCTGTTTTCATTCTATTTTGATTAGATTGCTATAGGATGTGTGGGTTAGGTAGCAGTTTCCCTTTATAAGTATGTTACCGACGAGAGGAAGTTATGAGCACTTTTTGGTTATTCACGTGATTATCAAGATGAAAATACGCCTTATCGCTCATCATGAGGATCACGTCTTCATCTTAGTCTTCTAACATCAACAAGATTCTCTGGCTAAACAGAAGCCTTTTTGGACCGCCTAAGAGAACAAATCCCGCAATATTCGTGAATTTAAGGCGTCAATCCAACCCGATATTGCCTCGATCTGGGGTGACATACTTGAGCAAGCCATATGGATTTTCTGCGAACTACTCCAAGAAAGGAGGCCATTAGATGACCATAATTAAGACCACTAGAATGTAAAACAAAATCCCTTTTCAATTCGACAGTTTAAGCTTCATTTCAACCCGGTATCATCAAAATTGATCGTTTGAAAACAATTTAAAATTTGTTCGACCCTGTTGCGCCACCATTTATTTGAGAGACCGTAGCACCTATCTTGAGTTCTTTTCATCGCAGAAAAGTGTGATACTTGGATTGCTAACATCTGCACCCCACCAATATTGGATACTCGCTATGTTACATTTACATGATTCTGGAGTCTACACTTTCTACCTGATGGTGACTGAATTTCCATTTTCTTCGAGACAAATTTGCTAACACCTTTCTTCATACTATTAGACATTACAAAAACACCTCCCACTTTGATAATCCAATAATCTCAACGTTCATAATTGTATACCAACCTAGTTAATAAATGATTACTAAAGCCACCTATTTCCTATCAGAGGTATCAAGGAATCATTGAACTTCATTTATTTTTCGACACCGTTTCACATTACTTTTCCACAGCCGTGTAGGCAGAATTTACTTATGCATGTACATAACTACTATTTATTAAGTGTTGAATTCATTATACTTGGTGAACTACATGATTCAATCTTTATTTATTTACTCTCCCTGATTAACATCTACCTCAACTTAACTTACAGTTTAACTCAAGTTCTACTCTCCAATGCCTCCAATCACTTCTAATAATTACTATTGAAAGTGGTCCTTCGAGTTTTATCGTACAGCATTATTTCTTATAACATACTATTTATTTATTAGCCTGTGTACTCATTTCTTTCATGACAATTGACACTTATTTGCAATATTAAAAGTTTGCCCTAACTTAAGTAACATTAATTGTACTCTAACGGATCTAGAAGGATCCGTTCCAAAGACCAGCAAATCAAGTTCTTACCAACATTAAAAGTTGTTTTTTGTTCTTGTATAGATCTAATAGATCTACAAAATAAATAGAAGATGTATATGTGGAAGTGTAATAAAATATGTTTCGATTCAATTGTGCGAGGATTATGAGGACGATTCAAATTACGGGCTTTTATTTATACCGTGCTGGCAGGGTTGGTTACATTTCTGCCTCAGACGTATGGGACCAAGAGAACGCGGAGGTTATACCTCACCTTCAACACAGATCGGTCGTGCGGGTCTGCCAACCTTCCGTCGGTCACCAACAGGTAGAGCTAGACGTACGATAGGATAATACGAGATCAAGCGTATAAGTAAGTAATGCTCGCATTACAGGGTCGTCTCTATGTCCGGTTTTTTATATTACCACTCTTGAAAACATCATAATAAACATTTTTAAAAACTAGACCAAATTCTTAATTAAAAAAAAAAAAAGGATGCAAGAAAATCGGTAATGAGCAGCGCCTGAATGTATTGTCTGTTTTCCAATCCAGTTCCCCTCCCAACGAAAAATTCAAAATATCCAGGATTTGTAGCACGGCTGCATTAAAATTGAAGAGGAAAAAAGTGTTTTTCAAATATACAGTAAAATCAGATGAAAATAGTGAAGAAAAAATTATTTACCAATATTACCCCCTCCATTCACCGCTTTCTTAATGAAAATTGAATGTGCTGAAATATGTATGAATACTAAACCGAAATATTAACTGATCGAATAAAGAAGGACATGAATCGGTCGAGACTTCTCGCTTGAGGAGCTATTGAGAGGTTTGAACTTAAATCATTCCCGACCCTATCAGCAAATTTTCCGAAGTTTATAGCACAACTAGTCTTTAATTGGAGTAGAACTAAATTAGAAACAAGAAAAATGGTTGAGAATTATAACCTGAGTAGCGTCGACAAGATTTGTCGGAAAAATCACTTTTTTACACTACCCTCTCCTATTTTTCTCTTCCACTATGAAATTCGAAATTTCCGAGGTTTGTTTAACAACTAGAGTACTAAAGCTAGGATCGAACAAACAAAAAATGACGAAACTCGGTGAAGAACAGTGGGCTAGGCAGTGTCGATATAGCTATAACATAAACTTTCTTGAAACAAATCCACTGCCGAGCAATTTTCTGGTTATTTTTATAACTACTTCCAAAGTAGCATCGAAGGGCCGTGAAATAGTTATCCGAATCCCAACATATCCCTGTTAAAAATACAGTCCAAGTTCATAGTTCTTGGTGAAACATGACGTAACCTTCTGCTATAATTTTGAAGATGGAGGCACCAAAATCGAACATATCAAGTGACGTTGCTAGCCGAATGGTTTTTTTTTTTTTTTTTTTTTTTTTTTTCTCCAAAACTAGACAGATCCAAGGACATAGAATTTCCGAGAGTAATCGCGTACTGATTCTCATAGTTGACGGAAGTTAGAAAAATGAAGAAATTATACACTTGACTAAAACGACCCGTCATTATACAGAATGCCTAGTTCTATGATATATAAATTAATTGCACCATTGTAGATGTTTTGAGATCAGCTTTTGTTTCTAGACCAGTAAAGGTTGATTTTCACGACAGTAGTCTGTACGACATCTACAAATCAAGGTGCGAGTCAAATTGATCCACCGAGTTCCAATATAAACTAGATTGCATCTAAACCTTGCATGCGGAAATGGATGGTGTCATTTATTTATTTTTGTTTTGGTTTATTTGCCGCTGATGCACATGCTCCTTTCAATCAAAGGGCCCCTAACCTAGTTAATAGGTATTCCCTATTCTTGCTAATTAGTGTTTGTTTTGGGAAAGATTGGACGATTGAAATGAAAACATGATTATAGGTTTGTACTGGGGGAAAAAAACAGTACCTAAGAAAGTCAGATGAACCTAATTTTAACATGATACTTGATACAAAAACGCTGAGGAAAGTTGAGACATTTCAAACGAAACTTTAGACAATGTACTACAATGTGGTTACCATGTAGCATAATATACAGGTTTTTCGAAACAAATTAAATGTTTCCATTTCAAAATATTGGTTTTTCATTTCAAAATAAAGATTACCTTTTGTTCTTTGGAATACCTCCGGTCGACACCTTTCCTCGACGAGACTGGACTCCTCCAAATGTTCACCACTGGATGGCTCACTTTCGACCACTGTGGAGGTCACCGGGTTGACGGACACCAATCGCGGAAACGCTGTCACTATCCATAACTGAATTTCTCAAGATTTTTGCACCTCAGCAAGATCGAAACGTTTGGAATTGATTGCTACACGCAAGATGGAAAGTTAGGAGTGACAAAGGGAGAGATTCGATTGCTAGAATACGCTACTTAAAGAAGGGACACACGCGCGCGATAAGGAATGCATAAAGAAGGAACGCACGCGTTAAGTAGGAATAGTCCACTTCAAACGCGATAGAGAATGGACAGGCAGGCTGTCCTTCTCTTTTCATTAAGTGCTTCTGTCCGCTCATTTCAACGATTTTTTTTTTTTTAAACGAAATATCTTCATTTTGAAATGGAAAGCCTATATTTTGTAATGGAAAACCTGTCATTTGACTCGGAAAATCGATGATTTACGAGGAAGAGTTATTCTAACAAGGAATAATAAACCTCGTTACGATGTGCATTTTCGGATGCGTAACATAAATCACTATCTCAAGATATCACATTCAACTTTGTACGGGGAGAAGAGGGTGACAGCTCTGAAGTTGTAGATATCAAGAATTGCTTATCTCGGTTGTTTCGAGTTGGAGGTCTTACCAATAACCTACCTCCTCAGAGACCTGACATTAAGGCGAAGAGGCGATTGAGCCCTCTTAACACCCAAAAATATTCATTATGTTATATATTATTTTCATCATCTTCATGCTGATAAATTAAATCGTGTCAACTATCCCTTCCGATTCCCTACAACAGCCAATTTGACGACGAACCGAGTGAGAAGCGACGTCGACCGAAACACGAAAATCCCAGTCGCCGGCGATTGGAGTTTGACGGCCGAAACAATCGGCATTCCGACCCCTATCAACCGTTTGTACTTTTGGGATCGATAAAAGTGAATTATAGTTCATTTAAAGTTGCCTTATCTGGCACGCGGGGCGTCGCGTTTCTCCCCGTAATGGGGCGTAACGGCCGACCCCGATCCGGCGCTGCCAAACTATGCCATTACAAAGTTGAACTGGGCCCCTGAGACATCCACAACTGCCATTCATACCTGCAATTCAAATCAGTTGCGAAGCAAAACGTTGGAGGGGAAATGTACTAGTCAAACATCAACTTGGACGGAGATTTATCTTATTTTGGAAAACGATCCCGATTATAACACATTGGTTTATCATTTTCTGAATAATACTCGATCGGTCGTTTCATTGTAAGTAATGTTCGGGGGTCATTTTTAGAATCAGAAATTGCAGTTATTTGATATGGTTCAATTTTCACCAATCAGGAACCTATCTCAGTAAATTTTGAGTCCAAAATGTCTGAGAAATGACACCTCATGTGCCTGTCACTAAAAACCTCGAAACCCCACGTTTCTGACACGTTTCTTACCCATAGCATCTGTAAGTGCGAGTTGATCGAGCTGGCTTGAAGTTTTTACCAAAAAGATCCTACGAGAAGAATAGATTTGTAACAGCCATTCTGGGGCATTTTTTGCGTAGCAGGCTAATTGAAACGTAAAATTACAACGTTTGAGGGGTTTTAAAAGAGACTTTTATTTTACGATCGCAAGAACTTACTATAGAAAATAATAAACCATGAATTCCAACATGTGACGCAGTAAAAACAAACATAATTATGTAGTTTTAGGACCGAAAACCATCTAGATTTCTATCGTTAGTAGTGAAATAAAAACAATGGAGTGGTTACTTCTGCAAGTCTGATTGTCATAAGGGTTTCGCATTGACACATGGAGATCAACTAATAATCACACGATAATGACAATACTCTTTAGAAACCAAACCGTTATTCCTCAATTACCGCCCGAATTTGAGTGAGTCCAAGCAAATAAGCCTTCAGAAAATTATGCACAACCAAAACAGCATATTCTCCTAAAATGTAATCAATGTGTGATAAAAACTTTAAATATCATACTTGTAACAACGATTTGCCGATACTCAAGCATACAAATAACCATAGCTTTTCGGAATGATGTAAAATTCAACGAGAATAAAATGAGCCTATGCTTCGGCTGCCGATTCGGATTTTGAAGAGTGCCTGAACCTCTAGCTTCCAATCATTGTTTCTGGTGAAGTGGTGATAATCTGATTCTGCGATGCATTTAGCGTTTCTGGGAGCTAAATGAGGGATTTCAACCTGTCAGTTTGTGGAAACAAGCCCTGGTCATACATGGAACAGGTAATAGCAGTATACTCAGCAGACAAGTTGTTAGAATACCATTAGCTGCTGCTTAAACGAAGGATGCTTGTGCTAAACGAAGATTGTGATAAATCGAGGAAGGAAAAGACTGAAATGTCTTACTCTCCGTGAAGTCGACCTCACCGCTAAAGCCACAAAGTATATCAGTGTCTCTTTTTGGAATGACAACTAGGCGCAACAGTTTAAAGAAGTATTTGCGTAGGATCTGTATAATCGATTCAACTGCGGCTGGAAAGGTGTACTGAACTTCTCTGCAGTTGCAGAAGTGTAAGGTTCCACACCAGACCATACATTTTTAGAAAAACCGTGATACGTTATTGAAACTTATTGTTGAGCCTTAATCACGGTTCTGAAGAATATTCATTGAGTTATATCCAAGAGAAGCACTTTGTTGATCATCGTTGGTCCAGTTCTCCAGTACTGAAGGAACATACAAATCCAGCAGAAAAGTTTTAGTCAGAAATCGTTTCAGAGTAATTCAAGACAAATTTTAATTGATTTCGGAAAATTCTTAGTAAATATTTAGGTTTTTTTAAATATTGAAGCTTTTGCAATAGTTCAAAGTTCTACAAAAATTAGGTTCCAAATTTCTACAAGGATTTGCTCAGAGCAATAGGAAACGTTTAGGAGGACAGAAAATAGTTGAATCTCCAGCACAGTTCAACATAAAGTGGAATAGCTATCCTTTTGACACAAATATCTGGTATTATCGGATTATTATGGGGAATGAGGATGTCGTCCATTAGTTCAGCGTAAGTCTCCCTGAAACTAGATAGGCTGCTTTCAGTGATAGATATACAAACAATTGAAAAATGTTAAACGTTAGACATCGTTTCAGAGTAGTCCAAAACAACTTTCCATTGATTTTAGGGAATTATTTTTTTTTTTTTTTTTTTTTTTTTGTAATATTATTGTGGCTAATGCTACAGCGCTTAGGCTGGAATTTATTTATTAATTTCTCCGAGGAGTTTATCAAAGCAATAGGAAATTTCCTTACCAATGAGCCTGCGTATTGGGTTCATTAAATTCAACTGAAGATTCATTGGATGAGCGAAGGAGGAAGTTGTAAAAACTTGACCGCCAAGTCCAATATTACTTCAAGAATGGAGGGCAAATGGGAGAGAGGAGGAGGAAACCTGAGAAAACTTATTTTTCTTCAGTTCGCAAGAAGTTCTAAATCCTTAAGAAAGACTCTAGGAGTCTCACTAGGAGAAAAACCAATTACGCGTAGAGGGAGGGAAAGAGAGAAAAAAATTGAAAGACGGCATCCCCTCCCAGAGTTATTGGAGGATCTCATAGCTATTGGAGGCATTTCATATCCCGTATAGCCCGTAAAGCTCTTAGAGAATCCCGTGGCTGCTCTTTTCCGGAAAGGTATGAAAGAATGGACAGGATTGATTATTATCGTAGGGACGGATGGCAACGGGGGGAGAGAAAGGATGGAAAACGGAGAAAGGAAGTCAGTGCACCCGAGCATGGCCTCTCCCAACAGGCTGGTTTATACGTCATGCTTGAGGGCCGCCAGGACTTCAGGGTAGAAAAGATTCGATAGTATGCAGCTGTGGAATCATTTGGATAATAGAAGTTTCGGTGTTTTTATTATGAAATTTAAGATATTTGAATCTGGCCGCCCTGCAATTACTGAGCAGCACATTTATTAAAATTATGGAATTGGGTCATTCCATACCCAGACAGACTCGAAATGTACCGACCCCCTCCGATTTTGTTCATACTTGGTGTAGTTGCTTCCATTAACGAATAAAAAGCCAGGTCGGTTCTTCCAAAAATGAACGGTTCGGCAGCAATAGCAGTATGATATTTTGAAGATTTTGTCGATTTTTTATGACCTAAACGTGGTTTTTTGCTATATCTTCGGTTCTATTCGATCAAATTAAACGTACGCGGTCTAATTTTCTTCGTGATAGAGTAAAGAACCCAACGGACCTAGCAGAAAGCCCTGTATGAGCGTCCGTTTTTGATTCGGGAGGATAACAACCGCAAATCTTAAATACGCGATCTTAAAAAAGTCGCTCAGTAGAATTAGGCGTTCAAGGCCTTAAAATGTTTGTAATTACTTGTTTTACAATGCCCCCAACGGGTTTTGTGTGTTATTTTCATTTGACGGTGTTATAACGATTTTAAGGGCGTCATTATTTCACTTTATTTCGCCTGTTATCGATGTGAAGCTAAATTATCTTGAAAACCGTTCGAGATATCGAAAATTGTCATAATAGAAAAGTTGCAGCTCTTGAAATTTCCATTCGGATTGACTACTTCCACTTTTCCATAGCTCCAACCGTTTACGAGCTATGAGCAAAACAAAGTCTGCCCATTTACGGGTATGGGTAAGAAGGTAGCAGTGGCAAAAAGAGTTTCATAGTCAGTACCGCTCCAATTCTACCCATGAAGCACAACACCAGTTTGACCCGTAAAACTTGTACTTTTCATCTTTAAAACGGAAGGGTCTCCCTGCCCCTCTCCCGGACCGGCGTGACCGGCCTCTTTCTAAAGATGCTACATTTTTTTTACCCCCACCCCGTGCTTCTCCAATAAACCTTCGCAATTAGCAAAGTACAAGTTTTACGGGTCAAACTGGTGACCATCATGCTTGGAATTCAAGGCACAACTAAAATTAGTGATTATCCGACTGATCGGTAGAAAAGTATTTAATTTGTTGGCAGCAAAAACGAGTCTTGCTATTCGAGAACTAAAGCCAAGCTGGCCAACCTAGCCTTGCTTCACAAGTAAGTAACTCGTCCTGCATCACTAGCTCCTATTTCTCACTAGCACATTTTCCACAAAGTTTGAATATCAATACAATCATCATTTTCAACACTAAGCCTTTTTAATCGTACGGGAAACAATTTTTATAACCCATCCTCAAGTGCTGTCGTTTTACGTTTTAAGGTTCCCAGATTCAAGATCTGCAAAGTCCGTCCGCCATACTCCTAGGATTGATTTACAACATTCATTCTTTCGCACATCTTCAGAACTTGTCACTCGCGAAGGTGCTACAGCCCAAAAACGTGCAAAAAACATTGTTTTTCTAGGTTTTTACTCATACAGGCAAGTGGGGTGTCATTTCTTATCGATTTTCCCTCCGAATCGACTGATGATTGGAATTTCGAATTTCTGCCTTGTTAGGCCCAAGGTAAAAAAGGTTAGGTAAAAGCATTGAAGGCGGACAACTAATAGTTTTTTTTTTTTCAGGGCTTCTTCATGTAAGTGTCCGCCACTGGAGAGGTGTCCGCCTTGAGTACTTTTACCTTACGTACTCTTTTTAGATTTCATGATCAAATCAATGATAGAAAATAGTCGTATTTTCCTCTCATTCCCAAAATATAAAGCGACATTTCCCCGTCTGCCAAAATAGAGACATGAAAACGCCAAATCGGCTGAAAAATCTATGTCAATATTTGTGACCCGCGGTCCGTGGAGGCCTCCTTCGGAAGGCCTTGGACTCGGCGGACGCGCCTGAGCGGCTTTCAGATAATAATCAGAGCCCGTATGAATCACCGCCCATTGAAAAAGGCCGAACGCTCAAGAATGCGAAAGTTCGCCTTCACCAGTTTCTTCTCTCGCTGAAAGACCACCGACGGAAGATTCACGTTTCCCGAACGTGGACTTCATCCCCGATGATTCTCCCCCACATATGGACAGATAGTCGTAATGAGCTAGCATATTTTATTCGAATGACGTCGGTTTTGAATTGCATTCCACGTAGATGACCCATCAATGATTCAGAAGTGTCGCCACGCTTAGAAAAAATCGTTCTTATTTTGCAAATGATGAGATTTTCCTTTATTATTAACAGAAGCATAGTACAACCCGAGATCAATATAGATCTATGACAATCGGACCTACTGAAAGTACCACACATCTCTGATTTTGGGCGTTTTTGAGATTGTAGGTTTTTGAATTTCATTTTGTTGGGGTTGAGAAATGTTAAGTTGGACTAGGGAAATGCTGGGTTTGAGTGGGAATGATTGACCATTAAACTTGGAAATTTTTAAATTCAAGTTGAAAACTGTTGAACTTGACTTGTGTGTGTTTTGTGTGACTTAAAAAATGTTGAGTTTGAGCTGGAAGTTCTTGTTTTCAAGTTGAAAAATGTGTAATTTGACTTGGCAAATGTTGATTGAGAAAGTTTTGCTTGACTAGGAAACTGTTCGGTTTGACAGAGGGAATGACGAATTTAATTCGAGAAATGATAAGTTTGACTTTTTACAAGTTGTGTTTGACTTGGAACATGTAGTTTGAGGTAGGAATTGTTGATTTGGACAAGTGAAATGTTGAGGTTAATATGGGAGACACTAAATTTGACAGGGAAATTCTCGAGTAAAAGTTGGAAAATGTATTATTTGACTTGGAAAATGTTGATTTTGACATGAGAATGTTTTGTGTGACTTGAAAAGTGTTTTGTGTTACTTGAAAAATGTTTAGTTCGAGGTGGAAATTGTTGATTCGGACATGGGAAACGTTAAAAAATGGTTGGTAAGGGAAACATTGAATTTTGAATTTGACTAGGAAATTCTTGTGTTCAAGTTGAGAAATGTATAATTGGAGTTGGAAAATGATGATTTTGATGTGAGAAATGTTTTGTGTTATTTGAAAACTGTTTTGTGTGACCTGGAAAATGTTGAGTATGACACAGGAATCGTGGAATTTGATTCGAGAAATTACGAGTTTGTCTTTGGAAATATACAGGGTGTCCCAAGAGTTGCCCCCCTCCTAAAATCGTCAGAATGGGAGTAAACAAAAACATTTTTTTTTAAATCTTCAAATTTTTTTCCAAGGATCTCAAATATGTTTTTTGCGCACTCCGCGCAATTTGGGAAGTTTTTTTTTAAATATTTAATTCCATCCGATTCTGAATCTACTTTTTATATAACGATACCCATTTTAAAGAGGGAATGGGTCCCCTTTCAGTTTTCTTGGTTTGTGGGGCGTTACAGAGTCATCTGCCTCCTTTTAGTGCTATAACGCCTATTTGTATTCGCAATTCTGGGCAAACGTTCTTTAAAACTAGTATAAATGACATATACAGATAAACGTTACCAATTACGCAAGAAAATGTATATAGAATTGCTGCTGACTAAATAAGCTAATTCGTTCTATTTTCAACGCGGAACGAGATAAGTTAATTGAGTGATGCAAGAGAAACGCAGCCCGCCGACATTTACCGGCGCACCTACGTGACACATATTTCTATTGTCTGCCTCAGTCGCCTACTTTAATTCATGGTTAACACTGACAAGTCATTAAAAGATTCTTCGGGGGAAAGCTGGTAGTCATTCAACTGCCCACACGAGTTTGCGATTCTAGCATAGTTTCCCGTCGGTATCGGGTTTTATAATTAAATCCGGAACGCCGAACCATACCCTCCGGATGACCGCGTTCTTGCGAACTGGATGGGCCTCGGTCCAGCGGTAAACCGTAGTCGATTTGTTATCATCGACAGATGCGGACGCGAGCGCCCGAATTCTTTAATGGCTGTTCCCTGTACGACAGCGTGGAGTTAGTTACAAAATTATTTATGCCTTCTCACTACCGATCGTTAAATAGGGTCCACCTTAATGGGATACATAGTTTATTTGTAATCTTTTTCACCACACACATTCACGACATTCATCAAATTATAACCGATAGCCCAGATTCGGTGACTACTTCTAATTTTTTTGTAGTATATGGCTAAACAGGGAGTACCACCAAACCCCCCCCCCCCCCCCTTATTAAATCGTAATTTCTGTTGTAAAAAGACATTTTTAAAATAATTTGCATGTTTTTTAACAAATGTCTGAAATATATGCAGGTTGTTCGTTAGTGCACAAATGTGCTAACTGCACAACTTTTTTTTTTTTTCATGAGAACATTTTTTATTGGGATTCAAATTTTACGCTAAATTTCATGCAAATTTGTTCACTCAACCGATTTTGATCGCACGCAACCGCACAGCGAGGGGTCTAAAATGCCGGACCGCTGGGCACTGCAAAAATCGTTATTTACGAGCAAAATAAACGCAATTAGATACTTGAAAGTGCTGCCTCGTGCTACGATTGCATACTGTGAAACTGACTCGAATGATTTCTGATAGATATTGATCATTAGTTCTTCTGAGAAATTCTAGAGAGGAAATTCCAAGAAAAAATTTCTTTTACACTAGACAAAGGCACAATTTCTTAGTTTTTGAGATGAATTTTCAACCTGGTGGGTCCAATTTTTTTCGATTTTGATAGAAATGCGCTCCATTATCTACCGTGTTGTAAAACCATCCGTTCGCGACGCATCGCAGGATAGTCAATAAATGCGTGGATGCTAAAGGCGGATGCTAAAACCTGTCGCAAGATGGATACTATATCACGCTGCATAGCACCTGGCTCATATCCATGTCTCCAATCGAGTTTTCATAACTTATTTGTACATTTGTGTCGCGAATGCGAATGAAATGTATTTATTTTGAAAAAATTATTTTTTTTAAATGAATTTTTTCATTAAACTGTCATTTACTGGTTTCACTCTCATTGCCATTCCTAATCACCTTGAATTTGGATGTTATACCATTTGAGTAGAGTTATATCGTGGCTACATTTAAGAGAGTATTTCATTTGTATAAAGGAATTATAGAGGTAGTAAGTACAAAAAATAGGAAGAAATCGCAGGAAAAAAGAGTTTGCCACAATTTGCGAACAATGAAGCGTCGATAGGTGTTTTATTTTATCTAGTTAAATTTCAGTAGTTCTATTTGTGTATTTCTATGATGTGTCGATATTCGGTATATTAAACTATTAGGGCCTTCCAAAACAGATTTTTAAGCTTTCAATTGGATTTCTGCGTGTTCCGAGTGTACCTAGGTATCATTGTCTGTGGTTACAGTCCAGTTTTGGGAGCCCAGTAATCCACGTAGGAATATTATCTAAGGCGAAAAGAATAAACCTTTGAGTAATAATTCGCAGTGTTTTAATCCAAGTACGGAAACAGCTTTAAACAATAAAATCAAAAACATTTCATTCTGAATCAACGCGACGACACCAAAAGCCGACTAATTCGAATTTTATCAAAACAGGTTCTCTATTACCCACTTTATCAATACTCCAGTCATCAAATTGAAATGACACTGTCTGGGAGAGGACAATTTGTTCCACATCGAATGCGGCCGTTTTATTGAAATTCCCTCAATAACCTGACTCGAAAATAAATCCATTGCTAGAAGAGTTCGAGCAGGCGCAGTAATAGGGCAGGCCACCCCGCGAAACGCTCCCCTGACCCTCCCATCACTTGTTTACCAAACCCCAACAGCTCCTGGACCACTGAACCGCCCCGCGGACCGAAAAAAAAACCTCCCCTCCCGATCTCTCCTACACGTAAGTAGCCATTGTCCTATTCAAGTACGAATGTATCATAGTGTACTGTCATACGAGTAGTCTTGTCGCGAAAACGTATTGAAAAGCCCCCGTTTCGAGGCTTTTGTGGGAGCCAGATTCTGAAGGAAACTCGGAGAGGGGTCGAGAAGGCCGACTTTCATCGATCCTTTCTTCCAAACTCCTTCTCAGTCAATGGCGTCCCGTATTTTTTTCACCATCAACTTGACTCACAAACTGTCTTTCACATAACATCTTTACTTATTCATTCTCTTTTAGCAAAGCAGTGAATTAACACAATGAACCTCCAGAAACTGCCCATTCTTGTACATTCCTTCCATAATTCAAGTTTCCAACCTTGACAATCCCTCACACTAGATTACCACAGCCAAACATTTATGCAATCTATCAACAAAAAACCCTTAGTGTGATGTCTATTAAATTACCAAGCTTTATGTAGTACTGAAAGAGCTCCCAAACTGTCCAAACTCTGCTATAATACCATTAGTACGAGGAGAATACCATTTTGTACTGCTTACATTACTCACTATATATCATAACATTGAATCGAATTTCAGTATTACGTTACAGGTTTTATTGAGGTATAGGTTGTCAAACACGTGGCATAACCTTAAAGTTGAATATCGGCGAAATGGAGGCTGAGCACATTTTCTCTATTTTGTTGACGTCTTCATTTATCCGCGAATGTGTTTCGAGAGAGTAGCCTGAATCCTCGGGATTCCTAAATGGATTTCGCCCAATTCCCTTCCTGGGAAGGTAATTCGAGACAGAGACACTGATAGACGCCGGTATATCAGCTGTTGTGCCGTCATCCCGCTCCCCTTACGCGAACCCCCTTATCATCGATTTGTCTCCCGTTTCACAGAACTCTAGTGGCAGCCTTGACGAACCATATCTGAACCCTCAACACCTAATTTTAGGCATTGGATGATCTTCAATACTCACATAAAGCCATTGAACAAAATATGATAATTGGGAGACTCAAATCATTCTGAAATTCAAGATATAGATTCTGTAGATATTGAAAGATGACGGATTACAAAAACACGTATCAAACGCAATAACTGTAATTATATAAAGTAGGTATCAAGTTTAGAAAGTTTATACTACTTTATGCTGTAAAAAGAGTATTACAACTCATGCGGTAAAAATTTTAAATAATTTCTCATATTATTTCGTTCTGTACTAAGCTATATAAGGCAAGACATTATGTGTCAGCCGCGAGCTTGTTGTGACTTAAGAGCAGCCAAGGAAAATAACCACGGTACTCAATAGCTTATGGTGTTGACAAAAGATTCACAGAGATCAGGACATAGAAATCCATAATCAAATACTGGTGGAGATTCTTTCTAATGAATTAGGTGTCGTGTTAAGCAGAACAAGGGTCTCTCCCTGGGTTTACAGCTGGGAAGATCCTCTGAAACTGAAGAGGAACCTAGTCTAGGCCTTTGGATAAACCCTAGTTCCCATATTCACCAGCAGGTAGGGGCGTGCGACTAGCCACTCTTCCAGCTGATCAGCTGATCATACAACCCCCAGTGATGGAGCATGCAACGCTGCATGCACCACAGAGATGAGGAGAGTTGATATGGTTGGAGAAGTGGGCAGCTATAACCAACTTTCCACTCCATACTTCATCATACCAGATTGTCACGAAAGCTTCTATAGTAGCAACGTGTCTCGAAGTCCAGCGAACCTATGTTTGCAACTTTGAGTGGATATGGGTGGGTTTCAACTTTTTCGCATGAGGTTGTCCCGATGCTGGCGACTAGACACCACATGAGGGTGGGAGGGGTTGGTGGAAAATTACAGCAAGATATTAGGTTTGTTTGTACAGTAAACACCAAATAGGTAGAGTTTGTGCGAACGTGGCAGCAATGCAAGAAAAAGCAAAAACTCTGATTTATATATTTGTTACATCAAGTGACCAGGAATAGTTTGGGCTAGATGGGTTTAGGTGTACAGTTAGATTAACGTCGGATAGTTTGGCTCCCCATCTCTCGTTGCTGGGGATACTCTCAGAGGTGGTGGGAAATTATAAATATTGGGGAGCCTTCATCTTCTCCATATAGTATCCAGCCTTCATGGTAGTATAAAGCTTGGGCGTTAGATTGCGCTCATTTGAAGGCAAAGCAGTGCTCACACAGCCCCCTTTTCTGTTTGGGGGAGCGACCTTTCTACTCTTGATGATATGCTCGTGCCATTACTTCCAAAAATGTTATCGTGGGCAGAGGACTTTGTCAAAGCAGCAACTGCCTGCTCCCCAGTTGGATGCGTGGGGGTAGTGTTTTAATTACCTCATTTTGTCATGCATAGTGTGATCTGAGGGAGGAGTGGTATAGCGGTGGGTATGGGGCGATAAGCTATGCCCAATCTGACCCTGGAAGTTTTGTGGCTTTTCCGAAAACTAGGGTACCAACCTGCTCAGCTGAAAGTGTGGCTAGACCCGCCCAGTTACTAGTGGGTTAATACAGGAACTTGTCCCAATCCAAGGACCTTATCAGTCTCTCCTCCCAAGGATGTTCTCAGGTACAAGCCCAGGGGGGAGGGGGAGGGAGAGAGAGAGAGAGAGAGAGAGAGAGAGAGAGAGAGAGAGAGAGAGAGAGAGAGAGAGAGAGAGAGAGAGAGAGAGAGAGAGAGAGAGAGAGAGAGAGAGAGAGAGAGAGAGAGAGAGAAAACGAAATTCCCTCAGATCTCTCAAACACGACTTCTAGCCTTTCCAGAAGGAGATATTGGATTCCTCTGTCCAATGAACTACCTATGATGGACCAGCAATATCACCAAGAAAATGAATCCTATTCTGCCTCATCCATAAATACATATATATCCAAGTCAGTGGAGGCAGGTGTCCTTATATTATGTGGGCCGGATAAACTCCTATTGGCAGAAATAGAGATGATTTCAATTGAGGTTTTGGTCTGTGATTTTGTGAAAACCAGTTGCCAGTGGCTAAGTATGCTGTTCGTAGCTCTTTGATGACCATATGTTTTTTCTAAAGAAACCATATGTATTTACTGGAAAAAAATTGTTCTCGCATAAGATTTTGTCTGCAATGAAGCCTGCCAAAAGCCTGCATCATGCAGTGAAATACATCACCACCACCAATCTGTAAACAGCTGCCGGCTCATCTGTTCCAAAAACCTTTAGCATCACCACAAAATCATCCTTTCCAGGAAAACTTTTAAAATTTTCAGTAAAATATTTTGGATACAATTATTATTATTCTAAGCACTCGCACCTGGAAGACCCCATGCTATCCTACCTCGAATAAATAGCACTCCACCCTTCATTGTACAATATTATCGATACTCAGCCTAACGCATGAGAAAAATGACGGTGTGGAGGTCCAGTATTGAACTAGTGATTTGTTATTATGATCACACCAGCATGGTACCATTGATTAATCAGAACTCTACATCTTGGCAGAGACAAAGGGCACCTCAATAACATTAACTCCTAGTTAGTTTATGTAAAGCGATCGATCCTGCGGTTATGGAGTAAACGTCGAGTATCGCCTAAGTAATTGAATGCGCCTAGAAGTCGATAGCAGCGCCACGTGTTGCACCAGTTATCACAAATGATTCATTGCCCCATCAGTACTGAGTCCTAGTCCCAGACGGGATTTAACAATTAATGTACAGTTAGAAGCGAGAAATCAGGTGTTAACCATTGATTATTGTAATGTCAGATACAATAGCTAGGTCTAAATCAGTTTACTTATGACATCTTATGTACAGCAAACGTGAGATACTCCAAAAAGTGTTCTTATTTCTGACAAGCGATCTCAGAAGTGGTAGGAACCAAATCTGAAACTTCTATTTTAATGTACCTGTTCTACTGTTTTACAGAATGTATTTGGTGGGCCTGAAGAGGCATTTTGATAGTCGTTCCAGGTTCTCACAAATGCAAGCTGGGAGAGTTACAATGTAAAGGAAAGTAGACACCTGAAAGAATCCCTAGTTTCTGAAACTGAAACAATCACCCAGTGTCGCACCAGCTTTTAGAGGTAGGGATGAATGGCCCAATGGTACCTGACTGATATGCAAGACTTATTTCCTGCACTCTCATAGGTATGCCTAGTTTTTCCAACGTTATCCGAAGACTCCCGTTTGCTTAAATCCATGTACTACTATCAAATGGGCATTGTTGCTCTCCTGTTGTCAGAGATGTCAGAGTGGAAGCAGATGGGTTCAACTACTTGCGCTTTGTTTCCCAGCTGACAATGAATGGAAGACCCGCTTCACAAACCATCTGTGATTGATTGATAAATTATATCATGATCAATCTCGATATTGCACAGCAAATAAGACTTGTTCTGTAATATTTGAACTTTGATCAACAGCCCGTATGAATGTATTCAATCGAGAAGAGATGATAATATTAATATACCACGGAGGCGGACAAATAAACTGACGGAGAGTATTCGAGCGAATATTCCAAATATCAGAGAGACATGCAATCCAAATCTACATGACTTTGATTAATAACTTGTACAACTTCCGATAACTATAATATAATTATTGCATGTACCAAATAAATTCCAGTAAATGTATGAGATAATTTGTTCACTTATTTTGCCGAAACCGAAGTAGGACAATTTTCAAAAACAGGAATCGTAAAATAATATAATCTTGAAGCAACAATATTACTAATAAATAAATAAATTAAATTATATGTTTAAAACCTTCTTATGAGTCATCTCAAATTATAAATTACTGGTCATTCGATTACTAGACATCTACCAAAAGTGGATTGGGCCGCACTCGAATCCCCTCCCCCCCCCCACCCCCACCACATATCCCAATCTAAGGGGGCTGTCACTCCCTCCATTCCTCCTGTCACCAACAGCGAAATTCCCGCGGTTTTGTGCTTCACTTTCCTCTTTTAAATCTCTCGTTCGATTTATGAAAATCGACATTTTCAAGATTTGTGACGCAAATAGACTAAGATTGGGGAATTATATCCTGAACAGCTTCAACAAGGTTCGTTGGGCAAAAAATCAACCAATAAAACATTTTTTTCGGTTTACCCCCCTCCCACAACATCTCTCTTTTTCCTTCATGAAAATCGGCGTTAACAAGGTTTTTAATGGATTAAAATTGGGATCGAACGAAATAGGAATTATAAAAATCGGTAGATAGTTGTAGCCCGAGTAGCATCAGCATGATTTGTTGGGAAACAAAATCAAATCACGTTTTTTGGCATCTCCAATTATATATTTTATTGAAAAGAACTCACCTCCTCGTACAGAAACCTGGAAAACTGACAGAAGCTTACAGTCAGACAGCTGGTTGCTAATAACCGATATCGTTTTGCTCATGAGCTACCTTGTCACAAAGAAGTTCATGAATGCACCGAGTGGAGTGGTAGGTGGTTTTGACCTTTGCTTCGTGTTCCACGAATATATGAATTCTAATGCCACACGAAAGAATTTCTTTCTCGAAAAAAATCGATTTTTGTAGCGCTGAAATCGGGGTTCTAAACCATTCAGTCAGTGGTACTGGCGCAACCCGCGGTACCCTTATATCTACACCCCTGGTATCAACTCGCTTTCTTCGGTAAAATAATATTTGTCAAAATTAAGTTGTGTTTCTTGGCAATTCCTTTGTAGTTATCTGCACGAATACCTTAGGTACAGACTTCAAGAACGAAATAGCTCCACTTTGTAAGGAACAGTCGTATATAGTAATTATAATTCTCTTTTATGAAGATAAAAACAAGTCATTTTCGAAGAAATAGTATTTACAGTTGGAAAGGGCGATAAGCGATCGACTTCTAGCTCGAATTGCCTTCGTACGTTCTCGGCAGTGTCTTTACAAAGTTTCCCTTCCTTATCAAGCCAAATCATTTTCTCTACCATTTTCCAGCCCGTGTAAGTCACGAGGCGGGACTTCTCAAGATTCGCGTGACCCTCCCTCCAAGTTCTGAATTCCCCGGGAAAGTTTTGATTTGCCTGCTTCGTGAAAAGGGCGAAACGCCGGCACCACGTTCGAATGTCGGATGAGGCGGATCGATCGCCGATATGGAAAATCTTTTGTGAGCAGTCCACAACTCGAACAAGCGTCTATCCGTCTTGATTTAACCTTGGAATGCTATACATTATTTTGACATGTACATCAATTACATCAATTAATTTTTACCCGCACGAAACATTTTCCAGCCATGATCTATCTAACTGTCCGAAAACGTTCCTGTAGACTGAAACGAAAATTTTGCTCCAAAAGTAGCGGTAAAGTGGCTGGATCATTTAAATTTAGATTCTAAATTCTCAATGTCATTCGATAGGAAGTTGACATTTATTAGGGACATCACAAGATGAATAAAATTACTACTCATAAACTAATTAGACAAAATGCATATCCAACTCAGCTGATATTCAGCTGTTAATTTTTTCTTTTTTTTCAACGGAAAAACTAAATAGAATAAAACTGGGGAGGACGCCCAGGTTTACCTGAGGATCCCTTGGGATTTAGGAAGTCAAGGGAGATGAAGGAGGAAGAGAGGGATGAAAGGAAGTGCCAGTATAGAATGACCATCAGTTGAGAAAAGTCCCTCGAGATGTCCAACTCGAGAAGGCCAGTTGCACTTTTCCCGCACTATACACCACGTCGTATGACGATCGCGACCGTAAGCTTAATGTTATTGGACGCAACTCCTTCTAGCTTAAATATCGTTAAATGCAACTCATGCGCTCGAACTGGGATTGGACTGTCTTGCTTTATAGAGGCTCTATGGTTGATAGTGCACAAATTGAGGGAGGTTGCTTTAGCAGCTTAGTCTCTGTACGCATTTCGAAGATTAATCGTGAAATGCACCATTTTGATGAAAATGGACATCACATAACTATTTTGTACACTTCGGCTAATTTGTCACAACTCTGTCTTCGTCAAAACTACGAAAGAGAATGACTTTTTAAAGAGTAGTTATCTACGTTAACAGAAGCTGAAGTTTCCATGTGATGTTACACTTTGCTCTTAATTTTCTAATAATTAGCTGTGGTCGATCGAAGACACCAAAAACGTTGCAATTAGCTTTTTCCACGTGGTGTAGCACCCATATTTAAAAATATATTTATTTTGATTGTTTGAGGTGGACAGTTCAAGATGTTTCCATTTGCAAGCATTTGGAGGACATCTCATTAATTTGTTTTTTACCAGAAGTAGGTAGGTAGGGCCTTTGAAAATGAACTTAAGAGACACCTTGCGATTGTCACATAGACTACAACCAGTCCGTTCTAACTCATGCCAAGTCCTTCACATCCCACGAAGAACCTTGGAAAGCCTCCCATCGATTTCCTATACAGCAAAGTCTCACCCTCTCCAACATACAACTCAAACACGACTTTCCCGCCTTGAGAAGTACCTAAGATTCTTTACCTGAGAAGAAAAAAGGAGAAGGGGGGGGAGGACGCATTCTTAAATATCCGATCGGGCGCCTTCGAGAAGAAGGGGCTTGCCGATAAAATATTTACGTGGGCTGTTTACGTTAGTTAACGAACTGTCAGGAGTGAAGGATTGTTGTTAAGGGCGTCGAAGAAGCGGGACAGGTTTCGGATTTTCATTCGTCTTGGCACGAAGTCAAGATGGGACGGACGCAAACAACAAACATATTTTCCTGTTGGGGAAGTCACGTATAATTTCCCGGTGATCGTTTTATTTCCCCTGTTTTGCCGTTGCCCACTTGATAACAACGCGATACCCCACAACAAACAAACATTCATTGTTAGGATATTTGTTTTGCTGGACGCAGTTTCTGCAATTGACATATTTTCCTGTTGGGGAAGTCACGTACAATTTCTCGGTGATCGTTCTATTTCCCCAGTTTTGGCGATGCCCACTTCATTACAATGCGATACCCCATACTTACAGGGTCAACATTCATTGTTGGGATATTTGCTTTGTGTGGAGCAATGTCGGGAATACAATAGCAGAAATCAAATTTCACTACCTATTTTGCTTTAATCGAACGTTCTGCCCTTTCATTATCAAATTTTTGCTGGTTTTTATTCCATTCATTCTAATTTTAATTGCACATGTTTTCAGGACAAATTTCTCAATTTTCAAGCTTTAGAGATACTTTTGACTTTTTTTTACTATCATCGCTAGTTGTATGTTCAAAATATATTCTTCACAAGTAAGACAAAAATCTTGAGATTCGAATTAGTAGGTACAAACACAGCAAGATGGGTTTAGAAAAGATTGGAACGATAAAGTTGAGTAAGTAGTATTCTTTTGAATTGCCAGTTTTTTCTTCCTCTTCCGTTGAAAAGGAATTTTGTACCGTTTTCACCTTTTTTAAAAAACATTTATGGATGACTAATAATGAGGGCAATCTTGCAAATGGAATATCAGTCCCCACTTTAAGCCGAACGTTTGACCTACGGGTGAGGAGTGAGGAAACAAAAAAACACATTTCTCCTGTTTCATTTTAACTAGAGTCAATAAAATGGTTAATGTTCGATGAGGGATTTGATTCGAGGTTCTGTTGTATTGATAAGTTTGAGATTACGTTATTTGATGCATTACGTTGGTATGTTTCGAGGTCTTCTTTGAACGTTTCTCGGTTGGTGACAGCACGCAAACGATGGGGCGTTAAACAATTCAGTGCCTCGATAGACATACGCCTGCTAGTCTTGTAGGGTTTTTTCTCCAGAAATTCAAAGTCGTTAACATTAAAAGGCGTGATCCATCGTGATGCGAAATGAATATCTAATGTTATATTTTCCGGTCGATAGTAGGGGGTTAATTACCCATGTTTACATTATGTATTGTATCTTGTGTGGTGTTGGCGGAATCATGAATCGGCGGAGCCCAGTTTGAGAAAAATGTCGACTATCAGATAAGTCAATAAAAACCTTGATGTGCATCAATATTGATTTTCATGGTTTCATGGACCAAAACACACAGAACTGTAACATAGTGTCTCTCTTTAGTTCTGAACCCGAGAGTTCTGGGGAAAATAATGGGCTGGTAGAATTGCGTTTTGAATTCCAGAATTGATAACGAGGGGACTCGATTGCGATTGCATAGAGTTTTCCTCAACTACATATCATACATCACATTGATATTAAAGAGGTTATTAACGAAATATGGAACGCAGTTCAACGGCGACTGGAGGGTATTGGGGTATGGAAGGACTTGTGGCACCACCACAACCAGATGGTGTGGTGACAGGAGATGCTAATGCATCGAACCACTTGAACCCTGGCTCCTCAATAGTGAGATATGCCTTCTTGGGAAAACACTAAGAGAGCCAAGCATGGGTTTTGCGCTGGCTATTGGAAAGTGGTTCTTCTGCAGTTGAACAACCCCATATGCTCAAGACGATGACCCCCGCAGTATTCATGCGTAATTTTGGCCTGTAGGAAGACACCCTCCACTTTTTGGGAGTCTGCCACGATCTCGCTGAGTTTAGGGCGCAAGACCCTAGACGCGCAGCATTCGATCAGGATTCTGCATTCTATTTTATCTATTCTATTCTATTCTCGGTAGTCGAGCTCCTTAACGGTGGAAACTGGAAGGCGCCAGTTCCAGAACGTTTGGGTCACAGTCGTGGAGATTTAGAAGAGAACTGATCTCCGAGCCGTTAATAAATCCTTGTTGCGCTTGTCCTTGATTTTTGTGGATCAGGACTTTTTACCGGCAAAGCAATTTGATCGAAAGACTATCTCTGATTCGAATTCCGAGAAAAACCCCGTCAGTTCTGGAGAAAAAGGAGTCTTCGAATTCCAGAACTACATCGTATAAAAATCGGATCCTAAAACTGCTAACGGTGGATTGGGCTTGCCCAGACACCTTCCTAAATCCGTGGTTGATACGTAAGCTTACACCTATTTCCCGGACGGCACATTGAAAGTCGTGATCCTGTCAGACGCGACATGAATACCTAATGTAAGAAGCTCCATCTCCCTAATGCGCGGGTAATTAATGTTATCTTTTCCTGGCAAGAGTTGAAAGTTAATTACCTGTATTTGTATACATCGTGTTTGATGCTAGTGAGGAAATCACGATTTGATGGAGCCATGTCCACGAAAAAAAAGGCCCCCAATAAGATACCTACGGGTGTATTACTAAATCAGCGATACGTATTACTATGTATTGACGTGGTTTCTGACTTATTCCACCAAAACATTTAGCATGGAAACACTGTGTTCAAGTTCTGAAGAAAACACGACAGTTCTGGGGAAAAGAAGGGTTGCCAAATTTTTAATTCCAGAGCTGTGGATTCGAGAACTGCTAACGAGTAAATTCAGTTGTGCTTGCGCAGAACCGTTTAGAACTCCCATATCTATGGCTGGGAACGAAGCGTATACCAACTTCCCAGATGGCACATAAAAGTGATCTCGTCAGACGCAATATGAATACCAAATGAAAGAAGCTCCATCCCCCTAACTCTAGTGTAATTAACGCTATCTTTCCAGTCAATTAAATATATTTACATAAATCGTGTGTGGGGTTAGAAGGAGAAATCACGATTTGGTGGAAACCAGTGTGAGAACGAGAGTGAGAGAGTCCAGGAACATGTACGCAGTTCGAGCGATCCATTGTGAAGCGTCCGTTCCGCATTGTCGTCAAGGCTATGGCCCCCCTCCTCTCCTCAGTTCTCACAACGATCCCACCGTGAGGTTTTTTCTTTTCCGCGAGCGACCTTCTACGTCGTTAGTCACGCTGCAGCCGACCGCTTCCCCTCACTTGATCTTCTCTCAACAACACGCCAATACAGATTTCCATAACCCCGAAAATTGAAACTATAAAATACTTCATTTACAAACAAAGAACATGAATTTATGCGCGAATTTTAGAACGGCACTTCCACAGATTAAATTGTTGAATATTTCATGTTAGGCCATTCCACTGTTAATCATATGCTCCACTCCATGTCTGTATAACGCTTTATTTACCCCGATAAGTTCTTTAGAAAATTAACGATGAGTACCTTCCAAATTCGATTTATTTCTCATATTTTAGCTCACTGTGTATACACTGATTTGTAATTTAATTGTATGTGACCCTCAATACTCATAGGCAACAATCAATGGAGCTTCTTGCAAGTGTATCAGCTGACAGATTGCCATGGATTCCCACATAATTGGCACCTACTGGTGTTGAAATGTACAATCTGAAATTTTGCTGTATCTGACTCTCAATGCTCACAGCCACAACCCAATGGAGCTGCTTGCAGGAGCATCAACATTCCAGCATGATTGGCACCCACTGCAACTGCAATGTGTAATTTGGTTGTATCTGACTTAATGCGCAGAGGCAACGAAGCTCCATTCAAGAGCATCAGCAGACAGATTACAATGTGCAAGTCGTAATTTAGCTATATCTGACTCTCAATGCGCACAGGAGCATCATCAGACATATCGTCATGGATTCCCACATGACTTTCACCCACTGCAATTTCAATGTGTAATTTCTAATTTAGTTATATCTGACCCTCAAGTATATACGCCAAATACGATGGCTTCAACAAAGCTTCTTACAAGAGAGATTGGCATGGATATTCCCATGACTACGGAACACATGAACGTCTACCAAGTTGTGGAAAGCAAATACCTTCCTCGTACCGGTTTGATGAATATATTAAAATGTTGTGAATAATTTTAAAAGAATCTAAATCTTGAATGACACAGAGTATAGGTTTGTTAAACCCATTCAGGGACAAAAATGTCGTAGGACATGTTCCCGCAAAGGTCAACGCTTTCAGACGCCGAGCGAGCTATCTTGACTGGGGTATATGAGCTATCAGATCCTTTCTGGGAGACAAACCAGGATGAGAGACAACTTTTGGAATAGCGCTAGTCCATTTATATTCACAGACCAACGGGTGTCTTATTCATTCGGAGATTACGTAATATTATATACGATTATTTCACTGGTCCTAAAAGAATAATAATTATACAATTATTGTCCGTCCCTGTTCTCAAAAAAAAGTTTCTAAGGGAACCATACTCGTAATCGGTGACCGGGTTGAACGCTTGAAAATATCAAGATCCGGGTGATTTACTGGAGTTTTGAAGTGAAAACAAATTACATTTTTGGGTGCACCACCGGCCATGATTCAATTTTACGACGAATTTCGATCAATAAGTTCGATCAGTAACGGGCATAACTCCTTCAATTTGTCCAATAGGTTAAGATTAAAGTTCGCCTTTAGAAAGAGTATTATACTCCATTTCTTTCTGGTGCAAATCATTTCCTTTCTTGTTTTATTCAGTGATGAAAAATTACCTCAAAAAGTGAAATGTGTACCAATTTGCAAATTACATTTTTTAAACTCTTGTTCCCTCTGACTGTGCATGTCACGTTTGAATTCGATTGACTAAGTGGAGATTGAACATCAGAAATCAGCAGCGTCGTCTGTCGATTTCCTTTCGTTCGTCGCCTGAACTCCACGACGAGACGGTGAAGGGGCAGGAATGACACGATGTGAACTCATCAACCAGCCGCCGCTCTTCGTTTCACAAAGAAAACGTAATTTCGCGTCCCATTGTTTCCGTGAGTCAGGCGTGAGACGCCACCAAAGTCGTTACCCGGGGAGCCAGCGGAGGCTGATGTCGTCCAAAAGTGAATCATCAACCCGCGGTCCCTCGTTTGAATTTCGTCGCCGGCCTTTTTTTTCGTGCAGTCACGGGAGCCGAAGGTTGAGCTCATCTTTTTGCGAGCCGTTGACATTCATCCGGTTTCGTGGGCGGGAGATTACTCAGTCGCATCATGATATAGTTGGTGCAGAAAAGATGAAACATAATTCTCTCATGTGATCGATAATGCAAGGAGACAACCATTCAATGAGTTTACTGATCTATGATAAATTTAATGTCCCAGAGACAATGTAATTAATGAAGGATCTTCCAAAACCTAACGCTATAGCATTTGGTTCTGTAGGTAGCGGAAGCCTATTAGTGGCGTTTAGCGAATGCGCAATCACCAGAGCTGATAAATTTACGGTCATACTCTTAGGTAGATACTTTGGGATTGGTAATACCCTTTTATTGAAATTTTCCATATATCATGCGGGTAACAAGAGGCTCTAAATTGGAATGAGGGGGTGACCATATGAACAGTTAGAAGGATGGTGCCAAATCTTTTCAATGATAAATAGTCACTCCATCACATCCATCTCAAGTGTGCGGGTTGATATCCGCGAACCCCAAATACGAAGAGACACTGCCTCAATCGTCTCGTATTGAGTCCTGATTCTCACCCACTCTAAAACGTGTTGGTAAGGCTGACTCCACTTTTCCGATTGGGCGTGTGCAGCATATGCCAAACATGTCAAACTTCAAAAGGGCTCCGTCGCACGAACAAACCAATGATGTAAATGTTTCCCGAGCATCTTCTGCTACCTGGTCGTACTTTCCTTCCTTAGTTTTGGGCAACCTATGTCCAGTCCTGGATGCCATTCTGGAAGCTGCGTCAACATTTACAATGCGGTTGTCAAAAATGCTGGCCTCCCCGATCACTAACACCTTCAATTTGGATGTCTGCCAACAAAGCTAGTATCACTCTATTCCAGGCCAAATTTGCCAGGCTAGGTACTGCATCACGTACTTTGTCATGGCCTCTTTTCAACATTCCCCGTCTCTTGGAAATGAGTGCTCAACGATGTATAACAATATCTGAAGAAAAAACCATCTCTAAATTAAGATAATAATAGGTCAAGACCGTCTACTGTAGTTGGGAGTACTGTCAACCACTGGAATGCATTTCTTACCCCTCTGATAGTTTTCTGCTGATCTGTACTCATTTCAAAAATCAGAGTATTGCTTTTCTATTCTAAGATGGAGTCTCTATGTTTTTCTCATCTTTGAGTACCCTTGGGACATTTTCCGTGTGACTCACTTATTGCAGTGGACTTCTTGCAAGATGAAACCAGCGTTTGACTTCCTTTCAACCTTTCAACTACCTCCAGATCTAAAAAATTTTGGTCCTTTAAGTGAATGTTAGTAAATGTAGAAAAAATAACAATCCAACCAAAAAAAGAAGCTGTTTGGTGCGGAGGAGGTAAAGGTTAATGTTGGGGGTTTCCAGTGTGCTGAATCAAATTCTGAAACTCGTTTTTCCGTATCGAATATAGTTTTTGCGATATAGCTCATTAACCTATTTTCTAGCTTCATTTCATAGTTAAAAATCGATCTATCACCTGTAAAATGTCACTCGAAACATCCCAATTATGTTTTCACTTTCAACTACTCTTTTTATGTTGTCTGGAGGGCAGAACCGAGTCAGCAAAAACTGAAATTGAGGTCGAACAAAATAGGAATCATGAAAATTTGTTTTTTTCACTTCCCCTTCCAATTTCACTCTTTCGTCATGAAATTGCCGAGGTATGGCACTATTGCCCAACTTGTTGAAGAAATTATTCAATATCAGTGAAAACCAATAACCACTTGAACTATCATTTTTTCTTTATTTCCTCTCCTCCTTCTTTATTTCCTTTTGAGACCTCGGAACCCCTGACAAGAGGCTTCTGAAGCTGTTTGCAGCCCCCTACTCAAGAACATAAGTCGTTGACTCATAGAAAGGCAAATTCGCGGTAGATGGCCTCAGTTCATTCATGCGACTGAATCACTCTCCGGATTAGCGAGGTAGCGTAAGTCGGATTGCGGTTCAGATGAGCTAATCAGGGAGCGCCATTCCTGGCTGTATCTCAAGTCATTCGCGGAACCCGTTTGCGCGGGTGACGTCACTACAGTTGATCGTTCACGATTCAGAAGACAGAAATAGAGTATGATTTTGACAATATTCGCAGGAATCAAGGCTTTAAATACAATCGCTTCGGATTTGGGGCTACCGTTCGGTTTCAATAACCTCTAAGTAATTGCAATCGGTTTTTTGGGAACACTCTATGGGAACAACCACATTTTTGCTCGGCTTCGTCTCAGAATATTCCTTTAACCAGTTTAATCTTTCAATGAAAACTGGAGGAGGTTTGAGATTAATCTTGAATATTTCGAATGTTTGGCGCTTGAAACTCTAAACAGTAGGACAAGGGATTGATAGCATACACGCTAGGGTCGAACGAAGGGATTTTGTTGCCCAAATCATCGATTGATTTACTTCTCCAAAATTATTATCTTAGTATGTGATTAGCGTATTTTCAACTGTCTTGACTGTTGACAGCCATTCCAACAGTGGAGATAACAAAACAGTACCGTTGAAATTTCGTTACGGTGATCTACGTATCACTTGCAGGGTGAAACAGGGATTTTAGAAATAAGTAGACAGGGTTGCCACTGTTGCTATTATTGGGCGATCATTCTCCGCGAAATGATGACGTTAATAGTCTCAATTCGCCTGTAGCTTACGACAAAAAATTAATAAAAACATATTGGTAAGTAATGCATGCATTACAGGAACTTACAGATACTTTTTCAAAACTATACCAAATTCCTAATTGAAGAAAAAAGCACGAATATTGGCTGAAAATTCTAGTGAGAAAGAGCAGGACTTGAATGGATAAGCCGTTACCCCTTCCATGCTCTTCCGAATATTACATTCAATATTTCTGTTTTGTTACGCTAGAGAGATTTAAAAAAATAAAATTGGGATTTTAAAAAGAAAAGAAAAAAATTTAAAATACTGGAAATGTATTGATTCATCAGCCTCCCTCTATTCACCCTCTTCCACAATTAAATTTTAAAATCTGCAGTATAAGCGTACGTGCAGTGCTTGATCGCTTGTCTATTACCCCCTCCTGCAGACCTTGTGATTGAAATTTTAAAATTTTCGAGATTCGTTCCAAAATTAGACTAAACTTGGAGCCGAAAAACATGCTTCTCAAATAGTCAATACAATCAGGTGAAAATAATGAAGAAATACGGATTTATCAATATTACCCCCTCCATTCTTTCCTAATGAAATTGGATGATCTGAAATATTTTTAAATACTAAACCGAAACCTTAACACATCATAACTATCACAGAAAGAATTACATGAATCAGACGAATACTCTAACGTGAAGCACGAACATTCAGCCGTGAGGTGAGGTTGAATGGATTGGCTATTGCCCCCTGTCAGCGAAAGCCAAATTTCTGAGGTTTGTCGCACAAGTCGAGTAAGATTGGGATCGAACCAAAAAAAGAAAAACAAAAATCGGTTGAGAATTACAGCATGGGTAGCGTCGGCAAAATGTTCACCAGAAAACCGAGTTTTTTCGGCATTACCCCCTCCAATTAAACTTTCTGCTTTGAAATTCGAAATTTCCGAAGTTTATCATACAACTAGAGTAAAATTGGGATCGGACCGAATAAGCATCATGAAAATCGAACAGAAGAAGAAAGCAGGCTGGCAGTGTTGTCAATTTTTCATTCGTTTACGAATTTTACCATTAGTATCCTAGTATAGTAGGATACAGCCATCTTTTTTTCAAGGATTCAGTCTTTGAATGGTCTGAAACTGATTTGATTTATTTTTTCTCAAGTTTGGGTTGTCCCACACACCCTTGGATCAATTCTAATAGGGGACCCTATACAGACGAAGCCTGGCTTCAGTGTGACATCCTAAAAACGCTTGTGTACCCCATTATCCCGACTGACCCCACTTGATAACTGTTGGACACGCGGAATAGTGAGTTCGCGAAGAATGTTCAGAGAGTGTATCAAGGGAGGAGGCATAATTCGCAGACGTCCCTCAGCCTTTTCCTAAATGACACGCGACGTTTCCATCCGGTCTAATTTCCATCTCCCACGTAGGCCACACCCGTGGGCTTCTCTGATGGCGGGGTAGCGTGCTCGAACTCGGGGAACTTTCACAGCCAACTCGTCGCGTTCGTATCATTATGGCCCCATCTACCGCCCCTAAGCTCGGGGGTCCATTTCGCAAATTGTTACTCGAAACCTGTCACGGTTTTCGGTGACGCGGCCCGGGATGAGGGACAGGTGTACGTCCGCCGGCTGAGCCTCCTTCACTTCGGAACAAATTACGTTGCGGGACAGACGGGACAGCCCGATGTTGATTTTCGTTGTCCAGCGTCAAAGACTGAAAACCCAAGTTTGGTGTGAACTCACATAACATCCTTGTACCCGAAATATTATACAAAGTGTCCCGCACTTGATGTAAAAAAAATTGTGGCACAAAAACCACTTTTTGTGCCATAAAAATACAAATTATTCCTTTAAAAACTACTTGTTTTCAACTTTTAAACACTTTTTTGGATTCAGCAATAAATTTCCTGAACACTTAGTGTATTTTCATAATCAAAAACTAATTCTATGAGTATTTTACCAACATTTTTGAACAGGAATCAAAGGAGATCACACGCTTGGGAACAAATCGTGCGTACGGCGTACGGATGGAAAATTTTTATTGCAGATTTGGATTCTACACCCTTTGAAACTTAAACCATGAAATTTTCAGGGGGGGGGGGGGGGTTAGAGTTTTTTTTTTTTCAAGAGCGATTACAATGGTTTATTATTGAATAATAAACCAAAATGGTACGAGGAGCCGTCTTTTTTCAATTTACCGATTTGAATTCGTATTATTTTGAGGAATATTGGAAAGATTTTGTTAGTCAGTGTTTAAATAACCAAAAGAAATCGAAGGAAGATTGAAAAATGAGCAAGTTATTCAAGGAATAAGAGCGATGGAGGTACGGGTTAAAGCGGTGACAACTGGTTCACTTACCCTACTCAGCTTTCCAATGGTGTGGCCAACTTAGCGTTTGAAAACAGATAAAAGGAGCGAAAGTTCAAATGATATGAATTAGGAAAACCTTGGAGTCCAGGACATTTTTCCCGAAATGGTTTCGTGGAGATATTCCAATGTGAAGGCACAAAAATGTTGGAGACCTTCTTAGGCAGCAAAGTTGGTTTTCCCAGAATAAAAGTAGCAAAAAAGTTGTCTTCAACAGGAGAAATGTAGGTTTTTAACGGACAAAACGTGGTTTTACCCAAAAAATATTTTACATCTATTGCTGGACACCCTGCACGTTTTACGGGTACAAGGGAGTCATGTGAGGTCGCACCCAATTAGAGTTTTCATTCTTTGACGCTGGACAACGGCAATCAACATCGGGCTGTCCCGTCACCCCTGCAAAGTAATTTGTTCCGAAGTGAATGAAGCTCAGCCCGCGGACGTACACACGTCCCTCATCCCGTTATAAAAGATGCAAAAGTTTTGAAATCCGGGAAATTTTATCAGTGTCAAATGGTTTATAAACAGTAAAAAACATCACCTTTTTGATTCCGTGTCGATTTTCTAGGAGAAATTCCAGTTTGCTAACAAAAAACGTTAGGCACCTAATGTACGCATAGGGCAGTAGGCCCTAGCCTACCTGAGCAGCCTAGCCTGTGTAGTAGGCTTTGTGGTGCTACTTCATGAAGGTACTTCGTGTTGGAACTTTATAAACAGTTTTCCGGATTCAATACAGTTATCCCAATTTACGGTGTTCAAACTTTTGCTACTGTTATTCTTGTTATCTTAAAAGGTGCCCAACATTTTGCGGCTTGAAACTACAATTTCTACAAGAAATTGATTTTGAATCGCAAAGTTGACGTTTTTTAATGTTTATAAACCGTCTGACATTTATAAAAAATATTCCTGATTATATAATTTTCGTGATTTATACCGTTCGAACTTTTGTTCATTTCATCCCTTGGGTTCCGTGTTTGCAGTTGCCGAACGTGGTAAATGAATATTATACGAAACAGTGTTTCCCGTTTGAACTGTTGCTTTTTTTTATTCTCGGAGTTTTCCTTGAGCTGTTTTAAAACGTGCCCAACTTTTTTTCCCCTTTAAACTGAAATTGCTCCATGAAATCGACAGGAAATTGCAATGTTGACCATACCATTGGAGAAATGATTAAATATCCTCAAATTAGACAGCTTCCAGCCAGTTTTTTTTAAATGGTGTAGAAGTTGAAGTATTTTCAAAAACTTAATTTTTTGTAATATTCAATTTTTGATCTACAATTAGGGACCTCAAGTTGATTTGTATTATAAAAATGCTCTAAGCGTTTAGGAAATTGATAGCTGAATACAAAAAGGGAATAAAACTGAAAAAAAAAACCTTTGAAAAAGCATTTCTAGAGAACGGGATGAGACAGAAAACTACAGGTAATGGCGATTGTCGCTATTTTCGATCTAGTTTTACCCCGGGGATACCATTTATGGATGACAGAAATCGCTTTTTGTATCTCGGAGCTTCTATTAGAATAGTGGGGACCATGTGGACCCAAACCAAATGACTCCCATTTTCCCGTATTTTCTCCTCTATATCAACATTCTGAATTTCGAACACTATTGACCAACTACTGACCTGTCTTCTCACTAAATCACTCGAAAACAAATGGATGAAACCCATTTCAAGCAAAAAGCAAGCAGCATCTCCACAAAAAAGAAGAGTTATGATGGTAGACCTATGTCGACAGTTAGAAGGTACAATCAGTAGCAGACAATAACTGAAGGTACTGCAGGGGATGGGGTTACAAAGTCCATTGGTTACAAAGGTGAAAGGGAATTTCAATCCGATTGGCCTGTCACGGCTTTCAGAGACGCTCTGGGATGAGGGACAGCTGTATGTCCTCGTCTTCTCTTCTCGTTGAAACAAATTACCCTCCGGGGCAGGAAGACATCTCTGTGTTGATTGCCCTGATCCATTTTCCTTGACAACGTCAAACGTCAATGCAGAGCAATACACGAAACGTTATTCTTGTTAAACCAGAATTCTACTGGAGGTTCTTGTTGTCACTACCAACTCATAGCTGTAAATTGCCATACGAGTTACTATTCTCGTGATAACGGTTCCCAAAACGTGGAAAATGCATTCCGAAATCTTGTGGAGCAGCTACATTATTGGACATCAATTTCTGTGCTGAACTATTTCGAATCAAACTTTATAAGACAATTGAGTTTACTTTGGTGTACTCGGCCAGGATGGATATGATCCCTAATGGTCACGAATGATCCCAAACTCCCATCTTCTTTCGACTACGGTATTCTCACCGTGAGTTACGCCCTAGGAACGATGTACTAACCCCTGAACTCCCATCTGTATCTGACCACTGTACTTGAGTTTTTAACCTTGAATTGTGCTTGGGAAACGAGTTACTGATCCATGGAGTTCTTCCATCCTTATGAGATCGCTGCACAAGGGCTTTGACCTTAAGTTATGATTTATTATGCATCAGAAATCATGCTCTAAGCCCTGAAATCCAACATGATATCTCAGTATTGGAGTCCCTAACCTTTAGGTAAGTATGGTAGCCAGTGTACGGATCACAGCTCTTGGAGTTCACCACGAGTATCTCGATTCACTAACAATTATTGTTAGTTTCCTGTAAATTCATATTGCTTATATTGCTTACTGATCCCAGGTCTCTTCAATTTCGTTAACAGCCCAGGGTTTAAACCCGGGACCCTCTACTCAGCAAAACGGTTTCAGGTTAGCCCCTTATACAACGCAGCCATAGAGGTGGCCTTGATTGATGGCCGATCATGCAAATGTGAGATCATGATATCTGAACTGTATGATATCATCGAACCGAGCACGCGGTTTTGGGTTAGAATACGAGAGCGAATGATCGCTGAACTTATTCCCAGTACTCATTCGACTATTACGTTATTTCAACCAAGAGCTACTGCTGAGAAACGATGAACTGATCCCTGAACTCTCATCTTTTTGAAACCTCAGTACACCAGTTTCTAACCATGAATTATGCATGGAAAACGATGTTCTGATCCATAAACTCTCTTCTTCATGAGACCATTTTGCTGGAGTTTCTAACCTCGAATTAGGAATGCGGAATCGTTACTGTCCTTGAGTATGATTTATGGAACATTTTTAACCATGCAACAAACCTGAAATCTTGCAAGAAATGACCGAACTAGAATTTCTGTTAATGAGAGATCATGTACTGAGTCTGCAGTGATTTCATACAAAATAATTCGAAATGAAAGCGTTTTTCTTGTGTTATTATTTTGAGCTGCTAGATGTTCTGGCGGAAAAACAAATTTTCGGTTTAAGAATCGTTGAAGAATACTCCAAAACATATGACTAAATTGGTAAATGTTAATGTTTCAAATGTTGGAGCAAATCCTGTTTCCTAATCCCAACATTCATAGCAACCTAGGTTATGAAAGAGCTCTTGAAGTATGAAGATGTGGAATAGCCTTGCTTATGGTGGCACAATATTGATTGTCAAGATCGTCTGTAATCCTAGCCAAGAACAAGTTAAGTGTTCTTTACAGTACAACGAAGTTTGGCTCAACTTGGGAAGGCGAATTAGCAGAGAGTCAAAGCTCATTATCCTGCTTAGATGGGAAAGGCGGCCATGAGGGAAACATGTCAACGAAGAAAACCCAGAATTGAAATGGCGGCAATGACTCGTATGAAGATAAGCTTCACGAGGGCTCCTTCGAGCGAGATATCAGATATCTTGAGGAGCGGCGGGTGATCTTCGCATTCCTTGACATCCTTCCCAGGGACTTGAGCCTCTGATGAGAAGCTGATACTGATGAAGGGGGCTGCTGGCCCAATTGCCTTGAATCGCGATAATCTTGATGTCTCCCGTCCCATTGAGAAACGAACGTGTTCTTTTCTTTCTCGTGACAACCGAGCAAAGGACCTGTTTTGACATCAGAAATACTTACGAATGCATGTTTTAGCGGCTATTGGAAGCGACTCAGGCGATTTCTTTGCCGATTTTGTCTCGAAATGAAAGAAAATATATCTGCCAAGTTAGATGTGGCACATGTTATGGCTTCCTAATCCATAACAAGAAAATACGGTAGTAATATTATGATGTTGAAACCTTCTATTAGGGCCATTTCCACAGAACTGGATAACCTCACTATCTGAACAACTATTCAAAATAACACTAACCATAATAGGATCTAGGCAGTTATTTACCTAGTTTCATTTCAAAAATGAAAACTAACATCACAAGTGCAATGTTTTCTTCAAATTTCACAGTATACTTAATGAAAATTCTGAATAAAGTTTGAAAACTTAATTTTACACGTTAGAAAGAATATCAAACATGATCATTCGTAAAGGATGCATGATATATTCACGAGTGTCCAAAACGAAGTTCAATGTTACGGGTCCAGAGAGTTGTTACTTCTTCAACAAAAGTTACAATATGCTATTTTCAGGCATCAAAGTTGACTGAGACGACATCCAGGGTTCCATATACGAATCTTTGAGATGATATTAGTGTTTGGGATGGTTAGGGAGTGTTGGGTCTAATTTCGGAGGAAGAAAGAATAATGTGATCTAAGGAACTGTGAATCGTTGAGAAAACACAGTGAGACTTTTTTCACTGTTCCCACTTGTGTGGTAATTTAAATTTGAAAGAATTTAGACAGAGAGCCACGTTAGTAAACTACAAAATCAAAACCAAACCTAAAGTAACATATTGTGTATCGAGGCAGTATCAGTTGTTACGGTATTGCAGTTTCGGACTTGCCTCGAACTGAATTAGATGTCCTGCTTGAACACACTGTGTATCTTGTAGGAAGATCAAAGGCAATATGAGATCCTTTAGGATACCAGATGTGGCTCATAAATGGAGAAGAAAAAATCCCCTCAACAAGAACCAATAAGCTGACTTCGGTTCACGATAGCTGACCTTTGAAAGCTATAAATGGAGAAGCCTCAAATTGACAAGGTCTTTATTTGGCGAACAGGTCAAATATGGGGGAAGCGGAGTGTGTGACAATCCTGATACGGGGGGGGATTATTTACCGAAGTTTATTTGTCAGGGATTTCAGTTCTTCGCTGTTGTTAAACAAACTAAACTGTTTTTCAAAAAATTCCACTCTGTTTAAGCCAAATCCACTCTTGTTGAACGACCTCCACTCTCGCTAATTATATCGCTGTGATGAATCTTCCCGTTTCATATAACCGGGAGTAATGTCCATTTTTTACTTTCCCAAGAGAGTGGGAAGTATTGTATATTTTTCCTTTCCCAAATAATAGGAAGTAGTCTCTATTTTTACTTTCCCAGCAGAGTGAAAAGTAATGAAGTGGGGAGGCTGGACAGTGTGAAGTCTCCCAAGAGTACATTGGGGGCAGTACAAAGACCACCAAGGGGGTGTGTTTACGATGGAAGTGAGCTGCTAAAGCATGTTCCATGTTTCTCGGATTTCAGCCGTTGGCTCTCTGAGAGGGTCCAGGGACTTTTCTTCCGTTTAATAATCAGTGTATGCGAAAGTTCCAGAACACCCCTATCTGGTATGACTGTCCATACAAGGAATATGAGGACGAGCTAGGCACCACGATATGACATTATACCTTGATAGCGAAAGCCGCCATGAAGAACGGTTGTATTTCACCCGAAGTTCTGTGGAGTTTTTCCCGAAATCCGAAGAGGAAAAAAACTTGTTCCGCTGCTTTTCGCATTACGAACATCAAAAATTCAACTGGCTAATAAGGAAACTGCTTTAGACGCCGCGGGGCACCGGGTGATTATTCAAAACAACAAACTCATTTTCCGTTCCCTCCTCCCGTTAGGTACCGTGAGTGTATCAGAACTCGTTTGGCGCCGCCCCCTCCCCATACCATCTCGTTCTTGGCGGTATCTAAATGCAAATGAACTCATCCGAGATTCCCCTCTTACCCTTAATGACAGCAAAAGTTTTCGGAAGAGCGGGGAAGAAGGAAAACGCCATCCGGTTCTCCTGGAAAGACGCTATAAGGGAAAGTACTGAAAGATACCTACAACAAAGGGCCGGTGAGGAAGGGGGGGAGGCTTCATTACCCTTCATCCTTCCGTTCATTTTCCAGTATGAATAAAACATTGTCGAATAAATGTCTTAATGATAAGCGAACTAAGCTCAAAGTAAAAAAAAAAGTAAATACCTGAATGTTGACAGGAGAGGGAAGGGCATGTTACAGGGTGATTCAGCTGACAGGACAAATAAAGTCCCAAACGCGCAGCACAATCATACGAAGGGATTTTCTCTATTATGTTGTTACATTTATGTTACATTGTTCTGAAATTTGATCACATTGAGTGCAAACGATTTTGAACAAAATAAAAGTGGTTTTATAACATTCTGATGATGAACCAAAGATTTTGGGTTGTTTAGAATTTTGGTTCCGATTCTACCTGTAGGTGTCCGAAGTGTGTACGTGGAGAGGAGAATTATTTCACGAGGAATACGGCTAAATTGACAGTCGTACAAGTAGTTCTTCAGATTTATAAGATAAGGCTATTTTATAAAGAAGGCTCTGGCTTCCAGTGGCGGCTCCTACCCAGAAACACCGGGATGCACTGAGACTGCAAGGGACAACCACGAAGGGAACGTGAGACAAGAATGTGCTTTTCTCAGCCAAATACAAATTTCAACTACCCATATGCAAACGAGATCAATCTTGTCCACTTTCTCGCCTTCAAATCGTGAAACAAACGACTCAATCCTACCTTTAAAAGAAGTTTACCAGTAAGTACGTAAATACTTGGAAAAAAAATTTGAAAATTTTGAATACATTGTCGAGCTTCAGAATACCGTGTTTTGGAACGGTTGAAATCTGCCCAGCAAGAACCATCGTGGAGGTGACAGCCCAATTCCTTCTATAATTCTAGCTTCATTTCCATTATTGCAGCAAAAAAGACAAGGGAAGCAGAAAAGTTTATTACTTACCTCATATTCGCAGAGGCAATCCACCTTTTTGTAGTACTGAGGGTTGAACTTGGGAATCGTGGAACGGTTTCTGCTTGCCTTAGAGTTTTGTTGTAGTCCAGTCAATACTGGCGTTGGCCGCCCTGCACCGCGAATAGCCACTTTTTGCTCCACCGACCATTTAGCGAACTCACGTTCTATAGCACTTCAATATTCATCTAACACAGTTCAGCCACAAGGGTTGGGAACAATCCATTGATAGTAAGATAAGAGTGTGTTTTGGTCATTAGATGAACGCATTGTAGGGGACGAGCGAACGACTAGGTGTGCTCGCTGAAACTTGGGACACTTTATTTTGTGGCACTGACATTGGTTCATTCTTTGGAGGTGGATAGAATCAAACGCTGTATTCTCCGTGGAAGGCCCTTCTAGCGAACTATTAACCCCCCCTCGAACTCACGACTCTACCATCCTGAGCCTCTGCTTGGCGCATGGATTAGAAAACTCTCCTGTTTCATGGGGAAAAATTGGAAAACAGTATGATAATATACTTATAATATTATGTTTACCTGGTATCTTTTTCATTTTGGTCAGGAGGTGCAGATGCAGTCACTGCTGGCTTCCATAGTCAAGCTAGGAGTCCACGAAAGACTCTGAAGGTTCTGCTACTTCACAACGCACTGCCTCTATACCCTGTAATGCATTGGCTCAATCAGACTGTGTTTGTAGTATTTTGAAGCAAATAATTGTGCCAATCTAAGATAAGCCCGGATAAACACAGAGGTCACACCAAATTCCAAACAACCCGTCCAATACATGAAACATTTAATCAAGATCGGGACTATGTTTAAGTAAATTTTTATAAAGCTTAGAAGGTACTACTCCGATTTTCACCTTTCTAGGATGATTAGTACATAAACAAGCTCGAGGGGAGCTGGTGAAAGTAAGGACATGGAATGTCAATACCTACAAAGACGCAATATACTGCATATGGTCACGCAGAAAACTCTATTTCAAAAGGAACTCTTGAAACAAATTCTGTTGGAATTATTTCAACTGGTATGATTCTCACTAAGCGTATTAAGTATTAAGTCTTAATACTAGGCGATTATTACTATTCCAAGCACTTCCAAATCCACGCCCTTGTTGACGTTCTTTTTTCTGTCAAAGTTCTTACCCCTAAGAGAGAGCGATCGGATGAACATGAACATGAACAAAGCGGTCCGAGCGGACACAGTCGATTTTTTGAAGACGCATCTACCAATAACGAACATGAAAACCAATAGTGCTATTTCGAAGGTTTTGGATGTTTCTATGATGCCGCTTGTTTTTGTAACCCTCCCCCAGTATATTGTATTTTCTTAATTTCTGTTCATTTCCGCTCATTTGAGTGTATTGTTAATTGTAAATTGGGCTTGCCAAAATACAAAAAAAATAAATAAATGTTCAGATGTTTCGAATTTTAGTCTTTCAATTCCACCCTTTAGAATTGACTGAGACCGATGACTAGAATTCAGTTTCAACTAGTGCCCAAATGTAAGTTTTGGCTCAAGTCCCATTAACTTTATTTATGTAGTTTCTTAGGAAAGCTTTTTTTTAATTCGTTTTTGAGGAGGAGTAAAACTTTGTTTTCTCTTCGTCAATTAACAAGAAGATAATAAACCAACATTGTTTCAAGAAGCTCACATCACTAATAATGAGCGCGACTGGCGAGTTCCGACAACGAATCTAAAGTGGGTGGACTGTAGTCGAGTTTGCGAAATTAAATTTTTGTAGTAAAAGCAGTGTGGTGCATGTTTGCACTCGAATTCCAAAGATATCAATGCATGAATTCAACAGGAATTCAACGAGATTCCCTGAACTTCCTGCAGATTCTGTACCAGCTTTGAGGAGTTGTTAAATAGAATTCCTATAATATGTCAAACAGCAGAACAGTCAGAACTTGTCAGGGTATACTTCCTAGAATTACCCTACGAAGAAATCCTACGTTTTCATTACGGGGTTTGAAAGTTCTTTGATGGGCTATCTGTCTATCAAGGGTTCCTGGACTTGAGGCTTTGCCACGTAAAGTAAAACTAGTTTCCACGCATCCGTATGGAAGCCAAAGGAAATTCTACGAATCATCTCTACCACTCTTTCAATGATTCTGTCTGACTACTGAGATCTGTTGGGCCACTGTAAATTAATTCCTAGAGTTGTTGCAATGCGCTCACTGATCAATTCTACGAAATAGATGTAACGAACAGTTTGTTTTATGGGATTCCACTTGCCGCCACCTGGCATTCCCCAAGCACAACCAATCGCAACTGAGCTTAACAACTAATTGGTTGGTTCGTACAGCGAGCCCTGGAGCAGTTTGAAATTGAAGTAAGTTCTTTTTAGGACAGGAAACGTATAAATGAGTTCATCAGCAGAGGGAATGTTCTATGTGAGAGTACTCTACAGTTTATTGTATTTTTGTGCTTTAAAACCACGTCAAGCTGCGTCTAAATAATAAAAGCGGTAGGTGCACTCTATGTATTTACGTCGATTTCATCATGTTTTGATACTGTCAATCGTGAAGCCCTTTTTTATAAGTTGCTCGACCTTGATGTAATGACTCACCGTATGTTTAATAAGAATTTGAGCAAAAAGCTAACTAAGAGGGGTACTAAGGGGAAAACCCTAAAAACGTCAAACTAGCGTTCAACCCTCGCTCCTACCTCCGCACCAACCAGGGGAGAAGGGCGGAAGGGACCGGCTAATGAAAAGCCAGGCAATTTCAGCTGAAGGGCACTCTGCCTGGTACTCCTCCTATGGTTAACATCCTCCCAACTTTGCGTATATCTTTCTGCTACCTTCATCACTTAACTTCTCTTAAACTCTCTAAGGAATGTACAATTCGCTCATGGGGAGCTGAATAAAACAAATCAACTTCATGCAAACGAATAAACCATTTTCAAATAATAAGTGTCCTTACACCAATATAGGGTAAAGAAATAAGACACTCAGTAAGGCCCCTCCTGATCCTTACACGTGGGTTCTCAACTAAGATAGTGCGTGCACTGAGGGGTTCATAAACTGGCATGAGGGTCGCGGTATGGGTTGGAGAGTAAATCACGGAATATTTTAATGAGAAGAATGGCTGTCTCTTCAGTCCGACCGTTTTCGCGTTACACACAAACGATGACGCCGATAAACTTCAATGTAGATTAGGTCTTGGTTCTACTCGCTGAACTGCTGAATTACACACAAAAAGCATTAATACATTCCAAATTTTGAAAGATGATGAACTTGTAGAAACTCAAAGCTATGGTTTTCTACCGCAGAAATGGCCCTTTGGCAGTGAGTGAACATTAGACATTTAGTTGGGAAGTGATTGTGAACATTCCATTTTGTGAAAGATAAAGAACTTGGAGAAACCCATAGTCCATCTATGGTTTTCACCGCAGAATCAATAGACGAAAAAGTGACAAATTAAAAAATATTCCTCTGGCAAATCGAGTGTACTTTTTAAAAGCTCCAACATTTTTAAAATTACGTGAACATTAAACATATAGCAATAATGATTCCGTTGTGAATCAATACAAGTAAGTAATTGTCATCTCTCTAACACCTCTTCTATTTTAAGCGCCTCATTTCAAGCATCTTATTTTAAGGAGGATTAACCTCAGCTAAAACATATTTAAGCAATAAGTGACCCATTAACACAAAATTGGATAAAATTGTAGATTTGCTTATTAAATTTCAATCAATTTTATTCCTAAAATTTACAAGACTTTGGGGATCGATCATTATAAGTACAATTCATGAATTTCATGGTATGGTCAAAAAATCCTCTTATAGATCTCGATGTTTTGAGATTCGTTATCAAGCTATTGACGATTCAAGTTTTCTTCGTGTTTTTCGACATTGGAGAGAGTCCATAAGTTCTTCTAAAAATATATGTGACTCCTTTTATTCTTTGAGTATTCGCCAAGAACATGAAAGCCGTCATTACATTTTTCACCAACTAACTAATTCAATTGGAACAACGTGTGTTCTGTACTAAGGCCCTCTTGAAATCCGAACTGCCTTTTTGAAATAATGTTAAACTTCAAAAAATAACTACAAGCAAGTAACTTGGGATCTAGTCCTGGAGAGAGCGTTAAATGCAATAAGTGACCCTTAACACAATATTGGATGTATTGTGAGGAGTATGTATCGTGTCTTGACTTAAGTGAGTAAGGCTTCGGGTATCGATTCTACAAGTACTTCGCAACAAAAAAGCTTCAGAGATTTTGTTTTTAAGGGATTCGTGTTCAAATTACTATTATTATAATAATATTTTTTTAAGGAGAGATATTGTTAAATACCAAAAAAGAGGTCAAATTACAAACTTTGTGAAATTTTAAAAAATGTGAGTTTTTTCTCAAAAATAAACTGATTTTTCTTTGATTACATAAAATACCAAAAAAAAAAAAATAAAAAAAATTTGAGTTTTTCCCGTTTGCATAAAAACTTTGAAAAGCCGTTTGCAAGAGTAAAAGCGTATAGATTCCATCTGATTTCCAACAGTATAGCCAAAACATTGAACAAGTAACAACGAGGAGACGAAACGGCGGTTGAATGCGAAACAACGTGGTATTTTTAACAAGAATCGATGGATTTTGTGAAAAAACGATAACCAATAACTTCATGGTTTATATGTCGGATTCTACAGCATTTTTTTTTTTTTTTTTTTTTCAATCAAGCAGAGGGTTTCCATTCCAAATACATGTGAAACACTTCCTCTCAGCTTTCAGACCAGGGAACATTCTCTGGAAATTTCAAAAACAAACAACAGGAAACTCGAGAAGGTTACTACAAGGGTTTTACGTAGAGTGTTGCATAGCATCTACTAATAACAGAATCTTTGGAAAATTGAATTTGGTGAGAGATGACCTACTTATATCTGAATTTGAGCGAGATTGCACGACTTGGCCGTAACGAAAGTTAGGTATGCTTGATGGATTGCCTGCAAATTCGTAGAGCGAATATTGAACTGTGAGCTATGAAACTGATGGGATACCACCTAAAGCCACCTTACCCACACATTCCTCGAAATTTTCGACGAAGTATATGAAAATGGTTGATATTGAGCTTGTGTTGTTTCCAGAATGTGTGCAGACACACCCAAAACGAAAGTTTTTCGCAATTTTCGTACCGCACGAACCTGTTTCTCAAGGGAAGCAGATAAAATATTAGTGCTATATTCATAAATAAACGTTTGCTAACTCCTCAGTGAAACTGCTTGAGAAGGATTGACGAGTTGATGTCTCAAGGACGGGTGAGTCATGCGTTAGTCCTCCCCGCAGGCGATCTACATTGCGAGTCCATTCGTATAATCTGGGCCGGTCTTAGTGGTCGGTAGCAAGGAGCTCATTAGGAGCAATTAGCAGGCGAGTCAAGGCCTCCTGAGGTGGAGCCTTGCGGTGAAGAATATTGTCGGGGGTTAGGGAACACCCTGAGTAAGAACGTTTTCTTGTTTTCTGTAGCTGAAGCCTCAAAACGATTTTCAATATGATTTTTCACCTAGAGCTGACGAACCCCAAAAATAAAATATCTTAGAGCCAACTCTACCACCAGAAGTAAACCCTTTTAGTGTACCAACACATGATTTTTACAGTGTGTAACACGAGTCTTATCTGACCGCTCTTTCACGTGCCCTACAAAATATTTCCTTGCAAAGATGCATTCGTTTCTGAGTTATTTCACTTTAAACATTTTTTTCTCCTTGTCGACCTTATTTCCTTAATACAAGCAGTTAAGAAATGTAATTCCATTAGGGACTTCTGATTACTCATATGTACCTATTGATAACTAGATTTCAGCATTTAGAGATCAGTAGGTACCTACTAAGATGGTCTTCTAGTATACCTGGAGAAAGATTTATTGACATGATGATCAAATCCAAACCCTAATACACCCAAACGTTCGTACAATTTGATCAAACAGTACGTACCAAAGCTGCTGTCGAATTTTGGATTCGATAAATACCAGTTGGAGCTTATTCCGATGTATCAGCAGTCATTTGTCAGCTGTTTTGAGAGAGTTATGAGAGAGAAACTGGCAGTTTGTTAACGCCGGAAAATCGTAACAACTGGAGGAGCCAGTGGAAAATAAGCATATATTACATGTGAAGCACACGTTTGTAGTAGTTTTTAGTAGTACTAAGGTACTAGCCAATAAAATCCACAGCTTTGAATCTTGTGTATCCAACTTCTCAAACTTTAACAATAATTTGATAACAATAAACTACAAATACGACATCCAAATCTAGACCTTCACCGAATTTATCTCGATGCAATGGTCATAATTCACTCCAAGTTTATGGATATTTGAATGTCTATTATGCATTTTTCTTTTGATATATCGTCGTGTCTTTTAATAAAAGTTTGCCGAGATTCCATCGGTGCCAAGAGTAGGGATGACAAGTGAGACTAAACGTCTCAAGGACTATGATTCATGCGTTAGACCTCCTCACGGATCTACATCTCGCGTCCATTCATATAATCTGGACAGGCCCAACCGTTTCCTTTCATATCTTCAACTGAAGCCTCCTGACGAGGGCTTCCTAAGAGAGAAAAAATACTAATGGCATCTGAGATTTGGAAGCGGAAAAAGTTTTGCCAATTAGAATGACATGCTTCTTCAGTTTTTGCATTGTGGACATTACTACACAATTCAGACATGCCATACGGTCCATAAAATAGCCTTAGAATTTATGCATAATATCCGTTCCTTTGCACATGGACTCTATTTGGAGGGTAGTTGTTCCTAACATCTAGCCAACCCGATCGGATTACATGCATAGATGCTAGGGGCCAAAATCTACTAAAACAAATTACCAAAAACGTGATTTTTCGAGGGTTGTACTAAAATTCGGCATTTGGGATGTCATTTCGAAGTACTTTTGCACTTCAAATCGATGAGACGGGTCCGTGATCAATTAGAGCTCATCCTACTTTTTAAGAAACTCAATTTTAAGTGTGAAAATTTGTATAGCACGTGTAAATTTCGATTTTTTAAATCTTAATTTTTCAGTTTTCTTGTTTTCACGACTTTGCAGACAACAGGGGTTGTGGTCAAGAGAGGTGCAAAAATAATAAACCTTTATGAAATAATTAGAAGCTTTTTTCAATTTCAGTTCCTTTTCCTCGGTGTGTTGAGAGTGGTGAGGGTATAAAATGATTGGATGCAGACAATTTACCAGAGTTTATTAAAAGACATTTTGATGAAAAATCGCGAAAATAACCATGAAGGAAGTGTTTTATCGAAAAATGGACTTCGGATTCGTGTTCAGCACCCCGAAAAAACCCCTTAGAGAGTAGGTTTGAAAGCGATTAAACAGAGTTTATTTTTGAGACATTTTGATGAAAAATCGCAAGAATTACCATGAAGGAAGCGTTTTATCGAAAAACGGACTTCAGATTCGTGTTCAGCACCCCGAAAAAACCCATAGAGAGTAGGTTTGAAAGCGAATAAACAGAGTTTATTTTAAGGACATTTTGAATGAAGAATCGACTGGGATGGGTTTAAGATAAGCAGAAATTCACTCACAGCTATTAATCGCAGTTTCTGAAGCTAAAAGTGACTCTTGAAACCTCACAATGACACGAACCAATCCCTGAATATTTAGAAAATAATGAATACGTTTCTCATTACTGGAAGTAATATGAGAAAACCACATTGTGGAATAATTTGCTGCTTTTTCTGATGTTTGTGGTGAAGATACCACCTGGCAGATAATGTTACGCTTTTTTACAGAACCTACTTCAGTTTTCACAAGCCGAAGCTTTCGGTTTATTATTTTTGGTAATGAAAGCAAATAATGTCAACGAAGAAAAAAAAAATTTTTTCGGCCTCCCTCTCAAACATTGTTGGTTTACATTTCAAGAAACGTACATTTCAACAACCGAATGAAAACAAATTCGTCGGTCCACCGTCCGAAGCTTTTCAAGTACTCACCAAAGTTTACGAAATTTGGCCCCAAAATCCAACATCGATCAGTAAAGAGCTAGTTATCGCCATCTTCATTTGTCAACCTTTAGTGTATATATTTAAAGAGTTATCTATCGAAAAATCTATATTTTTGTTTGGTTCGGATAGAAATTGGTTCATTGAATCGAATGAGAACACACCCGGTTGCTGTATATTATACAGTGTACAATCATCGGTTAGCTTACAAATCGCAGTTCTGCTTCAAACCCGACGATGTTATTAGCGACTGGAGAGACACCTGTTGTAATGTGGATGCTATACGAATATACTAGTTGTATTCCCGTCTCAGATATAGTTTTTCGTACTTTAATTATATATTTGCGAATAAGTGAAGAGAGGTGTTTTCTTTTGTACAGTGTATCCAGATTATGATCTGAAAAACATCACCCACGTGTTCACAACTAATTTGCGACCAAAAATGCCTCTTACAGTTTTTTTCTCTTGTTTTAGAGGCTTAGTTTCCGAGTTATTATTATTCATATTATTTAATGGATTGTTAATATTTTTAAAAATTTCTCATTTTTCACCCTTTAGTTTTCTTTAAAAAATGTTCAATAGAGACTCAGAAGGTGGGAAATTTAACTCTCTTTTCAACGGTATCCTCAGATTTGCGAATACTTTGAAGAAGAAGGAGTCAGGATCATTTTTAGACAATGAGGTCGAAAACGCGAAAAAAATCTAACATTGAAATAACTCGGAAACCAAGCCTCAAAACAAAACTCTAAGAGGCACTTTTTGCCTCAAATTAGTTGTAAAACACGTGGGTGAAGTTTTTCGGATTATAATCTGGACCCCCCGTATAGTTAAATTTCAATCGTCCTATTCCTGGATTTCTGCGACGTGCCGATGTACAGTTTATCATGCCATTACTGGTATTACGATATCAACTTTTGTTTCGTGCAAAGAACCTAGTGAAGTTTGATGTTCACGATCATATCTACGACGAAGACATTTTAGAAATCAATTATAAGGAACGAAACACTGATCAGCTGAAGGTTTTTGAGGCTAATTTCTTCCCTTATCGATCCACGCAATGAAACATAAATGGGCCTCATTTTACAATTACAATTCATGGAAGCGCCAAGTTTTAATAATGTACTACAGGTTACGTTTATTTTATAAATTTCAGTTGGATTTCTTGTATGTTCCGAGTGTACTTGGGAAGCATTATGTTCAGTCCATTTTTGATAATCAGGTGATCCGCGTTGAAGGGTTGTCTGATACAAAGATGATAAACCTTTCTGCAATCATTTGCATCGTTTTCTACATCTCGTGGTAGAAACTCCTTCTTGCAGACAAGTTTACGATGTTTTACAGAACCTAATTCAGTTTTCTCGTGCCGGAGCGTTGCAGCTCTCATCTCTACACGCTAATTTATCCTCGTTTTTTTCCGCCAGTCAACTCCGTCACTGACTTGAGGATTCCCGCGAAATCAATCTCGGTTGAAAGAAGTTTAGAAGACGGACGGACCCTTTGCGCGGGCGGACTCGACATGACGGGTCCAATTAAAGTGGGCGTCCAGTCGGAAACAATATAACGATAGGGCGGAAGACGTCAAAACTATTTCAGCTCCAACTGTTTCGAAAGAATCAACAAGAGGAAGAGAAAGAAACAGGAGATGGAGGGGAGGTATCCTGAGAGTTGAAGCCTCGAGATTGCCCCGCCTTCGGGGAAGAACAGTTTCCTCAAAGTACGGAAAAACGGGGGTTGGGAACTTTTTTTTTTTTTGGTTCGTCTTTCAGGGACTTTCAGGTTCTTGGGAAAAGAGCTAACTTCGATTTAGGTGGGCGGAGAAACTCGGTCTTAGCGTGTATTTTTCCCCTCGATTAATTTTTTTTCGGCACTAATCAAAGCTATTTTGACCCTTTTTTCTCCCCCGCCTTGAGTTGAAGATAATAGAATGAGAAGTAAATAGCGTTCAACTCAGTATCTACAGTCGATTCTAATAATTAGTCAATAAAAAAAAATTTTCCCCTCAATATCCACTACCTACATGCCAAATACAGTGTATTTTACTGAAATAATTACGTAAATATGTAATTAGGGATGCTAATAACAATTAATAATAAGCATGACAAGGAGAAATTGAAAATTGTGTTTTTGAATTCCCCATTAAATAAGAACAGAAGAACTAAATAAAATGGAAGTGGGGAGGACGTCCAGTCCAGGTTACTTGGGAAGTTGCAGAAGACGGCGGAGGAAGATGGATGGATGGAACTGCCCTTGTAAAATGACCTCCAGTTAAGGAAGGAGATGGAGGGTGGTGACACCACAAAGTCTCCCGACGAAATTCCCAATGCGGCTGTAACCTAGATGTTATCAGGACATTCCTTTCAGCTCAGATATCACTTGACGCGGGGCATTCCTATCAGATGACTTATTTTAGCCATCCAGGTCTACTGCTTGTCCACGTTGCCACTGACGATCTGGACAATCAGGATTATGGGAGACCTATCGGGTTTGACAACAACGATATTTGGCTTGATACTCCGGTCGGCATGTGGTACGGTCTCTCCCTTTCCACATTGCAGCCGCTGTATGACAAAGCACCTGCTGAGTGCTTAGCAATAGCATCATGACCATTGACAAAATTTCAAAAAAGCCGATTGCATTTAACGGCAAGTACGTACCTACTCTGGATCTACTTATACAAAATGTTTCTGCAGCGATGCAACCAACTGTACAGCTCTTCGTTGCAATTCAGAAAGAGAAACATCAATAGCGGGCCACAGAAACAATATGTCAGGGGTGCCCATAGGGGGGCTATGACGCAGACTGCGTCATTGAAATTTTTGGACAGGGTTCCAAATAAATGTTTCGGGGGGTCAAGTTGATTGAAACAGTGTTTAACGTGACGACATTCAAAAATATATTACATCACTAGATAGAACATGAATAATAACGAACCAGTAATAAATTTAAATATGGTTTGTTTTTTCTAAATACACGTTTTGTCTATTGCCGACTTGGTTTGAATTTTTTAAATACCTCTATAAATCTTCTCTTAGTTTTACATAAAATAAGGGGTGCTCACGAGTATTTTTTACATTTTTGTTTTAGGAAGGGGTACTCGACTGGTTCAGTTTGGTAAGGGGGGGGGGGGGGGCGTCATGAACGGTGGGTGGGCTGGTCGCCTATTCTTGGCATTTGGTCAGTAGGTGATGGCACAAGTAGTTCAATGAACAGGATTAAAAACTAAAAAACCTCTGCCTCTTCTTGAGCTACAAGTTTTGATATCAGCTTCTGTTTCATACAAAGGGACTGGTAGAAGGACTGGTTCACGGAGTTATATAAAAAACGAAGTCATCCAACTGGCCGGACATCTAGAAGTCAATTAGAAGGTATGGAGACTCAGTGATCAACTGAATGATCCTTGTGGCTAATTTATCTTCTATTCGATCTGCCGGGCTGTACAATAGAAAGCTAAACTCTGGATGGTCGCTTCTGTGGACATTTTAAATCTGATTACTGCCCTCCTGATCAGCTGATTGAGCCCAAGAGCCATTTTCTGCCTCTTTCTACCTAGAAAGCGTCAATTCTACTGATATCATGATGATTCAATCATGCTTTAAGGTAGATTTTGAGGAAAATCGAGGGCTTTCCAACGTAACATATATGGAATGACCAATAGTCCTCGGATATCTAGAAGTCAATAACCAGGTAGGATATCAGAGATCAGGTGAAAGCCCTTGTAAGCAATTTCTTACATAATCCATCTAATGTGCTGAAATATAAATGGCCTTTTTTATGGCATCTTGAGTGGATAAGGCAAGAAATGGAGGCTTGAGGCGCCGAATTTAGATTCTGTACCACTAACTCCGTCTAAAATACATAGGTCAGTGATTTGTTATGATTTTCTGGGTTTTTTATGAGGTTATCTACACTTCCTTCCCAACTTAAAGCGTCAAATGATTGTACTCCTTTTTTGAACGAAAAAACTGTCCACCGTAAGTGTAGTACACTGTCTTGACTTGGTCGGCGTGCTCTTCTTCTCACTAACGATTCTACATATAAGTCAAGAGAACCTTTAAGGGCCTTTCGAAGTCGAAAATCTAAAAGTCAGGAGAAATGAACTCTAGGGGCCCCTGATTCCAAGAGTTCGCTCTTCGAGGGGAAGCCAAAAGCCGGGTCGTGGGGCGGCGAACGGTGACGGCAATGTGGAGGGGGAGCAGCCGACTGAGTCACCGACTGATGTAACCCAGAGGGAATGCAATCTCCTTGGCCCCCGGCCCATCGCTAGTCCGACTACACTACCGACCGGCTCAAGTCAGTTCAGTTGTTCAGTCGCGTTGGTAACTCCACGACCTCATCTTTCTTAAGTTCTGTGCGCGTTTGTGGTTTTCACCTGCAAGAACCCCTCCTGACAACTTCTGTTTTCTCTCTCTGTTCACAGTTCCTCAGGTCACGCCATCATGAGCCGCTACTACCCAACTCAGGTGAGCTCCATTTCCGATTCTCTTTATTCTTCCAAAATTATTTCGATTTTACATTGTTCTTACGAGTCCCTTGAAATTGCCCCTTCTTTCCAACTATCCAGTTCCGTGCTTGGGCCAATGGTTCAACCCATATTGATATAGCTTGCACCCATTACCCCAAAACAGGTCAATGTTTATCTTATACACCTAGACATCTTCTGGAGGAATGGTTACAAGCTATATCGTCAATATAATGAATCACTTTTCTTTTCTGTTTTCAGCAGATGCTATTTTATCTTTCTATAGACTTAAAATGTGGCTTCTAAGGCTAACCACAAGTAACTGAAGCATTTATTTCACTTTCGGGAGACGAAAACAAATTTTCTCTTCAAAATCACAATTCCTTCCCGGATTTTACATTTTAAACCATTCTGAATTCGTCCTTGTGTAACAAGCCCTGTTAATGCAGTATCAACCAGATTTTGATGGTATTTTTTAAGGAATTTGCAGGTTGAGCTGAAAGTGGTCCCTTTTGAGTAGTGCTGCTCCGAAATCAGTCCATCAGTCTGCGCATTAGCGAGCATAAAACACACCTAACAACATTTTCTCAAGTTTTACTGTTCCGATCGCACTCAAACGTTCATTTTATCCGGGGAAAAACGATTTGACAATCTCATACTCATTTCATGGCGGTGGTATCTTTAGTAGCTACTGCGCATCCCCGAACGTAAAATCCTTTTAACAAGGATAATTCCTATAACGCTCATCCGATTTTGATGAAATTTTCACGGGAGGTGCTGCTTAGAATGTAGATGGTTTCTAAGATGGCTCATAAATTACTACATCACTCCGAGAGTAAAATCCCATAACCATCATCTTCTCAGTTTCTGAAAGTTCGATCAAGCTCAAGTTTTCAAGGTAGTCGGGGAAGGACGGCATAATAAACTCATACGAATTTATCAATTTTAAATCATCGTATCTTCATTTTATCCGCTACAGGATTTAGGCGATAGCCCCGCAATACACGTCGACTAACCTGTTGAAGGCGTTGATGTATGTCAGAAGATGCCCCGCGGTTTATTGTCCCATGAATCCTCGTAACAAGCTTACATTCTAATCTTTCTATATTCTAAAACGTTTCAATGATCTACTCATTAGTGTTAATTGTGTGGAGGCTGTGTGCCCCACCCAACATGGCAGACGTTTTTACTTTCGGCACCAACTTTCTGAACAACTTTTGTTTCCTATACTCTTCGTAGCAATTTTCAATTTCTACCGTTTTCATCATACTGTGGGCATCCAGAAATTGGAATCCATCAACCATAATTTGTCTCCACTCCCAATCGTTCAATGTTTCTCAAATTTGAGGGATAGTTGGGAAGGGTCAGTTTAATCATCTCATATCAATCGCAGCTTTGTATTAAAGATACTACTTCATTTTCGAATCGTTATCTGATGTGTAACTTTGTTTCATACAATTGTCATTCTATAAACCCGTAGGTTATACATTACATTATACTTTTACCCTTCTTTATACAATAAATATTGAAACATATAATTATCATCAACTTCTAGATCGTACCGGGCGTTCATTCATGGCTGATGATCAAATAAAGATTATTTTAATTTTTGTGTATTTCATGAATGTGTCATTTCGAAGTATATTCAAAAATTGATTCCCAAATGAGGAACTAACGTCCAACGATGTCCCTGTTAATCTAAAACGAACGACGCAATGTTAAGGTGTATACCTAGGTGGAGTTTATTGAAAAAAAAAATACAGCAACATAGGACCTAGAAAGGAAAACATCATTATTGAGTCAAAATATATACAATATTGAAAATAGTTCGTTTTGGAGAGATCAGCTGTTTATGTTATCCCTTCTTCAAATTTCCACCCAACTTTTATATTAGACCCACCTCCCGACAACCAAAAATGACTCGCACTCAAGTAGTTGTTCAACTAAGTCTTTCATCAAAATCTAATGATGTTTCTAGATAATTTATAAGAAAACAACACCGAATTCGGCATAAAAACTGGAATTTGAGAGTTGGATTGTTCACTATCCAAACTCAACAGAATCTAATGCTCACTTGTGCATCTTTCAGGTCAATTTTGATTGATATTTAGGGACTTCGGAAAGCCGAGTTCCATTCCCGATCTTTGTGACATATCAACATCATTTATCAATTTCTCTGCTTCAACATTCCACTTTGCCTCAATTATCAGAACGAATTGAGTAAATATGACTGAATCCCCATTTTTGAAAATAGTTTGAACTTGAGTCGTTCTACGTTCACCCGTTATGCCGCGTAGCTACTTCACTTTTTAGTGACTTCTTGCTTTCAATAAAGTAATTATTGCAAAATTCACCGCCTTTACCGTCGTACATATACAATTTGCAGGAGAGCTTGTTTCACTTCACGTCTTCATTAATTATTTTAGCCCCAGTTTGTTCCATGAGTATTGACTAAGTTGACCACCTGTTGAGTTCATTCCGAATCTACTTGCGGGAGCGTTGGTATAACTAATGGGAACGACAAAAATTCATCCAAAATCGAAATCTCTTCTTGCATTTTGCGTTTCAGACCTTGCTGATCACGTGCTGTTCCCTGTCTGTATGAGCCAATTCCCTTTGACTCTTAAAACTGTACCAAATTTTCGTCTGATTTTGATGAAAAATTCCCAGATACTGTGCGAGTTAGCTCCAAAACGTCTTCCCATTAAATTCCATTCCCGACGACTCGTACATTGTTTTTAAACTAATTTGATACATCCAAGTTACAATTTAAGAACCTATACGTCCCACCCAGCCATGCAATCCCTTTTTGTTTATCATTTCCAGTAATGAATCTTTGTAATCGTGGAGCAAACATTTATTATGAACCTCCCAAATATTTTGATTTTACGTTCCATAGGTGGTAGATTTCAATTATAAAAGGCCTCAGAATCGATCTAAAAGACTGCATTTGGGGTATAGTTGGTCCTAACATCTAGCAGCCAGATCGCCTCACAGGAATTGATGCTTCGGGCCAAAAACTGTTCAAAAAGTGTCAAAACGTAAATTTTCATGTTTTTACTGAAATAAGCAAGTAGGATGACATTTCCATGTAATTTTGGTCGCCGATTCGATTTAGACGGGTCCCAGTCCAATTCGAGCTCATCTGACTCAGTAAATCTCATTTTAACTGCTAAAATGTTGAAAACGGGTGACAGTTTCAGTTCTTTGATCGCCAGAATCGTAATACAATACCTATAAATCAATAGCTAACTTATACTATTGTAACAAGACACCTAGATGTAACTGCGTATACATTTGCGTGAGCTAGCTCCCAATCACGGGCCTTATCACTTAAATCATACGAGGCTGCTGGGCAAGTATTATATGACATCAACTGCTTAGCATCTTCTCACGCAAGAGAAATCGCTGACACAATCCAATCCGTACATGGCAGGCTCCTTTTGGGATCACACCTCTTATTCCTTTTTGTATTGGGCTGCAAGAGGTTGCATGGCAAATTAGCCATGACCTAATGGTTGGGTAAAGAAATAAAATTTACACGAAAATAGCGTGGGCTCGCTGAGCCCATTGAATCATTCGACCTTCTGCGGTATTTAACCCCTTCCAGCACAGGTGTTTGTGTGCAACTCGGACTCCTGGTTCCCTTCTTTTGTTTTCGGGTATACTTGTATAGTTTTATTTTCACGTTCTTATTGTAAGTGCTATTTCTGCCACTGCAAGGATGGAAATCTGGCAAAAGCAATCATCCCAAAAACAAAAATAGGTTGGTTCCCTGACTAAATTTGGTGTTAGGCAGTAATTTGGTCGTCGTTTAATGAGAACTCCAACCTTCCCTTGATGGCAATTTGTTCTTTCCCTAAGATATTAGAAAGATTGTAAGTGGTGAAGTACACTGAAGCGCGATTTTAATAATTACAATTTATGATTATAAATGGTTTACGTAGTAAACATTTGTAATCTTGTTATGTTGAAAAAATATAATTCTGTTGATGATGAGATGTGCGAACTTACAATGCACTAAGATTGTCCTCAGGTTCCAAAGGTCCGATCGCTCAAATTTTTATGGTAGTCACGGAAAACATCTCATCATTCCATAGCGATTTAAAATTAGAGCGACAGACCCGCATTACATGTCGATTAATCTGGAGAAGGCGTTGGTTTATGACGGAAAATGATCTGCATCATTTACGTTCTACAGTTTTGAGCTTACCGAAAACAATGTGAAAGGCCTGTACGTTAATATTATCCAGACGAAAAAGCTATTTGCCACAACCAACTGGCAGAAGTTTCTTCATATTTATTTATCGAATCTAACCAATCAATCCTACAGCCGGTTGCTACAATTGGACTTACAGGTTCAAACGATGTTACTTATTTTGTTGTGAGTTTGAATAGACGGACAAACAAAGACAAAAATACATTGATACACGTTAGGATAAGGTAATGAGGACGATGAACGATAAAGTAGCTTCCTAATTTAATTGATGATTGAGTACTTTCGTCATTACAAAACTTTTGTCTTTGCTAGAATGGTTTCTCTAATGATTTGTGACTTGTAATCACTCGAAAATCTATAACGAGGTCATTATTAGGAGGAAACTTGTTGACTGATACCGGACATCATTATAGTTGAGTCAGAATAAAGAAAAATTCAGGATAACCTTTAATATTCTTCTATATCAAACTAATTGGCTCGAATGATGTCAGGCGAAAGGGAGCATTGTACCAGGAGTTCTTATCTGAATCGTTTTTCCTTCGATTTATGTTGACTCACGAGAATGTGCAGGTCGCATTCCGCTTTCAGTTAAATAGAACCGACGAATGATAAAGAAGTCATTATCGTTAGGAGATAACCAACCATCTACTTTGCAATGTCCACTAAGTCGTTGAAATACAAAATAGACAGGCTAGCTTCTTTTTTTTTCTTCGCTATGTTAATGGCATTGGGTACTTAATGTTTTGTACCCATATAGGTATTTGGGTGATTTTCAGATTACTGGCCATTTTGAGTGATCGAATTCCGAAAGAAACAGTTAATAGATTGAGTAACGTGATGGGGTTTCCTATTCTGTGGGCTTCCCATGATGATAAAAAGGCTGGGAAGGACTGGAATGAAATTTCTCCATCAAATCTCACTAAAATTTAAGCCAGACTTTTTTGAGTGCCGTGATGTGATGGAAAAATGTTAAAATGCCAATCATTAGTGAATGATAAAAATACAATGAGGGTACTGTACAAAATTCACCGGGTGTTGGGGTTGCATACACTTCCAATAGCTCCACAATTTTGAGTTATGTCTACAGCTAAATTTTGAACCATCGGCTGCAGATTCCAATACCTAACCTTCTCCACAAAGCTACTGACAAATACGGATTTCACCTTCTATTTGCTTTGAAGCTCATACAATCATAGTCCACCTGTCGTTTTCTTTGAAAGGTTGTTAGAAGTGCAGACTAGGTATCTTAAACTCCACAGTTCAGGGTCTAAAATCTTTAAAGGGTACACTGAAGATCCAGCGTCTATAAAATTGATCGCAATCACCTATTCAATCGTATTGGATTGGTTCTAAAACATGTCAAATCCAAAAATTATAATATAATTGTGCCTCTAATCTTCGATTTCGTTCGTCGCGGTAGTATCTGCAGTAGGTGGATATACGTTATCTTCTACGATCAAACGTCGAACTCTGACCAATTCTTGCGGTTTTCACAAAGTTTTGTATCATTGCCTCTTATACAAAGTTCAACAAAGGTCCAGGGATCGAGTGGCAGAATGAATTGGAACTTAGTAGAAAGTCAACAAAACACTAGCCCTCCGAGAAGAATCCCTAGTTTGGTCCCCTGCTAGCTTTTCGTGACACTGGTATCAGTGTTGTTGTCTTAATCGCAATGTCGAACCACACGTTAATCATTAAAAGTCAAGCTGAATTAGAGTGATTATCAGCTGCTAGGCAACGGAGCTGTTAGATTACCAGCTGCTAGGCTCGCGAAAGTATTAGAACTTGAGGTTATATTAAAGATGTGCTTCCTCACACGTTCCGTTTTTTTTTTTTTTTTTTTTTTTTCACGGTTTGATCTCAGGCCTTTTCAGGTTGAACTAAAACTACACGCTATAGTGAACTAAGGTTTTGGCCCCGAGAAGAATAGTGAAAGGAAAAACTGAAAGGTTTCTCCGCTATTATACGGAACTTTCTACCTCTCATATCATGTGGTCGTGTATCAAGTGGCTATGGGCTTGTCAAGGACTCGTATTCGGGTGTTGGAACAATGGGAATGTCACGGAGCGACGATGATGGAAATTAGGTCGCGTTGAAAATATAGGGTTACCCTCCGGTTTGGAAGGGGTGGAATTCATTTCGCCGTCTTCCGAGCCAACTTCACCATCGAGTAATCAAAACTTCGAGTCTGTCACATCGTGTGGGAGATCATTTACGAAAGTGAAGTAGATGAACTGCGTTCACTGAGCAGAAGTGACGCGTTCACGAGCGAACCAACAAAAAGTGCACTTACACTCAATACTAATGTTTATCTCACCTTCACGTTTAATACCTTGATAACTCTGTAATAGAATTTGTAATTTGATGTTCAAGGAAGAAGGATAGGGGTCATAACTGATCAGAACTCCTTCTACAATTTTAGAATACCTTCATCAGGACCTATAGGCAATTAATAAGAAATACAACATCTCATCATAAGAAATTAATCAACAAAAGCTCAAAATACTAGGCCAAAACAAAGCAACAATGAAATTCAAAACTTGCTCAATGAAGTTACTGTGTTAGTAAACAAGACACTTTCAGAAGTGGTGTATAGGTCATAATTAAAGGAAATGAATATAACAACAATGTAAAAGCTTCCAGGTGAACCTTTAAAGCATCAACATATCAAGGTAGAAACCAAAACGTTCATTAAACACGAGGACAGTATTTTAAATTGCTGCATGGCAAGCAGGGGGAATTAATGATCCCTAACTTGCTTCTTTGACATCAAATTAATTCCACTTTATTTCAAGAATTTGTATAATTAGTCTTCATTTGGATTCTGTATGCTTCATAACATGGAAGACATTTGAAAAAATGCTACGAAGTTTGGTAAATGCCTTCATTTTACCCGTAACATGAATAATTGAAATATTTTATTCAATCTCCCCAGATTTAATAGCGAGTGCATATGGTTGGTGGACATAATCAAATTGAGGATGTATTAAACTGTGCCACCCTGACTACCTTGGGCGAGATAGGCCGAGTAGGACGACAGAAAATAATGGTTGAGGGGTTTACGTTAGAAATAAAAGTCATAGAGACTAATTACACGCTAATCCTCACATTTCTTGAAAATGTCATCGAAATTGGATGAAAACTCAGAGAATTAAGATTATTACAATATTTCCACTTACGCTCATGAGCAGCCGGTATTAATGATTCTACCATGTTGAAAATTATATGCTATGATCAACCCATCGTTTCCCGGTTACCCTCCAAACTTGAGCGATATTGGTCAGCTGGGACATGAGAAAATAATGCAGATGGACCTGAGGCAACTCACAGGGGACCATCTACAGCCTCACATTCGTTCAAAATGCCATCCAATCCCGATGAAAACTGTAGGAGTAAAGCTTGTTTTAAGAATTAGCAGACGCACTGACAGACATACAGACAGACATGAATGCAGGTTGTTCTAATTGGGCGTTCGGATTGGGGCGAGAAACAGATTCTATCTCCCGAAATAGCAATGCTTCCGCAATCTGTGGGACTCAGAAGCAAAATAAATTGAAAAGGTTCACCACACTGGATCGTAGTAGACACACACACTGCTCAGAGTTACAATTTTGGAGACGTGATGTCCACCTATTCCAATTTAGCTCACGTAAAAAATACGACCAGTGGATAAATAATGTCAGATTTTCACTTCGCCTCTGAACTCTCTCAGAAAGTCGACAAAATTGAGAAGCACAAGCCTGGCTAGTGTCTGCTTGGTGGTATTCTACTATCCACCAGCTTTTCATTATTTGACGGCCTAAAGAAGTGAACTACATTTCCACATAAGGCGGAGAAGTGAAGGGAAACTCACGTCAATCATTTTTGACTTTCTTGTCAACCTGGCTTGGGTTCGTCCTTTCAAATCGAGCATGAACTCCTATAATTATGAGTACACTGCTACTACACAAATGCTTCAGAATTCCAAGTAAAAACTCCTGACCAAATGCCAAATGATAAGGCCCTTCTACTTCTCCTTGACAATAAGGTGACACTAATACTGATCTAGGAGACTCATACGGTTCTACTGTATTAAGGTTCACTGTAACTGAAACAGCTTAATTGAAAGCATTTTAACTCAAATTCCCATGGAAATCCCTTTGTCACCGAGTCCTGGAAACTGTGAGGTGAGTGAGAAAAACGGAAGCGGAAAAGGGGAAGAGGGGTTCATGTGCAGCTGTGGCCATCAGGCGGAGAACTAAGGTTAAAATTAGTTTCAGGCGAAATGGCTTTGGGTGGACTGCCATTCAAAGGCTCCAAAACGCTTCCCCCGCGCGAAAACCCCATTTCGCCACTGAGAAATTATTGCTATTGATTCACGAACAAGGAGTTGGGAACCGAGTTGGGACGTGGGAGGGGGAGCGTTAAATCCACTTGTGCCCGCCCGCCCTCGTTATTTCGGGAGGCGCTGCCGGGATGGGGGATTTCTCCGTAGAGCCGGGAGAGAGGGTTTCTCAAAAGCAATAATTGGAACAGGCGGTTCAAGGAAGGTGTTCTGGCGCTTTGAAATTGTAAGGTTCAATTCTCGTAGGCGCGAGGAGGTCACCTGCAACGGCGAGCTCTTTGGTCTCTAACAGCCCTATCAACCTCCAACTAAATTGAGGGAGATTTGAACTATCGTGGGATGTGCTGCTCGTAGGAGATCGATCGGTAGACTTAAGGATGTTTTCTCACAAGCAATCATTGGAACTAGGTGTTCAAGGGAGGTGTTCAGGCGCTTTGAAATTGTGGGATTCAATTCTCAAAGGCGTGGAGAGGAAACCTGCTACGGTGAGGTCTTTAAGATCCCGATAAGCCACCAACTGAATTGAATAATGGAATGCTGCCGTAGTATGGAATTCGTCTGTAGGAGTAACATAATGTAAGAGTAATAAGAATGCGAGTGATCACTGATAGTATCGATAGGGAAGCGAACCACGTCGACCTATGGCGACCTGCTCCTACCTATCCATCTACCTTCTGTGACTCCTAACTTAACGCCAGATACAATCCCCTCCTAACCTGGAATATCTGATTAATAGTGTAGAATTAGGCCAGTTCTAATGTAACATTATTTCCATACCGTATTCTTTGTGTTAATTAAATAACCCGGAATCCTCAAACATCATCAGTGGGTTTGAGGATCTTTCCTCGAAAATCCATATCTTAGAAAGGGACGTTGCAGAAGAGTGTTCTGTCTCGGCACTTAAAGGTTCAATAGCGCGAAATGGAATGGGAGCCTTTGAACCAAAACCGGTGTTGGCACATTGTAAATGTCTTTCTGGAAATTGAAAGGTTTTGTAAGAGACCTCAAAATGCTACAACGTTCAAATCAGTGCTCCACACACAGGTAAATGAAGATAGAATTGTCTTCGGTACGCAAGTTCCCAACAGCTATAAAATAAATAGAAATGATAAATTAAGATTGATCCACATAGTTCCAGGAGGGCAGATTAGGATGTGGAATGTCTTAGTATTCTTCAGGACGTTGTTTTCAAAAGCCTCTAATTGAAACTTTACTGTTCAAGGTGTGTTTTTCAACTTTGGAATTGCACGGTTCTAAGGAATCGGAGATGGTCACTGAGTAGCCCGCAATGTTCTGGTCTTTGGATCACATAATAACCACCAACTTGCCGTCGGTCTCGAGCGCTTAGCGCAAGTTTCTACATCAGATATTTTCCAGCAAGACAAAAGACAACCATCCTTCCCAGGCTTCTACACGTAGATCTTTCTATGTGGTCCCGGGTAGTACAGAATCGTAAGAGTTGAAATTCGCTCTGATGAGCTCAGACAATGCAGTTTCAATGTAGTTTGCTGACAAAAATTAGTGAATCTTGAGACGCTCCACGGTGGGCGTCTTAGGAAATGTTCCATTTACAACCCCTATCCCACACAAGTTGCACATACTGAAAGCCGTTCTCCGAAAGAACAAACACATCCAACTAATTTCAAAAGGTAATGGGGATCATTCAGACAATTCTTCCGCTGAAACGCTCAGTTTCCGGTTCTGCAAGAGATAACGGCTTACTGAAGAACTCCAGCCAACTCTCGGTGATTCTACTACGCTCCTGTAATCTGACGGTATACCAACAGGAAAACCTCCCATTTCCCGGAGAAAACCCCCACAAGAAATCATGTTGTGCCTATTTGGACAGAGACAAATGAGGCAGGATGCGTTGGCAGACGTTTTTCACGACTCTTTTCTCATGGTTTCCTACACCTTTTCTCCTCTTCCATTCTTCTTCGAGCTCCGTCTCTCCCCTCAGCTTCCTCAGCTCTCTCATCCCTCTTTCTGATAACAATCGCGGGGGAAAAAGGAAGAAGAAGCCCTACTGACGAAAGACCCCCTCGCCGTTGTAAATGCCTCGGTAACGTTTTTCGGAAAAAGGTGGAGGGGAGGAACGGGTGGTAGATGGATGATCCATACAGTTGAACTCTGCAAGGCCCCGCGGAAAAGAGACAAATTTATCGCTAACTCCCGTTCCCCGCCCCGGCACTTGGTTGAATAATGGCCTTTGGGCTGAAAGTGATAGTGTTGATTCATGCTAGCTATTAGAACGGATTGAGCCGTTCGCAGTTTGAACTGAAATTGTCGGGGAGTTTGTATAGAGAGGAGGAGCCCCGGCGAAACGCCCCCGCTCCCGCCCTGCGGGGAAAAGTAACTGGGTCAAAGGGGAATCAACAACGGTTTTCATTCAGTTGGAATTTGCCAAAGCTTTCTGTTACGGCTTTACAGAGTCGGGAGTGGGGGTGAAAACAATTCATCATGGATGTGAGCGGCGGAGCGCGGTGGGGGCTAACGCGTCAGCGGTTGTTGAAAACAGTTTGTTTGTTATGGCCCTGATAGACTTTCTCTGTGCGGTATGATTCATTCAGCAGGCATTCCCCCCGCTCGTCCAATTACGAAGAAACAAATACGGAAGCTGTGTAGTCAATTCTGTTAACTTTATTCATTTATTTAGAAACACCAGTTACCTACATGAATAAATTATGAATACACATTTTATCATACTTTTCGTTGTACCCCCTATCATACCCGTCGGCCTTTAGAGTTGGGGATGCTTTTTTCTCTTTTTTGCGAGACAGAGGGTGTAAAACACCTTTAAAGTAATCATTCATTTTCAGATGTTTCAGTAAATATATTTATACTAGCTGACCCGGCAAACGTTGTTTTGCCTTATAAATTACTTATAGTTTTCTGATACATTCTAGTGCAGGCAAAAAGTAAATTACTTATTATAAGTGTGTAAGTATGTGGTATATGCGTGAAATGTCATAATTATATCAAATCATTTTATAAAAAAAGTATACTTACAACAAAAAAGCCGTTTTTTGTTGGAGCTCGTGATCCGTATTGAGTAATTTCAAGGTTATGTGAATCACTTGTTTAACTAAAAGTTGATTAAGTGAACTAATCGTGTCAAATACACTTGAAATTAATAATTATTATTATTAATCAATATGAGAGTTATAATGAGATTACAATATGATCATTGTAAACGTTACTACTACACTTGATATACAAACAATAACTACTGTAACTGCCGAAAACTGTGTAGGGAGTGAGAGAAGTCTTATTGTGTGAGTGAAACAGGAGACCGGCTTCAGTATCATCCCTACCCCGTGCTGTTCATTTAGAAGTGACACCGGTAATGTGGCATTTCACTCACCAGTAAAGGGGCGGCAAATTTTAAATTTATAATCTAAATTTAAAATTTAAAATCTAAGATTGGTAACACTAAGCATACACGTATATCGGGATTGAACTTCAATTATAAAAATAAAGGTTAACTTTCATTTAAACAATTTTAGATTTTCCATAAGCTAAGGGAAATTTTAATCGAAGTTCAGTTAAAAACACTATATCTGATCAGTTATCGAGCGGGATGATAATGATTAAATTACTAAAATGGCTATAAAAACATAGGGGTTGGTGATAAAAAAGTAAAAATTTAGGGTTGTATGTATTTTTTAATGCCACATTATAGAAAAAAGAAAAAAAACAAATTTCGTCCAAAAATTTAAAAAAAATGTCAAGTTTGAACAACCCTTATCACTTAGAGGTATGAAAAATAGATGTTAGCCGATTTTCACAGCTACTAAATAGGCATATAAAATTTTGTAAAAATCGGTAAAGCCGTTTCGGAGGAGTACGGTGTGACACGGAAATTTTATATATTAGATAGGTACTACTTGACTCCGCAAACTTAGTAACACTTAACAGTCAATGAATGACGTGTGCCCTATTAGTTGAACTTAATTTATGGTTTTAGGAAACTAATAAACTGAAGACAAAATTATTATCATGTTCAATTATTAAGATACATTAAAAAAAGTTTCAAATTTCTTCTCTTCATTGAAAAATATTGAATAATGGATATGTTTTTGGGCTCTCTATTTTCATATACACATTTCAATGGTTTTTCCATTAAGTGGAGGGAAATTAGATTTAATTTTCACCTTTAAAGTTATGGTGTAGGTGTGGACAATTAGTTGTTCATACTAGAGCCTGTTTTTTCGTTATTCTACTAAAGTCCCAGAGAGTCTCCTTATCGAATTCAACTTCCTAGGGTGAACAAGAGACAATTTGGAACAATCTGTTGATCATAATGAAACCCGTCGTTTCAGGCTTCTCTTGTTCTATAAAAGATAAAGTTAACGCACAAGATGAAAGTGGGGTATAAACTTAAACGCTCTTGCGGACTCGAATATTGAACGAGATATGTTGAAAATTTAGGGGAAGAATAAAAGAAAATCAAGAAGATTTTAGGAATAACAAGGGAGAGTCAGCATTTGTCAATCATCTATTAGAATCCCGTCACAATTTTGATTTCAACTCTATTTCTTCAACAGTTTGTAGAATTCATTCGCTTCTGTCCAAAAGGAAGTGTTACGAACGACCTAGAAAATGTTGGAATACTAGAAAGCGATAGAGCTGGTAAATATTTGAATGAGGATAATCCTAGATATATTCCTTCGGTAATAGGTTCATTTCTAAAATAGCTTTGCCTTTACTTTATTTCCTTCATTTTTCTTAGGTTTGTTGTACTACCTTCAACTGTTTTTCTCCAAAATTGTACGATCCCCCTTTTACATCCCCGACCAATAGAATTCGACTTTCTCCTATCTCCTTCCACTTTCACAAAAATTACATGATTGGATGTTCCCCACGCCTCTTGACCAGTGGGATTGAAGCTCCCTTTCCTCTCGTTTTTAACCAATGTTTCCTCGAATGTACATCCAGTAATTGTTGTTACTGATGATGGCCTAACGGTCAAAATCGAGTTAACATGGTAATTCTTCTATTTTTGAGTGGGAATAGACTGCGCTTCTTCTACAAACTCGGCGTTTTTCCTGGTCTGGGTTTCAACAATTTCTAGAGAGATTTAAAGCTTCTCCTAATGTCCCATAAGAGATTAGTCACCTTATCAAATGTCAACTTCCTGGGAGAAATTTCAACTTCCTTTTCTCTATCAGCTGATCAGAACGGAGCCCATCAACTCGATCATCCCTTCGTATCCCAAAGAGACTCCAAAATCAAATTACAACATCCTATTTTAAACAGGAGAGCATTTAATTCTCTAGCATATGTGGAAAGAACCCATCAATTTAATCCTCTCTTCGAGTCCCTCTTCAGGACTCTTCATCTCCACAACAATCCACTAAATTTGTTAACATTTGCTTCTTATATTCAACCATTCCCAACAGCCATCCGTCCATCATAACGGTTTCGTAATAATACCAGCGGTTTGGATATTACTTCTATGACAATATGAAGATTTTTCTAAATTATAGCTCCTAAAGCTTCTTCTTCGACATTTTATTCTCATTATTTACAAAAAGCCCACATTTCAAGTCACATATCTCACAGAAACCCTAATTAAAAATCGTACATACCACATCGTCGTTACATTCAATACTTAAATTAAAAATCAAAGTAAATAGTTTTAAGTTTTAAGCAAAATTTGTCTAGCTTGTTTTAGTGTTCAGGAAACCATAATTTTCATCTTCATTGTGTCAATATACAGTACCAACCTATTAAATGTGGTGAGATGATCTATGAGATGTCAATATGTTTACTTATTGCCCTTTGCTGCTTCAAGCTAATTAAGAAATCAGGATTGAGAAATATCGATAACAACATTTATTGTTGCTGTTCTAGGAGTTTTTAGGAAACCGATGGGTGCGTATTCATTCCAATCAGTTTTCGGTTTCATTTTACTAATTGATAATATTTTTCGAGTCCATCATAAAAAACGTACCGAAGATAGTACGTATTTTCGAGGTGTTGAAATATCACTCACATTTCCCACGTAACGTCCATATTGTGTTACTAACTTCTTCTTCTTTGATACTTGTAAAACGCCTCCGTTCATTAATTGGAGGTTGAGTGCAATTTGAGATTAAAACACGTTGTTTTAGTAACGCATGCATTACGGAGGGCACATGATCCCATTCAAAACCGAAACCTGCCCATCGGATGACTCTAAAAGGATCTAAATCGTGAAAAATTGGACATTTAACTGAAAATGCGGGACATGTTTCTGAGAGACATGATTTAAAACATATATGCTATTGCAATGAACACAAAAGTGTTTAAAAGAATTATTTTCCTCTTGGGAATCCCGTTTTGAGACATTTTTACCGACGATTCGTCTCCGTGAGAATCAAGATATTTTGTAGAATATTGTAGAAATTGAAAAGGTATAAAGTTGCACAAAGGAACAGAAAAGGAGCTGTATGAAAATATCAGAACAACTGGAAAATTCAGAAAATTGTTCACAAAGTAGGCAGAAACTTGCACTTCAATCTCATGGTAATGTGTAAACTTCAAAAAATTATTTTAAATCGGTTATTGTAGTATTTCATAGACGAATTTTGTGATAGATAAGAACTTCTGTGCAGCCAAAGGACTTTTTCCCAATCACCTTGTTCGCCTTGATTACTTGGTCAGCTGTGTTAGCTGAATCAGTATCTCGTGTTAATAACTTATCGTGTGTTCACAGAATGTGAATGTTGCAGCAATCTTATTAGATGCAGGTTCTTAGAGAACTATTCACAAAATAATGCAATGATATTCTCAAAAACCCAATTATGAAGATATAGGTAGTTTTGGAACGAGTAAATTATGTCCATGCATTCATTTGTAACTTGTGTTTTTGTAGGATTTCTTGGGAGAGAGAACAGAATGGGTGCGTACCATTTTGATTTTGCGCTGCGCTTGGTGATTAGTGTAGTTTTCGCTAATATTGACGTTACTTCAAAATGCGCTGACGCAAGTGTGTGTTTTGCACTAAATATCGATTGAACTTTCAAAATTTGGTCTGTTCCGACACATCTAGGTATGTTGTTAGAATCATGGAATCTCGTTTAATTCTTTTACTGTATAACCGTCCTCACCTCTAGTTGTGTCATTGATTCACGTTTGATTCTGAAATGACGTTTTTACATTTTTAAATACTATTTATTCAAATATTAATATTGTATTTTCAGGTAAAAATGATTATGATATACCACACGCACTGATGTTCATTTCTTAATGTGTACACTATCCATGTGTATATCATATATTTATTAAATTAGTCCTTGCCTCCACATTATACGTATACACTGTGAGTGTGTTTATTTACTGCGTTTGCAGCACCTTAAATAAAACCTCAAATCGAAGGATGTTGCTTCAACAAGCATTTGTGTGATTGTTGTACTTAGAAATAACAATATATTTTAAATTTTGATTTTCAAAATCAATAACACAAAGTTTGCATTTGATTAATAATAGGTGCTAAAGGAAATAGGAAGAATGATTTCACAATTTTTACCGACCTCAAAAACGAGTTCGCCCTACTCAATGCAGTTCGTATGTGCTTTTTAAGGTTGCAGATTTGTTAGCGCCTTACGCCATTAAATTTTAAACCGATTTTGCTGTGGTCCGTTAGAATCTCCCATTGGTCCCATTTGAAAAACGGTCAAAAGGTTTAATTTTCGGTCGTAGCGATCAATAATGTGAAGCAAAGTAGTTTTTTTTCGGCGTTTCCTGGCCGATCTTCTACTGGCTATCTCATTACAACTTGATTGTAAGCTTTTCGCATTGCAGCTACAAAATAACGTTTCTGGACCCATGGAACGTGCTACTTTCCATGAAAATTTCTGAAATATGCTGTATTTGCAGAGAAATCACAGAAAATATAACGAAACAATTCTTTTTGCTATTTGGCTGGAGCTATAGACTCATTAAACGTTGGAAGTTTGCGCTCGAGTTGGTCCTACAATGTTGGTGTTCCAATTTGGTACCACTTGAGTTTCAAGGCATGAAAATGTTTTGAAATTGGCTTTATTGTCTGAAGATTTGACAAACATTTTGAGCACTGATTGATAAATTAATGATTTATTTACGGATGCAATATGGTCGCTATGGGTCAAAACAACTGTGATCCATTTTTGCAGAATCTACCCTGTTTTCTGGTTTTCTAATAGCATTGGGAAACGATGGGGAGCAAACATAATTATTGAAGAATTCAGTGCAATTTCATTGGAATTTTGAATGATATGCTTGAAGAAAAATGTGTGAGTGTAGGGTCATACGCACCAGTCAAAAAATCCCTTAACCAGACATCTTTGATCAGACGCAAGTAACCCATAACTTCCAGTTTCTGGACTCAGTTATATAATAAGTTGTTGATTTTCTTGGTCGACTCGAGTTGAGGTTTTTTGTATGAAATGTGAAGAGCGTTTCACGATATAAAGGCAGGCGAAGATCATTTTCTCCAAGGCCTTGGAGTCGAAGAAGGCCGCTGGTTATGAATCACAATCGCGTGGGAACGAGCCGGTTCGCGGAGGTTGTGAATGCCAAAGGCTGCGACCTTCCCCCGCTCCCTACGACCAGAAAGAAGGTGAAACTTGCCGGATATCGGAACAAGTGGAAAATGTAACGCGATCATAGACATTACAAATAGTAAAAAGATGAAATTTACATTTCCGTTGCACTTTTAATGTAGAGGGTACCCTTTAAGAGTTACCTTCCATGATTTATAGACCATTGCACTTCAGGAAACGTAGTATTGAGTCAAAATATGGGTGATCGTCAGCTCACCAGAGTTGAGCAAGGTGGAATATGAGGTTCTAATATCGCCATCAAGTTACTGGGCATGTGCCATTCATCAAACTGGAGTTCTTCAATTTAGTGAAATGAGATTTAAAACTTTCCCTTATCTAAAGAGAGATTCATCATTTCGACGCAGGAATCTCTAATTGTCATACTATAGGCAGGTACCCAATTTTCAGCTCTGCACAGTTATCATCTGATTGCTACAAAAATCATAGCGGCTAGGTAGTCTCCACGGATCATTCCTCTGACACCATCTCAAGAACTAGCTGAAATCTCATTTCCAGCATAATTTATTTGTTATATCCACAGGTCACAGTTGTAAGCGAGTGGAAAACGCTCTGACAAAACTCCAGTAATGCAGCATATCTTTTCGTGAAGTTTCGTCAAATGAACAAAAGAATCAAGTTAAATTAAATAAAATACCATATCGTGATATAACAACGTTGCCACAGTGTTTCCCATCTTGTTTCGCAATGTTATCGAAGTTCTTTCCAGTGGGATATGCGATATTAAAGGGTTAGCGTTGTAAATTGCAAGGTACTCTAAAGATTACTGTTTAGGCGCTTGGGTTTGCATGTTTACTTTTTTTCGAGGATAACCTTCGTTTGTTTTGCCAACGATACGGTTGTCGTAAACTGAAAGACAAACAGAAGCCTGAAAAGGGGAAAAGAAGTGTACACAAGGGAATGAACAATGGAGCGTTGAGGGTGAAGATATAATGTTCCCGCCGAATGGAACAAAGTTTAACTTTGTTATTGTTCTGAACCTCTGCAAGGAGGTTTTGCAGATATTAAAACCAAAACTCTATCATATTTTAAAACCGTGATACGTAAAATTCTTGAAATGATAATTAACGAAACCCCTTAAAACGAGATAATGAGTAATTTACAAAATTCCAAACCCTTGCAGTTTTCACGAAGTTTTTGATCGACGTTAAACTCAATTCTTTAACTACGAAAGTTGGTTAATCCTCGATCAGGATGATGAGGCTGCAAACGCTGTCGAGTAAACCTTTACTATAGGGGAAAGTTAGGTTGCCATAGACAGGACGAGTCGTTGATAGCTCCTCCTTGATAAGCTGTTGACTGATCTAAGCATCGAGCATGGATGGTATTAGCCTGGTTTTCTTTCCCATCTTTTTTATATTTCTTGTTTCTGCCATTGTAACGTCCAGATCACAGACGTTTCTATTTTAGTTTTGTTATCAATTACCAATATTCTCCTATCCGAGTTTTGTTATCTGGATTGTTGTTGTTCCAAGGTGCAGTCTCGCGGAACGGTGTTTCCCTACGATGGCTTCAACGCGGAATCCGACTGTGAGGCTCTCAAAGCCGCCATGAAAGGTTTCGGCACTGACGAGCAGGCCATCATCGATATCATCGCTAGACGATCCATCGAGCAACGTCTACAGCTTGTCGACCAGTACAAAACTATGTACGGCGAGGTGAGTACCGTCTTGGCATTATTTTCATTAGTTCTGTTACTAAGATATTGCGGGTTCAGGTCAGAACGACCGAAATGATTTGAGGATGAGCCAATCTGCGTCCCGTTATAAGGTTCGACTTAGGTGAAAGGTGTGAGAAAGTGTCAGGTCATCCTGTTCGTAGAGAATCAGCTCGTCCGTTGATTTGCTGGACTTGGAACACTTGGAGTGATTGAAGGGAGACAAAGCAATTCAAGACCAAAAACAACAGTACTGTTGCAAAAAAACATCTCGGGTTCTGATAGAAAATGCCCACTAACGCAAATGTAGTGGACCACGCCCTAAGTGGGTTTCGAGATCTAGTCCAACAGGGGCTCAAAGCGGTTTGGGCCACCATCTCTATTCAAGGTTGCATGTTTTATTGGTAGAGAAAACTTCAGCAATGTGGACTATCTGTTGATTATAAAACCAACACGAGTGAGTTGCAATTAAATGGTCAAATCGACAGCAAATTGCGATGAACATTGTGTCTGAGCCAGTTCCTCCGCGTGAACACTTTGAAATGCGTTTTCCTCAGCATGAGTTGTCACATTTTGTGCACGCGTCAACTGGTAATAGTGTTAACTGAAGGAGGGTAGTTGACTCTACTTTCTTCGGACGACTCGACATCGTAAGCTGACAGGAGCAAAAAACATATTTCTTGTTTGATTTAGATTCCGAATCTATCTACATAAAGCGAGAGTATTCTTTTGATTATTGAACACAGAAAATTTGTTTTTGCTTAAATCAAAAATTCCACTTGCATTTTACGTTTTTGACCATTCTGAACTGCTTAAGTTTCGTGTCATTTTGTGCTTCGATCTGTCGTCTGTCAGCAAATATTTGCAAAAAAATTAATTTCTACTCTTCGTCTACTTTTGATGAAATAATCAGGAAATGTGTGGTTAGGATGTACATGGTCCTCTACACGGTCCATTGCTCACAAATCAATAATGATGATGACGTGCAATGTTATGGTCATTTTAGTGACTTAAGATAGAAAACGCGAATTAATCTTAAAAATAGGATAACTCGGAAATAATTATGGATATGGTTGTTCCCCCTTCCAGATTCTCGAAACGGCTGCCTACAGGGGTAAAATCACGTCTTCTAGTGTCATTTATCCTCTGTGTGTTGCGGACATAACTCGCCTCAGCCCTTGGAGGGGCTAATTATGCCATTCCATCACATATTACATGTCAGCAAAGCCTGACTACAGACCACGGACCCCCGATTATGGACTGTCCTGACGCTGCTGTCCAAAATCCATTTTATAAATTGAAAATTCAACGCCCTTGAAGATTGGTGAACTTTACTGTCTTTCGAAATCGAAATTTTCTCAGCGGCCCCAATCTCTTGGGTAAACTTGGTCAATGTATATTTAATATAATCCATGCTGTGATAGAGAACCGCTCCTTGCCTCTGTTGTTCAAATCCATACGACGACAAGCGGGGGTGGGAGCGAACCAGGTGGATAGTTGACCTGTGCATACAAACCGGCTGTTATTATGAAGGCCCTCACTCTATAATACCCTTTCCATAATCCAAGTTTACTGCGCTTAATATTGAAAATCTTGTTAGTGTTGGGACACCCCCCCACTGTCGGATGTATAGCTCCCTCCGGGCGATCCCTCGCATGTGCCCTATTTCCCACGTTTGTCGACTTCAGACGGGGGTTGAATGCCATTGACTCCTATAAATACGCTTGTCGCCCCCATAACGCCGAGCTTGCATTCACTCTCATATGTACCGAGGGGGCGCCGTCTACAATATTATTACTGCCCGCCTCCTCGGAGTAAATCAGAACTAACGGCAACATTCACAACAGCAACAGGACTTCAGTACAGACCTGCCTACATATCAAGCCCAACCTTCTTAATGTCTGTAGTAGAATTCTGTGCCCTGGTTATGTACCTATTACTGGCTCCCCGTGCGAAGCTTAACGTCTACCCTACAAATTGCAAAATAAACCTTTACAATTATATATTATTACACTTGCTTTGCACATTATTACAGGAATTATTTCTGTATTAGATAACTCTTCTTCTACTCTCGTACCTACTTCATTCTACTCTTACATTGCTACTACAGAAATGAAGGTAATTAAATCTATGAAGGCCTTCTAAAGATCATTCTCCCCCCCACATCTTCAATAAATTGCTTTACCAATGACCCCTTTAATGTTCGTACATGTACCCAGAAAAACCTGCCGTTATTTTTGTCCTCTACTACACGAACCATTTCAATTGTGTTATCATCAACAGATTTCACACGTATAACACACACATAAACAGGGTAAACCGAACCCCCATGCAATTTTTTTCAGTATATATACAAAAGTTATGTGAGACGCCGTCAACGTCAAGTTTGTATTTCAATCCGTCCATGAATTATGATTTTTTTTTTAACACGGTTCTCGTTTGTTGTTTTGTTTTCAATTACAGGAGATAAAACATTTTATTTCACCAAAATCGAAATTTCCTCTCGCATTTTACCGTGTCCTCTAGAGTAATTCACATGTGTACCAAAGTTGTAGGTGACACAAAAACAAATCGATTCAATTACTCTCAAGGCCAAAGGTGTACAACCTGCTGCAAAATATCAGACGAACGTTATCGGAGTACTTCACGCTCCTGGTGAGCAGGCGCAATCATGGATCCAAATGTAATGGAATCCATAAGGCTTGTCAAAGTTTTAATCGAAACGCCATAATTCTTCAATCAATTTACATTGAAATCGAATGCTACTTTACAGCCAGAGATAGGCACGACAAGAATGGCAAGGGACGAGATCGTGAGAATGATTTTTATACTCGCACGGCCACGCATGGGACAACAATTATTTATGAAACGCTTTAAAATGCAAGGTACTAAAAATGTTGAAGTAGTTTGGAAAATGTACGATCCGCCATAATTGAATCATAAAACATTCAAGAGGTAGGTACCTAAGTCATTTATGCAGATTCGTCAAATACCTAATGGGATTTCTATATTTCATGATCTTAGTGCCAATGGAACATAGAAAATCTAACTATGTTATATAAATCTAAAACCAGTCGGTACGGATAACAAAAACCAATGTACGTGTTTATATAGAGATAGATGTCGAGGTCAATTAAACACACACCACAAGATTCACGTCAGAGGAAAGGATTCAAAAATACTGTGACGACACCCGTTCATGAGAAAAATAGTAAAAATAGACAGCCATCTCTTCGGAAAAAAGAAAATGTATGGAAGCTTCAAATGGACATGTAGGTTTGTTTCAAGATTCTCCTATGTTGTCCGATCATTTAATTATCAGATGATTAATAAAAAGTTATTTTTTTAAGGACTTGATCGACGCCTTGAAAGGTGAATTGGGAGGTAACTTCGAAGATGCAGTCGTAGCGTTGATGACTTCTCTCCCCAACTTCTACGCCAGTGAAGTCAAGAAAGCGTTAGACGGTTAGTGTATATTCTACATTTACTCCCATAATTACACTCTAAACATGAATGATTTTATTAAACATGCTGATTAGACCTTTTTAGATAAGTACCTACTACCGATGCTCCAATTGATTGAGTTAAATGCACCCATTCCGATTTTGTACGGAAACTTAACTGTAAGTTAATCTTAAAGTGGTCAAGAAAAAGCAGTTTGTAGAAGAAAAGTAGTATATTTCCACCTAATTAAAGAGTTGAGACGTTCAATCGATTTCGACGGTTAGGTCACCATCAGTAACGGAACAATAAAATATTGTTATTGTTAGGATATAAAATGTCACCATGAGTGTGAATAATAACGCCTGTTATCAAGCATATTTAGGGAAAATCCCTTCATATTCAAACTGCAATGATATGATGCATTGACTTTCACATAATTTAACAATAACAACTGGTATCATTCACACTCATGTTGACATTCTTTATCCTTTGATTTTGTGGGAATATACTAATTTTCTTCTACGACCACTATGTTTTTTTTTACCACTGTAAGATTTAAATTACAGTCATGTTTTCGTACAAAATGATGCATGAATGCATTTAAATCAATCATTGGAGCATCAAACCTCCGCTGTGTACCTAATAAGATCTCTAATCAGTATGTTTAATAAAATCACAATGACAAGTGTTTTCTATATATATTTTTTCAGTATTTATTTAGTATTTCGAAGACGATTCGGATTCGAATGTGTTAATGATAAAAATTGGGATATATCTACGTGTACTATGATAATATAAATGCCCTTGTGGGATCCACGTTTTTCATTTCAAAATTCATCCTAGGGTCGGGGATCTCTATTCACCTCGTTCAAATGTGCACTTTTGTGGCTAAGAGCATAGGCTCTCTTAACATTGGGCTCGTTTGTTCATTTGGGATTTCGGCTCTTTCGACAATCTCACAGTGAACATTTGGGATTTTCAAAATCGAGCACGAAAACCTCCCCGTAACTCTTAGCTCACATTTCCCAGTTTATGACTCTTTAACAATTACCGATCTTCAGCTGCCTAAAAACTTTGTATGAATGTCTTCTACTTTACAAAACTCGACTAAAATTATCAATCATGACTGCCATTGTTGCGAATTACTTATATTGTAAACTTTCAACTGAATGTTTTCTCAGGTATGGGCACCGATGAAGAGGCGCTGGCAGAAATTTTGGGTTCTCTGAGCAATTACGGAATCAGTGCAATCAAACAGGCCTACAAAAACCGTAAGTTTCAAATAAACTCTTACCTAAATAAATTGTAGATCTCAATAAATCAGTCTTAATAATGATTTGTAGTAATTTTCATCGCCTTCCTGATTATGTTATCGTCAAAAATAAATTAAACACTCACTTCTTTGGCTTGCGATTTAAACGGCTTTCTTGCCATGGTTTTCAGTTATGAACCTTCGTAATCAAGAAAAAACGTGTTGTTTCACTTTCAAGTTGCGTAGAATCAGAAAATCGAATTTAAACAAATTCCCTCCATCCGCTATACACTATCCAGAGCTTTTCTATGAAACTACTGGAGCAAAGTTTATGAAACTTTTATCAAAAATCAAAATTCTAATTATGGCTGAACTCCCAATCATCAGTTTCTGTCAATCCTAAAAGAAGAAATTAAATGCCTGTATTTGATAGCCTCAAGAGTTGATAAGTTGGAAATAGTCCAATAGGTACTACTGTTATAATATAAAAATCAATTAAGTAAATCAATAAATGGCCTTTACACATCGAATTTGTATGAAAATCTCACTTGAATCAATTGAAAAGCAACTTTTTCGTCGCACAATGACGGTATTTGTGGTTCTAAATATTGATAAATTGGAAAATAGTTCAATAGGTACTAAGTATAGTTGCAACATCGCTGTTTCTTAATGTTTATCATTTTTATATACACCCCCCTCCTCCCCTCCAAAACACACATACACACACACCACAACTTTTCTGGACTGCCAAATCGTCTTGACTGGAAAATTGCGATTTAAAATTGAAATTAATCGTTTTCAACATTTTTATCCTCAAAAATGTGATTTTTGAAGTCAGATGAGCAGTTATGCGATTAGATTACTAAGGATCATAATTGAAAATAATAAAACAAAATTAATTAAATAAATCAGTGAATTTCCTTTACGTATCAAATTTTTGCGAAAATCCTTCCATTTGGATCAATTGAAAGCAACTTTTCCGTCGCACAAATTTTATGGTTGTCAGTGTAGGTAAACTGGAAAATAGTTCAATAAGTACCTACTACAGTAACAACTTCAATAACAGCCAAGTAAATCAGTACGTTTCATGTACATATAAAATTTGAATAAAAATCTTCACACTTTTCAATCATACCTAAACCATTTGTAACAAAACCCTAATCAATAATTGGCTACGATACCAAGAAAAACTCTTGTTTAGCTAGGTGCTGTTTATATTTATTACCTATATCAAGGAACTCATTTATCTATCATCTGTCTATTTTAATAAAATTCTTCTTTAGTTATTCAATATTTTTATTTGATAGTGTACGAAAGCGAAATGGACGAAGACATCAAGGGAGATACGTCAGGCAGTTTCAGAAAGCTGATGGTCGCTCTGTGCGCGGTAAGTTTAATTTTAAAACTCGAAGAGGGATTTGAAAATTCCCACCACTTCTCTCTCTTTTTTTATAGATAAAAGAACCGGAAAAGTTATAGTAGTGGGTCCCTACCCCAGTAGTTATTACATAACACATTGTATAATATTGGTCTCTATCTTTCATCTCACAGGCCAACCGAGATGAGTCTCCTGATGTAGACGATGAGGCAGCTGCTGCAGATGCTCAGGACCTGATTGATGCAGGTAATTGCATTATAGCTTAATTTTGTCATGTTAAGCTTATTCGTGCTTTTCGCCCGCTAAATTTCTCAATTCAATGTTGTACATGGTGTCCAGTAACTTGATGTGAAAACGATTTTTGAGCGAAACTAGACCGAATGGAGCGAAATGTCGGCAACCGCAGTTTATTATCTCAACCCCATTCCGAAATATGATTTTTTGAAGGTTTTTCTCTAGAAAACCAGGCTCTATGTCATAAAAACCCACATTCCTCCGATTAAAAACTACTTTTTTAACTATTGATCACATTTTTGGATTCAGCGTTAGATTTTATACAAGTCGTGTGCATTTTCTTAATCAGAAACCAACTTCTGAGGACCCCCTTGTAGATCAAACGTTCAAAACATGAATAAGGTTTCTGAAAATATGAGCTTATACTTGAACTTTAACTCAATATCAGAAAAACTTGCTGGAAAATTTCAGGAAAAACTTGCAAATTCAATCAGCTTTGTTGTCGCATGGTGAACATTGCGATTCCGCATCGATTCCATGGATAAATTCCAGCTTAAGTAAAGGAGAAAAAACGTTGGGAACGTTCTAAAATAGCCAACGAGGAACCCCAAGCGTAAAAGTAAAAAAAGTTGGAGCAGTAGGTATAATACGGAAAAATGATGAAATCCGGAAAATTGTTTTCCTGGTTTCAAATGGTTTATAAACAGTACAGAACGTCGACTTCGCGATTCCATATCGATTCTATGGAGAAAGTACAGTTTGTGGGCTAAAAACCGTACTCGTTGTTGTTACGGTCCCTATAATACGAGAAAATGATGAAATCCGGAAAATTGTTTTCCAAAGTTTCAAATGTTTTATAAACCGTACAAAACATCGACTTCGCGATTCCATATCGATTCTATGGAGAAATCACAGTTTATGGGCTAAAAACCGTTCGGCACCGTATGTACTCGTTGTTGGAACGGTACCTATAATACGAGAAAATGATGAAATCCGGAAAATTGTTTTCCAAAGTTTCAAATGGTTTATAAACAGTACAAAACATCCACTTCGCGATTCCATATCGATTCTATGGAGAAATTACAGTTTGTGGGCTAAAAACTGTTGGGCACCGTATGTACTCGTCGTTCAAGACCTGTTGCTTTATGGTGCTCCTTAACTAAGGTGCCTAGTTAATAAATGTTGGATGTTAATGTTTTGTAGTCTTCATATACCATTTTACACTTTAGAAACAATTTCCCGGGTATAATAGTTGTTGAGGATGTATGAGTGGACCGTATTAACTTGATGGTTACATAGATCGGTGGTTCGGACTCGAGAATCTTGTTGAGAATTCCCAGGGTTCAACAGGTGAGTTGGAATGGCCCCAAATAAATATTCGCCGAGAATAAATAAATGAAGGGCCCCGAAATGTGGAAGGTCGGGAAGGTTTAACATGTACAATATAACGATATGATATATACTGGGAAAATTTGGAAGTAAAAAGGATTCTTACCTGATTCACGTAGTCTTCCTTGTTGCTGGGGGGTCCCCGGAGACATCCAGCAGCCAATCCGTAGTTGAAAAGGTTCAAAATAACGCACAAACTAAGTGAAATTGATCAACGCGAATGGGAAACACCGGAAACCGCGCACTTTAAAATATAGACGCGGGAGAGTCAAGATGGCGGCGATGGGGTAGGGCGGGGCGATATTCGATATCCGTATCGATATATCGATGCCTTTTGAATATCGGTGGCGGATTTTTCCTGAAATATCGGTATTCTCTATTGGAGAGAGGGACTTGAAACTCCCGTTTTTTTTATATCTTAAGAAATCATCGATATTTTATCGAAATATCGATACACTTGAATATTGAATATCGCCCAGATCTAGAGGGCAGAGAGTAGATACGAGAGTCTTCTCATGGAGGAAGATTAGGAACAGGAATACGTGCCGGTTATTTTAACACCGCCTAATTCAATTTTTTGCCAAAATGATTGAAGTACCTACCTACCTATTAGATTTTTCCATGCCCGATCGAATGATCGCCATGGCAAGTTGATTAGAGGACTAGAAATGGGAGGAAATATCGTTGAACCAACACCGCCTTATCAAACCTGATTCTCAAGTTGAGAATCTCAACACAGAATTTATAAAACTAGTTTGTATTATGTCTCCCACTTTTCACTTCATCTGACGCGCTACAATCTATTTTATTTGCGCTGGTTTGGTTGCGGCTTCTTTTTTCGTGACAAATAGGATTTTATCTCCTCGATGTCTGTGACTGTGCAGCGTCCTTTCTGGTAAACTTTAAATTATTGTTTGTCATTGATGATGACTTAACCAACATTGTAGTTCTATATTTCGTGGAAATTGATAACAATATTCGTTCTGTTGAAATGGGGTTCGACAAACTGCTGGTTTAGTTCGTTAGAATCTTAAATCACGCTACTTTGATCTCACTGGCTCAACTTTAATCGAATATCATTCTTCATCTGAAATGTTGGTACAAACCCTCATGAATATCTGCCTCTATCCATAGGACGTAAAAGTACAATAGGGAACTTGCAGTATTAAGCCTATAATATTATTATGCCTAACTAATATTGTGGTCGTTTTCTGTCTTAGGTGAAGCCCAATGGGGAACGGAAGAGTCGACTTTCAACAAAATCCTCGTCTCTCGTTCCTACGCCCACCTGAGAGCCGTCTGCAAGAAATACGAAGAGCTGTCAGGCAGAGACATCGAAGAGGCCATCAAGAGCGAAACCTCTGGAGCCACTGAAGCTGGCTACCTCGCCATTGGTAAATCCAAATAACCCACTACATTTATAATCTACTTAAAACGTTCTACGTAACATTTTAAAAACTTTGGTGGGTAATTACATCCAGTAAATAAGTCATCGTCAAGATTTGATTCTCTGGTGAGTGTTTGATCACTGGAGGCTTCCCCCACACGTACCTGTTCTATTGACTTGCAGATTTGTATAAACAATTTAAAATTATTCCATGAATCTATGTAAAGAGTTCATTGTCTGGGGGATATTCAAATGCTTATCCCACTCACTGAACAATGTCTACCTGTTCTGATGACTTGCATACCCTGACTGCTCATGAAAATTATTTCTGTAATTCTGCCTCGACGGTTCTGTGTCAAGATTCATTCCCTAGGGCTTGTTCAATACAGGTACCTCTCCGTAGTTGTTTATTCGTTATGGAATCAATTAAAATTATGAATTACCAATGTCTCTCTCATATACAGATATCTTCTATGTATAGTGTGTGTATGTAGATGTGTATACTCATCTTGGCTAATTTAACTGGCAATTCTTTGTCAGTTGTTCATTCTCTGGGGGAGTGTTCAATTACTGGGGCAATTCCTTGTTACTCCCGATAGGTAATTCTTTGCCCGAGCTCATTCTCATACCGGTGAAATTCTCTAGCACATGATGTGAGTGTAGGTATAAATTTATACGCACACAATATGTACATATTATGTCATATGTTACCATTCTTTGACTTGTTTATTCGTTATCGAATCAATTCTAAATTATGGAAGACAACTAGTTCTTTGTCATGATTAGATTCTCTGGGAGGTGTTGAATTACTAATGTCTCTCTCCTATACAGATGTGTATATAGTCTACTTTCGTCTGTACGCATCTTGACTTATTGGAGGATTCCTCCAGCTTGGTAATTCTTTGTCAAGAGTTATTCTCTGGGGATTGTTTAACTAATGGTTTTATTCTTTGTTTTATTGTTCCGCTGATTGGTATGATCGTCATTCGCTTAATTAAGAATTATTCCAAGTAGCACTTCTGTCTCATAAATTCATTCTCTGGAGATTGTTCAATCACAAGCCCTACTCCCCTATTCGAGGTAGTGGTTTTTCAAGATTCCATTCTCTGGGAGATGTTCAATTGCTTCTCCCCTGTAAAAATATTAGCTGTTCTGCTGACCTCTATGCTTATTGCTCACTCACTTAAAAATTGTTTCACAAATATTTCCAAGCATTTCTGTCTTAAGAATTCATTCTGTGGGGAATTGTTCAATTATAGGTCTTGCTCTTCTTTCGAAGTACCTAGTTCTTGGTCAAGATTTTATTCTCTGGAAGGTGTTCACTTACTGATGCCTATTATCTACCTATACAAATATGTAAATGTTCTACTGCATCCCTACTGCAGTCTATAGTTCATTCTCTTGAGGGACGTTCAACTACTGGTCCAACTCTTCTATATAAATGCAATTGTTCCCTCCTGTTCTACATACTTGTATATTCCGTAGTACCTAACTTAATTTTACACGTCCTTTCAGTCCAATGCGTCAAGAACAAGAGGGCGTTCTTCGCCAACCAACTCGAAAACAGCATGGCTGGCATGGGCACCAACGACCGCACCCTGATCCGCATCATCGTCGGCAGGTCGGAAATCGATTTGGGAGACATCAAAAATGAGTACGAAAAAATTTACGAAACAACACTCGAAGAGAGGATCAAGGTAAGAAAACCATTTCACGTACTTGAATGCTTGTCTGGTATCCGTTCGTAGATCTTAGCGCTTTTTCTCGGTATTTCAAGGGGCATATCGACTCTACAAAGCTACATATTAGGCGCAACCCTTAACAACAGCTTACCTCCCATACTTATCTACCAACAACAAACATACAAATTGTTTAAGGTGACCAGTCAATCAGTGATTTTTAAAGTTCTTTAAGAAAATTTCATGTCAGTTTTGAATATTTATACAATGGGATTGTTTTAAGTTATTCCTGATTTCTCCAACATGAAAAATTAATTGAAGCTGCAAGTCAAGTGGAGAGAAAGAACAATACTGGAGATGTTGATTTATCGAGTTTTGTTTACCATAGTAGTGCGTTGTAACACTTAAAACCCACATTTTGAAAACATGTGACACGTTATTTATTTAATATCAAACGGAGGAACCCAATTATAAAAGCAGAATACACAAAAAATAGAACTGATAGTTAAGTCCAGCACAGTTCAAAAGAAGGGGGAAAACAAAATAAACTCGTCACTATCAAAGAGAAAACAATTAAATCAATTACGGAAATTAAGAAAACTCCCTCAAAACTTGAAGAGATTTTGATGACCCTCACACTTTTGTTCTGAATCGAAATTTTGAAATTTCTAAACCCCTCAAACAGATTCAAAATTTGAACAATTAATATTAAGAAACCCCGCAACAATTCAAATGTACCATTTTCCTAACATTCAAACTTGAACTGATGTAGCTGGAAAACTTGAGGATGTCATAATTTGATTCGGCGTGGAAAATCTTCTGGAATAAGACATCACCTAACCTCGCTTTTGACATGTGAAGAAAGTCATGTGATTTCCAAAAATGTTTACATTTTCAGAAGTAACATTTTTCGTGACTTGCAGTTTTACTTGATTTTTTGAAAGATTTACTGCCGAGGGTGGTCTCTTATGGCATTTAAAAGTTCGGTAGGCTTAAGGTTCAAATGCTCCCCCATAAATCGACTGCCAATGTCTGTTTCTACTTAACACATTCCTACAATTATCTGCATTTTACGCAAACTAAAATCAAAACTGTTTGAATAAGAAGGATTGAAAAACCAAACGATTTGCCTGTATAAACTTCTCAGGGAGGACAAACTAGTTAAGAGAAAATGATCATGGATTTTATAATATGGAAAAGTGAAAATTATATTTGATTGTACATGAAAAAAGTTAGGATTAGATGGAACAATTTGATTTCCTTTTTTTTTTTTTTTTGACAATTTCTGTGTTAAGGGGGGAGTGGGGGAGGGATTGAGCCCAGAGAATGATCCATGCTTTTAAAAAAATGAGAATCAAATGAAGAAACTTGAACAAATTTTTAATTGCTTTCAGGGGCTAATTATGATTAATAATTATCAGGACATATTTTCAGCTGTAAATGCTTTAAAACGTTAAATTAATGTTATTATGAAATAGACATGTTTCATACATCTTAATAAGAAGGTACCTGATGAAGATCGACTAGGCTGCTCTTCCATTTCGAGGTCTACACAGTAATGCCTAACATAATCAGGTGGCTTAACTTAATTTTTAGGTACCTACCTTCCTCCATTTACAGGGTGTCCGTTGAGTTATCAGAGATGAGTCTCTTAGATATATGTAATCGTACGTTATACGAAGTTTATCTTCAAGAGGCACGGAGCTGCTACGGAAAGTTAGCCGGAGTAACTTGAGCATCAGCGCCCAAAATATTTTAAATCACAATTAGGCCATGTTTTCGTTCGCAAGTATAAGACACTTGATTATGTGCAAAGAACATTTCAGCCAATTTTCGGAAAAATGAACCCATTTCATTGGCTTCAAAACGTTTTAAAAATCAAATTGCTCTACAACTTTCCTAAATTTTATTCAGTTTTCCATATTTTCTAAGTATAGCGACAATTTGATCACAGGATGCCCTCGAAAAGTTATACCTAACGATCTATTTTTGTGTGATGTTCGATTTTTCTGGAGCAAACGAATTGTTTTATCGAGTCTATAGAAGAATAACAACGAACAAAGACATTCATTACATATACATAGATATTATAAATATCAATCGTTTCAAAATGCGCCAAAACGGATTTTGGTTATGAAATCTTTTAAAAATTTAAATTTTGCACAATGTGGAGGATGTACGCATGTCTCAGTGCGTTATCGAATAACTCAACGGACAACTGACACCCTGTAGATTATTGTAATAGCTAATTCCGCACATCCCAGCTTGATTTTTGTTCGCACAGCTTTCTGCCTCTTCTTTAGTTAATATTATTATCTTTTTGCTGTTTCTGTTCATAGGGTGACACCTCAGGAGACTACAAACGCCTGTTGATCGCCTTGGTTTCATAATTACGGCACATCATCCTTTTTTGCATGAGCATGTTATCGTATACCAACTCTTTAAGTTGTAAAAACATAATAATATTCCGAAAAATAATATTTTTCCCCCCACCAGATCGATTTTTTACAAAGTTTCACTTGGGTTGAGAAAATTGCGTTGTTAAGTTCCTATTTAAATATCACGAAAAAAGAAAGATTTTATACCGCTAGATTCACGGTAGCTTATTTTCACGATATAAAATTTAATTCACTGGTATTCGAAAGAAGTCAAAGAATGGTATGGGAAGATTTTTTGTAAAAAAGTGAAGAGTAGTGATGTACAAATGCCAATATCATCGTTAGGTGCCAACTCCTATACAAAGTAGCCACCTAATGGCAAATGATTCACGAAAATTGATAGCAACTTTAGAATGAATGGCCTTAAATTCAAATTTGCCTCTGAAAATGCTGTGATACGTTTTTGGATTGAGAAGGCACTGTTTTCATGTCGTCCATATAATTTACTAACCTCGCTTTCATTGTAAAAGTACAAACGAACCCAATTAATTGTCGGAAGTCATAAATTAATTCCGGATTACGGCCAACCGTTGATAGTTTTAATGAGCAGTACCCAGGCTTTCGTTTTATATTTGTGGATGAAAAGGTATTGAAAATTTGACATGATCCGCACTCTTTTACGGTGGTTAGTTGTTTTCCACGACGTTTAGAGAGTACGGCTGGTGTCCAATTTTTTAAGACGAAATGTAATTTCTCTTAGAAATAGTACAGGATTCAAATAAAAATAATTTCCATTTTTTACATCCAAGTAACATATGTAACGACTCATTCTGTTCTGTGTTAATTAGTGGTGAGAGAAATCGCAATTGAACTTAATTCCCTCTTATTCATTCATCACAGTAACTACCTCACGTTACCTACCTGATTGTACCATTTTGTGAATTAACATCCCCATTCGTGAATTGATTTTCTTTCCATTTTAAATGAATTTCGTCGTCATTTTTTTCTTCAGAGCGATTGTGGTGCCGAATTCAAAAGCCTTTTGGCCACTCTTGTCGGTAGTGGATCGTAAAGCACTTCGAGACCTCCAAACACACCCTAAGCTGCATTCCTACATTATTATTTAACGCTAACGTAAATAATTCTACACCATCTATAGGTCATTCTATATAACGCCCAGGAAACAATAATTTCTCTTTCACAATAAGTTTTGAAACCTGAAACCCTATAAATGACCAACCTCTAAAAATGAACCTTAAAAAGAACATAATAATGTTCTCATATTCATATAGTGAGAAAAATTACTGTTTCCTGTTCGTTAAATTATGAATTATTGTTTTAAATATATTCAGATATGTGTACTTGTTTGTCTATTTGTGGCTGGTTGATTAAGAATAAATAAGCCTTCAAATAAAATTAGATTAAACATTACATAAAAATATTTTATTTATTTATATTTTTTGATTTTGTATTTCAGTGGTCACTGTGTTTTGTACCGTGTTATGCACTTATATAATTAATTTTTTTTTAAAGCTCTGATATTTGGTCCAATCACATTCATCGTTAGCGTGCAATTTAACATTGTTCTTGATTTAAATGCAGGCTTATTAGCTTGCACGAGGGATCATATTTTTTACTCGCTCTTCCGTAATACACCCCTAAAATCAATAGCTCTCGTTGTTATTATGAATTGCTTGGAATAGGTACGTTAAATAAAGGTTCAAATAACGAACATTTCAATTTACATACCTAATTACTCATAGCTTTTATCCTATTCCGATTCATAACAATTTTTTTCCACTTTGCGTACCCACTAAATGTACTTTATGTGTTGAATGAGCCTTTCACAGCGGAATTTGCATCAGAAATATTCCTTTGTAGGTGCCTTCAATTTTCTACTCCTGTGTAAAAAAATATTTTCATGTAATCATACGCTTTTACAAACGAACTTTAAATTTTGTTTCAACGAATCGAACCAAATTAAATTCACAACCGTATGAAGGCAAGAACTGTATTTTTATACTAGGTAGTTGAATTCATTCGCTAGAAAAGAATTTCGTATAATTTTTGATCTGCTTGAGCCGTTTCGCTTCATGCACAGCATTGTTATTGTTGTCATAAAAACATTATTTATTATTCATACCGTAAATATTTTTTATTTTTTTCAAAAAGTGTCCAGTGCAATGTAAGAGAACGCTAAGAGTGGTATTCTTTGGTTATTTTAGGTACACACATATTTGCCATCCCTTGTTTACGTATTTGGTTTAATAATCCGCATCACTTTGCGATTAAATGCCGGTACGTAACGTGCTTATTATAATCTTTAGAATGTGTTTCACGGAATGCGTACGTTGAGTATTAATTCAGTTCTGAATTGTATTTTAGGCCTATGTGAAGCAAATAAAAATTTATGAAAATAAATTGTGTACTTTATTTACCTAGCGCATAACTTTTTAGGACGTTCCTCGGAAGCCTTCTTCAATATAACTGAATACGATTCCGTTTCAGGTCATTCTAAGATCAAATACATGAAAAAACTTTATATGTGTATATAGGTGTGTGAGTGTGCACGGTGAGGTGTTCCAGATGAAGTCGTGGGGCAGTTGGAGGTATACATGTATCATGTGGTGCGGCTCATATGTCCACGAAGTGAAGGTGGCCGAATTCTTTGTCATAACACGATTGCCAAGCTGATAGCAGGGGCATTGTCATCCAGTTGCTGGGATGTGGAGAGAGAGACTTTGGCAAGAAGACAGATATCGTTGCCATTAAGCCGAATGGGTCAGCCATAATCCTGAATGTCCAAGTTTTCAGTGGAAGGGTGGACATGGGACAGACCTGGAGGCTAAGAAAAGTGAATATGATAGAAACGACCTGCGGTATCTGAGGTAAAAGGAGTGGCACCTGATAACATCAAGATTATGGCTGCAGCCGTATCATGGCCACGGTGTTACTCAAGCTGAGCATCTCGTCAGGAGCACTTCGTGGTATCAACACCCCCTTCATCCGGCGCTCTTACTTAAACTTTTGGTTATCCATAGGGGCACTTCCTTCCTTCCATATCTCTCTCTATGTCCCTAGAGATGCCTGGCCATCCTCCCCACTTTTATTTTGTCTAAATTGAGTTTTTATTTCGTCTATATACGTTTTTTTTTTCGTTTATATTGAATGGCGCACCCCTCCGGTTTTGAGGGAAGATTTTAAGAAAAAATGTGTGCGTGAATTTGTTTATGTGTCACAAATTTGTCAATGTTACTCTTCCTATAATTCCAACCGATTTTTCCTATAATTATTATTATTTAGTTTTATTGCATAAGGTGAATTCAAAGAGAAACTTCGGTGACTCTCCCATGTACGTAAGTCTTATGTTCAAGCCCATCCGTAGGGGTTCGTTTCCCTCAGTCAATTGTCTTACTCTGGATCAGTCAAGATATACACTAACAGGTAAACATGATTTTATAGTGAAACAGACACCTTCATTCGCTGGATTCGGGTGTCGTTCCACTGCAATTGTAACGGCCCAACCTTCGAAACTAGTACGACATTCAAGAAAAATTTTACAATCATTCATATGATATTTCAATTTTAATGTCAAGCTTTTTTCCTTTGTTCTTTCATTATATTGAAGTCCATTACGTAGATGCCCAATCCATCTTGGACTCTTTCTATCTGGGATTTAAGGTCTCCCAATTTCTTGAGGCCGTCGTACTGCTCCTGAAGGTAATCATCTTCGATGAATTTCACGAAATGCACATCGTTGTGTTTCTCCGCCAGAGTCCGCAGTTTCAAAATTGACTGAGCAAGGTATAGAAGGAAACGGATGAGTGTAAATAAGTCGGAAAGGAAGTGTGTAGTTACTTACCTATTATAAATTATTTCAAATTGTAAGAAACATGTGGGAAATTGGTATTGGCAGACCATACATTTCGTGTGGAAAAATCTATAAATACACAGGAACAAAATCAATAGGTAGGTTAACTCAGTTTTACAAAGCTGCAAAAAATTCAACACAGGTTTATCATGTTTGAGCCCCATAATATCCCCCACCCCAACTTTTCTTGAGCCCCGAATCGTTAAAACGAGAAAATGAAAAGAATTTGGATATAATAATTTGAAAATTACAGCGGTTGGCAATATTTTCTCCCTTGAAATCTGATTTTCCCAGTCAGGTGAGCTCGGACTGGTATTGGGACCATCTCAATCAATTCGGCAAACAAATTCCTTGGAAATGATTTTTCGTGTCATTATGATGTCTAGGGGGTCACTTTTATGTTTGGAAATTTTAATTTTTTTGATGGACTAAAAACCTATTCCGGTCAATTTCACCAGCTAAACCTCAAATGGTGTTCGTGTGCAAAAGAACTAGGCCCTACCTCACGTAGGGAGGTACCTACCTGACGTTAACACGTTTTATCATGGTAGAGAAAACAATTATAACGACGTTCATCTAGTTTCTCACTTGCGTCATTTCTGTTTCCATTTCTATCGCTTTGTCCACGGCGCATAGCGGAGTCCAATCCACATCTGGAAGGGCGCCAATTGCAGAAAACTTGGCTTTCCCGCCTCTTAAATTCAGGTACTCGACCCAATGGTTGGCATGTTGCAGCTCCTCTTTCGAAAACTCGGTGAAAAGCGCGTAAAATCCAGGCAAAGCCACTGAATCCCTCCCAAACACGCTTGCCTGTCATATACGCAATTAGATAATAACAAAAATAAGAAACTATACATAAAGAACCCCTTCCAAAGGTTGAGGCGATTAGCCTGCAAGACCAGAGGATACCAATTCCAAAAGGCTCTGGGGGAGAAGTTTCAAGGTGTAGGAATGGACAACCGAGTTGACGTAAACTTGAAAGTATTTGCGCAAGTCAAATCTTTCAATGAATTTTACAAGTCTGTATGTTTCAAGCTGTAAGCGTTTATCAAAACCAGCCTGATCTAACGAAAAATCTACTTCAAAGAACCAGTGATGTCTGCATTTAGTGATGGAAATTTTCAGATGCTACCAGCTTTGTCCCCTTATTTATGGCTGCATGTATCGTTCATTTATTTTTAAAAAAGTTGGTATGTGAAATTCAGTACCGACAGACGAGCTGTTCAACTGTGTCACCAACGTGTCTGCTGAGACAAGGCACAAAACCAACAAGGCGAAATTTTTATTTTTGGCCGGCCAAATTTCGTAGGCTTCTTGCGTGAACTATTTCCATTCCTTTGGAAGAGAGAGAACCTTCTAAAATTTGTTTAAATTTTTTACTCAAAAACCACTAGTAACACATTCAAGTTCAACAAAGATTAAAAAAGAAACAAAAGCTTCTTTTCAGATTTTTGGAATTTACTATCTTGCCTGTTTACCATGCTGAAATAAGCGTAAGCTGCGCTCAGCTCCTGCGTAATTTGAGTACTGATTCCATCTTCAACCTCTTGATGGAAGTTCAGTCGAATATGAGAACCTCCGGTTTTACTGGAAGAACTGTAAGGTCTAAGCGAGAGATGAACCAGAGGCCTAAATACTGTTTTAAGAAGGGAGACATTCATGGCATTTTCTAACTACTTCTAAACCACTTTGGTGTCGACCGAAGAACAAAACTTTGACAACTAAGGTTGATAGAAAATGATTCCTATGTAACGAGTGGGTAAATGTTTTCTTAGTTTCAATATTTAACGTAGAGGCACTGACAACAATCAAACTGATTTCAATAAAAATTAAAAACTAGGTTCCACTCAATAATGGAAGTCACAATTACCACGGGAAGTGATGGAATGGACTGTTTGCCCCTTCCAGGGGCTGAGGGACGATACGCCTTCAACACAAAGAGGATTCTGCTGAGGGTAAAACTCGCGGAGCATTCAAAAAGGATTGAATCAGGGGTGAATAAGAGATTTTTACGAGAGTTTATATTCAAAAGGTATTGCCTGCGAGGGAAAGTAGATTTCGAAACGTACTCCTAAGAGATACGATAAAACTCATACACTACAATGTGCTACAATTTGAACTCCAATACGGCAAATTGCTTGGGATTGGACATACTCATCCCATCTACATAAATTACAAGTACTTGCGTCAAAAAATCATTAAAAAAATTAAGTGATTTTTACCTCCTCGGACTCCATCTACTTATGTATGTAATATTGCTAAGCTGCAAGTAAGTTTTTTAAATGCCCATAGGCCCTTAAGTTTAATTGATGAGTGAATCGCCAAGACCTTCCCCAACAACACGGGCCAAGCTTATCGTTGGAAAAGTAACCAACAGCGAGCAGCTCATGTTCCAAATTGTATAATCTACATGTATTTATTTGTATCAATGTCATTTGACTGAATAAAAGCGGAGTCAGGAAAGTCGGGAAATTAGGGAGAGGGTGATTTTTGGCCACGTTCTACTACCATGTAACAAATAGATAATAGACTGTCGCCCCTTCCAAGTAGAGGGGCGATATGCCTGTAATACAGAGCTAAACAGCTTATGGGTTATGCTCAAGCTTAGCCGCTCGAAGAAGCAGGAAATGGGAACTGTCCATATCCGTCACAAAGTAGAATGATTGTATGAGCATATTATTTTATTACATTTAGGCTATTTTTTTATTTGAGCACTTTAGATGCGAAAACATTGTTTTCAAACGAATTGAAATACAATCGTACAATACTCTACGATAACCTAACTAAACAACGCTGCAATTATTCAATTGGCTTGCGTTCATGATTTTAATTTCTACTAAGCCTTGGAGTGTGCGTGTTTCACAAGTGATAGAGTGATTATTGAATTTCAGTAGGCACACGAATATGATCAACTGAACAATCCAAATAGGTATTTTGGTCGAGAACAGATTTACGTGCTCTACGCGTATCTCCTGAAATTCAATAATCGCTCTATCACCTGTGAAACACGCCCACTCCAAAGCTTAGTAGAAATTCAAATCATGAACGCAAGCCAATTGACCCCAGTGGAAGAATTTGCGGCGTTTTTTTTAATGGTTGTCAGAATGTTTCAACCCGTCTATCGGCTACAAAGCCTTTTAGGAGTTCATTCCAGTATCCACATTACTACATCACCACTAGGTTACTGATATCAACATAAAAACAATAATAAACCAAAAAACGTCTGCCAAGTGGGTGTGGCGCATAGCTTCCTCGTATCCATAACATAACTGTATAGATCATTGAAAATTATTATTGACTAAAGAACTTCGTTCAATTAGGCGAAGTAAATATTGAATTAGGGTAAATTTATTGTTATGCAGGAGCATAACTTGAGAAAATAAAGGTAGGCATGTTCAACTGTTGAACAAACTATAAAATATACCTAATAATAAAAATTGAAATTGACGCTGAATGGATAGATGACTGAAGTGATAAATAATTATTATGACATTTCCAAAAATAAAAACGTCTGCCAAAATTTCATCGAAATCGGTCAAGAACTCCTGGAGTTACGCTTCTGGCAAGGATTTCACATTTTCGCTTGCGCAGAGGCTACTATTGATCCGGTCGTCATGAAACCTATAGGGGACCATCTACACCCCAACCCGCACAATCCCTGAAAATTGTTCAGAAAGGTCTAAATCGCAAAATGCGAGTGGAATTTTCGATTTTGGAGACAAAAAAATTTTCACATTCCGAAAGTGAAAACAATGCTTCCGCTACCTTGGTAGACTCGGAAGCAATAATGCGAATGTTGGCACCATAAATCGGGAATGGTTTGACCTACGGACCTGGGGAGGGGCTCATTCGATTCCTCGTGGAGTGTTCTTCAAAAAGAGTACAAATTTAGGCCGCCTTGACTTTTTTTGAGGTTTTTAGGGATTTTACAAAACTTTGACAACCCTTAAAGAGCACTTTAAATTAAGTGAGAGAGCTGGCTCAAGAATTGGGGCGTCGCCGGACCAACATGGATTTTTCCTGGAAATTTCAGCTTTTTTGCTTCAGCCGTTTGGGAGAAGTCGTGTGTACGGCGGACGGACGGAAAAATTGTTATTGCAGATTCGGATTCTACACCCTTTGACACGTAAACCATGAAATTTTCAGGGGGGGGGGGGGGGGGTTAGAATTTTTTTTTCAAGAGCGATCACAATGGTTTATTATTGAATAATAAACCAATATTACACTAACTTCACATTGGTAGGCCCTTCACGTAGGTCCTTTTTTCCTAATACTTGATACTTTCATAATACAGAACTCTTAATGAAGTATGAACACTAAAGTGTTTGGTGAGACGTACATCCACATAGCGTAGGTATTTAACGTTAGCTATATCCGCCTTCAAATAACTGGCAAGTACCAATATGATTCATGGACTGAAGAAAAATCGTACCACGCCGCACGATCGTTCTGCCGCAACAAAGCGCGATGCCGCGTTGTTACGTCTGACAATTCTGTATCGTATTGTTTGATCGTACCAACAGATCTCGATGGGCGCCCGCTCGCTCCCGTCGATCGCGTTCGTTTTTCACTTAAGACACGGCGTCGAGGTTTCCATGAAGCGCCTGCGGCCGGCGTCTGCCTTCATGTACCGACTCAGGCGCCAGCCGCGCCGCGCCGAAGGAGAGTTATCTCTCAAGAGGGGCGGCGCTGCACTAGGTTCCAGCTTCAGTTGGGGGACTACTTACTGAGTCAGTACTACTGACTCCCGCACTCGCAAAGGTGAAGGGGCGTCTGGGAGGGCAGAACGTACTGACTCCCAGCGAGGGACGTAACCAGCCCGTATTTCACACAGAGCAAGAAATAAATTTGGCGCCCCCCCATAGACCCGATATCTCATGACTCATACCATCTTAATATACCAATGAACCAAAATATAAATATAATTAATTTGATTTATTCACAATGCATAAACTCTTCTACTAAAAGGATGAAGGTTTGGTAAGTAAGTGCTCAATGTAAAATACCATATAATTTTTATTAAATTTAACAAACTAGTAGATGATAAATACATTTTTGTACGAAATGGAAGCCCTAAACAAACTTTAAAATGAAAATTGTCGGGCTTTTTTGCTGCAAATGTTTTAATGATACCATCAAAAGATAGCGCAGAAGCTATTTTTTGCTCTATTGATATGATTGCCAAGTTGCTTAGTCGTTCTTGTCCTGTCAAGTTCCCAATATAGTTTTTTATTATCCTCAGTTTTCTAAAACTTCTTTCATTCGATGCTACACACACGGGTATTGTAAGAAAAATTCTCAAAGCTGTGGTTATATTGGGATAGACGTCTTGGAGGCCGTTTTGGCAAATATAAACCAAAAGTTCGAATGGAGTAGAGTTAAAATAATGGTATTACTTTGTTATTATTGTTTAATTCAATGGTATTAGCATAATGCAATGAAAGAATAAGAATAATAGCTTCACATTAATTAATCACGTTTCTATAATTGTGACTTTTATTTAGCATCCTGTTCCCTGCAGTAAACTGGGTCTCGTTATTTACAAGTAATACCCCTATTCAGAATTCCGACCCTTCAGGTAAACTACCATCACTAAATCTAGTGGGTTATTGTGATCACGATAGGAAGAGTCAGTAGGGGCTTACATCTTATACGTGGTATCCCAGGAGTTATGCACAATCCGGCTTCTACGTATTCTACAACTCATTACCGAACAAAAATGCCTCCTAGCCATTTTTTGCCAGAGTCCTCGTTTCCGAATTATTCGCGATTTAAGATTTTTTTTTTTTTTTTTTTTCGTGTTTCCAGTCTTATATCATTAAAACTGTCATAACTCCCTCAATGTCGGAGATAGCTCAAATTTGATGACACCGTTGGAAAGAGCGTTAAATTGTCTATCTATTTAATTTCAGAAAACATTTTTTTAGTTACATTAAAGATGTGCAATTGCCGCGCGAAATGGTAGTTTTGTCAAAATCTTGAAATCGCCTGTTTTTCATCTCGCCTAGCAACCCCATTAATGCTTGACGCAGAACCGTGCAGACCTGATAAAACGTGCGCCAAAATGTTAGCTTTCCAACGGTGTAGTTCTTTTGGTTATTAAAAGTTGTTTTAGTTAAGGAAATGGTGTTTAACTGCAGAAAAACGAGTTTTTTCTTTTAAAATTGCGATTGAGTTGTTTTCGACCTTACGTCACTAAAACGGCCGTAACTCCGGCGTTTTCGGAGTATTTGCAAATCTAAGGATACCGTTGGTTTCAACGGCATTACTTGAGAAATTTATGTTTGAGAACGGGCATCCATGGAATGAATTGATGTTTAATCCATTCTGTGATGGTGAACTCTACCGAAATGACATTCTTCTCCCAGAAATAGAAAAAAAGTTTTATTTATGCAGGTTGTTTTTTTTTAAATCCCAAATGTGCTTGAAAACACACGTTCTTTCCAGTGGCGTAACGTTTCTCAGCGGGGCCCCTCCCCATAATTTTTTTTTTTTTTTTTTTTTTTTTTTTTTGGAGAAGCGTGCACTTTTTCAACGGTCATCGTGCAATACGCTACGATAACCTAACTAAAAATACATAATATAATATAACAATTTAACCTACCTTTACGTCGTAAAGTTTACCTTAAAGTTTACGAACTCGAGACTTCTAGTATTTTCAACGTAACTCGTTTTACAAGAGGAAAAATTACGCAAAAACCGACAATTTTATTTTCTGACTTGTGATACCCATTTCTCATTTTAATTTCAAAATTTTTGAGAGCTGAAGAATTTTTTATTTTTTGGCGAATTTTGCCAATCTACCTTGTTTTATCATCAACTGCTCTATTTTGAACGGATTGAAATGTTTCCAATCCGATTTCGCCATCGTGTTCAGCGTGAAAAAATCTTTATAAAAGAGAGTCACCTGCTTGGGGATTTTCGGCTAACTTTCCCACGTTTGAAATGCCCCAAATCTCCCCTTAGAATGAAGCGATTGTGCTCATCTTCAAACATAGCCTTTTGAAAGCCTAGATAGATTGTTGTGCAAATTTGAGTTTTAATCTTAATTTTATCGCGAGTTATCGTCTGGAATGTGTTTTTGGTGTCCGACAGTTGACTTGGAATGCTTTAAAACGGATCTTGATGCAAACATTATAGTCCGAGAACAATAAGTAGTTTCTTTTTCTTCGAAAATTCGCTAATACTACAGCAGTTGAATATTTCTCTTTTTCCACGTTGGGTAGCAAGCAGACAAGATGGAATTGTTTCTGTGAACCAAAGAGAAAACCAAACCAAAGAGTGAACCAAACCGATGTTATCGGAGCCAACACATCGATATTTCGAAAATATTGATGTCGATGTCCCATCCATAGTACGCACCTTCGTAAACTCTGATACCTTAGCTACTTTACACCCTTCCTCACCTGGTTATAAATAAAACCACAAGATGATTGATCAATGAATCTACATTACCGTCGATGTTTATGAACTTGATGTTACATAATGGAATTTTCCTGTGTGTCGTTAGTTCCGCTTTATTCTTTAAAATAAAAAAAATGAATTTTGCTAGATCGGGCCCGTTCCTGGGCCCCCTTGTATCCCGGGCCCCCCCGCATCGCGGGGTTTGCGGGGGTGTACGTTACGCCCCTGCTTCGATTCAATTTTCATGGTTTAAGCTGTTGAAAGGTGGATGATCCTAATGAATTTCAGTTTTTAAACTTTTTAAAATTTTGAAAACGTTAATGAAGTAAGTTATAAAATTATTGTAAAAGGAACCAGAAAAGTAAATATAGTCTAAGTAAGTCTTGATTGTGGGTAGATCTTGTAATACAACTTTCGCTTGGAGGCTCAAACAAAAAGACCCGCTCAGCTCGCGTCCTTCGATCTCACAACGGAGTCAACTCGCGTGTGAGACGGAGAGGGCGTCAGATGAGAGCGAGAGCGCCTATCCCACAGACAACGATAAAACCTCAGTTGTGTCCCAGACGCCGTCCCCTCAACAGGTCATTCCCGGAAGCGATAACGCTTTGAAATCTGTCGATAATCGCCTCCGTTCACAACGGAACGTCGATAAGAAATTTTTGTTTTTTGCCGTCCACGCGCTGAGCACACGGCCGGAATGGAGGGCACCGACGTGCACGAGCTGCTCCGAAAGGTTGTCGACGTGCTGCAAAGAGCCGGAGCTTTGTCGCCGGGCGAGAGCTCGAAAGTCGTCGAATGGCATCAACCTCGAGAATTGGAGGTAACTATAAAAACAACCTATTGTTACATCAATAAACCGATTTATCCACCTAAATATTGGTTACAACGTATCGAGAATCATTTGTAGGTAGGAATCTACCAGAGATGACAATTACCTGGAAATTCCTTGTCATTTTAATTTAAACCCCCGAAAACGCAACTACATGGAATTGTAAAGTAATTAAATTCCAAATACTCGCCTTGTGGAAATGAGGCTACCGCGCAAGGTGGAAGTTAAACCTACGAAATTGAAGCTAACTGGTTAAACAAAAAAAGTGCATTGTTAGCTACATTAGCCAGTTTTCAAAAATTGAGCTATTAATTGCTTATAATTCTTAATTTTTCGTTTTTGTATGGGTTCAGGCCAAGGCGAGGTCAATACGAAGCCGATGGTATCATCAAATGGAGACTTACTAGAATTTATGTACTTAATGAATAGGTAAAACACGGAAGTGATTGCAACATGAGAATTAGCAATTACTGGTATATTTTACCTTTAATTTATATTTAGGTACCACTAAGTGGCATTTAATTATGCAAAATGGCTTCAATATTTAATTTAGTGAAATTTTCTTCTTAAATATCCGTTATTAAGAACATTTTTAAAGGGGTATAACATTTCTTCATTTGTACCAACGTATAACCCGAAATCTCACGTTAGAATCGTGTTTAGAAAAAAATCCGTCCTTTCGTCAGACAATCAAGCATTCCAATTTGGAATTCTCAAAAGAAAGAATGAGTTTGTTGGACAGATTTTCCGAGCACAAAAAATTGCTTAGAAAAGAGTACTCATATAACCACTGCAAAAAGAAGTTTAGGTACCAACCTTCCAACGAGGTATATGGGTATCGGATTCATTTAAACAAAATTATGGTGGTAAATATTTGTTTCGCCTGTGGATTTCACACAACAGGATGCAAAATATCAAAACATATATTTTGAAAATATCACTGATATGCTCATACTGTATGATTTCCCATATTCTTTAAATTTTCTTTTTAATGGATCAAAGGAATTGTTTTAAGATTCTCTAGTGGCAGATTTCGATACCTAGTGAAAATTTTGAAAATTACACGAACAGTAAAAATACGACAGTATTATCAAGCCAACCCAGACAATCTTCTTAAAACTAGCAGGTATTTTTTATTTCTGCGAGTTTCCATTTAAAAATGAATTAAGATTGTTGGGTTTAGAACAAATTAATTGCTAAAATCCGCTACAATAACTCCTAATTAGTAGGCGCTACCCTTGCAGAATTAGCTAAATGCTATTAAGAAATATAATCACAAACTTGGTACTTACAATCAGAAAGTATACTCGTAAGGTAGTTAATTTATAAAGTATTAGAATTTGATGGGTAATTGTCTTCATTGTTCTTAAACTCACTTTGTTCCACATGTGTAACAGCTTCTTTACCTGTCAAGGTTACCTGGGCACAGAGGTACTTACAAAGACCTAGGTAGGTACTGACCACAAGGGAACTGGATGAACTTGAGTACAACTACATTCTTTCGTTTTTTTCCTTTTCCTCTTTGACTAAAAGACTTGATTTGTATGTATAGAAAACATAAATAACTTGAAACATCAAAACATAATAAGCATAACTCGATTATTGATGAAATTAGTTATACCTATATTCATGTTCTGTGTTATTTAAGGGGAAATTCTTCGAATTTTGAAATACTTCCACTTGATTCCAGCTAATTAATAGCGAACTGAAACACTGCATATTGCAGTCACTGAAATGAAAACAAACTTGTCTAAGAAGAAGTAATTTCGGAAAAAGTCCTTTCTGTCTTTGGAAAAATACTTTTGGTGTTAATTCTCAAAATTCCATGTTTGTTTTCATTTATAGGTGTAACTAACTTCAACCAGTTAGTATTTAGGTACTCTATCGAAGGACGGTGCTTGCCTACACTGCTCATTCCCACCCTTAAGAAAAACGAGGGCTCTGGAACAGTTTGAAATTATTTCTGTTAAGTCGTCTGTTTCATGACACTAGCAACTGTCCTTGAGAAAAATATCGTTGGAGCCTTAAAGTTGTAATGGTCTCCCCGTCTAACGGTATGCCGCCTATTGGGAAGGCGAACACAATCCAAACAAAACTAGAAATACGGGTTCCTCGTAACGTTTGGCAGGTAGTATACAGAACGGGCAACATCCGAAGAAAACGTGGAGTGATTTCCGTTGATTCGAGAAGTAAGTTGGTAGGTATCTCAACAAATCAGACGTTCGACGTCACCTGACAGCGGATCTTCAAGAAATATGTTTCAAACAATTTTCACCTAAAACGTGGTTTTGGATTGAGTAACATGATCTAAATGCCCTGAAATCAAGATGTAATTATTTCAGCGCCAGTACAACCATTACCGTTAAAGAAAGCCTTCGTTCATGTGTTTTATACCAGTGGATTAAAACTTCATGATAATTAATTTCCAGGTGTCAAAGCTCAAGGTTTTTACATTAACTCAGTTGCAAATAACCAAACACAACCCTTGAACGATAAATTAATGCAGAAGCTGCTCAATTGTCGCCCGTTATGACCTCCATTGGTGAAAAAATTCAATTAAAACTGTTACGACAATGACATTTAGGGACCCATGCTGTCCTGGTCAGAATTGTTTAAGCTGCGTGCTTGCACATTCATGAGCTACTAGCTTGCATGGAGCAGCTCTGAGAAGTTCAAACACCATGACCATAACCCATTATTAACACCCAGCATTAATTTGCCCCAAACATCAACCGTTGGTTGAGCTCAAATACTCCCACTTCCACCAGTGCAAAAATGCGCCACTAGATACCACTCAGGCCACTACTAACATTATAAAGTAAAGGAGGGTTATCACAATGACAGTAGTAGGTATTCAAGAACCTATGCTGACTTGTTCTGAATCGTTTAGCTCCGTACTTGCTCCTTGATGAGTCCCAGCTTCATTAAGGATCACCCTGGAAGGTTTGGTTCATAAGCATAATATTAATTTCTACCAGAGTATCTTCCGTTATAACAAGGACAGTTTTAGGTATTCAAGGGCCCATGCATGACTTGTTCCCATCCTTGATGTTGTGCAAGAAACATCTATATTGAAAGCTGTGAACTAGCACTGCCCCCTGTTAAAACATCAATATTGGTTAGCACTGAATAAAATATCGACTGAAATACTCCCTCTTCCTCCTTAGTAAAAAATGTGCTATTGAAACATACTTAGGTATATATTATTTAATTGTTCACAGGAAATACTTTCGGCTTTCAATTTAAATGAAAGTTGCTCCGAGGCCCGTTTGCTGGAGCTCGTGGAAGAAACAGCGAAACTGAGCGTGCGTACAGGACACCCCATGTTTTTCAACCAACTGTACGGCGGGGTGGACAAGTACGGACTTATGGGTGCGGTCGTTTCTGAAGCACTCAATACCAGCGCGTAAGTTACTCAAGACAATAGAGTTATATAATATATCATATTATGGAGGTATATTGGGAGCTAGGAATGTACAACCTTTCACACAGTTAACTATAAAGATGCATCTGTAGGTAGTTAACTGTAATAACTCCCCAATAGAGGCACACAAATAGAGGCAGGAGGCACACAAATATGATCAACTGAACAATCCAAATAGGTATTTTGGTTGAGAACAGATTTACGTGCCCTATGCGTATCTCCTGAAATTCAATAATCGTTCTATCACCTGTGAAACACCCACACTCCAAAGCTTAGTAGAAATTCAAATCATGAACGCAAGCCAATTGAGTAATAAACCCCAGTGAAAAAATTTGCAGCGTTTTCCTAAAATTTTCAGATTTTCTGATTTTTCCTGAAAATTATCAGAATGCTTCAACTCGTGTATCGGCTACAAAGCCTTTTAGGAGTTCACTCCTGTATCCCCATTACTACATCACTACCTCACTAGGTTACTGATAGCAACACAAAAACAATAATAAACCAAAATAACTCAAATGTTGGCACCATAAATCGGGCCATAGATCGGGAATGGTTTGACCTACGGACCTGGGGAGGGACTCATTCGATTCCTCGTGGAGTGTTCTTCAAAAAGAGTACAAAGAGGGAGCCTTGACTTTTTTAAAGGTTTTTAGGGATTTTACAAAACTTTGACAACCCTTAAAGGGCACTTTAAATTAAGTGAGAGAGCTGGCTCAAGAATTGGGGAAATCGTGCGTACGGCGTAAGGCCTTCGGCGGACGGACGGAAAAATTGTTATTGCAGATTCGGATTCTACACCCTTTGAAACGTAAACCATGAAATTTTCAGAGGGGGTTAGAATTTGTTTTTTCAAGAGCGATTACAATGGTTTATCATTGAATAATAAACCAAAAAGCCTAACATTTAATATCAATTAGATAGATAGTTTACCTACATCATTTCCTTTACATGTCACATTCTTCAATTGAACAATAACCGATGACCGAGCTGGATAGTGTGGCACTGTGGCCCAACTCGGAATTGGTTCTAATTTTTATAAAGTACCTACCTATAACACTATATTTACCCCACATTAACTATTAAATTTGTTCAGGTAGAAAGTTAACTTACCTACTTAGATAGTTTGTGTAGATAGGTTATACAGACAGGTATGTAATCTTATTACAGAAATATATCCATAGGTATCAAGAGATCATTCTAGTTGAATAACCCCAATGTACACCACCACGTTCATGAATGTCAGGTAGGTAGTCAGTCCACGCTATTTTTAAATAAAAGAATCTAAAGAATCTAGTGCTTGCTCTGAAAACTGTGTGGAATGGGAAATAAATTCTAAATTTCTAAATTTAGTTCTTACTAATAAGATCCCATTTGATTTATTAATAAATCCTTTTATATTCATTTTCTGTGAAGATGTAATTGATCGATTTCATTGTCATCCAGCTACACTCACGAGGTCGCTCCAGTATTCAGTCTCTCTGAACGTGAAGTGATCAAAGCTTCATTGAAACTCGTTGATTTCACGGACGGTGACGCAATATTTTCTCCTGGTGAGTAGGCACCTGATATTATAGCTGTAACTCTCTCTTTTTTAGTACCTATAACTCTGTACAGGAATGTATTGGCACGTGTTTTAGTTTCGAGTAGAAAAAAATTTAGTTAGCTACACATTTGACATTCTCAACTGAGATAATTTAACAGATATTATTATGTCATTCCGAGTTTCGCAGAGTTCTTACCTATTACTTACTTATTCCATCATGCCTTGTTTTAGAGCCTTGTATTACAACGTTTGGTTATAGTTTATAAGTTGGCTTCAAAGCCTGCCCATTAGGAATTCCCAATCAATAGAAGCTCACTTACATCCACACCATAACTAAGTTAAGTTATTAACCAACTTGATACCAGTGATTGTTAGCAAGTAGTCAAAGCCCATTGATTTTGAGCTTAAATCCACAACTGGAGCCTCAATCAGTAACTAGCTAATGTTAAGACAGCTTTTTTGGCCAATGACGAGTCTTGATCGCGTTTATTGGCACTAAATTTTCATCTTTCTTTCTATTTCCTAGAAAACTAAATAGGCATTTGTTTCATTAATGTACTAAATAGTTTTTCCCGGTCAAGGAATGTTCCAACTACTGCAATCGGTTCATCCTAGTAGTTGACTATTAAACAAATCTGGAACAATCGAATAACGAACCCAAGATTGTTCTAATAGCATTGGAACCTTTACCATCAAATTCAGAAAAAGGACGTACCATCTAAATCATTTGGCTATTGAGGTTCATTTAAACGAATCTCCTCGACTACAGTAGTTTCCCAGAATGAAACGTTTTCATGGTGTTGACAGCATATTTGACCAAATATCAGACGCAATCTGGGGGATTCAGGAAAGCAACAGGGTGGAATCCAAGGACACCTACATTTTATTGTTCGTTGGAAGAAATATGAGGTTCAATTATCCGTGGTACATATCGACTCAGTGTTTGAGGATGGTATGTCAGAGAATGTGATGTTTACCGTTTAGTTCGAGAGTGATTACGTTGGTATTCAAGTTTGTGTCCTACAGACTAACTCAAACGTTAATTGCTGCGATTACATTCAGAGGTTCCTCAGCAGAATTCAAACTCATACTTTCTTCTAGCTGCTAGAGGGAAAGCTCAAGACCAGGCCGGTAACTATACCACTTGTCTATCGATGCCAATCAATCAAAACTTTCAAACTGTTAAAGTTTATCAGCACTAAGCAAATTGATGGCACAAGTCACGAGAGAATACCTGAAGTGTTCCATCCATCCCAACACTATTTTGACTGTAATTCAAACTTCGATCATGTTATCATTTTACCACACTTCAATCACCACTTTTCTTTGTTGGAATAAACTCTAGATACCGCTTAATGGTGTAGAGCTGTGACCATGAAGTGATTTGCCAGAGCCTAATGATAAGGTTTAACCAACTACAATCGCTCACTACACATTTAAATACCACCTCTATCGTGACATCAATAAATTCGTTTTACACCACTTCTATTTGGTACCTGTACACATTTACAGGCTGCCTCGTGATGGCTGATGTCAATATAGTTTAATCTTCGTACTATTGTAGCACACTTTAGTTTTATAGACTTCAAAGAAATAATTTATTTTATTCACAAACCATGACGATTACCCATTGCAGGTGGCAGCATCTCTAACATGTATGGAATCGTTGTCGCAAGGTACAAGAAGTATCCCAAAGTCAAACAAACGGGCCTTTTCTCTCTCCCACCTCTTGTGTTATTCACGTCTGAAGAAGTAAGTTCAGCAATTCTCCATCTTTTGTTGGTAGGTCCTAGAGGTTCGGGTGTGTGCTCAGGGTTAATAGTCTTAAGAATCGGGAAAGGGGATCTACCAAACTTGCTGACCTTTCAAAAACCAGCGAGGGAGCCTCACAATAGCTGGGAAGGAGTAATAGTAATTTTATGGGGTAAAATTTACAACTTATTGCTCAGTTTTCAGTTTTATGCTTGATAAAACTATGGGCATAAATGAATAGGTATGGTTGATGAAGTAAAAAATGTAAATTGAACAATTTTTAGCCGTTTTGTGAAAGTAATTTTTTTGAAATTTGGGCAATCTACTGTGCTCAAAAAGTTGTCCAACAAACTCATCCTTATTTTTTATCTCAATAACATCTAGAATTATCGTCTGGAATGACACATATAAAAAAGCGTCAAAATGAAATAATTCCAGAATGCCTAAAAACAGATATTTTTATAGCAGGAAAGCAGCACACACTATTGCCTCAGGAATTTTTTATTTTAAATATTTTAGAACCATTGCAATAGCTTTAGTTTTTAAGAAAATTCCCTAAAAACTTGAAATCGGGAAGAGGGATCTACATCCACCAGCCCTTTGGATGAGTTCAAATTAAGCAGATCCATAAAATAATGTAAATATGGGAGAACTCTTTACGATCAAAACCAACATGTGAAAAAAACTAAATATACACGTTTTACACAATTATAAAATTTAGAGTTTCTTAAGACCTAAGAATCAATAAACCAGCTAAGAAACCACTTACTAATTAATTAAGTATATATCAAGTATTTTCTCAAGGAACTTAACTGCTACAAAAATAGCTGCCAATTATGCTGCTGAATGAATCAATGTATGAAGGATGAAATGGATTTCTTCTGGTACACACATTACGATAGTAAATTGATGGACAAAAAGTGAATAACTTTCCAAAATTGTGGTGATCACTTAAGTACCTATATGATGTATTTCATGACAGTAGCGCCAACCAATGTCTTAAAGTTCATTCATATCATGTAGTTTGCACTCATCTTAGGACCAGATTTCTGTTTTCTTTTTTAGTCACACTATTCAATAACGAAAGGAGCCCACTGGTTGGGGCTTGGCACCGACAACGTGGTGAAAGTAAAATGCGACGAGAGAGGGAGGATGATTCCTTCAGAATTGGAAAGCGCCATAAACCGTTGCGTAGACCAAGGGAAAGAACCACTGATGGTCAATTGTACTGCGGGCAGTACCGTACTAGGTGCATTCGACCCCTTGGAGAAAATAGCCGCCATATGTCAAGAACGAGGAATATGGATGCACGTCGATGTAAGTATCCAATCGTAAATAATGTTGTTTCAGGAGAAGATAACTTGAACCGTTAGACAACACAATTCAACAAACGTCAGAGAGTTGTTTTGCTAATAATGTAATTTTTAACCTTCAACATTTTAAGTGCAGGTGTAATGGATTTAGGACCCTCTTTTAATAGATATTCTATCATTTTAAAGTTTCACAATGGTTTTTTGGTAACAATTCTCCAATAAAACGCTTTTAATTATTAAAGTAAGGTGATTTAATATACTGAAGCCTATCTGTCAGACACCAAGTTCGAAAAAACTCGATGCATCGGTTTAGGTGGTAAATTATATTGATAAAGAGTTCCGTCATACGTTTCAAAACCTCTTCCTAGATCCCTTTGGTCAACTTACTAGTGAACCAAAATTTGCATAAAATAGTGAACCAAAATTTGTATTAAATACTGTTTTGTATAACATTTTTGAAAATGCATTTGAGTAAGCAGGGGTGCCCACCCCCCCCCAAGCTTCATGACGGCACCCTCCCCCCAAACTTGGTGACGCACCACCCCCCAAAGTTAGAACCAGCGCCCCCCCCCACAAAACAAAAATGTAAAAAATACTTGTAAGCACCCCTTATTTTATCCAAAACTAAAAGAAGCTTTATATACTTAAAAAGTTGTTGATTTTGGGCATTTTCATCCCACAAAAGTAATACAAAATTTAGGACACCATTGGATCACCATTATCACAACTCAGTGATAACATTAGCAACGAATACCTAATCGCGTTGCAGCTTGTGTGTCGTCAGCGCATCTCCCGAAGATAACCGAATACTTCCAAAACTCCCCAGACCTCCCGCCGCGCGCCGGCGCCAAAATCACAGACAATATTCGAGCACTGTCGTTGTCATTAAGACATTTTCAGATAGAAAAACAAACCATATTTAAATTATGACCATATTTATAATGTCGCCGGTCATTCCCATTGTCACATACACACACAGCTAGACATGGTACGAAAGTTGTTCGAAATGGTATACAATAAACAGGGGTGCCCCCCCCCATTTGAACCAGCTCCCTGCCCCCTCCCCCAATGTAAAAAGTACAGGTAAGTACCCCTTATTTTCTCCAAAATTAAAAAAATAGGTATTGAAAAAATTCAAACCCAGCCGGCAATAGACAAAAAGGTGTATATTTTTTGAGGTTCTTTACATAGCATGCAATATTTTTTTGAATGACATCAAGCTAAACACCGTTTCAATCAACTTTACCCCCCCCCCCCCCCTGTGGGTACCCCTGGAGTAAGAAATGTTGAGTTGACTCGATGATGATCTGTTGAACGTCTGCTTGATGTATCGATCAATATTTACAGGCTTGTTGGGGTGGAACTTTACTTCTTTCGGAGAAAAACCGAAACAGACTCGCCGGGATTGAAAAGTAAGAGTAAAATGAGGTGCATGTACCTTCATATTTTATCTAGTTTTCTCTGTGATTGCTTCTGAAGCAATAGTTTTCTTCAAGAAGAGAGCTCTAAAACTCTACCGACCTCACTGAGCTTGGAGACATCTATTCCCAAAAAGCATCCCCAATCACAACTGATGATGATTCAGGCGTCGGCACCTCGGAAAAACTAGGAGTTTTTAAAGTATACCTCATAATTATTCAGATGATGATTAATTCTACAACTAGAATATTTTACCATCATGTCAAAATTTTGTTTCAGGGCCGACTCAGTATCCTGGAACCCCCATAAGATGCTTGGTGCTCCTCTTCAGTGCTCGTTATTCCTTTTGAAACACGGTGTATGTACCCATTCGCTCTTAAAATGGGATCCTTGTAATTCGTTGATAGTTGACTTATAAATGAGTAGGTAGGTACTGCTGCTGTAAAAATGGGCCCAGTAGTTTGTAAGTATCTAGGAAAAGATCAGGCAGTTGAAGAATGAAGTGTTTTATGACTTCGTGGACGAGCTTTTAGTGTTCATTTTCTTTTACTTCTCTCCGACTCTCCTATAGTCTTATACCTCATTGGCAGTTAAGGTGCTCTACATTCACACGATGGCAATTATCGCTACGCCTAACCTTGAGAGGAGTCAGCTTGGTCTTTAGACAAACCTCATACGAGATGCCACAATGACGCAAATACTAATGTGAAATCTATGGTCCTGGAAAAAAAAAGACGTGCCTTGACTCAAAAGCTTCAGGTATTTTACGTCAGGAGATTAAGAAAAGAATATGGAGACAGATAGGCCACACCTTGGTCAGATATAATGAGGCTATAGAACAGAATGCACTTGATTCTGATCCTCAGCCTTGAACTGGGGTTGACATGGAGACGTTCCACTAAAGCAGAGGCAAGTCAGGCAGGCAAAACATGGCAGGAAGTGGGGGTTTTTGCCAATAGTCGAGACGGATGGCGATCTTTCATCAAAGCTCCTGTTAGGCATTTCGACTTATTGAGCAGGCCCTTCCAAGATGGCTAAAAATACTCTCATGGGGTTTAAGATGCCTCTAACGTCTTCGAGATAGGACAAGGGAGAGGAGCGGATTTGATTAGAACACCTTACACCTTGATCAAAAGGTAAACTACTCGAACGCGAAAGAGCAGATTTTTACAATAATTCTTAGGCTTTTTATGGGCTAGGTGGTGGACGGACTTCGCTGATTAGGAATCTAAGCACATTGAAGAGTAAAATGACAAAATTGAGGGAAGGTGATCATTTTTGCTAGATTAATGTTTACAAATACTTATTATTGAAAATAATAAACCAAAACCACAAACTATTGGTGGCAGCTCTATTCTATAATAGACAGGGAGGGGTCGCCACTTCCTCGCCTCAAGAAGTTTTCTAGAGCCTAAGTCATTCACTGTCTTTGCCCCCTTATAAATTTATTTTGACATTTTCGTTAAGTTATAATTTTATTCTACGAAGGCCCAAAAACAAATGTTGGTAGTGAAATTGACATCTGATAATACAGTTATTATTCAGCTACTATTTTCAATTAATTACTTTTTTTCTAGGAATTGTTGAAATTATGCAATATGGCCGGAGCAACTTATTTGTTCCAAAAGGACAAAATGTACGATCCATCGTATGATTCTGGAGACAAGAGTGTCCAGTGTGGAAGAAAAGTTGACTCCTTCAAGCTGTGGTCTCTCTGGAAAGCTCGTGGGAGCCCAGGCTTAGGAGCTCTCATTGACCACGCTTTGGATATGTCCAGGTCAGTCCTACATGTTTCGGACTATTTAAGACAGATGGATTATAGCAGATGAGATGAAACCTCTCTTTCAATGAAGTTTCAGGACTGAAGGCTACCAAGCCAAACTCGATGCAGTTATAACAATTGCGTATATATTTTGAAACATTATTATTCTTTCATGTTTAGTTTCTTGGATGGAGTGTGCGCACACAGGGACCTATGCCCCAGCCATACCTGAGTCCATCAGTAGTCCATGCAAATCTGTAGTCGGTTGCACTCCCCCATTCACGCCCTTGAATAAATGAGTAGCCCCAACGTTCACATGTTACAATTTTTGTTGTTACAGCTATTTTTTTGAAAAAATAAAACAGAGGCCAGGTTTTAAACCAGTATTGGACGAATACGAGACCACTAACATTTGCTTTTGGTATGTACCTCCACGCCTCCGAAATCAAGAAGAAACAAATGAGTGGTGGGATGAAATTCACAAGGTAAGTGAATTGAAGGATACTTTTTTAATTTGGGTAGAAGAATTGGAAAAACTGGTATCACGTAGAGATTTTTTAGGTAAATTATTAATAAATGTAGGTGTCAAGATGAACTTGGTGCCTAGAGGACATCAGCTGAGAAAATGATGTTCTACTTACAGAGTAAAGCAAAAAATGATAAGTATGGTGCTTGACTCTTTGAAACGAAATCATTTTACCACAATTCCAATACCAGTTCACAACACCTATTCGACTGACGTTCTTTCTCATTATTATTCTATATTGCCTCTGCAGAAATACCAATTTTGTTATTTCAGGTGGGGCCAGCGATGAAAAAGAAGTTGACTGAAGAAGGAGTCATGATGTTGGGCTACCAACCTCTCGAGTACAGAGGTTTCAAGAACTTTTTCCGAATGGTCGTCACCTGCCAACCGCCTCGAACCACCGAGCAAATGGATCGCGTTGTCGAGCTTTTCGATAAATACGGACACGAACTCTAAATCAACCGCATCAAAAATCGAGGCACCTGATCTGAAAGTGTTTATTCAGAAAGATGATCGCAATTGAGAAGTTCAAGAATAAAAAAACCCTGAACTATATATTTTTAAACTAAAATGTCGTGTTTTTTTCACAGAACCAAGTATTTAAAAAACGAGTGGTATCCACAGCGGAAACATTCCTTCTGTTACGGTTTTTACTAAAAATAAACAAAATGATTGAAAATGGAGTTTTTAATCGGAAATTTATATTAATTTGTATAACTTTATTGATTGGTTAGTATCAAATTCAAGTCAAGATTCTTTTCTGCTCTTGTCCCTGAAGTGGAGTTTGTGGAAAATACTTCTTATATTTTTGAAGCTGTCGGTATTACATTAGTTGTTCTTCAATGGATACAAAAATGTTTGGCATTTTCGCATTAACCAAAACAAGCATTTTAAACAAATTAATTTACTTATGAGTGATCTGAATTAAAGGGCCTCGCTCTTACAAATGTCTGTAATTACTATGAAATAGCTTGAAACACCTCACTTCAATAATTAATGAATTGAATTGATAGGGTTGTTGGTTACTCATTATACTCGAACCAAGGGTGTTCCATGAAAAATAATCTCCATTAGTTTATGAACGGGAGGAAGGTGAATTTAGACTGATGGTGAGTTAGACGATCTTCGCAATAAAGGAATGCCTGGCAGAGAACCTGAGACAAGGAGTGTACTTGTTCTCTCAGATAGCCAGACAGCCCTTAATGCTACAGCAGCCGTTCAAACCGTGTCAACACTGGTATACTCTTGGAAGAACAAAATTGTCTTGCAGTGGGTACCTGGGCACACAGGAGTGGTAGGCAATGAAGGAGCAAACCTGCTAGCACTGCGGGGGATCAATACTTTTCATTGAGGCAGAACCAGTCAAAATGCTCGCTAAAACTCGGTTTGTGGGAATGGGTAACAAAGGAACACAGGGGACAATGGGAAAACACCCCAAACCAAAAACGTGGCAAACTGGTAATGAATGTACCCTGCCATTGTAGATTCTACAATGTAGAAGTACATACGCCTGGCCTTTTCCGCTGGATTTGGAAGTCATTGAATTTTTGGGCAGAAAATCAAGGTTTCTGGACCACTGTGCGCCACTTAGCCTGCAGTTCTCAACCGATTTTTATGATTCTCATTTCATTCAATCCCAATTTTACTCTAACCGGAACAGCATTATAAAGAATGATGCCCTATTATAAAAAACACTCAAGTGAAAAGAATATAAACTTTATTTATTTACACATTGACACAATTATTGATGCCAGGCTTGTGGACTAGTCAAAACATCAATTGTGGAAAAATGGAAAATAATGGAACCTACGCATTTTATTCCAACTATTAAATAAATAATAATAATCTTTTAATAATGGAAAATAATTTATAATAATCTATTCAGCAATTTACAATAGCCAATCATTACAATACTTACTAAAGGAAAAATCGTATCTTATCGAGTGGTATTGCGTAATTTTTATCAGCGTTTAGACTGAATGCTCCTTCAAGAAATATGGTTTATTAGTTTGTCTGCAGAAATGAATCGCGTATTTTTGTGACTAGTGCTGTCTATGTAATATCAATGTGTTGGTATTATAATGTTGGCAAAACTGAAGGTCATAAAGTAGAAGTGATGTCAGGTTAGGATTTTGTTCTTTTTTTGCATTTCTATGAATTGATAGACAAAGTCAAGCTGTAGTATGGTGATGCGTATCACAAGGTTTTTGTAGTAGTAAGGTGTGTGGGGGAAGATAATAAGTTTGGCTCCTTCCCTTATACGTTTAATAAGTGCGTTTGCTGGCTTAAGGTCTGCTTAAGAAAACTGAGAATTATCTACCTGCTATTCATCTGTAAGACAAATTTACATCAGTGAAAACCATTCTAGGCTACTCACATTCAGCAAATGCATGTCATTTGTAGCTGGATAGTTTGTATTATAATTTAATATGAGCATATGTTTGTGTGTGTGCTTTGAATAGATTTCAAACATATATTTCTTCAAAGCAAAATAGTTTATCAATCTTCCAGAGACCATGATCTTGAGTGATCATCAATGAATTTCACGAATCCAGCTTTTACTTTCAACAGATATATTTCCAAGATGTCTGCCGACAAACCTTGGATTTTTCGAGTCTGATATTGATGAAGTGTTGCTGCCAGAAATATTTTGCTGGAAAAACTGCACTGTAAAGCCCTTAAAAAAATACACCAGTCGGGCGAACACTAACACATAAGAAAACGAGTCAAAATCATTATTTCCCCCATTCAGCCTCACCAGACATCTTAAGAATGGCGTTCAACAGCAACAAGGTACTGTCAAACCATGAAACGGGAAATTAATCCATCAATAAAACTGATAAGGAATCAATTATCACATTGACAAGAGGCCAATCAAACAGTTTATCACACGTCTGTACCCAATGACCTATTCGATTGAAATCTCAATATACCCTTCACCTCATTCCTACCAATATGGTCAATACAACACTGCATCATCAGCGCACAGTATTATGTGGTTTATCCCCTTAATTTGTTACATTAATTTTTGCTAATAAGCGTCTTCAGACTCTGAAAATTAAGATAAATTGTTTTCTCAAAAGTGGGTTTGCGGTGTAAAGCATTTTTTTCTTGTACCTATAATAGTACTACGCTTTGGATTGGACAGAAAATGAGGGGAAAATTCGAGTGGTTGTGGTGTGGAAGTTCTTTCTTTTTTAAAACCAAATTCATATAAATTAATGGCGTTATTTTGTAATTTTGCAACATTTTAACAATACGAGGTTTAAATTTAAGCAGGAAAATTGCCACAATTATACGCACAGACTATCCTTAATACTGTAGGTTGATTGATTGGACACCGATGTTAAAACACGAGATTGTATGAAGGATACACAAGATGCGAAATATTAGATCAGTAAGTGCATTAAGAAATTCATTGTTCATGTGCTTAAATAAAAATTATATCTAGAACAATATAATAACGGAGGTCAGAAAAATTCGATACAGGGGAAGGGTCAACATGAGTTTGAGATCTGCCAGTGAAGTGAAACACAGCAGTCGGAGGTATGGAAGTAAGTCGACGTTGATAACGAGTTTGGGAGAGTTAGTCTTGCTTGCTCTCCTTCGCTGGGTCCGAGTACGCTCGATATATGTAGAATCCGAGGGCAATGTGCAGGACAGCTATGGCGAGGATGGCTGAGTATACGTTGCTCGGTATTGTCGTCATCCCAAACAGCCCTTCATAAAAGTAATAGAAGTTGTGAATCCAGAAGTATCTTCGTAAATTTCATTCATGTTATTGATGAGATAATAATGACCTGCACCGAGTGGTTTTTCAACATTTCTAATATCACAATCCAGGCGGAGTTATCAATTCTTCTTGCATTATTCTTAGTCTTTAATGGGCTTTATGCGTAGTACGTAGGGAGATGAACGATTTCATCTTGGCAAACCTTTTCATCGGTAATCATATTCAACTATAAAGAAGCACTAATCTCAATTGTCCCCACCATTAATTAAATTGGGGAGGTAACATGGAATGGTCTAGCAACAACATGAGCACAGACTAGCCTTAATACTGTAGGTTGATTCATTGGACAGTTGTCAAAGGACTAAGGCAACCGTGTCTGCAACACCAAAATAACATACCTGAAGCTAAAAGGCACCAGGTTTATGCTCAGAAGTAACAGTTTCAAATATTGAGATGAGTAACTGTCCATATCCATCACACTCCGGGGGCTTTCAAAAAGCATCTCAGGGCTGGAGGCTCGCAACAGGCAGGGAATTACAAATATTAAAATTTTATGAGGTAATGTTTGAAAGTTATGGCCCATTTTGCCTATAGGGGCAATGTGAGGGGAAAGGGGCTTCAGGCTGTCAATTTCAGGGAATAAGTGGTTTGCCACCCAACAGTCCAGACAACATAACAACAACTTAGAACGTTTTTCAAGGTAATCTACAGACTATTCGTAGGGTAGGCCAGGGATTTTAAAAATCCGAAGAGAGCTTTGCCATGGGAACTTAAGAAGTCATGAGCCACAAGGGCCGATTCAAATCTCTGAATTCCGTTAATCTCCTGACGGATAAAATGGGACTTTTATGCAATAGGAAGACGTCAACAGTCTCAACTCTCAATTAACATAAAACCCCAACTTACAATTAAAATTCAAAAATATATTTAAAAATCGCTTTTGAACCACATTACTAATGACATGAAGGGGAAACTAAAAATATATCACAAAAGATACTTGAGTAAGATTATTCAGCATCGTGTATGAATTGCAATAGCTGGGAGTAGGAAATTCCAGCCATTGGCCATTTATTTATATCCCATTTATAGGAAGTTCTGGATCCCATATAGAATTTCAGCATAAGTGTCTGTGCCTGTATATAGTGGGATGTCTCAGTTGGAGGAACTGCTCATTCTGGAATACGGCAAGAAGAAGCTCGCAGGCATTTTTCATAATTGTATACAAGCTGTAGGATTAAGTGCTTTTCCTCCGAACGAGTAGAATTAGCTCTGCCTCTCTCACACTCTTATAATGCAATAATAATGTGATATATGCCCTATCCGTAACTACCATTAAGCTTCGTCAATAATTTTGTGATTTTTTAATCGAAACCGAATTAATCCGTCTTTGTAATGCATAACTATCGATGTGTCATTGCAGAATGAACGTTCCCCAATTAATGAATCTAGAAACAGAATCTTTCAGTCTGTGACACCTGGCAGAACACATCTTTTAGTGTGGTGATTGAAAATTCAAGAACAATTAGATTCAATAACAATTAATCAGATATTCTCAGTCTTCTTTATTACAATTATATGGAAGACCAATAGAGCACTGATTCGCGAAGCTCTGGGGTGCCAGGAGATCCGTCAATCATAAGATTTCGGAAAAAGATTACGTTTTGTTCTATTCAATGAGGATTTTGAAATTAATTTCAAATTCACGGCAAAATTTCTTGATTATTCAAAGAAATATCAAGTTTATACGTAAATGATCTTGATAATTAAGATTTACTTTGATGGACATTGAGGAACTACCAATAAAATGGTAGTTGAATTTTCCAGACCACTATAAGAAACTTCAAGGGCACAATTTAAATTGCCACCAAAGAAAACCTTCCATTTATATGAATATGTCTAAATTATTCCATTGCCATGTTTAAATTATCCACGTTCAATTACCATTTCATCTCATTTCAACCTACCGAGAAAAAAGAGAAAATTTTCCAATCAAAATCTCTTCAGGAATATCCATCCTCTTGGTTAGCTAATACAAGTTGGAGACTAAAATCATGAAGAAGTTTCTAACTAAATACAGCAGGTACTCACCATCAAACAAGAAGACCTTGGAGGCGAAGAATGTGATGACTGGAAGGGCTATGATGACAATGCAGTAGTAGAACACCGTCCGGAAGATCCGGAAGTCACTCATATCCTGCGAAACATTCTGAATCATACAGACCAAGTGCAAATTTAGAAAATCACTTTGTTACGGACACACACGTTAATCACATGGCAAAGATATGTTAGTGGGTTGTTAATACATGCAGCACATCCACAAGAGATGAAAGAGGCAATCAAAGCACAAGCATGTCTGGAGAGGGACGATGAAATGTACAAGTTGAAATAGACGATTTAAATAAGAGAAAATGTAAAGGTTGAAAGTGACGAGCGAGAGTTGAAGCAAGCCTTTTCAGGAAACTATATCTTAATTTGTAAGGGCGGCTGTTGGAATAACCACCAGATGTGCCTTGTCAAGGGACCGTGGCATATGGCGGTGGGCCAAAGAGAAAAAAGATAGTTCCTACTTTAAGTAGTATTTTATGTACTGAAGTGGAGGAAAACCAGTAACACAGGCGTGCTATGCATTGGATTTGTTACTTGTAGCTGACATTTTCAAGAGTGCCTTTGGAAGCTTGTGATGTGACACTGATGCCATCACCATGACAACTCATCTCCATGCGTGCATCCTGGAGAGTAAAAGATGCAATGGATATCCTATGGATCGTGAGGTGACCCTGCTCCCTCTTTTTTCCCCTCCCATAAATGCTGCAGACAGTGTTAATACACAACTGAAATTAAAGTAGATCTTCCAATTTTCTACATCCACCAGTTAAAGCTTCAAATCTACCAGGCTTTGACATTTTTTACTAAAAACAAACTTTGGCCCAATATAGCCGGTGGCGATCAATATTTCATTCTATTGCCAAAAGTTGTCAGTTCACCTGGTAAACAAGAATGAGGAAGAAGAGCACCTACATTTCTTTGCCAATCATTTAATCTTTTTAAACAGCGATTTCTAAAAGGAAGCTGTTGATTTAGTTGCTCCTACTTGCAGGTGGGAAGAAAGGCAATGCCTATAGTCTGCCACTGATAACCACACCCCTTCTACTAACTTAAAAGTTATTTTCACCCAAGTTTTAAACCAACGTTTACAAATTGGATCGGATATCTCAGCTGTTGAACAACGATGTTAGATTCCACCAATTCTGGTTCAGATAAACCTAAGATCAAAACCAACTAACTAAATTTGGGTGGTTAGCGCCCTTTACGATTAATACCAGTTCTTTCCACCACCTTTCCTTGCATTCCTAAATTCTGTTATGCTGTTACTGTTCATTGTGGTATTTCTTCTATTTCGTGTTATTGTTTTTCGTAAGTTATATATATTTTTTTAGTGTTTTCCTACTCATTTGGCTAATTTGAGCAATAAAATGAGCCACAGAGGTTTGGTTAACGCAATAGTACTTGAGGAAGAATTTGATGACAATGACTCAGATTTTAATATTCGGATTTCGAGCTCAACGATATTGATTTTGTGACATAGAAAATACCTCCTCGATATCATTTAAGCCAACGTCCAAATTGAAACGGACTTTTTATGGAAACACTGATCTACTTTAACCATGGTTTGGGATTTTTAACGAAACCGTCTTTAACAGCGCTGTAGGACCTACTAACAAGCAGAATACATTCCATCTACTCCCTAGCCCAACAACCTTGCTGGCTTCTCGAAGTTTAGTAAAGGATGTTCATGCATCACACAGCATGCTGCAAGTGTCAGTGGACACTAACTTATTCATAGTACCGCTAAAGATCGATCATTAGTACTGCTTATTGGACAACCTATACCCAAATCATTAATAGTCTAGTCTACTTTAACTAGATCATGAAATACTCTTCAATATTACATATTAGTACTCACTAACCAGTCAGAGTTTACTGCCCTCTAAAACATTACTCAACGTAGCTACTTCACGAGTGTGAAAACAAACTACCAAATATAAAAAAACAAACTCCTACTTACTCAAAAACAAGAAAATTAGTCTCATATTCCCATTTTATTGGGAAATACATATTGAATGTAGTATTTCCATGAGTTAACAAGAAGTTTCGCAACCGGAATACTACTGTTGAGTGCGTACCCACCATCGATTAGTAAAGTCTAGGAAGAAAATAACTTTAAAATATTCAGAATACTTGCCTTGTCCGGAATCATTTTTATATTTCCTCGAGGAACTTTAAAGAATTAAAGGAAACAAACTTGAATATGTCCTATTCAAATTTATAAAAAAACAATTTATCAACTCATCAAATCTTATAAGTTGTGTTGGGGGGAGTGGCTGCGGCTGTGAGAGGTGGTGGTTGCTTATTCTTGTTTCAGTTTCATGACCGGGAAGACCGTGTTCATATTCCATGTAGATGGTGTACATCTTGTTTTCTCTTCGTTACTCACGTTCTACGGCTGCGTCCTAATAGGCAGTTTCCGTACGGAAGAATTAGTGCGAATTCGTCGCTAGTAGATCGCCCTTAATTTCGAACTTCGCTGATGCAGGTTGGTTTGAGTAATATGTATGAACCCCCGGGGTTTGTTTCGCCAACCCTTCGTGCGAAAAAAGGGGTTTTCAAACAGTGCTGAGCAGATCCTCTGTCAACTTCTGGTTATCTCTTCTGCATGTGAAGTTTTCGTGCTTCGAAAAATCAAGCAAGTTTATTTTTGTAGTACGCTATGGCCTACGAAGAAAATTTGATTATCGAAGTGCGGTCGCGTTAAATTATTAGGGATAAGCAAAGTGAACATTATAAAAACCGTGAAAAGTTCGCGAGGAATGAGAATGGGGGAAGATAGCAAAAACTTTGGAAATACCACGTGAGTACAAATAATTTCATTGTTATTTTTAGTTTAAAATTATGTTAATAAAATAGGTACCTAATCATCGATCACAATAACTTACATTTACATAGGTACACTTTTTATATTTCAGTAACAGTAAATTCGTAATTACATGATGCAAAACAATAGATTTTAAATGCTTACTTCGAATTTTATACAAGAATATGTTAAGATAGTGGGCGACGGCTCCAGTGCTCTCGTTGAGTCCGAAAGTTGTGACATCCAAGTGTTCCCCTTCACTTTGCAATCTCTAGAATAGATTGTCCCGAGCGATCCCGTAGGAATAAAACAGAGGTGGTCACAAGGAGGCTATGACGCAGACTGCGTCATTGAAGTTTAACGGGGCATAATAATAAACGTAAATAATAATATGTTTTGCTTTTCCATCTAAAATGTGTAAGAGACAATGACAGTGCTCGAATATTGTCCGTTTTGTCGGCTAGGGGGGGCACCCCTGCATAAAAGAAAGTGCACCAATGAAAGTGAATCCGAACTTGCTCCTTATTGATTGACTTGTGGATTTATTATACCTTCAACAGTGCCCCCCCCCCCCCCCCATGTAAAAAGTACTGGTAAGCACCCCTTATTTCATCCAAAATTAAAAGAAGAGTTATATAGGTATTGACAAAATTCAAACCCAGTCGGCAATAGGTTCTTTACATAGTACCTATGTAATATATTTTTGAATGTTCTCACGCTAAACACTGTTTCAATCAACTTTACTCCCCCCAAAATTTTTTTGGACCCCCCCCCCCTCTCCCAAGAATTTGAATGACGCAGTCTGCGTCATAGCCCCCCCCCTCCCCATCTTCAATGATTGGCCCTCAGAAGCCAATGGAATAAATTAGGCTACCACCAGAATCCTAATACTTTTAAATAAATAAATACAGAATATATTTCTTTTAAATGCTTTGTTTTTATATTCCTGAAAATAAATTGTTATTAATTCTTACTGAACAATGAAAAACTAATTATGATGGAATTGAAAAAATATGTTTAATCACTGAAAATTAAGTTTTGGTTCCAATACTAGGCCTAATTTTGAATTTCTCAAACTTGTCTAGGAGTGCTTAAAAACTATGTTTTCAAGTGTCTGAGTACAGAATTTTTTCATTCCTAAAAATTCAATTGTCAATATTAATTTATTGAATAATGAAAAAGTAATTATGGAATTTTTAAAATTACAATCACTAAAACTAATTTTTTGTACCTAAATTTCGACTTTGTCAAACTCGTCCCCCTGTTCTAGGCGAAGAAGCTTCTCTGTTTCTTTCGTTTTTCGATATTTTAGAACTCACCAGCTTGTGCTCACAATATATCAAAACTAGCATCCTTCCTTGGGTTACTTTATGAAGCAATACCGTTGAAGAAAGTAGTAAAAGATCCCTTGTATGTTCCTTGCACAATACCATATGTAAATAGTTTTTTGAATGAATTGAACAATTCATCAATTTTTACCATGCATTTCATTTCTGCTGAAATCAAATGGCTCCAGTTTGTAAACAATGTAATAAATAATGAAACAAACTAAAACAATAATAGTAAGACGACGAAGAGATTCGTTGGCTTTCCTTATCCAATGGTCATGAATGATGCTCGAATGATTCCTTTCGTGTTTTAACCGAGTCAGTAGCTCATTGGCACTACTTTCTTCATTGAATTGTAAATCAGTCTGCACACAAGGTCTGGTATTGACTGGTAGATCAAGTTGGTCGATAATTTATAGTTTATTTGCAAAATGAATACAATTATCAGAGTTTTATCTTCGTTTACGGCCGGACGGTTTGTTTTTGCCAGCGAACACGCGTTTCCCTTGACCGCCCTTGGGTTTCTTGCCGTCTTTCCCACCTCGGGGGCCTCCTCTACCTCCTTTCTTTTTCCGGCCGCCTCGACCCTTCCTTTTATTTTGCTTGCCTTCTGAAGCTCTGAAAAACCACAAAAAACCGCAAACTTACATCAGTAACATAAAGTTGAACAACCTTTCAATATTGCAATACATAGTCAAAAAACAAAAATTGTATACTCCTTCTCAAAACTATTTGATTCAAATTTCAAGATAAATAAACTTCAATCCTTGAATTAAAATAAGGAAAAGAGTAGAAAAAAACAAGTCTGCTACACAGTGAGACATTTTTACGATGCTCCGTGAGCTTCCGCCTTCTTGGAAATGTCATTTAGGAATGAAAATGATAGTCAATTCCAAGACAAAACATCGAATCGTGCAAATTTTCGGGCAACCGAAAGACGAATTCATGATTTTACGTGTTTCTCCATCAGTTAAAGTTGACATTCTCTTTTTTCTTACAATTAGACACCCCAACACTAATTAACAATGGCTGTTGAACCATTAGACACGAAACATTTGAAGGTGCAACAGTTTGGGTAACAGGCTTATCATTAATTTGTGTCCTTTTGATTATCGGTAACGAAGTCAATCGATTAATTATTTCAATTTCCTGAGAAAGCTCGATGAATTCATCATCTTCAGATCCCGAAAGAAGTACTACATCATATGATCAAAATAAAAAATAATAATAAGTAAAAACAAGCTACACTTCCTAAAGGTACAAAATTGAAGTCAAAACGCTCTTAAACGACGTTAAAGTGGGAATATCACACCGACTAAGATCATTGACTCAATTTCCGATAATCAAAAGGACAAAAACAGTGGTGTGAGTCGATATGTACATATGAATAGCTTATTAGTACAGCTTATTAGTATTATGCTATACTTACCAACAATAAGCGAAAAATCCAAATTTCACACAAATTATGGTTTTGTTCACACACATTTTTTATTTTATAATAAATGAAAATGCAACTGAACAACGAATACTGTATGATTTGAGACAATTCCTACGAGTGGAAAAATAAGTTTTTGGGCTGAAAAATGAGGGAATTCTTTTAATTTTAAAAACGAGGAAAAATTAGGCAGTACTGATTATCATTGTTACTAATTTTTATTTGTAACGATTGATTTAAATTACATTAAAATACTTACTCGACTTCTTCAGAGTGTATCTGTTTGTTAACAACCTTCTCGAAGTCAACTTTGGGTTTTTTGTTGAGTATAGAGTTGGCAATTTTCAAGTTCCTTTCGTGCTCTTCGTGAGATTTCTGAAAACGTAACAAAATATAGGTGAAGTGTGAAGTTCTAACACAAAAGTGTTCATGGGGTTTCCAAGTCGCAGTAAAACTTGAAAATCGAAGTGAAATGGATATGGTGGGACAGGACGTAGGACACTTTTTGGCGGTAGGTGGAACAGGGCAGATTGTGCTGCAAACACGGGGAATTATATAGGTAATCCAGAAAGTCGGATTGATGAGGTGTGTGGCATGTTGTTGAGTTCCACCGCCTCTATCAGCTAGCATACAGGAGGAAGAGCTTTGGGAAGGAGAAAAGAGGGATACTATGGAGATTGAGTGAAAGGACTTTGCTTCTGGGGATCGGACCTCGATGTAACCAATGACATGGTATGTTATTCAACTTTCTAACGCTTGGTTTATTTGCTGATATTATTGATTGAAGAAAGCATTACTTTAATCAAACCAATTAAAATCAGCAGACAATTGAGGAAGTTATGTGAGTAGCAGGCACTCAGACAGACTAGAGACCAAATTTTCAATATGGAGGAGCATAGAACGCAAAACAAATGAAGTTTGGTTGTAGAAGCCAAAATATTAATGTCATCGAAAGTGACCACAAGGTTTTCAGCAATCTTGGAAGACTAAGAACGAAAACCCTTGATTATTACGAGAAGCAAGGTAATAATGGTGACGTTATCCAAAACTGTCGCGCATATTCATTGAAATTCCTTGAGGTATAAAAGAAGATCTATCTCAGAGAATCACTCCATGTCCGCACTCTAAATATTGACAAGAGACTCTCTTGTCTTATCTCTTGAGAGGCATAGCTCATCAAGGAACAACTAAAACGCATACTCACTGGAGGAGGGAGTCCTTTCTTCTTTCTCTGAAGTATGCTGGCCTTGTTCAGCAACTTTTCTTTGCTGGAACGAGGTTGAAACTTCCCAAGGGAAGCCGTCGAGACGTGAGCAATGTTGGCAGCACTGTTGAGCTGGGATTAGAAAATGGAATTAGGAACTACGTACAAAGATAATTTCATGAACGAACCAATTGTTTATACACAAAATTAACGTTTGCTAACACAGCTTCCACGCATTGGTTCGTTACCAATGATGTTTTGATGTTGAAATAAGTGGACACGCATGATATTGAAATAGTGAAGTCTGATAGAAAATGTCAAACTCGTATGTTTGTTTTATAGTATAATTATTGATTTGGTTTAGAAGGATGTAATATAGATGATTAAGGACGCGATCTTGTAAGAAAACTATAATGGCTACTTTTACTAGAGCCAAAATTATGGCTGGAAAACGATTCCTTCACGTTTTTCCTTAGTTAGTAATTATTCAACATACGTTAATTAATTACCTGTTAATTAATCTCAATATTATTTTAGTAATAAAGTAATATTTTCTTTAATACCTAAATACATAACAATGGTGTAATCAAATCGTTATTTCCAAACTTATTCAAACATTTCAGAGAGATTGGACAGAGCCTTGAGAAATACATGTTTATTGGGTTTTACATTTGAGCAGGTTTTTTCCAGCGATGAAGATGGTCATTATGAATGACCATCATAATCAAACACCAAGATTAACAAATAGCACAAACACGTTTATTACTGAGTATGATTGTTTTGAAATTTATATATTTGTAAGAAATTCTCGAAATATCCTTCTTCCCTGACTAACCACCAAATTTGACTGAAATTGGAAGACTAGGACGTGATGTTTTATTTGTGAGCAATGAAACTCGTGGTGGGCCATCAACAGTCTTATCTGAACCTACTCTTTATAATGCAATCGAGCTTGCCTTTAAATAAACGCGTAATATGTATTGATGGAAATATGAATGCTTTCTTACCTGTACTGAACTCAATTTTCCAGTAGGGGGGAGTCCCATCGATGGCACTTTGATTTTCTTGGCCTTAGCGATGTTTCTCAATCGTTGATATTCATTTTTGTTAATCTGAAAGTAATCATACATTCAGACCTCTTTCAAGAACAAGAAAAGGAGAAACAATAAGTTAAAAGTTGCAACGATTGGGAATCGGTTGATACCTAAGTACATGTTCAGGAATCACCTGAAAGGCCTTCTGACGAGAAATGAATGATTGAATCAACGAATCTAATAGGTGTTATCACAATTATTTACATTGATTTTGTGTATATAGATACTGTATGATTATCATAATTCCGGGTGAATAAAAGCCGAGATGAGACCTATAATTCTCTTAACCAAACCTCTAAAAAAGGCAGAAAGAAAGTTTTCAATTGTGATTATCAAACTAATATGTAGCCATGGACACTAGTAGGAGATAACACTGAAATAGCGTTAATGGTGGGCGAATAAGTGTGGTCCTGAATGTCAAATTTTTGTTTCATACCAAAAGATATTTTAATTGCTAGCCACAATCAGGTAAAATCCCTACATGAGCTGAAGAAGAACAAATGAACTAAAATGTAGAGATCATTCCCATGACGTTGGCTCAAATGAAGTCGAAAAGCTTTGTTCAATGTAATAGTTGATAATTAGAAGGTAGGGTGCGAAACAACCCTAATTTTGTAAATGTTTTCCCTCAATCGTTGGTTAAATTGGCGAATAATTGAATAATGAACCTACATCAAAATCCTGCGTTCCTTAATGAATGAGTTACCTTTTCTGCTTTGACTTCTGCTTTCTTCTCAAACATATCTGTGTAGGGATCGACACTTTGAGGAACCTCGATGATCCAGTCCTTTTCCTTTTCTGCGGCAGCTTTTTTGTAGCCGAAACGAGGCACCCATTTCTGAAATGATTCAAGAGAGTTGAAGGATTGTGGAGGATAAATTAGCTTACATGTTTTAAATTTAAATAGAGCGGAAAACCTTGTAGAAATTACTAAACATCAATGCTTTAGCATTAGCTAGTAAAATTACTGATTAGAATCCAGGAACAATGAAAATCAGAGAACCATGTCGATACCAACATTCACTTGTTTCTTGAAAATGAAGTTAAAGTTGGACAATCAATAAAAGATCTATTTACCTTGAGAACTTCGTCCCATGTGACATTGGACTTCTTCTTAGGTTGAATGCCTTTCTTCTTGGCATACTCCTCCCACTTCGTGAGAGGTTTGGGCTTGGGAAGAGGCTTCTCTCGCGGCAGCACATAAGATGGCGGAGGAAGTTTTGCCACTATGCAGTCCTCGTACCTATTATGCAAACAAACCATTTAAATGATGGAGATCGCTTACTCCACTTTGGCTACCAGGATTATTTTGCATTTATGCTGGATGAGAATTACATGAGAGTCCATTGAAGTGCCCTACGTTGAATGAGCCTAAATAAACTTAAGAAACAATGAACAAGAAGCTTGAGGAAAAAAGGAGCCTAGATCCAAATCTTCGCCTAAAGAAATCTAAAAGTAAGCTAATGGCAAAAGGGAAAAATTCATATATGACAGCCAAGAAGGACCGACAGATTGACAAACTCTCAGACCCTCAATTCTCTGTGATAAAAAAATAAAATAAAATCGAAAATTCAAATGAACTTTTTGGTTATTTGAAACATTCCCTATACAACAACAGATCTGGAAAATATCAAACATTAAATGAGCTACCGAACTGACAAAATCGTTAACGGAAAAAGTTATGGAAGTCACGAAATTGATGTCTTCTTTAACTTTTAAAGGATGAATTTTGAGAGATGATTGTTTTCAGAATTATAATAATCCAAAATCGATAAGGAATTTCTTTTTAATACGAAACAGACAATCCTGAAGTAGGTTTTGCCTTACAATACACCTACTACACACAACAAAGTGCATATCATACCTTTCTGTTGGTATTTGCCAGATTGCATTGAAGAGGATTTGAGTATTGTCTCGAGCTAGACTGCTGAGGTAAGCGTCTGTGTCAGTCCTGAAAACATAAACCGATAGTTAAAACAGCACCAATTGGGAAACATTACTTACCAAGCGTATCACTAATATGTCTATGAAAATGAAATCATTATTCTTTCTATTGGCGCAATAAAAATACTATTATTTTGATAAAACAGTATTGCGATGATGGTCTTCAGGATAGGAATACGAGAAGGGTAGTTTTGCCCAACTACAATTTGGAAGTCCTGATAAGACGGAAGTTTGGAAAGTTCTTATCAGTTGAGTGATCTGGAACTAATTTCCTTCCTCATTACATCTTCTACAATGCCTGCTGAAATTGGGAATGTAAGAACAAATGAAAAACAAACTAAGTGAGCTCTGGAGCTAATTTTATCCCTACTCCACCGATTTGATACCAACTGCACGAAAGTTTTTCAATTTTGTACACTTTGTCATAATGGGTCACGTTCATCAGGAGTAAGTAACTTTATTGCTGAGTTTGAAAGCAATGGCAGCATGTGTGATGTGGAAATAAGAAAAAGCCCACAAAAGCAGAAATAACTTGACCTCAATTTCTCCAAGAGATTATGTTTGATAACGTAATGAGCAGCCCTGTGAAATCAGCTCGCAAGAGCTCATATAGTAAATAAGTATAGTGCATCGCATTTGAAACAACATTTACAACAACAATCGAGAATTTTTCCAAAGTTTCTGACGAAGGAAAACAGCGATTTTTTTCCGCACAAAGATTATTTTCAGTTGTACTTCCTCATGAGTTTAGTAAACCAAAAAACTGTAGGAACAACCGCACCATGCCAGAGAGGGTGGCTGTGTGGTGTAGCTTTTGGAGTGGAGGGGTGATTGATCTGTCACTCCACGAGAACCACTGGACCTGCAACGACGTGATGCCACTGGTGGTCAGTGTAAACAGATGATAACCATCTATGGCAATAGGAGAAGTTGGAAATCAATATTGATGACATTTTGTTCGAACAAGACAGAGCAACCTGCTACTGGTCACATAGCTAGTGGCTCGGATTCCTTCCTTTGAAGGTTCATCAAACCTCAGGTTTAAGAAAATAAGCTGTGAAGAATTTCGGAGCTCAAAGAGGAAAGCCGATAGAATCGCCTATAACCGAAGGCATTGTGCTCATTTGCTTGGTTCACACTCGAATAATAGGATACAACCTTGATATTAACGTTTGTTGGTGTGAAAATCTCATTTTTAATGAAGTGGGTAATTACAAACTGAAAAATGTGTGAGTTGATGAAACCAACAGGATATTTCATGTATAACTCAGACTCCTTCACGATGACAACAAACGTTACCTTAAGCATCAATATCCATTCATACATTTTTCAACTTTATAACCGCTCTCAAGCGTCCCAACGTGTAGTTCCGAGTCACCATCAACAACAGAGGTTGATTCTTCAGCGGGGAGACAGTTCATACACAGTTCGAGTAAACTTCCTAGCTATGTGTACCTACTGACTGAGCTGGTAGATGCCCAAGTACTCCCACAGCCACACGCTAACAGCCTTGAAGACCCTGACTTAATATGCAATCGAACGAAACCAACAGTTCTTATGGGACTTACCTCAATTAAGGAGTAGATAGTATAGTGGTATGAGCTTTGACAAGAAACCCGTGAAAGGATCATACATGATCCCTAACATTAAAATCATAAAATATTGAATATGACATGACATGGACAATCTGTGTCATTCGTAACCCACTCTTTATTCAAAATATTAAAAGAAGTGAGAAGAGAGTAACAAAGTCTTCATTTCTTGACCAAATTTTAGATATAACTTCATTTAAACTCTTTGCAACGGGATAACTCTGATAGATGTAAAATTCCAAGGGTAATTTGATTTATATTTCACCTTTAATACCACATTTTGAAATTGTATATCTTTGAAATATATGGAAAGAAAGCATGACTAGGGTGAGGCGAAATCAGATAGAGTATCAATGTTTAGTACAGTTACAAATCTTACCCGTGTATTATTGACAAACCTACCAAACTATTAAATCTAAATGAATAGGTGGTTGGTTGTGAACAATAGAACAGTACCTATTAGATGTACAAATTTTCAATATTTCCAATACAGACCGCAGGGTTGAACGATATTGATTCTCAACTTATTACTAAGATTTCTGGACAAACTCAAATATTATGTCCTCAAGTACTTATCAAATTACGAATCTAAGAATATGTCACTTACCTCAGAGCTTTAAGATCCAGTTCATTTGTGTCGCTGGCAAGAAGAGTGCCCACATCAACATCCAACTCAATGAGTTTCGAAACGGTGGTACTTTTCGATGGCTCCTGAGTCCCTTCGAATCGTATGATGTTTTCCTTCGGGCTCGTAGTTTCCATTTCTACTGTCATTTTACAATCAAATCAGAACAATATATGTACCAATCAAACTCTATTCACATAGCTGAACAACTACGAAACCATGCGCATGGGACCACGATTTAACAATCCACGATGAACGCTACTAACAAGTCCTAAACGCTACGTAACTACAAGTCGATCGAACTTCAATGCAATCACTATCCGAAAAGTGAATTGAAACGATCTAGAATATGTAGGAAATTAAAACGGAATGCTTTCTTTCGCGAATAAAACAAGTTCTTTAAATGTGCGATTGATTTCGACTTCGCGTTCTCACTTCACGTGGACGAAAAGATAACACTCAACTGTTGTAACCTCCTCAACGCCTTCTTCTTCTTCTTATATTAAAAACTCCCTAGAGAAGGGACACGATTGTCTATAAATATTGTTCTATTTTGTAGAGAACAAAGTATCAAATCCTCGACCTTGTCGTAGGGGTACATTTTAATTTTTAATTATGAAGGCAGTGGCAGGGTGGGGCGCCTCCCTACGAGTACGAATGAGAAGTAGTCTTGAAACGGGCGCCGCGTGAACAAATTTATTTCTACTTTTACATCAAAGTAAGCATAAATAACATTCAATTGGAGCATGCGATTTTCAAAACGCTTCTGTTCTGAAGGTCTGGTTGCCTATATTGTAAATAACGCTTTTCTTCTTTTTACTGGTTTTCAGGGAGCGCGAAACACCTTGGACCACGAACGGAACGAAATCACTTCATGCAACCGGAAAGGTGAGTAATATACAATTATTTCACTTCTTTTACATTTGTTATTGGTTAGAATAGATACGTACGTGTATCGTACTCGGGGTGAAACGGTGAATTAGAAGCATACGACATAATTGTATGTGTCCTAGTAGGCATGGTCAAGACAATGGATAATTATAGATATTTGACTAGAAATGGTATTCAACCGTGGGTACTATGTACCCAATACCTAATCAGAATTGATTCTATACTAAACATTTCATAGTCATCAGAATCTACTTCAGGTATATCTAAAAAGTAAACTATTTCTTTAAAACCTATGTAACATCGGGCTCTAAAGTGCGTATAGATTTAAAATAAATGTTTGCCTTGGAAATCCTAGGATTTCTGGCTAAAATATTTGCTCAATTTTTGAAGTTCGTCGAAAAGTAAGTAAGAATTGATTATGTTGATATGTAGGACGAATTGAATCTGTTCTATTTTGTTACGGAGTTTTTTATGTCGTGAATTATATCGGCGATCGTGTTGAGCACTATTTGATAGTATTCTAGGGTCGCTTCGGTAATTCGGATTTTGGTTTTGCAATGAAATTAGTTCTTTCTTTGATTAAAAATTATTTTGAACTATAGTTTCAAGTATATTAGCTACATTTTCTCGGATTGTAGTGTAAATTGAAAATTGAGCTACTAGTTGAGAATGGATATCCTTTTGATGCCGTTGAGTTCGCTCAAGGATTGAATAATACCTTTGTTGTTCTTGTGCATCTTTACCGATTATAAATTTAACTGATGATCCTAATCCGCGTCTGTTACTTTTGGGTGCCCAAGTCTTGGTTCAATGATTTCAAGGGTCGAGCTTACAGTATACATCAGCAATTGGACTTGACAATGGGCTGATGATGATATCGTTGAATTTTGCAATGTTTTGATATAAGTGTCTTTTATTGTTTGGGTTTTGGCAATCAGTTCAATCAGGCCGTAGTACTGAGTAAGCGTATGGCATATTTATACTACTTTTGTCGGTCGAAGACGACTGGCTAAAAGTCCTTGGTTGAGAGTTTCTGACTGTCGGCTCAGTCAATATGGCTGTCTTAGAAAATGGATGGGTGGGATACGCCAAGTTTTTAGAAAGAAAAAGGTCGTCCTCCCACAATTTAAAGTAGGTCTCTTCAGGATGTTATAACAGATCTATTCTTTCAAGGTTTGGACGTCTAAAGTTTCGGCGAATTGTTCGTTTGTCAATCGAAGTTTAGCAAAATGGAATAGAAAAACGCCACAATAGTTTCCGTTGTTTTATTGGAGTGTGTTAGGCGTAGTTGAAACTTTTCCAGTTTTTGAGTCCCATGTGGCATTCCTTTTTTGTCTCGATGTTCGCTTTCAATATATCGAATTACGTCTCTTACGATTTCGGTTCCTTATTTGTTCATAGAGTCGTAATAATTTATTTGTTTTGATTTAGTCCTAATTTCAATTAATCTCCCTGAAGATCAGGATAAAATCTTTGTCAAATATGTTCCACTTTCCAATGTATTTTTGAACTTGTTCTTAACCGCGTAATTTGAGGGATATATAGAGATAGATAATTAATTCAGTGAAGTAAAATTTATACAAATGCGTAAGTGTCGAATATACATTTTGGAATTTGAGCTACTCGCTTTAGGTTGCGTTCTCAACGATAGTCTTTGGCCATGTTGTTGGGGAAAGTCTTGGCGATTCACCCACGAATTAAACTTGAAGGCATTTTAGCATTTAAAATAGTTACTTATATCCTTCTTATTTACAATTTTAAAAGAAGATAATTTCTAAACAACTGCTGTACATAAATATTGCTTTACACAGTTTCACATCCCGCTACCCCTCAGTCTACTAGCCAGGTTAAATGCTGTTTTTTTTTTTTGTAATTTGATCTTGTGTATCTTTTAGCATTTTTCATATGACTCTCTAGCATTCTATGGATAACTAAATTATGGATTTTGGATTGTGAGAAGACGACGTTAATCGCGGACTAGGTGCTATCACGTTTCCTGCGACTACCTACATAACTTGTAGTACCCATTGGATTTTGTTGTGAACCTATGTGTCGTCATTTGGTTCCAAGTGCATGTTAATTATCACGTCATTCAACCAGTTACTGTATTTTAGGGCATCAAGTTTTCTAGTCCGAAGTCCTTTGTTTGTACGTGTTTCGGTATGGTTTCGTTTTGTGTATGCATTTGCGACGGAGCCTATAAATTTTGGGGAGGTCGGATATTTGAGATGTCAAAAAGAGAAAATGTAGCCTATGAAATCATCCTGCACGACTTCTAACCTCTTTCGTCCCACTTGCCCCACGACTTAGTCAGCTCTTCATCCGAGTAAAGAGAACAAATAAAAATGTTTAGACAATCATCAAATGGGAAACACATTTGCGTTATGGGACCCCCCGCAGCGAGAAGTACAATATTATACCAATATGCGCATAATTAGAATCGGACGGATTGTTCGCGCGAGCTATTGGCCACGGCCTACGCCGTTCTGCCACACTTGAGATTGAGGAAACGGAATCAATTTATATGATAATCGGGAAGATGACTGATTCTCGTCAAGGTGTGAGGCGAATGTTTTCGCATCCTGTTCAAGGCAGTTGAATGAACGACGGAAATATTGTCAGGGTTATCGCTCTTTTCCGAAGACATCCCCTCCTCTCGTGAACCCTCAATCTACCTGTACCTTGTCCTAAAATGATGGGTTGTCTGTCAATAAGAAGAAGAAGAGAAATATCAGTGTAGGCATAAGTTTTCGGCATTCCGGGATGTTAATGTTTCAGCTCTTTGATTTCATCCTTTAGGATGGGCAGAATGTGATACCTAGAACTCAGTCCCAACGGAAACCTACTTTGGTTTGTTATTTTCTGTGATGAACCTTTGTAATCGATCATGAAAGTTAAACTATTTAACCCCCCTCCCTTACCTCTAAAGTTGTTGATTTACCATTCAAAATAGGTAAATTCCCAAAATTTAATTTAAAAAAAGTAAAGAATTTGTCCTCCGTTGCACCTCTGAAGCTTTTCTAAAAAATAATCGACCAAATTTTACGAAGTACGGATCACAAATTCAATCGATCCAGGATTTACCAGTAATCTTATCTACATGATGAATTAAGCCTAAGAGATTACAATGAAGGATTAAGCTATAAAATTAAAATCTCAAAAACTTTTGACGTGAGGGAATAGTTTTTTGTTCGATTTTGATTAGATTAGATCCAGTCACAATTTCAGTTATGATTAAAAAATGAACAATTTTTAGAATTCGTTCACTTTTGTCAGAAAGGATGGGTTCTGAATGAACTAGAAAAATTTGAAAGAATTAATAGCGATAGAGCTGGTAAGTGTTTGAACGAGGATATTCCTAAATACATTCCCGCCTTGATAGGTTCATTTCTAAAATAGCTTTACCTTTTCATTTTTCTTAGGTCGGTTGTTACTGGCTTTATCTGTTTTTCGCCAATATTATTCGATCCCCCCTTTTACCTCCTCGACCAATAGAATTGTATCCCCTATCACTTTCACAGAAACCACATGATTGGATGATCCCCTCTTAAAGCTCTCTTTCAACTGTTACTATATAATTACTGTTTTCTCGTACGTACATCCAGTTATTGTTCTGTTACTGATGTTATGTTCGATCTTGTACGAATACTATACCGTCGGAAGTTATGAAACAAATATAAAGACCCCACCATCAATTTGTTGATAAACCCGTGGAGAGTTTTTTACAGAGCAACCCCCTTAAGTTATGTTGGTATTTCAAATGCTAATACCAACGCCCTCGGGGGTAATTTATTACCGGTAAAGAGTCCGGGACTTGAGGACTGTTGAACTCTGTTGATGACAGCGATATTTCTGTCGAGGGCAAATCACCACCTCGGAGGCTCCAGCCCGGAAGTGTGTAATGGCCCATTCATAAAATTTACTTTCCCATTGTGTCGAAACGGTTTTTCTTCGTGGCACAAGCCGAGCGTGGGCTGACGCCGACCTACGTACACTTTACGTTAACAGGTAAAAACTTATGTTCACATCTTCGCAGCTGTTGTAAGATTGAGGGTCGTACAGAACAAAGGGATGAACAACCCTGAAACTTTTGGACGTCTTCTGAGGTCTTCACGCTTCGAAAATTGTTTACGAAATTATTGATCATGGAACATAAAAACCCGGATTTGAAAAGTGGACTTGGGAGGAGAGGGTAATTTCAGAGACGGGGGAGGAAAATGAAAACATTGGATCTTAAGGCTTCCCTCAGGTCTAGTTTCGAGCTTCACGATTAGAATCGAACCAATCAAAGCTTTGTACAGATGATTGAATCGATTTGTTCATTCAAACATATTGGTAGGCAATGCATACATTACATTGCATCATACTTGTAAACGATCCGTTTATAAATCGTTTATAATCAAATTATGCATGTATTTTTGACGTAAGGAATTAAGTACCTCTCCATTTATATGCTATCACAATGGAATTTGAAATTGGAATGATTTTCATACTTAGACTTGGTTATTATTCGAACGAAAGAAGAATAATTAACGAAAGTCGGCTGTATCGGCGAATATATAAAGGTTTATCATTATTATAACCCCCTTCATTTCCCTTCTTTCTTCATAAAAATTAAAAGTTCTGAAATATGTTTGAATACTAAAATAACGATACGAATCGGTAGAGATTTCATTTAGGCAGCGATTGAAAGGATATTACCGAATTCAATCCCCAATCTGGGAGGAACAGCAAAACCCCGACGTTCGGTGCTCAACTAGAACAGAATTGGGATCGAACAATAAAAGAATCGTGGAAATGGCCGAGAATCGGTGGGTGGGCGGCGTCGGTAAAATTGGTCACACAGACAGACTAGGGATGGTCTATGTGGTCATTTCCCAACAACTAGTTATCCTTCTATCGCAACCAGGGGTATGGGGCTGAAAATCAGTTATTTGTTGAACGAGAAGGCATTCGAGGGTCTCCAATCGATTCAGCGGAAAAAGATTCGTGAAATCCGATCATCGGATTCCGATTTTTTGTGCAGGTCGATTTTCTGTGAAAAAACCTATAGTTTTTCTGCATGTATTCAAGGTCAATTTCTCCAATAACTTCAAGAATAAAATATTTTTTTATCAAATCTCTGGAAAGTTGAGATTTTGGAGCCTATTTTAGAACTGTAGGCTAGAATTCATCTCTAGCTGACTAGGACCTATGGGCGATTGAAAAACTGACGTCTTCCAAATTTGACGATTTTTCCTTTTCAAGTTCTTTTTCAGCCGTTTGACTTATTGGGTTTTAAATCTTGGGTTTTCCATCAGGGAGATAGGAAATTAAAGCTTCTTCCAGATTTACAATCAAACTCCAAGTTTAAAGTTACTTCTGCAATTAAGGGGGTAATTTTAGCCAGTTGAAGTCGAAAACATGGACCAAATCGTATGACTGGCATAACTCTAACTTAACAACCTGTAAATTATAGGAATTATATATAATAATTAGGTATATTTATGATAAGAGCATAGAGATTGAAGAAATTTGTGCATTTATTGTTTTAGGCATGCACAAATGCTTAATGGCACATAGATTTAGGCGCATGTCACAGATTTGGGGTTCGCATTCAATTTCACCAGGGTCACACACTTCAGAGGACTGATTGTTTAAGAAAAAGGCAACTACATTTAGGACATCTATCAATCTACAATATAAATTTGATAAGTAAATTAGGATAATTATGGCAACACAACTTTTCTTAAACAACATTTACGGCGTAAAACCTTGCTTTAAAGCAGTTAGGTACTTTGTACCTTCCTCACAAGATTAACATTCATCTGAGCACTTAAGAATTTTACGCGGTCACTCCCATTCAACTTCTTCAACTTACCTACTTGTTGCTCAAGACTTGCTTCTCTGGTCCTCTTTCAACCCCCTCCCATTCTTGACCTTATATTTACGAAACTCGCCTTTCATTTTTCTTCTTTTTTTTCCCTTCTTTCTTTCTTCGTTCTTTACACCCCAATTTTTCCCCTTCTTTACTTCCGGGCCCTTAAACCTCCGATGGGTCGAGAGCCCGGGTCCGCCGGTTAGATTATGAACACTTTGAGCGTCTTTCGCGAAGGGGTAAGTGTGGGTCGATGGGTTTTACTCGGTATTTTCGAGTGGCTTCTTTTCGAGAATTTTTTTTTTTTTCGGTAGGTCCCTTCGCTCTGGTTGTCAAAGGGGAACCTTACCCGGCTGGTTTCCGAAGTTACTTCACCTTGAACCTTCAAAAAAGAAAAAAAAAATCTTCTTCGTCCACAACTTTAACGTTACATTGTGGGTTTACGTTGTGACCTTTGAGAATCACATCTTCCAATTGGCGCGTTCCATGCCGTCCCCAAAGCCTATTACAAGTTCTCAGAAAACATCTGTCGATGCATTGACTCGCATCGAGACAAAGGCGTTTAGTGCCAAAAGCGGATAGTTTGATTATCCATTACATTTTTCGTCTTTCAACGTGGCAATTTCAATATTGAGGTGGCCTTCCCTTCAGACTAAGTGCCCCGTTTAAAAGCCCCATTTTTAAGAAAATTCGCCTAAATAATAATAGGGAAAACTTTCGACATAACGCTAACTTTTTCTGTTTGATATTGTACCTACCAAATTACTTATTCAGTTATAAGGTACAACTTACGTCCATTGCCCTTCTACTTTAAAATCCATTCTATCAGCCAGATGAGGGAGATTCCAAAAGCTGCGCGTAGTTGTGCACTTTTGCAGCTTTCAGGTTGATTTGGGGCCGACGGGACGTGGAATTTTATGAAATTGAGCACCGGGCAGACGTACATCCACAGGTTCATCGTTCTGGGAGAGTTGCAAGGTATTCGCGGAATACCCCCTATAAACATTCTGAAAGCATATTTATTTCAATTTAATACTTCTATAAGCTGGTTATCAATTATAGATAGATGTCTTACTGCTCCAGAAGGGTTTTTGAGGACGCGCATCCCTTACAAAATCTTGGAGGATTTCGGGGTGAACAATAAGTGATTAGAGTAGTATACCAGTAGCTTTTGCTTCAAGGCTATGCGTGTTGCAGGCTAATCGTCTCTACCCTTGGCAGGGGTAACTACATAACTCCATCGCCGCCTAGTTATTTATAACAACATTCTTAAATCCTTGTACATAAAATTCTCTTAATGGAACTTTGGAATTTACGTATCTTGAAATGTGAACCAATAATTTTGAGGACAGGTTTTGATGATTTCGCTAGATTCAGATAAACGTTAGTTCCGTGAATCGAAAGAGACCACTCCGGTTGCTGTATAATCATTCACTCGCTCACAAATCTCAGGTCTGCCTTTAAATGTACACTCATTAATGTCGAGCACCACCAACATGGGTATAAATAGGCATTATACTCATGACTATGAGGGCATAAACACTCCTCATCCAAATATCCTAATTCTGATAATTAAGTTCTCCTCTCCCATGTGCTGATTCACTCTCCGCATTTGAGGAAATTTAAACAATTTAAAAATTGAAATGAAAGTTCGGACATACTCGTTTGCAAAACTAAAATTCAACTCCTTAACGCTTAAAGCCATCTAACGCATCAACAACAACTCTGGTTAGCAAATTTAACCAATCTTATCAAAACTATAAGACAACAAAAGACATAACTACTTCCATTTACCAAATTTCAATTAACAGGTGAACAAATTGACGAATTTGGCGATAAGATTGGTAAAATCTGTGATATTGCAACTTAAATAAGATTTTGAAAAATCTGTGCACATGTTTAATGGTAGGCAATAACTAAAACTAGGTTTCCTCCCTGATACATGTTATAAGTTTGTTAAATAATTTTAACTCTGAAGAGGCCCTAACGGCGAAAGGACTCAGTAATAAACAGGAAGAGCCACATTTTTTTACTCATCTCATCAATCAAATTATGGACAATTACAGAGGTTTTTTATTGCCGAAAAAGAATGCAAACCTATTGAGTAGTAGGAGTAGTTACTATAGTATTGTACCCGTAGATTTTATTACCGGCAGTCTCTGTCAGTTGCGGCGTAAGCGACTCCAGCGAGCGAGTTATTGCAGATGAGAGGTCCCCCTGAGTCACCCTGGCAGATTCCACCAGTGGAATCTTCGTGGCTGCAGAGTATTAAATTCTGGATGCTCCTACAAACACGAAATTGTCATAACTCGACAAATCACGTCAGTAAATTTCATTCTGTGTCACAGAACACCACGACATTTTTTGGAATGAAGTAGTCATCAAAACAATAAAAGCTGTGTAACTCCAAGAGAACGTATGGGTGGATTTAATGGAAAATGACAATCAATAAAAATATATTGGTAAGTTATGCATACATTACAGGGATGTCCCCGTGTCCAGTTTTTATAAGATCACAGTTATTCATATATGACCCGTTTTTGAATCTTTTATAATCCGTTAATAAAAAAAAAGGAGAAACGGAAAAACCACTCCCATTCACCTCGTTTCATAATGAACTTTAAAACAACCACACAAGTTATTAATTGAACGGAAAAAGGATAACAAAATCGGGTGTAACATAGAGAAAATAAAACGATTAATCATTATTACCCCCTCCGTTCATCCACTTAAGATAAGTTTTAAACTAAACCGAAATTTTTAGTCGAACAAGAAAGGAGCAACAAAATGTGCAGTATGAGCTGCACACATTCAAAATATTCTAGGTTTCTTGCACAACTGGACTAAATTGGGGTCGAACATGAAATCAAATAATATGAAAATCGAAAGATCCGAAGTATGTTTAAATATCAAACCATAATATAATTGGATGAAAAGGAATGCAATGAATGGATCGAGAATTCTCGCTTGAGCAGCGATTGACAGGATAGGCCATTACCCCTCCTGTAAGGAAATGGAAAATTTCCTAGATTTGCTGCACAACTAAACTAAAAATTGAGACCGGGCCAAATAAGAATGATGACATTTGGTTGAGAATTATGGTCTGTGCAGCGTAGACAAAATTTGTTATAAACACAGTCCTATTATTCGGATTCGGTCGCTGGGTGGTCTGAAATCGATCTGTATGCAGTTATATCTTTTCTCATGTTTGGGTTGTCCCCCACCCCCTCTCGATAATTCTAATAGTCGACCATCTACTGACGAAAACTTGCTTCAGACGTTCGTCCTAAAAATCTGCAGCTGGCTACGTGCCAAATAAATGAGAAGCAAGGACTCTCGAAAAAATTACAAAGCAATCGTTCCCTTCCCGATGGTGGCTCAGATACAAAAATTTGTCGTTTATTCAGTATTTGGTACCCAAAATAAATCGTTTAAAACGAGAGTGGAGCTAATCCTCATTTGTGAAAAAAGAATGTAGAACAATAGGACTCAATATTTGTGACATTAACCCAAAATTTTGAAATTTATGAAATGCTAACTGAAATTCTCAGAACCAAAATGTCCTGGATGAATAATTGATGCTCATTGGAGGTGCATACGGTTTTTTTACCCCTCTCCTAGATTGAAAACCTTTGAGACAGCAAGTTTTAGAAAGACCAGAACAGGGTGTCGTAATTTTCGATTAAATTCACACTTATATCTGCTAAAGGTGTACGAAAAGAATGGATCTTTGTACAGAAATGGTATCATTCGAGAAAAGTTTCAGTCTTACGCTATTATCGTTATTCTCACCAAGTTTCGGATTTTTAAATGATTACCTTTTTCGCAAACAGTTGCAGTTACCGTGGTACACCGAGATGTCAGCCTTCCTTAAGTTGTCGCTACGAACTCTGGTGCCACCTTCGTCGTGCTCATTTCGCAGGAGGCCCCAACCGTAAGCTTGACACATGACCAGTTCTCCTCGGTTAGCCCACTCCCCACCCCAGATCCTCATCGGCATCACTGTGTTTGTGTACAGAAATCCGTCCACCTGAACAGTTCAGACCAGAGATGGGCATCCCTGACTAACGAATACTTTTACGATTACATTTGCGATTACAAAAGTATTCGTAAAAGTAATCGAATGACGAGAGTAATCAATTACTTTTGTATTCGCGCGATGCGATTACTTTTTCGAATACTTTTTTAATCGCCAAAAGTAATCGAATACAAAACTAATCGATTACAATTGTATTTGATTACTTTTGTATTCGATTGCTTTTGCCGATTACAATGGCCCATGCCGTTGATATTTATTTTTGATGTTCGTCGCACACGGTCTTCTGCCTGAATTTAATTAATAAAAATTGACTTTTATAAAAAACCCTGAAAAAAATCTGCGTATTACACAAAGTCGGAAGCAGGCATAGCTCATAAATGAACAAAAAAATCACTGGGGTTTATTATTCAATTGACTTGCGTTCATGATTTGAATTTCTACTAAGCTTTGGAGTGTGCGTGTTTCACAGGATAGAGAGATTATTGAATTTCAGGAGATATGCATGGAGCACGTAAATCTGTTCTCAACCGAAATACCTATTTGGATTGATCAGTTGATCATATTTATCTTCCTCCGGATTTCTCCACGCCAGTGGAGAAGCTTTTGGTGTACTTAGGCTGTCTGTTGCGGCACATCATATTGATGCATTCCCTTGTCACTTCAAGTTAATTTATGTTTAAAACCCGTATTTCTGGCATTTTTCATATCGCACATAGTCCCACATATTAATAACTCACGTCAGAATATGCTCAGCTCTCTTCTGGAGCTTGGGAAAAAGAAAATACCAAATGAAGTGGCAATGCGGAACAAAAAGCGAATGAATAAACGTTATGTTATGAACTGGTCTGTTGGACCTTCATTGGTATTTTTGCTCCTATTTTTACGTGAAATGTGTGTGTGTTAGTTACGCACTTAAACTAGTAGAGATTGGACATGAGCCTACTAGGACACGACCATCAAAATCAGATCGAAATCACATACCTAGTTAAATTGAATTGAACTCACATAAATTAAGGCGACGTCATTCGCTCCCATACGAGACTGTCGGTAATCCGGATGCTGGACCATTCGCTGAGCGACCATCCGTTGAATAGTTGTGTCGTTCACATTCTTTAAATTTTTCGTTCGATCTGCACCTGCTATTACCTGCTCAACAAATAGAGTTATTGTCCTCAAAGATTTGACGTAAATACGGTAAATTAAGTTAGTTAATAGCCTACCAAGAAAAAGGAACAAATAAAGAATCAACTATGATACGATCAAGTTTCAAGAGGCCAATGTTCTGTATTATCCGTATCTAGAAGTTGCGGTTCGGATCGTTCAGGTATTGGTTTGAATAGTTCTTAATTTTTTTGGAAATCTGTTGTTCCAATAAGTACATTCCCAATTGGTATTGGAAAGTTTTCATTTGGGTTTCGGAAATTCTCAATTGGTTTAAAAGTTCTCTTTTGGGTTTGGAATGTCCTTCTTTCGGTTTGAAATGTTCTCAATTCTATTTGAGGAGTCCTTGGTTATGAAAGTTGACAAATTATCTTGTTAAGTCGTCGACTTGTTTTGTCCGGTTCTCAATTTGGTGTGGGCAATTCTCAAATTGCTTGAAGAGTTCACAAATCTGTTTGTGAGGTCTCATTTCGGTGTGAGAAGTTCTCATTTTGGTTTGGAAAACTGTACCGAGGAAGTGATGGAATGATCGCTGCCCCTTCAAAGAGCTTAGGCCATATGACTGCAATACCCAGAAGCCCAAAAGGAGTCAGACTTATGCTCAGCAGTAACCGTTTGAAGAATCCAGAAGGGTGACATATCCATACCCACGTCACTCTCTGGGCTTCCAAAAATTAAGGGAGAAGCGATGGGGAGGAGTGCTGGAAATGTACCAACCAAAGGCAAATATGTAATTTTTAAGGAGTAATGTTTGAAAGCTACAAATGAAAAAAGTGAAAACATATACGAATTTCTCTGCACGAGCACACTGGCAACATTTGCACGTGAGTTTTGTTACGAACTCGGGCACCAAAATCCTTAGTTGGTAGAATCAGCTAGAGGGTTCGACTTATCTGCAGTGCATTTGTGAGCAGGTACCTTGCAAGGTAATTTCCAAAGAAGGTATCTTGAATACCATTCCATACTAGCTATACCAAACAAGGAAGCCATACCATTACTTTAGCTCATTCTGCTTGGCTGGGGGAGAAGCACAGTCCAAGAGGTATAGGCTCTCTTTAACAAATCAACCTTCTATCGAGAAGCTGCATAATTGATGCCCCTTAGAGGGGCTGAGCCGATTAGCTTGCAACACGCTGATAATATCCCTGAAGACATCAGAAGTAAGAGTCTGAAGAATCGATAAGGGGCATATCCATCACAGAATTATGAAATTGTTAGGAGGATATCATTTTGGTACGAAGAAAGCTCTCAATTCGGTTGGAAAAGGTTTTGATTTAAAGTTTTCTGGTTGGTAAGGATGTTCTCAAATGTATTCTGCATGACCAAAATGCAATTGTTAGAAAGCTATGCTGGCCACTTAAGTAGCACTCGCTTGTCACTGACGACTTGCTAATGGATTGGTGGTAGGTTGACTTTGCTCAAATGCATTTAGTGACAGCCAAAAACCTTGTAACTGTCTTACGAATTGCCAGAAAGGTATAATAAAGGCGCTGACGAGCATATTATAAGACAGTCAATTAGCAATTAACTTCTAATCAACTAACTTGTAGTTAACTTTACCATAACGTCAGAAGGGTTGATGCGAAAAAGCGAAGTGCAGTGAGCAGCTGTGAGGATCCAGCTCCGCTCGATGATGGTCCCCGTGCAGAAGGGAAGCATGTCGGAAATCCTGGCAAGAGCAACAGTCCACGGCGCTTCAGTGATGTTGATGTCGTGCCCACCTTCGTTGATTCTATACAAAACAATAATGTTAAATTTTCAATAATCCGGTTCAGAAAATTAATAAAATTTGGGTGGTTAGCGTCGTAAACAACGATTAATTCCAGTTCTTTTCGCCATCTTTGTTTGTATTCCGAAATTCTGCTTTGCTACGTACTGTTCATTGTGGTAATTCTGATTTTCATCATCACGCACCATTGGTTTTTGTTAGTTGTATATTTTGTTAGTGTTTTCCAACCTATTGGGCTTTTTGTGTTATTAGTTCTTTTGGATCATTTGTGCTGAAAAACGCTGCAAATTCTTTCACTGGGGTTTATTATTCAATTGGCTTGCGTTCATGATTTGAATTTATACTAAGCTTTGGAGTGTGCGTGTTTCACAGGTGATAGAGCGATTATTGAATTTCAGGAGGCACACAAATATGATCAACTGATCAATCCAAATAGTATTTTGGTCGAGAACAGATTTACGTGCTCTATGTATATCTCCTGAAATTCAATAATCGCTCTATCACCTATGAAACACGCACACTCCAAAGCTTAGTAGAAATTCAAATCATGAACGCAAGCCAATTGAATAATAAACCCCAGTGAAAGAATTCAAGAAAACAAAATAAAAAGTGGAAGCATGTAAATAAGTTACTTCAAATATCAGTTTCTTAGGAGTGTAATCAGACAATAAATTTAGGAGGCAGAATATTCTTTACTACACAAGGTGCACTAGTATTTTTTTTCAATACTCAAATTTCGGTTGAGTTTTCGCTTACGCAAACGCTCTTTTCCCCGTACATAGCTAGACAATACACTGTTAGTGAAAACAGAAAACACGCAAGTAGAGAAGTAAAGCAAGCAGTAATCGAACAAATACGTTAATATAGAGCGAAAATGGAAATGGTTGTCAGTTGTCAGTTTCACTGACACTCGTTATCAGCCATATTTTACAGCCAAGTGCCACCTAATCATGAAAAGTAACTTTGAATCGATGGTTTATCCAAAGTACATTGGAGAAACCCGTTTGTTTTAAATCAATGTGCAAATCTTTGGTTTCGAAAACAATGAACTACTTTCACCATGGTTAAGGATTGTTGGTGAAACCGTCCTTTAACTGTATACAGTTTTATCCGATTTCGATGATATTTTACGATAGTGAGAAAAAATAGGTTTGGTTCTATTGCCTTATTTTTCCGATATTGTTTGACTTCGGAAGATCGTTCAGAAACTACGATTTTTGATTAGTAATAACGGCTGCGCATGCGCAAACCTCAAATCGCTGTAGCAACCTTGGCTTCTTCAGTTTTCATCTGATTTCAATGAAATTCGCAGGGATTGTACGATTTAGACTGTGGATGATTTATCAATCCCGACAAACTTGTAGGCTTTAATCGCATCTCTCATAATGAAAAACGGTGAAGGAACGCCATACTTAGGGTACCATCTCTTGAAATAAGCGGAGGTGCTACAAGGAACGTAGAGTCTCTTGTATTGGAAGATGGAGCGGATTGGCTTTGTTTTCGACAATTGAAGAAAATATTATTGACATCCCCTCCACATCCTAATGAATTCCAACGGCTGTTTGACTACGAGTAAATTAAGCAGTTTTGCCTACTATGCTAGAGCTCACTCGTATGTCCGTGTAACAATGCATACGTCCGTATGTCCGCTAATTTTTCCAAAATTGTTGACTTACAATCCGATTTGGATTGTATTTATATTGATTTTGAGGGTTCAGGCTCAAGAAAATCCCCTTTAACTGTTATCCGAAAGTGTTGTGAAAGCCGAAACGTAAGACCTTGAAAATATATCTAAAAAATTAGTCATGCGATTCCACTGAAATTTTAAGAGATTGTACGGTTTGGGGCCCAAGATCTTGCCTACGCTGCATTTCATTGTTACTGAAGTAGAGGTACGTGCATTTCGTGTGAATCTAAAATTTTAATCCGATTTCGTTGAAATTCTCAGAGGTAGTTTTGGTTGGGTTATAACATATGTTTGTAGCGGTAAAATCGTACCCCCACATACTCTACGGATACATACTCATGTGACGCATTAATACCTTCCTCCTGATCCAAAATTCTTTTTATACCATTTCGTTGATTTCACTTCATCCCGCTCATTTCCAAACCTGAAAAATCAAACATTGAGTTATCATGTCCTTGTACTTGAAACAAAGCGGCTTGAGACTACTTCGAAATACTTGGGTACCTCGCTCTATCCATATTTGATGCCAGAGAGGTGCACAAACTTGAAATCATAGCGAAGAATATGACAATGCGATGCCTCATTATTTTGTTTCTTTTTAAATCAATTTTTGATATCCAGCTACTTTTGAAATTTCGCACAAACAATTTCGGACCATCATCAACCAAAATCAATCTAAAGCGTAACTTTTAATGCCGAAACATAATTTAACTATGAAATTTGGATGAGTGATTTGAATGATACGGTTGGCTAAGTTGAAACTGTAAACAAATCATTGAGTAGATACCAAGTTTAAACTTTCTATAGAATAATGGAGTTTTGGTAAACATCAAAAAGCTTGAAGTCAGAGCTGTAAGTAGCGAAGCTAACACAGCAACTTGTTACACAAAAGTTTGTTACTAAACTGATGGAAAGGATTTATGTGCCAGAAAAATTTACTGTTTTGTATTCACAAATCTGATCTATTTTTGAGGACATATCAAGAGGATGAGAGAGAATTGTTGGGTGAAGTATCTATGTTTTGTTTTGCTTTGCAACTTTGGTAGCTCATCAAATTTCTGTAAGACACACGTTTCGTCGGTATTTTAGAAATCTGTGTTCCCGTCATTTTCTTTAGTTACTATTTTAAGGTTAACAGTGCTTTTGGACATGAGCATTATTGATCATTCACGTATGCGTTGACGTACTTTTTTTCTGTCAAAGCTCAATAGATTTCTATCAATAGCAAACATGAAAAAATTAGTGTTATTTGAAGCATTAAAAATTTTCGAAGTTCTGATTTTTGGAACATTTCAGCCCTTTGATTCTTATCTAAAAGATCGACAGAAACTGATGACAAGAACTTTGTTCAAATTAGAACCCATTTGTGATTTTATTTACCCAAGTTTAGGTAAAATAGGTCTAGCACTTGCGGAGAAAAGCTCTGGACTGCGGACGGATGGATGTTTTTTTTAAAATTTTTGAATTATGCGCATCTTGGAACACAAAATAACAAATTTTAAGGGGGTCTTAATATGGTTATTTCTTGGACGAGAACAAACCTTGATTAATGAAAATAAGAAATCCAAATCGGGAGGGTTGTTTCAACTTAAGAATTGCGAGTGGATAGTAGAAAGAAGTGGCTGGCAACAGCCACTGAGCTTGGTGGATACTGTACTACTGTAATTATCACTCTATAATCATCTGCAGTCCACTGATCTGTGTTCAAGGGCTATATGGAATAATAATTTATTTCCACAATTGTAATTTGCGGACAAATGAAGCGCAGGTTCATTCCTAGATCAAATCTAATAGACATCCATCTACTGAAGAAACGTTGCTTCGGAGGGACGTCCTAAAAATGGATTAATGGACGAAAGACTATTTAGGTACCTATAGCATATGAAAACCACTCTGTCATCCACAGAGGTTATGTCATTACGCTCTACCTCGAGGGTTTCATGTTCCTATCCTCATTACAAGGCATTTAAGCGCAGACTACGTTTAATAAACAGAATAACTGATTTACGTGAAAGGGTATTACTCTATCAAATACAGAAATAATTTTCAAGGTTCAGTTTCCAACTTGGTTTAACCTGCTACCCTCCACAAATGATCGAGAACAAACCACTCGCACCTGAGAAAATGAGAGGATTTTTCTTTTGCGTATGCGCAAACTGATGTATTGGTTTTGCAAGCAAAGGAATATCAACAAGAAGCGTCTACATCCAAACCCTCACAATCCCTGAAAAACGTAATCGAATGAAAACTGTTGGAATAAAGCTTGTTACAGGAATCTGTGGACACACAGACAGATTTTGACTTTCCAATTTTAGAAAATTCTGAGAATAACCCATATACATGTGAAACGTAAACTTACGTGTCTTTTGCCCGCTACTTTGCTATCCAGAGCACGAGCCAGATGAGGGTGATTCCAAAAGCCGCTCGTAGTTGTGCACTTTTGCAGCTTGTAGGTCGACCAGGAGCCGATGGGACGTGGCTTTTTATGAAATTCAACACCGGGCAAACGTACATCCACAGGCTCATTGTATTGGGAGAATTGCAAGGGAGACCCATACCAGCAGCGCTGAAACCATATTATTTATTTCAATTTCCTTTTTCTGTATGGTGGGTATCTGTTATAGACAGGTGTCTTACTGCTCAGAATGCTATATTTTTGAGGACGCACACTGTTGGGGAAAACGGACTAAGTCACTCGCGACGAAGTTGTGGAAACCCATTTCAATAAAAACGTGTCTATATTTCCGCGAAAATGAGTTACACAGTTAAATTTAACTGTGTTTTTCTTGAGGAAAAAGGAAAGCAGGTGTCAACTTGAACTATAGCAATTTATTTACTATATCAATAGCTTTTTAGCTTTAGTACCCTGCGTTATGCTGGATAATCTTCTCAACCCTTGCCATTTTTATAAACCCCCTCAAAAGTTGTTGGTATACGCTTCAAGAAACGCAGAGTTCAGAAATCGAAATGCAGCAAAAATCCGGCAAATATTTTCCCCGAAACCACTACATTCTACATCAATTCAGTATGTGGCAGTAATCTTAGCATCTCGATCAATCAACCCCAAACGAGGTCGAGGATTGAGCTATTAAAAAATCGAAATGTCCATTTTTTTGTTTGATTCAGATAGAAATTAATTTTGGGAATCGAAGGAGAGCACTCCGGCTCCTGTTCGATAATCCGTTCGCTCACGATCGGGCTGCAAAGCCTTTCAACGTTCTTTGACAGGAGACCTCGTGGATAGTGGGACACTTGGCTGGCGATAGCCCAATTAGAACGGATGTACTCTCTATAACGGTATCTCCAAAGCTTCAATTCAATCAACAAGAATAAGCGGAAGTATTTTCATGCAATTTCATTTCATCTCGATAGATTTAAGTAGGATTTCTACGGGTGTTTCCGAGTGCGCTTAAGGAGCATTGTTTTTGGTTGTACAGTCCAGTTCTAGTAGTCCTTAGCTTCCTCGTCTACCTATAGAAGGAGATTTGTCTTACTTTCGTGGGATGAATATTTTTTCTCCAAAACCAAAATTTCTATTCTAATTTTGCTCTTTACACTATTCAGAGTAACTTTTGTTTCGTATCCGTGAAAATGTATGTGACTTTCAGTGTGTTATGTCCAAATCTTCAGTGATAGCGTGCACAACAGTCATTGTAGCTGTACATGGAGCAGACCTGGAAGGCTAAATAAGTAAATATGGCAATGATCTGCAGCAAGCGATATCAGAGCTAAAAGGATTGTCTCCTAATAAAATCAATAGCAACGACCGGGTCATTGAGCGGGATGTTGTGGCTTCTCGAGTTGGGCATTTCTGCAGGAGTTCTTCGTGGTATCACCGCTCGTGTTCTTCGATGTTTTTGTTTCAACTGGTGGTCATTTTATAGAGGCACTTCCCTCATCTCTCTCCCCCTTCCCCAACTTCCTGAACTTCCCAAATGTGAGGTTTAAGATGAAGATGGTCCCTGTGAGAGTAATTGCTCAAAAGCCAATACATCAGTCTGCGAATGCCCAGCAGATAAATCGCCTCAGGTTCTAAACGTCCTATCACGCTCACGTTTGGGGAATAGTCGGGGAACCCCCGTTTTAATAATCTCAAATCAATTACAACACGATAGTATCATTAGCAGCTGCTAAGAATGCTCGAATTCTTTTGGCCACCCTACTTGATACAGTTTAGTTCGATTCTGATACTATTTTCAGGGTATCTGCTGGTTAGACTGTACATCTTCTATGAAGTTCTAAAGCTTAAATTCAGCAGCGGTAACTTCTGCGTTTACCGACAAGCATCTTTCTCTCAGAGTTTTGTGTCCCAAACGCTCTAACATTTAAAGGATCGTTGGAATGTGTGCATATAATTTATACTGGTTGCTATCATCATTCTATTCGCCCTAAAATTAGCTAGGCACACTCCCCAAAAGTTGATATGTGCGGGAACGTGCCCCTGCGGCATTTCGGTCCCGTAAATCGAAACAAGATTATATTATATATCTTTCAAGCTGACGCAAAACATTTCAATGACCTATACATGAATATTATCTATTTGTATAAGCCATGTGGCACACCTCCCCCTCCCCGACGTTGTATTTTCGGGTTGATTTCAAAGGTTTTTTGATTTTTTCGGAAATGTAGAGGTTCAACTACAACATTGTGCCAGTTGTAGATCTTATTACCGGCAGTCTCTGTTGATTGCAGCGTAAGCGATTCCAGCGAGCGAGTTATTGCAGATGAGAGGTCCTCCTGAGTCACCCTGGCAGATTCCACCAGCTGGTTCATTGTGGTTGCAGATTACTCGATCCTGGATGTACCTACAAACACGACAGCTTGTCATGACGCGATACAACACGTCATAACTCGTCAGATCCCACATTAATATGTTACAACACGTCAGAACATGTCATAAAGTATTTCAACTCGTCATAACGCGCCAGAGCACCACTACACTCTATGAAATCAAGTAGGAAGTTGAGTAGATCTCGAGGCAGTTGTTATTCCGTTTATTTCTTTGTATTTTACGAAATATATTTAGGTATGTCAATTTGTGGTTCATTTTATTCAATAATGAACCTTTTAAATAGACCTATAAACATTTTGTTGAACTACTCCTAAAATTTGTTGATTTAATTTTCAAAAAGTGTAGAATCCAAAAACCGAATTAAAAAATAAAACATTCTTTTCGGAGCTTTTTTGTAAGCTATTGTATCACAATTGATAAAACTTGGATCAAAAATCGCAATGAATTGGATTTACGTCAATCCTAAAGGGTGAAATCAAAAGGCTGATTGAGAAGTCAGGGTATCAAAAACTTTTGATATAACACTAATGATTTTACGTTATTTATTGATAGACGTCCCATCAATGAATCGAATAAGCTCAATCGAACCATTATACGTTCATCCCACTCTCCCTAAGACTTTGACAGAAAAAGAAGGTAAACATTAACTTGAATGTGTTTTAACAAAATAAAAATCGTCTAGTTCATTCCGATCTGAAATCGTCGATCGAGTTCATTCTGATTGGATCAGCTGATATGTATAAGGGTCATTTCAAAATTTCGGTCGCATTTATGTCACTGATCAGTATTGCCGTCAAATCTCAACTAAATACATGTTCCATGGAAAAGTATGTAAACCCAGGAGAAAATACCAAAGTCCGTATTTCTCACTCCCTACAGCTGTCACTAACCAGAGGTATACAACTTCCATCGTCACTACTCAGCGGTATATTTATTGGGGCTGTTATATCCACTTACACTACGAAAGAACATACCATCTACAATGGATATCCGCCTCAGGAAAAAAACGCTGCAAATTTTTCCACTGGGGTTTATTATTCAATTGGCTTGCGCTCATGATTTGAATTTCTGCTAAGCTTTGGAGTGTGTGTGTTTCACAGGTGATAGAGCGATTATTGAATTTCAGGAGATAGCATAGAGCACGTAAATCTGTTCTCAACCAAAATACCTATTTGGATTGATCAGTTGATCATACTTGCGTGCCTCCTGAAATTCAATAATCGCTCTGTCACTTGTGAAACACGGACACTCCATAGCTTAGTAGAAATTCAAATCATGAACACAAGTCAATTGAATAATAAACCCCAGTGGAAGAATTTGCAGCGTTTTTTTTTTTTTTTAATGGTCATTCAGAATGCTTTAACCCGTGTATCGGCTACAAAGTCTTTTAGGAGTTCACTCCAGTATCCACATTTCTACATCACTACGTCACTAGGTTACTGATATCAACACAAAAACAGTAATAAACCAAAATAACGCGAATGTTGGCACCATAAATTGGGCCATAGATCGGGAATGGTTTGACCTACGGACCTGGGGAGGGGCTCATTCGATTCCTCGTGGAGTGTTCTTCAAAAAGAGTACAAATTTAGGCCACCTTGGCTTTTTTGAGGTTTTTAGGGATTTTACAAAACTTTTCAGAAAATGTCAGCTTTTTTGCTTCAGCCGTTTGGGAGAAATCGTGCGTACGGCGAGCGGCGGACGGACGGATAAATTTTTATTGCAGATTCGGATTCTACACCCTTTGAAACGTAAACCATGAAATTTGGGGGTTAGAATTTTTTTTTCAACAGCGATTACAATGGTTTATTATTGAATAATAAACCAAAAATTGGATCAAATCAAGTAGCCTTATCAGCCCATTATTTCAGTGTCACACGGTTTTTCCTCACTCCCTACAATGTTTTGAAAAGTAGCCCCCAACTGATAGGAAAGGGTGTTTATGAAGTTGCTTCTGTTTTGTAGGCATCCCTTATTCAAGATGGTCCCGACGCTGGTGGTTGGATTTTGCCTAGACCTTCCCAGTCAGTTCTACCGGGAAAACCATCCCTGGAGGGAGCAGTGTGGGTTTTTAACTCTCACTCCCTACTCCAATAACATTCTGACTGTGGCAAGTGAAACTTGATCGCACTTGTTGACAATTAGTGTAGCTGTTGGAAGTTCGTTGACAACATTTTGGTTCAACCACTTTCAATTGATTTGTGGCCTGTAAAGGCGGTTAAAGGCTATAACCTCACTCCCTACTCTCTCACTCCCTACAATATCCAGCCAATAGCCCCTTAAATTGTAGGGAGTGAGATCTGCTTGTAGCAAGTGAGATTTTGACAAGGAAACCTTAGTATTTACTGTAGGTAAAATTAAGCTAATTTGTGCTGTTCCACTCACCTAAATTGAAAGACTTGAGTGGCGATTTCCATGGAGGTTGGAGTCTCAAGAAGGGGAAAAATAGTAGGTAGTATATACCTCACTCCCTACAAAAGTTTTTTTCAAAACGGCGTATCAGCAGTACGGTTCAAGATTATGTGTGCCCACTTGGGTAATATGCCGATAGAACCGCAGTAATTGATTAAAAACAAGAAAATTGATCAAGTTTCATTTTTTTTTTTTTTTTTTTTCAGAAAAGTTGATGCTCAAATGTGACCGAAATTTTGAAATGACCCATAAATCTAATGGAATTTCGTTTTCAAGAGTTCCTTTTGAAATTGAGTTCTTAACAATTTTTGTTGTATATTTTTGGACAAGTGAAAAGTAGGTAATATGTTTTATTTTATCTCGTTCAGTTTCTCTTGTTCCATTAGTGGGTTTCTAGGTTCGTGTCGACGTGCAATATATTGTACAAATTTTGGTAATTTGGATATCAGCTTTTGTTGACTACAAAGATACTATTAAAGTGTTGCTGTATATGGATTCATATTTACTACGTCTTTGGAACGACTAGAATCCAATTTCAAGTTACGGTGAACCACTGATCAGCTGAAGGCTCTTACTTTCTTTCCAAACGGATATACGGTGATGGAACATAAATAGGGCTCTCTGTGTGGCATCAAGAATACAATTACGAGGTACTTGGAAGCGCTAAGTTTTATAATGCACCAGAGACTAAATTGAATAAACACGGATTAGTGATTTAATCATTTGCAAAGTTTAGCGAGTTTACTTATTCTGTTAACCATAATAATTGTGATGAAAACCGTTTTGTAAGTGATATTTCGTTTTTTAAACCAAGTTTTGGATTTTTAATAATTACCTACTGTATATACATTCGCAATCACCGTGGTACACCGCGATGTCAGCCTTCCTTAAGCTGACGGTACGAACTTTTTTGCCACCGCCGTCTTGTGTGTTTTTCAATAGGCCCCAGCCGTAGATTTCGCACCTGACCAGTTCTCCACGAGGAGCCCACTCCAGAACCCATTGATTCATCGGCATCACGGTGCTTGTGTAAATTAATGTGTCCACCTGCACAGTTCAGATGTAGAGAATCAAGTAGGTAATTGGATTTACATCAAACGAGTATTGTCTCCTTTATACTGGGGTTCTCCAACCTGTAGAGTTAGAGAGACTGCTGGTTGGAATCATCATCTTTGAGACGGGGAAATGTTAAACTAATTTTGTAGTTATTGAAATAACAGATATTCACCTGCTTATTTAAGATGGGAGGGAAGGAATTGAATTTGATTGAACTGGCAACTACTACAATACAGCGTCGCCCTATGGAAATCTTATTTACCATCCCGACCAGCCCCCACGTAGGTGATATGACTCTCCCTTTCATTGCGTTTCTGGCCATGACAACCATCCTGCAATGGGAAGAATTATGAATAGGGTTCCAATCATCCGTCACGACTCTGGCAGTTATGTTTCAGTATCAGAAGATGCAGCCCCTTCCTCTCGAACGATCAATCTAGTAGAAGCACTACCACTTAAGGTAATTTACTTAGGAGAAGGTGGGAGGATGAATTTAATCGAAAATTACAATTCATCAAAAAATTAGCTGGTGGTGGTTGTTTTTCCTTTGTTGTATTTTGGTTAATAGTGTAAAACAGTGTCACTTATGCTGGTATTCGATCATACTTTGTTCTAGGACAGAAAAAACTATGGTTCTTGAAAGTCCTCCTCAAGAAATCGATATCTTCGTGTTCCATATTTGCCGTTCTCTCTCTAATACATCTTGGACGCCGAATAATAGAAGCGCTCTGTCTACGTTAAACTCGTTCTCAAGTAAGTACCAACGCTCTAACCGAACCTCTCTTGCTCTTCTTTTTTTCTATTTTTAGCGCAAATTAGGCAAAATAAACAATAACGCAAAATGGTAAAAACAGTACAATGAACAGAAAACAACAAAACTGAGTTTCGGAATGGAAACAAAGATGGTGAAAATCTTGTAGTAATCGATTTTTAGGAGGCTAAGCCCCCTAATTCGGTAGGTTGGTTTTGATCGTCGATTTTGGACGTTTGATAGTGATATATCTGAACCGGAGTTGGTGAAACCGACCATTTTTTAAGAGTTAAGATCTCCGATTGATTGAGTGAACGCTGATTAAAACCTTTGCTCAAACCGGGCCCTCGCTTCCTTGGCTGAACAATTGTTCCTCGTTAGAGGTGTAAAGGGCTCTTTATCCCCCCCTCCTGGACTCAAAAGCTTCGAAACAGTAAGTTTAGAAAGGCTAGGACGGGATCATTGCCATTTTCGATTAAATTCACCCTGAGGGGAAGGAATAGAGGATAAACCCAGGGGCTAGAGGCAATGGGAAGCCATGAGCGAAATCGTCAGACCTAGTTCCGATCCTCTCTGGAGGACGGCTGGCGACGTCTGCAACACCTCGTAGTCGGACGAAAATCCAAGGTGAAATTCCTTGTTTACTTTACTTTACTTACTTTGGAAGGAATAGAGTTAATTGATGAGTAATTGATAGAGTTAATTGATGAGGAACCACTACACAAAAACGTCGACATCTGTGTGCATCTTCTTCTTAATTGCCTGCACCTTGCCATCTCCCTCTCACTGCGATCTTCGTCCTGCCTACCATTCTGCGCCCCAGACCAGCCCAATAATCTCTCAGTTATGTTCCAAAAGAAGCAGCATCTTGTTGCCTTCCGGAGCCAAAAAGCTTCCTCGTAATGCCCACACATACGCTAGGAGTCCAGAAATGCCAGTTGAGTAGCTGTTGTTCGTGTACTTTGGTAGTTTGATGGGGCATTCCCTCATCACGTCAGACAAATATACGTATGTAATATCGATTTATGGGACTTTGTACTTCACACAACTTCTACTGGCCCACTTACAAATACGTCACGTCAGAATATGTTCAGCTTTCTTCTGGATCATTGGGAAAGCAAAACTACCAAATGAAGTGGAAATGCGAAAATGAAATGGGAATGCGAATGGGAATAAACAAACGTTAAATTGTGACCTGCTCTTTCGGCCCGCCGTTTGTGTTTTTGCTTCGGTAGCGCCAAGAAAGAACACTGCTCACTTAAATTTACGTGGAATGAATACCTTCATAGGTATCCTAAAAGGAATTAGACGTGGCCCTAGTACAACGCGATCATTGATCAACGGTCCTCCCCATCAGATCAGAATCACATAGTTGAAATGAACTGAACTCACTAAAACGAGGGCGACATCACTAGTTCCAATAGCAACGACTCGGTAGTCCGGATGATGCACCATTTGCAAAGCGACCTTTTTTGAATCGACCCACTCTGAGTCTTGAAATCCTTCGTTCGATCCGCACCTGCTATTACCTGCTCAACAAATAAAGGAATTGTCAAGATAACATAGGCGTAAATATAGAAAATTACGTTAATAGCCCTTCAAGAAAGGGCTATCAATCGAACAATCATGTTTCAAGAGGCCCTTGGTTCCATTTTCGGTTCCTGGTGGTTTTGTTTGGAAAGTTCTTATTTCTGCTTGGGAATCTGTCATCTTGGTTCAGAATGTTGTGTCAAGGAGGTTGATGGAATGACATCGTAGCACCTTACAATGGCTGAGTAGATTAACGCCCGCAACACCCAAAGTGTATCCCTGACTGTAGAAGCCACCACAGTTGTGGTCCGAATTAGTAGTTTCAAGAATGGTGAAAGGAGAACTATCCATATCCATCACAAAGTTCTCAATTCGGAATGGAAAGTTTTCATATTAGATTGGGATTTTCTCGACTTGGTTTGGAAGGTTCCTAATTAGGTCTGGAATGTTCTCAATTCAGTTTGATTAGTTCTTAAACTCGTTTGGGGAATTCTCAAGTTGGTTTGGAAAGTTGTAAAAGGTGTTGGTTAGTTACTGATGCCAGCAGAAATCCCACATCTGCTAAGAGAAAGCAAGCTAAGGGATTCAGCAAGTTATTTTAGCAGCCAGGCGTTGTAATCAACATACTCAAGCGCGATATGAAGCTGGTATGCTGAATATCTTTAAAAAAATGTGTGAACCCTCTCAACTTGGCTGATGTGGCGCTGATAAAATCCAAACAGCCCTGTTAAATCCAAAATTGGAATCACCAGCCTTATAAACAATCATTATGGCTAATATTTCGGAATATCAAATTTGTTGGTATTCCGTTTCATAAGTACCGAGACGAGCATTGCTGGGCTAGAGATGGCCGAAATATGGCTCTAGAACGAGAGATGACAGTCAAGAAGCTCTCCCAAATCGCTCACGCCATAATGGGCGATCACCAGTCATAATTGAATAGTCGAAACCTAGGAAGGATGATTAGGTATTGTTTAGACATGTTACTAACTAACAAGGAAGTCAGTAGGAAATTATGGAGTCGTTAATTTTACCATCACATCCCAAGGATTCATGCTGTACTTCCAAACGCAGTGAGCAGCTGTTAGGATCCAGTTATGCTCGATGATGGTCCCGGTACAGAAGGGGATCAGTTCGGGCAACTTGGCCAAAGCTACAGTCCACGGTGCGTCAGTGATGTTGATGTCGTATCCACCGAGGTTGATTCTACACAAAACAATAATGATCATTTAATGTAAGTAATGTAGTTGTTGCTTCTGAGTTTATGTTTCGCGAACGTTTCACACGTTTTTTACATTCCAGACTCTGTGCAGTTTGTGTTTTATGTTTGACAGTCTGCAAACCTTCTAAGAGGATTGATTATGTTCAGTTTTATCTGTTTTTTGTTTTAAATAAAATTTCGGACATTGACGAATAGGACAGTAGATAATACCATATCCTTCTCAGCAGTAAAATATCAATGATTTTCACTGCCCTTGCGCTTGCTTTTCATGGCCTACACTTCCGATCTCGGTGGAATTCGACCAGTAGCTATTTCGATTCGTCGTTTAGAAATTATGATCTTCGACCATGATTGTGTCATTAGTGGCTGCTGTGCATACGCAAACCTCAAACTCTTCTAGCAAGCTTGACTTCTATAGTTTTCATCCCATTTCAATGTAGATTTCATGATTTGCAGGGATTCTGCAAATTGAACTGTTCACCCTTCCTCACATCTTTCTAGGACTTTCCCGGCACCTCTGTTAGGGATTAGGTACAGTATTTTTCTAGCCTCTAAAGGGCACTATGATTTAGACTGTATATGATCCTTGAAGAAATTTATCTCTCCTGATCATCCCGAAGCTTTTGTGCGTGCGCAAACGTAACTTCTATTAAGCATCATTTTTCATTCATTTTGACCATTTACATTTTACGATCCATTCAATCGACTACATTTTTCCCACATCCGAATCTCTCAAAGAGTCCATCACAACTCAATGGATACTTATCTCTATCTTCGTTGATATTGCTGATGGAAAAATACTTCAAGCGGCAACACCTCTCAAGGCCTAGGAATTTACGATCCCAATTTTAGCCTGGTCGAGCTTTTGGGCTCGGCTGCAAGCATATCAAGCGGAGACCCGTATTACAGGAATATGTGTACACGAGATTGCTAAGAAACGACTCAAAGGTGGGATAGTATATGTACACACTCTCAGAAAGCCTGGCAGTAATTTCTGCCTTCTCAGTAACTTTGAAGGTGTCTTGGAGTAACCTCAGCTCCTTCAAGGGTGCGCCCTGGGCCACCAAACTCACGTTGTTCTGGGTACTTGCTCATAGGGGGATATAAGGCAACGAGGAAGCATAAAGGGATCGGAGTCCAACTCAATTGGATCTGAATATCAACTAAGTTATATAACTCAACAGGTCCAGAGCTGGAGGGACAAGATACAAACAAAACTCAGGCAAAATAACCCTGACCAGCTCAAGGGAACGCGCAAATGCTCTATTGTCACTGAGGATTATAGACCTTCGTAAACTTTTGGGTCTCCTCACTGGCCACTTGCCCTTAAGGTACCAGCTTAACAAAATAGGCATGGCCAGGACATCAGAATCCGGCTCTGTTGCGAAGAGACGGAAACAACAGATCGTTTCTTTTGTTCTTGTCCTGTTACTGCATCAATAGGATTCCGACATTTAGGAAAGGGTGCTATAACTTCCGCCGATATTGCCAAGGAAACGCTCGAAAACTTCTTTCACTTTGTGAATGAAGAGGTTATTAAAAAGTTTCTGATTTGAAATGGAGATAGCGTCACATCGCAGTAGATCCTAGTGTCTCGGTGAAAAGGGCCTCCTCCCATCCCTTATCGAAAAAACATCCCTTAATGTTTTTTTGAGGAATTCAAATATCACATTCATTTCAGCTGTCACAACTTTGTTATTTTATATGCGAACCCCTCTTTTATAATTCAGATTCGGATTCACCGTCAAATTTCACAACAGGATTTAGAAGCGCGCAAAGATACGTTTATAAACATGAATCTATGAAATCAGACTTTTAATCAATATAAACGTCTTGTATTTACATTGTATTTATATTGATCAGAGACTGTTTTCATAGTCAAAATCAAATCAAATTTCGAATTGTAGATTGTGACATAAATTCAACTTTGACGGAACTGACATCTATTGAGAAAAATTCTTTGTAAAACTAGGGATGATTGGTTGTATTACCTGTAACCTGAGTCGGGTGAATCCTCTTTATACAATTTCGTTGTTATCACTCTGCCCCACTCATCATCCAACCTGAAAAAGCAAACAAAGTGTTACTGGCTACAGAACAGACGGTCCTTGGCGTACCTACTGAAATTTGAAATTTATATTAGAGAATTCTAGTCAAACAGCGTATAACCATATGAACAGTATTTTAAATATTTTCACTCCACAATATTTTTATTTATTCATTTTTGTGGAATTTCAAAAGGATTTACCCGCTCCATACCTACAATTGAATAAAAAATAATAAAACTCATTATATATTATATATAATTTTGTTCCTTTGTTTAAATATATTTGCAGCCGAAATTATTCAGCTCTGAAATACAAAAGTGGAAAACATCTACAACATACTCCATAATATTTACATAGGGTTCACAATTTGCCTAAATTTTAGAACAATTTCTATTTAAACTTAATTTGAAAACCTACAAAACTCGCTCATTGGGCCAAGTTAGGCAATTTGAATGCTTATTTCGATTTGATACATTAGAGTACCCAATGATATTTGACCTAAGTTGAACTCAGTCGTTGTACTTAAGCAAATTCTGCTGTTTAAATCTATTTCAAAACACTTAGAGTACCTCGTTTCATCCCGATTTGAGACAGAAAAGTTGACCAAACTTGAAATCATTGAGATTAATACTACAACGCGACGCTTCATTATTTCGTTCCTTTGTTTTAATCAATCTTTGATATCCAGCTGCTTTCGAAATTTGGCTCAATCAACTCAGGAGGATCATAAACCGAAATCAATCTAAAACGTAATTTTTACAACCAAAACATAATTTAACTATCAAATTTGGATTTGTGATTTGAATGATACCGTTGGCTAAGTTGAAAGAGTAAACAAACCATTGAATAGATACCAGGTTTAAACCGTACAAAATAATATGGAGTTTTTGTAACCTTAAAAACATTGGAAGTTACACAGAAGTTTATTATTAAAGAGATAGAAAGCTGTTGTGTCGAGGAAATCTAATGGTAGACATACTCAAATTTGATTTTTTTAAAATCAAATTCGTAAAATTCATAAATTCTTATCAAAAGTTTTGATTAATCAAATAGATTTTTTCCTATTTTTGAGTAGGTAAATATCTTGAATGTCACGTTCTTTAAGTAAGAGGAAATACGTAGTTTGTACCTTCGTTTTGCTACGCTTTGCAACTTTGGTAGCTAACTTTATCGGTCAGCACTACGTTACGAATCTTCTATTTCACACTTATCCAATCAGTGATTCAATCTGCAATTGCAGTTAGGGGTTCGGCTTACAATACCCATTTAGAAAGACAACTCATTATTCAAACTTGCCTCAAGAATGAGGCTACTACTACTTTAATTAAAGTAGTACTGAAACGGGGAACCTATTCCTATCTGAATCAAATTAAAAAAAAAAAACGACCCTCTAACATTGACAGTTTTTTAGATCTGGTTTTATTGATAGATTCTTCTTTAAATATAATCGCCTAGAGTTGATCGATCAAAATGCCGAAATTACTGGCACTTACCGGATCAATGTTAGCTTTTTGACCCGAATTTCGTTAACTTTGGTCTAGTAGTTTCGGAGAAGAACTTCAGACAACGTATGTCGGACCGACGGGTTTATTCTTATCCGATTTTTAAAATCCACCTATCTTGAAACGCAAGCCAACAAATTTTTGGGTTTACAATTTTTATTTCTTTGTCGAGTACAAACCAAAGTAACCGAACTTTTTAGACTCATCCCAGTACTCCCTGTGTTAATGTCTAGTTCAAATACTTTCACGATCCTAGTGTATTTCCGATTTTCACGAAGTTTTCCTCATCGAATCTTAACAAGTACTGCAGCAGCATTATTCATTCGCAACGTGGTATAATTTTGTGTTATAAATGATGAAATTTTTATTCCAGATTCGAATTTTACGATCGATTTCATGAGAGTTTTACACCTCATTTGATTTTTTCTGGGGCGCGCAATTCGTTCAGGGAGCACAAACGGTAGTCGAGTCACCAAAATCCAATGAATCGGCTAGGGATTGGAATCGAAATCGTATTAGAAAACCCAAAGTGTGACACATCAATTTTCATTGTTTTTCGGCTGTAAAAAGAAACTCTGATTCGGGTGTGAGAACGGTCAAATTCAATCAAATTAAAAAAAGGATGTTTTTGTTTGAATCAGCGTTGAAAAAAAAGAGAATTGATGTGTTACACTTTGGGTTTGCTAACATTTAGGTTTAAGCAATGTTCATGACTTGCCATCTGTGCGTTCGGTAAACGGGTTGCGAGCAGGCGAAAATATCAAATGAAGGATCAAATTTCCATGAAATTAAGCGTAGAACCCGAATATGGGATTTAAGGAGAAACAATGAGTTTTCTTCATAGAGAAACGACGTTTTGTGTGCGTTGCGCACAATTGAGTACGTGCGCGATGCACATTTTTGAGATGCTTGTCAAAAACATGTAATTAAAAAAAAATAAACAAAAATAAAATGAAAAAACCTTTCTATTACTCCATAAATTACGATTTTAAGAGCGTGGGGAGAGGGGGAAGGAGTCAGTTTCGGCTTCGTTTCGTCCCTGTATTTTCGAAGAATTGTCTACAATTGCCACAACCTCGCCTAGTTAACGATTCTTAGACATAAATATAGGTAGTTAGAGTACTACGTAATGAACTATGATTTAATGTGTTTGATTTTCATGAAATTGAGCATAGATTCTGAATTTGGAATATAAAAAGTGGGTTCATCTCAATAGAAAAACGAAGTAAGTGTGCGTTTTCTCTATGAGCAACGTGCACAAATTTAAACTCTTTGTAAAAAAAAAAAAAAAAAAAAAAAAAAAAAGCAGATTTAAACAAATAAATTTTTATAACCCCATAATTACGATTTTCGGACGAGGGGGGGGGGGGGTTAGTTTCGTAACACACCTATTTACAAAAAATCCCCACTGAGTTGGGATTTGCACATCCTCGTCTAGTTAACGATTCCTATTTATTCGGGATACATGTTGCTTTCTAATAGTGAACGAAGTTTTGCAGTTTTCGAGTTAAATCATAATAAACAAATTGAAATACAAATGTATCCTTTTTAAATGATCAGAATGGATAGTAAAGTTTTGGAAATAGGTAGTTGAAGTACTATGTAATGAGGCTAATAAAGTTGCAACTACCAATTTCCGTTGGCTGGGGTTCGAACCGGGGAATTGATTTAAGAGAATCCAATAATTATTTTACACCACATTGGAAATAACTATATCGGTATTAACGTTTCAAGTCGAGCAAGCGGATGAGGTAGATGGGAAATTACTAACGTGAAGGTTTGTTTTAAAGGGGGCTAAGAGAGGCTATGCGTAACGGTTATTATATCATAGCTTTGCCTCTCCCGTGAATTGAAGCGACGTTAATTTCAGGTTGATCGGAGACTGTATATTTCAGTCTGATACCATCAAAAGGACAAATCCTATATTGTGTTTAATACGGGGAAACATGCGAGGTTATTATTGCGTTGAATTTGGTGCCTACGGCGTAACCGCAATTATACGATTCCGTTGTCCGTGTTAGTTGCTAGTGATGTGATACATGCTTTAATAAGGGAGGGAATCAAGGTAGGAATCTATTCCATTTAATAATTAAAGCTGGCAAAAGGCGTAGGGAGTTCAAAGGTTGGGCGGCGGTGAACGCAGCGTGTTTGTTGTCTGTGGAAGTAACGACGGCTTTGAGGAGGTGGTTGTACAAGCCGGGAATGGAAGCTTCGATCAAGTCACACGTCGAGTGAGTCGAGCCGTGTAGATAATTTCGGTGACTTCTACGAATCTCGGGGCTTGAAATGATTACTTAACCCATTTAACTCTGATGACTTCGTGTGAAGTCAAGGCAGACACCTCCCGCGGCCGGGTGAATGCATCTGAAGTTGAAACATCCTTACTCTAATGCGGGTTTGCTCAACCACGTCTGTTGTGACAGCCTGATAAATTCATGTGAAGTCATTTATGAGAAAAAAGTAAATTGTTTACAAACTGAAAGTAGCCATCCTTCCGTTCGGGTGAAATAAAGACCCCAACACAAAAATTCATGATGCCACTGCTTATTTTCAATAACCAACCTTTGTAATCGACCAACAAACATTATTGTAACCCCCCCCCCCCTCCACCGCTCTCAAGATTTGTGGTTTTACTTTTCAAAATACGTAGAATCCAATCCAATTTGAAAATTCCATCCTTTCTTTCCTTCGAAACTACCAAACCAAAGTTGATGAAACTTGGGGTCCAAAATCAATTTGTCTCTGATTGGGACTGAACACACGGCATTCATCTCAGTCAATCCTAATGGGGTCGAAAATCTGAATATCGAAAACTTTCAAAATAAAACTATTGTTTTTATGTTCGTTATTGACAGACGTGCCTTCAATGAATCGAATGATCCCACCCAGACATCATTATGTCCACCCGTTTGGTCTTCCAAATGGCCAGAACTTTGTTCTAGAACAAAAAAGGGCACTCTTTAATGAAACAAACTTGCCACGAAAAAATGAGTTTTGCGTCGGATTTAATGTATCTTTTTTCTCTGAATCGAAGTGTGAGTCTCTCTCGGACCTCCTTGATCAAGTAGTGAAGGACTTTCAGACTGAAAACTTCAATTAATAAGAAATTATCGCTATCTATTGGTTAGGCCCTTCTAAATAGGTGAAAGAATTTGAAAATCTCTTATTTGTTAAGCGAGAAGGCCCGAGAGATCACCATTCGATTCAGCGAAAAAGGATCCTTAAAATCCGATGCCAAACTAATTTTTTTCGTAGCGAGTTGTTTTGGAAGAAAATCATCGATTTCGCGTTACGAACCCGTAATTTTTCCGCATTCAAGAGTAATTTTCTTCAAAAATTCCACTTAACAATTTTTTTCTCTTACACCATTGAACAGCTGAAATTTTGGAGGAGTTCTTAATGGGAAATGGAAATTATGAAACGTTTTTATTGTGAGGGGAAAGAAGGAAAAAAATTGTTATTTTCGTTAATTCTCGAAATTTTATCTTCAGTCATGTTGAAATTTTCTCATTTTACCTTAGGGAAGTTGGAAATTTGACGCTCTTTCCAACAGTGTCCTGAAAATTGAATGGTGACCCTCTCGGACCTCCTCGCTCAACAAGTACGGAATTTTCAGACTGTAACCTTCAATTAGTGAGATATTATCGCTACCTGTTGGTTCTGCCCTTTCGACTAGCTGAAAGAACTTTGAAAACCCTTATTTTTTGTTAAAAAAAGATACTTAAAGTCCGATACCATATTCATTTTTTCGTTGAACGTTTGCATTGGTTGAAAAAAAAAAATGGATTTTGCGGTGTAAGCCCACGGTTTTTTGCATTCAAACGCGATTTTCCTCAAAAAATTCCACGCGAAAAATTTGTATTGCCTACACCATTGAAAAGCTGAAATTCTGGAGGAGTTTTTCGGGTGAAATGAAAGATGCAAAACGTGTGACTCGTGTACCGCGTACCTAAAAAGGTGAACAAAAGTAATTTTCTAATTTCAAGTCATGTTCAAATTTTAGTATTTTACGTTAATGAGGTTGGAAATTTAACGCTCTTCCCAAGAGTCTTCTCAAAAATTGATTTCAGGGAGTGGTTTAAGGGAGTTTTAGCGATTTTAATGACGTAACGTCGGAAATACGAAAAACATTCTTACAAGTGAGATAACTCGGAAACGAGGTTTCTAAAAAGAAAAGTCTATGTGGCCTTTTCTGTTGGAAATTACTTCTGAAATCAATTTTTGGGCCATTGGGTTTGTTACACGCTGTATAGCGAAACACTTCCGCCATGTCTTGTAAATGCTAAAAGCGGAGTTATCTCTCCCTGAGTACCTTTCATTGCTACCGCAGTTCTCCCGACAGAGCGTTCTCGTATTTGCGCATGATCAATAGACGCTTGATTTAAAATAACACTTTCCATACTCGACACAGAGAGATCACGGGGAAAGTCACGAATGACCGGCTCCCAGTGATCACACAGAACGGAACGAACTGACTACGCCTATTATATTATATTAGCTCCATATATTATCTTGTGTGGCTATTGTTATTGTGAAAACTAATTCAATTAACTCCGATATTCACAAACTGACGTGAACTATCCAAAGCAGAACAATATCTATCAAATACCGGGAATAGAGAACTTCAATTGTACAAGTACTGAGTGTGCGTTGCGAGGGAGACCTAGAGTTCAAGCGCCTTTGTTCACAAGATTCAGAGACCATAACTCGGTGAGACACCTTATTGGCGAATATTCTAGTTATGTGACCGCATTGCAATTGAAGTGTACGATGGAAAAACCATCTCTGTCCAACTGATCTAGCTTTTCAGATTTCATTATACATACACATAAAATGTGTATGTGCACTTGGTAAAAAAGATCTCGGTACACCCCAAAAATGTGTAATTTTTTAAAAACTATCCAGGATGTCTAGGTTTAAGACTGATATTTCCGATTGGAAATATCGAAGAAAGTCTCCGTAAGCAAACTGGAGTTCATCTGAATTGGTAGCAACTATCAGAGGTCTGGAAAAATGAAAATTACGGGATCAGTATTTTCCTGATTGCCCCTTAGGCTAAATGCCTTTAAATATGACCCCTTGAGTAATCATCATAACCGCTGCCCTGCTAATTGCGATATTGCGAGTCATTGTTCCAACACCCCCCCCCCCCCCACGTGTTACAAATTAAAACTTTTCCTCCAGTACAGTGCATCGAAAAGTTTTGAACGATTAAAATAAACATAACGTATTCAATCCCACTTCATTTCTACATAATTCATTCCCTTACTTGAATGATACTTCATTATTAATTTAATTATACTCCAATTATAACGCATTCCCTCATTTGAAATCCGGTAACATAACATAATGGGCATGCGAATACATCCATACGTGTGCATTAAAAATGTAATTGAGGGGTTTCTTCCAATAACGAAATAAGTCCAAAAACGCTGCAAATTCTTTCACTGGGGTTTATTATTCAATGATTCATGATTCGAATTTCTACTAAGCTTTGGAGTGTGTTTGTTTCACAGGTGATAGAGCGATTATTGAATTTCAGGAGATATGCACAGAGCACTTAAACCGGTTCTCAACCAAAATACCTATTTGGATTGATCATTTGATCATATTTGTGTGCCTCCTGAAGTTCAATAATCGCTCTATCACCTGTGAAACAAACACACTTCAAAGCTTAGTAGAAATTCAAACCATGAATCATTGAATAATAAACCCCAGTGAAAAAATTTGCAGCGTTTTTTTCAAGAGCGATTACAATGGAAAAATATTGTAAATGTGTATTGTCGAAAATTTTAAATTTCTGTAAGACGGAGCATGCATATCAGAATGCTTCAACCCGTTTTTCGGCTATACCTTTTAGGAGTTCACTCCAGTATCCACATTCACTACATCACTTTGTTTTGATTCCAGTAACCTAGTGATGTAGTGAATGTAGATGCAAATGTTGGCACCATAAATCGGGAATGGTTTGAGCTACGGACCTGGGGAGGGGCTCATTCGATTCCTCATGGAATGTTCTTCAAAAAAAGTCCAAATTTAGGCCGCCTTGACTTTTTTTGAGGTTTTTAGGGATAAGTGAGAGAGCTGGCTCAAGAATTTGGGCGTCGTCGGACCAACATGGATTTTTCCTGAAAATTCCAGATTTTTTGCTCCAGCCGTTTGGGAGAAATCGTGCGTACGGCGTACGGCGGACGGACGGAAAATTTTTATTGCAGATTTGGATTCTACACCCTTTGAAACGTAAACCAAATTTTCAGGGGGGGTTAGAATTTTTTTTTCAAGAGCGATTGAATAATAAACCAAAATTGAAAAATCAAGACAGAGGTGCCATTTTATTCCTCAACATGCAAGCAATGAAGGGGAAAGATTGTCATCAAACATTGGTCTGTTGACAAGAAGAAAATAAGTGATAGGCGTTTCAGACAATAACCAAACAAGTCCGTTCAATCGGCTGCTAGAGGACCTATGCGAGAAGCTACTGCGTCTCAGTTTGCAGTGTTATTGTCACGTTGCTTTGCTGTGCATTATGTTGATTTATATAATAGATCCAAATAATAGATTAGGTTATCCCTTCAAAATTAACATGCGTTGTGACCAGCAACCAATATAACACACATAAATACAAAAATCATTTGTTGAACAAACCTTAACTAAACAGCTGAAGTTCTGCAAGAACACAACAAATTCACGTTTCAGCATTTCATTTTCAAATATTTAATTTACCCAGTTTGCGATTTTTGGTTCATGGAAGAAACCCCACAATTGTGTACATAAATATTGGTAGTCCTCATAGAATCAGGTCAGAAAGAAATCATAGAAGTCAGTACTGCTACAATAGCCTATAGACCTACGAACTTGCCACGGATCAGCTGTCACTTGAAGCAATAAGTTATGAATTGATAACTTGATCAATTGATTGATAGTATTGATACTATTCACTGTTCTTGGTTGATAAGTTTTCCTCAAAAGGATTTTCGCTCAAACATGTATAAATTACGCGAACTCGTTTATTATAAAGACGCTAAGAAGGTAAAAAAAAACCCGAGTCGATTTCGCAACTGCGGTGTTTACTGGAAAAAAAGTATCAGATGAAATCCGTTTTGTTGGAACACAAGCTTCGTGACGCGGAGGATGTCTTCACACCAGGATATGAAAACTTTCCCATAACACAATACACCGCGAGACGGGCCTCGGAAAAAGGTCTTTTTTTCCGTGTGTTCAGCGCAAAATCAATTGTCTCCTCGACATCTCCGCGCGTAACTTTAGACGAGACGAGAGGCCGTTTTTAATTTCCAAGTCTTCGTCAGCGAACTGGCTCCGGTGCTCGGTATCCTCCGTTTCGCTTTTGTTTCTGACAACGAATCCCGAGCAGTTTAATAATTTCCTTAATCGAATCCACAAGGTTTTCCTTTGAGGCAACTTCTAAGTGCGTTTCTAGCCTTCGAGATTCTTTTGAATTTACGCGTTTTGGCTGGAATTTATCCCGATGACTCAAATAACCCACCACTGTACATTAAACAGACAACACTACAAAAACGCTGCAATTCATTGAACAAATATATATTACTTCCATGAATATACAGGGTGGATTCGGATAAGTGACGAAAAAAATTGTCTGTTATCTGCATCAAAAATGTAGTAAAACCCTACCAACCGAACTTTTCTATTCAATCCGTTTTCTAGATATAATTTTGCTTCCGAGTCTACTAAAGTAGCGGAAGCATTGTTTTCACTTTCGGAATGTAAAAATTTTTTTTGTCTCCAAAATCAAAAATTCGCATTTTGCGTTTTAGACCTGAACATTGTAATTCAAAAAAATGAAAATTTTAATGTGTGTAATGGTCCTGTAAGTGTCTGTCTGTGCGCTGTCAGTGAAATCCTTGTTACGGCAAAAGACCGATTTTCGATGAAATTTTCAGGGAAGGATAGTTTGTTAGAAAAACCCGATTTCGATATTTTTCATTCCTGCATAACAATAAATTTACCCTAATTCAATATTTACTTCAACTAATTGAACGAAGTTCTTTAGTCAATAATAATTTTCAATGATCTATAAAGTCATGTTATGGATACGAGGAAGCTATGTGCCACACCCACTTGGCAGAGGTTTGGAGACAAAAAAATTTTTACATTCCTAATTGAACGAAGTTCTTTAGAAAGTGAAACTGGCGAAAACAATGCTTCCGCTACTTTAGTAGACTCGGAAGCAATAATATAAATAAGGAATACAATAGGCCTACAAGAAAGGACAAATGATATAGAAAACGTATACTTCGCGAGGCGAGAACTAGCCTTGAGCGGCCGCATGCAGGGTAGTTGACGAGGCGAGCTACTCCATTCGAACTTTTGGTTTATATTTGCCAAAACGGCCTCCATGACGCCTATCCCAATATAACCACAGCTTTGAGAATTTTTCTTACAATACCCGTGTGTGTAGCATCGAATGAAAGAAGTTTTAGAAAACAGGATTATAAAAACCTACATCAGGAACTTGACAGGACAACAACGACTAAGCAACTTGGCCATCATATCAATAGAGCACAAAATAGCTTCAGCACTTTCTTTTGATGATATCATTAAAACATTTGCAGCAAATTTTAGTTTCTGATTTGCTGATTTCGTTGCAATTAGTTCTTTTTCAGTCTTTTCTAATATATGACGAAAGGTTGATCGAGTACGTTGATCGAGAGGGAACAACGATTTCTGTACGATTTTTCCTATCCATTGTACTCGGAAGTACAATGTACAAGGGAATAGCAGCAAATACGGCAAACACTCAAATAATTCAAGGAAGGTTGTAATATATTTTTTTATCCACTTACATTGGTAATAAACCTACCTATCAGTAGGTATAAATATGTACTGTATTTCAAAAGTATAAGTAGTTGTGTCAAAAGTAGGTTGAATACCTACCTAAGTGGGTAGGTATTCAATAATAAAAGTAGCAAGTATTTATTGAAGTAGTAAGTAGGTCTAAAATAATACATAATAACATTTTTGGTTATTAATAATAGGTAATGTTGCGTGTTACTTAAAAACATTACACTAACTTCACATTGGTAGGTCCTTTTTTCTTAATACTTAATACTTTCTTAATACAGAACTCTTAATGAAGTATGCCGGGTGGATTTTATACCAATTCTAGCGATTGTATACCAATTTTTTATCACCTCGGATCGTGCCAGTTCAGCTGCAGCGCGGAATAGCTGAATGGGCCTGCCCTGACGTGATCTGACCTTGACGTGACTCTGACCTGACTGTGGTCTGAGTCACGTCAAGATTGCTCCTATGGAAACCAAACGGGGTGATCCTCACTCACGGGCGCGGTAACGTCAACATCAAATCTTCCTCCAGCAGGTCGCACGGCAAAATAGCGATCAAAACCTGACGTGACCTTCCCCCTGAATGTGAATAACGAAGTCAAATCTCGTCTAATTTTAGTTTCTGATTTGCTCATTTCGTTATAATTCGTTCTTTTTCAGTCTTTTCTAATAGATGACTTGCCCTGCCCTGAGGTGATCTGACCTTGCAGTGTGAATGGGGGGCCCCTTGACGTGACTCTGACCTGACTGTGGTCTGACTTCCCCGCTCGAGTGTGAATCCGCCTTTAAGCTATTTTTCTAGGGAATTATTACTATTAGAAAAGTAGTTCCTATATTTTTGATGATTAAGACATGGTACTCTGTTTTCAAGTTTATTTCAAAGGGTCTTTTGTGAAGTTGCGCCAAAAAGTAAGTGTTTTCGAAGTTTTTGGGCTCCTAAAAACTTGGGCTTCGAAAACACGAAGTTTTCGGGCGCCGCGGCCACACCCTAGTATCCCTCCGCCGCACAGTGGTTGATAAACGCTACCTATGAGTATTTTAAACTCAAAAGGGTTCTAAACTCGTAAAATTTGGTATACTGAGGTGTTGTGCAAGAACCCGAATCTGAAAGTTAGTTTGTTGAAATTCTTGCCAGAAGTTCGTTAAACGCATTAAAAAAGCTGAGTACCGAGTTTTCCCAGACCTAATATCATTATTGAAAGGGGCTTCGTGGTAGAATAAAAAATTATCTGAGTAATTATAAATCAAACTCATATGTAGAACTTATAATGTATGTCCTGTGATACTTAAATTTTACCACAAAGTAGGTAGATAATATCACGATAATAGAACAGCGGGTGATTTCAAAAAGTTTGTCACATCATTTGTACGAAGTATCCATCACCAATATTATTTTGACAAACTAAATTACACACAATAAACTCAAAATAACTCAACAAACACAAATAAATGGTTACTTTCTTGCTAGGTATGAAAATGAATTTTTTCCGATACCTACATTATCAATAAAAAAGAAGTAGGTAATATAAAAACGAATTAAATAGGTAGTCAAGTAAATAGGTCGTAATATAAAAAAGTATATTGCAATTAGTAGAGTTGGCCTGGCAGGAACTACTTTTGAAATAAGTACCTGCGACTGACTTCTGCAAAATCAGGTAAATCTCGTAAACTAATACGAAAGCTACGGAATCCATTTTGGTAAAAAGAGTGTCTATTGGATTTTCTTTGCTGAATCGAAGGAGACCGAGAGATAAACCCTGAGTAGTTGAAACAGTAAAATTGTAATCTCACCGTAAATTGATTTCCTTGCTAGTTTTTTGCTCTTAACTCGGAAACGGTAGGCCTCACAAAAAAACTGTCGAAATAAAAAATGAAGCTGACAAAATTTGCTACAAAATTGTTCATCCTCATTTTTTTCCTATCTTTAACAGTTGAGGACATATTCAAGCTTAAAAGTAGGAAAAGATTTAAAAAAAATTTAAATCCTTGCATACCAAATTTGCATAAAACCCAGTCAAATGCAGGTAAATGCAGTTCATTCTGGATTCGACATTTAGTGCTACTGTTCAGGAAAAGATATACGTCCATTTCAGGGTCAATAAAGGTCAATATCGTTTTTGGCAGTCTAGAGAAATTGATGTGTTCATCATTTACCCTGAGTCCGCAATTCGTCTCATGTTTCCGAAGCTATTTCAACAAGTAAAATCATAATTATTGCATTTACTTACCTATCCTGGACATATTGAACGAGAGAAAACCGCTTTTGCCTCCAGGACTTGTGACACACAACTGATTTCAAATATAACACTGGGCTCGTCGCTCCTCATTATCTTAGGCAAAATCGCACCTTGATCTTTGTCGACTCAGCCAAGATTACAGTCTATTGATATGATGAAAACAGCCTTTGTCCACCGTTATGTAGGTATTAACGTTGCCCCCCGAGCATTCAGCGATTAGATTGAAGCATTTTTATTTTATCTTTTTGGGCTCATAGAATAGCGTTTTCAACCACTGTGCGCCGGCCGCCTCGTATAGGAGAGCGGGCGGTCTCGACCAGTTCTCTCCTGTCTGTGTTCGGGCGCCGCGGCCACACCCTAGTCTCCCTCCGCCGGCCGCCTCGTATAGGAGAGCGGGCGGTCTCGACCAGTTCTCTCCTGTCTGTGTTCGGGCGCGCGTCTCCGGCAGTCTACTCCGTGTCGTGTTCGCGAAAAAAGCCTTCCTTCTTTATCTTCCATCTATTCGGAACGTGAATCTTCATGGATTGGTGAGTACCAAGTATTTTCCTACAAAATCTCTAATCAAAAATCATATACCTACGCTGAGATTAGGTAGGTGCCGCATGTTTAGGAAGTCCCATGCAATGATTGGTCAATAGAAGGATAGGTAATAGATTATAATTGGTCTAGTAGAGGTTGTAGTACCAGCTAAGCCCAAGAGGAATGAATAACATGATACAAATCCGTTTCAGACTTTTCTCAGACCGAATTCGTGGAGAAAAACCAAAGGTTTTTCTTTACTCTGATAGGTAGTACTCCTATTTTCTCTCGAACCATCTTCGTTCTTAAAGTTTTATTATGCACGAAATATATCGAAAATAGTTCGCTGATTATACGTATATATTTTAACTAGAGTATTTTTGCTTCCGAGTCTACTAAAGTAGCGGAAGCATTGTTTTCACTTTCGGAGCGTGAAAATTTTTTTGTCTCCAAAGTCAAAAATTCCACTCGCATTTTGCGTTTTAGACCTTTCTGAACAATTTTGGTTCCGTGACTGTCTGTGTGTCTGTCTGTCTGTCAGCAAATCCTTGTTAAGTGGCCCACACACTATCCGACAATCGGTGGTGGGGGGTGCCGAAGGACGACCCCCTCTCCGCACTCGCACCTGAGTTGGACGGTATGTGGAAGGGACCCAACCGTCGGGCCCGTTGGTTGACTAGAACCACCCGACATCAAACGGTCGGGTTCCCCCACCTTCAGTCCCGAATGTTGGCCGACGGTTGGATTCCGAAGTTATAGTCCGATTTTGATGAAATTTTCAGGGATCGTGCGGGTTAGGGTGTAAATGGTCCCCTATAGGTTTCATGACCCCCGGATCAATAGTAGCCTCTGCGCATGCGCAAACGTGAAATAATGGTTATGCGCATAACTTGGAGAGTTCTTGACCAATTTCGATGAAATTTCCAGGGTTTATTGGGTTTGATGTGTGGATGGTCCCCTATGAGCATGACCCCCGGTTCAATAGTAGGCTCTGCGCATGCGCAAACGTGAAATCCTTGTTACAACCATAACTCTGGGAGTTCTTGACCAATTTCGATGAAATTTTCAGGGATTGTTTGGTTTGATGTGTAGATAGTCCCCTATGAGTTTCATGACCCCCGGATTAATAGTAGCCTCTGCGCATGCGCAAACGTGAAATCCTTGTTACAAGCATAACTCTGGGAGTTCTTGACCAATTTCGATGAAATTTTCAGGGATTGTTCGGTTTGATGTGTAGATGGTCCCCTATGAGTTTCATGACCCCCGGATAAATAGTAGCCTCTGCGCATGCGCAAACGTGAAATCCTTGCCACAAGCATAACTCCGGGAGTTCTTGACCAATTTCGATGAAATTTTCAGGGATTGTTCGGACTTATTAGGTGTATTTTATACTTTGTTCAATAGTTGAACATGCCTACCTTTATTTTCTCAGTTTATGCTTCAGCATAACAATAAATTTACCCTAATTCAATATTTACTTCGCCTAATTGAACGCAGTTCTTTAGTCAATAATAATTTTCAATGATCTATACAGTCATGTTATGGATACAAGGAAGCTATGTGCCACACTTGGCAGAGGTTTTTCAAAGGTATTTTTCAGAAAACCACGTTTTTTTTTACATAACAACCAACGTTTCTCCACTTTAAAACAACTTTTGTACTTTTGACCACATTTTCGGATTCTGCGTGAAATTTCCTTTACGACCAATGCACATTCATAATCATAAACGAACTCCTAAGGACCGCAATTGCAGTTCAAACATTGAAAATTTTAAAAAAATTGCTATTTTTTGAATTATCTTTATTTTTACTGCACTTCCAAAAAACGTGCTGGAACTAGGGATGTTCCAATATTATCGATATCAATAAATATCGATATTTCTCTTGCAATATTTTCGATATTATATCGATATAAGGATTTCGATATTATCGTGATATCGAAAGATTTAGGTGAATATCGGATTTCGATATTGCATTATTTTGAGTTAGCTATTTTAATAAAAATTCGGGTTTTCAATCGCAAATGGCAATGATACGTATTAGTTTGATCCAAATACATTTTTATAAATAAAGAATCTAAAATTTCATTCTGCCCATGTATGCATGTAAGTTTTGCTAAATATTATCTTTGGGTGAAAAGGTTTGTGTTTCAGTTATGCCTATTCCAACAGCATATTTGCAATATAAAGTTTTAAAAAATGTACCAGAATCATATTGCTCAAATGATTATTTCTGTTTTCGTACTGGAAATTCACTGTGTGATTGTTTTGGGTAACTTATATTAGCTAAACTAAAAAAAATGTTTTCAACCAAATTTTACAGTAAGGAATGAGCATTGCTTCCAATTTATATCAATTTACCCAATTTTCTACATTATAATTCATTATAAAATCAGTTTAAGACTGTAGTAATATAATCACGTGAATACAAAGAGTTTTGTCATAAAATTGTGAGCAATCATAAAAATTGCGTAATATCATTCGATATCGATATTTTTTTTGCGATATTATCGGTGTATCGATGTTGATGGTTAATATCGTTATCGATATCGAATATCGGAAGACCCTCGATATCGGAACAACCCTAGCTGGAACTTGTCAAACCTCAGGAAAACTTGGAAATTTAATCAGCTTCTTAATGTTATGGTCAACTTTGCGATTCCGCGTCGACCTCATGGAGAAATTCCAGTTTGAAGGCAAAAAAACGTTAGGCACTTTTTAAACAGCAATCGAGGAATCCCAGGGATAAAAGAAACAGTTTGTGGTATGAATTGGGAAAATGATTAAATCAGCAGAATAGGTAGGTTACAAAAATAAAGTGATACTACTTTTCTAGAAAAATGATCGAAAAACATTTGTAGTAATCAGACTAGTGAAGTTTAAATAAATCAGATTAGTAAAATTTAAAAGAAGTCGCGCTCACAACGTGTTTTCAAAATGACCACCATTGTTTCAAACATGATCAATCCCCTCCTCTCTTCATAGAATGGGAGATTTAGAACTGACGCCCTACATCGGGATTCAGTAGTCACAACGTGTTTTCAAAATGACCAGATCGCGCCATAGTGAGTACATCCTAATCCGATCTTGCCGTGCTCCGTCTCCCAAACATTTTCGTAGTTGTGCGCCATATGTGATTCACGTTTTAAGTGTCGAAACGGTTCCTTATACTCCACTACATCATTGAACCATCTATTCTGGTGAGACGTATCCCCCCCATCAATTTTACGATAAATGATTACCCCCACTTGCCAGGGATTGATTCGCCTTTTTCTTTCTTGTGGTATAGAAATATACCGCGTTGCTCGTTGTGCTGATTTTCTTTTATTTCATTTGAAGGGTTGACGTCGCCCGTTTTACATTATTTCTTATTTTACCTTTTTCTTGGTTAGGTAGGATATGATTTATTGTCTTCTATAATAAACCTTCAGTCTACTGCGAAACAAACATTTAATAATTTTCCTAACCTAACCCCAGGTTTCGAACATTGCGCAAATATAACTTTTACCCTTTCTCAATTTTATATAAATTGAATTAACGTTGGTAACCGACGTTATTTATCGCCTTCTTCATGTTCTTTTCAAATTAGGATACTTTAAGGAACCTACAAGGGCGATAAATGTTATGCACGTATCTGTGTTTATCATGTCTGGGTACATACACTATCTAAACGCGGCGCTTCTGTGGGTAGTTATTTTATTCTAGATGCAAGATTAAATTATAGTTAAAAAGAGGTGGATCGCAATTCAGCAAGTTGGATTGATTAGGGAAGAAATTGGCGTATGTGTGTTTCCATACTTGGTAATTGACTTTAGAATGACTTCAACTTCAATATAATTCCATGGACAACAACTTTCTCTAATATCTTTTTACGAAACAAATATCAATACCTACAATGGGGTAACATACTTATATCGGCTCGATACCACCGTCATATCGATTACATCAATGGATAGATATGTGTAGATAGATCAATAAACGCTACACACTATTGCACAAGGGGTTATTATTTCTGTATTAGGCGCATAACTCTTTCATGTAAAAATTATCCACATTTATTATTCAGAATTCAGAAATTTGATATCCAAGAAAACAAATTTTCCTCTCCCAAAAGTGAAAACAGCCGCTTCATCTAGACTCGAAATCAAAAATGCCATAATTTAACTTAAAATGCAGTCATTTTACCAGATCGGCATTTCCATGAATCGAATTTATTATGGTTTATGGTCCCATAGAGTTTTATTTTATTAGAATAATTTCGATCCGATCTAGTTGAACGCAGAAAATGATGTACGTATCACAGATATTGTTTTTTAAACTATTTTCTTAGAGTGAAAATCAGCCTTTGCGTTATCATTTGTAGAGTTTCATGTTTCAATTGTGGTAGTAATTCACTCTATAGTTAGTTATTTGGATTGAAATTAGAATTTTAGAATTCACTCATTTAAGTATACATTCAAAGTTGGGTTACTTTCCTTAGGCCTCCAGGTTTCCTCCATGTCCTCGCTGCCACTGACAACTTGTACATCCAGGATTATGGCTGACCCATCGGCCTTACTGGCAACGATGTCTGGCTTCTTGCTCCGGTAACTCGGCCTACGATACAATCTTTTTCTCTCCACATCCCAGTCATTGGATGACAATGCACCAGCTATCGGCTTGGCAACTGCACTTGACGGAGAATGCAGCCACCTTGAGTTCGTGGACACTGCTGCACCACATGATACAGGCTCTCAGTTTACCCCGACAGGTACTGCGGAGGGTGTCCACTGCCCCACGACTACCTCTGGGACACCTCACCGCTGTTGCTAGTGCAGCCACCCGGAATTCACTGAATCAGACAGAGCAGTAGCAAACTCATCAGATGAGATAGATTTTGGAGCAGTTGGAGTTACTCGATCTCACTACAACAACTGCTGCCTGACAAAATCCAGGTCAGCAGCAGCGCGGGCTACCTCCCAGCTAAAACACTGAAACTTACACACCTTTTTTACAATTTTGGTCTTAGAGTAGTCCGAAATGAATTTTTTGTGCTTCATGTTTGGTTTTACACTCTCTATTGACAAATCCTCGTTTCAGGAAGATGTCCTTGAAGTAAGAAAATTATTTTTTTTAAACCCTCCGTTATACACGTTAGGTCATCTACCCATCACATCAGTGCATACGTACAATCATTTCCACACTATTGAGTTACACCCAGAAAAAATCCACCGCCCAATAGTTGTACTATTGGTTTCAGCTCTATCCCTGCACAATCGTCGACCCAGCCCGCGACGTCGTAACTTTCAACTCGGAAATAGACGTGTATTTTTATTTATTTGTTTGATTCCTTCAAACTCCTCGAGCTTTCTCGACATTTTTTTTTTCTCTTCAACTGCTCCGGTCGATATGGAATAAAATAACAGACGGGAGACGAGGAATCTTGTCCAAGTTGACTCTCAAGAGGCAGCTGTCGTTTATTTAATTTTTTTTCCGCCGTTCTGCTCGAATGTTTTGACGCATCAGCGGGAAGGTGGGAGGGGTTACATTTATAGATTGTGGGTATCGAATGTCACTTTTCTAGAGGAGAAAGTGAATTTGTTTCTGATGAACTAGAGGACCCGAAGAGAAGTTTGTGTGAGTAGAACACCTGGCAATCGCTCTAACTTTTCTTTAATATACTTAAAAGTTCTAGTCAGTAGTACGATTGTATGAGCGAGTTTTCACAGTTTTGGAATATTTTAAGTTTGAGCTGCAAAGAAATCGTTTAACTGGTTTAATCAAATCAAATCAATCAAATAATTTTTATTGTTTCAGGTCAAAAACCATACAATAAGAGTTCCAATTACAATGATAAACCATATTTACTTCGTAATTCCAATTCAAAATAAAGATCAAAAACAAATCTAGCACCAATTTTCTTCTGAAAATAATGTGTAATTATATGTATAATACTAAACATTTTTTTCCGATTTCTTGTGCACACTAATATTTTTAATTGATAATGATAATCCTAGACAAAGTTCTCTTATTTTTCCAATACATAATAGTGCCTACAATTCCAACCCTGCATCCTCTATCGAATGGGCCTTAAATCTCCTCAGTTTGAGGTATGCCAACATAAAATTGCCCAGCATTAACACCTCTGCCTCACTGCCACACTGCAACAAATCACCCCAGATACGCTCCTCACTAACCCTACGACTTCCAAAGTATTTAATTCTCACTTGCCCGAGAGTGGGGCATTCGCCGAGTACATGTCGAATGTTTTCATGCTGGTGTGTGTATGCACGAGATACACCGAAGCTGTTGGTCGACCTTCACAAAATCCTTTCCCACAAGGGTTGAAAATTGCCGATCGCTGGACATTCTTATGTTCGCCGCGGTTCTCTTAATCAGCATGGGTAGATCGAAACCCAGGTAGGCCGCGGGGTGCCCACTGGAAGAGCTGATTAGCCGCGAATACATTCGACTATATGACGAAAGCTGAATCATTTCCTTATCTTCGTAGCTTGTTTTCAGCTCATAGCTGTATATTATAGCTTTTCTCGCTATAAAATTTTCTTGTTCTAGTCAGTAGTGTGATTGTATGAGCGAATTTTCACAGTTTTGGAATATTTCAAGTTTGAGCTGCAAAGAAATCGTTTAACTGGTTTATATCGAGCTAGTTTTCGCGGAATTGGGTTAGAGTCATAAAAACTTGCGGACTGGCTTCAATCGGACCTTATTCCATCAAATTAGGTCATAAAATGCCATTTCTTCTAGTTTTTTGAGTGAAATTTCACAGGCTTTAAGAGTTATTCTGTAATTCAAGAGAAAGAAGTATGAGGCCAAAGTTGTTCGATGCAAACATAGGAAGCATTTAACGCTGAGCCAAATTAGATTCAACAGACTTGACTCAGACCAATAGTGTGGTGACTATATGATTTTGAAAACTACCTAAAAAGTATCTCAATTTTCAAAGGGTTGTTACGACTTAACTTGTTTGAAAGCCAATTCAGAGTTTAGGGGTGAAACCACTTAGTTTTTCCACCCTCCAGGACATTGGACAATACGCACATTTCTGTAGTATTTTAAAGGTTTAGGAATTATTCGCAAAAACCTTTAAAACGTGGCATTTCTGGGCGGCATTGTCTCATGACAAAACTTGATTTCGTTTAAAAAATTCACATTTTTCTACGTTCAAAGACCGATTTCTCTGTCAAAAATTGCTTTAAAAGAACATTTAATAGACCAATAGAAAGCTGATGAAATTTAGATGTTCTTGCCGTGTAACTAATCAATTTTACAGTAGGAGTGGAGGTGAATAAACATGGAAAATCGTTTAAAAAGCAGAAGGCGGACAAAAATTCATTTCAAGTCTAGAAAAAACCCATATTCGACTTGACTTAGGAGGAAATTTTATAGAATGAAAATTTAAAAAAATTAACGTTCTTTTCAACGGTATAATTTAAAATTTAATTTATTCAGTAAATTAAGTGAGTTGTGGCCATTTCAGTGAAGTAAGGTCAGGAATAAGAGGAAAAACGCTGCAAATTCTTTCACTGGGGTTTATTATTCAATTGGCTTGCGTTCATGATTTGAATTTCTACTAAGCTTTGGAGTGTGCGTGTTTCACAGGATAGGGCGATTATTGAATTTCAGGAGATATACATGGAGCACGTGAATCTGTTCTCAACCAAAATACCTATTTGGATTGATCAGTTGATCATATTTGTGTGCCTCCTGAAATTCAATAATCGCCCTATCCTGTGAAACACGCAGACTCCAAAGCTTAGTAGAAATTCAAATCATGAACGCAAGCCGATTGAATAATAAACCCCAGTGAAAAATTTGCAGCGTTTTTTATTGAACCTCAATACCCCCCCCCCCCCCCACATTAAAAACTACAATATAATTTATCAAGTCCTTTAGCACTCGTATTGCGTTAAAACTTCCCCAAATCCAAATTTAAACGATGTAGGCAAAGGTAGACAGATGTAGAGGGGCACACAAATATCATCAACTGATCAATCCAAATAGGTGTTTTGGATGAGAACCGATTTACGTGGTCTATGCATATCTCCTGAAATTCAATAATCGCTCTATCACCTGTAAAACACGCACACTCCGAAGCTTAGTAAGATTCAAATCATGAACGCAAGCCAATTGAATAATAAACCCCAGTGAAAGAATACTTATTTACCCCAGTAATAATATTGAATAATAAACCCCAGTAATAATATTGAATAATATTTACCTATATATTACCTATCAGAATGCTTCAACCCGTGTATCGGCTACTAACTACACTACAAGTATTCACATCGGCTATCACTCCAGTATCGACATTCACTACAACTCGACTATCGGCCGGACATCACTGGGTTACAAACAAACAATAATAAACCAAAAAACGCAAATGTTGACACCATAAATCGGGCCATACATCGGGAATGGTTTGACCTACGGACGTGGGGAAGGGCTCATTCGATTCCTAATGGTATGTTCTTCAATAGGAAAATATTTAGGCCGATTCGACTAGTTTTGAGGTTTTCAGGGATTTTACAAAACTTTTACAGCCCTTAAAGGGCACTTTAAATTGAGTGAGGGAGCTGGCTCAAGAATTGGGGCGTCGTCGGACCAAGATGGATTTTTCCTGAAAATTTCAGATTTTTTGCTCCAGCCGTTTCGGAGATATCGTGCGTACGGAAAATTTTCTTATTGCATTCGGATTCTACACCCTTTGAAACGTAAACCATGAAATTTTCAGGGGGGTTTGAATTTTTTTTTCCAGAGCGATTACAATGGTTTATTTTTGAATAATAAACCAAAATTGCCATCAGGTAAAAATTGTTGCAATTGATCCCTGAAGTTTCGTTGTTCTTGTACCAAACACACTGTATACAAGCCGTTTTTCGAGTTTCCTGTGTGAAATTTCTCATCATTTATGAGTTACGCTATAATTCAAATGGAAAACGTATGAGCTATAAGCGTTGGGAAGCATTTAACCCAGAGCCAAGTGAGATTTACCAGACTTGATTCAGAAAAATAGTGTGGTGGCTACATGATTTTGAAGGCTCGAAGTCTAAACGCCTAAATTTTCCAAGGTTTTTAACTATTTTTTTAACCTACTCAATTTGATTTGAAAGCCAATTTGGAGTTCCACCGGCTGCAATATTGGATCGCATGCGAATTTCTGTAGCATGTACAGTTAAGAAAATATTTGCAAAAATCTTTAAAATGTGACATTTTAGCCATCGTTTTTAGTCGTCGAATGTCGGATTTGGAGAGGAAAAGGTGAATTTTAATCCCTCAACTAGAGGACCCAAAGATTACTACAGGTGAGTATAACACCTGGCGATCGCTTGGAACGGGGTTTTAATGCGCTTGAAAGTTCTAGTCAGCAGCGTGATTGTAGAAGCGAGTTATCGTAATAGTATTTTATTAATAAATTCATTAATAACATTTACAAATATATTATATTTTGAGTTACTTGAAATTTGAGCCGCATAGGGCTTACAGGTTTATATGAAACCAGTTCTCTGTAGTGAGAACTTTTACAATGCTGGATCAACTTCCTAAGCTTAACTTCCTAAGCTTAGCGCTGTAATTGTCAAAAAATTCAGTTAATTGAGAGTTCAGTGGCTGTTTTCGACCTTTTTCTAATAATTTGTTTTTCTTATTTTCAGAATAGACGGAGCCTCTGGTAGTTCAAGGTAAGTTCAACAAATAATTCAACACATTATCATTTATGACAGATTGACTAGATTAACTTGGCAATACAAATTCCGTATGAGAAACATAATGAAGCTTTCTAAGAATGGAATTACGGTCAGTGATATTGATGGAACACTAACAAGTCTTACGAACATTGAGATAGTAGAGGAGAAGGTCCAAATATGGGCTAGCTTTTGAAATTCTGATGTAGTTGTCACGTTTTTGAAGTTTTGAGGGATCTAGAACATTGAGCCGTACCTTTGACTAATATTCTTGAAATTTGGAAGGTTCCTTGATTAAAAAATCACTTTTTCATATTTAAAAAAAAATATTTTACGAAAATGTAAAATCGTAATATTAAAAATAGGGTCTAAATATGGGCTACCCCTGATTTTTCATATAAAATGCATTCAAAACATTAGTGACACTAAAATAAATTCAAATTTGAAATACAATTATTACAGTATCATTGTGTCATTTGCGAAAATCACTTATATAGACATTTTGTTAACAACCTGCACTGTGTGTGCACATCCATGGCATGTGGCACACTGCACCCAGTCCTCCCCATTCCTGACCTCAGGAAACAGGCCCTCGCAGAAGAGACATGAAGCATCACTTCGTTTTGGTGGAATTGTGGGTTGTGGTAGCTCAAAGTCAGAGTCTTTCAATGGTGGCTGTGTGTGATCTTCAGAATCAGAGGAACTATGTGAGCGAAGACGACTTTTTTTTCTGTTTGCTCTTTGACTTTTGAGAGTTTTTTCTTTTTTTTTTCTTATTTCATTCTCGCCACGGATGCCTTCTTTTCGTCAATTTCGAGCGTTCCAAGGACCGTCAAAGTTCCTCGCAGTACGGTGTCCCGGTGACCAGTGACGCTCTAGTTGACTTTCGACCCCTGTTGGATTTTTTTTTCATTCAGAGTTGGTACAGGAGCAACATCAAATGGTGACCCTTTTTGTAGATGTCTGCTATTTCGCCTGAAAGGTGGAAGGGAAAACTGTCGGGTCTCATCTTGGCGTGGATGAAGCGACAACCACGTTTGCTTCAGAAGAGGATGGAACTGCTGCATTCCCTGCTTGGGAAGTAGATGTAAAAGCTCCCGGGTCTGCAGGAGAGAAGAAAGGAACTACAGCCACTTGAGTGGATGGAGTTATTGGCGTATTATGTTCCTCATCAGCTAGTTTGGTCCTCAGGAGGGGTTTTCGGACCTCTCTGACTAGCCCGTATTTAGACCAATCCCCTCTTCATGAAAACAACATGGTCGCTATTACTGAAGCTATGCAGAAGGTTGAACGAGGCACTAAAACCCTTCTCCAACTCAACGTTAACAGAGCCCTGCTGCCAAATATCACATGCATTCAACAGGCTAGTGGTAAAAAATGATATTGTACAAACCTGCTGGAAGTTTGACAATCGGAAAACACGAAAATGGGAACTTTTTTATTCATTATAAATATACAGTTTGACTAACAACGACGAACTGCTCGTTGCTCGTCAATGGGAAGTGGGGGAACAGTTTCACGTCTTTCCCGATACATAGCAACACCCTCCAACTCCACATCAAAAACTAGCCCATTTTTAGACCGTGGCCTGTTTTTGGACCTTCTCCTCTAAAAAAAACTGCCCCTACTGAAGTAGAACAAAATAATAAAAGGCCCAACTTTCTTTCAAGATACAAGCTGAGAATAACTGATTGCATAGAACTATTGAAAACCTTAAGCTTATGGGCTGCCAAAAATAGAATACATAGAAAATGTAGATGCAGCTGTTGATATTTTTGACTAAAATCTTAATGCAGCGAAATCCAAAGCGGTTAAACAAATAGCAAACAGTCAAATAATGGGAAGACAAACGGTAAATATCCTCGAAACATTCAACTTTATCAGGCTTGTGCTTTGCCCTAAACACAGATACATGTATTAGGAAGCAAATTATTACGGTTTAATAGAAAACAGCTACCAATATTCGACTCATAATTCATAATTCCTGTTAAGGGAATAGAATTATCATAGGGAATAACTAAACTAGTTACGACCACAGCCGATTATATATCAGGGAAAACGATAGAAGACAATGCAGATGTAATGACCAGACCATCATGTAAAATACACAATTTGAGTACCCAAAGGTACATTCCCTAAATCTTTTGTGGTAACGATAATTGCAACAATGTAAAATATACTGTATATTTGGCACTACGTGGAAATCCACGAATTAAATAAAAGAAAACACGTAACTATACAACTATTTGTAAACGGGGCATTCACGGTCCGATTTTTCATCCAATTTGTCATCCGACATCCGATGTTGGAGTGTGAATGGGGTTGTTGGCTTGTTGGAAGTCTAGTTGGACCAGTCGGATCATTGAGAGGCCCAACACGAAAGTCCAACATCCTACAAGTGACGGAGTCGGAACGTGAATGGTGCTGTCGGATCCGTAAAGTTGCTACAAGGCGTTGTTCGGCACTTACACTATCACCCATGATGGTATCTTTTTTACTAATGAATGGGCCAACTTTTTCAAGGAAAAGCGTGAATGCGGAGTTGTCCATTCGGAGGTAGTTTTTATAATCGTCTTCATCGACGATGTGGAGCGCCATTCGAGTCACAGTAGTTAAAACGATCTTCGAACAATTCCTTGACCCAAACCTTTTTTTTTCTTTTTTAAATGACGCGGCCAAAATGCATAAAGCTGCTATTTTCCGTTTTTTTAAGCCTATTGCGTGGCCTGCACCCTGAAGTTGGATCGCTAGTTGGAAATCAAGTTGGAGTGTGAGTGGTGAAAATAGATCCGACTACTATTCGTACTTGTTGGATGAAAAATCGGACCGTGAATGCCCCGCTTTAAGTACTTGAAAAAGGCGCGGAGTTTACAGAAGAGTGTCCTCTTCCACAAAAATTGAAACACAACGTTTTAACTCTTTTCATTTTTGGGAAATCGGGGACGTTTTCTTCTAAAAAGCTCTTGAAAAACTCTAAAAATTCATTTTTCTTGACATATGCAAATTTTGCTTTGTATTTTATTGTGATCGTATCGGGAATGCTGGATTTGTTATTCGTAGCTATCGAAAATAATAAAACCAACCGAAGAGGACAGTCTATTTCCACAAAAATTGAAAGACAACGTTTTAAATCTTTTCATTTTTGGGAAATTGGGGACGTTGTCTTCTTAAAGCTCATGAAAACTCTAAAAATTAATTTTTCTTGACATGGGTTTCCACAATTCCGTGGCGAATGATTTAGTGCGTTTGTTAGATAGTTGCAAATTAAACGTTATGTAAAAAACTAGTTCTTATACTAATAAAATGCTTGGGGAGTAGAATTGCGAATCGCTCGTGGAGGTATTAATTTGTTTATTTACAATGCACTTAATTGAGATTCGCTCGTCGGAGGACGTGCGTATGCAAATTTTGCTTTGTATTTGATTGTGATCGTATCGGGAATGCTGGGTTTGTTATTCGTAGCTATCGAAAATAATAAACCGACAGAAGAGGGCGAATATTGAGTTGGAGAAAAAGGGGATGAAAACGCCAGGAGAGAGATTGCGGTGACGAGATGGTGTCGTGAAAATGGGAGGGGTGAGGTGCAGTGGCGGTGAACAGGAGGGGCAGCAGCGGTGAGCGGGAGGGTGACATCGCGAAGAGGGACGGGGGAGGGCGCGCGAGAGAGGATAAACCCTGGAATCATTAGACCTTAATTGGTGTAATGGTCCATTGGAGAGAGATGGCTCTGATAGGTGGGGAGGGGTGGGAGCGAGAGGGTGGGAACTGTTATTGGCGTCGGCGGGCGGGCGGGAGCTGTTATTGGCGTCCCCCCTTCGCGGAGGTGGGCGGCGGCAGAACCTGGAGGACGAAAACCTTCCCCCCACCCCCGGGCCGGTTGACGAGGGGGAGGCGGATTTTGGCCACGCCTCCCGGCGCTCGCCTCAGTCGCGTAGTTGCCACGCCGGACGACGGGCCTTTCGTCGTCAGCGCTCGACGATTTTATTTCATTTTTTTAGTTTTTTGAACCAACGATACATTTCGATTTTATAAATCGTCTTAATTCAAACATGAATCGTCCGCGTTGCGATCGCATCGCTTCCACGTGATCGCTCCACTCAATTTCCACCTTGACCTATCAACAAAAATCACCAAAATCCGAAAAAAATGCACCTTTCGCGCGTGATTTATTGACAATTTGTGTCGTTCACGGTGGAATTTTTTGTTGTTGTTTTTATCTTTCAGTTCCGTTCAACAATTAAAAAAAACAGTGGCAAGTGACGTTTCTCGTGTAAAAACGAAAGTCGGGTGAGTGGCTCCGGACCTGATTATGCCCGGCATGGAAGCCGACGCCGACAACAACAATCGCGTCGCCGGCCGCAAAACGTCGTTGAAAATGTCGTCGTGCAGTTGGCACGAGCACGTGTACGCGAGCCCGCCCAAGACGCCGACGGCCCACTACATCCGGGACATCCTCGGTTGGGACGACAACGATCAGCCGCTCAATCTGACGACGCGGACTTTCCGCCCGCCGGCCCCCGACGTCAAACAAGGTGAGTCCCGAGACAATAACAAAGCTCGCTCAGTCAGTCACTTAACAATGTGTCCCTCCGAGAAGCATCACATTGTTATGTAGAATGCCTGTCATTTTCGGGACCTCTCCAAATTGGAATCCTTAAGTGGAACTCGATCTCTTCGAAGAAAATCAGTAATCCTTGACCAAATGATTTCGAACTTTCATCGCGATTTTCGAAAATTGTTAATGCCATTCACTCCAAATTATGATTGGGATTGATTTGGACCATGAGAATACTCATAATATCACTTCAAAACATGAACATTTCAAAAATGACGATTTTTGGAATATCATTGTTTCGTTTCTTCTAGAGCTTCGAATTTCGAATATTTACCAGTAATTGTGGGAAATGTAAACAAGAATCCTTTTTATTGGTTTTCCACTAATTTTGTGGTCTATTATTCTTGAATTTGCGGGTGTCCTTTGAAGGTAGTTGTCGAATTTGTCCTCATTTTCTCACAGATATTACTTAATATGGTCGGTCAGAAAACAATCAAGACATATTTCTTGGCACTGTCTCTTTTTTACATCATGAAGACTGTCCCTTATAAATTTGGACACGATCGAATGTACTTTGCAGGAGTAAAAGAATCCAAAGCAACCAAAACTATGATTTGACAAAACAGTGTTCAAACGTTTCGATAGTAAACCTGTCTATACATATACATAACCACCCTTTATACATCACATATTCATATGCATAGAGCTCTTATACATAGATTTCTTCGTGTAGATTTATACCACCACTCATGCAGCATGACCATATGATCGAATTTCTCATAGAGAGGGTGCAATTCTATCAATTTTTCATTTTACGTTTTCAAGGATTTTGAAAATTCATTTGCACACCTACATTTATCACTTCCAAATTGATGTCTTATGGGAACTTGGTCAGTTCGAACAAAATTCTTGACCTAATGATTTCAAATTTACGTGACGTTTTGAGAACAGAACATTCTCCTCGAATTACGATTGATTCGGACCACCGAAACACAGTCAAAATACTCAATCACTCCAAAACGTGAAAGCGCTGCAAATTACTATACACAGGTATATTAGTTCTGTATTGGATAATGCCTCCAAAGCGGATCACCGGGCTTGCCACAATGTAACATGTGTGTCTTAACTTGTAATTGACTTTTACAATGTCTCCGCATTTAATGTAACGCTATGAACACCGAACATAAAGTGTAAAAGACTTTGTTGAAGATGATATCGCAGTACCCACAATGGTCTAATGTGCTGTAGATCGACGCATCTTAGAAATCCACGGAAGAACAACTGAAATTGAACTAGATAGCATAAAATTCCTATCGACGCTTCACATGTCCGCAAATGTGTAAATACGGTACGAAAAACTTGATCGTAGACGGTGATATGATATACGAAAAGCATCCATCTTGCAACAGGTCCTGTCTCCAGTCAGTTTTAGCATCCTCGCGTTTAAAGACAGATCTGAGATTTGTGAGCGGACGGAGTGGTCTCATTCGATTCGCGGAACTAATTTCTATCTGAATCAAGCAAAAACGTCGAAAGTTTTTGAAATTATGATTATTTGATTGATTAATTCATAAATATAACACGTCAGGGTTGATTGATCAAGATACCGACATCCTGGATCGATGCTAGCTTCTAGAGACCAATTTTGTAAACTTTGGTTCACCACTATCGGAGGAAAACTTCGGACATGGCATTTTATTTGTCGAGTTTTGAAATGTACGTACCTCGAAATAAATCACTGGGTTTATTATTCAATTGGCTTGCGTTCATGATTTGAATTTCTACTAAGCTTTGGAGTGTGCGTGTTTCACAGGTGATAGAGCGATTATTGAATTTAGGGAGATATGCATAGAGCACGTAAATCGATTCTCAACCAAAATACCTATTTGGATTGATCAGTTGATCATATTTGTGTGCCTCCTGAAATTACAATGGAAAAATATTCTATTCTATAAATTTCAGATTTTTTGCTCCAGCCGTTTGGGAGAAATCGTGCGTACGGCGTACGGCGGACGGACGGTCAAAAATTAAGTTTTTATTGCAGATTTGGATTCTACCCCCTTTGAAACGTAAACCATGAAATTTTCTGAAGGGTTAAATTTTTTTTTCAAGAGCCATTACAACGGTTTATTATTGAATAACAAAACCAACAAATTTTGAGGTTGTTTAAACATTTTATTGCAGAGCTACCACTTTCAAACATTCATCCACTATCATGGGATATTCAAACAAAAATTCGTATTGTTTTCTATTAATTGTTTATTTAATTAATCTTAAATTTAAAATACTTTTGTAAACCTAATTTCGGACATTTTCCACCGAAACTTACATCAATCACGGAAAACTAAATTTTCCCAAATCATAGGCGACAGAGTCGGTTTTTCAGAATTTTCGTTCGAATCGCATTCAAATCTCGTTTGACCGTTCGTGGTGCTGGGAAAGTTAAATGAACGTCAAAAATCACCGGATGGCCACAAGATCCCCATTTAAAAACCGCCGCGAGATTTTGCTTCCTTCAACATTCCGATATTTAAAACAAACTGAAAAACGAAGGTATTTCCTCTTTTCGTGCGGTGACATTTCGAGAAAAATACGGACTCCTCCTAATTGCGTTGACAACAAAAAAAGGGTCGGCCCGCTTGTCGAGAATGTGAAATGAGAAAGATCTGGTTCGTTCCTCATTCGCTCTTTATATTGAGCTTTTTCTCCTTCTGTTTTTTTCCTCGGTGATACTTAACGGGAACAAAACCAAACGGGTTTGACGTGTGTGGAGAGAGGATGCGGGCGCGAATGAGTAGATAAATCAGAGACGTCAAAAAGACATTTTGCTCCCGCGGTCACCGGTTTCATTGAAAATTTTGTGTTCCTCCCCCCCCCCCCCTCCCCCTCCACTTGGACTATTCCCAAATTCTATTGGTCGAAAAATACACCCTCTAGTAAATGGCAATTTTACAACTTTATTCCTCTTTGACGTCAATTTAAAATTCCTCAGTAACATGTATGTATTGATCATTGCGAATCAATGAATTGACGAATCGATGAATTATTGAGCGAATGAATGAATAGGTGTTTATTTCCTCAAAATTACAGTATGTACAAAACATTAGAAATATACCTTAGGAAATTTAAAAAATAATAAATTCAAACGCTCTTAAAAATTGGAAATTACCTCACGCTGTGGAACTGCGTTCCGTGTTGCGTGGGGGAGTCAAAAATCATCGAAATTTTGTACAAAGTAGAGATTAACTAGATACATTGCGGAAAATTAAAATTACAACTGACCTTTCTCACAGGAAATATAATATATTATGTAATACCTAAGCCTATTTGCTGATCAATGTATTCAAGACAAAATAACTTCAATATTTATTAATGCTTCGGGAATACTGGGTAGGAGTGCGTAAATTAGTCTTACAAGACGTAGATATGAGCTTATTACAACGATTTAAGAGACAAAAATGCCACATATGCTCTCGCTGATATGAACCCCTTCCGAATGTGAGCAGACATGTATGGCGGGTCAGTCGCTCTAATCGAGTATATAAATGTGATGGAAAATTCATCCTTTTTCAGTAGAATCTCTTTCAGAACCATAAAATATGTATTGTATTGTATTTATCTAGTTTTAAAAAAGTTTTAATATTCTACAGAAAACAGGAGGAGGTGTGAGAATAATCAACGTTTGAATATTTGATTCTTGAACATGAACTTCAAATAGTGGTACAAGGAATCGCCGTATGGTGCTTGTAAGCCGTGCTTGCATTGCAGTGTCTAACCTAGGGATTTTTGGCGTCCAAGGTTGGCTTAACTGAATTTATTTAGTTACAAATGATGGATTTCAGATCAGAATTGTTTCGGCTGTTAATTAGCCAACTATCGAGACAACCAAACTGTAACTTCAACTGTAAACATTCCCTTTGGCAATCTACGGACTATTAGGTAGTAGGATAAATTAGTAATTTCAGAAATCTGCGGACGGGGTCAAAGTTAAGTTTTAGAAGAAATCGCTCAAACGCTCAAAACGTTGAGACGTCGATCAAATCAAGGAATTTTAACGAAACCGATGAATTGTTTCAGTTTTGGATCGTTCATAATTCTGAATTTTCTATGGAGACGATCAAATTACGTTCACACCTATAAATCCAATTAATGAGGAAGTGTTTAATAACCTTATAAATAAATATTTAGCTATGAACAATCAAAATCTTCGTTTTAGAAGAAATACGAGACTCCCTCGGGCGAGTAGGAGAGAAGGAAGAATAAATTGATTTGGTGGCCACCTGTAGCCCAACCCTACTACCCAACTTTCTACGGAAGTAAATCATGCTTTTATGATTTTAAAAGAAAGCATCGTCCGATAAAAGTCCTTGGTAGTCTACAAACTACGAGTAGGTACATTAAATGTGTTTTCCGACAGTAAATTAGCTTAAGGATCCTTTCAGCTGGTTCTGGGCCTACGCACCGCCAAGGAAAAACGCTGCAAATTCTTTCACTGGGGTTTATTATTCAATGATTCATGATTTGAATTTCTACTATGCTTTGGAGTGTGCGTGTTTCACAGGTGATAGAGCGATTATTTAATTTCAGGAGATATGCATACAGCACTTAAATCGGTTCTCACCAAAATACGTATTTGGATTGATCAGTTGATCATATTTGTGTGCCTCCTGAAAATACAATGGAAAAATATTCTATTTGAAAATTTCAAATTTCGTAAGAAGGAGCATGCATATCAGAATGCTTCAACCTGTGTACCGGCTATAAACCCTTTTATGAGTTCACTCCAGTATCCACATTCACTACATCACTAGGTTACTGCGATCAAAAAGAAAAAAAAACGTCTTGTGTTTGTTTTGATTGCAGTAACCTAGTGATATAGTGAATGTGGATGCAAATGTTAGCACCATAAATCGGGCCATACATCGGGAATGGTTTCCCTTGGACCTGGGGAAGGGCTCATTCGATTCCTCATGGAAAGTTCTTCAGAAAAAGTCCAAATTTAGGCCGCCTTGACTTTTTTTGAGGTTTTTACGGATTTTACAAAACTTTGACAACCCTTAAAGGGCACTTTAAATTAAGTGAGAGTGTTGGCTAAAGAATTGGGGTGTTGTCGACCAATATTGATTTTTCCTGAAAATTTCAGATTTTTTGCTCCAGCCGTTTGGGAGAAATCGTGCGTACGGCGTACGGCCGGAAACATTTTTATTGCAGATTTTAATTCTACACCCTTTGAAACGTTTTGAATATAAATTCAAATTCAAAATTCGAATTCGTTCAGAATATAAATTGTCAGAATTCGAACGGAAAAATTGCAAATTAAAATAAAGGCAGATAACAAATTTGTTAATGAGAAACAGCAAAGATACAAAAACCACTGCTAATCATGTTTCATTTTATTAAATTTCAGCCCTAGGGTTTCAGCAAAAACATCCTTATGTCCAGCTTGAAAGGCAAAAAGCGCCGAGTTTTAGTTGGGTTAGGAGACTGTGCTAGTTGTGTTCACTCGCATAATAGAACTCAAAATCAAAAATTATCAAATTTTCAACTGTCTCGACTGTTGCCAGCCGTTCCAATAGTAGAGATAATAAAACAGTAATTTCGTGCTTTCCCTATGGCAATCTACTGACTTTTCCTAAGGTAGAAGAGGGATTTTAGAAATCCGTAGACAAGGTTGCCACTGGCACGCTGACGCTCATTAAAACCTGCAATTTTCATTAAACTCCTACGGATAAAGCTTTTTTTGCAAAATAATGATGTCTTACTGGGCTCTTGATTGCAATAAAACTAACCGCTTTTATACCCCATTATGTGGGGTGTATTATACTACGATAATGGATTGGAAAATGGTGATTAAACGTATTTTTTCGATCTACGCTTCAAATTACGGCAAGATCAGCACACTAGAACGTAAGAATGCTTAGATGGCACTAAAATGTAGGATTGCATATCTATTCTAGCAATGTTTATGGCAGCAACAACATAGCTCAAGGTAGAATCAGTGCAACATATTTACAGCATAACCCCGCTAATCCGGCATCCGATAGTCCGGCACCTGCAATAATCCGGCATCGGTCTTTAGAGAATTGTTTTTTGTACTGAATAAAGCTTGCAGGGCGATTTCGGCAGAATTCGAGGGTAAAATCTGCTGAGGTCGGAATGACTCGGCATTTTTGACCAATCATCGTTTGTTTTCAACATTTTCTTCACTGCCAAAATCAGAGAAATCACGGTAGAACACGTAAAAATGGTTTGGTAACTATTAATAGCCCTTTTAACTGTCCATTTTAGCGGTATTCCTCTGTCCTAGCAAAAAACGACTATTTTAAGACAACATTCAGTAATCCGGCATTTTCGGTAATCCGGTACTGCCGAAGTCCCAGACGTGCCGGATAAACGAGTTCCTAATGTAGTGTGCTCATTCCGAACTTCTATCTGTTTTGTTCTTTGGTTGAATTCTTTTCTTTTTTAAATTTAGAAGTTCAAACATCTGGAAATGATTTTAGTTGAATTATTGATCGATTGCGTAGAACACAAAATCAAAAATTCATGCAAATTTTCCATTATCATGACTGTTGGCAGCCATTCCAACAGTAGAGACAACATACCAGTAACTCCAAACTTTCCCTGTGGTAATTTACGGACTGTTTGTAGGGTAGACTAGGGATTTCAAAAATCCGTAGACAAGGTTGTCACTGTACCTTAAGACGTCATATGCCGCAGGCATTTATTTAAACCTCCAATTTTCATTGAGGTCCTATGGATACAATTTTTTCCGCGAAATGATGACGTTTATTGGGTCTTTTACTTGCAATAAAAAAATTGATTATATACCCCATTATAATTTAATAATTATATTTCTATCTACGTTTCAAATTACAGCGAGATCTGACCAGTATAACTTGAGAAAATGATGATTGGGTGGAAAAAGATGTAGAATGGTATGTGGATTCTGGCAAGGTTTAGGCAACTCAATCAAGTTAGAATCACTCCTAAATCATTATATGCAGTGTGCTCACTCCGAACTTCTATCTGTTTTGTTCTTTGGTTGAATTATTTTCTTTCCTAAATTTAGAAGTTCAAACATCTGGAAATGATTTTAGTTGTATTATTGAACGGTAGGGTAGAACTCAAGATCAAAAATTCATGCAAATTTTCCACTGTCTTGACTGTTGACAGTAAAGACAACAAACAGCAACTTCGAACGTTTCCCACGGTAAACTACCGACTATTCGTAGGGCAGACTAGGGATTATAGAAATCCGTAGACAAGGTTGCCACTGCACCGTAAGATGCCATAAGCTCACACGTTAAAAGGTTTTCCTCGAAATGATGACGTTATTAGTCCTATAGGGACTCTTGCTTGCATTTAAAAAAAAAAATCGTTTTTACACCCAATGATATGGGGCTTATCATATTTTGATAGTGGATCAGAAATTGGTGATTAAACGGAATTTTTCCATCTACCCTTCTAGTTGCAGCGAAATTGAATCACTAGAATTTAAGAAAATGATGATGTGGTGGCACTATGATGTAGAATTGTATATCTATTCTAGTTTAGGCAGATAGCTTAAGGTACAATCAGCGCTAAATCATTATATTTAGTGTGCTCACTCCGAACTTATACCGGTTTTGTTCTTTGAATGAATTCTGTTCTTTTTCTAAATTTAGAAGTTCGAACATCTGGAAATGATTTAATACCTCGATCGACACGCACGGAAGCTATCACGTCCGCCGAACAGGCTCGGTCCCGTTGATATCAATAAACGACTGCGGGGAGGACGCCCTTATATAGTCACGAACCAAACCCGCCCACTCGGCGGAGCTCCTACCGAGCGATTCCATCCGTTTTTAATCTTATCTTAATTGGGTTCCCCCTCAGACGCCGTCTCTCACCGGCGCGTTCTGGTTGTGGTTTTCCCAAACGGGAAACCGGTAGCTCCGCGAATAAAGGATGACAATTTCTAAACCAGTCGCGGTTCATCTTGTGGTCGTTGGCATTCGGAATCCTCTCGACATTTCGAGAGCTCGTGGACGACGAGAGGAGAGAAATTCTTCGAGTTCTCGCGCGGATCAGATTCAGACGCGAAGAACGTAATATATGGTGCGAGGCTTCACGTAACATTCCGAACATGCATTCAATTTAGATGGAACTTCATAGATAAACGTTCTTTGTTGGTTGTTGTATATTAGCCTGACCAAGGAATGAATTCGAGAAGCCTTTTGGTTCATTTCAACAATAAATCCTTTATAATATAAAAAAGTTTTAATTTTCAAGATTGAGGAATTCAAAAATTGGCTTAAAAATTATCCGTCTGTATGACGTCCGCAGTTCGGAGCTTTTCTCCAAAACTTCTATACCACACACAATATAGCTTGGATCAAAAATTACATTTTGTGTCTAGTTGGGGCTAAACTTTTGACAACACATTCTGTCAATTTTAAATGGAGCAAACGAAAGAGCTAAAATAATTCTATACTTAGAATGCCGACAACTTTCAAAATAAGACTGGAGTTTTCATGTTCTTTATATATAGGCATCGAACAGGTCATTCATCGCTTTCCAAAAAAACAATATTCCGCTTACTTAAAGAAGAACGTGAGTACGAATGTGATTGTGACTTGTCTAAACACAGAAAAACTGCCTAATGATTATCATATCAACTGATGTGATTGCAGTGGAATTTTGTTTTCAAGAGTTTTCCGATAGAGTTTTTCGTAGCTTGGATTTATAGAAGGAAGGTGCTTTAATTTATCTCGGTGAATTTCCTCTATTCGTGACTTTCTTATTCGTGTCGGTGTACAGTATATTGCAACGGATACATTTATGGGATACATCTATGGTATCAGATGGCATACAGAATTAGAGCTGTCAGGAAGTAGATGAACGTCCAATTTTCAAATTAAGATTGGAAGCTGAACCCCAATTTTCTTCTCATACCATAATTTTTAGTTCCCATTTAACGTTCAAAGTGGATTGGTTAGTACAGATCCGTTTGTTGGCCACCGAATGCAAATCCAAAGTGTGCGAGGTTGGGATCGAATCGAAAAACCAGCTCGTTCTGAAAATAATGGATTTAGGAGACCAAATGAATCAGAACAAAATAGATCTCCGACGACCTGTCAACTTGAATTGCATTCTACGGATAGCATTTCGTAAATTTACTGTAACTACAACTGTAACTTGTTGAAAACAACTCCTTGAAATTCTTAATTTTGTTATCTCAATATCCAAAACCTTAGAAATGGCTACTTTCTGATGCCTCCACCAATCAACAAAAACTTCGCTTCTCCCAAAAAACAGGTTGTTATTAAGTATATTTAAATATTGAAACGAAATTTTCTCCATAAATTTACATTGTAAAACTTCATTTTGGTATACCATTCGAAAGGTGCCATTATGGGATATTTTTCTAGACTACACGCATTACAGAGCCTCGACAAACGTTTGAAAATACAATTGTTTAAAGCGATTTTTCTACAATTGAATGTGAGCAACACAATCTTACCGCTAAAAAGAGAGAAAATTGAACGTTCTTTGACACGGTATAATAAAACGTGAAGTTAATTGTTCAATTGAGGGAGTTACGGCAATTTTACTGATATCAGGCGAAAACAAGGAAACAATTCTTAAAAGTGGCGTCCTGTACTGCATGATTTAGTATTCAATGTGTTTACATTATGGGATGATTTTCTCTCAAAAATAGAACCGCTTCACCATTCAATTTCGTCGTTTTATCATAATGTTGGCGGTGATTCGATAGTGAGCGTCACGTGTTCCGAAGTTATCAGTTCTGAACTGGGACAGTTGATGAACGGTTCTCATCGCCCATCCATGAGTATTAGAAAGAACCGAGTTCGATTCTGAACTTTTATTTTTATGTCTTTTGAAGATGATTGACAATCCCTTATATTGCACCCATTTGGAAAGCTCTTGCTGTATATTTTGGTTCATGATGTAACTTGGTAGTAGGTGTACTTCATAATTAGTGATTCCATAGTGAGTGTTACGGGTTAGGTTCTCACCCCCTATCTGTGAGTATTAGAAAGAAGCGAGTTCGATTCTGAACTTTTACCTTTCATTTTTATTTCACGTTGTGATGAATATCCCTTATATTACACCCATTTAGAAAGCTGTTGCTTTATACTTTGGTTCATGATGTAACTTGGTAGTAGGTATCCTTCGTAATTACGTAGTTTATCCGAAAGAAAACGATAATTGAACGATAAACAACTTGTTGTTCAAATGGTATGTAGAATTTATGCTACAATCCGACCGCTGAACGTGATTTAAGTCGGGTAATGGGGTATTAAAGGGGGGGCAAAGCTGGTGAAAAACAAAGTTGCTCGGTCGGGGTCATTTGTGAGAACCGTTTGAGAGAGAGAGAGCGGTGGTTAAATGGGGGGGTCGGTTAAGTGGTGGGGCGAACGGGTGATGATTCTCTGGCAAAGGGGGTGTGGAGGAGGCGAAGGGGTGTAATGCAATAAAGCTCGGGCGCAAACAAGGATTAAAGTGGGCGGCCGCACGTTTTCGGGAAGGGTAGTAGATTAAAGAGGGTGTATCAGGGTGGTGGGAATGGGGAGGACGGGAAGCGCCCGTTTCCCTTTGCCGCCCCCCCTTGCCGCCCCCGCCGGCGTATAACGCTTCCCTTTTAACGGCGAAAAGAGAAGGGGGGGTAGCGGAAGGTGATCGATTTACAAGGTTGGCCTCTGTAGTCATAGCAATCAGGCGGCTAAGCGCCCCCTTCCCCACTTAACCTACCGCCCCCCCCCCCTTTTCCCTTATCACTGTTGAATTCAACGGGGAGAGCGGTTGAGCTTGCCCATCTTCAACGGCGCAATCCTCCACCGCCCCCCCTGCCGCCCCCGTTAACGGTCGGGAGAAGGCTATCTTCTTCAAACCCCCCCCCCTGCACCGCCCCTCTCTTCTCTACCTCTTTTCAACCCTATAATCCAAACTGTTGAAAATACTCTCCCAACGACCACTGCCGCCCCCGGCGCCTCGTCCCTTCCACGCCGCCCCCCCGATGCCGCCCCCATGCCCGCGCCCCCCAAAAATAAAAACGCGACTCTTCCTCTCTCGTCTTCTGCTTAACGATCCTTCCCCCCTCCCCTCCCCTCCTATCACCCCCCACCACCACCACTCCACCCCTCCCTTCCAATCTTATCACTCATCATTTCCCCTCTTCGCCTTTTATATACCTTTCCTTCTCCTTTTCAATTTCCCCTTGTTAAATTCAGTGCCCCCTTTTGCATTTCAGCCCCTTTAAACCTTTGAACGTCTGCAACGTAAAATTACCCCTGTTATTATTTTGATTCTTGAAATATTCATTCCTCCTGAAGGAAACGTTCGAACCAACTAATCGAAAAAGCTTCTCCGTTTCAAAGTTAGCCTTTTGACTGATTTCAAAAAGGGTCATCCGATTCTTAAATAACAATTTCGCCGAATATTTCTTATTCCGAGTAATACAATAACTACATATATACACTCAGTAAAAAATGTCTCCGTACACCCACTTTGCTTTTCACGAATATTGTAGCTGCTTCTCACAAACCTTGAAAAACGGGTTACTGATTGTATGAATGTATTCCCAGACATCTAAATAATGAATTTCAAGTCAACCAAATTTTCAACTGAGCGAACCAAGCCAAATTGACAACAGACGTTAACGCATTCATTTTTATCAGGGCAAAAAAATGTTCGTACAGCCCAGAGAACAGCAAAAATCTAGCTAAAAATGGAGTAATAGCTAGTGGGCCCTCGTGTTAGCTTGATAACTTCATAGAAACGGAACTTCATCGAATCGAAGAGCTTTTCAACCAAGCTGGCAGGTATCTGAGGGTACTAGTTCAGAACGACACACTGTACCATAACAATAACAATAAACTACACATACGGTAATAACAAATCATGGAAATCGTTAAAGAATGGTCAGCTTGTTAGCGTCTATAACATTTGTAACAGGCACACGCAGAGAGAAATACAGCTATAGTTTTTTCTTCACTTCCTTGGTCTTAGATTGGTCTAGAATAGATTCGCGTTCAGCTACTTTTTTATTTCTATTTTCATTTATTATCATTATTTATTTTTTTATGTTTGGGTTTTGACCCGCCCCCTAGGATCAATTCTAATAGTCGTCCCTGTATTGGTAGACCTGCGTGATCGTCTCCGGAAAAATGCTGATACCACAATTTTCATGATTCTAGACCTCTGATAGTTGTTTTCGCGGGTGGGAAGAGTCTTGATTGATCCTCTACCGATTCAGATGAACTCCAGTTTGCTTATGGAGACTTCGTTCCATGTATTCTTGTGTAAACATCCGAATTAGCTTCCCTGGTTAAATGAATAAAAGTACACAGTTTTGGGGTGTACGGAGACATTTTTTACTGAGTGTACAATACAGTAATACAATATCATTAAATAAACGTACTGATTTTCAGAGCGAGTGATCAAATCATACCAAACATTTAAAATCCTACCATTACTTACCCTTTCAATCACCTCTAAATTCTACAGTTAACTTGACTTAACCCTGTTACTATGCCCATCTATTTTCATTGCTGTTATTATCCCTCCCTCTATCTCTCCCTCATTCTACCATCCATTGCTGTCATTGTGTCTCCTAACTACACAACATCACTTACTCCATATAATTTCTTCTGTCTACCATTGTTCCGTTTTACTCCTATGACACCTCCTCCCCATTTCTCATTTCCCACTCATTACTTAACTTATCAATGACCACTTAATCCTACAGTTATCTTGACTTTTAATAGTAACCCTGTCATTATTCCAAGCTTTACCTGATTGCTGTCTTTCTCCCTCTTCCTCCTGCTCTCTATCACTGTCATTCTATCTTTCTCTTATTACAAATCACTTCTTATTACTGACTTCCAATACTAACCCTGTCATTATTCCAATCTGTTCCGATTGCTGTCTTTCTCCCTCATCCTATTTTTACTATCTATTACTGTTCTTATTCCAAATCACTTCTATATCTACATTGTTGTCATTGTTTCACTTTCCTCTTATTTGGTTCTTTGCGTAGGATTTAATATATTTTTGAATGTCGTCACGTTAAAAACTGTTTCATCAACTTTACCCCCATCCCAAAATATTTTTGGAACCCCCTGAGAATTTCAATGACGCTATCTGCGTCATAGCCCCCCTCCCTTTCCCCCTGTGGGACCACCTGTCTAAACTCAACAGTTAATCTGACGTCTACTGATGACTTTGTCATTATTCCAATCTAATAAAATCAGATTAGTTTGGCAAAATCAATAATTGATCAAATTATTTGAATTTTTGGCATATTATCAAATTGAAAATTTTGGCGAAGTAATTTGAACCTTTGGCACAAATAAATTTTAATATTTTTGGCATCTCAATTCAAACTTTTGGCTACTCAATTTCAACTTTCGGCATACCAATTCGAGCTTTTGGTATATCAATTTATACTTTTCACAACCTCAACTATTCCAACATTCCACCCCATATAATGATCAATAAATGTTTTTTCTCTCTCTTGTTATTGATGTTTTACTCTCTCTCTCTCTCTCCCCCTCATTCTACGAATCGTGGATTTCTGCTTGCCTTTGAGTTTTGTTGCAGTTCTGTCAAAACTGGCATTGGGCGCTATGTAGAGATGGGTATCGATATTTTTATTTATTTATTTAATTATTGCCATAAAATACAAAAACAAAAATTTATTCTTCTTATACATATTGCATTATGCCCACCAAGGCTTAAGTTCAGTTGAACTTGTGTTCCCTGGTGGAGTCATGTCTTCTTCACATTAATACATGTAAATTTTGTACAGATACTGTATCGGAAGGTAGGTATCGATGCTCCGAATATCGGTCAAGCAAAGTATAGATATTTATAAACATCGAGTATAGTTTTCAACATCAATTTTTCAAAATTGAACTGCAAAAAACCTAATCGCATCTACTTAAACAGAACAGAAGATAATTTTTTGAACCTTTGAGACGTAAGGTAACAGTAGGTACTATAGCCGTAATATAGTCTCCTACTGCTCCCTTCCTACTTCTTCTTCTTTTCCTGTTTTCCATCTAGTATTAAAGCCACTATTCTTTTACGTTCCAGATTCCATTACAAGTGTCCAAAGATTGGTTTTTGAGTTTTTTGACTAGTAAGAAAATCAACCAAAGAAAAATATTAGAACCAATTTTTTTTAAGCTTATGAGAAAAACTTTGCCGATATTTCGAAAAATCGGTGTTCAGGTGTTTCTGAAATGTTTTTAAATCATAGAAGAATTTTTCAGTATTTAGGTCATTACCTCTCGGAAACCACACTTGACTCGTATTCAAGGCCCACAGGTAATGGGACCGTAATCGCCGCTTTTGGTTGCCTCATTGTCCGTTAATCCAGTTCTTATGTGAAAATATTTAAAGCCATTAATGGACTCCAAATTCCCCAAGCTGCTTTGCGCCGTGGGTTTTTCCCAAGCCAGCCTTTTTCTGGCAAACGGTCAGTCACCCGTAGTCTCCCCCTAGCACCCTGGGGTTTCCCGGGGTAGGTGTAACCCCGTCCCTGATTAGTTTCTACTATCCCCCTCTCTCTGCTCCCCGCGATTCCCCACTCTAAATTTTCATCATTTCCCCTCCAAACAAAATTTTCCCATTTTTTGGTTCACAGAATCTGGAGTCAGTTCTCTCCTTCGTTTTAGCCTCATTCGTGTTATCCAAATTCTCAGTACACAGAATCACTTTTTCCCCATCCCTTCCTATTTCTACCGTTGTTTCACTTTCCTCGTATCAGATCTCTCTCACATTTCTCATTTACCTCTCATATCATCACGTACCTTATGAATCATTTCTAAACTCTACAATCACCCTACCTTCTAAAACCAGAACTGAAAAAACCTTTAGTTCAATTCATTTTTTCTCAGTTTTACCTATATTCAATGATTGTTCCTAAGTATTGGATAAGTGCCTCATAAAGTAATCAAATATTATTTTAATTTATTTACTAATTTATAAACTCAAATTACTAATTAATCAATTTTTTTTATTTCTACCTACTTTTCTCCACTTTGCCCTTTAATAGTGACTTTTTGGTTTTTAATAAAGTTCCAATCGGATGATTTAATGTTAATTTTCTTGCAAATTGGAGGTTTTCCCCCCAAAATCGGCCATCTGATTCCACTGTGCGGCGTGAATGGATTCGATTTTGGATTCTACGAATCTTGAAATGTCGAAAGGGTAGTGTTCAACAAATTTTCTTGTTCGGTTAGACCGGCTCATAGTCGAAAATGATGAACCTGACAATTGAGACAGTTAATATGGAGAAGTTTAGCTTCATTTTCATGTTACAATTAGTGTGATTCCCTCAATTTATTGCCCTAACTGAGACAACGGAGGGTTCAACAGCTACTTAAAATAATATTGTGATACTATCGTAATGAAACTTTAGGTTTATTCTTCTTTGTTCAATGGGTTTTCCGAATAAACTATCTCGTTGAAGAGAAAAGAGACGTAACGAGACGAGTCGGTTGATAATCAAGAGACAATGTCGGAGAGCCCTCCAGCGCTCGTCCGAGACCAGATGCCCGTATTCCTGTCAGTCATCACTTTATTTCTAGACCGACGCGGATGAGGTGACGAAGACTCAGTCGGTGCCTCCGATACGAAAGGCCTAAATAGTCCGGCAGCCGCAATTGATAAAAATTGTCCATACAGTACGATAACATCGGAAACAGGGCCTTTCCCGTGTCTGATATATCTACTACTCCCGTGAATACGACAAACAGATTATGATTGTATTCTGGCTAACCCTTCCACACTAAAAACGCTGCAAATTATTACTCTAAGGATTATTAGTTCTGTATTAAAATAAACCTTCCACGTAAATCACCGATCTATGTATAATAGATGTAGGTATCTGTGGTAAATTGCACTGGCAAACAAAAAAGGTGTTTTTTGGTGCCGAGGGAATGAGGGTTGGTGTTGGGGTTTTGGTCGGCGCTAGGGCTCAATCACAACACCTTGCTGTAAGTAAGTAGAATGATGAAAAAACGAAAGAATTGGGAATACATGCGTGGATCAGATTGCTAAATTCGTGGTAGCTATTCTTTGTACTCCGCGCTGAAGGGCTTTAGGAGGAACATTTTGGTTTATTATTCAATAATAAACTACTGTAATCGCTCTAGAAAAAAATTGTAACCCCCTGGAAATTTCATGGTTTACGTTTCAAAGGGTGTAGAATCCGCATCAGCAATAAAAAATTTTCCGGCCGTACGCCGTACGCACGATTTCTCCCAAACGGCTGGAGCAAAAGATCTGAAGTTTTCAGGAAAAATCCATCTTGGTCCGACGACGCCCCAATTCTTGAGCCAGCTCTCCCACTCAATTTAATGTGCCCTTTAAGGGCTGTCAAAGTTTTGTAAAATCCCTAAAAACCTCAAAACAAGTCGAAGCGGCTAATAAATTAATTAATTTTTCTCTTTTTGAAGAACATACCATGAGGAATCGAATGAGCCCCTCCCCACGTCCGTATCTCAAACCATTCCCGATGTATGGCCCGATTTGTGGTGCCAACATTTGCGTTTTTTGGTTTATTATTGTTTGTTTGTAACCTAGTGATGCCGATAGCGTCGGGTATTGAGGTTCAATAAAAAAAACGCTGCAAATCTTTCACTGGGGTTTATTATTGAACTGGCTTGCGTTCATGATTTGAATTTCTACTACGCTTTGGAGTGTGCGTGTTTCACAGGATAGAGCCATTATTGAATTTCAGGAGATATGTATGGAGCACGTAAATCTGTTCTCAACCAAAATACCTATTTCGATTGATCAGTTGATCATATTTGTGTGCCTCCTGAAATTCAATAATAGCTCTATCCTGTGAAACACGCACACTCCACAGCTTAGTAGAAATTCAAATCATGAACGCAAGCCAATTGAATAATAAACCCCAGTGAAAGAATTCGCAGCGTTTTTTAAATAGTTAGTACGTGTAAAATGCAACTAAATAAGAAACTTTAAGAGAATTAAGAGAATTTGAAAGAAAAAATTTAAATTTTCAGTGGTTTATAGAAAATTTATTTATAGCGTTAACAATTTCTGCGATACTCGTAAATTCCAAGCACTAGTAGAGGTCACTGTATGTACTTTTGTTTCTAAAAAAAATTGAATCGTCTTTTAGGATTACTAGGTTTAGGAGAAAGTAGAGCCATGAAATTAGTTTTTCCTACGTACTTTGAATCAGCAAAAAAGCTTTACGAAGCTTACGTGTTTTTTAGGTTGTTGTATACATAGCAAAGGTGAACCTGCGTTGAAATTTCCAGCTGCCTATACGTGTCATTTTAGAAGTTCCAATCACTTGACTAAAAAAAATGCACCGTTCGTCGGGATCGTAGAAGTAAACTCTCAAAGTGTGATTTGCACCTTTGATTCTCAATCTGATCTCATCATTGATTGCCAGTAATATGAATAGCGTCTGTTTATATATAAATCGCTTCTTATCTGATTTATCAATGCCTCGCACTGTGCTTCCCACCTTACTTTCAGCGATCAGTGTCATTCCTATACCACCTATAAGATGGGGACCGTTTCTATAACATACGATGATTTGTATGATTACTTAATGAATAGTGGCTCATCTGAATTACCATTTTATTCTTTCATTACAAATTTTTCTCACCGTTTCCCACGATATTAATTGATTTTCCCTCAACTCAAGCCGTTTTAGCCTGAAACTGTGATTTTAAATTTTAGAAATTAAGGAAACGAATTTTAGAAAACAGGTGATTCTAACGACTTTTTTCATTCTGAATTGAATGAAACCATTCCCAAGTCAATATAGTTATTCATTTCCAAGATAATAAGTGTTTTCCTTTTTTGGCATGGCGGACCACGAATTGATCCAACTATCCCACTTCTGTTTTTGAGGGACTACTCTTTTCTTTGAATTGGATCCTGACAATGATGAAATGAGTCTTTAAGGCTGCTAGTATTGGTTTGGTTTCCCAATCGCTCTCCAAGTTGTCTTTTGAAATGAAGGCTGGGTTTGAGGTGGGTGGTCATACTCTGGCCTTTCTCGACCGGTGGCCTCAACTGCCAAGGGGATCGATGTACGGGTGCTGGCAACGCGGGGGTCGTTGTAAACTTGTCTCTTTCTGTAGAGCAGAAGAAGCGATAATTAAAGGCGAGGAGGCTGTCGGGCTCCTCAATTAAGGGGACGATTCCGCTCCAACTGGGAAAACAATGCCCCCCTCCTTCACCATAACAAATAGAGTCGGTCGTGTCGTTAACGACGACGTCATCCGAGCTGCCCGTTTGCTTCCTCACTGCCTAATATCGGGAATCTTTGATTTTGGCTAAAACGGGCTCTGGAGCAAATAATCTTTGTAGAGTAGGATACCCTACATAAGAGACTGCATCACATGTACTTCTGCTGCCCTTCAATGGTGCGACCTGGATGCGCCCGTCACGACGTTGCCTTTAGTTTTTAATATGGTTATGCTGGAGAAAAGATGGCCGATTCGTCTAGAAACCCATTTTAACTACAAGGCATGGATAGTGACCTAACCTCCTGTCACCATCAGGAGCGGCATTGATGCTTTAGTGGTATCTGGTAAAATTAGGCCAAGTTGATTCTCTACTCCAACCATCAGCGCATTACAGATGTACAAATTGGTCAGATTCAGGTAATTGGTGCAACCATTACCTGACGTGGCGTTCAGCACAAAAGGTCAGTAACTGGGCTGACTCAGGCAGGCTTTCCTTCGATGATACGGTCGGGGTTTGGTGCGACAGCTCCTCACCATATTGTGACGGCCTGCATATTTGGCGTCTGGGACCTGAACTAAACTCTTCCAAATACAATGAGGTATAGAAATGTCATCTGATGGCAGAGCAAGATGCGTCATTATCCCCTGAGTAGACAGATTCAGGCCCGTCCGTAACCAAAATGTCCGGGCTCGGATCCCAGACTCGTGTTCAAACGCTTCCTAGTGGACTGAGCAACCGTGTCCTTTAAGTGGCAAATTATACTCGTGCTGTTACTAATATTGAAAGACCATCTTTATAATGTACGTATTATTATCCAAACAACAATGTCAATGCAAGAAGTCAAAGAATTGTTATGCTCCCAAAACCAAATATCCTCCTTCATTTCAGGTTTTATAACTTGCTAATCAATTGCTTTCGTGGAAGCGCAAATTGTTTGATCAATTTGATTGATTCCGCTCCATTTTATATCCATCACTGAGTTGGTTTCAATTTATTCGTATTTCGCTTCCTTACTGCCAAACGTAGGAAAGCGTTTTGTCTTGTGCAAGTTGTCGGGAAAATTAGTGCACTCCGAAGTGAAAGTTTTCCCTTTTTTGTTCTTCAGAACATTCTGACAAATTTTGGTTCTGTGGTTGTGTTCTGTCGGTCTCTTCCAAATCATTGTCCTCTTGCTTCCTCACTACCGACATTAGGAAAGCTTTTTGTTCGTGCTAGAGGTTAACAAAATATTTTGTCCCACAAATCTAACTTCAGCCTTTTTTTTTTTTTTTTTTTTTTTTTTTAGAACTTACTGATACATTTTGGTTCCTTTTCCGACCATTTGTGACAATTCCTAGTCATGGCATTTCCCGACGGAGGCACAATAATTCAGATAAGACCTCACCCATTACAGTTTTCAATCTCTGGGGTTAGATCCTTGAGCCGTATTCAAATGTTATCCCTTGTTACCCTGCGTAAGAAAGCGTTTTGTTCGTCTAAAAACTGTACAAATGTACTAATTTGAAATTCCCTCTTCATTTTGCGTTTCAGAAGTTGCTGATCAGTCGTAACTGGAACACAATTTTGGACATACAGATATTTATACTGGGTGCACATTTATTCCTCTAATTTTCTGTCGAAAAATCCCCAATAAACGCCATTGTTCATCATTTCACTTGTAGATTCTAAAAATTACAACATTGTGCTTTGCGCAATTGCTTATGCAATTGAGACCAAATTTGTTGTTTCAAATAGCAAACCGAATTTTTATTGCAGATTTGGAATCTGAGAAAGAGTGTTACTTAATTACATAAGCTGGGCATCTCGTCAGGAGTAATTCGTGGTATCACCACCCGGGTTATCCGGGGCTTTTACTTAAACTGGTGGTCATTCTATAGGGGCGCTTCCTTTCATCCCTATCTCCCTCCTCCATTTTCCACGATTTCCCGAATCCCAAGGGTCGGGTCGGGCGAACCAGGGCGCCTTTCCCACTTTTATTTTGTTTAAATTTTTCGTTGTTATTTAATGGTGTGCCCCCTCAGCCTTTGATGGTAGATAATACAAAAAAAGTGTGTTTTAAGCCAATTTTTGAGTTAACAAGCCAGTTGTACCATCTCTGTTTGTAAAACTTTGTTTTTTCAAATGGAACCCCACAATTTTTATTGCAGAATCGGATTCTACATCCAATTTTATGAACATTTTACTTCGACGACTTTTTTTTAGGGCGCACCCAGGAGCGTCCAGAAGCGCCCAAAGTTGGTGCGCGCATGCGCGATGCGTAAAAATGCAATGGTTAAATTCTTTGCGAAAAAATGGGGGGAGGTTACTTCGACAAGTTTTTTTATTTCTCCACAATCAACGGAAAGAGAAAGGGTGGTTCGTTCATTAAGAGCCACCCTGTATATGAACAGTCTACAACCCAGAACCATTTGGCTCTACTATGTGTATTTGGCTATGTTCATGTGTATTCATACATGTACGTTCTTTGAAACGTTGTAAAACGCGAGGTTCCAACAGTTCGAATCAATCGTACAACTACTGGATGATGGATCAACGTGAATGATTAATTTAGTATCGAGGAACAACTATTTTCGTTTAAAGCGAAACATTTATGTAAATACGATCACTACCGTCAATATTGTCTTTACAACAAGCCCTTCGTGATTTCATCCTACTAGTGCTTTGATATTAAAATGGTTTGACGCGATTAAATTGGAAACGGCCACTGAATAATCGAAAATGAGTCGTATTCTAAATGTCAACGTCGGCGGGAAAGACTGTTTCGCCTGTTTTGTCAGAATGTTTCCCTCGTTCGACCGTAGGTAATGATTTTACCCCTAACGCTTGGGAATTATTAATTTCGGCGCTTCCCTGCCGTGGAAACCCCAATTATCTCATTTAAACCCTCCCCTCTCTGACAGATCCGATCTCGGCGAGGAGCACTGTTGTATACTGGGTCCAATGATATTCAAATTATCGTTTCGTATGTTTTTTTCCTACCGACTCGAAACCATTAGCTTTTCATTGCGCTTTAATTATCGCAACGAGCGGAGAAGGGGTCGGGGAGGTGGCATTTTAAAAAGGTTCCTATCAAAAAACACTTCATTAACTCTGAAAGCTGCGATCAACACGGGCGGACACCTAATTCGATACATTTACCATGAAATGGAGTTTCCCCGGCGGAGGTAACAACTGTGGTAACAGAAAGGCGGATCGGGTTCATCATTCCACCGGTGGAACAACATGGACTTTAATGGTGTTTCAACGAAGCATTGAATTACGGATGTAATTTATTCGTAATATCTACCATAATGAATGCATTGACACTATCGAAAATGTATGTGAGGACAAGGCGAGTGTGGTTTGGTGTGGGGTAACAATAGAGCCCTTGTGGATGGCATGGTAATATAAATAGTGTGGCAAAGGGAGAGACCAGCGAATCGGTTTATCATTTTCAATAATGATTTCGAAAGTTGTTGTTTTAAGCTTCAAAATACGTAGATTTCAAACATCGAATTAAAAAAAAAAGTTTTCTCGCCGTCTGAAGCTTATTTTACGAAACTACCGGACTCAAAATTCAAAAATCCACAAAATAGACTCGAAAATCCAACGTGGATCCTGGATGTGGCACTAATCTCGGCAACTTGATCGGTCAACCCCTGCGGATAGCATTCAAGGATTAAAAACTACAAAAAAATCGAAATGTCGACAACTTTCGTTGTAAGAGCTTTTGTTTGATTTGGATAGATTTGGATTACTTCCGAAAATCGAATGAGACCACTTGGGTTGTTATAACGATCATGTCGTGTCTCTTCGTTTTCATCGCCGATTGTCATTCTTCGTTGTACGCATACCAATGTGGATTCAGACGTTTCTGTGTTTTCAACATTTCCTGTTACGGCTTGTCTGGTTCTTCCTCCAGATGAGATGCTCCTAATGGCATTACTCCTTCTTTCGTAACGTAGTCGTAGTAAATTTCAAGTAATTCTCTCATTTCTGAAACGCGCTAATCTATTTTGTAAGGACCTCGCAATCGACTTGTAATTCTGAACTTCCCGATTACTGAAATTGTTTCATGAGGGGTCTGTTTGATGTTAATCGATCCACGTCTCGCATGTCCAAAATATTCAAATATTACCTAAGTCATGTCATTGGGTATTTCTGTCGTTAATACATCAATATTCAATGCATCGCGAGGTTTTACACGTTTTTCATGCTTTTGAACTACTTCTTAAAAATCATTATTTTTTGTCCCAATCATATCTTTCTTTATGAATTATGTCTTGGGTCCTCTTTATTATCGCCGATTGTCATTCGTTGTATAGCACCATGGTGGATTCAGACGTTTTTGCACTATCAACATTTCCTGAATTCCTTTCGCTGTCGTATTCTTCTTACAGTTTTCTCCAAATGTCATTTGATGTTTTGCCCCTAATCTCAGGAGTTTCAATTGGCAGCATCAAATAGGCGTTCACTTGTTCTTCCGTTTGCCAATCTTCTGATTCTATAACTGCACAAAGTAAGTGTTGGCGGTTTCTTTAGTCTTGGAGCGATTTCTTTGCTGGATCACCTTGATCCATAGTTTTTCTTGTATCCACCCAGAGGTAAGATCAACTCGGAGATCCAGAGTTCCTTTTCTCATTCTTCGTACTTGATTTTCACAGGTTTGTACCTATTTCGATTAGTTACTGAGAGCGTTACTGGGCCAATAACACCATATAATTAAATATTGTGGTAGACGAATGTAAAGCTTTGGTACGGTTCTGAATAGTATGATATATCGCATAGTTATTTATACTAACGGGCCAGGATATTAAACAAATGGTAGATAATAATAAAGAAGAATAGAATCAATTCCATTCCCAACAGATCCTCTTACCTAAGGGATATCTACCTGAAGAATACAAGTTGTTGATAAACACCCTACCAAAGTTGTACTGAAGGTTCCATTATCTCTAGTTACATGCCTGAAGTGTACCTACGTAAAAGATATCCCTAAAGCACGTTGGTTTTAGCCTTTTATTTACGGACCTTTGCCTTCTTCCCTGGAATAACGTTTTACACGTATTTACAATCACTAGATATATTAATTATGCAGCTTCTTGTGGAACACACACAATTTAACGTATTGTTAGTGATTTTTGACCACCTCACGTTTTACACGCTTAGTCGCCATTCTCGTTTCCGGTGATCTTATCGTGGTGAAAGCGAGAAAATATCGCTCTGCCGATCGTCGTCCGATTTCCGACTGTTTGCGAACCCACCCGTCATCGTTCTAATTGTGTCGATATCCACGTGATTCTCCGAAGAGAAATCTGACACAGTTCCAGTGATAGATACCGATCGGAATGCCCTTTTGTAACTTCGTCTTTGGCATTTTCCTTTTATAGCATCCTATTAAAAGTTCTGCTTGTTGAACTTCTTTACGTCTTTCTTCAAAATGTGTTTTGTTGTATAACAGCTTCTTTAATAGCGACGGGAAGAGTCGTTCCTTCGGCGGTCCGAGTCCGGATTCGTTTATTCCGTTGTACGATTCCGATCCTCGAACTCGTTTCTGGATCGAGTACATGGATAGTATAATTAGCATCCGTGGATTCATTGGGAGGACCGAATTAAGCCTTCCAATTGGCCACCAGGGAACGACTCCGCATCAGCTGATGTTATCTGATTGTATTGATCAGCAGGAACAATAAAATTTGGTTATTTCGAATCTGGACCTCGATTTTGAATCCGAAGTGCTCGTTCCTTCCTCCGAGTCTGGATTTGATTTGATTTTTACACCACTTCCTCTTGTTATGTCAGAAACAACTGTCATACAGAGAAGGTGAACCGAAAATTATATTGTAACTTGAATGGACGATCAAATAGAATCTATCTGATTTGTTGTCTTCGAAGTTTTTCTTTATGACGATAGGGTGGCTGCTGCACTTCGTTGACGAATGAAAATGAAGTCGTGGCAATAAACATTGTCAACTTTATGATTCAACGTGTTTCTTGGTAACATTACCTTGTAGAAGTTGCAACACTTCTATCATTTTTATATTCTCACGTAAATCTTCCAGAGCTAATAAAGGCTGGTTGATGAAATCATATGAAGTTGTAACCATTTTAGGGGTACCCTTAATTTCCCTTCCCGTTTTTTGCAACTGCTAATCCTGATTCATAGACCTGAAACGTCTTGACTTCAAGGGTATCCTCTTTGCGATGCAGGTTAACCCACTCAACCACAGGAAGGGGCAGCTACTCCATTACATCACCTCTTTTGGTTTACTTTTTTCCAATAATGAACCTTGGCAAAAAATTACTACTCAAAGGTTGATAATTTCTGAATTAGAAATAGCGCTTCCACGGAAATCCGTTTACTGGACGTAGTCTTTAGGACTTTATCTGAACTCGCCACCTCCTTACCTTATAATTGGCTTCTATGTGTTCCAAAGACTGTTGGATGACTTCTTCATAAATATAATATAACTCCGGTTGGCCCCAGGATATACATTCCTGCCCCTACTGACTATGAAGGCTGTACTAGGATGAGACAAGAGGTGTTAACAGGTGTGTGTATCTGCCCCAGCAAGAGAATCTGAGCGAGGCAGTAGGTAAGGGTAATTTAGTGTTGCTCTCAGAAGCGTACGTCTGCCCCAGCCTGAGAATTTTGTAGGTAGGACAAAGAAAGAGGTGAGGATTTGGAAAGAATAAATAGTTAGTTCAATGCTTAAGTATTTAGCTATCGTGGAAGGGTTTGTCAAGTAAGAAAAACGAGTTGGTTGGCAGCGTAACTGGCTCGAGTTTCCACCAGAACTGCAGAATTCGTACCTGTGGCTACTGCCATATATAGGGTATCTCCCTCCTTTCCTGCATGGTTTCTGGATCGACCTCACAACTTCTACATCGGGATGATTCAGTAAGGTGCATCCGATGTAGGCACGGATACTAGAGTATTCCAATATCCGTGGGTGTAGGTATTGGTTGGTGCAACCATATCCACTCCTTTGTCGAACCATGGTTTTGTGGAACCGTTTAGGTAAAGGTTCACGTTTAAGTTCACTTCGTTTCAAATCACGGGGAGGGCTCGCTTGGGGAGGCTTGCATTGCCTCTCAAATGTTTGTATTGAACATTTTCAATTTCCCGGTAGAAAAGCCACTTAAACAAGTAGGCACGTTGAAAGTTCGATTTGTTGATCCGTTTTGTTCGATCGTCCGTTGAAAATGATGTCGCTTCAAAAACCTACTTCGCGAATTAACGACGTAATTTTTTTCCCTTCTACCTCGCGTTTCTCTCGGGGTTTTTATCTTCGCAACATCTTCACAACGCCTTTTTAATTAAAAGCGCAGCACTAAAAACTCGTTGACGTTTTGTCGTTGTTCATCTGCGGCGATAAGCCACGAATAATCGATCATCATTACCTGCAATAATTATTACGATTCATTATCCTCTCTCGGAATGGGAGCACCTGAGTGTTTCTGCCTTTTCCTACGAAGCAAATTGAGACATAAAAACGAACTACCCATCTCGAAGACAATAAGGCATTACTTAAAAGGTGCTTTTTCGATTGCTCCGGAATTTTTTTATGCGCGACTCCAAAACGGTTTTAAACGCCGGACAATTTCCGTTTCGTCAGAGTATTAATGATTGTTTAATGGTCCGTTTTTGGTTACCTAAACATTTTTCTCGGGTTCCGCGGACAAATTTGCATTTCCACTTCACGGTTCGCAAATTAATATAATTGAATGACTGGTGATTTGAGGTGGTAACGACGCTGGGTCTATAGTTGTCAATCTTAAGGTTTTTTATTTCGGCGATAAACGGAGGATTGCAATCGCTCGTGGAAAATAAAAATTTTAAACTCTTCGAAATTCGTTTTCGTTTCAATTTAAGTAGAATCAATGGAATATAGAACGGGGGGAGGGGAGGGGGTATTCCATCGTTGTCGTCCCGAGAGGTGGTGGGGGTCGTAATATTCTTTCTAATATTCTAGCTTTACTGCTGAAATAATAATGATGGAACGACTGGCGTGGAACTAATTGAAATAAAGATTATTCTTACTTAAAGCTATTATGTTCCCAATCAAAATACTAAAAATACTGCAGATCGCTGAAGGTTTATTATTTCTGTATTTGATCGTACTTTTTGAGTTGATCATCGATCTTCACAACAAATGATATTCTATTCGTATTCTTATTGTTATTTAGTTTAGAGTCCTTGGGAGGGGCCATTCTTCACTTCTGCCGTTCGAAGCTTTTCTTCGAAACGGCTGGAACAAAGTTTACGAAATTTGGCTCAAAAATCCTAAATCGACCAGGAATGTGCTAGTAATCTTGGGATCTTAATCAATCAACTCTAAAGGATAATATTTCAGGGTTAAACTATTAAAATATCAAAATCTCAACAACTTTCAATGCAAGATTTTTTTTTGTTAGTTTAGGGAATTTAATCATACCTCTCCGGTTGCTGTGCTTACACAAAGCAGGGCTATCTTTGAGGTAAGAGTGGATGCTATAAAAACTACTGAAGATAGACCCGGAGCAAAATGGATTCTATACAGATTCTACCCAAATTGCTGTGTTCGACCGAGTTTTTCATAACTCATCTCTATATTAGCGGAAAAATGAAGCGTAGCATAGCGTTATTTCATCTAAATAAATTTCAGTTCTTCTATTTGTGGATTTCTACGTCGTGCTGATATACAGTATATGTTAAATTTTTGTGGATGGTTTGATATCAACTTTTGTTTACAAAGGGACTAGTAAAGTATGTTGTTCACCGAGTTATGTTCAAGTCGAAGTCATTCTAGAAACCAATTACGAGGTATGGTGTCACACTGATCAGCTGGAGGACCTGATTGATCTACGTTACTGAAATATAAATGGAAGTCTTTTTATGCCATCTAGAATGTAGTTAATTCGAGGGAGCCGCGACCTCATATGATGTAACACTGGGACCGTCTAATAAACATAAATAAGCGATTTGTGTAAAAATGCTATCTAGCACACAAAAAATGAACTTCTATGTTATAATTTGCTGCGTTTTTTCAAAATTTCTTCTGTTTTTTAGTTAGGTTCGTTATAGGATTTCTTTCTCGTGATTTCCACTTTTCACTTACTAAAATGATCGTAACTCCATTAGTTGAAGTAGTAATTTCAAATAGATTATACTGTACATAGTTGATTATAATCGGTTGAATTTCTTATCTCTCTGGGGGAAAACCACCACTTTCGAATTGCTAGAATTGATGAAAATTTGAATTGAAGAATCAAAATCGGTAAATCTCTTTATCAATCTATCATTGGTCCCTGTCATCCAGGTTGTGGATTTTTGGATGAAACCCCGAAATTCAGTTTTCCAACCGTCTAGTACAGAAATTGACATTCGAAGAATGTGGGTTTTGCAGTGGAATCGTCGTTCTTCACCAATGATCGATTTCCCCCCCCCCCCCACAAATTTGCATCACATTTTATAATTTCTAATCGCATCGTAGGTTTTAAAAATCCTTTAGTGATCCAAAAACTCTTAATTTACTCTGGGAAACCTTCACTTGCACTCTCAGACTTTTCATCAAAGTCCCTTTCTTCTGGATTGTGTTTGCTTTTGCCTGAGTTAGTGGCTGTTGTTTGCTTTTTGGGAGGAATTAGACCATAAACTGGAACACTAGGGCGATCACGGACAAGATTCAAGCACTGTCATTGTCATTTGTACATTTTCAGATAGAAAAACAAACCATATTTAAATGAATTACTAGGTGCATTATTATTTACGATTTATCTAGTGATGTAAAATAGTTTTGAATGTCACGTTAAACACTGTTTCAATCAACTTTAGGCCCCCCCCCAAATTTTGTTGGAACCCCCCCAAGAATTTCAATGACGCAGTCTGCGTCACAGCCTCCCCCCTGTGGGCACCCCTGATTAATGATTGAATTTAAAATTAAAATTTGTCACCCAACGTTGTAGAGACGACATCATAGTGTATAAGAGCTCTGGAAGGAAGGCGTGTTCTCATCCATTTCAGATTTCCAGCTTCCCCATTCGAAATCCGCTTTACGCCTCAATGTAATCAAGAGGAAAACTCTATACACAGAAGCGAAAACGAGTGGGGAGATCAAAGATTCCGTTTTCAAACACTAAATCCGACCCCTTCGAGAGCATTTAGTTGTTAGAGGGGGCGGGGCCAGGAACGAACGGGATTCCACCTGTTTGAACTTGCTTTCATCCCCTCCCATTAAGTTACTACGGATCCAATTGGATTATCAAGACTCGGTTGAAACTCGTGGAAACGGGGTTGGTTAAATCAGGCAATCGTCTTGAAACGCGCTCCGAAGGTCTGGATCTCTCGACTCTCGGAAGCAGGATGTTGCCGTACGGATCCTTGGGCTTTTCTCGGCAATTTCTTTTGTCAGGGTCGCCGAATCTCTGAAGCTAATAGCACACATTGTATTGCCCCCAGGGGTATTGGCCCAAGTGGGACAAATTGCATTTACGAGCACAGATACAAAGACGAGCAGATTCAGGTAACTGCCTGCTAGCAATTACGGTATCAGAGCCTGCAGTTGCTTTGTTTGTGTCGGATACTTTTTACTATGCATTGTACGTCCCTGTTTCCGAAATCCAGGGATACAAATACTTGGAGAAGCACAGTGGTTCAAAACCCCTATGTCGTAGCTAGACAAAATTGAAATTCTTCGTTGCAAAAGAAACAACAATTCTACGGGTTTTCAAGGGTGCTAAATTCAATTCTGAAACTGGTTTCCTAGAATCAGCTGTAGTTGTTGAGATTTACAAGTTGGAATTGTCAAAAAATCATTTCGGTAATAATCTTTTCGATAAAAAAAAGTTCATTATGTAAGGTGCTTATTGGTCAATATCCAGAAGCTTTTCGTCAATAAAAAGTTCGATTTTCACATGTTTAAGAATGTATTAATGATTTAATACATTAAATATATCGCTGTTTGGAGCGGGGTGGGAGTAGATGGAAACTTCCGCCGCACACCTCGAACTTTAGACCCTGATCGAGATAAGAAACTTCGGAATCCACCAACAGCTTGTACCACATGATGTAGAAGGTCAAGATACGATTTTACGCTGGAAGCGGCGTTTCGAAAAATATGACGTTTGGGACATACGTGGAGAGACCCCTTTAAGTATTGACCCTGGTAATTGAATACTTTTTATGTACCCGTTCGTATGTTGCTTCTTCCCATTCGATATGAATCTGTATCCTGGTCATTGTGACAAGGAGCATGATAGAATTTTATTGTGGCCCCTTCCAAGGGATAACCAGCTCTACCCTGGCGTTTTCAAGAATCGGTATCCTTGGATGTGATGGGATATCCATTACATCCTTCACAACATTACGGAATGTCTATTTGTTGGTGATGTCCTTGAGACTTTGGAAAATGGGTTCAAAGGAACCTTTCTTCAAAGGAAGGGTTTCCTTAGAAAATGGGTTTTTTAGCGTTCTTTTTTCTCAAGGAAACAGGAATGTCAGATAGATGTCGGGTCCGCTAGGAGGAGCCTCAGCAGCGACCCCATGCCCACACCGGGACTACCGAGGTTGTCAAACAACTAACGAGCTCTGAAAACGGGCATCGTTCAGCACTAGTCAGTCGGCTTTCGGTGACAATTAGCTCCTGCCATCGAGTGTCTTCAGTAGGTTGGATCCTAGTCGAGTAACCTCGTCTCGTCAATATCAGTGCCTGTTAGCAGTCTTCGTCTAAGAAGCCCCTGCATTTCATGTCGCCCTGTTCTGCGAAACGTTGAAGTATTCGAATAGAGACTTTAGAGTGGAGTGATTTGGATTGTTAACAGTGAATAATGACAGTTGCAACTATTGTTGCTGTCTTGTTAATGTTGACTCTTTGCCCTGGCTCTGGTTTATGCTCTGACAAAGACGATTGCCCCTTTCAAAAGAGGACGTTTTGTAGCTCCTCTATAAATACAAAGTGATTGGTTCTTGGAAATTAAAAAAACAGCAGTTTAAAGAAAATTGAATTGAACTTTTTGGATTTCCGATTCAAGCTCAACTCGAGCAGGATAAGAAATCAGTCTTGGATGAAGGGAATAGTAACTTTATGAACTCTTCCTTTTAGATATTAGATAATTAACAACATGTACCACTGGATGAACATTTTCTTCTAATTGATTAGTTAATTTATGCGCTGTTGAGCAACGCAGCTCAAAAACACATTATCTTCCTCTCTATTTAAACCCGCCTTTAGATCACCAACCCCACCCAAATCGTCTTGAGGCCAAACAAAACAGCCCGTCCCACTAATAGACCACCGAGTTCTCTCTTCCCACTTAATGGGGGATATCGCTTGAATGTTTTGAACGAGACGCTTCAACAGTCGCCCGTTATATTTAGAAACACGAGTTGACATCTTTTAAGAAGAAGATCACGCTGCGGCCGTAATATAACAAGAGAAACCGAAGGGGGGCCCCTCTCTCTAGGAAAGAAAAATACTTGAAAGTCGTTTTTCTCCGTTTTAAAAACCTTCGCGGGAGCGTATTTATTTTCAACGAGGCTCCCCGAGGGAACCCTCTGGAGTAACGTTAACGTGAAGATTTAAGGGCTGGGGTTGTTTTCATCAGGTGGGTCGCATCAATCATAGAGAAGAGATAGGGAAGATGTCTTCTGGTTGTTGGAACGCTAGGGGACTATAAATAGGTATCGCCTTCTTCTTTTTATTTCGGCTGTGAAACGGACAATTTGTCGGTTGGTTGGTAAAAACTCCCATTCCTTTCCATAACTGACGAGGCATTTAATATACAGAGATGTCTGTCTAATTGGCTCATTGATCATCCATTCAATTCTGTTTAATCTATTTTACTAATTTCGTTCCATAATACAACTTATGGATTCTTTTACTATCACACGTACTAATGAATTGGTAGTTTGCAATTATGTTAATTATATTAACGGCGGATGCGAACGAGTGTCCCAACATCTAAGTGAAAGCAGATGTGAAATTGAGCAGATATTCCAACCACCAACAGCACCAGAGGTATTAATTTTTGAATGTTTGTTTTGTCGTTTTTCCACACGAATAACAAATTTTCTCTTGTTCGTCACAACTGTGAGTGATAATTTTATAATGTAAATTAGATTTTGTGTAAGATATATTCTAACTACAAAATTTTCAACAGCTTGACTGTATTCTCATCTCACACAATACAATTTTTTTAAATCTCGAAGTTCTGTAAGCTTTGGAGTGTGCGTGAAACGGTGATAGAGCGATTATTGAATTTCAGGAGATATGCATAGAGCACTTAAATCGGTTCTCAACCAAAATACCTATTTGGATTGATCAGTTGACATCGGGAATGGTTTGAGCTACGGACCTGGGGAGGGGCGTTTTTTCAAAGCGATTACAACGGAAAAATATTCTATTTGAAAATTTTTAAAATTCCGATTCCTCATGGAAAGTTCTTGGGGAAAAAAGTCCAAATTTAGGCCGCCTTGACTTTTTTTGAGGTTTTTAGGGATTTCACAAAAATTTTACAACCCTTAAAGGTCACTTTAAATTAAGTGAGAGTGCTGGCTTAAGAATTGGGGCGTTGTCGGACCAATATTGATTTTTCCTGAAAATTTCAGATATTTTGCTCCAGCCGTTTGGGAGCCGTTTATTGCAGATTTGGATTCTGCACTCTTTGAAACGTAAACCATGAAATTTTCAGGGGGGGTTGCAATTTTTTTTTTTCAAGAGCGATTACAATGGTATATTATTGAATAATAAACCAAAATGGGCCTAATAAAATTTACGTGTACAGGTTAAAAATATATTTAATCAGAACATTGTTTTCCTGTAGAATGTGTATAGCCTTCAGACTGCTTTGATATAGAAAAATCTGAAAAATAAACTTTCGATTATCTGTACATTATATTTCATTATTCTTTGTTTGCTAACGGATGTTCTTGTTGTTTCAGGTATGTCTGATGAACATTATATTGGATGCCGTATTGATACTGTCTTCTCTATCGAAAGCAGTGAGTATCCATTATTTTTCTTAATTCTTTGTCAAATTCAAAATGATAAGAATGTTGGTGAAACATTCATTATTTATTAAGATTCATTATTAGGTTCTACTTTTCTTAGGTTTGCTGTCAAAATCACGTTTGTTAGGTGTTTCAACAGATATTTTGAAGATTTCTTGAAAGGAAGCAAGTCATCAAACGTTAAAAGGTATCGGATAGATAAATCATAGCCAGTTGAAGCTCAACATTGGGTTTATGATTTATTTATCTTACACGAGCTAATAGATCCCTTTATGTGAGAGTAAAGGACTGATTAGGCCAGTGAACACTGATTAGGAACTAATAAAGTATTCAATGTGGGTAAAAATAATACAAATGGGTATATATATGCTCTCTTTAAAAAATACAAACTTAATAGAATTGAAAAAATCCACAATATTCTCTTTATGAGGTCCTTGGTATTGAATCAGAAATCTATACTTTGCGTGTAGTTGTTGCCCGATCTCTGCATCCTAACCAAATTGCAACCTAATGGTTTGCTCCTATAATTGGTTCGATGGTAATCGGCCAGGAATGGGTCCCTGTTTATATTGACTCTCAATGGCGCTCTAAGATTGACTCGGCTAACGCTTATGAAGCATCAAATTAGCCCATCATTAAGATCTTGTTCGACGTAATCAGATCTGAGTGGAGTCTGTGCTGCTTAAGATTACCAACGCTCAACAACTCTTAGCTGCTCATCCAGTATTTCCTTCATATGAGACACAATTTTCAGAAACTTGTGCTGAACATGTTCCAAGAAGCAGTTTTGGATAAAACTGGATTCCAAATACCGTGCCCATCAATTCAAGATGGAATCGCACTAGCGAACAAAAATAAGCTCTGCTGCTGGGTATGGGCTCAATCCGCTGATAGGGGCGACTGCATCCTTTGTCATTCTGGAGGCTCCCATTAGAATGGTAGAGGAGAGAGAGGTGGATGGAAATGCCCCTGTAGAATGACCACCAGTTGGCGGGTGCCCATACCACCGAGCGCTCCTACCTACATGGTCATCTCGAGTAACTGCGAGGTAGTTATCACGCTTCCTATTCCAAGTCATGACAAGGTTGCCGGCTTGATTCTGATGTTATTTTGGATTTATGGATACATCTTATCATTTCTGTCAAACTTCATCTTGCCCGCAAGGGTTGCCTCATATTTATGCTGCCACTGACAATCTGTACATCCAGGATTTTGGGAGACGCAACGGGCTTGATGGTAACGATATTCAGCTTCTTGCCTCGGTCTCTATTAATATGGTACCGTACCCCACCTCTTCATAGATGATAAAGCACCACTATATTCTTGCAATTACGTCATGACATAATCCAGCCACTCTGAGTTTGTGGACTCTGTGGTCTTGTGCATCGCAAGGTAGAAGTTCTTATTTCTACGATATCCAAAGTCCATTTCCTGTCAACGTACAAAAATCGAAAAGTCCAAAATTTATCATTTTTATCATCCATAAAGCACAAGATGCTCTACGTACTCCAAGATATATAAGATCAAATTACAAAAAACTGAAACTCTCTCTTATCATCATAACATAATTCATGTTATGTTCATTCATAACATTGTAGACAAATACACACTTTATATTGTAGGCAGTATCGAGTTATATTAGATCTGGGTACTTTCTCGGATACTTCTGGCAAATTTGAGGAATTTTTGATGAAAAAAGTTGCCAATCTTCGATGTATCAAATTCATTTTTGTTGAGGTATACTCGTAGTTTCAAGAAGGGAATCGTGAAGCTATCTATTACAGTTACTGCATCCGCAAGAATATTTGACACATCTCAAAAATCCAATCCAAAAAATCGATTCTGTTACTGGTAACAATGCGAACGGATAGAGTTACCTATACTTGCTACATCCACTGTATAGTAACTGTAGTAAATGATGTAGTAACTATATGTAGTCGGAGTTGAATATTTCCCAACTCTTAACAGCTATAATAGATAACTGTTAAAATATCTTATCGATCTTAACTGTTGTAGAAGATCAGTGGTTTTCTGCCGGCCAACAGTCTCAACCGACAACTCTTAACAGCTATAATAACTGTTATAATATCTTATCGATCTTAACTGTTGTAGAAGATCAGTGGTTTTCTACCGGCCAACAGCAGAGATTGGAACCTCTTGCTGCAGAATTGTAACCAACTGCTTAGCTGGTAGAATAGATTATTTTCTCTGTCTTAACGAGACACTGCCAGATGTTTGTCGGTCCGCCAACGTGTATTAGTATAAAAGTTATCCAATATCATTCAAAAACAAACATAAAAAAAAAAAAAAAAAACTCTCAAAGCTAGAAAGTCGAGTTTTAAAATAGCCCCTGAAGCGGTTTGGCTTTCGGGGTTCCAAGGGAAACGGGAGTAATCACTTTCAGCATTCACCTTGTTTTCACTAATTACCATCCTTTAAAAAGCTTCTCCTCCCCTCCCTCGCCCTTCTTTATCGCCCGTTTCTCCTTTCTTCCTCTACCGTCCGCAAGTTGATTTATCTCTCTAAAGAGTTTTCTTGCTCTACCCCTCTACTGTTTTTTTTTCTCTTTGAGAAGAAGGATGAGTTGGTGAAGGGGAGAGGGACGATGAAGAAGACGAGAGAGAATAAAGGATTAAAAAGGGGAGAAAAAAAGCACGAACAACTCGGAGAGTTTTTGTGCCCGCGCGCGCGCTCTTGCCACCTCACTTCCCCTCTTGCTATTAGCCACTTTTAGCGGTGAGGGGAGGGGGTTTGGAGGGGTGGTAAGTGGTTGGAAATGGGGAGGGGGAACTCGGAAAGAACAAGAGACGCTAGAGATTATTCCTTAATTACTTTCCGAGGTATAAAAGCGCTCTCTACCTTAAAGCTCGCCGTTTCACGTTTCTCTCCCTTTATTTCCATCCTCGGCCTTTTTTTTTTTCTCTCCCCTCAGATTCCACATCCTCTGTTGAATTAGGAGAAATATTTTCGTTCCATATTAAAAATGGTCGAAAAAACTCGACGTTCCATTTGATTATTTCAATAAACGACTCCTTGTTTGAATAGGATCGTCACTGGTGTTTTGACATTGTCGTTTTCCAGTAGGAGAGCAAATACTCAACGTTTGAGGGACTTGTCAATTACATTTTGAGGAAGCAGTGAATGATGTTAGGTTACTTAATGTAACTTTTGCATTTTCAAGACGGTCGAAGAACTGAATCGTAGTACTGAGTTGTTGAAGTTGGAAGAAAGTGGACATCTATGTATGTTATATGTTATGTGTCAGGTTCGATTTATTACTCGATAGCAAACTCAGAGCAGAACTAAGATAGATATGACGAACAAAATTTTAAGAAATACACAAAACACCCCTATGATATGGCCTTCAGACCATTCGGCACCGGACCTATATAAGCAGGACAGTCATACATGAATTCGGCACTGGGAAGGAGACAGTAAGAAAAAACGTTGCAAATTATAACGCTTATGTTTATTATTTCTATATTAGATAACTCTGTATCGATCGAACCCGATATTGATTGATATGAGGAGAGAAACATAAGAAAATCGCAAAACACCCCTGTGATATGGCCGGCCTTGTGTTCGGCACCGGACTTCCTTAGACAGGACAGTCATACATACAGACAGGCACTGGGTAGGAGACAGATAGAAGGGTTGATTATTTCTCTATTAGGTGTCTCCTATGGCTGACAGAACTCTACATCCTGAAATAATGCTTCTTAGGTACACTGGGAAACCCAGTCGAAATTTAACAAGATTGAATAAAAACAAGTCATCAAAACGAAAAAGGGGGAAAATTGGGATTTCCAACATTGAAAATTACACCCGTTTTCAACATTTTCACCCTCATATATGAGATTTTTTATGGATCCTCGGACTTGATGATTCATCCATTTAATGAATGAGTTCAGGGACTCATTTCAATTGATTGTGCACCCAAAAGTACTTGGTAATGACATCCCACGTCCCTATTTCAGTAAATCCTGGAAAAACCACGTTTTTGTGCAGTTTTTGGACCCTAGTATTTAATCGTTGATTGGGCTAGCTAGAAGTTAGTGCTAACAAGACCCTAAAATAGAGGTCAAATGAAAGGATTTTTACATCAATTGCAAGGCTTTTTATGGCTTGGAGGGCGTACGGACGTAGCAGATTTGGAATCAACGCAACTACGAGATTCCAAAGGATTGCTATTGAAAATAATAAACCAAATTAGGTGCGCGTTCTCGGCAATTACTCAAAATCAAACTTAGCGAAACATGTAGGAGCTGAGACCGAGATAGGTAGGTTCACTTTTTGATGAGGTGTGTTGATTAAATTGAGACCAAGTAACTTGACATTCTGAAGCTGGGATTTCCACGCTTAGAAACGCCTGTCTTCTTCATACTCCAAGGTCTTTAATTTTGGTGCGACTGGCGTCAGATTTGGCTGAAAGGCATAAACAGCGATATGCTCGGTGGAATGCTATTTAGAAATCAACACTATTTTCCTTAATAATAGAGGAGAAAAGTTTCTATGTGGTTTGTTTCTTATCAGCAGAACAGCAGACGAATATAAAACTCCTGGCTATGTAAAATAACGAGCTGAAGAATTCACATCAGCATTTTGAAGTCCCGTCTGAATGAAGACTTTCTTACATAAAGTCTTTACGCAGGTTTGGTTCAACTAGTTTCACATGAAATAATGACTCCCCAAACCTCTCAATCACTTATTCGAAAAACAATAAACCCATGCGTCAGGTTGGTTGCTTTTTTCTTTGTAGAAATAGACGATGTTATGATTTACATTCGATTTTAGGAGGTCCCTCTGCAGCGAGGGTTCGTCAATAGAGGGACGCCTAGTAGAATTGATCCAGTGGATTGTGAGAGAATCCTGACATGAGACAAAAAATGACAGTTTACAAACCCATTTCAGACCATTGTAAGCCCGAATGCGAATGTGAACGTGTTCGATCATAGAGTGAAAATAGAAAAATCGCCTGGTATCATGTGAGGATCACCAGCTTATACAAATGTAGTGCACTTTTGTTTCCTTTTGAAATCGAGTTTTCAAGTCTTGTACTGAATATAGTACAGTTTGAAGTCTTGTACTGTAATATAGTACAGTTATATTATAATTGTGGACAAGTGATGCGTAGGTAGTTGTGTTATTCTACCTCGTTCATTTCTACGTCGTCTCCGTAATATGGACGGTGAAGTGGTGAATACTCGTATCTTCATTTTTGGCCAAAATGAGTTTTTTTTCGTTAATCTACCTATCTAGTTGCCTTGCAACAATTCTAGAACTCCAGCGGCCGGGGAAAAATTTTCAGTATTTCAATTTTGAAGAAGAGATTCCACGTATAACATGGAAGTGGTGGGGAAGAATCTAGTAAATCTAGAAAAACAAATTTATAAGTACAATAATATAAAAACCGAACACAGATAATATATTATATCCCTGTAACATCCATGACCTACCAATATGTTTGTTCCTTTGATTTTTGTAGTGGTGATGCGCTAGTCCACAATTTGGTTCAACTGTTTTTACTGTAACCCTTTTTGATGGTATTAATTGATCATAAATGGAATTTGCTAGTTACCTATAATTATTGGAACGTAGTTCATCATTATTGCCCGTCGAGTAGTTAACTCCCGATCGGCATGAGGGTAAACTGTTATCCAGGACACTGAGCTGAGTCGATGGGGGATTATTGATGCGGGACACGGAGCGTAGAGACGGGAGGGCATCGTGTCAGTCGTAGATTTATTGCCTTGATTGATGACGTCATTATATTGACCCGTTGCCGCCTCCTGGCGGTAATTACTGCGGTCTGTGACGCGTGGGGCGGTTATGGGGGTCGAGCGATGATCGGGCGAACCGAGTTTGTGTCCACATGCTGCGTTCAGCACGTGAGAAGTTGTGTCCAGCATGTAACATTCGAGGGTCAGCAGATGAGACTGTTTGCATCTTGCAGCATACGACGTCTTCCTTCAGCGTCTCAACTGGTTGAAGCGTCCTCGGTCCAGAACGTGATGTTGGTCTAGTTGTTGAGAGATTGCATTCGCATCGCAAGATGTTTCCACTGCTAGCACTTGACATTTGGATTCCCGTATATGTCAAACTACGTCATTCTCGTTACCAGTCTATTGCCATATAGCTTTACACATTACATAAGGCATATCCAACACTTGACATCCATTGTACAGCATCTCAGCCTGGAGCGACAACATCATGGATCTGACCTAGTTACGGATTTCCCAACCATGATGTCCTCGACCCTTGCTGGCACTGCACAGTTGGTGCCAAATTCGTGGGCTCCATGAATATGATGTGGGAGAGCATAATGCATGGTGGATTTTGCGTTACGTTTTTTTGTATTCCAGCCCCATCAATTTCCCATCTGCCGTCATGAAGTCCGAAATTCCCTAAGTTTTTACAGCTAGGGTAACATTGGGGTCGAATCAAAACATTTAAAAATCACGAAAATCCCACTACACAGTCACACAAACAGGCACAACACAATAGTTGTTCAGAATGATCTAATTCGCAAAGTGCGTGAGGGAATATTAATTTGGAGGAATAAACATTTTTCATCATGGAAAATACAGCCTCCGCTACCTGTAGGTACGGACCTAAATGAGAACAAATTCCGACACACGAAAGTTGCCCATTAGATGAACTTTTTCTGCGGTTTCCTCTACGGAAACCTAATTAATTTACATCCAGTAGCCGGAGAAGAGGAAGGAAGTGGGGCGGGGCTTCTGTTGGACGCTGTGGGGAATCTGTAAGAAGGTGCGGGGAGGCGCGGGCAGCTGCCTGGCCCAGTGTTTACAGAGCGTCCTCGTTATTAGCGCCGGAAGACCCCGATCCAACTTAACAAATTAGGTCCGATGGGCGAGAGCTCGCCGGTTTATTACCCACAAAACCGCATTCATTCTACGAAACCGGCGTTATTTCGTAATTAAAAATTTACATAATGTTTCGTTTGTTAGGTGGATACGATGAGTAAAAGGGGGAAGGGGTCGGGATTTTCGTTTGCTCGTATCGGGAATGTTGCTTCATTCAGGCCAAATGAAGGAAGTGAGAAAAAGTAAGGAATCCAGGTTCGGTTTGGTAATCGAGATTCCATCAAACAAGCATTGAAAGGTTTCGAATACTTAACATAAAAGAGTTCTTAAAATCTGAAAACATCTACAGAATCGTACAAAGTCTTTTGACATCGGGCTTCTTACAATAATTTCTCATTTTCGGATGAGCAGTCCATGCTTATCATACAATCATTATGGTATATACGTATGAGATCGATGGATCGTCTTTAACCAACTACGCTCAGAATTTGAGAGATATTAGGGAGAGAGAAAATTATGCTTGATTTTAGGTTTACATGAACTGCACAGTATTAGCGGACGGAATTAAGAACATAAACAACACTATTAATAAAAACAAAAAACTAGCGAAAATAATAATGATGGATGTTCCTTGATATCTTTCAAATCGACTTTTCATGGAAGCACCTTGAATCGATATGTACTAATAACAGTGTAACCATTGATTACATTGGAGTCCGTTTTTAGGGTTGGATATAGCACAAAAAAACATCAATTAATAATTTTGACTAATTGATGGATTTATGGATTAATTACAACAAAGATAATCGATTAATCGGGAATTTTTTTTTACATTTTAAAATTCATGGGGGGGGGGTTTGGCAGAATAGTCAATCCATTGAAGCTCTGATTGAACATCCGATTTTCTTAATTCTTTGTTTCCGATTATGATCTTGTTTTGAAATATTCCAGATCTATCTACTTCAATTACCTAGGTATGAAAGGATGTCCACTATCTTCATCTGGTTTTCTTTCTATCCTGATTCTTGTCAAACAAACTTCTTTCGTTCAAAAAACCTCAGCAATTTAGAATTTGATAAGGGATAGGGAGAGGGGAGAGATAATGGCTGATCCATTCAAGCGCATCTCACAACTACTGGAATTCTCAGTTGATTTTTGTGTTTTTTCGTTCAATTAGGAATTTTTCAAGTTTTTAGGGATGTTCATTAATGTTTATACCTTAGTGTAATCATATAAAAGCTGGGGATAGGGACGTCCCTGTAACACACGCATCAATTGCCTTCGTTTTTAAAACTTCGTTCAAATCTGTGGTACTGTAAAGCTATGGTCAGGGTTTGTTGGTGAATACGGCCCTTGAATCTACTCCACCAGTATGAAGTTAATTAGATGTAAATAGAAGGGATTGTTTTCAGGCAAAGATTTCCCCTGCACTCCAGTACTCTCCACCGGAGCCCCCGTTTGTGTAAACCAATGTCTCGACGGGGGGTCTTGTATAAACTCCGCGGCTCGCGTGTTATGAGTTCAACAAAGAAAAAGAGACGGGAGTAGGAAAAAAAACCCCTTCGCCGCCTGGATTCCCAGAACAAACAGAAGGCAGGTACCTAAACACCTGGGAGAACTTTCTTCCAAGAGTCGCGTGCTTGGCGGCTCCGTCTTTTCTTTTGTGTTTCTGAACCGATTCGCGGGTACGGACGCCTTTTTAATTGAGGCGTTCAGGATCGAAAAACGCTGCAAGTTATTACACAGAGGTTCGTTATTTCTGTTATTTGATGGCCCTTTTCCGCGAAACGCCATTACAAACCATTTTAGAATGGCATTGCGGTGTGGGCAAATCAATGAGTAAACGTGCAGATCGTTTCCTGACGTTTTTCCAAGTGGAAATTCAGTAAATTCATATAACTACGTGATTCAGCCTGAAAAATGCCTCAAAACGTCGTGGAAATTCACAATCTGCGAAACTCGATCTTTATCATTTTCAATATTTTTCGCGGGCAGTTGCGTCCATTTTCATGAACTCGAAAATTTAATTGTTGTATTCGTTTCCCGTTAAATATCTATTTACGTTGCACTACTTTAGCGTCCGAGGGTGAGAGTCGTATTAATTCGTTGACTAGAGCAAAAAAAAAAGCTGTATAAAGAGGGTTTGGACTAGTGGACTCAATGCAATGCCCCCCTGGGCCCGAACAAACGTCTCCGTTGGTTAAGTTGGTGCTTTATCCTTGGTACTGTACTAGGGTTATTGTTTAATTTTGTGTTCTGGATGATCGCTATGCTCGCACTTCGAAAATGAAAAATAACCACAATCAATCCTTCTAGTAGGTAATCTCTAGATTAGATACCTTATACTGATCGCATTGGTAGGGTAGTGTGTACCTCATATGAGTTACACCCTACGGATTAGCTGACTCTCACAGATAGTGTTTTGGCGATCAGTACTTCTTTCGAAATGCACCATATGGATTCGTTACAGGTTATTTACTTGTTGAATAATTGGTAACTCTCACATTTAACATCTTAAATAATTACCTTTTACATATGAGACCATGGCAATTAGGTACCTTTTATCTGTCACATTAGTGATATAATATATAGTGATATAATATATAGACCTCTTACAAATTAGATCCTGCGGGTAGGTAACTCACACGGATAACGTCTTGGCAATCAAGTACCTCTATCGAAATGTACCATATGGATTCGTTACAGAGTATTTACTTGCTGGAGTATTGCTACCTCTTAGGCCAGTCGTCCTCTGCGAGCGGAAAGCTGCGAACTTCACGCCCGAATTCATAGGTGGGATGGCTCTTTACAACATTCTCCGATGATTCTGAAGAGGAATGTTTAGCGTTAGAGTTACTTGATGTAGTATCGACGAAAGCGATTTAGCAGAAGGCGGGAAATATGTGTGGGTCGTATTTCAGAAAAAAAGAGAAGAGCTCGGCGAATTTCTTCATTTTGGCGTGACGTTTACATTCATGACAATCTCCACTCCTCTTTTCGAACGAAAAAGGAAACTTTTCAATACCTTTGTGAAAATCCACAAGAACAATCAGCTTTTCACCGTTCATATTTTTCAATCTCTGTTACTCACTTGTTCGTCCGTAAAATCCCAGTTGAATGGGGAGACTTCAGGCGTGTTCGTACAGAACTGATTTCGGGTATTATGAATGCGGACTCATCCGAATCAATCATTTTAGGATCGTTCGTGGGTTTTCGGAGGAATATAGAGGAACCGAGTTCGCAGCTTTCCGTTCCCAGTGGACGAGAGGAATTACAGTAATCATCCTAAGAAACAGGCTCCTATTACATTTTAGCAATTAGTTTCCTTTAACTGATTGCATGGTATGGTTTCAATACTCTAAGCGTTCTGAGCATCTAATAGTTGCGTTCGCCGGTGAGTTGAGCCCGAGACTCCGCGGCACTTGGTGCGTCGTGCGGCTCCCCCGGCATCTCGAGGGCCCACGCGCTAATGACCCCCGGGGGTTAATTAATGGGGTGTTACTAATTACCCTCCAACCCCCTCTCGTCCTCGCGACGTGTTTGCCTTGCCCTCGAGGACGGGCGCAATATGTGCTCCGATCTCGAGGACCCTATGGACCCCCTTCTATCCCCTGTCGCCTATATCTTGGCCCTCGTGTCCATATATCCCCTCTCCCCCTCACCACCAAACCACTCGTGTTCCTCCTGTTCATCATCTCACTGAGGCAGGTGGTAGAGGAGAGAACCCACTCGTGATTGCAGCCTTGAGCGTTATCTCTGTTGTGATTTGTGGGTCCTATTATGCCTGTAATCCTTCGGAAACCATAACATTGGGGGTCACGATTTAATACTAAATAATACGCGATGAACATGATTTTCACCAATTAGTACTTGAGCGTCAGTTATTAGCCACTTGAGGGAGTTCTTCATCGTACCAAACCGAATTAATGTTACATTCCTTTCTTTCCTTGACTGTTGAAATGATAAACAACTCAAAAATTCTTCAAACCATTACACAAAGTTTTATTAGATCCGTATTCTACGTAAATCACTCATCTGTGTTCATGAAATGTTGTTTGGGGTAATCCTCATAACTTGGAGATATTTCATATTCTAGATGCCTTAAAAGAGCTAGATTCTAAGTAAATACATTAGATTGATTGAGAAAGAAATTAGCCACAAGAGTCCCACAGCTGATAAATGTGCCTCAATGCCCTGTAATTGACTTCTATCCATCATTTCACTGAGGCAGGTGGAAGAGGAGAACCCACTCGTGATTGCAGCCTTGAGCGTTATCTCTGTTGTGATTTGTGGGTCCTATTATGCCTGTAATCCTTCGGAAACCATAACATTGAGGGTCACGATTTAATACTAAATAATAGACGATGAACTTCATTTTCACTAATTAGTACTTGAGCGTCAGTTATTGGCCACTTAAGGGAGTTCCTTATCGTGGTAAACCAAACTAAAGTTGAATTCCTTTTTTTCCTGGATTGTTGAAATAATGAACCTCCCCACACAACGAATGAAATAGAAAGACTCACCAATACAGACTAAAATTGATCGCGAATAACTGAAACACCTAGCGGCACTTCACTTGGTCAGTAAAGTATTGAAAAAAAAAGTTATGAAAAACTCGATTTCGAAAGAAACTTTTGAAAAGACAGTGGCGTTGGTATTTTATCATCTGATTCGTCTGTCACAATGTTCACATTCTCATTCGTGTTTTTTGTGTTTAGCCCTCAGGGAGATTGAATGGGATGTGCCCTGTCATTGATGGGATGTGTATCAATAATGAATATAAAAATGAGGGTCATTTTGAAAGTTTTCGATATTCTGATTTTTGAATATTTCTGGCCTTTTGTTTCACTCTTAAGGATTGACAAATAGTGCTGTCGAGAATTCTGTCCCCATTAGCCCCTGAATTCGATTTTTTATTAGGTTCCATCATGTTTAGCCCGGTGGTTTCGGAGTTCTCAGTAAATGGAAGGCTTAAGGCGGACGGACGAACGGTTTATTTTTTCGATTTTCTGATTCCACACTTCTTGAAACATTTAAAAACCAATTTTGGAGGTGATTTTTATGGAAAATAATAGCTACTATAATTCATTCAAAATTATTGAAAGTAAACCAAAATGCGGCACATAATAATATGCGGAGTATGAACTTACATTTCTTCACTTCTTTCTCTATGAATACATTCTTGATTTTATGCAAATGAAATAGTGAAAACGTCAGTTTAGAAATATTGTGGGTTTGATACTTGAGATTCATCTGTATTGAAAATTTGGTGTTATTCCTAAAAGTCATGGGTCATTCCATGATCTTCCGAAATGGACAAGATAATAAAATTCATCTCTGTCAGTGAAACTGGTTCGACGTTTGGCCAGATGTCGTGCGATTCTCTTGAAGTATCGGTGGGCCTCGAAAAGTAGAAATGATTAAATAAAATAAGGACCCCCCTTACCAAGTATGGACGTTTAGTAATCCTGGGTTGAATAAATGTCCGTAAAACAAATTATCCTTTTTCAGACTCAACTCATTCTATGCCTTTGTCTGAAGCAGCGTCATGCCCGTTCATCCTTTTTAAGTTAATCCCACTGTAAAGAATTTATGGCAGTGTCAATTCAAATTACAGGTCCCAATACTGTAGCTAACTGAAAGAAATAGGGACCATGCCAATCATCCGAAAAATAGTTTCTCCGTGAGTTAAATGAGCTGGCTGATCGAGTGCTTTTCGTTCTCAGTAATGCTCCCACTACCAGAGCTAAGTGAAAGAGTTACCATGCCAATCATCCGAAAAATGATTTCTTCATGAGTCAAATGCTGGCTGATCAAGTGCTTTTTGATCCTCAGTATTGCTCACTTGCTGAAGGTGTGATGTGTCATGGCAACCTACCATAATAATCTGTACGAGAAATGAACATTTTGTTGAACGTTCAACTGATAATGGGGGTTTCAGATGCACGAAAGGGATCCAGTATCAACTTACTCCGTTTAAACCCTTTGAGTAAGACTCTGAAAATAATGATTACCTCACGAAACATGTGCGATCCACTCGACTGGGTAAATTGGTAACGAACGACCGGTTGTAAAATTCAATACCTGATAGCGGGGGGGCATCGACGAATTAATCAAGATAGCGTAACAGATAAAACAGTTTGAGAGATTCAACGACCGCGAGAGATCGATTGAAACCAATTGGTGATGTTTATGAGGGGGATGCGTGCGCGCGTGCGAGCGGCTGAGGCCTAAACAGAGAGCTGTAGGTCGGGTGAGTCACCCTACTCAACTCAGCTCTGCCCGCCCCGAGTATTTACGATTACGGTCTCCTCCCAACCTTGTTCATAACTCTATTAGCAGGAAGTGCCTTGTCAGACGTTGTCGATTCACCGCGTCTTCTGTTTTTGTTTCTTCGAAGCGGTGGAAGGTTCCGCGTCCGTTGATGGGTTTCTTGGTGTTTATGACCTCAGTGGACAAAGCAGTGGACGAATAAGGTTAAGTCAAAATCGTGCTGACATCCGTTTATTCCAAATGTATTGAAGAAATCACGAAATCTTCAAGAAAAACGTTGTAGGAAAGCCGCGAATAAAGACAGCAAGAATTTTTGGCTGCTTTCACCTCAGAAAGTATTTTGAAGCCGGAACATCTTAACTCGGCGGGTACCTACTAAACATGTAGGTCACTAGTATTCAAAAGTTCATTACACGAAAGGTCAGTAGCTCGAGGAGGCAACTAGCAATTTGTAATTAGAGTTATTGACATATTTACCTCTTGCTCACCAGAGCTGGATATTACCTCAAATCTATTCCTGGTTCATACCGGTTACGCAACAAATAAAGATCTTCCCTTAAAAGAAGCCAAAATTCTGTAGATATCCGTTTATTCCAGATATTATGAAGAAATCACCAAATCTTCAAGAATAATGTTGTAAGAAAAGAATTACCGCAGCTGGAATTGTGGCGGTTTTCATGTCAGTTTTACTTCTCAGAATGGGATATTCCTGTGGCCTGAACTTTTTCAGCCTGAACATCCTGCAGAACCTAAAGACTTAAGTCAAAAGTGTTCGAAAGTTCATTATATGAAAGGTTAGCAGCTTGAAGAGGCAATGGTTACTGGCATATCTGCCTCTTATTCTTCAGAGCTGGATAACATCACTTCAAATCTATATCCTGGGATGATGCCGGTTATGCAACGATTGAAGTTCTTCCCTTGAACGAATAAGAGATTTGAATATGTAGAATATCTGACTTCGGAGAGGAGTAGTTGTTAAGAAAACCACTTTACTTCACATTTTTAAAAGTCCTCTTCAATTTGGCCTCCTGCCAACCTTATTCATTAGTATAGAATCATTACTCTATTAGCAGGAAATTCTGTTGTCGAATTACCTCGTGTTCTGTTTATTTTTCTTCGAGACGGTGGAAGGTTCCATTTCTTTTGATTGGTTCCTGGTGTTTATGGCTTCATCAGAAAAGGGAGATATCTGTCTGGTTCAGCTAAGACAAGATATTTCCTCAAATATGAGTATAAGTTTAGCTTTAGAAGCAAAAACGTGGTGTTTCTTAGGTTTTACATTCCAAAATGTGACATCATTTGGAGGCTAATGTCGATACAAAGACCGGCGATATAGGTACACTTACAACGAAAAATGAAATCATGAGAGCTGCGCAAAATTGTTGCAGGCAGATAATGTCCCTTGTCACCCTTGCAACAATGGTGGCCTGTGTGTTAAGCTCACCGATCAGGGATATTTGGCTGACAAGCTGGCCCATCACAGACTGTTCGGTCGAGCAGGCTTAAGAATAACCGATGCACTATCAAGTCATTAATATAGCCCCTTGGTGGAGAACACGTAGCTCGTAACTCCCTGAGAGGTCATTTCGTTCAGCCCCACCTATGAAGCAGTCATAACAAGATTGTACACGCCAAGTTCACTACCCTTATAGAACCCCCTCCTTGGCCTCTTGCCTTTCGGTAGAACACGTCACCCTATATAAAAACATTCATTGAAAGGGCTTACTCCCGATCCACCCCAAAGGGGGGAGTTTTATTATTTTGATATGGATAGTTTCCTCTACGTGATTCTTGAAACTAATCATTCGGAGCATGACCGTGACGGCTTCTAGATTCAGGGGTATCCTCTGGGTGTTGCAGGCATATCACCTCAACATTTATAAGGGGCAACTATACCATTTTATCACCTCCATGTCACTAACTCGATTGTCCTGCTTTGCTGGGAAATCCTCATTAACGTCCCAGCACTTGCCACTAGAATCATGAAACCTCTAGTCCTATTCGACGAGCGTAGGAGGTGTGCAACCGTTTATCTTTTGCCGTTCTAGTTTTTCAGTTATAGCTCATATACCTATTTTTCTAGCGAACCTTGAGTGTTGAAAATAGCACTCCGAAAATACCTATTAATTTTCAACTTTCAACCACTCATTCTGTGTTTTATGCGGTGCAGTATCCGAATTTGAAATTTGATATTCTCTTTCTTCTTCCATATACCCAAAAAACGTCATAGTGTTATACCTTTATACATGCAGTTTTTGAAAAAACAACGACAGATAGAAAAAATCTGATTCCAACATTGAATTCAGCATTAAAATTCTTGTAAGAATTGCTCTTATTCGTTTGTCAAGTCTGAAAAAAGTGTCGCTTGTTTTTGAGCTAAGTACACCAAACTGTAAATATTTGCAGGCTCAAAGTTCCATTTCAGAGATTTCATTGTCTCCCCCCATGTGAATTTAGATCATCATATACTTTCTACTAGTAAGTTCCAACAAATTCAGCGAATATATTGACAGATATTACGCCGAACAGACATTTGTAATATCTTCTAATTAATTTCATTAAATCAACATTTTGAACCAATAACCAAAGTTCGTTTTCCTCACCCAAACCCCAAATGATCAAATTGAACGGATCAGATGAAACAGACAATCTATACTTTTTTGAGATCCGACTAGAGAAAGTGAGCAATTCTTACTCGAATTTTAATTAGTGAAGCCGGTTTTGGAATAAGATGTTTTCCATCTGGTTTAAAAAAAACTGCAAAAATGTATACAAGAATGATTTTCTTAGAAACGTTACCTCTGTTCAGATTCGGTACCTCATCAAATACAGAAAGACTGGTTGAAAGTGAACTATTATTATGGATTTTTGAAGTGCTATTTTCTTCAATCCAGCTTAGTTGGAAAATAAGGATATGAGCTACATCTCAAAAAGTAGACCTGACAGCGAAATACTTGTTTAAGATTTGGATTCAGTATACTGAAAACCCCAATACTAACTTTTATCTTCTCGGCGCCAAACAGTTTTTTTGTTGGCCGTTGTTAAGCGCACACATGCGGTATTCGGCGACCACCTATCCGAGTCTAGGAGTTTGTTTAGTAGTGTGTATGGGTCTTCAACTCTGGGTGCTCGGCGAATAGCGAACATTCGGGTGTTCCGCTTTCGTCGGTAAAATGTCCACTTCAAAGGAGACGACTATTCGCCTTTAGGCGAGCACCAAAAAATGTCCATTGATCGCTGAAGGTGCTTGCGGAAAATAGAATGAAAGCCTTTCTTGGGTCCCCTTCCACGGCCTAGTGGGAATCACCTTCTTCCGAAACACACTCTCCCCTCTAGTCCTGTGATTCCCACTTTAATTATCACCTCACCCCTCACTGGTATTTTTCTCATCTCATCATACCATCACGATTATGGAGTGGAATAATAAAACGGTGCTTGAGTTTGTGTAGTCTTACAAGAGGGGGGAATTAATTTGGCGTGCCTCTCATCAGATGCACAAAAATCTTGATGGCGTGTTTTCCATAGCTTCATCCTCCGAGGAAGAAGAACCGATGCTGACTGAGCGACCCACAATACTCGAGTAAACACTCGTCCAAATATTCGTTTTTATCCGAGACGAGCACCGTGCTCGCCTAATCACGTACGTGTGTGTCAAGCGCTCGGTGTTCGCTAAATACCGAGCAAATTGAGTAGGTACTTGGCGAACATTCGGCGAATACAGCATGATTGGGCTTAGCTTCATACTTGCACAAACCACCCTGTTGATGACTTGTTATTTATTGTAATTATTTTTTCTCGTGTGTTGTATATGTTGTGTATGTAACAGGTTCGCGCATTCATCATCATTAGGAATCAATGTATAGCAAAAACGTTATTCAAAATAACCTGATCTAGGCATTCTTTTCACATTAAAAAAACAAAACGACGGGACATACTCGGGACAGTTTACACGCCTGTCTGACACTTGAAAATTACTTTATTTCATTAGAAATACATTTCACCGTGATATAACCTCGAAATCCGACAACGTCCGACGCTAACCAGATAATTATTGAAGCGTCGATCCCGAAGTGTAGAGAAATTAGCTTGAAACCGCGGTGGGCGGATAGGAGAGAAAATGGTGGGAAATCAATTAGAGACGCCCTCTCAAATATTAAAGGGGCCTAATAAGCGCTCTACATCACTCCTCAAACGCGAGAGCCGCGACCGCTCAATATTTTCTGGATGATATTCAAGAGGCGTTCAACTCTAATTCGAGAAACTCCCCGCTCCCGAAAGCGGGTTTTAGTTTAGGAGGGAAAGCTGAATTATGAGGATCCACCGCATAATTTAGCGCCTATCGCCTCCGTCTTCTCGGCCGATTAGTCAGGGCAGTTTAGCCTACCCCGGACCGTAGGGCCCTTGTGGTGTGGGGATCTTGAGTAAATATAGACGTTATAATGGTTTTGAGAGTCGAGGGAGCGGTAGAGGACGGGGTTTTTCGAGTTAATCCCTAGGAAAAAATACGGAGAAGGGGAAACGTCGTAGATCAACACCTGGGCCCCGTTGAAGGGGATTAAACTGGGTAATATATGTAGGTTGACGGCGGAGATAACTGATTTTTAGGGGGTAACGGCTGGTTTTGCAGAAGGAAGCGACAGTTTGGAAGGTCTTATTCACCGGGTTTTACGACTTTCTGAGTGACGCACGAGGGGGGTTTCATGGGGTGCAGTTAGAAGACTTGAAAATCCTCTTGACAGTGGAATTGGACGATTCATCATGGTGTACAGTTTTTGTAAGAGATGTACAGTTTATCCATGCTCAAGGGCTATAATGGTTCTGGGAAAATAACTCGGGGTTAACAGTTGGTTTAGTCCACGGTTTTTTCAAAGAATGACATTCATGATCTCTGAGTTACACAGCGTAATGATGTTCTGCGTCAAGTGGCACTACGTCATCTATTGTGACGCATTGAAAAATGTGATACTTCTTTCGTTTATATCAAAAATGACCCTTAAAAATCTATTGTCATTGTTGTGACTTCGAGAACTGACTATATTGAGCGAATTCAACTAGTAGTGATATTTAGTTTGTTGAAATAAAGCGAAATTTCAACAGTGGTATCTGCTGGTAAAAGATGCATTTCGAGTATTCCAGACTGGTAGAGTCTTGAGTGCAGGAAGGAGAGTAATGTAGTACATGAGTTACAATATTCGCTATTAGATCAGTTTCCTCTATATCTACGATTCCCAAGATCCTCGAAAAACCTATTGTTCAGCGAATATTAACTTTGTTTTCCCCATACATCAATCCTAACCAGTGTGGCTTTATGCGAGGAAGATCAGGACCTCTAACCTTCTGAATTTCCAGGAGTTTACTCTCCAGTATTTCGGGAAGGGATTTTGAATTGATTTCCACTGATTCTACGAATGCCTTTGTCCACCTCTCGCACACAGCTTTGGTATTTGTACGGAGCTCTTACGGAGTGTTTTATGGTCTGTTCAATTGGATGGAAAGTTATTTGTCTGGTCGTTCGATGGTGGTTCAGTTAGTTGTGTCCCTTATCAGCAGTTCCCTAGAGGTCCCTTGCTTTTCCCCGTCACCATGAACGACCTGGTTTCGGTTCTTCAGGGAGACAATGTCCCTCATATGCTCCCGATTACTAAGGGACCGCGCTAACAACTCTCAAACGGACCACTTCTACCGCTACGGGGTATGGAGCAACGGCAGTTCAGCATGACAGTTCTGATGACGGAGAACACCGCGCTAAGAGGTTAGCATCCTCCATTTCCCCTACATTTTCGTGTGCCGACCGACCGGGTGAAGCAAGAACTCTCTAATTACCTCTTATTCGCCCACGAACTGAAATTGTACCGCACAGTCGAGACACCTATGGGTTGTGAAGTGCTCCAGACAACCTTCGATGTCCTCCGCTCAGTGCAGCCGTACGCGAGGGCTCTTTCTCAACCCATCGAATTGTTCGATGATGACAATCTACCATTCCATTACCCACAAATCTATCCTTTGTTGTCGGCAATGATGAACTGAGGCGCGTTGAATACCGTTCTCCGCTTTTCCTCGACCAGAAGCTTATGTTTTCTGGTCACATTTCCACATATCTAGTTGAGTGATGCTTGACCAATTTTTTGTGTAACGGAACAATCCAACTATACACTAATTATCATTACTATCTACAAGTCGTTGGATCTGCTTATCCTGGTGTACGGTTCCAGAACTTTCCACCATCACCACAATCAGCAGATCGAATTCTGTTAATGTATATTGTACAAGATGCATATAGCCTGTTAGGATTATTATGATCTGAGCAAGAGGTTCGACCTGCTGAGTTCTCCTACACGATGATGTTTTGCCGACGTCAAATTCCTTCACCGAACGAGCTGTTCGTGGTGATGTGGATGCAATGGCTCTCCTTGCTCAAATTAGTATCCGTCGTTCTAGTTCCCGATTGAAGAGCTTCTTTTGGATAGTGACTGTGCTTCCTACAATTATCGAATAATGGTGCCAACAACCGTATTTTTGGTGGGCATCTGTTGCTTTTGACTAATTTTTGGGTAGGTGTACAGTACACACTAACTGAAATATCAAGAATAACATTTTATTTTTGGTTGAACTTGGAGGTTCCTCATTTCTCGTTTCTGGTCAAGTCTGTGCTGAACAAGTGAACGGTTTTCCTCAGCTTCCAGCAGTTCTGTTACTCAATGTTCTGAGTATTTCACTTCGAAGAACTGTCTAAAAAAGCACTTCCCAGTCCCTTCCCCATCACAGTTATCCCCCTTTAACCATCGCCCCCTTGTTCGGAAGCCCGCTACTTGTTTTGATCCCCTCACTAACAAATTCTGTTAGGGAGGTTAAAAATTTTGTTATTCTCGGTCGCCTTCGGAGTTTCATTATTGAGAATAACCAACCAAAACACGGGAACGCACCTCGTGAGCTTGTCACGTTCCAAAACGAAAAATAACAACTCGCAAAACGTTCAAGGCAGCTTCTTCCCCTCTTTTGATTGCCACCTTAAAAACCTCGTTACTTGTCCCGACATAATCAACCGCGCCCCTCGCAGCCCTAAGAACCCATTTCGGAATAGCCCTCCAAGTAAAGGGTCGAGGGAAGAAAAAAATAAAAATAAAAAAATAATAATAACGTCAACAATCACGGTACCGACTTGATAATCACGAGATCCTTTTAAAAAAGCGACGAGTTGCCGGGAAAGGGTTTATATTTTGGTACCTCCTTCCATACCCACATACTTAAACAGTATTGTGACGCGTTGACGTGCCTCCGAAGTAGAATTTTCTTCTTTTTTTCGGCGAATTCTTACGATGATTTTTCTTTCTTATTTCCGCACAGAATGTAAAATGGTTCGCCAACGAGATGAGAGCGTCGTTTAAAAAAAAAAAACACGTAAAAGGGATCCTTTTGAAAAAATCCTTCGCCGTGGCTGAAACGGGAGAAGTTGTTTACATTACGGGGATTTCGCTACTTTTTTTTTTTCCTCCCCGAGCCGCGCTTCAACTGGCGTTCGGGGACTCGTTTATTATGACAAATATCCTAAACGGACCGTGAGGGGTTAGAACGGAATATTTATGTACAACCCGTCGGGTTTGAGTCGTTGAATTGTCTCGGTATTGACGCAGATGACATAGTGAAATGGTGTAGCAAGTTGGAGCAAATTCATTCTACAAGAGCAAATTAATTTTATACTTTTTAGAAACTCTGCAAATTATTACACAGAGGTTCATTATTGCTGTATTAGATAACCCTCCTATGCGAGCCACCTCACTACCAGAACTGGACTGTTAGCAAGAGACGATGCTTCTCAAGTACACTCAAGAACCCACTTAGATTTAAAAAAGTGAAATTTAACTAGATAACATTAAAATACGCTCAAAAAGAATGGTTCAACTTGTTTTCTTCTTCTTTAATTGAAGCTTGGGAGATTTGGTTGTGAATGTGATCTTGTTCTGGATTTTTAACTTCGACTCCCCATTAGCCAATTAAAGTTTAAGAGCAAGTAGAGTTTGAGGAGGAGTTCTTCCGTATTTTTCTTGATGAGCTTTCGAGCTGGGCCTGGCGTCAAGCATCATACCAAGGTATTGGAACCATTCATTATCATTGGAAGCGTTGGACTTTGCCATTGGAATGAACGGGAACGTGGTCATTTCTTCTCCAATCGTGTAATAGTGGAGAGTTTTGAAGACACGATTTGCTTCTATTTTCAACATCAAAGGTTCGAGGAAGCAATGTTTCACACACAGCTAGTGTAATGAATGTAGATAGTTTCTCTTGTCCGTTACTTGAAATTGCTAACCTGAAACTTACAAGCTTCAAGGTTTACAGGTTAATCCAGGCTAAGGGTTTCTGGGAGTTACAAGCTAATCTCCTCAACCCTTGAACAGGGTAATGACATTACGAATATTCATGGAATATACATGCAATATCGATCAAGAGCTTTGAGCCTATTATGGAACAGAATACTTCTGCCAAGTCGGGTGTGACATATACGTGACATGAATGTATGTTGAATATTGGAGTGTGTTAATGGAACATTTCAGCGGAATCCAATAAAAACGACAGCATCGATGCTTGTTATATTCATGACAAACGTTCATTTGTTACTAGCTGTTGCATGAAAATCATGGTTTCAACCTCTAGTTAATCTCTGACCAATTATTTGAAATTTCATTTCAATGATTTAAATTTTGACTTTTAAATTTGAATCCCTAATAGGACTTCAATTGTTACAACATGGAATAGTGGTAGATCGATCAGTAATATCATTGAGTGTTCAGGCTCACGAAACGATAAACGAGCAATTTAAAGCCCGTTAAAGGTAGTGACGTTAGACACATTATAATATTTACTTGCGAGGGCCCATATGGCGGGAAAGGGCGCTGTTCACGAGGCGCACAGGCGGACATCTGGGTATCTCGCAGGGGGTGACACGTGTGACCACCGGGAAGACCACGTGTGAAGACGTTTAGGCATGTGCCGTGGAGAATCTGAATTCGATGGCAGCTGAGCGCATTCACCCTACTTTCTAATGATTATTGTTATGAAGTAGGTAGTTGCTTGATAGTACTGTAATTCGAAAAAATTTTTTGTTGTCGAATGAGAGTTGTCATTTTTGGAGTTTCCGAGTTGCGGTCAAAGTGCAATTACGTACTAGTTGCTCGTAGATGCACTAATCGTGGTCCCCCTCTCAGTGAAGGATATCCCCACTTCGGTCCCCACTTTAAGCGAGCTATTAGCGTTACCCGGGGGACACCAAGCCTCCAAAAAAATGAAAATGTTTGGCTGGGAGTGGTAAAACATGGCGTTCAGCTTGGAGTGGAAGCTCTCACAAGCGTTTGCCGTGCGGGTTATAGAGGCGGTCTGCTCAGCCCATAAGGATGGTGGGTTCATTGCTGATTCGATTATATGATTCTCCAAAACGTAGTCAGTGAATTTTGTAAGTTTAGCAGGTTGTTTTGAGGACAATGGCCATCAAGTCCGTCACAAAACAGTCCTCAACATCCGTGTGATTCAGAAATGGAAGACCGAAAAAAAAGGCTCTAGACTGTGAGGCCTCACTGATCTTGTCTTTGTAAATTTTCGCGAGTCCCAATGCCTGCATTTTCCTAAACCACGACTGTTCTAGATGAAACGGTAACATTTCAGAGTCACTGTGGGCCATACATCTCTGACCGCTGAGTGGATAGCTAATTCGAAGTAACTGAATACAGTTTGTGGAGAGTAATCCATTGTAAGACAGTGGAGGTGATCAACAGATCATCGATGGATTGAGAGAGATCAACTCAACATTGAGGAACTCATTTTCTCGATACGAAACCAACGGCGTTCACTAGTACTGGAGTTTTAGAAGATGTTTTAAACGTGTTGATTCGAATTGCAACGAGTTGAACAATTCGAATTCGTCGAATCTCGATCCCTCCCCTTTGATCGCAATTCGGATGTTAACTTTCGAAGACGTGACCGCAACTGTTACATCTCACTAATGGCCTGTCACCTCGTGACCGCAACTCGGATACAGCCGTCATTTTGTCGAGTCACATACATCGAGTCAACGTCTGGGTAGGGACCTTGCATTAGACAAGAAAAGATTGGAGAATCAATTTACAAGGTTTCCCAACATGTTAACCCCCACATTCTAGTAACCAGAATACTTAACAAATGTGCTCTATAAGGAAGGATTTAATAGGCGTTTATTTACGAGGTAACGCGATTTATATGCGTAAGCTTTATACTGTCAATCCCGACTAGTTCGTTTCCACCCACTTGCAACGGTTCGATTCGGGCGGCATCTATACAATATACCTACGTGTTTATTAGAAATCTATAATCAGTTTGAAAGTAGACGGACGCGTCTATTGACTTTCATTCACCGTGTGGGTCTACAATAAATTGCATTTCTAATCTACCTGTAGCGTTTAAATTTAACTTGAAACGCCTTTGAGAGGACAACAGTTAATTGTACATAGCTGACCCTTTCTTTCTACGAACATCTAATTTCTTCCTTAATCGGAATAGGGTGCAGATTTCGATGCATTGATGAATTATAACGATCTCAACATCCAAACAGAATCCATGTCAATAATTTGACGGTTGCTAGGATTCACGCAATCCCCATTATGGGGTTACATTGGTGTTAAAAGTATCGCCACAGTGCCAGAAAAGAGACATGTGACATGAACGTCGATGTAATCCATGCTTATGAATGGGATGCTCTCAAATCCAGGGAGGAATCGGTATCAACTATGTATACTAGATTGAATCCTTTCACGAACTGCTGCAGCTACTAGTATTTCTCCATTATTTGGTTTGGTTGACTTAGGGCTTCTTGATCGCACCTACTCGGCAGAAGGCCCCGCAGCCAGTTAATTTTAATTTGGTTTGGAGGTATTAATACAGAATTAATAAATATACACATACGAAGCGGTAGAACTCAATCATTCTCAAGTTTCCACAACGGTTACTATAGTTTGTAGACGCTTTTTTGGTGTGTTTTTTTGTTTTTAGGGGCCCCGGAATTTTGCCCCTGGGCCCAGATTCTCTCTCCACTGCCCTGTCCGCGGCACACATATTGGATGGTTTAATAGAAGGCGGAAGGGTTAGCATTCCTGGAACCAGCCATTACTTAGTCCCTTCATTGGTAAAGATAACGATCATATTAGTTATCTTCATCATTCAATATTGAAATTAATAAAGGTTTACAAGTAATTTTCAGGGGAGTTTGTTATTAGTAAATTATAAACTCTTACTTAACTGAATTTTCTCTATTAACTAGGAGGAGATAACTACCGGATACCTACACGCTAGTTGAGTTTATCGGGTAAATATTTCGAGCTCTTATGGGTTTCTACCGTTCGGCGAACCACTTAGTTAATCCTGCTCCGGGGTCGGCCCCCATTGTTTCCCAGACAGGAGATAACAATTGCTCGAGCCGAGGCCCGTCTTTTTTCCCGTTAACCCGAATTAATTAGCGGCACGCTGCGCCCGCCGAGCCGGCCCGCGCAATTGATATGGGAGCGGCGGGGCGCCTGCGAGGAGGCAATTAAAAGGCAAAACAAGGGGAACTCTGGTTAGCAGACGGACCCGCTTGCCCCTTCAGTCGGCCCACTCTTCATTATTGTAATCGTCATAGGGTAATCATGTCATTCCCGAGGGACTTCGAATCTCAGAATGGTGGCGTCCGGGGTCTTGGAATGTTTGAGGTCAAGGGGAAACGCTTTTATAAGCCATCCAAAACATTCTTCCTTCTTTTTTATTCTGTTATTAAGATGGCAATAGAAACGTGGTGCTCCAAGACTCTCCACGGGGAAAGTCCACTCAATTCAAATTTGGGAAATTCAAGAAACATGAAATGTTCCATTTCTTTACCAACAGCGAGTACATGGAAATTATTGTAAAACTCGCCGCTCCGCTCCTTGCTGATGCTTGTTGATGCTTCCGTTTAGAGCTTCTGCCTAAAATTCAAGAAACCGAACAATTTTTCTATGTCATTTCGGGATAACTAATATTTAATGATAGTTACCATAACACATCTATGCTTTTTTCACTAATAATAATTATGATTGTGATCCGCCAAGCATCACATAGTATTGTTTACTAACCGTTTATAACATCATTAACACATGGATTAACACCTCGTAAACAAATATAAAATTACGGCATAAAAACGATAGATATTTTGGGAGCTTTACAACCAGAAGTGAACGATTTCTGTGCGTTGAAAATATGGGAAGTTACATTTCCCTACCAACGCAGAAATCTTTGTTAAACATTTCGTGACTAATTTTTGTAGGGTCTTTGGAAAAAGTAAAGTATGCTACAATTTCACGACACATTTTTGTGATATATATATTTTGGTAGTATGACATGAAAGATCATCGCTACAACATGTTCTGTACTTTAAAAAGACCGTTAATAATTAGACGCGTTTTAGCGCATATCCTCCCATTCAACGATTCAGGCTCAGGAGGCTTTGAATCTTTGAGACAGAACTTGATAATACATCAAAAAGCACAGCTACTATTATAAAGAGATTAATCCTGAATCCATTTGATATAAAAATTATATTTGAATTATTCAAAAATCCGTTTTCAAAAGATTACAACAAAAAAAATCGGCGAAGATTTTTCACTCCCTATTGATCTATTAACTGCACACGTGTATTTTTCATCGAATCAATTCTTATAAGTGCTTTATTGCAATTGGAATAATCTTTTTTGGCATTTTATAAAAATTAGAGATTATTATCTCGTTAATAATATATATAGTGTAAAATTTAAGTATATACATATAAGTAATATAAAGATACTAGTATTTATAAATATAAATTGTATTCAGTAGGATAAATATAAATATACATTTAATGTATAAGATGAATTAAAACCAACCGCCCCCCCCCCCCCTCATGCCTCATGGTTGTGCGGTATACTCCGTGTATGCTGCATTTGAAAATTCACTGTATCTTTTTCGGAATAAATTTCATGGATTAATTATTTCCGCATTAGATTGCCTTACTACGCAGATCTCTCAACCACCAGGACTGGGATGTACATGTTGAATGCTGCTAGTTCAGGGGGGCAGGTCTCGATCAATTATTCCAGATGTCATCTTTCAAGGCAGCTGCTAATGAGTAAAGTTTATAAATATGATATATCTCAACTATACGTGTTATAAGAATAAATTACTCCTTCACCTGCTAGGTTATTCCATGCATATTTAATTATACGGTACGTGGTAATCGATTTGAAGTTCTATTTGTTGTGTTAATTTGGTAATAGTGTCTTGTGGGATCATGGTAGCATTTTAGGGTGGAGGCGAAACAAAGGAATCACCGGTTACTAGACCGTCCCGCTTTTCAGTCTTCCACTAGTGGATTTAACTCTGGTTATGGGGTAATTACAAGGCAATTCGGAAAGTGGAGGAATGGACAAGTAGGTACTTCATAAATCATCCAAAAGTTTGATGTTTTACTGTCTCAAATAATGACTTTATTTTTATAGTTAATTGGTCATAGGGGTGACAAAAAAATGTAAATGATTTTTTTTTTCAAAGTTGAGCGCTATTCTATTATAGCGACCATGCTCTCACTTGACTAATACAGTTGTCTTCTTCCGTGGCAGCTGCTAATGGGTAGTTACCGTCCAGGTTCTTTACGAAGATAATATCATTTTCTCAATTAGCATTGTAATTTCATTATACTTTCTCTTGCCTGGTTTTCCTATGCATAATATACCATACTAATCAACTGTTGATCTAATCAACTTGAAGACCAGTTTGCTATATTAATTAAAATACTGTCTTGTCGAATCTTGTTAGTATTCGGGAGTTGGCTGGCGAAACATCGAAGGAACGTAATTTGTGTTGCCATATCAGTCTAGGGTGGTTGAGGGTGAAATAATATATCAAGCAAGTCTTCTTCACTTGTATTTCTGTCACGTTTTCCTGCTAATTTCACCTACAATGCATCATCAAGGTGTGACTGGGATGTGAAGCTTTATGTTACACAGTGGTATCTAGTGTCATTATTGTCGCTAAGATGTTATTTCTCAACAGTGTCATGGCTTAAATCGGAAATTTCAAGCACATCAAAAGCAAACAATAAACAACACATAAACCGATAATCATAATATGTAACCAGGTGCGTCTGGAAAACCAATTTTTTTGTTTGGAAATGCTTCATACGCCAGTCACATCCTGATGATGGTTTGTAGACGAAACCAGTTCGAAAACAGTAGATTGTTGCCGAGAGGTTTATTATTTCTGTATTAGGAAGCCCTTCTATATAAATCTGTTATCTTTGCATATTGGACGAAGTCAGTGGTTCATCATTGAGCTAAATATAAAAAAACTTGATCCAGTAGTTGAAGAGAATGGCGGACAGCATACGCGGGCGGACGTTTTTTAAATTCGTATATTATTATTATTTTTTATTCAAGTTTTGAAATCTTCGTACCATGAAATGAAGACGTCTTGCCTTATCTATTTATTCACCTTCATCATGGAGCTGTCGGCCTCATATCAAAACGGTACCTGATAAATTATCAAAAATAGATTTTTTATTTTAACTTGTTATTAAGATCATATAAATAGGATTTTGCAAAAATATAATTCTGTTTTTTCCCTGTATTTTTTTCAATCAGGTTTTTCAAACAATAACTATCAATATTCTCGTAAATATAATGTTTCAAGAAATGAACGAAAATTTGCTCATGTGTTTGTTGTACAGCCACAACCCATTTGTCTACCTTTGATTTGAATTCCACTATCTGCCTTACGGGCTGTTGAACGCCTTAGAATTGATGTTGAAAATCCATTCTTCCGCAAGAGGACTCTACTAGGGGTCATGTTGGACCAACTTTTTTTAGGGGGGGGATTCGCCAAAAACCTTCTTTTTTTTACAATATAACTTTATTGTTCTAGCGACGTTTCAGTTAGGCTCACAAATGATCGACAAGATCGATCAATCGAACAAGTAGATCGAATGATAACATAACACAATAATAGCATAACAGTGATAACGAAAAATATGTAACATTTAGTGAATTTAGCGAAGTTTTAAGTCATTGTTTTAGAAACATGTGAGACAAGAGGTTTATGAGCTCAATAGAAGGTCCACTGGTCTTCTTCTCTTTAGCCTTCGGGGTGCAGTGAAGTTCGGGTTAGAGACTCTTTCAGAGGCTACTGCATTTACGTGATTCATTAAGCGATTGTTGAAGACGCGAGAATGCCTCTTTAGCCACGTCCTGCACCATCGGAATTTTCAAATCGTTGTGAATTGTAGCGTCGCGGACGTACCACGGAGCATTTAAAATCATCGGAAGTACTCTGTTTTGGGTGGTCTGTATAAACGAGTTTTTTACTGAAAATCATACGACCAGTGATAACTTAGAAAAATTTTGGGTAAAATGTTTGTGAATTTCAGCGACGTGTGTGAAATGATTTGCTACAGTTTTAAGTCATTGTTTTACTGAATCGAGGCAAGAGGTTTATGAGCTCAATAGAAGGTCCACTGGTCTTCACGATATCTCACGGCTGGAGCAAAAGCCTTCGGGGTGAGTGAATGTTGAGAGACTCTTTCACTCAATTTAAAGTTTTTTTAAGCGGGCATTTAGTTTTGATTCATTAAGCGATTGTTGAAGACGCGAGAATGCCTCTTTGGCCACGTCCTGCACCATCGGAATTTTCAAATCGTTGTGAATTGTAGCGTCGCGGACGTACCACGGAGCATTTAAAATCATCGGAAGTACTCTGTTTTGGGTGGTTTGTATAAGCGAGTTTTTTACTGACTTTTTACTGAATCGATTGAGACGACCAGTCCGAGCTCAGCTGACTTAGAAAATCTCATTTTAAGGGTGAAAATGTTGAAAACGGGCGTGGATTTCAATTTTTAAAATCTCAATTCGGGTTCGAAAATCAACGTATGTGAAATGATTTGCTACATTTTTCTTTCATGTTTGGGTCGTTCCCCACCCGGCTATTGTGATACTTCCTCCAATCCAGCATGACCATATAAGCGCGTTTTCTTCATATTAGGTATGAATGCTGGGGGCTAAACTATTTAAAAGGTACAAAAAAAGAAGTGATTTTCGACTTACACATTCAAGGGAAGTGTCGTTCCCCAGAAATTTTGAACACAAAGTCGCCTGGTGAAGGTTTCAGATCCGTAGAAATTCGTCCAAGGTATATTCGCAATACACAAACACACAATAACCCCCCTCACAATGACGCAAGCAATCACGCGTTATTCAATAAATGAAAAAACTACGAGTTGGAATTGGCTGTTTTTGTATTCGTGGAAGTTTTATTTATCAATTGGTGTGGAGCTACCTCCGAGTTGGCTGTTCCACTCAAGTTCAGACTTTTTCCACTAACATTTAGTCCGCTTCCAGTGTAAATGGAATAACGAACTAATACGAAATGCTATATGCTAATCGAAAAAATTGTTCATCCTATACAAAGGAAATTAGTTGGTGTTATTTAACTCAAATTCAAATTAACTCGTTTCAAGTTTCACTTTTAATTCAAAAGGTTTTACGACTTTCCTCGACTGTGTCACTGTTCAATTTTATGACGCTCCGCTTCTCACTGTTTTATGTAAATCACATAACCACCGGGATCGTTAAAACCCTCTCCGCTTCCTCCCGCCGTAATGGTTAGTTACATGGAACCGTCTCACCTTTAGTTATATGGCACCAGAATCCGGCAAATGCATATTCAACTTCAACGAGCGTTATTTTTTTTTTTTTTTCGTCTCATACAAACCGGCCCGGAGTCGCGGCAGCCATCATGAACTATTCCGCTATCCGAGGGAATATCTCTCGCGCGGAGCTGGTTTCGACGTAAATGGAAGATCGGAATACCCATTCGCGACATGCTTAGCGGCCCAACACGTGCTGCGTCCGGCCAATCGCTCTTGATTTAAACTCGAGTATTTCCAGTCGGTAAATTGCTTGAGTGGCTTCGAGATTAGATGCCGTCCCGAGCCCTAAATGCATATTTAATTGTCCCCTTTTTTCAATTATCTCCTCCTCAATTTTTTTTATTAGTTTTGTTCTGTTGAAGGGTTTTTTTCTCCTATTCGAATTCCTTTTTCCTTGCCTCCCGGTGTTTCCCTCTTCTGTTCTCCCCTTTTAATGGGCCGTTCACTGATATATCGCCAGATAACAGCTAATGAGGCGAGCACGACCGATTGAGGTCTCGAAGGTTCGGCTCCTACCCGGGCTCCTGGTTTTCTGGCAGTCGTCCATTATATTAAGTGAGACCATCTGTTGCGTAGGAGCGACCGAGATGTTTGAACAGATTTTTGGGTTTCTTATTTCAATAAAGAACTTCGAAATGACTCATGGAAACTCACGGACTGTTCTAAAAACCCACTCTTAGATACTGTTTACATGTATACTATAACTATGGTTATTATGGCTTGTCAGTGATTTCGCAATATGCACATTGGCAAATGATTGATACTCAGCAGTGACTTACTCGAAGGAACTGGGGTCTATTCCATCAATTAAACTATTTGGTCACAATATATGCTACTACAACGGCTGACAACGTCATTACTCATCCCAGTGCCAGACATCTGATCTATAATAGGTATGTTGGTTGTCATAGATAATAATGGGAATGCGGGCCAAATGCAAAAACAGTGATCTATTCTACCAACTAAACTGTCCCGTTCCCGTATCTTGTACTAAAGAGTGCTGACGTCGTCATTACTCATTCCCTTGCAAGATTTCTGATCTTTTATAGGTTTGCTGGCTATGTCGATAAACCTCATCAAATCGTTTAAAAAAATGGCAAAATATGTATTGTATTCATATACTTTCCAGGTAAAGAGCTCATATCGCAAATCTTCATACATAATACTCAAAGTTTGTTTCTATAAATTTATGTATTTTCTAAGTGTATGATTAAATTGCTGGACCGATTGAGCGCCTGAGCTAAAATACTACACCGGTGTGTATTTGAACTCTCTTAAGTCATCAAAATAATTACACGATTTCAAAAACAAATTTTCTCCGAATTTTTATCGAGTTTTTCGCGATTTGCACTGTGCATCTTTCTTGAGATTCAAGCGAATTTGACAGGATCGTAGAGGTGGACAGCCGAAGAGGGGAAGAGTAGAAAACAAACAACGTGATAATATAGATATCGGAGTGGAGCTCTTAATCGGTTCTTGCACCGCTCGTAAAAAAAAATCGAATCGCCCAACAGGAAGCTGAAAGCCGTTAAATGTTCCAATCACTCAATCCGTAACTGCCTCGCTGGAACCACTCGCGGAAAAGCGAGTTGAAGAGCGAGATGGGAGGATCTTATCTTGTCAACAGCGGGAGCGCAATAAAAATTGCAGGCGAAGCTCAAGAACGGATTAAAAACTCGATTTTCCCACGTAACGTCCCCCCATCAAAATTGATGGGTTGCGGGGTTGGAAGAACCACATCCCCAGGCTAACTCTGTAGTGATAAGTATACGGCGATACATGTTCACGTGGTGTACAAGCTACAAATATGTACTCTCTTCGTTTATTGACTATCAAGAAAGGGCCTGTTTGCTAATGCCTTACCTGCATAATTAATTTGTTAAATTCGTATGGATGGGAACAGAGAATTCGTAGACCGAAAAATATGAATAAGAATTCAAATTGAATACAAATACGGATCAGAATATGAATAAAGTTAAACAAAAAAGATAATCATATCTTAAAAGGGCACTTCACAAAAATTCGTTTGTTTTTAAATTCTATAAAATTTACTTTAATTAGTGCAAGTGTTACTTAATTTCAAAATTGTACTATAAATTTTAGTAAAATTCAAATTTTTAAGTTGATTTACCCTATAATTATCTATTTTTTAACATTTATTCATTTATTTTTATTTTTTGTAAACTTTTTAACTATCTTATTTTTTCAATTTTTCGACAATACCATTTTAAAGACTTATTTTAATTAATCAAAAATTGAAATTAAATTAAAATTGTTAATAAATGTTGGCGCTTGATGGATAGAAAAGGGTTAAGAGGGTAGTGTGCATAAGATTTACAAAATACAAGTGAATTGTTGTTCAATTTACCAGGAAAAGTCAATTTTTGGAAAACCAAAAACATCGGTTTCTTGAATAGTCACAACAAAAATTCTAGTATAATTCAGAAAAAAACTTGTATTTTAATAACATCTAATGTGCGATGAAGAATTTTACACAAACCACAAACACACCAAAGTAAATGTTTTAGGAAATTCTCGGCAAAACACGATACACTTCTGCGAAAGTTACAAAAACTGTACATTTTTGAGAAAGATTAAAAAATTTGATTATTTCTTCATTGGTATTCTCAAATTCATAATCATATTCTTATTTATGAATAACAACCGACTCAACAAAAAACATACAAAATACAGGTCAGTCAAAAAACGTACGACAGTATGGAAATACAGTGCTCTCTTCAGTGATAAATGGAGCATTAACTCCTTGCAAGCTTCTTTGTACTTCATGATTTTGGGGTAACCTGGTGGATCGTCACCTTCTTAGGAGCTGAATCATTGAATTTCTCTTCCAGTTTCTCCAAAATGCCAAAATCAGTGGATTTTGTGATAGTGTCGGTTGTTCCAGTAATACTCCACTCCAAATTTAAGAGAAGAAATGAGCCTTCGAGTACCTATATTTTAATGAAAAGTAAAATCTGTTGAATGAGTGGAAACAAACATGAAAATATTGGAACCTAGTAGGAGAGTATAATATGCTAATACTATGGAGACAGATGATGTCCATATACCCCGGGTTACCTCACATAGCTGACGTTCAACAATCGACAGGAATAAAGTTCTGTGGTATGCTACATCGTACTTTGTATATATTACGTTGAAACCCAGGACAGGTACAGGAAAGCCCAGTTAAGAGCACGAAAGAAAATGAAAACAGTTTGGATGTATGTTTCGGCTAATTTGCCTTCATTGAATGTAGAACTATCCATCAAAATTTCTCGTTGTCAAGAAGTGTGGAGTGGAGCTATGGAGTTATTTTTTATATGTACTGTATACCAAATATGTATTATATGGTTTGTAATGTAGGACATACTCCTCCCGCTTTAAACCATCTGTCCTCCCAGAAGGCACGGTGCTAGATCGTGTTGAACAAAACGCATAACAAAAATGTGAATATTTCAGGATCCTACGAGATGGTACATTGGCATATGCTAAGAAGGTTTAGATGAAACTTCCTCCTATCTGTAGTTTGTCTTCTATTAATTAAACTTTCCTTTTCATAAATTACCAATCAGCTAATTTCCTTATTCACCTTCCCAGTGTTGAGTGGAACTTGATTTGTTAAAGGTTGAACATAATTTGTAAGGGATCGAATTGAATTGGTGCCTAACAGGCTGCAATAACACCCCTGACTTACTGCTAGTAGCAAATCAACCAGGTAATTCCCATTCTCCGCGGTTATCGCGAGAGCTGCAGCGGAATCACGAACCCCCTTCCAGACACCTCATTCATCCAGAGCCCAAGCAGATCTCTATCATTAAAACCTCACTCCACCGAGTCCGCACGCACGAAGCCCGGTAGCCTCCAAATCCGTATTAATAGCTCGGCGATGAATCTGCTAAAACGGCGGATCCCCTTTCCCACCGCGAGATTATTAGAAGCTATTAGCTTCGCCGATAAGAGCTCAACAGGAGGCGGGTCATCGGCTGGGACGGAAAACGTAACCGATGGGGCCCCCTTTCCCCTTCGGGGTCGTTCGTGACTTCTAGCGGGGCCAGATGGATAACCTTATTTGTCGCACTAACGAGATCTCTAGCGTTCCCCCCGTCTGTCTTTCTCTTTCTGTTTCCACTTCTTCCTCACTCTCCGATCTTCTACCAGTCATCTTCTACCGTTCTGAAAGTCACGGGAACCTTCTACGGAATGAACTGAGCTTTTTCCAAACCAGATCAATTTCTATTAGGTTTGGAGTTGTCACAACTATAGCGGTCTGTTAACAGTTTTCGTCCCCCACGTACGTAACAAGTGCTTGTCAAACTAGCATCGTTTTGCTGGTTCGGAGGTTAGCTGAAGAGCTCATTCAATCGCTAATTCAATCCTTTTGATTCGTCCTCTTTTTCAAAATCAATTCTTACCACTCAGCACACGATTGATACATAGATCGATTTATAATTTATTCAGTAAAATAAAATAGATTCAAATCCATACAAGTGGATGGTACAGTGTTGAACATGAGCTACTCGCTTTAGATTACTTTCCCAACGATAGGCTTAGCCCGAGTTGTTGGGGAAGGTCTTCCCGAGCGTTTAAATCGGTACACGATACTGGAAGAGGAAACAAGTATTCCACGAGACAAGTAAATATTTATATAGGCATTTCCATGTGCATTCCCATACGTTTAGGTAATTCTTGTTACAAAATGTGGGATACATGTCGTCAATGGCAATGAAAATTTCATAAAAAATCAACCATTTCTGGCAGGAAAGTAATTTAACTTAGACACTAGCTCGCCTCTATTCAAGACAACGTAGGTATGCCTTCTCTGTAACAGAGGGAAGAAAAATGGACGATAAAATGGAGTGAGATGTGATTGATTGGAGATGATGCGGTTGGGTAATTTTATTCCTTGGTGCGTAACTCTTCATCAGTATAAGAGATAAATTTGATTACTGAGTGACGCTTTGTTGCTGTAAGCAAATTGGTATTCGGTTGAAAAGACATGTGTTACAATCGTCACGTTATTGCCTCTTGCCGGCCTGACAGTCGCTGGAAACTCCTCTTCATTCTAGCTATAGATAGGACGTCTGGCTACTAGATTTGGATCGGAAGATAATTTTCGATAATTTGTTGATGACGAATTGTAAGTCAGAATAAACCAATGTTTTGCTTCAGTATGCTTCGCGCTGTTATGGCTAGATGCTCTAATTAGATGCATTTCTTCATGTAGCTCTCGTTCGATTCCTGGATTGAGGAGGTTCAGTACATAAATCGGGAGGGACTTGACGACATTGTGTTCCAGGAAGGAATACCTAAAGCATATAACAATTTATCTATTAGGGATGCCCCTGGAAGAACATTTAGTGATACAAGAACCACTATTGATACCGCAGTATTAAGAACCTCACTTAGTTTGACATGTCGCTTAAATAGTTTTTCTCGCAAGTTTTAAGATATCTGAAAGTCGATATCTGTTTACGGTCTTATCTCCATTGTTTACTTGGTTTCAAAGAGCTCATTATACATTCGTTAAAAAATTGGATCATGTAGGAACAAATTCGTTAGTTGAAAGAAGACGGGTTAAGGGAAGCATGAATAGTGACCAATGAAAACTTCCTAGCTCGCTAAACAAACTTCATGATATCGATTGTAAAAATGATATGGTTCAACTCTATTAGCCGTTGTTTCTCTTTACTAACAGAACTCAATCAATCAGATCAGACAAGCTGTCGACAGAGCATTCAGTGACGCAGGGATCAACTACTTTCGTTGTACTTTTTAGTATCACCTTAGTGATATTACCCGGTGCGGCACAGGGATTTTCTGACGGCAGAGCAGAATGAATTACGAACTTCATAGTTTTAGCGAATTTTCGTACAAAATGAAGCTACATTGGTCCAGCTTTCTCTGAATCCCCGAAGTCGAAACTTCTATGTTTATTGAATGTTCTCCGTAGGGGTTACGGTCGTGTTACGGCCAACAATAATTGTTACTTACTTTCTGTTGATTCTAATTATTTCAAGGTATCGACCGGACCCATCGGTGTTGTCCGGGCGATGTTAAAACGTTCAAAGCATCTGAAGCAAATGCGAAGGGAATTCCGATATCCCGCGGGCCACCCAGTGGAACACTTCGGAGTCAGTCACGGTAGTAAGTTCTAGCAGTGAATTCATGTTCGTTTCTACGTTTTCAACCAATTTCATGTATTGAACCAGATATGGGTAGTTCTTCTATCTCGATTATTGATTCCGCCAACCCTGAAGACAAATCTGACACCAACTTCTGATCCTTAAAGTGAGCCTCACACAAACGTTATAATGATACAGGCATTTATTTAAATAAACGGCAATAGCCAATTTACAAAGAAAATACTAGACGAGTTGATGAATTACAACAAGATATTAAAACAGGCTAAGAAGTGAATAACAAAACACAGGGACAGAAAGAATGCAAATATACAACAAAAGAGAACAAATCATCAATAGAAAATTTCGGCCAGCAGACGCTTCAGGGTGTGGTAAGAGGTATCAAATATATCACAGTCACTTGATCCAGGGAAGCGTTGACCTCACGGGGCAAACGAAACAATGGATGGTTCCGAAGTTGATTGAAGGTTATTAAATTTTTATTTATTATTACTTACAAAGTAATTTTGGACGCCGAATCGATTGACATGAGTTTCAAACCAGTCTGAGCTCATCTGAGTTTGAAAATCTCATTTTAAGGGAGAAAATGTTAAAAACGGGTGTATTTATTTATTTATTAATTTTTTTTTTCGTTTGATCGTTTTTACGACTTGGGGTTCAACAAAAAGGGGAAAGGGCTGAGGGGTGCCAAAAATAATAAATCTTTGTGAAAAAATTTGCATTGTTTTCTCGCTTATAATTGCGATCTGGATCAATGTGCAGCTGTTCAGTTCTTTCAGCCATATTCGTCAACGTATTTCATCGCTGATCGTTTGATGTAACAGTAGCGATTTTGTTCGCTCTAAGAGTGTAATAAATTTATTCAGAAGTAACTGACCGGAATGCTGGGAGTGATGCTATCACGAGCTACTTAGACTGTAATGAGTCAGTTAACAACTTGATTCCCCCTTGATTAGCTTCAACTACCCTCTTACATTGGAGAGGGAACCTTACTCTTCTACGGCCCAAGTAATACCTCCGAGAATAAACAATTAGCGGGGACTCGCGAAAAGAAAAGCTCACCAAGAACTTAATGAGACGAAAGAAACCATCGAAAGTATGTTCGTAATGAGCTGGCAAAGCTATAGGATACTAATGAGGGAGTATCATAGGTACCTACCTACCTACTTAAGGTAAACCTTAGAGAAGAAAATCCCAACTTTTTCAACAGCTACAAGTGTTAAAAGGAGTTATCTAGCAATGTACATAATAGTTGGGGCAAGACGAGAAACAACCGAGTGGGTTTGCACTCCAATAAAAACCGCCGTTAATTGACGCCAAATGGAGGTTGAAAACGACCGAGGAAAACGACTGGACGCGAGGATATTTTAATGAGTTCAGATCGTCGTTTGAAATGGAAGGAATCGCTTTTTTCTCCGTGTCGTTCTTTCGTCTCGGAATGGTCTCCTCCGGGAGCTCGAAGGGATGGGATCTGGGATCTATCACAATCACGATTTCCTCATAGCGAAACGTGAGTTTAAAACGAGGAGCGTGAAGAAATTTCGAGAAGAACACGAGCTTGGGAGGTAGCGAGAGACGCACTCCCACGTCGTTTGAAGCTCCCCGCGGTCGCCCCGTACAAGAGAAAAAAGAATGGACGGTCGCACTACCGGTCCGAGGATGCAGCAATTATGTACTCCTAAAGGGCTGAAGGACTCGCAATGGATTCCTCAGGGGAAGGATGAGTTTTTTATTGGGATAGTGGTCATGTCGTGTTGTTAGTAGAGAGAAACAACGATTCAATAGGTTCGAACATTAATTGACGCGAATTCATGCATTTCATTGGCTTTTGATTCAACATTTTCAATACTGAAACAAGAAAAAACATGACAAATTACCACAAAGAGTTTCATTATTTCATTATCAGAATAGGCCTTCTATTGAAATCACTGATCTGTGTATAGTGCCTAAATGGTGAAATACCTAAACCCTTGGCCATTTTAGATGCCATAAAAAGTGCCCCATTTATGGTTCAGCAAGTAGAATGATTAGTTACGAAATTAGCCTCAAGGGCCCTTCAGCTGATCACTGTGCCTTCGTACCCTGTAATTGATATGTAGATGAACCAAAGATCGTTGGATGACATCGTCTTAAAATACCTCCGTGAACAACAACCTTTACCAGTCCCTTTTTACGAAACAAGACCGATATCAAATTACCTAAAATGATGCAATATTCTGTATATATAAAAAACCGCGAATAGAACAATTGAAATCTATCGACATAAAATGAACTTGAGTGACCACGCTCCAGTCATGGAAAACTCGATTTCAAGAGGAACTCTTGGAAGGACAATTCCAATAATATCAGTTGAATAGGCGGTTTTTACTTTGTTCATAGAATTTCACGTTCGTTTTTTCTGTCAATGTTGCAGCGCAGTAAATCTGTCAAGCCTAGTTCTAGTAAACGAGTCATAGAGTGAGCGGTTTAAAGGTCCGAGTGGGGTCATTCGATTCATTGATTGTGTCTCTATCTGATTTTTAAAATATTTCAGCCATTTAATTTCACCCAGACGAGATTGATTGATCGCCCAGGTTAAAATAAATTGATACCGATGCCAACTAAACCTCCATTGTGATTTACTTTAGCCGAAATCTGAATATGAAATCCGTCCTATTTGTTCTATATTGATTTTCGGATTCTACTCATCTTGCTACGAAATGTTTATTCTCGAAAATAAGAAATGAACCAAAATCAACCATGTGGTCTACTGGTCCGAACTTCTGATGGACAGTATGTAAACGTGCATTGAAATTTTGATAGAACCATTTTGTGCAGTTATGTGATCTGTAATAAAATTTTTATTCTGTACATGCAGTTGGACTCCAACATCTGATGCTGCTCTCACTATTACTGATGGGAGCACAAATTCGTTTAATTTGTGTACCAATTTGCATCGTTTCATACAACGCGAATCACTCAATCAATAGAAACAATCAGCCTCTCCAAACATGATGCGTTATGGATCAAAGTGCAGTTTTCAGTCGGTGAATGGCGCCATTAACTAATTACTTGACCAATTACCCGTTCACGTGCTGGGGGGAGGGCATTTTAATTGCGTGAAAACTCAATTATGGTAAGCAGGGGTGAACATTCATCTTCATTCCGTTCCTTTGAGCTTCCTGCTGTTGGCTCTGCAACGGCTACTGGCCTCATCAGAACCAGAAGCCATCCTTCTGGATTCCCCTGAGATTTATAGGCGCTCATTAATCAGGCGTCGGAGAAGGCTCCCCTTCCCCCGTTTGTTCGGCTGAGATGGGAAGGCCGAGTGAAGATTTCCGCTTTCTGCACTCTCCGTCTGATGAAACCAATCACTTACGGCCGGCGGGGTGGGCTAAGGGGAGCATCCTAACACAGGCAGGTTCGACCTCTATACAAAGTGGGAAACATGATAGAAATGGTTTATTCAAAAAATTCACAAAAGGGTCGTTACATAATCTTGTGCGCTTCTTTGAAAATATTACTAAAATATTTCCAACATTTGTGGAACTTCAGTCAACGGGTACTCAATGGAAATAGCAGCACACCAGCATCATTACTTTTATAATTATGAATAATTTTTTAAAAGTATCGAGTGGACCGTTGATGTATATGAATGACCAGAATGAATGAACAAAACCCAAAACCCTTTCTGTCTATTGAAGTGAGATCGTTCCCATGAAAACGTAAATCTAGTGTGCTTCGTTGAAAATATTTCTAAAATCAACATGAACAATTGTGGAACTTCAGTCTGCTGATAGAACCAATTGGGTCTTTCGATAAATAAGGTACTTTTTTCACTCTCCACAGGAACTGGTAAAAGTTGGTGTTGATCACGAAGTATGGAGGCACACTGTTTAGCTGAAGGGCCCTTGTAATTCACTTCTTTTCATTTTTTTTCTTGATATTTTCTACAACGCAATTGCAATGTACATAGATGATACTTAAAATGATAACCTGATACAGAAATGATAAACCTTTTGTAATAATTTGCAATAATTTTAAATTCGACTCATTTTCATGAATCTCAGTCTAGTAGCCCTCGAATAGCTTCGAACAGGGTTCTTTCTTGAAACAAAACCTACAAATTTCGTGCGTATGTTGACAAAAATTTTACAAGCTATTACAAAATTTAATTATTTAGAATTATTTAATTATACAGGCTATAGGATCTTGGGAATATATTCAGAATCAGTAAAACATGTCCTACGAAATACTGCGTAAAAATAAAAATAAAACATTGTGATAAGTAGTTAGAATCCTATTTTGGTCCTAAAAGTTTCCGTACGTAGTGTCAATTTCAATGCCTCAATGCCTTGATGCCCAAGTTGCTCTATGAGAGAGATATACAAAATCAGCGAATTAAGTCCTACAAAAATGGCGCATCAAGATTTTTTAAAAAACAGTGAATAGTTAGGTAGTTGAAATCTTACTTAGGTCCTAAAAATGTTCGTTCTTAGTTTCACATTCGACTTTGATGCTCAGGTGAATGTGACTCAATGCGCAAAAATTAAAATAACTTTTTCATGTTAGGTAGTAATAAATGAAATTGTGATAAGGAGGTACGTATCCTACGACGTTAGTACTTACTGCATAAGTGTAAGTACAAATCCTACTTTAATCGACAAAATTTTCGTTCATAGTTTCACATTCAACCTGTGCATCGCTCGGTACAGTGTATTGAATCTAAGTGATATTTCATTCACGGGATAGATCACAATAACCTTCGCATCTTTTAACGCCCTGATTTAACGATCTATTACCGTCTAATCGGTCGTACAGTTCAACCGACAAACATTCAGTCGGTTTTCGAGTGGTTACCAAATGTGGCACTCGACACGTAGACCACGGACGTCGAGGGCTCTCGACATTTACACATTGGTCCTCTTTTATTTAACTTCGGTAATATCCGTGTAACACTCGAGCGGAATCAAGATCTTATCTTCGTCGTCGATCCTTAAATATCAATCAAAACTCGTTATCTTCGAAGTAATTAAACCCGGCTAATTGATTGGATAGTCGTGAATGGAAAATTCCTACTAAAACCGACGGAACGTGTTTTCTAAATTACCTACTATAAAACGAACGGTTTTGTTGTGAGCGCCTCCAAATTGAGCAATTAAACTGGGAGGTTGTCGAATTGATGGATGACCAACCTTGGTAAAGCCATTTGAAGTAGGCACCCGTTAAAAACTGTTTGATAATCTCTAAACCCCAAAATGTGGAGTAAAAAATGTTCACTTTCTTTCCAATATCCCAAAATTTGATTTGTGCACGTGACAAAACGTGCTGTTTTGGGCTATTATTCTCAATAATGTACCTACCTTTGTTTGTCCAAGAAAAAAAGAATTGAACCCCCTCAAAATCGTATGATTTACGTTTCATGATACTTCGATTCCAAACGTGGAATTAAAAAACCGTAGATGGCTGTTTTCCAAATCTTGAAGACTATGTGGTGGTAGTTTGTAGAATGTTGGCATTTTGTATGTGTAAACAAAATATGTGTGTCGAAAATAAACCTTTTATCAAAATTGACTCATGGTTGCTTAGAAATGGGAGTTTTGGTGTGAAAAAATTCGCTAAAACTACTATAAACTTGTTTTGCTTTTCTGTGGAACTGATAAGATGAGATGTATTCATGTTCAGATGTAATATGCGTTCAGTGTCGCTCATGGTGGACAGTCCTTTCAGTTATAAAATCAATTTATCCAAGAAGAATGTTATTATTTATAGACAAATTTATTAGGGACACTAAAATATTAATTTTAAAACTGTAGGTTTGAATGGCTTTACAAGAAATTGATGCCAATAAATTTAAAGCGTAGTTTAACTTTCTGTTTTCGAATGTTTTTAGTAATTGAGGTTGTCTCAGTCGTAATTTCAAAAAAAATTTCCGAATTGCGATAGTGAATCTTTAGTATAGATTCTATACTAATATTTATGAAGAGGATAGATTTTATTGTTTCATTCTTTCTTTGTTACGATTCAAATTTAAAAAATCTAGAAATATAAAACATTATTTCACAGTTAGAAACCTACATGAAGATATTGAAGCTTATACTTCATCACATTTTCAAACTTGTTATAGATCCCTTTCTAAAATGGGACAACGTGTAAAAATGTAGACTGTAAAGCTCATTATTTCGGGAGCTCTGCTAAAACTATTGGCGATATAATCGATGGTGATCTATGTTTATATTACTAATATAAGCCTAAATAACAGTTTTCGCTTAAATTCTTAAGCTCAAATACGTATGGAATCGTGATGATATAGGTATCATGATAATATCATTACTAACCCCTATCCATCCAAATGGTTTTATAATTAAGGTCAGTTATGTACTTGTAAATTCCACTCTAAGTTATCGGATCTGACTATTTTTTCAGAAGGTAAGATGGTTATAAAAATTCTCTAAGTAAGGAAGAAGTCATGGTTTAAACAAACTTTCCCTGCATTTAGCCTATTAACAAATTCCTTAGTTGAATTATAGTTTTAAAATTTGAAAATTAATCTTTCGTCAGTGAAGAAATTGATGGCCCTATAGACTCGTGGGTATTGATCATGATAGATGGAGTATCCCCGATCGGTTCCATGAGCTATATGCCTAATTTCTGCCCAGTTCACTCGATGCTGACTTAATATTCCGAGCCTGTTACTGTTTGATTGTGTACAGTTATATAGAAAAGTACCCAAATATGGAAACTTTAGAGTAAACAAGACAAAAATTGATGAAAGGGCTTCAGCTGGACTTGTGTTCAATTATGAGTGTGAGCTCCTCGCCTAATTTATCACCCTAACTCGACAAACTCCGGGTAAACCAAGTACTAGCAAGCAGGTAAAGCAATAATTTATGTTTCGTTATTCATGTGCAATTGAATTTAAAATGCGAAATTGTTGCAGCAAGATGATAAGGTAGTCCTTCGACGCTGATCGTTAGACTGTACAGACAAAAAAGGATCCTCCCATTTTATTTATTTATACAATCCTGGATAAATCCCAGTTTACAGAAGTCAATGTAACATTGAAAGCTTGATAAGTTGAAAAGAAGAACCAGAAGGAAACACAATTAGAATAACACAATTGAGTGATGTAGAAATAAAGAAAGAACATAAAAACTACTATTACAGATGGCTGGAAGAGAGATGATAATCAGTCAGCTTCGTCTTCATGATTGCCAGGCCATCCGCAAACAAATCCGCACCTTCGCGAGAGGGGATGTCGTGGACGGACTTCTGCATCCTGATCAATGTCCTGTTCATCCTGTATATGGTGCGGCGAAGCGGTAGAGCGAACGTGGTTGGGTTTCTGGTAGTGTATGATGGAGCACGGAGCCCAACAAGCGCCAAAAAATCAGTTGCATCAATATCAAAGTTTAGCAGTATTGTCTGGACACAACATCCGCCACTTCTCGTCGACTGGGCAATGATTCCAGATTCATATAATACCGAAGCGAAGGGTCACTGGATTCCTCATCACCAACCACGAAGTTCCAGTTGTTCAGCTTGACGTGTTGTTATACCGAAGTGAAGTTTGGGTGGCAGCGTTATGGATTGTATATTCGCCCGTGTTCAGGGGGCTGTCGCCATCCGCTCGACATAACATACTTCTCGCGTTGAAGTTTAATTTGTGGCAATTGTAGGGCGAATGGATGTTCAAACGGTTTTTGCCATAAAGAGCCCCGAAACAAGACAATTTAACGTAAATATGATGCGATGCTTTAGAAGAATTGGCTCATATGAGCGTGCTTCATGATTACTTATTTTTCTTCGAGAAGTGGACGTCGGAATGGTCGTAAACCGGTGCCCGTTTCAGAAACGAAAGTGGATATAATAAGCGACAAGCGGCGGACGGCGCAACCGTTCGCACGCCTTAATGAGAGAATATTGTTTACTATAAAAGGCCTCGGGAGGTCCGAGGGATTCTCACGGCTCTTACGAGCTTAGAAAAAGGAAATTCCTTAACCGGAGTCCGGAGGCGAGCAAAATGTAATATTAATACGCAACGGGGAAACTTGACGGTTTTGCCAAAGAAGGTTTTGCAGCCGAGAAAAATTGATCGTGAGAAGTGGCGACAAGCGTTATCGGATTGGAATGGGGTCGTTTATATGTACTAGTGTTGGACACCTCGTCACATTCGATTGTCATCAAACGGTCGAACCACATCGCTGGCGGGTAAAAATTGGCCAAACCAGGTCGTCGTTTCTGGTGAATCTTTAGAGCACGTCCTAAATGAGCGATGATCGCGCCAGTGCAATCCGATAACGCCCTACCTTATCAGCGATATTTTTTAAATGACTGGTACTATTTCTTAATTACTAACGCAGTTTAAGTGTTTAGGACTTTTTAAGTATAGGTTTAAAAAAAATATATTCATTCCTTATTTTCAACATATATTGGTGTGACGCTCTTGACTGCTGAATTTTAGACCTTTGGGTAGTGGATATTGAGGGTTCAGCCAAATAATTTCAATATTTATCCGGCCATATATTGGATTCATTTGTAAATATTCTAAAGGGAATAGAAAGGGTTTTGTTGATATTAACACATCTTCTATGTTTGGACTTTATCACTAATCTTATTATATACTCGTAATATAAGTTTTAGAAATTCAGGAATTCTGAGCCCTGAATCACCAAATTGCATAGCTTACACCTCGCTCGTTGGCATGGGTGTAAGCCTTTTTGTTCTGGTGGCTGAAACCTTGGCGATGCGACATTATCTTCCCAGTATTTTTCGCTTGCTAGATTTTTCAAGGAAGCCATCTCGAGTTAGTGCGCTGGATGTTCACTGAAGGCAGAGTGAAGTTCGGGAAGGATGCTATTGAGTTTTCGGGCCCCGAAGAAAATTGTGGTAACCAACGCAGTTCGTGTGCTGGCACTTGCTGCCTTTGTTGGTAAGCCAAATGCCCTCCACGGATGTTCTGGGGTAACCTCTCTCCGTTTACTCCCCCTTCTAACTAACTAACTCCAAGTTAAATGTCTTAAAAATAACTCCGTGGACGTCAACCATTTCTAGTACCTTCGTTCGAAACAAAAGCTGATATCAAAGCTTATACCTCAAGAACCTCTGCATGCCAAATCATGGGTCATTCCGTATCCTTTAGCAATTCAAATTTCAAGATTCTAGGTTGATTAGGACAGAAAATAGTCCCGGTGCTATCTCTGGTGATCAGGAGCTTTTTCTTTAGATTTCAATCGCAAAATACAGCTTAGCATTCAAATTACAGCTGGAAGTAAGGACATGAAATGTCAATGCCTATAATGGTGCATTATACTGTGTATGAACACGATGTAGAAATCCTCGAGTAGATTAACTGGAATTCAGCGAGCTAAAACAAAACACCTACCTAAGCATCACTTGTACCACAATTAGATATCTCAAGACTTCAATGAGAACTCTTGAAAGCTAAATTCTACCTTAATTACACCAGCTGATGCGATCCTCACGTGATGTTAGGCGATTTTTATCAGGTCCAAGCACGTTCATATTCACATTCAAGTTAACGTTCTGTTCTCTGTCAATGTCCTAGCCCCTATAGAGAGCGAACGGATGAACATAAATCGGTCCAGGTGGGCTCATTCGATTCGTTGAACTAACATATATAAAAAAAGAATCTAAAAACAATAATGTTATTTCAAAATTTGTCAACACTCATACCTTTTAATATTTCAGACATTTGATTTCACTCTTTAGGATTGACGGAAATCAATGTCAAGACATTGACATGGGCTATTCCATATCCATTACCATGTCAAGTTGGAAGCCCTCGCTATACCTCAAATCCCATCATACGCGGTTGAAAAACGTTTTCTACTAAAATGTAACTTCCACATTTGCTATGCACTCTTCTAGCAATTTTTGGAACTAAACAGTATAACCCTCTAGCAACAGATTTGTTGACTGTAATCGATCACATGACTGAATAGATCACATGGCTGTGTTGATGACCTCCCTCCCACCCTACTTTGAGACACACACCATACCAAATACATGTCAGATATCTTGTACGGGAATGAGCAATCAATGATCGATGCCAATGCATCTATCTACTAGCAATTTTTGGAACTAAACAGTATAACACTCTAGCAACGGATTTGTTGACTGTAATCGATCACATGACTGAATAGATCACACGGCTGTGTTGTTTCATGCATGATTTTCAAAATAAGAATATATGATGTTTTACTGGTTACTAGTACTTTGTATGAAATTACCTTAGTGTGTTGGAACGTGTTTAAAACAAAGAATTTAACCGTTTCTCGGCCCTCGGGAATATATTCCTCCATATTTGTGATTTATATGGTGATCATTCATCACATATAATCTCATGATGGGAACTGCCCTAAAAATAGGGACTGTGCTGCTACAGAAAGTCATATTTGTCGTTCTCCGCCACACTTGGGTATCAACCGTTCTTGGTCCGGGGACCCTCGAGGAGTTGTAAAGTATGAAACCGAGCCTTTCGTCTCCGTATCACATCCGTTATGATGTCGTTACAGCAGAAAATAAGACGAGTAAAATAAGATCCAGCGAAAGGGAAGACGGATGAAAGGGCACCCGAGAGATGGTCTGGATGAAAGGGGCTTGGGACGGAAGCCACTTCCACCGCCAACGTAAATGGGAGGCCGTAGAGAATTTGTGTGATGAGCCGATGTGGCAGATGCTTCTTGAAACGTCTCAAAAGACGATGGTCCTTGAAAGCTGTAGATTTTTTCTTTAAATACTTTATTAGCATTGCACCAAGTTTACATCTTATTAGCAATTTGATTTTGATCTTAATTACTGCTTAGATGTCGCAAAACAATGATGCAGAACATGTTTTGACCAGTTAGACAAATGATGAATTATTTCATCATTTCACATTCACTGTGCTAGTTCGTGTGGTTTTCTTCTCTTCAATCTTGTAAGCAAGGTTACATCAAGCAAATGGACAGCTTTATTGTTGACATGACCTCTTAGTCGCTCTTGGTCAGCGATCGCAATCCTCCTGATGGACTGATCGATAGTTTCCACCTCAAGATCGTGGTGAAGTCTATCATTCTGGACGTACCAAGGTGCATTAACTATGCTCCTCAGCACACCATTGAAAAAACAGAAGATGAGAGATATCTAATCGTCTTGAGCCTCCTATAATACGCAAATCACATAATTATAACAAAAATACCTACTAACAAATTTGGTTGGGTGTAAAGAACAGGATCCTTCTCTCAACTTAAAATTGTCATGTCTTTACTTTGGAAAAAGATAAATAAATAAAACCGAAAACTATTTGGCAGTTATCAGGGTAAAGAATTATAACATGTACTTCAAATGTATTCCCTGGAGGATTATAGATCATTTTTCAACCCCAACAAAATCGTGAATTGGTATAGCACAATCATTCAATACTAGTACAATGATAATACAATATTAAATTTCATTCCCTCTTCATTACTTCATTTTCATTCGGTTTGCTAATTCATGGTTGGCCGAGATAGCGGCGTCATTTCCCGACGACACCTGCAGAGCGACAAACAGAAGGCTCACTTTGTTTCGGACTTGTGCGCAAGCGTTTCCTTAGTTTCTAATGCTATCAACTTTCAAAATGGCCTTGTAAATTAGGTTTTCCAAAAACTACAGACAATCATGTTCATGTTCATTCGCTTATAAGCGATTTGTGACCCCGTTTCGTAAACATTGCCCCAGTAATTTGTTCATTTATTTATGAAATGGCGAAAAAATCCACGGATGCCAGTCCCATGCATTTGAAATAATTTCAAGTTTAATTATTAAACTTTTTTTAATTTTTCAAATCTATCTTAGGAATCGTTGAACTTTGAAAAGTGAACCAACGCGTTTTGGGCGATTGATTACAGATGTTCATTATTATAAATAATTCACCAAGGTGATGCTACGAACACAGATGTTTTGTGTATATGTCCATCAATGGGCCTTTCTAATCGTACTGGTATAATTTGTTATACCCCTCCATCCCTCCCCACAAATGCTGCCATTGCGTTTTTGCTATCTCTTCCGATTTACACGATTTAATAAGCTGTATATATTTTCAAACATTTAAAAGTTTTCACGTGTCTTAGTGAATGGTCGGCACATTTTTTCGAGTTATTAAAAGACAAAAATGTGAGGGTATCAGTATTTTTTAAATCGGGTTTTAACTGTTTTTCCGGGGTGTGAGATGACTCAGGGAAGTGGAGTGTCACTTCCTAGTCATTTTGGACGCAAAATGGACTGGGATAGATTGTGGATCCGTAGGAAATCATCCAGATCAAATGAACCGCAATTTCTGAAACTAAAAGCGAACCCACAAACCTCACAATGACTCAAACTTTCACGATCACATTTTGTTCTACATGTTTTTTTCGCACTTTTTTAAAGTTATTTTTGGGTTTTTGAAATGTTTACTTGAAATATGAATGATAGTCTGATTGAAAACGGCCTGTTTTCTGTGGGCGTTGCTTTAGGTGTACTGATTCATCTTCAAACGGTCTCGTTTCACTCCGCTTAAGATGACTCGGCCGACTCGGCACAAATATCGTTATCCGGATCGTCATCTGTCGCCCGTTATCTTTCGCGTGTGGAATTTCTTATTAGCGCTCCCGAGCCGGAGCGGGCCCGGCCCCCTCGTAATATAATTGTCTCCGAGTTATCTCTCGGCGCGGACGCGATCGATGGGAGCAACAACAACCGCTAATCGCCGTTTAAAACTGGTAACTCCGCGTTGGTTTTGTTTTGGCGTTTAGAGCCACCGTTTTCTAGAATGAAGGAAGGAACCTCTATCCATAGATTCTGTCCAGATTCATAGCATGTAACACCCATAATTACATAATTGATACATAATACATTGTACATAATTGATTATTATTCAATATTTTATTGATCACATCATACACATCAAGGAACAAACGCTATTTTCAGCGGTGCGCGAGCAATTTGCTGCTCTTCTTTACTCTTCAAGTATAGGTCACAAAATGTTCATCCTAAAATTCTAAAATATTTACCGCGCTGCAGCTGAAATGGCACGATCCGAGAGAATAAAAAATTGGTATATAATCGCTAAAAATGGTATAAAATCGACCGGGCATACAAAGTATTAAATGCCTAAGCAAAGCATTAAGAAAAAAGGACCTACGTGAATGACCTACCAAATATGAAGTTACGCAACATTACCTATCATTAATAACCAAAAATGTTATTATGTACTATTTTTCACCTACTTACTACTTCTAATAAATACTTACTACTTTTATTATTGAATACCTGCCCTCTCAACAAATAGGTAGGTATATTACCAATGCAACAGGATAAAAAATATGTTACAAACTTCCTTAAATTGTTTGAGTGTTTGCCCTATTTGCTGCCATTCCCTTGATTTCCTCTGCACGTCTGAACAGAATGGATGAGAAAAATCGTTGGGAAATCGCTGTTCCCGAACGCACTCAATCAACTTTTCGTCATACATTGGACATTACAACTAAAGAAGAACGAGGTGAAATAAATCAGCAAATCAGAAACGAAAATCAGAACAGAAGTGGTGAGAAAGAGAACGAAGAAACCCAGCTGAGAGACGCTATTTTCCGTTCCGTCAGGGGGGAGGGGTCAGATCACGTCGGGTTTTGATCGCTCGCCGGGCAACCTGACGGGAGGTGACTGGAAGAAGATTTGATCTTGACGGTACCGCGCCCGTCACCGAACGTGATCTGACGTTCCCGCTACCGCGAGTGTGAATCCTTTCGAAAACACGAAAGTTCTAGGCAGGGCGGCGACCGCCTATGTATCCCTCCCTCCGCCCGCCCAGCTCGTATAGGAGAGCGGCCTGTTTCGACCAGTCCTCTCCGGTTCGTGTTCGGGCGTGGCCGTCTCCGGCAGTCTACTTCGTTTCGTGGTCGCGCAAAAACCGTCCCGTCTTCATCTTCCATCTATTCGGAACATGAATCTTCATGGATTGATACAATGGAATGCGGGAACATGCAAATACATTGGTAAGTACCAAGTATTTTCCTACAAAATCTTGTTATTATATTATATAGGCCAAGATTAGGTAGGTGCCGCATGCTTAGGAAGTCCCATGCAATGATTGATCAATAGGATAATAGATTATAATTGGTCTAATGGGGTTGTAGAACCAGCTAAGCCCAAGAAGAATAAATAACATGATACAAATCCGTTTCAGACTTTTCTCAGACCAAGTTCGCGGAAAAAACCAAAGGTTTTTCTTTAGTCTGATAGTACTCCTATTTTCTCCCGAACCATCTCTGTTTTTAAAATTGTATTATGCTCGTATAAATTCGCTAGTGTGAAATACGCTGGTTACACTACCTATGATTTCAACGATTATCCGTAGTTGAACACACACAAGTAACACTAATAAGGCAGCATATAAAAAATAGTTCCCTGATTGTAGGTATATATTCCAACAATGTGCAAACATGCTACCTACGAGTTTAACGACTATCCTTAGTTGAACACACACAAGTAACACTTCGAAACAGCCAACATATCGAAAATAGTTCCCTGATCATACGTATATATTCCAACCAGACTATTTCCTCAATGTGCAAACACGTTCTCTAATATGTATTATGCACGTATAAGTTCACTAGCGTAATTGTTGCTTACACTATCTATCTTGCTGGTTTAACGACTATCTTTAGTCGAACAATCACAAATAACACTTTGAAACAGCTAACATATCGAAAATAGTTCGCTGATTATACGTATATATTCTAACTAGACTATTCCCACAATGTGCAAACATGCTACCTATGAGTTTAACGATTATCCTTAGTCGAACACACACAAGTAAACTTCGCAACAGCTAACATATCGAAAATAGTTCACTGACCATACGTATTTATTCCAACTAGACTATTCTCTCAATGTGCAAACACGTTCTTAAATATGTATTATGAGCGTATAAACTCAACAGCGTGATTGTTGCTTACACTACTCATAACTCTCTTTATCTTTTCCCTGCTGTTTTCCTACTCTCTTTCCGTGCTGCTGTGTACTGTTTCGTAAATCAGATCAATCAATCAACTGTTTCCTTTGATGGAGTGATTATTATTAATTATGATAGGGTTAGTAATTTATCATTAGTTATTATACGGTTAGTGGCAGGGGGGGGGGGGGGCTATGACGCAGACTGCTTCATTTAAATTCTTGTGAGGGGGGTCCCAGAAAAACGTTGGGGCCGGTAAAGTTGATTGAAACAGTGTTTAACGTGACGACATTCAAAACTATATTACATCACTAGATAGAACGTACGTGATAATCAACCTAGTAATTAATTTAAATATGGTTTGTGTTTCTATCTGAAAATGTATTAATGACAACGACAGTGATTTTGGCGCCGGCGCGCGGCGGGAGGTCTGGGGAGTTTACGAAGTATTCGGTTATCTTTGGGAGGTGCGTTGGTGGTCAGACGACACACAAGCTGCACCGCGATTAGGTATTCGTTGCTAATGTTATCACTGAGTTGTGATAAAGATGATCTAATGGTGTCCTAAATTTAGTATTACCTTTGTGGGATAAAAATGCTCAAAAAGCAACAACTTTTGGAGTATATAAAGCCTCTTTAAGTTTTAGATAAAATAAGGAGTGCTACGAGTATTTTTTACATTTTTGTTTTGTGGAGGGGGGGTATATATACTATATACATTGCATATATGCAATCTGAAGCCTTCACCATTCGGCCGCATACGTGGCATCCGCATTTTATCCCTGGCCCTTGATCCTACGATGAGAGAGGAAGCTTAAGTGACCACCCACTTGGTTGACGTATTTATTATAACCCTCTTTTATTCAATCAATGAAAGTTACCCCAGACGTTATTCGGAGGCACTTCCTCGTATCACTGGGAATAAGTGTGTCGAGCGACGGGGCCTGGAGAGGGTGGGATAAATCAAAGCGATCACCGGATCAGGAGGAAACGACGCGACGGGACGAGGTGGGAGGGGAATCGAAGCGAGCGCCCCCCGGCGCCGCACACTCCCCGCTCAGCTGGGGGAAGCTCTTGGTACCCTCTGGCCTCCTGTTCCCCCGTGATCCAGATACCGACGAAGAACAATAGAAAGTTTTCCTCGCTCTTTCACCGTCCTCCCGCTCCACCCCATCTCTCCGTGCCTTGTCCCACCCATATTCACTTGCCACTTCCTCCTCCTCCTCCTTCATTCGTCCTTCCTCTTCGATCTCCTTCTACCCTACAGACCCATTCACGCTTTCACAAGGCTTTCTCCCTTCCATTCATTTCTCCCTTGTGTTTCAATTTGATTCAAATTACAAATTCACTAAATAGTCCCTACATTTGGACATATCTACTTGCTCATCTTGGCTCTCTAAGTGCTCATCCTGAACCCTCTGCTGTAAAAATGAAGTTTTAATTTTCACCATAAATTAAGGAAAAACGTTTTCCGCGGCTACGTGCGTTTCGTATATTTTTGGTGAAAATTATGTTTATTATAGCTAGATTCTGTCAGAATTATGGCTAGATTCTGTGACGTCGATTCATGACTAGACGTGTTGTACCTAATGTACTAGGCGCTTTCTTTAAAATGCAAAACAAAAACATTTCGTTGACACCAGCTGCTTTGATGACGGATTGGCAGAGGTTTTTCCTAGTGTAATAGGCACTTTCTTTCCTTGACAAAAAATGTTACCTTGACACCAGCTGCTTTGATGACCGATTTTTTCGAGGGCACCCAACGGGTCTTTTCCGTTGTACTTTGCATCGTATGATTGTCACATCTTAAATGATTTCTGAATGAATGAATTTTCATACTTCATGCGAAAGAGAGTGAAATATTAATCAGTAAACAGCAACCGTTGATATCTTGCATGGGGATGATTGATAAGCGACCCAACTCACACAAATAGCAAAAGAATTTGAATGAAGGAATGCTCATACTTCATGCAAAAGAGAGTGAAATAGAGGTGTTTCATAAAGTACGCAGTTTTTAAATTGCGCGAGATTTTTTGTTTGAAGATTGTCAGCATTGTTTCTGTCATTTTCGTTATCTACACTCCTTTTAATTTGTGTTATCACTCCGATTAGAAGAACATTTGTCGGTTTTCAATTTTGTAGCCATGGAGCGGTTCATTATCGAGCAGCGCATTCTCCCCGTTTTTGTAATGAGTTTTCACAATAAGAATGCGTTGCTCGATACTGAACCGCTCCTTGGGTACAAAATGGAACTTTATAATGCGTACTTTACGAAACACTGTATAGTAACTACTACGCAGACGGCCTAGCAAGGTGTTTTGCATGGGAATGAGTGATAAGCGACGCCAACTCCCACTAGGAACAAATGAATTTGAATGAATGAATGCTCATACTTTATGGAAAACACAGTGAAATAGTAACCAGTAAGCAGAAAGCTATGTAAGATATCTTGCATGGGAATGAGTGATGCCAACTCACATTAGTAGCAAATGTTGGAACCTAACAGTTTAGTTATGGTAAGTTATATTTGCCTAGTTAATGTGCAAAATATTCTATTTATTGATTACTTGTATACTAATGATGTGTGTGGCTATCTATTCGTCACGCTGAACTTGAATTCGTCTCTTTATTTTCTGTGGTTCATACAATCCGATCCTATAATCACCCGTTCATGTTAAGAATGCCATTTTTCTTTCAATTTCTCGCACGTACTCTGACGACGTTATATGAAAACGTTGATGGAGTCAGCTCGTTTCTCGTCATGAGGGGCACCCGTATTCATTTACGATCTGCTTCGGAGATGTTGAATATAAAACTTGATACACTGTCCGTTGACGGTTGGTCTTAATAAACATGAGGATAACCGCCACATCACTGTCGTTGCCCGCCTTCAATTTTATTATCGATCCACTGCTTTCATATAGATATATATAGGAGATCTCCCACACTGCTCTGTCTGTTAGTTACTCGAGTTAATTTAGTCTGTGTAGTACTTCTAACACAGTTAAAACAAATCTGTGTAGGTGTACGACCCCAACCTCTTTTGACCCAGTGAGATCAGTTCTTACCTTTCATCCAGTCATAAGACAAATCGCACTCCATTACCGAGGCTTGCAACAGAGATATTATTCATATACATAAATAAGAACAATTATGAAATTCATAAATCGGGAAATATGAATAAGAATACGAATGCGCATATGAATTTGAATAAGAGGAGAATTAATTAGAATAAAGGAAAGAGAGTATGGCAGAATAGGTTAAGCAGTTTCAGGAACTGCTACAAAATCATTATAATAAAGAATTGATCACATTTTTCTGTAAATTTGACGAAAATTCCCCCTTTTTTCTGAATTTCAAAATATTTACTGTGGTGTGTGAATGATACTTCACACCCAGATTTTACAACAAATTTGGATGAAAATCAAGTTTTCAAACCTAAATTATAGTAAAACTCACATTTTTGGTGAATTTTCCCGAAATTCTATTTTTCATTCATTTATTTATTTTTTTCCTAGTTCACTTTGTTTTTGAAAATGTTTTCTAAAATTTTCTCGTTTTTTGTATACCTCCTGAATATTGTCCGTTTGATTACATCAATTTACAAAAATCACTATTTTTCAATTCAAATTTTTACTAAAATTCAAAATTTAAATAAATTCTATTGAATTTCAATTTTTTGTTTTTGATTTTTAGTAATGAGCCTTTGAAACCGTATTGAGGACAAAATTAAAAAAAAAAAGAACTAAAGAAAAAGAAATATGAACTGTTGGAATATCCACATTAAAAAAATTAATTTCAGGGGAACTCTCAACAAATATAAATTTTACTATGAATCAGGTTAGAATACTTTAGTTTCTATCAATTTTTTTTTAAATCGGGACATTTCAAGTAGTTTTCACTAAAATATGACATTTTTTTTTTTTTTTTTTTTTGGGAAATTACTAAAAAGTGATTATTTTTTATTTCGTATTTTCATTCATATTTTAATGTGTGTTCGTTTATCTATGTTCATATTTTCAAATTTATGATTATGATTAGGGGACTAGAAAATATGCATATGTGCTATATCTCAAAAACTAGACCTGAAAGCGAAAAACAGGTTTCAAATTTGGATTAAGACACTGAAAACCCCATCACTAGCACTCGTCTCCTCTACATCAAGCAAGACCTTTTGTTGATGGCCATTCTTATTGGAATTTCATATAATATATGGATTATTTATTTTTAATTAGATATTATGTATTATTTTGACACAGTTACGTATAATGTATTGTTTTCTCCTTCTTCTTCATCAACGTTTTTGGAAGCAGTAGAAAGGCACAAATTTATTCAACCGCGTCGCTTAATGATTTACTAAGTTCTTTATTTTATTCTGGAGTTAGTTGGAAATTAGGAGGGCTACTTCTGTGATCAACTTCATGTTCGTTTGTTACCTAGATAGTCCAATGCACGTTCGCGAACATACCTCACGAGCACTGACCGTCGCATGAGGAGCGTGTTGCTCGTAAAAGCGGGTGTTCGGAATGCCGGACGGGGAACTTCTAGTTTTCGTTTACTCTCGGGCAGCTTTCAAGAACAGGAAACATAAATCCAATCTCCACAACTCCCAACACTGTCGACGGCTTTAACTTTTATTTCTGCCTCGACGAGTTCAAGACTATCCATACGAAATGACGCCAGAACCCCGCTCCCCGAGCGGATTTTAAACGGGTTTTTTAATATAAACTATCGAGCGTTGTTTTCGAGTTTTATTGCTACGAGTTGTAGAAAATTACCGCTTCTGGTCGTATAAGGTGGTGGTTGTCACATGCTTTGCATGATTTGCGCTTTGAACATTTAAACTGCCAGTGCGACAACGAGACAAACGACGAGCCTTAGTCTCTATTTATGACGTACATACGATTTTATAAGGATCATTGTTCATTATATTGTAGAATTATTCCCTTTAAGAGGAATTCCTGAAGAGGAGTTAGGAAAATAAAAATATGGCAGGCGTAGCCTAATTAACTTGTTATACGTATAAAGGTACAACCTAACGGTTATCCTTTATTAGAGTAGGTATATTCACTACTTCACATTTACATTCAATTATTTTGCGGCGGTTTTCCTCTTCATTTTGCGGTGGTATGGCTGTGGAGGCGGATTTTATGCGATTCGGGCAACATTGTTGTGATTCATCATAGAAATATTCATTCTCGCATACCGTTCTCTAATAACTGAATTCACTTTCGCAATGAGCGAAAAAGCAGCACTTCATTTCAGGTTACCTGGATCTTGTTGTTATGGATTTTTGCAGGAGATCCAGATTTCGCATGAGTCAAGTCATACAGGTCGGATTAGAACCAGGTACAGCAATCTTTTGGTTCCTAATGAAAGGGGGGAACAGTTGTCAAGTAGATGTTTCAGTTGACGAATCCGTGTTCTCATTTTGTTTAAAAAATGTTCTGTGTGCGATTACCAAGTAGGTCTCGGATCAATGAAAATGCCCAGGTAGGGAATATATGTAAATTTAGGTATGTTCGCACCATTAGGTAAGCTCATTCATGTGTCGGGCATGATGAAGAGTTTAGAATCTCCAGGATCCCCTTGTCATCCGCGAAATCAGCTGTAAGAATTCCCTCGTTGGACGGTGCATCATGGACAAACACAAGATATAAGAATGGCCTCCACACGCTTCCTCGTGGCACCCCTACGTTAATCGCCCTTAATGTCGACAAGGTCGCGTCACATCTGACACCCTATGTGCGGTTCAGCTGATAGGACTGGAGTCCTGTAATATGTGTCTGGGAAAAGGCGCTTGGGTAGGAGGTTTTCATGGTGTACCTTGTCAAATGCCTTTTCAGAATCCAAAAACACACCAAAGCATCATAGGGCATCATAGGGTTTTTCTCATAGGTTTCGAGAATGATGTTAACAACACTGGGGAGCAGAGGGGCCGGAAATTCAAGTAGTTTTGGCAGGTACGTATTCCTGTATACTCGTACGTATCTCTGCATCAAGTTCTATGGCAGAAGTAGATGGGCAAATATCGAACTAACTCCAGAAGGAGTTAGTCGAACTAAAACCGTTGAAGAAAAATGAGGATGAATACGTTTATGAAACATGAATGCATCAAACCAATACATACCTGAAATTTTAATAATCATTACAGCGTAGCTCATTGAACTGACTGAAGATTCGAGACATTCTTTTGGACTGGCCAACTGAAAACTAATAGAAAATGATGAGTGTAATAATTCAAATGAAGATCGTCATTTGTTAAAAACGTTTCAAAGCATATCGCAGAGGTTTGTCATTTCTGTATTTCAATAGAAGTTCTACAAAAATAACTGATCTAGTAAGTTAGACATAGTCTGTGGTGTATCATTTAAACTCTGGGCCTCGCGTCCGTATCTTGTAATTTCATTCTAGATGCTATCAAAAACGTTCCTACGCAGGGGTTCAGCATTTTAGGCACCTAACAACGTTTTATGTGATTTTAGTTGTCGAAAACGCTTGTTGCGAAAGCCACTAGTCACTGGCTGAAGAGTTATACAAGTAGGAGATCAAGACAACAAGCAAATAGAGCTTTAATGGGCACCAGAATCCAACCCTACCTTCTTTTCCCTCTCTTTTGGAATCACTTCAATGATTCGGTGCATGCATCGCTTCGGTAACTGCATCAGAATTTATTACAGTAAATTAATCTATGTATGAAACCAAGACATCAGAAAATCTGACTTGATAGGTACCTAATACATTTTCGTGATGAAAATTTCCAAGTCCAAATCCTTCTCACGTGGATTTTTTTCTGTAAAATTTTTCTAAATCTTTAAAACTATACATAACTATGTCTAGTATCATAACAACATACGCGACAATGGTCGTTTTTTGAACATTAAGTTCTTAATTGCCTACAAACGTTGTATTCCATGATGGACCACTTTCACCCGTACTATCTGCTTGAAGAAATTGGGAAACTTACGAGATTGCCGAAGTTTGTCTTTCACTATTGTGTTTTTTGAGGTTGTCGGCGGAAAATTCGGCGGATAATAATAAATAGATGGTTTGAAAATCATCACCGTTATTTGTGATTTCAAGATGTCAACGTCGCTTCCGTTGGTCTCATAGTGAATTATGAATATTGAAACTGAATTGGCGATAGTTGGCATTCCCTATTGTTTTTCTTTTTCAAAAGCGGAAGATTTCCCAAGAAGTTGTCTTAAGATGATTCGGCGGATATTCTGACTCTCAAAGCCGATGGTTTTACGAGTTTTACTCATTAACATTAGCCAGGTGTTATTAACATAGCCCATCGGACAATTTATAAATGGCTCTTAGAATACATTTGTACCTACGTAATAACAGTCATCTCCAATAATATCAGCCAATCTTATAGGAAATATCGAATCATAGATTATTATTGCAAGTCGTAATAGAATTTTGAATTCCCACCGCACTTTGAGGTACCTACCGCGTTGTTGTTTCTACCCACCACGAGTCTTAGCAGTCTCGCTTTTCGGAGCTTTTTCAAGATAGAGCCCCATATTCTCGTCAGTTTGGTGGCCAGGAGTTTGTCTCCCAGTTGAAAGGGACAAATTAGCCATTAAATTCTTATAATTGTTATTTGTTTATTTCATTTTTCAGCAATAATGCCAATCAGTTTTTAACCACATTTAATACACGAAAACTTCAATAATCTAGTTTTGGAATCGAAAAATGAAATAATTGACTTGATAATATCTTACATAATCGACTTCATTATATTTAATCTGAACGGTATTGGGTTGTCCTAGCGAGTTATTGTCCAACTTTGGTTCGAACTGTCCAATTAAAGTCGTTGTCATCTACTCAACTTCCACATCTTTCCGTATTTAAATCACGTAATTATTAAGATAAACCATAATACTGCTACACTGGTCGAGATTAGATATTTCTCTTTATAAATACAATTCAATTGAAAAGACCTTTATTCATATCTCGTCGTAAAACCGTTTGAATTACTGTCGACAATTAACAATTATTTTATCGAATATTCGTATACCACGTATTAATTGAGTCTTCGCCCTCTAAACTCCCTAAAAAAACACGACGTGAACGATTTCCTTTTTCTTTCCGCTGTTATCATCATCTTCCCCGCTAACTGCATCGGTTAATGATGACATTTCAAAATATGGAAGCTATTAAACTCTCCATCTCTAATTGGGTCATTCCCGTTCTATACACAGTTGTATCCCACCAAACTGACGGGTTGTTTTGGGAGAAATAAGCTTGATCTTCCCCGCTCCCGTTAAAAGAATCTTCGTCGAGTAATTATTAATTGCTCAATTTTTTGGCAATAGAAAGAAGTTAAGGTATAAGTGTATTCCAATTCTATTGTGATATAAAACTACAATTTTTGTTTTTAAGAAAACAAATTTTTTCAGTCCAATTGCGAGAGAAAAGTATGTAATTATTTTAATAATAATACTAAATAATGGTGTTCGACTGTGTGTGATTAGGAAAAGTGTCGAATGACATCGATGTCATTTTTGTAACACGTATGGAAGGTTATTGTCTGAAATCACAAAAACAAACGCAACTCTTTTTCAAACTCTCCTCATAGGCAGGGGGGTCACCATTAAATAATAACAAAAACTAAGTAAAATAGAAACGGGGATTTACCCTGGTTTACCCTCACTCCAGAAATTTGGGAAATTTATGAAAATGGCGGAGGAATGAAAGGAAGTGCCTGTGTAGAATGACCCAAGAGCCCCAAAAGAGGCGGATGGTGGTACCAAGAAGCACTCGTAACAAGATGTCCAAACTCCTTGGCACTTTTCCTGCACCACACTCCACGGCATGATTCGGTAGCATCCTTGACGTTATTAGGCACTATTCCATTTAGCTCAGATACTGCTAGCCGCAGGTTGTTTCTATCGTTTCTACTTTCTTAGCCCTTCAGGCTCCATGTTCACGATGTCACTGACCACCTGCACATCTAGCATCATCATTCCAGACTCTTCAGGCCTTGACTTCAACGGTATCTGGCTTCTTGCCCTGTTCACTTGCCATATGATACGGTCTCTTTCCCTCCACATCCCACCCGCTGGATGATAGTGCACTTGCTATCTTCTCGGCAACCTTATATTGATGGAAAATGAAAATGTCAGTCGTCGTGGGCCCCCAAGGCTTTCTGAAGTTCACTCCACCCATTTGGAGGAAATGGGGGGATTCAGAGCGCTGTGGAAGTTCTTTCCCATTTATTGAATCATGAAGAGCAGCAAAGAACTGAGTTTTGGAGCAGTTGGAGTTGCTCAATCGCACTAAAACAACTGCTGCCTGAGAAAATCAAGGTCTGTAGCAGTGTGAGCGCCCCCCCCCCCCCCCCCCAGCTAGATCCCCCAAGGGCTAGATGGCCCTGGGGGCGTAGAGATGGGAAACATTCAGACAGCGGGACAATGCTGAACCACCAGCCTTGACTTCGTAGCCAAATTCTGCTACCATATAATAGGGAGGTATGGAGGCGATACGCCTGCAACCTCCAGATGATACCTCTAAAACCAAAAAATATCCACTGTACTCTGTTTCTGTAGATAGCCGCTTTACAGTATCCTCTCACTTCACAGTTTCCACTGGCATTCCTCGCTTTACAGTCTACGCTCCGATTGGTGAACGAACGGATAATCATCAACCGGAGTGATCTCATTCGATAAAAGGAACTGATTTATATCCGAATCAAACAAAAAAGTAGTGTTTTACCCCTCTTACATCAAATGTTTTGGAGAAATTTTAAAATATTTCTATCCTTGAATTTTAACAATGTTTGATTTATCCAGAATCCTTGATTGTAGGCACCTCTCGGATCGATGTAGTATTTTTGAGCCAAATTTCGTAAATTTTGCTGCGGTAGTTTCGGAGGGCACGGTGGACTGATGTATTGTTCAAAATTCGATTTTTGAAGGCTAAGTATCATGCATTTGAACCAACCATGCATTTGGGAGTCACACACTTTTTTCTTGGTCGATACCCTTTCCGGTTTGTGCTTTGCAGTAGCAATTTCAACAATCAGGAAATAGGAACTATCTGTATCCATCACGAGTTGCGAGAAATAACAGGTGGATAGCGAGAAATGGATTTATGAGGCAAACCTGCTTTTAATAGCGAACCATAGAGCGAAGACCCGGACGTTGATCACCGAAGAGTGTTTAGTGTTTCCTCCACGAACGCGAAAAAAAGGGCGAAAAAAAAAATGTAACGCAGTGAGTCAATAACGCTAGGAAAAGCCATGGGGGGAAAGAGTTATTGGATTCTTTCTTGGGATGAGAGATATTGCTAGGCATTCTCCCATGTTCAGCGAAGGTGAAAAAAAGACTTTGTATTGAAAGTTTGATCGCGCTTGATGTCGAAGTCCAATAAATGCAATGAAGAATCCCCATGACTTCCCTCGATATACGGAAAACGCACATGTCGTTCCTCGCCCAGAAGGGGTTGACGGGGAGGGTCAACAATTTTTTCTTCTTTTTTTTTTTTTCATTTTATGCGTCATGAGTTTTCTTTTTATGGTGTCGTTCGTTGGTCGAAGCGAACAGATAAGTTTTGTTGGAGTGACGAAATGTGGGTTACGCGTTCCATATGGAACATCTGCTAGCTTCCTGTTATACGTGTTTACTGAACAATCGTAGGAAAGAAACATGTCCTCCCGTGTGGAGCGTTCTTGCAAGAAATACAAAAACAACCATTTTCGTGGTCGGACGTAGTTTTGACACCTGATGTTTGGCCGTCGAAATGGAATCCAGTTGATATTCATGTAAATTACAAAATGTCATATGAAATTTCTTTCTGTTTAACCAGTAGGGATGGGACACCGACATCGATATTATGTTTGGCTTCGATATTACGATGTTTTGCCATCGATGCCACACTTTCGATAATATCGATATATTTTGGCTCCGATAACATCGGTTTGGTTTAATCTTCACTCACTGAGAAAATTCCATCTGGTGTGCTCGCTACCTAACGTGAAAAACAAGAAATATTAAAAATTCTTGCAACTGCTGTAGTATTAGCGAATTTTCGAAGAAAAAAAAACAATTGTTCTCGGTCAAAAATATTTTCAAAAAATGTTTGCACCAAAATCCATCTCAAAGCATTCTAAATCCACTGTCAAAAGTCACCAAAACTCATTCCAGACGATAACTTTCGATAGAATTGAGAGAAAAAGCTCAAATTTGCACAAAAAATTTATCTAAGCTTTCAAAATGCTAAGTTTGAAGATGGGCACAATCGCCTCACTCGAAGGGGAGATTTGGGGCATTTCAAATGGGAGAAAATTACCCGAAAACCCCCAAGTAGGTGACTCTCTTTTATATAGGTTTTGTGAACTATCACACGATGGTGAAATCGGATTGGAAAAATCTCAATCCGTTCTAACTAGAGCAGTTTGAAGATAATAAAACGAGGTAGATGGGCACAATTGGAAAACAAATTATGATATTCTTCAGCTTTCAAAAATTTCCAAATTAAAATGAGGTAGTCAGGTATTTCTGACCTAGGTAATCAGAAAATAATTTTTTTTTTTGCGTAATTTTTCCTCAAGCAAAACTAGTTTGAAAATTTGCTCATTTCGTCATGCTACACGACTGGAACTTTTTACCATCTTCTTCAGCATTGAAATACCTTTAAAATGAGATATCATTTGTCACAAAATAAAACTGTTGATTTTGCATCAATATTCCTCATCAAAACCGTGTGATAAGGATGCTGTTAACTGATAAGGACACCGACATCGATAATATCGATGATTTCACCCGATATTGGACGGCATATCGATGCCAACACTCAAACATCGACATCGATATCAATATCGATGTTTTGTCTCGATTTCTCATCCCTAAAACCAGGGGTACCTACAGAGGGGGGCTATGACGCAGACTGCATCATTGAAATTTTGGAGGGAGGGGGGGAGGGTTCCAAACAATTTTTGGGGGTGGTATAGTTGATTGAAACTGTGTTTAACGTGACGACATTCAAAAATATATTACATCACTAGATAGAACGTAAATAATAATGAACCTAGTAATCAATTTAAAAATGGTATGTTTTTCCATCTGAAATGTATAAATGACAATGACATTGCTCGAATATTGTCCGTTTTCTCTATTTCCGACTGGGTTTGAATTTTGTCAATACCTACATGAATCTTCTTTTAGTTTTAGATAAAATAAGGGGTGCTTACGAGTATTTTTCACATATTTGGTTTGGGGAGGGGTTACCAACTTACTTGGGGGGTGTGGACACCCCTGTAATACTGGTGTATGGAACCCGTTACTCCATAAGCCATTAGGCAGTTATAGTGCATCATTGCGAAGGTTCTAATAACTACTGTGTGATTGCAAAAGGAATGTTTATTCGTAAGTATGAACTTCTTCCGGGAACCGCATTTGAGCGCAGTGAGAGCTCTCATCTCATCGTTTATTCGGTCAAAACTGATAGTTTAGTCGCGTAAATGCTACAATCGAACAGGACTTCTCTTCTATCTTGCGGGGCTCCGGAGCTCAGATGGTGATTTTGAATTCAATAACTGCTGTTTTCAACAGAACGGTAAGTTTACGATGAGGTTAGATGATTGTCCGAATAAGTATTAACATTAGCTACACAAAATACCTCCCTTTGTTCACTTCACTGGGAAATCTTGATGTTCTACTTAGTGACTCCTTCAAACTGACTGTTGTGTTAGTTTTCAACCGTTACTCGTTACTGACTGAAATCTACGAGTTTGCGCTGAGATACTATAACCCGAATCCTTTTCATCTTTAAGATTTGGCTTACTGAAAATCAGTTTTCTTTTAGTTTGAATTGGTAAATTGAATGGCACATTATTATTATTACGGGACACACTAATCATAACTAGGATTCTAGGACAAACTGACGAGGTAATTGCAATAAATCGTATGAAGCAGTCATGCACACATTTAATGAAGAGCATTTACGAACACACGTATGAATAAAACAGTTTGTTGAGTGTTGTAGAAGTACCAGATATATTGAATCAATAAGTAGGTACTAACATCAGTGACAAATTATGAGCGAGAGACTGATGGAGGGAAACTCAACTAAGTTGGGGGGACCTGGGAGAGCTAGAAAGCCAATGCCTATAACAGCGAGAGGATTATAAACACGTTAACTTTCTAGGCTCAACTCGACTAAATTATTGTATACAACCTACCTGACGGAAGATTCTAACTGGGATTGTCATTGACAGACCAGCTGCTATTGATGTTATCTGTTTTGGTATGATCAGGGCCTAAGAGACAGTATCCAGGCCCAGGGACAAAATTCATCTGGGACCCCTAAAAGAAAAAAAAAAAAAAAAGTCAACGAACTACTGTAACCATATACCGTATTAAATTATAAGGAAATGTCGAGAGAGAGGAAAATTAAGGGAGGAATATCGATTGTGAAGAATTGAGAATGATCGCATTTTGCCTCTCCCCCCCTTCTTTTTACAAAAATAAAAAATAAAATAATAATAATAATAATTTCTCTAGAAAATCTGGGTGTGCATATTAATCAGTACAACTACCTTTACCAGCTAACTTTGAAGGAATGGTGTGGAAATCACAAACTCACAGCTTATGCCACTTGGACGAGAGGAAGGTGCTGGTGTACCATTGGCAAACATTTAAATATAACTTTATTATTTAACGTAAAATTACAGTTTGGTTCATTTTTTTCCTGTAGTAGGCAAGCCTAATTTACAAGTGATTTGTAATAAGGTACAACCCATTGGCTCTCCTTAACCAGTAAATGTGTAATACATGCGGAAATAAATTAAGGAGTAGAATACATTTTTATAGAAGCTAATAGATATTAGTATAGAATAAATATAGAGTGATATAAGTATAGTTACTGGATCCAGATTGTCACTGGTTTTATAACGGATGGTCTTGTGGGAGTTTTCTCTTTAGTCTGCGATTATTAAAAAAACATTTTAGCGTTGTAGATGGGCTTTCAGGATCAGGAACGGTTTTATGACCTAGAAATATCCGTGCAATGCCCTTAAAGTTATAGAAAAGCTTGGAAAATGTAAAGCTCTTGTGACGATTGGAATATGGATATATCATCAATATTGAAATTATATTTCACTGAAAATGTGAGCGATTTCTCCCCAGGTTCTATTTGAGAGCTATCCCTTTCAGTTATGCTACCCTTCCTAATGAAATTTGAAGGTGAAATGTGTTCCTTGCTAAATCGAGTTTCTGATTGAACTAAATCAGAGTCTAGAAATTGGGAGATTGGGCATCAGCATTACTGAATGGATCGACAGTTATCGCTTCCCGACATCAAAATCAACTATCCGAGGTTCCCTGTCCAACTAGACAAACATTGGTGACGTACAACAGAAAATCATTATAATCGAATGAAACTATTGGAGATACTACGATTTTTTCAGTAAAGAAATTTGAAAATACAGAAGACGATTTTATATCAATCTACAGCAAATTCTTGAAGGACCAAAAGCAGAATAACAGAATGCTTTTGCGTTTCCCAAATTCCAGTAATGCATGGATTGAATTATCGAACTGAAAACGTGTGTTTTGATAATATCATATTGTCAGAGAAGCGTTCGTAAGTGTCATGACATTCTGCCCATATTTCTTCATCTGTTATGGTGAATAGCATTTTGACACTCGTAATTATTATCTTTAATCAGTAATCAACATGGCTCACATTTTCAATTGGATTCCCCTGTCTTATTCCGAATTTGGTTTGTTTCAGTTATATCTTCTGCCGAGAACTCGATAGCGCATTCGAATCGTAAGTGGACAATTGATGTTACTCCTATACTATCCTCAAAACAATTGATAATGACCACCGTTAAGCCATTAAAAAAACCATTTAACCAAGAGTTTAAGATCCCCCCCCCCCCCCCCGTACCATGAAACAATCCATCGACAAACGCTGTTGCTTTATTACGAGTATATCCAATGATCAACTTTTCCATTTCTTGTGGGACGGTGTCTAGCGACCCATTCTCAGTATGCCAATATGTTTACGGTAATTGGGAGCTTCCTATCATCTTCCAAAGAAGCTGAATTCTGAATGCAACTTATTCGTCACTTTTAAGGGCTCGTGGTGATGTTTTACTCCTTAAAATATTTCCAGTTGAGTTTGGATTTTTTTAAAGTGTGCTCGACAATTCCCATTAGTTGTAGCTATTGAGCTACTGTACAAGTCTCCTTGCGCCTTATGTCGGAGTATGTGTGTGTCCGTGTTAGGTTCCACTTCTTTCATACAACTATTGTTTAGAGAGGAATCAACTGAAGTTCTTTCAAATTAAGAATTCCTTCTGTGTAAACTGTCTTTGATGTCTGGCTGCCGTGTATGAGTTATCCACACTTGAGGAGCACAGGGAGTAGGGATGGGGAATGATTGACAGATTTAAAACAATCTATTATTACTGGTGAAAAAATCGACTTTTTGAATCGATACTCTTGTTGTCGATTTTTATGTAAATCGATTCTTTATTAACGATTTTTTGAAAGATCGGCGGTTTTTCTCAAAAGCAAAATTTAATTTTTGGTTCTCTATCGTGATTTAGGAAATTGGAAACATCTGTACAGGTGAATGGGTTACCCATACAAATAATGTTGTTGTTTTTCCTAGAAATAAGACACCTTTTTCATTTTCAATTTCTTCAAAACAATGAAAAAATAAATGAAAAATAAAAATAACTTTTATGAAAAATCAAGTTTATTTTTTGAGAAATTAATTTAGGTTCCAATTTTGAATTAAAAAAAAAAAAAAAAAAATTATTCGATACCTACTTGTACCGATTTTCCATTCTTCACAACCTACCTAACTTGAATTTGAACATGCTACTATCATTATTGTCATAACGATAATTAACGATACTATCTCATTAGAAAAATAATAACTATTCCATGCCCGATTTTTTAATCGATTTTATAGAAATCGATATTTTTGTGACGATTTCTCAGCAAATCGATCTCTTGGATTCGATTTTGTATCTATTCAAAAAAATCGATTTTTTCGTATCGATTTCCCGTCTTTAACAAGGAGGTGGCTGACATATGTTTTTTCCCAAACAAATAATGTAAAACTTATATTTAATATGTTTTGAAAATTCGATCATTCGATCTGGCTAAGTAGAACTTTTTTGCGCAAATTTTGAGCAAGGGAGTGCACACTCAAAAGTTCTTGCAAAGTTTCACAATAACGTTCTGTGATAGTGCTCCTATATCTAGAGGTAATCAATCAAAAGTAGAATAAAGGTTAACTCAGTACAAAATAATGGTGACTACGTAAAAAAATCGTATTTGATTAAGTAAATTAAAAAATATTTTTTTGTCCAAAATTTCGTGGAGCAATTTTTAATTTTTAAAAAATTATAGTAAACCTACTTTTGGAATGAACCTTGTAGGTTCATAATCTTCTGTGAAAATTGGTGGATCCCATTGTTTGCGCATGAGCACACATTGCCGAATCACAAATTTGAATTCTAATTTAAAACAATTAGGGGGCATACTGTTTATTCTACTGTTACCTTTCATTTTTAAAAGCTGAGGACTTGATGCGGGGGAAGAGGTGTAATGGGTGAACCATATTCATAACCTAACCAAATCCATGCCCGTCGTCTGTTGATATGGTTAAGAAATTGTAGTATTGTTCACATGGAATGAAACAATTTTCTGAGTGAGGGAGTGCCAAGTGCTTTCTTTACATACGTATTACATCAGTTCATCTTTTGATTATTACCTAGAAAGTAAAGGAAGAAGTAAATAAGGAATATTGGAGTATGAATAAATTGAGTAAACAACATTTATACCTTAAGGGTATACTGAAGGTCTTTGTGTGATGATTCGCACCTTCCGTTCTCTTTCTCAGAAACCAATTGAAACTCCGGTAGGTGTGTATTGCGAGGAGCGTAATTATTAATTAGAAAACGACCGTTTTTTTCACTCGACACGATCTTTTGATGTCAAACGAACTCCAGAAAGTCGTCCAGCCTTAAGAGCTTCCGATAAAAACCTGTTCAACAACCCCCCCTCGTCACAGTCACTCTTTCTCACTATTTTTTGTCTCTCTCTCTCTCTCTCTCTCTCCGTTCCCCCTTCACACAATCAGTTCAACTGATCCATCAACAAGGTTCAGAAGAGTTAAAGCGCTCCCCCAATCAAGTTCTCATTAACGAAACAGGAAGCTGTCACACAATAAGGTGGAGAAAATGATAATTAACAGAAGGAGGCCCCTCGCGGGCGTGATAATGAAGTCCGAGAAGAAAAAGAACGTTCTCTTCGATTTTTTTTTGTTTTGGTTTCTCGTGAGGTTTTTTGTTGTTTTAACTTTATTTTTCATTTCCATTCTGAAGATTTCTTCCTTCGAAGGGCCGCTCCAGTGAACCCGCTTGTGCCACCACCTGCCGAGTCAACGTGTATAATGCAACCCAGTGCGTATAATCATCTTGACATTATCACTGCGACTATTACACCGTCTTGCGTTTTCCTTCAACTCGAAACGATCCGTTTAATCGTATCATGACGCTTAGAGACGTGCAAACATTTCTAATTTGACGGTACGATCAATTTTTAGAATTTGTTGTTGGTTTTGAGACTTTTAAGGAACTTTCCTCACAATCAGAAAAATGGGGAAGAAAACATTCTGCTTCCGATTAATTAATTACGTACGACTATAAAATATCAATATATCCACTCCACAGTAAATTGTAGTTTTTAATATCTAATCAATCATATTGAATATAATTGGGGATGCTACAACGAACTGGGTTGACGGTGTATGAACAATACCGGGTTCATAAACGTCCTACTAACCCCTGCTAAAATTGTTATTTATGGCAAAAACATTTTTGTCTCCAACGTACTTAATGGTTTTTGGTTTATTGTTTCAAAATTGAACCTTTTTAATCGACCAAGGAAACAAAGTTAAACCCCCCCTCTCCAACTTTATTGTTTTTCGTATCATGATGTGCGGATTCTGAAAATCGAATAAAGAACGTTGTAGATTATTTTTATTTATTTATATAATACGGGATAAATTCCAGTTTACAGTAGAATTCAATTTGACATTGAAAGGATCAAGCTGAGCGGTATGATAAGTTGAAAAGAAAAATCAGAAAGGAATATAGTGAGTACAATAACATTTGGGCGTTGTCTGCGGTACATTGTCTGATCTCTGCGATATATAACAGTAATTGTATTGCAGATCTCTTAAAAAGGGCTGTATTTACAATTCGCCTCGTTTGATCGATTAGGTAACAAATTAGCCACAAGGGCCCTTCAGCTGATTAGTGTCTGTCAGTGACACGAGCTGATATCTAAATACCTGCAATGGTGCAGTATATTGTTTATCGATATGGACGTTAAAATCCTCGAATAGAACAACTGAAATTGACCCAAAAAAATTGAACATCTAATTACATATGTTTCAAGTGTCCGCAATTACATAACGTATGTTATCAAAAGCAGGAGATTCTAAAGAAACTCTCAAAAACAGAATTCCATCGCACTTATATCACATCGAAAAAACTGCCTACACGCAAGGACGTTTACATTCACTTTCGTGTTGACATTTAAAGATCTAATCCTTGCGAAGAGCGAACGGATTAACTAGTGGTGGTGGGGGAGGGGGCTCAAATCTTGTGTCTTCATCTTAGCTGTTGATAGACATCCTTTCAATGAATCGAGTGAACCTCATGAACTTTTTGTAATTTCGAAGTTTCCGATAATTCGATGTTTTAATATTTCATCCTTTAGGAATGAACGAAACTGATGACCTGAACTCAGTCCTAACTAAACGTCATTGGTGATAATCAGAAATACATCAATTATCGACCGAGAAAAAATATCCCCATTTGAATCCGGAAAGATCCTCACAAATACCATTTTTTTCACAATTTTTATAAATTGTTGAATCATTTTTAATTTTAGATATAGAAATTCCAACTATTCTGCCAATAACTTTTACATTAAAAACAAATTTCATTAACTTTGGTCATGTAGTTTCAAAGAAAAGCTCTAAAAGGCTTTTCGTATTCTATCCAGCAAGAAGCGTAAAAAAAACATTTTTTTTTAGGAGGGTTGACTTTTTTTGGTCGATTACTACGGTTTATTATTGAAAATAATAAACGAAAAGCACAACAACGAGCATAAACATGAATGCATAAACGAGCATCATGGAGGTTATAAATTGTAATACGTTTATTTTAATTGATACAGGTGGAAATATCACCTCTGATGATCAGGTGCCAGGTGTTATTTGGGTCGGTACTAATGTACCTTCGTGACTCAATTATTTACCGTTATAAAAGGCGGGTATTTGTTCGTAGGAACGCTCTCGTATCTTCGAGCAGCTAGGAAACAATTAAAGGAAAAGCTCGATCAATACTGTAGATGATTATCTGCAACCCTAATGGGGTACAAAGGGTTCGGGTGCCTTTTACGCGGTCAGCCCTCGGGGACCTCATCGCCGTTGTGTAACTGGGGGGGTTTTAATTCATTCCAAAGAGCCTGAAACGTTTGAGTCACCCCTCAGCTATTAGCGGCAGCCGATGAAAGTCGGGCGATAACGAACCGAAAGGCGGACTCCGGGGATGCGTTTCACAATCAGCCCCGATCTCGCGATATCATTCGTGCAGCGGGAATATTGTGTCGTGGCCTTTGAGCCGTAGGCGCTGGAGGTGGAATAGAAAGAAGGCTGTTAGCGAAATAGTCAACACTGTAGAATCTAGACCTAGGGCCAGGGGTACAAGTTAAGGTTTAAACTGAGACATAGCTGAGCGTCGTTTAATTTTGAAACTAGGTTCAAACTACTGTCTGCGCTCATCTTGTGTTCGAGCCCTTGTCTGCTGAGTATTTGTGATGTTCCTATCGATCTCTAGATTGCATAAAATACATCAAACTGTGAGAGTTTTGCTGTGTATTATTAAATTTATTTACAACATTATGTATGAATATCAACGCAAACATAATACATCTTCACTGGAAACACAGGAGATCCCAATGGTGAGAGTGTCGCTTGTTGAGTTATAATTTGGCAGTTTGTAGGAGACTCGCCGACGTTGCTAATAACTTTTGGCGTCGACTCGCTGACAGCCCTTATCTCAGTGGCTTACAAGACTGTAGTTCAACTGTTAAAAGAGTTGAAGAAAAAAAAAAAACAAGGAAACGGCAAAGTTAAGTAGTTATTGTTCCGTGAAGCCAAACCAGTCACGATCGTTTGTGTTTTTGCGGATCAGAGTTATTTTCTCATGTTACTTGTTTGTGGCACCAATTCTTCTGGAGAAGCCAAACCTTGAATAAAACCCTATTTTAATTCGGCCTAGCTGTTCTGTTGGAACGATGAAGTATCGTCAAAATCAGGCCTAAAACTAGGTGCATTAGATCGTATCTAGCATGCTGTCGACCTAACGACTTTACCAAAACTAGTCCACTTCTATGGTCAGACCTTTTCTTGCTTAGTTTTTTTGAAGTCTCTATTCCATAATACCTAAATGATCTAAAGGATGGTCTAATGATATATGTTTTGAAGAACCTTTGGTTCATATGGAAGGTGTGTTTATGGGCTCGGCCCCCACCGTGACTGTCCATAGTTTTCTGACCGGAGCTCCTATAACTGAAACTTGTGGGGGAAAGGGGACTGCTATCTACAATTTAGCGAGTTTAGTACCACCACAAATCCAACATCAGGCGAGGGGTAGGTCGGCTGTGCTTTGCCTTGCGGAGGTGCTCCGGTGGCTGCTGGGGCTCCCTCTTCCCGGGGTAACATTTTTGGTAGCACTGGCTTGCAGGGCACCCTAGGCCTAGAATAGTCGCAGGCCCGAAACATTCTACCGTTTTCGTGACTGCTTGACTCGTGGAGATGGGCTTGTCCCAGTCCTCGAGCAGCCATATGGGATAGGGTCCCCTTTAAACGCCACCTGAGCCCAGACGACCAACTCAGCTGCCACCCCCGCGTGGGCTACTCAATATTCGTCATCCCTGCCCCACCTAAGCTACTCTAACCTAGTGCTACTTGGGGGGGAGATATTCTTCTACCCCACCCTACCTAATAAATCCTAACCTACCTTAACGTATCTCAACTACATCACGGTAGACTTCTCGATATACATCAGTCCTCCTATAACTAAACACAATAGCTAAGTCATTCATTTCTTAAATTACATTCAGGCCTTAAATTACTCTCTTTCCATTAACCTAATATCACAGATCACACATCCCTGGTCCTTGCTCCAGAGGGGCGTCCTAAAAGTCGAGGCAAACACGGGATTGATGTCGAAATTCTTAATGACATACTAATGCCATACTTATTGCCTACCAGACAAAGCAGACTTTTTTTCTTCTTCCACCTGTGGTGTTCGATCGTGCGCAACCTCGCGTCGTTTTCTTCACGTTCATCGACGTTTATCGTCGTCAACGCGCGACAGTTGACGCCTGGGTATTTTATCGTTCTCCCAGCGGGATCGACCGGCCGCACCCAACCTCCTCTCTCCCCACCGAGTTCGACTCTTCGAAAAGCTCATACTTCTCGTTTTTAATGAGACTGTCAATCAAAACCCGGCCTGTCCCCCTTCTCATCGAGCGATAATTTGTATGGACGTCTTTTCCCTTAGGAGCGCCGTGAATACAAAAGCGAATTCATACGAAGTCGTCCTATTATTTCTCTAAGAGAGCATTATTAAAACTTTGCATCAAATCTACATATCTGCGATTGGTCGTTCTTCGACGTAATTTGAGTCCATTGTTCGTCTCGAAGTGGTATTTCGCTGTCCATAGTCTATCGTACAGAAGGCATTGTGTGCTATGAGTCATTCTGTATCGAATACCTTCGTGCGGATTATGATAATGAGTTTGCCAGATTTCAAATATTTGTTTCAGAATGAATTCTCCTGATTGATGATCATAGACCTGAGAGCTATACAATTCATTGAAGAGTTGAATTAATGAATATTTTATTTCTGAATAATTAACATAAGTGTGTAACCTACATAAACGGTAATGTAATTTAGTTTCCCTTATTGGGTTATGGCCCCGGTGCAAGAGAAACGAGTTTTACGCTCACTAACAAGTGAAGAACAAGTACATTATACAATCCTAATATAACCAGTAGAATCTTGTATGTGTATAATTAATCAAATGCAATTATCTATAGATATATCTAAATCGGTTGGAGCCATTGTCAATGAAATTAGCATAAACCAATATTTTATTCTCTTATAGTCAGCGATTTAGCCGAAGGTTGCTCATAGGGTAGGTAGGTTCTGTTATAGCTTTAGGAAATATAGACCATGTCTGGTTAAGATAGGCTGGGATTATGATGGATGATCCCTCTAAAATACTGTTGCTCACACGTCTAAATTACACCAAAAAAGGCCAAGTACCTTCTACGCGGGTATTGGTAGAGAGCAACCCCTGGAAAAACGTTTTAATAACCTCTCCATTCACAAAACGATTGATGTTTTCAGATTTATCCATAGCTTTATCAGCTGGAGTTCAAGTACCTTTCAAAATCCCGAAATCTCTTCTCTTCGCAACAGAGTCGGCATTCTGTCGTTCTTGTTAAGCTGGTACCTTACCTTAAGGGACAGTGGCCATGAGGGGACCTAAAAGTTTGCGCCTCTGTTTCCTCAATAACAGAGACATTTGCACGTTCCCTTGGGATGAGAAAAGATTCAATTGGCTCGTCTCTGATTAGGAGTATCTTAATGGAGGCCAAGCCAAGGCCCTTACTGGGCTATAGAGCCAGTAAGGTAGCTAGTTGAAGCACTTTCGTTCCCTGTCTGCATTGTCCACAAATCCTGGTAACAAGCTTGACATCAACTGTTTTTATCTCTTTTCGTTCACATTTTCAGGAAATGTGTGGGTTAGGATGTAAACAGTTCCGTATGAGTTTCATTGCATGTAGATAAAAGTAAAATTAAAATCCATCTAGCACCATTTTCTTACTTTCTGATCGCCAATCTTGCTCAAATTCCGAGGATAGTTGAGGAAGGACGGTTTAATCAAATATCAATTTCAAATCAGTCTTATCAATATCATATCCAGCAGAAATAGTATTACGACTGACATGTACTACACAGGTTAATCACCCTATTGAAGGCGTTGATTTTAATGAGAATCTGCTCCGTCAAATTTTGTTCCATGAACACTAGATTGTTCTGGTGGCTTTCGGCCCACAGCCCAAGAGGTCGATTAATTGATAGATTCGTCGGTATTATCTACAGGCAAGAAAGATCTTATAGCTTGACCTGAAGAGATAAAGGCAATTTAATAAACGTTTGTTTCCCAAGTGTTGTAGCAAATTGAAGTGGCGATGAGGTAAACAACAGATTCCACAACGGAAATCGCAAAGTCAGGATTTTAATTGTTCTGCGAAGAGGTTTGAAGGTCGCGATATCAATTAGTTATAAATAAACGGTGGGTTCACGCGCATCTATTAAATGTTGATTTATTTCTTCAGATCAAGCTGTAAGCTAATATCATCCTCGGTTCTAAACGGTACGCGAGACCACATCCTTTAATATCCTAGATTTCTGAAGTCCCATAGACGATGTCCACATTCAAATTTCAGCTTTCATGGTTATTAAGGCAAGTAATACAATAGTAATAACTGCATGGGAGTTTTTCGTTACCGTTTTTTGTGACGCACGAGCTCAAATTCCCGAGGGGTCAGGTGAGAATAAGGGCATGGAATGTCAATATCGACTGATGTCTGTCAATCTCCACCTCTGGACTGAGAGCCTCCAGATCCCTCCACTGCGAATCCTTGTAACCAGCTAAATTTATACATCTTTAAATTGATTTATGCCATTTCAGTGATAATATTGTTATGAATTTTATCATTTCACAACTTTAGATAAATAGTTTGTACAATTTAGTAATGATTGTGGCGAAGCCATGGCCAGTCAAAAGCCAAAACGGTCAAGTGAATTGATTGGGAAAAAACACACTCTTCCCACTTCCTGTTAACTCGTGTTGGAGAATAGGGCATTTGGAAGCGTAGTCCATTTCAATCTTTCAGCTGCAATCCTTCAAGCTTCATCCCATGTTTTCCGGCCTGACCGAGTTCCTTGCTCACCGATCTTCTCCAATACCTTGACCCTGCAAAGCTTCTTTCTCCTTGCTGATCACTGGAGGGCACCCTCTTGATCAAGGGTTTTTTCAAAGTGTCCTGGATTGGTCCTATCCAAGAGATCTCCATTCGAGATTCTTTCAGCCCTTTTCTGCATGCTTGCAGGCAGCGATTCACAAAGTTTTAGAGAGATTAGGAGACAGTTTCAGTCATCTTCCAAGTCTCACTGCCTTACACCAGGACAGATTTCACATCCCCTGTCCGCCAAGTGGGAATGGCGCCTCCAGGGGCCCCCCCCCCGAAGGTGAAGAGGAGTGGGAGGAGGACCTGAGAATACACTCCCAGCCCTTCAGTCATTTATGGTGTTTACCTAGCTCTTAGTTCTCAATTCACTCCAAAAACCTTGGTTAGTAACTCAAATTTGTTTTGCCGAAAAGTTTTGCACCCTTCAAATAAGGAGGAAAGTGTTCATTTCTTTCTACCGAGTCCTCAAAGGCAACCTCCGTACCCTAAAACAAAAGTCTCCCCAAAAATTGAGTAATATTTGATTCACCTAATGGATCCTTACAAAGTTAGAAACATAATTTTTATTACATCCCATGTTAGCAGATGCTTCGTTTCATCAAAGTTTATTAAGCCGTCAGCCGTGCGGGCCATGAAAGGCCTTCGAATTATGATTAAAAAATCCTTCCTTTCGCACATGAATTCCACTCTAGTTCTTCTTTGCTTCTAGCCACCCTGATTGCCTCACACGTATGGACGCTATGGGCCAAACCCAGGTTTTTACGACGTTTTTACTGTTATAGGCAGGTGTGATGTTCATTTCTCAGTAATTTTGTACGAAAAATCGACTGGGCAGGTTTCAGATCCGTTGAAATTCACCCATGGCAAGCAATCGCAATTTCTGACTTTAAAGGTGACCCTCGAACTTTACAATGACATGAGCAATCATTTCAAAGTAATTTCGGACGCCGAATCGATTGAGATTGAGAAAATCTCATTTTAGGAGAAAAACTGTTGGAAAAGGGGTTTTGATTTCAAATGATTTTTTTTCCGATTCGACGATTTGGCATTCAAGAAAACGTGCGGTGGGTATGACTAGGGAGGGGGGGGGGGGCAAAAGTAATAAACTGTGATATAATTTGCAGGGTTTTTACTTGAATTCAATTATACGGAAACTATCGGCAGCGATCCGTTTAAGTTCGGGCGGGTGAAATGCCAATGCCTTGTTATTATCGGCGATCACGAGATATCGGGCTCGCCTTCAACTTGTCAGACGGAATTTGTAACCAAACGTTCTTCCCTGGATCCGTCGATGTTTACAGTGAGCGGGAAGCCGAGCGGTTCCGCCTCAAAGTGGTAAACAAACATATCTACTTTCGATCTACCTCAATGTGTTTTGACCACCTCAAGCGGCTCTTTACTCGTTTTCGAATACATCGATTCGTCCGCCATTTGTTCGGTTTGACCTCTTTTCACCCACGTAGGAAAGAAAAGTTTTCAAGAGTCATCACAGGAAATGGAAACATGTTATGTATTTTTGGTTTGATACTTACTGTGATACATTTTTTAATTCTAACAAATACAGGCAGCCAGCTTCCGGGTCTACGTATTCCATTTAGCAAAAATATACACGTTTCAGCTTATAACAATAACAATCTTTAGCCGTTGATGTATGTCAGCCTGTCTTTCAGGCATCTCGTCAGGGGTGCTTCGTGGTATCAACACCAGCATCCTTTGAGACTCTTACCTTCGACAACTACTTACATTGATTTAGGTGATATGAACGAGGCATTTGTCCACGGTGATGACGAGAAGACAGTGATAACGAGCCTATAACCGTTTCTATTTTCTCTCTGTTTCCGTTTTTGTTCGGTTACTACTTGCTTGACGTTACTACTTCACTTGCTTTACTCCTTGTTTTCTGTTTTTCTTGATAGTGTTGTTTATGTTCACTGATCGCTAGTTAAGTCGGTACCTTGCCACTAAATCAATATCTTCGAGCTCGAAATCCGCCGTTCTCTCTCTAATCGTGAATGGCGAGTAGTAAATAGTAAATTCTACATCATCCTCGTCAAACTCGTCCTCAAGTACCAATGATGTAATCAAGCATCTCTGGCTCAATTGTTAGCACAAATTGGCCAAAATAACCAGTAACACCAAATAACCCATTTGGTGGCAAAACACCAACAAAATAGCAGAAATGGGACAACAGTAGAGCTTCAAAACGGAGTTTGGGGATGGGAACAAAGATGGCGAAAAGATCTGGTTGGTTTACCCAAATACGATTGGTTGGTTTTGATCGTCGATTTAGCGCATTTGACGGCCAATTTGACGTTCACCTTATGTGGTCCCTTTAGCTGTGTAGTTACTGCATTCTACTGCAATGTGGGGGCACTGGGTTTGTTTGAACCCAGTAGGCACCAAAATATCTTTTCCCCGTAGGCCTTTCCCTGGTTTTGACATCTATACGCATAGACACTGATTTTATCACGGGTTGTGTGATCTACAGAAGGATTGATTTATGATTATGATTGTTTTACTTCTGAGATACAGGCGTGGCACTCGCAACATCCATACCACCTAACTAAACACATTCCTATCTATTTGCCTTCAAATTTCCCCGACACAGCTGGACGAATTTCCCGATTCCGACGTAGTAATAGCCTATCTTTAGGAATTCGTTAAAAATCAAATTGATCATACGGTAAAAAGTATCAAATAACTTTACTTTGGGTTCGAAAAACTATATTTTTTGAAGTTTTTTGGGTAAATCACATTTTTCTGAATTTACACTTCACTAAATCACATATATCCAGAATCATTGACACATTTCCAGTAAGAGGATATTTTTTAAGCATCTGTACGGGTATCTGTGATTTTCTAAACTGAAAAAAGGTGCAGTCATGCAGCATGATCGTATGAGCGAATTATCCAAAATAATCGGGTTCCTTTTATGTTAACTTGAGTTGAAATTTGAGTGCTTCATATGCAAAATATGTACCAATTACGAAAAAACACGTAAAAAATTGTATTTTACAATTTTCAGAGCCATTGCAATAGCTTCATTTTTCATGAAAACTCGTCAAAAGGCAGAAAAAATGGAAAATCGCCAATATCTCGATAATTTGGACGTGGGCGTGAAAAACGGAGGTCAGATTCGGGTTGAGCACCCCAAAAACATAGAGAACGATGGTTTCTTCCGAGGCAACTGAGTGACCTTATTTTATAAACCTGTGCAATCGATGGTGGTATCGATGGCAAAATCGATGCTTTTTATCGAATATTCCATCATTGATTTGCGGTACTAAGGTTCACTTCAAGCACCAAGTCTTGTCTTCAATCGCGTGTTTACATAACCAGCCCTCAGTATATTTTAAAATAACAATCATCTCTATATCGAATAAGACTCTGTAGACCACCCCACTATAATTCGATATACTATGATTCTCATCAGGAAGCGGGATGTCTCTCTTCAACAGCTTGATTGAATTTAAGAGGCTAAAGAAGGGAACCAATCGTTTGGAATCCTCAATCAACTATCGATGATTGTATCGATTGCAGAATCGATACCTTTTACCGGATGTTCCAGCGTTAATTTGCGGAACTTAGGTTCACTTCAAGCACCAACTCGTCTCTCCTACCGCTTGTTTACATTCGAGAGACCGCGGCCGTTGAATGGGCTTCAGAAGGTGCCATCCGCGGCCGCCGCCGTAATTGGCCCTCAATCATCTCCAGGCCGCTACCTCGCTTCACCGCGTCCCTTCTGATTGAAAATTTGTTCTCCCGGTCTGGTAGGTATTAAGGATGAATAAATAAAGTCGCGAGTCCCTCACCGGAGTTTTAATGAATCACTAAGCGCTTCTCGGGAGATTGATATTGACACATTTTGTCAGCCTATTTATTCATTGGTTCTGAGAAACCCATTTTAAACTTGTGCATAAACATCAACAACTGACACTTGCAAATTGAACATTTCACGCGTATAAGGAGAAAATTAACAGCAGTGTAGCAAATCAATATGATCGAATTCACCTATTCTATCACATCTGTCTTTTCGGCTTCCCGAGTCTACCTGTAGGTATCGGAAGCTTTCTCTTCATTTTCGAGAAATGAACATTTTGTTATTCCCAAAAAAATTTCTGCTCGTGTTTTTCGTTTTAGACCATCCTAAACAATCTGCGTCTCTTGTCTTTGTGTGTATGTGAGGGGGAGGGGGGTTGACGGGGTGACACACTGCGTGTGTCCGAGTATTTTTGTGACAGGACTAATTATTAAAGTTCTCATCCTATTTTGATAACATTTTCGGGGAATGTGAGGGTTAAACTGCAAATGAGTTTCAGTGCTTAGAAATCGATGCATCAGCCAACATGTAATCCATACGGCAACAAATCCAACAAGCATAATTTTCTTAAGTATTAGAGGTTTGATTGCCATCTGAGGTAACTCAGAGAAAAGCGATTTCGTAATCTTGTAACAGGAGCCGTCAATAACCGTTATTATTCTGTTACTGGTGATGATTTAATCGTTGAAATCGATTTAACGTTTATACTCCGTATTTTTGTCATGGGTTTCCACAATTTTGTTGGGAGTGATTTAGAGTTATAAACCTAGTTACATTAGGCACGCTAAACCAAAATCGAATCCAACTAAATTAACAATTACATGAACGACATTTGTTTTCTGTGATAGTTGTAATAGGTACGTCTCATCGCCTGTAGATCATTATTATTTTGGGTACATGACGTTTCACTCGATTCACTACTGGCACATGTTAGTTTTACTCAACAACACGAAACACAAGCTCAAGTATAATTTACACACCAAGTTCCATAATGGAAAAAACCAAGGAGTCAAATGTTTCGTTGAAATCGACGAACCGCGACGTCAGTTCCTCGACGTCGGAAGAAATCGGTTCCTCCACGTCAGAGACGGTCGGAACGTCGACGAAATCGGACAGTTACGTTCTTAGTGGGGAAAGCAACGAGAAAAAGACGTGGCAAAAATCCGTCGAGGGGATGCTAAACGAGTATATAGCTGAAAACTTCGGGGTCAAAACCACGTACGAGCTCAAACAAGGGAAAATTGTGGATACCACGACAGGAGAGGTAAATACCACATTATACTCTCCAATGAGTTTACGTTTTGTCAGTTTTCTACAACTTTTGATTGAATATATGGGTAATTAAGACCGGTCATACAAGTAACGATTCATCGTTCTATGAGCTCGTCGTACAACAAAACGTTGAGATTTGATCTACACGATTATGGCACATACACGTATCGATGAACTGATGCAACTTCCCACCTTCGATATCGTGAACGATATAGTTTCTGATATTATCCTTTCTTGAGTTTAGTTGCTTCCTCACCATCAACAGTTGATGAGGAAATAATCGTGCCAGGGGAAGAAATAAACCTAGTGTGGTGTAAAGAGTGGCTACTCAAAAGTAATCGATACACGTATACCAAACTTCTGCAACAGCTGACTATTGTTTGAACCAACTGTGATGGATATGGTTAGTTGGCCCTTCCCGATTTTAGAATCCGTCGCCTTGGTGGAGATGATTTTAGACGTTTTCAAACGTCTGGGTCATCCTCTGAGCGTGGCGGAACATTATTACCGCATTCAGCTCAATGGAAGGGGCTATACCATTCCATCGCCTCACATAACTGTAGTTGCTCCTCTTCAAGTCCGTCCGTTAATGAATTTGGGAGTTATGAAATACGTTACGAAACTAGACCACCATTCTTAATAGAACAAGAAAGAAGCAAGGAAATCGTCATTCAGACTTGAAGAGGAGCTCGAATGGATTGTCTATCCAAACTCAAATATGGAGATTCAAAATTTCCGATGTTTGTTTTACTAATCTTTAGGGTATTCGGAGGGGAAAAACTATTTGATAATTTCATATCCGTTATATAGCTAGCGTGACAGAGCTGCAATGCATGTCGACTAACCCCTTCAAGGCGTTGACATATGTGAGAACATGTCCCGTGAATCGTAACAAGCTTGTATCCTAGATATTTCTAGAATCTAGATCTTTTGAAATTGTTTATATAATCTGATTGTCTAAAACATTTCAAAACACCTATACGTTCATGTTACCTTGACGAAGAAGATACTTGCTCCATTCTACTGTTCAGACGTTTCTTTTTCGTTTCCAAAATAGAGTCATGTAGTGGGAGGGGTTAGGATCTCGTTAGTGGTACACCCTGTTAATTAATTTTAATCGGAACTCGCTCGAAAATAGCCTATAACTACCATTTTGGTAGAATCAATCAATATTTTCAATTTCGCAGGTTGTAGTTGATGTCCCAAGATCCAGGCTCCTAGTGACAAGCTCCTCCGAACTGTCCACTGATGAAATTCCGACTCGCGATATACCACCTTCAACTGAGCCGGTGGCACCCGCAATCCCCGCTAGAGACGAGTGACGGTCGAAATAAAGATATCGACGTCTTTCATGGGAAATTCAAGTCAATATCGAAAACAGTTCAAGTAATTATAAGAACGAACTATTATCCTCATTAAACTCAGGAACGAATGGAACAAATTAATTTCTCAGAAAGACAATAAAGAAAACAATAGGGAACAATGAGAGTTTCGTACTTTTGTATAAATGATATACTCTTTGTTTGAAAATTGTAGTTCACGAAAGGCCATTATTAAGGGCCACTCCCACCTAACATTTGAACCCGTTTAAGCTGGAAGAGTTGGAATAATAACGGAGATTGCCGAAATTTGTCTTTCACCAGAGTGTTCTATGGGATTAAACCCGACGAGGTGGTTGCGTTTTAAACGCCCGAAACCCTGCTAACTTTGCTAATTGCTAAAAGTTTCAAGATGGCCCCGTCGTTCTTGTTGGTTTCATTCTGAGTTGTGAATATCAAAACTGAATTCGCGCTAGAAGGCATTCGCTATTCTTTCTCATCGAAAGAGAATGAAAGAAAAAAGAGAATTCGGGACTACGGTGTCCCGAGATACTGTCATATCTCGTCGGATGTTCTGACTCTCGAAACCGATAATTTTACTGCTCCTCGTAATCACTCCTGTCGGACAAGTTTTGGCCCTAAGTATAAATTTGTAAGTACCTAATAACAAAACTTGGCATCCATTATTACAGTAGATGATGAATTCCATCCAAGGGTTTATGGGCCGTCGTCCACTAGAACCGGCTGCACAGCCGGCAGATCGTCCGACGCGCCGGCCGGCACGCCGGACGAAATTTCGTCCGAAAACGCGCGTCCACTGGAGCCGGTTTTTGTCAGTCCAGTTCGTCAGTTGCTAGTGAAATGTTACATGTGCTTTTGTGTCTCGTGACAAAGTAAGCAACATTATAATGGATTTTGATGATGTTATATTGTTTGAAAATAGCACAAAGCTATAGACGTTAATCCAGAAGATGCTGACACAATCATTAAATGCATATGTTTGTTGCATAACATTGTTATTGATAAAGAAGGATCTCAGATTTTACCCTCAGATGTTCCTGCGTCAACACAAACATGTGATCGTTTTGCTACCGTTGGTGAAAATAGATGTGTAAATGCAGCCTATTTCGTACGAGAAAAATTTAAGACATTTTTCATCAATAACACAAGTATTTAGTTTTGGTTTTGAGCTTAAAATAAACCTCCTTCATAACTACCAAAAGTATAATAATTATACTAATTATAATTATAATAATTATTATTACCTATTAGCGTATAACTATTAAGATAAGTCTACTCCGCGTGTTTACAATTTTAAAAATTCAATACTGGCCTTGATTTAAAATGAGCCGAATAAAAAATATTAAATTTTGAATAATATAAACGACATGGTGACTCGACTAGGATTAATAATAATAAGCGATCTTTGTCCACAACTTCATTTGAATGTCTCGTCGATGATATCGTTTGTCCCGCATATCCCACAGTGCCACATTATCTTCTACTAAACTAATTAGTCTTTCACAACCCATTTTTAACTTAGGTTCATTATTGAATAATAAACGAAATAAGATATCCGAATAAATAAGAAAGAAAAGGTACTGTGTATACCCAAATGGTAAAAACTATCAAACCAGTGTCTTATTTTGTGCAGAAGCAATATCGGTAACCAATTAAGCCTTTTTTTAGCTGTGATATCAGTCCGATATCAAATTCCTGAGGACGTGAAGATATGACCGTTATAGGTGCCAACACATTAATTAAAACCGTTATTTTCAATCTATTTTTCGAGGGAATTATTACCTATAACAAAAGTAGTGCCTATATTTTTCATGAGTAGGACATGGTACTCTGTTTTCAAGATTAATTCAAAGTGTGTTTTGTGAAGTTGCGTCAAAAAGTTCGTGTTCCCGAAGTTTTCGAGCGTCTAAAACTTCGAAAACACGAACTTTCCGGGCACCGCGGCGACCACCTATCCCTCCGCCGGCCTGCTCGTATCGGAGAGCGGCCGGCTTCGACCAGTCCTTTCCTGTCCGTCTTCGGGCGGGGCGGCCTCGACCAGTCCTTTCCTGTTCGTCTTCGGGCGTCGAGGCCTCGGCCAGTTCTCTCCGGTCGTTCGGGCGTGGCGGTCTCCGGCAGTCTACTTCGTTCCGTGTTCGCGCGAATACCGTTCTATCTTCATTTTCCATTTATTGGGAACATGAATCTTCATGGATTGATACAATGGAATGCCGGAACATGCAAATACACAGGTAAGTACCAAGTATTTTCCTACTAAATCTCTAATAAAAGACCATATAGGCCGAGATTAGGTAGGTGCCGCATGTTTAGGAAGTCCCACGCAGTGATTGATCAATAGATGGATAATGTATTATCATTGGTCTTGGTGTAAGACCAGCTAAGCCCAAGAGCTGTTGGAAGTGACGGAGAGAAACGCGCGATTTGCTACATCGGGCTAGCTCAACCGAATACGTCCGAAAAATCCCAATTTATTCGGATCTAGAAATCCATCGGCCGTGCACGGCCGATGACGGGCGAATAGCTCTGATGCAGTGGACGCGCGTCAACTGGTTCGCTTGTTGTGGGATCATTCGGTCCTATTCGGCCGTGCACGGCCGATGTGTTTTCGGCCGAAATCGGTGCCAGTGGACGGCCCCACTACACTATGGCGGTGTTGAATCCAAAAATGATAATAGTTTTTCAAGTTCGAACATAGTCCTTTTTTGGCCAGTTTTTTGGTTCTTTTTACGTTTCCTTACACTAAATTTTGGAGTAGTGACCAACTTTACTCAAACTCCTTCAAAAAACAAGGTCTTCAGAAAATTTATTGCGAATTCCGAATATATAATGATTGTTTTGCTGAAACCTGTTAAAACCATTAAAAAACTGAACAGAAATTAGCAAAAATCACATTTTTCCCTGTTATTTTCTTTTTACTCCTCTCTACTCGTTCCAATATACGGTAAGACACGGAGACCATTAGTTATCACTAGGGGGCGGATTTAGGTCACTAAAAACTCTGTTTTATGCGCCTAAAATGTGCAGGTAAAACTCTGAATGTGCCCTCAAAAACTAGTAATATGCACTAAAAATTTGACTTTTCGTTTGGCGCAAACATTTTTCAATTACTTACCTACCGACTTGCAGGTGCTGTGTTACGTAAGACCTTTTATCAAATGCGATTCCGATTCCACAATAAGAGCAGAGCAATTTTCGTCCATCTGAAATGAGCACATCACCAAGTTCACACCAGAATCACATTGACCTGGCCTTGGCATAACTAGAGTTCAAAATCCTTGTTTTTTCACACAGAAGTTGCACAATGTACCACATGAACACTCCAGCATTACCTACTTAGCAGTTTGCTCCACAATCAGAATTCAGATTTACCTAGCAGCTAGCGCTTCAAAACAAACACAAATCAGCTGGGGGTTGTTGTTATTTGTAAATCTTCTGGTCACGGCTGCCGCCATGGCTAGGCGAGGTACCTATATTGAAGTTATGTGGTATTTTGGTACTTCCGCGCATGATGCCACTGTCTGCATGTAGATGCGATGCTATCCCTTACTTTTTCCCTAAACCCTAAAATATGCGTTCATATGTCAAAATAACTCTGCATCTTTGGAATCATTGTGCTGTGATACGGGTACCTTGGTAGCTTTCAAATATTCCTTCAGGAAAAAAATATGTTATTACCTGAGAATCCGCTCCCTAGTTATCACCCTGCTAGTTGTATCACACATTCTGATCAATTCGTCCAACTAATCTCACCAGATTACTGGAAGAATTTATTTAGGATCGGCCAGACCAGCAAACTAAACAAACGCTAATACTAGTACCACAACAGCCATTCGGAAACGTTCGGCAACCTTCATGGGGGAGCCGATTCTCTGTTTTTCCTCTCTTTAGAGTCAAGTTGCAATGTTCGGATATACAGTGTTCTGATTGAGCCTCCTTTCAATTGTTTCTATTTATGCCATTAAGGGGAAAATGGGAGATTTAAGAACTACACCGTAAGGAAGGGCTCCATTTTTCATGAAAATTTCCAAAAACTTACTGAGGAGTATTGCTGAAAGTAACTGAATCCGATTTCCCTTCTCCAAAATCTCCATTGAAGGATTAAGTCACGTTTCATATCGATACGTTTAAAGGGCAAGTAGAACATTTGTTTGAGCAGCGTAATATTACTTGGAATTTGTTTTTTCACCATGAAATTGAGAGATAACCAGTTTTCTTCAGTCAGTGCTCAAATTTCAAAACAATCGACGATTATTAAATGATAATTTAGGGTCATTCTACTAACCTTGGACTAGAATCGATTGAAATATGAATGAACTTTATCATTCTGTGTTTCCTAAAAGCGACCATATGTAAGTATCATCATTCCACCAGTGCGTTGAGTAAGAACTCAATCACTCGCTAAGAAATTGTGGGGAATCGTTCAAAGAAGAAAACCTAGTCAAACGATGAATTCTTTCTACTTCAAAAATAAGAGTAATATAAATAAATATTATATAGTATTCAATCGATTGGCACGGTCACGATATCTTCAGTAAAGAAAAAATAGTTTGTAGTTAACGTTACTAGGTTTGTTCAACAACTAGGAAACCGTCTAACAGCTATCGACAAAATTGCACATCCTTCTAGGTTAGTGTTCACAATCGTTAACTGGAGATAACCGTCGGTTGGAACCTATCCAGTCAACGTTACCTCGCTGTCACGTTACGGCAGAAGTGCGGTGTTCGCTTCGCAGTTTGGTGAGGAGTTTTGATTGACAGTTTTCCTTTGTTAACATCAAGGGACGGAGCCTCGGTGCCGATCGTTTCTATCCAACAGCAGTTCAACCGCTGCTTCATGTTGGATCACCATTTACCATTACGCAGTAGTACCGTTCATGCGCCAGTTAAAAACTGTTAGCAATTTGATTATGGCATGTCTCGTAGGAATGAACCTATTATTCGTTAGTGACGCAATAAACAATGCAATTTCACACCGTCATATCAAAAATAGTAACTCCGAACCATCAACGTAGAAGTAAACACACCACTTCATTCAAAATAACATGGTCCCTCGTGACTCGTCGACGTTTGAAACACGCTCAAATTAAAAACTATCCTCCCGTTAAGCGAAACGTCTTGCCAATTCGAATAAATTTTGCAAGGAATAAGCTTTATAACATTTAAGAGGCTGTGAAGGAAGGTGGCTGGGAGGGTTCGCCCAATAAAAATTCTCCCCCCACGACGAGAGGAGGCGCATTTCAACTATAAAATGCCGCCTAGAGAGCGGTCAGATGATAAACACGGAGTTTATCGCTCGGACATGATTTCCACGCTGTACTCGAGCCGCGAGCTCATATTCTCTATTAAAATGTCGCATATAATTTCTTTTTTACTGTCAAGTAAAAACTTGCCACTTTCCATTGAATTCGTCGTATTTTTTTATATTTCATCCCACTCTATGTTGATTTTTCGCTGTCCCTTCCATCTCGAATACGAGAACCTCTTCGCCAAACCAGTTGTTGTGTTCGAAATTTAAAAGCTGTAATAACTTATCTTGTGTAGAACGGCGCATTCGATTTCGATGCTCTCTTGCATTTCCTGATGCATCTCCTGCATTGATCACTGTTTCTGCGTGCATTCTCACCCTGATGTCTGACAATAACAAAAACAATGCTGTAGAGTTTGCGATTTATAGCTTGTATTTGTTTAAATGAATCTTTCGGTATTGCCTGTACTACTGGATTACTTAGAGCCACAAAATAATGCGTTAAAGTCTCAATATTCGAAGTTTTCCTAGCGATGTTTATATTCAGTTTCTGTCGGTCTCCGATCCATTGATAGGAGTAAGAACGTTTACTTTGCCTCCTTTGACAATTGTAAAAGAATGAGTGAATGACCAGGAGTTTGATGCAGTTCATATAGCAAGATATCCTACAAGGATCGGTAGACACCGAGTCAATCATTGTTAGGTTGCGAAAAGTGAACGACTAATGTGATTACTGAAGCCAATTAGCTACAGCGATCGAAATTTGTTGCTTTCCGAAACCTTTATCGCTTAAAACTAATGGGACCTGTCTAAATAACAGAAGGACGTACCGATCAAAATGTGTTCCCTTTGGATCCTGCTCATCAATCAATTGGCACGATGTAATGTAATCTTGTATAACTTAAATCGTACGTTTTGATCTCATTCATGCCATACTGCCATACATCATACATAAATGAATGTAGCAATGACTGCTGATCTGTATGCACCATGTATGAACTATAGAACATCACGTAGAAATCGATGTTATGCGTGATTAAATTATGTTGTGTTAATCAGTTATAATTAATTAATTACCGGTGGGAAACACGAAGTTGAAAATCGACCAGTCAAGTATTGTTGAGAATGAAGGATGCGTATTTATTCGAAAAGCTCTTAACGATCTCGTTCACAGTTGTGACGGTTCAGCCTTTCAAAGTGACGTCGAACCAAAATCGCTTCAAATCATTGAAACCGTAGACGTTTTCTAATTAACAGGAGGACCCTTTTGGACACCGTTTGTCAATCAATATCACAATGTAATGTAATAATGTATAACATAGTACATCTTGATCATTTGGTGTGTTTCTCGTGACGTCACGGTCATGCGTCGAAATTTGTTGCTTTCAGAAAACTTAATCGCTTAAAACTATTTGGACCTGTCTAAATAACAGAAGGACGTACCGGTCAAAATGTGTTACCTTTGGACACTGTTCATCAATCAATTTGGCACGATGTAATGTAATCATGCACAACATAAATGGTACATCTTGATCATTTGGTGTTTCTCGTGACGTCACGGACCATCGATGTGCTTCAAATGATCGAACCGGCCGAGAGTTTGCCATGTTCGCTCTCTTTTATCGCTTTATTTCTAGTAAAACTAGCCTTATTCGTAAATTCTTTTCCGATATTCACACTGAATATGCTAGATAGAATTATCTTCTATCACTATTTTTACTAAAGCTATGGTCTATCATTTGAATGCTGTTCTAGTTTCTGGGGAGCGTATGATAATTTTCATCCTTCATGGACTGAGTTGGTACAATATAAAAATTGAAACATCCATAATTATTTCTACGTTGAAGGTTGGGGGTTTCGTTGTCCGAAAAGCGTTAAATGTACCCCCGGTTGTCTGGCAGCACTGCATTATATTGTTGTGGTTGCTAACAGGCAGTTTGTTAAATTCGAGAAATAGTGACAACTGGAGACATGAATCTGACATTTCATTCGAATTAGTGTTCTTCACCGGAGGTACTATTCCTCACTACTTATCAATATGAATGAGTGAAAGTATTTAGGAAGAAAAACGAGCTATGTAAGCGTTCAACAAAAACATTGAAAAGAATAAATAGCTAAATTTGAACAATAGATCGGCATATATCTAGAATTCAGCACGACGAAAGGTGGAAGACCTACCACAACCTTATCACTCGAAATTTCCTATTTGATAGTGTTTATGATCGGTAACAAATGATTTAACAATAAACTTGAGATTTCCTTTTATTTGCACAGTCTATGAAGCCAGCATATGAATTATCAACGAGACTAGTTATAAGTAGCGCGAGCAAGAATAATTTAACAACGGCTCAAAAATTTGACTCGAATACAAGACTAAAACAACACAGTTGCACCAACAGCAATGCACAACAAGCCGAAAGAACCTACGCTGCAGAGTTACAAAAATAATTATCAACTATTAGAGCTAGAATGAATAAGAATCAGTAAATAAAGCCAGAAGGGAATGAATAGAAGAAGAAAAAGGATATTTCAAAGTTAGAGTGAGGTAAGACGAATGACGTCATGATGATGAAGTATGGTTTGTAGTTGTTAGGTAAATGGGTGCGCCGTAACATATAGGTGGAAGAATCAATCAAAAAGTGTCGGTAAACCCACCCATGGGTCAATGATGAAGCAACAATTGCTGACCTGCACTTAAGATGTATGACCTACAGATATAGTAATTTATATTGTGGTTGATTGCATTACATCGTGCTGATTATTCGTTTTAATTAATTACCGGTGGGAAACCTAAAGTTGAGCTTCGACCAGAGAAGTATCGTTAAGGGTTAGGGATGCATATTTATTAGATAAGCTCTGAACGATCTCGGTCACAGTTGTGACAGCTCAGACATTTGAAATGACGTCGAACTCGAAATCGCTTGGAAACATTGGAACCGGAAACGCTTTCTAATTAACAGGAGGACCTACTCATTTCGAAGTTAACGAGCAGTTGAAAAAAATAAAAAATATGAAAATCAAACTTGAAAAAAAAAACATACCGGAGTGAGTAGGGGGTGTCAAGTGTGTCTAAGAGGTGATCCCTTGAAGGTGGGGGCTCTCCGGTGGGCGTACAATAGTCGAACGATTATACCTACCTCATCTCAATATTTATGAGATGTTAATGATTCCGACGAGTTAAGGAGTAACTAACACATAGTTTAAACCATTAGCATAAACCTTCCCATTCACGTCGGATTTTTCAAAAAGGAACTCCCCCCTTTCAGAGGCGGGGAGAGAATTGTGATGAGGGTTGTACCCCCTCACGGGACCTTTTTTGAAAAATTAAAAAGTATTTTGTCAACCGTACCAAATCACTAATGGGCGTTTTTGTTTTCCCCGATGGTAATTAAGTCTCGATGACTTATCGGTTGTGGGGTTTCGGATTTGACTAACTAGCTTTTGATTCTGTTTGGAGCGATAAATAAAGTCATTGTTACCTACGCCGGGAGGGAGTTAACTTCCTTCGGGTTACCCGAACGTCCGCCCACTGAGGGGTTTTAGCCGCGTGCTCGCTTTCATTGCTGCGAGGGGATTTGAATGGTTTTAATTGATTAATTAAGGTAATTGGAGGTGATATAGCGGACTGTTGATTTCTTTCAGACTGGAAAACCGGATGCTGTCACGGGAGGAAATGAATTCGCTAATTAGACGTTACTATACTTACAAGTATTGAGTCTGATTATCGAGAGTCGTTCATTTATTACAGTTTAACGGTCAGATGCTCTTTATTAATTAAATTATAAAATCAATTAAACATAATTTAAGCGATTCACAGTTATGAATGGATAGTACGACTGCCAGTTCCCACAAACAAAATTCCGTTGAACTTGTTAACTGCCTGGCACATGTATAGTTCTTTGTGTATGTTTTAATGAGTAAAGGTTTTTCTTTTCTTTCTTCAGGAACGCCTTGCGACGACTAATTTTTAGTTCATTATCAAGTATTAAAGAAGCAATTCTTGACGCAGAACACTGGTTTCAATATTTTACTTATTACAGGGGCGGCTTTAGATAGAAGCATACTGGCATATCAATAAACCAAAAAGATAAGAACTAAGATTTTAAAAAAATCCTCCATCCTCATTTGAAGAGGATTTTGCAAAGCAGGGTGTCATACCCTCCTCCGATAGCGTTCGGGATTCTGAACAATCAGAAGCAAAAAGGTGTACATTGAATCAGTGCTCCAAGGTCACCCTTTGTTAAGGCGGAATTTAATTTAGATATGAGGAATTCTACGGTATTGACCAATCGGAGAGCTCGAAAAACATGGGGTCGTCCAGTTTTTTCAATACTCATCTGTAGCCCCGTGGGCGCTTCTTTCTTCTATGAATATGTTACTAGTGTTCTCTGACAGCTAAATCCTATTTCTGTTGTATGTTAGTTCTGTGTGATGATTTTCAGTTCTGTTTTCTGCTTCTGTGTTTTCAAATTTCTTCGTCAGTTTTAAGGCCCGCTTATAACAAATGTTTGTGAACACTGTTCTCAAACAATCGTGAGCGACATGCTCGAGGGGTGTGACTGTCACCCGCGCCGAATAATGTTGGCGAGTTCTGTTTGCAAACGTCCTTGAACGTTCAAGATCGTTCCACCACTTATGGGTATTCCTAGTGAATCTGTTACTTAATGCGGTTAACTAATGATGCATTGTTGTGCATCCAATCGAAACGGGATACCTACTAGAGAACGAACAGCAAGTGGCTTGAAGTTTTCGAGGTAGGTAACTAAAAATGTTACAAAATAACGGACGATCGGAAATTTTTTTTTAAAATGCAGAAAATGAGCGACGAACGGGGAAATTGGGTAGAAGAACCAACCAGTTGGAAAATCGTTGAATGGTTCCCAGGATCGGATACGCGAACTTAATTGGTCGTCGATTAGAGAAGATACCCTCTGGTTTCCGAGTTCAGATTGCTATTTTCGTTTCTACCCCCAGATTTTGCAGGAAAATTTGAACAGTTTCCAGACGTTTTGCTCGCATAATAATTGTGTAGACGACTGCATGATGGCAAAAACTTGTTTTTGAAAAAATTGAGGTTCCCTATTTTCATTTTAGACGCTCTTTCTTCCTGCTCGTTTTCTTTTCTATCTAAAATTTTAAATTAAAAATGAAAATTATCTGAAAAAAACTAAGATTGATTTTGTTCAACTTGAAAAACTAAATTTGATTTCAATTTGATTTTGTAAAATGTTTGATTCAATTTCAGAAGTGTCCGTCTAACTGGATTTCTAAAATATCGACTTTGATTTGGAAAATGAACAATTTGATTTCGAAAAAACCAATTTAAGTTTGAAAAATTTCCTAATACGCCGGTAAATACTCGCCGAAAAGTAGTTTGTAACGACTGGTCACGGTTACCTCAGAGTAACCCCAAATCACGTCGTTGTTCTGCCCGGTCTCCTCTCTCTCGACCAACCGGATCCCCCATACAAGGTAGCATCTGCATCTGCCCGGGGTTAATTGCGACCTCAAACGAAGCTCGTCAATCGACGAATAAGGCGAAAAAAAGGACCCTCCGAGTCACCCGCCCACACGAAGGTGAAAGGTGAGAAATGACTAACGAAGCCCGCGGGGGTTCCGCGCACACGATTTCGTACTTCACGCACGACGTCACCGGAAACCGATCAGCGCACGGTCACCGATTGGATCGGCACACGATTTTTTTTATATGTCTTCTACCACCTAACGAACTAACCGGGTTTACCGAAGTTAAACGGCGTAAGTGAGCGGAGGTAGGGGAGCGTGAGATGCGTGGGATTTAAACCGACCGACGTCGGTGCGATACGATAACAAAAAAACCCTCGCGGCCCGTGAAGGTGGAAGGAGAGAGATCGTGCTTCGTTTCCTCGTCTGCCCACGTCGGTCAAATCACGTCACATCAAGTTTCCATTAATCAAAACGACGGTTCTTCTTCTGGTAAAACGATCGGTCGAGAGGGGGCTCCGAGCGAAGATCCTGACCATATTGGTGAATGACTCAAGACGGGAAGCCGTCCCCATTCGATGCAGCTGCTGGTCGAACTCAGTTGACCTGATCTCAACCCCACTCAGTTTAAGGACGTCATTATAATTGTAATGAAGGCTATACATTTTTACACATCGACTTTTCAAGTCGCTAAACGTATTTATATGAAATTTTTCACTGTTTCTGTTTCTTATGTAGGTATTCATGTAGGAAGATGTGTGTTCATCCAATGTACACTCCAAAACTAATGGACTGATTTCGACGCGATTTTTCCCTAATTATCAACGTGTCTCTAATTTTGGGCTATATTCAAATCCCTAAAACAGCTTTCGAACATTCTAAATCAGGAAAACCCCAAAACCTAAATCCTGATACATTTCGCCACGAAAAAAAAAAAAAAAAACGCTACAAATTATTCCACAAATGTTTATTATTTGCGGACCCCCTCATCCCCCATCTCCTTCAATGATTTTTGCTGCTAAGTGGTCAAAATGAGAAAATTGAAAAGGGGGAATCAAAAAATTGAATTTTACAACGGTTTTCTTCCGCATTTTCAACCTTAAAATGAGATTTTAAAAGTCATACGAGCATGGCCTGGTCTAGGTTCCATTTCAGTCGATTTATTGTCCAAAATTACTTGAAAAAAAAAATAGAAAAAAAGACCTACCTTAGGACAAAGAAAACTTCAAAAACAACTGAGGTTAAATTCTTGTAAAATATCAACGAAAATCAATGTGTATTAGGTACGCATTGCACTGTTTATTTGTATGGGATGATGCCCAGCTGGATAATTGTAATTAATTAATGTTGGCCAATAAATATGGTACAATGTTATTGATATTTGTCATAGGAACGATGTTGATATAGAGTCTAAAATGTAAAACAGCTGTAAATAACAACAAAGGTTATCATGATATTATACCTGTTAACTCTATCACAGCTATATTATAGCGATATAAGCAAATCTATTTACATGAAAGAACAGAGTTGTGTTAGTTACACTGGTTATAACTCAAAAACGGACAAACCGAATTGGCTGTGGAGGCGAAGGTAGAAAAAAAAGACAATGAAAGGGCTTCTCCTAATGATGAGGGTGAACCCGAGAAAATTACTTAGTAAACACTAAAGGAACATAACAGTCGGCGCTTAAATTACTTCGAAACCCGTGCATAAGCACAGTCCATAAAAATGTCTTATTTTATATCTTGAAATTGAGAATTCGTTTTTGAATCATTTGTCCCCAAAGAACGCAAACTATTGATTTACACCTCAAACGACACATTTACTCCAATGGTTTTATAAAATTGGATGTAAAGGTTTGAAAACGGATCGGCGTTGATCAATAGCTCGATGAAGTGGTAGGTTTGCTTGTGATGCAACAATTACAACAATTCAGGGATATTATGTGACGTGAGGCACACCAAAACTGCCCAAGAACCTCGTATATTGGACTTAATCTTTATCTCAGAACAAACACATGTTATTGTGAATGCTCTAAATCAATTCTGCTTTACACGATATTATTCCTTAATTATAAAAATAATACAATATTTTTGTGTTTGTTACAGGTGTATCGCCCTTGGACAATGGCCCCTACGCCGCCCGTAAGTTGACTGTACATATGTAAATTAAGGTTTAAATGGTCCTAACTTTCTGTTTTACACTTATTGAAGTGTGTTTGATAGAAGGATTGCTTTTAATCAATAGAACGTTATTTAGACTTTTAACAAATACGTTAAGTCATGCTAGAAGCTCTGGGATTTCATTACTGAGCTGAGTCATTTTGATTAAATTTAAATCCTGGGCAAAATATTGCTATCCAGTGGGTTTTTTGAGTTCTAAAACACTCCAGTTGAGGCTTTTCCTGCATGTTATGTATTAATCTCCTGAATGTCTATATTTCGGCTGAACGAAAATTGCTCAAAGAACCTTCTTAGGAAGAAAGGAACAATCTACCCCAGAGATTTGATAAGTTGTTCCCGTCCCATTTATAATTTTCAATTACAAATCCCATCCCATTATAAATCGTTGGCAGACTTAGCATAATACGCCAATAATAAGAGAACAGCTATAAGACACAATAGTACGGAAAAACACACTGTAAATCCTAATTAAGAGGCCGACTAGGTTGGCAATTTCTGGTACTCCATTATTACATCATACTCACTTTAACTATAAAGTTAGTTACCGGTGATTAGCCAAACGTAGCCTAGTTACATTAGCCTCGTTAATTGTCTGTATTTCGGGTGTTTAAACTTGAGCCATGACCAACTCGCAATAGTTAATGTTCATGAGTAGAAATCACAATTTCATAGCAAAGCTAGGCGGTCTGATACCATAGGTAACGGCCATTGGCAACGTTAGTTTAAAGCAGGGGTCTCCAATCTATTTGCCCCAAGGGCCGTATCATTATGCGGAGGTAGTGGGGCGGCCCAACCGGAGGGTCTGGGGGGAGTAGTCCCCCAGGTGAAGAGGGGTTCGGGGGCCCTCTCACTGAAAATTTTGCAAATTAGACACTTGAAAACAGTGCTATCGTAGACGATTTTGACAAACTCAAAATGAGGCGTAATGTATTTTTAAAAAAATTAGTTTTTAGTGATTAGATATATTTTTTAATTTCTTTATTATTCGTTTTTCATTGTTCAATAAGAAATTATAACAAGTAAGGGTAGCTTTCGCTGGGGGACAAGGCTGAAATTTTCTATCTGTTCTAGCGGTAGCCTGATTTTTTTCATTGGCGTCCACTTGTGACGGGCCGGACCAAATCCTTCCTTAGGCCGAATCCGGCCCGCGGGCCATAGTTTGGAGACCCCTGGTTTCACGGATTTTGGGTTTTTAAACCTGAGCCTTGTAGATTAGGGTGGGCCGAAAAAGACGATTTTTGTATTTCAGAATCCCATAATTCCTCAAAATACGGAGAATGATGTCCTGAGTTCGGGAAAAATAATAAAAAAATTCTAAGTAGCGATCTCCAGTTTGCGCAAAGGGCCTAAAGTTCTCAAAAAATGTGAAAAAACTGAAATTTTCCAAAATTTTTTTAACGATGTTGTTGGTTTTTTTTTTTTTTTCTATCAGTGATTAAATTACAAAACAAAGTATTTAGTTACGAAAAAAATATATTTTCACCCTGATGTGTTGTTTATAGTTCGCGCAAAAGCCCTGAATTTTCCTAAAATTACAAAAAAATACAATTCTATAGACCAAGTTGTTTCATAGTAATTGGCGAACAAGACTACATAGGCAATTATATTAATTTACTACTAAATTAATGTGTTATGTAGTATTACATTAAAACAAACAAAAAAACTCATTGGATGGAAACTGAGTGAGATGTAAGGCGCTAGCACTTTGAGCAGCGAGCAGTGAGCTAGCGTTGTGTACCTGCGTCGACATGTGGCGACTGCAGTCAGAAGAGCTCAGAAGAGAATATCCCAAGTTATAGTAAGAGTGCAATTAAACCATGGTAGGTGAGAATTAAACTTTCTGCAACCGCACTAGCTAGCGAAAGGTATGGGGCGTCAAATAGGGCGACGGCTGTAATCGCCTTGTGTGTTTTACAGGATCTAGGTATGGTTACCAAAAAAGATTTGTAACTTGTAGTAGATCAAAATAAGGTTCTTCGAGAAAAACAAATAGTTCGTGACAGTTTACAAAAAGAAGAACAAAACACAAATGTACATGGCATATACTTTGACGGGCGAAAAGATAAAACTTTATATCAGGAAAAAGTTTGCAACAAATACTATCGAAAAGAGAAATAAGAAGAGCATATAAGTCACTTGACCCCAAAAAACGGCATTGGTAGCGGGATTACCGACAGTATTTCAGTTTTTTCACATTTTTTGAGAACTTCAGGCCTTTTGCGCGAACTGAAGATCGCTACTTAGAATTTTTTTATTATTTTTCCCGAACTCAGGACATCATTCTCCATATTTTGAGGGGTAATGGGATTCTGAAATCCAAAAATCGTCTTTTTCGGCCCCCCCTATTGAAATTTTCGTCAATTTTCACTTAACCAGTGAAGCTTTTAAGGAACCATGTACCTACATTCCAACCTACGCATTCCCTGAAAATTTTATCAAAGCCCTATGAAAACAGTAGGGTTTAGACTTACGTCAAAAGGTCTGCCAACTGGCATGTGAACAGACACGAAACTCAATTTTTTTATGATAGTTAGAACTTTAAATGCTAGTGGAATTTTGATTTTGGAGAAAAAAATGTGCATCTCCGGAAAATGAAATCGTAGCTTCCGCTTCCTATTGGTAGACTAGAGTTCACTCAAATATGTGATGTACCTATTCAAATTGGCCTTAAATATTGAACACTTGAGGAAGTTTTGGAGAATATCATAAATCTGTTTTCGTCTTATCGGATTTAGATCGAGCTGCACGTTGACAACTAAAGGTTTTTAAGACTGCCCGGATTTGAGGTAAAGGCTGGTATATGTCAATTTGATATCTATCAAATTTGACTTTTGCCTCCAATTAATTATTTTCATTATATTACAAAGGCTTCTCGCGATGAACGAGTATGTTCCATCTATCTTAACTCCAATATTCCATGTTAGTGACCGTGTTTTTAATTCATCAAGATGTTTTTCATTACCCTTCAAACAGCCCCAAGACCGGCAATAGCGTACCTCTACAAGAGGAAGTTCGGGTAATGAACGTTGTAAAAGGCAGTTGCTAATTGGTTTTCTCGAACGGGCCCCCTGATATAAAAAAAGAAGGTTCCTTATAAAAATGAAAAAAAAAAGATATATTAAAAAAATTGTTATTCATGATGGAAGAGGAGCTCGAAACAGGTCGTTCTGTCGTTCCCACGCCAATTTACCTCGACTACTCTGGACTGATCCAGAAAACCAACGACCTCAAATTAGTAATGTGGACTTGATAATCTATTATAGTACACACGAAAGGTTAAGTGTAACACGGTTCAGAAATGGTAGCGATCAGTTGACCAGTAATTTTCTTAAATTTCCTATATTTCTCATTATTAGTTGACAAAACTCTATTTCGTGGAGTTTGTTAATTATGAATCAAGTTCTCAACTGGGTCGAAATTGAGCGGGCGGAGCCATTAAGTCGGAAGTATCATTACCCTTCGAATTAGACGTCAAGGCTTATCAGGGATCGGGGTCAAGTTAATTTTATTGATCCCCGGCTTTCTCATTAATTTGTGAAACCTCTTTTAATTACTAGAAGGAAAGAACACTATTTAAAAACAAGGTGATCAAAATAGACGGATGGAAGTTTTTGATTGAATCTGTGAAGTTTGATTGAACTGGAAACGGTACTTAAAAAGTTGAGACCCCTCTTTCATTAAAAGACCCAAAACGCTACAAATGATTACACTAAAGGTTTACTATTTCCGTATTAGTATTGCAATCTTACTAAGTAAATCTCTGTTGCTTATCTTTATATTTATTAGTCGTAGTTTGTGGCACAGTCTTTAAACTCAACGCTTATATGCATTGTTTTTGTATTGTAAGGGCCTTTAAAAGAGCTCAATTTATATTTCACTGCCATAGATTGATCAGGAGACAAATCAGCCGCTTGGGCCCTTCAGCTGATTTGAGTGTGTGTGTCTCGGTACGTTTTAAGTTCGCTTACAATGATGCAATATACCTACCGTATAACGACACAGACGTTGAAACCGTATCGATATAAACTCTGATAGAGTATTTAATAAGCCATACAGCTGAAATTTAACGAGATGAAATATAACACCTGCCCACCCTTCAATTTTAACAAAAGTCATAAAAAACTCGATTTCAAAATTATACGTGTAACGATTATGTAACATACACTTACAACATGTATATTTTAACAGCATACAAAATATTTACTTACGTTTTTTGAAAAGCTTGGTTTCCGAGTTACTTAATTTTAACATTGTGTTCCTGTTTTCGCCCTTACTTCAATAAAATTGCCCTAATTACTGCAAATTAAGGGACTTAATGCAATTTTATAAGTAAGGCCGAAAACACGAAAAAAGCCTCCAACTGAAATAACTTGTTCACGAGGCCTCTGAAAAAATCTCTTAAGATGCACTATAAATTTCTTCGCTATATTGCTTTTAAGCTTAGGATCCCTCAGGATGAAGTTGTTTAAGGGGGTGTCTCACTTCCTACTCCTGGACACACGGCAGACCTGGTACAATTATACTTGAACTCATATGAATTTAACAGAATAATAGGGTTCTACAGTTTTGGTGAAAATTTTCTTCGGAAATCGACCACTCCGATCCCCATTTTGCTTAATGTAAAGTTCGTTCACCATTATAAAATAAAGTTACGTTCGCTTCCCGAGGGCTTAATATGAGTGCTGTTATGTTGTGTATTGGGCTGTCGAGAGATCGTCCCGCTTCGTCCCTTCCACCAAGTCACTTAAATCTGACGTTTCTTTCGGTAGGTACGTTGGAGCTCCCGTTCCCGCATATATGGAGTTGTGATACTGAATCAATTGCATTGAAGTGGTTAGAAACCCACCTTCAAATCCGAGGGAAGCTTTCAGGCGAGTGGAAGAAGAAGCCCATTAAGGTGCTAATTCTGTTACGTGAAGGGGTTGAGGATCTACTAGGAACGAAAGCGTGCTTTGGGGAAACTCGAATGAATTCCATTAGCTACTTTATTATTCCGGGCCGAGCGCAGCTTCTGTGCGAACGTGGAGAAACCCCGTTTCAACCTGTTGGATTGATTCCCTAGCGCTCCGACAAATCCGTCTGTCGGCAATCCAGAAATCCGGTTTCCCGTGTTGATAATTTGGGTAGGCGGGTTCCGCAACCAGCTAAAAGCTTCAAGCGAACTTGAAGAAATTGCAAAAAGCGTTCCATCATTTGACCCAACACGGTGGGTAAATGGTTTTTTTAAACCTCACTGAGGACTGAGTTGGCCTAACACTTGCTAATTTAATCCATCAATGCGATCAAACTTGGCACAATCTACTCCACATCTTAGAATGATTTTTATTACAATATTCCTCCTGAAAATTTTTGAATGTTTAACTTTCAATTCTCCAATAGTTGGAGATAATAATTATTATTATTATCGCGCGTAGTCCCGGAGCAATCATTCAATTTGGAATCGAAGTATTAAAATACTCAGGCAATTAATGGTTGCTAGCTGCTATTTAATCAACAGATGCAATACTCTAATATTGGTTTTTCTTGGTTGCATGAAACTGTATTTTGTATTCCATTTCAGTAAGTGGAAGGCGAGGCATATTTATTTATTATTTTATTTACCTCATCCTTCTGTAGCTGATAAGTTGCAGATTTGAATGAAAGAAAAAAAGTTTGCTAGGTAGTGTGTGTCACATAGCTTCTTCGTGCCATCTACGTTCAGTGTATGATTTTAAATCTTAATTATGAGAATATGAGGTTGTTGCAACGATTCCAGCCATGAGACAAGTTCCTGCTGACATCAACGCCTTCAAATGGGTGAGTCAACATGTATTGCGGGTCTGTTGCTCTTATTTTGTAACAGTTACAATAATGTTGCAATCGATTTGAAGTTTGTGAGATGATCGAACAGTGTTTCTCCTATTACACTGAAAATGTGAACGAGTTCGGACCACTAAAACCTGAGCAAATCATACTGGGTGGATTTTAAGTTTGCGCATGAGCAGAGTGAACTCCGTTTGGAGATTATTTTCAAAGGAGACCATCTACAGCTTATCTACCAAATTGCTTCAAAATCTCGTTAGAATCGTATGAAACTGTAGAAATTAAGCTTCTCGTAAGGATCTGCAGACACAAGGCACACACAATCAGACACGAAACGAAAGTTGTTCAGAACGCTCTAAAGCTCAACATGCATACAGAATATTAGTTTTGAAGAAGAAAGTCATGTCCCAAAAGTGAAAACAATCCTTCCTGGAATGAAGTATATAGTGAAGGATTTTCTGGGACAAAACAATATTGAAGCAGCAAACTCTTAGTTAACTGTGGTTCCTTATTCCTTTAATGGAAGACCGTTTCGGTGAACATTTACCATCTTCTTAGGAGCAATTGGAGCAGCTGTGGAATGAGGTAATTGGTGGCTCAGTGTTAAATAGACGAGCGCTTTGTGTTACTGAGGGGCCCTCTTAAAAGCCGAGGCGCGGAGAGGAAGAAATCCATTAAGGGACCGGGCAGGGGGATTTGAGGATCTACAAGGAACCAAAAGCGTGCGATGGGGGAACTGGAATGAGCGACAGGCTGGAGAGATGGGAGGGCTAAAACCGTCGGCGTTCCCAGCGGTTCGGAAGTCAAACGTCGTTAAAGAGGTCTAAATTGACTTCTTCACGTCCCGCCGAGAGAGGGAGGAATGTGGTGAGATGAGTTATGTATGAGGAGTTGGAGGCGATGAGGGATGGGTGTTCGACGACAGCCTACAGAACAGAATAACAGCTGCTTTTACTTTCCCTGCATCTAACGATCAGTGTAACTGTTTAAACCCTGATTAAAAGCAATGGGCGATTCCGGTATATCTGGCAATCAAGCTTCGAGCATACGTTTTCAATTTTAGGACATCTGCTATAAAGAGAGCAACTTGGTCCGTTAGAACTCTGCAAATTACTATACAAAGGTTTATTATTTCTATATTAGATAACCCGGATGAAGCGGCTACTAAACAGGACTGTACATCCAGAGATGCTTCCTAGGTGTACTCAGAAATACATGCTGAAATATAACTGACAATGATCAAGATAAAATAAAAGTACAGGCAACAAGGATGCTTCCGCTAGCTCTCCTCAACTGAATTGAAGCTTGGGAGATGGCGTAGTAGATAGTATATCGTATATAATCATCTGTGCTACTTAATCTTTCGCCAGCCATGTGATCTGTCTCACACTTCGCGTTGAATTGTAAGGCTTTGCAGCCCAACCGTCTACCTGTCCGATTTCTCAATTACTGGTTGAAGGTTTGATCGTAAAGCAACCTGAGTGGTCTCATTCGATTCAGAGAACTAATTTCCGTCTGAATCAAACAAAAAAAACTGCCCTCTTACATCAAAAGTGTTTAAGATTTCGATTTTTTAATAATTTAATCCTTAAAGTTGATTGATTTGATTGATCACTTACACACCCGGATCGATGTTGGAATTTCAGCCGAATTTCGTAGACTTTGGTCTAGATTCGATTTTAGAAACCTACGCATCTTGAAGAATAAGCCAACAATAGTCGAAATCGCAATCGGAGAAAAAGTAACGAAATAGCTCAGGAGAGCTGGAAAAAAACAACCTCCTACCTCTTGAATAAAAGTTACAATCAGAGAATTGGAATGAAACCTCACATAATCATAGAGAGTATTCCAGTATCCACAATGGACATTTGATGTCTTGCCGTCCTAAGCTTTTGTAAGAAATTACTGAATAAAATTTACGAAATTCGTCTAAAAATCATCAAATGGCTGAAGATGTGTATTCACTTAATCTAGGCATTGCATCAAACAAGACGATTTTCGTCGTTAGTGAAAAAATGGTCGACTAATATTTCTTAGTGTAGTTCTCTATCCATTTTAGTAGGAGGGGAGAAATACTTTGGCACTTGCCCTGCCTGGAACAAAGAACTGTCAGCAATTTGATCACACGGATATGTCTGACAATGATGGGAAGACCCTACATTATAGAAGGGATGAGACCGTACCTATGTCATAACTTCTGTCCTTATGGGAATAATTGCATCACATGAGAACCTCGCATATCCACCTCGGATTCACTTCTGCAGTGTGGCTAACGCCTGAGTGTATGGAAGAGCCTGTGGTACAAAAAAGAAAAAGTAAGGAACTAAACCCACTACTGCCCCAATGTTGTTTCGGAACTGACAAGGTTGTTTTTTGCCTGAATGGCCCCAGATACAATCTACCCACCCTGATAAAGCAACCGCCTTCGTTGCTAGTTTGTAAGGTCCGATGCCAGTTTGAAATTCGCCTGTTATTTCATTCTCAGGTTGAAGCCCAGGAGGAAACGCCAATCATTCCTAGGACCACGAATCGATTGTTTACGAGAGAGCACTTTAGCGGTGTTTACTCCATCACCTTCATTCTTCGAGTCCACCTCCCGATTCTTCCGATCCGTCGATCCCCCCCCCCCGAGCGTAAGGTTTTTCTCCGTTTCGAACCGAAGGGAACACACAAATAGAAAACGGAACGAATCCCGGATAATTGAAGGCAGCTGTTTAACAGTTCTAGCCTCCCCTCCACATCAGACAAGCGCCAAAGTGACTCTTAAATCATTCGAGAAAGGAGGCTGTAAGTGGTTGAGGCCTCTTTCTCTCTCTCTGTTCTCCGGGGTTCTGTTAATGGGGGAGTTAAACCCTTTTTAAACGGAACGTTCGCTCTTCCGCTGAGCGTTACTCGCGAATTCAGCTGTTTTGATCCTCTATTGAGTTCCAGTAATCCTTGAAGCTCTGAGAATCCTTGAGCCGCTTAACCACCAAAGCTTGCTCACACAAGTCGAGTATTTCTTCGAACATCTAAATCTCATTATGTAGATTGTGAAATTCCAATTTCGTCGGAAATAGGAGAACCATCTACGTACCCGTTCTTGCTTGGTGACTTGTGGGTTGTAGTAAGCGATGTTGCAGAAATTGTACAGTTGAATGAAAAAATACCAGTTTTTTTATTACGAATTCCATCAATAGTATCAATGCAGGACGAAGGAGGTTTCAAAAATGCTTCCTCTTCAAATTTCTGTTTTGGATGCTATAACCATCTTCATGCAACGAATCAGGGTTTTGTGCATTTGGATGAATAAGTACCGGTTTTGTATTGAACATTTCTCGGAAACATTCAACAGTGATAAATGCTAAGGATTTCTGTTCCGGAAAAGCCACCAACTTCAAATCTCTGCTTTCGCCAGTTAAATCTCTCCACTGTATGTTACAGTTCCGAGGGGCAGCTGTATGTTACAGGCCTTCTAATCCTCGCAGAACCAAAATAGTTCATGATGGCCTACAATGCTATGATACAAAATGAGAAATTCTAACGTTAAAGGAATTGTTTCCCCCAACCCAAAGTTTTTGTTTTCGTGGTTTTATTTATTGATTTGTATTTACTGATTGTAAGATACATCATCTAGGAATATTTTATCTCATGAATGAACACGATGGGACCATTCAGGGTGGGACTTCAGCAAACCTACGCCTCAGAATAGGACTGTAAAACTGAGACATTCCAACTAGCTTGCACTATAACTTGCACAGCAAGATCAGGTTCTCCTTCTGTGGTTCTCTTGTTGGAGGCGTTTTTCGTGCTTCTGAGCATATGCTATCATGATTTCGTTGACCGTTTCCATCCTCAGGTCTCGATGAAGATCATCATTTTGCATAAACCAGGGAGCACCAGGGATGCACCTTGTTCTGAGAAGTTGGTATTTTCTTTCCGTTAGACTTTTTGGCACAGCCCCAGAGTTGAATCCCGTTGGTCCAAATAATCCGCTCTTAACAGCCAATACATTTTCCTGAATTTAAGTTTTAGTTCTCCTTTTTCTTCTCGATGTGTCGATTCCACAGTAATTTTGAATCGAGAGTCATACCCAGATATTTCACTGTGCCAGAATGGGGACTTTGTTTGATTTTATCACAAGTTCTGGAGCAGAGACTGTTCGATTAGTGAAGTTAATATGAACTGGCTTGGATTCGTTCAGCTTTATTCTCCACTTCTTAGTCCATTGTGTAACCTTGGTGGCGGCTTCTACTTTTTGTTCAGTGGAAAGTGCAAACAAACATGGCCACAATGGTAGTGCCACCTTGGCAGACCTCGAAGCATAAACACCTAGTTATTGATTTACATCCCATCACCACCTATGGCATGCATTATTATTGATACTATTCAATACGGTAAATACAGATCTTGGGAATTGCTTGCGGATAGAAGAGAAGTTGGTGGCAGTAGTGATGAAATATCCTTGTTGTCGTGTGACGACTAAGAACCCCTTCTTGGCACAGTATTACAGAGGTCCACCGTCTCTAGATGGTATAGTCAAATGAATAAAAATGATTTCCGTATCAATCATTTCTGGAATAGGTATGCAACAAATTAGGGAGTTTACAATTGAATATGTTTCAGTTTCCTATTAGCATTACCTGTAAACGTTTGACAGTGATGGCAACTAAGGACTTCTTCTAATCTCTGATATCGCCGTAAGTTCTTAGCTCCTGTCAACGATACGTATTAGTCCTGCATCTAATCCTCGCTAAACCAAAATAGTTCAACATGGCCTGTAATACTGTGGAATACAATTAGGAATTCCAACGTTTCTGTCTATTGTGGATATTGTATGGAATAGGTATGTCTTCATACTAGCCGCAACCATATGTGGGATGTTAAGAGCCGTTATACGGTAGTGAGATATCCATGTGGTCAGGCAACGAGTCAGGGATTGTACAGTTAAATGAATGTATACCACTTTCTCATCAGGTATTTCTCGTAAAAGTTTGACAGTGATATCAGCTAAGGACTTCTGTGCCAGAAAAGCTTCCTCTCCAAATGTGTCTTCCTCTTCTTATGTTTTCACCCGAAAAGCTCTCAGCTCCTGTCAAAAATACGTAGCAGGCCTTCATCTATTCCGTGCAAAACCAAAATATTTCAAAATTTTCTTTAATACTATGACATACAATTGGAAATCCTGACGTTTGAGGTAATGTTTTCCCCAACCAAAAGTAGTGGCCACCGTGGTAGTGCAGGCATTGTCCTCCGTGGGCATCGAAGCAAAACCACCGAGTTATCGATTTGACTCCAGTCATCAACTTTAGCTTATTGATGCTCTTTAATTTGATAAACTGGAAGGAGTAGCCTGGTGGCTGTAGTGTTGAAATATCACTGTTGTCTTGCAACTGTTTACAACAATTTTCTTGGTACAGTTTTACAGATTTAATGATGTCAGAGTTAGATAAATAGAAACAAGTTTCATATTACTAATTTATGCAACGTACCTTCCTACCTGGCGCAATCAGCATGCAGACTGTTTACATCAGCATACATAAATGTGTGATTATTGTCAGAGGTGATGCAGTAAAACGATACCCATGTTGTATTTATCAAAGGTTGTACAGTTAAATGAATATATAGCAGTTTCTAATTAAGTTCTGCAGTGATAAAGCCAAAAAAGCTTCCTCTTCAAATCTCAGTTTTCTCGTGATAAGCTCTCAGCTCTAGCCAACAATACGTTACAGGCGCATCTAATCCGAACAAACCAAAATAGTCCAACGTTCCCTGTAATACCATAAAATACAACTACAAAACTTTGAGGAATTTTTCTCCCAATCGAAAGTAGTGGCGGCGATGGCAGTGCCGCCATTGTCCACCATAGGCATCGAAGCAAAACCACCGAATTATCGATTAACATCCAGTCATCAACTTTAGCTTATTAATACTCTTTAATTCAATAATCAGGAAGAGCTGGTGGCAGAAGTGATGAAATAGCATTGTTGTCATGCAACGAAAAACAACACATTTCTGGATTAGTTGTACGGAGGCAGTGATGGTTGGGTTGGGTAAATGAAAACTAGTTGTATATTAATAATTTCTGCTATCTACCTGTTCCTATATGACGCAATCAGTATACAAACAGCACATCATATATACATTGGAGGTGTGATGCGGTGGTAGTATCAGAGGTTTTACAGTTGAAGGAATAAATACCAGTTTCTCATTAAGCATTACTCGTTCGAATTCCGCGAAGGACTTCTGTTCCAGAAAAGCTCCCTCTTTAAATCTCTGTTTTCCCCTGTTAAACCTCTCCGCTCTCCGGCAACTGTACGTAACAGGCCTTCCGCGTCTCCGGCCCTAAGTGGTGATTTCAGCTGCCACTCGATGCTAATGGTCTCTCCGCCGCCTTTGAGGTCTACAGCTTCGCTCCGTTTTCCGATGATCGTCCTCACAACACAGCTGGTCTTTCTCTCCCTCTCGCATTCTTTCTATCTTCTATCCTCCTCCATTCTTTCACATTCTCATTCCTTTTAAAGTGTGACCTGAGACCTAACTACATCATTAGTAACATTTTTCCATATGTAATATTCGAAATGTATCGAAAATTTGCTTCTTGTTTGTTTATCTATGAATAGACACGATTCCTCAACACTCGTCGACGTCTGAATCTACCTTTTTTGATCTAACAATTTATGTTAGATGCAAACAAATAGCTGTATACTTCATTTCTGCCTATATAACAAATTATCTCATAAATAAAAGTTATAACGAGAAGGTGATGGAATTAAGTAGTTGCCCTTTCCAAGTTAAAAAGCTTTAGGTATACTTAGGGTAAGCAGTTTCAAGAAAAAGCGAGGGAAACTACTCATACCTATCACAAAAAAATGATTCAGAAGGCCCCATTCAAACAGCAGTGAGGGGGGGGGGGGGATGATACTTGCTAGCAAGGTTTGGAGTAAATAAATAATTAACGATTATTGTTGTGTGATAATTTCAAAATGTATTGCCGTTTTTGCCTGTAGAGGCAGTGCCGTGGAAAAAGACGTCAGGACAAAAAATTATAGCCCACCAAGTTCGCTACCGAAATCAGAACTTGTGAGCTTGCACCTTGATTGATGGGTAATAATTGCTTACCTATTCACAAATTTGTGAATGTGAAACAAAACGCTGCCAATTCTCACTTATAGGTTATAAAAACCTTTTGCTTTACAAATACAAAGACTCATTATTTAAAATGACGTAGCAAAAGTACATTTTAATGAATCAAAATTTAATGCGTCAAAACATGCTACACCATAGATAATTATGCGTAATTGCTATTTTGTCATTATGAGTGGTCACTTTTAGGTTCAGTAATTGCGATTATTAGCTGTGCGTGAATTTCTATGGATTTGAAACCTAACCTAGTTGATTTTCCGTCCAAAACGACATAGAAACGACAAACCTCTCGAAAAACCAAGCGTTTCACCACTTTTTCTGGCTAGAAGTTATTACCAACTAAAACCAAAAACCCAATTTTTTTCATCTTATAATAAAATTATTAAAGCTTATAAACAATGTTTGCTAACGATCCGAATTCAAAAGCTCTAAAGCAATTGGTTTATAAAGCATTGCTCCTTAGCTTCGAGGCACTTTTCCGGCACCACACCGCGCGCCATGGCCTTGATTCGACAAGGTTTGTTCGATCTGGGTGTTATTAGTGTTCTACCTCGGATGTTGCTTGACACGGGTCATTTATATCTTTTAACCGTCTGCTCCACGTTCACACACGTTCTCTCTAACGAAGTTCATTTACCACTCGTCAGTTCTTAGCCAAATCACCATCTAACCCTCCAATTTTGTTTAAACTAGGACCTTCTAACCGAGTGAAATTCAACTTACATGAAATTCTAATGAACTACCAATACTTAAACCTATGAGGTCTTGCTGATGTCTACACAATCTCTTAACATTTCCTTAATATCTGTAATTTAAGATTATTTTGTCATATTTTGATTTTGAAGGGCTATTCCTAAATTTTACCGGAATAAGATACTTGACTTCAGTATAAAATATTGCACCTGTTGTCGAATAAAGGAACATCTTGAAAAATGCAATTTTTGAGACAGCACCGGTGTAGGATAGTTGGAAACGGATATTTTGTCCGTCAAAGGTGAAAACAAGGCTGACTGAATCTTGCTTATTCTAGGAGATATGTCTTTTTTTGACGGAACAAAGTTTTGAACGCGTTTTCCCGAAATCATCTTTTTTTGAGTTATTCTAGAATTTTATGAAGGGTGCGACATCTATTCCACATTTCCATGATACCTACATTAAACGGCTAATGTTCGGTGTACGTATTATGTTGACTATGAACCTTGTTCTCATAAGAAAGCCTCTTAATTAGGTGTTATTCTCCGAATTTCATATGACAAGACGGCCCAAGCTCCTGAGCGGCTCAATAGAGTTAACGGTAGGAGAGGAAAGTGATTGGAATTGAAATATCCCGGCGATGGATTTTTGAAAGGGAGGGCGAGAGAGATGATATCGTTTAAAGGGAACGAAGAGGTTGAGCGTTGAATGGAGGAGACGCCAACTTGAATTGGACGGGATCCGAGGGGTCTGAGCGCTAATTAAAGTCGGTGCCACTTCATTAAAAAGAGAAGCGGGGAGTTTAGCGAGACGGAACTTGCGATGAGAGCTGAAGGCAGGGTAGGGTGGCGCTTCTGGTTTGTAAGTGGATTGAAATCCTCGCAAAACGAGTACCTAATCAAGGGAGGGCCTTGAAAAGAGAAATTTCTCGTCGATTTACGAGCCCTTCTTTCGAAAAAAGGATTTATATTTAGATAAAAACCTGCGGACGCTTCCATTTTGGGAGTAATGCGACGGGAAATCGAGGGAAATGGTAATAAAGTTAACGGCCTTCGATCCTTCTTGCGTGAGAAAAGAATTTCTACGATTTGCATCCTTAATTCCTTCGTTCGGATTTCCAACTAACGCGTTGCATTTATTAGAAAACCGATGTCGAGTTGACCATGTAATCTGTTGGAAATGCTCATTACCGTAGGTAAGGTCTGCGATAGAGGAGTTTGCTATTAGTTTCTATCCAGTAGCTATAAAACCATTCAGAAACGACGTTGTGACATAGATGTTTATTAGCTAATCTATATACAGATGCCCATATACCTAATCTCTCGGATGTACCCTACAAATAATACTCAGGACGGCAATGAAATTTGGTATTTAAGTATGGTGGAATACGGTTGAAAATTCAAGTTTTTCGAGTGGACTCATCGTCCCGAATATGGTGCTAAATTTCAAGTGCAACGACAATACTTGAAACATCTTGATAGCATCCAGATCGCAGCCGTATCAACTTTCAGTGACTAAAATTCCTAATTGGATGGAATCTGAAGAAATCATTCTTGTTATATAAATTTCCCATGGACGATGGTTAGTTTCTGCTAGCCACTATGCTGCTATGCATAGTCTTCAATGGAATTCGTATGGGGTGATCCCAGTCGGATGAAAACGTTGCTTGTGGTTTGTAAGTGATTGCTTGCGACGTTAGACAAAAATCGTACGTTTTGGTTTAAAAAAAATTTTTTTAATCAGGATTTTTATGGAAAAAGGCGAGGGAGGCTTGATAATAATATACAGCTGGTGGACTGAGAACACTCGAACGTAGTTGAACAAATCAACAGTTGGAAATCGACGAGGTTTTTTTTTTTGCAGTAACCTTAGGTATTGATTTCTGGATTATATTTACAGGGTTAAGAACAGTTATTGCGGCTCTTCCCCATGCAATAATCCCAAAACTTTATTAGAAAATAAATGGTTAATCTTCGGACTTTATCAATTAGCGCAGAAATATCGCATTCCCATTTGAGGTCCTTGTCAATAATTATTCCAAGGTTTCCAATGTGACGCTGACACGGTCTAATGCGGGACATGAGCAGACACAGGAATCGTACGACTCATCGACACCACAACTGTGGAGCTTTATTGCAGGAGTGATAGATTTTTTAGTTGGTCGTGATCTTCAAAATAGCTTTTTGAACAATCTGTAATGGTGTTTGAGGAGCAATACACTAGAAGAACCAAAACACACCAAAACTGTGAAAAACTCCAGGATAATTAGTGTTTTTAACGGAACATTTTCCGAGTTTTATATACCTGTCTCTTTCTCGGCGGGAAACAATGAAATATTCACATTAACAAGAGCTCCATCGCCTGAGTGGAAGGCCGGCTCCGGCTCGTTAATGATGAAGGCACAGATGCTAATGGGACGATCCCGGAGACAAGAGCGAACTCTATTGACGATTGTTTCCAACGTCTATTAACCAATCATGGCGACGAGGAGGTGTTGAAATTTACGAGAGGACCCTCTGAAATATCGTTGGTGAGGTAGGTGAGACGCGACGGTGGGTCGTGGGTCGGTGACAATACCCCTGAGCTTCATAATTTATAATTAGGGAACGGATTTATAGGCTTTGAATAAGTCAGGAATATTTCGTCTGGTAACGGCTTACAAGGAGCTAAGTCGAAACATGGAGGGCTCCTATGAATCTTAAGGCTTGAATTTAGCTTATTAGAGAGAATTTATCATTTGAATTTAGCTTATTTAGCTTATGAGAATTGCTTAAGAGTCTACCTTCGAGTAGCGGAAGCTTTGTTTTTCGCTTTCAGGGGATGAAAAATGTTTTCCTCAAAATCAAAATTTCAAATCGCATTTTGTATGTTTGTGTCGCTTTTGAGTGTCTTTGTGTATATATACGTGTGTGTATGCGGTTGCTAAGCAGATGTCAGGTGCATTGTCATTCAGTGGCTGGGTTGTGGAGAGAGCCATCATTGCGGGGTGACCGGGGCAAGAAGCCATATATCGTTTCATTAACCCCAATGGGTCTGCTATAATCCTGAATGTCCAAGTTGTTATCGGCAGCGTGGAAAGTACGTTTGATAGGAACGACCTAAATCCGAGCTAAAAGTAATGGCGCCCAACCCATTACTCATGGTTATAGCTGCAACTGTGTCATGGGGTGGAGTGTAGTGCGGGAACAGTGCCACGAAGTTACTCAAGCTGGGCATCTTGTCAGAAGAACATTTTTTGCGCACAAAGTCAATTTCAACACAATTTAACTTCAAAATGAGGCGATAATTTCGGAAAATTCGGTCATACAGTCGTGTTGCTTCACTGTAACTTTTTTCTATTAATTTAATATTCAATGTTAATGATATTTAATACTTTTTCGAAATGTAATTAATGTCGTTGACGTTTGTGTTGATTGCAGAGGTGGTCAGCGGGACGGCGGCGAGCTCCCTCCCCGGTGCCGCGCCGAGCGCTCCGGCCCCGACGTCGAAGAAACGCGGTCGGAAAGACTCGCCGAGCTCGGACGACCGGTCGTCGGAAGACGGCGAGCGGAAACGGAAGAAAGCGCGGACGACGTTTACCGGCCGCCAGATATTCGAGCTCGAGCGGCAATTCGAGCTCAAGAAGTACCTCAGCTCATCCGAGCGGTCCGACATGGCCAAACTCCTCTCCGTCACTGAAACGCAGGTATGCCCAATTATATTATTATTTTATTATTATTATTGTACGGCTCTAAGGTCCTTGGAGAACCAGGACCTTCTCAACAATAGATGACCACTCCTTGCGATCAGTCGCCTTACTCCTCTATCTTCTCACACTTATGGCTCTGAGATCCTCCTCTACATCATCAACCCAGCGTAGTCGAGGTCTTCAATCTTCTTCCCCAGGCGTACCATATAAGAGGGTTTTTGGATATCTCCCCGCTGGCATCCATTCTACATGGCCAAGCCATCTAAGTCGACCGCGTTTGACGACTGCCACAATATCGGGCTGATCATACAAAGCTCTCAGCTCAGCATTATGCCTAATTAGCCATTCACATATTGGGCCATATATTTTACATAGGACTTTTCTTTCCCAACAATTCAAGAGGCGTTCATTGGATTTCGTGAGGACCCATGACACACTTGCGTAAGTCACCACTGGTCTGACAATGGTTTTGTAGACAGTTCGCTTCGCGGGAATGTAGAGCTTTCTGGATAGAACAAAAGCATGTGCTTCCTGCGGTTAATCTCGCTTTGTTTTTTTCAGTGGTGACGTCATTATCCTTAATTACAATGGCTCCTAGGTACTTGAACTGATCGCCAGAGAGGAAGCTGTGTTTTAGGATGATAAGAGATCTTCCTGACAGCTGAATTTCTGGATGTTTTCATATACACAGCCTTTTCATCATTGATACTCAGTCCTCGCTCCATTGCTGCTTCCTCAAACTTTCTCAAAGCCCAATTAAGTTTATTAAATAAACCCAAAAATTCCCAACTTTCCGCAAATTTTCTGGGTTGTTTCTACCTCCCCAGGGGTGCTACACCTCATTTTGCGGACAAATTAACCTTGTGCTAACTTCAGGGGGGCCGAAAAACCGCGATTTTTTCGGACTTTTTTCAGTTTTTCCTCTATAACTCGAAAACTACGCATCCTAGCGAGAAGACCACTCTATTATAAAATGAGGTAGAAAACATTTTCTACAAAATGACCTACTCACACCCGATTTTTGACCAAGCGATCATCGAGATATAGGGGCTCAAAGGTTGGCAAATTTTCCCAAAATGGCAAAAATTATATTTTCATATTTTGTGTCGTTATGCTACATCTCCCCCCCCCCCCTCCCTTCATAGCCAAGCTTCGTCATCCCCCCCCCCTCCCACCACAACCAGCAAAATCAGCTAGAAATGTAGGAATTAAAAATATGACACTGATGTGTCTTAAAATCTTTTTATTGACAAAAATTTATTATTGTTGTAGAGTTTTACAGTTATAAAAAGTATTAGCTAGGAACAAAAGGTTGATCTATTTACAGTATTCACAAGTATTAATGATACAACAAATGTTAATGTAGGTACTGTACAGGTCGTTGATCGATTGTCATCCTTCAATAATGATCCTTCATAGTCATCTGAAATACAAGATTAGAATCATTGTATAGATTAAACCAGGTGAGAAAAACGAAATCAGTAGATATGCCAGTATGAAGTGATAAACTTATTGTCGTAGGATTAGAGTTTTAAGGAGAAACATTTAGAACGCCATTCGTTTGCTTCCTGTTCTTTTGTGTCTCGAGTTTCAATAAAACTCGAGTTAATTAAAACGTTCGTTCTTAAAAATTAAAACTCGAGTTGAAATCGGTAAAACTTGAGTTATACCAATTTAAACTCGAGTTTTAACGAATTAAACTCGAGTTTTAACAAATTAAACTCTAGTTTTAACGATTTAAACTCGAGTTTTAACGAATTAGTAAAGTAGAGAGTGGTTTTCTCGCTAGGATGCGTAGTTTTCGAAGAACCATAGCGGAAAAACTGGAAAAAAGTCCAAAAAAATCGCGTCATATTTTTAATTCCTTTTTCTAGATGTAGCATAACCCTGGAAATAAATTATAATATCAAACGTTAATAACAATAAACTTTAGCACAATTTTTAATTTGTCTGCAAAATGAGGTGTCCGGTGTGAGTAGGTCATTTTGTAGAAAATGTTGTCTACCTCACCCGCTAGGATGCGTAATTTTCGGGGGACTGAAAAAAGAAACAACCCAGCGAATTTGCGGAAAGTTGGGAATTTTCGCAAGCCCAAACCACCAGATGACTGGACTATTACGGCCAATCCAATAAATAATTGGTTAGATTTACTTCGTGAAAGAATGTCTCAAAGAGTGTCAGATATGCATCATCATCGTATGAGCAAATTTTCTGGTAAAAGAACGTAATGACGTGAATGACTCCAAAAATTATGAAATTAAAATCACCTATCTTCATAGAAAGTTTTGAGGCTTTGGCTCAGCTGATTCTTTCGTTTCAGTTTAGTGGACGATTTTGATTATCTATCTACATGGACGTTCACATGCGTGTTGACGTTCTTTTTTCAGTCAAACACGACGATTTAGGGAGAGCGAACGGATGAACGTGAAAGGGTCCCAGAGGCCTCATTGGGTTCATTGAAAGGATGTAAATCAGTAGCAAACATAGAAACATTAGTGCTATTTCGAAAGTTTTCGATTTTCATATTTTGTGAATGCTTCAGCCCTTTAGGATTGACAGAAACTGAACTAGAATTCATGCTGAACTACATCCAGTCATCTTTGGTCGTGTAGTTTCGGGGAAAAGCTGTCACGGAGTATCGCGAATTTTTAGTATTTATTCCATTTTTGGAATCTAAGTATCTTGAAATAGAACCGTGGACCACAAGGCTTTACAAATATGGCTAATATGGTATTTTCTAAGGTTTTTCGCAAATAATCCCTAAATCTTTCATGCTACAAAAATTAACGTACGCACCAACATTTTAAGGCTTTTAAAAAAATAAAGCGAAAGAACTTCAAAACTCTAAATTATCTTCTAATATAAAGTGTATATAACCTACATTTGAAAATCAGAGCAATTTTGAGTGATTCATCTTCTCTCTCCGTTTAGACCTATGCCCTTCAAAATCCACTTCAACATTGTCCAATTCAAGTGTTTCACAGCTCGTTTGACTAAAGGATAATTGCTTCCAATGTTTGTAATATTGTGTAATCTGTTCGAAAATGGAAACGTCAAATTATTACAGAGCCGTGTTTAGATTTCCAAGTTGATTCTACGTTTCATTATTATATGAAATTCGTTGCGACTGCATCTTCCACCCACGCGAGGATTCCAGGGTTCATTGATCATTAACAAAGGGTGTATAATATTAATGTATAGGACTGGACTCTTAGTGGAGTTAGCCTGAATTTAATACACAAATGAGTAAATACAATACATTGCGATTTGATCAGCGTTGAGGTGGAGTCGGTGACCCGGAGTCAACACCAGTTCACGCTGATTACAACTGTGATGCGTGAATGATACATAATCCCAGGCAGAACTATTAACCTCAACGCTACTGGTAATGGTAATATGTGATGGCCGATGGTAGATGGGTAATATTATATTGCCATACACTGTCAATTAATCACGGTCTCATCAGATTGCCGCTTGCCGTGGCAATCAACGCCGCTCGGGTATCCGTTAATGAAATGTCACTAACTGATTGTGATTAAGTCGGGTTAATATTATCCTGTTAGCCCTCCGTGACGGTCCCTTGTCCTCAATTACCGGGCGATATTTGTTGTTTACCTGTCCGATAACCGGAGGAGGATTCCGTAGGATGAAGCTCCGATTCTCCCTGGGCGGTCTTCGTCGTCAATCACTAGGGCACACAGAGTGAATCACACCAAGATGCCAGATACGCCCTTCTGATCTGCGGCACTTGGTGGCGATATGAGCGAATTTATCGATTGGGGTATTTGCGGCTTCAAAGGCGTTTGTGATGTGGTGTTACGTGGTGAAGTGAAGTAATAATCACACCACAATTCTATTAAGTGTCAAGGAGTCAAAATTAAGCTACGTAATACGTGAGCTGGTATTGGGCGATGGCGAGTCGGGCGGGTCCAGCGTTTTTTGCGGGAGAGGTGGTTTTCCGATCAAACCTTGACAACTGGGTTATATCTCATTTGTATAATAATCGCTAACATGCACACGCTACACGCGGTTTGAACTCGAATCGATTTGATTTCTCCTCGCTACAAATGCACGATCGTTTACATCTGTTATCAAAGTTATTGGAGTTGTCGAAGTCTGTTGGAATCAAAATCGTTTCTCGAGTGTTTGCGAGATAAGTCAGAACGATGTAGCTACTTATAAACCAAATCAGGAAACGGCCGTCTTTATAGTGTTGAAAAAATCCTTCCTTCAGGAATATTGTGAAGAGTAGTGGATTCCCCGAATTCAGTCCCCGATTGATAAGTTTCATGAGACGGTTGGCTCTGCAATGCCTATTGGAAATGTAATTGAGCACAGCTGGACCACTTAAGACCAACAAAAATAGGCTCTGTGACATAAATTCAGAGAAAACGCTGCAAATTCTTTCACTGGGGTTTATTATTCAATGATTCATGATTTGAATTTCTACTAAGCTTTGAGTGTGCGTGTTTCACAGGTGATAGAGCGATTATTGAATTTCAGGAGATATTCATAGAGCACGTAAATCGGTTCTCAACCGAAATACCTATTTGGATTGATCAGTTGATCATATTTGTGTGTCTCCTGAAATTCAATAATCGCTCAATCACCTGTGAAACACGCACACTCCAAAGCTTAGTAGAAATTCAAATCGTGAATCATTGAATAATAAACAGTGAAAGAATTTCACAGCGTTTTTTTTTTCAAAAGCGATTAGAATGGAAAAATATTCTATTTGAAAATTTTAAATTTCGTAAGACGGAGCATGCATATCAGAATGCTTCAACCCGTGTATCGGCTATAAACCCTTTTAGGAGTTCACTCCAGTATCCACATTCACTACATCACTAGGTTACTGCGAGCAAAACAAAAAAAAAAAAAAAAAACGCTGTTGTTTTTGTTTTGATTGCACTAACCTAGTGATGTAGTGAATGTGGATGCAAATGTTGGCACCATAAATCGGGAATGGTTTGAGCTACGGACCTGGGGAAGGGCTCATTCGATTCCTCGTGGAAATTTCTTTTAAAAAAGTCCAAATTCAGGCCGCCTTGACTTTTTTTGAGGTTTTTAGGGATTTTACAAAGCTTTGACAACCCTTAAAGGGCACTTTAAATTAAGTGAGAGAGCTGGCTAAAGAATTGGGGCGTTGTCTGACCAACATGGATTTTTCCTGAAAATTTCTGATTTTTTGCTCCGCCGTTCGGGAGAAATGCGTGCGGACGGACGGAAAATTTTTTAGTGCCCAGACGGATTCTACACCTTTGAAACGTAAACCACGAAATTTTCAGGGGGGGGGTTAGAATTTTTTTTTAAAAGCGGTTAAAAAGGTTAATTATTGAATAATAAACCAAAAACGCATTGAATGAGGCCGTAGTTACGGAACTAACCTAATTGAAACACCTCATCAAAATTTCACTCTCATCAAATTCCAAGTCACCTGAAGGTTGTTATAGTTTGAATTCAACATTTGACTAAAGATAATTATTGTGACAAACTTGAAAGAGAATTGTTCATTTGTATAAGATGATGATGGAAGTAGGTTTAACAAAAATAGGAAGAAAGAATTCACTTTTAGGAAGGAGCAGAAAGCAAGGATTCGCGACAACTTCGAAGCTGAGCACTGCAACCTAACGTGGCAAACGTTATTTCTGTGAAACCAGCGGTGGTAGGTGATGAATACTTACTCATCTGCGGTGTTTTTCAATTTTCGCACGAGTCTTTTGGAAAGTTACTGGTGGCTGCGATATATGCTCAAATCATGCTATGAAAAGTGTTTTTCATTTCTTGAAAAGAGCTTGAACAACTACGCGGAGGCCGTATAAAGCAAAGTGCGGTTAAAGCTCAATTTTCAAGCAGCCAACATCAATGTTGGTTGTTAAGGTATTTATAGGGCGTTAGTAACGGGGTGTATTCAAGGGAGTAAGTGTTCATAAATCTCGGGGGTTTGAGGGCGAAAGGGCGGCACTTAACGCGCTTGGATAACGATTTCCGCTCTAAGACGCCGGAATATTCAACCGCGAGGTTTCCCCCGGGCTCCTTCATCACCTCATCAGCGCTTCGGGTTTGCCGATGAAGAATCCTCCGCATCCCTTAACCCGATGAATAAGACGCGATTAAGGGAGGATCAAAAGGGTTAACTCCCGAATAATCGGGAAGGGTTGAGGGGGAGGTTATTATAGAGAACGGCGGTGAGTGTGGGCTCGAGGTTGGGGAGGCGGGGTGAAACACCTGTATCGCGGAGTTGCTGCTTTCAACGTTGATGTGTAAGCGAAGGCGATAATTTATATTAGGTAGCAATTTTCGGTTAACAACATTGAATACCATAATGAATCCAATCCAATTATAATCCTTATACCTACAGGGTGTCTCACGTTTTATCCTTCGACCTTCAACTACGTATTTGCAACAAAAAGTGCCCTTAGTGGTTTTTTCTGACTCAACCGAAATTCCGACTTATTAACTTATCGAATTTTATCTCGTTTTTTGAACTTTCTTATGTTAAAGAAGCCATAACTCTCTCAAGATGAAAAATGAACCCAAAGTAGACCATTGTAAAGACCGTCAAATTTCTTGTCATCTTAGCTCCAAAAACTAATTTTCTGTGAAAAATGAGCGCAAAAAGTTAATTTTATCAAATTTTGAAAGTTACATATTTTTTCAAGAAAACCCCCGTATGCAGAGTGTCCTTCAAAAAAGGATAATCTTGGGGATTTTATAACCAATTCAGTACTTAACGAAAAAAATCCTATAAGTATGAAAGGAAAAATGCAAATGAAAAATATGAGGTCTGATGGAAATTTCGAGTTGATTTTCTTCTTGGGATAGTCGCTGGAGAAAATCCTGTGCAGAGAGTATAGAATTCCCCATTTTTAGTATCCGAATTAAACAAAAAACTTAGCTCTGTTAAATTCAAGTTTTGAGAGTCGCAGTTGGTCTCATTCTATTCAGAAACGTCTGAGCTTCCAAAACGTAACCTCAGATTTTTTTTTTCAGTACTTGTTGAAATGAGTAGAGGAAAGAATATTAGATGAAAAGAAAACAGTAAAAAAATGTAATTTTTGCTCATTCTATGGTTTTTTGATGTTTTTTATAACGGTTTAGACTAAAAGGGGGGGTATTTGGAAATTGAAATGAATTTCCTTTAAGAAGTGGGTTTTGAATAATTTCGCATGAAATCGTTGATTATTTCAAAATGCAGTGTGGAGGCCCGGTCCATAATCTAAATTCTCCAAAAGAGCCTTTTTCAAATGAACCGAACACAACTGGCCCCGGATTCAGCACCATCAAAAACCAGTATAATACTCGTAGATGAAAATAAGCAGTCATTTTTTAGTAAATCAGTGGACTACACGTGATACTCTCCTTTCTCTACTGCCCTCAGCTCTCTCTCGACCATCGAAGTTCCGTTTGTCTCTATTGTAATATTTCATTCTATATTGTTTCGTTTCTCTTCTCATTGCATCACCTGCAAGTCACACATCGCTCCACGATTAAAATAATATTTTGAACCTGAACCTTACCCTCGTTTTTGTTGTCCACATTTATTTACAAATGAAAGTGCCTCAATTGCATGTTTATTTGTATAACATTCCGATTCCACACTTGAGTAGCAAGTTACACAACGGTGAAAGGTAAACAGCATGCTGTGAATATATTCATTTAAAAAATAATCCTTTTGGTAATGGAGAAAAACAAGAACACATGCAATGGAAACATAATACGTGGTAAAGTAGATTCTTCTTGACATAAATAGATGTTTAAGATGTTGAAAGCTTTAAGAGCTTTTAGTGGTAACGATTCGGAATCTGGAGCAGTCACTACTTGAGTAGACGAGTTTCAAAACTTACTGAAGCAGGTTTTGGTTGCTACGATGCTCAAAATCATCCAAAACGTTCTTAAAACGCTACAAATTCTTTCACTGGGGTTTATTATTCAATTGGCTTGCGTTCATGATTTGAATTTCTACTAAGCTTTGGAGTGTGCGTGTTTCACAGGAGATAGAGAGCGATTATTGAATTTCAGGAGATACGCATAGAGCACGTAAATCTGTTCTCAACCAAAAAACCTATTTGGATTGTTCAGTTGCTCATATTTGTGTGCCTCCTGAAATTCAATAATCACTCTATCACCTGTGAAACACACACACTCCAAAGCTTTGTAGAAATTCAAATCATGAACGCAATTGAATAATAAACCCCAGTGAAAGAATTTGCAGCGTTTTTCACAGGTGATAGGGCAATTATTGAATTTCAGGAGGCACACAAATAAGATCAACTGATCAATCAAGATAGGTATTTTGGTTAACAACCGATTTACGTGCTATAATAATAATAAACCCCAGTAATAATATTGAATAATATTGACCTATATATTATCAGCGTTTCATGCATATCAGAATGCTTCAACCCGTGTATCGGCTATAAAGTACAAGTATCCACATCGGCTATCACTCCAGTATCCACATTCACTACAACTCGACGCTATCGGCATCACTAGGTTACAAACAAACAATAATAAACCAAAAAAAGGCAAATGTTGGCACCATAAATCGGGCCATACGTCGGGAATGGTTTGACCTACGGACCTGGGGAAGGGCTCATTCGATTCCTCATAGTATGTTCTTCAAATAGGAAAATATTTAGGCCGATTCGACTTGTTTTGAGGTTTTTAGGGATTTTAAAAAACTTAGACAGCCCTTAAAGGGCACTTTAAATTGAGTGAGAGAGCTGGCTCAAGAATTGGGGCGTCGTCGGACCGAGATGGATTTTTTCCTGAAAATTTTAGATTTTTTTATTCCAGCCGTTTGGGAGAAAATCGTGCGTACGGCGGACGGACGGAAAATTTTTTATTGCAGATTCGGATTCTACACCCTTTGAAACGTAAACCATTAAATTTCCAGGGAGGGTTAGAATTTTTTTTTCCAGAGCGATTACAATGGTTTATTATTGAATAATAAACCAAAATGAGAAACAATCTCATTACAGTTCGAAAACCAGGTTAACAGTTCCAAATTTCCGATGTAGCCTTGAAACATGGAAGCCAGAATGGATGGTCGGAGTCAGAATTCTATCGGCGGTTCAATTCGGAGAGGAGGAAGAGATACAAGATCGTACATCCGGTGGTTGTTGGTCGGGGAGACGTAGGCGGTTGTGGAGAAATGTGTTAGGATGATGCGGTGGTGGTATGAGGGGGGGAGGTCAGTTGTCCGTTAATAGGTTTTAATGGGGTTCTTATGTCTGACGAGGACCACTGGGTGGTTGGACGTCTATGGGTGGAGGGGGATTAGTCATAGCTCCCAGCTCCTCTTGTCTCTCATTCCATTTTCAAAGCACCAAACGGGCACAATGTTCTCCTCGGGTTTTAAAGCTCCCCCCATAGCCTCGTCTCTCAGATCGTAGATAGTCCATCCACGAAGGATCACAAAGACCCACATAGTGGTCTTAGATTCGATTGTATCTCATTCAAATTATTTGGGGTCTCATAATACAATCCAAACCAGTGTCGTGATTTATAATTGCTTAGGTTTCTATAACAAAATCGTTGTATTTATGTCAAAGTATACAATTTTCACTCGATTTCAATGGCATTGGAAAGTGAAATGTGTCAGTTAAATCGTAATTGGTCCCTTTGAATTTCATTAATCATGAATCACTACCTCACTCTGCTCATGCACATACGCTAAATGCGCCAATAATCGATTTCTCATGTTCTAATCGCCTTGCTCAAATTTCAAGAGTAGTCGGGAATATCCGTTTTAGACTAATAAGCACTAATTTAGGAATAAATGTTATTGTTCTTCCTAGACTTTGGAAGTTAATCAGATTGTATATTGTTCTTTCGGGTATTAAGGATTCTGATTTCAAATTTCCGACCCCTTTGAATTCAAACCAGGCACACTTGGATACTCCCGCTGGCTCTTGAAGTCGCATAGCTGGTGCGTTTGACAGCCTCCCCTCCTCCTCGTCCACCCTAAACCCCTCACGCGGCCTAATTTGCCCCTTCGTACTTCAAGGGTTAATTGACTGCAGGCGTAGTCCGATTCGTTCCCCTTCTGCCCGAATCAGATGTTAAGGCCCTTAAATTCCCCTAGTCTAATGGCCGGTTTCACCAATAATCCCTAACCGTGGTTAAAGTAGATCGTTGTTATATGGAGATTTGAACGTTGATTTGAAACAAACGGGGTTTCGCCAATTTAACCAATGGTTACACTGTTATCAGTAAACATCGATTAACACCGGCTTAAAGCACTCGTTGTGTTTATAATTAGGTTCATAATTGAGATCATATACAGCATTTTCCAGTTGAATTAAACCATTTTCCAAAATAATTAAACCTTTTCCCGAAACAATTGATCTTTTTTTCCAAAATAATTAAACATATAGCGGGAAAGTAAGGGATTGCAAGTATATGAATGGCGAAACAGTTTAATCATGAATTAGGTTGAATAAATTGAAGAAAAGTGAACAACAAAGGCCTGAACTAATAACGAAGGTCAATAATAATGAAGCCAGGTACAGGTGTTAATACAACGGGTCTCTATTCGTTGCAGTCAATGACGTACTTCACGCAGTCTTGAGCGGGTTACTGTAGCTGTATTAGTTGCAATTACTTGAGCAAGAATGAGCTCTTTTCGGCGGCCTAATATTCCTCTTGCTGCTAACATGACTTTGAGAAAGCTCTTCCACCGGATTTAGCATTGGCGAGTATGTTGTAAACACTTTATGGTCAATTGTGTGGAAGCCATGAACTTTTGCACTTCATTTGCTCGACGCGGTGCCTACATATGCTCACTGATATTTCACTGGTTGTTACGTCGTTTATTTATTTTCTATCACATCCCTTTCTTTTGAGAGGTTTAATTATTTCGGAAAAAGGTTTAATTATTTTGGAAACAAGTTTAATTGTATTGGGAAAAGGCTTAATTCAGCTGGAAATTGCTATAAAAACCGGACATACCCAGGTAAAGGTAACGCATGCTTATTTACCATGTTTTTCTCGCCTCTTGAAAGTTACCACAATCCTTTCACCACCTTCAGAAAACCCGGATGCCAAATTATGTTTTACAACGCTCCAACCGCTGTGAATAATCTCCTAGACTATGTCAGCTATTTCTTTCCGTTATGAGCCGATCGGTCGGTGATTTGGGCTCCCGGGGCCGCTTCGAAATCATCTTTTTACGTCGTCAGGTCCTTAAAAATCGTTATAAACCTCTTTTCTCGGCTCTGAAGGGGCGGCGAGGCTTCGGAGAATGAACCTTACGGCTTCTTTGGGTTCGACGCTATCCGTCCCCGGAACGGCGAATGAATTCGGGAGGCCGGAACAAGGTGGACCGGCAAGGCGTTCTCAATAGCAGGCGGGACGCATTCGGTTATTCCCAGTTGGGTTCATAGCTGTGGGCTCGTGGAAAAAACCATTATTCTATAAATGCTGCACATTTGTTTCTGATTGATCAAAACTATGATGAGACATGAATTTCAAAAGAACATGAAATTTTTCTATAATACAAATGAGACAATTTTCTGAAATTATTGAAGTGTTCCACTTCATAGTCAATGATGTTGTTTTGAGTGGCATTCTAGAACAAATCAATAAATTAGCGATTTTTGCCTGTTCGTGGCCATTTTTACTGATTTTTGAAATGCGATCAATTTACTGTGGTCTAAAAGTGCTCTTTGTTTGGAATGCATGATTTCCAGCTAGTGAATTCATGTTTTATCTCCATTATTAGAGATAGCGACTTTAGCAGTACTCCAATAAGTTAACAGACCTACGTTTCTATCATGTATATATAATATACTGAAATAGCATTACCATTCTGGAATCGTATAAGAGAACGGTTACTATGAAACATTTTTTTAAAGGCCATTACATTTAACTAACTTAACTTGAAAGTTTATTTTCATAAACAACAGTTTATAAATAATCAGCGAATTCCGGCGCACAACCTAGGCTACGTCAGAACCTCCAAAACATCCTTCTACCTCCAAAACGATGCTACCAAACGCAACCGATTTGTTTGGTTTTCGAATTCTTGTTATTATGGCTAGCAGGCAGTTTGTTCCCAGTCGGAAATCATAACCATTGGATAAGCCTTTGACGAGTTGCAACGGCTACTCCGAGTGAAGCATGGTTTGCATTATTGCTAGGTGATAGTGGGAATGTGATATTTCTTGCGAAGCACAGGTTTCCCGTTAGTTATTACATACAATTATTGAATCCAATGCCCAATATTCTTCGAAATTTGCTGAATACGAGTGGACATTTTGATATTCCAGCTTGAACTAATTAGCCAAAACCGTTACTCGAGAGTGGAACAAAGGAGTTTCTCATCTTTACTTTCCCAACTGGTTCCATTTTAAAAGAAAATAATAGTCATTTGTTATTTCCTGTTCATTTGTACTTTCCCTGTCCAGATTCACGTTACCGAATTAAAAGTAATGTCCATTTGCACTTTCCCTGTCTAGTGGAAAGTCTTGTACATTTGTTCTTTCTGTCCATTGTTACTTTACAGAATGGAAATTAATCTCCATTTGTATTGTCCCTGTCCATTTTTACTTCATAGTGTGGAGAGTATTATACAATTCTACTTTCCCTGTCCAGTTTTACTTTACAGGACGGAAGGTAATGCACATTTGTACTTTCCCTGTCCATTTATACATTATAGAGCGGAAAGTAATGGACACTTTTACTTTCCCTGTTCATTTTTAGTTCAAAGTAATGTCTTGACTTTCTTAAGCAAGTAAAGCTTGGAACTCAACTTGGAGCAGTGGAAATTGATGTCCGTTCGTACGTTCCCAAATGAGTATATGTTTAGTGGAAAGTCTTGTACCATTTTTACATTGCTAAAGGCGTGGACCAGATTTTAGGCTTCGTGGTACTTGGAACCAATCAATTTGTAAATACAAAATACCTCGATGCGAAGCAAGTTCCGTTTCTTGAATTTTAGCCGGCGACCCGAAGAGTTTTCTTCCGCCTACCATAGAGAGACTTTTAAGCAAACATTCACATTGACATAATACAGAAATTGGTTTTTAAAATCATCCATTTACTCTTGCTCGACACGATCCGACCCCGGCAGTTGTCTCGCCTGATAATAAGGCCGCCTTGTTCGGAAGGGCGTGTTCACCCGCAACCCCAACGAGAGAGATGGAGAGATATAAAAAGACCCAGTTCGATCCCCCGCCGTTTTTACAGGGCCATCAAAAACAGATTCTGAGCGACTTAAAGCGTTCGACCTGTTGGGCGCGGGAGCGGGAGGGTCATCGAAAGAACCCCGGAAGGACGACAAAAAAATGGAGAGAGCTTTTAACGTTTGATCCTACGAGCCTTGGAAAATCTCCTTTGGTATTATTACATATACATTATGTATAACAAGATTATATATATTGATGCTATATACATATTTCAAATCGTTTATTACAATTTATATGATGACGTAATCGACGAAGAAAAAAAATTTGTTGACCCCCTCTCAAAAATTGTTGGTTTTTGTTTCGTGTTACGTAGATTTCAAGAATCGAAAAAAGTCCGTTCGTCCGCCGTACGCCGTTCGAAGCTCTTCTCCGAAACTATTTAACCAAAGTTTACGAAATTTGGTTAAAAAATACAGCATCAATCCGGGATGTGTCTGCAATCTCGGCATTTCGATCAATCAACACTAAGGAATTAGAATTGAGGATGAGGAGAATCACACTATCAGTGGCGTAACGTTTTTCCGCGGGGCCCCCCCGCAAAATATTTTTAGGGCCCCTCTCGATGTTTTTTAATGTGTTTTTAAAGCAAAATAATGTTTTTTTTTTTTTTTTTTTTTTTTTTTTTTTTGCGAAGTTTTTTTCTACGGTCATCGTACAATACGCTACGAAAACCTAACTAAAAATACATAATATAATATAACAATTTAACCTACCTTAACGAACTCGAGACTTCTAGTCTACGTAGCAAACTTTTGTATGACCGAGTGTTATAAAAGTCAACTTTTTCCCAGCCACACATCAGTTCCTTCAGTAATTTTTAAATATCAATATGGTCTACAATATATATTATAACGATCCGAATCAACAACATGATGAAAAACATTAAACTCCCGCAATCCGCACTAACCTCAAAATCTCTAAAGTTCTGACACTGACACCCTTTACCCTACTTTACACCCTTCCTCACCTGGTTATAAATAAAACCAAAAGATGATTGATCAACGAACCTACATTACCGTTGATGTTTATAAACTCGATGCTACATAATGGAATTTATCTGTGTATCGTTAGTTCCGCTTTATTCTTTAAAATTGAAAAAAAAATGAATTTTGCTATAGCGGCCCTGTCTCCTTGGGCCCCCCCCCCCCCCCCCGCATTGCGGGGTTTGCGGGGGTGTACGTTACGCCCCTGGTTCTCAGCGTCTTCATCTTCTGACGAGTTTGCTTTTCGACCAAATTTTTATATTCAACGAATGCATCGAAATAATCTGATTTCTTCTTCAGAAAGCGAACTACGAAAGCCATCGAAGCCAATCATATACCAATATCGATGTTTTGTCTCGATGTCCCATCCCTAATTCATACCTACCATGACCTTCAGGTTGTAGTGGTCCGAATAGGACCATCCTTTATAAAAACAACGTTATTTTAAATCCATTTTTCGAGGGAATCATTACCTATTCCACCGAAAGTGCCTATTTTGAACGCTTAGGGCATGGTACTCGGTTTTCAGGTTTAATTAAAAGTGTGTATCGTGAAGTTGCGACGAAAGTTCGCGTTTTCGAAGTTTTCGGGGGCCTAAAGCTTCGAAAACGAGGAACTATTTGGGCGTGGCGGCGGCCGCTGTGTGTCCCTCCGCCGAGCGGCTCGAATCCGAGAGAGCGGGCCCGTCTCGACCAGTCTTCTCCGGTCGTTCGGGCGTGGCGGGTCTCCGGCAGTCTACTACGCTCCGTGTTCGCGTAAAAAAGCGTTTCTTCTTCATCTTCCATCTATTCGGAAACGTGAATCTTCAAGGATTGATACGACGGAACGCGGGGACGTGCAAATACACCGGTAAGTACCACGTATTTGCCTACAAAATCTCTAATAATAACTCGTATAGGACGAGATTAGGTAGGTGACGCATGTTTAGGAAGTCCCATGCAGTGGCGTAACGTTTTTCAGCCCCCCCCCCCCCCCCCCGCAAAATATTTTTGGGGGCCCCCACCATAGTGTTTTTTTTTTTTTTTTTTTTTTTTTTTTTTTTTGCGAAGCTTGCACTTTTTCAACGGTCATCCTACAATACGCTACGATAACCTAACTAAAAATACATAATATAATATAACAATTGAACCTACCTTAACGTCGTAAAGTTTACAAACTCGAGACTTCTATCGATATTTTCGATATCGGTGTCCTTATTAGTTAATAGTATCCTCAATACACGCTACTACCGATCGCTTCTTGCTAGTATTCTGAGGATTTTGTTCGTTCGTTCGTTCAGCGTTTGTGAGTGTGTGAATATTCCATAAAGATGTCTCCAAGTAAGCGGTGGCGTTTTAAAAGACCAACGCCAAGTCTGCCAGATGCAGCATGACGGAATGAGCAAATTTTCAAAGTAACTAGTTTTGCAGGAGGAAGAATTACGCAAAAACCGACAATTTTATTTTCTGAATTGTGATACCCATATTTCATTTTAATTTCAAAATTTTTGAAAGCTGAAGAATTTTTTATTTATTTATTTATTTATTTTTTTTTTTTTTGGCGAATTTTGCCAATCTACCTTGTTTTATAATCTTCAAACTGCTCTATTTTGAACGGATTGAAATATTTCCAATCCGAGTTCACCGTGGTGTTCAGCGTGAAAAAACCTTTATAAAAGAAAGTCACCTGCTTGGGGGTTTTCGGCTAACTTTCCCCCATTTGGAATGCCCCAAATCTCCCCTTAGAGTGAAGCGATTGTGCTCATCTTCAAACATAGCCTTTTGAAAGCCTAGGTAGATTTTTGTGCAAATTTGAGTCTTAATCTTAATTTTATCGCGAGTTATCGTCTGGAATGTGTTTTTGGTGTCTGACAGTGGACTTAGAATGCTTTAAAACGGATCTTGATGCAAATATTTTAGTCCGAGAACAATAAGTAGGTAGTTTCTTTTTCTTCGAAAATTCGCTAATACTACGATAGTTGAAAGAATTTTTAATATTTCTCTTTTTCCACGTTAGGTAGCAAGCAAACTAGATGGCATTGTTTCTGTGAACCAAAGAGTAAACCAAACCGATGTTATCGGAGCCAACACATCGATATATTGATATCATCGAACATGTGGCATCGATGGCAAAACATCGTAATATCGAAGCAAAACATCGATGTTTCGATAAAATCGATGTCGATGTCCCATCCTTAGTACGCGCCTTCGCAACTCTGACACCTTAGCTACTTTACACCCTTCCTCACCTGGTTATAAATAAAACCAAAAGATGATTGATCAATGAACCTACATTACCGTTGATGTTTATAAACTCGATGTTTCATAATGGAATTTTTCTGTGTATCGTTAGTTCCGCTTTATTCTTAAAAAAAAAAAAAAAATAAAATAAAATAAAAAATGAATTTTGCTATAGCGGCCCTGTCTCCGGGCCCCCTTGTAGGCCGGGCCCCCCCGCATCGCGGGGTTTGCGGGGGTGTACGTTACGCCCCTGCACACTATCAGAAATTTGAAATCTCAAAATCTTTCGATGTAAGTGGGTATTTTTTATGTTGCATTAAGATAGAAATTCATTTCCTGAGCGGAATCAGACCACTCGTTTTGCTGGTCGCTCACCGTTTGAAAAACCCTATTTTCAGGTAATGAAAAGCATTCAGGTAGGCGGTCGTGCTGGAGAGGTGGCGCCGCAATGCTTGTTCAACGGGATTTCTGAGCTAGAACGCTTGGCTGACGGACGCTCAAGTATTTTCATCTTGGATGCAATTACTAGTTACGGAGGCACTAGGTGTCGAGTTTAGATATTGTAACATGTTCTATGTCTAAAGCTAGGCACAAATATGCGGTATTCTAGGAGTTTTCCCTGTAGTGTGTGTTGGTCTTCAGTTCTAGGTGCTCGGCGAATAGCAAACATTCGGGCGTTCTGCTTGTTTTAGGTAAAATGCCTACTTGAAAGGAGACGAATATTCGTCTTTCGGCCAGCAGCCTTTCAGTTTCCCAGTTTCTCTGCCCTGGTAGACAGAAACCATCCACCATCTCCTCTGTCGCTTCTTCTTTTTGCGCGACAGCAAAAAGTCGCTGGTGATCACCATATACTCCTCAGCTGCAACGATAATATCGTCCTCCATAGCTCCAACATCCACGGAAAAAGAACCGGTACCTACTAACTGAATCACTCGAATAAGCACTCGTCCAAATTTTCGTCTTTATCTGAGACGAGCTCCAAGCTGGGCAAATCGCGCATGTGTGTGTCAAGCCGCTCGATTTTGGCCAAATACCGAGCAACTCGGGTAGGTACTTGTCGAACATTCGGCTCTAGACGAATGCAGCATGTGTGCCCAGCTCAGTATGTGTAGATAAGTGATTTACGTAGAAGGGCTGTCTAATTCAGAACTAATAAACCTCTGCGTTTGTGATTTTTGAAAGAGCAACGTTTTTTAGATTGATTTTGGAAATCTACGTATCTTGAAAATTAATTTTTGAGGGGTAACAAATGTTTTTCTTTTTCGATTCATTATTAAAAAGGATAAACGAAAAGGTAAAAACGCTGCAAATTCTTTCACTGGGGTTTATTATTCAATTGGCTTGCGTTCATGATTTGAATTTCTACTAAGCTTTGGAGTGTGCGTGTTTCACAGGATAGGGCGATTATTGAATTTCAGGAGATATACATGGAGCACGTGAATCTGTTCTCGAGCAAAATGCCTATTTGGATTGATCAGTTGATCATATTTGTGTGCCTCCTGAAATTCAATAATCGCCCTATCCTGTGAAACACGCACACTCCAAAGCTTAGTAGAAATTCAAATCATGAACGCAAGCCGATTGAATAATAAACCCCAGTGAAAGAATTTGCAGCGTTTTTTTTATTGAACCTCAATACCCCCCACAATAAAAACATCTATAATTTATCAAGTCCTTTGGCACTTGTATTGCGTTAAAACTTCCCCAAATCCAAATTTAAACGATGTAGCCAAAGGTAGACAGATGTAGGGGGGGATGTAGGGGTATATTTACCTATATATTATCAGCGTTTCATGCATATCAGAATGCTTCAACCCGTGTATCGGCTACTAACTACACTACAAGTATTCACATCGGCTATCACTCCAGTATCCACATTCACTACAATCGACGCTATCGGCCGGACATCACTAGGTTACAAACAAACAATAATAAACGAAAAAACGCAAATGTTGGCACCATAAATCGGGCCATACATCGGGAATGGTTTGACCTACGGACGTGGGGAAGGGCTCATTCGATTCCTAATGGTATGTTCTTCAAATAGGTAAATATTTAGGCCGATTCGACTAGTTTTGAGGTTTTCAGGGATTTTACAAAACTTTTACAGCCCTTAAAGGGCACTTTAAATTGAGTGAGGGAGCTGGCTCAAGAATTGGGGCGTCGTCGGACCAAGATGGATTTTTCCTGAAAATTTCAGATTTTTTGCTCCAGCCGTTTCGGAGATATCGTGCGTACGGCGTACGGCGGACGGACGGAAAATTTTTTATTGCAGATTCGGATTCTACACCCTTTGAAACGTAAACCATGAAATTTTCAGGGGGGTTAGAATTTTTTTTTCCAGAGCGATTCAATGGTTTATTATTGAATAATAAACCAAAATAGATGTGAAAAGAGGTTTAAATAAATGTGGAAAAGGTTCGATAGGTACTAACTAATATCACTGTCTTGTATTTAGCGGACTCCTACACAGCTGTTATCTACACAGCGGTCTTCTAGAGGGTTTTTCAGCTTAGCGTCGCCAAATTAGACGCCAGTTGGGCGGAATAGGGCCGAAAACCCACCCCGTCTCTCTGGAAGAGGGCGCTAAAGGGTGTCGCACGTCGTCCTCCACCCGTTTCCACCCTCATCCCCCATCCAGTTCCACCTTCCGCGCCTATTCCTACCCCCGTTTCAACCCTCATCCGTCATCCAGGAGGGCTAACATCGTATCGATTACTGTCATATCACGGGGAGATACGGCCGCACACCAAGACACTCACTCACACCGCCCCTCCACGGCCCCATAACTCCCTTCCCGTTATTTCACAGGAGGGATTGAAGTGAACACAGAAATCCTCCCGCTTGTGATGTTATTTACACGCCACTTTAAACCTCCTTCTTCCTCGTTCGCTTTACGTCGTTCGCTTTACACCGCTCGTTCCCCTTTCTCTGTAAACCGTTGCCCTTCCCCTTAAGAGGCGAATCAGGTTAATTACCTTCCTTCTCGCTAAAGTAACGCCAAGATTTTCATTAGGGGAGTCTTAACTTCCTCCCTCCTCCATCATTTAGGTAGTCAAACCCAAATCTGATACGTCTTGTCGACCAATTTCAACAAAAATTACTTTTGCATCTAAAACTTCTCTAACATCTCTTATCTTCAAACACCATCAAAAACCGTTCCCTCTTACGTTATGTTTTCTAAATACAGTAATTACACAATATGAAACGACAACAATTTAAAAGCAAGAAACGAAAGTTCGCTCTTAACATTGTTGAAGTCTCGCTCCTTCATCGTTAGCTTTCCACCACTCGGTTAACAAGTTTCATATTATTCGTATTCTATAGTACACTTCATAACAATTTCAATAGAAAACACATAGTTGGTGTACGGTTTCTTCAAAATCTTGGCTTTACAGCTTACAAGCTGATCTGGGTGGTTCTACAGGTACAGATTAAGCATTTATTGTTTGTTTGTTCCTTTCTAACTCAAGATCCAGACAACCAAATGACTTGACGTACACAAAATTAGATGGAGAAGGTTCTTGAATGGGTTTAGTTAAAATCAAATCTTCCCAAAAACCGAAAATTTGGGGAATACGGTTAGTAATGACTGATGACCTTCTGCAGAAAACCTAACTTCAATTCCGGGCAAAGGCGGAAAAAAAATTGTAATAGATTGAGTGAAATATAATCTTAATTTGTCAGCAACAATGTTCCTTTTGTTTTATTATGTTCAACTCCGAACCTTTTCAATTGACGATGGGAAACGCTCCAAATATGTAAATGTTCTTCACACAGAGGTTTATCGTTTCCGATCGGTATAACCCTTCTGAATACTTCAGTCAGTATGTGACGTGTACGGAGAGGAATGCTGACGAAAGGAGTGTGCTTGTTGCACAATGCCCGCCCGCACATGGCGAATGCCACCAAAACGCTTTTGGACTCATTCTGTTGGGACATTTTGAACCACCCTGCATACTCCCCCGACTTAGCACCTTCATATTTTCATCAGTTCACTTCTCTGAAGACCCACACGGGCGGAGAAAGATTCTGAACCGATCAGGAAGTTAAAGAAGAGGTCCTAAATTGGCAGAAGGGGGAAATTGGGGCGGGAGATTTTTTCGAAGAGGGCATTAAAAAGCTTGTGCCCAGGCTCAAAACCTGTATAGAACGGGAAGGCGATTATGTGGAAAAATAACTTACACAATAGCAAACATAACCCTGTAAATTTTTTGTCAAATAAGTACACTTTTTTTAAAAACTGAAAAATCCAGTGCTGTTACTTTCTGGACATGCCTTGTAAATGGTCCATTGTCTAAATTCAAACTCCTAAATCAGTCTTAAATCAGTATATTCTAGATGATATAAAAAGAAGCCCTTCCCCTTAAGAGGCGAATCAGGTTAATTACCTTCCTTCTAGCTAAAGTAACGCCAAGATTTTCATCAAGGAAGTCGTAACTTTCTCTTTAATCACGATTGAGGAAGTCAAACCCAAACCTGATGTGCCTTGTTTGCTAATTTCAACGAAAATCATTTATAAAGTTTACTCTGAACATTGCAGATGTCTCGCTTCTGATGCTTTTCATAATCAGTCCACCCGAATCGAACCTATTCTTCATAGAAGGGATCCTTCAGAAAGAACAAATCAGTGTGTACTAATTCACAACGTTTTTACCCAACTCAATTGTCTGTAAGTCGCCCCGTGCAATACGGAGATAATCCGTTAGTTGAATAAATGACAAACCGAAAGAAAACTTCCCACCGAGCTTGAAAAGGGGAAGCGGTAATGTGATAAATGTGACTCTCTACCCCCTCACGGTCTTTTTACGAGCTACTACCTCCCACAAAAACATCGGGAGAGGCTACCGCCGGGCTAACGAGGCTACCTGTCTTTAATTTCTTAATCCACCGAGCAATTTTCACCCGGCGGCACCGCAGTATTTCCATTTTTATTTTTTTTATTCGACGCGCTTCGTTGACGGTCAGCACGTAAAACAGTCGGAAGGGAAAAGGTGGCTGCTATGAGAGTGATGAACGGCTCAACTCGACTCGAATTACTGCCAATCGATAACGTATTCCCTATTTCCACCTCCTTCACGAGTTTATCTATAATGTTGGTAGGCTTTTCGGGTGAGTACCCTTGTCAATAATGACTCAGTTCGTGACCAGCCCCGCACAGAAAGAGACTAAACCGATATTTATATACTTCTAGTTCTTTGTTCAATAAAAACATTAAAATGCATACATATGCAGTTGGTGCAAATCTGTAATTTGAACAACTTCCCTTAGATTACTTTCCTGACTATAGGCTGGGTTCATGTTGGTCTTCGCCAAACAAAATTCTGATCAGATACAATATGTAATCACTCAATAAAACAATTCAACAACATCAACAATCCGCTGAACTTCTCCCTCGGATACTACTAAGGATTGGGGGCAAGAATTAAATCCTAGTTTTTTTTCTAAACTAAAACTCAAATTTTTCCACCAATGAGACTACGTCTTTCCGACCTTTGGTCACTAATAGGGCATAACCACCCTAATGTTCATCAGGTTGGAGCCAATCAGCTGATCAGGTTGGACCAACTCAGCTGATTAAGTTGGATCCACTCAGCTGATTAGTTAGAGCTACTTACCTGATCAATTTGTGCCAGATCAGCAAAAACAGGCCCATATTTGAAATTCCTGCGAATATAGACTCCTGATTAGAGGTGTGTAAACCCAGGTCACCTGAGGGAGTAGACGACCTGTTCGCACAGTTCACCAGTTCACTCCTTGGATGAATGCCACACCACCTGCAGTTCACTTCATGAATGAGTGGGACATGCAGTTTGCCGTCTCCATTCTGTGACTGTCACTACCACTACCGCTGTCTCGTGGCATGACCTTCAACCTCTATTATGCAGGGGAATCTCTATACGCGCAACCTCCACTGGTGGGCACCCCTGGTTATTGACCTAGAAAAGAACCCGAGCTAATGGCAGATAGGTGAACTGCAGGTCACTTTGTGAAGATCGGTTTGGCAGACCTGCAGGTGGTTTTGTTGGGTTCTGAACCCCAGAGCTGCGTACGGACGTTCCAGATTTAGAATCGATGCACCTTGAAACGTGAAATGACAGTTTGAACGAGATTTATACAAAATATTTGCTATACAATTACGAAATGATAAACCAATGGTCACGTCAATCAATAGTGAACGATCAAAAGTTGATGTTTAATGGGCCACAGAGAGGGACGAGAAATGAAAAAGAGACGGTAACAGCGCCGAGAGATAAATGCGAGCCCCTTTTCAACGGTTAACCTTCGGCTCCGCATTTAACCTTCCCAATTTAAGCGGCTGTTTACCCTCCACTCGTCCCCTACGGGTAATCCATAAAACGCACGCGGCTCTCGCGCTCGAAAACACGAGCTCGTTTCCCCCAACCCCAAAACAACGTTTTAAACGACGTCAGACCGAGCAACGCTCGGCTAATTACATTAATGAGCGTAAAGCGCATCGTATAAAACGCTAACCGCTTCAAACCGGGTTGTTTTACTTTCGACGCAGCGATCCGATGGTGATTTAACCGTATTATTATCAAACGGTACGAATGCGTATTGCTAACTGATGGTTAAGTAACCCTTGCGATTGCCCACCGCCGTGATAAAACACTGGAAACTCGATGAAATAACTACTTCAATTTACATCACATTAACAAACGTAGAAAGAGGTTACAACCGACAGGCAATAATTGGTAAATCCGCACTTCGCTTCATATTCGCTTTTGAATAATAAAGTGAAACATCTCAGGACATTGGCTGTCAATTAGATAGTTATTTTCAATCGTGAACCTTTTGTAAAAAAACGCTGCCAATTTTATAACATAGGTTTATTTTTTTTAATAATGCGAGATTTCTCGCGTAGTATTGTAATTATGGGTGAATTTCCACGGGTTCGAAACCAGTCCAAAAACCATTTTGAATCCAAGCTTTAATCTCATTGGTCAAGAGGTGTGGGGAACATCCAATCGTGTGGTTTCTGAGAAATTCAAGAGATACAATTGTATTAGTTCTAGGTGGTGGGAGGGGAGTCGAGCAATATTCAGGGAAAACAGATAAAGGTAATACAACAAACCTTGGAAAAATGAAAAGGCAAAGCTAATTTAAAAATTTCCTATTAATGCAGGAACGTACCTGGGAAAATCCTCATCCGAACATGGACCAGCTCTATACATTTTAAGCATTTCAAATTTTTCTAGGAAATAATTGACCGAATTCTACAAAATGTTTATTTTTTAAAATCAAAACTGAAAATTGTATCGGGATTTTGATAGATGGTTGTCGAATGCTGACTCCCCTTTGTTATTCCTGAAATCTTCTTGATGTTATTTTATTCTTCCCATATGTTTTCTCCCTGTAAGCCCTCAATATCCTAGTTAGCAAGATACTTTCGTGGAAATTAACTACGTTTCTCCTTTAAACTCTGAGTTTTTCCTTTTTCAATTTCCGGATCCTACGAATCTTGAAGCGTTAAACAGTAAATTTGGAGGAATTTGGGGGGTTGGGGTGAAAGTTTCTTCGCAGTCGATTACAAATTATCATGATCGAAAATAATATGCCAATACTTAATATACTTTTGTGTAACAAGTTTCAGCGATTTAAAAGGCATTGAACTATATGGGAGGCCGTGGGTACCTATGGTGGTCCAACCCTTTCTGACGATTACATTAAATAATTTCCCCATCAAGCCCCCCCCCCCCCCCTCACACTACTCAGTTCTCCCACATTACTGCCCGTTAAAAATGAACGAAATGGAAAAATGAAAAGGCGAAGCTATTTTAGAAATGTACCCATTGACGCAGGAGTGTATCTAGGATAAGGTGACCATATTTGTAATGACCTCAAAGCGGGACACACATTATGGTGGTCTGCCCCCCCCCAGATACCGTGTGACAGATATTTTCCATATTGACACCACTGAAGTCCTAAACTCGTTATTTCATCTTGTTTTAGCACCTAAATTTACAGAAATAAGAATAGGAAAAACTTCACTGTTCAGGCAGTAATAGTAGCACAATTACACTAATTGGACCATCAGCTAAATCAATTTATTAATAATGGAACAAACAAAAAACACATTTAATAATTGAAAATATTGTAAGGTACACAGTAGAATCAACTGAATGAAGTATACTGTCCGAACGGGAGGAGAAAATAAGCGGAAAACTATGTAGTCAAGTTTACGAAACATCTTATTTTACCGGACTTGTAAAAAGGTTAATTGGCAAATTGGTAAAGTTTAAATTGTCAATGCACTAACACATTTCAAAATAAAAATAAAAATAAGAGTACAGTACTTTTTTGATGAATGTATGTCTTCAAGGAGAGAAGAGAGTCAGTCAAGAACATTTTATTTCAGCATATAATATTAAATGACATTTAAAGCGGGGCGTTTATTTGTTCAACCTGCCAAAGCGGGACATAATAGCGTCTCCCAAGTAAATCTAGGAACATCTAGGAATTAATGATGGTCACCTTAATCTAGGAACACAATCATTCTTACATTTACCAGCTCTATAGGTTTTGAATATTCCAAATTTTTCAAGGACATTCAGAATACCTCTTTTTGGACAAAAGTGAACGAATTCTATGAAAATTTTATTTTTAAAATCAAAACTGAAAATTGTGAACAATGTTCCATTGAGCTATACAGAAGGCTGTGGGTACCCATTGTAGCGCGAACCTTTTCCGAAGATTACATTAAATAATTTCTCCATTAAGCACCCCACCTCTCACCTCACTCATTTCTCTCACTTTAATCGTCAAAATGATCGCTCCCGTTCTCTCTTGCACTCTCACTCCCTATCTCTCTTTCTCTCTCACAAAAAAAGAGGAAAACCCGTTTGTCAAAAGACTTTTTAAAAAAAATCGTGTGCCGTTGAAGCGTTTTGGTCGCTTCTCTTTAAGCCTGAGTTAATTAGGCACAACTCCACCCCTCCCCTCCATCCCCACTCCTCAATTCCAGCCCCCTCCCCTACTCACCGCTACCGTCCCACCACTCCTCACCACCTTCATCATCCTCTTCGTCCTTATGCATTCACGTATTTCCAAAAGTTCACTCAGGAGAGGGTCCTTTAGAGAGAAGTTTTTTTTCTCTTTTCGGAGGTTTTTTGTCTTCCTTTCTCTCTCCCTCCGGAGGATTTTAATTGTGTGGGCCGGTCTCATGTTTAATTCAGGAGGCGTCCTTCAAGGAAACTCCGGGAGTCTTTTTCGGAGATACGATTTAGCAACATGTGTTAGTTAGGGAGCTCGCTACTGTTTCCCGCAGTCAAGCGGTCTCGGAATTTCGACTCCTCGGTTCTTTAATTTTCGTTAATTAATTTAAGGACTACCGTACAATATACAAATATTGTTGAGGCAATAATTAAGGCCAATTATCAAGGTGATAATTACGGATTAGCTATTATATATCATTACAATATAACGTACCATTTTCCTCTTCAAACTATCAACGAACCCTCTTCCTTCTACTACGCAGTGCAACCTATTTCTGTCCCTTCTCCCAAATTTTGATTTTGCCAACTCCTCCCTCTCATGCTTAAAATCGCTAGTTTCCTCCTGTTATTCACTATTCAATTACAATAACTTGCCGATTCTACGTCAAGTGTTGTACTAATTTGAAGTACAACCTGTTGTTTATACTATAACTAAAGTAAGTGAAGTAAAGTAAACAAGGAATTTCACTTTGGATTTTCGTCCGACTACTCGGAGGAGTCGCGGACTTCGCCAGCCGTCCTCTAGAGAGGATCGGAACTAGGTCTGACGATTTCGCTCGTGGCTTCCCATTGCCTCACGCCCCTGGGTTGGGAGCGATTTGGATTCACGTGATAACGTGATCAGAAGTGAGTTCACTTCTGACGACAGGAGAGGTATACAACACTTGATAGGATTTTGGCCGTAATCATTGGTGCCTGCCGGATTCGAACCGGGCAAATCAGTAATATAAACTATAACTATAATTGTGGAATGAGAGAGTGGAAATTGTAATAAAGTAAACCTTTTGGAACTAAGGCTTTTATTCGCTAAACTTCCCGTACAGAATTATGAACAGAATTATGGAATTTTGGTTGTTGCAACGTAGTCAAGTGTCCCTAACAACCAGGTATAAAATAATGACAGGTGTTCTACCATAGAAATGTTGAACACCCCCTCCGCCCCTCCTCACCTCAAAATTGATTTGTTTTGCTTCAACATTCGTAGATTTCAATAATGATATAATAAACATCCGTCCGCTCTTCGAAGCTTCTCTCTCTGGGCAAAAGTTTACAAAATTTGGCTCAAAAATTGTACATCAAATAAAATTTTAAGGATTCTATCGACTAGCAAAGAATCAAAACATTCGATGTAAGAGGATAGTTTTTTTCTTGTTTGATTTAGGTAGAAATTAGTTCCTTGAATCGAATGAGACCACTCCGATTGTTGTACGACCATCCATTAGCTCATCATTTGAAAAATCGGTCATTTAAACAGTCGGGCTGCAGTGCCCATTCAACGGGCATCCGTACTACAATCCGTGGTTGGCGACAGACCAAGTAGCACGGTTGATTCTAAACTATTGCACTAATGACGATCTCCCAAGCTTCAATTCAGTTGAGGAGAACAAGCGGAAGCATTTCTGTTGCTTGTATTCTAATTTTTTCGTGTTTTGTAGATTTCTGTTTTATCTACCTGTGTTTCCGGATGTAATTAGGAACAATTTTCTCTGGATATACAGCCAGTTCTGGTTCTGGTGGAGGGAATGTTATCCACGTATATCGGTGGCTACAGAATTACAACACTTTATACCACTCATAATATCAGAAAGGGCATCTGTAGGATGCATAAACATTCTATGAGAATTCCATTTCAAAGCCTCCATGTATGACACAAGATTCTGTTAGCCGAGGTCCGCCACTATAGTTGAAATTCTCTTTTACTCACTAGGATGGATCAGCACAACATTGTTGAAAGCAGTATTGATGTTTTCATACCCCTCTTCTATCATCAAAATTGTCTGTTCCGGATTCTTGGGACGGTCGCTCTCCAGGCCTGGTGGAAATTACCACCTAACCAGTAGGTGATGGAAGCACAATCGCTTCATTCTTAAGAGGGTGTGCTTAGAGGGTGTTGATGTGCTTCCTACTGCTCTGACACTAAAATTGCCTCTCCTAGATTCGTAATTCTACTGCCCCCCAGGCGAGGTGGAAGCACGATATCAATTGGTAACCACCTTGCTCTGGGTAATGGAGGAATAGAAGCTTAATCGCCTCATCTTTTTAGAAAGACGAAATCAATTAATTTCCGTCGTGGTAGAGAGTTGAGTGTCTCTATCTCTGCTATACGACTACAGCATATCTATGCTATGATAAAAGGCGATGGAGTTGCCCCTTCAAAGGCTGAATCAATTAATGACTGCAAGACCTAGAATATTCCTCGGCTTTCAAAAAGCACTTGGGTGGGCCTGCAATAGGCAGGGAAGAGGTATATGTTTAAATGTCAAGGGCTACTCATATAGGTTATAGCCCATTTTGTTTATGGTAGTGGTGAGAGTGTAAGGGGCCCCAGAGCAGTCAATAATATGGAATCAGTTGTTCGTAACCACGCTCTGCTACCATGTGACAAGAAGGTGATGAAAACGGGTTAGTTGCCGTTTCAAGGGCTGTGGCAATAAACGTCTGCCACATCCTGAAGATATCCCAGACGCTAGAAGGTGCAGGTTGCGCTAAAAGACGGCCGATTCAAAAATCGGGAAGGGAGAACTACCCGTATCCATCACGCATGACTCCAAAATTGTCTCTTCTATATTTTAACTTTTTTCCACATTTCTGCTCAGGTCGGATCAAGAAATCAATTAGAAAGATTAAAACGATAACTATTTCAGCCCTTTTCAGAAATACTTGTAAGTCGCAGTGTTGAAGTCTCCTTGCCCCTGCTCAATCATAATTGTCTCTTCCAGGTTCTTGCAACTTCACTCATTCAGGGCAGATAAATCAATCTGTGACCACTTGCTCCTCTTGATGGTAGAGGGTTAACCGCATTATCCTTTACGAGGTATAACCGTTCCATACCATCACTTCCATTTCATCCATTAGGTTAATAATTAACCACATGTCATTATTCCATGTAGGCCGATTCAACTGAATATTCAATTTCACCTTGCTAAATGGTTAAGGAATCCCCTGACGTACTACTACCCCGTGCTAATGGTCATTACTGAATGGTATCTGTTCTCCATTCCCTAGTAGATGAGACTATAGGCTTCCACGATCCACCCTTTCGAAACTCTCAAAGGTTTTCCTATTGTAATTGACGTGGAGCCCTCAGCCCTTAACCCTCGATAGCCCAGTCCCTCCTCCGCCCTTTCATCGTATTGACTGAGCAAACTAATCCGACAAACACATTAGCTCAACTGAATAATATTGATTTCCTGTCGCTACCGTTGCTCTCGCCTCAGGACTCGTCGTAAAGGGGTGTCTGCTGCGGTGCGCGGAAGGGACAACACCGGGAGGGTCGCTCTGCTTTTCAATGAACAAATGTGATTGAACGCATTACCGGAACATGCAGCCTTGACTCACATTGTAAAACACTCCCAGACGACAAAAGCTTAGGATGAATGTAAGGGACGAAATTCCATACTTGTTCCTCTTTTACAGTTCTATTGTTTCCAATAATGACCCTTTGTGACCAAGAATAAAAAGTGTAACCTCCCTCCAAACATGTTGTACTGTTGTACTTTCAAGATGTGTAGAACCCCAAAAAAGAATCAAAATCTTTCCAAATTGCTGCACCAACTTTGTTGAAACTTCGGTCAAAATTACGTTATGCGTTCATTTATCACCTGTGATCGATCTCAGTCAATCGTAAAGGGCAAAATCGAAGGGCTGAAACATTAAAAAATCTGAATATCGAATATTTCGAAATAACGACAATATTTAATTTTTGTCATTGATAGACGTCCCTTCAATGAACCGAATCAGCTTATTCGGACCGCTTTACATTCGTTCGTTCGCTCTCCCAAAAATGCTATAATTTCATAATAAAAAAAAGGACTTCAATATGATGTGAACTCTTTGCACATAGTAAAACTCGTCTGGTAAATGTTGATGAAAGAATCAACTGATATAATTGCAATGGAAGAGTTCCTTCACAAATTGAGGTTTTCATGACATAAATTACAATATAGTATATTTGCACTTTATAAAACTTACGTTCTTGTGTTATTATCTCTCGTTAAATTCCAGTTGTTCCATTTGTCGGTTTCGACGTGCTTGATGTTGTACGGTATATACCATCATTGTAGGTACTTGGATATCAGCTTGTTTCACTCACTATGGGACTAGTAAAGTTTTAGTAATTTAAGAGCTATATTTATGACGGAGCCATACCATCCTTAATATAGATAGATGTCAATTAGAATTCATACTGATCAGCTGAAGCACCCTTGTGGCTGATTTGTTTTCTACGCGATCTAAGGGGGTTATTCATGTATGGAGCTCTTATTAAGGCATTTAGAATACAATTGAACACAAGAGCCAGGTAAGTCCAAAATTATAAATGGGGAATTAAGATTTTCATTGGCTGTTTAGTGCATCCTTTACTCACTTATCTGAAAAGTGACTGGTTTGGTTTTTGCTGAGTTTTCATTGTCTGGGAATTGAATGGCAGGCTCCAGCTGTCATCGCAGACTTGTTTCGTTCTTGCGGGAAAGAGATGACCATTTTTTGTAGCGAAATGTGAACATTCTGAAGTCACCTGCAGACTTGGACATGCGTGTGTTCTGCCAAAATGCATTTGTCACTGGAAGTCGCACACAGTCAGATACCTAATGGCACCTTAGCCTGTATTTATCAAATTGCGGAGTTATGCTACTCTTGCCAGAAACCTCTCAATCACTTCGTATTAGTTTAGATTACCACAGGCTACGTCTAATAGGCAGAACAGTGATTCATGTAGATGGGAACATTTTGTAATAACTTGCTGCGATTCATTCTCTGTCAAAAACAAGAATGACCGTTTCTGAGGCATTAATAATTTTATTTACAAAAACTGACATTACACGACACCAAATCTTGACATCAAGATCAGCAAAGTATGCGTGACTGGATGAATCCTCTGTAATTAATTATGTAGTGATTCCTTTGAACCGAATCTTTTATGTCGCGCCGATTAACCTCGATAAACCCCCTCTTGAAATAATAATATTTTCGTTATAATGAAAATACGTATGATGAAAGTAGTACGAAGTAATTTTCGATTTTCCCCTCTTCAAACACCACGTAAAACTAATTAGTTGGAAAACGTCCGGTTCAAGAGGGGACAAGGTATTTTACAAGCGAAATCCATTTGAAGAGTGGTAACCCCCCTCTCCCTCATATCCTATCATCGCTAATGCCGGCTGAAAGACAATGAATATTTCATACCAGCCTGGTATCGGATGTGTGGCATATTAGTATGAGCTTACGTATATGTACATATGTGTTTGTGTATGTGTATTTATGTCGACATAAAACTTTCTAGGGATTATTTGTTTCGAATTCCCCTTCCCCGCGTTCAACCCTTATCTCGACGGGGGGATATTCCATTTTCAATAAACCACCTCTAATAACGTTTCGACCAGGTCTTTACAAACGATCGGAAAATTTCAATATCGCCAATAAACGGTATCGCCCGATGCCTAATGAGGTGTTCCATAATGAATAAAACCCCCAGGGCAGCGTTGAAAGGTTTTAGCGACGAATAAAATAGGGATTTCCTATGTTTTGACCTTCCAGTTCGGCTACCGACTTTGATCACTCCGTTATCGGTTGCCGTTGTAGTTATTTCAACATGTGACGACGGATGACAGAAAATATCCGTAATTTATTTCGCGTCGTGGAAAACGATTGAGGCAGATAGAAATGATTTAATTTTTGAACTGACGTCGCGTTATTAGAAAATGCAAATTATGAACACGAACGAACTATTTCGATTAATGATGTCAATTCATCATTGTTTATTAATTACAGTACTCAAACTCCGATCAAATCCAATCACATTTTACATGATCACTATTGATTAGGGAAGCTATTCGCGTGGTAAGATCACAATTTCGATGCTTTCCGATGTTTAAAAGTCAAAATTCCAACTTCTAAGTGGATTCAATACCAAATGAAGCTGTAACAATGGCGTCAGGAATATAGATAAAGTTCTCCCGATTGAAATAAACAAAATTATTTTTGTTGTTGTAAAACTTGACCGAAAATGGAGAAAAACGTCACCAAATGCCATTTTCTAACTCAACCATCCATCATCATGATTTTTTCAATGATTCCACGTTTGGTACCTTGGAACCCCAAATTTCTTTACTTGAAAACAACTTTTTTTTTTTTTTTTAACTTTTCGTCCACACTTACGGATTTCCCATAAGGAAGGCAACGTCCAGGAAATTTACCTCCTATAAACTGATTGCAGTTTCATTATCGAAAACTAACTTTTTTTTCTTTTTTTATTGGCTTTGTACGAAAATACCTAATCAGGTTATTTACATTTTATGATTCTGGAATATAACAATAATAGAAGGAATCAGTACTAAATATCACTAAAGAGTTCTGCCAGTCGATGTGAGGTAGTTGTAGAGTGCAGCGTATATTTGTGGGTTGAATGGGGCCAATAAGGTGTCCATACAGAAAGGATAGAGTATTACCTTGAATACCTCTGTGTCCTCGTATCCAGATCATGTGCACTGATCTGTTTGCTTCTAGCAAACTAGCGGAAAGCTTGAGGATTTCTGCTTCAATGAAGGTAAGACGAGAGGTTGAAGTAGCTTTTCTTATTTTGGTTAATACGCTTTCGAATCGGATAGGATGACGTAAATGTTCAACCATCTACCGGATCATGAGCATAAGTCAGTGCTTGGAGAATGACGTAGCTTTCTGCCGAATATATTGAGGCGTGGTTCCACAAACGAAAGCTCCTGTACTGTTTGTTTGTGTCGTCGTATATTGCACATCCTACTCGTCCTTCCAAGCGAGAGACTTCTGTGAAAATCGTAGTGGCATTCGGCCATTTTCTTAAAATATATTCTGCCGAAAAACTGGTAGTTGAGACGTTAGGTCCATAGGCAATCTCAGGCAGTTTGTAGGTACCTTATTTGAAGTTCAAACGTTCAACATTACCAAACAAATAAGTTTATTAAAACTTAAAGTTATTGTTCTATTCCTGACGATGACATAACCGTCACAATCGATTTAACTTGTAATACATACTTTAATTTTGTCGAAAAAGACTAAATTTCTTCTGAAAATATTGTGATTTTTCTTTTCATCAAGCATGGAACAGTGTTTCGGAACAGCAAACAGTGTTAGACAGACAAACAGCAGACGGATTTTTTTTTTTTTTTTTTAATTTGATTTTTGGTTTTTACATTTACATTATTAATTGTAGGTAGAATAATTTTGAAAGGGTAATGAATCTTTTTAGTTGTTGGAGTTCAGAGGTTCATCATTGAAAATAATAACGATGTGTGTGTGTGTGTGGGGGGGGGGGGGAGCTTATGAGAGGTTGAATAGGTTTATTCTCATTCATGTTGACGTTCTTTTTTCTTTGAAAGTCGGGAAGACCGATCATTTGAACGTAAAGCTGTCCAGGTGGAATTCTTCCATTCATAGATGTCAATAGCAAGCATGAAAACACTAGTTATGTTTCGAGAGTTATCTTTTTTCTAATTTAGAATATTTCAGCCCTCTTATTTCGTCATTTAGGGTTGACAGAAAGTGATGCCAAAAATGCAGTCTCAACTGATCCCAAATGTGATTTCGGAGCAAGTTTCATCAAGTGTGGTCCATTGTTTAGGAGAAAAGCTGCATGAGGCGTACAGCGGACTGTATATGGGTTTTTAAATTTGATTATCAGATTCCGCACATCTTGCAACGTAGAAGAACATATTTCTAAGTGGTGTTGAACAGTTTCTTTTTCGGCCGAATTGAAAGGTTCATTATTGAAAATAACTCACGAAAATTCGTTTTTTTAGGTTAATTGCAGAGGTTAATTAGGAATTGGAAATAATAAACCCGCAATCGTATTTAATGCGAGAGATATCGAATTTTCGCGTATATGGTTGTTTTCCACAGTTGCAACTTTTTCTACGATGATTCTGTAATACGATAAGTAAGCGTGTTGTAAAATAATGCAAGTGTACCTCTGGACCTCGCTGTTATTAGCCCCGTAATTCAGTTATTGAGCTTGGGAATATTAATGTTGAAACGTTGAAATATTGTTTCGAGAGGCCGCTCAAACCTCTAAAACCCTTTTGGAAAGGTGATGGAGGGGTAGGGGGGTGCTGTATAGATGGTGGGAGGGGGGGGAGGTGGTTGGTTGGGGATTATTAATTAAATACCTCGTCGGTAACCGAATGGTCAGGAGCAGCGGTGGGGTGTAATATCATTGCTAATTAATATAGCAATCAACTCTGTCCGAGGCACGTGATGACCTCCTCCCCTCCTATACAGTCGCCGACACCGCCGATTACCCCAATATACCTCCTGCGGCTCTCACCCCATTAGCCAACCCGGGAGGTTTGAAGAGGGAGTGGGATTAAGGGAAAGGGAAGGGATTAAAGGGTGGGATTAAGGGGGGTGAAGGGGCCTCGTTTCGAGAGCAACTGCTGGAATAAGGGGTGAGGAGTTTGCCGGTTCACAGCGAGAATCGACGCATTATTACCCCGCTGTACCCCCTCCACTTACTTTATTACGTTAATTCCTTCGCTGAATTCCTGAACATGGTCTGAACTCTGTTTTCGGGCTACAATTGAGATACAATCAATACGGGCGTAAGTTCCGGGGCGAACTGTTGCGGGATTCAATTATCTCAATAGTAATGCAATTGCTGGTAATGGTTTATCTTCATCTACAACTAATGCAACACATCAGACTCTATGTTCATAATCAGTCTCAATATTCACCTGAGAACACTTGTGTGTGAACATTACATTCTACGCTGTTGGGAAAGTAATAAATGACATTACTTTTCTCTATGTTGGGAAAGTAGAATTGACTAAACGTTTGAGAAATATTAAATTGAAATGAAATTGCTGCTAATTGTTAATCATAAACTACAGCTCAATGCAACACATCATCAATTAACGGGACTTAGAGAAACTTAATGGCCCTAAATTACACCCCCCTCCAATGGGATGAATCCCCCAAATTCTGTCTAAACTTTGGACTTACACGGAACACTCTTAATTAATCATTAATGAGACTGAATAAACGTGATAAATATGCTTAAAGGACACTCTTTTATGAGAGATAGATGTGGAATAGACATTATATTGGACTTCGTTAGGAAAGTAAAAATAGCTAAAATCTTGAGAAATAGAACTCCTGAACATAGCCTGGATAACTACTCCGTTTTCAGATTACCATTGAGATACAATCAATGCTGGGGAATTGGTTCCTGTATGATTGGAGGATTTGATCATGTAAACAGTAATGTAATTGCGAGTAATTGTTCATCTTGTGCTTCAACTCAATGCAACACATGAGGAACTATGATCATAATCAGTCTCAATATTCACCTGAAAACACTCGTCAGTGAACATTACTTTCCACTCTGTTTGATAGTAAAATTGGATTGATGGACACCAAAATTGCATTCTGGTGCAAGTTGAAAAATCAGCAGACCTGGCAGCGCAGAAAACAATGGCTCTTAGTCACCAATGAAAAGCTCGAGTGGATCTAGCCATGTTCGCGTTATCTCATGATTGTCATGCAGCCGATTCTCCTGCATGTTTCGGAGATGCGGCAGACGCCCTAAACATTTCTTATTACCGGAAGATAACGATAATAGTCCACCTAAGAGGAGCGCTAAGGATGAAATGTACCTACTGAACAGTATCAGAGCGAGCTATACTAGTACTCATGAACATCATCCCCTAGAAATTATGGCTGCAGAACAAAATTGAATCTTTGATGGACGGGAGGAAGGGTAAAGAACTCATGTTATCGAAGAAGAAAGAGAACTGCGGTACAGAAGAGCAGCTGGAGATGGACAGTGAGCTAGGTACCACATGCCCAAGGAAACAGAAACAGAAAAGATGGAAGAATGTACTTTTTCCTAACACAGTTCCTCTCAAATCACTATTTTACAAGTGATTTCACAGAATGGGGAAAGTAGAAGTCCCAACTTGTCCAAACTGTAAAGAAGCAGACGATGATGCCTTTCACATTTTCCTTGTCTGTTCTCTGTGGGAACAGAAAAACAGAAGAAGACCTGGATCTCAGGACATGACAACAGAGCCGATAACTGGAAGAAGGCTTGAAAGGCAGAAACATTGGACTTCTATAGCTGTCTACATTGAAAGCATCCTTCAGAAATAGATCATCCAATAACGGCGGAGACACAGGAGGCAGCATATGAGATTGGTGGAAGATTCTTTTGAGGACCAAGCCTAAAGTAGTGTGTTAGATCATTCTAGTACGAGTTCCAACGTGGAACATGGAAGGGGAGGTTTTAGTAGGTTTTAATCTTACATAATCTGAAGTGCGGTCTTATCGGGTATCTTACGAGATCCGGTTTCCACCTCAGGATGTTGTAAATTTCCTCACCGACCTATGTTTAAAAACAAGCAACGCCGATTACCCCAATATACCTATGGTAGGTTTGAAGATGGAGTTTTATTAAGAGAAAGGGAAGGGATTAAGGCGTGGGATTAAGGGGGTGAAGCGGGCTCGTTCAGAGACCAACTACTGGAATAAGGGGTGAGGAGTTTGCCGGTTTAGAACGATAATCGACGCATTACTACCCCGTTACCCCCACTTCACTTACTTTTTCAACTTAATTCTTTTACTGAACTTGTGAACTCCCTTTTCTGAACAGAACTGGGATGCTATTAATACTGGGGCATAGGTTCTGGGACGGTTACAGGATTTAATAATCTCAATTAAACTACAACTTTATGTTCATAATCAGTCTCAATATTGCAGAGTGAACATTACATTCTACGCAGTTGGGAAAGTAATAATGTATATTACCTACTAACGTGTTGGGAGAGTAAAATCTCTACGATTTTGAGTCGCGTTGGTTTGAAGTTTTTCCGAACGGTTTTCGGTGGTTACCTCATGGCTAAAGCGTATTACACGCTAACGATGATGATCAGCATACTTATAACCGAATTCATACGGTGTACAGTCGTTTCATGTGAATCACCGGTTGCTGGAGTGACTTCAAATACACGTGAGATCTTGTAATGTGTTGGGTGAAGGTGTTAACAGTTCCTAGCTCTCTCACATTATTCAACTGCAACACAATTCGCAGAATCGGAGCAACATCCCGTTGATGACTTGTATTCATGAGTTAATCAGTATATGAGCCCTACTGGATAGTGCTTATTGAAATTCCTTACACACTACCTGATATGCTACGTCTGTGGGGCTTGTCAATTCCTTTTCGGTTAGGGCGTTGGCTACGCAATAGGTGTTTGGGGGCATACTTTCGAGTTTCGTTCTATAAAAAGCAGAGCTGAAGACTCCTGCTGTAAGAGGTTTCCCTGTGGTTGGAATTTCCAGTCTACTCCAATCTTTCTGCTGCTCAGTAGTTCTATCGCTATATCTAGTATAGTTGAGGAAATATCTACAAGCTCACACTGGTCCTTCAGTGGCTTTGAAAATTCAAGACCCTCTTGACTCTTCCGCTCTCTCACGCTCATCAACTAGACGACTTCTGATCTTGGGCTTGTACTGTCATCCTGATACATGTTGAGCTATCCACTATCTTTTCGGTCGTGCTTCATACTTTTTATAGGCTTTAAGGTGCTTTATTATTTTCTTCTACGTATTTCTACAATTGTCTAAATATCTTTGCTCTCTGTTTTGCACAAAAATCAACTCACCAAGTCCAGGACCACGCCTTGGTACTTCTGGTTAAGAACAAATTACTCAGTATGGAAGAAAATGTGCGTTTTAGCCTTGGCATTGTAATAAATTTAATTTGCCGACAACTCTTAGTAATTGCTGGCACTTTGTTTGCCCTAGAGGCTCAATTAGAAAGGTCTGAGAGAAGTGGTAGAACGGGATTGGAAAGAAAGGGCCGTTTCCCCACAGTAGTGTCCCTAGGCCACCCCTCTGTCTGAAGCCCTTTGATTCGTTTTAAAAACACGAGGACGTTCGGGTTTAATTAGTCTTTCCACGAAAAGGGAGGTTATGGAATAGAAGGACGGAGGGGAGGCAATCCCAAAACAAAGGATAAAATAATAATAAGTGAAAGAAGAAAATGAAAAAAAAAAAAAAAAAAATGGACAGTGGAAAAGAAGGGGGTTGGAGGTTGAAGGAATGGTGCCATTGTTGGGAATTAAGTGTAGATGAGGGGAGGATTTCTCTCGTACTTGAGTGGTAGGTGGTGAGGGGTTGAGGGGTGGAAGAAGCAATTAGAGGATCCTCGGAAGCTACAACTCGGGGAATGGCTGCCTTCAGCCAATTACCTCTAAAACGAGAAACGTATCTACCGTCTTTCTCGAACATCTGTCCGTCGCTATTTCCCTCTCTCTCTTGGCAAAACCCTTTCCACCCCCTCTAGCCCCTCTTATCCTTCTATCCACCCCTAAAGGCTGTCGTATACCCCGAAGGCGCCACCGGTTTCCTTAACCTCCCCTTCCTCCGCTACAATCTCTCTCGCTCTCTCGCATTGCCAAGTGCCTCCACCTTCAGGGCACAACAGTATCTTAATAAGGGCTGCTAACCCCTCTCTCGTTCCCTCCTCAGCCCTGGGACTTCGTCCTTCTCATTGCAGCTCCTTAATCTTGACTGGAAACTCATCAAATTAACCTGGAGGATAAACAGTGGAGCTGGAGCTAAGACCGTGCCCGCATTAATTATCCCACAGTTCTCAATTCGACCCTCTGCCCCAACCCCTCCCTTCACCCTCCTTTGCCTTTCTCACCAAAACTCCACCGACCCCCGCTGAATATCTCGTACCTCACCACAGCTCCGCTCTTAACACTGAACCAAGATTACTTTCCCAACTCCCTAGGGGTCAATAAATACTTACCTGTAGAATATTTTGGTTTATTATTTTCAATAATGGACCTTTGTGATTGTCCCAGGAGAAAAGTCAAGCCCCCCCCCCCCCTCGCCTCAACATATAATGATTTTCTTGTGGAAATGGTTTTTTTTTTTTTAAATAGAGGTATGTGGAAAATCCATTATTAGTCCAATCCCATAAAAGATGTGTCCCCTTCACCCTTTGTGTCGTTGTCTTCATCGTTGCATACCGACTAAAAAACACCGTTACTCTCTTCTTTTAGGACTATCCCGGGACTACTTTTAGGCATTAATTCTGGACAGTCCCCTTTTTAATCTCGTGAGGGTTCCTCTTGGTCACTACTTCTACCCTGGCTCATTCCCAGCTTCTGTTCACTTCCTTCTCTTCGAGCACCATAGTGATATACGTGCTGACTGTACTCCAGTTCTCCGCAGATTCTATCATCTTTTCCATCACTGTTTCTGGGCTGAAATCACCTATTACTCCAACCACTTCCTGCCTTAGCTGCTGCCATTTTGGTCATATAAAGAATGTGTGCTCTACACCATCGTCCTCCATTCGGCAGTACACACACCTTGCTTCGGAAGTATTCCCTATTTTCTTTAGGAACGACCGATAATCGTCAGGAACTGGGTTAAATAGTAATTAACATCGCCCTGTTTCCTCTCCGTCCATTTTCGCACTTCCCCGATCAGACGTGCTGTCCCCTTCCCCGGGTTTCAGCTGCCCGTCTCTTGTGGAAATGGTGGGATTTAGTGTACAGGTGGTCACTCTTGCATTGTATTGTAAGTCTATGGAAAATGCACTATCTACATTCAATTTTTATTTTTAACTCAAAAGTTGGTTTACCTTTCAAGATAAGTAGATTTCAGAAATCGAATTTTAAAAAGTCCGTCCATCTAACGTACGCCACCCGTAGCTTTTCTACGAAACTACTGAATCAAAGTTCACGCAATTCGGCTCAAGAATCGATCCGGGATGTGCCACTCTTCTCGGCATCTTAATCGATCAACCCTAAGGTATAATGTTTATGTTTATTTACTGAAGCCGCAGATGATAGCCTGAAGGTAGCACACACTAGAGTCCGGTACCTGTAGGTTAAGGCTGTCAGTCCAATCTCGTCTGGCGAATGAAAGCACAAAAATGATCTCACGCAAAACTTATGGAAACTCGGAAAAACGGAGACAGCGGATCGCACGCCTTCAAGCCAACTGACGGTTTGTGGCAGGGGCAACTGAGATCACCATTCGGCGGGTCGTTGCCTGTCGCGGATCTCTCATCCGGTCCCCGCCTTCCCGACGACCACACACCTTCTGTCCGGGCGAACTGCAGTCCATTATCTTCAGATCATCTGATGAATGTGTGGGCAATCCCGAGTATGGGGCGCTTTGGACGAAGTCATCCAACTGTCTGTAGACACCTAGACGTCAATTAGATGGTAAGGGGATCAGTGATCAGCTGAAGGCCCAAGTGGCCAATTTCGTTCCTAATCGATCCATCGTACTGAAGGATACGAAGGATGTGCGGGTTGAATCAAGACAAGATATGGAAGAGCGAGGCGCTATGCTTAGATAGTCCACCACTAATTACGTCTAATATACAGGTTGTCTAGTTTAATTACGGGACAAACTCAGGGCCTTCTGATTGGCAAACAAAATGACCAAAGTTCAGTTTTTTTTTTGCTGTTGGTAATGTGTTTTTTGGCTTGCACTCCTTTAACTAAAAACTTGCTGAAAATCTCAGCTTTCCAATGGTATTATATTAAAAACATTTTAGAATTACATTTTCTTCACCAAATTTTTCCTCAGGAGTGCAACCCAGAAAACATATTACCTACCAACAGCGACAAACGAAGCGAAAGAAAAAATTGTGATTTTAAAAAAGTCTTCTAAATTTGAACTTGGGTCATTTTTTACCAATCAGAATTGAATAAAGAAATCGAATTTTGTAACAGATATAGAAAATTGAACGCTCTTTCCAACTGTATCCTCAAATTTTAGTTTACTTAGCAATTTAAGGGATTACTTAAATTACTTAAATAATGTCAAAAACAGGAAAAAAATCTTGAAAGTTGAATAACTTGAAAATGAAGCCTCCAATGAAAAAAAAAACTGTTCCAGGCACTTTTAGTTGCTAATGAGCTGTAGAACCAATACCCTGAGTTTGTCCCAAATATAACCGAGACACCCTCTACATAGATCAGTGATTTCCACAGAAGGGTGATTGTAATACAGAAATGATAAACCTCTGTGTTTTGCTTCGCAACGCATTGCATCTTTGTGTGTGGTGTGTAGAGAATGTATAACGAGGTCGTTAGTTTTCTTAGCTTAGAATTAGAAAGTGATTAGTGACTTGAAGTGCTTAGCGCAAGTACGCGTTCATCCTTGCAGATGAGATCAATCGACGCGGGCGTGGGCGTGGGTGCCTGGGCGTCACGTCACGGTCTCCTTTTCAAATGATAATCGTCACAAGTCAGAAGAAGGAGGCCATTAGCGGAGCACGAACAACCCTTTTCCTTCTTCTTCTTTTCTACTTCCTTCGCTTCTCCCCCCCTCCCCTTCCGCCGTTCGTCCTCGGCTATTTAATTCCGAAGGGGTCCCACCGGCCTAAAGCTGAACGCCAACGACGGGTAAATGGTTTCTTTCGTCTCCCATCCAAACCATTCAAAAGCCAACTCACGATAACGCCGCACCTTTAATGAGCTCACAATCTTCGCGCGGACGTTAGAGAAGGCACTACATATCCAGACAAATTATTGAAGCAGCAAGTGGTTTCGAATACAATCCCCTTGTAATTGTGGAAACTCAATGGTATCACTTAATGCCCGAATAAACCCAAGTCCTTTCAACACGTTTTACCCATTAAGTATTCTTTCTCTTCACGTCAACGGGATATTTTGAATTGCATTCCTTGTTGCCACGCTTCTGGTTCATTTTAAATCGTCATCAAAGCTCTAAGTGTTTATCAGCAGTATTTTTATGAGTTAGATTCCATTAATGACTCCATTTTTTGTTCACGTGCATCTTTTTTGCTGTATGAGTCTCCATTTTTAAATTTATCAGCCACAACACCAGTAATTTAAATTTTATGACTCCCACCTTGATGGTGGTGATGTGATGATGGTAACGCGCGTGGTTATCTACACTTTGCACCTACACCCTTTTTCAAGGCAAAAGCGTCTGCAAATGCCATCTCAATAAAGAAACTAAGAACATAAAATTTTTTCGATGCAAAAACGAGTTTTGACCATTTTTGGACTTACACCCTTTTCAATGTCAGGGCCTCAATTTAAATTTTATGACTCCCACCTTGATGGTGGTGATGTGATGATGGTGACCAATATTTTGGCTCTATAAAGAGTTTCTTAAGGCCTCTTATGATTATTTTAAGTTAGTAACCAAAAGTTCAGCAGTAACTAATATGTTAAGGTATGGCTTCGGTGGTAGTAAACGATTTCTGCTGCTCGATCAACATCTCTCTTTAGGAATCATACTTGCCCATACTAAAGCACATGAATCATTTGCTTGGATATCTAAATATCTAGTTACAGAGTGTTTGAGTGGTACAATAAAGAATATCATACAGTCAATCTCGATGCCAATCTGCATGATCTCTCTGATGTTAATAGGAGTGTGTTGATTCATATGATGTTCAGGCAAGGGTTTTGGGGGATTCTGTATTTTCCGATGTTAGCAATTATTGAAGTGATATCAATAAATAATTATCTCGATTTTTATAACTCACATATAAGGGATAACCATTGTTTTCCACTTGTAATCTTTTAACCTCAATCTGCTTTACGGCCTTTCATCCTGGCCACCAATATCGACCTTTGGTCGCACTTCCACCGTTCGCTGTTGGCTTTTGTATTCCTTAGGAGTCCCACCAGCCCAAAGCTGATAGCTAAATGACTACGAGTGGTTTATCGTACGCTCCTCTCCAAACAGTTTATGAGATTTCGCACAGCGCCCACTATCAACTTCTTGTATGCAGACAAGAGTGTGAGCCATCTAGTGAAACTTGGTTACAACCTTTCTTCCATTGTGGAAAATCACAAATCATTGGTTGTGGGAAAATAAACTAGGACAGGACAGGATCAAAAACCTTCCGAAAGTTTATGGAGATGGGGGTCTACCAACCTCCAAATTGATTTGGTCTTACCAAATCATCTGATAATGGAATCAGTTATGCAGGGTGTTTCGGGCAAGACCGGCCAAACTCAGGGACAATGTTACAAATTAAATGGCTGCATCATAAGTAGATATAATTCTTTTAACATCTGGTCACGTCTGGGGACGTTCGCAGTTAAAATCGGACTTTCCATTTCCAATGATCTTGTCGAAAACTCGCACTATTGGTATTGAATTGAGTCGTGAGTTGGGTATTCATTGCATATTCCATAATGTGGTCTCAGCCTGACTATTCGTTCAGCACCACGATTTGCTGTTTTTCATGTTTGATTCATTAATATGTTACATAGCCTGCAGTAAGTCTACTATTTCTGCAGTATACCTTCATGTAAAAAATTCAAAGTTAAGACCGCATTGATGATCCTTCACGGAAAATAGGTAAAAAGCTCTTTCACAATTTCGTCGAAAATCTAAAAGATTACCAAGTTCGGGCTAGAAAACTAGAAACGAGAATGATTTGTGAACGAATGTGGCCTAACTGATGAGAAATGTAATGCTCTTTCCAACGGTGCAATCTGATTTTAATTTGCGTAGAAAAATAAGGGAGCTAAGATCATTTTAGTGAGTCAAGGTCGAACAGGCGACGAAATTCGCAAAAGCGAAATAACTGAAAAGTGAAGCCTCAAAAAAATCGCTTTACTGGTGCAGTGGTTTGTTATTGGATGAAGAAAAGTGGATCTTGGTGCAGTTATCGTCTAGCGGTCACATATCACGCGGACCACCGAATTATTAACGAGCGATAACTTTGTTGGAACTCGGAAACTGGTGGCTCTCGCCTCCGAGAGACATCCAGTAATTGGATTGCTCCGGAACTTTAGGAAAACTCTCATCCCGAAATCACCGTTCCTATTAGTGGGTCCGCGGTGCAGGTCAACCGCCCGACGCTCGGATTCATTAGCGCCCATGAATTATTCATTTTCCCCGCCTCAAAAAGTTACGTTTTCACATCGACAAACGGATATCACCACGCGATTCAGCGGTGAAAAAAGTGCTAAATCGTGTGCCACGGTTGAGGTTTCATCTCAATTTTCGCGCGATCCCTGGATCGTACCTTCCTTTCGAGCGTACAGGACGGATTGTGGATGGTCCAAAAAATCAAGTAAGGGGTCAATCTCATAACATTTTTCGTAGAATCCGAATCTGCTATAAAAAAGTAGGGTTGCCACCTGAACATACAAAGTTGGTGTCAATTACAAAGCGCGATTTTGTGACTTTTGAAACCTGCGAATAAAATGATGAAATATGGAGTTTTACAACCGAAAAGTAGAGAAATTATGACGGGAGAGCGTAGTTACTAGGACTCCCCAGTAAGCGCATATATGCCGAGTTATTTGATATACACCATTGTTGGTAGTGTCAACAATTCAAGTTACTGTCGCGGTGGTTTGTTATTGGATATGCAGTGCTCGGTGCAGTCATCAACTAGCGGCCACCGAATTATTAACAAGCGATAACTATGTAGGGCCTCAGAAACTGGTCGATCCCGCTCCCGAAAGACAATCGGTAATTGGATTTTAGGCCGAATGCGACATTGCTCCGAAACTTTACGAAAACTTTCATCCCGAAATCACCGTTCCAATTAGCGGGTCCGCGGTGCACGTCAACCGCCCGACGCTCGGAGGCATTAGCCCCCATGAATTATTCATAAGCGATAATCTGATAATGATCATTGAATCACTTACATCAGCGCGGAGCTTTCGGTCGGGGCGAAGGAGAGGGATCGGTATAATAATCAAGTCGTTTGAAGAGGATGCATCGAGCCGATTTATCTCTTACTCAGCTGTTTCGTTCTTTTTTACGTCCGGGGGGGGACCAGCGTAGGTGTTGATATTGTAATGGACGGATGTGAAGGGGTCAGGGGTAATGGCCGTTTCAGGAACCGTTGGTCCTGTTAGTTGTACGTAATTAGACGTAAAGATTTCTTATTCGGCGAGTTATTCGATCCAGCAGTACTGCACGGGATTTATCCAACATTGCCCGTTTCGCCTCCCGATGCTTTGGTGACTTATTTCCTAGTAAACAGTAGGTACTGTGATATCATGCATTAAACTAGCAATTCTTGAAAACTATTCATAATTTTAAAAAAAATTAATTTAATGATAAAATCAGCGTATCAGCAAATTGTGCAAAACCAGAAAACAGTACGAAATATAAGACCTCTCTCTTAAAATGAACAAACTTTCTATACTCTAGTCAGAGAAGTCGTACATTTTTTATTTTTACATTAAATTAACTCATTTTTCCTTTTAGTTCTAATTTGAACCTCCACAAGCCTGTTCTACAAACTTTTGTACATTGATTGTAGTTGTGCCCCAATAGCCGAAGCGTGTTAAGACTTGATGTTGTCATCCGACTAGGAATATTCACTTGTATTTTATCTGTCACTCTGGTAATACTTTTTTAAATGTTTTTGTCGTGGAGAATGCGAGTACGAACGAATTAATAGGAAATCATGGTTCATTATTTGCAATGATACACCATTGCAATCGACCAGAAAAACAATTTTTTTTTAACCTAACTCAAAATCAGTTGTTTCGAGAAGCATGAAGTAAAAAAGATCAAATTTTCAAAAATCCGTTGAGTTTAAAAAGAAACTTTTCTGAAAAACTACTGGATCATAAATCACAAAATTTGTGATTTAATCTAGTCTAGTTGAAACTGAGTTCAAGGCATCGCTTGTCAATCTTAATTTTTTTTATTAATTAATTAATAAAGGAATTCAATATAAATAACTTAGTATATCCAAAACTTTCGAAATCACACTAATATTTCATAATTTCGTTATTTTATCCTTTCAATGGATTGAATGTGCCCACAATAGAGCGCTCCACGTTTATCACTTCGCTTTTCTTAAGGGCAAACACTTTGATTGAAAAATGAACGTTAACAAGATTATGGATGTGAACAAGTCTGACCATAGTTAAAATCACCTAGTAAATTGTGACGAAGGATTGAGCTGATGTGATTAAAATGTTGTTGTCTTTTCAAGAGTTCCTTTTGAAATCGAGTTTTTCATAACTTAGGTAAATGTTTAATTTTATCCTCTTAAATTCGTTGATTTCTACGTCTCAGTACGAAAGTGCAAAGTATTGCACTATTGCAGGAATTTTGATATCAGCTTTTGTTTCCTAGAGACGGATTAGTAAAATTTGGTGTACACGGATTTATATTCGTATATACTCACTGATCAGCTGAAAACCTCTTGCAGCTTCTTTCATTCCTAATTGATCTACTGTGCTTAAAAATATAATACACTCTGTTTAATTCATTTACAATAAAATTGCTAGGTATGTTGTGACGAGGCGCTGAATTTGGACAATTTCCGCGAACTACGTCTAATAGAAATAGACGAGTGATTAATCTAGAAGGGTCATAATCCTGTGTAATTATCTAAAACAGAAATAATAAATCTCTTCTTCCAGAATAGTATACAGTTTTACAATCAAGTGTTTAAATTTTTTAAATTAAAAAGAAACCTATTTAGTTGGTATACCTATTTATATTATTAACATTTAAGCAAATTTTCATGACTATTTTCTGCATAAATTTTTGAATTTTCTCCCCCACAAATATATTTTTCAGAAATATTTATCGAATTTGAATTGAACTATTTTCGCTTGATACATGATTTTTCAGGCCATATTGTTGAATGTACCGATGTCAACTTTGTTTTAATTAATGATAATGAAAACATTGACCATTATTTTGTGTTTTGTTACAGGTATGGCAATGAAACGTTCAAGATTGTACCTTGGTTACGAACGAAGTAAGTACACTTTTGTCTTGAAAATAAATATCTCTGTGAAGGCTTGTTATTTGTTTGCATTTGATGGTTAACCGTCGAATGGGGGTGACAAAAAAATGTCTTAAGAAAACAATTACTTTTTTCGTCATCATCTGGTAGCCTGTAGTTCACACAGGGACATGCACAGTTCACACAGTGGAACACGATTCAGGCTTCACTAACGCAGAATACGATGCCTGTTTCAACGCAAAATTATATGGGACTTCAACAATATTGATAGGATTTCTTCGTATAGGCTCCAAATTTGATCCCAAAATAAAATAAATATAATTAACGAATGTGTATGGTTGTTATAGAACGTTGTAGAACGGGCGCCACACAGTGGGGCTCGAATATTTAGCTGGGAAAAACTCGGAGTCGGCGCTTTATCGACTAAAAACCTTCCGATCGAACTATCAGGTAGGTAATGTGTTACGGGCGATTTAGCAACTAAAAAACAGTGATTAAAAACATGTTTTTTTCAGAAATTTTTTAGAGCTTTGAAAGAAATTCAGATATGGTCAAATAATTGTAATAGCTCTGTAATTCAAGAGACATCTTCAAAAATTAGCTGGAGTCCGAAAAATTAAACTTTTTCCGATAAATAAAACTGATACTTCAGATCATTTACCGATGGTAATTGAGGTTAAATTAACCGGAACTAAACAACAGTACGTTGAACGTTCATTATGGTAATTTACAGACTATTCTTAGGGTAGCCTACAGACTTTGGAAATCCGTAGACAGGGTTGCCACTTGTGCTTAAGACGTCATTGGGATATTGAATAACCCATAACACTTGTTATCTTTTTTGGGTTCCATTCAACTACGCTTTTTTTAAATTTTAATTGACTTGGGGCAAATTGGCCCAGTGCTCACTTTATAAAAAAGCTAAACCTCGTTTATTCGAATGAGCACTCAAAGATCAGCAAGAATGCAGATATTTTTCGTATTTCTTACGCTTTATTTCGTGGTAATGTCAGATTCCGGATTTGACTGCATTGTGATCTAATATGAATTAAAATCAACTTTTTTAAAAGTCAAAACCATCGTGTCTACTTGAAAATCCGTCAGTGAATTGCCTTGCCTTCTCTTGAATACTTAGAGGACCCAAAACCTAAAGTAATTCTTAAGTAATGGATCTTCTCCCATTAGATTTTTTCAACCTGTAGAAATTAGAGAGTCCAGGAGAAGGTAAGCAATATTCTGATCTCTGTGTGTACCGAGCGAAGTCCTGCTATAGGCGAAATTCGCTTTAGCTAGTAATATCGAAAGTCGAGCGTGCAGGTACGCTCACAAAATCTAATGCAACGGCTTCATTCAATCGTAATTTGTGTTGTGTGTAGTTGTGAGAACGTCCCGTTCTCCCGAGAGAAGAGAAAGCGAATTTACTGAAAGGGTTTTCAAGTACGCAGGGCTTTTACTAGTACGTATATAGCTTTTCCAAGTCAGATTCAGAAATTTCCAAACCAATTTCAGAAATTTCCAAATCAACTTCAGAATTTTTTTTTCAATTTCAGAAGTTTTTCCAAGGATTTCAAATTTCAATTTTTTGCAATCTATTCCTATTTTTTATTTTCATTTTCAAAATTTCATGAAAATTTGAGCCCCTCAATCAATTTTTTTCCATTTCAACAGGTTCGAGACGCAAAGTTGCGCAACAAAATTGTCGCTCCACATGAATTTTCGTGGATTTGCCATCCGTTTCACATTCTGAAATTGAGATGGATAATTACCCATGAAATTTCATGTGCAAACACACGCGCAAAAAAAGATGATTATGAGGTCAATTCCGAAATTGAGCCGAGTTAAGAAACGGATGGCACCAATAAATCAGCGTTAAAAATCAATGAAAAACACTTTAGAGTTCACCATCATCCACTATTTGACAATAGAATTGTGCAACTTTTCGTGCATCGCTCGGTTTGGTCAAATTTTCATGAAATTTTGATAGAATCCGAATCTGCAATCAAAAAAATAAAATCAGAAAGTTTTTTGCGCAAAACGCTTTCGTTGATAATTTGAACGAAAATATGATATTTGAGATCATTGAAAAACTTGAAGATTGAAAAATCACGTTTCACGGTTAAAACGATTTTTTAGATGAACTTTGAATAATGTGGGTCAACCTTACTTCGTTTATCTGCAAATCAACTGTCAGAATTTTCCATTTCAATTTCAGACTATTCCATTTCATTTTCAGAATTTTCCATTTCAATTTCAGAAACCGCTCCCACCCGGATATTGATCACATTCTGAAATTGAAATGGAAAATTCTGAAATTGAAATGGAAAAGTCTGAAATTGAAATGGAAAATGCTGAAATTGGTTTGGAAATTTCCTTATCTGACTTGGAAAAGCTAAATAACTCAGTTTTCCATTATAAAAGTTTACCTTTCGTCGATAATTTGCTCTAAATGGAAGCAGATCAGAAACACAAACATTATCACGTGTTCACGGTTAAAAAAATTACTAAAATATCTTGTGTCACTCGAGCGTACTTCGTTAATCTGCATTTTGGCGAAACCTAGGGGGTTGAGCGTCTTTGAGGGGGAATATCGCTTCCTGGACAACTCGCCACTGTTGAAAACAATAAAACAAGATAAAAAAGTATAGTTAAAAGCAGACCAAAAAACGGGAAACACATGTTTTTGGGGTTTTCAAAAATGCATTACACTAAGGAAATCAAAATAAACATCGATTCATTACGAACCACCATCTATACTTTATTATTTTCTCAAATGAACCCTTGCAATCGACCACAAACGCAAATTGTCAACCTTTCCCCCCCTTCCTTAAAAAATTGTTGGTTTGCGTTTCAAGATACGTTGATTTCGAAAATTGAATTAAATGTTAGAATCCGTCTGCTGTCCGAAGCTTTCCTCCGAAACTATCCGATCAAAGTTAACGAAGTTTGTCTAAAAAGTCCAACATTGATTCGGGATGTGCTACCAATCTTGGCATCTTGTTCAATCAACCCAAAGGGATTATGTTTGAGGATTAATATATCAAAAAATCGAAATCTCAAAACTTTAGATGTAAGAGGTTAGCTTTTTTTGGATTAAGATATAAAGTAGTTCCCTGAATCGAATGAGACCACCCGGGTAGACCCGTCTGCGGTCAGGTAGGCGGTCGTGCTGTAGTGTCGAGTTGCAGTAGCGTTCACGGGAGGTCTGACTGGCGAGCACTCAGGTATTTTTACAAGGTAGGGAGGCTTAAGGTGCCGAGGTTAGATCATGTATCACAGATTCTTATAATGTGCATAGGTCAGTGATTTACGTAGAAGGGCTACCATCCAACAGAATAATAAATCGCATAATACTTTACAGCGTTTTTCTTTTGTAATCAAAAATAATTACGCAGTTCTGTTCCAAACAATAAAGCTGTCGCAGTCGAAATCTTGATAGCCTTATACTGAATGACCTCCTTCGTATAATTATCATTTCCGCATGGCTGGTACGTTAGTGGAATCGGAAGCATGTGATCCGTACGCCTAAGAGCTGAAGAGTTGTTTTCCGGTGAAAAAAACCCCAATGCCTGGGAAAGAAGAACTATAAACTCGGCATCCTTAATTGGATTAGGAAACGCCCCACCCGAGGAACCCTTTAATTGGTATCTTTTTCGAAGGCGGTTCCTTATCGACTAGAGACCGTTTTCGTAGCTTCCCAATTGACCCCGCTGGCTCCTCTTCTCTCTACGATCTCTCCCAGTTGTGTAGGTACCGTTCGAGATAATATCCTCACGAAAGACCTCCTGAACGTCTTTTCCCCCTTCATTCATCGCCGAACGAGGCAGTTCGAGGGTTAGGAGCCGTGAACTGATCCCATTTGTCACGGCAGTGATACGGAATGCGTGACTCACACGTAATATTGTTCATTCGCTTCAGATTGATCTGTCAGTCGAGTTACTCAGGCGTCAACTGGTCGTCCAACATGCGACTTCACTAATAGAGTTACGATAAAATTCGTTAAATTAAGTTTGTCTCTCTACAAATAACGGTAGTCAAATTACAGTTCACTTCTTTTGAAGCTCTTCTGGATTCAGGATGTTTCAAATCGTGTGTACAAACACACACAAATCATCAATGAGTGCATCGAAAACATTTGTCGCATTCTTTTATTAGCTTTTATACTGTACCGTGCTTTCAACGATCAATGCTGTTTTTCAAATAAAATCAACCTGTTGCGATGGTTCTGAAATGTAAAAATAATTGTTATTCATATTATTACGAATAACAGAAAACTCGAACAAAAAAAAAACATTGATTCCCAGGCTCACTTCGGGTTATACGCTTTCTTAAATACTTCTTGTTTTAATGTTTGTTTAATTTTTTCAATAATAAGCCTTTATAATTGACCAAGAAGCACAAAAACATTTTCCTCAGTTGTCCTGAAAACTTCGGGTTATAGCTTCCGCGTATTTTGCAAAATATTGAGTCTTAAATACAAATATTCTTGTTTTAATGATTTTGTTTAATATTTTCTTCAGACAATTCTAATGTCCAAATAGGGAAATTATATATAAGCAGTAGAAAATTGTTGTGAAGTGAGAGATGAGAATTCCTTCAATAACTTGAAAGTTCTTCTTTCTTCTTTTCTATATTCCAGTTTAATTTGAGTCAAGAAGTCAAACCAAGTATTTAATTTGAACCGAATTGATCTCCTTCAAAGAATGATGTTGTATTCGCTCAACTTCAAAATCTTGGAATGAAAAGTAAAAAGTTTCCAGCTTCTAAAATCTCAGAGAGGATACTCTCCAAAGGTGGAGTGGATTTCTCGAAAATATTGAGTCAAACTTAATGAATACTTGGTTCGACATAGTAAATGCAAATACTGAGTTGATGTTTGTGGTAAGTGATACATATCTTGCAGTTTGGGTATGGGGTACCATTCTTGTTAGCAATTTGAATTTTTGCAATCGGAAATATTTGAGACGGTATTACCACCCCCTCAGACAATTGTGATCAGAAAAATGAACAAAAAAATGAAACATTCAAAAGGCTGAAATATTAGAAAATCTGAATACCGAAAACTTTCAAAATAACTAAAGTTTTTACTTTCGTTAAATTGATGGATGTGCCTTCAATGACTCGAATGAGCCCACAATGACCGTTTTAAGTTCATCTGTTAACGTGCTATGGACATAATAAAAATCACCTAGTATCATCGCTCTAACTGTTCAAATTGCAACGGAATTTCGTTTTCAAAAGTTCAAGATAATTGTGGATTAGTGAAAAAGTCTGTTGGTTCAAATATCGCTGTTGGGGTTTAGCTGGACTGAATTTTTTCATAAATTGATGGATGTACCTTCTCTGAGGAAGCAAACCGTTTTCGTTAACGCAGAATTGAATATAAACGTGCTATGGACATAATAAAAATCACCTGATATCATCGCTCTAACTGTTCAAATTGCAACGGAATTTCGTTTTCAAAAGTTCAAGATAATTGTGGATTAGTGAAAAGTAGGTAGGTGTTTCATTTTATCTCTCTAAATTTCAGTTACTCTGTTTGTGGATTTCTAAGTAGTGTCCATATACAGTGCGTTGCACCATTTTAGGTATTTTTATATCGGCTTTCATTCAGCAGGGGCTAGTAGGTAATGGTTGATCTTGGTGGAAGTAGTCTATAGGTAATCTAAAAGTCAATTGCTAGTTGTGGAGACACAGTGATCAGCTTAAGGGCCCTTGTGTTGTGGACCATTCGTTATGCAATTGGTCTGTCTTGCTGAAATATAAACACAGTTGAGGAGCTTACTTTCAAAAAGGCACATATCCGAATCTGGGAGAAAACGTTTTTTCTCAATTTTCTATCTCTGAATATGAGTTGAATCAGATCCCCCCTATCATTTCCGAACAAAACAGAACACATCCACGTCAATTCCGGGGCTAAAGTTATGTGTTGGCATCAAAAGGTAACAAATCCGTCCCCTACATTTTTTTCAGTGCCTTGCAATCGAAATGGCACATATCCTCCGAATTTCGTCAGGCGATAAGTCGTGGGTTTTCAGAAAGGCACATATCCAAAAAGAAGCATTGCACCTTCGTTTTGACGTTGAATATTTACACGAGACTCGATAGATATGGCAGGCATGACAAATAGAAATATGGAGTCAGGTAAAGTTTTCAATAAAACCTACAGAATGGACAATGAATTCTTTATTTTTCAAAAAGGCACAAATCCATGAGTTTTGATCAAAAGGGCACATTTCCAAAGTGAAGATGGATATACAGCCTCGTGTTTTGGAGAAAATTGATTCATATTCTGAGGTATCTTTATCTGTGCCTTCTCACACATTACTCCGGTGAGAAACTGCGGAAAAACATCTCCACTAATCTGCAAATCGTTTTTTTCACTTCCTGAACATTTTGTCAGAATGGATATGTGCCTGTTTGACAGTAAGCTCCTCAGTTCTTCAAGGTGGCGTTCGGTGGCGAGTTTTGATAAAATTGCACAACTATCTTCTGCAGAATTGTATCGTAGACTACGTTTAATATACGTAGATCAGTGATTTTAGTAGAAGGGTTGTTCTAATACAGAAATAATCGACCTCTGTGTAATAATTTGCTTATACAGCCATTCTCATTAAAGCTTTCCAAATACATATATTTAATATATCGTCGGGTTCCGGGTAAAAGTGACCAAGTAACATTTTTTTCAAAATGAGCTTTTTTTGTCATTCCGGTACTAAGGAACGTTGTCTACTGTGTGTTGTTGCTAAGAACGTTATCTTCAAACTGATGTGCAAGAAAAACTTGAAAATAAATTTTACCTGCCTGACCCAAAGAGTTTTATGTGACCAAATGGCATTTGAACTCAACCACAAAACACGAGATGGATTATAAATGTAATCTCGCTGGTGCATGAAAATGTTATCAATTGCCATTTGATCACTTTTACTGTGTAAGATTTGTAAGATTGCATAGTGGGCAGGTGAAAATGACCAATTACAGTGATAGGTAATGGATAACCTTTTCTAACAGAAATAGGTATATCATTGTTATTAGATGCTTGGCAACACGATAAATTAACGAAAAAACTATTCAATCCCTCAATTTCATGTAACTATGCGACAGATTTTCGAAGAATTGAATTGACCAAATGAGTAAAGCTTGAAACTCGAGGCAGGTAAAAATGATCAAATACAGTTTTCCGGAAAACAGCTCTTATTTAATCTGAAGTGAATTTTGACGCACGATACCATAGGCGGGCACTAGCTAACTACCTACAGGATAAAGAAAAATCGAAACATAGTCGGATGAGACATCACACAACCAGTGTTCGTAAGAAGAAAATAGGTGAAACTTCAGATCGCTCCCCTGTAAAATTTAGCAAATGTTACTTGGTCACTTTTACTCGGAACCCCACGATATGTAAAAATACCATCCTTCTCATATAAAACTGTGAAATAACTGAAAGAAATAACTCTGTTCGTGATAGTTTTGAAAAATTTCTGCTGTGCTGTCACTGAATGACACACATTCCATCATCAAATGCTCAAATTACCGTGATCGCATCTAATACAGGTTGGATCAGTCCTTTTATTTATTCTGGAGAGATAGGCATCGCAAACCCCATGGTCTTAGTCTTAGTCCCACAATGGGTTTGTCGAAGTCCTTCGTTACAACTCTCGTTTTCTAACTTTGTAGTCAATTTTAGTTTTCCGTTGCTACATACGGAAGAAAATTTGTTTTTTAATGTTGGAAAATTCGTTGCATGAACCTAAGTGGGAAACTATTTTATCTCGGCCTTAAGAAACGTGAAGAAAAAGTGGTTTTTCATCAAACTCGTATGGAATGATGTGTTCGTCACATATTATGTATCTTTTTCGGAGTTGGTTACATTCAATTTTCATTTTCATTTTCATTACATTTGTAATTGCAGATGTTGAACCGAAATACCTCTGGCGAGTTCCATAGAAGATTTACCTAATCGGTTATCCCGTTGAATCGGTAGATTTTCTGTAAATTAAGGGCTTTTGTGAATCGCCCATTGATTGGCTCGAATGCTAAATGGGATTCCCGATAGTTTACACTTTACTTCATTCCACTCAAATGGACTCCGAGAGTCGGGGAGCGGGCAGAGCCCGCGGAGGCGAGTAATTAGCAACTTTGGATTTGCAAAGCATTCGATTATCTTCGTAAAGAGCCCGCCGATTCAAAGTATACTTCATTATTCGGCACATCATTGATGCATGGAACTTGAAAGAGACGTTTAACTCGTAAATAGGGTTTGAATAGAACGGAGTGATGAGCACTTAAAACGAGATCTTCGGCGAAAATATCAAACCCAGTGCTTTAATTCACTTATTTTGTGGATTTAGATGGATTGATCCTCTGGACATTAGGCTTGGCAAAGCCTCAATCGGCCCTTCACAACATTTTGTTGATAAAGCGTTGATTAGGTAGGTACTTCTGAGATATAGGATTCTAGTGTTTCGTTCATTAAAAAACGTAGTAGAACTTTGTTTTACTGGTTTAACTCTTGGAAAACGTAGATGTAGTTGAAGGTTTTAGTTGAATTGGGTTTGAGACAATTTTACGTTAAGGACTCGGAATTGCCATTCAAGAAGCATTCGCAAAACTTAATTTATTGAAAAATCAAGCCCCTCGGACTCACCTTATGCTTTTTGCTTAGAGAATATGGGTAAATGTTCCATCTTTTTGCAGCTCTTTTTTGGTAATTTGGCTGTTTCCCTTTTGCAAATTTCTTATTTGCTCTTTTAAATTTGTTATTTTGTTTCCCTATAGTTATGATGTTGCCTAACTACTTTGCCAAGTGATGACAAAACAAGGGGGCACCATATGATTGTTGTGTAAAAACGCTGCAAATTCTTTCACTGTGGTTCATCATTCAATTGGCTTGCGTTCATGATTTGAATTTCTACTAAGCTTTGGAGTGTTCGTGTTTCACAGGTGATAGAGTGATTATTAAATTTCAGGAGGCACACAAATATGATCAACTGAACAATCCAAATAGGTATTTTGGTTGAGAACCGATTTACGTGCCCTATGCATATCTCCTGAAATTTAATAATCGCTCTATCACCTGTGAAACACGCTCACTCCAAAGCTTAGTAGAAATTCAAATCATGAATGCAAGCCAAATGAATAATAAACCCCAATGAATGAATTTGCAGCGTTTTCCAAGAACGATTACGATGGAAAAATATTTTATTTGAAAATTTTAAATTTCGTAAGACGGAGCATGCATATCAGAATGCTTCAACCCGTGTATCGGCTCTAAACCCTTTTAGGAGTTCACTCCAGTATCCACATTCACTACTTCCCTAGGTTACTGCGATCAAAACAAAAACAATAATGAACCAAAAAAACGCAAATGTTGGCACCATTAATCGGACCATAGATCGGGAATGGTTTGAGCTACGGACCTGGGGAGGGGCTCATTCGATTCCTCATGGAAAGTTCTTCAAAAAAATTCCAAATTTAGTTAACACTCTAACAGCGTTAACACTCGTGAAAGTTCTCTGAAAATTTGTGTTTTCCGGGTCATAAAAACGTGAAATTATTTTTTTAATTCCAACGTTCATGACACGTTATATGTCTACCGTATCGTAAAATTTCGTAACGCATTTTTGGGACATATTTGTTCTTTCTACAGCTCATATTCGTGTATATTCAAACTTAGAATAAAGTCGTAACGCACTTTTGAGACTCCTTATCTTAGTCTTTGATACTTAAACTCACAGTTATCTTAGTCTGTCCTAAGTATAATAAATAATGCTACTGGGATACAATTTTAAGACTACAAGACGCGACACTTTTGGTCAGTTAACTCATGGCTAAAGCCTGTCCTAATGTAAAATAAATAATGCTACTGATATTAAAACATGATCACAATTTTAAACGTACTAGTGTGAACAGATAAAGATAAAAACTTAGGAAATTAAAGAATCGTTAAATATTCACGAACATTGAAGAATATAAAAAAGTAATGTAATAATTTAATGAATAATCAGAGAAATGGATAGAATTATAAGGATATATCTTTTGTCTCGATCTGGTGGTGAATACACCTCCAGATCTTACTCGTGTAGGTTGCTTTGATTGCTCAGAGGATGTTACTTGAACCGTTCCGAAGAACGCCAAAAGAACCCACCGTTTACCTCTCTCATTTCTCATATATTTCTTGGCCTGTATTAGGGTTCTTAACAAATAATTATTCATACCTGATAAATTCATTTCTATTACCCCTTGCTATCCACACAATACACTCTTACCTATGCGCCGTCTTCCTACCATAAATTGAATTGCGTTCAGTATATCTCTACGATAGAATAATACCTTTCCTAGAACCACATTCGAAAAAATGGTAGTAAATTTTCCAAGTGACTATATTTCTTATCTCATCAATACCCCTTACCCTTATAAGTATACATGCTCTATAGAATACATTGTAATTGCACTATGAAGTTTCTTTGCCACCCCTGTAGTTCCATGAGTTTCCGAAAGATGTTCACAGGGAATGTCTACAATTTGTCTACAGGGAATGGATCAAGGGACTAGTTGGTCTGCAGGGAATGGATCAAGTTTCACCTATTGGCGCATAAACCAACTGAGTTACCGTATGACTTGTCAATCCGTTATTGCTCGCCCCGATTGCGGTGAACCGTCCAATACCTTCTCCTCCCAGCGTCACAAATCAAAACGTTCCTGGAATATTAACTGCCGGTTTTCCCTCCCGCTCCGTACGCCGTCAATTCCCATCCGTCGGTGGAAATGGACCCGGGGATCAGGCGACCGTTTGACCGCAGGAATCAATCACTTTATTGGCAGAGGGGACCCCGAGCATCTCCATCATGCTACGTCCCGTCGCCTATTTTCGACTGAAATTTCTACCGCCGCGCCGGTTCGCGGGAGATAATTTGAGGTGTGATCGCCGCCCTCGGAACGCCAGCGGCCGAGAAATCCTCCCCTTTCCACCGGTGTCGGCTTGTTGGGCAGTTTATGAAACGGAACGCGGATTTACCAGGGGGGTACGGGAAAATCGTTCCATCGACGTTGGCATTTTGTGAGAGCGGTCAGGGATTGGGATGGGGGCTTTTGATAGGAATGCGGAATTTAATCCCATCAAATCACCCTCTCCCTCACGTACGTCCCTTTTCAATGGGTACATCTGTGATCTCCCTGATTGAACAGGTGACCAAGGATGTTGGAACTCTCCGTTCGGATCGACGTCCCGTCAAAATGACAGCAAAGGTGTTATTTGACGACGGCATACAATGGTTGAAAAAGCACAAGTTCAGATTACACTCCACCCAAACATCCACCACAAGTTACACAGAGACCTTACAAAAACGCATCCTTTTGGGCTGTGAGGTCTGCTGCGGGAAAAAACTACCTTGAACCCCCTCCCCTCCTGATGCTTTGCTTTTGGTTAGATGCTTCGGCTAAAAATCCAAGCTACATAGAACACACTGCTTTACCAGCGCTCACTACTTCCCTTTATAGGAAGTATTTTCTTTTCACTGCAAAGTCTGGTAGTCTGTCAGTCTTCGTGAACGTAAAAGTAGAAGATATGATGCCTCGGATGAACTCTTTTGCTTCAAGCTGAACTTCCCCTGTGTGCTGTCGCTTAGTGGGTTTCTATAACAACCGCTTATTTCAAGACCAAGAAAAACCGGCAAGGAGGGCTCGTTGTTGCGGGGTTCTTGTTTTAAACAATGCGCCTACCTCTAAAATACGATCGATTTCGCATACCTTTCCGTTTTTGATAGATTAATAAAATAAATAAACGGATTTTTATTCAGTTTTTGTTTCTCGCGTTTAGGTTGTACTCCCCCACGCTGGATCAATTCCAATAGGCGTCCCTTTATTGATGTACCTAGTCTTGCTTCAGAGGGACGTCCTACAAACTTCCGATGTGTTATTCGTGTTTATCTCCTCAAATTCGAGAATTACGCTGGGAGAGGTTCAACGACGAAGGTCGTTTCAATTCAGTCGGACACGGAACTGGAATCCACGTCGGGAAATTATGACAAGCGACCGCACCCCCCTTCCCGTTTACTTCTGCAGGCAGCTCCTATTCATGGGACCATCTGGTCCGTGCAAGGGAGAAAGGGCTCAATAATTAATTAAAAGGGTCCTCACTAAAACCCTGAGCCTCCCCTGTCTCTGAGGGTCCAACGTTTTACAACCCGTCGGGGTCGTTTTTCATTTTGACGAAACTCAATGGCGAAAATGGGAAAACTTGGAAATTGAATACGTGAGTGTAATTTGGAGGTTACTGGATTTCATACGCCTTAGGTGACGTGTGACGAAAATTATGCCCATGTAATCAAAATTAGATGAAAACTGTGGAGATTAAGTATGCCACAAGGATCTGTGGACACTCGATAAACAGACATACAGATAGACACAAAATTATAATAATTATTGTCTACGGTCTGAAATATACAATGCTTGTAGAAATTCCGCGATTGAAGAAACCAAATTATTCATATCCCTTAAAAGTGTAGACAATGTTTCCGCTACTTACTGATAGACTCCGAAGTAATAATTTTATAGTAGTTTCAGGCATAGAGTAACAGATTACGTACTATCTTTTGGATATCTACCGAGTCGGCTCAATTCATTTGGAATGATTTCAATTAAACTGAAAGTGGTTCACTAAATCGTGAAACCGGTTTATAATGGAGTGGATTATTCGTTGACGCACTTGATGATATGGCGAGGAAGGTGTTGGAATGTTCCAGTTGCGCCTTCCCAAGACTGAGGCGATTATGCCTGTGACATCCGAAGGAGACCCTCGCAGCTAAAAAGCGCCCGGCATTTAGTCAGGTGTAGCAGTTTCCAAACTCGAGCAGGGAAGAAACTATCCACGAAAATCACATTGATGAATCAGAAATACATGTTTGCAAATGCAAAATCCCTGCTGAAGACCCAGTTTTTTCTTGATGAATATCCAAAACCTTTGCTCAGAGAGCAATTCGTTTTCGTTGTGATACAAAAATTTCGTTTAGAACTACTTCGTCATGGTCTCTCATATCTTGATTCAACAGATGACACCTTTTCAGAAAGCTGAACCATTCTGAACTATTGATACGTAATCGAAGTACATAATTTGCTTTCAAGGTAATTATAACTTTCCTTGTTTACAACAATTGGCTTATTTCTAGGGTAGAAGCGGGCTGTACTCCTGGGATTGGACTCCCAAATTCAATTGAAGCAAGAAAATGTTCGTTCCAGGCTAAGTGTGGTTGATTTGAACGATGATAAGTTACCAAAAGAGTTATTTTTCGGAGTCTACCGAAGTTGGAGCAAAATTCAAAATGCAAAATGCCCTCTTGCACATTTCACATTGACGTTTTTTTTTTAATTAATTATATTATTTTATTATTATTATTATTATTATTTTTTTTTTTAGACTATCCTGGTTTTATTTCTGTCTGTTGTGTGTCCGCAGATTCTTATACGAGCTTAATTTATACCTTTTTCATCCGATTTTGTTGATATCTTCTCGATCACCTCATTCTGTCGCATGTTGTCTGTCTGAACTTGTCCCGTGACTTTGTTGTTCGATAAATCTGAATGAAAAGCTCTATTTATACAATTTTTAGGTTCATTTAAAGATTTAAATTATCTTCACATTCATGTTTGCGAGATACGAAGGAAGATATTTGCAACACCCAATTTGCCATATTGGTTTACTATTTTCAATAACAAGCCTTTGTAATCGTATAACAAACGTTTTCTAATGAGTCTAAAGTGACAAAATGTGTCACTTTACTTTTTAAGTTGTGTATATTCCAAATCTGCAATTTCCGTCAGCTTCCGTGGCGTATGTAAAAAAATCCGTTTTTCGCTGAGGGACCTCAATTTTCTATCTTGTTGATTTTAACTTCTAGGATGGCCTAACACCCATAGATCCTATGAGCCAAAAAAAGTGCCGAAAACCTGGGTTTTCGAGCGGGTGTCATTTCCTAGTAATTTTGGACGTCAAACCGACTGGAAGAGGTTTCAGATCTATAGAAATTCACCCTTAGCGAATAATCGCAATTTCTGAACTTCAGAGTGATCCCCAAGCTTCACAGTGACAAGAGTAATCATGCGCTATTCAAAAAATGATAAACCCACACGTATTGTTTTAGGTGATACGAATTTTTCACGTTTTTCACGTATCCCAATCAAGTTGTACTTGATAATGATTCTTAAAACAAAAAATGGAGGGCTTCAGTGAAGTTTTAATCGGAAAATCTTGAGAATATGTATTGATATTCTAGAAGTGGGTGTATTATGACGAAAGCAGTCCAGACTAATGATGAACTTGTATGGGATAAGCGAGTGGCGTGGGAATAATCGTAGTCGAATGCTGACCGGAAAACCGACAATTTTGATTGCGAAGTCCGAGATTTTCTGACAGGAGGCTTGTTGTCAAATCCAGGACCGAAATTTGACCCGATAACGGCCAAGGTTTTATTGTCGAGGGGAAGATTCGAGCTGCACATAGATTGTGTGGTGTCATCGCCCGAACCTGCTTGCGAATTCTCAATTCCCCTCACGCAAAAGTGAACATCCAGGTCGAAATCGGCCAATTCGTTCCATTCGTTTTTGGAGAATTCGTAGACAATCGCGCCGAACCATTGCGGCGAACCGAGCACAGCTTCCGTTTTCCGCATGTCTTCGGAAGATGCGACATTCTCGTTCGAAACCCACCCCGTCGTCAAGCAATGCATTTTATTTACGAAAATTTTACAAATGCTTTTCCAGTCGTCGTAATAGGTAATCGGTACGGTTTCCAGCGTACCAGGTTCTATTTCGTAGGGATGGTCGAGTTTGACGAGGCCCAAGTCGTACGGCGAGAAGGCCTTGATAAAACACCAAGGGTGAATCACCAACTCTTTCGCTCTGCGGATATATCGGTCGTCAATTTCAAATTCGTCTAGGAAAACTCCCTTCGTTCCAGCTAACAGTTGTACGTCCTCCGGGCGTAACAACTTCGTAGGTCTCTTCTCTTTCGGGAGTCTGGGTTCCATCAAACAGCGGCAGGGAGCGAGAACGCTTCCCGGCAAATACAGCCTGCCTAAGCAATAAGCTTCGCGTATATTCCTACCCCTTTGGTCCATCAGTCTCATGATTTTGACGAAATACAAAAATTCGATGCTATTAACGCCAGTGTCCGAGTAGGAGATTTCTTTGTCGGGACTCACAAAATTCAAGTCTTCCCAGGAGCGGATCCCATACTGGTAGTCGTCGTACGTGGCGTCTTCATAAGTTCCGATTTCCCGCTTCACGTCATTACTGGCGGCTTGAACTGTCAAAATTAACGCTGTAAAAAAACAGGCTTTCATCGTCAATACCTGAACAAAATGTTGTTCCATCTTCGATAATCACCATGATCTTCCCACTGCCTAGAACTTTATTCCATCGGCCTCAACACAGAAAGATTGCTGTGCAACTTGTATTCGTTTAAATCCATTTCATCAATTCCATCTACACTCAAAACCTGCCCAACTTCATTTCTTCTGCTTTGCACCTATTATTTTGACCATTCTGTAAACTCTATCCATTTCAAATTTAGTCACCAATGCGCTATCGAAGTAATTTACTTTTCATTCGCCTTTTTATTTAACTTTTAACCAAATATCGTTGAAGACATTGAAAAGATCGAAGTAACCTTTTGAACGAATTGACAGATCCCCAAGCGTCTTGTCAATAATCAAGGATCGTAATGTTTTTTGAAGAATCCTGAAATAGCTCGATCCTGAGGTACATTTTTCAGAGGTGAACATCTCCATTAAACACACTACAAATTGTTACACAAAGGTTCATTATGTCTTCATCATAAAGCCTTTCGATGATTTCAGACTTATGATTGGTCATTAATTATTAAAAGTGGTCTGTTTGAAATCAGTGATACAGCCAAAGAAGTTAAAATGAAAATTCTGCGCTATAGATCGATTAAACTAGAGATAGGGCAAAACTGATGTTTTAGCTCTCATACCTTATAATCATATTCTAACTGTTTAGCCACCATTTAGCTTAGTTAGTTTAGCTAACCATTTCAAATGTTAGTACTGTTCGTCGTTTAAATAAGAAGGGTCCTAAAATGGCCCCATCACAGTTCCATAGTCACTCAATTTTAAATTTCAACTCTCTAGGTCAATTAGGAGAGGAATCAGGTCTATTGTATCTCAAATGATGGCTGCATTTTCAATAATCCATAAATTATGCATCACTTCCCTGACGTATTTTGATTTCTATGTCATCAGGCAACACCGAGCGGATTGATAATATTATTAAAGTTGTTTCTCCCTGCTTTTAGTTAATTCTTTATTTTTTAAATTGTTATATTACTGCTCCTTCCATCATCTAAGCAGCATCAAAAAGTATGATAAAGCCACCAATGCCAACGGTGTGATATCTGATATGGTGGTTTCTGGACGTGAAAAACTCACATTTCGAAGTGGTTCGAAGTTTTCAATTCTAGAATTTACCAAGGGGATCGAAGTTACCCCACAAGGCTTGCTGCCTGGCCCGAAACTCATAACTCCAACGATCGTCATTGTATTACCGACGCGGCATATCAGCGGACCCCCGCTGTCTCCTGAGCACGTCGTCTGATTTTCTTTGAACCCACTCGAGCAAATGTGATATTCCGCGCTGAAATGATCCGGCCCGTTTTTCTCGTCGGCGGAGAATTCAAAGACTTTTCTCGCGCACCATTCGGCCGGCATTAAAACCGATTCCATTTTCCTCATCGTTTCTGGAATGTTCCAATTCTCGGTTAAACCCCAACCCATCAGAACGCAAAGCGTCTTATTCTGGGTCAGTCTATCAATAAAATCATGATTCTCTCGATTTGGAATCGGCATCGGTTCCAAAAAGCCTTTTACTATTTCAAATGGTCGATCTAGTATGACGATTCCCAAATCGTACAGTGTGTGGGTCGCGTTGATGAAACACTTGGGATGCTTGACCAACCGTCTCGATTTGCGCAGTTGGGTGTTCCCGCTTTTGAATTCGGCTTCGGACAATTCCACCCCTCCAGCAGACAATTCAACGTTTCTTGGGTTCCTCAACAAACAATGGCAGGCTGTGACGACGCGCGAAGGCTCATACAGCATTCCAACGCAAAACGGATCGGGTGTTGCTACAACTGGTCTGAGAAGCGCTACAACATAGGGAAATTCTCCTGGCTTAACTTTGTCTCCATGGAACACCCTGGCACCATTAGAATCAAACCTTCTCATGTCTTTTCCCAAGCGTTTCTTTTGCCCTGACAAAGTTGTCGATTCCACGGAACGAATAACAATCTGTCCTTCATCATGAGTAGCATCGATGTAAATATCTTCTTTCTGTAGTAAACCGTTGATGTATGGCTGAAAAACCATATAAAACATGATCGACATATAGGTGCCCATATTATGCAAGGGGGGTCCATGTTAATCATGATTATCTCGAATCGAAATCTGCATCATTTCCGAAGTTTCTTGACGATGACGATTCCTAAATCTACAGAAAGAAACACTTTTTACCCTCAAACACCAAGAGTAACCTAAGTGATTTTGGTTGTAATACCAAGTACCCTGGGCATCCGTTTCCAAATGTAATTATACTAAGTATGTAAGAAGTATCATATGGAGTCCAGACATTTATTGACGTTCATTTTCAATGGATGAAGAATTAAGAATTAAAACTAGTCAAATTCAGTATTCCATCCGCTCATATCTTCAAAATCATTAAATATCCATAGTATAGAATGTGTTTTTTTTTTCTTAAAAATTAATAAGTTGCTATTGTTTATTGCTACTAAATAGTAATCGGTGGTATTTATCTGCTTAAAATATACCTTGATCCGAAATGAATTTGGAATCATCTTTGTAAACACATTTTTGTTGTGTAAAGCTCTTTCGCTCTATCATTAGTCGAAGTATTGACGCGTATTGGGAAGGTCGGGAGCAAAAAGTTCTAATGGATAATTGGCAAATGCTGACTCTCGTTTTCTTCCCTAAATTGTCTACCTTTCTGCCCGTAATATTCGAGTCCGCAAGAGCATTTAAGTTTATAAACCCCACTTTTATCTTGTGCGTTAACTTCATCTTTTGAACCCAATGAAGCTTTGAGATTATTTTTTGTTTCAAAACCTACTTTGAACCACTAGATGACAGAATTTTGCTGACTTTATCCAAAATTTTTCGGTCTCGACCTGCGGGCATTCGCGACCTTGAACGTGGTTAATTACCGATTGTCGAGGAAATCTGCCGCCAACCCCCCGTCGCACCACCTGTAACTGACTCCATCAAATGGAATTTGATTGAGGATCCCGATTCAATTAACCTGATGCTAGAATCTATCGAAGGGGATTGAATTAACCAGTGCGAAATCCCTCTTGGACGCTGTGGCTAGAGGAGGTGTAAGCTCTCATTGTACTTAACTGGCCGGCAGCTGATGATGTTGAGTACGCAAAGATTATAGCTCTTGGAGATTGCTGATTTAAGATTGATGCATCATTTAGGAGATTTTGGAGTTGTTAAGAAACAACAATGCAAATTACCTTTGAAGAGAGCAATCCAGGAATATCAGTCTCATCATCTCAAATCAATTTCAACGTGAAAATTTTACATTTTTTCTCCAAGTTCCGATACCGCACCCTGTAGGGTGCATTAGGCGATGGATCAACAAAAATATGATACTGCATTGTATCAGACAGGACATCGTATTGTACGACTTCTTGTAATGCTTGTCATGTACGTACCCACATTTTTAGAAATCAGAAAGTCAGTAGCCTAGTTCCATGGCAGTTGGAAGCAATGTCAGTATGATATGACATACCAACGGACAAGACAAATATCACCAGTATTTCTAATCGTTTTGCGAAGGGAGCCTACATCCTTAAATTCTGTTGTCCCGTACTTTTTTGTTCCAGCAATCGCACTGAATTAATTCTTGTGGAGAAATCGTCAGAATGAATATGATTTGGGCCAATAGAAGAAGAAAGCTTTGATGATAACTCCATTACGATTGATGCACGTAAGTGATCTTGGTTAGGCTCGGAGGAAATAAGGCAAACATTTCGAATAGCCATTTACCATATTAGACATCCAAATCTTCCCCTTCACATGTTCTTTCGGTCCGTGTTGACTAAACGACCAGAAAGCAAAATCAAACTTTGTTTATGCTGTAGTAAAAACATACAAAAATGCAAATCGTGTTAAAATATTGAAAAAAAAAAGGCAAAATCAAATCGAATGCGGAAATATTAAATCCTTATAACAAACATAATTTGGACAGTTATCATCCAATTTTGATGATATTTTCTGAGAATTTACTGGTTGAACTGTAGGTGCTCCCCGATGCATAGAATTGCTCATAAAGCATCCGCTGGTGAAAATTCTCTTGGCAAAGTTAGAAATGTCGAATTTTTACTTACGCCGATTGTTCACAGTTTTATTTTTCGTTGCACTTGTACCAAGAGCCACTGTTGTCAAAAAGTCGGAGGGATAGGAAATCCGTGGAAATCCACCTATATGAAATTATCCTAATTTTCTGAACCTAAACCTGACTCCACGAACCTTACAATGGAACGAACAATCGTTTTATTCAAAAAGCAATAAACCCATGAACCCATTGCAGCGTTTTCTTTGTATATTCAAAAAATTTGGGTTTCTCATCGTTGTGATAGCAACTTTAACGCTTTTCAAACGGTATAGTCAAATCTGAAATTTCGAACTTTTTAAGTAAGAGAGCTGTGATAATTTTAGTGAGGTAAAGTCAAAAACACGTATTAAATCATATAACTGACGTAACTCTAAAACCAAGCGAGATTTAAAGCGAAATATTAAGGGGCAACTTCGGCCAGAAATGCTCGCTCAAATTGGTACTTGACCAGTGTCAGTCACTTAGCTGTAATACCCTGTATACCAAAATAAAGGCGCCCATGAGTGTTGAAATCTATATTTGAGGAAATCAGTGTGAAGCCTCCCTCCATCCCTTCCCATCTACGTCTTTCACGTTCGATTCCAGTTTTGACACCCTCTCCAATTACTGTCTTTAATCGTCCCGGACGTTTGCCCCCCCCCCCCCCTTCGATTTTCTCTGTTCCTCGAATTCTTTTAATGACCTCCCCCGGTTTATCTCTACGATTCGTTGATTGACGTTTTCGAGGGGCAATTGGATTTGATTCGACGGCTCGGAAATCGATCGGCGTGCGGATCAATGCGGTTTTTATTTCGAGAGGTTTTCGATTAAAAGCGGCACAAGGCAACCATTCCGTGTGGTCGATCGTATCGGATTGTGCAACATTCTATCATTTACCTCCGTTTCGTTAATATCCAAAAAGCGAACATTATCTTCTAAAGAAAACTTGTGTTTTTGTCGATAGCTGTTGTTAGATAGGCTGTGTTTCGAGTATTGTCTCCTCACATGTTTTGTGTATGTAATTTTCTAATCTTAAAGTGCGTCTCCAAATGTCCACTCTAGTACTAATTGAACACAGATTTAGTGAACCACTTTTAGGACAGTTGAAATCGTTCCTTATGAATTGAGCCCACTCGGTAGATGCTTTTTTTCTTCTTCTTTATTGACCTTGTGTTGTTTACACATAATGCCAGCAATTACACAAAAAAGTTCTCCTAAAATTATGAAAAATAAACTTTTACAAAATTGAAATTTCTTCGGCACTTAAAATTGAAATAATTGTTCTCATTTATTAATTGAATGACATTCATACATTGTATTATCACCGGCACTCTTCACCAAATTCCAAAAGACGGCGTAGTTGGCATCCCGAAGAACTGCCCAGAGGTCCTACTGGTTACCAAATGCTGTAGCAATTTTCTTGCCTCTCCTCATGATAGAATGGGCATTCCATTATCCTATGATTTACGTCATCTTCCGTGTCCGTACAATGGTCGCAATTTGGGCTGTCTGCAGCTCTCACAAGGTACAGGCTTCTATTTATTTTACCATCTCCTGTCCTCATTCTGACTAGCTGAACCACGTCCTGTCTATTCATCGGGTAGGTAGTGAACCATGGTTTGTAACAGACGATTTGTTGGATTTTGAAGTGGTGGTAGCCTTTTTCCGATGATATTTGTTCATATTGACGTTGCCATTCTTCATAGGTTGCTTTTTTATTTAATAGAAGCGCATCACATTCTTATCCGGTGCCTATGGCAATTCTCTCTATGATAGCATATAGCTCTGCTCTGAATATCTGAAAATATCGGTTGATACCTAAAATTCCAAGTCTACCTGCACCTTAGGGGAAACATTGTTTTTTGTTTTTGGGAGAAGAAATACTTTTTTCCCCTCATTTTAGACCATTCTGAACAACTACAGTTTCGTTTCTATCTAAATTAATTCGAATTGAAAATTCGACAGTTCCGGCTGATTGTAATGACATTTTCGGCAGGGGTGCCCCCCTCCCCTCAAGCTTCATGACCCCCCCCCCCATACTTAGAACCAGCCCCCAAATGTATTTTGGCACCCCCTCCCCAAAACAAAAATGTAAAAAATATCGTAAAACTAAAAGAAGATTTATATAGGTATTGAAAAAATTCAAACGGCAATAGACAAAACGGACAATATTCGAGCACTGTCAGTGTCATTTATACATTTCAGATAAAAAAAAACAAACCATATTTAAATTAATTACTAGGTTCGTTATTATTTATCTTCTATCTGGTGATGTAATATTTTTGAATGTCGTCACGTTAAACACTGTTTCAATCAAATTTACCCCCAAACAATTTTTCGGAACCCCCCCCCCCCCCCACCTGTCTTTTTCTGTATATTAGGAGTCTTGATACTTGGCCAAAAACTAGCGATACACATTTTATTCTCGGGGTTTAATAGTTGGTTCACACTTATCGAACTACAACATCAATTGTACATTTTTAAAATAAATTTCGAAAAACCACAACTGTGTAGATAAGGTTTTTGGCAAAAAAAATTAGCTCTTCTCAAAATTTGGAAAATTTGAGTTAGCCGGTTTTCTCTTGCTTTCTTCAAGTGTTATCTTTTAGCAATTTCTAATTTCACAGAACAATAGAGTTCTCCTCTGTACTAGATGACGGATGAAGGACATTATGTGCCAAATACTAAAGTTCTCTTTAGGTGCAAACTTCTGTCTTCTTTCTCTTTCTTTACGCACAAAAAGTGTAATGCAAATAGCACGTAAACCGCTCCTTTGTTATGGAAGTGTCACTAATTCAGTTATCATCACTATTTATCTAGTCTTTCTCAATATACCTCAACACATCATGCTGTTAAACTCCCCCTTCAGTCGTTCTCTATCTCATAAAATACGTATATAATCGATTTGGCATACAAACTCTTGCCGTAAGGGATTGAGAGGTAGGTAGGCACCTTAACAAGGTGTTTCTGTACCACAAGGAACTTGTTCAGTTCACATACCCAGCAGAAGCAAAGTTACTACAATTTTTGCTTTTTTTTTTTATAATAGCGGAAGCATTGTTTTCCTTTATGTGAAATTTTTTTGTCTCCAAAATAAAAATTATAGTTTTATGATTATAGTGTTATGATTTACTATAGTTCATAATGTACATCATTGTCGATTTTTATATTGTGGGTTGTATTCTATTCTGACCCCCGGACAGATATGCAAACACTTGTTACGCATAATACACTGCTGCGTTTTCCAATTTGGATGAAATTTCCAGGGATTGTTTGGAAAAGGTGTAGATGGTCCGATTCTTGAATTATGACTCCGGATGAATGGTTGTCTGCGCATGCGCAAACGTGAAATCCTTGTTACATGCATAATAGGTTCTTGATTAATTGTTGATTCATTTCCAGGGATTGTTCGGGTTGGGGTGTAGATGGTCCCCTATAGGTTTCACAACCCCCGGATCAATAATAGTCTCTGCGCATGCGCAAACGTGAAATATTTGTTACGCGCATAACTCGAGACCTGACCAATTTCGATGACATTTTCAGGGATTGTGCGGGTTGGGGGGTCCCCTAAAGGTTTCATGACCCCCGGATCAATGGTAGCCTCTGCGCATGCGCAAACGTGAAATCTTTGTTACGGGCATAACTTTGGGAGTTCTTGACCAATTTCAATGAAATTTTCAGGGATTGTGCGGGTTAGGGTATAGATGGTCCCCTATGAGTTTCACGACCCCCGGATCAATAGCAGCCTCTGCGCATGCACAAACGTGAAATCCTTGCCACAAGCATAACACCGGGAGTTCTTGACCGATTTCAATGAAATTTTCAGGGATTGTTCGGACTTATTAGGTATACTTTATAGTTTGTTCAATAGTTGAACATGCCTACCTTTATTTTCTCAAGTTACGCTCCTGCATAACAATAAATTTACTGTCTAATTCAACATTTACTTCGCCTAATTGAACGAAGTTCTTTAGTCAATAATAATTTTCAATGATCTATACAGTTATGTTATGGATACGAGGAAGCTATGTGCCACACCCACTTGGCAGAGGTTTTTATAATGGCTTCGGCCTTTATTGACCATTAACCAACTATAACAAATTATAGTTCATTATGATAATATAGTGTTATGATTTACTATAGTTCATAATGTACATCATTGTCTTATATTATGGGTTGTATTCTATTCTAGACAGATATGCAAACACTGCACGATACACTGCTGCGTTTTCAGTTTGGATGATTGTAGTCAGGGAAAAGGGTTGCTCCGATTCTTGAATTATTACTTCGATGAGTGGTTGTCGCGGATGGTTTAGGGCACTACATGATAATAGGACGTGATTAATTGTATCTTCTTCTTCCCGGCAGAAACGGCAGCTTTCCTCCACTTCAACTCCAATTTTCTTCAGGTATGACCTTGTATTCGCTGTTCCGCAGCGAATTCTTGACAAGCATTTGTAAAATTGTTTGGAATTCCCGTCAATTTTATAAAACCAGGGTTGGCGATGCGGCCTCGGAAACATGAAAATATATTGCTGGCCAGAGTGATAATTGGCGTATTTATCATCCCATTCTGAGTGAGCCTTGGCTTTGTGATATCGATTCAAGTCTGAGGGTGGAAATAGAGGCTCGATAGTCACATGTGGATCGTCTATTGTTCTCTTGGCAATCTGGTCTGCAATTTCATTTCCTCGGACTCCAATATGAGCCTTAACCCATACGAAGTAAATGAATTGGTTACTTTCTTTTAACTTAACCAATTATTGTTGGTCGTTAAATAAGTCCCTTCAATACAAACGTCATCTCGGAAAATCACATCAAAAGCGTTAGTTCACAGTCCTTCGCGTCACTTTAAAAGGCACACTGACGGGCTCATTTGCCCACTCGACGTTTAGCATCGCGTTCCTCGCCCTGGAAAGACGTAAGAAGCTGCCGTCTCCCGTTATCATCGAAAACTCTCTACCGCCTCCAGAATCGAACGTTGTGTCTAGAAAAAAGCGCCGGATTCCGTCCCACCGTTGTTATTCATTCTCGAGGGACTGTTATTATCCAAGAGGGGAAACAATCCTACAGCGAGCTCAATCAATAAGTCAACTTAACGCCGTAGATGAGGGGAATGGGGGAGATGGGATTTAATGAGGATGTTTTGAGAATCCGCCGAAAGACTATAGACGAAAGATGGGGTCGTCTCCGGTAACAAGGGTGATTCACGTTGCAACCCCCCACCGCATTATTAATTTGTCGAGGGGTTCTTCTCTTATTTTCCACTCTCTCTTCCTCATTTTCCTGTCTTGAGAAGGGAGTGTGTAATTAAAGATAAACTGACAAGATATAATCAAATCTTGTCATCATTACCTGTATAGTTAGTTGGTGAAATGCATTGCGATCCACCAATGACAGACAGCATTTCTGGATCGGCTTGTTTGTTGACAATATTTATTTAGTTGTTTTTATTTAGCTCCCTCGGTAGATGCAGTTTCAATGCAAACCACACACTAGATCCTGAGGATCTTGGGAAAATGTGAATCTTCACGATGTAATTGGATGTTTCTAAACCCCATCAACTTTACTTGTAATAATTGCATAGTGAACTCTAGGACCGGCAACATTTCCCAACTCCCGACAATTACACCGGCTGGAAGCTAATATATAATTTAATAAAATATTTATTCGTTTTGGGTGGAACAACAATAATTATCATAGTGAAAACCGCCAAACACCGGCCTTTACACGCATTCATGTGTTGTTAAGTACTGTGATTCACAGTTATCATTTACATTTTGTATGTGATTACATCTACTCACTAGGCTGTTTAGAGATTATGTACGATTTGCAAGAGTTGTTAACAGTTCCTGTTACAGTACGAGCTAGGTACATTCCCTACGTAGTTACCAATTTACATAATTGTCCTAGAATCATAACAATAATTAATTTCGTTGGATGTGCGCATCTTCCTCGGTTGCAAACCGCACACCTAAGTGTACACTGCCCACTCACCTTGGCAGGCATTTTGTCAGATGAACGATTTAGATGAAAATTTCAGGAGTTACGTTTTTAGGGAATTTTCATAAAAAGTTAAGCTATTCCAATGGGCCTAAAAAATTTAAAATAAATTTTTTTGAAATGATCCCTGATTTTTAACGCCTTTACTTATATTTACATTTAGATATACGTATTTATGACATTCTAGACAGATAGATTCTTGCTCCAAAAAATCAAACATTCCAAACAAAAGGAGTAGTTGGTCGGACAAAACTTTTTGAGCACCGTAAATTTGGTCAAATTTCAGATATTGTACTGCAAACGTAAAAAAGAATTGTTGAAACAAGCCTGAAAATTGTTGAATTTATATTTTTTGCGGGGCATTACTCGAACAAATTTTATCAACAATTAAATAGGTCATTTAGAAATTGAAGCTGAAATTTGGTCTTAAATTTCATTAAAATGCGAAAAAAAAGTGGATAAAAATGCTTAGAAAAGTCAAAAATCTTCGTTTGAACGGAAGAATGTTGTTAAGGACAAGTTTTTTTTCGCCATTACGTTGATCGTTACAGTTGCTTTGCACCATAAAAGTGATCAAAATTCAACTCAATTTTACAAAAATGTAATACAATAATTTTAAAAATTCGCTCACGCGATCATGCTGCATGATTGGAACTTTTCCGTGAATGTTGTCCCCAGATTTTTATTTCGGATGACGAGATGAGATTTAATAAGCTTGGTTAAGGAATCTGCCGAAAGGCCCAAACCCAGTAGATGGGGGTCGTCCCCACTAACAAGGGTGATTCACGTTTCAACCCTCCACCGCAATTATTAATTTGTCGAAGGGGTCCCTTTCTTATTTTTCACTTTCTCTTCCTCTCTATCTCGTTTTGAAGGGGAAGTCGAGATTGTCAAAGATGACGTTAGGTGGGGAGGGGATTGGAATTACTACAATGGACAGACCCGGTGAAATCGTAACAACATACCCTATTACTCTCGAAGCCACCCTGTTAGGGCAGTTGATAGAAAAAGAGAACCCATTAGTCAAGACCGCTTGTAGGCAATTTTTGTTGAAAAATAACTACCACATTGTAAAACACAACGTTTTCAAGCATTTCAATGTATTTGGATCACATTTCTCCCTGTTAAACATCTACGAAGACATCTGGGACCAGTCGCAATTGCCACAGCTCTAAAAACTGAAAAATTTGTGAAAAAAATACAATTTTAGGTATTTTTTAAAACACTGAATTGTAAATTTGCACCTTTGGTTCGCGGGCGTGTGGGCTCGCGAACTAGACCTGGCGGTTGCTGATTCCGATTTTTTAACGTTAAATCAAAATTGGCTATACAGAAAAAAAAAATGTTCTTGTAAAATATCATGAAATATCGACAAATTTTCTAAAAATAAAAAAGTTCCCATGAAATGTTAGAATTCAAATGGGGTTTTCCGCTTTTAGGGCGTTTTGCACCACTTTGTACCGCGTAACCCAAACACTCTGTGAACGTATCATCAAATTCAGATGAAACTTGTAGAATTTAAGCTTGTTATTGGCGGACACGAAACGAAATTTTATTCGTAATGGTCTAAAATGTAAAATGCGAGTGGAAAGTTTGATTTTGGAAAAAAAAATCGTCCCAAAACAGAAAACAAAGCTCCCGCTAATTCCGCTGTTTATGTTGAATTGTGTCAAAATGCGAGCATTTTGGAGGCAAAAATTATGTTACTTTCACGTTTTTTAGAAAAATGAACTGTTCCTGAGTGAAATGTTCTGGCGAACAAATCAATTTGTGGATTATTACAATTTTCCCAGTGTTTTTTTCCGATTTATGGTTTAATTTGATGAAATTCAATCGCATTTTTCAGTACAACTTCCGGCATACATGTTTAAATGTCCTAGTTCTTGTTCGATCAATTTTTGTGTGTATCGATCAGCTAAAAATTACATTTTTTCCTACTTTCAGCTGTTTTTCCCCTTTTTTTTAGTGATATACACGTTTTAAAAAAGTTACAATCTAGGATTCGTTCGTTTATTTCAATGAATTCAGTTACATGATTCACTATTATTTTGGCAATACATTTTTGAATGTCCTACTTCTTCTTTGATCAACTTTTTTTTCATGTATTCAGCTTAAAATTATATTTTTGTCGATTTTTAGGGTTTTTTTTTGCCTTTTTTAGTGATTGACATTTGAAAAAGGGTTGAAATGCATAAACCATTGTTGAATGTCACGAAAGAGATTCCCATAAACAAAACGTTTCAAAATTTTGTATGTAAAGTTTTTAGAGGCATTCCTTTTCTTAAATTTTTCCCGATTTTAGAATCTGTCGCCTTGGGAGATGAATCGGACGCCTGCAAGCGTCTGGGGCATCTTCTGAGCGTGGCGGAGCATAATTAATGCATCCACGTGCTCGGAAGGGGCAACTATACCACTCCATCACCTCACAACCGTTTCACGTAAAGGAGGAGGAGGCATTTTAGGAGCTCAGGCTAAAATTTGAAGTTAGTCCTTTAATTATGGGAGTTAAATGGGATTAAAGGGATTTTGATGCGTTAAAGTTGAAAATACTGAAAGAAATATTTAAATTGATATAACTCGAAAGCAAACCGAGATTTTAAAAAACCTTACAGAGCATCTTTTGTTGTAAATTGGTTGTGCAATCGATACCTGATGGCAGTGATGGTCCTGTGTCCCTATATGATTGGCAATTCACATTTCTATTTAGTGTTGGTGTTGACGATGTCCATGATGTGGCAAGGTGGGAGGTCGTACAAATAAAATGATCTACTCAAGAGTAATAAACATGAGAGAGATGATTTACTAAAACGATCTACTCAATTATAATTTGAGGGCGATGGAGGATTGTGGTGTACGGTACGAGAGAGAGAGAGAGAGAGAGAGATGGATTGCAGATCGGGATTGCGGTGTTTTACCAGGCGTTGTAGGTAATTCCGACGTATTCTGGGCCTCCGCCCGGGTGCATCTAGCGGCCTCCCAATTAGCGCTCTAAAACCCGTGGAGGCAATTACAATCGGGGGGAAGGGAAAGAGGGAGTGAGAAGGAGCGACGGTGCCGTCCGCGAGAGGGAGAGAGATGATAAAGGGAAGGGCGAAGGCCGGGGTTTAGCGGAGAGTCATTAGAGTGTGGATCGGAGGTTGGCAGAGAGCGGGTTGGTAGAAACCGAGAGGGAGGTTGGCAGAGAGCGGCAGGTCCGCGGAGTTGGCAGATGAAATATATATATATATATATATATATTCTCTCCCCCCCCCTCACACCTCCAGCTTCCACCTCTGACACTCAACCCTATTTAGAAACTACAAACCTCCCCCGGATCTCATCGGGAACCTCCCTTGAGGCCCTCGGTCAGTGTTTTAGTTCGCTACTAACCGTCCGGGAAACATCGGCTTCTAAGGGGTTGGTCAATTGGACGTCTCTAGACAACGCTCAGAGCCATGAGGATACTCGAATAAATATCAACTCTAACCAACCTTTTTAGTGAATTTTCTTGGAAAATAAACCTATTTCTACGACTCTGAAAATTTTAAAATAGAAATTTTTAGACACACACACACATAAATATACATATATACATATAGTTTCTACACAGATTTTGTGTGCTGTAACTTCATAACATTCAAAAGCCTCAATAATGTTTTCCTCAAACATTAAACTCCCGTTTTATCTGTTTTGTTTTTTAATCGATTTTCAATATTTTGAGTGATCCAATACAGTCCACAGCCAAGGTAAAAACAAACTGTAGGTCTTTGTTTATTGTAAAAAGACACAGGTTGATTACAATAGAAAATGCTGCATTCCAATAACATATTCACAAGCCTCTATAATGATAACAATGTATTAAATTATAAATCATCTTAGTGGCTCAAATGATACAGGCTTGTGAATATGTTAATGGAATGCAGCATTTTCTCTTGCAATAATCCTGCAATTTTTACAACATAAAATCTATTTCTATTATCTAGAGTTGTTTCTGCCTCGGCGTGGATCAAGGGAAAAACGTCTGATGTTAGGAGAGGAGAGAGAAAAGGCTGATGTGAGGTAATTGATAAACTAATTCAAGTTGAAACTTAAGAAAATTGCTTCAAACTAATAATAAAGAAATGTAATCAAAAGGAAATGGTGCATGTTATTAAGGGCGGGCTAATACAGAACAGCGAAAATGCTAATACAGAACGTTCATTTAGCTTATCCTAAAAAATAAAAACCCTCACGCATACAGTTTTTAATAGAACATTTACATTGTACTACAGTAAAATCTATCCTCTTTGTACTGTCGTCAAAATTGTTTTTCTAACATATCAATGTTTGGCTTAATCCAGCCAAGATAGAAAAACTGTACCCAAGTACTGGATTAAGTAGTATTTGTGTATTGTGAAAAATCAGATAAATGATTAGAATTTTATAAATTATATGTCATCTTAGTGGCTCAAATTATTTTATTATCAAATGATTAACAGGAGTACGATCCAGTTCTTAGCGACCGACCCGACAGTTCCCCCCCCCCACTCCCCACCCCCGCTTAACACTCCTTCAACTAACCTTCGGGTGGGGGGTGGGCTCCTTCCGCCCTTTGTTATCCCGGCGTCACCAATTTTCCGTCCGCCCGAGGGGGTCATTCGTGTATCTGCCACCTTGGTAAGCACTAGCCTCTCTGGTAAGTTCCAAATTTTCATGCAACATTACCTCAATATCTCTTTTACAGGTTATTTAACCATAAATTTGAAGCATTATTTATTGGGTCTCTAATTTAGCTTCAGAGTTCTTCAAATTTGACACGAAATGTATTGTCTTCGGTACTTGAATGTGTAAAATTAATCGTTTAAATGATCTGGCTGAAGAACCATAGAGGTCTACTGTCCCTTTTTTTCTCAAGAAACAAACACTATTACTTCCACTACCCACAGTTGTTCTGGTCCTGGCTGTGGATTAAGGGTAAAAAGTCTTTTGAAGTGGTGTATATGGAGGGGGGGCAGCGATCGTGCGTTGAAAGATTGAAACGCACGATGTCGATGCGGGAGGAGGTTGAAACGTGCGAAGACTGGGAGGGGAGTGGGTTGAAACGCACGATGCCCAAGTGGGGAGAGGGGGAAGCAAAGGCCGAAGTGAGGTAATTGGTGGAAAGGGCGGTATCCTCTTCCTGCCTCGGCCCCATCACGCCCTTTCTGTCTCAATTACTGTTTATTGATCATCAGTTAAACGTCATCCCCCTCCACCCCTCTCTCACTCGTTCTCTCTACTTTTAATTCACCGCCCTTTCTACTCCAATTCACCCTCCTCTCTACACCAATTCACCCTCACACTCACTTACCCCCAACTCTCAGGTTTCATAAAACATCCCCCTCCCCCTCCCATCAGAAAACCATTGGATCATCACCTCTCCCCCTCCTTCCCCTCTACCCCCCCCTCCTAGTACTGTATCTCTCTCTTTATCTTTCTTACCCCTCCCACTCTTCCTCCATCTCATCTCCTTCTTTCCTCTCTCGCGCCCTCACTAAACGAATCACGTCAGACAATAAAACTCCCGTACACCGAATTGAGTAAATTTAACTTGGCGAATTTAATTCATTCGATTCAATAATAAATCCGAGCATTTGAATATTTCAACCCTGTTTACTCACTTCCTGCTTCACTTTATTAATCGTTCCTCTGAACATTTTTTACAAGTTTCCAATCATCGAGTTATTTGTAGAATATCAATCGTGTGAATCAACACATCTGATCGACGCCAAAATATGAATGATGTTTTGTAGTATATTTACTGCCAAATCCACTCTTTCTCCTAGACAATTTTGCTTAAGAAATGAAGCTATTGCTATGGCTCTAGATATTTTGATATGAATATTTTCAAAAATTTTCTTCCTAAACCCGTTTTGAGGCATTCTGAAACGATTCCTAGATTGAAAATACGAAATTTCTAATATTTATAGAGTTGCAGTCGAGTCAACTGAAAACATTGATTTTTATTCCCAACGTTTCGTGCATTTCCTTGTGCAGGGCGAAAATATTTGTCGGAAAGAAACATGTTTTTCGGCATGACTCCTTTCCAATTCCTCTATTCTGTCGTAAAATTGAGAATTTTTCATTTAACCTGCGACGGAAAACGGAATAGATAGAATTATTTGTAACATCCTTCAACACTCCATGTAACTAGACATTGTTACCAGTATCCGTTAGAACTCCATTATTACTCAAAGGTTTTTTGCTTGTAAAGCTCATAAAGTTAGTCCGGTAGCATCTTTTATGTTCAACATCCATTTGCCACTCATATACCAGTTTATGTTACGTAAAAACCTGTTATCCTCTGAACGCTATTGTAAGCACAAATCTTAGGTGTAACCATCAGCTACCAGCCATCTAGTATGTAAACTTACACTAACCTACAGAAAGGAAAATACTACAACTATTGTACTTGTTTTGTGGTAGTACATACTGCGTTCATACGGTCCTGCTCCAGAAGGTTAAATTTCTCCACCTCCATAATATTGTTGGACAAGTCACAACCAAGCCACTGATGTGTATGTATATCAGATCAATTCTATTTGGAATCTCTCTCCAGACGACCTTGCTTTAGAGAGACGTCTCAAGTCCTAAAAACGAGTTGAAAAGCCGGTTGAAACATACATCCTACACGATTGCGGAAAATGCCAGCCTATCAGTTCATTTGTTGTGTCGCAAATTACGTTTTTCCTTGAAAATTTCATCAAAATTAGATGAATACTACAGAAGATGTGAGACAAAACAATGTAGACTAAAATCGTCGAGAGTTAAAAATACATTTTCTCAAATCACGACAAAATAGAGGCATGCAAATAATAAATGAAGAAATTTTCAAAATTTTGAAGAAACTAGAACTCTAACGAAGATAAACAGTGAATAACATCTATTCAAAAAAGAAACTTGTTAACAAATAAGAGACAACCCGTACGAGTACTTTATGGACGAAATTAATAATACTGTAATAATAATAATAACAATAAAAATTACATATCGCCCGGGTACATCATTCCATGAAGGTGGAATTCAAATTTTTCAGCCCTTACAGAATAGGCACTTTGGTGACAACTGGCTCAAGAATTGCCGATTTACAATGAAAATCTAGAAAAAGAAATGTTTAATATTGACTGACATCGTGCATAAAACAAGCGATGATTTTGAAAGTTTCAATGACTATTGAAGGTGAAAAAAATTGAGTTTTTTAACGGAGGCGCTCGTTTGAGGAGACTAAAAAATGTTGCGCTGCGGACAGGATTCGAACCTGTGCGGGTAGAACCCATTGGATTTCAAGTCCAACTCCTTAACCGCTCGGACACCGCAGCTGTGCTAGATCTGCCTCTTGGGGGCGCCATCAGTCCCTCAGACCTAAGTAATAACACACTACAGCTCATAGGTAACTAGATCTAGTTATAACTCCAACTAATCTTACTTTAACTAACTAACTTAAACTAATATAACTTCAATAGATACCTAGGGAAATGGCTAGTGCATTAGAGACACCGACACAAGACAGGGCTGCCACACGTGCTATATATTTGCTTCGTTTTCAGTTAATTTTCTTCCTCTATCTCGTATCCTGCATCCCTTACTAAATTATTTATTTGTTCTTGAACCGCTTTCAATTCTCCAAGTTCCATGGTAGAACCACGCTCTACTAACAGCTTGTGACGAACTCTTTCTTTCTGATAATTCTTCCTGTTTGTTATACTTATTATTTCTTTAAATCTAATAAACTACTCTCTTTCAAGCTGTGAACTACCATCTTTATTCTTATGATGATAAAATAAAATAATTTTCTAGCAACAGATTGTTTAGGGTTTTGATAGGAGTAAAATTAATTACACGTAATTTTAACGCCTAAATAAATTCCAAGTATGAACATTTCATAACATTTAGTTCGCATTCGCGACACTCCACAACCGTTTGATACCAGTTTGAAAACATTGAAAATGAAACATCGACACTTTACTAGTTCCTGTGTTCGCTACAGCAGTTGATAGATAAGTTCAATTGAAGACGTAGACATCCATCATCTGAAAATGAATGAAGTAAAATCCTATGCTTCACTCAGGAGTGCTTCATGAGGTCCCCCCTAACTTAAAACTAGCCCCCCCATGTAAGTCGCTACCCTCTCCCCAAAACACCTACCTAGACTCATGGCAAGAGAAAAATAATACAGTGGCGAAGCCTATGGTCATCTCTGGATTCAGCGATGACCAGCCGATTTAATAAATTTAAAGAATCAGTTAATACCAATGTTAAATATACAATGTCTTCTTTATAGAGGAGAAATGTTCATGCTTGCAGTTGGCGCAATTACCGCCTCATCTGCAACATTAGCGCTTGTGTGGAAGAGCTGTCATTCTGTGGGTCTCATACACCCCCACCACAGAGGGCCCCCTAACTCGTCTAACTCCTTCCAAAACATCGACCAATCAAATCGCTTTAAGACTCGTGCTCAAACACGCAACTTCGAGCGAGTCCGGCAACCGTTGGGAGCTCTCGTGAATTCTCAGTGGCGCCCGTGGAATTTCGGTTGAAAGTCATAACGACAGGGTTACCCTAGCAAGCGATTTTCAATCTTAAGGCGGGGTTCGTGAATTTCATACCTCAAAAACACCTTATATTGGCGTTTTTGACAAGTAATTTTTCTAAATTTCCCGGGGGAGGACCCTCTTTGCTGGGGGGAGTGCCCCCCCCCCCCCCCCACACACACACACTTCTGGTTACTAATCCCTACTGGCAATGACCTAGCAAAAATGTCACGCCTCGCCACTGGAATAACATTATCTTATTAAGATATTATATTATATTAGATATTATTACCTTCAAACTGGAATTCCTCCATGAGATCGAAGTAAATCGCAAAGTTGATCATTCCATTAGAAAGCTGATTGAATTTACAAGTTTTTCTGAGGTTTGACAAGTTCTAGCACGTTTTTTTGGAAGTGCAGTAAAAATAAAAGTAATTCAGAAACTAGCAATTTTTTTTTTATTTTCAATGTTTGAACTGCAATTGCGGTCCTTAGAGGTTCGTTTATGATCATGAATGTGCATTAGCCGTAAAGGAAATTTCATGCTGAATCCGAAAATGTGGTTAAAAGTAGAAAAAAGTGGTTCAAAAGTGGAGAAACGAGGGTTTTTATGTCAAAAAACGTGTTTTTCTGAAGAAACCTCTTAAAAAATTATATCTAGAGAACAGGTTGAGATAGAAAAGTGCGGTTGGCGGGGGTTTACTACATTTTGATGCAGATTAACAGAAAAACTTTTTGGTCACTTATCTCCTTCCACCTTGTATAGGTTTTGAAAAAATTCAAACCCAGCCAGCAATTGACAAAACGTGTATATTTCTAGAGATTCTTCCGAGTCTACCAAGGTAGCGGAAGCATTGTTTTCACTTTCGGAATGTTACAATTTTTGTCTCAAAAATCAAAAATTCCACTCGCATATTGCGTTTTAGACCTGTCTGAACAATTTTGGTTCCGTGTCTGTCTGTCTGTCTGTTAGCAAATCCTTGTTACGGGCAAAACTACACGAAGTTATAGTCCGATTTTGATGAAATGTTCAGGGATTGTGCGAGTTGGGGTGTAGATGGTCCCCTATAGGTTTCATGACCCCCGGATCAATAGTAGCCTCTACGCATGCGCAAACGTGAAATCCTTGTTACACGCATAACTCCGGGAGTTCTTGACCAATTTCGATGAAATTTTCAGGGATTGTTTGGTTTGATGTGTAGATGGTCCCCTACGAGTTTCATGACCCCCGGATCAATAGTAGCCTCTGCGAATGCGCAAACGTGAAATCCACAAGCATAACTCCGGGAGTTGTTGACCGATTTCGATGAAATTTTCAGGGACTGTTCGGTTTGATGTGTAGATGGTCCCCTACGAGTTTCATGACCCCCGGATCAATAGTAGCCTCTGCGCATCCGCAAACGTGAAATCCTTGTTACACGCATAACTCCGGGAGTTCATGACTGATTTCGATGAAATTTTCAGGGATTGTTCGAACTTATGTAGCTTTAGTCAATAATAATTTTCAATGATCTATACAGTCATGTTGTGGATACGAGGAAGCTATGTGCCACACCCACTTGGCAGACGTTTTTTTTAATGTCGTCACGTTTAACACTGTTTCAATCAACTTCCCCCCTCCCCCCATTGTTTTGGAACCCCCCTCCCCTAAGAATTTCAATGACGCAGTTTGCATCATAGCTTCCTCCTGTGGGCACCCCTGCTCCACCATTTCATTTATAGATCAAATAAGCTAATTATAATAAACACGATACGTGAAGTGTAATCCATTGGAATCTTTTCAGATGTTACTGTTGTGGTGCTATAAAGATGACTTCTACCTCAATTCGTGACCAATTTACATGGTGACAAATGACCATGGTGACATGGCTGTTTGTTTTTGTGAAACTTGGTAGTAGTTGTGTACCATACACGACGGTGGGTAAACACAATAATAGCAAGCGCAATAGCTCAATTTCCATTTTGCATTGGGTATTAAACGGAGGCCGCGACGTATTAGATGTTAACATAGAGGCCTTTTAGTTTTTCACCGCGATAGTTTTATCACTGGTTACGATCTATTTGTACAACTGATGTGTATGTTACTAAAACTATTCGTTTATCATATTTGTTCCTCAAGTATCAAGACGTTCAAACTAAACGAAACACTGACCTCCGTGTAACACCTCAATCCTCAGTTGGCGATTGTGTGGACCCACGTCGAGTGTGTACGATTCGGCTGAAATTTCATTAATTTCATTCATCGTACAGATTACGTTTCTTTAGTATTTTCGGGATGATTGTAAACTCTGTTTTCTCGAATCTGGAGAAGTGCAGGATCGTGCGTACGGCCGTGTGGTAACGATGTTTGCTCTCGTGTCGGAGCAGATAGGGGAGAACAAAATTATTTCTACTGCCGTTACGTTCTAGAACGCAGCGCACGAAACTCGCCGCAAATTCTATCGCCCTCCCGTTCCGGACGTTTTCATTTCTCTGGTCCGTATTACCGCCTTCCCCTCTCTCATGTTCGAACTTATTTCTGAATCTCTCCCCCTACCTTTCTAATACGTGGCCATTTATGACCGTCCCTCCTCAAAATGCGGTTATATCAGACCTACCGTAATATAGAAAGTAATGATTATTGTCCAGATATAATCGCATTTGGACAGATTACGATGGCAAGAGCTGCATAATAGGTGTCGTAGTGGCAAGTTTTAATGACGTGCAGCCATCTGCGGATGGTTAGAATCATCCCTTGCTCAGCCTAGAAGGCTGATGATTCGATTAAGGACTCCAAGAGATGATTGTAGTGGAGGTGATCGAACAGGAGAAGCTGATTGAGCTAAATTATCCTGAAGCCTTCTTTAATTTCTGAAGCTTTCCTTCGCTTTCTAATACGCGGCCATTTAAGAAAAGAGCTGAACAAGAAAAATTGTATTTATAATATTTGTAATGTTACCTTTTTTCTACTAATATTTGTTCATTTTTGTCAACGAATTTGATGATTTTTAAAGGTGTTTTCTCCCCGTTGAACTGAAAAGTTCAACCATCGATATCAGTGTAGATAAAACAGTTGAATGTTCATGTGTCACATAACATTTAGGAAAAACTTGATTTTTAAGGCCATTTTTCAAGGGCATTTATCTCTGATTCCGTCAAAAGTGCATATTGGTTTATTATTGTTGGTTTATTACTCCATAATAAACCATTGTAATCGCTCTTGAAAAAAAATTCGAACCCCCCTGAAAATTTCATGGTTTACGCTTCAAAGGGTGTAGAATCCGAATCTGCAATACAAATTTTTCTGTCCGTCCGCCGTACGCCGTACGCACGATTTCTCCCAAACGGCTGAAGCAAAAAAGCTGAAATTTTCAGGAAAATTCCATGTTGGTCCGACGACGCCCCCATTCTTGAGCCAGATCTCTCACTTAATTTAAAGTGCCCTTTAAGGGTTGTCAAAGTTTTGTAAAATCCGTAAAAACCTAAAAAAAAAAAAAAAAAGTCAAGGCGTCCTAAATTTGTACTCTTTTTGAAGAACTTTCCACGAGGAATCGAATGAGCCCCTCCCCAGGTCCGTGGGTCAAACCATTCCCGATTTATGGTGCCAACATTTGCGTTATTTTGGTTTATTATTATTTTTGTTTTGATATCAGTAACCTAGTGATGTAGTAATGTGGATACTGGAGTGAACTCCTAAAAAGCTTTGTAGCCGATACACGGGTTGAACATTCTGATAACCATTACGAAAAAAACGCTGCAAATTCTTTCACTGGGTGTTTATTATTCAATTGGTTAATTGCGTTCATGATTTGAATTTCTACTAAGCTTTGAGTGTGCATGTTTCACAAGTGATAGAGCGATTATTGAATTTCAGGAGGCACACAAATATGATCAACTGATTTATCCAAATAGGTATTTTGGTTGAGACTAGATTTACGTGCTCTATGCATATCTCCTGAAATTCAATAATCGCACTATCACCTGTGAAACGCGCACACTCCAAACCTTAGTAGAAATTCAAATCATGAACGCAATCCAATCGAATAATAAACCCCAGTGAAAGAATTTGCAGCGTTTTCCAAGGGCATTTATCTCTGATTCCGCCAAAAGTGCATATTTTTTATGGATATTACATAGACCACTGTTTTCAAATCGTCATTACGATTACATTAAAACGGTTTTCATGAAGTCCCCCGAAAAGTTCGTGTTTTTGAAGTTTTTGGACACTGTGCAGCTTAGCGTTCCCGGGTTAATATGACGAATGTTGGGCTTTTGCCTAACTAGAATGTTCCGGAAAAATGTCGGTTGAACGTTTTGTCATTGCAATAGCTTATTTTTTAAAACGTCACTAATAAATCTTTAGAAACTGAATAAGGAGATAATAACTTGTAGCGGTTTTAGAGAGAATCAGTTGAAATTTGTGGTGAAAAGGCACCTAAAGGAGAAAGTTATGTTTAGAGAAGGCTCATGGTGGCGAAGGGAGGATGGAGGATTCAAGTTGTTGCCCTGAGGAGGGGAGGGGAGGGGGGGCTTAAGTTTTGGGGGTTTTGAGGGTGAAGAGGTGAAGGAGGGCTTAAGTTTGAGGAGGGTTGTAGTGAGGAAGAGGAGGAGAGACTTAAGTTGAGGCGGTAAAGGGGGGAATTTCACGCTGAGGGAAAGTTGAAGACATTTTCAAGGGAAAAGGTTGAGGGGGCTAATTAGTGTTGGGAGGAAGAGAAAAGTGAGCGTCGAGTGTGTGAGTGATGCTATGAGGGGGCGGGGGACTTCGGGCAATTAGAAAACGGGACGCCCTTATATTTGTGGGACGGTTAGTCATTCCCTTCCCCGCCTCATAGTCGGGTCCTTTCGAGAGAGGCCCACGGTGTCCAGGCCAGAAATTTCAGTTTTATTGACTGTAGTGAACTATTACAATGCCCTCAAAATTATAAAAACTACGTGTACGAAAAACAGAAACTACGTCAACGTCAACAAGAAACACTCGTTTTTGAGTTTTTCAAAATCCTGACACCTAGGAAATTAAAATAAATATCAACTCATTAGCGACCACCCCATGTACCGCGACGATTCCCTCAATGAGTGATTTCCATGATTGATTTCAATTACTGAACATACTCGAATCATTGGAGAATGTCATCTGGTTGGGCGCTTTGGACGTCACCATGTCAACAAACTTCAACACCAGACCCCACTCCGTTAAACATACTTACCTTTGAAAATGACAAATGACTGGAGGGATACAGGAAGTTCAAGAAAACAAACTTCTCACTTTTTTATTTGACGTTGAGATACAAAACAGCGACTTGCTACAAACTTGAGTTTCTTCATTGAATTGCTGTTTTGATTGAGTCTACCTATTGCGTTCTATCTTTCGTTTCTTCTGGAAATCTCATCAACATCAATCGTATCCTCTTATCATAAGGTGACCAGACGTCCTCGTTTTCCAGGGACAGTCCCCATTTTGAGGATGCTGTCCCTGGTCCCAAAGCGTCCCCGTTTATGTCCCCGGTTTTCTGAATCTGATAGACAAAATTCGACACTTCGCCTATTATTCTTCTAGTTTAATGTGCTTTTGGTATCGCTGTAGCTCTTATAAGTACATTACCAAAGTTGGCACTTTACGTTACGGTTGTCAGATGAAGGTAGGTATCCAACATTCATCCTATCGGTCGTCTGCTATGTGTATTTCGCTTTCCTAGTGAATGTGTGAAATGTGCGAGGCATCTGTCTTCACTGGGTTGTCATTGTCTTTCAGCGCAAAACTTTCAGCTTTTTGGAATTCTGCTCACCGATTTCCCTCAGTGCTCAGTGCAGCCTGATTTCTCTATAGTTTCTTGCTTACCGATTGAAATATTTACACCGGAATCATGAGTGGAAAAGGTACCAAGCGGCGGCATACATTTAATGAACAAAATTGGAAGGAGTTCCTTTCCTTTTTGATTTTTATAACAGAGCCAAGTTGATTAACATTCGAGGCAACGGTTGTCTGAACCATCTGCCACTCAACTAAAGTATGCTAGTATAAAATTGCTGAGGAAGCGGGGACGAAACGTTTCTGACAAGAATAAACAGATATAACGCTCCAAATTAAGAGATTCGGAATGAATGAGGTATAAACACAAGAATGCGCTCGAGTTACACGCAACATCTAATCCTGTGATATCATATCATTCTTTCGTAACGTTGTCATATTGTGCATCATATTGTGCATCATAATCATAGCTCCCGGCTTGTTGAAGAAAGTTTCTAATAAAAAATTTGCTTGTGCAAGGACCAAATGTGAAGCCCGGGGGGGGGGAGGGGGGGCTTCACCTGTCCCCGGTTCACCCCAGAAAAATATGGTCACCTTACTTATCATCATTCTCCACTTCATGGGCTACATCACCCATCCCTGACATTCGCATCGTCGTTGAAAGTCAGTTCGTTCATTTTGTCATCTTACCTAATAAACCACCTCTCCGTTCGTTGTCCGCTAGTTGTCGTAGCACTTTGTCGTTAGCAATAATGTATTGATTTGTGATTCCTAGGACGTTTTAAACCGTTTAAGATTGAAATCGTGACAGTACATAATGTAGATTGTATTCTTTCTATTTTATCATCCGGGTGAGTTAATAGTGAACGTTTAAGGTCTGGAGAATTCTTGATTACCTCGATGGCCTGTCAACCGTTGGCCTCGCCTCCGGTTCCCGGCTGTTAAGGGGATGAAGAAGATCGTTGGTGTGAAGGGGATGCGGAGAGGCTACGACGAGGCGCGGGGGTGTCGAGGCTACGACGAGGCGCGGGGGAGGTTTGTTAATTAATCTAACTCTACCCCCCGTTCCATCAGTGAACCGCCGTCGGAAACCCTTTTCTCTTCCCATGTCGGTGGCAAAAGGGCTAGTAAACCCGCCTCCCTTCCAACTCCCATCTCCTATCGCCGTTCTCGGGCAGACTTCCTTTCGGGCCCGCTCTCTTACCCTATTCCTCGTCCCGCCTTTATTCCCCGTCCTCCCCGTTAATTCCCCCCCACCTTTTTACTCCTTAATTCCTCTCAAGCCCTCGGCGTGACGTCACCTCGCGTTTCCTCTTCAGTATAATTGGACACGCTTTTAAACCCTTCGCCAAGTGCCAGATCTCCCCTCTTCTTCCTTTACACCACTCTCAACCTCCCCTCTCTTTCCCTAAATGTTTTGTGATGTTATGGGGTCTCCCTAGCAGATATTCAAATAATACACAATGTTTCCAATCAATTGTGCCAGAATTTTCAGGGAAATTCCACCTACTACCATGATCTACACAACTCAGAGGGACTCATTTCTGAATTCAACACCTTAAGTTGAGCCGGAACAAAATTATCTTCAGAGCAATCCCCTATGGGGATCTAGAGATAATCCTCATATTACAATCTGCCACTTAGCTCCGTTCGAAAGCTCTAATTACTTTCCTAAACGACCTTCGACTCTGATATTTGAAACGGAGCTCCATTCGGGCGATGAATCTTGTTCTCCCCTGGGATTTATATAATTCCCAAAGTTGATGTAAAAGGGAGTATCCCAGCACAACCGTTGCATGCGAAGAGGGAAGAATACCGTGGAACACTGTTATGCCCGTAGTCAAAGGACCCGCGTCTGACGACGCAAGTACCCGTTTCCACTAGGCGCTGAAGCTACACCATTGCCCATATAGGAGCGACCCCGGACCGCCGTGACGAAAACCCCTTCCCTGCCATCAGGTGGCAACACCGCAGCGGACCCTTCAACTCGGCCGACTATCCCTCATTACCAGCAGTAAAGCCCCTTTCAATCTTCCCCTCTTAACGCAAGACGTTTTAATTGTTTTTGTTGAAAAATGTAATTTTTTGTGAGATTCAAAATGTTCTCGTCGTTCTGAGGAAAACAAGTCTAAATTTCATATCAATCGGTTCAGGAACACCTTATCAAACAAGTGTGTGGCCGTATTGCAAAAGTGTAATAAATTGCAAAAAAACGCTGCAAATTTGATTACACATGGTTTATTATTCTTGTGTCGAACTTTATTACACTTAAACTCATGTTTCTTCGATCCATCCCTGTCAGATGGGATGGGGCTCGAAAAAGTACGGAAATAATGTCATTTTGCACCATTTTACCCCATGAAAATGGATTTCCTCGTTCTGGGTCAATCGCACAGGTTTGGGACCCACTCCAATCGCTTCAGCGTCCAAAATTACATGGAACACGATACCCCACATGCCCACATGGAAAAAAAAACCATTTTTGTTTGAGTTTGACAAAAACCGCGATTGGGTATTTTTACATAACGTCTAGGTATGTTTTTCCAGTTCAAATGTACACTCGTTGTGTCCCTTTTTTCATGTACATCAAGATTCTGGTGATGGCATGATCGAATTAACTATTAGATCACATTTGAATTGCATAAGACGTAAGTACCGCACCGTAATTATGGTCCGATGCGAGCCGTCAGGCCACTACCTGGAGGCTCCGATTTGATCCTCCGTTGCCAGACCCGGAGGTCTTCAGAAAACCTCAGGGTCGCTCCTACGTGGGCAAGAGTATAGGCGTTCTTGCTCGACCTGAAAGTCCTAGCTCTGCTCCGTTGTAACGGAAGCCCACTAATCAGCTGATGGACCCCTGACGCTAAATCTTCTGATCGACATTTGGTGCTGAATATTGAAATGGAGCTCCCTTAGTAAATGATCAATATTATTATACCTTGTTCAAAGCAGGTTGATTTTTTTAAAGAGGACTGCTCTTCTCCCATCGCCAAAGTTCGACGAAAACCGAATCTATCGGGTCAAAAGTATGTAATGACATTTAAACATTTAAGATCGATAATCATGACTTGTAATGGAATGGTATTATATGCATAGTTTAGAAGTATTTCGAATATAGAATTTCAAAAAATCACAAAAAACGGTACGCACGATTTCTCCCAAACGGTTGAAGCAAAAAAGCTGAAATTTTTAGGAAAAATCCATGTTGGTCCGCCAACGCCCCAATTCTTGAGCCAGCTCTCTCACTTAATTTAAAGTGCCCTTTAAGGGTTGTCAAAGTTTTGTAAAATCTCTAAAAACCTCAAAAAAAAAGTCAAGGCGGCCTAAATTTGGACTTTTTTTTGAAGAACTTTCAATGAGGAATCGAATGAGCCCTTCCCCAGGTCCTTAGGTCAAACCATTCCCGATGTATGGCCCGATTTATGGTGCCAACATTCGCGTTATTTTGGTTTGTTATTGTTTTTGTTTTGATATCAGTAACCTAGTGACGTAGTGATGTAGTAATGTGGATACTGGAGTGAACTCCTAAAAGGCTTTGTAGCCGATATACGGGTTGAAGCATTCTGATATGCATGAAACGCTGCAAATTCTTTCACTGGGGTTTACGATTCAATTTCATTCATTTGGCTTGCATTCATGATTTGAATTTCTACTAAGCTTTGGAGTGTGCGTGTTTCACAGGTGATAGAGCGATCATTGAAAATCCGGAGGCACACAAATATGATCAACTGAGCAATCCAAATAGGTATTTTGGTTGAGAACCGATTTATGTGCTCCATGCATATCTCCTGGAATTCAATGATTAGTAGAAATTCAAATCATGAACGCAAGCCAACTGAATAATAAACCCCTGTGAATGAATTTGCAGCGTTTTTTGGAGAATATTACTCTGAAAAAGTTGATCAGCCATGATCTAGATCATTTACTAATTGAAGCTCAAACTTAGGTCGAAATTTGAACTTCAATTTCTTAAAAACATCCTAAAAATTGATTAAAAATACAGTAAAAAATCTCAAATTTCTCATTGAATAGAACAATATTATTTAGAACAAGTTTTTTCAATATCAAATTGATAATTAAACTTTTTTGTTCAAGACAAAGTGCTGAAATTCCAATTTAATTCAACATGATCATAACGCGATAATTTTGGGAAATTCGCTCGTACTAACTCGCTGGCTGACCGGAACTGTTTTTTAATGGTCTAATATAGGTATGTTCTACAGTAAAAGAAAGGCGTTGCTTACTGATTAATGTTTTTTTAAAAAGGTGGTTTTTCGTCTTGAAAAAATTGCTTCATAACTCGTTAATATGTTAAAATGAATCGTCATGACCTTCCCCAACAACACGGGACAAGCCTGTCCTTCAGAAAGTAACCTAAAGGGATTAGCTCATGTTCCGAATTGTATCACCTACAAGTACGCATTTGTATCAATTTTATTTATTGACTGAATAAATTATCTAAATCGTGAATTCGTTAATTTTCAGATTTCTTTCTTCGTTTCGCTTGAACTTGACATTTATCTGTCCAAAGTTATATCTATTTCGTTATATTAGTTTAACGATTAAATTTATCTGTCAATAGTTGAAATCTATTTGTCAATAGATACAAAGGCTGACTGGAACTGTGTTTTAATGGTCTACTGCTAAAGAAAGGCGTTGCTTACTGATTAATGTTTTTTTTAAAGAAGGTGGTTTTTCGTCTTGAAAAAATTGCTTCATAATTCGTTAATATGTGAAAATGAATCGTCATGACCTTTCCTAACAACACGGGACAAGCCTGTCCTTGAGAAAGTAACCTAAAGGGATTAGCTCATGTTCCGGATTGTATCATCTACAAGTACGCATTTGTATCAATTTTATTTATTGACTGATTTATTTATTATCTATGTCGTGAATTCGTTAATTTTCAGATTTCTTTCTTTGTTTCGCTTGAACTTGACATTTATCTGTCAATAGCTGAAATCCATTTGTCAAAAGTGTAAATTTATCTGTCAAAAGTTCACATATATTTGTTCAGTACTAAAATTATTCTGACAATGTTATAATTCTCTGTAAGCTGGTAAATGCACTTATCGGCTACAAGGTATTTCTTGTCCAAAGCTATAATCTATTTGTCATACGGCTAAATTTATCTGTCAATGGTTGAAATCTAATTGTCAAGATTTCGAAATTACCTTCGTCAGTGGCACACTTCAATTCGCTGGTATTGTATTGTTCACCTGTTGCGTTACTTTCTTAGCAAAAATTTGCCGAGAACCACAATGCGTAATTGAATGGTTTCCAGCGGCTTCCCCCTCGTAAACAAAAGAACAAACCGAAATCACGTATAACAACGTTGTAAACTTTAAAGGGAGAAGGAAATTGTTGCGAGGGGTCGCTCCGATCGACGGCGGTTGTGTGTGTTCCTTCGATTGTGTAAAGTGCGTGCGAGTGTGCGGAGGGGGAAAAACGATTTGTTTTTCGATTCCATTAGGGGAAGCGACGCAGGAAACAGGTGCAGGATTTCAAGGCAGGTTCGATGGAGGTGGGGGCCCCTAAACCCTAACAACCGCCGGGAGGGTTTCATTAATATCATGACGGTTCGCTTTCACAATAATAAAGAATAATTATTTGTAATGGTCTGTTAAAACGTTATTTGTATTTGCTGGGCAAGGGCCAATGCAACCTGCGCATTATTTTGATTGCTTCCTTATACAATAGGGTGCATCGATTTTCAACTTTATTTTTGCTTACTAGTTCCAAGTTGAAAAAAGTTGCTACTAGGTACCACGGTTAGTAGAAGTAGACGGTAGGGGTCATTAGGAAGCGAGTGGCTGCCTCGTGACGTCACTGGTGAAGACCAGACCAGGCGCTCCGTTTCTTTTGCATTAAACTAAACGTTTTTCGGGAAAGCGCCGTGTGGTTCAACCTAGATCCTCCTTCTGTACTTGTTCTGCTAATTGTATTGTATTATATTTAGTATACTGTAGTATACTGGCTGCATCCATTTATCTACTATACTCCTAATCAGCAGTAACTGCACACACCTATGAGGTCCTCTTACTATTTCTTCGGTTGAATCAAAACATAAATCACCATTAATTTTCATCTCATCAAAGCTGATTACTACGTCTTTCTCGAGCTCGGAAAACACTTGTGCTTGTGCTTTTAAAATATTCAAACTAAGGTGAATGAAGTAAGGAGTCACTGAAAACTGACGAATCCGCCTCTTGATTGTGCTCTCACTTGGAAGTGGGTAATTCAGTACATTTTTTGCAAAGTGAAATGCTTTATATGACAAAGAGCGCAAAGTAATAGCCTTCGCGATATCATCCGTCGACCAACTCTTACATCTTCGCTTTAACAGCGCTTGCTGCTGATTCGATGAAAAATGGCCATCAAAAACCGATGTCATGTTTCGAAACTTAGCTAATTCTTCCGTCAGCTCTTCAAGACGTAGCTTTAAAATTTCATTTCCTTTCTTCAACCTCATATTTTCACTAAAAAGGAACAACATTTCTGACGGCTGTTCGCTGTCACCCGTCTCAATGGATATCGTGGCCACATTTTCGTCTAAACCATTCGTAATCTCATCCATCACATTTTCATTTGATTCTTTTAATGGTGATTTCAAAGATCCTTCAATTCTTTACGCGCATTCCGTTTGTTTGTTCTTACTTTCCAAGCCAGAGAAGAAGGTGTATTTGAATCGCCCAAGTAACTACTTTTCGGCAGGAATAAATGCGGAACCGCATCCGGTTTAGCTCAAATTTAGGATGGTGTTGAGCAGTTCATTTATCAGCGAATGTAGTCCGTGTCATCAAAATGAACAGAACAGACACGCGAATGATCCACCGAAAATGTGTCAGCCCGCTTACAAACGTTCACCCACAATATTTTGATCGCAATATTTTGTCCTTTGGAAAACGGCGAAAATGAAATTCGTACTTTCTTTTAGGTACATTGTAATTGTCACAACCAGCAATTGCATTGCACACCATATCCGAGCTGTAATAAGCAAAAATAACGTTGTTTAAATGAGCTAAAGAACTTAAGACTGTGCCCGGTGTTGGGCGAGGGTAAAATGGAACGGTCTTCACCAGACACGTCACGTGAGTTGGGTTTTCCCCGAGCGTCGAGCTGATGACCCCTACCGCCTTCTTCCACTAACCGTGCTAGGTACTACAAATTACCACAAAAAATTTTAGATTTTTAACAAAATGTTTAGGTCTCCCGCACAAGGCCTAAAACTCGTAAATTTCGGCCGATTTTTGCAATTTTCCAATACTTGGATATCTTTATGGTTCATACTTCAAACCTTAAATGTAACTAAAAAGTAAAAACTACTACACTAAACCTCGTGACATGTTATAACCTTTTTTTTACTTTTTTTGAATAAACATCAGTATCAGCAAATAGCATAGAGTTTATTTCAACACCTTTTTCATACAAGTAACTTCGTTAAACTATTCTTCATTATTTCACTTATTACAACAATTCCAACTAAGCCAAACCAGGTTTTAGTTACATTTAAGGTTTGAAGTATGAACCATAAAGATATCCAAGTAATGGAAAATTGCAAAAATCGGCCGAAATTTACGAGTTTTAGGCCTTGTGCGGGAGACTTAAATTAGGTGCTACCTTATTGAGATAATTTTTATACAGTTGTTCGTGGTTATTATTAGTGTAATATTAACTTGCAACTTGGAAAAAAACATGTTTTAGGTTATTTTAATTTTTTGTAAAAATTGACTTTTTTAGTAATGTTTCTAAACTTTAGGCCTTGTGCGGGAGACCTAAACATTTTGTTAAAAATCTAAAATTTTTTGTGGTAATTTTTAGTACCTAGTAGCAACTTTTTTTCAACTTGGAATTTGTAAACAAAAAGAAGTTGAAAATCGATACACCCTATTATACAACATGGACGTAATTGGAGGGATCAATTCCTCAATGAATATGTTGTTTTTTTGTTGTTTTTTTTTTTTCAAATTATATTTACTTTATTGTGGTTTACGCTATCAAGTGGGCGTCGTGGCAGACTTATACAGTAATAACATGGCATTTGACGCATACTTGCTACCCAGCGGTAGGTACATGCTTATAGGTTAGTGAGAGCAAAAATGATAAAATTAAATAAAATTCGTAATTTGGAGGACTAGAAGGATTCAGGAACCAGAAGATCTGAGTGCAATTTCCGTTTGATTCGCCTTTGGTTCTTGAAGAATGGCCGCGATGATTGGGTTTCCATGGTGGATCATACGAGCAGCCAAGTTATTATAAGATTCAGAGATGATTTCCAGGACTGTTGGCATGTTGAGATCTGAATGTAGAGTGGAGTTACGAACATACCACGGAGCCCCCGTGAGGGTTCGTAGGATTTTATTTTGCTGGGTGGCGACGTGTCGAATTTGAGAGTCGCTCGCTGACCCCCATATGGCGCAGGCATACTGCCATATAGGCCTCAAAAGGGAAATGTACATCAGGCGCTTGGTATGGAGTGGTAATTGTTTGCTGAACAGAAGGTAGTAGAGTTTTTGGGTGCGATAGTGAAGACTGGCCACCAAGTTTTTGATGTGAGAGTGCCAAGTCAATTTTGCATCTAGAATAATACCCAGGTATCTGACAGTACCGTTTCTTTCTACCGATTCATTGTTTATACGGAGGTCGTATATTGGCACTGTTTTTCTATTAATGAAACATACCAGCGTTGTTTTGTTAGGGTTGAGTTTGATTTTCCATTTAGAACTCCATTCAAAGAGTTGGTTGGTGTACTCCTGAAGAGTTCCATGCGCTTCCTCTGCGTCTGTGTGTACGCAGAACGAACTGCGTGGTCGTCTGCAAACTGGGCCACTATTATACCTGCCTGGCTGGGGGCATCATGGGTATACAAGATATATAACAGGGGACCGAGAACGCTTCCCTGTGGGACACCAGCCTCGATCCTATGTGTCCTCGATTTGGCGTGTTAATGCACGGCAAATGTCCTACTGGTTAGTTTGGACAGTAGTCCGTGGTGCCACACTCGGTCGAAAGCGAAAAAAGTCCCACAAACGCCTTCCTTCACCGAAAATCTAAACAAGTTAATCCCGAAGTTCTAACGGAGATTAGAGCTACTTGCTTGAGTTGAAATACCCAAAATCCGACAAATGACACTCGACACTCCGTTAACTGTAAATACGGCTGCGTTCATGAAGGGAGGTTCAGCAGAGAGACAGGTTCAGTACAGCTTTTCCCAGTCAAATTAATACTTTCCCCAACCAAATTAATACTTTTCCCAAACAAATTAATACTCTTCCCAACCAAATTAATACTTTTCCCAACCAAATTAATACTTTTCCCAGTCAAATTAATATAGCTTTTCCAAGTCGAATTGAGAATTTTCCAAACCGAATTGAGAATTTTCCAAACCAAATTGAGATTTTTCCAAACCAATTTGAGATTTTTCCAAATCAATTTGTGAATTCTCCAATCTAAGAAACTTTTACTACTAAAAAGGAAGAGGAAGTTTTCCAAACCGAATTGACAATTTCTTAAGGCAATCCAAGACTTTTGTTGAAAACAAAATTAGTCAAGAAAGTGAAAGAATAGCCCTTTATGAACAAATTAACATTGAAATCATAAAGACAAAATGAACGAAGAATACTTCATAAAAATTACGCTTTTGTTAAGAACAGAAAAATTCGCCAACGAAATTTTTTTTTATTTCAATGTTAATTTGTTCATAAAGTGCTATTCTTTCATTTTGCTTCACTAATTTTGTTTTCAATAATAGTCTTGGATTGCCTTAAAAAATTGTCAATTCGGTTTGGAAAACTTCCTCTTCCTGTTTAGTAGTGAATGTTTCTTAGACTGGAAAATTCTCAGATTGATTTGGAAAATTCTCAAACTGGTTTGGAAAATTCTCAATTTGGTTTGGAAAATTCTCAATTCGACTTGGAAAATTCTCAATTCGACTTGGAAAAGCTATACGTTTCCTAACCAAATTAATATTTTTCCCAAACAAATTAATACTTTTCTCAACCAAATTAATACATTTCCCAACCAAATTAATACTTTCCCTACCAAATTGATCTTAAAAAATTAAGGAAACAGAACAACGCAAAGCTTGCAATCCAACGGATTATAAACTGTATATATTATTTTATAATACAAGCATTTGCAGAAAAAATATAGGTAGTTTATCATCTTAGTTGAAGTTTATTTTTAGTGTAGGTATATTAATTGTATAAACATATATTCAGTGAAGGGGTTGCCCAGCCACTGCTGCGGGTAGTTTGAGCAAAACTTCTAACACGAAATTTGAACAATCTGTGGGGGACAATGTACCTACGGCTCTTGAAACTGTTTCTCCGAGGGCTTGATCTCGGGTAGCCTGAGAGAGATATCCTGTAACTGCCGTCTTAATCTTGGCATAAGCGTACTCAGCCGGATGATAAACTACCAATATTTTTTCTGCCAATAATTTGTATTATAAAATAATATATACCTACATTCATTATTCGTTGGATTGCAAGCTTTGCGGCGTTCTATTTCCTTAATTTCTTAAGATCAATTTGGTTGGGAAAAGTATTAATTTGACTGGGTAAAGCTATAAACTCAAACAACCGCTACGAGCTAATAGTGTTTCATTAATATCATCATGACGGTTCACTTTCACAATAATAAATAATAATTATTTGTAATGGTCTGTTGAAACTTTATTTGTATTTTCTTTGCAAGCGCCTATGCTCTTTGCATGCGAAAAAGTTTTCTTTTTCGTTATGAATGTTTGTCAGAGGGAATTTCTAATTCCGTGTGAAACTATAGTAGTAGTAATTACTAGCACTCTGATCAAAAATTAGTTTGATTCTCTATTGCGTGTTAGTAGAATTTGGTTTGCAGGAATTGTATGGATTCAATCAGCATTATTTTAATTACCACCCCATACAAGATGGACACACTTGAGGGATCAATTCTACAATGAATATGGAACAACAAAGTCTCACAGAGGTCCCCTTCGCCGACAATCTAAAAAGTTTAACCCGAAGTTTGAGACCTGATCTAAGTTAACACAAGCCTCGGTAGTGGCCAGATTCCAGTAGTGGCCATTTTAAATTTATTTAGAGAAATAAGGATTCCCGGTCTCTAGTGGCTTCAAACTTGCAGGAGGTACAGCTCATGTCACTTGTAGTCAGAGGTTGAAAAAGTGCGCAGAGCATCATTGGAAATTGTGGTAAACTTCTCAATATGACCGTCCCTAGTTTCCTCGTTTGTTGGGCTGTATCCTAGAGCTTCTACTGGATAGAATCAATTTTGTTCATCTGGTATTGAAGTTAATGATATTAAACACGTAATAAGGCAAAATGTCAAGTGCCCACTACTGAGACATGGTGGCCACTACTGGAAATTTCGTAATTTGATGTGGCCACTACTAGATCAAAATAAAGGTGTGAGAAAAAATTAATAAAAAATAGAAAAAATTGTTCTTTTAATAGTTTTAGGCAATGGATAGGTTAGGGAAGAGTCGGGCTATATTCTAAATGAGTCCTGAAGAAATTCAGTACTACTGTTGGCCCACAATTGTCAAAACTTAAGAACAAAATTCTTGACTGTGGCCACTACCGGTACCGTTACCTTAGTTAAAAACCCAAGCCTCTTTAAGATTCAAGATACTTCACTTAAGATATATTCTTTTGATAACCGATTGAATCTCTATCCTTGACGGATTTCATTATGTTTACTTTTACTTTTAAACCAAGCCAAGATAATTACTACTTTTGGGTGCTGTATTCTGCTCATACATTGATATAGATTGTCTCAAGATCTGGGATACTTCACTAAAGACGTTTTGATAATTGAGTGATTTTGAAGGATTGGGTGATAATTTTTACAGTTAATAATTGGTTTCTAAAACGCGGATTTCGTTCTGTTCCAGGTGAAAATCTGGTTTCAAAATCGACGGACGAAATGGAAGAAACACGACTCCATCGCCTCCAACAATAATAACAACAACAACAACAACAACAATAACAGCGGTGCCAGCAACGGAGCGGCGGCGCCAGTGACGGCGGGCGCCTGCGAAACGGCGCGCGGCGGTAGTACGACCGGCGCCGAGTCCTCGGAGGAGAGCTGCCTCTCCGAGGACGCCAAAGTCCCCACGTCCCCGTCGAGGGCGTAGCCCCCCCGCCCCCGACCCGCTGTACATAACGATGTATATACAAGTGATTTTCCTTTTATTTCGTTTGTCTCTCAAAAATGTTGAACAAAAAAAAGTTTAAAAATATAACGAACAAAAAAAAGGTAGGGTAAAAAGCACCAATTGTTGACACGTAACCAAATATTGACACTTCAAATTTAGGAATCAAAAATTTAGTGAAATTAGGCTTTGCTCGCACTTGAAACCGGAGTCCTTCTGCTTCATAAGGCTGAAATTCTCAAGTTTCATCAACTCCACCAGTTATTACGGACGATATATTTTATCTTGCTGATAACGTTGCCAACAGTAATCTGTCATTTCACTGACATTGCCACTTTGTATCCAAATATAGAATCTTCAATTTTAAGAATCGAACATTGAGGAAATGAGGCACAGTTTGTTTGAAATTTAAGTGTTTCTTCTTCATAAGGTTGAGATTCTGATGTTTCACCAACTCCACTTGTTATTATGGACGATATAATTTATCTGACTGATTTGATAACGATGACAGCAGTAATCTGTCATTTCACTGACGTTATCACTTTGAATCCAGATTCAAATTGAATCAAAAATGTTTAAAAATGAGACACAGCTTGATTGAATTTTAATCTTTCTGCTTCTTAAGGCTGGAATTCTAATTGTTTACCAACTCCGGTAGTTATCAAGGTTGACGTAATTCACCTGGCTGATTCGACGATGACAACGGTAATCTGTCATTTCACTGACATTCTCACCTGGCTTCAATTTTGTGATTCAAAAACAGAGAATGAGACACAGTTCGCTTGAAATTTGAGTCTTTCTGCTTCATAAGGCTGAAATCCTTAGGGTTTAAGAACTCCACGTCCATTAAGGACGATATAATTTTTCTATCTGACGATATAATTGTTCTACCAACACAATCATTTATTGTCAATAACTGATCGTTTTAATAACCGCATCCCAACTCTGCACCTTGACACGTGCCACCAACAAATTTAGAATGTAATTTAAACATCTAAATTTAATCTGGAATCCAATCCAATCATATCTAAATATATGATGTTTAGAGTAGCTATGTATTTTCACGAATTGTTCACGAATATGTTACGAAAGAATTGCGATTTAAAATTTGATAGTATTTAAATAACACGATGAAGAATACATAAGCATAATAACCTCACATATTCACAGAAACATCTGGTTTTTATTGGAATCTCATCAGGTTTCAGAATCTGGTCAACGTTTAATGGAAATTAATTACATTGAAAATCGGCAGGACAAGACATATCGAGACAACTCATAAAAACTGCTTATTTCATTTGAAACATACGGTTTCGTTGGTTATTTTAACAAAGGTGTCATAAAATGTGTTTTGCTTTCGTTAACAAAGCAAAATGGATTCTTAGGTTTGGATCAACAAGGAGTGAATTGAGATAATTGAGTTGTTTTGATATTTCGATACAAACACATGGCGCGTTTGCTGTCATAAAAAAGATGTCATAAAATGTGTCAACGTTTTATGATAACACAAATTGGATATTCGGGTTTGAACCATCGAGGAGACAATTAAATTCTTTCATTCTACTTAGAACAGCTTGAAGTTGACTTCGTTTTCTGAGCTTATAACTGTACCTACATACGTTTCAACACTACTATCAGGAATTCAAAACTACACCATTAATTATTTCGCAGTTTAAACAAACTCGAACACGCAATAAAAAATAAATGTTTCCTCAACAGTGTCAACAATTGGTGCTTTTACCCAAATTGTATACGTCTTTTTATATCGATGATACGATGCGTAAAAAAAAAGAAAAAAACTAAATTTAAAAAAAGAAAATTTTACTAAAGTTTTTTAAAAAAAGGAACACTATTTTCAACCCGAAATTCAAAGGGTTAAACGGGTACGCTCCAAGTCTTTAAAAATGTTCCTCCGTTTTTTTGCAATCTGTTATATTAAACTACCATTATTATAGTTTAACTTTTTTTTAAATATTGTCGTCGTTTTCTTCTAATTTACTTGATTCTTACACACCCAGACCAATTAAATTGGATTTAAAATTTGAATTTGAAAAAAAAAAAAACGCTGAATTTCGAGCAGCGTGTCAACTTTCAACTTACATACTATTTACTGGTAATTATACTTCTGATCCCGATATGTCATATGCAAAAGTTATCATGATTATTAATTGTTTTTCATTGTTTATTTCCAACGTAAGTAGCGATCGCAGATAAGAGCCATTATTTGTAAGGGGTTTTTCTTGAAAATAATCACATTTAGTACAAAAAAAACGTATTCCAGTTTCAAGCAAGACAAATCCTAGTTAACATTCACGTTTTCCCACTACTTTTCACGACAGATTTTGTCGCCATTTTTATTTATATTAATTTTTTTTTCAATTTGTGATTTCTGAGTTGTTGTTTTTTTCTGGTAATTGCTTCGGATGCGGACTTTATAAAGAATTTCGTACTATTGAGTGAGTTTGTGATGAGAATTGCTACGATTTTGGTGGTGATTGAATGATTAAAATAGTTTTTTTTTTTCAGATCCAAAATTATTAATAAGGTTTGAAATTGATTTGTACGATTAACACTGTTTGATGTTACCACCGCACGCAAAAATATTTTCGGACCAGCAATTTTTCTCCTAAGAAAAGATATTTTAGAGGACAAAATTGAATTTGCACCCGTTTAAATTCGTATTAATGTTTAAACAAGCATGAGCAACAAAAGCAAGTACTAAACACCTCATTCTAGAACATTTTTGTGAAAAATTAAGCTTTTCCAATGATACAACATTTTTCAAATGAAAAACAAATTTGTTTTTCTGATTTACTTCAAAAGAAACTTTTATTTCAATACCATCTCTAAATTTCAACTTTCATAAATTCCAGGCAATAACTCCTGTAGGATTGAGATTTTATTGAAATCCCCCCCCCCCCGATCAATTCAGAAGTTACCAAAGGAAGAATGAGTTGGTTGAACAGGAAATGTGCAAAAACCCGCTCAAAATAGTGGAACAGCTTTTTTTTAGTGAAAATAACTCGCACTAGGGCGTTCAAGTGTACTCAAATTTCATTAACGTGAGTTAAAATTGTTTGAAAACTTGAAAAAAGCCAAAATCCGAAAATCACTATAAAAATAACAAAAATTGATTGCTATAAAATGTATAGTTAACAATATCTTTGCCCTAAATAGTACTCCTATTTCAAAACGATTTAATGAAAATTCGCTCTTAATGCCATGCTTAATAACTTGAATTTAAAGTATATTTAGGCCTTGCAATCACTATTTCAATGTTATATTTTTCAACAACCTTAACTATGATGAAGTATTGTATTTCTACGTTTTAGTTCCAGTCTTTTATACCCACCAACATATAAAAATCTCAAAATATTCCAGAACAAGAAAAGTTTTTTCAAAGTTGCTTAAATTTTGAAGCGTTCCTTCAAGTTGAAAAGGTTCAAGGGGAAAAATTAGATTCTATATGTATAAATTCTCAATATCTCCTTTTTCTACATTCCAAACGCAAAAACTATCAGGGGTATTTGAATTTTCCTCGAAAATTCATGGTAGCGGAGAAAAATTGCGGGACCTTCAAATTTCGGATAAGATTGTTTTTGTTGGTCACCCGGTTTGAAACAAAATTAAAATTTCAGGTCAACGATATGATCAAAATTTTGTTGCAAAATTGGCTCGAACTATCTGATATAAACCTTACAATTCATATGGTGCATTATGACTGATTGTTGTTCAATTTTTAAAAACGTGCTACAAGGTTTATGGCACTTCTATAACAATTTATTGTATTTTTAAATTGCAGAATAAGTACTTACCATAAGTGCTTCCCATATTGATTTCCCTTTATTTTTATGGCGTACTTATCGTTTTACCTTGTATAAATGTAGGGTATTTTCGTACTTTTCTCGGTTGACAAATTTGGTTACAGTTGTGTGTTACGAGCTCTCTAAAGTACCGTTTCTCCATCGTTGAAAAGTTTAAATGTTCACAAAAACTATATCAATAGTTATTAATTCCACGATTAACCGTTCAAAAATTTTATATTTTATTTTATTCTCAAATTGCATAATTTTTATTGCCTAGTCAAGACTCTTTAAAAAACAAAGTAATTGTTATTAGTCCTGCAACTTACAAAATTTGATTAAATTCCTTTTTTTAAGTTTTTGTAATTTAGAAATTCTCAATATCGCAGGGTTATCGAATGAGCGAAGTTTTGTTTGACGCCTTTTTTTTAACTGTATACCCGGGATTTTTTCTTGATCCTCCCACGTTTGATTCGGTTGATCCAAAAGATTGGTATATGTAGTATAAATCAATCGGTTGTTTAAATATTTCCCTGGTGAGTGCATGCCATTTAAATAAATGCAATACAATCCACGCCAACATTGCCGTACACCCCAGATGGCTGCCACACTTCAAAGAATACTTAAATCACTCCACTGGGTCTACTTCCTGCATTTAAATTCCACATAAGATGAACGGTAGATAGCATTTCGTTTTCATGATATGCTTAGTGGAACCAGCTCGCCAACTAACCCACCAATATATGTACAAGAGATTTTTTAAAAATATTGTTTATTGCTACAACTGTAAAGAATGTAATACATCTAATAACTTCACTTTAATTTAGTTGGTTCACTTTTGGTGGTTCAGTATACAAGAGATGCCAATAACTTTTGACCATAATCACGTTATTGTCAGCATTCTTCATGTAGCTGATTCGTTCGCCGTTCACTAGTATGTCACTACCCCAGGCATGAATAGTCTTTTTGAAACAGCAGCATGCTTGAAAATTTACAAGAAAGGATGGAATTAAGTCACAGCAATGTTGCAAAGCTTTCTTGCTGGGCTGTGACTTTCTATCTTGTCCTGGCTATACCACTTCAGTTACCTGCTTTCTGTTGTAAGTTGCGGATTACGAATATCCTTCCCCAATTTCAGCTGGCCTTCTAGGACGATATTGATAGTTGAAACAGCTTGCTGACCTATCCCAAAAGTTTGTTCAAGAGATGCTCCTGCTCTTGCAGGCTGTCAACCACAAGCAATTTATTGTCAGTCCATTTAATGACACTGGTTTTTTCGCTGCTTGTTAGTAGCTCATTATCCTTGCCTTGAATAGTCTCGTTGAAGAGCAATCTGTTTAAAAACTGAAGAAAACAGATAGCAGGAAAACGATATTGATGGTGAGATGATCTTGCTAACCACTAAAAGAAAGTCTGTCCAAGATGTTGAAGACCCTGCAGATTTAGCCAAAAGCACGTTAATTCCAAGACATGTAACATGGCATGGCATTCTTTGGCATTCTCTAACATCTCATTACCCAAACAATGAGTGCAATTCTTGATGATGCAATCTGTTTACAATTTGAAAAGAAGAGTTGAAAGCAGGCACCCCTACCTAATCCTGCTGAGGCATCACTACTTCACATCTTTCATGTAAATGCTGTTTTGCTTATCTGTTTTTCTTGATAAATTGTGGATTATGGGTATCTTTCCCAACCCAAAGTCAATACTAAAATTAGACTCAATGTAGTCATATGAATATTTGCTCCTGGGATAGAGTGTGCCTGGTGAAATGCTTAGAACTTTTAACAATAAATTGTAAAACTAACATGTTTGTTTTCTCATTGCCGCTCTACAGTAATTAGTAGCATTTATGAACTAATCCATGAATAATGGATATCTAGCGACTGGTTGAAATGTTATGTTTCAAAAAGTATTATTATTTATCGACAAAACTTCGCTCATGAAGGCATACTGCACCCAGATCACTCATGTATATTTTCCCCATCTTTCGCGAAGCATGTTATGCAAAGATCCCATGGGCCATCGTCCCTCCCACCACCAAAACCAGTTTTAACCTAAATGTACAGAGCAATTTTCCACGAGTTAATCATTAACAATACATTTTCTTTCAATGGCTGTAATACTTTCAATGTCTGTAGAACTTTTTCTCAATCTCAGAAGACTTCATTGGATGTTCATAGTGATAACGTGTTCTTTTTTCGACACTATAGTTGTTATCTTGGATGTTTATTCTACGTTTCCGTTTCACAGAGTTTTTTCCTTAGCTTATAAAATATTATGATGTGTTGTTTCCGAAATAGGAGGATTTTCTCGAGATAATATTACGAATAGCGTACGGTGAACTCGCATGCGCCGATGCACTTGATTGTCTTCTTTTTTTGTGTAAAAAAAATTGTATAACAAAAATCAGAGTACACTTCGAAAAATGCCTTTTCTTTTGTATAACTTATTGAAAACGATTACAGGTATTTCATGTGAAATTGCTCTTCCTGGAGGCATTGTGTGTTGATTGATGTATATTTTTTTGGTCCTGTACAAAACAAACTTTCATTCTTGTAAATAATCAAGGACATTTTCTTAAAAAACGGATAAAAAACGAAAAAAAAAAAACAAAAGAAAAAAGAATCTAATACATGAAAACAATAGTGGTCTCATTTTTCCCCCTTCCCTAAGTGAAGTAAGAGTAGTGAAGTGTTGTGGTTAGTGAAGCGAGTATGTCAAAACACCATAATATAACTTTCTTTGACTTTCGACTTATCTCGAAATGCCCTTGAATTTAAGCCAAGAGTGAATCGACAAGACCTTCCTCAACAACCCGGGTCAAGCGAATCGTTGAGAAATTAACCTAAAGGGAGTAGCTCATGTACAAAATTGTGCCATCCACGCATGTGTTTGCATCAATTTTATTTATTGGATGGATCTGTCAGCCTGTCATATAGTCAAGGTGTTGCAAGTTAAGATCCCAACTCCTCTTTAAACCCGTAGAAATGCAGGTTACCAAAAATTCCAACGGAACCCCTTATCATTTTGCTTCCGAGTCTACTAAGGTAGCGGAAGCATTGTTTTCACTTTCGGAATGTGAAATTTTTTTGTCTCCAAAATCAAAAATTCCACTCGCATTTTCCGTTTTAGACCTTTCTGAACAATTTTGGTTCCGTGTATGTCTGTGTGTCTGTCTATCTGTCAGCAAATCCTTGTTACGGGCAAAACTACACGAAGTTATAGTCCGATTTTGATGAAATTTTCAGGGATTGTGCGGGTTGGGGTGTAGATGGTCCCCTATAGGTTTCATGACCCCCGGATCATAGGCCTCTGCGCATGCAAACGTAACGTCCTTGTTACGCGCATAACTCCGGGAGTTCTTACCAATTTCGATGAAATTTTCAGGGATTGTGCGGGTTATGGTATAGATGGTCCCCTATGAGTTTCATGAACCCCGGATCAATAGTAGCCTATGCGCATGCGCAAACGTGAAATCCTTGCCACAAGCATAACTCCGGGAGTTCTTGACCGATTTCGATGAAATTTTCAGGGATTGTTCGGACGAATTAGGTATATTTTATAGTTTGTTCAATAGTTGAACATGCCTACCTTTATTTTCCCAAGTTATGCTCCTGCATAACAATAAATTTACCCTAATTCAATATTTACTTCGCCTAATTGAACGAAGTTCCTTAGTCAATAATAATTTTCAATGATCTATACAGTCAAATTATGGATACGAGGAAGCTATGTGCCACACCCACTTGGCAGACGTTTTTGAAGTGCTACACAACTGTGGCATTTGCGTTCACGTGAGCAAAGTACACCAATTTTTTTGTAAATGCAAACCCCTATTTTTTTTATTGAAGATTCGGATTCTACGCTCGATTTCATGTAAGAACCTGGTGGTTGCGCACCCCTGCTAAAATCGTTATTTTTACCTGAAAATAATGTTTTGTTTTTTCTTTTAAATCAGCATGTTGTTGTGAAAGGATCTCAAATATGAACATGAGCACGTCGCGCTGCTGCAGATGATAATGTGCAGATTTAAATTTTTTTAAAAATATATTTTTAGTTTACAAATAATTATTGTAATAGTGGTGTGCAACCACAAGGTTGGGCATTTTTCAGCGCTCGCTGTGAGCAGTCGAAAGAAATCGGTTGAGGGATCAAATGTTCATGAAATCGAGCTCAAAATCCGAATTTGCAATTAAAAGAAAGTTGGTGTGCGATGCCCACAATTGCACACGTGCACGATACGCGCAAATATCATAATTGAGTAGTACATCAAAAATTGCCTGGTATTCACGTTGGATTTGTTTTTTCTTTTTAACGGATTGCTGATACACTCTGCATATATTCTAGTATACAGGGTGGCTCTTAATGGAAACGTTTGGAAAGGGTTTCAAACCCTAAGGAATATTGGGCGATTGTGTCTTCGTTCAAGAGTAGGAATTTGTTTGTAGATGCTCAGATTGAGGGCCCCGCATGGCATGATTATTTTAGTTCATTACTCAACCCGGATTGCGCTATCGGTACTATGTCTTATGCTCGTCCGTTGGTAGTTATAGATCGATTGGATAGGGCCTTTCAATTGGATGAATTGAAGAATGTCTTGAACAAGTGTAAAGACAATAAAGCCCCCGGGCCTGATCAAATTCCGTACGAATTCTTCAAGGGAATGGATGCTGAGTGCTTGCAGATACTGGTGGATTTCTTTAATGAGGTATTCATATCGGGGGCAGTGCCTAAAAGTTTCGGTCAATCCATTATTTTCCCTCTTTTTAAGAAAGGAGCTCGGAGTGTGGTGCAGAATTATAGAGGCTTATCCTTCATGAACACTATAGCTAAACTATATGCCGGCCTCTTACTAGAAAGACTAACTGGTTGGATGATGGATGAACGGGTTCTGAGTGAATTTCAGGCAGGATTTCGGAAACAATACTCTACTATAGACAATATTTTTAATCTGACGAGTTTAGTTAAAATTAAACTAAGGATAAAACGCTCTAAAGTATTTGCTTTCTTTGTAGATTTTGCGTCCGTTTTTGACCGCATTAATCGTGATTATTTATGGTATAAACTTTCCAATGAGGGGGTATCGACCAAATTTATAGCAGCTTTAAGTAACCTTTATGAGCACACGGAATCCGCGGTCAAGCTTACAAATTCGACGACAACTGAATATTTTCCTACAAAAACAGGAGTTAAGCAGGGGTGTTTACTCTCACCTAGCCTGTTTGCCCTATTCCTCAATGACCTTCACGACTTTTTGAGTGAAGGGGTATGGGTGGGGGATCGTGAGATTCGACATTTGTCATATGCTGATGATATCGTTCTCTTGGCTTCCAGTGTTTCCGGCCTTCAAAGAATGATCGATCGTATGGAAGACTATTGTAAAGTTTGGGGATTGGAACTTAATCTTGAAAAATCTAAGATCATGGTTTTTAGAAATGGGGGCAGGCTAGGCAGGAGAGAAAAGTGGTGTTTCGGGGGCCGTAATGTTGAAGTTGTCACCAGATATAAATATCTAGGAGTTACATTAACGCCTACACTCACGTTCAATCCCCCAATTTTTATTGCAGAATCGGATTCTACATCCAATTTTATGAATATTTTACTCCGACGACTTTTTTTGGACGCACCCAGAAGCGCTGGAAGTTTGCCTACGCCTGAAACGTGGTGGTTAAAAAAAAAAAATAATAAAAATCAACTTATCCTGGCTTTAGATCATTTTTGTTTTATTTAGATGAGTTTTTAGGCTAGCGGTACGGTTCCTGCACCCAGAAGGATACTCGTAGAAAACAGGAATGTCATGGTGCCAAATACGTTTGAAAGAAATTGATCCACTAGAGGTAAACAACTTGGATTTATCGCCGAATCGTCTCGTCAAGATAATTTAGATACTAACCCACCTTCCTAAAAACTCATCTAACTAAAACAAAAACGATCAAGGGCCAGGATAAGGTGATTTTTCATTTTTTTAAACCACCACGTTTCAAGCGTAGGCAAACTTTGGACGCTCCTGGGTGCGTCCAAAAAAAAAGTCGTCAAAGTAAAATGTTCATAAAATTGGATGTAGAATCCGATTATGCAATAAAAATTGCGGGGTTCGCAAAAATGCAATGGTTCAATTTTTTGCAAAAAAATAAGGGGAGGTTACTTTGACAAGTTTTTTGATTTCTCCACAATCAACGGAAATAGAAAGGGTGGTTCGTTCATTAAGAGCCACCCTGTATATGTGTGCTAGTATATTTGGAGTGGAATAACTTGATTTTAGCTCTGAACATGCATTTGTCAAGAGCTAATTGCTACAAATCGTTTAGACAAAATCGATCCTTTCTCAACATGTGGTAAACAAGAAGATTTCCTACTACAATCAATAAATAAAAATCCAGCATCATGTTTTCTCAAATCTTAATGTTAATGTTGAATGAAATTTTATTGAACTAAGTAATAACTTATTAACAACATTATATTGAAAATAGGGATACATATTCAAAACACATAGGGATACATCACTGAGTTTTGTTCTTTTGACTGATTGTTCCACACAACTGCTTCACGAATAGGCAAGAGCAAGTGGTTTGGTACGCTCTAGTCTTCTGGTGATGTCACTTGCGTCAAGGAGATGGACAGCTTCCTCGTTGACGTGATATCTTAGCCGTTAGAGATGACTCACAGCTTGTCGCTTTATAGCCTCGCCAACTGTTTCGACCTGAAGTTCATGATGGAGACGTTCATTTCGAAAGTACCATGGTGCATTCACAACAGTTCGTAGCACATTATTTTGGAAACGTCTGATGATATCTCGGTTTTATTGATCTGTACAGCCCCACAGCTGGGCTCCATAGGTTCAAACAGGTTTCAGGACCTGGTGGTACAGGGTTATCTTGTTCTGGATCGACAGCTTCGACCTTCTCCCGATTAGCCAGTAGATTTTCCTGAATTTGAGTAGGAGTTTTCCCTTCTGCTTCTTAACATGGGCTCTCCAAATGAGCCTGGCATCGAGCGTCATACCGAGGTATTTAGCTTCTTAGCATACGGAATAGCCTTGCCCTTTAGATAAACCGATGCGTAGTCAAATTTTTTGTTAGTGAAATCGACGTGTACCTATTTATTTTCAGTAATTCTGATTCTTCATTTCGCTGTCCACTGTTGTATGCAGGATAAGGACCCTTTTAACTTTGTGATGGATTCAATATTATTTTCTCCGACTGCCAGAACCGCCGTATCGTCCCCAAAAGTAGCTGTAGTGTTCATTTCAATTTCTGGGAGATCACTGGTGTTGAGGACATACAGGAATGGCCCAAGAACACTCCCTTGTGGGACCCCTGCAGCGATCAGCTGCGGCTCTGAGTAGGCATCTTCTTGCTTCATTCTGAAGTAACGATTGATGAGGTATGATTGCAGCAGTTAAGCATACTTCATTGGCAGGGTTTTGCGCAGCTTGTAAATGTAATAGAGTCCTCTAATTGCTAATGCTTGAGCGACGTCAAGGAAGATGGCAGAGTAGACTTTCTTCTTTTTCAAGTGCTTCTTCGATTATATGTGTTATTCGATGAACTTGGTAAATTGTGGAGTGTTTCCGTCGAAAGCCAAAATGATGCCTTGGAAACAGCTTACGTTCGTCAATTATGGGTACTAGTCGTTTATGAATTAGTTTTTCAAGGAGTTTGGATAATACTGGTAGAAGTGAAATTGGCCTGCATGAGGACTTACTTTACCTCAGGGGACTTACCTGGTTTAGGAATCATGATGACCTCAGCAATCTTCCACAATTGTGGTACGTAACGGAGTCTGATAACTCATTGATAACCATTGTTATTTTTGCAATGGCTTCACGTGGAAGGTGCTTGAGGATCTTTCCCGTAATAAGGTCGTAGCCTGGGGCCTTTTTCGGGTACTTGTACGAGCGGCCCCGTAGGGAGGAAAGGCGATGTTTTGGAGTCATAGGTATGTACGAGCGGCCCCGCCTGGTCTAAGGGCACAAATTAGAAATGGTACGAGCGGCCCTGCTCGAGCGAAGGCCCGCAGGTCAGTTAAACCCAGTGACTGGAAGAAATCCGAGCGAAGATGGAATCCGAAGTAGCCTCGTTAACGAAAAGTTCGCGTGGAAATCGAGATATGATGTTGGTAAACGGTTACCCTAGGCAAGTATGTCCAAATCGTTTCTTATAAATACCAGCCCAGATCGAATAACTGAGAAGTACCTACTTGGGTCGGGAGTCATGTGACTGTGATTGTCTATTTACATGTTTTGACAGTGTTCATTTTAGAGCAATAAATTACACGCATGAAAAAAGTTTCGAGTTGGTGCTATTGGTTTCATTTCCCATATTTCCGTGGGGCCGCTCGTACATATACGCCTAGACCGACCGGGGCCGCTGGTACAAGTGCTCCCACACTGAGTGGGGCCGCTCATGTACCCCTACTTGCCCTCGGGGCCGCTCATGCCGTCAACCCCTTTTTCGGGCTGATTTCTTTATCAATTATGTGCATTACTTCTTTAATAGTGACAGGTGGAATGTTAGTTTCTTGATCTAGTGTGGTTGTGTCCTCTAGGGGTGGTTCGTCTGTGCCTGCAGGATTCGGAGTGAATATATTTGCAATATTTGTGGTAGATAGTTTGCAAAAGTGGTTGCTTTGTCTTGATTGCTTCTTGCTCATCATCGTCAAATGAAAGTTCTAAGGAGTCTACATCCTAAATTACAGCTTGAGAGCGTAAATGGCGTAGGCATCGTCAGATGGAAGGCCTGAGGGGTCTGCACTCTAAATAGTAGCTCTGGAGTAAGTGTACCGTAGAAATTAGCTTCCGCAGTAATCCTCTTACCTTATCCAGACCCTACGCTTCGTCAGATGAAAGTCCTGCTGACTAAATGACAGCTTGAGAGTGTAAATAGCTTAGAAATCAGTTGTAGAAGCTTATGCGTCGTAAGATAAAAGTCCCAAGGAGTCTATAGACGAAATTGCAGCTTGAGAGCATGCCTTACCTAGATTACTTATTATAAGTAATAACTTATTATATAAGTAATAATAAGAATAGGTAAGTCTTATTCAACCATTTTATCGTTCTTTCCCAACTGGCTTCCAATGTTCGGCGGGATCTGACCACTACTCCTTGAGAAAATGATGCTAGTGGATATTACGTGCATATAATAATAGAGTAAACTATTAATTTCGGAACGTCGAAATGCAAATATGACCATCTACTGCCTAACGTGCACATTCCCTGAAAAAGTCATCAAAATTGGATGAATACTTGCAATTAATCTTGTCACGGACACCCCACAGTTGACTAATTAAAGTTGTTCAGAATCGTCGTCTAAAACGCGAAATTCTCGAGGGATTTTGAAGAAAAAACGTTTCACATCCCGTAAGAGAAAACGATGCTTCGGACACTTACGGATAGGCTCGGCAACAAATTCACAATGGAAACCAAATAATGGATAAATTGTCAATTTTTTCAAAAATAGGGATTGTAATATACCAGTTTACAATTTTGGTGTCCTTGAAACAACCAAAAATATTTTTTTTTTTTTTTTTAGTCACGCAGAATTGGAGTTTTTGCGTCTCAGACACGTGAGCGCCGTACGCATACATTGCCCGCGTGACATATATGTATTGCGGGTTAGCATCCACATGTATGCAGGTGTTAGCTTCAACAGACCAACATTAGGTGCTTAGATAGCAGCTGGGCGAGTTATGCGAATTTTCGAAGAAGACTTTGGAGTGAGCAGTTATTGTATTTATGAAGAAAATACGCAAAAAATTAACAAATATTTATTCCTACTCGCACCAAACTTTCAAATTACGTTCAACCGAGTAGGTACCTTCTATGAATATTTTCAGCTTGTTTTTAGGTTTAATGTTTAGATTACCCAGGCAAATAACTGGCGTAAAGGGACGAAATAATGAAGTTTTTATCTGAATCCCAGCTAGATTTTACCTACAGATAGCTTTTATAGAAGTCTTAATTACCGACTTTGGTTAAAAACGACGTACTTTCACGAGAAATCGTATCATTAAGCCAGTCTTTAATGAAAACATTAAATTTATGGAATCCTCTGAGAAAATGTCGATATTTGTGTATTTCTGAAGAAATACACGAGCACAATTACAAATTTGCTATTACTATGAGCAATATCAGTATGGGTAGTAGGTAACCCAGGACAGATCGGTCATTTCCTGCGCTCATCAAAAACCTGAATAATTGAACTTGAAAATAACTACTTTCTGTCGACACTTCGGATTGAAGAAAAAGTAATACATACAATAAACCGTTTCTTTCAATATTTGTTTATTACGTAACAAGGGATAATCATTATTTCAACGAACAAATCAGGCATAATTATTATTGTCATACAAATATACGAATATTAAATACTACAATCAGAGGTACAAAAATACCTCTTTTTACAATTTTTTGTATATAAAACTTCCTTTTTTTACCAAAGGAGCTGAATCATAGTCATCCTAACTATTCATTGGCACAATTTGATACATAACATTTCATAATTAGCTATATCCAGAACGAAAATAAGGAGAGAACAAAAAAATGTTACTGTTTTGACAATTAAAAACTGCGAGTGTACAGACAGATTTTAGAACCGTATTTTTATTAAATTAAATATTCACATTCCAATTCATTCAATGCTTACTCAATTAATTTTATTCCGGCTGAAAATGAATAGCTTACAGAAGTGTCAACGTAAAAGTTGAGTTAACAAAGGAGACCAATCGTCATTATTTCAAGTAAAAAACATCAAGCAGGCACCAATTTCCCTTCTAACTGGAAGGTGAGTTTGGTTAAAGTCAAATTATAAGCTCTTGGTAATATTTTGTGGGGAACCATTTCTTAATGAGCGGGTTACTCGATTGGTTTAAGAGTTCGTTTGGTCCCTTTAGGATAATACAATACATATTCTCACATTAAGAAAAACTAATTTTTAAAGAAATGGAGCTTAATTTCAAATAAGTGGGATTAAATAATTAAATTATACACGAGGAAATATGTACAAATAATATTGGTTGGTAGTTACTAATGGGGGAAAAAAGACAATTCAAATGGGTAAATTCGTGAATTTCATATTTTTTTCGAAAACTTGGCAATTTTACTCCTTAGCGTTTAATTGGGAAATTATTTTTCAAAGATATGTCGTAGTATTTAGTTTTTTAAATTGTGATTTAGTACTAGTGTTTTTAATTCATAATTTATTGTAGTTATACTTCCTATGTACAGTGTTTAGCGAATAGTATTTTCATGCTTTACGTGGCGGCTCTAAGGGGGAGGAAGTGAGCTCTGGTGTGGGGAAGCTCATACTTCGCTGATGCGTTCAGTCCTCTTTTTTCCAAGCGATCCCTGAAATGTGACGACAACGAGCATTAATGATGGTTCGATGTTCGTTGCGAAAAGATATAGAGAAGAGGAGAGCGGTCGGTTTAACCCTAGAATGCCAATATGGAGTGAATTTTACTCCTCCTACGATGTAGAGAGATATTTCAAGCGTTTCGTCGACAGCTACCACGCTGCCAATCCAGGTATTCATTCTGGATTTGTGACCCGACAAGGGGTCAATTCACTTGAAGCGTCCTCTGTGAAGTGGTGGGATTGAGAAGTACTCCATGTTATCAATAAGACACATTAGATAAAGTCAAATTTACTCTAATGGCTACTGACCCAAAACTAATTGACGTACAATTGTATTTCTCGGAGATTAGGAATGATAATTAAAACTCTTTTTTTTAAATTTATTCATCACTCTAATTGAAAAGTGCTTATACTTTGCAAGTATTGTTTTAGTGTGCTCCATTACTATTGTTTTAATCAACTAATGACTTCAACAGTTAATTACGCTGGAAAATTACTCTAATAGCTTGCTTTTCATTCATTTTCTATCCATAAGAAACAAATTATCAGGTTGGAGTAAAAAATATTCCGTTTGGTTGAGCATGCTATCATGTTGGCATTCTAGGGTTAAGGTAATTATATCGCACCCATCGTGGAATAAGGGAACAACTGATTTTCAGGAAATGGCGTTCTAATTTTTGCTATTTCAAAAATGGCCACATCTTCAAGGCAACACATTAAATGGTTGTGATTGTTACAAAAACGGGTTCAAACATAATAACATTATATTATACGCGCTATAACAAGATATGGATATAACTAAAAATTACATCCTGCTGTATAAGAGTGGGTCAGATTGTTTCTGGGGTCAATCTGGCAGGACTTAAAAGCAGCAGTAGTGGGTTCCCCTCACTCTTTCTTGATAATGATGATTGATGAGGCCCTCCTATCCCCTCTGGCGTTATCCAGTGGTCAGATATAGACCACGTGGAGGTTCCAGATTTATAAAAAGTACATGCGATGGAAATACCATAAGCTAAATGAACAGGTGGACTAGTAGGTACTTAGGTGTTATAAACCCCTGTCCTTAATAATTAAGTACTAATTATTAGTACTTAATAATAAGTAGTACTAATTATTAGTACTTAATAATAAGTAGTACTAATTATTAGTACTTAATAATAAGTAGTACTAATTATTAGTACTTAATAATAAGTAGTACTAATTATTAGTACTTAATAATAAGTAGTACTAATTATTAGTACTTAATAATAAGTAGTACTAATTATTAGTACTTAATAATATTATTAGTACTTAATAATTAGTACTAATTATTAGTACTTAATAATAATTAGTACTAATTATTAGTGCTTAATAATAATTAGTACTAATTATTAGTACTTAATAATAATAATTAGTACTAATTATTAGTACTTAATAATAATAATAATTATTAATAATAATAATAATAATAATAATAATAATAATTAGTACTAATTATTAGTACTTAATAATAATTAGTACTAATTATTAGTACTTAATAATTATTAGTACTTAATAGTAATTAGTACTAATTATTAGTACTTAATAATAATAATTAGTACTAATTATTAGTACTTAATAATAAGTAGTACTAATTATTAGTACTTAATAATAAGTAGTACTAATTATTAGTACAGCATTCCAGCAAAACCAGGCACATCCCAAGTAGTCCATCCTACGCTCATAGAGTGTGGGTAACGCCAGAGGAGATAGGAGGGCCTGATGCATCATCAAGAAATAGTGAGGGAAATCCACTACGGCCGCTTCTATTAAAGAGGTCCATGAGTCAAAAATTTTTCGATTTTGAAAAATGTTTTTGTTTTTGTAAAATTCTGGAGGTTTTCCCAGACATTTTGGTATATACAAGTATTAAATTTAAGCAGTGGAAAACAGAAATATGAGTTGTCAAAGAATGAGGAGCCAAACACTGTTTCAGGGGACATTGAATTTTCTATTGTTGTGTTGTGTGTGTGTTTCAGGCGACAGCTGTATCCCACTCCACGAGCTGTTCTGTCGTGAGGGGAGTCGTTTTGCCCCTACAATTCCGTTCTTATGAAGTGAACGTCGCCCGCCAAGCCTGTCTGATGTGCAGTCAAAAGACCATACAGACAGCATATCATTTCGTCGCCCAATGCTCTGCCTACTCCGCATTGGACTTAAGTGCTTCAACGTTCCGGTGCTGTCCAGAGACATGAGATTGTTGGAAGACGCTGATATTGGTGTTGCGAGATTGTGCAGGATTGCCTGGCAGTTGAGATTTAAGGCCATTTATGAGTATTACTTGCAGTAAAAGCCAAATCCAGATTTTCCCATGTATTTATATTTTATTTAAGTAATAAAAAGTGCTTCAAATATATAAAATACCTACCTATAATAGATAAAACGTTCTATCTGGCGATCCAATTGGATCAAGAACATCATGGCTCTCGAAAACTGTATGTAAAATGTATATTTTGTTATAATAAAGTATGTTTTCATTCATTTATTTATTCATTCATTCCTTGGAAATGAGGTATTCATTCCTCTTGTCAGATTCTGCTCTCCTGATACCTTTTAAGGGCTTGAAACTGAAAATACTGCCCAACATCGTTGGAAACGAGGGGCCAGGTGAGCTCTTGTCAGATTCTGCCCACCTAATACTTCGTAAGGGTTTGAAACTGAAAATAACGCCCAACTTCCTCAGAAATGAGGTTCCAGGCGAGCTCTTGTCTGATTATGCCCTCCTGATACCTTTTAAGGGTTTGAAACCGCAAATTCGGCCCATCTTCCTTCAGAAATGAGGTTCCAGGCGAGCTCTTGTCAGATTATGCCCTCCTGATACCTTTTAAGGGTTTGAAACCGCAAATTCGGCCCATCTTCCTTCAGAAATGAGGTTCCAGGCGAGCTCTTGTCAGATTATGCCCTCCTGATACCTTTTAAGGGTTTGAAACCGCAAATTCGGCCCATTTTCCTTCAGAAATGAGGTTCCAGGCGAGCTCTTGTCAGATTATGCCCTCCTGATACCTTTTAAGGGTTTGAAACCGAAAATTCGGCCCATTTTCCTTCAGAAATGAGGTTCCAGGCGAGCTCTTGTCAGATTATGCCCTCCTGATACCTTTTAAGGGTTTGAAACCGAAAATTCGGCCCATCTTCCTTCAGAAATGAGGTTCCAGGCGAGCTCTTGTCAGATTATGCCCTCCTGATACCTTTTAAGGGTTTGAAACCGCAAATTCGGCCCATTTTCCTTCAGAAATGAGGTTCCAGGCGAGCTCTTGTCAGATTATGCCCTCCTGATACCTTTTAAGGGTTTGAAATTTTCCTTCAGAAATGAGGTTCCATGCGAGCTCTTGTCATATTATGCCCTCCTGATACCTTTTAAGGGTTTGAAACCGCAAATTCGGCCCATCTTCCTTCAGAAATGAGGTTCCAGGTGAGTTCTTGACAGATTCTGCCCACCTGATACCTTTTAAGGGTTTGAAAGTGAAAATACTCCACAACTTCCTTTTACATTTTTATTTCAAGGCTTTATTTTTATATCACAATTTAGTTTTTACATAACAAATACGTGATACTATTCTGACATGATGTTAACTTAATCAAAACATACAAACGTGAGCAATTTTGTATATATACTGATAGTTTGGCGTCCCTACGTAATCACTGGACACTGTAACACTATAACTAGGTTCACAACACTAATTCATGTGGTTTTTTTCCTTTTCAACCTTCTATCAAGGTGTTCGACGTCGAGAAGACGGACGGCCTCTTCGTTGACATGCCCCTGTAGCTTCTGTTGATGGGCTGCAGCAAGTCGGTGTATTTTGGTTTGAACCAAATCCAATCCAAGATCAAGGTGGAGGTTCTCATTTCTCACTTACCAGGGAGAATTAACTACGTCCCTGAGTACTTTATTTTGCAATTTTGAATTATTGCAATATTGCTCTTGCCTGCACAGCCCCATAGCTGGCATAAGTCCATCCAGGCTTGAGGACTTGTTTGTAGAGCATAAGATTGCTCTCAATTAGCAAGACTGAGCGTCGTCACATGAGCCAGTAAATTTTTCTACTTTTACAGGCTTAGTTCGTTTTTCTTTTTTTTCACGTGTGATTTCCACCACAACTTTGCATCGAGCGTCATCCCCATGTATTTTGCCTCGTTGGCGTACAGGATGATTTCACCATTGAGAAAAGTTAGTTCACGGTTAGTGAAGTCCACATGTATCGACTTGGTCTCGTTCATTTTAATCCTCCATGGTTCGATTTAGTAACAGATTCGTTGTTGTCTTGGCCGATGGTTACGATGGCAGGGTCATCAGCAAAGGTAGCTCTTAGGTTATTGTCAACTTCTGGAAGGTCATCAGTGTATAGCTGAGGTATAGCAGTGGTCCCAAAACACTGAATTGTGGCGCCCCTTCATTAATTTCTTCGGGCTCGGAATAGGCATCATCTTGTTATTCTGAAAAATCTGTTTGAGAGGTACAAAAAAAATTATTTCTGCGTATTGTAACAGCAGCGCTTGGCTGATTTTGAGTGTTAATCCTTCATGCCATACTTTTTCGAAGGCTTGGGTTACATCAAGGAAAATAGCAGAACAAACTTTTTTATTTTCCAAACTTTCTTGTATGATAATCATCAGTCTATGCACTTGTGGTTGAATGCTTCTGTCTACATCCGAATTGATGGTTGGGTAGGTATCACATTCCTTTGTTCAATGATTGGGATTATTCTCTTCTGTAACAGTTTTCCAAATAACTTAGGTAATGCTGGCAACAATGAAATTGGCCTGTACGATGTCCTCTCAGTGGCTGATTTTCCTGGCTTAGGTATCATGATTACCTCGGCAATTTTCGACAGTTGTGGCCCGTACCGTAGCCTGAATGAAGAGTTTATTATTTGTATAATTTTTACAAGAGCCTTACGCGGTAGATTTCTCAACACTTGGCCAGTGATGAGATCGTAAAACGGTGTTTTTTTGGGTTTATTTCTGTTTTAATGAGTTTTGTTATCTTCCTCACTGTACATCGGGTACAGATGTTCCTCTGTTCCCGGGAACAATTGCGAGTAAAAGGGAAGGGTTCCGTCTTGGCCTCACTGCCAACGGTCTGAAAACAGTCAGTTGGCGGCAGTCCCAAGTCGTTCACCCATCAGTAGTGGCTGAAAGAATCTGACAGATACACCGCGCTTATCCACGTAATATTCTACAAGTTTCTAATAATGTGATTATTTAAGCAATAATATATTTTACACTGTCCTAAAGGATAGGCCTACATGATAACACTGTGAAAAGTAACTTTTTTTGCACTTAAACCCAAAATATATCTATCAGATACCGCGCGTATTCACGGTACTTGTGTTTTCTAAGAAGTTTGTTTTTCTTTTATTTTTACAGGAGAATGGCATCCCATCGCCGGATTTATGATTCGACGAATGAGAAAGAGGCTGAAGACCTCTGGGCTGCTCTTTCAGAGAAAAATGAAGACGACCTGCCATAAATTTCTTTGTTTGCAGCATAGCATGTCGATCTGTGATAAATACCACCGAGCAAATGCATCTATGTTATTTGAAATTTGATAGTTCCTACAGGAAACACCCAGTATACGGACTAAGTTACTCGCGACGAAGTTGTGGAAACCCATTTCAAATAAAATAAAAACGGAGTAAGATGGAACGTTGTCTATATTTCCACGAAAGTAAAGAGTTAAACTGTTGAATCGATTTCGACGGTTAGGTCATCATCAGTAATAAAAGTAGTAGTAGCTCATCATCAGTAGTAAAAGTTCATGTTTGTTACTGATGATGAAATAACCGTCGAAATCGATTTAACAGTTTAACTCTGTACTTTCGTGGAAATATAGACAACGTTCCATCTTACTCCGTTTTTGTTTTATTTGAACACCCAGTATTATTTTCTTGTCGAAAGATCTCAGCTTTTTTCTCCCAGGGGATCTTACCAATATTTTTTCTTTGTGAATTTATATTGTATTTATTTACATTATATTCCCTAGTTTTAGTTGATACAATGCGTTCCTAGTTCACTACTCCTCATTCCACCGAATCGGAGCTGATTTCGAAGGTCTTTTCTGAGCCTTTTCACCCTATTTTCATATGGTACTCAAGTTTTTAAAAATAGTGGATTTGTTTCATGTTGCATTATTACTATATTTCGAATTGAAACCTTGGCCGTCATTGCTCTATGTTCAAATACATTTTTTTTTTCAAACATTTCAATTTTTTATTGAATCATCCGTCATTGCAATATGTTCAATTACATTTTTTGAACATTTCAATTTTTCTTTTTAGTTGTACTCTCTCAATATTTGGGCAATTTATTGACGAAAAGTGAAGGTGTTCTATGTTTCTAATCAATAAAATCTTGGGCATATGCTATATTTTCTGGTCATTTTCATTTATTACACCTCGCAATGGCAACTCTATCTCTCAGATACACCGCGCGTATCGAGGGTACTCCTGGACCCTCCTGGTCTTCAAGGGTTAAATTAGAACAATCTACCCAACTCTGATACAGCAAGATCCAACATGAACGGAATTGTTGTCTGCCATTGAGGATTAAGTGGAGGGGAGATCTGAGTTTTGACAGTTGTTCCCTTTTTTCACGGACGATTTTTGCATATTTCAGAGATATTAATTTTTTTGAGGAATTATTTATATCAGTTTTTTAACAATCGATTCGACCCGCTAGAGCAAAACCATCATACTTGATAAATTCCTGTTTTAGCATAGTGATATAAAACCATTTATTTGAACAATCAAGTTACAATGTATTGATTGATTAAATAAATTATCGGCGGCTACCTGCCGAAAATGCAATAAATTAATAAAAACGTAGTGAGTAGGTGTTAGTCCAAATTCTAAAGACGTCTGCACTAATTCAACAAAAGCAATTTTACGTCACATGCCAATCTAGACTACGAAATTCAAATTTTACCTACCATAACGTACCTACTTGAAAATCATTAGCTACTAATTTGAAATAATGTGAACTGGGTATATGTTGTGAATAGCTCTCCTGTGGTATTATACTGGTCTTACGGTTAGTTAGTGATGCAAAACCAATAAGAATGCTGCCTTATTCTTGTAGATTTCGAATCCAATTAGAGATATGTTACAAATATATCACTATAGTTGCGCTATACCGAAGGTAGTAGGTATTGATTGTTGCTTGGGATTGAATATCTCGATTTCTCTGGCTTGACCAGATTTACGAAATTTAACTAAAAAATTCGACATTGATCCAAGATATGCCAATAATCTTAACATTTTGATCAATAAACTTTAAGGGATAAAACGTAACGATTAAACTATTAAAAACCGAAATTCCTAAAAACGTTCGGAATAAGAGGGTAGTTTTTTGTCAGGATAGAAATAATTTCCCTTAATCGAATGATACCAATTTGATTGCTTTACGATCATCCGTTCGCTCTCAAATCTCAAATCTGTCTTTAAACGCAAGAATGGATGCTAAAAAATGACTGGAGACAGACCCATTGCTACATGGATGCTATAAGCATATACTAGCCATATTGCTGCCTCAGACGGAGTTTATCATAACCTATTTATACAGCAAGGAGCGTTACAAGTGAAGCGTGTGTAGATGTATTTATTATTTTATCCAGTAAAATTTTAGTTGTTCTTTTTGTGGATTTCTGCGTATTAATTTGTTTAATCTCGAAATTAGTTTTTAGTTATTAGTATTCAGTGTCACCATATTCATATTCTAAAGCAAAATTGTACACATTCGAGTCTAAACACGAAATGACGAAGATTGCCGGCAAACCAATGGATTGTCAGACAGCATACTCGTATACGCACACGTGTATGTGACAAGAATTCGAAATTTAGCGACCAATTTCAAACTATCCTTGTTTGAGCAAATCAACACAGTACTGTCAGGTGCACAAATAAAGAAGACTTAATGTTGTTCGCAAAAGCGGGAAAAATTATTTTTTCGTCTACAGCTAAGAAGAAACCTAAGATCTAAAAATTAGATCTAAAGTCTTAGATGTAAGATCCAAGATCTAAAAGTGGGTGAGAGCTGCACAATAACTATAGTGAACAATCGAACTTCAAGGTTTTTATAAAGAAAACCGTTAATTCAATATTGTGCATAGATATCTAAGACAAATCCGTAATTATCATAAAATATGTTTCAAGGTATAATCAAAGAGCTAATCGGGTAAGGGCTTATCGGTGGGTACACGTGACAGCTTACTGCAGACTCGCTATTTTTAAGACTGTTTTTCAACTATTGGGTAACTCCCTTTAAGAAAGTGTCTTTATACACAACAGTATTAATGAATAAGTGCAGTTATTAAAAAAGTTCTAATTTGTTTAATAGTAACCAATCAAAACTACAGTGATTTCAACAAAACTATGATTGGTAGAGTGTATGAATAATGGGCAGGCAGAACTGGATCAAACTGTGATACTAGATTTTTCTAATCTAAGATATTAAAATCTAGCGTTCCACTTCACTATGACGCTAGAGAGTTCATGCTTCTTATGCTCGTTGACCTCCCAGTGATCTGAAGTTTAGCGAAGATGCTACAAATGTGGGCTGAAGACAGCACTGAGAGGCCGTGAAAATGAACATTGAAAACGGCGCTTCTCGCAGCCCATCCCCACCACTACCACTGAAAGGGGTAACTTGAAGAAGGTTTCAATGTTAAGAGGTTAGTCGCTTGTTGCAAAAGTTAATCGGTTGATTGGAAGAAGACTGGGTATTATTACTCTCGTCCCTGGGGCTGAGGGCGATTAATTGAAAAGACACAAACAAATGTGATGAAATGTGATGTGTGATGTGATTTGTGTGTACAGTTAACTCACAAATGTGATGTGCAATGCAAGTTATGTACTCGTTGTACATCAGTTTTGGGGGATCCTCCTCACTTATGGTACCACCACTGTATTAGAGGATAGAGTACCAAAACGTTTCCTCCTTTGGCGAAATGGAAGTTGAGTTAAACGACAAAATCTGACGAATAGGTGCCAACGATGGACAAGACAGCATGAAGTTGGAGGTAGGAGCAAGGGCTGTGAGCCTTTTTTGAACAGGTATGAAAGAAGCGTGATAAGAGTATGCACCCCAACCATTAGCACAACAGTAATTCCAAAACAAGGAAAAAACTAAGTTTATTTTTAAAAAATTGTGTTCTTCTTGACATGGGGTCCCACATTGTCGTCGTGGATGATTTAGTGTGTAACCCTGTGATGTATACTACATTAAGTTAGCATATTCTCAGATTTTTCTTCGCCTTACAGCCAAACCTTCACATCATAAGAAGCAAGAACTCTCTTCTATCTATTTGATCAAATAATACATTTGTTAAAATGCTACTATCTTCTGGATTACTATCTTACTTCAAATACGTTAAGGACACTCCCCACGCTCTTCGATACGGTTAAACAAGTTCGACACTGCAAAGTTTAATAAATTAATTTGCGTGTAAGCAATGTCGTTTAATAATTGCGGCGGAAATCAAGCAAAGATGTTCGTTTAGATTGTAGAATAGTTACTGGTTAAGGTTGGTGTTTTGTGTTGAACAATGGATTGACTATGGCGGAACTGAAAGGTTCAAATGCATATCCATATTGTTTTCATGTCGTACAATATGAATTATTGGCAAGATCAGGTCTAAACAGACTTTTTGGGCTCTCCCCTAACCAATCACTTGTCGAGAAATACGAGAAAGAAAATATAATAATGGACAAACTGTAAATACACTGCGATCCAATAAAAATTGTTAACAGACAGACCTCAAGGTTTGTTTTATCTCTGGATCTTAAAAAGGCATCCTAGACCATGTTTAAAAGCAAAATGCAGTAAAAATCATGATCCGCATTCTTACAGGATACTAAATATTATGGACAGTGTTCGACTGATCCCAAAAAGTGTACTTCTCCATGCAAAAGGGCAGGTAGAAATAGGCTATTTCACTAAAAAAGTTAGGACCTGCTGACCTCAGGTTACTAGGGAACCAACTTTTTCTACCATCTTGATATATACAGTGTTGACACTACTGATAAGCGTAATCACCTGATCCCTTATCGATATCAGGCAATCTGTAATCGTTAGTAGGGTCTGTATGTGCTATGAATGTGAAAGCAAGCCTCACCATGTGTTCTGAAGAGCAAAACAGGTGGTTGGCCACATTGAACAGTGATGGCAAACATCCACTATAATCACATTCTCCATAACCAGCTGACCAGTGATTGATTTATATTCACTAATATTTCATTGCTGCAGCGTGGACGTTGAGCCATATTGGCCAGAGATGGGCAAGAGATAATTCCAGTGTTAAGGACTGGATGACTATCAAAGCTCTTCTTTTATGGTTACATTTAATAAATTTTAATCCTAAAATGTAATTATTTATTGTTAAATCAATAAGGTACTGTAGGACCCAGACTCATATTCATAATTTTCAGCCTAGATTCTTTTAAAGCAATTACTAACAGTGGAGCAACTCCGTTGCTTTCATAACCACATTACAATTTATCACATCTATTTGATAAGCTCCCCACTGCAAAACTGGACAGTTTTTATTAGTTCTGAAACAATATCCCCATTACAGTCTCAAAGTCTTGGTTTTTCATTATACGAGAAATCCATTGTTCAAATCTAATTGGTTCAATTTACGGTTTAGAAACAAAAATTGGCAGGAGCATGTAATGTAACTTGGTTATCGATTCATAAAGGGAAATTTGATGGAGGGTGGGGGTAATTTCTTTTCAGTTTTCTTCCAATTGTTGTCACTTACCTGCGACGACAACGACGTTTTATCAGGAGAGGCAACCACGTGATTTGGAGACTTCTGTAAAAACATTTTTCATTCCACAATTAAGCACATCGTCCCAAAATTGACACACAACAACCGCAAAAAAAAAATTCACAAATCACAAGACTCCACACAATAAAAACACGGCCAAATTAGTAAAGAACATACAAGTTTTTAGTACCTGCCAAATATAGTATTTTAAGCAAAAAAAAAAAAAAATTGTAACCAGATTTATTGGGGGGAAAGAGTTAGTGATTTAGCTGTGAAACCCTCGCGTAAAACGTTCAATTTTTTAATTATCGAGTTCATTTCTGATGGCCAATAATTATTAGTTACAAAAGCGTTAGGCAGTTTTAATGAATCAGTTGGAATAAGTGATTTACAAATTGTAAGAAGCATAATTTTTCTCCTTTTTCCTGTTAATTTCAAATAATTAGTTGATAACCTGAAGAATCGGATATTTAAACAACCGTTGATTACGATATTCAGTGAATTGAATGAAATTTGAATAGGGACTTAGATCAACAAGTTCTGTGTTTTCTTTTATTTAAAGAACATTTAAAATTAACATCAGAATTCTCGGAGTACATCTAGTAGAAGGAAGGTCGATGAATCGGAAAATAGACCGTTTTTCCAAATAGGCTCGAATGTTGTTAAACCCATAATACGCTAGTTTCCTCAAGTTTATTAGTCTGAATGATCACAACTATTACCTTTGTTTGTTTGGCCGTTGAATCCAAATAGGAAATCGGGTTTTTAAAAGTGGCTTTTCGTTTCAGAGAAAAATTGATGGTAATGGGATGAAAAAGTTGCATTAGATTATTTTTACCAAGTTTAAACGAGGTTGATGCATAAACACAAAGCTAAACAATTAAAATCCATGTTTTTCACACCTAAAACAACTTTTACTGATTTAAATGATATTATGTATAACGGGGTTCACCAGGTCCAAATGTTGTTTGGGTCGGAAGGGGTTGAGGCTTAGAAGGAGTTAAAGGATAAGTAATTTCGTGGCCGCGCAGACAGATTACTTTCTGGACTAGTACGTAACTAATTTTTTGAGGATTTCGTAAGAGTTCAGCGATCTAAATTTAAGGAATACTCTTATCAATTGGTGTCAAAAGGGATCAATTGGTGGGGGAACATCAGGAATGGAAAAGAACTAATCACCTGATCTCTGATATTACTGCACTCTGTTAGGCACGTGCCTTTAAAAACACCATCTGAACTAAGCTTCAAACTCAAAATTATGTAAAAAATGATTAGAACACGCAGCGAAAACTAAGAACAAATACTAACCGGTATGTTTCACATTAAGATAATAAAATCACTCATTGTACTTACATAATTGAAGAAAGCACAATGCATTTGGTACATCACATGGATGTACTCATTGTAACAATGAAAATCTATGAACTACATTGAGAAAAATCAGAATAAAAAAGAGATTTAAAACGTTTTCAATCAGTTGGAACTCAAAGTACGACTGTTCAAATTACAGAATCCATAAAATCTTATAGTTGGATCTTAGCGCAAAATGGACATCATTTGATGGGAGTATTTGAACATTCACGTCAGTTGATGACTTGAAGAACGATTCTTTATGGAAAGCAACCCACGATAGACTGGCATCGCAGGCATTTTATTGATTAGTTTCGTTGGATTTAGAAGGAGAGACATCTGATTAATACAGATTTCATCATTACGGAGCTCCAACAGAATAATCTGTCACTTTAACTGTACTTGGCAAAAGAATCATATCACCTGATCAACTAAGCAGGAATTACACACACAAAACGGTACAGTATAATGCAATGTTAGATTGTTAGTGTGTTAGTGGACTTACACCCAGATCTGGTGAAGAGTCACCTGGTGTGGACTTTGAGTCATTGAGTGGACACACCAGCTCTTCCTCGTCTTCGTATTTGCTCTTCTTACGCTTCAGCGTGAACTGTGATTTTTTTGGCACCTGCAAACATATTGATGTGATTTCATTATTCAATTATAGTGAGCTCCTACTCATGAATTCATTGGGTGGTGCAAATAAACATAACCTAGAGATTCCCTTCAGCTGGTGTATGGGACAGCCGTGCAATCTCAAGCCTAGAAGTCATATTTCTGAGTTCTCCTACAAAATTCTGGGTTCTAATCAGTGGCGGCCTTTGACGCCAAGTTGTAGGGGACCTGTAGACTTTCCCTGTCAAACATTTCGAAGCTCAGTATGGATTTGGAGCTCAAACCCTTAGTGAGTTGAAGTTGAAAACCAGTAGATCTACCAGAATTTTGGAAGAGTGGCAACACTGGACCAGGGGTACGGACTAAGGAAGGAGCCACCTAACATTCCCTAGGATAGCCGAGTTGTATCTGTTCCTCTGTCGATGAGTAATCATGGTGATCATATCAACACTTTGAAACCCAAGGCCATGAGGTTCCAAAGGCCCCTTAGGAGTTGAACGGTACAAGTACCAAATAAAACGCACAGCATGTCTGTGTTGAAGGTTTTCATTACACTCTCAGCACACAGAGATGAATAAAATCCTCCATTCCAGTCAATAAAACAATTACCGTAAGTAGGAACTATCTTTTTTCTCTTTGGACCCCCATTGACACTACCACATTATGTTCCATTTGCAGTTCTATTGTTTATAGGATATATTTTTTGACATCGGTACATCGTAAAAACGGTGGCTGACCTACAAAAAAGGACTTGATAATTACGAATGACAACACTTAACAACTCATTAACAGATTCTAAAGAACAAGACTGAGAATTTTTGTGCACTGCTCCATGAAATTATTATTAATTACATCTAAAAGTGTTTAATAAAGTACCATAGCAGATCAGATAATGTCTTCAAGGAACACTAGAGCCAGTCGTACATGATCAATCATACAATATCAACGAATTCTTGGATAACACAGGTCTGCAACCAAAAAACTGCATACGATTTTTTCATTGTTTCCCATGGATTTTTGCATGCTAAAACCGAAAAAAGTAATCAAAAAATTCCATCACGTCTAGTTTTCTCGCAAAACTGGTTTTTTGAATACCACATTCGGTGTTATTCAGCGTTAAACCTCAATTTGGTAGTTGCTTCCAAGTTGTCAATTTTATGAATTGCATGAATTTTTTCACTCTCATATTTAGTCTTGTCACTCCCAGGATTGAAGGGAGTGGGATATTTTTGAAGTAGGAGAAGCGTAAGGATGCCCAAAATCATGTCATAACACGTCGTTTATTTGATTTTCTGAAAAGTCAGGATACCTCGCTGTATGTAGTGCAAAAGGTTCTAGGGAATACGAAAGACCCTAACTACAAAACAATTGTGAATCGCATGTTGGCTGCCTACAAAGCTCAAGGATGCAACATAAGCCTAAAAGTTCATTTCCTACACTCCCATGTCGAATACTTTCCAGAAAACCTGGGAGCGTTTAGTGAAGACCAAGGAGAAAGATTTCACCAAGACATTCGGGATATGGAAAAACGCTACCAAGGACGATGGAACGTCAATATGCTAGCTGACTATTGTTGGATGCTCAAGAGGGATACGGACAATGCTGGAGCACGAAAACGTCTGCGACGAAGTATCAAAGAAAAAAAAAGATTCCACAAGCAAACTGAATGAAGTTTTTGAGCATTTTGTACTGAATAGTAAACAAATACTTTCTTTTATTTTGAGTTTATAGACAATACAAATTATGGTGTTTTTTCTACGTTTTCGTTTTTTATGTCCCCCTCTTCCCTAATTTGCAAGAAAACTGTACGTGATGGAGGAAAATAGCGGTCATTTTTGGATTCAGCACACCAAAAAACATAAAATTTAGCTAAAATATTCCATGCAACTGATCAAATGTTTTTTTGCAGACCTGTGTAATTTAATAATTGAGTGTTTCCTTTGAGCCAATATGGAGTAAAATCTTTGTATTATCAACAATCCATCTGCGCAGGTGAGTTTAAGGTGCAACTAAGGAGAATAAAGTTTAAAGTATTATTATTAGTGCGTCTATCGTACCTTGGCTTTCAGGCTGATAGTGAGAGGTATGTAGCCGAGCGTGGTCTCGGCTTCCCTTTTCCTCTGAATAACATCAGCACCGAGCAGCTCTTTGAAATGTGTGGCCAAATGCCTCCGCAGGAGAGTCTTCTCAGCTGGAATGGACAGGACACTCGCCAGCAGCGTTTCAGTAAATCTGTCTTCGTGAACCATCAGCCCACCGTGAACTCCTAGAAACAAAGTAGAGAATCATCCATCAATAATTACTTACATAGCTCACTTCCCTGCAGGAGAAAGACTGAAAAATGTCGCTTCCTCAATACGGCGAAAGGATTTGGAAATTTGTTAGTCTCACAATCAAAACGTCCACTCGCTTTTGACGTTTTACAGCTTTCTGTAAAATTTTGGTAACGTGTCTGAATATCGGTCAAAGGTAAAATTCTTGTCTACAGTTTGTGTTGAGTAAGCAAATGCATTCACATCGGTGGATTCTTAACAGATAATTAGCGATAACCTAGGTTTTTGAGTTCCGATGCTATGGCACCACTTTCTATCTCAAGATGCTCCTGAAAGTACAGGTAAACGTCGATTCACACAGATCCGTGGCGTGATCGGATCGTGATCCGTCCAGCGAGGACAGTGCCAGTGCAAATAGAGCTGACACCGTGCTCGTATCGTGATCCGGCACATTAGTTGAGGACGATATTTTTTGATTTCCACGGCCGGTTCTACGGTGGTTTTTCAACTTTCTTTCATCATGAATGACGAAAAACTGATAGAGTTGGTGCGAAACTATCCTGTGTTGGACGATCAGTCAAATGCCAAATACATGGACTCGGATTTCAAGAACACTATCTGGAGGAAATTAGGAGCAGAATTGAAATTGAATACGATTATTAATTTATGTTGTGCCTACTGTTAAATTTTGCTCTATCATCTATCAATTCCTTGTATAACATCGCGAATTCCTCTCTTTTCACCATGCTTGATGGACCCACTTCCGTTTCTTTTTCTGGTTTTTCTCGTGGTTTTCATCATGAAAAATCAAGGCGATCACAACAAGTTCATCATGTGAAAACAACATAGCCACGGCACGTTCGAAACATTGACCACTGTTAATAGCGATCACGGCCAGTGAAATCACCTGAGAGTCACATCACTGTCGCGGTACTGTCACGTCATGGGTGTGTGTGGATCGACCTTAAGAGGTTAATTAAAATCGGATCAAACACGTGGGAGCTGCTAGAGACGACAATCCCATTACCATCAGAAATTACAACAATCACAGAATTGTGTTGGCATGTAAATAGGTACTATTTTGCAAATGTTCAGCTGATTCACTCCCTTCCATGCCAATGATTGTACGAATTATCATTAAAACTATCATTATTTCGAATGGTAATCGACATAATGAACCAAATGTCACAAAACTCACCTGAGCCCCTCAGGTTAGGAGCATATTCAGCCAGGTCAACGACTCGTAGCCACTCCATAACCCTGTGATTCGTCCACAGCTCCACTTTGTCTTCAGTCTCATTTTCTGGGTCCGATCTCCTGATAAGGCAGTGGGGATCAAACTTTTCCTTTCGTAAAACCTGAAATTAGCATGAAATAGTGAGTTATGAAGGAGGATTGACTCATTCGGGTCTTTGATATGATATCTGTTAATGTCTGACAATAACAAACACTTCAACTCTTCTTAGTAGTAGTAGTAGATCGAAAATATCGTGTGATCAGGTCTAAATCGAAGATGAGGAATTAAGATTTCACTTATCAATTTCTCTTTGCAGTAGGTTGACATTATTTATCTTTGAAATTAATTTTTTCATTGAAGTTTTTATGAATATTACATTAAACTTGAAAATCAGAGAGTAACATAACAACTGAAGGCAGCTAGAGTTTGCACAAATGTGAAGTTAACTTACATGAATACCAGCTTTGATGCTAGCGACGTGCAGCGCAAGGTTGATATGCAGCCCTTGCAAATCGTCAAGGGACAACCTGTGCAAAACGCGGCCGTCCAACCGAGCGGACATGAACGCTCCTTTGTACTGGGGCAGGCCGATGTCGTCCAGCCAGCGTAAAACCCAGCCGGGCTCCAGGCGCCCAGCGCAGTCCAGCATGGGGTCCGCGGCGCTAGGCCCTCTTTCCGCCTCCAGAGCCAGATGAAGCTTCTTTCGCAGCATACCGTTCTGAAAGAGGGAAGAAATAAAATTGAGTATTCTAACTGAAATCGTGGATTGGAAGTCTGGGCGGCCGAGCAGTATTGCAGGAAAAACTGAGTTCATATCAACCACAACGAAATGGTGAATCTGTAGATGAAATGTAGAGCATACCGGTAGGCTGCAAAAGCACGCGAACAATTCCAACACATGGGTTTATTAATTAATTTTTTTTTTAAATACGTGATTGCTTGTGTCATTGACAGGTTTGTGGGTTCACTTTCAGGTTTGCGAATTGGGGTTATTTGCTATGGGTGAATTTCTACGAATCAGGAACCTATCCCAATTGATTTTGAGACAAAAGTTACTAGGAAATGACACTCCACTCAATTATGCCAATAATAACCTCAAAAAACCACATTTTTGGCACGTTTTGCGCGTTTTTGGCCCATGGCATGTATGAGTGTGAGGCGATGAGCTTGCTGAAGTTGGGACCAACAAGACCCCAAGTCGAGTCCGTATGTGGAAGACCTGTATACAATTTGTTTACTATGCGATCACAACGGCTTATTATTGAAAATAAACCAAAAGCAGGCACATATGGACGATGATAATAAATGTATTAAGGAAATAATCATTAGGCATAACTAATTATATAATAATCATTAGGCATAACTAATTATATTGAATGCAGTTCTATGAATACAATTATAGGTAGGTACTTGTTTGTTAACGGCCCAGTCAATGAAAGAGGAGCAAGGTTTGAATTTTCGGGAAGCAAGGGCTGTACTTTTCTAACTAACGTCCATTCTCATTCGTCTACCTCAAGGAGCTATTTTAGTCCCTTAAATCTTTGTTTGAGGCATTTCCGGAAGAATGAGGGTCTAGAGGAATGAACCAAAAGAACGATATATTCTGATTATGCTGCAAGCAGCAGAGTTAGAGCCAAACACGATGGTATCAGACCCAGAACATCCTGGTCATGTTAGTGGTGAGGTGTGGATGACATACTTAGTGCATGATCATTGTTATAATAGTTCTGTTCCGATTATGGGAACTGGCTCCGTTCCGAAGAACACTAAGGTAACTGACCGCAATTCAGCCTCCTGATACAACTGACACAAACTTCCCTCATGTTAACACTTTTTCTTATTGTGCATATATCAAATAATCATTATTCATATATTTATGTAGTTTACTATCCCTTCCTACCCCTTTGGTATCTCTTAAACTTTAATTGAATTATATTCAGAGCCTACAGGGGCGATGATGATAAACCCAAACCCATAAAACAATAACATTTTAAAAATCCCTGGACTAAAGCTAGTGAAACAAGACTGGCCTTGCCCTACCAGGCTCTGGTTGGAATGCAGTTCGGAGGGGACATTGACCAACCATAGGGACATGAGCATCAGCTCCAAGATCACACAATATACAATTGTATTATACGAGGCACATGAGACATTTTCAGTTTGAACTGAGGCAGGAGTACGCAAGTGACCGATCAGAGAGCTCGAAAAAACCAAACAAGGAGCATTCTGATTCTTTTGCTCCCAGCTTGGAGCACCCCAGATGTATTTTGACCTTACCATTTCGGTATCAGTGCATTCTAACTGCTCAGTTATTGAAGTTATTTATAAGTAACCTTTTTACATTAAACGAGCATTGTTTTCAGACAATCATCAGAAAGATGTGTGTGTTGTGAACAATCACCCAAGACGAGCAGAGTTTTGCCACTTGTTTGTAAACCTCGAGATCTTTAACTATGTGCGGAAAAGTGATGAATCTTCAAGGGAATTCGTGTTCATCGTGCATAAAGAGTAAACGGCATATCGGCGAGAGAACGAATGACCAGTGGTACCTACTACGTCATTCAGAAGTTTTTGAGGCATATACCTGTTGGCGTCTTTATTATTTTGTGTTGATTGCCTTTTTATTTGGCTAAGAAAAGCATAGCCTCTGGCAATCCCTGTGTACCGCCAACATTTCAGGGGAAGACCCACCATTGATTCAGTACACCCCTACATCAAATCAATCAGAGATTCCTCTGCTTACACTTCTCTTTGGATTGTCATTTAAAGAGATTTGTATTGAATTACCAACTGACTAAAGTACGTACCCGATTTTACAACCCTTCACCTTAAAAATATAAATATTTTTTACAGAGATATAAGAAATTAAACTACGACATTCCCTTCAGATTATCCCATCGTGCAATGTATGAAGACCAGTCATGAAACCATGAAAACTCCCCATTATCCAGAAAACAAAGAGTTTTTAGATAATATACAGTCTATTTTAACAAAGTTAAAGAGTTACAGACGTTAAGTACCGTTAATATAACGTTCTTCATTGTTCTGTTCCATTCTAACAACTATGTGTTTTTTGTGGACACGGGTAACCACAATTTCGTTGCGAGTGATTTAATGCTGCCTCATTATTACAGGTATGCTCTGCTCTATAAAGGGTTAATCGTCCGAATACTCACTTTAACGTTGAGTTCTTTGTCGATTTCGTGGGGAGTCGCAGTGAGGAGCATCTGCCCCGACTTGACCCATCTTCTCGCCTCTGGAACCGAGCTGTCGAGCCCCATCTCTTTAAGCCACTCGCAGATATTCTCCGACGACCAATCACTGAACGGTTTGTCGTTTCTAAAGAACAAAACAAATCATACACATTCAGCACGCTGTACAGAGGTATAAATATTGGGATGTGTTAGGTAGAAACAATAAACAAAGAAAAAGCAGCAGTAATATGATGAAAGGTGACAAAGGTGGATACTTGGACAAAGTCAATGCCTCCAATCAATACTTGAGTAATCAATCTCAGTAAAGGAATTGACAAGCGGGAACTTCACTCGCTCGTTCAAATAATGTTTATCTAAGTGGAGGAACATCATAACGAAACACATAAGTTTACATACTTATTTTCAACTATAATACGATCATTGATCCTAATTACTCAACTTGGTTGGATCCTAAAGTATGGTAAGTAGTCAGTGTACATCACCACGGCAAGATGCTTTTCTCAAACTGCTGAGCTCAGGAGTGACACTGTATTATTTATCCAATTTCAATGCAGTTAGTTTTCTATGGAATAATTTCACCTATACAGAAGTTTGATAGAGACAACAGTGTGACTGCAAAGATGATCACAATGTTGGAAAGGTCTGAGTTCAAACACTTCTTTTATAGTTTATGCCTTACCTTCCAAAAATCTACCTTCATCCATCATTATCCCATAAATATTGTGTAAGTATAGGAACTAAAATATCCTAGAAGCTTTAAACAGCATACAATTGAGTCCTCATTCCATATTTCTACTAGCATCTTACATTCTCAATTGAAATTTTCAAATAAATCAATAGCTCAATTTTAAAATATTGTACAAATAATTAATATTTAAATTTAAAAAATGATTAATTAATGAAACCAAACTCCACGACATTGTTGAATGAGAAGCGATCAGTACGTGTAGGTAATTCGTTATCATTAAAATGACTTATGTATAAGAATAAATAAATGTGAGATAGTGAAAGTAGGAAAATTATTACATTTCCCTCATACTAAAATGTGAAAAATATCGTACATTGTTCAGCTGCATGCAGATAAATAGTAAGCATAACGAATAATATGCTACCAGACAGATGGCTAATTTGTAGCAATTAATAAGCACAATTCACGTTGTAATCAAAAGACTAATGGAATCTGACAACAGCTATAAAATCAAATACTTCTATAAAAAAATAAGAACTATTAAGTAAGTAGGTGGGAAAAACGAGTATTTACAAAAAGATTTGGCAGAAACATTTTGACGACAATTACATGCTCATGAACTCCATTGACAACCACATAGGAAATATGATTCACTTTGAAAAAAGATGAGAATGGACAACGAAAAACATTGAATTGAGACTTATAAGGCAAGCCAATCACGGGAAGGGGTTGTCCAGGATACAAACATTTACAAGGCTTCGGTGTGAATTTTCGAATTTGTGAGTTAGAGTTGAACAGTAATGTAAAATACTGGGTTTCATGCAATAAAAACTATAGACATTTGTAACATATCAAAAAGTAGAGGATTGGGGCGAACTCCGAAATAACTTCAACAGTATCTACTAAAAATCCTTCAGTTTTTTTTTTCAGTTCTGCGATTTCATCACGTGTGAGCAAGGCAATCAACAAAACGTTGTTCTAGGCTCTAAATTGATTTCAATTTTCTTAACTGAAACAGCAAGAAATAGTCGATGAAAGGGTGAATTTTAGACCATTGTGACAATAAGTTGTGGATTATTATTTCTCCATATCTCAAGAAATAACGGGTTACTGAATAATAATGCGGTTTCCTTGTAAATATGGATACGATGAAAATTAGGTCCGTACTTTGCGAAACGAATGAATAAATGCCGTGTCATGCCAACAAGGCAGATGCATAAAATAAATGAGTGAATGGTGATTTGTTTCAAGAATTACGAGGTCAGTTCCAGGGGAGCAGCTAGAGCCAGTGGCCTAGAGCTACAGTAAAATAATTTTAAAAAAATCGTCGGTTTAATGTGCGGTTCACTCCCCTGTTTCCAACCTTAAGGTTCTGGATCCAATCCCCACCCTCCACCATGCTGAGAATTAAGGGAATTACCGAAGTTGTCTGCCGATTCTATCGCCTATGGTTTCAAGTCTTCCAAGGGTCCTACACAATCGAGCTTGGAGTGCTGGGTATTTAAATAGAAGATGGGAAGCAGTTTCTTCCTCTTCGCCACAGAATCTGCACACAGGATCATCTGTGTAGGCTCCAATCTTGTTCAGATGTTTCCTGTAGGATCCAGGCCCTATCACCATTTCCACCGAGAGTTCCTTTTTCCTTCTAGCGAGATTAAGGACGGCCTTGGTTTTCCGAAAGTAGGGTACATTCATTACCAGTTTTTCATGTTTCTGTTCTGAGGTATTTCTGGCCATTCCGGCGAAGTGATTTTTACTGAGAATTTTGCTGTACCCAAGACTGGTTCCAGGCCCAACGAAATGCAATAGAATAGCTACCTTCTCAGTTAGTTACCGCTTACCTAGTTTGATTTTAAAACAAGTAGGCACATGGCAGAATTTATTTATGAAACCAGGACGACGCTAGTGGCACATAAGGAGATAACTACTCAGAGGTTACTTACAGTTTACCCTCAGCTTTTCCCTGATGCTCTTTGTACAAACATCTTATTAGATTAATGGAACCTTTTCATTAGTCTTCGCAGCATTGACTTCTGCTTACAGCCAATCAGCTTCATTAACAAACTCTTTGGAAAGCTATCAATATACCTCAACTCATCACCCCACCAAACTCTCCAACGATTTCTCCATCAACCACGTATGTGATCGATGTGGTATACAAACTCCGATTGTAAGGGATTGGGAGGAAGATAGGTACCTTAACACGAACTTTCTGCACCACAAAGAAATAGTTTAGTTCTAGGAGGACCGACGGAGCCACCGTCAACCGTAAGCGCCAGAAACTCTCTAATGTAAGACACATTACCTCCGACATCAAGGTCCTCGATCAGTTTACTCACTTTCCGTTCAGCAATTCACAACATACCAACTCTTCTTTAAGACATCTTCATAAAAACTCTCTGGCCCAATATCAACCAATAAAAACTTGTAACTCTAGCGATTTACATATCTACACATTCAAACACAGGACGAAAATACATATCATGCATATGCATCGAATGCCAACAGATCTACACAAATGTAGGAAGAAAAAATGGATATTTAAAAAAATACCTTATGCTACTGCAGCTAAAAGCTATTTGAAGACGCTTGAAAGAGGCTGAATCAAGCGAATGACTGCAACGTCCAAGTAATAAAAGCCAATCAAAAAGAAGAAAGAAGTTGAAAAAAGAGAAAGATTCTAAGATCAAGACTTCTGAGTTCTTAAATTGGACAAAGGTTTACTAAACAAGACGAAATAGTCAACTAATTTTTAACATTATAGGAAGAACTATCATGATCCAGTATCAACAAGAATTTAAAAAGAAGATTAATTAAAATTAAAGCTACCAACATCTAAAAGAGTACGTAAGAAATACTTCAGGAAAAAAATGTTTGCTCATTAACCTCATCAATAATGTGCACCTATCAAATACATTCAAAACACCTCTAGTTGTATATTAGAGAGAAAAATATCAACTTTTCGAAAATAAAATTATTATCGAGTGAACTTATTGAATGTATAGCAAACGTTGTAAGCTAGTACAGAAATGTACATGTTACAATGGCAGACGTATGAGAGCGACCCAGGTTTTAAATGATGAGATCTTTCTCGGAGGTTTCCAAAAATGTGCGTTAAAATAAAATTAAAATACGATACGATTGGGATAGCAGTTGTTACCGAGTGTCACCAAGCCTCAGACAAATGTGTTCGAAAACCCAAAATCCGGTTTCATCTGCTTTTGGTTTTAACAACTGAACTGAACCTAGCATTGTGTCTGAGTCAAGAACGTTAATGAATGATGTGGAACTTTCGAATGATTTGAGAAATGGAGAAATTGTCATATTTTCCAAGTTCTCTTAAGGATCTAAACAGATTGTTTGCCATCTTCTACCCCTTCTCCTATTTCACTCATCACTCACATGCTCAAGCATGGAAAAATTGCATAAGCCGTTAATAATTTTTGAGTAGGGGATACTTTCTGCAAGATAACACTTGGGAAAGTAACATTTAGATTTCGATAAGATCAATTACCTACATCAAAATGAATCAAATGCAATGATGAATGAATGCAAGACCCACTGTTGAAAACAGACGGTACTCACGTTTCTGTTTTTCTGTTTCTGCTATGATTGTATCTACTCTCTTGAACAACAAAAACGTTTTGAAGTACTTCCTGGATGTTTCACATTAAGTTGCTCGGATCACTAATTAAAGCCTCAATTCTAGAAAAGGATTTACTGAAAAACTGCATTCCACCAGAATTTACTGCCCTTGAGGCGGAAGCTCACGTGGAAAGGCTCGAAAAGCCGACTCAACGTGGTCTTAACAAAATAAGTTAGCACAGTATGCGTGCTTACTTCCTATCTTCTTGCTGTTACTCGCTGACAACAGTCTTGCCAAACCTATATTAATGTAGCAGTTATTTCGAATCATTTGAACTTCAAATTACCGTTCTTGATTACGTTCCAGTTGTTTGTAAACACCTTGATTCGATAGGCATCTGAAGCTACGTTAGGGCTCGAGGTGTTGTTCTATATATCTGCATAGCGAGAATGAGAATGAAGATCAAAAAGATCGCCCATACCAATAAACGAAGCCCTAACACGTTGTTAATTAAATTCAATCCTTGGCCCTCCAAACCAACGAAAAAATCTCATGGACGGTGTCTATTTAAATTGACAAAATGTGTCTTAAAAAAAGGTTAATTATTGGAAATGCTAAGACCTTGCGGCCGTTCATCAGGCCATATGGGCGCGGCCCATTATGTCACAAAGGCACAGCTCGTCAACCCACTATGGATTGGAAGTTTAACATTTTCTTTTAGTTTTCTAAATTTCATACGTATAGTTGAATTGGAACCCATACCACCTGGAATTTATGTACATTACCATACACCACTTTAACTATAAACTAACACTCTACAAGATTCAACAACCATGAAATGAGTAAGCACGGAAGATGCTCGACAGCAAATGCTATGATGGGAACATCACATCAAAGGTAAACAGGAAAAAAAAAACGCTCCCAGTTCGACTATTGGAAAGGTCAGCTAAATTCTAAATCGAGATTGACAATCGAGAAACATTAAAAACGGAGGAGACAAGTTTCGTGTTACCTGATTGCCTGGGTGTTTCCACAAAGTCGTGGTCCGGCTGTGGAGCGCACGCCGCCACGTGTGAACGGCTCATCGGACGGTATGTCGTCCAAATTGCCGGAGCCACTTCGCTTCATTCTGCAAAAGAGGATCGGAGAATCAGAATATATAAAATCCACTTACTGTAAATGAATGGTTGTAGTTTACCATTCATTATCAGAGACTGACTAGAAACTGACCAAAAAGATTGACTTAGAGGAGCAGAATCAAAGAACATACAAAAGATGTATGTACCACAACAATGTACAATACGATGCAAATTATTCCTCAAAGGCATCTTTATACAAACTCATTATTGGTTAAAGTACCTAAGACAATTTAAAAGAGAAAAACGAATCCATTGAACTTCAGCCTACACCTCTATCAGAAAGTCACTTTACAATTCACATCCGTGTTAAAATTAAAGCATGAACAGCTAGTTTTACTAAGCTTGACGTTTCTGCACGTTGTTCATTTGAGGTAATTAAGGGAGAAATGTGTAATTCTCATGTTTTATACCTAGGTTTTCCATTTTGATATCGTGACCAACAAAACATTAACCCTAACTTGCATTTCTCCTTTTTCTACAAATATTCTGAGTGATAAAATCAGGCCCTCAAATCACTGGGAAAATACAAAGACAAAATTATTAGTTGATTACTTTTCTTGAAAACCTGGAAAAACTGTGTGATGCCTGTACGCATCAAAACTCTTAAAGGCAACATGCGCCCCTAAGCATCTCCCAAATAATAGATATGCTTTTAATTGTTTTTTTTTTTTTTTTTTTAATGAATGAAAGTAGTTTGCCAATAAAAGCAATATTATTATTTCAATAAAAACTGAAGAAGCATTCTGAATTGTTTATGGGAATATTGGCTGCAATAAACCAGTATTCTAAAGCAGCAGAATATACGTAAAATTTAACCATTTGTTATTGCCTGCCATTTGTTAATAGCTGAAAGTTGTTGATGCCTGCAGGTATTTCTATGCAATGAAGGGTTAATTCTGGTGATTCAGCACAAATTCATGAATTAGGGACAATTGAATATGTTCCCTAAGGATGATTTATAAGGGAGTGTTCCAGCACACTGTGCTTACGTGCTCTCCCCCCTTGCAAGCAAGGAGGAAAATTCCTGGTAGAAACACCGCGAGAGACTGCTAAGCCCACAGATGAGGGCCCTGCATCAGAGATACAAGTATCTGTTTGCTCGAGGCACTAGAGGTGGGGCTGGGCGTTCTAGCTTGCCCTACCAAATGGTAGGGTTGGTGGGTGCCAGAGTTATCAGCGAGCCACATAACTCACAAGCCGGCACTATTTGGAAAGGCGAGTCTACCAGAAGAGCGCCTACCCCTCAGCTTTAAAGTTTAGCCTTCCAGCCTGTGTAGTCAACCACTGCCACCACAAAGCCAACCGCTTTCGGGGGCATCCCAGAAGCCAGATTGTAACAGCCACTTTATCCTCAACCCCACCGCAGTGAGATATGTTATTAGGGACAATTGGAACCTAAATATCCCCAAAAACTGTATTTTTGCAAAACTACATTTTGCACACACTTTGCTTGATTCCGTACGGTTTTGCGCACTCAAAAATTCAAGAGAATTCCACTACATTCAGGATCTTCTAAACAAAATTATAGTTCCCGTTTAAAATGCATAAAAAAATCAATCAAAAATCCATCTTTGAAGTCTATGCAAAAATAAGTTTGGGTTTGACTTTTTTGTTGCACGGATTTCATCAGGATTTAAGAAGATGCTGAATGAAAACGTAGATTCTGAAAAGTGATCAAACTTCCATTTCGACCCGCTGCAAGAGTTTGACCCACAGTAATATCCCATTTCTCCGATCTCCTTCTTTATATTCGTAGGTTAGGTTTGACAATGCCTCATTGCGAGGCATCCCAAATTCTTAACCACGCCTGCACGGTCGCAGACAGTCCTAAGTCTGTAAAAGTGGGAAAGAAAATTTGAGGTTTTTTGTTTCAGTCCGGGTGCACTATGCAAAACCCCAAAAAATCAAGCAAAAATCCATCTTTGAAATCTATGCAAAAATAAGTTTGGGTTTGACTTTTTTGTTGCCATTATTTGAGAAGATGTATGAAAACCTAATTCTGAACTAGTGAGAATTCCTCTACAATTATAATATTTAAGAACTTACTTAACCTAACTATGGCGTCCAAGAATCGCTAAAATTACAAATATTAACTTCGTCATGATAAAAACTTACTTTCCAAATATTTTCCGAATCCCTTTCGGCGCATTGGTCTGCATTGAAGGACTCGGCTCCTTCGAATAATTGTCGGGGTCGGTTTCGTTCATTTCGTTCATGACAGTCGTTTCTGTGTCAGCTGAAAGACCAATTCATAAACTCATGTTAGACATGTGATGCTGGAAGAAATATAAATATAAAATTGACAATAATAAAGGAATGTACAGGTTTACAGCAAATAGAGTTGCTGGGATGTTTTTTGACGCTATTTGAAATTTCCTGAAATATAGGTAGGTTTAAGGTTTTAAGAGAAAGCCAATAGAGAGAAGAAAAGGCCCAAAAGTCAATATAGGATCAGTGGTGGGTGAGGGTAGTGGGGTGACCACATTCATTTTGAAACTCTTATTTGGAGCATAAGTATTTATTTCCTTCATCTTAGAAACGTTTCGTCCTGCAGCGAGGACTTCTTCAGTCTATAACTTATTATGTCATAAGTACATTCAGAATCTAGGCTGTGACGTAGTGGTGCCACCACACATCTCTTCTGTTTGTTTGTTATTACTTGTAGCTTGTAAAATTGCTCCCTTATCCTTTCCCATACATACAAAGTGGTCATGATTAAGAACTTTGTTGGTCTCAACTGCGTTAATTGTAAAAAAATTATTATGAATAACAGCTCTTGCTTGCAGCTCTCCTCTCTCCCCTTTGTTATTCATAATAATTAAAAAAAAAAAAAAAAAATAATTAACGCAGTTGAGATCAACAAAGTTTTTAATCATGACCACCTAGTATGTATGGGAAAGGATGAGGGAGCAATTTTACAACTTCGCTTACCCGAGCTACAAGTAATAACAAACAAACAGAAGAGATGTGTGGTGGCACCACTACGTCACAGCCTAAATTCTGAATGTACTTATGACATAATAAGTTATAGACTGAAGAAGTCCTCGCTGCAGGACGAAACGTTTCTAAGATGAAGGAAATAAATACTTATGCTCCAAATAAGAGTTTCAATATAGGATCAGTTTTATTATCATGATCCACCCAAGCGTTTATCCATGAATTTAGAACTACAAGTACCTACCCAAATTTTACAACGTACAGTTACATATCAATGGAAATTTGCGAAAGAGTACCCTATAACCTAAATATGAAGGCGTAAAGGCAAGATATGGCAAGTCAAGCCCAGGGTAGTTTTGTTGAATTTACAACTTCTCATTCAGTGTACCTATTATCAAGGAATTGAAGCAAAAATAATGTAGAAACAGCCTCGAAGATCATTGAAGAGGCAGAAATATTATGTATACTCAGCGTAGCATTTAGCTTGAAATATTTAGTATAACATACAAAGAAACCAACCAACTTTTAAAATCCGAATTCATAAATCGATGGCAATACAAGAAATAACAACATCAAGTAAACTTGTACGTAAAGTTTTCATTTTCGCAAAAGGACATGAGAGAGTTCAAAATGCATAAATGCGCTCATGCAGTATTTGTCAAGCAACGAAAATTAATTTAAAGCGAAAAAAAGAATCGAATGCATTTTTCGTCATAAGTAAATGCAAGTAGCATTCGAATTTTAAGGGTTTAAAAGCGATCATCATTCAATTAATAACAAAGCCGAACTGGAATAAACAGTCCGAAAACAGTTATCGAATAGTTAAGAGATTTGCCATTTTTTAAAAACAGCGACATTTTCCTGTCTAATGACATAGAAATGCCAAACAAGTTAAGAAATCCGAGACTCCCAGAAAAGGAGATGCATTGTATCTGTATTGTATGGTAATCCGTCATAGAGGGTAATTTAATTATTGTTTTCAATCAAAATTTGTTGATTGCTGTTCTTTGTAAAAATCCTAAACAATGTGGGAGATGCTGCATCATTCTGGAATTTTTCACATTAGAAACGTACTTTGTCGGTCCAAGATGACAAGTAAGTGATATAACTCTTTGAAATATTCGTAAAAAAACATACTAGCATTAATGATATATCTATCCGAACGTAAAATGTAGGGATACAAAGATAAATCTGATTTTTTGTATAAACTCAAAATATTCTACAAGTAAAATACAATAAATATGTGAATTCTATTATGTACAAATATCTACAGGGCGTGTTACTGATTCGCAGGACTCTTTAATGGAAATATGGAGGACCTCATTAAAAAATACTATGTACAATTTAGAGGAAGAGAATAAATAAATTTGGTGGCACAAAGGCGTAGAAGAGCTATGTACAATGATGTGATGTCATGCAGTTCGAGAATAGTTTGTGAGTAGAATAATTTTCAAGTACCTACAGTCCTAACCTAAAGTTGTAGCTAAGCATAAATCAAGATACAAAAATGAAAATTGATTAAATAGCTGGGGTTTTGTTATGCTGATGTACGTTTGACCCATTTCAGCTAAATTGCTGGCATTTCATTCATGTTGTTTGTCAACATTCCGGTAGATAATAATTACTTATAGACGGAACAAAATTTCAAGAGGAAATTACTGCTAGCCCTAAAAAGAAAGAATTGAATTCATCATGAACTGTGGCCTCTACGCTTGGCCTATTAAAGCCAGGACGCCCGGAGTATGAGATGGACCCACCCATCATGACGGCTTCCGAAGCAGGCAGGCCTTTCGTTTGAGTTTGACAACTCATCCCAGGAAGAAACGTCGAGGTTTCATTGAGATGTTAATACCCAGAGAACCACAGAAACTACGAACATTATCCATGTCTGGTCCTCATGGAATGAAATGGGCAGATGTTAAAGAGAAGATGCAGTTCTTTGAGAGAAGGGTTGATCTGGTAGCCAGGGAAGTATAAGAAACTGGGGGTGGCGCAATGGTTGTGTCAGCAGGTGCCAGCTCATAAATAATAGATGACCATCAATGTTGAGTACCTTTGACTTGCACTAGGGACATCTTAAGCTGGGCATTCACTAGCGCTCCATCCAGCCGAATGGCGTGATACCACACCAAAATAGTTATGTGAGTGGGAAATACCGCCGCGATTTCGATGGAGCGTTCGGCCGGGTCGGATATCCTACCAGTCCAAAATCCACCGCGCCACGCCGTTCGGCGGGCCCGCCAAACTCAAGTGAATGGGGAATCCTCGCAGCCAACCGCGACGGGATTCACCATTCATTACCGCGCCAACGCTCCAAACGCGCCAAAAATCTTCGCCGTCCATCCCCTTGGCTAAAATCCGAGGATATCCTCGAGCCTTTTATGAGGGTTGATGCATTTCCTCATGCGAGCATCTTTTTTTACAATCAGGAGAGATACTGAACAAAATAGGAGGAGGTACGACTCCTCATCCATCCTCAAATAAGTCCTCCAATCAGCAGGTTCAAGTCCCAGTTCGTTCAATAAGTTCAAATGAGTAAACTGGACTCTCTTGAGCAGTCATTGTTTCACCCATTTACGTTTCGGTTTTTTCTTCTTGATGCAGAGGCAAATAGCTGCGTAGTATAGAAGCGAATTTTCGTCCATGATAACAGATTGTAGAAACGCGGAACAACACTATCAACATTGGAACGATGGCGTGGCGTGATAGTGAATGGGGTAGTAAATTTCCGACGTTTTCGCCGCGCCATGCCATTTGGAGCGCTAGTGAATGGCCAGCTTTAGAGTTTGTAGAACATCCGAAAATAAAGAACTTGGATATCTAAATCATACACAATAGACACTGCAACACAATTTTATACAAATTTTTGTTACAAAACTGAAACTCGGTTGAGTTTTTGCTCAACGAAAATCGGTGGAGAGCTCAGAATTTTTCACAGTCTGTATACAGGGTGTTTCATTTCGTGACGGTCACAGACCAGGAGAAGATTCTACGGAAAATTTCTGATCGAAAATGCCTCTTAGCAATTTTTTTTACACCCTTGGAAATGCGGGTTTTTTCAATTTTAAGATTTTTCTCGTTTTTTCGACCTTACAACATTAAAACGGCCATATCTCCCATATTTTGCGTGCGATTTCAAACCTGAACCCACTATTGGAAAGAGCGTTGAATTTCTATCGCCCTAATGGGGAACCAACTTTTTTGAGCAAGCGAAACGGGTGAAAAAATCAGCTTGAAAAGGACACGTTGTCAAATCGTGGAGATCTCGACTTTCTTCAAACGCTAATGAGTCCCTGTAATAAGGCATGTGAATTTTAGCCTGTAGTGCTAAAAGATGCGCCAAAATCTAGGCTTTCCAGCGATATAACCAGATTTGAAATTCCGTGTAGTTTTCTGGGAAAACATTGCTTTTCAGGTAAGAAAAACGTGGTTTTTTTACTGGATACTCCGGTTTTTCGTCAGGGTAAAAAGTATTAAATCATTAATGAAGCATTGTAATAAATTGTACATTTTTACTGTAGATACTGTTCAAAATGCCCACCATTCAATCTATGACCCCCTTCTATCAATGAGCGACGCAGATTTCAAGCTGATTTTTTCACCCGATTCGCCAGCTCAAAAAAGGGCTTTTCCAAGGAAATTCAACGCTATATCCAATAGTGGGTTCAGATTTGAAATCGCACGCAAAACGTGGGAGATATGGCCGTTTCAATGGTAAAGTCGAAAAAACGAGAAAAATCTTAAAATTGAAAAACACCGCATTTCCAAGGGTGTAAAAAAAATTGCTAGGAGGCATTTTCGATCAGAAATTTCTCGTAGAATCTTCTTTTGGCCTGTGACCGTCACGAAATGAAACACCCTGCACAGTTGAAAACTATTTCTATTTAGACTAAGTAGATGAAACGAGTAATATATCCAACGATGATTCTCCTTATGAAGTTGGATGTTCGAATCATATGAAAATAGAACTGTAATTTACCTATTAGTGACTTAATTTGTATCTAGCATACAGTAGATGGAGTGAATTTTCCAAAGGTTTAGTCAACAACATGTAAATATATGTAAGAGCCAATCCCTTAAATGTTCCTCGTGCAATCAAGGTCCCTTATCCTACCTATACAGCGCATTCTCCGTAATTTGCTTGATTGTCATCTGAACCTCCCCACCCACGGGAACACGTGCAGTAAGACTTTAATCCTATCAAACCAGTCTGCCGTCATAGCGTGCATTAACAGGGACTGACCGCCAGACTGGATACATTGAGCTTCCATAGGCCTAGGAATCTCAGGCCTATTAGCTTCTACCTTCCTGTTGTGAGACACTTAAGTTGAACATTCAGATAAAAAAGTAGGATCGTACATCTGTAGATACCTAAAACGTAAACAAGATAGTATAAACTCTATCGCTATTTGATCAAACGAACTATTTATCTTGTAATTTAATCCAGAGATTTACTAAGGTTTTTGTTTGAGCTGAGCTCAACATTTAATGAAACGGTATTTCGTACCATTTTCTGTAGAGGGACTGGTACTTAATCTTTACAGTGTCAATAAGTTAGAATCGAAGCTTAAAATTAAAATTAAAAAAAAATAAAAGGTGCAGCCAAGGTGTCAGCGTTCCGGATAGTCAAGTACGAACGTGCGAAGCATTACGGACGAATCACAAGACAGAACAAAAACAACATTGAAACAAAACGGACAAGGACAACCCAAAGTTTTGGTACAAAGGGTGAACGAGAAACTTGTAAGGGGAACCGTGCTTGAGAGAAACCGTAAAATGGACTTGTGTTTTGGCCAGACCTAAGTTCGGAACCGAGGAACACCTCGGCTGGTCAACTGGCCTACCAAAGACAACGGCTCGGCGGAGGCCCGCTGGGTCCTGTTGGTGCTCCCTGGGCAGGCTTCTGTATTGCCCCCCGCCAATCTGAAACAAGGGATAATTCAACATTTTAAAAAACGCTGCCAATTCTAACATATGGGTTTGTTATTATTGACGTATCGTTGTGAGGTTAGCGGGGTCTCTTTAAGGTTCAGACATTGCATTTATTTGCCATGGATGAATTTCTATGGATCCAAAACCAATCCCAGTCGGTTTTTTCGTCCAAAACTACTACAAAATGACACTTCACTTGCCTATGTCAGGGAAACCCTTGAACAAAAACGTATTTGGCACGTTTATTACCAGTTTTTGGTCAAAACAATCTATAAAAAAACGAAAGAACGTAGTTTTTACATCAATTCAATGTTCTTTCATGGCACAAACGGCGAACGGACGTTGCAAATTTTGATTCTATCCGTCTTGAAACGTGAAGTGACAAAGTCTAAATGGGGGTTTTAAAACGCTGCAAATTCTTTCACTGGGGTTTATTATTCAATTGGCTTGCGTTCATGATTTGAATTTCTACTAAGCTTTGGAGTGTGCGTGTTTCACAGGTGATAGAGCGATTATTGAATTTCAGGAGATATGCATAGAGCACGTAAATCTGTTCTCAACCAAAATACCTATTTGGATTGATCAGTTGATCATATTTGTGTTGGATACCGGAGTGAACTCCTAAAAGGCTTTGTAGCCGATACACGGGTGGAAGCATTCTGATAACCATAAAAACCAAATAACTGATAACTGATCAATCCAAATAGGTATTTTGGTTGAGAGGAGATTTACGTGCTCTCCTGAAATTCAATAATCGCTTTATCACCTGTGAAACATGCACATTCCAAAGCTTAGTATAAATTCAAATCATTAACGCAAGCCAATTGAATAATAAACCCCAGTGAAAGAATTTGCAGCGTTTTTTTATTTTATTTTTATGTTTATCAGAATGCTTTAACGCGTGTATAGGCTACGAAGCCTTTTAGGTATCCACATTACTACATCACTACGTCACTAGGTTACTGATATCAACACAAAAACAATAATGAACCAAAATAACGCGAATGTTGGCACCATAAATCGGGCCATAGATCGGGAATGGTTTGACCTACGGACCTGAGGAGGGGCTCATTCGATTCCTCGTGGAGTGTTCTTAAAAAAAAAGTAAGATTTTACAAAACTTTGACAACCCTTAAAGGACACTTTAAATTAAGTGAGAGAGCTGGCTCAAGAATTGGGGCGTCACCGGATCAACGTGGATTTTTCCTGAAAATGTCAGATTTTTTGCTCCACCCGTTACGGAGAAATCGTGCGTACGGCGTACGGCGGACGGACGGAAAAATTGTTATTGCAGATTCGGATTCTACACCCTTTGAAACGTAAACCACGAAATTTTCAGGGGGGGTTAGAATTTTTTTAAAAGAGGGATTACAATGGTTTATTATTGAATAATAAACCAAAAAAGGTTGCTTTATGCTTACAAAAGATTTATTATTGGAAATTTATTATTTCTGCATTAGAATAACCCTTCTTGAATAACTGATCCATGCATATTATACCCAGTTTGCGGTACATTATCTGAACTCGACACCTCGCCCTTCATAACTTGTAATTGCATTCTACATAACATAAAAATAGCCCCATTTATACTTTAGCACGGTAGATTGACTAGAAACAAAATTAGGCACAAGGGTCTTCAGCTGATCAATGTGTCTCCATAGCTTGTAATGCGGTATGTAAGGAATTTTTTTAAATTGCTTGTTTTACTAGTTAGAGGTTAAGTATCGCTATTGCCGTCATCATTTCGCGTAAAAAGTCCCGTTCAAAAGTTATTAAAATCCATGGAGTTCACACATTCACCCGAATAAAGCGAGGAGAGTTATTTTCTCTAGCTTAAATCCAAAGAATTGGTCCATAACAGATGACGCTATATTTTAAAGACAGAAAACATCAATATCCAGCATAAAACCAGAAGTGTTCCAAGTTTGAAACACACATTCTTAACACATAAATTCTTTAGTTATCAAAGGATGGCTATACATATAATTTACTGTAACTATGGAGACACTATTTTTATCATGGGCTGCACTTCGCACCCCCAAATAGTTTTCCTTGTGAAATACATACAAAGTACTTCACGTTAAAATTGCAAGAACTCATCAATTAATGTTGGATATGACATCAACAGCATTTGTATATCTTCAATCTATTTGTTTACTACCAATTCAACCTTTTTTTTTAATTATAAGAATAAATTAGCTCATATGACGATGATTGCTGTGATCATGTCAGAAAAAGGCGATGAACAGTTAGATACAAATGGAATTTATTGTGCAGGTGTTAGTTTGCCAAAATCGAACACACACAGTATGAAACAAAATCTTACTCTCTGAGGTGTAGGCGAGCTGTCTGTAAACTCCAGTTTCCGGGGGCCGTGACCCATTGAGACCGGACTGGGCGACGGAGACAGGCCTCTCGCCATGTTCTGAATGTCCTATGTTTCAGACATAGAGAGAAATCAATCTTTATTCATAATCAAAAAAGCCAACATATTTGTATACAGTATTTGATGGAAATACAAGTAATTTTGCAGCATCGTTCTTATTGGAAGTTTTCTACCAGTTCCTAATTATTATGCACAAGTGTGCTATTGAGTTTTGCCAGTAAGAGAACGTACAATAATGGAGCACCAAACGGTTCTGACAGTCTCCTTTTTTTCGGACTGTCTACGTTTTTTACCATAAAACTGAACAGGAATGGTCCTGGAGCGATTGCTGCTCAGAGGAAATCCAGATAAATGAGCGCAATCCTTAGATGTAAAAGAGTACGTTCACTATTTTTAAAAGGAAGCAGAAGTTTTATCTCAAGAAGTTTTTTGCTTCAATCACACTTATCTACAACAAACACTTTTCTCTCTATGATTTCCCACATTTCGAGGACCAGTGATGTCACACTAGGCAGAAAAGCAAGAAACTTTGGAAAGGCGATAAATAAAACTAAAAAAACTATAAAACCTATAAAACTATAAAAACTACTTATCGTAGGGAACTACGGTTGACATTAAACTTCTTAGGATGTTCTCTATTGTCTTGAGAAAACATGAAACGAATACTTGGGTAATGCTCATTTGTCAAAACTGCCACTGGGAATGGACCTTAGCATTTCGTGGAAAAACCTCGTCTTTGGATAGATGGAAGTCGAAAATGAACATGTTTAAATTTACAACACCATTTCGACAATACCAGCATAACGCTAAGTTACAGGAAGATCAATGCGTGGTCATTAAGAAGGGGGACACAAATATCCTCCACTAACTAGTTTTTAAGAATGGAAATTGTTTTAGGAATGTATGAAGTCAAGGCTCCAGTCCTCTAGTTTAACGTTTTTTACTTTTTTCAATATTGTTTTAATGAGGCTTCACCAAGCAGGAAGTCCGATTCATTTCAAGGCGAATTTAAGATCTAGTTTTTTACTTGGTCAACTAAATCTAGTTTAACGTTTTTTACTTTTTTCAATATTGTTTTAAACACATCTTTTTTGGTGCTAAGATGCAGAAATAACCAGATGGCGGACGACATAGACTATGATTAGGAACATATAGATCATCACTCTAAGGTGGTTAAGCTGGAGCTAACAAATCATCGATAACGGAATCAACATAAAGTCTAGATTGCTCGTCTGTAGTATTTCACAGCTACCTGATGGTGATGCGATTGATGTTAAGGATGGTTACCATTAGTACAGCAAGGTAATGGAATGGAAAAGTTGCCTCTTCCAAGAGAAAAGGCGGTATGCCTGCACAACCCAGCTAAAAAGCTTTAGGTTAATGCTCAGGCTTGGAAGTTTGAAGAAACGGGAAGGGGGAGCTATTCATGTCCATCATAACAGATGTGAGTATGCTACTAATAACTAACTTCAAGTGTCTCTGCATGAAGGAAAGTTCTCACAAACTTCATTACGTGGGCGACCATGCTTGTGCAGGTAGATGCAAGACACATTGTATTAATTACAAAAGCATCGATCCTCATGTGAATTCTATATCAAAACATCCTTCCAATCAAGAGATTGATGAATTACTGATAAACAAGCTTTGATAGGTAGCATACTTATACAAACGGTCTTACGTTCATGGAGTTGGGAGTGGAGGACTGGGGGTACAGGTGGTTTCTGGGGGCTAGCGGCGGTTTGTTCTTGCGTTTCTCTTCGGTGAGTCGCTCCCGGAGCTCGATGTTGTCCTTTTCCAGGATCGTCTCGTGCCTTTTGAGCTCCGACACAACGGCGAGGAGCTCCAGCTTTTGCGTCTCGAGGCCCGAGCGTGTCAGCATCTCCTGAAACCAAACAATTCATTTAGAAATGCAGTGATAAAAACACAACAACCACAATATGAAACACTGTTTAAGAATTATCTTAAACGTAAAACACAAATTGACATTTTGATTTTGACGAATCGCCTGAAACGGAAAACAGTAATTCCGCTGTCCATATATAGACAAGGAAGCAACAAATTATGAGCTTTTTCAAGTATGTGCAGGCCGTTACATTCCTTCTAAATGGTGTTAGAGGTAAACATTTACTTCTTTACATCATACTCTGTGCGATCCATCCTGACGCATCACTTCCCGGTGCTTGTTCATAAATTACCACAGTAGAACAAACATATAATCCACAATTTCCTGGAATTAACTTCAACGTTGCCACAAAAACGTGACGGACACCAGGGGGCCAAACCTTGGTAGTGCAAACGGGACACCCCTGTCAAGTATCATCAGCTCATTTCAAATGATTCAGTTCCAACGTGTCTCAATCTGAATTCCCTAAGAACTTGGCAGACTACAAAAAGTGATGATTATCTTCTAGTACTTCCGAATCGCAAAGTGATATTTTTGTGGAGGGACTGTAATCCTGCTTATAGGGTTTACTGTTGAACAGGAAAAGCCCTGCAATGCTGGATACTCCTCCTTTTACCCCGTTGATAAAGCACTTGAGCTACCCACACGACTTGGCTCTTGTGCTCTTAACATCATTTGACTGCGGTAGGCATCCCACACTATGCAAACCAGGTTCTTCAGCTGAGGCACCCAGCTCTTCAAGCCCTCCAAGTCACTGTCTTCCAGTCTTTCACCCAAAAAAGCCGTTTTCTTATTTAGTGGCCCAGAGTCGAGGATGTTTACTCTCAAGCACACTTTCACCAAATGATGACATGACAGTGTTACGTATGCCAGGACTGTAATGGTAGAAGTCCAACGAAGAGGAGCACTACGGATCGCCTGTGCATACAGCACTGTGTTGGAACCAGCCATACTTGTCATTGCGGGAGTCATCCCAATACAACTCATTGCAGCAGAACGGAAACGTACGTTCGATAGAAAGGGGGAAACAAATAAAAATACAGTCGCCAAGGAAGAGAGGCAGCACACGATGGCTAACTAGCAGGAGATGTGGAGAGGAGGACACCGAAGAAGATGGAATGCACGCCTAATACCCAGTATTGACACATGGATGAACAGACCACATGGGGAGGTGAACTTTTTCCTGACGCAGTTCCTCTCAGGTCATGAACTCGTCTACGCCTACTTGCATAGGATGGGGAAAGTGGATGACCCAGCATGCCCGTATTGCAAGGAAGAGGATGATGATGTGTTCCATACTTTCTTCAAATGTGAATGCTGGGCTGCCAATAGAAGTTGGCTCAAGCAGGCAGTGGAGCTATCACCTCAGGCCATGACACCACAACGTATCTCAAGTAAAATGCTTGAGCGTGAACAGAACTGGACCGCCGTAGCGTCGTTTTCCGAAAAGATCTTAAAAATGAAGGCTGTGAAGGAACGGGAAAGGCAGAGCAGGGAGAATACGGACCGAGAGGAGTAAAAAATTCCTCCCTCGAACCAGCCTGAAGTAATGTGTCAAACAGTTCCAGGCTGAGTTTCGTCGTGGGAAACGGAAGGTGAGGTTTTAGTGGGTTTGAATCCCACATAACCCAAATTGCGGTCCCTTTTGGGTATCTTAGGAGATCCGATTTTCACCTAAGGACTGTCTCGCCTCCTGTCTCCAAATTCAGCACATATGTAGTTGGAGCAACCCATCGGCAGACCCAAAGCAATCCTGATCAAAACTCTCAACAGGCAACAACACCAAATCTCACTGGTAGCAGCCCCATACTACAGTGGCCACCTAAAGCCACCTCAACTAATCTCTTGGATCTACTCATCTCTTCACCCCTTGGAGCTTCTCCCTCTCACACATTCAGAAAGTGGCCAAACATTAGTAACAATTGATGTAACATTAAAACAATTCATCACCATGATTTTCCCAAATTGGTACTAATCAAGATTTAATACAAGAGCCTGTATACCTCTAAATCTAGTGGCATTTACTGAATGTAATCAATTTTGATTCATCTTTATGGATCACTTGGAGTAACATTGAAAGCACGATTTTCACCCATTCAAAATATAGCAGGCGAGTGAGTGATATTTGTCTACCTACTTCTATTTTCAACGTCAGATTGGATAGGCTTTATGAATCTTTACAGACCTTTTGGTAATTGTATTTTGTAACCAACAGTTCTCAACAAAGACAATACTACTCTGTTCTCTAATTACTTCACTGTTTGTAAATATTGATCACATCAACCTAATCACCTGATTAGGTTTGACATCCAGCGTTATGTTGTGACGATATCTATCAGAAAGCTTCTCCTAAGTATGTAGGTAGGTTCTCCATAATCAATTATAATTTAACCAATATATTTAATTTCTATGATAGAAAATACGACTCAACTTTGAACAATCCTTTTGAAGAGCAAACTTTTGACCTGATTCAAATGGATAATTTTCGTACAACCTTGGATTACACTTCGCAACTCTGCAAAAACTATCTTCGTGATAGTCGGAGAAAAAAGCTTCAAACCAACCAGTTCCAATTGTGTCGGGCCGTTTCGTTTCACACCGTTTACAACGATCAGATTTAGGTCGAGATTGCCTGTTCTCCCTGGACCAGAAGCCCCCTTTTACTCCTTCTAAATATAGAATTAACGTTTGCTTACGCAAGCCGGAGCTGAAGTACCCGAAAAACCCGTCGAACGGCGGCTATTTTCGGCAATTGTGTTTGTTATGATCTACTTGGAAGGAGGAAGGTCGAGCAAGTGTTCAAATAGTCGAAACGTACCGTGATAAATTCATTTTTGTTGGATCAAAGAGCCGGTTTTACTGCAAATCCAAACTTAGTGCAGTTCAAAATTCTAGGATGCCGATTTTAATCTCAAACCTCAACAGTTCCGTCATGATTCGAAATGGCGATTCCATAACCGAATTTCCAAGCTTCATATTTCGAAGAAGAGTTTCCATATTTTAGAGAATTTTTGAAGAAATGAAACTATTTCAATGGCTACTACAATTTTAAATAAGGTTTCTAACATTTTCTCCATTTCAACCCAGTTTTGGTTAATTTGAATCCATTCAACAATCTCGTTAAAAACAATATCTTCTCAGAATGAAGATTCAACAAATCCGTAATTCGATACAGAAAAATCCAGCATTCTATTGTAAAAGGAAAGATGAGACCTTTTTTGGTCACAATACTTGAATTGGTCAAATTTCAAAGAATGCTCAATTTTTTTAAAATAAAGATCAAATTTTCAAAAATTGCAACAAAACAGTCCGAAGATTCTTATTTTGTCTTGTCTAGCGGAATACTACTTAGTTTACCAACTAAGTAATAAAATATTTAGAAATTTAAGAGCTAAACTGTGCTCAACGAACTGTATTAAGCTGACTTAAAAAAAAGGAAATACTCAGAAGTAAAAAAGAAGGTTATCTAAACCTTGGTTTTTAAAAAATCAGAATATTATTCAGAAACTATATTTTTGCCGTAATTCAATAATTAATAGTTTCTGGGCACACAAAGCGCTCAACATCACTGTACGGGGGATGACTGCCAAAATTTGCCCACACGGTCATACTTAGTAACTGCGAGTTTTAAATATATGTTATTTCTTTATGATCAACTAAAAATTGTTAACTTCAATAAAAACATCAAAGAGCAGAATGAAGGAAATTTTTCAGATGGAGAAGATATTAAAAGAAGCCTCGATTCCATAGAATAATAGAATAAAGAAGAAGGGGGAAGGGAGATTTTTGGAAAAAAATGGAAAGTTCTGTTTGAGGTTGGTTAGAAAGAAGGCGTGTTTGTTTTAATAACGTGAATTACAGTAATCTTTTTAGATTAAATTGATATTTTCCGAATGACTAAGTTTTATTTAGCAATACCACTATGTCTTAAGAGGGAGAAACTGCTACATACATATTGCTGCTTCCTTAAAAACTTTTCAAAAATGGGAATTCATTTTGTGAAGAATAAGCAGGATGAAAAAACCTTGCATTCACTCGGATTTTCATGATTTACATACACTTCAGGCGATACATATCAAAATTAATAATGAATTTAATCTATATTATGATTATAAAACTGCGAAAAATTCCCAAAAACGATGAATATAGTTGATGTCAACTATATTAGTAGAATGCAAGGGAATAGTGAGTAAATAATATTGCACCTGAGTTGAAAACAGTAAGGTAGGGACTTCCTGAGGTGAAGCGATGCGTTTGAAATTTTTTTCCGAAAGGGAAGGCGGTCACTCTGACTGACAAATGGGCAAACCTATCTCCTAAGTAATAGGGTGGGTCCGAGAGAAACTGCACGTCAGTGGTCAGAGCGGTCTCATTAAGAATACGAGGAAGATCTAGTGGCCGCAAGAAGACGGAGTTCGCTTGCCTGAGGGTCGGGAAAAGTAGAAAAGCCACAAGATTGTTTCCTTGTATCGAATTATCGGAGAACACGAAGCAGTTCCAAAGGCTAAAAAAATGTAAAACATCAAACTTCACTCTATTCTTTATAGAAATCTAATATTAAGACATTCTGGAACGATTCCTGAAGTTCCAACAGTCACGATTTGTATATGATTCCCCATTAGTTAAGATTCTAATTTTAGAAATGAGCTTTTGTGAGTTGAAACTATTACAATTTTTCAAGCATCAACACCTACCAACCTCCAAACAAGATTAATCAAATTATTTAACGAAGATTCGCTATACCGTCATGCAACATGATTCAACTTGACATGCTCATACTTAACAAGGGTTTAACCATGAAAACAATATCGATCGATATCACTCAAAAAGCTATCTATAGTAACAAGAAAAAGGGAGAAGAATTAGCTAACAAAGAGATATATTCTGGAATAATCATCCACTTATTCTGTACAACGGATGATTTTGCATCTGGTAAGCAGTTTTTGACATGTTTCAGCCTCATCGAGAGACCAGGAGTTGAAGTTATGCAAAACCAGCATGACTGACCTGTCTTGATGGCTAGGTAGGCCTTTCGCGCCTAACCCATTTGTCAAGCGAACGGAAACTACGACGTCCTATGATGGATTTTAATTAATTTTATCCTCAATTTTTTTGGTTTATTACGGAGAAAAACTTCAAAAAGCGGACAGACGGATTTTTAAAATTCAATTTTTGAAATACGCTACGGTAGAAGACCATAAGTGGGGCTCATAACTTCACACAATGCAGCTATCCCTCGATAATCCGACAGTTAAGGGACCGTTAGAGTGTCGGATTACCAAAGATGTCATATTATCAAAGATGTTTTATTCTTAATGCGTTTCAACACAATGAAGTTAAAAAAAAAGAAGAAACAGTAAAGATACATGTAAATTTTTTAATATTAGGATACAAAATGACAGTGCATGTAAGTTTTTAAAAGAAATATGGAAAGAAACGGGAGATGCATGTTGCTGCCGGCAGCGCGTCGGACTACCGAGTACGTCGGATTAAAAAGTGTCGGATTATCGAGGGGCAACTGTATTTCTTTGCTGAAACCCATGGCAACATCAGTTTTCTTGACTGACTACGTTTTACTGTAATTGCGGCCGACTTGCGATTGGATCGACCAAGTACCCACTCGATCTTAAGTCAAAAACAACATCGAAAACAACTCCCCACATGCTGCTATAACAAAAAGGACCGAAAATCCATATTTTTCCCGTAGGTGGGGAATAATGGACCTGACGAGATGTTTCGAACAATGAAAGACCAAACGGAATCTTAGTGCCAAATTTCTGGTATTTTAGAAGGTTTTTGTTGTTTTTTAGGCATTCTGGACCATAGAGGGCAAAATGAACGGTTTCTTGAATCAGCCCGAGATTGGAGTTATTTTGTAGGTTGATCAGTACTACAACATGATCCGTGCTAGAACTAGGTACTTGAAGAGTTGAGCTCACCCTTTGAAGGAGGTCTTCAGACGCGGAGATCTGCCTTTTCTGTTCGGAGACTGTCCTCTCCAGGTCGCTGATCTTCTCCGACTGGGCGTCCACCTGGTCGGTAAGAACAGCGACCTGGAGCGACAGCGATTCCTTGTCGCTCTCGAGCCGACGCAACTGCTCCTGTAGCTCATTCGTTGGCTGCGGAAACAGAAGAAAACAATCTGATTAATAACAGAATCTAATAACATTCTGTACAACAGGATTAAATTAACTGGAATCAAAACATTCTCGTCCACTTGGTTTCAAATTGAGACCAAAACTCAAGAGCGATCATCACACCTTGTGTGACTTAACTATTTTGACAAATTAAAGGCATTTGTATTTTCTGAAAGTAAATAAAGTTCTCAGTATTTCCCTTTGATTTCTTTTCTGGACATGACATACCTATGTTTTATGAAAGGCAGTTATAAAAAAAATCAGCACTCCAAGTTTTTGAAATTTTCTGTATTTGATTCCGCCTGTTCCGAAAGAGATTGCGAACTACATTTATTTAATTCTGTCCCATTAACAACCTAAAATCCAATCTAGGCCAATATATCACAGTCCTGGAGAAGGATAAAAGTGGTTTTCCAAAACAAGGAAAGAATGAACACAGCAGAGCCAAAGACGTTCAACCGATCAGCTTATCTTCATTTCAGTTAAAGACATTGAAACGTCTAGTAGATCTGAGGGATGTGAGCTTCATAGAGAATCTACTAAGTACATATTGAGCAGTACGCATTTAGCCCGACAGACTTTAGAGACTGTTCTTCACCACATAATGGGAGACCTTGAGAAAGCTTAGAAAGAAAAGCAGATTACATTAGGAATGTTCTTGAATGAATACAGAGGGCGCCTTCAGCAATACTTCTTTCAACTCCATAGTCGGTGCGAAGGAGAGCCATGGCGATCGCAAACCAATAAGGAACAGAGTGGGTACTACTTCTGAGCAGCGAAAAGTGGAGGTAACAATGTTTGAAAAGACGACTACTGTGACCACTACTAGGGGATGTCTGCTGGAAGGTGTTTCTTTCCTAGCTGTTATGAGACCTGCTAGTGGGCACATCCTAGGTTAGGATATTACTGTCAAGGATCCTCAAGAGTGCAGATTCTGCAGAAAGAGGAAGATGTCCCCGATCTGCTCTTTGAATACCCTGCACACAAAACCAGACGGTCCAGAATCTTTGGGACCCCTGGCCCAGAGGAGACAGCATCAATAGACGACCCTATGGGAGGAATTTTCATCCTGGTGGAGCCTGGGGATTGGCTCCAAAAATAAGGCGAAACAAGTGATCCTCGCAATAAACTATCGTAATACGGTACTAATATAATCCTCAGGCGTATCTGACACATCATGATTTTGTAAAATTATAACACAAAAATAATTTGACATGAATACAAAACGAAATTTTGCTCATACGACCAAGTTGAATCATTGGATCGTTTCTAATGACTTCTGATTATAATGGAGCAGATCACATGGAAATAAAATCAGTCAGTTTTCATTCGCCTGAATAGGCGCACCGCTCGTTGGATAATTTTTCTCATATTATGTCAAATCCCGTGCGAAAACTTTCTGGAGGGACGATCTCCTGATGAGGGTGTATAGTTGAATCGCTTGAGGTTATAAACACGGCAGGTTATAAGCAGGAAGTTTCAACATTAATCTTTCACCCTTGACGACAAAAACATCCATTCCCCTGAGATATAGGGGTTTGACAGCGGTTTCAAACTATGTTGCGTGGTATTCTTCGCGATCCCTTCTCACGTTAATCAAAATAATTTTATGATGAGGAACTGAGAAATTTCAACGATGATTAACCTTTAAATACCACTAAACGCGCGGGAACACTTCTAAGTAGCTGGATTCTTTTTCCGTAGTACAGATGTCGTGATAGTAAATAAAGGTATCTTGTATGCTCGGTGTCTTCGTTGACTAATTTTATTTGATTGTTAAATCTTTTCCTTGCATAACAATTTTTACATCTTTCAAGTGTACGAGTTAGCATGTGGTAGGTAGGTACTTAGTGTCAAAGAAATGTTATAAATACCAATCTAATCCGGACAAGTCAATTATTAGGAAAAACTAATTAGTGGATATGTCTCAAATTATATCCGGTTCTGAGAGAAAACTGTGGTGGAAGTAGTTATTTTGTTGTTGCGTTTTCCATTTCTTTTTTTTTTTTTTTCATTTAAGCATTCCTTATGAGCTAAGTCTCTTTTCATTCAGAATGAATTTTTGTGTCAGAAAACAATAAATTAGTGAGTGCAAATAATACATTTACATAACTATAAATTGGTTCAGCGTTTGTAAAAATGTCTCCTCTTTTCGAAACACTTTTCTTCCGTAACAAGTGCTAATATGAAATGAGAAGCTTTCCTAGGACGTACGTCGGATGAGAAAGATAAATCCAAGAGTCGTTTTAATATGACCCTAAATGTTTTCATGGAGGAATTTTTTAGAAGACATGAATATTTTAAATTTTGGAGGCATTCTATTAGCTTTGAATCCTTTCAAAATTTGGTAAAAACTGCTGCTGCAACAATATATTCTTTAAAACAGAAGTGTGTATCAAAGTTGAAAAGAGTACAATTACCACAAATGAGTAATTAACGAGCTAAAATACCACATTAATAATAACGTATTAATAATAATGAAATGCATGTCTCCCTCTCTCAACAAACATGCGCCTACCCCTTCAACGTGGTATAAAAAGTGGTATACATTACACATACATGATACCTAACCATCTGCAATACATTGCACTACCACATAATCGCTTTTCCAGTGGTTTCAATAATTGGCAAACATTAGTAACAGGTTGGTTAAACGAAATAACGACAGTGAATTCCGGATAACAATCTTGCAACAATCTACTTTTGTGCCTCAACGGATTTTATTATGTGCTGTAACAGGAATTATCGCATGAGTACATACATCGAAGAAAAATCCTAGCGGATGCGATATCTGTAGGAAAAAATAACATTATTAGTAAATGCTTAATATTTAAGAGTCCCTTGTATTTAAAACTAAAGCAAACCAGTTGAAAGTGCAATTAAAAATTTTTCCTTTTTGGTAATTTGGTAAGTGTAATTAAAAATTGTTCCTATTTGGTAATTAAGCTTCTCCCACGGCTATAAGTTCCTTCCATGGTAAGTGGCCATTCAGTAAAAATACACTAAATAAATACTTAAGGTGCCTAGGAGTAGAATGTAGAATAGAAGAAGAGTATAAATGAAAATAAAGAATTTGACCCCTCCTTAAAACTTGTGGGTTGGGTGTTCGATACGGATGAATAGGTAAGAAATCCTTGGTTGGATTAGTTGGGAGTATTGAGGGGAATTTGGTTTGGATTGCGTGTCAAGCCCCCCCCCCCCCCCCCCCACTCTTGTTCTTCAACTATTCCTATTCGTTCATGAGGCATTCTCGTCTCTCCCTGACAAACCGCCATCTAAACTACCGCACGATTATATTTAAAGTGCACGTTTTCCGGTGTTTCACATCCGAGGATTCGTGGAAATCCTTTTCACTCGGCTCCTACTTTATATTGAACTTTTTCAACGACGGATTGGCTGCCCCCCCCAGCAACAAGAAAGACTGCGTGCAATTGGATTAGGTCAGAATCATCATTTACTCCCTCCATTCTCCTCTGTATCATATTACTGTATTGTACACATTAAACCTCCCCAAAGTTCTATATTTCGAGGCTTTTTATCCACGAGGAATATTTATTATTCCAACTCACCTGCTGAACCCTGGGAATTCTCTACAAGATTCTAGAGTCCGAACTATCGACCTAAGTAACCATCAAATCAATACAGTCCACTTATACATCCTGAACACGTTTCCAAACGAGAAGATTCCAAAAATACACAATTCTATTCAACCTTTTATAGTGTACGTCGAGGCTCTGAAATTACTTTATAGCAAAACCGCGAGAAGATATTGGTGGGTTCAAATGCCCAAAAAAGAATGTTATGGAAATTTTTTTCAAAATTAGTTTTTGTAAAGTTTAAACAAACACAATGAGACTATCCGGGGAGTGAGGTCAGATGATTTGAGTGGGTTGAATGGAAGAAAGGACGTCAACTCGACTGTGAGCCAAACTCAGAATGCAGCAGTCCCTGTGGCTTACTCACCTCAGCAAAACTTCAACACCCACCTAATTCTATGAATCCTGTCTCCCATCTAACCGAAAGGCACTCATACTATACAACTATCACTAAAAACAAGATAAAATACCAGTGAAACGATATGCCACCTTGTGCAGGTATCTGTAATTATAGTCGCACGGGATCGGTGGCCGATAGTAGTACGGTATCCTGTACTCATGAGGGTGTGGAGGCGGTATGCGATCTGTATACTCGCAATACCCGCCGTACTCATGAGTGCAGCAGTCCCTGTGGCCGTGGCGAGTCGGCGAATGGAACTTGGGCGTGTGGTAAGACTGGGATTTGCACTTAGAGTCGCGCTCCCTCCGAGATGCCTTTTTCCTATCCAGACTGGCTGTTGCTTTCCTCAGGCGGACTTCCCCGTTGGATCCTTCCCTTTTCATTTCGCGGTCCCGCCCTCGCTTCTCCTCCCTTTTCTGACGATCGCTCTTGATGGGCTCTTCGGTTTTGCTGACCCACTGGAAGTCGTTTTTGCAGCAGATAGTGTCCAACTCTGGAACAAAGAAGGACAATAGCAACTGCAATTAGAAAACAGTCTCAAGCTACGAATATCTCAGGGAATACTATCCAAAACTATGCAACCAACCACCTGTTGGAATATCTGCAAAAATTCCTGTTGGAATATCTAATATTTTATCAGCTAATAAGATTGCCTTTGACAGACATATACTTGTTTGCTATACTACACCACAGATCTCTCAATTTGTAACAAACATTATTATTAGGTATGTTTTAATCCAATATTTATTTTTAGACCATTACTGAATTCTTAGATTTAGAAATTTAGTGTATTTATTGGAAAGAGAATGGATCTTGAAAACTCCATCCCACAAAATTTTGTTCGTAATAATTGAGCCAAATGCATCCTTCGTCATTGGGAGAAAAAATACCCCATGTCCATATAATATAAAACCGGAAAATTTTTACAATGATGATTTTGCAATGGGTATAAGAGACAGTAAAATGAAAAATAGAATCCTAGCTACAAACCCTGTACCACTATAAGCTTTATAGTGAGCTATCTTCTTATTTGAGTTTGAATAACATGAAGGCTTATTGGAGGTAGTTCAGATAGTAGCAGTGATATTCGAAGCGCCTGAACCTTCAGAGACAAAGTGTGGACACAAGAATCAGCTAGAGATAACTAGTAGAACATCGTGCTTGTAGATTGAAGTAAAGTGTGCTTTTGGGTTACGCTCTTTCGTACGATTTTAGAATACAATGAAATGATATTATGGTGTTTCGATAGCAGGCGTTTTTCATCAGTTTCACTGAAAGAGTCTTGGCTAACACTGTGTGTGTTTTCTATTTTTAGCAGGAAGAATTGCGAAAGTATGACGTGGACATAATTCCCCTTCTACAATGTCAATGCCCTTCCCACATCATTCCCACGAACAACACAGAGATTTCACGGATCAAGATAAGTTGTTTTCATTGTTTGAAGAAATAGTATACGAAGAGCCTGCTCCTGTACGGTATCTCCCATCTGTAAATGATTGGTGTGATGTTTCTTTCTTTAAAGAACGAGATAAGTAGTGAGATACCAGCAATGTCTGGCGTTAGGGATTGAGTTGATATTACACTTGAATCCCACCCCATTTTCTCACTTGAGATAGTTCTTATGCAATGGTCCATTCCACTCCAGAAACATTAGAGAAACAAATAGGAGAGGCTGGGGAGAGAACGTGTGGCCGAGACGCAAGAGCTTCCCACGCCTCAATGACAAATCATAAGAAATATATTTGTATATCGATAAATTGATACATCCTTCTATCGATACCCCCAATATATCGAGATAGTTACCTAGAACTAAGGGAAAATTCATGAATGAAACACGTGAAAGTGATTTTATCAAAAAGTTCCATTGCACGCCCACCCTGCCCTCATCGAAACTTTTTCAGTCTTTTATGATCTAAGCTGGGTGGATTTTAAGTCTGTAACGTCTGTCCACTGTATGGGCCACATTCCCACCCCTTAGGGTCTAGTTGATCCCAATATCAAGCTGGCCATTTCAAATGGGTGAAAAGGGGGGTTAAAATGGGAATTTCAAAGATTTTTGACGTAGAAGGCGCGTCTATGTGTGAAAAGGGCATCTTTTTTCATATTTTTAAACTTATAGGCTGATTGATTTTTTGACTTTTGAAGCTGAACCGATTGAAAATTGGCTCACATCAGTTGGAATTCAATATTTCAATACAAATATATTCCTTTTGATTTGCCATTGAGGCGCTGGGAGTTCAAGCGTCTAGACAACCCCGTTATCTCCCCAGCCATTCTCCCCTATACTAAATTACAACCAAGACTTTTCATACAAGATACAACGTTGATATTTCAATACCGAAAAGCACCCATGAGTTCTCGTTCCGTGCGTTCTCTACACAGGCTAAATAAGCTTGTTACTATTGTTGACCTAACAAATGAACGTCGAATATATCTCCATACCACACTAACCAGAATTCTCCTTCCTGTTCCTTACCTTCGTTCGAGTTGGAAGTCGTGGAAGAATTACTGGTGATGATGGACTGATCGTCTTTTCCTGAGTCGGTTGAACTGTTGCACTTCACGGTGGAATCATCCATACTCGAGTCAATGTGTTCTAGAGGAAAACAGAAACAAAGCTCGTTACAAAATACTTGAGTGTGAACGCTCTATTTTAACTAAATAATTCATGCTTCAATACGTAATTTATAAGCCAATAGATACGTGATAGAACTGATCGTATTTCGATATCGGAAAACGGACTGCTGAATTAAATTACGAGTATTAAATTAAAGGGATATTGGAACACTGTGTGCACCATCCAATCAGCCAAGCAAATACTGATTTCCTCCCGCTAACAGTGTGTGAAGACAAGCATACAAATTGGGGCAATCAGATTATACACATCATTTGAAGATATGAGCAGAAGGAGATAATGAGAACAAAACGCTGCAAATTCTTTCACTGGGGTTTATTATTCAATTGGCTTGCGTTCATGATTTGAATTTATTCTAAGCTTTGGAGTGTGCGTGTTTCACAGGTGATAGAGCGATTATTGAATTTCGGGAGGCAAACAAATATGATCAACTGATCAATCCAAATAAGTATTTTGGTTGAGAACACATTTACGTGCTCTATGCATATCTCCTGAAATTCAATAATCGCTCTATCACCTGTGATACACGCACACTCCAAAGCTTAGTAGAAATTCAAATCATGAAAGCAAGCCAATTGAATAATAAACCACAGTGAAAGAATTTGCAGCGTTTTTTTATGGTTATCAGAATGCTTCTGCCCGTGTATCGGCTACAAAGCCTTTCAGGAGTTCACTCCAGTATCCACATTACTACATCACTACGTCACTAGGTTACTGATATCAACACAAAAACAATAATAAACCAAAATAACGCGAATGTTGGCACCATAAATCGGGCCATACATCGGGAATGGTTTGACCTACGGATCTGGGGAGGGGCTCATTTGATTCCTCGTGGAGTGTTCTTCAAAAAGAGTACAAATTTAGGCCGCCTTGATTTTTTTTGAGGTTTTTGGGGATTTTACAAAACTTTGACAACCCTTGAAGGGCACTTTAAATTAAGTGAGAGAGCTGGCTCTAGAATTGGGGCGTCGCCGGACCATCATGGATTTTTCCTGAAAATTTCAGCTTTTTTGCTTCGGCCGTTTGGGAGAAATCGTGCGTACGGCGGACGGACGGCAAAATTTTATTGCAGATTCGGATTCTACACCCTTTAAACGTAAACCATGAAATTTTCAGGGGGGGGGGGGGGTTAGAATTGTTTTATTCAATAGCGATTACAATGGTTTATTATTGAATAATAAACCAAAATAAATTATTTGTGATTGTTGGCACGTGGTTGACTACCAGCGGCGAAGTAATGATTGTAGTTAGGAAGTACAGAACCATCGCCTACAAAATGTTCCATTTAAAGATTTGTCATCTACCTAGAAACAAATTCTGGAAATGTCCCTTTAGCGTAGGTCTGGACTTGAACCATAATCATATCTTCTCTGGTTTGACAAATAGTTGTAACTGCGAATATTTATGTTAAATAACTTATACCCCTTACTCCCCAATCGCATATGTGGAAACGACGAAATGTGGACTCGGACGGACTGAAAACAGTTTAGTAAAGAAGAGACGAGGAAGGATGTGTTAGCCGGTAAGCCAGTAACGAAGAATCCACAGGAAGGGTCAACGTAAAGCCAATGTCAGTTTATACAAAATTTCACCTACCTCAAAAAAACTATAGTTTGTCTAGCCATTATGAACAGCATAATGCTTCTTATTTCAAATGTTGAGACCAGGAAATGAAGGACTCAAGGGTGATTCTCTTTTAACGGGACAATCGAGGTTTTGATTCTGACTAAAAAATTTTGTTCTCCTAAATTTATGATTTTTTTATTATATAATCTAGATGTTACTCTAATGGTATAGTGATGTACAAGCACGCATGATTTTCGTTTATTTCCTCAAAATGCATATTTTAAAATTTTATAGGTTACGAGAACGGTATGTATCCATGACAATGAGCTTTGTCAATCAAAAAACGATAGAATTACGTAAACGGTGTGTAGGTAAGGTTGAATGAGACAGATATCTGATTTCAGTTTTTCCTGACTTTGTGCTAGAACAAGTATCACATTTTAATATTAGTATTTATTTAGTATCAAATACCAAACTTGAAAAAAAAATTGTTTCATACAGCTATGACGGCTTTTGTGTAGCCACAACAATGAAGTTTAAAATCGCCACGACAATGAGAAATCAACATTAACTTTCTGCAATTAGGAGTCTAATGAACACTTATAGAAATTGAAACTTGCATTAAATAGAGTTTTTACATCTCTATCCCAAAATGAATGCTAAAAGAATCAATAAGATTGATTAAGAGTGCTTTTCAAACCCAAAACAATGAGAAGTATGAAACGTACACACCCGTTTTACAAACGGCTAACTTCGTTTTTGAGCCCCAACTGTATAGAAATGGCGGATTCATGGTGTTTTCTCAAAGGGCAGGGTTACCAACGCTGAAAAAACTTTGAATTGCCAAAAAATGCCCTCATTTGAGAGAGCTACGATGATTTCCTTGAAACCCATGACAATGAGACAGAAGGTTTGGGACAAACTTTGAGCACTTGATTCGTATAGACTATCTAAAAGTTAGTCCATCTTGTAAGCGCACTACATCCAGCAACTTACTAAAGAAATACTAGTTAAAATATTTCCGGTAAAACGTACTTTGAGCGAATAAAATTTCGGATTAAGTTCAAATTCTGACTCACGGACAGACCATGACAATGAGATTAGAGGTACATTTCGATCAATTACCGGCATGTACAATGAAGAGTAGCCGAACTTTATAACAGCCATGAGTAGGCCTAGTTACCACATAAAATCTACAAAATAATTTCTGGAAAAAGTTGAACAGAAAATTATTTATCAACGAAGGTCATCGAGCGATTGTCCCGTTAAATGAGAATCACCCTCAAACGTAAGATGTTCTGGTTATTGACACTGGCTATATACTCGTATAACTCTAATTTATTTATAAGTCTAAATTATTTTGATTTTAGGCTAAGAATGTAAGGGATGGTGGTGGGGAGGAGAAATAATGTTGAAGTTCATCGTTTTTTAATAGAATTTTGACATTCAATCGGTTTTTGGGGTTTTGGTGAGAGTTTTGAGGTTTGTGCTGATGGGTTGAGGATTGGCCTGTATTCACATGGCCGTTTTCCTTAAGGATTTGGAAATCTTATCGCTGAGCGACTTCCGCACTGAAAAACTCAACATTCCAAAATTTGATAACTATCTGATAGCTCGTATTCAAACGAAAATTCGGAGTAACTCATATTTTATCGATCCAAGATCGGATCGTACGTAATTTCATCGGTTCCGGCGGTTTCTCGCTACGTAGTTACAGATTCCGTCTATCGCCCTTTAATGGGCGGGACGATGCTCCGTCAATCTGAAACTTTGATAATAATCAGTTTTCTCTGTTAACGCCCGGCATGTGGGAGGACAGGCCGCTCGACTATCGAATCAGATGTAACCCAGTTACAAGCGATCGCGTTGATGACTCATTTAAGGACAGTCACTTCAGAATCACGCATGGCCATTTAAATTCGGTATTTCACGAACTCATTTCCTTTTGGTTCCTCAGCAACTAAGAAAAGAGTGCTTTGCAGTAAGGCAAAGGTTCGAAAAATTGTCTTCCCAAATCAAAATTTGAGGCAAATGTTGAGTTTTGCAGACTTTCAGTATTAAAGAGTATGAGGGATTCCATATATTCGTTACAGAATGGGAATCAATTGTGAGCTTGGCCAGTGGAGAGAATTGCAGACTGTATAATTTCTCTTTTATAGGAGGTGTCAGATTTATTTACCACGAATCGATAAGGGTAATATTATCCGAATTTCGGCACATAGGAACCCCCCCCCCCTCCCCGTAAAAAATCACCTCTTTTTGTGATTTCTTCTCTTGATTTCTCTGTAACAATTTACTCACCCACAGTCAGTTACAGAAATATCTTGTGTGAATACACGACAATTGTAACTTGTTTGTCGGAATCACTAAAGTCTCAAAACGAAAGAGGGATAGATTTATAACAGAAATACTTTCATAACAGAATAACGACAGAACAGTAAGATAATGTAGAAGAGTTGAAATTCGAAAAACGGTACGAGTCTTGCGGTATCCACTTTGTCTAAATGAACTAATCGAAATACATGATATTATTTCATGGAATTCTTTATAGAACCGCGATAAGCGTGGAAGGACTACCTAATACAGCCGGCAGTTTTGAACGAAAAAGAAAAATTCGACAATTTTTGGTTCATTATTGTAAACAAAATTTTATATTAACATTACAACCCAGAAGTTTCACGTTCGTTACCTCTCCAATGGAACTAAGATTAATACTAAGAGGGAGCCGTTTCGATTGAACATGATTACGCCCAGATCAGCGCTGAAATCAGCGAAATGAAAGAAACATAGGTGAATTTGCAACAAGAAAATCGTGAACTGAAGTTATAGTTTTAGAAAATAACGCGTGGAAAAAACTAGATTTTTCAGAATTAACAGGTCCCGGGGCAGAAATATCCCGTGACAAAATACCGCAATTTATTGAAAACGAAATATCAAAAGTCCCGTGACAAGGAGTACTCTACAAACTCACAATAAATTTAATTATTTATCTCTTCGGAAAATTGCGTCTCATGAGACGAATCCCCCTCCCCCCCATTCAATTTTCCCCCTCATTAACATCCCCTTACGATAATGTTTTTTTTCTCAAGGAAAGCTTACTTAATTTTTCTATTTTTGTGCGCGGAAGCGTGACAACGCGAATGAGAACGTAGTTAAACAGCTGATATATCAGAATGGAATTTCGTTTCCAAATCTCTTTTGAAATCGAGTTTTTCACTATATCTGCGGACAAATGATACTTAGGTACGTGATATATTCCATCTCGTTCCATTTCAGTTGTTCTGTTCGTAGGTTTTGTTCTAATGTTTCTTTGCGTGAAACGGTATCGTTCGTATATGTTTTTGTTGAAGTACATTACTATATTGCAACTTTTGATATTTGATTTGATTTTGATGGAATTTTTGATATTGAGATATTAGCTTTTATTGCCAATAGAGGGCCTATAAAAAGTATCGGTGGGTATGGAGTTGTATTTATGAAAGAGTTATAATATCCTCTGGGGGACATGAATCAAGTTATGGTCGAGAAGTCAATCACAAGATAAGTAGAGACACTGATCTGCTGAAGGATCCTTGTGGCTAATATCTTTCCTAATCGACCTAAGTGACTAAAATATAAATGGTGCTCTGTGTGTGGCATCTAGATTATTTTTACGAGGTAAGCGGCGAGAGGCTCTGAGTTTAGATAATGCACTATGTGCAATAAACATAGATGAGCGATTTACGTAGAATCGTTGTCTAACGCATAAATATAAACCGTGTATAACACTTTGCAACGCGTTGACAATGTTTCTCTACCGGTATCGTGAATGCACATTTTGTTTCTATATTCGAAATGTGTATTGTCACGTTCCACTTGTTCCCGGGACACTTGGCCGCTAATGACGACACTATGTGAGCGGCAGACGTGGGGTCCACGGCTCGCCGATCAGAAAGTTCATTATCACGCTATAATTAGCCCACGGGCGAATAATTATAATCGAAACCCGTCAGCCTCACACGATAAACTGGGCATGTAGGCCGATCGTTTTCCATGTTCGCGTCCCTAATTTTCTCCTCCCTCGCACTGGGATCGCGCGAGAAAAAAGTTGTACAGCGAGACCCCATGAACGACTTTTTAATCGACAATAAACTATCGTAAGGTTATACAAAATTTAGAATGAAAATTTTTTTCACTAATACCGTAAATAGGGAATATTTAGTTATTTGTTAGTTTTCTTTGCAATAATTCACTCTTTGTTTCTGAAAACATTGTTTTCGAACATCATTCACAAGGCAAGTGCACTACGAGTACGTGTACAAGGTATTGGGTATGGCTCGTTCCTCGTGTAGGTGCTCTGGAGGTCACACAAGCTAATATCTGGTGGCTCACTGCTAAGTTTGATTTGCCCGATAGCCTATCATCTTTAGGTCCAGCGACAGTTAGAAGGAACTGAAAGACCCTGCAAGAGAGTTTCAAGATGGATCGGCGATCCTCGTGCTGACAGCGGGTGCAAACATAAGAATCATTTACTTTATATAGAGAGCTGGATTGTCAGAGCACTTGCAATAAGGTAGTCAAGGATTCAGAGACTTCCTTATACATTTCCAGGCGGATATTCAGGCTTAGGACGGAAACGAAGAACCTAAATGTAAACCTCTTTTCATCGTGTAATCTGCACGAGAAGGAAGATCTGTGGCCCTTCCTATGCACATGCCCTGTCCTCATCGGGTTCCGCTAACCCATCTTCGATACATCAACACTCTCCCGCGACCAAGCCATCAATGCAATAAATGGCATTTGGGATTTGTCAAATATAGACAATCTTTAGTCCAGGAATTTTGAGGTGTGTATAGATTCTATCGTTCTTATTAGAAGAATATGTTGTTTTCATTCACCCAAACAAGTGTTTGTTCATATAATGTAGGAAAAATAAAGAATTAATTTTAATGTTCCCTGATTTTCCCAAGTCTCGTTCTTCACATAAATCAAGCTGTTAATTTTTTATTCTGTTAAAAACCCAGTTGTATTGTACCATTTCCCTCTTAACAAACGTATTTCTTCATTTTTACATGAAATCTCTTACCTACCAAATGAATCGCTGTTATAATCAAACGAAACTCCCTACCTACCAAATGTAATCATGTACCAAAAAAATCAAATCTCTCCTCAACCAAACGAAACTTTTTTCGAACAAATAAAATCTCATTCCAATCAAACGAAACTTGTTCGAACAGTTCAGAAAAAAATATTAATTTCAAATTTTTCTGAACATGTTGATGTTAATAGAACTGCAAATTAATTCCATGGAGCGGGTGCCCTGTTTCGTCATCCTGTTTATGCCGAAGTTGGTCGCGGTGATTGTTCGAACGCTGAGAGCTACGTCATCGTTCTGATTTGCTCTAATTAGGCCTCTGACGACGGATTTGGTTTTAAAAACGCTGCAAATTCTTTCACTGGGGTTTATTATTCAATTGGCTTGCGTTCATTTGAATTTCTACTAAGCTGTAGAGTGTGCGCGTTTCACAGGATAGAGCGATTAGTGAATTTCAGGAGGCACACAAATATGATCAACTGATCAATCCAAATAGGTATTTTGGTTGAGAAGATTTACGTGCTCGATGCATATCTCCTGAAATTCAATAATCGATCTATCACCTGTAAAACATGCACACTCCGAAGCTTAGTAAAGATTCAAATCATGAACGCAAGCCAATTGAATAATAAACCCGAGTGAAAGAATACTTATTTACCCCAGTAATAATATTGAATAATAATCCCCAGTAATAATATTTACATATATATATTATCAGCGTTTCATACATATCAGAATGCTTCAACCCGTGTATCGCCTATAAACTACAAATCCACATCGGCTATCACTCCAGTAACCACATTCACTACAACTCGACGCTATCGGCATCCCTAGGTTACAAACAAACAATAATAAACCAAAAAACGCAAATGTTGACACCATAAATCGGGCATACATCGGGAATGGTTTGACCTACGGAAAGGGCTCATTCGATTCCTCGTGGAAAATTCTTCAAGAAGAATACACATTTAGGCCGCTTCGACTTTTTTTTAGGTTTTAAAAAACCTTAACAGCCCTTAAAGGGCACTTTAAATTGAGCGAGAGAGCTGGCTCAAGAATTGGGGCGTCGTCGGGCCAAGATGGATTTTTCCTGAAAATTTCAGATCTTTTGCTCCAGCCATTTCGGAGATATCGTCGTGCGTACGGCGGACGGACGGAAAATTTTTTATTGCACATTCGGATTCTACAGCCTTTGAAACGTAAACCATGAAATTTTCAGGGGGGTTAGCATTTTTTTTCCAGAGCGATTACAATGGTTTATTATTGAATAATAAACCAAAACGTATTTTCCACACGATTCAAGATATTTGAGTATAGTGGCAGGTACTTCAAAAACAAGGGCAAAGCTTGAACAGCATCAAGGGAAACTGGAACATAAAGCATGAACGAGAGATGCAAACGATAACGATGCCAATAATGGCGACTCCCACTAGATGTAACAGTGATCGGCACATAACTACGAGTTTCATTTCATTTGAATATGGGTTCATTAGTTTGAAAAAAAGTTTGATTTGCTTCAAAAGAGGTTAAATTTGATTGGAACAAGATTTTATATGGTAAATATGAGGTTTCATTTGATTTTACCAAGACTTCATATGGTCGATACGAAGATTTATCTGATAGAAGACAGATTTCATTTGACTGAAAAATATCAATATTTTGAATGTAGTGAAGTCTTGAGATAGATCTTTTTGGGATAAATAGTAACCCCTTCATCTTAGTGACCGAAGTGAAATCTTTGCAACACCCACCACTCCTTCAACCTTCAATCTACATTGGAATTTGATGGTTTTATCAAAGATTATTTATACAGGCAAATTGAGTAGAGTGGTGCCATAATCTGTACAAATGAGGGAGGGGGGAGTGACTGAAGTGAAATCTTTGCAACAATTACCACTCTTTCAATCTAAATTGACAATTTGATGGTATTATCAAAGATTATTTATACAGGATAATCATGAAGAGTAGTCCGATGTTCTGCGCAAATGGGACTGAAATGGGGGTAACTGAAGTGAAATCTTTGCAACACTTACTACTCTTTCAACCTATACTAGAATTTTGATGATATTATCACAGATTCCCTCAGCAGGCAGTCCCGTAATCTGCTCAAATGGGGGAGGGAGGGGGGAGTGATTAAAGTAAAAACTTTGCAACACTCACCATTCCTTCAGTCTACATCGAAATTTTGATGATATAATCAAAGATTATTTATACAGGATAATCATGATAAGAGTAGTCCCATAATCTGTACAAATGAGGGTATAATTGGAGTCATAATTGGAGGCGCTAAACATACCGAATTATACCGTCCAACGTACCTTGATAGGAAACTGGAGCTCATGTCCGTTCCACGCCCGACCGGCCCGACGCCGATAACGCGACTGAAAGCGAAGAAGCTTCGGAAGACCGCGATGGAGAAAAAGGGTCAGAAATAGACTAAGGCCGGAGGCTGGAAAACAGCATCTAACTCTCAGTCAGCCTCCAAGGTCCAACGCGGCCTCGGGGATTGGCGAGTCTCCATCTGCTGCCCATTACGTCCTTCGGAGAAGATACCGAACCATCTGATAGCGGTTGGAGCCCTTTGAACGCGGGGTCCGTTCCGAAGGAGAGACGAACGAGCTATTTTAGAGGATGATCCCCTATTAGGATCAGCAGGGCGGAACTAAGTGGAATCATCGATATGAACTAATGCAATAATAATCTATTAAGTGCTAGTAAGGTCTATTATGGGGTGCATGTGAGTAGAGAAAGTGATTTGTTACTATTAGCAAAAATCAACAGGCAACACAAGTTGTAATAAACTTGATTTCTTAAAACGGAATTCCGTTGCAGTTGTACGCGCTGGTTTGATGGTGAGAGTTCTGGACAAACTGCGCAACCATCTTTTCTTCTCTTTCCGCACCAAATCCCAAAAATTCCACTAAGAAGCTCAATTTTTACAGTTTTCTTCCGAATTTAATAAAATTGCAAAGAACGCGCAATTCAAATTAGCTGCATCTATAGTCTGAATTCATGATCCTCATAAAATAATCATCTGATCTTCTATGAGCGTCACGTTCAGAAGTCAAGATTCATTATGCACTTGAGCAAACGTAAAACATATGAAGCAATATTCTCTTTCGGCCTAACTGCTGGTATTTACGCATGCTCATAGGTATCATATATGTAGATTATTGTTTCCTTATTGTCCGATATGTAGAGAGTATCAAATTTAAGACTTTTAGTTGCCAAATTTTAAAAATTGTAGCTCCCTTAGTTCCACAGTTTGAGAGTCGTGGTTGGTCTCTGTCAATTTAGAAAAGTCTAAACTTTCAAAAAGTCACCCCAGAGTTTTTCCGTAGGCCTTTTGAAGCGCGATAGGGAAAAGGATATAATGAGAAAGGTTGATGATTTACAAAAGTTTTAGACTAAAATTGAGTATATATTCGGAATCTGCAATGAAAGCCCTATTTTTAGTTTCTTAGTTTTTATAAGAACTTCGTCTGAAGTATGTGATTACGGCAAAATTCAGTGTAAAAAAAGGTTCAAAAACCTAAAACCTGCCAAATAAAAGCCTCATTCTAACCAACTGAAAAATATTGGTGTCTTTCCGGATTCAGCATTTCAAAAAGCCCTGGAATGGATAAAAAGAAGGTAATTTTAATACTTGGAGGTATTTTTTTCGGTAAACCAGTGTAATTAGCGATTGAGTGAAATTTAATTAACTGAAAGCGAGGAGGAGAATTGCTGAACGTGTAAGCAAGAAACAGTCAGATACGATTAAATCGGATACATCGGACTGGTTGACAAAGCAACTGATACTGATAAGCCACAATTTATCGTCCGAACATTAGGACCGTCACCGCGTGAGCAGTTAGTGGATTTGTCAGGGAAACCTAACGTTCGTGGGAGAGATCCTGACCTGGGGCTTCACGAACGGCCTTCGGGTGACCCGTCAGGACGTCGTGAGAGGGTCCCATTGAGAAATCCACGGACGACTCAATGAAATCTCGTTGAAAGACGAGTGTTTCTCATCATCATTATCATCATCTTCATCTAAACTGACGATCCAACATATTCGTTGTCAGGTTGCCCCCAGTAGCTGATCTTCTCAACAAGAAAACATTAGCAGCTTTAAAAGTTTTGATTAAGTCAGAACTCCTAGGAAAAGACGAACGCACGCATCGTCACAATACTTATACTTTGAACTGGATACCCAGTCGCCGCAATCATGATGAAACCTCATTTTTCGACCTATTTTGGAGCAAAATTTTAAATTGTTTTTCACTCTTTGAAAACGATTTTCCGGAATCAATCATTTTCCCAATTCATGCTATTCCAACTTTTCCTAATCTCATTCTTGGGAATTCCTTTGCTGTCTTGGACATTGTCCAACATTTTTGCGCACTCAAACTGGTATGTCTCCATGAAATCGATTTAGAACCTCAACGTTGATGTTTGGTTATAATCATAAACCATTCGACATTTTATAATATATTTCCCACATTATGATAACTCTCATTATTTATACCGTTCGAACTTTTGCATCTTTGAACACTGGGGTACCTCGTTAGCTGTTTTAGAACGTGCTCAACGTTTTTTCGTCTAATGTTAATCATACCATCGGAAAGCTGAATACATTTTCAGGTTTTACTGTAGTCAGCACCTAGTTTTGGAAATGGAGTTAAAGTTCAAGTATTTTAAGAAAGGTTTTTTTTAAATTCAAGAGTTAAACGTTTGAGCTGAAATTAGGGTCCTTAGAAATTAGTTTTTGGTTATAAAAATGCAGTAAGAGTGTAGGAAAATTAACGCAGAATTCAAAATTGGGGAAAAAATACATTCAAAGTCCCAGAAATAATATTGAATAATATTTACCTATATATTATCATCGTTTCATGAATATCAGAATGCTTCAACGAGTGTATCGGCTACTAACTACACTACAAGTTTCACTGTGATCGAGCTATCTACAAATTTTCTGGAGATGATCCAAATTCACTACAACTCGAACGCTATCGGCCGGACATTACTATGTTACAAACAAACAATAATAAACCAAAAAACGCAAATGTTGGCACCATAAATCCCCCCCCTCAATCCCCCATACGATTTAATTAAATTAATGTTGAAATCTTTCTTTTATATTACTCCGTGGGGAAGTGTCATTCGATTTATTTTGTATGTTCTTCAAATAGGGATTTATTTAGGCCGATTTTCTCGATATAGCGTATCTTATTGAATAATATTTTCATAGGTTTTCATGTACATATCAGGGATTTTACAAAACTTTGTACAGCCCTTAAGGACTTTTTACACAATATATGTATTGATTGATTGAATTGCTGGTCCTTAGAAGTTCTTCAATTTTGATTATAAAAATCACTGGGGCGTCGTCGGACCAAATGGATTTTTCCTGAAAATTTCAGATTTTTTGCTCCAGCCGTTTCGGAGATATCGTGGTACGGCGTACGGCGGACGGACGGAAATGTTTTTATTGCAGATTCGGATTCTACACCCTTTGAAACGTAAACCATGAAATTTTCTGGGGGGTTAGAATTTTTTTTTCCCCAGGAACAATTTTTTTTCGATTACAATGGTTTATTATTGAATAATAAACCAAAATTGATATCGAGGGACACTCTGTGTAACGGAATTGGTAGGCCATTGTGTAACGACTTGCTTACAGTCACAATTTAAATAAAACTACTGTAGTCTAATCCATTTGGAAGACAATTATTTCCAATTTAGCGAAGCCATGGTGAATTTATTTTGTTTTCCTCCAATTTACGGGTAAAGAAAAAACCTTCCATCGAGGGAAAATCCGAGAGTTGGGAGTGAGACCTTCATCGGCTCAACTGTCAACTGCACGGGCTCGCGGCCGGTGGCAGCCGCACAGAGGATACGGGTGGCCACGGAGGATAAGGGCGGTCACACGGCAGATAGCCGCACGCTCCCGCCACCGCAACACTGCGGACTTGACCCTGATACGATAAGGATCCGCTTTCATACCGCCTGATCGCTCGGAAACAACTTCCAACTTTTCCCAAGTGGGGTGACGTCCAATTACGGAATCCATCAGTAATCCACATTTAAGCTTTGAAGCTTAATGATTTATAGTTAATTAAGTTAAATTACTGCAATTTTTGGTTTATTATTTTCATTAATAATCCTTCGTAATCGAAGAGCAAACACTTTTTTTTTTTTTTTTTTTTGAGAAAAAACATTTATTGATCATGTATGGGGTGGAATGTTGGAATAGTTGGGGTTGTGAAAATTCTGGGGCCAAAAGTTGAATTGGTATGCCGATGAGTTGAAATTGATCGCCAAAAGTTGAAATTAAGATGCCAAAAATATTAAAATTTATTCGTGCCAAATGTTCAAGTTCAAGTTTGCCAAAATTATCAATTTGATAATATGGAAAAATTCAAATTGATTTTGAAAAATAATCTGATTTTATTCTGTGTGTGTGTGTGTGTGTGTGTGTGTGTGTGTGTGTGTGTGTGTGTGTGTGTGTGTGTGAACATGGCCAAAATGTTTCCGACCTCCAAAGTCCTCGCACGTGTTTCCTCGGGCCCCTTAAACTCATGAAACTGTGGTGTAAAATGTTGAATTCTCTGAAGCTTTATCGGTTTACTTTGGAAAAATTGTTGAAAATTCTGGGAAAAAAATTTTGAGATGAGTTTTGGATCAAAATTGTTGATTTAAACATGAAAAATGTTGAGTTTGACTTGGAACATGTTATTTCAATGTGGAGAGTCGTTGAGTTGAGCATGGGAAATATAAAATTTCACTTGAAGAATGATCCATTTGATCAGAGAAACGATGATTTTGGGGTGCGAAAATTGATGGATTGACATGGAAAATGTTTCATTTGACTTGAAAAATAATGAATATGATCAGAGAAACGATGAGTTTGTGGTGAAAAATGTTGAATTTGTACTTGGAGAGTGTTCAGTTTTACTGGAAACATGTTGAGTTCAAGCAAAAAATTGTTGAGTTATTCTTGGGAAAGTTCGATTTAACTTGAGAAATAGTGAATATGATGACAGAAGCGATGTGGTATGTTGAGTTTGACTGGGAAACGATGGATTTGACTTGAAAAATGATCAATTCGATCAGAAAAATGATGAGCTTGGGGTGGAAAATGTTGAAAAATGACGGGTTTGACTCGAGAAATGATGAATTTGCACTTAGAGACAGTTGGGTTTGACAAGAGATAGTTGTGTTAAAGTGAAAAATTGTTGAGTTATTCTTGGAAAAGTGGAAATGGACTTGGAAAATACTGAATATGATGACAGAAACAGTGTGGGATGTTGGGGTTGACTGGGGAAATACATATTGACTCGTACTTGTAAAATATTGAGTTTCATTTGGAGAAAATGCTCTTTCTTAGTATTCCATTTTGAAGTATGGGAGTAATTTGTTCAACTAAATAATTTTTTTGAACTTTTTTGAATTTTCCTGTGAAAAATTGTTGGGGTATTCTTGGGAAACATAAAATTCGCCTGAGAAGTATTGAATAATGAATTGATCACAGAAACATGAACTTTGACTGGAAAATTTTGAGTTTAAGTTGAAAAATGTTGAGTTTTTTCAGGGAAATGCTGTTTCTTTGTATTCCATATCGTATTTTACTCGTAAAAGAAATTTGACTAAGTAGAATATAATTTTATTTAAAATTGTCCATTAATTTAAAGTTTTAAATCTCGTCACTCTCGACAGTACAAATGAGCTGCAGTTAATTCGGTATTTTTGAAGCTTTTTTGAAATAACTTCTCCTTTTTTAATTAATGAACATTACTCTATTTACTTCTCTCTAAAAACAATCAGCGGAAGGAATCTCTTTCGTACCATAACATCATTTTCGATTCAGGAGCAATGCAATTCAAAGAAGACCAACCAGGAGCAAACCCTCACTCGACGGTGGGTACACACAATAATCGCAAGCACAATAGCTCAATTTTCATTTTGCATTGGGTATTAAAGGCCGCGACGGACGAGTATTAGATGTTAACATAGAGGACACAAGTTTTTCACCGCGATAGTTTTATCACTGATTTTGATCTATTTCTACAACTGATGTGTATGTTACTAAAACTATTCATTTATTGTATTTGTTCCTCCTTATTTTTGAGATTTAAGCGTAGTATCAAGAAGTCCAAACTAAACAAAACACTGACCTCCGTGTAACACCTGAATCAAGGCCGATCCTCATTTGGCAATTGTGTGGACCCAGCGTCGATTCAAACCCTCATATCGTGGACGTAGGATGATCTAATAAATGAGAGTAGATAACAAACGACAAGTGTTTGGTGATTATTTGCAACGTCGATTTCCCACTTCTAAAGGAGGAGAGATGTACAATAACGTCAGTTTGTCTGTCGTTACGGATAACAACGCGGGTCGGGAGAGGTGGGTTCAAAGATATTCTATCTCCTTCGAACTCCTGGAAGCAGATAGTTTGGGCATTGCGACCGTCCTGATAAGGAGTTGCCAAGAAGCACCTTATAAAAGGGGACAAACTTGAGAACTGTCGTCGAGATATTCGAACGAGAAAGGCGAAAGCGGTTGAAACACAAAAGGGCAACCCCCCCGGGCGAGTTAGATACGACGCCTTTTTTTTACGGTTACTGGAGATGGATTTTCCTTCAAGTCGAAGGTGTTGTTTACACTGTCTTCATTTGCACGGAAGAACCGGGTTGTTTTGCACGGGCAAAGAGGTTTCAACGTTCTTAACGTGTGTGGATGTTCATTTGTGTACCCAAAAAGGTACTTCTCAGTTAAACCCAGACGGAAAAACGGGTAACAAAGGTTTTTTGGGGGTTTTATCGGGAAACTCGTGAATACCTCTTGTGCAACGTAGAAGGCAGCAAAAAAGAGACATTATCGCCTATTATCGTAGAGAAAATCGCTCTCCGATACGAAAATGCGATATCAAAAACAAAGGACAGACCTTCCCTGATGTAATAGTGGAAAAGAAGCATTAGAGCATGGTCAGTAGTACCTGATGAGGCCTAATGAGCAAAACTAATTGTACCATACAAGACATCAAATTGGAGCGTACAATACGTTTATTTTTATTTTTTGGAAACGTTTCGTCCCGCTATGGGGACTTCTTCAGTCCTGCATACAACATAAAACATACGTCAATATTTAATAAGGCCTATTTTTATCACATGTATCTCTATCATGATTGTCATTCTTAATAAAATTAAATATTTCTCACCTGTCATTATGTTATATTAAAGTAGGTGTATCCAACCAACATCATAGTAGTCAACACTCATGGGCCTTAGTGAATATTGACGTATGTTTTATGCTGTATGCAGGACTGAAGAAGTCCCCATAGCGGGACGAACAAGTTTCCCAAAAAAAACAAACATATTATACGCTTCAATTTGGTGTCTTGAATGAAAGTGGTCACACCACAACCAACAACCATGACTAATTGTACCATAGAATAAGGAATCTCCAATAAAACAACGGAAGAGACCTTATATTTCATCCTCAACAAAAGAAACTTTCCGATTGTTGGGCAGCATGTAATGGGATTCGCACTTCACAATGTTGACATATCCTCCACATTGTTACTCAGAGAGAAAATTTTGTCGATCCACTTTCCCAAGAGGAATTTAGTGTCTTGGGAAATCCACGAAAATGCTCAATAAAAGACAATGCGGAACAGCTAATTCGTTGCTCAATACCTATTCGTGCGAATTTGCGTTGAAATTGAAACTAGATAACAGAAAAGTAAAAAGTCACTTTTTCACTTCAATGGTATATTTTCTTGAAATTTGTTCTTCAGCAATTTCTCCTCATCTCTATTCCCTAATCATATTTTCCCAATGTTTTGAAAATTCAAAATGACATGGACCCCCCCTCCCATACCAAAATAAAAAGTGAACCTTCATGGTAACGAAAATAGAATGCCTTAGTTACGAGTCGAACGCGCTTTCACCTGACCTACGATGGAGCTTGATGAAATTGGTCAATTACTGGAACAGAACGAACAAAACAATAGTCATCAAGTCAGGTCTAGAATGTGTGGTGCTACACCCGCATCTCAACGGTAATAAAAATCCTACTGTTCAGATTTATTTGAAATGGTTTAGGATCATGTAGAGTTTTTCGGTGTTTGGGTCATTACCTCTTGAAAACCACACTTGACTCGTATTCAAGGCCCCTCAAGTCCGTTAATCCCGTTCTTATGTGGACTCCTAATCCCCCAAGCTGCTTTGTATCGTTGGTTTTTCCAACGGGTGGGGGATTAGGAGTCCACACAAGAACGGGATTAACGGACTTGAGGGGCCTTGAATACGAGTCAAGTGTGGTTTTCAAGAGGTAATGACCCAAACACCGAAAAACTCTACATGATCCTAAACCATTTCAAATAAATCTGAACTGTAGGGTTTTTGATTACCGTTGAGATGCGGGTATAGCACCAGACATTCTATACCTGACTTGATGACTATTGTTTTGTTCGTTCTGTTCCAGTAATTGACCAATTTCATCAAGCTCCACCCTTTTTTCTGGTAAACGGTCAGTCACCGTAGTCTTCCCCTAGCACCCTAGGGTTTCCCGGGGTAGTTGAAACCCCGTCCCTGATTGGTTTCTACTACCCCACTCTAAATTTTCTTCACTTCCCCTCCAAACAAAATTTTCCCGTTTTCGGTTGACAGAGTCTGGGGTCAGTTCCCTCCTTCGTTTTAGCCGGCTCTTACACCCTTGTTAACTTGACTGACTTCATATCATCGTTATCAAACTGACTTCATTATCCTAACTAAGTAGTGGCAAAGCAGCATATTTTGTGATATTGTTGGCTACCCGCGAAACCTCAACTTTGGCAGAAGCGCCCTAAGGTTTTGTTCAACAACACCTGTATTTATTTGATTGGTTCACTGTATCGACGAATACTAATTGAATTATGTATTTCCATACTCGTTGATTGAGCATGTACGCATTCATTTGAAATACAGCCTTCATCAGTTAACTGCACAACCGTTCATATCTTCCTTGAGTTCACCTTAACACCAACATAATCCTCCTTGTGATCTATAGATTCGGTGGACGAATTTATCCAAATCTCCGATAAACGGTAAGTGCCACAATTTCCCTTAATCTCACAGTTGAGAAGTAAAGTTAGGTAAATGTAGGTACTAGGTCGATGGCTACGTGGTATAATTATGGACTATCGCTTGACATTGGTTGTTAACATCTCAAGCCACTCTCGTCATCCTTCCACAAATCCCATCTCTCGGCAGCTCCAACTATTTGCTAACGCAGTTGGACTTCCTACCGAAAATTGGTTCTTCTGCAACACTCTTTTCACAGTCTCACAACGAATTAGCGCTTTCATACACTTCCGCTTGTAGCAAGATTTGTTTCAACATCTACAGTACAGGGCTGCTGTAATTCCTTACTTGGTGCTCTGATCCCAGTGAATTCTGAATCCGTTTTGAAAAGTTTTCATGCTACTTAACCTCTTCTTATTCGCTTAATGATCTTTCTTGTTTAATCATACAAATTCAATTGTCTTGATTTATTTGTTTTGAGCTTTAGGTGGAAGAGGCTGTTAATTGCTTTGGAGCCTGGTTGTAGGAAGCGGAAACGCTGTTTCTCCTTTCTACTTACAAAATTTCTACTCTCATTTTTGGTTTTTGACATTTCGGAACAACTTTCATTTAGTGTCTGTCAGTGTACGCTTATGTCCGACAACAGACCTGCTGCATCTGAGTGGGTTAGATTGTTTCTGGGGCCATTCTGGCACAATACAATCTGGCAGGACTTAATAGAAGCAACAGCGGTGGAATTCCCTCACTCTTCTTGGTGATTTAGCAGGCTCCATTGTCCCCTCTAGCGAACCCTTGTAACAAGCCCAATTGCTACAGTTTTGATCCGATTTTGATAAAATTTTCAGGGGACGTGGCGTTTAGGCTGGAATTGGTTCCCTAGGAATTTCATCACCAACATATCATTACATAAGTTTGTGCATGCGCAAAGTTCAAATCGAATCATTAATTTTTCCAGTTCTAATGGTCCGATTGCGCTCAAATTTTCAGGGTAGAAGGGGAAAACGATGTAACGATTTAATATCAATTTCAATGAGGGAGTATCATTATTAGCTACTGCACATGCGCGAAATCCTTGTAACAAAAATATTTTCCACAGTTTTTACTCCATTTTGATGCCAATTACAGTGAATGTGCGGGTTGCGCTATAGCTAGCCCACAGAAAAATTCATTACTCAAAAATTAATGACGAGCAAGCACACATGTAAAATTTACGAGTATAGTTCTCTAAAAGTCTACCTGTGATTTTGTTTGCTACTGTATTTGTAAGCTGCCTGCAATGTCACATAAATCTTCTTAACCATTTTTTTTAAATTCGATTTTAATTTAATCTTTCAAGATTGAGATTTTGCTTCCGAGTCTACCAAGGTAGCGGAAGCATTGTTTTCACTTTCGGAATGTGAACATTTTTTTGTCTCCAAAATCAAAAATTCCACTCGCGTTTTGGGTTTTAGACCTTTCTGAACAATTTTGGTTCCGTGTCTGTCTGTGTGTCTGTCTGTCAGCAAATCCTTGTTACGGGCAAAACTACACGAAGTTATAGTCCGATTTTGATGAAATTTTCAGGGATTGTGCGGGTTGGGGTGTAGATGGTCCCCTATAGGTTTCATGAGCCCCGGATCAATAGTAGCCTCTGCGCATGCGCAAACGTGAAATCCTTGTTGAGCGCATAACTCCGGGAGTTCTTGACCAATTTCGATGAAATTTTCAGGGATTGTTCGGTTTGATGTGTAGATGGTCCCCTATGAGTTTCATGACCCCCGGATCAATAGTAGCCTCTGCGCATGCGCAAGATATATACAGCCACTGTGCGGAGGGATGACGGCAGTTGGGTACTTTGCAACGACGCTGCAGTCAACCCAACATTATTTGATCCGTCATTGAACGATGCTTATATTTTATTTTTAGAAATTTCATAATAATTATTTATCACTTCAGTCATCTATCCATTCAGCGTCAATGTAAATTTTTATTATTAGGTATATTTTATAGTTTGTTCAATAATTGAACATGCTTACCTTTATTTTCTCAAGTTATGCTCCTGCATAACAATAAATTTACCCTAATTCAATATTTACTTCGCCTAATTGAACGAAGTTCTTTAGTCAATAATAATTTTCAATGATCTATACAGTCATGTTATGGATACGAGGAAGCTATGTGCCACACCCACTTACCAGACTTTTTTTCTTTTTTTAGTTTAATGAAAAGTTTTCAATATCACCTATACGTGAAAGCTGCATACCACACCCGACTCGGCATACCTTTTTTTTTATTCTCGCCTAAGAGCGCAGTCCGCCGGGAAACTGAAATAGAAGAATGCGGGAGAGCAAGACCGTTAATCGGATGGAAATTCCGAATTAAAATAGCGATCTAGAAAACACATAACCAGGAACGTTAGAAGTGTGGCTCATTTAACACGAGCCGACATTCTGAGTATGCTCGTTAAAACGGGTTCGGGATAGGATTCACAATTAGGGCGTGACTGACTGATTGCTTCATTATACGTCAGGCTAATTTTCACCAAGAAATTCATTCAATAACGTAGGGAGCACGGCAAGTACACCGTATACAGGCGAAACAAAGGCATTTCAACGAATTTCCGATGAAAATAAAAAGCAATTTCAGGGTGAAAAAATGTTTTGGAAGTGAAACTGTCCGAAACTGTGTTCGTGGACACCCGTTTCTTTATTGAAAATAAGAATATACTGCTGATTTTTCTAATGGAGCTCATTTGGCACTTTTAGAATACACATACAAATTATGGAGGCGTATTTAAGGGCCTGTATGGATAAATTCTGTCCTATTTCATCAACGGCATCGAAATGTAAATAAAACTGAACTTTAAGAGGCATTTTTTGAAAGAAAATGACGTCATTTGTGCTGTTACTTAATGACCGTAGATTTCTATTTCTAACCCACTGACCGATTTTCCGTGGGTGAGGAAAGAGGAAGTCCGTCCTCGAACCGAATGTCAAAAAATTATTTATAATTTTTAACACCATTCAGATTTGAAAAACGCTGTAAATTCTTTCACTGGGGATTATTATTCAATGATCCATGATTTGAATTCCTACTAAGCTTTGGAGTGTGCGTGTTTCACAGGTGATAGAGCTATTATTGAATTTCAGGAGATATGCATAGAGCACGTAAATCGGTTCTCAACCAAAATACCTATTTGAATTGATCAGTTGATCATATTTGTGTGCCTCCTGAAAATCAATAATCGCTCCATCACCTGTGAAACACGCACACTCCAAAGCTTAGTAGAAATTCAAATCATGAATCATTGAATAATAAACCCCAGTGAAAGAATTTGCAGCGTTTTTTTTTTTTTTTTTTTTCAAGAGCGACTACAATGGAAAAATATTCTATTTGAAAATTTTAAATTTCGTAAGACGGAGCATGCATATCAGAATGCTTCAACCCGTGTATCGGCTATAAACCCTTTTAGGAGTTCACTACAGTATCCACATTCACTACATCACTAAGTTACTGCGATAAAAAAAACCCTGTTGTTTTTGTTTTTATCGCAGTAACCTAGTGATGTAGTGAATTTGGATGCAAATGTTGACACCATAAATCGGGCCATACATCGGGAAAGTTCTCAAAAAAAAGTCCAAATTTAGGCCGCCTTGACTTTTTTGAGGATTTTACAAAACTTATACAACCCTTAAAGGGCACTTTAAATTAAGCGAGAAAGCTGGCTAAAGAATTGGGGTGTTGTCGGACCAATATTATTTTTCCTGAAAATTTCAGATTTTTTGCTCCAGCCGTTTAGGAGAAATCGTGCGTACGGCGGACGGACGGAACAATTTTTATTGCAGATTCGGATTCTACACCCATTGAAACGTAAACCATGAAATTTCCAGGAGGGATTAAAATGTTTTTTTCAAGAGCGATTACAATGGTTTATTATTGAATAATAAACCAAAACGTCATATCAATTGTGTCTTACCAAATCAAAGTAATACTACATCAAATCCCATGTTAAGTACAACGCAGCTATTTCTTGGATTTCAATTCGAGCCATCTATTGTGGATCCAAGTTATCTATAAGGAACTTCTCATTCAATGAAATACGTAACGTTTGGTTGATTGAAGTTAACCGTGATAATAACTGACCAGCAGCAAAGTGATAGCTTCAGATTGCCTGACCCTATGACAACGAAAATGAGCCCACTTGCGACAACTACCCAATTTAAAATAATGGACGCAATTGAACGATAGTTATCTAGTTGTTGTGTGGAACGTCTTGAATTCATGTTGCATATACGTTCGTTATTACATTGATTTTAAAGGGAAGTTGAACGCAAACTATTTTCAATAACCTCAACCCTTCAAAACTAGTTGGTTTACGTTCCAAGATGCTTAGAATCCAAACTACAAGACTTAGGGCCGGCTTATCGAATCTCGTAAAATCTCTCAACAACTTACGCGAGAATCAACGTAATCGATGATTCGTAACTCGCAATTCCTAAAAACTGAGAAAGAACGAGATGGCAGATGCAGCATCGAACTTTAGGCTATTACAAGGTATTCCGCTAAATTTCAATATTCCTTATTCTGATGCAGGGAAGCAGCACATAGAGTTTATAGTAAAAGAGCATTCTCAGTTAGGAAAAAAAGAAAATCAGATTAGTTTGGCAAAATCAATTTGAATTTTGGCATATTATCAAATTGAAAATTTTGGCAAATTAATTTGAACTTTCGGCGAATCAATTTCAACTTCTGGCGTAAGTACCAATTCGAGCTTTTGACATATCAACTTACACTTTTCACAAATCCCAACTAACCCAACATTCCACCCCATATAATGATCAAGTCTTCATTGATTTTTCTCGTAATAAAGTGTGTCATATCGACATTCTCAGTGAATGATTATTGCTTTGAAAACTTCAAATAACCTCAACTTATATTTTGACGACTTTGAGTTACTCAATCGCTATTCAATTTCTCTAAAAATGTTAGAGAGGACATTGCAACATTATCTAAAACAAGTCCGCATGCTCAATTCGAAACTCTTCTGCATTCCACCAGCCTTTACATGGAAACCTCACAAATCGAGGTCAGATGAGGCTTGCGATCTGATATTTGAGTTTTTGAAGAATTGTTGATAAGCTGTCACCAATCCCGTTCATGTTTACATTATGTTGAAGTTATTTTTTCTGTCATAGAAGCGGATGAATGTAAAGCGGTCCAGGTGGGTTCGTTGAAGTCACGTCTATCAATAACGAACATGAAAACAATAGTGTTATTTCAAAAGTTGTTGATGATTACACAGGTCTGGAACCAAAAAACTGCATAAGATTTTTTTACTGTTTCCCGTGGATTTTTTTGAGCTGATGAAGTTTTTGAGCATTCTGTACTGAATAGTAAGCAAATACTTTCTTTTACTTTGAGTTTATAGACAATACAAATTATGGTATTTTTTCTAAGGTTTCTTTTTTATGTCCCCCTCTCCCCTAATTTGCAAGAAAACTGTGATGGAGGAAAATAGCGATCATTTTTGGATTCAGCACACCAAAAAACATGAAATTTAGCTAAGATATTTTTGCACCTGTGAAACTATAAAAACGCAAGGCGAAATTCTTTCACTGGGGTTTATTATTCAATTGGCTTGCGTTCATGATTTGAATTTCTACAAGGTTGGGAGTGTGCGTGTTTCACAGGATAGAGCGATTATTGAATTTCAGGAGGCACACAAATACTCGTATGATCAACTGATCAATACAAATAGGTATTTTGGTTGAGAACAGATTTACGTGCTCCATGCATATCTCCTGAAATTCAATAATCGCTCCATCCTGTGAAACACGCGCACTCCAAAGCTTGGTATAAATTCAAATCATGAACGCAAGCCAATTTAATAATAAACCCCAGTGGAAGAATTTGCAGCCTTTTTTTATTGAACCTCAATACCCCCCCCCCCCCCCCACAATAAAAACATCTATAACACTCGTATTGCGTTAAAACTTCCTCAAATCCAAATTTAAACGATAGCCAAAGGTAGACTGATGTAGAGGAGGCACACAAATATCATCAACTGATCAATCCAAATAGGTATTTTGGTTGAGAACAGATTTACGTGCTCTATGCATATCTCCTGAAATTCAATAATCGCTCTATCACCTGTGAAACACGCACACTCCAAAGCTTAGTAGAAATTCAAATCATAAATCATTGAATAATAAACCCCAGTGAAAAAATGTGCAGCGTTTTTACAAATAATTAAATCTTGAAGTGGGTTATGCAGGTATCCTAAATGGGTTTGTAGTATTTCAGGGCCCCTGAAATGCCATCGAAATACTACGAACCCATACAGGATATCCGCATAATCCAGGCAAAGATACAGAATAAACACAACGATCTGCACTTTTTCGAACACCCAACTAATCTGCCTCTTCATGAATGTAAAAATATACGAATTTGAATGTGACACCCTCGTTCATGAGTATTTACAAAGGTTCATTACCAGATGTTTCTATATAGTCGGTATTGCACCAATTCTGACCTTCACTAAAATTCCTGCGGACCGAATAACCCTGAACTGGGCAATGCCCAATCGAAATACATCGAAACTATTCACAAAACTGCATAATCCAAGCCAAAATACTAAATAATCTACTATCTGCACCCAACTTATCTCCCTTGACGATTAGGTATGTAAGAATGTTCACAAGTAAATGTGCCACACGCTCTCATCAGTGTTGACAAAGGTTCATTACCGGAATATTTCCATATTGTCGGTATTCCGTCAAGTTCCGACTTTCACTAAAATGCCTTCCGACCGAATGCTTTGAACGGGAGGTAGAGGATCACGTTATTCCCCCCGCAAGGTTCACAGGAGATGCCTCGAATACCGCGGACGGCTCGGGACGGGGACTTCGGTGAGTCATGTCGCTCGCCGAATTATTCGAGCCACGCGCTCCGCTCCTCTATTTTTCGATCCGTCGCCTATTTTTGAGTCGGGCTGGAGATCCCGCGTTGACTTATTACGGGACGTCGACTTCTGTCCGCGAACACGAGTAGCTCAGAGAACGAACAGCTGCGAACATCTTGTTAACCAGGGAGTTGCATAAATAACCTTTAAAGTCTCACGGTGTTTCTACTTGCCATTACTCTAATCTTTTAGTTTCAAAATACTCATAGAGTCGGCTAATCGAATCTCCTAACAATTTCCTAACAAAATTTCCTAACAATTAATTAGAGAATCAACGTGATTGATGATCAATAGGTAGCTCTCAAATCCCATTGAAGAACCGTTAACTGATTGGAGTTCCTTAGAGGGAAAACATTGCTTTTCCACCAACACAATAAATTTCAATTTCCACATATAAATGAGGTTACCTCGATATTCGTTCACGTCCTACTAATTGTGCAGTGGAAATTTTCAATGAAGGAAGAGCACCAGCTACCAACAATATTGAATCACGGATAAACACTACCGAAATAAATCCAGGTGAGAAAATAGCAAAGACACTCGTAGATTGAATAGAAATGGCAAAAGATGAACGAACGTTTAAACGTACGTATCCAAGAGCTGCCAAGAGCATATAATACGGATACTCAGGTAAACAGGTATTCACGTATGAAGGAAATGAAGATATGAGCGAAAACTAAACTGGCTGCAGATATCAGACAAACATGTGGTTATGCAGTGTGATGGATATGGTTAGTTGGCCCCTTCCCGATTTTAGAATCTGTCGCCTTGGGAGATGAACCGGACGCCTGCAAGCGTCTGATTCATCCTCTGAGCGTGGCGGAGCATTAATTAATGTATCCACCTGCTTGGAAGGGGCAACTATACCATTCCATCACCCTCATAGCAGTGACAGTGACTTATAGTTGAAACGGATAATGCAATACGGTGCACAGAGGTACAATATCAAAATCCAGCTGACCAAGACCCAAAAAACTTCCCTCCGTGTATTTCATCGGGAGTGGGCGAAAAACCAATTACAGTGGGTTATCCAAAATGGAACCAAATGAAACAGCTGGGTTCAAGTTCCACGAATTGATTATGGGATGCAAGAAACATGAACTCCATATTGTCGTCCCCTTCCCCGTATTTTTACCTCATCATTTCAACCATATTTGGAGCTATTTCAGACGTCCTCGAAGAACCGCACAAAGAGCTCATCGATCATAATTAAGATGAATATTTACCGCCTAAATTAAAATCTTAAATTCACCTATCGAGCAGTTTAGGGCTTATCAATATTTATCAAAATATTTGTACGAATCGCTTACCTTCAGAAGCCGTAAGTTGAAGAGGGCAACTGGGAGCAACGTATTTCCAGCTTAGGCGTAATAAACAGCTGATCTGGATTCCATACATATTTATTTGATCACCTAATTTTACCTACTCTTAGAACAATAATGTTTTTCATTCTGTGAAACACCTAATGATCCGGGAGAAATAACCGATTCCAGCGATGAAGAGCGCGACCAACTAGATAGTACGGAAATGATGATTTCGGCTTAAGAGGTTTGGAAGTGTGATATTTTTTCCTTTATTTAAGATGATTGTGATTGTGTGATGATATTTATGTGGTTTTTACAGAAAATGGTGATCAAGAGGAACAAATAAATGTCTGTCTCTCGACATAGTTACCATTGCTCATTAACACTACTCTCCCTCGTAAAATGTGCTTATTGGTTGAGTCTAAAAACCACCATTTTCTCCATTAACACTACGGGATAACGTAAGATTTATCAAGAAATTTATCACAATAAGCGCTGTAGAGGTTTTGATCAGCTAGATTTGAGTTCAGGACCACTGTGCGGGGGTGGTAGGGAGTAGCACTTCCTGATTCGAGATTCAAGAGCTAATGACACTATCTTGTATTGACAAACACCACCTCACTCAGTAATCAGTCATTATCGATAATGGCCAATCAAACTACCAAACAAATACGATTGATAAACCTGCCCAGGTGTAGAGCCAAATAGTGTTTAAGTCATACTAATCTAAGAGTCTAAGTCATGTAATCTAAGGAAATATATTTATCGCGTGATGAAATCATATAGGAGAATCCTTATATTAACATGACATAAGGTAGATGCGGCAATAATGGTGTGACAAGATCGACTAAACAGTCTACATTCACACAATAAGATTTAACACAGAAGGATAATTTAGAGAAATGCTGTATATGCACGGAAATTGAATTCTGAGTACGCAGAAAACGAAAATCAACAAATTGTCGTCAATTGCTTTTCCCAGACAAATTAATTCTTTTCCCAACCAAATTGATACTTTTCCCAACCAAATTAATACTTTCCTAACCAAATTGATCTAAAAAAATTAAGGAAATAGAAACACCGCAAAGCTTGCAATCCAACGAATAATGAATGTAGGTATATATTATTTTATAATACAAATTATTGGCAGAAAAAATATTGGTAGTTTATCATCCGGCTGAGTACGCTTTTGCCAAGATTAAGACGGCAGTTAGAGGATATCTCTCTCAGGCTACCCGAGATCAAGCCCTCGGAGAAACAGTTTCAAGAGCCGTAGGTACATTGTCCCCCACCGATTGTTCAAATTTCGTGTTGGAAGTTTTGCTCAAACTACCCGCAGCAGTGGCTGGGCAACCCCTTCACTGAATATATGTTTATACAATTAATATACCTACACTAAAAATAAACTTCAACTAAGATGATAAACTACCTATATTTTTTCTGCAAATGCTTGTATTATAAAATAATATATACATTCATTATTCGTTGGATTGCAAGCTTTGCGTTCTTATGTTTCCTTATTTTTTTAAGATCAATTTGGTAGGGAAAGTAATAATTTGGTTGGGAAAAATTTGGTTGGGAAAAGTATTAATTTGACTGGGAAAAGCTACACATGCTCAGAACTTGGCTGTTACTTGGTCAGGTTGGGTAACGCGACTGCGGGCAGTCGACGGTGGAAATCTAATTAGCTTATGACCGGAAGTTTTAAGCTACCGCCTGAATAAATTTCTTGTTGTGTTCTGCCGTTCGGAGCATCGCACCTTACGGTCCGGCTGCCCACGAAGGAGGAAGTTGGACGTTGCGTGCTTTATGATCAACATTGGGGGGTTTCCACCTTCTCAGTTTCAGTTAGTTCCACCAAGAAGAAGAGGAATTCTATTCTGTGGAATTCTATTCGAGTATTCTGTGGAATTCTAGTAGTGGGTGTGGGTAGTGGAGTGACCACATTCATTCCGAATCTCTTATTTGGAGCGTTATATTCGTTTATTCAAGTCAGAAACGTTTCGTCCCGCAGCGGGGACTTCTTCAGTCTATACCTAACTATTTCATAACTACTGGCAGACTTTAGGCATTGACATAGTGGTGCCACCACACATCTCTTCAGTTTGTTTGTCACTGAAACTTTTAGTTTTGTAGTTGAAGTTAAACTGTTCACTCATCCCTGTCCATATACTCAAGCTGGTCATATTTTTTATTACTTAGTTGTTGGATCTCAACTGCGTTAATTAATTAAAACAAATTTGTTTTGTTATAAATAACAAAAAGGGAGAGAGGAACTGCAATCATAAATTAAAATTATTGAATGATTATCAATAATTTTAATTTATTTCAGTTCCTCTCTCCCTTTTTGTTATTTATAACAAAACAAATTGTTAAATTAAAGAGATGTGTAATAAAAAATATGACCACTTATGTCAATGATGAGTGAACAGTTTAACTTCAACTACAAAACTAAAAGTTTCAGTGCAAACTGAAGAGTAGTTATGAAATAGTTGAAATAGTTAGGTATAACTGAAGAAGTCCCCGCTGCGGGACGAAACGTTTCTGACTTGAATAAACAAATATAACGCTCCAAATAAGAGATTCGGAATATTCTGGAACCATGGAACTTATTTAGCGGTGGAATACAAAGACAAGGAAAATTAGAATGATCATATAAGCAAATTTTACAAGATCATCTTATTATACCTAATCAAGTACACCAAATGAAGTTAAAATTCAAGCACTTTGTTTGCAGAAAAAGTGAATTATCAATGCAATTGGGGAAAAAAATTGTTCTAAATAATATTCTTCCACTCAAACAATGGTTTGGGATTTAATGAACTGTAAATTTCATCGATTTTTCAAAAAGAAATTTCAATGAATACGTACCTACCTACCCACAATTTTCTGCACAAATTTGATCTTTAATTTATGAATGACGTATATCATTGCTGGCGAACTTGTTTGTTTAACATTCTGAGTAAAATATAAATTCAACAATTTTTTTCTTTTTTGTAAATTATAAAATATTTTTTCACCTCTGTAAACATTTCAAGCTGATCAACATTTCCATTTCTGGTTACATCAGGAAACTTATCGACTGGTTTTATTGATTTATTTTCATTCATCTGCTAAATCTGCTCAAAATAACATGATTACAAGTTGAACATCAATTTTTCATAAAAATTGAATGCACAAATCATTGGGGTTTTTATAAAAAACTCAAAAGTTACTGTAATCTCACAGTTAGTCATGAATTACAAAAAAAGATAAAATATCTCGAAAAAGTCGTAATTTTTGAATTTTTTGGTAGAATATTACTCAAAAAAGTTTATCAGCAATGAAATAAATTATTCGAATATTGGAGCTTAAATTTAAGCTGAAAATTGTACTTGAATTTTATGAAAATTTATTAACTTAGCGTTTAATTTTCTATGCAAATGATTCTTTTTTTCGGACACGCACTAGAGTTATTTCAATAGCATCATTTTCAGATAAAATTACCTAATAACGTAATTTTACCGTATTTGGAAATAACGAAGAATGTAATAATGTGATTATTATGAAGGGAAGGGTAAAATTAGACCCTCTCGACCTTTCATAGCGACCATTTACGAGCAAATCAGAATAAAAGGCCTTGGGGGAAGGGAGCGGGTGGTAATAATAGAAACGGCGGAGAACGCGCGCGCGGCGACCGCATACTAGTTGACGGTTGTATAACAGGTGACCCCCCCATCCTAACGGCAATAACATGCCCTAGGTGCCAACAAGATATGGGTTATGAGTTTCGGCCGAATTAGTACGCGGAATGCCCTGAATATATTTTAGAATGCGTAGCAAAAAGTAACAAAGTATGAAAGTACGAAACATGACAAGTACGCTTACAGTTCGACACCTCTTTCATGCAGAGTACAGATATCCACTAGAGAGGATTCAACTGAAGTACATGCTAATTCACTCGCGACGAAGCTTTGAAACCCATTTCAATAAAAACGGAGTAAAATATAACGTTGTCTATATATATATTACGAGTTATTAACATTTAATTTTTTTTTTTCGTGTTATCGACACGATAAAAAAGTAATCTCAAATTTTAGGAAACCGTTGGAAAGAGCTTTAAATTTCCTATCTGTTTAGTGTGAAACTCTATTTTTTAAAGCAATTTTCTGAATTAAAAAATAAGCCAAAGTCAAAGTTTTAAATTTTTTTCGAAAATCAACATTTTTCAGGCTAATTGATCGCCTGTAATAAATTGAAATATTCGTGTGTACTCAACGGAAAAAACTAGCCCAAGACCTCAGCTTTCCAACGGTATCATCATTTTTCTCTTTACACTTGAATAAACCTCGTAAAATCGTTTTGATGCGATAAAAAACAAAGGATTTTTCGTTAAAAATCGCAATTTAAAAAAAAAAAAAAAAAAAAAAAAAAAACGGTTGATCGAATGAAATACGCGAACATCTTCTCGGAAAAATACGAGTTTCATTTTTATTTTATCTTAGTTTCATTTTGTGATATGGAATGAAAAAAAATGAAACTCATATTTTTCCCAGAAGATGTACGCGTATTTCATTGATCAACCATTTTTTTCATTTGGTAGACAGGTATCGTATTAGTCCGTTTTGAGGCGGCCGCGATGGTTGAAAAGTGTCACCATTTGGGGTTCAGGATTTAAAAGAATTAAGAATCACAACGGAAACATTAATAGGTACAATAAAGAACACTCAAATCGGATAAAAGTCAATGTGAAAAATTACGATTTTTAACGAAAAATCCTTATTTTTTCGCATCAAAACGTCATTTTACGAGGTTTATTCAAATGTAAAGAGAAAAATGATGATACCGTTGGAAAGCTGAGGTCTTGGGCTAGTTTTTTTCCGTTGAGCGATTTATTGCAGGCGATAAATCAACCTGAAAAATGTTGATTTTCAAAAAAAATTGAAACTTTGACAACTTCAGAAAATGGCTGTAGCGTTTTCGGATAATTTAACGCTCTTTTGCCTCAATTTTGAGATTACTCCGAAAACAAGGGAGTTATGGCGTGAAGTAAAGTCGATAACACGAAAAAAAAACTTAAATCGTTAATAACTCGGAAACGAAGCTCGCAAATTAGTTGTAAAATCGATCCTTAAAGTTTGGTCCACCTGAAAGGTAGACACCCTGTATATACAAACTGAGCACATTTCTATATTGTCGGGCACTACAACTTCAGCTACTTCTAATATTGCCTCGCCCCGTTGTCGTACGGAACTTTATCGGCGAAATGCTTATATTGCAGCACTTAAATTTTTGTTCGATAATCGAATTAATGTCAGAAATTTTTACATTAAATGTTTTGCTAAAGTAAATTTTGCTTTATCTATTCTCAGATGATATGACAATAGGTTGATCTTTCATGTTGATTTGTCGAGGGCCATAAGGGTTGATGTAAGATGCTAAATTATGTATTGTAGTAGGTATTATTAAGTTCTAAGCTAGGACAGGACACCACCGGGGAACACAAGTTCATCTGAACTAAGACCTCGGTGGGCAAAGAAACTTGATATTATGACTTGACTTGAGTCATTTAATTTAATTTATTACTATGGGTCTCATGTAGTCTTTGGTTTTTTTTTGTCAATAAATAAAATAAATATAAAAGAAATAATAATAAAAATAAAAAAAGAAATACCTATACTTCAGGTTTGGATCGAGATTTTGTTTCGTAAGACACTTTCAGAATTTGGAGTCATCGCCACTCAAACTCTGACACAGTTTACTGCGTTTTAGCTAATTTTACCAAAAATTTAATATCTTCGTTTTTTTTTTTTTTTAAATTTTTTCAATTTTTAAACTTTTTGATTTCCCGAAAATGCAAGAAATGAAAATTTCCCCGTCTTGGATTTACCGCGCACCTATCAAATTCATCTACCTAATGGAGTATGTACACTGTACATTGAAAGCTATTTAAGGGAAATACGTTTTATGTAAAATAGATTCTATAATTTTAAGTGTGTAAAATCAAAATAAATTGTTAAAGGAAGACTAGACTCTGTTATTATCGTACAGCATATAAGCAATGTATATTAGATGAGGAGGAACGAGAGATGTTACGAGTACCAACAGAAGAAGAGGCGATGGGTAACGGATCCCTGAATATTTATGGAGTCGTTTAAAAAAATGGAAGTAAATAAATTAAAATGAATAATTTACAAGGTGTTACGATAACTTCTGTACGAAAGGCCATCCCTTGATATGAAATTAAGAAATAATTATAGTTTTCCTCTATCCTAAGAATAAAGTACACGATAAAAAGTTATGAAATCAACCGTAACGTTTGATTAAATAACAACATTTCGAATATTAGTTTCATAGATTAAATTTTATGTCTGGCCAGGAGAAGAATGTTTCAACTTCCTGCAACGTTTTTGGTGGGCGTCCAAACGGCGTGGATAGTTATGTCATTAACAAGCGGGTTTAACAAGGAAACCGATTGAAACCGGCCTGAATCCATCGGCAAAAATTCAGATTTTTTTTTCGGAATTCGAGTTTTTTAGACAACAATGTTGTATACATGTTGTATTACCGTGTCGGAATTGTGCCTCACTGACTTTGGTGAGGATCAGCTGACCGCGAGACGTTATAACAATCACAATGACGGCAAAATCGTGCTCAAATCTTTCCAATTCACCGCAGGACGTTGAAAGATGATAAGGAGTATCTCTGGGACAATAAGGGACTAACAAAGTAAGGAGCGCCACCCGAATTAGCTGAATAAGGTGAAATATATCCTGTTCACCGTAGTTCATAAAAATTGATAAGGAGGAAAAAACTAATCTCAATTATGGCAAAATCGTGCTCAAATCTCTCCAATTCACCGAAGTATGTATAAATATGATAAGCAGCCTCTCTGGGACAATAAGACAAGAGCAAAGTGGTGTCATCCGGATCAGCTGAGTAGAAAAAATCTCCTGTTCATCATGCGACGTTAAAAACTGATAAGGGACCCTGGGACGAAAAAAGACGAATGATTTGACACGGTGAGTGTGCTAAAAGTTATCTCATCATTCTGATTACAGAGAAGTTGATCTCTGCGCCATTAGAGGCAAATGAAATGACGGGCTTCATCAAACGAAACGAAAGTATATAAATTATGCGTATCTGTACCCTTGATTGTACAGATCAATATTGATTTTGCCATGTGTTTGTTTGAGTCCTAGCACATTCCACTTTTGATTTACCTTTTATTTTTAAATATAATCATGAACCTTCGTAACGTTTTAAGAAAAACACTTTTTTCGACAACCCCGCTCAATTTAAAATTTGTTGGTTAACTTTTCAAGATACGCCAATATCAAAAAGCGAATAAAAAAATCAATCCATCCGCAGAACGCTGTCCGAAGCTTTGCTCCGAAACCAATGGACAAAGGTTCATGAAATTTGGCACAAAACCGCTACATCGATACAGAATGTTCCAAGACCTTTAAGGATTGATTCTATTATTACAAAAACTTACGACGTAAGAGGGGAGTTTTGTGTTCAATTCAGAACTGTAGTGGCGGGCGAAAGCCCTTGAGCATCGTGAATGCTGTACTACAGTAATTATCTGGAGTCCACTTATCATGTGTAATAATTTGCAGCTCTTTTCCCATCTTACCCTTTATAAAATGTATATCGTTTAGATAGCACAGGATTATATTTCCTTGCTATGCTATAAAGTGAATACTGTAGTGGCTGCAGAAAGCTCTCTAAGTATAGTGAATACTGTATTACTGTAATTATCTGCAGTCCACTTATCATGTAATAATTTGCAGCTCTTTTCCCATCTTAACCTTTATAAAACGTATATCGTTTAACCTCGACCGATTTCCATCCAATCGTCATGGAATATTTAGAGATTACGAGGGTTGGGTGCTTGAAAACCCAGTGGAAACCTCTAATCCCCTTACATCGAATTTTCGAAACAGCACTTCCTAAAAACCTATTAATCCGATTTCGATCAAATTTAAAAGAGAATTCAGGCTCTACCTCAAACGACCTCCACATGAATTATTAGCATCTCCCCCAAACAGTAGTAGTCAATGCGCATGTGCAAACAAGGAATTCTGAAAGGAGCATAAATTATTCAACTTATCTCTGACTTGAACTTCGATGAAATAATTAAGCGGAATTATATCCAATGAATCAGCGGCACTATTCAGCATTAGCGGACTAAAAATGACCAAAACATAAATAGATAAATGCGCATGACCTGAAGATAAACAGAGGGTTTCATATTCTTCATGAAAGTCTGGAATACAGACTTCCGTCCTAAGCAGTTAGATGTCGGATAATGGAAAAACTACTTACACTGTAATTTGCATTCGAATCAAAGAGACTTTCGGAACATGGTATTTTGTCACAGAATTTTAGACTGTAGTAGTAGAAAGTTGGCATCATAATAATGATTATTTAATCATTAATTTACCATGAATATTGAAATTCAGAAACCGACTCGAAAACTGTAAAATTCAGTAAAGAAAATCGTCTGAAATTTATCTGTTCCCCAACAACATGGGACATTAGCTACCTGTAGTTTCATTGTTTTTTGAAATTGTCTAAAACACCATAGGCAACACCCGCCAAAGGTCGCTTCATTTTCTGAAAGTATGACGAAGACTCGCGCCGAATGTATTCCTTCAGGACACGTGCAGTTGACAGGAAAAATTCTGGGTTCGTTGACACGTTTCGGAATCAACTTGGAGTCGAGATTATTACAAAGATTATCTCGGTAGCGTTCCCAAACAATGGGAGCCAAAAGAGGGAATGTTTATCGGTAGCTTTTCTGGATTTTAGGCGACCGAAATGGGTTACAGATTAACAAACACATTTAGTTAAGGAAGTAGGTTTTCAGTTTTCTACATAAACAGCGGATGTGAACCCTTTATGGAGCTTACGAGGAAATCCGGCTGGAGACTTCGTGAGGTATCTACATCAAGAGGAGTCAGAACCTACATTTTCTTTTTAAATTTGACCAATTAGTGCTGAAATGGGCTAAGCAATAAATTAACACTTTCTTTCAGGATGCTCAATTTTTAAAAATCTGGATTCTATGAAGAATTAAAATTGTAGGATGGATTCATACAAGATTTAACACAACCAAGAGATGAATGAGTCTAGATCGTCTCATAACCCAGTTCAGAACTTAGAAGACATAAGTGAAGGATGACTAGTGTGATGATTATTACAATTAATTTTGCATTAAGGACGCAATTCCTCTCAGTTTCCCAAACGTTCTTTTCAATGTTTCCCAAGTTCTTTGAGAATTAAAGTCTAATTCAGGTTTTACACTTGCGTACTTTATCACAACAAGGAACTTTGTGACATATTGTACCACCAATTACCAATTATACGTCTGTTTGACGAGTAGCCACGAGATTGATCGTTGTTCGACAATGATGGCTACAGTATTGAGTGATACATATTGAACGCGGTACTCAAGGTAGGGGGGTCACCGAACGTTTAAGGACGGTATTAGGCACTTTACCATAAATCACTTATAATTGTTAAAAGTTAGTACATTTGAACCAAAGTAAGGAGCCCTGATCTGCTTAATATTGAACAATAATTTTTCATAATTTTACTGTCCATAGAACAGAGAGCTAACAAATACATTTGAAAATTATGGATGAATGACTTGTTATTTATAGTAGGATTAAGAATGTGCCTGGCAAGATAAAGTAGAAATCACATAACCTGTAGTAGGATCCAAATTTTTAATTCAAAAAGTCTATGCATTGAAATGGGAACAACGTTGAATTACTTTGGATGTTGGCCATGCAGTGATAGAGCGATACGTAGTTTTGTGTTGTGAGTTGTGTAGGTATGTATGACCGTGTTTCTACTGTGAAATACGTAGGCGGTACACTGAATTTTTGTCGTGGAATAGACCTTATCAGTTCATGGTCACACGCACTCGTAGTACGTATGTAAGAGATTTATGGGTGCATGTATGAAATGATACGAACCATATGATTGAGTAAAGACCTGGTAAACCATTGCAGGATTAAGTAGAGACCACATGAGTTATCGTTGGATTAGAAATAACTCAGCACCAGAATTCAGGACTTAGTGCTTTCATCCACCAATGGAACGTATTGAGAACCGTATCAGCGAATATGGTTGAATTATCGTGGGAGTTTACTCAACAATACAGACAGATACAAACAGTTTTATGCGTTTGTCCCCGGCAGCATCCGTATCACAAGCTTAAGAACGTATTTATCTTTGTGAAGTGATGCATCGGATATCAAAATAATAGGATTGATCTTCCCGAATGTAATAGCCGAAAAAATGCAATAGAACATGAAAGTCAGTATTACCTGATGTGGCCTCACGAGCAAAACTAGATATACCAAGAATTAAGAATCTCCACTTATACAACGGAAGAAATCTGATACTAACTTCCACCATCAACCAAAGACACTTATGCCAAAGATGGCAAACCCTACCGATGTAATAAAATAGGTACTCATCTTCTAGGAGAGACGTGTCAATGTACGAATGGGACCTACTGTAAAATCAAAAGGACCTGATAACCCACCTCAACATATGAAAATCTAAATCACAGGGCTTTTCCACCTAAGACAAACGTTGAAATAGTTTTATTATCAACACTGTTGGGTATTGAGTTATGTGTACTTATGAGAGGATATTTTTTGTAGAATTAGTTTTTTTTCTTCCATTTTCATTGGAGGTTATGTATTTAAGGCTCGGCTAGGATTGATGAATTTAGTTCATGTATGCCAGCGCAAGCTTAGCTTTTAGGCATACACGTGAAAACACAAATGATTATTTTTCATCAGTATACGTGTATCAATTTTAATTATTGTAGCTACATATTGGTTGCTTTTTGATATCGAATTGATATAACATTCGATGAATGTTGTATGTATTAAGAGAGGGAACTAAATAAATTTCATTTCAGCAACCTTCACACTGAATATTTGATGAGGATTGACCTCAAGATTAACATACATATGTACTTATGGAGATGCATGAGCGTGATTATGAGTTCATGTTCACGTTGTAGGATAAATTAAGAACCTGATGACCCGTTTTTAGGAGTAGGTGAAGACTATGAGCTTCAGTGTAGGATTGAATGTACCTCTGGCGTCAGAATCCGAATCCTTGTTGCTGTTCTGCGGCGGTGACGGCACGGGTGGAGGCGGCGATGCGGTTTCCTTGGTCTGCCGCTCCAGCAGGGCGATCGTCGCCGCCACGAGCCTTCCGTTCCCCCCTCTCACCATTATCACATCACTGTATCAAACCGAGAGGCGAAAATCGTAGATTTTGACGAATATGAAGGGAAAGCGAATGCTATCGACGATTACCAATTATATCGCGAGGTACGGGATTACGCGTAGGTGACGATATTTTCCCCGTTTTAGGGGAGCGGCTTTCTGAAGCGACTGCAGAAAGCTGACTGGCGGCTTGGAAAGGTGGGACTGGGGCCAGGCGAGGGTCCCACTATCTTCCCCAGGCGAAACTCCCTCTTTCGGACGACAGACGGCGGGAGGTGGCGGCGTCGGAAGCCGAGATTGCGATCGCTCGTCACGACTCCGCCGCAGCTTCCGCACAACCACCTGTCGCTGCGGAGGCATTCGCCGCTCACGTGACGGCGGATCGATAGACTTCACCGCTTGATGCGGCAAGTCAAGGAGAATTAGAGGACCCCTAAGTACATACATACTTAAGCACCTGCTTCAAGTATATTAGTAAAAGTTTGGACATTTATTTATTTATTAGAAAAAACGGGACGAACCCAATTACAATTAGTAAGCAGTTAAGGAAAAAGAAAATAATCAGTAGCTACAGAAACAAAACAAAAAGCTAAACAGGGTGGTCCAGAGAGACATTCTGCAAAGCTATAGAATAAGCAGTTTTTAAATACTTTTTGTATTCCATGTTAGAGGCAAATTGAAACTACTGACGTTATCGTTTCGCGGAAAAAGTACCCTTTTACCCGTCAGGAGCTCAACATAATTGCAAGATTTGAAATGGAACCTACAGCTTTCGACGATTGAAAACCCTTACCAACTATCTTCACAACCAGCCACTAATACCTCTCAGCAATATTCCAAATCTTGATTTGTTCCATAATTCATTTCCCCCTTACGGTACTATATTATCATATATCAATCGAACGTGCAACAAATCTTCTGGCAAATTATCAGCTCAGTTATATACCAAACCGTATACTTGATGCGGAGATTCAAGGACAATTAAAGGGCTCATAATTACGTACATACTTTAGCACCTACTCTAAGTACATTAGTTAAAGTTTGGACATTCTATAGTGCTATAGGATAAGGGATTCCCCCCCCCCCCCCAAAAAAAGTTAACTTCATTGTTCCAAAATCAGCATTATAATTTTGCTAACAATTGTGATATAATAGATTAGTTAAACTAATGTGAAACATGCATTTCAGGTACATTACAGTGGTTGCCCTATACCAGTCTTCAACACAATAAACAGTGCTTGAGCTTATATGAGAATAAGAAATTGTTGAATACTTTTTGTGTTGCAAGTTAGAGGTAAATTGGAACTGTTGACGTTATCATTTCGTGGGAAAAAATCCCGTTTTGTCCGTCAGGGGCTCAACAAAATTCGGAGATTTGAATTGGCTCCTACAGCCTATGTAGTAGAGAAAACTCCTCCCAACTATCTTCACGACCAGCCACTAACCAGGATACCTCTTCAGGAAAATGATCTAATGAGATACATACCAAAACTTGATTTTTCCATAATTTATGTTCCACTTTTCGTATTATTTTATCAAATGTCGATGGATCATGCAACCAAAATTTTTGTATTAGCGTTACAGTGATTTCAGCATATATGTGTCGTGTATCATGTTTATCTCAAGTTTGGTGCTGTTTTGTGTGAATATTTTTGTTTGTTCCTTCTTCTTCCACTGACAAATATATACTGCATAATTATGTATGTATATGTATGTATACCAATACTCCGTAGTTACCATAACGACTGTTCAAAGATTAGCAATTGAAATAAATTTCAGCTTAATCCTCTTACTATCGAATCTACTTTAGAGATACCAGGACAGAATCAAATGCAGGTCGACTCACACATTTGAAGGGGTAGATGTTCTACGGGAACATTCTCCATCTTCCTAGATTTAGAATCTTACAAATTTACTCAAACATTCGATTGACTCATACATAAGACGTTAATACTCATTGGATTGCATTAAATATTGGAATTTTGTTTAAATGCTGCATCAGGAAGATTGCTTTTGTCCTCAGTGATTTTTTTGGATTCAACTATCTTCAAATTTAAACTACTGTATCAAATTTTGAGCGATAGAAGAAAAATTTTGATTGAAATTATGGTGGAATACGAATTACATTATTGTGAATATCTATGTTCATGACTAATCAACCATCATTAAGAAACCTAACTGACAACATACATAAAGTGGTTATAGGTTCATCAGTTCGAGAATGATGAGTCACAAAGCTCTTTGAGAGATTCACTATCTTGGCATGTATACGTATATACAGAGAGACGTAGAGAGATTGTGAGTATACGGATGGGTTCGAACAAAGGAAAATTATCTGCATGGAGCTTTGTCGATACAGCGACGACCTAACGGAGGGGAGCCCCAGGTGCGGGAAACCTTCTCACAATAAGGAAAATCTGCGGCTAAAAGGGAAAACAAACCGGGGAGATAAGTCCTCCGGAAAATTTATAGCGAGTAATTCAAAGAGTGGATTGTAATTATAATTAATGGCGACGAAAGTCATATAAAGCGGACTCCAACAATATTTATTTTTCTTCAAGCGTTGTTTTTCTTGAACGTGGGTGGTACAAGACAGGTAGAAAGTGTATTTATTACGATAAAACATCAAAATCTGTGGCTAGACACAATTGCTAATAAATACATGATGGCTGACTTGTGATGGTAATAGGCTGGATGCTAGGTGATGCGTAAAATTGAAACAACACTATTTGCCCAGCCCCACCCACCACGGCGGCTTCCTAGGCCCGTCAGTTTACAAAGAGAACGTCAGACACATACTTATCTAACCTCTTTAAGCTGAAAAACGTGTCTAATCTAATGCTAATAAAGAACAAAAAGAACAAGTGAGAATTAGAAATACCTTGTTAACAATTCGTATTTCCTAACTCCGAGGGGAAAGCTTTATGTTCATAATAGACAAGAAACAATTATTTTCCTCAAAAATTGAATTTCGACGTGCATTTTACTGTTTAGAGCTTAATTTAGGTTCATATCTGTCAATTCACTGTCACACCGAATCTATACCAAGTTTCATTTACAAAGATTGTGCGGATTAGCTCCTACAAGATTAAGTTTCGCTGTTAATCTATCACTTCGATGTTCTTCAAACTCGGTGGTTGGGTAGATGTTACGTGAAAGTGCCTTAAGAATTGTACCGCAAATGGTTAGGAAATGACTATTGCGCATTCCCAACACTGTAATAGATCCGATTTTGATGCAACGCTCAAGGTTTGTGCGGGTTAATCTATAGGCCACTCTCCACCAATTCTCAGACAATTTCCCTCACAATTTGGATGACCCTCAGCTCTCAAACACATGAGACAAAGCGATGAAAATAGTGGTTTTCATATCCGATCCATCAAACAATATCCCAATCGGCTCTACTTTCCGTCTGCAACCTCCTAGAAGCTGCAGGAGTAAAAAGTCTGCGGCAGCGGTTGATCCACAAGCATTCGGGGAGATACCAGCGATCGCATTACTGTATTACCTACCGGGTGTTTCCTCCATCTACATCAGACGGAAATTTTTTCAAAATTTCTACTTGGAAAAGAAGTTATTTTCTTTATTCCTGCTAAAACGGTGGCTTCCACCGATCAACTTCAGATTCTCGAATTCAAACCACGTTTCGTAAATATATAATTCATACGCGATGAAGTACATGACAAGGAAACCATAGAATTTGATAGTTTTCTCTTCTGAGGAATAGCCTGCAACCATGGGAGCTAGAAGTTTTCAGATTTTGTCTAGAGGGCAGCATATTCAAAAAACGAGAATGTAAGTACCCAGCATATGTATAATGATTTTTTGCTCGTTATTGTTCTTATCTATGTATGTATGTTTCCAATAAACTGCTGCAAAAAAAAAGGTGCCGGACCGATTTTGATACTAGCGGTAGTAAAATGTTAGGGGTAGACAAGAACCTTCAAATCATCCTTCTGCTTCATAAACGGCGCAAACCGATTCGTTAGGTCCCCGAACTTTTGATATTATGGTGGGTAGCTAGCAGTTTGTTAGCAGAGCAAAATTGTGACATTAAAGACACGTATCTGGTATTTCGAGCGAAGCTTGGGACCAAAGCCAGCTAGAACTGATATTTGATTGGGCTATGAAGTTTGAGTGATATGAAATGTGCATCTGATCGTTTATAAGAATCCCAATCCGATCCCATCTTCCCCTCTTACGGGCTATTTGAACAACCTCTCAGTTCTCAACACGGAGGTAACACACCGTGACAAAGACGCAAGTCAAAGTCGTAAGTCAATGGCCGCTTCCATCAATCAACCTTCCGTTCTCATTAAAAGCAGCGCCGCCTCCCGCGCGAGAAATCCTCGAGGCCTACGGGGAACCATCCACCATCCACAAAAGCCCTCCCACGAGGGCCTGTTATCACCAGTCTGGAGGGCCGGGTTCGTTACTAGACGAACGGGATGTTTTAAAATTAGCCCGTTTCGACGCTGCTCCTGAAGATTCCCAGTATAGCTCGGGTTGCCTTCCCCGCCTTAAATCAACCCCCTCAGACAGCCGGCTGATGTGGCCTTTAACCTTTTCTATCCAACTCAATTGTCTCCCCTAAACTAATCTATTTCCAGAAATAGACCTGTAATTGGTTCGAGCCGTTTGCTCTGCTCGTCGGATAGATAGCTAATAGGTTAATTCATTTTGCGTCCAGCACAGAGAATGCTTTGTGAAAACATCACAAGACATAAGACAAGTTTGTTATACCCCTGAAAATGCAGGTTCACAACATAGTTGTACAATTTAAAACTTCCTGAACCAAAGAAGTTTTGATGTGTAGTGCATCTCCTAGAAACTTTACAGTGTTCAATTAACCAAATCATTTTTGACATTTCATGTCTTTGCTATGGCACACAACCAAATTGTCGTTATGCTCAATGATTATTATGAGTCGTAGAAGTGAGGTAGGTAGGTACCTATATGATTATAGCTGAAATTTGGCTATATGATTATTATGATTTGGCTGGTAGCCTCCTTAGGACGTGAACAATAAGGTGCAGAGGGTTTTGATCAACTGAGTGGCTCCTGAAGCTAACTTCTTTCCTATCAACTGTGGAAAGCTGAAATTTGGCTGGTAGCCTCCTTAGGACATGAACAATAAGGTGTACAGGGTCTTGATCAGCAGAGTGGCTACTGAAGCTAAAAATATGAGTTTAATTTTTGTTTTCTTTATATTGAAAAAAATGTAATTCACAGAGGAAGACAAGATTGCTAGAAGATGGAAGGGAAGAAGGAGGGAGGGGAAAGACATGAAATTTCCTAATGCGTTGCAGACTTGTATGCAAGAATTTTAGACTTCTCTTTGAAACTAGACTTCGTCTGTAGAGGTAACGGGGGGTGGGAGACCACTCGAACATGAGAAAAAAAATAACTGTACGCAAATTTTATAATGATTTTCACTTTTAAACGATCGTTGCTAAGGAAATTTATTTTCGCCATTTTTCATCGCACAAAAATAATTCACCACTTTTTGGAAAGCTGTGAATTTATTTGACACCAGACCACATCACACGCTGCCGATTTTCCCCTCCTTACATCCCGGAGAAACATAGGTTACGAGTTCGTTTTGTTGACAAAACTTCTTATTGGAGTGAAGTTCTGGCTAAGTTACCCATGATTTTCAGTTACAACCGATCGTAACACACATTTTGTGCACATCTTATTCTCTCCTGAAAATTTGTTGCTCAGGCACTTGAGTCGTTTTGGCACTGGCGCCCTTCAATACAGTGAGGGAGAGAGCAAAACAATTTTCAAGGTACATCATATTATATCCGTTAGGCTTTAAGCGGAAATCATCCGGGGGTGCGCAGCGCCGAGTTTTCATTTACATTTTACATTTATAACACGAGTAGAAGGATTAGTAGGCATTTCCCCTGGACAAAACAGTAACCATCTTCCGTCTAATATATTTTTCTTTTTTATCCAAGTTTTCATTTAAATTTTTGATATTTTTTCAAGATGTTTAGCTTAGTAATATCAGACTCTACTGATATAGGAGAAATTATCAAAGAAGTAGACATGAATAACTGAAAATCATTGTAAAAGAGTATTGGTACCCTAATGAGAGTCGTGATGTTTTTCGCCGATGATGTCACAGAAAAGGCCTGACAATGTGAACATCTTGATATTGCTCATTTTGCATCGAAATTCCTAAGGAGTAACAACGATTATTTTAGATCACTCCATTTAGTTGGTTTAATGTAGGGATGGTCATCAATAGTCGAAAGTATCGAAAAATCGATATTTTTCGATCGATGATGTAAGTGCCAATAGTATCGGATATCGACAGTTAGTGACCAATATTTTTTCCGATACTTTTTTTAACCGATATATCGGCTTCATCTGATAATAATACATTAAACTGAACATAGTTTCAATTTAAACATATTTTATCTTAAATCAGAAAAGGCGTATATTTCTACTTTATTGATTAATACTAATCAACTTTTCTTTTTAAATCAAATTTTTACTTCTGCAAACTCAGTTGTGGCATCTGGTCTACTAAGTGCATTAAATACATATACTTTATTCAACTTTTTAACCAATATTTTTTAAACTATCGATATTTTTTAGTCGATACTATCAGTAGTGCTTACTATCGATGATTAACCTAATAACAGATATATATCGGCATCGATATTTTAACGCCGATACTATCAAACCTCGATATATCGATATTTTGTTTTGATGGGCATCCCTAGTTTAATGATGTCAAGAAGTAGATCACAATTGATCGTCTTTCGACTGAGGATGTTGAAAGGTTTTGAACGTTTACCCCGGAGTGTAAACTCTCTTTCTTCCGGAGGCTGGAGGACAAAAACACACCCCCTTCGCCCACTACGCCATCCGCGACCACTTGTTTCCTACTCCCTAGCTAACAAACATCTGTAGGGTTCTGAGCCTTCTCTCGCCAACAGCTGGGCCCTCGTGGGTCTGCAGGGTTTATATCCGCTTTCCCTCCCCCTCATACGTCCCAATACACAGGCCCTTGAGTACACATTCTGTCCTTTCCTCCTTAAATCCCTTCCTATCTGACCCTTCGTATCGCTCCCTCTCCGTCAATCTAGTAATCAATCCGACTTTCTCTCCCTCTTCGTTCGAAGAAACACCGCTACAAATATTTCTTCTGTATTTCCATTGTTTATACCACGAAATATTTACTGTACATTAATGCGCATTCAACAGAGAACCACATGATTGAGATTCATTTTGTGTAATAACTCATCAACAATAATTTTGAAATAAGGACACATATTTAAAACTAAAATACGTGATTGAGCGCATTATGATAGAAGGAACGCTTCATATAAGATGGAAATGATGGAATGGACCAGTTGCACCTTCTAAGGGCTGAAGCGATAAGCCAGCAACACACAGATGACACTCCTGAAGGTAAAAAGTTCTAAGGAATGGTACTGGGGAACTATCCTTATCCATCACAGCCTTCATGTGAAACCATTTACGTATCTTTGTAGATCTTAGCCGAAGCGGGTGGCCAGTGATTTTCGGATTGCCGAAAACGCAGGAACGGAACTGCAGAAATGGGAAGCAGGTACGTTCAACGTAGGTCGATGTTTGTGTTTCTGTGTAAAAGCGAACCTGTGCATAGGTATATCCTTAAAATGGTAAGTAATGTTATGTTAATATTATGCCAAACCCTAATAAATGGTACAGACATCCCTATTTAGTAAAAGAAAAAAATTATTGAAAAACTGAAGAAAAAAACTGAGTATTTTTGGTTTTGGTTTATACCCTCAAATTTTATCATTTTACGTTTCAAGGTGCGTTTTTGAATAATGTCTGATTGTTCAGTAAAAGAAAAAATTATTCAAAAACTGAAGAAAAAACTGAGTTTATTATTTTTGGTTTATACCCTAAAATTTTATCATTTTACGTTTCACGGTGCGTTTTTGAATAATGTCTGATTGTTCGTGTCAATGTGAGGTTTGGGTGTCGCTTTTAGGTTCAGGAATAGCAGTTTTTTTTTTATAATGGGTGAATTTCTCTCTCTCTCTCTTGGTTCAAAGAAATACCGCTACAAATATTTTTATTGTTACCACGACCAAATAGTTAGGTACTATAAATTAATTCAAATTCAACAGTGAGCAACATAGTTGAGATTTATTAGTATAATAACTATTAAGTAATAATTTAATTTTGAAATGGGGAAACATATTCGAAACTAAAATACATAACTGAGTTTCATTGATTATGTTAGAGCTTCTTAGAGATAAAATTTTACATTTTTTAAATTATTTTAGATGTTACTCCTACAAATTCCACGATGGTCTTAAATTGCCATACTAATTTAAATTTCAAGAAACCTTTGGAAAAAAACCTCTCTTGAAAGAATTTCAAATATTTCTCAGGTCTAGTTGAGTCCAAAAACGAATCCACGATCCACGAAATTCCACAATAAAAACAAAGTTTGAATGCGGAAATACATGAATTTTCACGGAGAAATCGACATTTTTCACCCAAAACCAGCTTCCTTAAAAATCAGTTATACATCGGATTTTAAGTATCCTTCTTCGCTGAATCGAAAGATTCTTTGGAGCCTCCTTTCTCAACAAATGAAAAACTTTCAGGTATTTTCCCAAGGTCGAACTGAATGAATCGGAGAACGTAATTAACATTTTCAACTGTTGATTCAGGTCAGATTTTCCGGTATTTTCGATTCAACCTCTTAAAGTTAATCCTATTCAGAGTATGAATTGACAGTACAGAATTTCTCATCTCCGTCAAACTATAAATACCGCGAATCGATATGGATAACCTAGTAAATAGCACAAGTGTTAAAATGAGCAATAAATTCACTTAAAACTGCATCAATGTGAGGAGAAAAAGCGATGTGTACAGGAATCGAAAGACGGAACTCCCAACCTTGAGGTTACAACTCTATCAACGAGCATGGAGATGTTTGCCAAATGATGATCTACAACGGGCAAAGAATAAACGGTAACCGCACAATCTCAGTATCCGTTACCCTAGATGCTCCTTTCACGAATCAAACACGTAAAACACGTGTGTTGACCACCTGGCGTAACATAAATGATGCAGGAGCGTGGCGAAGGATCTCTGGTTGTGATACAATCTCGACGTGATAAATTTGATCACGAGACGCTCTTGTTTTCTTCTTTCCCCTGAAGAAGAGATCACCAGGATGTCGAGACCGAGGCGAAAAGGAGGGGAAATTGAAAGAAAAAAAAAATCACGAGACCCGGAAAAGCCCTTTTTAGAACTGCGGATCTGGGAAGCATAAGGAACGAAGGGGAGGAAGGGGCCTCTTGGTCCGTGGGGTCCTTAATCCAATCGTAAGCCCTACGTGATTGTACGTTCGAGGGCCACTCGCCGTCACTTATTTCCTGGATCCTCAGCTGCTCTTACTTTCTGCCTAGGCCCGAAACATTGGAAAGAAAACTGGAAACATTTGGCGAGAGATTCTCATTACTCCCCTCACCTTCCGTTTAGTTTTAGAGTTAATTATTTACTATTTTAACGGAACGCGCAATATACGTGTTGGTTTGGACTTGGTCTATAACATACTTCGTAGAACGGCAGCACTACAGGTTGTCGTTTAGGAATTAGGCGACACTGGAAGACTCTTAGTTGCAGTGTAAAGGAAATTAATAGCGCCCATTTCAGTTGTTTACGCCTTGTCGGTGGGGTTGCAGCAGAAAACATCACTTTCGAAAACACACACTTACGAATACTCTATTTGAATTATCTCACTTTACCCAGATTAACTTAACTTTAGGAATTGAACCTAGGAATATAAAAAGGTTTGATTTAAGAAGATCAGTTTCCAAGGAGAGCTCTGAAATAAGTTCCTTAAACTGGATATTTAAAAAATATCACTTCACTATTGGTAACGCCTTCGAAAATGTATCGGAGAAGGGCCGATAGAAACTCGTAATGCACAAGGGCAAGAGATCTAGCAAATTTCCACAAGGAAAACCCCGGAGTCCATTAGACTTTTGGTTTACCAAGGAAAGAATGAGAAAGGAGTGGCTTTGACTGAATGCAAGGAATTTCCAAGTTGTATTGTTATGTGCGAGTATAGGATAAGGAGTCGGTATCAGTGGTGAAAGGATTAATAATAAGTTGACCTGGTAATCGGGGAGACAAATGTGGAACCGGTAACAGTTTTCATGCTACTTAGTATTGAAAATCTAACAACGAGCGAAAAATAAGGAATTTTAACTAGGTCCAAAGCCCTGGTTTGAACCTATTGATAAATCGTTATTTCTTCACTATTTTCACTGATTTATTTTTGATCGACTCGAATGTCTAACAAACCCCTCTTGTGCATTAAACCTGGAAGAATTTTGAATCTGCTACCGGGAGGAGAGAAGGAGGGCGTAATGGCCGATTCATTCAAGCACTGCCTATGCCTACTAAACCTCCAGCCGGTTTTCACACTTTTTTCGGTCATTTAAAAGTTTGGTCTAGTTATTGAAATTATTTTAGAAATTTCAAATTCAATCATGGAAGAGGCTGAATGGAGGGAGTCAGTTAACGACATACCAGAGTGGACCAAAGTGGAGAATGAAACTTAATGAATCAAAATCAATACACATAAAATTCACAAACCGCAAATGTTACAATCAATTCGAATAAAATACCATACAGTAATTCAGTAAAATATTTGGGGATGAACCTTGATTCAAAATTAAATTGGAATAATGTAGAAAAGAAAAAGCAAGAATTGAAGATCAGGTATAAAAGGATGTACTGGCTGTTGGGAAGGAATTCCCGCCTAACACTCCACAACAAACTACGAGTACTATCATTATATAAGCAGATTCTTCGCCCTATCGGGACCTATGGGATTCAACTATGGGACTGTGCCAAAAAACAAAAATATAAAAAATACAAACATGACCAATAAAATACTGGGAAGTATTGTAGGTGCCCCCTGGTACATGAGAAATGATGATATTCATAAGGACCTGAGGATAGAGACCGTCTATGAAAAAACGGGACAGTAGACCTCTATGGTTCTACAGCCAGAGCATTTAAATGATTAATTTTACACATTTAAGTTCCGAAGATGAAAAATTGCCTATGCAACCTACAAATATGGGATTCTAGCTCAGAGGAGGGGAGCTAGTAAACAGAGATGAAAGCTAAGGAGGAGGGGGGGAGGTACACGAATGATCCCCTCGGCCGAACGGAAAAGTGGTGATGCCGGGATAACAAAGGGCGGAAGGAGCCCACCCTCCTTAGTTGAAGGAGTATTGAGCGGGGGGGTCAGTACGGTGAACTGACCTCCAGTAATACGAACTGGATTGTACCAATATTAATCATTTAAATGATAACAGTTACTACGTACATCGGAAGGAAAAAATTCTACAAAAACGAGATGCTTGACGTTTTGGACAATAGGAATGAACTTCGCTCAAATGTTGGGGAGGTGCCGGGAAGGTTTAATTGAAAAACTAACCATTTGACCTATAGTTGTACAAAGTGCAATAAACGGAAGTAAAGGGAAGGTTTTATTGAAAACCTAACCTCTACCCTATGCTATGAAAAATATTTCTAGATGAAAATGTATATAATTTTTCAATTGCAATAAAAAAAGAAAGAAAAGTCATTAAAATCATTTTAGAACTTTCAAATTTAATCATGGAAGGGATTGGAGGAGTCACTGTGATAAATCGTTACATAATAACTAGATTGCGGCCGATTTTAGATGTTCATCTTTTCGTTCAATTATAAACTTAGTGGAGCTCATTTCAGTATGAATTTCATTGTGAAAACAGGTGATAAGAGGGAGTAACTCCGTTTTTTTAAATGAATATAAACGATTTAATAATGGATTGTTTATAAGTTTGGTCAAATAAAAACAAACTGAAGGGTCGTCCCTGAAAATCTCGCGTTACTTACCAATATGTTTTTTAAAAATTACCACTTTTCCCACGTTGCTTCATTTGCTTTCATCAGGACGCGACCTCGAGCATGATTGATATTTTCTTACCCTTGCGTCCCCCTCTATCCATCAATTTGTTGTTAAAAAGTTTTTTTTTTCTCCTTTTTTTTCTAGGGGATCCAATGACGGAGTCTCCTAGAATCCACCCCGAAAGCGGGTCGGGGTGAAATATGGTTCTTCACCTGGCGTCATCCATCAAAGTGGTAACTTGAGGGCGCGTGGGAAAGGATTTTCTCACTTCGGACGTGTGACCTATGAAACCCTTACAAAATTAACGTTCCTGGGTCACCGTGAGTGACATAAGATGCCACGAACTGGTGTTCTGTAATAATTGTTTATGACAAATGAACTTTCACGATATTGTAAGCCGATTTACAAACAAATTTTCTTATTTCAACAATTTGCGAAGAATTTTATTTATTTGGCATCCGAGACTGGCTATAGGTGGGGAATCTTTGTCTTCACTTACTCAAGATAAACAATATTTTTCTGGCCAAAATCAAAATTTCAACTTGATTTTACGTTTGAGACTTTCGGTATATCATTTGCAATAATAAGCCTTTGCAATGGTCTAGCTCGAGACTCTAGCTAACAAAAATTGTATAACCCCCTCAAACTTCACCTTTCAAGGTGAGTTGATTCAATATCTGCAATGTTCATCCGCCGCACAAAGGGCAAAATCACCAATTTAGGTGGACAAAAGTCAAGGCAAAAGTTTGGAATTTCCGAGTGCTTTAGCTTTTTATTATTAGTTCGTAAGACGCTTAATACTAATATTTCCTGCCATCCGCGTTTACAAACAAATATGTAGTACCAAAAGGAGCGAATCAATCATGTTTACACAAGTGCCTAATAACCGGCGTGGGACTATCCTTATTCGATGGCCATTTATTATGTTCCAAGTTGTGTGTAGCGCAAAGTTTTATTGCTTTTGTTCAACAATGGACATTGCAGAGACAGGTAAAACATTAAATTGCTACATTCGTTATTGAATATACATTACATTCTACCTGTAGATTTAATTTAGCAATTTATAAATGCATACCTGTATTCAATAACGAAAAACTATATTACCCCCAAGTTACCCCAAGGATTTGTTTGTAGGATTTGTTTCATTAATCCTTCTAGTCTTTAAATGTTGCAAAGAATTTTTGCGATTTTTTGAGTTTTGGGTGATACATAATTTTTTTTCAGTCAAATTGTAGCAAATCAATTTGATTTTAGACCACTGTGTGCTCGCCAATCGTGTCAAAAAATTAATAAGATTTTTTAATATTATTTCTTCCGTATTCTGGGACTTAAATCGTTGAATGTAGGAAAGTTTTAAATTTTAGCAAATCAATTTGATTCTAGACCACTGTGTGCTCACCAATCGTGTCAAAAAATTAATTAGATTTTTTTACATTATTTTTTCCGTTATCCGGGGTTTTAAAGGTTAAAAATGGACAAGTTTCAGAATTTTGTCCACCTAAATCGGTCATATTTTCCACTGTGCGCCGTAAGAGCCACAAAAGGGTTTAGAATTCAAATAAAAAAATCCGTTCTTTCGCACGTGGACTCCACGTGGGGTCAATTTAGTGATAACTTCTAGTCAACCCTAGAAACATAACTATGGGTCAAAAACGTGGTTTTTACTGACACAGGCCGGTGGTTGTGTCATTTTCTAGTAATTTTGGACGGAAAATCGACGGGGAATGGTTTCTGATCCTAGAAAATTCACCCGTAGCTTAGATCTCTGAATCTAAAAGTCAACTCTGAATCTTCTAGTCAACCCTACACACATAAGTACTATGGGTCAAAAACGTGGTTTTTACTGACACAGGCCGGTGGAGTGTCATTTTCTAATAATTTTGGACGGAAAATCGACGGGGAAAGGCTTCTGATCCTTGAAAATTCACCCGTACCTTAAAATAGCTATCTCTGAATCTAAAAAATAACCCTGCAAACCTATTCAAAAAGCAATAAACCATTGTGTTACAATCCGTTTTCTAAACAACTTTGGTTCAGTGTCTGTCTTGAAGTCGCATATCCTTGTACCAAGCTTAATTTCTAGAATTTCTATCAATAAATAACTTTTAAGGATTTAAGCAGGTTATGAATTGAATGACCCGTTTCTTTGCGCGAATATTAAATATATTAAGAATAGCTTGACTCTCTTCCTGATTAGTGCTGCAGCCCGCCTTGCGAAGAAATACCTTTCTCCTCCGTTGTTGTCTAGGCTGGCTATATTAGACCTTCTGGTAGCTATTAATGCTAGGAACTTGCACTTAGAAGGGCACTATTAGATATTAAGAGAGATGAAGGGAGAACTATGGCAAATCCAACAAATTAGAAGTAAATCAGATGTCTAAGTTTCTGTAGAAACCCATCAATCGGCTGAGACAATGCGCTTTGGCATCGCAGGTTTTCATCTAGCTGCTATGGAAAAAAAATTTTACTTATAGCCTGACGTCATCTGGATAATAGTAAAAACCACAAAACGAAATTTATTGCTTCAGAGTCATCATGTCGGTAGGGGAAGCTTTGTTTTCACTTTTGGGAGATGAATGTTTTTTAGACAATTCTGAACCACAGTTGATCAGAAGTTGAATATTGAAATCAATCTCTCTTTTTGATTACCCATCACGTGTATAACAACAAACAAAACATGAAAGACCAATTTAATTCATTTCCACCAGATTGACGTTTATGATCAACGCGGATAATGGGGCTGCCATTCGGATATTCCGCAGTCGTCGACGTTCAGGTGTTCAATCATTAGCCCGCGAGCTGCACTCAGTCATTTGCCTCGTCCAATTAAAATCCCAAGACCTCCGGAGACCTGGCGATGACGTTCGCTCGACTCGTGACGTTATTCGGAGCCACTAGACGCTGATACCTGTCAGACGGTATCTCCCCGGCAGATGTCATTATTTTGACGTCCGAAGTGAAATTTCAACCGAGCGCAGTTCTCCCCGTCGTTTCCTCTCTTTCGCTCTTCATCCGATCCCTCGTTTCCCTCTTCCTCCCCCCCTTCATTCTCGGCCGAGATATTTTCAAACGATAAATTCCCGATAGAGGAAGTCTTGGGAGAGGATGATTGTAATATCGTAACACATTTCAACATCAAAAAGTTCTCCCTCGACTTATCGCTTTTCTCGGGTTATCAAAGGCTTTTCAACTTGATAAGACGGTGAAGATTAGACGTCTCATTAATACTACTCACAAAAGAAAATAAAAACCGGTTCACTTTGATAGCGATTTCCCATTTCAGTATTGTACAAAACAAATTAATAAAACGCTGCAAATTATTACACAAAGGTTTATTATTTCTATTAGATAACCCTCCTACGCGGATCATAGGACTACCAGAGCTGAACTGTACATCCAGAGATACTCGTACATCCAAGGTACACTTGGAAACATTTGTAGAAATCCGACTGAAACTTAAAACATAAAATAAAAATACAGGGAACAAGAATACTTCCGCTTATTCTCCTCAACTGAATTGAAGCTTGGTAAATGGTACAATCGTTTACTACCTACTTGGGCTCTGAATAAGTGTTAGGTTTGAACGGCGAAGAACCACGAATCCTTTTAGAATGCCTCAAAATGGATTCCTTTGAAGTAAAACCCCGATAATAAAATTTATATAGGAACATTTTTGAGCCGTTGCAATACAACGATTCGCACCGATGCAATGTGGTTCCAAAAGGGCAGTTAGCTGTCAAAACTCAGTATTTCCGTCCCACTTGGAGTAAAAAATCTAAAATTTTACCTGAAAACTAATGTTTGTTTGTAGAAGGAATTGAAATGATGGAATTTGACTTTTTAAGTTCATGAAAACATCTGTACGGAGTCGGCCGTACTACACTTCCATGAAATTCGTCTCATGGCTCATAAACCCCACAAAACAGTCATCAAACCAGAAAAATTTGTCACGTGGCCTGAGACCCTCCCTAAATAGTCAAATTCACATAATGAAAATTAAGATAACCAGCCGAGTTGACCCTTTCCCTTTTGATTTCGACGATCTAGCATAGCTAGCAGCTAACAATAATAGTAATAATCGAACCTATCAAGTGTTCTCAGGTCAACGGTCGGCTGCGGTCGGGTCTAATTCCTTTTTGAGTTGACAAGCACATTCAGAAGTGGTGATTCCGACCAGAATCAGAGGAGAGGCTTTAGGAGTTCCAAGTGCAGAGCAGTTCGAACGAAATAAACGTCTAACATCAAAATGAATAATCAAATTTTACCTGCTGTTGAAAATAATTTCAAAACTCGAAGTAAAACAGAAATATCCGTTAGTAAATTAATTTTTTTATGGCGATGAAAATCATTTCTACACGAAACAACAAAACGATATTGACAGTATACGGCTTATTGTTAGTATTCAAGTGAAGTTTGCTTCCTAAAACTTCGGCACTGACATCTTCCAGTGTAGTACTAATAATGATGGCAATCAACTAAGAAGACGAAGAGATTTGGGAAATTTGGGTTTTGGTCATATTTTTCCTTTTCGAACCACAGAGCGAGGCACAGCACAAAAGATCACCTCCTTAGCGAACGAGGTCCCTCCCATAAAAGTTGCGCATAAATCAACGCCCCCGCGCACAAACGACAAATTAATTAACATGCAAATGGTGATCAGAAGAAATGCAGATTTCACTCTTTAGGCGGTGGAAAAAAAACCCTCAGACTGTGAGGAGAAAAAAGTGAGATTCTAGGGAGAGGAAGTGAATGGGAAAGCAATTTCGGTCTTGATGAAGAAAACACGGAGGGAGTGAAGAAATTTATACGCAAACTTTTCCTTTACCTTGTTATAGAAAACTCAACTAAATAAAAGTCTACCCTATAAGTTCCCCGTATCGCAAGTAGACTACAGGCACGAGATCAATAAAGTGTTCTCTCAATATGTTTGTCTTTTCCATTTGTTTTAATTCTTCATAACTTCATGTTTCCATTTTTTTAACGTGATTACGGATTACGAAACTTTTGTAGAACACACAGATGGCTATAATTTGCATTGATTGGGTCATGTGAGGTCTTGGCCCTAAGGATGAAGAAGGAACAAGCACCGTTTTCAGCAATCCTATGTCGTGATAACTACGAGTTAACGTAAAGATGTACCTAATAGCAGCTTCTGTTACTGTCACTCTGTTAACCGTCGAAATCGATTTAACGTTCATCCACCCTTTTCGTTATAAGTAGTAACTCATAGCAGGGAAATTACCTTTAAACTGTCAGTTGAATAAGTAGTAACTAATGCGAAAGGACGTATATTTAATATATGAGATGGTTCGATCATTGAAGTTGTTCAGGTGAACCCAAGGAAGATGTAAACGGTTGTGCAGTTAACTGATGGAGGCTGGATTTCAAATGAATGCGTACATGCTCAACGAACGAGTATGGAAATACATAATTCAATTCGTATTCGTCGATACACTGAACCAATCAAATAAATAAAGGTTTTGTTGAATAAAACCTCAAAGCGATTCTGCCAAAGTTGAGGTTTCGCGGGTAGCCAACAATATCAAAAAATATGCTGCTTTGACACTACTTAGGAAAATGAAGTCACTTTGATAACTATGATATGAAGTCAGTCAATTGTGATAAGCGATAACTATATAGGGATCCCAACCAATATTAGGGAGGTCCCAGGGGAGCAAAGTTAACAAGAGCGTAAGAGCCGGCTTAAACGAAGGAGCGAACTGACTCCAGATTCTGTTAACCAAAAAACGGGAAAATTTTGTTTGGAGGGGAAGTGAAGAAAATTTAGAGTGGGGAATCGCGGGGAGCAGAGAGAGGGGGATGGTAGAAACCAATCAGGGACGGGGTTACAACTACCCCGGGAAACCCCAGGGTGCTAGGGGGGAGACTACGGAACTAACCGTTTGCCAGAAAAAGGGTGGCTTGGGAAAAACCCACGGCGCAAAGCAGCTTGGGGAATTAGGAGTCCAGTAAAGGCTTTAAATATTTTCACATAAGAACGGGATTAACGGACAATGAGGTAACCAACAGCGGCGAGTACGGTCCCATTACCTATGGGCCTTGAATACGAGTCAATGGTGGTTTTCAAGAGGTAATGACCTAAATACTGAAAAATTCTTCATGATCTAAAAACAAATCAGATACACCTGAACAGAAGTTAAAAACGAAAAGAGAAATGATCAATCAATAAATTTTATTGTTATTCGTACACATATTCAGTTCATCTTTCGATTACAGTCAGTGTAGGTGGTTGGGTTGATGCAAAAAAGATTTCATTCCAACCAAGGCTCCTAGATATTGATTTCCGAATTCGACGAAGTAATATTCTGAAACATCATGTACTAATCACTGCATTTCAAAAGTTTGCCATGCAATTTACTGCGATAAAAGATCTCGGAGCAAAGATGGCTTACTGATATCAGAATAATAAGCTAATGGACCGTTCCACCGCGGAGGGTCACGAATTAATCCAGACTTATCCAAGTTATCTCTCCGCTGATTTTATGAGATAACACTCCACTCCGGTTAGCACTCTGTTACGGAACGGACCCGAAGGGTCAACTGGGATTTATGGGGCCGTGCTAAAAATATCGTATACGTGATCCATTTAAATTGACGATTAACGGTTAATATCACGTTGTAATTGTTGTATTACGTCCACAGCAACGTAATACTGTGCATTGTAATTTAATTGTGCTGTTGCAAAAAATACATCTACCTACAAATTTGTAGAAAACTGCAAAGTGGTGTAACGAAGGGTTTTGTGCAATTTGAGAGACTTTTTCCGTCGTTACCTTCGGATCATGGATGAATTATTTGACGGTTCGATCATTGCAAAAACGAGAGCGAAGAAGGTAAATGAATTTAACCACTATTTGAAAATGAGAATTTCATGGGGTTTCGAAGCCAGCGAGAAGCATTGATCCCGGTTCAGAGGCTGAGATATGACTAGTTGGTTTCCGCTTCGGTTACTAGGTCAACAGAGATCGTTGGGGTGTTGAATGACGTCATGATTGGGGTAAATGGGTACAGGGGAGACGTCAGTGAATAATTCACCCCGAATCTAAAATTGTACTTTTAGAGGAGGAGGTGATGTAGCCGCAGAATATTTATAGATCGTTCGGACTGGTTATCCCGTTTAACTGGTTGCATTGAAGACCCGATTGTAATTGTTCAACTGATTTGTGAACAATTCGAAGAACCCAATTAGGTGGATTCTTGGGTTGGCCTTTTTTGAAGGGAGTTAACTGATTGGCTTTTTCTTGGTCGACTACAATGGTTTATTACTGTTGGGTTATCCTGAAAAATCGGCTTTTTACGGTACAAGAAGAGTTTATTTCAAAGAACGAATTTGAAAAAATAAATGTCGAGTTGAAAAATCACGAAGAATGGCTAAATTTGTTGCATATAAATTGCTAAGTAGAATATGACCCGAAAACAGTTCATCAACCATAAACTATGAAATTTAAACTTTGAGCAAAAATTTCAACTGAAAATTGTACTTAAATTTTATTAAAATGTGCAAAAAAATCAATAAACATTTTAAAAAAGTAGTAATACAAAATTCTACAAATCCAAAATTTTTGTTTGAATAAAAGAGTGTTATTTATAATGTGCTTTCTCGGGGGGACAGGTTGTCCGAGCGAGCTAAGGCATCAGTCCTTTGGCTGTTTACTTTCAGTGGGGGTACTGATTGCCCGGTTCGAATACTGCAGGCACCAATGATTAGGGGCAAAATCCTATCAAATGTTGGGTACCTGTCCTGTCGTTTGACAGTTCACCTCTGATCTCGATATCACGTGAATCCAAATCGCTACCAACCCAGGGGCGTGAGGCAATGGGAAGCCACCAGCGAGATCGTCAGACCTAGTTCCAATCCCCTCTAGAGGACGGCTGGCGACGTCCGCGACACCTCCGGGTAGTCGGACGAAAATCCAAGGTGAAATTCCTTGTTTACTTAGGTAGCTTTTTCGCGTAAAAAGTTCGTAGTTCGCCCGCACTATCATGCCGCTTGACTGAGACTTTTCTGATCTGCTTGTAATTGTGCTCTAGATGACACAGAAAGATCTACAATCATAATTCAGCAAGGTAGATCGATTACTAAAGAAATTAGCCCAGGGGCCCTTCAGCTGTCAGCGTACCTTGTAATTAATTTCTAGATGTGCCGAAGACAATTACTCAAGTGAACTGTAACACAGGTGATAATAGAGAAAAAATGTAATTAAGACTATTAACAGGGTCGGGAAGATACAAATTTTACTAACTACTATGAAGGAAAGAGCGAATATAATTAAAAGAATCGAAAAAAAAGTCTATAGATGAGGATTGGTTAATTAGGAGGTGAGCTTTTCTAGATAATCTGCGCTAGAGGTGGGTAGTGAGTGAGTGACCTTGTCTCAGAAAACTTCTCTTTCAAGTGAACTTGTCCCAAATGACCTGTGGAGGGAAGACCTGCAGTTCATCACAAGACGTTTGCAACAGCATGGCTCCCCACGGCCGACGTTTGAACTACTCCGACAGTCGCGAACTTCTCTTGGCAATAGAAGTTCGAGACCTGCAGGTCGTAAACATTCTCGACAGCATGGCTCCTGCGGCCGACGTTTGAACTACTCAGAGATCTGCAGGTCTGCCAAACCTTCTCCACAAAGTGGATTTATATGAAAATCTGCATGAGGACTCGAAAAATGACGAAGGAGTTGGAAAAGAAAACAGTAGATGACTGTCATTTACCGAATTCTGACGGATGACGAAGATAATAGAGGATAACGGTCATGCCACGAGGTAGCAGTAGTGGTGGTGACTGTCTCAGAATGGAGACGACGAGCTGCTGGTACCATTCAATCACGAAGTGAACTGCAGGTGTCGCATTCAATCACGGAGTGAACTGGTGAACGTCTCCCACTGACCTTATCTTTGGGCTGAGTGACCTGCAGGTCGTGTACTCCCACAGGTGACCTGGGTTTACACACCTCTAATCTGCGCTGCGGGAGGTTGTACAAATAATTTGTGGATGAAAAAGGAGAAGTGAGGATGATTTGTGAATGCTAGCATGCTCGAGGGACAGCATGATTCACCTTGCTCAGGAGCGAAGGGGAGTCGACCTCTCCATACGTTAGTCTACAGAAGAAAGACATATCCGAGAGGCATCTACGATCACCACGGCCCATTATTGTTGGTTTACCCTTTTACGATCATGCTGATTGACTGAAACTTTTCCCCCTCTTCCATGCAGTCTGCTTTTGTAGATATTACGCTGAAACCAGGTATTACGTAGAGGACTTGGTCTAAAATTAAACTCTTCAAGCGCCAATCTTTACTAATTTCTCCGTACGAAACAAATGCTGACATCAGAATACCAACGATAATGCAATATACTGCACAAAGGCAAGCGGTACAAATCCACGAATATAACAACTGTAATTCAACGAGATTAAGTAAAATACATACCTAACCTTCACTATTGCTACTGGTACAAAAAGTTTAGTGAAGTTTCATGACTCCGAAATTTGTGGATTCCGCGAATCCGAGCCCCATTTTCGGCGCCAATGTGGAGGATATTCATTACAATCCAAGTCTTCTATTCAAATTACTCTCTTTCCACCATTACGAACAAAAGCTCGGACTATGAGTTGGCTGATTCCGAAGTAAACTTATTGGATAAGGTCCCTTCCTTCATAACACCGCAGGAGTCTCTTTTCATTTGGTGGCGGCCGTAAAATTTCAAACGTCAGGACCTCCTTTGTCAGTTCCCAAAACCAAACAAAAGGTATATTGTTACCTCCGCCTCTACGTTCTCTTCATTACGCTTCTTTCTTCGTCATTCTGCCCCCTTTTTCGCGGCGTATTCCCCTCCGGTTCCTTCCTATATTAATATCGCTCTTTCATTTCGTTCAGGAATTCCGTCTTGACGTTCCTTCGAAATGCCAACCAGTAATGAATGACGAGGTTTATTATGCAACGAGGTTAAAGGTGGGTACAGCCTCGCCGTGGAGTGTCAAAACAACAGGTTTATCAAAAAAACAAAATAAATAACCATACCTATTAGGATGAATTCAGATATCATAGCGCTTCCGAGTGCAACAATACAGAAGCTTTGTTTTAGGCTTTCTTTGATCCAGGTTACTCCTCCACTGATAGCGATATTAAGCGACGAAGAACTGATCTCGCCTAGTCTAACACCATAAAAGGGCCTCCTCCACTGCGACGTCAACCGACCAGCTTCGGGCGATGGCAAGCGATTAGAGACTGATCCCATTCCTAAGCTGACGAAGCAACTGATTCTGTCATGTCTAACACCATAAAAGGGCCTCCACTGCGACGTCAAGCGACTAGTAGCTTTTGGCGAAGACAAGCGACGAAAAACTCCATTCTTACGGGATCAGTCACCTGTTTTCACACTATTAAGCTCCCCTCTCTCCCTTCCCTGCCCTTGCCGTATTTACCTCTGAGGCCGTCTTTCGCTTCCACTCCGTTTTTTCAGAAAATCTTGTGGGGTAACATTTTGACAAGTTCAACTTCGACATTTCCTGTTTCGGTTCCTCCGCTATTTGCGTTTAATTTTCGTTACATTATGAATTTAGAATTGCCAGATAGTGCTGAGTAGGAACATGAGCGATTCAAGTAAGTAGTTTAAATTCTGTACAAATCAAACAGCGGATCCATCTTCAGCGGCGATAGAAGGCAGGGCTACCGTTAGTCCGCTTGTTAATAAGTCGCCTCCAATTGATGACTCGCATTGCTTGTTAGCGGTTCCTTCTCAACGCTTCTCATCACGTGACTCGTATCGCTTCCAGTGGAGAGCAAGGCACAGACCATTAGGAACAACATTCGTACTGTGTCTGCCAACCTTTGAAATAACGTAAATTTCCACAGTTTTCTGCAGATTTGGATGAATTTTCAGCGAATACGCTGGTAAGATGGTCATTGAAGAGAATTCATTGCTCATGAATCAATTCTTCAAGCAGAACATGCGCGAACGAAAATCCATCGAACAGCAATTTTGACACGCCCCAGTCGCCGTTCTCGCTTCAATCTGAAGGGAAATCGTAGAAGGATAGTTTAATCAATTCATATAAATTTCATTCATATCATTATCAACTCCTTTCATGTGTTTGTCAGCTAATCTTTGGTATAAGACGAATTTCTACAGTTTGATGGCATTTTCAATCAGGTATCATAAGTAGCTTATGCACGTGTGCGAGCGTGAGGAACCTGGACTACGTCAAGTACAACGAGACGTAGATATATGTCAAGTACAACGGGACGTAGATATATGTATAAACGTAGACATTTTTGATAACACCTCAATCTCGTTAAGACAAAAACTGGACTACGTTAAGTACAATGAGACGTAGATATAACTTTAAATGTAAAGACATTTTTGATAACGTCTCACTCTCGTTAAGACAGAAACCCAGATTGTCAATTTTCACGATCTATTTAGGGCCATCCGTCGAACTGGATGGCAAAGCCTTCCTCAGCTTAAAGGTTGCAACGGAATTCATTTGATTGGAAAAGTTTCACTTGGATGAAAAGACTTTTTTTTTCTTTTAAATAGCAAATCGTTTGGAACTACGTCTCATTTGGTCGGTGTGAAGTTTCATTCGACAGAAAAAAAATTCATTTGTTAGAAAAATGCTCTAAATCGTGAATGATACACTGCTGATAACTACGAAGTTTTATTTTAGATAACTGTAAAATAAAAATATATGAATCAAATAAACTGTTATAGGAAGCTTTATCTCTAAGTGGATAACAACCTTTTTCCCTTTTTCCTCATTTTGAAGTAACATGGTGCGGATGATACGAAAAATTGACAAGACATGTCACATTGTGTCGATTTGCAATGCTAATAATACCAGGCTGAACTGGAAAAATAATGAATTGAAATAAATTGCGAGTGATGGAAGGTTGTTAACAATGAAGAACATTGAGTAACACAATGGATACGTAACGCTAATGTAATCAAATGGGAATACGGATCAGTCGAACAATGGGCCCCTGATGAGATCGATTGTGCCGTTCTCGGATCACCTCTGTTCCTCCCTCACAATGCGTGTTATCGCGACAAGTTGCAATAGCATTACAAGGGTTGAGTACTAATTTCTCGACACCAGGCACCTGAGATTGACTTCGTTCGGAATCAGCAGTTCCCAAACATACAGACAAAACTAAAGGGACAATTTCCAGGCATGGTACCACGATCCGACGGAAACAACCAGGAAATGGAATTCCACCAAGGGCAAGCTTAACATAGTAACTCACAGCTCCTATTTACATGAGTGAGAGAAAGATGTTTATTTGAATAAAATTACACTCTCCACAAAAAATAAATAATAAACTCCAACATAGTAACATTTTGCCTTGTTGGAGAAACTAATCCGATGTTACCTACCCGGTTCACCCAACTAAACCAAACTTAAAGGACGATTAGGTATCCGCCTAAAGTAAACGTCAATAATGACAAATGTCATACAAATGAAAAACCAAAGAACTACGCATAACGGTAATGAAATCATTACCCTCGGATTCCTGTCAATCAACCCGAAGGACTAACCTGCAAAAAAATCGAAATCTCAGTAACATTCGATGTAAGAATGTAGACACAGTTATGAAACCATCCACATCCATTCTTGTTGAATCACATTATTCAAACTCATAGAACCATGACTCTTTGGATTAGAGAGTATAATATAAACCCAATACGGAACGGTTATTGAGGCAAAGAACAAATTTAAATACAAAATGAAAATCGCATTTGAACTTGATTATTGACCAATTTCAGGCAGTTTCGGAAAGTTAGAATTCGAGATAGGGGTTCAACGCAAATAAAATTTAGCGCAGAAATAAAGGCGGCAAGGAAAAATGGAAGATCTCTACCCCATTTGGAATGAGGAACTGTGTACCATTTCTTGGTCAATTATAAATTCATTTTTTGTGAGACTTGAAAGTTTTTCGGGAGGATAACATATTGGGAAAGTATGTTTGGAACATAAAATACAATTTCTAATACCCCTGTTTTATTATACAGGGTGTCCCAGGAGTTATGCACAATCCGACTCCTACGTGTTCTACAACTCATTTCCGACTAAAAATGCCTCTTAGCAATTTTTTGCCAGAAGCCTCGTTTTCGAGCTATTCGCAATTTAAGATTTTTTCGTGTTTTCGATCTTAAGTCATTAAAACTGTCATAACTCCCTCAAAGAGCGTTACATTCTCTATCTATTTGATGTCAGAAAATTTTTCAAAAATTGCATTGAAGATGTGCGATTGCTGTGCGAAATGGCAGTTTTGTCAAAATCTTAAAATCGCCTGTTTTTCATCTCGCCTAGAAACCCCATGAATGCTTGACGCAGAACTGTGCAGACCTGGTCAAACGTGCGCCAAAATGTCAGCTTTCCAACGGTGTAGTCGTTTTGGTTTAAAAACATATTTTTAGTTAAGTAAATGGTGTTTAACTGCAGAAAAACGTGTGTTTTCTGTTAAAATTGAGGTTTTCCGAAAGTCTCGAAGATGAATGCAACTCATCGCAGTCGGAAATGAGTTGTCGAACGCGTAGGAGTCGGATTGTGCATAAGTCCTGGGACACCCTGTATCACTATGAAAGACCAAATATTGTTTGAAAATTGGGAAAGCTACGGAGGAGGCAGTGTCTTGGTCAGGGGCTAGGATATGCAATGACCCGCAGGACCCCCTGGTCTTGAAGGAGGGGTTGCCTTGTGCGCCGTGTATTATCAACCCCAATCTGATTTGACCGTAGCATTGGGTGTTGCAATGTTGATAGTTTGTTGTTTCTGACCAAATTCAGTTTAAGTAAAATGTTTATTGACTCGAACATGTTTTCCAGTTGTTGGACAATGGTAAGATATTGGGGTTTAAATCGAGATCATACAAGGAGTTAGAGTTTAAATAAAATTGTTAAGATTTAAGTTAAAAAATAAATATTTAAAGATGAAAAATGAAAATGAATTTAATGAATGAAAACGTTCGTTTGTGATCAGCGTCTGCGGCATTTCCAAGCTGTCCAGCTAAAGCCAGGATAATCGAAGATCCGAGAGACAGCTATTGTTTGTGTTCATTTACGATTGATTGCGACAATTTGCTTTCAGTTGAGTAGCTATACCACAAGTGAGTATGTTGACATGATTTTTCTGTACGGTTTTTCCAATGGTAATGCTTCTGAAGCAGCAAGGGAGTCACACTCCTCCTGTGTACAACTCACGCCCCAGCGAACACGTCGAATAGTACGAGGAAAAAATATTATTGGTAGATAATATTGTTTATCGAATAGATAGAAAATTTAACGCTCTTCCCAACGGTGTCATCAAATTTGAGCTATCTCCAAAATTGAGGGAGTTGTGGCAGTTTCAATGACTTAAGATCGAAAACACGGAAAAATCTTAAATCGCGAATAGCTCGAAATAGCTGGCAACAAATTGCTAGGAGGCATTTTTGGGCGGAAATGAGTTGTAGAACACGTAGGAGTCGGATTGTGCATAACTCCCGGGACACCCTGTATATGGGTCAGATACTAAACTGAAGATTTGTTGAAGGATTAAAATATCGGAAAAATATATTGTTTTGAGGGCTTAAAGACGAAATTGTAATGCTCCTGTTGTACAACTATCAAGTTCCCCTTCGGGTGCTTTTTTTTTTTTTTTTGAACGTAACACTTTGGTATTTGATGTTTGAAATATCAAAATTAGAAAAAATCTTGATAATATATGAAATATCAAAATTATAAAAATCTTGATAACTTGATAAGCTGGGAAAAAAGGGCAAATCTTTCCGTTTCAGAGTTCCATAAAACGAATTTGGATGTGGGGATTTTTTGAACATTTTTATTTGAAAAAGTTGAACGCCAGTAGCTTCTTTGTTTGTTGAATTAGCTAACATTGGAGGAAGGTTTCCAGAAACACGTGTCAGGGTTGACGTGTTTTTCGTTGGGAAAGAAGAACGGGCAAATCTCTATATAATGGGAGCATTAGAAGGCCATTTACTGTCAAGTCAGGGTTGATAATTACGGCATTTTTCTTAAGTAACAGCGCTGTCCTCAATAGTTACTTATACTCAAATATTACACGTTTTTTTCAATATTCGCACCGCTAAACCTTCAACAGCATCTGGTTGCATCATCCCTACACCCTGGGCCCAGATACGAGTCTTCGAAAATGAAGCGGTGAGCAATCCGTATTATTCGATCTTTCTCCCTCCACGGTGCGCCTATGAACCGAATCATTAGCCCGTATCAGCGGGTTCTTTGAGTTTAGTTCACTGAAATCAGTACTGATTAGGTTTAATTTTATTAGATGCCGTTGTTATATTCCAAACAACATAAGATTGACCTCAACATTTGCTAATGATAGGGACCGGAACTTTTCGCGTATTTTGCGTATTTGGTGAGAACGCCCATTTTTAAAGAACCATTTTTTTTTTTTTTTTTGAAGTGATCAGGGTAATCAAAATTGAAGCATTTTGAACGCTGAATCGAACGTGACCAACGGTAGATCCATAGGTGTACTAGCCTAGGAGCTAGCGCGTTTTGAGTTTTATTTTTGAATGAAAAAATATCGCTCAAACAATAATCATTATTTTCTGAGCAAAAACAAAAATCATTATTTTCTGATTGAAAAATAAAACTCAAATTTTTATGTTGAGCGATTTCCAAAAATAATAATCACTCAATTCAATCACTGGTTTTTTGGCCTGCGTGTCGCAAGTGCTAATGAAATTTATTTCTTTTTGCAATGTTTCGAATGAATTGCGGCTTCAAAATTTGTTTCACTGATTAAACGCTCATCAAAATTCCAAATCACCTAGCATTTGGTTGTTATGTGCTTTAACATTTGAGTAAGGATTATTATCGTGACGAACTTGAATAGGAAGAAATAAAACAGGAAAGAAGAGTTCGCCATAAATATGACTTTTTAGGTTCGGTTAGTTCATATTGTGAATACATTCAATTTGCGGATTATATTTTCTCGAGGCAGCAACATTCGAATTCTCTCATTCATTGAAACGTGAATGCACACCTCAAAGAGCGTCGCTTACGGACTCTGGTAGAACCACAGAATAGGTAACGCACCTCTTATCAGTGATAAGTTATCACACCGTCGCCCGCCATATCGATATATAAATCGAAGAAACGTGTTAGTAAACATCTGATTAATACCTCAGCTGTGCAACAATATGGGGGTTTTGTCCGAAACAAAAAAACATCACAGGTGGGCGACAATATCGGGGTTTTGTCCGGGATTAAAAGAAACATAAATACGAATGAAAGCAACAATTTCGGGTTTGAAAGCAAAAATCTCCTATCGTCTAGTTTGGTGGTCTGGAAAAACAAAAAATATCCTACATCAATCCTTCTAGTAAAGTATAGATCAGAAGAAATAGGAATGAAAGCAACAATTTCAACAACTGGAATGGCGCGTACTGGTGTCGGGTGAAGGAACAATGGTCGTGATAATCGTTTCAAGATGGTGGTATCGATAAATTGATTCCATATATATACGAAAAAAGTACACAATGTGATGTCATCAATAATCCTGATAAGATCGTGAAAATGTGCGTTAAGCGGCCCACACACTATCCAACCGTCGGCCGAGAATCAACAACCGAAAGACGACCCCCTCTCCGCACTCGCACCTGAGTTGGACGGTGTGTGGAAGGGACCCAATCCGTGGCCCGTTGGATGACTAGAACCATATACCCGACATAAAGTCGGGTTCCCCCACCTTCAGTCCCGATTGTCGGCCGTCGGTTGGATAGTGTGTGGGCCGCTTTACCTATTCTGTGGTTCTGCCCGGACTCATCTCAGTTCTTCGTCATCAAGTCTTGTGCTCTTATTCAATTCACGAATGGTATTAGCGATAGAAATGTGTGCCACCCATTTGCAATGTAATAAGTATCACCTACTTTCTTCTTACCCTTTGGGCGGCTTAATAGTAAAGTAATAGATATCAAACAATATAACTCAAAGGGTTTCGACGGAACATCGGATCGCGTTGCAATCGTTCCTTCGCATCGTTTTGTAGAGTATCACGTTCACAGAAGGCAAGACAAAAGACGAGCCACCTTTGCGATACCCCAGTAAGCACGAGATAACACTCCTGAGATGCCACCGCCTTACTCGGTTCTAAGAGAGAAGCGTTGGAATTCCCGAAATATTTCCATGAAATCTCGCCGTTTCTACTCCCGGAAAGAGTAAACCTCAGGCTTGAGGAACACAGGAAAAACAATCCAGTCTGCGGACAAACAAATTTCTACTTCCTCGATTAGAATCCAGCCGTACCTAGGAATTCGCAACGTCTGCGTGAGAAAGGAGTGGAATTACGACATACAACTATTAGATCGACGCTGATATAATTAGTGAACAGTAAAAAGTCACTTCACGGAACATTTTCACTTTCACAGAACAATCGCTACAACCTGCGAATCCCCCACGCGAGATTTAAGTGAAAACAACTTCTAGTCATGCAAGTTAAACGAACTCCGTTTGTTACTCCGTAACAACTATTTTTTATTCCATAAGAGTAGTCCTACTACACACTTTCAAGAATTGGGTATGTTCATGAAATGAATACCTATCAGGCCCGGTATTTACGGTGAGGATTTCCGAATCAGAGCATCAGAAGGTGTCGAAAGATATTTCCTTCAGATAAGGAGGATGCCACAAAGTGGTCTAGAATGGTCAAAATTCGCTCAAAACCTATATTTTTGAAGTACTTCACCGAACACATCAGTCTAAAATATGGGTTAGAGACCTCCTGAGTTTGACATTTCATGACCTTTAGTCCCCTACCGATGATTGCAGAACGGTGGTTAGCGATTAAAGTACTAGAAATGATGTAAATTTTCTAAATCACTTAGCAAAACCTATATTTTTGAAGTACTTCACCGAACACATCAGTCTAAAATATGGGTTAGAAACCTCCTGAGTTTGACATTTCATGACCTTTAGTCCCCTACCGATGATTGCAGAACGGTGGTTAATAATCAAAGAACTAGAAATGATACGAATTTCCCAAATTCTCATGTACCAAAATCGTGGTCTAGAATTGTCATGATGGATTCAAAACCTATAGTTTTGAAGTATTTTCACCGAACAAATCAGCCTTAAATATGAGTTAGAGGCCCTCTGAGGGTGACATTTCTTGAGCATTGGTCTCCTACCGTTGATTTCAGAACGGTGGTTAATGATTCAAGTACTAGAAATGATGTACATTTTCGAAATCACTTAGCAAAATCGTGGTCAAGAGTTGATTTTGAAATATTTTCACAGAATACATCAGTCTTAAATATGTATTGGAGATCACCTGAGGGTGACATTTCTTGAGTTTCAGGACCCTACCGTTGATTTCAGAACTGGGGTTAATCATTACACCATCAGAAATAAAGAGTCCGAAATCCTCATGTATCAAAATCGTTCTTTCGATTTCACTACCTCAGACTGAAGATGTTGACAAATATCTCTTTTGTACAATTTGTACAAAACAAGTACACAACACACAACAAGTATTGTTTTATTTGTCGAGTCGTCATCAAGGACGGATTTACTGAAAAAGTGGAAAATGTTCCCTTATCGAATTTCCTCTTGTCCTAGAGCTTTTGCGTCGCTCTAATTTCAAGCTTAAATATTCTGCAAGCCTGTAGGTAATTTTTTAGCCTGGAACATGTTTTAGTCCTGGACTAACTAGACGAAAAATGTCACGCGAAAGTGGAACGCTGGATGGATGACGCGAAATTTCGCAATTTTAATCGTATAAGAGAAGAATAATGTACTTCCTTTTTTGGAAGTTAGTTGTAGTCATCATGAGCGCTACAATCATTTATAGTTCTACGAGAACCTGAACTACGAGTCTTCATTTACATAATCAGTCTAACAGCTTTATTACGATAGATATATTTTAGTCAGTAGACCACGGAGATCAGTAATATCAGGGCACGTCCGTCACATAGGTAAAGCCGAAATAGCAGACACGAAAATAGCAAATTAAAACCAGCAGAATGATAAGAAATTAGCAAAAGAAAAACCGCGAAAAATAGCATGGTTAAACATTGTTCCATGTTTTTTTAATTTCAGCCGCAGGCTCTTAGCAGTAGCATAGGGGGTTCAGGAGGCTTGGCGCCCGAAGAGGCGTCTAGCGCCGTTTTTCTCAATAATGCTTTTTCTGTCTTCTAATCACGTTTTCTTTTCTGATTCGTTTCTTTTTGGCTACACCTAAAGTTCTTTCCCTCCTAACTCTGCTCTAATTTTATCTTCATGATTTTGAAGATTTGAAATATTAACAATTGCCCCAAGAGATGTGTTTAAGGAAAATAAACGATTCAACTAGATTTGATCTTGGGTTATATTGTTCTCATCCCCCAGAAATCCCTACCCCTCAACAGGGTTTGTGTAAACACTTCTTTCATCATTTGAATTTTATTTTTCTTCTTTTTCCGGTGAAATACTATTAAAACACTGATTCCGCGAGGGCGAGTTGGCGAATCTGCCGTTATGGATGACATTGTTACAACTGAGCTTTCCCCAAGGTTTGAGGTTTTTGTGGAGGCTCCATCCGGTTGTTGAAAAATGTTGAAGACAAGTTATAAGTTCTTAAGCAACCAAGTCAATCAATACTAATAATCACATTTAGAATGAATGTGGGAAAGTAAACAATGAGGTAGAAATTACTACTGGAATGCTAATTTGTATACCTCGCGCCATACTGCAAAGTTGAGCGTATAATTTCCAGCTTCCTGAAAGCAGAAACCTAAGATAACCGAATGGTGATGCAAGCCTACCCATTCACCAAAATTATGAAGCCTAGCACCAGTTGTTTTTGTTAACAGTCCGAGTGCCAGTTCCACAGCGATGGGTGATTAATGAAGAGTTGGGAGTTATCCCTCAGAAACATGAAATAACATGATCAACTATGGATTACTTCGTGGTTCTCCGAGGTGAAACGGACCGTAAGAGATAGTGAGCGTATGAATAAATGAAAATGGCCGGTTATGAAACGCGAAGGAACATAAAATATCGGCACACAACATCCGTAATGGCGACATGACACCCCCCGACCACATGGCAGAACGCAGAACCTCAGCTAACGTCAAACGTGCCGTTACACTGAAACGTTACTGTTATGGTTATATTGGTATCTCCCTTACGTCCGTCCCCTCATGACCACCGAAGCCCCTTCAGGAGCTCCAACAGAAGAAAACTTACGAGTTTCGTGTTACGGTTTGTACCTACCAATAACGGGGGGACCTTTATTTCTTTTATTTAGTTTCACCTTGAGAAACGTTAAAGGGACAACGTAGGATATGGCCATTCTTGCTGTTATTGGACGCTGCGGCATCCGTTTAAAATGGGACTCTGATGGTTCTGTGATTCGAGTTTATTGCTACTGATTCAACGTAAACATTGAGGGGAGCAAAAGAAAACCGTGACATCCGATCTAAGGGAACCAAGATCAACGTGAACCGTAGATTAATCTCAGTTTGAAAAACGTTGATCCCCCAAATTGAATCCAGTTTCTGATTCATCATTAAATCGTTCATTTCTGATCTAAGAATAGAATTCAGTACCCTGAAAACGCGTTACTTCAAATTTTCAGCCCCAAAGTCCAAATGGTTTGAACCGACACTTAAAGTGGTAAAACATGAGCCAATTTTCATAAATTACCTAATCATATTATTAAATCGGTTTGATATTTGACCACTTATCAATGACGTTACTTACTGGATATAAAATGCCATTCATCAAAACGCTGCCAATTCTAACAGGAAGGTTAATTACTTACTACAGTTTCTGAGAATGCGTTTTTGCATGAGCGAGATCAATGTCGGTAAACCACTGTTGAACTACAGCTGAACCGCCGTTGAACTTGAATTTGGAAGGCATTGGGTGGTCTAATAAGATGATAGCGTAAGATCACCTGGGAGGTTTTTGATTGCTACTGATTCAACGTAAACATTGAGGGGAGCAAAAAAGAACCGTGACATCCGATCAATGGGAACCAAGATCAACGTGAACCGTAGATTAATCTCAGTTTGAAAAACGTTGTGTTCCCCCAAATTGAATCCAGTTTCTGGGAATGCGTTTTTGCATGAGCGAGATCAATGTAGGTAAACCACTGTTGAACTACAGCTGAACCGCGGTTGAACTAGAATTTGGAAGGCATTGGGTGGTCTAATAAGAAGATCGCCTGGGAGGTTTTTGATGGTTTCTCGGCACACTCACTTTATCATTCATCGGCCGTTCGTTTTTCATCGTCGGTTCATAATTTCTTTCAATTGTTTGTTCGTTCGGGTGTTAGTGTTTTTATTCACGTCTGTGATTCGATTGATTAAAATAAACATGTTGTATACTCGTTGAATCGATATTTCGCTAATGGTTTGCTTTAGTTCCATGTCAATATATGCACAGATACGCACAAAAGAAAATGTGAAAACGGAACCTGCCAACAAGTAGGCAAGCTGACTTCTACCTCCTTCGACAAAGATTTTGATTAGGAATACGGTACGTGTTGATTATATTGAAAGCTCCAAAGGAAGTTTCATATTTTTTCTTCGGTCATCAGCCAAGTATTCGATAATAGAATATTATCTTCTTTGTAGAAGATGTGTTGCGAGTAGAGAGGAAAAATCTTATTTAATTTACTGATTTTTGCGTCTATAAAGTGATTTCAGCCACTTTTGAGGAGGCTTTTTTGTGAGTAGCTGCAATGGGTAAATTCCTTCAATAAAGTTGGTGCGTATTCTTTCTTAGCAAACTAGGGGGTGTAAATAAATTTTGAATAGCTACCAATAGGCACGATTTCTACAGATTGCACAACTTTTTAAATTACACTCCATAGTCATCCGATCTTTTTCCATGTTGTGTTGGAAAATTAAGAGATGTTACAGCGCGGTGAGTGAAAAACAACCATGTGATTCGAGTTTAACCCTTTAACCGCCATAGGTGAGTGAAACGGAAGTGTCTAAAAAACCACGTGATTCGAGTTTAACCCTTTAACCGCCAAAGGTAGGGCGCCCGAAGTAGAACCCTAGTCCATCTCCGCTCAAATTTGAACCGTGATTTGAACTATGATCAAAGTGTTGGTGAAGGCGGCCTTAAAACTAGATTCTCTGTTAGAGCACTTTAAACGATGAAGGAGGTTGTGTACCCCTGGCCTCAAGTGATTCTTCAGTGAAAAAGAATCTACTCTTTCCCGGTAAGTGGAGGACGCTTTAAAAAAAAAGGCGAGTTATACGAGCTTGGCAAAAAACGGACTGGTCTAGAATGAACTTTATGTCCCCGGATATGAAAAAGAAAACTCATAATCTACCGCGGGGTTTTAAAACGCTTTTCCCCCCACCACCGCCAAGCAGTTTTCTGCTACCAGCGCTTCCCTCAAATATACGTTTACTCGCGGGTCGTCCCTTGGCGATATTATCGGAGCCCCTTGGCAAACCCATCTTCGTTCCCTAGTACGTGTTAAGCTCAGTCAACCACGTTTATTGCCACCCTCTCCCTTTCCATCTCGTCATGACCCTACGTTTACGTTTAATGGTGCCTTTAAACGGGGACACTTGGGGAAGGAGCCCTTCTACCCCCAACAAGGTTATATCACTCGTTATACTGTGGTGACTGAAATGGTACCTGAACATGGCAATCTAGAGCTCTAATATTCGGAAGTAAACTGATATTCTGATGGATTGAACTGGACAATTTTCCTTAACTATTTGAATCGTTCATTTCTGATCTAAGAATAGAATTCAGTACCCTGAAAACGCGTTACTTCAAATTTTCAGCCTCAAAGTCCAAATGATTTAAACCGAAACTTGAAGTGGTAAAACATGAGCCAATTTTCATAAATTACCTAGTCATATAATTAAATCGGTTTGAAATTTGACCACATATTGATAATGTACCTTACTGGATATAAAATGCCATTCAACAAAACGCTGCAAATTCTAACAGAAAGGTTAATTACTTTAGGTTCAAAAATTGGTTCTATTTGCTTAGGATGCTTAGGATCTAAAACCTAACCCTGTCGATTTTCCTTCAATTTTTGTGAGAAAATAGCCAGACACACACACCTTGTTTCCACACAGCCCCCAAACACCTATTTCAGTAAAAAAAAATCCCGAAAATTCATGTTTTTGATCAGGTTTTGGCCTAAAGAGTCTATGCATGTGAGGCAATCGGATCGGCTGGAAGTTAAGACTAAATAGACCCCATATAGAGTCCATGTGCGGAACAACGGATATTTTTACATCAACTCCAACGCTTTTAATGGCCCATACAGTATAAAAAGATTGCAGATTTGGAATCAACGGACCTTGAAACGTAAAACAGGAAAAGGGAGGAAGGGAAGGTACACACAAGTCGTTTGCTATACAATTAGAATGGCTTCGTTTTGAAAACAATAAACCAAAAAGTAAGTACATGAAATCACACGTTACGTATTTGTGGGCAACAGCTGCTGAAAAATACAATAAAATTTTCGGGGATATGGGGGCGGGATGGATATGGTTGGTTCCTCCTTTTCGATTCTTGGATCCGCCGGATATATACCAGACGATTTTCAGCGCCTTGGACATCCTCTGCGGGCATTGCCGCATTCAGCTCGATGGAAGGGGCAAATATACCTTTCTACCACCTCACAGACTATAGAATTCCATGACCTCCGCATATTACAAGAGAGATTGTAAAGTGAGAGAGACAAGAGAAGACAGTCATTACAGTTTGGGGCTCTAAGTCCAACTGACACTGGAGTCGCGGACGTCATCAGATGTCTTCCTGAAGGAGAATCAGAATTTGTTCAGATGATTTGCTAAAAGCTACTGATTGCCTCGCTCCCTTGAATGGAGAGGGCTTCGCCGTACAGAAGTGCGAAAACTACTTGGATGGGGAAGAACTTTACCTTGCACACATCCAAGTACTCATAGCGTTCAACGGTGCACAACTTTCACAATCCCATGAGAAACGGCTCAACGCAACGCCTAGAACGACTTGATGAGTAGAGTGTTTCTCCTTACTACAAAATTAAAGACCTTGAGTTACAAAAATCGTGATGTAATACAAAGAGATGTACAACTCCAAACGAAACTGTTACCACATATTTATCATTAGTGAAGAGAATTCGCGTCAGACCAAACAATGCCCAACTGAAGCACCTTCTCTCTTGTGACTGATACCCTTGGAAAGTATCATCTTAGCGTCATCGCTTTCCTTTCCAGCAACCCTTGTTGAGAACGTCTCCTCAGAACTGATTAACTTCACTTCGGATCCCTGATTATCTTCTACCACTTAACAGCTTAAAAAGATCGTCTCTCCTGATGGGTTCCCAAAGATTAGGTGGATGATGAAGCGGAATCGTTTTTCCTCTTACAGAGACGGGAAGACTACGGAGGTGTTGGGCTTGTCGGCTCCCACAGTGAAAGTCCCCTTTTGTTTTCCATCACAAGCTAATTGCTGGGAACTGGAGCACCGAGTCTGCGTGTCATCATCGGCCCGGCTCTATTTTCCCATAATTTAGTTGCTAAGTATCCACCTTATACAAAGGTGTCGCAGTTTCGCTTCTATTTCGCTTTGATAGCACAGGAAATGAGTCTAGGTAGTTTGGTTAGTGAGGTGATTTGACGGTGTAAGTGAAGTTTTGTCCTGATACTAAAGAGTTCCTCGCCTGGACTTCCATCAAAGCTTTCCCGAAGGGTTGGATCAGTGCGGACTCATATCCAAGCTAATCCAGAGACGTTGGCACTTGTGCCACATGAGGCATCCTTTAAAAACTCTCAGTATTCCCACATATGCTATACCAACTGTTACCCACGTCCAAGCTCAAATCGCCACGTCTAAAAACAGCTTCGCGATTTTGATGGTTAATTAGGCAAAAAATCTCACTTCATCATTATGGCTTACAAGTACGCCATCGCCCACCTCACATCAAACCCTCAAGGCGCCAAGACACACTCCTGACTACAGCCTCTTTTTAGAACAACTTTTTCAATAAATTGTAATTTCATTGCAGTTGAAATTTATTCTACACAGATACGTAAGGGTACTATCAAAATTTTCACCACCCCTGAAATTCATGTTTGGTAAAGAAAAAATCGAAAGGAGGGTTTCCCCTGTAAAATTACCCATAAAGCACAAACAATTATTACCGTAATCATTTATGAGGCATCTACGTCTCTTGCAGAGAAAAAAGGTCTACTAGAAGAAAGATTAAAAAATATTCAAATCTTATTTCGCGACTTTTGCGATAGTTTCCAATAGAGAATGCGACGGGGGATATATTTGACATGAAAACTGATGGGTTTGACTTAAGGAATTTTCATGTAGACTTGGGAAATGTTGGGTTTCAGTTGGGAATCGTTGAGTTCAACTGAGAAAACATTGAGATGGGTTGGGAAATATTGAGTTGAACTTGAGAAATGAGGAATTTGACTTGAGAAATGTTGGAAATTGGTGAGTTTGACTGAAGGAATGTTGATTTAGAACCGGTCAATGTTTAGCTTCAGTTGGGAATCGTTGAGATAAATTGAGAAAATGTTGAGATTTGTTTGGAAATGTTGAGTTTAACTTGAGAAATGTTGAACATGACTTGAGAAATGGTGAATTTAACTTGAGAAATATCGAGGTTGGCTTCTAAATTGGTGAGTTAGACTTGAGAAATGGTAATTTAGATTTGGGAAATGTTGAGGTTGGCTTGAAAAAGTCGATTTTGTCTTGGGAATTGACGAGTTTGACTTAAGGAATGTAGAGTTAGACTTGGGAAATGTTTAATTTCAATTGGACCGTTGAGATCAACTGAGAAAATGCTGAGGCGTGTTGGGAAACATGGAGTTTAACATGACTTGAAAAATGTTGAGTTTAACTTGAGAAATGTTAAGGTTGACTAAAAAAATGATGAGTTTGCTACGTGAAATGTTCCATTTGGCTTTAGAAATTATCATTTAGATTAGGGAAATTGAGTTGCAGTTAGGAATCGTTTAAATCAACTGAGAAAAGCTGAGACGTGTTGGGAAAAACTGAGTTCAACTTGGGAAATGTTGAACTTGACTTGAGAAATGATGAATTTAACTTGAGAAATGGTGGAAATTATTGAGTTTGACTTAAGAAATGTTTCGTTTGGCCTGAGACATGGTGGTTTAGATTCGGGATGTTGAGGTTGGCTTAAAATGAAATGATGAAACCGACTTAGAAAATGTTAAAAATACCACTGAAAATGTCGAGTAAGAAAATATTGCTTTCACTTTGGAAAATGTTTAGTCTAAAAAGGAAAAAATCGATTTGGACGTGAAATAAGATGAGTTTTACACAGGAAACGTTGATTTGGACACAGGAAATTTAGACTTTATTTGAGTTTGTCCAATTCAATATTTATTAACCCGATTTGCTATGGTTTCATCGTACTAGCTTACAAACGCTGGGCTCGAATAACACGGCAGAATAATTAAAGAGGGGAAAAGACGGGACGATTTTAGAAATGCTCGGAATCGCCGATGAGACGCTCTATAGAAAGAGAACTGTCGAGAACGCCGGCTCCTGACGAACGAAGTGGCCCAACATACTTTTCACCCCAACTCCCCGGGGAAAACTCCTTTAATTATTCTCGAAACGCTCTTCGCCTTCTGGCGGAGTTTTCTCCGCTGTTTATCTGTTTATTTCACTTTACGGAAGGTTTTCTCACGTTTAAATTTCCGGTCTGAAGTTCGAAGGAAGATGGGCGTATAACTTTCCTTAGAACTCCGAAGATGAGAGGATAATTCGGTCTAGATTAAAAAGCTGTTACTACCTTCAGCTACGTCTCGTTCCTATTTGTTCAGGAATTTTTGCCAATCAGAAGTATTTTATTGAATGGTGTGGCATTCGTTTGCATAAACACAAAAAAACTCAAGCTTGAATTCAACTCGCATTTCCCACTTTTAGCATTAATGTTGCTTTTAATTTCATATTTAAATTCTTTTAGTGTAACTGGCAGTATTTCGAGTTCGTCCATTTTTTCTGTCCGAGTTGTATTTTCGTCTGGTGATTGATTTGGTAACGATTAACGGTAGACTCCCGGTTACGACCTGATATAAGGTCGTATAGTGAAGGAGCTCCCTGAAAAGGAAGTGCTTAAATTGTTCAAATTATCAATGCTACTTTAGGCTGAAACATGTACCATTTCAATGGAAGGTTGCGGAAGTCATTATGATTTCCAAACCAGGAAAGTCGCTAAACGAGAAGACGGAGTACCGACCAATATCCCTCCTCCCTGTTATGTCGAAACTGTTCGAAAAGCTGCTTCTTAAACGACTTAAACCATTAATAGAAGATAGAAATTTGATCCCAAATCACCAATCCGGATTCAGACAACGGCATTCTACTATACATCAAGTCCATCGAATTACTAATATAATTGAAAAGGCCCTAGAAGGTAAAAAAATATGTGCCAGTATCTTCTTGGATGTGGCTCAAGCCTTTGACAAGGTTTGGCACGAGGGACTAGAGGACAAACTGCACAGGGATCTTCAGAGACAGTACTACTTGCTACTGAAGTCCTACCTTGAAAATAGACATTTAAGGGTGAAGCAAGATGACCAATATTAATATTTCAGCACAATGATAGATTACGTACGACACACAGGGGTCCTTCAGCTGATCACAGTGTCTCCATACATTGTAATTGACATCCAGATGAACCAATTACATTGTCTTAACTTTAACAGTGTGAACCCCAACTAGTCCTAATGAACGAGACAAAACCTGATATCAAAGTGTCTACAATAGTGCAATACACTGCATATAGACAAGAAGTAGAAAGCCACGAATATAATAAATGAAATTTAATGAAAATAATAGGTACATACTCCCATCTAAGCAGGTAATATATACATAAATATACATGTAACGTAAGCCTTCAAAACTCGGTTTTAAAATGAACTCTTGAAAACGAAATTTCATTGCTATTATATCAGGTGATTCTATTTTCACATGGTACTAGGCGATTTTTACTATGTACAACCATGGTCATATTTCCATACGTATTGACGTTTCATTTTCCTTCTAAGTTCTAGCCATAAGGGAAAGTTAAATGATGAACGTAAAGTGGTCCTAGGGGCTCCTTAGATTCACTGAACGGACTCCTATCAATGTAAAACATAAAACATTACTTAAAAATATTTAAAAAATTGTCGATATTCTGACTTTTTTCAATTAGATCTTTGATTTGACCATTTAGAATTGAATGGGACCAAAGAATGCTGAGAATACAGTCCTAAATAGACCCCAAATGTTGTTTTTGAGCCAAGTTTCATTAACTTTAGCTAGTTTTTGAGAATACATTTTAACACGTTAACTGCCAGTGAGTACCAATTTGGTATCAGAGAGGGTTACCCACAATGTGTACCAAATTGGTACTCACCTACGATCCTGACGTCACCGATTCTTGACACTCTATGAAGTGTCTTCGGCACTGGAACGCTGTGTAAATCTTCTAAGAGGTGTGTTGGCATCCATATACATCGCTTAGCATCGTATTTTTTTCTGGCCTTTCATTTCTAAAACCCTACTTTGAAGTTTTTTTTTTTCAAATAATATTTGTATTGTTACAACTGTAAAGAATAATACATCTAGTAACTTAACTTTCCACTTTGAGTGAGATTTGATTTTGCTACACATACACATCGCTCCATGTAAGTTTTTCTCTTTCTTAAGTAATTATGTAAATTCGAATTGACTTCAAGGAAGATTTTTCATTTTCGTTTTGAAAAACAAATTATTTAGGTACCTACCTACTTTCTTATTTGAGAGGGTTCGGCCATTTTTTTTTAAATAAAAGTTTTGTTCAAGATGTTAGCGTTGATTGATAATCATTACAAATATGAGAAAATGAGTACCAAAACTCAGCAAAAAGTTCACTACTGGGCCGAAATCATGATTTTCGGCCCATCAAAATATCATTTTTCAGAGGTGTTTCTACAAGAATTTTCAAAAAAACAATTTTGGCCTGAGCGAAACCCTCGGTCTACGTAGCCATGGCAGTCAATGTGTAAAAAACTTAATTAAAATTTTGGATTCTACACATTTTGAAACGTAAAACAACCAATTTTGAGAAATTTTTTCTTCGTTGATTGACAACATTGGAAATAATAAGCCGAAATCATCGGTAGTGAATCAATATTAACCTCTACTTGAGACCAACCGTGAAATTCCCAAAAATACTGTGCTTTAGCCTTCAATATAGTCATTCCCCAGTTTCCTCCAAAGATAATGCACTAAGCACTGAATTACCATCTGAGAAATTACTATTCTTGTTAATAGACTAAACTATTCCTTCCTCTCAATTCATTTTCTTCATGCCCTCATACACGTTTCCGCGGTGAAATTCAGTGTCAGTCACCACCTACACAGTTCGAACTCCTTGTTAAGGAGCAATGCTCGGCGACGAAATGAATTAGACCCAATGATCTCAATCCGGAGCCATTTTTTTTTGACGGAATGTGAAATCGCGTGAGGGGGCGGAGGTGAAGCTTTCCCTAAATTCTCCACGCGAGCCATCAATTAGCGCAAACAATGAGGGCTTTGTTTGGTAGATGCTAAACAAAAGGAAAATCTAGCGGCACGGAACAAACGACGGTGAGGAGCCCCCGATTAATCAAGATTTGAAGCTACTACCGCGATTACTTTCCCCGAAGCTCATTGGTTAGCTTTTACACGGGCAATAAAGCAATTGGCCCTTGGGGATTTGAGTATCTGTCTTATCCGACATTGATTAGTATTTACAGATATCTACGTTAAAACGTTTGTGCACAACGAATCGGATCCGTTTCCATAACAAGCAAAAATACGTTGAGAACAAGGTCAACGGAGCTGGTAGCTGGATATGAAACGTGTTCATCAATGAATTGTGAGAAAGAATTCGCAATACTTACATACACTATTGAAAATTATGTTTAATCATTGTTAAAATGTTGGTTTCATTCAAGAATTCCGTGATAATACCTTATTTTGTAATATTGTAACCATGGCTTCCTCTCCACTACCCCCTTGTTTTGATCCTGTGTACGCCCTCGATTCCATGGAAGTACACCGTTCCGCGTACAATACTCGTCCTGTACCAAGCTTGGTGATTCTCTGACGAAGCGAGCACGAATGGCGAATTGAAATTTAGAATCCGATTGGAATTTTGGAATCACTCTCGGGAACTTTGAGAATATATCCATGGAATATTTGAGGAATGATAAGCAAATATTCGTAAATAATGATCGAGTATTCAGAGGTTAAAACAAAGTGACCAAAGTAAAGAAATTCAGCAGGCATTCCCTGATCCTCACCTGACATTCTTTCACCAAGCTAAAATGATGAGACAATGAGTGTGTGGCAATGTCAAATCATGGGTTTTCTCAACTAAAACCTGCTGTTTCCTATGATTGGATGCATCAATAGAAAGTGGAACTGCAGCTTTACCAGAAGGAACGAACGAGAAAAAAAATCATCAATTTATCTACATACTAGTGCAGGTGACAGAATGTTAGGGTGTGATTCTACGATCTAGGAATCAGTATGAATTCACCACGAGGATGATTTTCAGATAGCTGTCCACGCTCGTGGAGGCCCAGGCCCTCTAGAGGGCTTTTGTGCCGTGGAAAGAAGAAAGAAGAAAGAAGAAGAAGTCCACGCTCGACGTTAGGGTTGCCTTTACTTCAGCAGCAAGAAGCCAAACACGAGGTAAATAAGAAGAATATCAAAATTAGAAAAAAATTGTTATGGCTAGGGAATGTCACTTAACTTCTGAACCCACCTGCATTCCTCTCCCATTGATTCTGCGGCAGTCCAAATTAGTAGGAGAGGGCTTTTTCCCCATTTTAAAATGGTATTCAAAAGAGAAACCACAAAAATAAACAACTACGGAGATAACTTTCAAAGGTTCAAAAACTATGCTTCAGGTGAGGAGAGTTCCATCATTTCAATTATATTTTAGGGTTAGTTGAAAAATGGAATTTGTTAAGCAAGTAAACATAAGCAGTAGTAAACGAGAACATTTTTTTCAAAATTTTTCCAAATTTAAAAAGTTTCCTGAAGAATTTTAAGAGGCTCTGGACAGCGATCCTCTCATGCTGGTGGATTTAACCAAATGTGATTTTTAGCGTTTGACTCAGAAGTGTGGCTTAAGGGAATACGAATGTACTATTTCATGGGAAACAGTTTTATACTTCACAATTAGGACGTTATTTGTAATTTATTATTATTCATACGGTTTAATTAGTTTTACTCTTATACAGGGTGGCTCTTAATGAACGAACCACCGTTACTATTCCCGTTGATTGTGGAGGAAATCCTGAACTTGTCGAATTTCAAATTATTTTTTTCCAAAAATTCAATCAAATTGCAGTTTGAAGCCGGTTCAGCGAGCACGCAAATGCGAAAACTGACGCAAAATTGTCAAATAGTGGATGATGGTGAAATCCAAAGTGTGGCACATGAATTGTCATTCTTTTTTTTAACGCTGATTCAAGTGATGCCGTCCGTTTTTCGATCTGACTCAATTTTTGCGGAATAATGATCAAAATTTGTTTATTTCTCGTCCGTTTTTTTGTTTTGGGCGCCTGTTTTCAAATTGTTACGGGGATCAATTTTCGAGGTATGGTTGAAAAATGTAAAACTAGGAGATTGAAACCGACTTCAGTGATCAAGTGAAAAATCATCCTAATCTGAGAGTTGAAAGTCGGCATAAATTATGATTGTTCACGTGAAATAATCAAAATTTGGTCACTATTCCGCGAAAATTGAGTCGAATCGAGAAACCGGGAAGCATTACGTGAATCAGAGTTAAAAAATACTGAAAATTCATGTGCCACACTTTGGATTTCACCATTATCCACTATTTGACAATTTTGGGATTGCGCAACTTTGCGTGCTCGGTGAACCGGTTGTGTGCAATAAAAAAAATTGATTGTGGGGTCAAATTGTCATGAAATTTTGGGTAGAATCCGAATTTGAAATAAAATACTCGGGTTCCCATTTAAAATAACAAAGTTAGTGCGCGTTTCGGGCATTTGCGCGCATGCGCGACGCTTCAAACTGCAGTTTTTGAATTCTTTGCAAAAAATAATAAGGGGAGGTTACTTCGACAAGTTTTTTGATTTCTCCACAATCAACGGGAATAGAAAGGGTGGTTCGTTCATTAAGAGCCACCCTGTATATGGTGGTATGTGTACGTCCAGTGACTAGTTAGGGAAGGTGCGACACGAGGATGATGAGAAGGGAAATATCTATTCAATTGGTTATTATTGCTGGGAAATTAGAAAAAGGAGGCTTCACGTAAATATAAACATGAAATAAATTAGTAGGTACTCATACCAGAGCACCAGATGTGTATCAACCCACACAAATCATTTCGGCAAACGAAAGAACAATGGATTGATCAAAAAGGAATTGTCTCTCGGAATAAATCTACCGGGAACGGCCGATCCTTGATGGCTCGAATCCCCAAATTGGTTTCATTTCTCTACAACGAAAAAGATGAAAAAGGAAAAAAGGACAATTTCCATGGGAGAATGATTCATGACGCGGAGTTGAGGGGAAAGCAGAAGTCGATAGTAAAGAAAAAACCTCGTAACGGAAAAACGATAGCTTTCCGTTCCGATATCAAGTTTTTTTCCCCAGATGTACTCCTGATGGAGTTGACCTCCATTTGGTACTTGCCCTCGCATTTGATGTTACGTATACGCGAAAGCGAACCATGTCACTATTTATATCACATCTGATGGTCCAAGAACGTTGTGGAATCGGAATGATAACATTATGTGAACGAGCCAGATAGGAAAGTTCATTGGGCTAACACCATGTTTCCTGAGGAGTAAGTTAAAAGTAATCACTCAAATTTTATCTAAATTTATCATCCGGTTTTCATGTGTAAGATGACACATAATGGGGGATGTAAATATACATTGATACGTGGATAGTGTAATGAAAACCTGTTCTAAAATGAAGGCTTTATTCGTCACCACTTTTCAATGTAAATGTAACTAACTGGTATTTTGGGAAATCGTACGACTGAATCACACTCAGTTATTAGTGATGTAGCTAGTGATATGAACTGGATATCATCACATTCTGATACCCTATACATTTGATAACATAGCCTTTGGGTTTAGCGGAAGATGACGTGATCTTCATAAATGAACTGGGGGCATCGGGAGAACCAGCCTATGTTAGTCCTTTGACGATTGGCTATCAGCTTGCATCAACATCTTCATCTTATGTCAGGTATGGGTAAGCCTGAAACGTCCACGTGTGACAAGATGGACATTTTCCCACGTGTCGTATGTTGCCATCGTGGTAGATGTCGCTGGACCCAACCCGTCCACTTTTCACTAATTTGTCACCATGTCAGGTATCGTTGGCCGTAAGGGGTCCACTTGTCATACGATTGTTAATATTCTACTTGTCACTGGTCATAAGACACCCATATTCCACAAGATTGCCCAATGTGTCATCAAGTTGCAATCATGCCAATATCACTGGGACTGAGAGGTCCAGGTGTTATAAGATGGAGATGTTATAGTTATAGTTGAGTCTCACAAGCCCACGTGTCATATATTGCCCAACATTGTTTAGACACACGACCATAGTTGAGACACAACTGCTACAGTCTCCATGACCGTTTGGGCAATATATTTTTTAAAGAGATTATCACGAATTATACACACACAAATTTACCGTGGTAGATTTGACCTGCATGCTAGGATGCGGTAAATATATTTTTAGACACAAATATTCACCACGGTGAATTATAAATGATGAGAATGATAAGATGTTATAACGAGAATGTTGAAGGAACTTGACCTTTTGAATTTGAACTTCCAGTTTCAATACTCAATTTGTATAGTTTATAGCAGGAGAGTTTTCGTGTTTTCTGGACGTCAAATGGCATCATTAACACCGCTCTCCAACGTTGCACGCCACCCTGAGAATTGAAGGCTAAACTGTCGTCGCTTTTCAAAAGCGTTTACCTCGAAGCTGCGCCGTGCAAAGGCCCGTTCTCGGAGGCGGCAAGTTGAGGGAATGTAACGTTGTAAAGGGCCGGACCCACTTCGGAGTCAAATTACAGCGTTTCTGTGATTAGGAGGGAAACCGCCGCCGCTGCTAGAGCCCCAGTTTCGCCCAACTTCCCTTGCGGCGGAAAATCCTCTCAGACCGAACTGCGATATTTGAATTTAGCTTATAAAATACTTTGACTTGAAAGTAAAGTAAACAAGGAATTTCACCTTGGATTTTCGTCCGACTGCCCGGAGTTGTCGCGGACGTCGCCAACTTTGACTTGAATAGAAATAACATTAAACCACTAATTAAGTTCATTATTAAGTCTAATACATTCAGAGATCCACAAAGTGTTCAAAAATTGCCAGTTTTAGCGTTTGTAACCCCCATGTTTAAGATCGAAGGATTGTACTAAGGACGTGAAGTTCTTACTATATGTCTTGGGTTGAATACCTTAATTACTTTCCAATGAACAAGATCTACTGACTTATAGGTGGATGCTTGTTTGTTCTACTGCAACGAATTTTTACTTATTTATTTCAACTGGACCATTTCATCCGAAAGAAAGAGAATAATGATGAAGATCAAGAATCTAAGAATTTCTTTGAGGCTTGTTCAATTGGGATCATAAACGGTTTTCCAACCGGTTTAAGGACATTTATTTGCCCTGGTTCGTATAGTATTAAACATATATCAGAGAGGTGAAAAGCATATTATGTTGGCCGGCTATAAGATTTATGATTGGACTGGTTTGTTCAAACAAGGTACATAATGTGTTTAGGTAGGTAGGTACAGTTGTTGCGAGTCTATGAGGTTGAGTAGGGAAAGAACTATTGTAATTTGTAATTAGTTGATTATATTTTGTAAATATCATTTTTTCGTAATATTTTGTACTTGTATATTTTGAAATTAATTAATTATAATATGAAAATTGTCGGATTGCCTCGCCCTCGAATCTTTGTCACCGCAGCAAACTGAACAGTGTGAAACAGTTCCTCTTAATAGATGGGAGCCATAGGGGCTGCTCATCCCCTGCCGTGGGCATTGTGCCCATATGTAATTTCCATAATAATTGTAACAGGTCATCTATCGCCTGCGACCAGTTCTCCCTTATTTTTTTGTACATTTTTTGGAAATGAAGTATTAAAAAAAAAAGACAAAAGAAAACAAAAGCAGCTGACCTTAGGATATCGGGATGAAAAATAAATTATGTGGGTTGCGGAATCGTGTAGCTAGTAGAGATGGGAAACGATTTATCGATTTGCAAAAAAATCGATTTTTTGTATCCATACTTTTCTAGTCGATTTTGATGTCAATCGATTCTTTAATAAAGATCTTTTGAAAAATCGGCGGATTTTCTCAAAAGGAAAATTTATCTTTGGTTCTCTATCGTAAAATAGGAAATTGGAACGTAGAATGGGTTCGGACGTAGGAACTTTCATCCAATACATCCATGCATTCATGGTTGAATCAGAACCGAAAAGAATAAAGGAGGAATATTTCGATATTAATTCAAATTTTTCGACGTGATGTTTTTTAATAAATGTTTTTACCGATTAAAAAAATCTCTGAGATCTTTCTCTAGAAATTAGACACCTTTTTCATTTTCAATTTGTTCGAAACAATGAACAAAATAAATAAATAAAAATCAATTTTATGAAAAATCGAGTTTGTTTTAAGAGAAACTGATTTAGGTTTCGATTTTAAATTCATAAAAAAAATTAATCGAGACTTTTACCGATTTCGAATCTTTACAACCCTTACTTGAACTTGAACATGCTACTATCATTATTACCATTACGATAATTATTAAAACAAAAATAGTATCTCATTAGAAAAATAATCACTTTTTAAAAACCGATTTTATAAAAAATCGATACTTTTGTGACGGTTTAGCGGTAAATAGATTTTTTGGATTAGATTTTGAATCGATTCAAAAATCGATTTTTCGTATCGATTTCCCATCCTTAGTAGCAAGTAGGTTTATTGCTCTGGGCACCTTGCACTGACCTCGCTTTGTGGCAGATCCGAGTAATTTCGAGGGTTGCTTGGAATGTAGCGCAGGTTGCAATGGTTGGAATGCTATCACCTCGACTTCTTCAATGCGCATGCGCGGTTGCTCGGAGCAGGGTGGATTGAAAACCTTAATGTAAACGTAGGAGGTTTTCGAACCCAGAACGAGGTCAACGTTAAACTAAACAAAAGTTGAAAAATTAGGTTCCGATGGGAATAAAGTGCAAATAGGGTAGGAAGTGGGACGTGAGGGGTGGATGGATGAGATAGGAGGGGTGGAGGAGCCTGGAGGTTCTCATTACATTAGGCGCTAATGAGCTCCTTCCTAAAGTGGTTTGAGGGCGGGAAAGCGAAGTTAAAGGCTGAGAGCATTACCAGGGCGTGTTGGAAGGGAAGAAGATGGGCGAATCGGAGAGAGGACGAAGGGGAATACGTGAGAGCGAGAGAGAGAGTAATAGAGGGGGGTGAGAATGATAGAGAGCTGGATGGATGGTGGAGGAACCCAAGAGCGAGAGAGAGGACTGTGGGATGTGGGGAATAAGAGAGAGAGAGGGCGAGAGAACGACAGGATGGCATAGTCAAGTCACCAGGTTCCTGGCGGAGATGGGGCCCCGTCCCACGCTCTTTGACGAGTAAAAGGCACACACAACGTCGGTTCTCCCAGTATAGGGAAATAGTCCATTATCGACTATGCGTAACACGGTTAACGGGCTAAATCTCAACTCTTGACAAGAATGACGCAACACAGATGCTAGGAACAACAATTCGTTACAAAAGAAACTACATTACTCAATATCGTTGGATAATGTAGGCAGATAATGGTAGTTGGACAGTCCAAAGACACTTAAAAAACGTAAAGGTGTGATGAATTTTAGACGAAAGGGGCAGGGCCTACAAATTTGAGATTGTGAAACCAGGAACGTGTTGCTGCAGTGGAATGGCTTGGAACGAGTAGAATTTGTACTTCACCAAAGGCTTGAAATCTTCCTCAACCATCCCTTACCATCTCCTTAGGCAGTTGTGCCATCTATTTAACTGAACGAGTATAAAATTGAAGCATGTATAAATTCAAAGTGTTCCTCATTGAGAGTTGGACCCTGGACGTCTGCCTCCCTTTCATGGCAGAATGGCGAGCAACCCAATTGTCAAAAAACTGCAAGCACTTTAACTGAAAAGATATAATTCGGTTGAAGGCTTCTTTTAAAGAGAGTAAAATGCTGAATCCGAATTTACGTGTCTACATTTGCCTACCAACAGCAGACGTCAGGAAGATGAAAAATAAGGTACTATATCTAGGCGTGCCCGCCTGTCCAGAACCCGCTCGCCCTTGTGAGGTGATGGAATGGTATGGTTGCCCCTTCCAATGAGCTGAATGCGGATATAATCCTCCGCCACGCTCAAAGGATGACCCAGACGCTCGAAAACGTCTGATTCATCTCCCAAGGCGACGGATTCTAATCGGGAAGGGCCAACTAACCATATCCATCACACCCTTCAAGCTTTCCTACCAATCTACTGTTTTTCAAATTTTCTATTTAAAAGTATTGGAGCCATTGCAATAGCATAATTTTCTAAGAAAACTGACCGAACAAAACCCGAAAATGAAAACACCGAAAATTGACCGATAAGGCCTTCCGGTTCGGGCGGCTGTGTTGAAATGTGCGAGAGAGTTTCCGAATCTGAATTTCTCTAACTTTAGTCGAAGGTAGCATCACCTGAGCCATGAAGACAATAAGTAGTTCGAGGTTAAAAATGGGGAAAAGAAACATCTAAATAACAATGACCTGTCGGTTGGGAGGTGCTCACGTTGGGTGAGGAAAGTCTCGTGGTGAGCAGACACGTGCACCCAGAAACAGTGATCAACTCCAACAAAGCTGATTGCTTCCAATATCTACTACTAGATTGTGGTGGAACACGGAATCAGTGATACACTTTCACCTTACGCTAAATACAAGAATAGCTGGAAGGGACTGCTTGTACGAGTGAAAATGACCTTACTATCATTTCAAGGTTTTAACGTTTAGGAATGTGTTTTTCAGATTTAATTCCTACAGCTGGAATACAATAAGGAAATTAGGAATTTTCAACTAGTTAGGAGGACTACGCTAGTTTTACGTGTGGTAAGGACGTTTGTGTTTGCCCCTCCCTCCACACCAGATCGACATTTTAGAGTGCTTCAGGGGACTAGTTGTGCCGCGAAAAATTACCTATTTTAGTCCAATATTGTTACTGAGGCTGGTTGGTTTTGATGGACGATTAAGAATGTTTGATTCCTGATTTATCTGAACTGTCGATGGTGAAACATTGTAAGTTCAACACTAGAGATCTCCGGTTTAAAGAGTAAACGTTGATTGACAACTTTGGTGGATCCTTCTACCGTTCAAAATCTAAGTGACTGTCATTGACCTGTGTTTGAAAATACCCTTTTCTCCCACAAAGCTTCTATGGATCCATCACGCACGTCTAACACTTTATTGGACTTCGACTGAAGAGACTTGACCCACATCACCAAGTCCGTCAGACGCATCAGAAATCCTTTTGCACGACCCCTTTATCCGCCTCTATCATCAAGTTCATCCTTTATTACGCACCCCCCCAACTTCTCATCTTCTCTACCTTGTTTCCTTCCGCATTACGTTTTCATGGCGAGAGAGGGAACGGCCGAAAGCCTTCTACGTCCTAACACTAATCAAATTCCCCCCCTTCTTAGGCCGCTGCTAAGGCTTCCATCAGCTTTGTTAGCTTCGCTTTCTTTTCATCATTTTTCTTCTTTCCCGGCCTAGCCCGAACTGGTGGATTTTGGTTTGTTACAACCTCTGGTTTAGCCGTTTTCACGGTAACTTACGAGATATTTTGCACGAAAAAGTTACCGACTGGTCCTAACTAGAAAGTCTCCTTCTTTCGCGTCGTAACAATGGCAACTTTTGGTCTAACAGACCCTCATAGGCTTTAGTTTGTTCTGAATATAGTAAAGCTTTATACCCCTAATTTTGGATGTTTTTCTTCTAGTTCTCCAAAATGAAAGTGATCACCAATTTTTACAGTTCACAGATTTTGGAAAAATGTCGATTCACGTCTGTCTGTCTGAATTAAATTCCGAAGAGCAATTATTAAAGTGCAACGTCAGTGATTCAGCCATCATTAGCCAGAATTATAAATGATACAGTGTTACACAACAACCGTATTACACAACACATAACATCTCAAATGTTTGATCCATTGAAGTTATTGACAATTGTGACGTACCATGTACGTCCACCTTTTTCTCAAACCTGTTCACCTCTATCTTGGCCCGATATGTTTCAAGAATGGTTCGCAAAATTCAACATTAACTGAACGTTGAATGGAGAAAACAACAATTGAACTTACACCAACCGAGACAAAATTTTAATAGTTATCGATGGAAAGCAGCTTGACCCGTGTGATGGATATGAATGGTTGGCCCTTCCCGATTCTTCGCCTTGGGAGATGAATCAGACGCCTTCAAGGGTCTGGGACATCCTCTGCGGGTGGTGGAGCATTAAACTGCATTCAGCCCAATGGAAGGGGCAACTATTCCATTCCATCACCACAACTCACCATGTTACACCCATTAGTCAATTATTAACTTCAATTTTCTGCATTTACGGGAGATACATTTAATTCGCCCATGAACCTTGAGTCAGCAATTGTACCTGGCAGCTTTTTATCCAACAAAAAAGAAGCTAATCAAGAAAATAAAGTTAGAGCATCACTAAAATATAGCCATGTAGTTGCACCAACCCAGGAGAAAACATTAGACTAACACCCTTGATGATCGTGGATTCATAGACTTGACCATAAAAATTTAAATGTTAAGCTTCGATGTCAAATAATAAAACTATCTGTGAGGTATGGATACGTGTGCTGGCATCCACGGCATTTTGTAACCAAGTTCTTGGAGGATTTCGGAGCTATACTTTTACAGTAGAATAGAACTGAGCAAATCCATATGAGGAAGTTACCACATCCATTAATTTAGCTATTTATTACATCGATGCAAATACTAAGAGAACGGCATTTGGACACATTTCATTGAATTGAAAGGAAATTTTGATTTCGAAGCAACGCCAATCCCTGACCACGATTCAAAAACAGCACAGTATGAGGTACATTCCGCTCAAATTTTTGAAATTCGAAGGCTCAAATCTAGTTGTGCTAATTGAAGGCGCCAAACTTGTTAACTTCTCAATCTTGTTTATTGTTGCCTATCATTTTAAGACAATTAGAAGGTAAGCAAACTTAATGTACAAGAATTGTTTTGTACAATTGTAAGTGGTTCGTAAACAATTTTTCTAGGCCACGAAGGAGTCTAGCCAAGCCAACAATAAGGCGAGGGGCGGGAGGAGGATATACTAAGATACGCAGAGTGAAATTTCTCGAATAACATTCCCGTTCTGACCTTTTTGTCAACATTTTCTCGCCTGTTTTGGAGCTAGCACGTGTAGCAAGTTTGGTCAACTGGGGGGAGGGGAATGAAGCCGGTGACAGGGGAGGCTTTGACAACTGGAAGCCGCATGACAGGAGAGCCAGACTACTAACATTTCCATTTCTTTATCACCGTCGAGCATCGCTTTTTCGACCCTTCCTTTCAACACTCGTGAATTTTGATCGCCTTGCTTTCGGAATTATGCGAATGTTGCGTCATTCCGATACTAACACTTCCGTGTAGAGAAGGGAAGGCTCTGCATCAAAGGAATCATTATTTCTGTGTTAGATAGCTCTTCTGTGCGAATCACTGGTCTATATGCAAGGTTTCCTGATGCTACCCTAAAATAAAATTTTCGGTAAAACTTGCCTAACCAATCATTTCTACCTTAACACGATCGTGAGACACGATTTGTTGAAGGTTTTTTTTAAAAAGAAAATCACGTTATGTGCCAAACAACCCTCATTTCACAGCTTAACCCGGCTTATACATGCATTTTCATAATCAAACACAAATTTCAAAGGACCCTAATTGGAGTTCAAACGATCAACATGAAAAATAATGATAATAAACAACTTTCTGGAAATACTTAATCGCGGTTAAGTGGTGATGGAAGCTTTCAAAACTCAGGATAACTTTAAAATTTAATAAACTTTCTTCCGGAACGGTCCACGAGGCGATTCCGTGTCAGTTTCAAGGAGAAGTTTCAGTTTGAGGAAGAAAGAACTTTAGGCACCTTCAAAAACATGGGGTTTATGTGGCACCAGTTGACTCCGCGGAAATTCCAACGGCGAGGCTCATACGAAATAGATCTGGTTCTACTGAACTATGTATACATATGGTGATTTATAGGTGTGAGAGAATTTCAGTAGTCAAGGCAATAACTGCATCAGTCACGGGCCCTTCAAGCAGCTAGGCCTAGATCTATGTCGACGGCCAATTTCAGCGGAGGATTCTCGGGTAACCAGAACTGGTATCTCCCTGTTGCAGTAATCAAACCAATCCAGCTTTGATGAATGCTTTGAAGTGATGGTGCTAACACATGATGAAAGGAAATTATCTGTAGACTTCTGCAGCAGCCTACGAGATCCAACAAGATGCTAACCCTCAAACTACCCTCAAAATATCAACTATTGATGTCACCAGGTCTTTCCAACCTAACTCAGTATAATATATTTGAATATGTGATAATTCTGGCTTAATTTCACCTTCAACAAGAATCCAAAGAAACTTATTTGCTGATACATGGTACTGGTATATTCAGTCAAAAACATTCGTTAGCATTTAAAAATGCAACAATTGTCCTTCCACTAACAGTTTCAGCAATCAATAGGCCGAATTTGGAGGAAAGTCAAATATGAATAGTCAAAATCTACAGTAATTCGTTGGACCGAAAATGAGCACACATTCACCTGTCGTTAATATGAACATCGATTAGTTTCGAAGAAGGTATTTTTTTATTTTTTTACGCTGAGTCCTCAACAAGTCCCAGATTCTTACAGTTTTCTTCAAAAGCCTAAAACTGCGGTCGTAAGTCGGAAAATAGGGAATACTGAGTAATAATGGTAGGCACAGATTTCGCGTTTAGTATGATAGGAAGCGCTTAATGACAGTTGATGATAAGAAATTAAGGCTACGGACACACAGAATGATGTTGAGCGCAAACACAAAACAGGTGGTTCGATTTGGGGCGCAGCATTGCAGAGAATAAAGGAACTCAGAAGAGGTGTACACTAACCCCAAACCCACAGACACCAAAACACCATTCAAATATTGCTCTCAAGTAGCCCAACTGGAAGTAGCCAGGTTTGATGCTTCTTTGTTCTTCAAACGCATATTTAGTCTGATTGTTTTACCAAGACTGAATGCCTGTATTCACTTTTTGCGAACTACTTGCTGTGCACTCATTTTTTATGGGCATTCTGATGGACTTCGACATTTACATGAGTAATTAGTGTTAGCAGAGAAGTCTGACCACTCAATAACCAAATTGTATAGTATAGCAATTTTCCTGCAATTAATGGTGCAACGTTGTCTTCAATCTTCTCTAGCTCTATTCAAGTTTTTATTTGTCGTGACACAGGTACAAGACCGAACACGAAACCTCAAAAAAAGAAGAAAAGAAAAGAGAGTGTGGTAAAGTTTGGTGTCCCTTCCGAAGTTTATGATGAGGTAAATAAGATGAGGCTGAACCTACTTCGAGTTTGCTTGGAAAACTTCAACCGTGTTCTTCTTTTCAGGATATCCTTTACGAAGATAACCTTCCTTCAAAAGTCCGAAGGGTAAGGAAGAGGAAAGATATCTCTTCCATAACGGCGAAGAAGAATCCGACATGGGTTGGAATTTTCTCGCGGGGGTTCCTTCACGTTCGCCAATAAAAGTGAATTAACGCCGTTGACGCCTCCCGCGACGCCGTTCCGTCTTCAGACGGCCGGAGTTATATCACTAGCAAGGGGACCTCACAGTGATGGGGTCGAGTTCTGCGCTCCAACTCTTTCTGTAGGTTCTGCTCACCAAAATATTGAATACTTGTACGAGCTTCCTTCACACTGGGCCTTAGAAACCCTCAAAATTGAATGAAATATGTTTAAATTTGGGCTACGTTGACAAAATTTCCCAATACCTTCCTTTTTAACCCTTTCGACGTTCGGAGAGTAAAATTGTACAGTTTTTTTTTTTTTTTTTTTTTTTGAAAAGTGAATATTACAATAACTTTTTGAGGTAGAAATCGTCATTTTCCAATAACACACACACAACAATAGTTAGAAAAACTATTTCTTAGAAGAAAAGACTGAGCGAAATCTGGATTTGTATCTTTTTGATGATCTGAATTAAAAGAAACCACTTGTAGAACAACAACAACAAAAATTGAAGATGTGAAATCGAATTTTTCATTTTTTCTATTAAATCATGATGTGAATTGGACTGTGCTGCATCTTTTGCTCCACTCGTACATAGACCTGCTCTACAAGAACTTAAAACATTTTTTTTTTTTAATTCAAAGCACCACAACCCCGGTGTTGCGCAGTCTTTTCTCTTAAGAAATATAATTTCCCACCGTGTTATTGAAAAATTACGATGTTTCAACTTTTGTTTTTGCGTGTTTCAACTTGAAAATGGAGATTTTTCAAGTGTTTTAACTTGAAAAAGCCAATTTTTACTGTGTTTTATTAAACTTAACAATCGGTGTCGTTTGCGAGTATTTTATTCGAAATCTACGGGGAAAAAAAACAGTAAAATGTCACTTTTTCAGAACTCACAAAAAAAATTGTTTTACCGTAAAAATAAAATTTCTTTTTAAAGTCTTTTTTTTTTTTGTTCCTCGATTCTAACAGTCTTTCACAAATTAATTGATAAACAGTTGAATTGTTTTGAAATGTAAATAGTTTGTGGATACAGTAATTTTGAACTACCGTTTCTACGTCATAGGTAGCTAAGCAAATACAATTTTGGCCATACGACAACATTTTCGGATGTACGCATTTTGGATAATCAGTTTATACGTTTAAATTCTAACAACCTAAATTCTTAAAATTTCAAGGTTTTTGATGAAATGTTCAGGGATTGTAAGAGTTGCGATGCATGATGCGATAGTCCCCTCTGAAGTTCTATAGTTCAAAACTCTATACGCAAAAATAAAAACCCATTAGGCACCAATTTCTCACCTTCTAATTGTCTGATTTTGCTCAAATTCGGAGGGTACTTCGAGAAGTACGGTTTAACCATTTCAATCATCAATTCAATCAATTCCCTCACGATCGTATCCGTTATATCACACGCTATAGAATAGGTGGTGTAGACCAGCAATACAGATCGAACTACTACTTGAAGGCGTTGATGTCGGCGGAGATATGTCCCAAGATATTGATGTCCTGTAAATCCTTGTAACAACCTACACTTGTAAATCTTTTACCATTAGGAATAATTTAAGATCATATAAAACACCGATAGTCTATACATTCACATTACAGTGTTTCAAAGCTAAGAGTCGCATCCAACTTGGTTTTCAAGCCGTACTTAATCATATTAGTGAATGTTTGGTTGATCCTCACTGTAGTTTTGAATCCATTTGTCTTAAATTTCACTGCACTTCATGAGGGATATATATAAGTCTGAAGCTTTTCAGCTTTAAGTTTATCCTAAGGCTGTTGCACGCTTATCGCCTCAGCGCTCTGAAGGTGAAACTAGTCCATTCCATCACCACCTTGTTATAACTTCAATTTAACAGTAATGATAAGAAACGATCGGGAATTGATTCTGATTTAGTGAAAAATGTATTAAGAACGCTCTAAATTCAAACTTCCTGTGGACTACGGGATAGCTCATGAACGTATCAACTAAAAGTGGTTCTAGCTCAGTTGGATCAACTTCCGAAATTCCGATTGTAAAGTGCTGAATAATCATTGTAACTCTGTACGCCCTATCACACGATGTATTACAATTCATGGTGCGGTGGGATTCATTACATGATTGATCGTGTTCTGTACGTACTGTGCATTTGACATTTTCTCTCTCGAATCCTCTCGACTCAAGGGGTTACCTCAGAACTCTGGAGGCCTTTTGAAGTTCACAACAATCCTCAACTTTGCGGGTTCCCCAGACTACACCCGTATTATTAGTCCGGAAGCAAATCCCCCCCGCTTTCCCTGTGATTTACCTTTCGTTTTCCAGACCAACTTTTCTCAGAAAGGCCACTTAAAAAGGCGGAAAACCCCCCACCCCCACCACAACGGCCTGTAAAGTGGTTTAAATTGGGAAAAGCGAATTCCGAAGTAGGAATTTCAATAGGTTTCGAACTTTTCAAACTCGATTTTTTCGTTCTACAGTAAAGAGGCACAAGAAGGAATGGAGAGAAGGAAAAAAGCACGACAAGTTAGACTACACCGTAGGTGGATGCCAAGTTTTTCACGAATCCGATCTTGGATATCGCCCAATAACAGTTGTTGCAATATGTTTCCTGAAGGAGCCAGGTAAATTTAATCATTGGCTGAAAGTTCGAGCAGACGAATCAACGTGGCCTTTTTGGCAACAAGCTGAGAAGAGTTGGAAATTAAATGAATACAAACCCAAACAACTGAGAGAGGTGTAAATAAGACTACCGAAGAATATTCCAAGTGGGGAATGTTATGACTTTATCATAACCCTTATAAAATAACTCCTCTATTTTATTTTTGGGATCAACAGGGAATGCGAAGTCTGCAACCTTACGACGGAAAAGTCAATTAACTTGGAGAAAATCCACTCTCGCTGCAGGCAAGCGTATGTATCCAACACCGTCTATATAAACTCACGAACATTCAATCATAAAATTCAATTCCCTGATCCCCTATGGTTTTACCTGGCTCTTGACTCAATATTCTTTCAAGACGACATTCTGGTTTATTTTCACCATTTTCCCGAACGTGGCTAGTAAAAGGACGAAAAGCCACCTTTCAGAAAAACGAAAAGTTCCAAGTCCCTAAAACAAGTTAGAGATGGGCAGATCGAAGAAAAAGATCGATCACTAGAGATCGATTAATCGAAAATTTTCGATTCTCAAGATCGATTAATCGGACGTAAAAGATCGATCTTTAGTCAGATCGATTCATCTAAACTGAATTTCCCCCTACGGATAGTACCGTAGTTTCTATTGTTGGCTGTAAGTAGCTTACTAAAATATAATGCTTACTTATTTCATTAACAGTAAGAGACTCCAGCTTTACAGGCAAGTGAGGCAGGAAGGAACAAAGGTATGGAGTGGCAAGGCAAAATGTGCCTCCGACATTCAACTAATATTTCTCCTCTAATATGGCACTAAGAAACCCAATCGATACGGCATTTTATTCCTAAAAGACCAATCTTACCATTCACGAATTTACATTTTCCAATAATTCGATAAGTTGTAATGAAAATACTAATAAGATTAGGTGATCAACGACAATACGGCATATCCGCTGGTTAGGTTAAAGCGGACACAGTGAACACGAGCTCACACCAGAACAGTCGTCTTGCGCAAAACGGTATAGATCGAAATCGGAGATCGAGGAGAAAAGATCGATCTTCTACAAAATCGACCTCCATCAAATCGATTCAAAAATCGATTAATCGGACCAAAGAGATCGATCTTTTCTTAGATCGATATGTTTTGCCCACCACTTTAACAAGTACGTCGGATTCGTCTAGACGAAACGCTTTTCCCTTATAACTGAGTAAGTCAATATCAAAATGACTCTCCTTAAATTGGTAACACTAGTCAAAGCTAGGAAGCTATGAAAAGCTTACAACATGAATACGTCACATAGCACAACTTCCTCAAAAAGGGTGCAGGAAGAAATCGTCTTGTGTTGCAGTCATGTTTGTAAGTCTCTGTTGGATATTTATATTGAACGAAATAATGAACTTTTATCTTAAGACCAAGTACCTGTTTACATTGACATTGTCATAAGAGGACTGGTTGGATCAAAACACACGAAATGTTTTCCCCTATTCGAGACATGTAAGACTTGTAAATAATCTGGAACACTACAATAAGCGTTACCCAAGAAGTAATTTAATATTTTTGAGTGGAAAAATAATCCATTATCAACATTTTGACACGATCAGCACACTTATAATGAGACATTGTAACTGAAATTATCTTGTCATAAAATGGTAGATAAACTTAGTTTGGTAGAGATTAAGAGTCAAGGTTATCTGCGCCAGAGCGTGAAGCAATACATCTGCTCGTGTGAGTGCTTTTTGTGAAATAGTGACGCGATGGTGGCCCAATCATAAAGACGTTAATGCAGAGTTCTCTCCATCCCAGGGCCTTTAATACATACACAATCTAAGGAGAGGTATTATATTATTACGTAGGAACAGAGGTATTGGTAGAATGTTCATTAGATTCACGGTAGAACTTGTGGACATACGATCTAAACTATGTGGGCAACGTGTCTTCTGAATAGGATATCAGGTAAAAGAACTTCGCAACACATTGATGGATGAATGAATGGCAGTTATGGTAGATGTTCAGATAAAAGGATAAATTTGGTCACTGCCAGAACATGATGTCATAAGCTTTCACGAGTGCTTAGCTTTTGAGGAATGTTGTGACGCGTTAGTGACCAGATCATGGTATTGATGAAGAGTTTTTCCATCCAGGATCTTGAATATGCAACAAAACTAATATGCTGAAATCGAAAATAACACCATGAAAGTGGCAGAATCCAGTCAATATAGTAGAACGTTCGGAGCGGAGGCTGTCAACGCGGAAACACAGGCACCTAGAATGGTAGATATTCAGACAGAGGATTCATTCCTGCCTTTACAGAACTTGAGGACTTTTATGCTCTAAACTATGTCGACAAGGTGTCCATCTCATGTACTGTTGACCAGATCACAGAAAAAGTTATGAAGAGTTGTGTCCGCCCTAGGATTTTAAATGTGTACAAATTCTCCAGAGACGAAAGAATGATCCAGGAATTTGAGGGCTTATATATGTGTTTTGTGAAAGGTACACGCTAATGATAACCACGATAATATGAATATTGGATCTAACTGTGACTATGTCGTAGGAGAAAATATAGGGTTCTATATGCATATACACTCAGTTGGAAGGTTAATTTCTTTCATGACGCTGCTAGTATTCTTAAGTCCGTTTTCCTGTTCGAAATATGATCAGGGGAGTAACTCGACACTCCACTGGTACGTTGATATCAACAAACAGCAAATCCAAGTTAAAAATAAACAAATAAAAACATAAATAAAAACGAGATTCACTTACCTGACTCAAAAGGGTGGGGATTCCGCCGATGAACAAGGCGGGCACGAGGTCGGAGCCGCGGAAGCGTGAAGCTGTGGGGACGCGAACACAATACACCTGAGCTCCGAGGCTGACACCCGACATCCAACGCCCCCCCTGCCCTGCGGTTGTCAACGTCCCACGTCGATCCCGGTAGTGTCGGCTACTTCGTCATTACCAGTCGACAGGCTGTGTGGAGCTTTCGATATGCACCCTAAGCTGATTTTACGCCAAATGCAACTTTTACGGTGAAGCAGCAATGAAGAATTTTTTTCAGCACACCATAATGTATCTGTCCAATTTAAAAAAGGGAAGTTTTGGAAGACCTGAAAGATTCATCACTGGTTCCAAATCGATAGATTGATTATGTTGTTTTGGCATGACTAACAAGATAACACCTCAGTTGGATGCCTGACGTCTGACAGCGAACGATATTCTGGTTCCATCGTCTCACATTGCCTGCCATTGAATTGTAATTTTTCGCCAGGAATAATTGTTTAACCCAAAACTGAATAAGACATTTTTCAGTGATGTCAAACCAATGAATTTTGTTATTCTAATCTACTTCTGATGGGTCTCCAAAAGTGGGGAATAGGCAAATGAATATTCTCTGTGAACATTTGCACAATCTTGAGGTACTCACTACCTAGTGTTGAAGTATGTACAGTAATATGTACCGATATGATTTCCAAAAACTTGAACGACAAAGTATTTTTCAGTGATACCAAAATTACATATCGATTATGTCGTTTTCCTGTACTACGACGCTCCTGATGGCTCCGGAATCGTCAGAAATAATTATCAAAATATCACCAATGCCAATCCTAGCCTAGGGTCCTACCGTCTCACTCAACCCTGGTGGTGTCGGCCACTTCATCATCAGAGGAGCTGTCGATCATTTGCAAGGAATTGTCTACTTACTCACCGTCATGAACTACTAACAATCGACACATTATGGAGAGCTCTTGATAATTTGCAAGATATCACTGTCGTTGAAAATCCTTAGCGAACCAGCTGTGAAGAATCTATCAACTTTTACATATTGGTATAAGTCCTCCACAAGTCTAGTCCAAATTTCCCCAAGAGGAATTGTGAATCATAAGAGCCAAAAACTGAGCGACGCAGCCGAAGCTTTCTCAGCTGTGCCGAAATCCAGAGAGTGATTCTGTTCTAATGCTACGCTGACCTATGGTAACCATTCCTGTTGATTCCCAAAACTTTGAAAATATAAAATCACCAAAGCTCAGTGTCTGACGCCAGACATCCAACCTTTCACCAGACATTGAACCGCCCTACGTCGACCCCAGCTGTGCAAGGTTCTTTGACATTATATGGACGAGCTATTAAGAGCTGTCGACCAATCAAAAAACATCCTGAGTATGGTTCCACCATACCATCGCAATATTGTTAGTGATGTGGCTACAACCTTAAGAACACTTAAGGTGCGCATCTTCATTACACCCTATTCATAAGCCCATCATTTGTTATAGTACACCCCCCAAGTATTGCTGACGAGGTTCTGTTGGTGTTTTGAAGCATATCGATCCCACTCTTATTACTCTGTTCTCTCAGGTTAAAATGATCATTATCAGAAAGTAGGAATCGGCTACTTGATTTCTACTGCTAGGGTAATAATGAGTTATGACTCACCTGTTGAATCCAAAGACGGATGATATTGGCTTTGTGTGGGTCGGGCGGTGGCGGGAGGACGGGGTAGGCCTGCAAAGCGCTGACCAGACGCTCCGCCGCCTGCTCCACAGGCGAACTTCGCTCCACACCTTCGAGTCCCACTCCTGCAACAGACAAAACATCGAAAGTTGTAGAGAATTTCCAGAAAATAAAAATAAAGCTATTTTAATATGGTTTGTGAAAACATATGATGGATAGTGAATGGTTCCTCCTGATCCTGTCAGCTTTGAAGTTATACTTGAGCATACTGTTTACTGGAAAACATCTAAAATTGTACACACTCTAACAGTAATACATCAAACGGAATCCAGTCATTCTGGGGATGTTATTATCTTTGTAAGTGATTCCAGGAAGAAAGGGCTACAAATTATTACACAAAGGTTTACATTAAATCTACACAAATCACTGATCTATGTTCATTAGACATAGTCTGCGGTACATTATCAAAAAAGCGCCTCCATACCTTGCGCCTAGATGCCTTAAAATAGTTGATATTTCAATACAAAAAATCTATTAGGACCGTCAAATTATTCCATTAGCTTTAATCAAAAGATGTTCTGGGAAAAGCTCAGAAAAAAGACGGATTTTTTAAATTCTATTATAGGATTCTAAGTACCTTGATATGTAAACCGGCAAATATAAATGGGGTGGGAGGGGGTCGATTTCAAAGTTTCATTATTGAAAATAATAACCAAATTTGAAGAGATTAGAATTAGTCTAACAAACTTACAGCTCACCTGAGGAAATAAACCACGGTAAAGATGGCGGAGGTTATCTATGAAGGTTAAAAGTACAAGTTACAGTAGTCCTACTCCAGGAACATAGCATGATAAACATGTAACGCGTTGCATGTAACTCATGTTGCATACAAGCAGTCAAATCAGATACGATCAAAAGATACATGTACCACAAGACCCTTGTTTCTAAACGATCAACTCCCCTTTCCCGTATTTAGGGAAAAAACCGATCGCTCGCTCCTGCCGAGGCTAATTGGACGAAGTTTGCACAAGATGGAAATTCTGCGGCTTTTTCGGAAGCGAATGTATCCCAAGGGAACACAGGCAATTAAATGGCTCTTCGGTGAAAATTTTCTCCGGGACTTGGAATTAATGGGTTAATTGATTCTCCCAAGCGATTAAAGGGGAAAGATGTTGCTTCAAGTTTTCTCCGGCTTTGTCGAAAAAGGGGGTTCTGAGATAAAAAACTTACTGGGTGCGATTGAGGAGATCGGAGGGTATGAAAAATCCCGCGGCAAAACGTTCACGTGGAGGCGCTTAATTATTCCTCTCCCGGATCGCTAGTCTTTCCTCATTAGTCAAACTCAGAATGCAATACCGCCTGTATGGATGAACCAAATGGGCGATGAATTGTATTAGGTACTAGATCTACACCCAAAAATTGAAGGGAAAGTCAATTAATTCATTCAAACATATGAACGAGTGACCCAATCACAACGCAACGAAAATTAACGCAGCTCGTAACCAAATAAAAGGTGACCAACAACGAGCTAACCGGAACAATCCCTGATCATCACGTCAAATCCGTCTATTATATTCAAAGCTTCTGTTTTGAGCATGAGGAACAGATATTTCGAAAATTTTGACATGATTCATACGGTACCCTCCAAAAGACATACCAAATTACCCCCTTCCCATGAGATTGAACTAAAATAGACCGCTATGTCGTGAGAGATGTTACAAAAAATTTTGATCTAGGGTCTTTTCCGGACAATCCTTCAAATATTTTTGAGAAACGTACAATGAAGTTATGAGCGTGACGGGGATTTAACAAAGGCGGACAAAGTACCAAAATTTAGCAACAAGCTCTGAAACGCAAAAAATAGGAAGTGAAAAGCGGTGGTGTTGGTTGGTAATCAACCAATAACGGTAACAATTTTAGCCCACCGAGTCTTTATTATGTACCCAACTCCTGCAGTGTAAAAAAATTGAAATGACAAATTTTGGAAAATGAACTTCCACAGCGTTTTGGACGATCAGTCGCACGCGAGCATTTCCTGCGATCAGATGGCACCCGTGTTAGTACTGAGATTCGACGAACATCGGTCCGGGGGGTTTCCGCCGAGCGGACAACGAACGACCATCCCTTCCCTGATTCGTCGGAAAAACTACATCGGATGGATCAGCCTCAAGCTTGACCAAGTATCGCGAAAACTGCCTGAGCCATGAGCGGGTGCTTGTTTGAAGCGCCTGCTCGCGGCAAATGCTCGAGCGGTGTAAACGGGGCTTTAGACGAAATTCGCGCTTGCGCTTTTGCTTTACCGATCCAACGGCACTTACCGTATTGAACAAACAGAAGACCATCAAGGTTCTATCCCACAAAATCGTTGAAAGCTCAATCAAAATCGGATCAAAACTTAGCGTAGCTAGAGGCATGACAAGAATTTACAGACATCTAATCTGCAGTTTGACAAGGAATAATCAACAAGCTCAGCAATGGAGAAAAAGACAAAATTCTGGTTTGGAGTACCAAAATTTTACTGACAAGTAAACAAACAAATACACAACCAATCGATATTTTTTTTAAAGCGTTGAACCGCAAAACAAACAATTAACCTTTTACCAAGAAGTTTCTCTTAGATATTTGCCATTAACAAGAGTAAACCGGAAAGGATCCGAAATTTTGACGGAAGTGTTTAACGTCCGAAGGAGCTTCGAGCGAGGGTAAGACAGTGAAATCCTCAAGAAAACGGATGAGAGGGTTCACTCGTGGAATCCCGGAAGGTCGGGAAAGAGCGAGTATATTGAGCTGCCCCGAGAGCTAAGGCAGCTCTCGGCTCCCGACCGGGGCTGTGGAGGATTTACCAGGGACATACCGAAATATCGAAGCTGATTATTCCAAAGGGGACCCGGTGGGAGAAAAAGAAGGCTTTAGGTGCAAGTTGTTTGGCAAAGTATTAGTTCCGCTTCTTCAGAACTAAACGTTGCGAACTGAACCGAACTCCTGAATAAGGGCCCCCGCGCACTGTCTAATTTTTCTAGGCAACTAGAAACAAGTTGAACAAGGTAATTACACAGCCTCAAATGCAGCCCCGCACACGAGCAATGTTGCAATCACAGCAACTAAAAAATTGCTTGAGAACTATTCGAAGGGTGAGTAAACAATACCCGGGAAAACGGATTTTTTGTGTGTGACAATAGACGGGGAAAATATGCTCGTTTAACATAATAAGCAGATATTTTGTGGGAAACGAATTGTGGTTGGAGGAGTGAGAAGAGTCTATGAAACTGTCCATCAAGGAGTCTACAACTGATGATTGGATAAACCGAAAACTTTTTTTCATCAACTTCTTACTCCTTCGTCCTCAAAATGAGCGCAAAAACGCTGCAAATTCTTTCACTGGGGTTTATTATTCAATTGGCTTGCGTTCATGATTTGAATTTCTACTAAGCTTTGGAGTGTCCGTGTTTCACAGGTGATAGAGCGATTATTGAATTTCAGGAGGCACACAAATATGATCAACTGATCAATCCAAATAGGTATTTTAGTCAAGAACAGATTTACGTGCTCTATGCATATCTCCTGAAATTCAATAATCGCTCTATCACCTGTGAAACACGCACACTCCAAAGCTTAGTAGAAATTCAAATCATGAACGCAAGATAATTGAATAATAAACCCCAGTGAAAGAATTTGCAGCGTTTTTTTGAATAAATTTTTTTTAAGGTTATCAGAATGCTTCAACCCGTGTATCGGCTACAAAGCCTTTTAGGAGTTCACTCCAGTATCCACATTACTACATCACTACGTCACTAGGTTACTGATATCAAGACAAAACCAATAATAAACCGAATGTTGGCACCATAAATCGGGCCATAGATCGAGAATGGTTTGACCTACGGACCTGGGGAGGGGCTCATTCGATTCCTCGTGGAGTGTTCTTCGAAAAGAGTACAAATTTAGGCCGCCTTGACCTTTTTTTGAGGTTTTTAGGGATTATTACAAAACTTTGACAACCCGTAAAGGGCACTTTAAATTAAGTGAGAGAGCTGGCTCAACAATTGGGGCGTTGTCGGACCAACATGGATTTTTCCTGAAAATTACAGCTTTTTTGCTTCAGCCGAAAGAAATCAATAGTACGGCGTACGGACGGATAATTTGCAGATATCGAATTCTACACCCTTTGAAACGTAAACCATGAAATTTTCAGGGGGGTTAGAAAAATTTCGAGCAATTACAATGGTTTATTATTGAATAATAAACCAAAACAAATGCAGCAGTGGGAGGGTGGGAAACATGCAGAAACAACGACCTAACGCCACTGAATCGTTTTATTTCTCGAGCTTCTACTAAAATAAGTCGACATCATTAATATCAATTCCTAGGCCAGCTGCCTGATACGCAGAGTTCGATTGATATGATGTGAACAGTGAATATGACCTGAAAAAGTCTACAATTACCTGTCGATAGACTTAAGGAAAAAACATAGTGGATGAGACATTATCTAAAAGCTCTGTAGGCATAAAACGTGAGGAAGTAAATGGAAATATTTAAAATACTAACATGTCTGTACACAACAGGTAACGGACTTCCAAGTTTAATGACACGTTAGAAACAAAGGGCTAAAATATATGTTTAACATTAAATCCAACTTACGTTTCAAACTACCTCAAAACAAAGTTTCACATAAGAAAATTTAATTCTATCAAGTATCTAGAGCCAATGTCATAGCATAATCATTTTCTTCGAAAATTCGCTGACACGGTTGAAGTTCTCGCGTGAATGACCAAGAAGTCCTACTAGTTATAATTCATCTACATTACGCTGATATTTCTCGGCAACAACGATTTATGACGTCTAGTTTAATTCGTTCTCTCAATAAGCGGTTAAAAGGAGGAGAAAAGGGGGGCTGGCTGCATTTATATGCAAATGCGCTACGGTGCATCAACAGCTGGAAGCCGGCGTCCACTTAACCAAAGCAATGAATTCCCAGTCTCTAGGCGGACGCATTTTATAGGTTACTGCGGGAAATCGTTTATAGCTTTGAAATGAAACTTTCCCCTCGAACACTTTCCATTCTCGCTTAGCGAGAAACACGAAAGTGAAGTTCATGATAATTGAGGGACATTAAATTATTGGAATTTGCTACAGTAGTCTGAGAAGGATATAAATGTTTTTCCCGTGCAGTTTCTTGAAACTCCTGATAATAACCTGGAGCTTTCTATCTCCTAAGGTACCTCTAGGTGTTGCAGACATATCGCCTGAGCCCTTAGAAGGGGCAACTACTACTCCATTTTATCACCTACATCTTATTAGCTATTAACAAAAGCGAAAATATCCCAGACAAGCTGCAAAACCAAATGAGAAAACTAACATTTTCCGTTCCAAATTTACATCAACTTGGTGAGAAATTTGAGCCGTTTACGAGCACAGGGGCTGTTCGTTATTTAAATATCAAAAAATGACTTAATCTGAATAATGATCGGGTCAGAAAACTAATTCTAGAATTTTCAACAAGTGATTACCGATTAATTAGAAAATAATCGATTCTGCAACACAACTTACTGAGTGCTCTAATGAATGAAGTTAATCTATATTTTCAAATACGGTGTTCTGTGTAAATGTATGAATATTCAAGTTCATAGGTGGTTAACGATTTGATTCATCCTTTTCAACAATGAATTTTGTAATCGAACAAGAGGAAAACATTTTCAATACCTCATAATTTATTGATTTACGTTTCAAGATGTGTAGAATCCGAAAGTTCAATTAAAAGCAAAGAGTCCGTCCGCCATACGAAGTTTTTTTTTTTTTTTTTTTTGAAACTATTAGACTTAAGTTAATGAAACTTGTAGTTAAGGTAGAACCTTAGGGCTGAAATACGTCAAGAAATGATAGTACATTTTCATTGCAGCTATCCAGATATCAGCTATTTTACTAAATTAATGTTTGTTTATGGAATTATATTCATGAAGATGTCATCTTATAATCTTTGGGACATCTAGAAGTCTATTGGTCATGGTTAAACACTGATTAGCTGAAGCACCCTTGTGGCTAACATCCTTCTTAATCGTGCTGATATACAAATGTAGCTCTTTTTGACGCACCTAGTGAAAAATTACAACGTTCGGAGGTGCGAAGCTTAGAAAATAAAAAACGGTTGCACATTCTAAATCCAATCAACATAGAACATGGTTAGCGTAAGGGTATCTATACAGAAATAGTAAACCTTAGTGTTTTTCCAAGTAGGAACCGTAAGCGTTTATGTGGCTATACCTGGATTATGATGCACTACAATCCACGTCGATAATTATATAGTAACTCTTGTTATCTAGAGACTTTCCTTTCAGCGCTCCCACCCAATGGTTCTGTTTTTATCTGTGGACTAGCGATCTGCTTTAAGGGATATCTATATTGAAGGAATAAACTTTTTGCAATATTTTACAACTTGTTCCGTTCCGACATCTCCACATCGCGGAACTCCCTCATGAGCCCAAGTGACACGAAAATGACAATGTAGGTCAGAGCCGGCTCGATTGATTGAAGCCCGGTTATACTGAGACGTAATCAGCACAACATCCCTGCGTTGCGGGCTTAACCTATTCAGAGCGCCGTACCTAACAACTCACGCCTACCCACTATAGATGACGGTATTCCCTGCAAAGGGGTCATCAACTTGTTTCGATATTGGTAGCTCCACACCGTACAATACTTGCGCACTAACTTAGTTTTGGTTTTCAACACCCCCCACATTTGTAGCATAACGATTCAAGATGAGTGCAATCAAACGTAACGAATAAATAATTAGATAAAACAGAATAAAGATCCATCAACATCATCCGGAGCTTTCTCACGAAATTACTAGACCAAAGTTATTGGAACTTTGAAATTCGAACTATTTTCGACAAACCGTTAAGTGTGACATTGAGAGACCAAAATATTCCAAACAAAGAATGTCAAAAACATTCTAAACATCATCAATGTATTTCTGTTTATCATGTTAGTAAACGTAAACCTTGACATTGTTGTCCCGTGACAACCTACGTTAGTGACAATCTTATATTCTACATTTTCTAATATCGGGCCTATTTTATGAATTGATTTGGATTGATGTTACCAAACATGTTACAATGTCAGCCATACCCGAATCAGGCGACAGTATTTTTTCATGTCGAATGTTTTCATCTTGCCCAAAACAAAAATAACAGCAACGTCACTACTGAGACACGTCATAACAAACAGGTTACCTTTTCGAGAAGCAATTTGAAACGAATTGTTAATTCATTCGCTCCATTCCAGCGGTGGGTCACTTCCCCCAAGGAAGTGGAGAAATGAAAGTAAAAGAACCGAGAGAGTTCTATTTCTTTCACGGCCGATGAAATAGAAATGAGTAAGGCCGATGAAATATTTCGAGATGAAGGAGAATTTCCGCTCGGGTCTTGAAGGCATTTTGTCGGTGTAAGTCCGAAAGATGATTAGGTTACTAGTTAGGATTGTTCATTATTGATTGTTACATGGTTCATTTCTGCCAAGGAGCAAACTCATTTCTCTTGTAGAGGATCAGATTTAAATATCAATTCCAAGGATCTTGCTTTATGTATGACATCAAACATGTGATATTTGGCAGGTATTAAATACATAATACTTTCGTAGATCAATATTTCTACGATCCCCTTTCAAAAACTACCGTCCGAATTTGAGACAGATGGGAGAACTGGATAGTGACTGTGATTAGATAGTTTTCTGACCGAATAATATCTTAATAATTGAAATGTTCAACTGTTGATTCCGAACTTTCGGGTACGGGAGAGGTCTTGAAAATCCTCTAAGTGTCGAGCGAGGGGACCCGCGATTCATTCGATTCATCGAAATAAGATATCTTTACAAAATCCGATGCCAAACTCCATTTCGTGCAAGTTGATTCTGGGGGAACAACGTGGATTTTACAGTAAAAACTAACGGTGATTTGGCCAATGACAATACCATTGGAAAGCTGAGATTCTGAGTACACTCCAAGACTTCAAGCTAAAATTCACCTCTGAATCACAAAAAAAGCGAAGATTTTCAAGATTAGACCAATTTTCTTCAAGTTCATTTTAAATTGAGGAATAGAATACGAAAACTGAAAAGATTCCTGCAAACAAACTCCTCTGTAAGCCTTTCAACAAAACTCCTGGTAAACGCATCAATCGCATCCGAACTCTCCAGAACAGAGTCCTTAGAATAACCACGGGCGCACCATGGTTTGTCCGTAATTCAAACCTGCATTCGGACCTTGATATTCCGGAAGTACGGGACCCGATGCTAAAGGAGTATGTAAAACTTGATTCCGCAATGAAAAAACCCCCTGACATTATGCTTTCCCACTACAGCTTGCGGTGGCTTGGGCTTCATTTTGGCAGTATTGATTGCGATCATGATCGACGAACGTCATAAATATCCTACAAACAGAACGAAGTAATCCATCGGTAGAAGTAGACAGCTTTGAGAATAGGCCGAAACGGGAGATCAAATCGACAACGAATTGAGAGTGTATGGATGACGGTTGTTGGGAGGCGATCAAGGAACGATCAAAAGTGATTCACGCATTTACTCATGACTGTGTACCTGATGTAGGCCGCGACGAAGTAAAAAAGGCAGTTTTGAAATCTCGAAAAAGAGCACGTGAAGAAGGGAATTCCTTAGTTCAGCATATCTACGAAGAAAGACAGCGGTCTTGATTACGTCACTTCGGTTCCTGGTTTCCGCAGTATCAAGTCATCTTCATATCGAGAGCGCGAACAATTTACCAAAAAACGAAAATTGTACGGATCTAGATCTGAGTTGACCTTCCCCCATGAAGCCATTGACCGGCTGACTCAAGTTTCTTGATTTTTGACGACGGATCTGAAGAGCGAATTCTGATTTTTGCGACGCCAACAGATCTCATCACGGTATTGGAGGTCAAAGACGGAAGAAGAAACAAATGATTAGCGATAAGAAAATTGACCATAGAGACTATCGCAGTTCCACCCTCCAAACTTTGGAAGCGATGGCCATCAACAACAGACTTATTCTAGGAAGAAAGTGACCTGCAGAATCTCATCACCTGAATGCACACCGCTATGTACACGAACCTCAATAAATCTCTTTTATTTGTATTTTTTTATCATTCCTCCTCCAATTTTCGCTATTCAATATACTCGTATTATCATAACACGCGCGGTTGTGGGAATACCTTAGTCACTTCCATCAGCAAAGGCTATGAAGCGCGATGTAGTGGGAAAGGTAGCTACGCGCGCGGTTGTGACACCTTCCCGTCATTGGTGCACATCTTGCAAGGTTAGTTGTGGCTTCCCTAAAAATCTACTTATCATGCTGAGGAGTCTCAAAAATTCTTATTTAGTAGCTGTGCATTTAGGTCCCAAGGCCGTCTAATCAGTATCCGTAACTATCACCTTCTTATCCTACAAATCAAGGTGAATATTTCGTAGCTATACCAAGAACTAACGCATTTAGACCACTGCACCCCGTCGTGAACCAATTAAACAAACGACGGCAGTCGATCCAAGTGGTAGGAGCGAAAGAGAAATGAATCACAAATAAGTTCTCAATTGGAAGTCTTCAACGGCCTCCACGGCCGCTTGGAAAAAGCTGATCGAGGGCGGAGGCACGAAGCGCGGGGCTACTAAGTACCTTACAGGGTTCAGCACTCAGCTTCCTGCCCCGATATCCCACCGCTTCCCCCCCATTTCCCTTCGTTTTTACCCGAGGCTCCCGGATGATTGTTTCCTTTCACAAGTGCCTTGTTCCGCACTATGACAGAAAATTTGAAGTAGAGCCGAGTGCAAGTTAACTGGAGATATTTCCTGCAAGTTTATGGAGGTATTTAACGTCGAAATAGACTCAGATAACAACGCAGAATAGGTGCAAGCGCACATGTGCACAACAGCCACATGTAGCTACTAATGTTATGATCGCATTGAAACGTATAAGGAAATAATGGCCTGTTCTTCTCAAACTATCATCCAAATTTGAGATATGGCAACAAAGCTCGTTACAAGAAGGATGGATATACGGATAGATCTAAAATGGTCTTAAACGCAAAATGTGAGTGGAAAGTTTGATTTTGGAGAAGAAAACTTCAATTTCCGAAAGTTAAAACCAAGCTTTCACTACCAATGGGAACGTTTGGAAATAAAATATGTATCTGTCTAAGATAACACTAATAACATTAATATGAGCAGCTTTTCCACCACTTGTTAGTTTTTCCGTCTACTGTATCCGTTTGAGTCTGGGATCTCAACATTTCCAACGCACTCGAAAACCATTTCAAATCGGTGAAATAACGTGCTCCCTCCGCTACAGTGACTTAAATACGCAAATATATCCCCCCCCCCCCCTACACCGGCTCCGGGAGACAATTATGCTAGATACATTTTACTTCTGCGCAAGCGCAGACTGAATTGCTGATTTGTGAACTACGAAATGCATAGCGAACCATCGAAAGCATAATCTGCTTTCTTGAAAATTTCATCCTAATGCGTGGAAACTGTAGCCATTTTATTTGTAACAATGATTTCACATACTAATCCTATGATCGCATTGAGATTGACATGGAAACATTAGTTTGTTCTTCCCTAACCACCCTCCAAATATGGGAAAAGGGAACGAAGCTTGCTCGGAACAAGGATACCTGCATATCTGGATAGAAACGTAGACAAACAAGAAGCGAAAGTTGTTCAGAATGATCTAAAATGCAAAATGTGTGTGGAAAGTTTGGATTTTGAGAAAAAACGTCGATCCCCGAAAGTGAAAACAATTGAAGACTTGGAAATGAAAATATATCAGTCTGAAATAGCACTAATTACAACAATGTGAGCAGCTTTAACCCAGTTGTTAGATTTTCCTTCAATTGGATTAAGTTTAGGATTTAAACATTTCCCATTTGAAAACAATTTCAAGTCGGTGATTAGCAGAAATAATATACTCACCCCGCTACAGTGACGAAAATAAGCGGAACAAAGCCCGCACCTGTACTGGCCCCGATAGCTTTGTTCCCCGTAATTAACTTCCACACTAAAGCCATAAAAGCGTCTTTGATTCTTGGCCCTTTCATAGGAGAGCACAATCGTTTTCAGTTCGGAGTCGGAGAAAGAACAATCAGACGAAAACGGGTCACCGGTTTGGTAGAATTTATCTGACAAGTTCGAAATTGAAACGAAGGAAGTGCGCTAGACTGAACTGCGAACGTGTATTATACTGAACGACAAAAGGTAAACAGTCGTGTGTCCTAATAGAACAAATTTCGACATTTTGCCTCTAAGTCTTAATGTAGAAGCTTTGTTTTCGTTTTTGGTAAATCAAAAAAGCGGTTTTGTCCAAAATAAAATTGTCTACTCACATTTTGCCTTTGAGGTCATTCTTAACAGTAATTGTTAAGACGAAACCCCAAATGTTAACGAGATCTGATGACTAGAACTTGAGATAATGATGATTAGTGGAATTTACGTTTACGCACGGCATAGTGAAGCATACGAATCGTTAGTAACTGTTGGAAAAACTGTTGTTCTAACAGTTACTAACGATTCGTATGCTTCACTTAGCCGTGCGTAAACGTAAACTCCACTAATCATCATTATCTCAGGTGCTCGGCCGTCAGATCTCGCTTGGAGGTGTGTAAACCCAGGTAACCTAGGGGAGTGGATAACCTGCAGGTCACTCAGTCCAAAGACAAGGTCAGTGGGAGAAGTTCACCAGTTCGCCCTGTGGATGAATGCACCAACTGCAGTTCACTTTGTGATGAATGGGACCTGCAGGTCGTTGTCTCCATTCCGAGACAGTCACCAGCACTACTGCTATCTCGTGGCATGACCGTCACTATCTCCTATTATCCTCTATTATCTTCTTCATCCGTCAGAATTCGGTAAATGACAGTCATCTACTGTTCTCTTTTCCTACTCCCAACTCATTTTTCGAGTCCTCATGCGGATTAGGACAAGTTCACTTGAAAGAGAAGTTCTTTGAGACAAGCTCACTCACTCACTACCCACCTATAATCTCGCTAACATTTGGAGTTTCGTCGGGGAGGATTGTTTAATTACCTCATATGAAGTTCAACATGGTTGTGTGATCATTCTATCCCCTATAGAATTAGCTTTTGCACTACCTTCTAAAGACGTTGATGTCTCGATCCTCTTTTAACAAGCACAAGTTGTAAGTCTTTTAAGATTATGTACAACGTCTCAATAATCCATATGTTACATGGATGTTCATATGTTACAATAGAAAGGGATAAATGAGAAACTTCTAGCTTTCTTAGCTTGATGCTTGGAATTATTTGATTGAAATCCATGAATCGTTTCAGGATGCTCCAAAACCCATTTCGTTGAATACAACTTTGGAAAAATTAATTTTAAAAGTTTTGGAACCTGTGATGGATGCAATACAGACACACAGAAGAAGAAGAAATCTTCACATCGATGTTGATGAATAGGCATTTAGAATCGGTAGCTAACACTTTTCTTAAACCTATTTTAAAGGTTCCGAAAATGAGTTTTCGTGAAAATTAAATGAGGATTTCTTCAAGACCGCCCAAATTGCTGTGCAACGCTGCATAAGCAAATAGTATAAAATACGATCATGCTGCCCAAGACCTTATGATGGTTATAGGTAATTCCCGCTTCCCGTTTCATGCTTATTAGCTTTTTTTAGGTGTTGCAGGCTAATCGCCTCAACGCTTGGAAGGAGGTAAATAAACCTATAAACCTTTGCAATAGCTTCATTTTTCAAAAGTTCTGTATTAATAGATTTTGATGGAGTTTACTCAATTCGTTTAGGGCATCAAATTCAGCTCAATTGATTTGACGACTAGGTACTCTATTTTGATACAAGAGATCTTTGTTCTACAGAAATGAACAGTTCCTTCATTTCGAAGGTTGATCTGAACGGCGATCGTGTTCACCTGATAGATGTGCATCTTATTCGAATAAGCATGAAGCTACAACTAAGAGCTTTTAGCTAATTACATTATTTACGATGTAGCAAGGAGGTTTGCACGACTTCATTCGTGACAATTGACAACCATCACTTAGCACCGTCATCGTATGCCGCCATGGTCGGTAAACCTTCGATCCTGCATGGGTATGAATCGGCCAGGGGCTTTCAAGGAGAGCAACTAAGTTATTAATTCTATAAAATTTTAATAATTACAATATTTTGTTATTATTATAAAAGATATCAGATCGATTAATGATATTGTAGGGTCAATATAAATTAGTTAGATGAATATTGGGAGTAATTTCATCTGTATGCATGTGGTGAAGCTGATATTTGTTATTTATATCTTTCGTATCGAAAACAATTCAATTTCTCTCCCTGCCAGACTAACTACTTGTCTTCCTGTCTTTTATTAGAGAGATGTTGCTTCGTTTTCTTTTCTGCCCCTGAATTATTACGTTGTTCTCTCGAGATTAAACCTAGGATTCACCGACAGGTGAGAAAAAATAACCTTCAAAACGCGATGAGAAAATATGATCCCCGCTCGCAGATATTAGTGCTCTTGTTCGGTTGTTTCACGGCTCTAATCCCAATCTTCGGTGTCTAATAATCCGCTTTCTTGGTGGGGAGCGGTGTAGAGGGTATTGAAGTTAGAAGGGGGGCAAAGGTCGGAGGTAAAGCCTCTTCCACCGAAGTTGGTTTCTCAGGATTAATTTTGCAGCGCCGCCCGCAACATCCTCTCGCGGTTCATCGTCGAACTAAAATTTAATGTTCGTTTAGCACATCGTCGTAGCGGGGCTTCCCACGGTCCACCTTTCAAGGGGTTACGAGGGGAGCAGGTGTTATGAAGTAGGTGCTTCAATCACCACGTCAGGCTAATAGGGACCTGCGCGCTAAAGACCAAAAGTGGATAATTACTCACAGAAGGGTCATAAAAATAAAGTAAATACATTGTGGTCCGAACATATTGAGCTCATCCTCGAATTTAGTCGCCATTTGATGTCCTAGGCCTACACAATGATGATTTTGATGGTTTTTATACTCTGTTGACTATTGCGTCACTACCGAATCCACGATTTTCTTCAAGGAAGAATGACAGTTACCATAAAACCAAAACCCATTACGTTTTCGAAGAAAAACAAACTGGACGATACACATAGCTTTGTTGAAATGGAACATGAATGCAAGGATCATCGAAATGTTTTAAATAATAATTCAAGATTCCATAGATGGCTCCTTCGTTAGGAAAAACAGTAAATAATGAAATTGGAGTTTAAACTGTCAAAATTGCTCTGTTAGACTAATGAGAAAATTATGCTTAGAGTTGCTACCATTTATTCGGAAGGGGCTCGTTTACAGCCTAAACAGAGGAACTCCTGAAATTGCATCGAAATCATTAGACTTCGCGCTGTGTCAAGGATGTCATTGGCACAGCTACTAATGGTGTGGGAACTCATGAATTAATGAAATTGCTACTTTCCAACTATCTTCCGAATTCAAGGGAGCTCCGACAAATGGGTTATGTCATGATGGTGCTTGTTGAATTTCACATTTACGCGTGCGCAGTTAAAACCACTATTTTTCCTGATGAAATGTATGGATCAATTGATAGGATCATTTATACATCCTGGGTATAAATACCAAATACCCAGAAAATATCACCTGAATGAAATCCGTGCAAATTATACTCGTTGTAATGATTTCACATTCGGACATGGGCAACAACTATGAATGATACGACGTTGCTGAAATGCATAAGAGATATGTTTTCCAATTCGGATGAAAGGCTGTGAATATGTGGTGCTTGATGAAACTTACGTTTGCGCATGATCAGAATGAAGTATTGATTATGAGCAATATAAATTATAATGACCAGTCCACACCCTAACCTGCACAGTTCCTAAAACCCTGAAACTGTCAACGAAATCGGATTAAATCAGCAGGAATCAGGTGTGCTGCAAGGATTTGCCGACACACAGGGAAACAGATACAAAACTAAAGTTGTTCAGAATGGCAAAAACCGTAAATATTATATTTGGCTTTAAAATTATACTTTTCGAATATGGAAACACGCAATCGTAATTGAATAAATGAATAAAATTCGCTGAAGTGGTCATACTGCGTAACTGAAAGTTTGTGTGTACACACACTCGCCCGTCTTATCCTTTCCGGGAATGCCTAAATAATTGCATTGAGAAGTTGGGCTCTGGATTCTATGGACCAAAACTACAACCAGTAAAAGGGGCCTCGAGGGACACGTTAGAAAGCCTGCTCCCGGACCGAGTCCCCCAAATAGGAATGGATGTTTAATGGCGCGAACGCTACAGTCAACGAAAAGTTTCTCTATTTGGGAACGTGCCCGAGCATAACGCCTTTAACTTGGGTTTCCTCTGGATTTCAGCTCCGACGCCCCCTGCGACACCCCCGACTTCGTTCTGTTTGCCCGCACTGGGCAGCGTGGTATCAGCTGCAGAACATCTGAGGAGATTTAAATGTAGGAGAAAACTCTCAGGAAGGGGATTTTATGCCTTCTGGTGAGGAATGTGAGGTCGTTAATTAATTGTTCGATTGAAATGGAACTCATTGGGATTTGTGCCTCAAAGGGTTCAATCCTGCGACGGGTGGTTGTAGACACTCAGAGATTATGTGGGAGGCTGTAACGTTTATCTCCTTACATAGCATAAACAGGATTGAACATTGTGAACCTCAATGAGATGTAGATGAAAGCGTAGGAGTGCACAGCCGATTAAGAGGACAGCGATTGTTCTTAGCTCGCTACGGTTTTTCTCAAATCCTTAGTTTCGCAGTAGTTTTAACCATATTCATGGTTAACTACAGGAGATGTAGATGTATGTATAAGAAAATTCTTCCGTTGAGAGGTTGGGGGTCCTCGACTATTAGTTCTATTTCAATGGACTTCATTGTACGTTTTGCCCCGAAAAGTTCAAACGTACGATGTGTGATTGCAAGACACTCAAAGATTATGTAGGAAGCTGAAACGTGTCTTTCCTCAAATAGCCTAAACAGCGTTGAACATTATGAACCCGTGTGCGACGTAGATGGAAGCGAAAGAGTGCAAAGCCAGTTAAAAGGGGAACCATTGTTTTTAGTTCGCTACGGTTTTTCCCAAGTCCTTAGTATTGGGTTAAGTTTAGCCATATATATTTCGTGGATATGTAATTCAGTATTGGACAATTTATTGTGGTCTGTAGGTTGACCCAATGTGGACGGTTTTTCTGAAGGAGGATCTGAGGGGAGGTGACACAGTCTTTACCTCTAGGAAGACCCCTCCGAAGCCACTTCATCAAAGAAAGGCTTTTTCTATAAATGGGACGACCATTTAAAATTGATATAAGAAGAACGGAGTACCTATCTGAGCACTTCACCCTAATTGGTTTATCAGTCTCGAAAGTTCTCAACGAATACCAGTTTTGGGCAAGCGACTAATCGCAGTTCGAACGAAATCGGACCGATAAATCACGAGAAATCGTTTGCACATGCGCACATGCTATTATTGATACGACGGCGAAGAAATTTATAAGGGCTCATCAAATAGCAATTTCATCGCAGGTCACCAACCCTGGATTTTGTTCAAATCGGACTGAATAATTCCTAGTAGTTGAAGTTTTTGAGTGGTAAGGATTTACCACAAGACCAAAATTGATACTCAGAAGCGCAAAAAGCAAGTTGAAATTCCGATTGTGGTGAACAAAATTGTATCAACTTCTTGCATGCACATAAAGCTATCCAACCTTAGGAAGTGAGAAATCAAAACTAAAGGTGAATATATGCGTCTGTCAACTACACTGGGGTCTAAAAAAAAAACTGGCGCAGTTGAATTGTTTCCACATTGAACAGTAGGGTTTGAGTCAATAGTTAGGTCAATAACAAGATTAACTGAGATTATGTGCCATGGTCCATCTCTGTTTTTCTTTAACTATTCAGTTTTTTCCTGTAATGCTCTCTTGAATTCACGATAGAAGCCTAAAGGACGAAAGATGGCTTTTCAACAGTCTGCCTTCACTGCGGTCAACACAAGCCGTGTTTGTCATTGTGCCTTTTTAAAACATTTTTCTCGATCTTTTTCTTTTGAATTAAGTTTTTAAAAAGTTTACCTGCCGTTTAAATGGTTTTAAACGCGTGTGTGGTCGCAAGACTTGTTGCATTGATAGAGGACGTCCGAAGGCAACGTTATGCGTCCAGGGCCCTTGGGCTGCCTGAAACTACGGTTCGACGGGCAGTTCAGAGGTACCGTGAAAGTGGTAGCTACACCAGAAGGCCGGGATCAGGGCGTCCAAGGCCGACAGACCAACTTTATTTCTCTACCAGACAGAACAACACAAATCTTGAAGTGCGCCGGTTTTTTTGGCCTCCAGTGTACTTTGAAGATATCTATTTGCCCGTGTCTGGACCGTTACCTCTTGATTTACGTGGTTTTCTGAGGCGCTACCCTTGCACATATGAAGTAGTGTCCTTCTGCACACAACACCTGGCTTGAAGATTCACGACAGGCATCCAAGTAGAAATATATCTCTGTACATGTATCACCTCATTTCACTTAACTTCACAAAGTTTCCTTCGGAAAAGATCATCAGACATCTTAGCCTCAATAACATTGAATTGAACGAGTACATGTTTAAAGCTCGAGGGAATAATTAAATTTCACGATAAGAACTACAAACACGATAAGAAATAGCAGTTGTAGTCGTCGGTCAGTGATTTTTTCATGCCCTGGAAAAACACAGTTTTGTCCAAGTGTTCATGATTCTTAGGAACGTTGACATAATACGTCAATGTATTATGTGGACATGACAGAACGTCCTAGAGCTATTTAAGAAACCGCTTTTTTGGATATCGTTCAGGGGATGTTCCCGTTGCCAGGGGAGCCACCTCTTTGTCCAAGTTTTCGAGTTTCTTGGATATGTTACTGTGAAACCCTGAAGCGCGGTAAAATTTACAAACATTTAATGTCATTATTTATCAGAAATTCCTAGAATTTCCCAATAGCGTAAATACCAGCCCAGTGTTGGCTCTCAAAACGGACTTTTCCCAGTAAATCTCAAGATTTTCCTAGAGGCTTGGTAAAAGCTAATATTATTTCGCGTTTCGGACTTTTATCAAGTATTTTTGGTACATCATAGAAATCCGCACATTCACTAAGAGAGATTGGTGAACGCCCGAAGTTGCTAATTTTCACAAGGCACCACCAAATCGGTCAGTCTCTTCTAAGATAAATCAACTGTCAAGAGGTAAATGTAGTTTTTCATATAGATTTCTCGCTTTCACCAACAATATTGAAAAATGCTAGAATTTTCCGGTAAATCCCAACATTCACCGCACTTCTGGATTTTACAGTAACAGATACATTGACACTTACTGGTGTTTTTAACCAAACCATAATCACCCCGGGAATAAATCATTCGGAATGTTGATGTCTGAATTAACGTGGTTAAAGGTAAGATCCTAATACCCCTAATAAGCCCCAGTCTATCGTTATCAACTGGTGATGTTGACGGGGCATAAACGCAGAACGGTGAAAATGGCCCTCCGTCTGATAACAGGACTGACGGGAACGGTGAACGAAGTTGAGACAAGTTGTCCGTTGCCGTTGGAAACGAATCGACGGCGGAATCACATCGGCTTCCTCCAGTTTTCCTCCGCTTGACCCGAAAAAAAAACCTCTCGCGGCCCAACAACTTCGAAAAAAAGGTGACAGGAGTTTTATCTGCTCAACCTCCCCATCAAAGGTCATTCAGCTCGATTCATCATCAGAACGAACGCTTTTTAATTCGAGGGTTTCCCGCTCCGACGAAACTTGACAATGCCGCGGTTTGAAGGTTTTCACACTTGGAGGGCCAAGGAAAAGTAATTTAGACCTTAAAATTAGTTTTGGAATTCCCCCAAAACACGGGAGAGGACCTGAACAGAAAAGGTATGGTCGGGGGACAGATAAACGTCCGTATATTTTTCTTTGTTTTTGCCTGACCGGTGTAGACGAGTTTAGCCTTCTGGAACAACGCTTATGCGAGGCTTCACACTACTTTTGCCCCGTGTATACAACATACATGCATATTTGTTTGCAACAAATAATAAATTTTTTTCAACGACCTATGCAATGCTACCAGGGATTGAACAGAGTACGAGGTATCAAACCAAAATTCATCTACATATATAGGATGAACAACACTACTTTTTTTACATTTGATGTGATGGTAGTGAGATAGGGGTAATATGATAGGACAGGTGTCAGAACTGATACGAAATCCATGTCGGCGAGCATTCCCTTAATTTGAAACCTTCATCAGAGATTGAGAATGCTAATGAGTCAGGATACTGATAATCTAAATAGTGATGAAAAACTTGAGTTGATATCATGGTGGTTAACAGCTGTATAGGCAAGTAGATGGGAAGCAGAAAAGTGCAGAACAGATAATTAATCCAAATTAACTATAACTCCCAACATATTTAAGCTAAAAAGTTTGGCTTAACTAAGAAGTTTTTAGCTTAAATATGTTGTGTTTTAGTATTTTTTTCCTTTCATTTCCAAACTCTGTTCCCCACTCTTATGTTTCTCATCTAATTGGCAACACAGGAATTCAACACCCTATTAAGACCTTAACTTTTTCACCATTGTAGCCAGAGCCCAAAGTCTTAACACAATAGCATCCTTGATCCCTTACGAGTTCCGATACCTTGACATCAAAAGATTTAGTGGGTTGATCACCATTTCACTGCCTTATCAAAGCACATGGTAAGCGTTGAAAAAATTCAGCCAGAATCGAGCTTAAAATAAAAATTTCCCTCGAAATCAAAGAGTTGTATAAAAAAATGAAGATTATTGAATGAAATATTCTAAATTAATGCAAAGGGTATAACGGTACCCCATATTTCCTAGACACCTCACTAAAAGATTATGTGGTATGATTCTACGTGATGAATTTCAGTAAGTGCCGGAACTTAATGATCGGATGAGTATAAGAGATTCAACTATTGCAAGCGCTCTACGTGTACACTATGTTGGGCTGAAGTAAAAAGGGAAGCACAGTGGACAATCAAAATTGGTTGTACGGGAAAAAGGCTTTTCGACTTACTTTCTTCGCAAAAATTATGTTTTCTACTATAAATATGAAAAACGGAAGAAGTAATGAATGTTCTACAGTACTGAAAAATACAATTTACAGTTATGTCTAAAAAGATTAAGGTTTTTCTCAGTGGAAGCTACTTATTCAACGATATTCACATTTACGGTAATTATCAAGGATATGATTGAACTGAACCTGACGAAATAGGGTGACCAGACATACATATAATACAATTATATACATTCCAGTGAAGCTAATTCATTATTGTCCTTTTTAAGCCTTTCAAGGAAAATTAACCAGTTGCAGTGACAACATTCCTAATCCACTGAATTGATAATCCACAAAAGATATAACAGAGGACTGAATTCGGCCAAAATGGGACAAACTAGATTACGTGAGTTATTTTTTAGTTATCAGTTTCTAAAAGTTGCATATTCAGATTCTATGCCAATTTCAACAGCAAAATCCTCAAGTTGCTTTTTCATGTAGACCATATACAGAATGGGCCACAAAAAGTGAATTTTGACTAAAATTGAGTGAAACACTACACTATTGTCAGTCGTTATATTCAGGAACGTGGCGTTTACTGTGAATTTTGAATTTCGAAATATCTGAGTAAATTGCCGTCAGGAACAAATGTAACCATTTTAACCTAATCTTAAGGTAACTTTATACGTGAAATATTACATACATTCGCTCAAATTTTCTGGATAAACTTTGATTTCATATTCTCTCTGGTTCTACTAGAGCGTGCGAGGTAGGATACTGAGGAGCTGAAAGCTGGAAGATATGGAAAATTGTACGGTCTTTATAGCGGAGAACTTTCTGGTCACCCCGGTACAAAAGGGAACAACTACAGCAAGCGCTCGTTATGCAAGTATGCCGGATGTACAGAAAATGGGAAGCATACTGGACGAAATACAGTTGGTTGCGGGGGGTTTGGAAGGCTGATTTTCGTTTCCGAACTGCGGGTGCCAAAAAACTCACCATTTAGAGCTGTCTTGCAGACGCCTGCCAGCGCTGTTTCGACAGAGTTGGTGGTCGACACCCGGTCACAGAATTTGATGCACCACCAACCTCCAGGCATCCAGGATCATCCCTCAACTATCGAATACAACAGTCAATCAATCTATGCGGCTTTATTTCAACAATTAAACACATTTTGTGGTGAAGTGGTGTTGGTGACAGTGCGATTCAATAGTGTCAGTGGGTGAAATATAATTTTAAACTACAACCAAGTTGGGTGGGGAACATAGAGAACATTAAGAGAGGTAGTTAATTCTTACTTATTGTAATATAGAATAAGAGGTATCAGTTACTGGAAAAAAGTCGTTCAAAATGGTTTAAAACGTAAAATACCTGAGGAAATGTTTATTTTGTAGAGAAAAAATTGGTGTTTATATCCTGCAAGGGGAAACATTCCGCAGTATAGTCAGAAGCAAAGAGAAAAGGCCGGCAAGAAGGGTGTGGCACAGAGCTTCCTTGTCTAGGTAATATTGACGTATAATTCTTTAATAATCTTGAAATACGAAAAATATAAGCTTGTTATAACGGTTGATCAGTCGAAAATGCTACGAGACATGTTCTCGCAGACGTAATCCGTAGCCTTCAAAAGGTGAGTAGACTACTGTGCTTGCGCAGCAGCTAATATCGTGTAATATCGTGTCGGAAATGATATGAAATTATTGAACCGTTCTTTCCGCCTACCACAATCCCCGACCCTAAAAATGTGAGGGAAATCGAACCAGAAGAACCTAAAAAATGGTGTTCTTCGTATTTTACGTGAGTGAAGTACGTATTGATTTGAGCAACGATACGATTCACTCCCTAACAAATAATGAGGTCAGGAATATCCACTTTCTTCAATTCTAGGACAGATTGCTTAAGCCAGATTCTTTTATGTAATAGTTACCGCAATCACATGAACTGATGTGGTTTTAACACACACGGTCTCAACAACGAATATCTGTGGTGCTATACGTCGTATTTTTCACTGATGCACACTGATCATTGGATGCCTTTCAGAACCAGACACAACCTGGGCATCAATGGTCGAGCAGTCTGAGAGTCTGTCAACAACAAGATCATGGCTGTATCCTCTTCCACATATTTGCATAAGGCCCTTACTTCGAACATAACAATGCTTATTTTGTCCATTCATGGCTAACAGGCTAACAACGCAATTATGCGTTCCTGAATGTGGTCTTCTGATCAAGCTGCATACTTTCAAGATTTGCGCAGCAGTTTCTCATTATTGGCACCCTCTCCGCAAGAGAACTGGCATTGACTATCTCAAGCCCTTAGATCTTTTGACTCTAACCATCAGAAAACCACAGTGGACCTTCACTGCCGTAACCGTCTGTCAGTTCCTAGCTCCGCAGCCAAGGAATGAACTCCCTCACCTCACGCGATCTGTTTTGTTAAAGTAAAGAATCTCAGCACTGTGTATTCGCCGTCCCGCTTTGGTGGGCCATGTCGCTGAACGCACTTTACTAAAGAGGGCAATCCTTTGCCAGCTTCTATTTATCCCCCCTGAGTTCTAGGATGAGTTCACACAGTTCGAGTATTCCCAAACCATCGTTCCTCGAAGCTGCACGGATGTAGGCATTCCATGAATCGTGCGGCCATTTTCCCACTCTCCATTTTAGTTTTTATTGGATAGTCATATCGGATCATAGGACTATATCTTTGCCTGGACCTGCTATTCAACTGTGATGAAAGTTGAGAAATGGTGTTATTGATAGCATATACCTCCTCACACTGCCATCAGCCATTCTTTTTCGAAAGTCATCCTTTCCGCTCTTATCAAAAGGTTACTTTTGACTCGACTGAGAGCGAACTAATGAATTTACATCAATGTGGGTGAAGTTACATCAATCAGCACACACATAAGTACATCACCAACTGAAATAATCACAAAAACATACAATTTTAATCTAAAAGTTCTTGAGATATAATTTGTTTAAATGCCATAAAATATCACCATTATTTGGTCGACTGCAAAGGTCCATTATCGGAAAAAATCAACCAACATCAACATTTTCAAACACCGACTATTTTAACGGCGATCTCCTGAACACATGAGTTGTAACGAGATATCGATGAGAGGTACCAAGTTTTAATTAGTTCTTACGCATCTAACTTGGAAGGCCCTCAGATAGAGCAGGGCTCTGTACAACTTCAACCCTCGTCTTCCCCGGCCTACTGCATTATTCTGCTCCAGTCCGCAACCCCCGCGAGGTAGGCAACGCGTAAAAATGGGAATTTTAAGAGATCAACCCTCGGTCTCCAACGTGTCTGTTCATTTATTTAACTTTTTGATTACTTTCAATATTAAAACTGCTCTAGATGCGGCAAAAGACAGAAGATACGCAACTTAGGTGGTTTATGCAGAAGGCTTATCGCATGAATTAGATACAAAGAGGGATAATGATTGAGTAGTGAATCCACCAAAAACTGGAGCCTCCCACACAGGACCCCGTTGTTGGTTTTTGAAGGGACAACGAAAAAAGCATTCACTACTAAGAAGGAGGAATCAATACGTACCAAGATAATAAAATTGAGACGTAACATAACAAATTAGGATTGCGAAATCTTGAGGTGCGGTGAATCAATAATTTATTCTTTTAGACTAATGTTTCGCTAAATTTAACTACCATCTCCCGGCATAGAAGTACAGATATTGTGATGAAAATGACATTTGAAATGGAAATACAGACGCGATTTGGGTTCATCATTTCCAATAATAAGCCTTTGTAATCGTATAGGAAAAATTGTTTAAAACCAACTTCAACGTTCTCTCATCACGATTGAAGGTGCTTTTATACCAACTGTGCAATGTCCGTCCACCATAGTAAGGCCTTAAAATGCCTTAGAACTTATGTAAAAAACGCTGCAAATTCTTTCACTGGGGTTTATTATTCAATTGGCTGGCGTTCATGATTTGAATTTCTAAAAGCTTTAGTGTGCGGCACAAATAGAGCGATTATTGAATTTCAGGAGGCACACAAAATGATTGATCAAACCAAATAGGATTTTGGTTGAACAATACATTTGACCCCGTTATTGGCTCCATGCAATCATTCGATTCTCAAGCCGTATGTTGGGAAAAAGAGTACACATGTAGGTCGCTTCGACTTGGAGGTTTTTAGGGATTTTCAAAATTTGACAATGTTTAAACGTAAACTTTAAATTTTGAGACAGCTGGGGGTCGTCGGATCAAGATGGATTTTTTTTGAAAATATCAGCTCTTTTGAGCCGATTCGGGAGAAATCGGCGTACGGCGTTTAAAAACCAATATTGCAGATTCGGATGAATAATAAATCAAAATTGTTTGAAACCAACTTTCTCATCACGATTGAAGGTGCTTTTATACCAACTGTGCAATGTCCGTCCACCATAGTGTGGCCTTAAAATGCCTTAGAACTTATGTAAAAAAATTCGTTCTTTCGCACTTGGGGTCTTGTAAGTCCTAACTTCTAGCCTACCTGATTGCCTCTACTGCAAAGATGCTATGGGGCAAAAACTGGTCAAAAACTAGCCGAAAATGTAGATTTTCGAGGTTTTGTGACCTAGGCAAGTGGGGTATCGTTTTCAAGTTATTTTGGACGGCGAATCGATTAATATGGTTCCCAGACCAGTCTCAGCTCATCCGACTTAAAAAATCCGATTTTAAGGGTGAACATTTTGATAAAAAACAGGTGTTGAATTAAATGTTTTCATTTTCTCGTATTGGAAATGATTTGCAGCGTTAATTGTTAGTAAAGGCTTGTAGAAAATAAGTATAAATGAAAACAGACATCTTAACAAGCCGTTAATAACAATAAAATCACCGTTTTACTTCCAATTTAAACTTTTTCATCTCATCACCGTCTCTACTTCTAAGTAGAGGTAAACAATATAATAACCTCTTAACAAATTTAGATAACGTTGGCCTGAAAGAAGAAGTCATTTATTGAACGAACCTGAAGATCTTCTAAGCAATTCGTGTCAGTCGGTAGTGTGAGGTGATGGAATGGTATGGTTGCCCCTTCCATTGAGCTGGATGCGGATATTAATAATCTGCCACGCTCAGAGGATGACCCAGACGCTTGAAAACATCTGATTCATCTCCCAAGGCGACGGATACTAAAATCGGGAAAGGCCTTAATCATATCCTTCAAAGTGAAGAAATTCATCATTCATGATAACAAATTATTTTTCAAATTTCTGAGCTTGAAGAAGTCGACATGCTACGCACTACTACTTGTTGGTGAGAGTAAAGAGAACTTCTCAGGTGGGTCATTCCTAAATTACAGTCCATTTTGATGTTAGGACGACATTTTTAAATAAAATCAAATATAATTCCAGGCATTTTCACCCTTTGGATGATAGTTTTGGTGTTCCAAACCGTGTTCGGACGCCGAGTTTACCTATCGTTAGCGGAACCTTCGTTTTCACTTTCGAAAAATGAACATTTTTTTTTTTTTTTTTTTTTTTTCAACATAATCTGATTTGTTCTATTCCATTTTATGTTCTAGACCATTCTGAGAAACACTCGTTCTGTGTGTATGTGTGTCGTAATCCTTGTAATACCCTTATTTCCGCAGTTAAAACCTGATTTTTATGAAATTTCCAGAGAATTTGATAGTTAGGCTGAACTGTCTCACAGTCTACGAATTTCAACGCTCAGAAATAAATACGTTTCTCCGCGCAAGCGCATACGTAAATCCCATGCATTTTTATCTCAGGTTTAAGAGGTTCGATCTGGCTGACATTTGGAGGTTAGTCGGGACTAAACCGTCAAACACGATCGCATAATTAGAAACTGCGGTGCATGCGGAAATAATAAATTCTTGTAACAAGCCCGATTTCTAGCTTGCATCCGATTTTGATCAAACTTACAGGAAACGTGTGGTGAAACTGTAGATGATCCCTCATGAATTTCCCCGCTCAAAGATCAATACTTGACCCTACTCACGCTCAAACGTGAAATCCGACGAGCATAATTTTTTTAGGCCCTAGAGGTCTGACCATGCCAAAATTTGGAGGATAGGTGGGAAAGCCGATAATTTGTCATGTTATCCTCACTTTCAACTCGGTCGTATCATTATTATATCCACGATAGAATTACCGTGAGGAAACCGCAATACCTAGTGATGGCAAAAATTTTCAGCATATCGAAATATCGGTTTTCCGATATATCGAATGGAACATATATCGAAGGTACCAATATATCGGCCAAAAAATGTCGGTATTTCAGATATATCGGTGCCATCGATATATCCTATTTTGAAGTAGGAAATATTATTTAAGAACAACGAATTTGACTGAGGTTAGCTATCTACTCCAAAAAAAATTGCTTTACTGAAATTAAATTCAATAGGCTATACAAAGTTCTTCAATGGGCAAAGAGTTCCGACATGAAAGAAAGGGATGTAACATCAAAAACTCAGATAAAGAAGGCGGGATGAACGTAACTTTTCTCGCTGAATCGAGTGATGACAACGCCAAACCTCTCGAGTGACGATTTAAGTTAGTTTTTTCGGATGCATAAACCCTTTCGTTTGAGAACCGCGTCTACGGCATTTCTAAGCTGTCTGCCCAAAGTCAAGGTAATCGAAGAGCCGAGAGACGGCTATTGTTCGTGTTCATTTACGATTGATTGCGATGAGCAAAAAATTGGTGAAAGACATTTTTGTTCGGAAATGAGTTGCAGAACTCGTAGGCGTCGGATTGTGCGTAACTCCTGGGACACCCGTATAACTAAAAAAAACCTAATGTTTGAAAATTGGGAAAGATGCGGGAGGAGGCATTGTCTTGGTCAGGGGTACGGATATGCAATGACCCGCACGACCGCTCGGTCTTGAAGGAGGGGTTGCTTTGCGCGCCGTGCATTACCAACCCCAATCTGATTTGGCCGTGGCATTGGGTGTTGCAATGTTGATATTTTGTTGTTTTTGACCAAATTCCGTATTAGTATAATGTTTGTTGGCTAGAACATGTTATCCAATTGTAGGACTATGGCAAGATATTGGGGTTTAAATCGAAATTGTTAAGATATACACCAAAAAATATAAAATCGCCAAGGTTCAATGTTGTGGGACAGACCAGCGAATGGTCAATGAAAAACAACCTACGGAGTGGTAAGTGGACAACGCATCGGGTTGGTGTGTCCCTTACCACCCCAGCTTTCTATTACCTTGTCGAATATACCGCGACAGATTCAATTCTCAATACAGTGAGCCTTCGATTAAACAATTATCAAAGAATCTTACAGAATTCATCATATGAGGAAATGAGCGACTTACCACTTGGCTTTAATATAAGTCTACTTTCACGCGTCTTTTCAGTCGCTCTAACTATTTTAATCATCACCCACTCATATTTGGACTCGAACTATAAACTATTAATATATGTTAATATATAAAATCTAATATAAAAATCTAAAAGAAGTTCTATTCATTTTATTTTACCTATAAATATTTTTATTTTATTGTTTTTGAACCAAGAGTGAAAGTTATTGTAAAATGTATTATTATATTATGTCTTTACGAAAAACAGCTTTCGTACAAGTACGCAACCACGAGGGACATTTTATGTCTTTGTGCCCCCTCCCGCACACACACCACGTACTTCCAATTGGAGGCCAGTTTTGATGTAAAACGCTAATCAAATTCAACGTTGGCGAGAGAATGAGGCGTCTCCATTAGTGTATCACGTACCTCGCCAATTTCAATTTCATTTGTGGATCATGTAGTATTCATGAGCAGCTTTTTACGTAAACGATATTCGCGCATTAGTTCCAACTACTGCCGTTTTGTAAGACCAATGATAACTACGTTAGATTGTGCTCGTTGATGGTTGCGATGTAATGGTTCCATCGTTTGGTCACTGAGGTTCCGAAGTAACGAATGGTAAACTGTAAGGACATAATCATCACCACTCACAGGACTGTCACAGTTAGTAAACAATATGGTTCCATCGGGTGGTCACTGAGGTTCCGAATGTCCAGGGGTTAATGTAACAAGATTAAGTAAATCAACAGCTTTCAAATGAATGGTGAACGAGTTTTGTACGATCACAAATGTCGAAGATAATGATCCGTAGCAACGAATCGGTTGTAAGCAAAAACCATCAGAAATATTTTCGTGACGCTGTCCGCGTTACATTTTCGAGTTTATGTAGCAAAGTATAGACATAAAATGTCAAAAAAGATACTTAAATCATCAGTGGTAGGCAAAGTTTACAATAATACAGACCTTAGTGAAATGTAAACTAAAATACATGACAAAGTTTCATTTGGAATATACAAAATATAGGTTTACGTTTTTAATATTATGCCCCGATCCACCGATATATCGGACCAAAAATATCGATTGTGCCGATATATCGGTGTTAAAATATCGATACCGATTTGTCGTTAAAAAAATCGATGTTTCCTTGCCACCGAAATATCCTTGCCATAGAAATACATGTCGACTCGCCTATTAAAATACGTTGACGTTGACGGATACATTCTCCTCTTCATGTTCGTCCGAGAATCATTGTAACAAGCTTAGTTATATTCTATATCTTATAACCTGTAGAATCTCCAATAATTATTTGTAACATGTTAACGATCACTACATTCATTTTATCGATACGAGGAAGCTATGTGCCACAATAAAATTGGAGGACGTTTTCTAGGTAATTACGAAGATTCGTGATTGAACATAATCCACCAAATCACTAAAACTGTCTTAAGGCGGGTTTTCCTTCTTTCTTTGCACGGGATGCTAACCTCAGATACGACTGCGGCGCTTACGCACTTGTTATTTCTCTCGTGGATGCGTAGGAGACTGCAGGTTCACGCAAAGTCAATTTACCAGCTCCCATGATGGAGCAGGTCGTATTGTGCCAACGAAAGAACCCACTGCCGTCTTTATCACCTTTTTTACTCTGAGAACACCCATTAACGCGCTTCCGTCTGGAGGGGAAAATTGCAGAAGTCTCTTCTCTCCTTAACCACACAATGGAAGCTCCCGAAGGAGAAGAGAATTAGAATTTTCAAGGACTCGATACAGTAATTCGCCCTAAAACAAGTGTAGTTATTTATTTCAGAAAAACACGAGCTTAGCCCAGTAGCAGAATTTTAATAACAAAGCAACGCAAGACCAGTAATAGAGAATTGGAATTATGTAAGTGAACGATAGAAAATAAATTATTATATTGTTCCATCTGTTTTATATCCCTAGGTTATTCATTCATATCTCCAAATATTCAGACGTATATTTCTATCAATATTCCGCGTCAAACGTACACATGTTTTGGTTGACAACTTAGCATAAAATAGAAAGAACACTTTTCTTTTTTTCTTCTTAATACCCCATCCTAGGGATGGTGCTACCTCTTGAGCTGATGAAATAACACAACCATGCCAACTTTTTCATCTGTAAGTAACAAAGTTGTGAATATTTACCCAATCATTCCTATATCCTACGCATATGTTAATAAATATTTTTCAACAACGAAGTATAACATGAGTCCTTATCTTTTAATAACAGGTGATTGTGCCTGAAGAGGGCGGCCACCGTGGCTACGAACTATTGCACGTATTAAAAAAAAGGATCCGTGAACTCTGATCTGGTCAAGTAAAACAACGACCGGGTCATGAAAACAGCCAGATCATTTAAATGATTAATTTTACACACAAGATGAAAAAAACCTTATGCACAGTGGTGACGAGCCCGAACTTTTGGTTCGGTTGCTAAGAACTGGATTGTACTCCTGTTAATCATTTAAATGATTAAAAAAAACATCATAGCATAAATTACTACGATTAGAAATGAACGGAACAAAACAGATGAGTGGCAAAACTTCAAGTGGAAACAATGGATTGTCCAAAAATGGGAATCGGAATTGACACGATTGAGTAAAAAAAGTCATCCCACAGGCTCGAATTCTCGTCTGGAAAAGACCCAGCAACAAAGCAAGAAAATCCTGGGAAGAGCTCTACAGCCTATTATAACTCTGCTGCGTTCGTATGAACGGATTATTGCTAAGATAGTTTCTTGAAGAGGTAGGGAGGTTTGGGCGGATCTGGTGATATAAGGAGCTTGTAGACTGGAGCGGGAGAGAGGGATGGTCAATCGATGCAACTGGATATCAATCCGTGGAAGACAAATACATCGGTCTCCAGTCAGTTCCAGAGAGGTTATGCCGCAATTCACCGTAGCATTCCGACTACTGAAAGCTTGCCAATCTTCTATTGAATGAGCACCGCTAGTGAAATCGTTCGCTACACATCTTGGCATAATTATTAATAGTTAAAGACACCTGGGCACAGAACTCCTTTCAAGGACGGATCAGAGACATGGGAAGGATAGCCAAAACTTAATGATCAACCAACTCTTTGGTGTTTCGCAACAAGGAACCTACAGCCTTCATTGCCTTGCAGTTAATCTTCATGATATGGCCTGCCAAACTCAACTGGGAATCAAACAGGACACCCAGATCTCTAACCAAGGATTTACGTAGCAAAGATTTCCCCCCAAGTCAATAATCATACTTAAGCTAGAGACCTTGTAAATGTGAAGACAGACCGATTATCCAGGTTGGACAATGGATGATTCCAATCACATCTCGTTCGACGTCCGATATCAAGGCTAATGATAAATGTTGAAGAGCGGAGTAGTCACCTACGTACCTCACAATCGGATATACTTTTAGGTCATCAGCTAATAACTAATGTTTCACTCCGTCCTCAGTAGCACCATCTACACCACCGAAGAAGACCAAACACAGCAAGGGTCCCAACTCCAGATGTGGCATTGACATACTGAAACAGGGTGCCTCGCAATTTGGCTGCCAGTCTCCCCTCTTTCACAGTTATATAAACGGTACATCTGAGCTCCGTAAGAAAATACACCCAAAACAATTTTCTCGTCACTCCACAAATGTGTAGTGCTTTATCGGCCAGGCGTGCAACCATGCTGCTTTGGTGAGAGATAGGTGGGATCTAATTCACAAAAATCTTCTCAAGAAAATGCTGGAATGAGGGGGATTGATCCCAAGTGAAAAATAGGCCACTACCTAGCGCCGAATTCCCGCCAGTTTTCTCCTAACAAGATGTGCCCTTACCAACCAGAGCCTCCTTTTGAGCGTTCGTTTAGTCGTAGAAATCAGTGGGATACTCTGCAGTTAGTTTGAGCGTATTGAGAATCAATTAGAAAGGTTCTAAGATTTTTACGTAGAATTCGCAGTTTAGCAATTACCTGATACTTCCACTTTTTCATCTTATTGATTCAAGTTGGTCATTCTACTGGGTAGGTGGAGATGAATACCCCTTATCTAATTTAAAATTAACAGCATGAATTGGAATCATTTAGGTCACTAAGCACATTACCAAAAACCTGGTCATTTCATTCATCACTTGAAGTTCCACAGACTTCCCGGGGTGAATTCCTCTGAGCTAAGATCAACTATTTGATTGCAACATCCACGAGGATCTGCTTCAACTTTATGTGCAATGTGGCCCGTCATTCTGGACAGATCTGGATGGAAACCGTCAACTTATTCGTGTAAATAAATCCCAGGAAAACCTCAAATGAATTTCAGATGTCACTCTCCTATGGTGAATGGTAGAATTTTCATTAAATAGTTTGTCGGGTACGATTTGCTTATTGTCTTCCATCAGCTTCAAGTTTGGATGCGACGATCTCGCATTCCACAAGTGTCTCTAGGATGCTGAGTTTGATTGGCCAGGCCGAGAGCCATCCCTAGCAGATTGAGCACGGCTGTTTAGCCCCTTCCCTCACCCTGGCCGCAATGAACGTCGCCGTCCGTAAAATTGTTTTCCCTTTGTCTTGGCTCTTGGAAACGCTGATGTTGCGGGGTGTGGTGGGGGAGCCTTTTCAAGATTCATCCGCTCTCAGATCCCATTGTTACTTCCTCCCCTCTCCGACCGCCTACCCGCCAAGAAGGGTTTTTCAATTTCTTCCGGGTGTTTCCTCACCCCTTTCGCCCGTACCACTCTTCTCTCGAGGGAGAGGACAGATGAAAATCGAGAAAGACCGGGGGAACCGTGCCAAAAGGCAGTTTTTTAAGGGCGGCGAAAAAGTGGGCAGAGAACTTGCCAGCTGGTTTTACAACGGCATCAAATTAAACCTGTACTTCCGGCTTTTTCTGCCGTCGCAGTCCCACGGATATGCAATTCATTGTTTTGGAAAGATGTTTCATTCTAATGAAAACCCATCCATGAATAATAATCGAGCTATGAAGCACACTGCAACTTGAAACAATTTAAATCAAGCTAATGTCCAAGAAATAGGAATATACTACCAATTCGGAACCAATCCAAATCAACCAACATTTAGAGCAACATTGTGAATTTATAGGATCAAATATATGTGAAGGAAATACATTTTTGTTCACAGAATGCAATTTGACTTTGTGGGGGGGATAACGAATTGTTCGACGTTTCAATTCAAAATGTTACCCTACATGCTACTGATACGTTCTCGAAATCGAAGTAGTTTGTCTCATTCGATATATTCTAATTTATAGGTTCTCGGTGAGGAAATATATTAAAGTGAGTAATTTTGTTGATAGATGAAGATGAACCTTAAATAGTATACATTTATGTAAGTATAACATTTATTTTATGGAGTCAATACCTATTATTATTTTGTTTTGTTAACAAGTATAGGCGTTAATTATGATTACGATATGCAATTACATAAAACTACGTTTTCAAAATACTAATGTGCATGTCCATTCTTTAGAAATATACTTCTTCAACTATTCCATTTCTTTGTAGTTTGTTTTCCACGATGCATGGAAGGATGTTATTCGTCGTTCAGGAAGGATATGAACGAGACAAACAAAATTCAAGGTAGAGTACAAATGAAATAAAGCAGAATGCCTTCAAGGGCACCTTTCCACCTACACTATCTGTACGAGATCTTTTTTTCTCCGTCGAGTCACGTTTTTTAGGGTAAATCACAATTTACTCCACGTTGTTATGATTGTTGGCAACTGCGAGTAAAAGTTTTTAAATCTACATTAAAGTTACTACATGACAGCCTGTCATTGACAGGTGTATTTTCAACGCACACATTTCAATACCTTGACTATATTCCCAACTCAAACAATAAAAATAATTGGAAAGTTCAACGTTCCAACAATTTTGATAAAACACCAGCGTAGGTAGAAACAGGTCTGTGATGTATCCGTTTCATGACCTTTCTAACCGTCATCCACGTTCTTTCTAAAAATAATGTTGGTATTTAATTAAAAATCGAAAGTACCAAGTAAGTAAAAAAAACTTGACCCTAAACACCAAATTAAATATTTTTGCAGAAAAATCCCAACCACGCAGCATAAATGTATGAGAGAATTTTCTGAAATTATCGTATTACGTTCATAGCCAATTGAGTTGAAATTTGAGCACTTTTGGAGCAAAAAACGGTATTTATCAAATGGATTGTGAAATAACTTATTCTAAAAAATATTCTTCCACTCACACATAGATTTCGGATTTTTAAAATCTTTTGAATTATTACCAATTTCTCAGGGTATTTTAATGAAATTCAAGTAAAATTTTTTATTGAGCTTCAAATTATAAATGAACTAGTAAACTTTTTACTAACCTAAACCTAAACGTTTTAAACTTTTTTGGGTAATATTCTGCAAACAAAAATTAAGTGAACATCTTTAGCCAACTTTTTGTAATTTTTTTAGTACCATTTTTGAAACTTGACCTATTCAATTTGATCAAAAAGTGTTGTGCTACAAACTCATCTTTTCTTCTGAAAAGCTTGATCTGGGGGGGGGGGGGGGGGGGGGGCAAACTTTTCAACAATGTATATTTTAAAATTCTTGGAGCTATAGCGAAAATTCCATTTTCTAAGAAAATGCGCTAAAACTTGACCTGAAAAAACACGGAAAAATTAAAAACTCGGAACATAGTAGAGGAAAAATGGTCTGTTTCACTCCATACCTACGTAATTTCACTTTTTTTTTGTGTTTCTCATAATATATGGCCTGTGTATATTCATAATTTCGTTTAAGAAAAACAGTAACTGACAACAGAAAACAATTTTTTTTTAAACTATATTTTGGTTAGACATGACCAGTGTTTATTCATAATTTCGGAAAACCAGAAAACAATTTTTTAAACTTTATTTTGGTTAGAATAATAAGCCAAAAATAAAATTACATATACCATTACTGAAGAAAAAATCAACCAAAATGCCATCATCAACGTCGGTTTACCAAGACTCCGAATATTGTTAGAAAATACTGTACCATGATAACAGTCAAAACAACCATTTTTCAGCGAGGTTCGCATGTTTAACCGCATTCCGCGATAAGGCCGAACGGAGGTCGTTCATAATATTATGTTTCGCGTTGAATACAATCTGGGTCGTTGGTAGGTGAATTTCCGTGTCAAGTTGGTCGCTAGCGGTTGCGTTGAAATGCCCCTTACCGGGGAAGGGGAAATATCATTACTGGGCTCGAAAAGAGGTCACGAAATAGCGGCGATTATTATGAGAGGGTTGACGGGCTCAGGGAGTTGGAAAAATAGTAAGTAAATTATAGAAAAACAGTAGGTTATATCCAGATTTTCAAAACTAAAGTGATTCGAATTCGTTAACCAATGGAGTCATTAAGAAAGGCGCCTTCAAAGTGGAGCCACGATCCACTGGACCTGTGGAACTATTTCGACCTAAAAGTTGGTACTACTTTGAGAAAATCCAGGTAGACCTACTGCAGCCGAGAACATTTCTCATATTTAATATCCTTTATTCTGTTATTGTCTCAACCAACAACTTGCCACACACTGCTAGTTACCTATAAGCGTACAGGCTCTTAGACTTGATAAAGCCTTTTACTGCAATGGTCGATATGATGATGAGAGAAGGAGGGATATTCCAGGAAGCTGCAGGTTAATTTGGGGATCATTCCTTAGATAGTTCCAGAAAATACAATAGCAGCCGAAGGGAGAACAGAATAAGGTCCGCAGAGAGTGAGGAGAATACGTTAAATTAGAATTATCGACTGAGTATTCAGTGATGTGAGCTGGGTGATTTCTAGTAGATATTGCGCTACGTAGACCAACACTTTTATGCTGGATGTATCCCACTTTTTCTTTAGTAGAATGAGCACAAGCTTGTTAGAAAACAGTGGTAGGTGGAATTAGTCAAAATGTATAACTTATGGGGGGGATAGTGACGAAAATCACAGAGTTGGTAATGGTTATCTTCAACGAATATTGAGCTTCCTTGTGTACCGTTTAGGGTAGAAGAACTGGCGACAGTAGGGATCGAGCAAGATGAGAACCAAAAGAAGACAATGTCACGCACCACCTGGACAAAATCGAAATTGGAGCGAAAATAAGCGTCGCACGGGCTACTAGAAGTAGCGTAGGTTAATTGTCTGGAAGAGGGGCGAGAACTGCAGGTTTTCGGCGAATTAGGATAAGAATTCGGCAATACTGAAGTTAACTAGGAAGAAGAAAAGATATTGACATGGCTAAGATTTGAACCCAGGACCTATCCGGACGGAGCATTGAACTCGTGACTCAAGACACGGATAAACGGTCACCGACCCAGGTCGTTTTAATTTATATAAATAACGGCGATTATCCTTCATATAATCCAACCTTATGCAAAGAAAGTTTTGGAGCTACCTATTGATGTTTTAGTATGCGACATGGTTTAACCTCGGTATAAATATCCGAAAACCATTCCGCGGGGAGTGCCACACGGCCTTCTTGATCTCCCTCAACTGCAGTTGGCAACTTTTGCAGGTGGACCTGGAACGCTCGACTGACCGAAAACCTCACACACGAATAAAACCTCCGGATCCATACCAGGAGACGTTCACTCCGCGAGCACATGAATCAAATGAAAAGGTTAGGACGGAGGTTTCAAATCCACACGGTTATACAGTTCAACTGCTGTCCAGTTCACAGGCCGTCGACCGGAAAACGGACCTGGAACAATGGTCGGGCATGTTAACAGTCCTGGAACGAACCTAATATAGTCTCTCGAAACTGTAAAAGGGACTCTGCAAAAACTGCCAAGAAGGGAGGGGGTGGGCAGTATATGTAATTAAAATGCCGCAAGTATATGAACTAAAGTACACTACCGACACTATATTAGAGTGAAAAGTCTTACTTCTCACCAACCCGTGCGCACTAGGCCTTTATGTACAGTATAGTATCTGAAACGAATTACTTGTATGAAGGGAATGTACATTCGCAGTGAAAAGCCGATCCTCCCTTATGAGGCAGAATGAGCAATTCTGTTCCATGTTTAGTTTAACCGTAGTCCGCCAACAAACACATTCACTCCAGTCCGGAGGCATTCATTTCCACCCTTAAAGTTTGCCCTTTGGGGTTAGTCGATGATTCCCCGCCAATGGATGATTTTTTTAGTAAAATTTCATAATCTTTAATCAAGCAGTACCGGAGAAAATCATCAAAAAAATGAATTTGTGAAATTTGACCAAAAACGCTGCTCATTCTTTCACTGGGGTTTATTATTCAATTGGCTTGCGTTCATAATTTGAATTTTTTGAATTTTAGCACAGGATAGAGCGATTATTGAATTTCAGGAGGCACACAAATACGTATTTTGGTTGAGAAGAGATTTACGTGCTCGATGCATATCTCCTGAAATTCAATAATCTCTATCCTGTGAAACGCGCACACTCCGGCGGCATACTCGGAAAAGCTTAGTACAGATTCAAATCATGAAACGTAAGCCAATTGACAACCCGAGTGAAAGAATTTTTTTTTTTTACCGCAGTAATAATATTGAATAATAATCCCCATAATGAATATACCTATATATATCAGCGTTTCATGCATATCAGAATGCTTCAGTGTATCGGAAAACTACAAGTATCACATCGGCTATCACTCCAGTATCCACATTCACTACAACTCGACGCTATCGGCATCACTAGGTTACAAACAAACAATAATAACCCAAAAAACGCAAATGTTGGCACCATAAATTGGGCCATACATCGGGAATGGTTTGACCTACGGACGTGGGGAGGATCTCATTCGATTCCTCATGGTATGTTCTTCAAATAGGTAAATATTTAGGCCGATTTGACTTGTTTTGAGGTTTTTAGGGATTTTACAAAACTTTGACAGCCCTTAAAGGGCACTTTAAATTGAGTGAGAGAGCTGGCTCAAGAATTGGGGCGTCGTCGGACCAAGATGGATTTTTCCTGAAAATTTCAGATCTTTTGCTCCAGCCGTTTCGGAGATATCGTGCGTACGGCGGACGGACGGAAAATTTTTATTGCAGATTCGGATTCTACACCCTTTGAAACGTAAACCATGAAATTTTCAGGGGGGTTAGAACCTGCTTTTGTTGAGATTTTTTTTTCCAGAATTGAGCAATTTTAATGCATTCCATGTTTTATTATTGAATAATTTGGGACAAGACTAAAATGGTATTTTTTTTTCATTCGGATTATACATTTGAAACGTATTGAAACCAAATGAAAATAAGACCAATGGGACAAGACTAAAATTGGTATTTTTACTTTCATTATTGAATACATCATTGAAAATAATAAATCATTGGTACTGGTACATGAACATTACGAATTTGGGATTCACCATGGGATTTACTTCAAATAACAGCTACCTACATGAGTAGACACATGTACACCATATTACAACTCCAGCCACACCCGTTAACCCTCCTAGACCCGAGCTCACCCTTTTCCGGACCACCAAACCCTTCGTCCCAGTCAACTGGAGGATGCCGAGGGAAATTGAGTGTAGGGTGGTTGAAATATAAGGCCCCACCAGGAAATAGAGGGGAATAATGACAAACGGCCGCTATAAATATAACTTCGACACCTCTCGCCCCTCCTCGGAACCTCAAAGTGTTTTACAGGCGTCCCGAACCGGCTTCGGATGATTATTCGTTACATTTACTGCGTTGTATTGCAGCTAGGAAGGTCGTAGAGATGCAAATCACAAAAACATAAAGATCTAATAATTTCTGGAATAGATAGTCTTTTTACATAGAACGCTGGTTTAATTCATCAGAAGTAGTCGGCCCCCCTAGCCTACATACCTAGTATCTATTCTAGATAGTTTAGAAGGAGCTCTATCTCATAGTTGGAAAAAGTAGCCATCAATTGAATCCAATTCAGCGTACCGTTACTGTTTTGTTGTGTCGACTGTTGGAATCGCAGTCAACTGTCCAGACAATTAAAAACGCACGGGTTTGTATTGATGTGTGTTCTGGCACCTCTTTGGATCCTAGTTATCGGAAGTTGATGGTTGGAAAAAACTAAGCAAATCGAATGTCGATTGGATCCAATTCAGTGTTGCGTTACTGTTTTGTTGTCTCGACTGTAGGAATCGCAGCCAACAGTCCAGACAATTAATGACGCGCGGGTTTCTATTGATATGTGTTTTGGTACCTTTTTTTATCCTAGTTATCGGAAGTTGATAGTTGGAAAAACTAAACAAATCAGCCAATTTGATTGAATCCACTTCAGTGTTGCGTTACTGTTTTGTTGTCTCGACTGTTGGAATCGCAGTCAACAGTCCAGACAATTAAAGACGCACGGGTTTGAATTGATTTGTGTTTTCCCACCTGTTTTGATCCTAGTTATTGGATGTTAATAGTTTTAAAAAACTAAATTAATCAGCCATTTCTATTGAATGCACTTCAGTGTTGCGTAACTGTTTTGTTGTCTCGACTGTTGTAATGGCAGTCAACAGCCAAAACAATTAAAAAAGTGATGATAGGATACTAGTTACTTCAAGATAACGGAGAGGAAAAGTAGAAACATTGGACATCTTGACGCCAAAAAGCTCTAGGTTCGACACATTAGTGGTGATCCCCTTTACTACTATTTGAAGCTGATATTGAAACACCAAATATTCGAAAGCTGATTTTTTTTCAAACCTCCTCCTGTTTTCTGTAGATGATCAAAACTCGTTTAAACTGCATAAAAACTGGTAGGAGTTCCGTGCTGTCTAACAAGATTCAACAAGAAAATCCTCAACTCTCTACCTCATATACAAAATTGGCACTAGATTTCTCAAATTTCAGGATCATTGTGTCTATTTTTTTCCAGTCGATTGAAATATGAAATCATGATATTTTCAAAACACCTAGAATACGGTTGAGGGGCTTCTGACGAGAACAAGATATGTCCAAAATTAGAATGCGAGAAATAGCTAAGTTTTTGTGTGCACCGTTTCTTGTATTGTTCCCCCGCTACTCTGAAATGTGTCTTGTTCGGTTCTGGCTGATTTCTCATCGTAGTAGAGAATTAAATTGTGAAAATCATACCGTCATATGCAATACGGAATTATTTCGTTCTTGCGGAAACAGAGATGTTATCCGCCCATCCCCCTTTTTTTTTTGTTGCCATGAACATTTTGATGTCTCCTGTAGACCTCGACCGGTACGTCTCTTGCCGAAATATACTTGTCACTAAATATTGCATAAATTCTAGTACCAAATTTACCCATCTTGCGAATTTTTCAAATTTTCGACCTATTTTGTTCGTGTAGAAAATCCCTCAATTACTCATTTTAAAAACTCATTTAAAAATTTCAAAAAAGTACCTATATATTATTAATAAAATTGATACTTTTACAACAATTCGATACTATATTTAACGGTTCTTCCCAAAAAGATTGATACGCGTAAAACGATTCCTTGTCAAGAATTTTGCATCCCTAGCCCCTTCCATTGAGGTGGATGCGGATATTAATGCTCCGCCACGCTCAGGGGATGACACAGTCGATTGTAAACGTCTGATTCATCCCCCAAGGCGTCGGATTCTAAAATCGGGAAGGGCGAACTAACCATATCCATCACAAGGTTTGGAAACGCGAGGCCGAAACTTGGTATAGTTATGGACGTGACGGATTAACCATCGTCACATGAAAGGATACGGAACGAAATTTATCAGTAACCTCCGAAAGTCGAAAGGCAATCGGGAATTTCGGTTTGAAGAATAAAATTTTGTCTCGACTTCTTGCACGCCTCGAAGTTTCTCCATCTTCGGTAGTGAGGAAGGGAAAGTATTACGTCAGCAGCAAAGAAAGAAAAGGAAAAAGTAGGGTATGAAAGAACATTGTGTAACGAAAAGCCCATCGATAACAATCGCGGTAACTAAGCCCCGATTCATAGGTCAGAAAATGCATAAACATTGGTTTTGGTTATACGCGATGTGCATACCAAGTTATCTTGATGGTGTAATACCTCGATGAATGGAAATTTATGCTAAATAATTCAGGCAACGAGCTCTTTCCTTAAACGTGTTAAAAACCTTTTTTTATTTAGGTTGGTGTCGGATTACGTCTGTCCACTCTCATAATTTACAATGAGGTATTATGTTATTACGCCTCTCATTATAATTATTATCTCATTGTATTATGTGTCACACAATATACGTCAGACCGATAAATGAAGTCCTTTTTAGGGAAACATGAGTTCTGGTTAGGGAGTGTTTATGGGGTGATTCTCAAACTACGGGCAATTTTCAGGTTCTGACATTTTAAAAACTTAAGTGTTTCTTTTGCTAGGTTTTTGGATGATTGTCATTCAATTGCCCAATCATTCAAGACATCGAATTATTCTCTGCGAAATTCAGATTTGATAGAAGACATAACAATGGCTTGTTTGTGAACAATTTCAGTATGTTTTCACCTACATGACAATGACAATGTTTGACTTTCAACAGAGATTCTTCCAATAATACTGGACTTTTTGTGGGTTTTAAACATGCAACGGGATACGGATACCCTAGAGAATAAGTGGGTAGAGAGAAAATGTTGGGACCAAACATAATAGGTGAGTAACTAGGGCCATTAAAATGTCGGCTCACTTTCCCTTTTTTATTCACTTTATCTTAATTCTCTCAACACTGAATTCATAAATAGAGTAATCGTAATTCATGTATACTGGGCACCAGATCCATAAAATCCTAATCCTATTCAATGAATAAATCCTCTCCTTGATTGATCGGATCAATCTGCTCGAATACTGTCCGATTGCTTTTCTTTCTCGACCATTACACCAAGGCATATTGGAGTGTGGAGACGTCGAGGCTGATAAAGTAACCAGCGTAAAAGTTTGATAGCTCCCGCTGCCAGTCACCCCAAGTTTTTTCAACAATTAAGAAACATCCCCCGGCAAAGCCGTCAGAACTTAGCTCGTGGGCAATGGATCTTAATACTCGTCCCCAAACTTTCACGGTACTTATTCTCAAGTGTTAGATAGACGGATCATTTCGCAAGGAAGACCCTTGTGTTAAATATTGAAGTAACGCGTCTCTTGAAACTGCTTTCCCTAAGGGCATACCTAAAGCCTTCAAGCTACGCCAGTGTTGCAGGTTAATATTCTCAGCCCTTGGAGGGAGTCACTTTGAATTAAATTCCGCCACATCACAAAAACTAATTGCATACTCTTATTAACCCAGCGATAGGACTCCTCCAACCATTATTGAAACGTGAGTCACTATCCCATGGATGGAAGTTGAAAGGTAACGGGACAATCCAATACTATATGTTCTGGAAGTTCTTGCAGATAGTTTCTTCGATTTGGGCAATTATGAGATATTGCTGGGTCAATTTTGTTGGAATAATGGTCCGTCCTGCTATGTCCAGTTCTCAATCAGGTGATTGTTTCATAGAAGTATTGGCTTCACTCCCATTATCTTGACACTTTTTTTTGGGTTGGGGAACAAAGCTTTATATCGGCCCCCTGCTAGAATGTCGGGAAGGTTTCATTCCATTGAGCTAGTACGTCATTGATTGAGCACCTCAGGTCAATAGCTGGATAATCTCCATAGAGTGGCTGTTCTGGTAGCAGTACTACATGCTCGGCTCCGAAATCAGCTTCCAAAAGGCTCCTTATCCAGTAACATCCTAAGTCTTCAACTACTCTGGGTATTAGGGTTTTGACGGAGCTGCCTCACTAATTTTAGATGTCTGATTTGATTAAGTGGGCCTGAAATATTTCGCACGAATACTACTATTAACGAACAGATTTATAGATGCGAAATCAAAACGTGCGGTGTAAAACCGCGGTGTAAAACGTCAAAATTATTATTTCGGAGGATTGTTATAATAATATACTGATCACCTTCCTTTCTACCACATTAAACATCACAGCACTGATAGACCCATCCTACCGAGTCCGAGAAGTTAGCCCACCATTTGCAGCACAAATTTACAGATTGGTTCCAAGATTTTGTTGTAAATCAGCTTAATAATTCAATATCTGCTTCTGCACAAAATCTGAAAATAGACCCAGTTGTCAGTATAAATCCAAAATAAAGGAAAGTGACCATTCTCACATTTTTCTGTCAAGTTGATGGTGACAACATTAGACCTAGTGGAAGTGCCGAAAATGGGACTCAAACACCGGTATACATTTTGAAACGTGGATTTTGTGGTCGCACGAATTTTTTGGGGTCATTGTTGGAATTTGGGCTTCTGTGGTCAGGAAGTTGACTCCAAAATCTTAGGTTCTGCATAGTGTCACACCATGGGCAGCGAACATTTCGGATGGGAGTTAATTCGACAAAACACAGGTAACAATTAAGGAAGTTGGGCACCACCACTTGCAGCACAAATTCAGCAGAATTAGAGCTGCAAGTGGTAGGGCCCAACTTCAGGAATTTCCTCAGTAAAGGACCTCACTCAATCTACACTGGCACAGATTTATTGTTCCGCAGATTTTAATAATATAAATGTTATGAAGTCCTATGATGACATTATTGTATTATAACGCCTCAAGTCCCTCCATGTAAAGGAGCAGAGAGGTGTAACTTGATGGGTTTTACTTGACGGGAGCGTTTGTTACTTGAAGCGTGACGCGAGATACGTGTGAAGAAAAGGGGGAAGGTTTCCCTTCGATTTGCAAGCTCCTCTCACAACCCACTTGGAAGACGTTCATGAGAAGGGAACTCACGGAGGAGAATATTCAATAGAAGGCACTCAAGTGTTTGTTACAGTGCAGTGCATCATTTTTTTAGGAGTGCACTAAAAACCCGATATACAAATAATGTAAACAAATGCTACGGACAATAGCATATTTCCTCCTTTTTTTCTTTGAACTTCTACGTCTTAGCCTAAACCTGAAGCTCATTAGCTTCAGGGGTATCTTCTTCGTGTTGCAGGCTAACCGCCTCAGCCGTTGAAAGGGGTAACTACATCAATCCATCACCAATTCGTTATAAAGTTAATTTTTTCTCATGCCTGTAATTGCCATAATTTGAGAAACTTTCGGGGGTACCCATCAGCAGAAACTACATCAGAATCGAAAAATTCCCGCGGATAAACTTTTAACGCATCATCTAGTGAAAAAAAGTTATGAGCAAAAGTAGGCAATCATTCAAAGAAATCGATGTTTATAGTGTGCTTGATAACTTTAATCGATCCGTCCACAATTCATTAAATTAGATAATGTTTTTGTGGAATGAATAGTGACTTAAGAGCGACTTAATCACAAGACTGACTTCTAGTTACAAATCAACTTTACTGTATGAAATAACGTAAATTTTATGACCACAATCGTGAAACCAGTACATGGACTAAACTGGCAACACGTTTTTCTCACGAAATTTCAGCGAACAATAACGTAACAACAACCTTTTCTTGATAACTCAGGGAATCTAGAAATGCTGCAACTTAAGGTTCAGGCCTTTTTTCAGAACGGGATCGTACATCCAAACCTCGCCCTTTTCCTGGAAGCAAGGCCTCTCTGTTCGAGCATCATACTGTCGCTTTGATTCTTAAACTAAATTACTCATTGACTCTCGGGCCATATTGTAGGCTTCAGCTAAAGACCGCTGTAACTCCCTGGTATATTTCGCGGTTGTCCCTGAGCTTGGTGGTGATCCCACCAATTAATCACTGTTTAAGCTATGACAAACATCAACAGTTCGGTTAAGAATCCACAAGACTGAAGACTTGGGTACTGAGGGTTGCTAAGCCAAGAGAAACAAGGGTAACTTGTCATCTCAATCCCATGGATTAATGACTCTCTGTGACGAAGGACAACATATCCAAAAGTTGAATCTTTCAAACATCACTTTGAGGTTTCAATGTGTGATCCTTTTTTTAACTTGCCCCCACAGAGTTTCAGCAAACACAACAGCTACAAAATTTCCTTCCTTGATCACTGTAAATCTCTTGAGGAAAACCGAAACTAGACATTACGTGATCCACCAACTCTCCTGGAGCAGTCTCTGGGAATTTGTCTGGGACTGGAATCCCACCCAGAGTTTTCAAACTAAATTAAAAATTCCAAAGTTTGAATCATAACATTGAACCAGATGATCAAAGGTACAGTTAAGTAACAATTTCTTTGAAGGCAAAAATCAGAATCGATCATAACTATCAAAATGATTAACAGGAAATGTAATAAGGAAAATATAATGTATTACGATCAACTGGAAGACTTGGTTTATAATTGGATACCACGTGACGTTTTTCTTCCCACCACACTGTAGAGTGGAGATACTTAATTAGCGTTTTACCTACGATAAGTTTGACCGGTGAAGAACGTTCATTGTGTTGTCCCAACCGTAGGTAGGTATAGGGTGTTCTTGTTCGTTACGAGTAGCGACATAATTGCATTCCATTGTAACTCACTTTGTTATTGCAAGCAAGGCAAGAGCGACTTCTCTCGTCGCTACGTATTTTAATCCAATTATCCTCCCGCTAGATGGAAACTGCTTTTCACGGAGGTTTTCGTTCACCTTTAAACATTCCCGATTCCACCCGAAGGGCACCCCGCACCCCTCCTAACAGGTCTGAAAGCCTCCTTCGCCTTCTCTTACAGTGGAAAACCCCTCCATACCCCTCACGGTGGAAACCCACCCCCTTTTACCGACGGAAAAGCCGACGGTGAGGGGGATGGGAAAATTGAATTGGCCTTCTGACTTGTAGAGATGGGGTGAGGTTGGGCTGTGAAAGAGATCCCCGTGATAGAGGTGTTTTGATCTAAGTTTACATAAGATCCGTCGATAGGGAGGATGTTAGGGGAGATTGAAATGTTAGGGGCGGCAGCCTACCTCATACGCAAATATAACGAACCTATATCGCGAACCACGCCTACGATCCGTACGAGGGCATGGACATTTTTCACGTCTATTGCAATAACACATACAAATATGGTAGGAATTACGAGTTCACTTGCCTGAGTCAGAACTGGAGTTGGATACTAAAAGACTACACTGCTCATATACCGGGAATGGAAGCGTTTTAGAGCAGATAAACTTCGCTTGGCCACTGGCCGTTGTTAACCTAGCATCTACTTAGACAAGTTGGCATTCCCCTTTGAAAATGAGGGATGACCTTATCCTGATCAAAGAGAAGACACAGGTGCTTGATTTCAACTTAGGCTGTCTGTGAGATCATCTAGACAATCTCCTTGGGATGATTATAGATAATCGTGTATCCTGGAATAAACCTATCGAGATCTTTCTACCCTTGCATCCGACAACTTTCTGCTTCTCCGGCAGAGCAGTTCAGTCTCTCCTGACGTCCTTCGGACTGTTGATTTTGCATGCTTCGGGAGCTGAGCGTCTTACAGAACATTGCTCTGAGGAAATTCCTGCCACGCCAATGAGGTGTTGATTCAGCAAAAAAAGGCCCTACATATCTTACGTGGGCTCCGCCCTGGCGATAGTTGGAAAGGACATTGAAAAAACAGAATCCTAACTATACTCAGCATGCTCGTACATGACTGCCTAAAGTGCGTCAGAGGCAGTGAGGGCACTCTTCTTACTTGTACGGACCACATTTTAGCAACTCAGTGAAACAGCTTTATACCGTGATGAACACTTTGAAGTAACTATTCCCTCAACTTATTAGCCAAAATTTTCAATTATGGCCTAAACAGTTTGAACGTAAAGTGCACACTTTTTTATCCTCGTACTACAAAAGAAGAAGAAGACGACTTTATTGTGGTAAACAATACGTTTTTCACAAGAGTTCGCATTCAGAAATATACAGAAATACAAGTAAATAAAATGATACAACAAATATAGCTTGGGTCAACTAACGATAAAATCGATTATGGATTGAAAAACTGGCATAAAAATTATAAGATAACTTCAAGTATTATCAAATATAATTAGTGACAATGGAAATAGGCCTACAGAATATTTAGGCTATGATGTAGCCTTCATTTATGGTGAACGCTCTTTGCCTGAGCACTGTCTGCAGGAACCCTACGATCCTAGTGATTTCAGATTTGTCTTTGAAAGGGAGAAGAGCGCGAAAGAAATTTTCATCAAAATGAGGGGAGCCAAAAAACTTGAAACGTTCATAATTGTAAACGGGGCAGGTAGATAGCATATGAAAAAGGGTGTCTGGGCTGTGCGTATTACAAATCGTACATGTTTGCGAGCCGTCGAAGCGGTTAACCACCCGGTGAAGGACTATTCTACAGAAGGCTGGATTATCCTCGAACTACAGCACTTTCTACAATGTCAAAAATCTCGAAAACGCGGAAAATTTCAACTTAAAATCCCTTTATCTCCCAAATTTGCAGCTATTTCTTGTCCAGTCCCATCAAGGAATAACTCAAGTTTAACGTGGTGATCCGGGTGAAACGAAGTTAAGGTGAGTCTTCAACGTTTTTCGCTAAAAAGCTTGAATACTTCAAAAACGATTGTTAATTCTAAAAATCCCATAGAACCAAAAATGGTTGCTGAGCAGATACTTGTATATTATACAATGTATAATATAGAACTAGTAACCTTGAAAAATATTTTGAAGACACGAGGCGAATCTGCCTCGAATCACTGCAGTAAAATGAACATGTTAACAAGATCGGTTTAAGACGGAACAAGATTGGAGTTTTTTCCCACATAACAATGCATGATAAGACATCATTCTGTGTCTCTGAGCTCTTTTACCCTTATTTTTTACCTTGCCAATTATCTATGAATTATCTATGAATTTCTAAGTAATGAACGACTGTTGTCCAGCTAGATTAGTTGAAATAATATAATCCATATTCCAAAATGGCCTCACCAAGGAAAAAAAGATATCGTGAAAAACAGGTGACGTGATGTCATCAATGTCAGGCCTGAAATAAAGCTGCCGGTCCAAACTGCCTGGTATCAGTGAGATACAAATTTATGAAATACACGATTACCAGAATAACGTGACATGAGCCGCGAACGGCCAAGATAAATCAGACGTATTTACCTTATCTAGGTTGAACAAGATAGAGAGGGCCCCGCCAATATCTATCAGTATCAATCTCCATCCACTCAATCTCCAGAGGTGGAACAAAGACAGTGGCCCGCAGGGCTCCCTCCTGTTGATCTATCCAACGCCAACCAATATCCGACCCGCCACTTTCCCCTCAAGGATATTTTCTCCCTTATTAAAGGCTACGCCGGGAAAAGACCTTCCAGGAGGGAATGTTGGAAAATGAAGGAGCCAGGCCGCCCTCTTGGCTGAGTATAACAGACAGGATGGTCGCTTCCTCCTTATCAAATCCACTCTCGAATTAAGGGGGTAGTGGCCTATTCAGTGTCGACCCTTTCCCTCAGACTTTCTCAACTAATAAGAAAACCTTCTAGCGGGGTCCTTTTTCTCATCTATCATTAAATTTCAGAGATGAATACACCTTGCAGTTCGTTCTATGAATAATGAACTAGAGCAGCCTTCGCACTTTTGATATGCTTCCTTCATCATATCACTAATTTGCCAAGAGGGGCAACGGATAGTTTTAGGAATAAGAATATATTAGACTAACAATCTAGCATTTTGTTTGTATTAGGTAAGAAAAGATATTTATTGTTGGCCATACAGGGTACTACAGTCTAGGGATGTCAACAAAATATCGATGTATCAAAATATTGTTATTCTTCCGTCGTTATATCGATATTTCGGGCGGTATTTCCCATTCCGATACATCGACATTAAATGTACACCATCGGATCCGATATTTTTCAGCCTATAACTATCATATCAACCATATCCTACGTCTTATTGCTCAAAACTAATTTTATAATTTCCACTGAAGAATAGGGGAATTACATCAGATGAGGCGGGCAAATCGTAGGTAAAAAAGTTAGGGACATCTTGGAGACTGGGGTTCTAGCCAGTTCGAAGCTTACTGGAGAGCACTTCAATCAAAGGGTTTTCCTCAACTCAATCCCAGACCAATATTGGTTTGATTGATTTTTTTAAATTTTTCCTTCTTATTTCACTTACATTGATTTTACAATCATACATAATATTGATAATTTACTTCCCTGGATCCTGTCCATGATTATTATCATGAATAAAGCTTGATAGAATTTTTGAGTGGTTGAATTCTTTACCTGTAATAGAATGAAATTCAATAATGCATTATTATTCACTGGACTCATACGTAATTCGGATTAAAGTTTGAAAAAATATCGATGACCGATATATCGGAATGTCGATATTTTCCTTGGATATATCGAATTACTAAAATGATACTTTTAAAAAATATCGATATCCGATATATTGATATTCTTTGTCGATATTTACATCCCTACAACAGTCCTCTTAACGTCTAACCAGCCAGATCTCCTCAAAATCAAACGTGCGGAAAAACTTGCACTTTCGAAGTTTTTACTGACATGGGCAAGTGGTGGTCATTTTCTACTAATTTTGGACGCCGGATCGATTGAGATGGATTCTAGACCAGTCGGAGCTCATCTGACTCAGAAAATGTAATTTAAGGAGGTAGGGGCTGTATGAGGGGTTATCTATAATAATAAAACTGTGTGAAGTTATTTGCAGCGAATTCCATTTTTATCTAAATCTCTAGTTAGACTCGGAAGCAAAAAATTCTGTACATCGTGTATCTTAATGAATGGATGCCAATGAAATTTTTCCAATTTTGAGTATTTTGAACAATTGCACAAACACTTACTTCCGATTTTTGATTTGGCATCCAACTATACTTACAAGAATTATTTTGGAACGCATCACAGTGGCTCCATTTTCAGCTGGAGACTCCTTCATTACATGTACGAAGCTTCGGAATCTACGTAAAAATGCATGGAATAATGACCCATCACTAACGGCAAAAACGATGAACAATGCTGAATTTCAAATTTAAGAGAAATTCAATTGCCACACGTCCTACCCGACATCACCATACACAACATTACGAGCTACTTCGCTAAGCAGATGTCTGTGAATATTAAGGAGATCAGCAGAAGCTCTCTGATTCCCCAACATTCAGTTTCTCCTTAAAAAAAAACGCTGCAAATTCATTCACTGGGGTTTATTATTCAATTGGCTTGCGTTCATGATTTGAATTTATACTAAGCTTTGGAGTGTGCGTGTTTCACAGGTGATAGAGCGATTATTGAATTTCAGGAGATATGCATAGAGCACGTAAATCTGTTCTCAACCAAAATAACTACTTATTTGAATTGATCAGTTGATCATATTTGTGTGCCTCCTGAAATTCAATAATCGCTCTATCACCTGTGAAACATGCACACTCCAAAGCTTAGTGGAAATTCAAATCATGAACGCAAGCCAATTGAATAATAATCCCCAGTGAAAGAATTTGCAGCGTTTTTCATGGTTATCAGAATGCTTCAACCCGTGTATCGGCTACAAAACCTTTTAGGAGTTCACTCCAGTATCCACGTTACTACATCACTAGGTTACTGTCAACACAAAAACAATAATAAACCAAAATAACGCGAAAGTTGGCACCATAAATCGGGCCATAGATCGGGAATGGTTTGACCTACGGAGGGGCTCATTCGATTCCTCGTGGAGTGTTCTTCAAAAAGAATACAAATTTAGGCCGCCTTGACTTTTTTTGAGGCTTTTAGGGATTTTACAAAACTGTGACAACCCTTAAAGGGCACTTTAAATTAAGTGAGAGAGCAGGCTCAAGAATTGGGGCGTCGCCGGACTAACATGGATTTTTCCTGAAAATTTCAGCTTTTTTGATTCAGCCGTTTGGGAGAAATCATGAGTACGGCGTACAGCGGACGGACGGAAAAATTTTTATTGCAGATTCGGATTATACACCCTTTGAAACGTAAACCATGAAATTTTCAGGAGGGGTTAGAATTTTTTTTTTTTTTTTCGAGAGCGATTACAATGGTTTATTATTGAATAATAAACCGAAAGGGGTCACGAGAGGGCAAACCAGGCAAAAGCTTAAAAGATGTCCCTCGAACCAGAGATTTCATCATATTATTTCTTGTATTATATACGGGATACCTGTTATTCGAGGAATCAGAAACAACCAATTAATCAAATGGTTATAAATCCAGACAATTTTCAAGCTATTTGAGGTACGCGGTCCTATACCGGCTCATCTCGATGAAAATTTGATATTCAATTCACGGTATGTCATTATCCGTTTTCGTTTATTCAAGATCGAGTTTCCCTTTCATTCGCTCTTCATTATTAAACGGAATCTCGTCCTTTTGTGATAGCCCGAAAGCTTTGAACGAGAGGCGGGAACAGAGTCTGGAAAATTTTCATTTAATAACTGGGCATTAAGCCGCTCCGAGGAGGAAAATAAGAAATCAAATGAAAAAGTTGTCTTCGAAGAATCGTCAAGAGATCGCCTTTTCTGAGGCGAGAGTCTTGGGACACTTCTCAGAGCTTGGTTTTGATCATTTGCTAGAGTCTTGTGCTAACGAGCTTTGGATGTTATCCGAAATGAGTTTCTGGGTCTCTTCATTATTTTGATGGGCGAGACTCTCGCGGGATTAAGATCAAGAACAGACCGAGCTTTTCCCCGTTTTCGGATTCACGGGAGTTATAACTTTTATAGATAAATTATACTGGGGGACGGGGATTGTAATTTAAAGCGTCGAAGTTTTGGAGGAAAGCTATATTGCGTCACGAAATGAATAATGCTTACTGCACGTCCTTCACCATCCATTACTATCTTTTCAGTCAGAGGATCAAAGGAAAGTTTTGCAATCGAACCGATAGAATTTAGAGAGGTTATGGACAATACGGTTTTCAACCAACCCACCTACCCGCAGAGCCTAAGTTTTGATTTTGTATTCGTGGTCCTCAATTTTTTTACAACTGCGAAGCCCCTGAGAAGCTAAACCTTTTTCCAAGTTCCCTGTCATGGAAAGAATGGAGACCGGAAGTTCATTAATAATAAAATCAGAATGAGAAATATATTTGTAAGGATGATGGCACGAATATTTTTTGTAACAAATTGAAAGGCAATAGAGAAATTATTATTTTTGGAGAGAAAAGATCAGGGCGATGATTGTAGTCAGTGCACGAGAGCCAGTTTTTTGACGTCAGGTCTATGCGTTACAAGAAGTTAACCTTTATCCGTCAAGCAAATTTCGTATGGTTATTTATTATTAGTTGTTCTAAATCTCAAACTACGTAGAATCCGGAAACCAAATTTTAAAAAATCCATCCGTCAGCCGTTCGGAGCTTTTCATCGAAACTTTTCACCGGGCTAGTTATGACTAAATTCTCGGCAACGATAGCAGTTAATCCTAAAGGGTGAAATCGAAGGGCTGAATTTAAACAAGAATCTGAATATCGAAAACTTACACGGTATTGAAATTATTGTTTTTATGTTCGTTACTGACAGACTTGCCTTCGTAGAATCGAATGAGCCCACCCAGACCGCTTTTGATTTATCCGTTTGCTCTCCTTAAGGGCTGAAATTATTACACAAAAAAGAACGAAAATGCTTATGTGATTGTGAACGTGCTTTGATATAGTAAAAATCGCCTAGTATCATGTGGAATGCAGCCATATAATATTTTATTCCGAAATGTTCTTTATTATTATTTTATTTATTATTTTGCTTAAGGAAGAAGGAAATGACTGCATACGTAAGGAAGTTGCCAATCCTTTTTTCAATAACTTGAATTTACATAGTCATGCACATATTTTGACGTATTTAAAAACGGTTTGAACAATTGTGGTTCTGATTCTACCCAGTGTTGTGCGGAAATTTATCTAATAAAGGTGGTCCCTAAAACCTGCTTCATTTGAATCCATCAACGAAATCAACTCAAGGCAAGGTTTCCAAAAAGGTGCAACATGTGGTGTATCGAGCAACTTGAAATTCAAATGAGGAGTGACAGTTACCCTCACAATCCGGATAGCGTGTACTCTGCGTATTGTCGTTGGGGCCGGAAGTTCATTCCCCCTTGTGGTAGGGGATATCGGCAACTCGGAACTTCGAAGAAGGCGATCCCTGATAAGTACATTTAATGAACTATTGAGGATAATTCCATTATTTTATATCGGATTTGGAGATTTGAACCCAGCCTTAAATTCTTCATAAGACGCCGTTAGGGAGAGGACCGCAAATTAAGGTAAAATCTCAGAAAGTCCTCCATTGGGACGTTATTTCGTTTCCTATCTATTCGTTTTTGCCTAACTCACACAGAGTTTTGAACTGAAGAATTGCAGGTGTTTTGCAAGACCAGAATTACGTTACGTAATTCTGTGAAGTTACGTTTCACAGTCGAATTATGATTGGATTTTCAGGAGTGATGCCAGTTAATGCCAAGATGATTCCACATAGGTTTACATCTAAATTCGTTCAAAATGGCCGGTTAAACAAGCATTGAAGACCATACATATAGGTCAAATTGGCGTAAGGGCTGTACGGCAGGTAACCTTCACCTCAGAAAGCGACAAGTTGAAGGACCTAAATTTGGTTGAAGGGAAGTTTTGGGGCGTGTTGACGATTGAAGATAGTTCGCTGGGCGGAAGGGAATTACTGGGACGAGCCCGCAGGGATAAGACGACCTCGTTAAGTCAACTCCGGGGAGTTAAGTTGACAATGGTGTAGACAGCGTAAGATTCGTAGGTAGGTCCTCCTTAAGTGCGCCACCGCAAATCCGCTTTAACTGTTATACTTTGAACTTACACTTTGCTCATCAAGAAGTTCAGTTCAGCCAGGGGGTTGTTGAGGGAAGTAAAATGAACAGGAAGGGTAAATAGGGAAGCAGACAGGCGTAATACTGAATTGGATGGCTAATTACATATTATTCCACCGTACGGATGACTAAAAGGTAAACAATTACATACACACCCAACAACCTTAATTATACCACTACGTAATTTAAGGAATCAAGAATAAAGAACACTGCCAATGGTGCGAATGCCGAAGATATTAATCTCATTAGACCACGAATAAGCTATATAGTCATGGAACCCATAACTGTGGTGAACAGATAACATGATTTGTGCATGCGCAAAAAATATATAAGCAAACTATAGAGGGAAGAATGAAGAGATGAATGAAGAACCAGACAAGTCTACAAATGTTAATCGAAGTTTCCTACTTGAAAATGTTCTCATCTTCGCACATCTTTATTAATCGTGACACTTGAAAACAGTAGTCCAGAAGTTCTGCTCAACGTAAGCAGAAAAAGAACTATTTCCAAAAAGAAGTAGGTCATCACAAATTTTGATCCTCTTCACTGTGAATGTTGTTCTGGAACTGGGACAAAGTTAAGCTAAATTCAGCAGCAAACTTCCTCACCCTATCAACTGAACAGCAAACCACTGTGGTGAATGATCGTCTAAGTACGTAGATCCCATGGCATCTGCTAATGAACAAAATCCAATATATTGCATGGTGGTAATCTTAGTTACCTACTTATGAAGGTCTATTACTGATACACCCTATGGTAAAGGGGAAATTTGAAAACATCAAACACACCCCATAAAATGATTGCGTAATATTGGTACTATCCTATGTGAGAGCAGACAAAATATCATACACAAAAAACATAACCAGTAACCATCATATCATCATGAATTTTGACCCTGATGACTGTGAGTGTTGATGAAAAAACCAGTGACGGTTACATGAACTCAGAACGCACCAGCACACCTCCTCATTCCAACCACCTGGGCCACAAATCTCCATGATAAAACGTGGTCAAAGCATGAAAATGGTCCATGGAATCAGCGAACTTTATTACAATATAATACATGATGGCAGCCGTAGGAAACCGAAGATACTTCTGAGGTTGACAGATGGGTTTGACAGATAATGGATAAGAAATGAAAGAAACGTGGGAGAAGTGGGGCATAGGAACTAATTCGGCTAGGTTCTCATCTTTTCACACCAACCATTCATGCTCAAAGCTCATATATGATTTTTGATAGATAGGTTTCAACGAAAATGGATGGAAAGGGAGTGTCGACAATCATATGGAACGTGGCAGAAGTGGACCAGAGGAACTAATTCGGTTAGGTTCTCATCTTGTCACTCCAACCATTCATGCTCAAAGCAAAAATATGGTCCATGGAATCAGCAAACGTATTACAACAGAATACATAATGGAAACCGTAGGAAGCCAAAGATACTTCTGAGGTTGACATGGGTTTGACGGAGAATGGATAAGAAATATAAGCAACTTAGCAGAAGTGGGCCATAGGAACTATTTCGGCTAGGTTCTCATCCTATCACTCCAACAATTCATGCTCAAAGCACATATATGGTCCATGAAATCAGCAAACGTATCACAATAGAATGTAGAATGGAAATGTTTGTTTAACGCGAACAACGGTCAAATCTTGGAGAACCTTATTGTAGGTATCTTAGGTCCCCAGGGAGTAACGGTCAAATCTTGCACGGACTAATCACTCGCGACTAAGTCGTGGAAACCCATTTCAATGAAAACGGAGTAAACAGAACGTTGTCTATATTTCCACGAAAGTAATGAGTACACAGTTTAATCGATTCCGACGGTTATGTCATCTGTTTCGAATAAAAGAGCATGAAAAGGATTTCAGGGACAACAAAGGTGATTCTGCCTTTGCAAGTCATCTGAATGAGTACTACCATAGCTTTATTTTTGATGTGACAAGCAGGCAGTGCGTAGAATTTCCTCACTTTTGCCCAAAAAGAAGTATGTTGGATGTGCTAGAACAATTCGAAATGTTTAAGGGTGATAGGTCAAGAAAATGTTTGGGTGAAGTTATTACTCAAAATATTTCACCATTAATGGGTTCATTTTTGCAATAAGTTCAGCTCCCCTTCTCCATAATGTTACTGTTTGTGCCCATTTCACTTTGGAAGCCTTATGTGGCATTGGTTGGTCCTCGCCGTCCCTTTCACTTCCCTGAGCCAATAGGATTCAATATCCTTTCACCTGGTCCTATATAAGATGTGCTATCTGTGATGTACTTATGTTTGTTACTGATGATGACATAACCGTCGAAATCGATTTAACTGTGTACTCATTATTTCCGCGGAAATATAGACAACGTTTCTATTCTACTCAGTTTTCATCGTCAAATCTTGGAGCACCTTATTGTAGGTATACATGGAAATTTGGAAGAAAAAAACCGCACCCAATAAAATTATTCAAGACATCAAATTGGAGCGTGTAATATGTTTATTTTTTGGAAACGTTTCGTCCCGCTATGGGGACTTGGATTGATTTTCTCCTATAGGGAAAGAGTTAAGTTTGTTAGTTAATATAGTGATAATACTCATAATTTATAATCAGTTTTATCTTTTGTCAGTCGTGTAACAGTTGCATTATTTACCTTTTGTATGTTATCATTGAAAATCTAGAAGGGAGTAGAGAGTTTTTTTGTAACATAATTCATGAGAAAGTAAACGGGAAACTACTAGTCATTATCGTTGCTGCTGTCACTCAACTCTTCCCCTAGCCCTGTTGTTGTCAGTCACAGGTGTGTTTCTCATTATTCTACAATTGGTTGGTTGTTCTTATATTATGTTTAATTAGTACTAAATATAGGTTAATTATTGTAAAGTTAAAATATAAAATTATTGCGCTGAGTTGGTATTGTAGGCCATACAAGTAGATGAATATTTCTTGACCAGAAAACCGAATTCATAACTTTAAGTCATCGTGAATTTCGATCCTGTTTACTGCGACTGTTGATGAAGGAACAGGAGAAGGTTATTGTTGCTCAGCCCAACGAATGGGACAGGAAAACGGTTTGAACCTCCCATTTCGAAATGGAGCCGGGACGGAGGGACCCCATCGAGGAATTGCCAGGGAACCCGTAGTTAAAGGGAGGCAACCCCCCTCTTGGTCATCGTTTTAACCGAAACCGCTGATTCTCCTCTGGATGGCAGATAGGTTTGAGCGAGGACGGATGGAGCGGGAGAGTAGTTAATTAAAAGGGGCGAGGCAGAAGTGGAGAAGAGGACAAAAGACAACCCACCTCAGTTCGGAGCAACAGCGCCCGTTTTCTCCCCACTCAACCACCTGTCCACCCCTTCGCGTCATCCTGGCATCCTCTCGCCCTCCCTTATGGACCACTCCAAAACCGCCTGCACTGCCAGTTAAAAAGCGACGGATGATGAGCGAAATATTTTGCACAGCCAGCAAACTTGTACAACATTTCTGCTGTCTCTGGCAAGTCGCCGAAATCACCGTGTCTGTTATGTTATCAGAACTGCAAGACTTGCTACACGATCGGTTGACGAAAATCTAGCTCAATATACCCTTTTCCTTGAACTGATATTGATCGGTGATACTTGGAGTCAGCCGTCAGATAAGCACGGTCTTGTCCGATTTCATCTAAACATAAACATTTAAAGCCACGTCCAGCCAGAAAAAACATCAACTCCGATCAACGGAACCAAGATCAACGTGAACGACAGATTGATCTAAGTTTGAAAAAGTTTGGGTTTCACCAAATCGGAACGTTTTCGCCTGAGCGAGATCAACATAGTCCACTGCTGAACAGATCGCGAGGTTTTTAAAAATGTTTTTCGTCATACTCACTTTATCATTCATCGGTTGTTCGTTTTTGTCGACGGTTCATCGTTTGTTCGTTCTGGTGTTACTAACGTTTTTGTTCATTTCTGGGGTTCAATTGTATAAAAAAGATATATTACCTATCTGTCGAATCCATATTGCACTCATTCCGTAAATGGTTCGAGTCAGTCTCTGGTCAACCCAACGAAATGCATAACTACGCACACGGGAAAATGATTAAGATGCCTAATAAGAACATAGCCTAACTAGTAGTGGAGCTGATTTCTGCCCCCTTTGAAACGGATTGTGTAGTACGAATACGGTTGGGTAGAGGCACCGGTTGTTGACACTAGCTCTTTAAATATTAAAACATAAGAGTCTTAGAAGCACCGGTTGTTGACACTAGCTCTTTAAATATTAAAACATAAGGTGGAGCCACCACTCCATGTGTTGTCTGCATTGGAAGTTCCCAAATAAGTTTCACATTTTTTCTTTGGTCAGCCAAGTATAAATTATTCAGTAATAGAATATTACCTTCCTAATCGCATGTTCAATTAGATTAATGAAAATTCTCATCCATCGCACTTATCTTCTGTTGTATAAACATGATTTCACCTACTTCGAGGAGGCAACTTTGTAAGTAGGTACAGTAGGTGTATTCCCACAATAATGTTTATGCTTTTTATTTTCAACTAGCGGGAGTAACTACTTTTCCAATAACTTTCAATAGGCATGTGACCCTGAAGAGCTTTCTATAAATCCATTCCATAGTTCTCCGACCTCTATATATATTGCGTTGGGAGAAGAATTCCTAAATGACTATCAAGATTTTCCTGTTCCTCTTCAAAAATTTGGCAACAACAACATCAAGAGCCAGTGGCATATTATTAATATTATTAAAAAAAGATGTTTCAGCGCGATGAGCTAAAACGAAAATCTGAAAATCAACAACCATTGAGTTCATTCCCGAAAATCGCTAAGATCGGGCGGTCAAAACTGAACGCAAGTTGACCACAGTAAAATTCACAGTGAAATCAATTTGGTGGACAAGCACTGCTCAAACAGTTGAACCGCGATTTGAACTCGGATCAACGTAAGTGGAACTTAATGTAGTCAGTTGTTTTCGATTCAGTTATTGAGCCACCCGCCTCTTTCCTTAAGTAAATCAGTAACTGATCATAACGACTAACGTACACGCCGGCAATGTTCGACCAAAAATAGTTGAAGATCGGAGGACTATGATGGTGACATAACAGGCATACTTGAATTGGTTAATGTTTTCATTCATTTCGGTTCCTAGTGGAATATAATTCATTTATTTGTTCAATCGCGAAATTTTCCATCAAATAGGCACTAACTAATACTAGTATTGGGTGGAACACTGTATGTACCAGGGTATGCACTTTCAATAATTAAAAAAGCACATAAATACTGAGCGTTACGACAAAGTAAATAAAATTTAAGCAACAAAACATTCGTTCTACGATAAAATTATGAGTAAAATATGACGAGGCCTTTGAAATTTTAGGGTTTAAGAATTTCTTAAAACCTTTGCAGACAAGTTTGTGGTAGTGATCAGCATTGCGAAGACGATGATTGAAGTTCAACCATTCGTGAGGCCCCGAGGAGCTCAAATTTCAGAAGTTTTTCATTTTATTGAAAGGTAATTTTAATTTAAAGTCTACTTGGAAACCGCATTAACTGAGTAATGCAGTTAGCGAGATTCCTCGTAATTTCATGTTTGAATGAAAATTAAAAGAGATAATTCGTAACTTGTATTTCACAAATGGTTTCAGAAATTATAGCTGTCTCGAAAGAGACATTTCATGAATCGGAATACCGAAGTAATGTAATTCGCATTGAAAGGCCGTAACGAATAATTCATCGAGCTCGGTGAAAAAAATAAATAAATAAAAAGGGGAAGAATTGTAGAATGGAATGAGTGAGGTCCATTAAGTGGCGCAGTGTGAGGCAGAAGCGGGTGCACCCACTTGGCACAGCGAGGAATATCAGGGAAAGGAATGGACGAGAGAGAAAGACAAAGAGAGCTCGTCTTATTCTCCCTAGAGATCCCAACCCTTTCTCTTCCTCTTTCTTACCTTTTTTTTCCTCGTCTTTGCAGTAAAGGGGCGGAATAAATGCGAGAATTATGCAGCCAAGAGCATCTATAGGTCCGTTGCTTCTGTTACAAAACGTCTCCCACTTAAAACACTCGAAGTTTCTCGATGAAACCACCTGGCGCCGCTTATACCGATTCTATTTCCACTTCAACGGAACACCGGTAGAAGGAATTACTCGGCAAATTACATCTGGTTTTACCATTCGTAACACAAGTAAGCTTCATATTTAAGAGCAGAAATTGATGAATTGGAAGGCAGAAAAAAGTGTGTCAAGTTGGGTGTGGCACGTTATCCGTATACGTCACATGAATAGTGACTAACAGACCGTCAGAATCATTATGTTTATGTTTGCGCATGCGCCGAGTGAAATGATACTTTAAATGGGAGCCATGAAACGGTAAGGGTTAATCTACAGATTAACTAACTTATTCGCTTTTTCTTAACACAGTTCCTCTTAGGACAAGACTATTTTACTCCTACCTTCACAGAAAGGGGAAAGGAGACGATCCAACTTATCCGAACTGTAGTGGAGGAGATGACGATGTGTTCCACACACTCTTCGTGTGTAAGCAGTGGGGAACACAAAGAAGATGGCTGCAGGATGACCTGGAAATGTCATCTCAGGAAATGACACGGGAAAATTTAGTTGCTAAAATGCTTGAGAGAGAGGAGAATTGGACCTTTGTAGTTGTCTATGTCGAAGGCGTCCTGCAGAGAAATATCACCCAAGAACTGAAGGGACAGAGGAGGCTATGGACCGAGAGGATCAAATACATCCCAAGGATTTGGTCTGAAGTGGTGTGTTGAACAGTTCCAGGCCGAGTTCCAACGTGGAAAAGGGAAGGTGAGATTTTAGTAGGTTTGAATCCTACATGACCCGAAGAGCGGTCCCTTCTGGGTATCTTAAAAGAACCGATTTCCACCTTAGGATCTTGAAAATTTCCTCTGGAAAAGTCGGGCCTTGGAAAATAGACTTGGAGCGAGGATTTGAGGGTACATTCACGTATCATAAAATAAACCCCACCTATTAAATAATGTAAAACACCATAGTAGTATAGAATGTACCTACTAATGGAAAGAAAATACATTGCCAAGGAGATGGCACAGCAGCTTCCTCGTTACATACTTTATCAAATAAGGTAAATTGAATCAAAATTAAATAGTAAAATTTGTACTATTTCAAGAATTTTACGTTAGCGCATGCGCAGAGCGTACCTCTCATTATATTGTGATGAAATTCTTATGGCACTTTAAATCAAAATGTAATGAATGCAACAAGGAATTTCAATTTTCGTCCGAAGTTGTCGCGGACGTTAGCCGTCCTCTAGAGAGGACGGAACTGTTTCTGAATTTCGCTCGTGGCTTTCCACGTTAGCGATTTGGATTCACGTGATATCGAGATGCCGGTGATTAACGTATACTTGAGATGCCCCTAATCATTGGTGCCTGCCGGAATCGAACCGGGCTAATCCTCACTGAAAGTAAACAGCCAAAGGCCTTATCCACATAGTCCCTCAAAATATGAGCTAATTTCATTCAAAATTGTGGAATTTGTTGCTGTAACAACCGAAATGAGGACAGACAGACAGACCGAAAGACACGGAACCAAATTTGTTCAGTAGGCTATGAAACGCAAAATGCGAGTGGAAATTTTGAATTCGGACAAAAAAAATGTTTTGGCTCCCAAAGTGAACACAAGGCTTCCGCTGCTTCGCAGACTCGGAAGCAAAATATCAGCCAGTTTGTGTGAGGCACTTAGCTCTCTCGTCTACGTAACGTGAATGCCGAGATCATTAAAATGTTTGAAATAATAACGAAAAATATAGAATAGAAGCGTATTACAAGAAATAATGATGACATGTTGCAGCAGACATCAACGCCTTCAAGGGGGCAACAAGTATTGCGGGTTGGTCACGCTAATTCTGTAGCGGATAGAATAATGATACACCGTTTTTTCCGAATGCATTAGAAATTTGAGGGCGATAACCACAGCCTGAAAAAACTATTTTAGATTTTCGCATGCGCAGAGTCAAGTGTTGATTTCTGGGCAATGAAATTGATGAGAGGCCACTTGCAGCCTAACGCGAACATTCCTGACATTTTCATCAAGATGGGAAGAAAACTGTAAAAATTATGAGTGTTACCAGGATCTGTGGACAACCGGATACACACACTGACAGAGAGTCTTAAACACAAAAAGCAAGAAGAAAATTTGTAGAATATAAAGTGCAAGTTTGCAGAATCGAAAGTGAAGACAAAGCTTACGCTGCCTGATGGTAGACTCGGAAGAAAAACACACTCAAATAATCCAAACAATTATGATTACAAGAAAGCTGAATTTAATTATCTGCCAGCCCTTATCACCATTTACAAGTCATTGGTATTGCCTATTTTAGAGTACGCCTTTGTAGTGTGGAGCCCGTTTTACCAGTGTCACATCCGACAAACCGAGAGGTTCCACCGAAAGTTTCTTCGACATACGGCATAGAAGCTACATATAACCCAGGGGGGATTGGATTGTGATGTCTTGAGCACTGCTCAATGAGCAGGGATTTGGCCGACCTTAAGTTTCTTCTCCGATTGATCCGGGGAGATGTAGATTCAACGGCACTCCTTGGCGAGCTTAATTTCCTTGTCCCTCGATCTGGTTCCCGATCAGAGAGCCTCTTTTGGATTCCCTTTTCAACCACCAACTATCTCCAGCATCGTCCACTCTCCAGGATCCCCCCGCTAATTCAATCAACTAATGAACGAGAGCCGTGAAGCCGATACCTTCTGCCAATCGGAATTAGTCTTTATCAATAAAGTGAAGAGCCTAATTTAAGTTACTTAATTTTTTCTGATAACCATGTTCAGTGATATTATTGAATTAAACAAAAAAATATGATGTTAATGTATCTAATTATATTGTATTGGGCTTGCCCGTATTATAGATAAATAAATAAATAAACTTCGGGTTCAGTGCGAGGGATAAGGGATTCAGGGCAGTCTTGCAGCGTATGTGGTCGTAAGCACGTTATCTAGCAAATAACAAGAATGTGATGGAATGGACTATTCTACCTTTTCAAGGGCTGAGGGGATATGTCTACAATACCCAGAGGATACTCCTGAACCGTAAAAAACTTCAGGTTTATGCTCAGACAAAGTTTCGAGGAACGGGAAAAGGGAAATATCAATATTCGTCACAGTCAAACTCAAATTGGCAGCCGTAACGTTTTATTTCTGAATTAATCACGCGTCATTCATTTCTGGAGAATTTCACAAAGCTTTGACACTGAAAAGCCACTCCGAGATATCGCCGGTGGAAATAAGAAACCCACATCGGAGAGATATCACCTCCTTCGCCAAATCTTTGGCCAACATGACAAAACGGTGGGACATCTCCTTTTCCATCTCAAACATCTCTCCTTTATCTGGGAGACCTTCCCCCGATATAAATCTCCCCGGAGCCAACACTACTGGTGGATTGGCGATGGTGGACGTGGGGAGGGGGGTGTTATCATGAATAATGCAAAAGGATCCGCCTTGAACCATCTTGACTTAGCTGAGCTCTGAGAAGGGAAAGGAGAATCAGCAGTGAATGCCGTGCGGTGTTGGCATGAATTCAACGGAAGGCGAAAGACGAAAAATATCACGATATGTTCTAATTTTTATGTGTTACGAAGCGGTTCTTGTTGTGCCCAACCAACGAGCTTTATTGTTTTAATATTAGACAGTAAACCGTGTTGCGTTTGATTAGGGGAATAGGCTTCGACGTAGCAAATGTTGAATTCAACGTCTCAACAACCGATTGCGACTTAGGAGATGTTGATTCGAACTTGTGTGACGTTGAACGTCACTTGAAATTGTGAATTCTACTTGGGAAATATCTAGTTTGACTAGGTAAATGTAGGTTTAACTTGTGTAATGTTGAACTTGACTTGAAATAAGTTGAGTTTGAGAAACGAAACGTTGTATTTGACTAGAGAAATTATTAATTTGACTTGGAAAACGTTTAATTTGACCTGGCGAATGATCAATTTTAGTCGGAAAATGTCGAAGTAGAGTAGGAAAAAGTTGATAGGTGATCTAGGGTGGTGCTCGAGGAATCAATCAGGTCAGATACGGATGGTTCCAATAGTAACACCAGATATAACTGTTTTTCGAGGAGAACCTACCTGGGGTACATAGGTTCCCCCGGGCGTCAAAGTTAGAGGGGCTCCAAATACGCAAAAAAAGTGACAGTTTACCAACTTCTTTTAGTCAAAGAGTTTATAAATTTTGAATAAATCAAATTAATTATATTTATATTATGGTTCATTGGTATATTAAGATGGTGTGTGCAATGCGACATCGGGCCTATGGTGGAGGGGAGGCGCCAATTTTATTTCTTGCCCCGGGTGATATACGTCCTGGTTACGTCCCTGGGTGCGTCCAACCTACGACTCTATCAGAAAGGAATATAGTAATTTGGTCGAAAGATTGAACAACCATTGTTTGTGCCTGGATATCGAAAGAATATATAATTCTTCATTCAATAATTGGTTCAGGGAGATTGTGGACTTTGGCGGAAGACAGCAATATCTGGGCTTGATTACCTACATCAATGTTGAAAGGCTATTTGCCCAACTTCGGATGTCGTCGAGCGGTACAATAAAATTTTACCACAAAACAAGTGGGTGTGGCACATAGCTTCCACGTATCCATAACATGACGTATAGATCATTGAAAATTATTATTGACTAAAGAACTGCGTTCAATTAGGCGAAGTAAATATTGAATTAGGGTAAATTTATTGTTATGCTGGAGCATAACCTGAGAAAATAAAGGTCGGCATGTTCAACTATTGAACAAACTATAAAATATACCTAATAAGTCCGAACAATCCCTGAAAAGTTCATCGAAATCGGTCAAGAACTCCCGGAGTTATGCTTGTGGCAAGGATTTCACGTTTGCGCATGCGCAGAGGCTACTATTGATCCGGGGGTCATGAAACTCATAGGGGACCATCTACACATCAAACCGAACAATCCCTGAAAATTTCATCGAAATTGGTCATGAACTCCCAGAGTTATGCGCTTAACAAGGATTTCACGTTTGCGCATGCGCAGAGGCTCCTACTGATCCGGGGGTCATGAAACTCATAGGGGACTATCTACACATCAAACCAAACAATCCCTGAAAATTTCATCGAAATTGGTCAAGAACTCCCAGAGTTATGCTTGTAACAAGGATTTCACGTTTGCGCATGCGCAGAGGCTACTATTGAACCGGGGGTCATGAAACTCATAGGGGACCATCTACACATCAAACCGAATAAACCCTGGAAATTTCATCGAAATTGGTCAAGAACTCTCCGAGTTATGCGCGTAACAAGGATTTCACGTTCGCGCATGCGCAGAGGCTACTATTGATCCGGGGGTCATGAAACCTATAGGGGACCATTTACACCCTAACCCGCACGATCCCTGAAAATTTCATCAAAATCGGACTATAACTTCGTGTAGTTTTGCCCGTAACAAGGATTTGCTGACAGACAGACAGACACACAGACAGACACGGAACCAAAATTGTTCAGAAAGGTCTAAAACGCAAAATGCGAGTGGAATTTTTGATTTTGGAGACAAAAAAATTTTCACATTCCGAAAGTGAAAACAATGCTTCCGCTACTTTAGTAGACTCGGAAGCAAAAATACTCTAGTTAAAATATATACGTATAATCAGCGAACTATTTTCGATATATTGGCTGTTTCGAAGTGTTGTGTTTGTTCAACTAAGGATAATCGTTAAGCCCATGGCTATTGTAGGTAACGATCACGCTAGTGAACTTATACGTGCATAATACATATTTAAGAACGTGTTTGCACATTGTGGGAATAGACAAGTTGGAATATATTCGTATAATCAGGGAACTATTTTCGATAAGCTGCCTGTTCCGAAGTGTTATGAGTGTGTGTTCAACTACGGATAATCGTTAAACTCATAGGTAGTCTAAGCTACAATCACACTATCGAATTATTTCGTGCACAATAAAACTTTAAGAACGAAGATGGTTCGAGAGAAAATAGGAGTACTATCAGAGTAAAGAAAAACCTTTGGTTTTTTTCCACGAATTCGGTCTGAGAAAAGTCTGAAACGGATTTGTATCATGTTATTCATTCCTTTTGGGATTAGCTGGTACTAAAACCTCTACTAGACCAATTATAATCTATTACCTATCCTTCTATTGATCAATCATTGCATGGGACTTCCTAAACATGCTTCACCTACCTAATCTCAGCGTAGGTATATGATTTTTGATTAGAGATTTTGTAGGAAAATACTTGGTACTCACCAATCCATGAAGATTCACGTTCCGAATAGATGGAAGATAAAGACGGAAGGCTTTTTTCGCGAACACGACACGGAGTAGACTGCCGGAGACGCGCGCCCGAACACAGACAGGAGAGAACTGGTCGAGACCGGCCGCTCTCCTATACGAGGCGGCCGGCGGAGAGATACTAGGGTGTGGCCGCGGCGCCCGAAAACTTCGTGTTTTCGAAGCCCAAGTTTTTAGGAGCCCAAAAACTTCGAAAACACTTACTTTTTGGCGCAACTTCACAAAAGACCCTTTGAAATAAACTTGAAAACAGAGTACCATGTCTTAATCATCAAAAATATAGGAACTACTTTTCTAATAGTAATAATTCCCTAGAAAAATAGCTTAAAGGTGGATTCACACTCGTGGTAGCGGGAACGTCAGACCACAGTCAGGTCAGAGTCACGTCAAGGTCAGATCACGTCAGGGCAGGCCCATTCAGCTATTCCGCGCTGCAGCTGAACTGGCACGATCCGAGGTGATAAAAAATTGGTATACAATCGCCAGAATTGGTATAAAATCCACCCGGCATACTTCATTAAGAGTTCTGTATTAAGAAAGTATTAAGTATTAAGAAAAAAGGACCTACCAATGTGAAGTTAGTGTAATGTTTTTAAGTAACACGCACCATTACCTATTATTAATAACCAAAAATGTTATTATGTATTATTTTAGACCTACTTACTACTTCAAAAAATAAAACTGAAATACTGCAATACTTGCTACTTCTATTATTGAATACCTACCCACTTAGGTAGGTATTCAACCTACTTTTGACACAACTACTTATACTTTTGAAATACAGTACATATTTATACCTACTGATAGGTAGGTTTATTATCAATGTAAGTGGATAAAAAAATATATTACAACCTTCCTTGAATTATTTGAGTGTTTGCCGTATTTGCTGCTATTCCCTTGTACATTGTACTTCCGAGTACAATGGATAGGAAAAATCGTACAGAAATCGTTGTTCCCTCTCGATCAACGTAGGTACTCGATCAACCTTTCGTCATATATTAGAAAAGACTGAAAAAGAACTAATTGCGAAACGAAATCAGAAACTAAAATTTGCTGCAAATGTTTTAATGATACCATCAAAAGAAAGTGCTGAAGCTCGTGGTGTCAGTTTGTGTGAACGATGTCCATCAGAAATCCCGCCAAGTGCGCAGAACGATACTGCGAAACCCTAAAAAAGTTGAGGAGGGCAATTCAAAACAAACGGAGAGGAATGCTTGGTGCACGACAACGACCGCGGCACACGGTGAATGCCACCAAAACGCTTTGGGACTCATTCTGTTGGGGCATTTTGAACTACCCTGCATACTCCCCTCAACTAGGCCCCTTCAGACTTTCATCTGTTCACCTCTCTAAAGACCCACATGGGCGGAAAAAGATTTTCAACCGATGAGGAAGTTGAAGAAGAGGTCCTAAATTGGCAGAAGGGGTTGGCGGGAGATTTTTTCGAAGAGGGCATTAAAAAGCTAGTGCCCAGGCTCAAAACTTGCATAGAACGGGAAGGCGATTATGTGGAAAAATAACTTACATAATAGCAAACATAACCCTGTAAATTTTTTTTCAAATATACTTTTTTTTACTGAAAAATCCAGTGTTTTTACTCTCTGGACGTGCCTCGTATAAGAAGTTCGACTACAATATTTTTGATTTTGACTTGTGACAGAAGGGAAATGTAGATTTTGACGTTAGGAATCATCAATTTCACCTGGAAAATATTTAATTTTGACTTGAAAAATGATGATATCAACTTGCAGGCTTGACTAGTCAAATTTATAGTTTGAGTTGAGGAATGTTGTATTTGTCTTGAGAATTACGTACTTAATTATGAGTTGAGAAATAATGAACTTCACTTGGGAAATGCTGTTTGGCTTTGTGAAATGGTAAATTTAGACTTGTATAATGTTGAACGTGACTTGAGAAACTATGAATGTGACTTGGGACAAGTTGTTTGAATTAGGAAATGTTGAGTTTGAGTATTGAAATATTGATTTTGACTTTTGTAATTTTGAAATGTGGAACATTGAATTTGACTTGAGTTTTTCAAAGAGATTTCAACCCATTAATTTAAAAACTATGTAGTTTAAACCAGCGTGGGCTACTGATAGAATTCAGTTCATGTGGGAGGACTTTTTCCATTTTGTGGTTCAGCCAACTCTTCTTTAGTTACTGCTTCCTTACTTCTTACACCCCGCACAGTAGACTCATCCCGAATTCTCGGCCTTCAGAAGCCACACTATATCCAGTTTTACGTATATCGAATAACTTAATTTTATCTGCGAAGGGTAGCAAGGGACGTTTTGGTTCACAGGAGTGTCAGCTTCATCTACAGCTTTGCGCTTGTTCGGATTAGAATATTGATTGTGGTTAGACATCGCGAAATGCTGACAGGTGCATCGGACGTTCGATGAGAACGCTAATCAGGCTGATTCAATCTTTCGAAGCTGCAAAACAAAAACACGCTCTCTCAACCCCGCGGATACGAAGTTGAAGGGCTCGGTTAACTCGGGAGGGGTTGCCGAATACGAAATCCGTGGAAACCGAGGGATTACAGTAGGGAAGGCCGATAGTCGATAGGACTATCGATATGTCGGCTGACTATCGATGTTTGGAAATAAGAAATAACTCTGCCCGCTTCCCTTGAAATTTAAAGCTTCACTCGAAGGAAAGTTAACTCATTCTAAGAATTGAAAGGCATCTACAATAGATCTATGGTTCCTCCTATTCACCACTCGAATTCATTGAATGGGAACAACAGTGGATAGGTCTAGAAAATCTCAGGGGGGGTTCAAAACCTGGATTTTAATAAAGATTTAACGAAAGGTACAAGAAGGTACAGAACGCGAGCGTAGGAAAAAAGATAATGGCGATCCGCCGGTCGTGAAGCCACCATCTTCCCAAGGGAAAAGCTGATGAGCCGGTGCCGCGGCAAACATGTGGCTACAGGATCTTGTAATAATAAAACATGATCGTTAAAAAAAATCTTATTTGCCAATAAACATGGTATTTGCTACTACGTATGTCTCATTGCCTTTTAAACCTCTCAAGTTTCCATTCAAATGATCACATATCTATTCCATTTCCAACTAATTAAAATGTAAAAACTTTTGAATTTCTCCGTATTAAAAGAAAGGACATTTTTCCATATTTCATTTTTTTCTACTCGAAAATATTTATGATTTATCTAACTCATGTATACCTTAGGAACTTACTCAATATTAGATTAAAGTAAATTGTTATCAATTTGACCCTAAACAATTATTATTATTGAGCTGAGTTAATGTAGGTACTGGAGGGTGGACCCCATCCCCATTGAACGTGCAAATAGAAGCACGTTGGAAGACGGCTGATGTATTTGCCGACAATGGGGATAGGGTCCAGGCATTCCTTTAGTATTCCGTACTATCGATACTATCGATAGTGTCTCACTATCTATCAATCGGCCTTCCCTAGATTACAGTACACTGAGAAATCTCGCTCATCCCTGATCGATGATAAATTTTGAAATGAAGGTCCTTTGAGAAGTATCGACGTCAATTACAAGTACAAGAATGTGCTTGGTAGAGTATAAATCCTGCAAAAAACCTCAATTCGATTAACTTCTAAATCTCACTATCCTGCCCATACAGGGCCTATCTTTCAAAAATTATTCATCCTACCGTTTGGTCTCCTGTTTAAAATAAGATCAGTAACCACTTTTTTTTTAAAAAAATTACCAGCCCATAGTTCCGAAACATGATGTTTTTACTCGTATTTCTCAAACCAGCATCGATTCCGAGGTACCTGGCTCAAAACCTCTTTATTTATCAATCGATAAATTTAATTAATACTTTTTCCTCTGATTTACGAGCTAAACTGTTAAGATCTTTCTAATAATAATAGTTTTAACAAATTACACAGGTCGGCAACCAAAAAACTGCATACGATTTTTTTACTGTTTTCCACGGATTTTTGCATGCTAAAACCGAAAAAAGTAGTCAAAAAATTCCATCTCGTCTAGTTTCCTCGCAAAACTGGTTTTTTGAATACCACATACGGTGTTATTCAGCGTTAAACCTCAATTTGGTAGTTGCTTCCAAGTTGTCAATTTTATGAATTTCATGAACTTTTCCACTCTCATATTTAGTCATGTCACTTCCAGGATTGATACGAAATGAAAGAGAGGGGATATGCTAGCTGACTATTGTTGGATGCTCAAGAGGGATACGGACAATGCTGGAGCACGAAAACGTGTGCGACGAAGTATCAAAGAAAAAAAAGGTTCCACAAGCAAACTGAATGAAGTTTTTGAGCATTTTGTACTGAATAGTAAACAAATACTTTCTTTTATTTTGAGTTTATAGACAATGGTTTTTCTACGTTTTCCTGTTTTTTGTGTCCCCCTCTCCCCTAATTAGCACAAAAACTGTACGTGATGGAGGAAAATAGCGGCCATTTTTGGATTCAGCACACCAAAAAACATAAAATTTAGCTAAAATATTCCATGCAGCTGATCAAAAAAATTTTTTTGCAGACCTGTGTTATTAAAGGATTATTATAATGAACTCAATACATAACAAAATAGCATCATTTACAGTTGTTTTTCTTTCTTTCTTTTTTTTAAATTGTATTGCATAATTTTCTTCAATTCTGTTATCAGTCATATCGATTTCTGCAGGAGGGACTGATTCTTCCTCTACCGCGGGCAGTAGCCCTGATTGGAAAATAATTTTCCACCGTATGTCACGGTTAAGTCTAACTTTAAGTGGTGTCAACATGATTTCTATTGTATTGATCCCTATCGATGCATTTTGTTTACTAAAAATAGATAACTTAAAACGAAAATTGAAAAATTAAATAGTGTTCACACTAAGTAACAAGTGGTAATAAAAATATACCGGTGATCAGAAATAATACAACGGTGTATTACGATTCGCAGTGTTTTATTTTGAAGAATTTATACTTGTGTTTCGTGTTATGGACGAATACAAGGCCGTATGGGATGCGACTGAATCGTACTTCTCTTATAAGATTCTTTTCGGTAGTAAAACTCCACGAGATGCGGGTAGCGAATATCGAACCGGCCTCTCTCGCCGGGCGGCGTCAGGTTTAAAACGTTTAGCGGCAACGACTGGAAGGGGGATCCGCAGTACCCGTGTTAATTATGGTAGTTTAGTTAACTAAATTAATACCCCCTAACCAGTAAAGTTTGTCGGGCGAAGTAGAGACAAATACGGGAAGGTGGGAGGGAGAGGTAGGAAATTAACTTCTGCAATGTGCGTGAGGCTATTAGAGCCTCCGCTTTATGAGGTTGTAAGGAGTTAAATCAAATCTGATTCATCGGCGAAGTCGGGGATCATTGTGATTCGAGAGGGTGATCCGCGGTGAATCTGGATAGATACTGTTGGCTACTGTAAGGATGCGTTTAGAGGCCATTTCACATGAACTTGGAAACTCCCTTAGTTAGGAGTAACGAACACCCTTCCGGGTTCTGACCTAATTTACGTTAAGAGCGAATGAAGTTAAGAGCCAACTTGCAAAAAATAATGATACTATTGCATAGTGGTGTCCAGCTAATGTGAAGATGCTTTGTGCCCTGATGTTGAATACAGATAAAGTACAAGCCCTGGAAATTGCTCCCAATCACCGCAATTGTATTTTTTTCAGATTTAATGACGAACTACCGTCTTTTATGGCAGCTCCACGTGGAGGCACTTTTCCAAAACTCAGCTCACCGACTGTTTTTTCAGAAAGCTATTTATTGACAAAAATATCGTTAATATAACAACAGAGCTGAAGACCACCACCTCTGTGTGTGGCGGCTAGTTGGAACAAAACCATTGGATCCTTTGATTTCACTTGATTTTGGGTTTGTGAGCTCTGAATATTAAAGATCACGGTTTACGGCTGAACCAGCGTAATGTATTGGGGTAAAATTAAGTGAAAGGTCAGGCATATCGCAGAACTTTCTAGTGACCCTTCCGGGCGTTAAAAGAGTATAATTTCCCTTGTAAATCCGAAACTCGTTTAGAAGCTTGTACATCACTACCGCCGACTAAAATTCTTTCCAAATTATGCAAATTCCCTCAGACGATGGGAAATAACGAGGAAAAAAACCTCTTCTGACTTGCCGAAAGCTCTTTTTGGCTGCGAAGTAATCCGCTTATCCCAATATTATTATTTCATTTTCATGAAACAAAAGCTGCGTGGGAGCCAAGTCGGTTCGTTATGCATTAGGAATTGATTCAAGTTGAAGTTGCTGATTACTTTCCTTATTGCCGGAATGGTCAAGGGAAGATTGTATGCCATAGACTGCAAACATACTTCCGGGATTGTTACATACACCACTATGGCATAATTGTTTGCTTTTCAGGAAGAATCAGTATGTCGCTTGGTCAAGACAAAACGTTTAACCGTTATAACTGATACGTCAGATCCTTCTCGACGAAAAAATTCGATACGGTATCAAACGAAATCCCCTTAAATTGGTAATACCTTCTAGGAAACTCTGAAAAACTTATGACGTGAATTTGTGACAGACACCGTGGGGAGCCGGGGGAATTCAATGTTATTCGATTCTAGACATTCAGGTCAAACATTCTTGGAAACGTGCAAAATGAGCTTTGTAAGTCCCATGCAAACCGAGGCCACCCGACTCTAACCACACGTTTTTGCAGATTGGAAAATTTCCCCGGACGACAAGGATTTCCTCATGATATTATGCAATAGAACATCCTGCAATTAAGAAACTTATGTGTGGAATTTCAGTATTGTTGAAAATAAATTGATATTTGAATTTGACATTAAAGAAAGAACAATTATCACTCATTAACAATTTCTCACTATTGGCTCCTCTCACGTTCCAAAAACTCGTATTGTTCATCCTAAAGGTCTTCTTGCGAAATTTCAAGATCGAATTTATTATTTTTTCAAAATTTTTTCATAATTAAAAAGTGTTAGGGTAATGAATTTGTGGGCAGTTCAACTCCGTATTAAAACTCTCTAAACAATGCGTTCCAAATATTCATCGCTATATTAGCAATGTTTCTAGAGGAATCCGGCCAAGCATTCCGTGCCGGTCCTCCTCCATCGGTTCATCCAAGAGTATCCGCCCTTCAAGTTATCAATCGATACGCCCCGCCAACCCCTTCCGCGTATTCCACTTCCTTCTCTTACCCTTGTAACCCACCTTTACGTCTTTTCTCGTCTGAATACCTCCCTTTTTCCCTCCCCCACGCCATTCAATCCTCAGCATAATAAAAGAAAAGATGGATATCGTATCGGAGAAGGGAAAAAAAACCCTCAACTGAAACAATAGAAACACCCGCCTCGATCCTTTAATTTTCCGCCTGTTTCTCAGATGAACGCTACAGAAGAGACGAGCTCGAATGAAATCCAAATTAAAAACATTCCTTTGTGGTTTTTAAGGTCTTAGCATTCGCTAAGAACTTGGATCAATCGATTCATCTTGAAACGAATGAAGCATTTCTGGAGGACAAAGAATCAGGGTTTACTTTAACGAACGGTGATATCAAAAGGAGTAAAGAAAACATAAGAAAATTCCCCTTTTTCCAATTAACATTGGGAATATTTGAGTTTTGTCCTAAAACATCGCATTCAGATAAACCATTGCAAACGTCCGTTATTTATGCTACGTGAAATTGCACTTTTTGGACATAGGTGACATTGACGGATCGTAAGAAGTCCAGTTCGAAAGCAACATTCGATCAATCATGCAGCATGACCTTATGAACGAATTTACTTAATTAAACGGTGTTTAAGAATTCATGTTTTGCTACCTGTACACTAAAAACCAACCTAATCACTATCACATTTTAGACAGTGATGTGGTATTCAACCTAACTTGAAGCTTTTAAACCACCAATTTTTATAGTTTTTGTCGATTTCTCAACTTTTTAATACATTTTTCACTCCAATTTAAGGGACAAACATCTGAATGTTACTTTTCACAAAAGACTAAACAAACAGGTAAGAAAAAATTGAAAAATTCAAAAAAGAAAGATATTAATAATGACTAATTTTAGGGAAAAGTTCTTACGTATTACACCGTCCTACGCAATATTACAAAATTCGCGCAGGTTTGTCCCCCAGAAATTAGTACTTTGAAATTGTTCGTCCTCTTATAAAAGAAAATATATCCAGAAAAATGTAATTTCAACAAGGTCGAACAAAACAAAGTCTTGAACAGAAACTGATTTAATCTTGTATGATATAGATCAACATCCTTTGCAGTAATAAAAAAGGAGTAAGATAGAACGTTGTCTATATTTCCGTTTTAAAAATGTTTAATTGATGTCATTCCTCAAAATTTTTCACCATTATTGGGTTCCTTTTGGAAAAGTTTGGCTTACGTATTATACTGTTTGTCCGACTTTGTAATGATCACGGTTTCCCGCAGGTTTGTCCTGAGCCAAAATTAATCTTTTTTGATCCTATATAAGATATGCTTTCTGTGATGTACCTTCAGTTCGTGTTTGTTACTGATGATTACTTAACCGTCGAAATCGATTTAACTGTGTAACTCTTTACTTTCGTGGAAGTATACACAACGTTCTATCTTACTCCGTTTTTATTGAAATGGGTTTCACACATTCGTCGCGAGTGACTTAGTGCGTACCTTTGCAGTACTTACGCTGCATTTTAAACTAACTAAAACCCAATAACATGTCAACCCACGACATCTCGACGACTAGGCTCTTTCCGCATAATTTTAATTAACGTGAATTTGATCATTTTTCATTACATTGAATGCCACTGTTTGTTTGATATCGTAGTCAGGCGGTCGTTAGGAAGGGCGCGCTGAGTGTACCCATACTCATTTCAAAGTGGGATTAGAGGGCTTGCCTGAGGGACCGGACTTTAATTGAGGTCGGCCCTCAGATTCGTGTGTATAAAGGATTATACGCTCTGCCTCCATTAGCATCGTGTTACCTACAAAAGATTCGCCGGTTTTATTCGTGGCTTTGCTTCAACGAGGATGAAGTATGCGCAGAATATATTAAGGGGAGGCACGTCACAGACTGTGGCGCCTAAGCTACAGGTCAAGCTGCAAAACTTTCTGGACAAACGAAATTCAATCCAGCACTGAATGAATTTACTAACTACCACTCGCTTGAACATCGAGGGTTTGCATAATGTTTTCAGTTTCTTTTCTTATCCGGTCTCTAAACGAAACATAGCTCAAACTTTCTAAGCTAGCTGGGTTATCTCTGGTCAACACAAGGCCTCATTTATAAGGGTATAGAGAAGACTAGGAGACGGGTGTTCAAGCTCGCTCTGATACAGATTTGAGGGAATCGAAACGATGGGATGTCAGTCGATCTTTCATTCAGTATACTGATAATACAGTAAGCTGGCATTCCTAAAGTCAAAATGGTGTTCTCTAGTCCACCTCAACTATACTGGTTATGTGGTTACATCCTTCTTTACCCAGAATCTAGCGAATTTGAATAGCGTTTCATGAATGGAAGTAACTCTCTACATGGACAATACAAGTATTGAGATTTCGAAGAGATGAAAACAAATGAAAATCTCGATCATAAGATGGCTCCCAGTTCTGTTGCAGGTTTCAAGGATACAGGATCCCAAGAATATGACAGCCCTACCTCACCAAAGTCGGTTCTTAGGACGAACGTTTTCATTAGACCAACTTATTTCCCTGGAAGTATCCAACTGGTATCAACTGTTTTTAAAGGTGGACCTACGCTCCGCTACAAGGTGAGAAAGCATTTTTGCACACCAACCACCAGTTGAACGGAAGTTGATCTTCTTTGGCATATTGCAACTTGGCAACATCCTTGTTATTCTAGTCCTTCATATCTGCAAACGTGCAATTTCACTATTTTAAGAGGTGGTTCCTATCCCCTGAGCAGGAGGACACATAGTTCCTAAGGAGGGAATGTTCACATAGAGCTGTTGAACAGAATCTTTGAACTTGAATGGCGTTCTTATGAATTGAAGATATTCTCCACATAGACAATAGAAGTATTCAGAATTCGAAGAGATAAAAGCAAAGTCAAATCTGGATCCAAACTAGTATCCAACTGGTATCAGCTGTTTCTTAAAGGTGGGCCTACACTCTGCTAAGCGGGGAGAAACCATTTGCGCACACCGACCGCCAGTTGGATGGTGGAAGTTGACCTTCTTGGGCGTATTGCCACTTTTCAACATCCTTGTTATTCTGATCCTTCATATCGACAAACGAGCAGTTCCACAATTTTGAGAGAACGCACAATTTCTATACCAGGTAATGGTATACCCTTTTTCTGTCACCACACCGACAACCAGTGGGATAGTGGAAGGTGATCTCCTTTGGCATATCACCACTTGTCAATATCCTTATTATTCTGGCCCTTCATGTCTGCAAACGTGGAATTTCACAGTTTTGAGTGGACGAATAGTTCCTATCCCCTGAATAGAAGTAACTACACATAGTTTCAACAGAGAATGTCCTCACAAAACTGTTAACACTGCTTTCCTCACAACTACTGGGTTCGACTTCTTCAATGACTCTCAACACCGACTCAAGACCCTACTGTGCTCACAGGACCGTCATGTGGAGTAGCAGGTTGGGATCGATCGATGGCACAAACTATCATTATTATTGTTTTTTTTTTTTAAATATTATTTTGTCAATGGCAACAGATCAATTTAATTTAAACTGTTATGTTGGCACTATGTGCCGTTTGTAAATAAATAAATAATGCTCATGAGAAGTCTGGTGCCACACCCAGATACTAGCAATTGTTCCGTAACGGTAACCCCCATTTCCGCCACCTTGAGCCTCCATAAAACAAAGGAGAAACGTGGAAGATTTTGAATAAAATTGTTAATTACACTGAATAATTAGCTAATATACCTAATGAACACTAGTTTTATGTGTAGTAAATATTACTTTCCACTCAGTCAGAACAGTAAAAACATCGGAAGTATTAAGAAATACATTGAATATGTTTGGGGCAACAATATAACTGATAAATTCTCGTTTTAATTCAAAATGCAAAAGAACATTACATTACACTCTATCGGAGACAAAAAATACTAAACGGTTGATATATTTCATTTAAATTTGGCTCTAATAGACTCTATGTTCATAATCAATGTCGATACCAAACCTGAGAATGTGTTGGGAAAGTAATGTTGGAAGGAATAGAGGAAGGCCATGATTACGCCATATTTCGGGTTGTTATAGAAAATAGTTAAAAATGTATTCTACGATAAAACAGAACGTAAAAACCTTATAACGAGGTTTGAAGAGAACTTTTAGAAAGGGCCTAACTTTCTCATATACGGGAACCCAATTCCCTCCTTTCAACAAACAAATTCGACCTATTCGCACGTACTCCAAACACCTGCCTCTCGACTTCCTACTCCGGGATCCTCAGCTGAGCCCAGCAGCTGCATCCGAAATGAGACTTAGTCGCACGACGCGTGAAAAAGGCTCCGTTTCACCTTTATAAAGCTTCTCACGTTTCGAAGGCAAATATTTGACGACTCCCGTCTTCTTGAGCTGTTTTGCGACGTGGAAAGAGAGCTGGGGAGCGATTGAGTTGGAAAATTCGCGCAGGGGGATCTATCTACCTTCTAGCTGTTTCCCTTTGACCCTGAACAACTCTCCAACATCCTGACGGAAGTCTTGAATAAGCCCCCATTTAGCTAGACCCGAAAGACACCCAAGAAACATTCAAACAGATCCAAAGATTGATCCTACTTTCAAAAGTTCACGGAGCTCAATAATTAAAGTAAACCTCAACTTTATTTCGCTTTTCTCCCAAGTTCAACAACGGAAAGCATTTTGTTTTCACAGCCAACAATCTAAAAGCGTTAGACCGTTCTGAACAGCTTTGATTTCGTGAGCGTATGTATTTGTATATGCGTGTGATTGAATGTCTGTCTCAAATATTAGTAACAATCTTATAGGCTTAATAATTGATGGCCCCATTCGACTTTATTCCCCCCTCCATAATTCGTTTCTTCTAGAGTCCCAGAGAACCGAAAAACTGGATTTTCATAAGCCAAAACACATTCCGTTTAAATGTATTTTTCGCCCTAACTTACCAGAGTAAAATCAACATTGGCTACACTGACGGAAAGCTGAGTTCTTGGCGCAGAGTGTTACGATACACGAAAATTATGGAAAAACGATAACCTAACTGTGAGGAACGAATTTAACGAAAAACCGGCCAGAAAGGGACACCCATTGGAAACGGAACTTGGGCGCTCCCGCCTAGTTTAAAGGGCAGACCTGCTGAGCTTGTCAACCCGCTCAGCCGTCGATGCCCCACTACTCACAGCAGCGGAAAAAAATACCTCCCTCCAGGATTCGGAAAAGGCTCCTCGAGAACAGTTCGGAAAAATCAAGTATTCCTCGTCTGATTCACGAACCGACTGTTTCGGGCAGTGAGCGAATCATTCCCCCTGCTGAAGACTCTCCGGATTGGAAGAACCTCTGCCCAAGCTGCACCAGGCCAAGCCAACCCACTAGCGGCTTTCCTCAGCACTACCTTCAGACCTTCACAAGGTATAGAACTTTTGATTCGTGGCATTGTGGCATAAAAGATTCAGATTGTACAAATAAAGAAAAGTAGTGTTTAATTTAACCGAAATTCTAGTCTTAATTGAACTTGTCCTTTCCACGGGGTGTTGAGGTAAAACAAAGAGATTTTGGGATACAATTTTAGAAGGGGAAAATTGCAAGATCTCGCCGGGGCGAACACTAAGAAGTTTGGTCCCGGCAACCGTCGTGGAGTTCGAACAGGGGAATTCAAACTCCCCCTTAATAGAACAAAAATAATTCCCGACACTAACAGCCAAATGAAAATTATGAGATTTTTGTATTTTGTCAATAATTGCTGTAAAAGATGATTTTTCACCCATCAGGACCCCAGGAAAAAAGTTCTAGGCATTAGAAAGATTGGAGATTAAACGCTCTTGCCAACGAAATGTAATTTGAGGGAGTAGTAATCTTTTTTGGGTTTGATGAAAACACGAAAAACTTCTTGATTTTTACTCGTGAACAATTTTAGTAAATGAAAACAATCGACTAACTCCAGTAGCGTGATATTTCAGTAGTAATGTAGTGAATGTGGATACTGGAGTGAACTCATAAAAGGGTTTATAGCCAATACACGGGTTGAAGCATTCTGATATGCATGCTCCGTGTTACGAAATTTAAAATTATTCAAATAGAACATTTTTCCATTGTAATCGCTCTTGAAAAAAATGCTGCAAATTCTTTCACTGGGGTTCATTATTCAATGATTCATGATTTGGATTTCTACTAAGCTTTGGAGTGTGCGTGTTTCACAGGTGGATAGAGCGATTATTGAATTCCAGGAGGCACACGAATATGATCAACTGATCAATCCAAATAGGTATTTTGGTTCAGAACCGATTTACGTGGTCAATGCATATCTCCTGAAATTCAATAATCGCTCTATCACCTGTGAAACACGCACACTCCAAAGCTTAGTAGAAATTCAAATCATGAATCATTAAATAATAAACCCCAGTGAAAGAATTTGCAGCGTTTTCCAACTGATCTATACTTTACTAGAAGGATTGATGTAGGGTATTTTTTTGTTTTTGAGATGCGAGCGAAGAGAGCATCCGGACCACCAAACCAGACAGAACACATTCGAACACACATCGAAAGCGTGGACCATTATCGATCGGAGATATCAGGTTTTTCTATATGGCAACAGTGTTACCTATTCTGTGATTCTACCCTTCAAACTTCTAGCTTGATTCACTAATACCGGTGACTTGCCTCCCACTAAATCAGACAGGAATCGGGATCCTTAGTCCCGTATCATCGGTATCCATGTTATCGTCTCAGAATTTGTTAGCTTTTTTGCCTAGTTAGTCCATGGCTAAAACACATTCTGTATTAAAGATTATTGCACTATGATACGAAAATGGAACGATGTTCTCTCAAAATATAGCAGGTATGTGAAAATTTGTGATGTTTTAATTCGTGAGACTTTTGTTAACGGTTGGAAAACCTCTGCGTTGAAAAGTAGAAACGCATCCACCTGTTGGGTGGGCGAGGGGCTCACCTGGTCGTCAAGGGCTTATCGGTTCGCACAGCCGGTTTCCAAGGGCGATAACAGAACAGCGCGATTGTGTGGGAGTTTTGCGCGGAGCACTTTTCCCCCTTATGCAGCCGGCGGCCACTTTACCGCGGACTTTCGGACGGCTACCCTGCTGAGATCATCGCTCCGTTCACAGTATTCGGTTGGTTTGGTACGTTCATCTGATCATATTAAGGGAATACGATTAAATCTTTCAACGAATTTTCATAGGAAATAAAACTACAGCCGTGAACATCTGGAGATACAAATTTTTGACAAATTTCTTCATTGAAATCCGTTTTGATGCATTTTGAAATGATTCTAAACTCTGTGCTTCCATTAATATGGAAATAAAAGGGTGATCACATGGACAGGCTCAAGAAATGTGAAGGGTTACGAAGCTGACCTTTGCCAAAATATTTCCCAATATCATAATGTTGAGGTGGTGGTGCGAGCTAACTGTGGAAAGCGATTACAATGGAAAAATGTTCTATTAATAATTTTAAGTTTCGTAACACGGAGCATACATATCAGAATGCTTCAACCCGTGTATTGGCTATAAACCCTTTTATGAGTTCACTCCAGTATCCACATTCACTACATCACTACGTTACTGCGATAAAAAAAAACTCTTGTGTTTGTTTTGATTGCAGTAACCTAGTGATGCAGTGAATGTGGATGTAAATGTTGGCACCATAAATCGGGCCATACATCGAGAATGGTTTGAGCTACAGACCTGGGGAAAGGCTCATTCGATTCCTCATGGAAAGTTCTTCAAAAAAAGTCCAAATTTTCGAATGGTTGGAAGTTGTTTCGACACGCTACTAGAATTGGTTACTCCTTACTTATCGAGACAAAACTATCGTGAGGCAGAGTGTAACCGTCAAGGAAAGTTTAGCTGGCACGTTAAGATACCTGGCAACTGGGAGGAACTTCGAAGATTTAAAATTTTCAGCCACTATGTCAATTAGCTTTGCTGTAACAGAAACATGTGAAGCGCATATCCACGTGCTGCAGAACTACATGAAAATAAGCCAATTTTTCGAGTGAACAGGTACGAGATGTGATCATTGTCCTGAGAAATCCCTGCGTAGGTTTCAATGATCTTCATGTTCACCAGTTACTCCCACGTTCTCTTCTGATATTACATCATAGCCCTCCATCGTTCGCGTGGGCTAAAACACATTCTTGTGTTTCAATAATTTCGTCCGAAGTATGTAAATAGAGGTGAACCGGGGGTTTTGGCATGCGCAAAGGTTATGTCCACTAAGCATCATCTTCTCAGTTTCAGGAAAATCGGGGAAAACATTCCAATAATTTCAAATCGAGTTCAACGCGATCGTATAATTATTTGCTGCTGCTCATGCCCCAACGTGAAATCTCTATGGCAACCCAAATTTCTACAGTTTTCATCCGATTTTGAAGAAATTTTCGGCGAAAATGTAAATTAGAGGGTAGAAGGTCTCCAACTTCATTCGTCTCTCAAAAACCAATATCTCACCCTGCACCAGAGCCATTATTATGTCCACCAAGCACCATTTTCTTAGGTTCTAGCTGTCAAACTTGGACGATAGTTGGAGAAATAATGGAAAGCATAATGATTTAATACTGATTTCATCGCGATAGTGTAATTATTTGCTGTTGCGCATGCCCGAACGTGAAAAAGCTGCGAAACTATGTTATGGTCCCCGAATATCCTCAAATCGTTTGGGAGCGTTAGCCGTACACTGACCCGAATCATTCGACCCACTAAACCGATATCTAAATATTGAAATCTAACGGTAAAGCAGCTCTGTTATTAAGCAAGATTTCGACCAACTATTTAATCATTGGTCAGGTTTAGTATTTACAACAATGAACCTTCTGAATCGAGCAAGAAGAACGCAATTTCTTTAACCCCCCCCCCCCCCCCCCCACAATCAAGATTTGTTGATTTCGTTTCTACCAACGCAGAATCCAGAAATCGAATTTAAAAAATCAGCTCCTCTGCTGGGCGTAATTTATTTCTGAAATTATTGGATCTATGTCATTGATCAAAACTCACAATGGGCCTAGGACGGTCAGAGATCACCAGCCTTCACCAGCTTTACCAGAAATCACGTAAAGGATAAAATCTAAAATATTCAACAAAAAGATATATAGATATACATATATCGGACACTAAGTTTCAACACTTACGTCACTCAAAGGGTGAAAATATTCAAAAATCTTAAACTCGACAAGTTTCAAAATAACACTGATGTTATTCTGATCGTTGTTGAAGAAGCACCTTCAATGAATCGAATGAGGTAACTCGGAATGCTACACGTTCATCCGTTCGCTGTCCCTGAGGGATGGAACTTTGACAGAAAACAATAATGTAAAAATGAATGTGAATGGATGCGCGGCGCTGAATACGAATTTAATGAATTTAATTCCTAATCAATTTATGGCACCTGGGATACATCAACTATGTACGGAGGAGCAAGCAGCCCAGCCTAGATTATGTACAATACACATCCTGTAATAAACATAGACTGGTGATCCACATAAACGGGATATATAGTATTGACACATCAAGTTAAACTTTTGGCAAACATATTTAAACTTTTGACAGATAAATTTAAACCTTCGGACAAATAGATTTCAACTATTGACAGATAAATTTAATCTTTTGACAAATGGACTTCAACTTTGGACGAATAGATTTCAACTTCAAGCGGAACGAAGAAAGAAATAAGAAAATTAACCAAATCACAAAATTAACGAGTTCTGAAAACGAATTTCAATAAAGTGGACGTCCAGCTGCTGCGGATGGTTACGTTAAAAACATATCCATGACGTAATTGGAACAGTCATTTTGAGTCAAGGAGGCCACATTTTGCATTATAACGTCCACCAATCTTAATCTTAATAAATTCCTGTTGGCAGCCATAATTATTTCTCCCCTTTTCCTAACATTTTCATCAAGTTTCACGCATAATCAAAATTTGGAAATCAGCATATCAAATTAGGTCCTTGCATTGAATAGTCGAATGGAAATGGATCGCTTTATTTAGAGCAGCGAACCAAAATCAACTTTAGTTTAGTTTTTAGGAATGTAAATTATAAATTACTTTTCAAATAAATTTGGTTTGGTTGATATTTTAATTAGGAAAGATTTAAAAATTTTTAATAACCGCATGTACTTACACTCGATTAGATGTAATATTCCGTACGCAGCGGTCACTTTGGGGGCCCGAATAGAACTGGAGGCGGCAAAGTGAGACCGCCCCGGGGAGGCGGCGCCCCCCCAGTTCTGCCAACCTCCGGCGTCGGGCCCGGCGTGATACGACGCACGACAAAAACGTGTCACAAACGGGGGAGTTACGCAGGAAAACAAACATAGTGACTGCATTGGGTGTTCCAACGTACGAGGAAAACTTGCGTACACCGCACAGTGGTCCCGAATGGAAATCTAGCTGACCAAAACCTCAACAAACAATTGTTCACCGTATATTTGATCGGGAGTAGGCCAAAACTACTCATAAGAGGTTAGTAAAAGTGGAACCGTATGAAATATTAGGGTCCAAATTTTTAAAAATTTGACAATTTTTGAAAAATTGACAACTTTTGAGCCGATTTGCGCAGGGAAAAAGTGATTTACACTGAGTGTTCTTCTAGTCTAATCGCTCTTGCCTGCTTGGGGTTCTGATTCGACTCGGCGTCTAAAAAAGCTGCAAGCAGGGACTATAAGACTTATTTTCCTCGAATATTGAATGAAAGTTCGAGAGAATTTCACCGATCTCGACAATCAACTTCTAAAGCCATTTTTGGACCTAAACCTTAGTCATTTTGGTCACATCTGCTCTGACATGGCCTACGAATCAAAGGCAGACTTTGATTTTTAAAAAAAGCTCATTATAAACATTTCATACTCAAATTTTCAAGTGTCAATAAAATCAGTCAAAATTTAACCTAAATTCACTGAAACTGTACCTAGTCTGCAGCACGCTGGCTATTATATTTCAGAGTTGGGACCAGTTAACTAAAAATTAGTTGAACTAAAGCGGAAACTAAGAACTAATTTAGTCGAACTAAATAGAACTAATTTTGAAACTAATTTAGTTTTAGTTCTCCAATCAAACTAAGAACCAATTTAGTTCTGACCGTTAGTTTCGACGACAAACTGAAACTATTAGTTTAGTTTTCGAAAGCAATGAAACTAAACTAAAGTAGTTTTAGTTTTCGTTTTTAGTTGAAAATTAGTTTTTACCCAACTCTGTTATATTTGCAGTGCAGATTAAGTTGTCTTGCATCTATGGTTCTGCATCAAATCCCAAAAGAATTATCTTAAATCACCTTAATACCTAAAAAGTTTGGCAAAACTCGGCGCTACGCGCCTCGCCGGGGGCTGCGCCCCCTGGACCCCCCTTTTGCTTTTATTTATAGCCTGCTGCTACAAGTATAGAAACGTAGAATACGCTTTAGCCTCGAGTGGACGCTGAACTGCAGAACGTTCAACGGTGATTATGAAACGTGTATTAGCGTTTAAGTAACGTACACTAACGATGTTATTGATATGGCGGGCGAATATGGAATCAATACAAAATATGTAGGAGCTCGAAGGAGGACAATCTGGACCGGGGAAGGAGAACATCACCGAAGGACGATTCGCGAACGACTGAAACTCCGATTTACATAAATAAAACTACTCACTTCAAACGGGTTTGTCGCAACTACTACACACGGATGTAAATATACAAGTTGTTGCTTGGTGATCGCCTTTAGTTACCCAATGTGCTTATAAACATCAATTATCGGTGTTTTATGATCATATGATCTGTTTCTAAAGCAGCCCAGAACGTTCTAGACTTTTCCGTGTCACATTTCGTTACGCTCAAGCGTTCCTTTTTTGGCTAGTTAGTCCATGGCTAAAGCGTATTCTACGCTAAAATCGTGAATTTTGAGTCTGGTCTGCACGAACACGGCAGGGATGGTAGGGAGAGGATCATGTTTTTAGACTTGCTAGGATGCTACCAATGCGTAAAAAAAGTTGAGGCTACCAACTATCAAGTCCAATTTTATACAAAATTCAACAATTTTTGAGCCAGTCTGCGCAGGGTAGGTCAGAGGTGGATAGTGGCAGACTAGTTTATTTGTTCTCAGCCTAATAGATACTAAAGTGACGTATAATTTCTAACAATCAACTACTACTTAAAACAAATTTTCAATATTTTTGAAATTTTTGGTCGGCCGCCATTTGAGATGGTTCTGCTTTGGAATAGCAGAGGCCCGTTACACCACTTTCGGTTCTAGGATATATTTATAAATTTTGGTCAACAAAATTCAACTAATTGACCAATTATTCCTGGCCTGGCTCCTGGACTAATAGAGGTCCTAGGATTTCTACACGCTTACGTTCAGGAACGCACATGGAAACTAGAAGTGCAAACCTAGATATGTACACCGGTTAGTTTCCCCTTCCCAATTTCTGAAACTGCTATCACAGAGCTTAAACCTCAAGTTTTCTAGTTCCAATGATGTCCGCTGAATGTTGCATGCATAATCGCCTCAGCCCTTGAAGGGGCAACTACTCATTCCATCGTCTCCTTCTCACAACACCGCGCGTTACAATTAACAACGAGGCGATGTGGATATTGTTCAGGGCAGCCCAACACAGTTCAAAACCCTATCAGTTTTTAGAAGCAATACGTTTTTGAAAATCCCTCAATACTATAAACATGAAGAATTTCGTATGAGTGTATTAAATTTAAAAAAAACTTGGCACTGCGCGCCTCGGCGGGGGCTTCGCCCGCTGCACCCCTGGAAGATTTCCGCTTAAAGCCTAACGGATATAATTTGATGTACCTTGAAAAGGTTTTTGCTCTCTCTCTCACTGTATTATATAACATACCTTTTTGTAACTCTCACTGTATTGTACTATTAAAGATCTGACCCTGGTAACTGGCCTGGAACGACAAATTTTCAGGAGAGATTAAAATGTGCACAAAATGTGTACCTTAGCAACGAACGGTTGTAGCTGAAAATCATTGGTAACTAAGCCAGAACTTCACTCCAGTAAGAAGTTTTGAATCTAATATCATCCCAATTCTAAACTACATCGTTGGAGGTGGAATTGAAGCCTCGCATGAAACTGACGGATATCAATGACAAAAACTGAGCCACCTTATCAACTATGGGAGCTCCAACACGTTTTCATTGCTGTTCATTTATTTTATGCTGAAGTTCGGATTGTAGACTCCTTGAAACAACATAACAGCCACGTTAAATACACTAATAGCATTTCAATTTGTCCAACAATGCTGGCTAGAATAATTCTAGATAATTAGATAATTATTATCTAATTCTAGCTACAGTTAACGGGATACTACTGCAATCGGCTAGATAACATAACAATGACAAGAAACAACGCCGCCAGGATCAGCTGATTTGTTATTGTTGCTGATTTATTATTCTTATTACTATTGTACTGTTATTGGTTGTTATTTGTATATTGACGTCATATTATGATTTATCGCCTAATAAGCATAGTTTTTTCTTGAATTTAAACATGATTATGTAAGCAAATTAAATTTGTGCTCAAAATGGGAAAACAACATGAAAATAACGATTTTTTCAAAAACTTGAACTGTTTAAGGGTTTTCATCAATGTTTTTAATGAATGGATGTTCACAGAAATTTGAGTACATTGAATTGGAAACAGATCCTTTCGGTTCAGGGCTGAATCATAGCTCCTTCAAGAAGATTAATATGTAAAATCTACTCGAAAAATAGAAGCTAAAACTAAAGGATCCTCCTCAAACGAGTATTCGCTCAAACGGGAACCGTTTCGATCAGGATACCGTGGGAAGAGCTGTCAGAATTTCGCGTTACTTCATCATTTTTTCGGCCAACCGAGCCAAGCATTTCCGTAACCCTCGTAGGGTTTCCAGCTAGTTGGCCTCCGGCTGGGGGTTTTAGTCGCTTTGAAGTTTCAAGTCCGCTCATGTCTGAAGGGGGATTAGTTCCACATCCTGAGTTGAAACCCCTGAGCACAACGATCCTTTTAATCTCTGTCGCTCCTTAAACCGCGGTTTAACCGAAATAGTGGGGGTGTTTCTCGGTTATCAAGCCGCGGAGGATCCGGTCCTTATCAGGTGTGACGGATGGAGCCCACATAAGCGCAAGTCCCCAATTCGATTTACCAATTGTGAGCATGGAAATCAATTAGAATATGTGATGAACTACACGGGTTGAGCTTAGGAAATTATGACCAGATGATCATAGCAAACAACTGACAGTTAAATTTCGTAACTTCAAGTGTTGATTTGGATGTAAGCATTATGAAAACTGGATGGTACTTTGATGGTGTGGACTCTCCCACCTCAAAATTAAACAGTATCCTAAATCAATCCTTTTATTAAAAACCCATTAGGAGGACATATATGTAGGTACGCTCAGTAAAAACTGTTTACGTACACCCAGTTTGCTTTTCAAGAATATTGCAGCCGCACTTCACAAACCGTGAAAAAGGATATAGTACAAATCCATTTTAGACCTATCTTAAGACCAATGAAGTAAAAAAAAAAAAAAAAACTAGCTGTATGTCTGTGTTTGCGTGCCTGTGACAAATGTTCTAGAAGCTAACAAGCTGGGAATTTGTTAACGATTTGTTATTATTACTGAACGTGTGTTCTTGAATAATGTTTTTCAAGTCGACCAATTTTTCAACTGAACACACCAGGCCATACGAAAAGTGTACGAATTCATTTTCATAAGGGGCCAAGCTGCCATCAAATCGAAAGGTTTTAAGAGTTCTGTCCTTCAATTCTCGTTTTGTTAAAATGAACAAAAAATCGAGCCAAGCTTGTCCCTTATCTATTTGCCTTATCAAGGAAGTCATGCTGTGAAAAACTTCGAACCTAGCTCATTGATTACTGAAAAGACAAACTATTGAAACTTTGCAGTGCAGTAGGTTTTACCTTGACAATTTAGATGACCTCTTTGACATAGCCCTCGACGATTGGTTGCTAACACCCAAGACACTCCTAGAAGATGGGCTATTTAAGCTAATTCAGAGGCAGATGGGAAGGCCTGGCATTGACAAGATATTTACGACATTTGGAAGAAAGAAAACAGTCGAGAAAACACCAAGATTTCGAAAGGAAAAACCCTGTGTAGAAGCACATATTGATCCTGTATTTTCGGTACCTTTTGAACCGCCTAATAATCAACAGGAACAACAAAAAAGTGACAAAATGCCACTTGCAACTCTGAAACATTGCTTTTAACGACTAATGTAGCATCACAAACTTGAGGCATGAGAACTTATATTCTCATGACGTAAGTCGCCATTTGGGGAAAACAATGATTTTCATCTTATAATGAAACCAATTTCCAGGATACAAACGTAATTTTCTCCAAAAAATTTCATTGTACAATTTTTTCATCTTATACCGTTGGAAACTTGAGATTCTCAGCAAGTTTTTTCTTAGGAGCGCAAGTCAAAAGAAAAACATTACCAATAGCGAGAAAAAACTAAGAAAAATGGGCAATCTTAGAGAAAACCTTCAAAATTTGAACTTTGGTAATTTTGTTTACCCATCACGATTGATGAAAAAAATCGGATTTTGAAATAAGGAGATGGAAAATTTAACGCTCTCTCCAACAATATCGTCAAATTTAATTTTACTTAGTAATTCAAGGGAGTTATGGCCGTTTTAGTGGCATAAGGTCAAAAACGAGAAAGAATCTTAAAAGTGAAATAACTCGAAAATGAAGCCTCTAATATAAAAAACTGAAAGCGGCCCTATTTCCTGCAAATGAGCAGCAGTATCGATTTCTTCAGTTTGTCCCATAATCAACAAAGAATATAAATCAACATCCAGCGAATATAAATGAATATTATATTCATCGAGCAGTTTCCATGAGCCTAAGGGGCCCAAGGAAACACGTACGAGGACTAGGACTGGAGGACGGAGCAGCAATTTGGCTACCGGAAGAATAAAATCACACACACACACACACACAACGTACTTACATACATAACATATATATAGTTAGAAAAAAAAAGCAAATCAGATTAGTTTGGCAAAATCAATTTGAATTTTTGGCATATTATCAAATTGAAAATTTGAAAATTTTGGCAAAAATTTGAACCTTTGGCACAAATCAATTTTAATATTTTTGGCATCTCAATTTAAACTTTCGGCGACTCAATTTCTACTTCTGGCATACCACTTCGAGCTTTTGGCGTATCAATTTATACTTTTCACAAATCCCAACTAACCCGACATTCCACCCCATATCAATAATGATAATGATCAATAAATGTTTTTTTCTCTCTATATTATATGTTTGAAGACAAAGGAATGATCTGCGTTGAAGAAGAATCCAGTCAGTCAGTTTCGAGTAACAATTAGCAGCGTTTCAAACAGGCTGCACCCCAAACATCGGCTCACCATTTCGAAACAGATTGCGATCTAGACGATGAGCGCGAAATTCACACGATGCAGGAAATTCGCACCTGAAAACCGCGTAGTTAACGCCGACTCCGGCTCATTGTTTCGATATCCCCGGAGGGCGGCAAGGCAAACGGGAAGGCTCCCGGGTTTAAATTAACGAAGGGAATTTTCTCTGGGATGAGTTGTTTTCTCTCTAAGCGGTTAAAGCGTTGTCACACTGAGAAATTCTCGTTGAAGCTTTCGCACGGGTTTTGTTTTCACTTTCTTTAACAAGTTACGACATAAAACATGTTACGGAGGTACATTGAGTGTAACACGTTACCTCGCACGTGTGGGTTTACCGCCGTTATGTACCGTGGGAGGAATATCTTTAGAATCGACATTTTGGGCTGGTTAAAGAGAAGAGGGCCAAATCATTACTCACATTACTATTTTAACGCTGCAAATTAACAATGGATCACTATTTCTGCCTTAGAAAACCCTTCTAGATAGAACATTCATCTATGTATATTATTGTAGTACAATATCTAAACTCAATGCCCCTGATCTTGTAATAATTACAAGATACAATTATTGTATTTTGGGTCCATCAACAAGATCTCAAAACCGACCGTTGTGTCGTTTGCCTCGTTAGGTCAATGCTTTCTCGGAATCAAGTGACTATGACATATTTAGTAGGTGCCTCTTCCTACACCCTGAAGCGTCTGCTGGCTAAGATCTATTAGTGATTTGCTTCCCGAAATTTTTGGATCCATAGATATGTCTTACTGTTTTGTTCATTTCCTTCAGATCCTATTCTAATTCCATGTTGTAATTTTTTAACTCGTTTTGTATTTTATATGTAAATCGGCTTTTGCCGTTCATTTAAATGAGTGAAATAAATAAATAAAATAACTACAGTAGTGAAGTATACTGTATATTAGAACGGCGAAGCAATCCACTGATAGAATTTGAATTTCACCAGCGCTTCACTTGTCCTCAAATAATAATAAGTTATGAAAAACTCGATTTCAAAAGAAATATCGAGAAAAAAAATCCATTGCAATTATATTAGCTGATCCGATCGTCAAGATTCACAAGGGAATTTACTATGTCAGAGATGTAAACATTCGCATTCACGATGACGTTTTTTCTGTTAAAAATGTAGCCCTTAGGGACAAGCAATGGTTGGATAAAGAGGTTTGAGTGGGGTCATTCGAATCATTAAAGAGATGTCTACAAATCATGAACGTAAAAACATCAGTGCTATTTCGATAGTTACCGGTATTCTGATTCGTTAAATATTTCATCCCTTTAATTTCACCCTTTAGGATTGAAACAAAGTGATACAAAGAGTTCAGTCCCAACTAACCTGAAGTAAAGTCACAAACGTAAAGTTTGACCCAAGTTTCATCAATCTTGGTCGAGCAGTTTCGGAGAAAAAGCATTGGACAGCGGAACTCGTACGGAATTTTTCGTTATTTGATTTTCAGATTCCATACATCTTAAAACATTTAAACAACCAATTTTGATGAGAAATTAACAATTTTTCTATCAAAAAGGTATGTTATTGAAATTAATCAACCAAAATGTCCGGAAGACGGAATGGCGGCCAAACAAATATGGCTAAAATTGATTTCCCCCCTGAAAAATCCTGGTCGAACCTTGAACTGTTTTGTTTTCCCTTTCTTGAACAGGTTACGGAGTGAAACGTGTAAAGACGCTACCGTAAGAGTTATATGTAAGTTGCGCATGTAGGTCCAACGCAAAACCCCATCAGTTCGATCTAGAACTGATTTCCAACGATAAGTGCCTCACGGACATGCCATGATCACGTTCGTAATTTACACTAATATTTGATTTTAATTTCAATTCATCTATTCTGTGATACCGGTTAGGTATATCATGTTGAATTTCGTCAGAATTTTATCGAAACAATCAAAAGTAGAGAACAGGTCAGTGGGAGCTTATTCATGATCTCGGAGTTAGTACAATAATCGTTGCCTCACCTTCACTATTTTAATCTGTTTTTATTGCCTATTTGAACAACTTTTTTCGACTCCAACTTTAGTGTAGTTGTGCAACAAATCTCGGAAATTTGAAATTTACTGTCTGGGTGGGGTAACAGACATCCATTTCTACGTAAAGCTTATTCTGCCGATTCCCTTGCTCTTTTTTCCGATTAAGAACTTTGGATGTTTTTAGGACAGTTCAAATTCAACCAATTTACTGTGCTCCAAATGTGCCGCCAAACTTAATCATCCTTTTTGTGGGAACGCTTGACTTTTTGGCGAAAGAACGAAATTTTTAGGTAAGGTTTGGAATGACGTACATATAGTGATGGATAAGGACGGTTCCGCCTTCTCGTTACACTGCTACTCTAGATAATAAAGCGGAAGGTTTTTACATTCAGGAGTACGCTCTGGGTGTAGCAGGCTAATCGCTTAAACCTTTTTAAGGGTTAATCAGTCCCCTCCATCACCTCCTTGTTATAATATGAAGAGGCGTAACTTTGGGAGTAACCGTTTTTTGAGAAATGGGTCAACCATACTTGAAAACCGAAAGTTCGAATATTAAATCTCTAATAACAGCCGAATATCGGCTCTGGCATAGGATCAGAAATGATTTGATAGGGATACAATTCGAAAGGACATTCCGGCGGTCTTTTCCCGTGAGCCCATCCCCAAAACCCGGTGAGAAGGGAAGATGTTTTTTTTTCTCTCCTGGGATTGACAAGCCCGGAACAACACGTGTCCTGACACGTGTCAGGTGCAGGACCCTTCTACGAGAGGCCTGAAAAAAAAAACCCTCCAGAGGTGGGAAGGAGAAACGTATGTGTTCGCGAGGTGGCGTTGGCGGTTGAGGGTTAAATCTCCTTGTCCCCTCCCATTCACGATATTAATCTGATAACGCCGTTACCCACAGGTCGGTTTTGTAAACGATCAATAAAATCCGACCAATGAGCAGGATTCGTATACAGTTCAACCGCAAAAACCCGCGGAAAAGAGCCCGTACATGTTTTATTAATTTGGTTCAATGCGCTTGTTTTTGCATAAACGGCTGAGAAAATTAAAACATAAAAAATTAACAAATCGCTGTAATTTTGTTGGACGTGTAGTTGGAAAATACAGTTGTGTGCCTGCACTAACTCCATGGCTAGTAAAATAATGATACGATCGATTTGAAATTGATATGAGTTGGATAAACCATCTTCCACCGTCTACTCTACAAATTTGAGCAAAATAGGACACTTATAAATGGAAAAATGATGTGTGAAGGCACCTACATTTGCGCATGAGCGTACGGAAGTAGGAATTAGTGAGCGTTTGCGAGTTAGTGGGAATCGGGGACATTCTAAAGCCAAACCCGCATTACCCCTGGAAATGTAATCAAAATCGAGTGAAATCTGTAATAAGCCTATTACTAGGATATCACGCATGCGTTGTACCTACTGATTATACGATTGCGATGAAATTGAAATGAGATCATTTGGCTGTTATATCCCAACTACCTTCCAAATTTCGGGGAGATCGGACGATTAACATCTGATAAAATTTTGCTTGATGGATTTTACTTTTGACCATGAGCAAAACTGAGGCTGATATTGATTTTTGCGAAATGAAAGTTCGCAGGAAACCCATACATTCAATGAAAACTACATCAACGTCTGATGAAAACGGTAAAAAAAACTTGTTTTAAGGACACACGGACAGACATGAAACGAAAGATATTCAGAATAGTGTACAACGTAAAACGGGAATGGAAATTTAAATTTGGGGGAAAGGGATTTTTACACTTCCCGAGAGAGAAAACAAAGCTTCCACCATCTGCAATGAGACTCGCAAACAAAATGTTGGTATTTAGGTTCCAAATTGTATAAATACTAAGTGTTTTGATGCAGTTTTCAGATTGATCAAACTAACACAATTTAAAAATGACAATTTAGACAAATATGGTCATATAATAACGTTCCATGACTGGAACTTTTTTTCCTTCATTCGATTATCGGTAATTTTTCAAACTTGAATATAACAAACTGATCGTCGTAAAACAAATTTTTGATTGGGCAAGCGCACAGTGACCACCCAAACATAGAAATCTAGTACTGAATGTTGGTCTTTGAAGTGCATGCTGTTGAATTGTGGATGGAGGCTCAACGATAGCTAAGGCGCTCAGGTCGTCCTAGCCTTCAAGACCGGCCAGTTGTGCGGGTTTAGCATACCTACCCCCCCAGGCGTCCTTGTTCTCCTAGCTTGTCGGAATGGGTTTCAATTAACCAATTAAACTACAGAGAGGAGGGAGAGGGATTTGTCTCCCAATAAACATTATAGTAGAATAATAGAATAAAATTCTGACCTGATATGATGCCATCCATTTGCTGCAATGCGGCAGCAAGGAGAGTGCTGGCGTCCGCTTGCGGGCTGTCGATCAGCGGTACTTCGTCCTGGACCTTCCCCATGATCCCCTGAAACAAAAAATAACATATTACACACAATAAACATACAGCGTGATAAAACTTTTGATTATGAACCTTGTAAGGATTAATTAATAACCATTTTGCAACAAAAATATGTACACCGTAGGAAAGAGGGTTAATTTTTTTGCTGGATTACGGACGTAACATACAGAATTTAATTAAAACGACCGTAACTCCGCGTCGGTTCACGGTAAAATCGAAAATAAGTAAACCGCCGGAAAGAGGATTCATTTTAGGATAGGATTACAAATATTCAAGAAAACAGTTACAGTTCCTGCCCGAAATTGAGGACGATCATTATTTTATCTTTTTATTTTACAATCCTTGTGGTACATACTTACTATATTGAATAAGTAATTCAGATGAGAAATAACTTCTATGATCAAAATTAATTATCAATTATTTAAAAGTGGATTTACGAGTACCGATTCTTTTTACAAAAACACTTTTTCCTTTCCTCCCTTCCTTTTTGCAACTAAGAAAACATTACTAAAACATTTTTCTGTCGAAATTACTCAATGTCTCTTGTTCATAACTTGTTGGTAAAGCCGTGAAGATGCAAAAGTGAGAAGATGCTCCTAAGCCTATTAAAAACATCAATAACTTTCATTTACAAGATTCGACATACAGAATTGATCAGGAAATTCCTTCGCTATACACACCAAGGAGGTTTATGTCTTGGATATCGTCCCCTTTATGCCAAAAACCATGAATGTGCCAAAAATTGATTTTTGAGTTAGGCATTTCTTACGAAAGATTTAGACCCCCTCCAGTAGATACAATTCGATCCATTTAACGGCTGAACAGACCGAACAGAATCTATGAATGTGTTTAGTACCTTTCCTTGGTTACGCCAAAACCATGAATGTACGCATTAATTATTTTTTCATTGCCATAACAATGAATTTGGCACATTTTTACCTTTAATTATGAGGTGATGAAAACGTCAGCGATGCCCTACCAGAACTTGATATTGAGAAGGATGAAGATTAATTTTGCTGATTTCAATTTATTGATTTAAATGATATATTTGATATTATAATGATATTATTTGATATTTTTATAATTATAATTTATTGATTTAAATGATTTATTTACTGTTTTTTTCTTATTATACAAATACAATTTAAAGAGGAATTATTTTGCCTTGGCGTATGGGTTATAATTGAAATTAAATTTAAAATTTAAAATTAAAAACTTTGCAAAGATCGGAAAACAAATTTTGTTTTTCAACCACTTTGGAATTATTGATTCCTCTACATATAAACTTTTCTCCCAACCATCGTCATTATTCGTGATCAGTTCTTTTATAATTGAGGACTGACTGATTTGTATTGTAATAGCTGAACGGAACGAAAATGATAATTTTTATAGGAAATTTGACCGCGCCGAACCCATGAATATGTAATATTCATCTCCATTTTTTTTTTTTTTTTTTTTTTTTCCAAAACCATGAATTTGTTAAGTACTGCGAAGGGGGTGGGCTAGGGTCATAAAACTATTTTTCTATTGCTCATTGATAGGTCTCAGAACAGAATGTGGATGAAAAGTACCTCAAATAGCAAACTGAATTCTGTGAGATTTAAACAAAGTTTAAAACTAGTTTTTTAGGTTTTTCTCCAAACTACACAATTGCACATTCACGGTTTTGGCATAAAAGGGACGATATGATATTGAAAATTCCATACGCCACAGTGCATTAACTAGCATTGAACTATAAATTATTCTCGCAGGCCTAAGTAATTCTTTATTCACGCCTTCTCATTTGTTTGATCTGATTTTATGCTTGTAAATATCCTTCAGATAAAAAACAATAAAAAGGTCAGAAAAATAATATAGGGTTAGTTATAGTTAAGAACCGTGCCCCCCCTTCCCTTATATGACACCTCTCTGAATTCTGCTGATGATCATTCTATATGAAATACAGCTTGAATTCTAAATTAAAAAACCGTTACTGATTAAAATTCTGGGTAATAATTATATTTATTTGTAGCATCATATACAGATAACGACGAAATTCTGGAACAAATCACACTACAAGTGGATTATTATTGGTCCATACCTGCGTCTCCAAAGCTATTTGTACAGGGACGGTTTCCAAAAGTTTGAGCCAAACCAATAAAGTGCACTGCATCACCGAAGTCAAATATTGAGCGATAAGTCCGACGCACACGCTTACGAAAACGAGTCTTGACATTGTGTTTAAGCAAAATTAAAATAAGTACGCGAATAATTTGATTATATTCGCGGAAACTGAGAACCAGAAAACACGGATAGAAACCTGTAAGCGTTTAATTTAATAACGAACGTGTAAAAACGAGCTGTTGGGAGGGTGTTGGGGCGACTGACACAAAGGTGGGACCATTTATTCTCGGTCATATCAAAAATATATGAGACTCGCAGCGGTGGAAGAATATCACTAAAATAGAAGAGAATACCCAGAGGAGCGTTGCCCTTTTCAAGTTCAGGAGAAACATGAAGGCCACCTTTTTAAGCTATGTCCCAACTTGTAACGAAATCAGTCATACAAAATATATGTTACAAAGTTTTACATTATGTTAGGGATTCTTATTAGATTTCAGTTTGGGGAGAGTTATATCACAAATCTTGTTATAAAATAAGCTAAATGACATTATATGTCATGTTATACCATGACCGCGGCGCGTGAGGGAAAAATCAAAGGTTACCGATCCGCCTACTGTTGGAACGCACACTTCACAACAACTCTCGTCCCACTCAAAACTAACTTTTGGTTTGGAATTCTACGAATCAGTATTATTCAGGTCATTCTCATATCATTTGACCATTTGACGTCCCCAGCCTTTACTAGTTATTCGCATGCGTTTTCAGCCCCCTTCAAAAATTTATTACTATTCGGTAACTATTGAATTTCGCTTAATGAATCCTACCGTTTTCATTGCTCTGCCTGATGTGGGGTGACCAGAGACGGCAAGTTGGCAATCCAGAATGACTCCAAGATCCCAGACTATGGGAACTCTTGCTAGCAAGGTGTTCCATTCGGGTATGTTTAATGAAATATGGACCAGGACAAAAGTGCCATTACAGAATATTTCGATGAGCTAAGGGCCACATTGTTAGAGGAACACCAGCTGAGCAGAGAGTCCAGACTTGATTGTAGCATGTATAAATCAAAGAGACCTTATTGCAAGATAGATTTTTTTGGGACATCAGCGAATGGCAAGAATGTTACTACATCCAGTACAATGGCAACGTTGTTAATGACGAGCAAGAAAATAAGAGTGGGCATGTGGGAACCCTGAGGGACCTCAGAACAGGTTGAAAATGGCTTCAACTGGGTGTCAATCGAAAGATCATCGACCGACCCATCAGGTAACATGCGACCTACCTCAAGAAGCTTCCAATTATGCCCAGAAATCTGTGTACAAATGGTATAAGTAACCTCAAAAACAAATAACCTTAAATTAAAGTAAAAAAAAATGTTACTGTCCCTAAGGTGTGAATGTTCTAAGTAAATCGCGTTTTGGAAAGAAAAACTCAGAATTGATTAAATTTCAATGAACGAAAACTCACTATTATACAAGGGTATGTCAGGGTATTTTTATTTTTTAATTTTGTCCAATGTTATGAGTGAATTGGAGGAAAATAGGTTTGTCTCCAATGTTTGGGGGAAAAATTCATTAGAAGTTACCACCTGTTCTTGCAACACTGTTCATTTAAAATGGCTGGAAAGAACCTAAAGACGTTTCCTTGTGATCCCTGATGTCAGCCCACGTGCAGCCTTGAGGTAGGAAGAACCTGGCTGGAGAGCATCATATAGTTTACCCAAAAACATGGGATGTCACAACAATTACGTTGGTTCCCTTAGTACCATCAATCAATCAAGTACTTGATTAAAATTGCCAATTATAACGGCAAAAGACACTTTTTTGGAGCTTTCATCTCATACCTGTCCAACACCTGGTTAGGTTAGGAATAGTGTTTCCATGTGAAAACATCAAAAGTGTGACTCACGATTCAACAAAATTGATTCAAAATTCAACAGGGTCTTGCAAATGTATTAAAATAGGCATTTATACTATTTTTCATGAAAATAAAAAATAAAATAAAATGTCGTTGTTATCTAATTGTTAGTTCATTTGATTTGCACCAGTCACGAGCTTTAACATGGATAGTTTTTGGTACTTCAAACATGTCCAAATCAATTAATGAGACATGTGATATCGTTTCGCAGCTTTAATGACTTTTTTGAAATTGTAATTTGTCACTGCTTCCTGCAGAGATGAAAGAAAGCGAGAGCATCATTTAAGTACACGATGATTTGAAGCATTTTCAATATACTAAAAAAAAAGAAAAAATTAATTAAAATTAAATTTAAGCAACTCTCAAAAGTTGTTGGTTTGCGCTTCAATATAATGTATTGGATTATGTAGATTTCAAAAATCCAATTTAAAAAAAATTCATCCGTCCGTCCTATACTGACCGCAGCTTTCCTCCGAAACTTCGGGGACAAATTTCACGATACATGGCTAAAAAATCCAACATCAATCCGAGATGAGCCAGTCATCTCGGCAACTTGGTCAATCAGCCCTAAGGGATTATGTTTGAGGATTAAACTATCAAAAAATCGAAATCTTATAACTTTTGATGTAGGAGGGAATGTGACCATTATAGTGTGATTCAGATCGGATTAGTTCATTAAATGGAATGTGACCATTAGGGTTGCTGTCCAAACAGGGTTGGCGCCCGCCATTTGAAAAACCTCATTTTCGGGGGTCATTGAAAAAATTTTTCGTCAAACCAGGTCCTTGTAAAGACCTTACCTAAAGAGGTTTTCAATGAACAGCCGTTGAACGAGAGATCTGAGGTAGACCGCGAGGCTGGGGGCCGCTCAAGTATTTTCATCTTGAATGCAATTACAAGGAATGGAGGCGCGAGGTGTTGAGTAGAGATAATGTACCACAGACTACACCTAATATACGTAGATGAGTGGTTTACATGGAAAGACTATCTGATAGAGAAATAATAAACCTCTTTGGAATAATTTGCAGCGTTCTTGAAATAGGTGCCAAAATGCAGTTAGCGTCCTTTGAATGTGCTAAGGTTGGCCCGCTGGCTATTGCCTGGTCTTTGAACCCTCCAAACCTGTTGATTGTAGAACCGACCGAACGCAATGAGGCAGACCTGGTATTTTTGCACAAACTATTGAATGGAGCGATAGTACCACCAGCACTACTCGGGGAGATAGGCCTACTTGTGCCTCGACTTTCCGCTCGCAGCTGTCCTCCGTTCTACGTGAATTTCGACCCCACAAATTATCTTCAGAATCGCCTTTTGTGCCACATTCCTCGTTTACCCAACTCATTCATTCATCATCATCCTGAGTTGGACTTTTTCACATGTTCCAGAAGATTTTTGAAGTATTTAATTGTGTTCATGAGAAGGAAAAAAGAGGAAGAACTTAACTTAAGGTTCAGAAAAATGTACTGGTTGATAGGGAGGCACTCGGAGTTATCAACCCACAATAAACTTTTACTATATCAGCAAATACTAAAACCAGTCTGGACATATGGATGCCAGCTAAGGGGCTGCACCAAAAAAAGCAATACGAACATCTTACAAATATTTCAAAACAAAGTCCTCAGGAGCATAGTCGATGCACCCTGATACTACGAACAGCTGATCTCCACCGTGACCTCAAAATGGAGACGGTAAGTGAAACCATAAAAAAACATGCTATGGAGCATGAACGTCGGCTCCACAATCAACAAAATGTTGAATTACTTAACCTTCTGGACAACAGGGGCGAAGTGCGGAGATTAAAAAGGACCAAACCAATGGACCAATAAGTGTGATCAAGTGGTGCCCACTAAGTGTAGTGTTGTGTTGTGTAGTGGATGTAGGTAGTGATCTATAGACCACAAAACGATTTATAAATTATTAAAGAAAAGTTACTAGATGTTTACTACAGTTGTAACATGAATAAATAAATTTAAAAAAAAAATTTAACTGTGTACTTCCTAACATTTTGATCATTATTTGCACTTATATTCTCAATAAACCATACTGTGCAGGTTGTTTCTAAGGTGTACGCCCTGAAAGTGGTGTTCCTATTCACAAGCTTTTCTCTACCATGGAGTTCATACATCCCCAAAACAATTAAATAATGGATGTTCCGTCCTTCCATCAGTATTTTATGGAAAGGGAATAGTTAAGCAATCACGCATTATTTCAATAATTAGTTAACACTTCCAGTGCGGGAGTAGTCATATGACAACATGATGAGTTCAGTCCGTGGCGGGTGTTGTCATATGACATCATGGCCTTCTCTCAGCAAAGGCGAACTCTTTTGTTGTGTGAGAGGAACTGTAAACTTTTGGCTCCCTGTGTGATTTTTCACCAACTAAGTAGGATCGTACCTACTCCCTACAGTCCGGCGTTTTCGCCTCGGAGTTGGAGGGGCAAGTCCAGGCACGTTCTTATCAACCTCTGTTATCGTCGTTTTAACCTGTGTTCTTCGCTATGTCTCGTCATTCATCTTCTTACCATTGAGAGCCTTAACCTTTGATGTTAGTGTTAATTTGATGCATTGGGTACCCTTGGATATAGTAAATTGAGTGAAATTTTTCACATTACAGGTCACGTTATCATATGACAACTCCCGCCATGGGAAGAATTGGAGGGATGCATAACTATAGGACTTGCTGATTGGCGGATGTTCTCATATGACAACCAGCAGCAAAAAACATAATTATACCATATTTTAGCGTTATTAGGCAAAGGAATATCATAATTAAGTAGAATCCAGGCCCCAACTTTGAATATTAAAAAAAAAAATCTCCCGCCACAGGGAGTAGTAAGCTTTTTGGTTCCCGCACTGAGAGTTTCAACACACATGTTAGAATTAACAGCGTTTTTTATTCGATTTGTGGAATCTACGTATTTCGAAACGAGAACCAATAAATTTAGGCGGAGTAAAACTTTCATTTTTCTTTATCAATTACAAAAATCGATTATTGAAAATAACAAGCCAAAAAAGAGGTTAATACCACAATTTTCGACACTACGCGCTGTAGCAACCCTACCCTGAACTGCTATTAGCATCGTGGTGAAGGCCAAACTTTTCTTAAGGGAGTTATTAAGTCTTCTAACACTGTGTCTATACGGGAGTACCTCATACAGGTTCTGGGAAAGTCGATGTTTTCTGAATTTGTCAAACATTGGGAGAATATGACGAACGTACACCTGGAGGTGTAAACAGTAAAGTCACAAATCACAATCTTCCCAATGTCTAATATCCTAAACTGAAATTTTCTGGAAATGTGCGGGTTGGGTTGTAGAAGGTTCCTTCAAGTTCAGAAATACGCAACGCTCGAGTTTTATTGCTAGTAATAGTTACGTCTAAACGAGCGTAAAAATCCATCAAACATAATTTTCTCACCACCAAGTTGTCCGATCTCGCTCATATTTTGAGGATAGTTCGGAAACAGCGGTTTATTTTAAGCTGCCTTAGCTTTTGAATTGAGCCAAACCCGTTACTCCTGAGAAATTAACAGATTAATTCCATCCTCCGTGAAATTGAAAGAGAATGATGAAGCGGAACTCAAACAACGTTCAAATGAACAATCAATCACAGAACCTAATTTTAACAAGACATTTTACCTTAAAAAGTCGACTCGATTTATTCGGCGGCGAGCTCTGATAAACAATATGAGCGTTATGAATACATAATTCGGTGATTCGTTCCCATTCACCGGTGTTTGTTCCGTTCGGCGATAACGAAGCGTTTTATCGCGGTTTTATTCGACGGAGATGGGAAATCAGGGGCTTCGGGATTGAGTGAAGTGGGAAGGGGGGAAATGTTTAAACAGCGATATTTGTATCGGTCGAGAGATATATCCTGAACAAGGGATGCCCATTATCGGTGTGCCCCAAAACTCCCGAAGCGCAATACAAACTCGCTGTATTTCATGATCAGAACTCGATTAGGTGCGACATGCAACGAAATTCTATAAATGTTAGTTGTCGGGCTTAGTTTGTTCTATTAGAGGTAGTTAGTTAAGGGAATTAGTTAGTTCCCCTGTTCGAAATCCACGACGGTTGCCCAGACCGAACTTCTTAGTGCTCGCCCCGGCGAGATCTTGCAATTTTTAACTTCTAAAATTGTCTCCCAAAATCTCTGTTTTACCTCAACACCCCGTGTAAAGGACAAGTTCAGCAAAGACTAGAATTTACACAAATTGTAATAGTGTAATTAATTTTGGAGAATTTACTTATTTGGCTAGAATATGAATATTGAATACGTGTAATATATGTTTCTTACCATAAAAACGCTGCAAATTCTTTCACTAGGGTTTATTATTCAATTGGCTTGCAGTTCATGATTTGAATTTATACTAAGCTTTGGAGTGTGCGTGTTTCACAGGTGATAGAGCGATTATTGAATTTCAGGAGGTATGCATAGAGCACGTAAATCTGTTCTCAATCAAAATACCTATTTTGATTGATCAGTTGATCATATTTGTGTGCCTCCCGAAATTCAATAATCGCTCTATCACCTGTGAAACACGCACACTCCAAAGCTTAGTATAATTCAAATCATGAACGCAAGCCCATTGAATAATAAACCCCAGTGAAAGAATTTGCAGCGTTTTGTGTTACCAAACCAGGCGGTAAATTTTGCACGACTATTACGATTGCTTGGCCCGAAAGACACTCATCCAAGTGAATTTGGACAGGAATGCCCAGAGTATACATGAAGTTCCTTAGAAGAAGAAGCAAAGGTAATCATTTCAGTCTGCTATCTGAATTTCGAGGTAATTTCCACTGCTTTTTATTTATTTATTTTTTATGGTTATCAGAATGCTTCAACCCGTATATCGGCTACAAAGCCTTTTAGGAGTTCACTCCAGTATCCACATTATTACATCACTACATCATTAGGTTACTGTAATCAAAACAAAACCAATTATAAACCAAAATAACGCAAATGCTGGCACCATAAATCAGGCCATACATCGGGAATGGTTTGACCTACGGACCTGGGGAGGGGCTCATTCGATTCCTCGTGGAGTGTTCTTCAAAAAGAGTACAAATTTAGGCCGCCTTGACTTTTTTTGAGGTTTTTAGGGATTTTACAAAACTTTGACAACCCTTAAAGGGCACTTTAAATTAAGTGAGAGAGCTGGCTCAAGAATCGGGGTGTCGCCGGACCAACATGGATTTTTCCTGAAAATTTCAGCTTTTTTGCTTCAGCCGTTCGGGAGAAATCGTGCGCACGACGTGCGGCGGACGGACGGAAAAATTTTTATTGCAGATTCGGATTCTACACCCTTTGGAACGTAAACCATGACATTTTCAGGAGGGGTCAGAATTTTTTCTTTCAAGAGTGATTACAATGGTTTATTATTGAATAATAAACCAAACTAGTAAAATTTCGAAAATTCTAATGTTGGAAAACAAATGTTTACTATCAACATTTTCGTGCATTTCAAAAGTACTCGGAAACCGGGGAGCCACAACATGTATGTACCAACCTATATGTAGATACCTTATTTGGGTTTTTTGTTACCTACCACAGAATACCTATGGATTAAGTACCTCACCATGAAAATTACTGCAATGACAGACAATTTAATGTTCGAAAACAATTTTCTATTTTCAACATTAGTTTTGAATTTCACAAGTACTCCGAAATCTGGGAGCCACAACACTATGTATCCCCTACATGTAGAAACCTTTTCTTTATTTGTTAGCACCGTAATTGTTATAATTAATTAATTTTCAAGAATTTACTTAATTGGCTTTAATGTGAACATAGAATACCTACAGAATATGTTGCTCACCATGAAAAACACTAAAATCCCGGACAATTTAATGTTGGAAAATAATTTTCTATTACCAACATTTTTGTGAATTTCACAAGAACTCCGAAACCTGGGAGCCACAACATGTATGTGCCAACCTACATGTAGATAACTTTTGTGGTTTTTGTTACCTCCCATAGAATACCTAGGTATGGACTCATAAAAACTAATAAAATCCTGGACAATTTATGCTCAAAAACAATTTTCTATTATCATCATTTTTGTGAATTTCACAAGTACTCCGAAATCTGGGAGCCACAACACTATGTATCTCCCTAAATTTACATACTGTTTTTTTGTAACCTTAACCTCCCATAGAATTTATAAGGACCATGTTTCTCACCATGAAAATACTAAAATCCCGGAAACTTTAATGTTCAAAAACAATTTTCTATTCTCAAATTTTTTTTGAATTGCACAAGTACTCCGAAATCTGGGAGCCACAACACAATGTATCTCTGCCTACCACATTTTTTCGAATATTTGCTGAATCTCATTTTCCACAAAATGGATTGTAAGTTTTGGAATGCTGGATTAGTTCTGGTAAGGTTTCAAATTATTATATACTTAGGTGAAATTATGTACAATAATTTAATTGTCATTTCTAACGAGAGGAATCAAGATCGAGTGATCTGAACGTGAAATGGCAGGGTTCTCTAGTGATTAGCTGCCGACAATCCGTAAGTGTAGGAACGTAATGGTGCCTGCCAAGAAAAGAATAAGCTGGGTGTAGGCTGTACCTGCCTAGATTTTTCCCCTAGCAAACAAATAGAGACATGACCTTACACAGATTACGTAAGGCAATAAATCATATTTGTAAACAATATTCTCAATATCAGGGATATTGAACGGTGAATCATCGATTCCAAGTAAATAGAATGACTATCTAACAAGGAATATCTCATTATTTCCGGAAGAAAACAATCTAAAGCTTGTTTACAAAGTAGTTAACCTCACTTACCGAAATGAAAGCTGAGAAATTGCGCAACTGCGGGGGATTAGGCGAAGTTCGGACGCGTTCGGAATCACTCGAAGGAAAATCACAACACAAACAAAGGGAAAAACCGGCGGAAACACGACGCGAAAACTAAAAAAAAAAATAAGAAATAAAAATCAAATCGGAAACAAAACAAAAACTGATAAAAATGATAAACTAAAAATGGACGCCCAAAAGCGGAAGTTGTTGATAAATCAACAGGTGGGGTCGTTCAAGACCTTAATGATCAAAAATTTATATTTACTTAAAACAGATCTTCTTTTTTTAAATAAAATTGTTTGAAAATGTATGTTTTAATTTGTATTTTTTAAGTCAGGAATATATACATATTTTGAATCAGGAATATATACATAAGGTTCGGTGTGATTAGAGAAAGGGACCATAGAGCGCTCTGTTGAGTTATTTTCTAACTAAACCACCCGGATTGATAGCGTTGCTACCTAGTGCCGTTTTCTTTTTATTTCCTCATGTTTTGGTAAATCACTACACTTATATCTAGACAAAAATCAAATATTCAATCGATTTATGTAGGTTTTTCCGTAAAAGAAATCCGAACTTCGCGAAACGTACGGTAGTTTCGTGTCAACGATACTTCCCATTCGACGCCAACACTGCCGTCGGCCATGATGATAATCTGTGCTTGAAGTTTCCGACTTCGCTATTTATGATAAATGAGTTTTGTGAGAATAGTTTGACAAATTCGAGTGGTGACACCTAAAAACCGGAATGGATTTGACAGAACAACTCCAGGCTGCGGGCTGGTAATTATGAATTCCTTTATTCGTCGCTCCAACGCAATGCAATTCGATGGCAAATGCCGTACCTCTGACGTCCTCATTCCTCAAACGATACCTTATTTTATGACTTTTTCTACAGATGTAATAACGTTGTTCTTCAATATTTCATGCTAATTTTATTGTTTCTCGTTAGCCTGAACCCTAGTTGTTACGATAATGGTGGTTACGGGCGACATCGCCAAATATGGGCGAATATCTCTGAACTTTGCGTCAGGCTGTTTATTGATTTGACTCCCAACCCCTTATCAATGGAGCTTGGTCCACGGACCAGTTGGTTGTACCTTCTACAATCTGCTTGCTGCTGTTAGTTTTTTAATCGTTGTATAGAAATATACCTAGTCCAACAGTCATAATCTTGCCCCTTGAAGCCCTTCCTAAACAATATTTCTCTTGCTTCCAACATTGCAAGAGCGCTTGAATCCTTTGGTGAAATGAGAAAATATTTCTGCCGTGTTATTCTATCCAATTATTTCAATAAGATGAAACTGCTGAATTCACAGGGGGCAACATTTCTATTACCCCATATCCTACACTTCTCCATCACTACGTGCCTCACGGATTTCTATCGAAAGGCTCTCGTAACAGGTTCTGCCACATCACATTGGTGAAGACCTCCATCACAGGGACTGAAGAAATCCACTCTAAAGATGATTTTTCTATAAAATGTCTTGCAGTTTTTATTTAGGACTCTCTCTTGTAAGACCAGATAAGGATCCGTGAAACAGAACACCTTAAAATTAATTGAACAACACAAAAACCTGTGAGTGTTATCTTCTGACTAGATGTATACAATTATTCGGCCCATTTAGAATATTGCATTTGGTTGGCAGGAGGAAGGAGTAAAAAATCCAACAATTTTTCATTTTTCACACGTTTAGTTCAAGTTGCCCGAGCTTTAATTTTGATCTTTTTGACATAGTTGCTCTATTACTCGTCGTGGGAAATGTCTATTTGAATTGGGTGGCAAAATTCTGCATTTGTTGGGTTGAAAGAGGAAAACAGTGCCAACAAACAAGGTTTCTCCAAATTTTTGTTGTGACTGCTCAAGCTTTTATTCTAAACTGTCAGACATGGTTCATACTTGCTCCTCGCCGAAATAGTTAGGGATGACTGAATTTAACGTTTGGTGGGCAAGAGGCCAGAAAATGTGAGGTTTTAAACAAATCTTTGCTCAAGCTGCTCTAGCTTCAACTTTAAGTTGGTTGACATTGTTGATTCCTGCTCCTCGGAAAGTGTGAGTCGAGTTGGGTTGTCCGATTTTGGCCTTTGGTGGGGTGAAGAAGGGGGTCAAAGCCACGAAAGACGTGCTTAATTGGTAAATTGTTGGCTGTAACTTTTGTTTTCTAAATTGTGACATAGATGTTCAATACTCCTCGTGTGAAATATCGAATTTAGTACAAAAATGCCCACATTTTTCGTTTGATGGACAGGAATAGGGAGTCAAAGGCTCCAAAAAACATGAGCTTCAGGTAAATATTTGTACTAGCTGCTCCATCTTCGGTTTTCAACTGTTGGACTTGGTTGTTTGATGCACTATCCAGGAAACTGTCTAGTTGAGTAATACGATGACTGAAGTTATCACATTGTTGGCTGATGGGGGGGGGGGGGGGGGCTGCAAAGCTTGAAAAAGAGCATTTTCCTACTTTTTTCCCACCCGCCCAAGCTTTAATTTTAAACTAATTGACATGGTCGTTGAATGATCCTCGCAGGAAATGTCTAGGTGAGTACAAAGGAGGATTTGTACTCACATTTTTTAAATCGTTTGTTTGGAATGATGGTTCCAAAAAATGAAGAATTTTATGAAGATGGAAATTTGAAATGTAGCTGCAATCTATATGGGGGCAGCCTGGCCAGTCTTCGTTCTGTTATCCTTCATTTTAACATGATAATCGCCCTTATCATGAAAAAGTTGGCGTGGATGTTTTGTTCTGTCAGCTAAACAGGCAGCATTAGAAGAAGCCACGAGAAAGCTGCAGGAATCAGTGAACAGCATCAATCAGTGGACCAAAAAATGGAGAATAAAACTCAACGAGGCTAAGTTGATACAGTACCTCTAATAATAAACTCTCAAATTGTCCCATACGCAAACACAGCTAAGTATCTTGGCATGACCTTGGATGCCAAACTCCGCTGGAAAGAACACAGAAAGAAATAGACCTAAAATTCAGAAAGATGCATTGGCTCATCGGGAGAAAATCGCAGTTGCCTATATACAACAAAGTGCTTCTCTACGAGCAAGTGATAAAGCCCATTTGGGCCTATGGCTGCACTATGAAAAGTAACCTCAAAATTATCCAAACAACGCAAAAATAAATAATCAGGAGCATTGTCAATGTCCCCTGGTATGTTCGAACGAACGACCTACATCGAGACCTCAAAAGTCAAGATGGTAGGCGATGTTGTTAAAAGTCGAGCAACGGACCATGAATACCGTCTCCACAAACACGTAAACGTCGAAGTATTGAGCCTCCTGGACAACAGCGGTGATGTACGTAGACTGAAAAGAACCAAACCCATGGACCTAGTTACAGCTCAGTGAAGTTATGTGATGAGTGGTTGTAGGCAGTGATATATTTGGCACAAAACACGAATATAAGTGATCAAATGAAGTTACTAGCTGTGTATACAGTTGTAACTATAAAAATTATTTTAAAAAACAGGCAGCATCATCCCTAGGATAGTGAATTTGGAAGACAAAAAGGAAAGGTTTTAGTGATAGGGAGTGAACGCGTCTTTTATGGAAAGGGTATTGAGAACTGAATTTTTTTATCTGCGACTAGGACGTTTATGTAATTCCTGGTGGTTACCCTAGTTGTTGTTCCGCTAAAGCGACATTTTCAAATTTTGTAGCTGTGACTTTTGTGCTGGCGTACTCTGTCTTCGTCAAATCTGAACTTATGATTCATTGATTTTACAAAACCTCCATTATGTCCTAGTAATAAGATTCTTCTGTTCGCAGGATGCTGTCCCCTGAAGGGTATAAAATCATCACCGAGGACGGAAAGCTGACTAACAAGCGTGACGTCATTCAGAAAGCTCTCAATGTGCGTAAATTCTCCTAGTATTGTTAATTTTCTACTTGATCGTGTTCTCAAATCTCTTTGAAATATCTGTGCTCAAATTAATTTTTCATGCGAGGAATGAACTGGCAGTTGTAGGTGTAGTTTTAAATTAATTTGTATGAATAACTTCATATTGTGGTTCTTTTTGTAATTTTGTCTCCTTTTTTCTTTAGACTGACATTCGGGACCTTGGCGGTTGCGGATTCCCAGCTGAGCTCACCAAAGGAAAATGTGAAACAGTGAGTATCAACAGTTGCTGGAACTCTAGAAACATAAGGAGCGAAGCTTTTATCTATTATATCCAACATTTATTTTACATGAATTATATTAACGTTCTCTTGTTTCAAAAATATGGGCTTTGTAATACTATTTTGAGGGTTTCTCACAATTCTTCGAATGGCATTCAGGGTTGAGGGGGATCCATAAATTGGACCAGATGATTAGTTATCCATTAACGCACTGTGTTGAGTTGAAGGAAGTTGACATGTGAAAGTTTGAAACTGAGGTTACTAATCGGCCAAAATAATATTTATTGTTATGGAATAAGTTTCTGAAGTATAACACAAGAGAAGATGGAATGGACTAGTTGACATTTCCAAAGACTGAGGCAATGTGACTGCAACACCGGGGATACTTCTGAAGCTACGAAGCTGCAGCTTTATGCTCAACTGTAACAGTTTTGAAACAGGAAGGTGAAACCATCCACATCCGAGTAATAGCTTGTGGCATTCCTTCCCCCATTTAGAGGAGCATCTTATGCAGTGGTGAACCATGGTGCTAAGAAATGGGGTGCCTAAAGCGCCCCACACCCTGCAAGTTGGACCAACTAAGGCTATAGTTACATTAAGAAATAGCTGTTTAAAAGATGCGATTTGGCTAGAAAAGTGTAGGTACATTAATTGTTCTTTTGGTTGGCACCAACAGGTTGGGTTGAACCATAAACTTTTGCCAGTGAAATTGAAGATTATCGTCTATCCAGTTCTACTGCTCCCATAGTTTATTTTTTGTCAACAATGTCAAGGCCTGACAGATTTGAAGCTGAAAGTGTTAGATAGGGAGTTGAAGCAGATGAATATCAGCAGATATACCGGAATTGTGGTAAAGTGGTAACACTGGAAACTAAAGAAGGCGGGGGCAGGGCCACATCACAATCTGTAGGATTGCCGAGTTGGATCTGTGGGAAGCACACGCCTGTAGATGACTTGTCATGGTGATCTCGTATGTGTCATCTAAGACTATGAAACTCAAGGTGTCTGGGATCCATTCAGGAGTTTACCACTACAAGCACCAAATAAAATGTGGTGCAGGTCTGTGTTTTGGGTTTTTACAATACTCTCAGTGCATAGCAATAAAGAAATTCCTCCTTTTCACTAAATAAAATAATTAGTGGGGACTATATTTTTTCCCGTTTGTCACACCACCGGTTACCCTGACAAGACGCCTCACATCCTCAGCATTTTCCCTGAAATGAGAGTTGTGGCGCCAAGCCACAAGTCTCCTAACAGCTTTTCCCCTGCGTTCAGCAACTTTTCCGCTGATCAAGAGGTGCTCAATGTCCCATACAATAATTGACCAGAGTGGAGCAATATTGCCTTGAAGTCAACGACTGTTTTTCTGGCAATTTTTTGAAATGCCCCTTCACGCCAGTGGATACCTATTGCACGTTTTAGCAACTTTTTCTGGAAGAGGGTATTTAAAAGGGTGGGATTCAAGAAGTTTCGTATGGAAATCATCAACAATCGATTGTTTCAACTTTATTAATTCATTTTTATTATTTTATTGGTGGAACAAATTAATATGTGAAGTACGAACTAGTTCTTCCAAATTGCTGATTATTGGCAATTTTATTTAAGTCTAAATGGGGCCTCAAGTCTATTTTTAACGCGTTATCACCTTCCTTTACCTAGTAAGAAGTTCTCATACCTCTTTCACGGAGCAGTAGAACGAGTAATCTAGAGATATTAGTGATTCTGGTCAACTTACCTGCTCATCAAGAGGTGGATGGTCGGGACCTATTACTAGAAACTTACTTAGATGTCTGCGGATGTTCGATAAATACTGCTGTGGGGTAAGGAACTCACGGAAGATGGAGATAAAATCAATTAGCAAAGAAAAATGCATAGTGACTAGTTTTGTGACAGAGTTCAGGTGTTTTAGCAAGTATTTCGACTGCCACAATGTCGCCAATTCACTGGAAATTTGCATCACTGGCATGTTCACCCTGGACCAATCAAGTTGTTTCAGGCAATCCTCTGATTGTTAGACAACTAACACACCCTGAGAAGATGAGAAGCCTCAACTGAGCTGACTAACACTCACCCAACAGCCTTCCCTTTTCCCTACACCTTTACAAATCACGTTCTGACATCTTAATACATGGAACAATTTCTTATCCAATTAGCTAACGTTATTCTGAACTGTTCTCAGGTAAGCGGTAACATCGTGGTTCAGATCCAAAAAATCCGCAACATCTCCGCTTCTAAAGCGAATGAAGAATCTCAAGTTGCCCCAAGGATGCTGAAATTGCTTCTGACTGACGGCACTCAGGTGGTCCCTGCCATTGAGATGACTCCTTTGTCATCCATAAGGTTTGAATAATCTCCATAATTGATTACTTTTATTGGTTAAAGGATCAAATGTAATTTTCCAACATATCTGGACGTCAAGTATACTTTGAAATGGACGAAGGTTGGGGAAGATGGTAAATGATGCATTCTCTCCTTTCAAAACTTTCGGAACTACAGTTTATACAGTTTTGAAGCTCAACCCAATATAGGCTTCTTAAATAGATTTGGCTGAATAAACTTAATTTTTGTTTTGTTAAGTCTAGACTCTTGTTTCATCATTAAGTTTAACAAAAAAACAGACCTGTTCTCCTTTTCCTAGTAGCCCCGATTATTTATCCGTTAACAACTCTGGAAAGTTTGGTTTCCCTCGTTGGGGACTGCCTTGCAAATCATTGGTACCTTATCTACCATTTTCATTGTAATCAAATCAATTTTATGCTTGTGATGGATATGGTTAGTTGGCTCCTTCCCGATTTTAGAATCTGTCGCCTTGGGAGATGAATCGGACGCCTGCAAGCGTCTGGGTCATCCTCTGAGCGTGGCGGAGCATAATAATGCATCCACCTCCTCGGAAGGGGCAACTATACCATTCCATCACCCTCACATGCTTTACAAAGTGGAGTCTTGAACCAAATCACCTATAGCATCCATGTTTAATTGAACTGAATGAGGAAGACCCACCTGTAGGTTAGAACTGATTAATGAAACCTAGTTTTGTAAATGAAATATGTGATGGCTCTCCATCTTGAAGTCTCGTTGTTGTAGTGTGGCTCCTAACATCTAATTTAATTACTAATTTATTGAACATGATGTCAGGTGTGGAGTTAATCCGTTTCAAAATTAATAGGAGCTGTTAAACTTGTAATGTACTAGTAGGTAGCAAATGTTTTTTGGAGTAACTAAACAATTTTATTTGGTTGGCATCTTCACGAGTACAAAGTGTTCTAACTTTGGTTGTTAAAAGCTCAATTTCACTATGCTAGAAAAGATTATTTCAATAAATAAAACCTCGTACATCACTTTCACAACAAAAGCTAACCATAAGACTGTTACCTTGCAGTAAAGGTACCCTTGTGTATGTTTTAGTTCATGGAATGTCATTTACGAATTTAAAAGAAGAAGTTGTAGGTAAATTACCTACCTAATAAAACTCCAACCTAAAAATTATTATCAATACGGAATCTTTCCATGTGTATTTGGGCTCTTCCTTCAGTAACGCTAGTATATTTGTTATATTTCATAAATGAGTATTCTCATTATTGGTTTAATAATTTATGGATGGTTGTGAAACCTATAATCGCCTATACTCACAATAATTACCGTTATTATGCTAGATGCAGTTGTAGATGGTTAACCATAGAAAAGAGTATATATGCCACCTAATTCATTGGGTTTTTTTCTAGTCTCAACACTCCTCCTGGTACCAAACTTCGACTGAAAGGGGAGATTATCGTCAGCTGCAGTCTTCTCCAGCTGAACACTGACCAGGTAGAGATGTTGGGCGGAACCGTAACGAATTTGGTTGAAAAATGGACAGTCAGTCGGGTAAGCAGTTGACATCGCTTTTCTTCTTATTTTATTTCGGTTTTATTTTGTGGCTTCAACCTAACTTCTATTTTTGTCAGGAACTGGCGAAGCAAACTCGCGGGCGTTATGGAGTTGAAGGTGGCCCACCACCATGGATTCCATTTGGGGAGAAAATGGCTCCCACCAATCTTACTGACAAAAATTTCAAGGTAATTTTTGCCTACTCCTTGTTACCGACTATTCTATATTATCGTTCAAGAAAATTATATTTGGTCATTCGATTCAAGTTGTATTCAGTCCAACTGGTTCAAAATGTGTGCTATTCCGATAGAAACACGATAATGGACTGACGTCATGTCTGATATCTTGTCATCACTTGCTCTCGAATTTTAGAAAAATGGAAGTGAAAATTGAAGTGATTCGACACATTATATATTGGTATTTGCAGGGTTATTGTAGTTGAAAACCCGTTCGGTGGCTAACTAAGCAAATCCGACCTTTCACAATGTAATACAATTGTTAGTTTTTTATTAAAGATTGGACAGTACAGTAGTGATTACACGTATTGTATGTTTGAATATATCCCAGCTCTCAATGAATCTAATGAGACTAACTTGAACTCTCTACGGCAATTTTTCTACTAATTAGCAGGCGGTAAATTTAATTCAACAGTCAGAACTTGGAAAATATAAATTTTCCCTAAAAAAGTATTGTTGGACATTTATGTGAGAAGTCAAAGAGCTAGTTCGTTTTCTTGCTTTCAGTTCAATTATGAACATTTTTGTTCAAACCAGGGCTTTGAACCCTCTGGTTAGGTTTGGTTTCCAATGCTAAGTAGCCGTGAGAACTGTTACCTCAACTTTCTATCACGTTATCAATCACATTAACTTTTTATCAATCCTTTTACCACTTATACCAACTCCTCATCCTATCCTCGCATGTAACAGTACAACTCGGAAATTCCTGGCATTCAATCAAAGCCATACCTTTCTCATTCATTCCTTGGGAAACCAAAAGTCAAATAAACTCAGGAGGTTCCTCTGTGGAAGCTTAGCTAGATCTTGCCTTGTCTATTGGCTCCCCATTTTACAGTAAACTGCCCCTTCTCCAGTACATGTTTGGTGGCGTTACCAATAGCGAAGTGATAGTGTGTGAAATATCTAGTTTAAGGGATTTAGTTCATTGCACTCTTTGTTAACTGATCTTTCTAAACCAAACCTTTGTATATTCCTAGTTTCAATTCCTTAAGTTAAGTTAATCCGTGTAAAGTGTAAATATAGTCTTAATAATTTGATAATTCAAGTAAAGTACTCTTGAGTGTGTGTTTTGAAAGTAGTGTTTTCTACTGCAACCCCACTGACAAGGCATAGACAATTTTCTATATCAATTTATAAAATTTTGAATCTTTCACTGAATATCAATAAATATTTTAGGTGTAGTTGGATAAGAATGATAAAAAGCGGGACAGTAGAGCTCTATGGTTCTACAGCCAGTCATTTAAATGATTAATTTTACACATTTAAGTACCAAAGATGAAAAGTTGCCTATGCAACCTACAAATATGGGATTCTAGCTCAGAGGAGAGGAGCTAGTAAACAGAGATGAAAGCTACGGCTGGGGGGGGGGGGTCCTAACAAGAGTTTACGTGAGCGCATTCTGTGTTCATAAACGGTACATACTAGGCTTAACCAACTCCCTGGAAAATATGTGGATTCAACCAGAGCACCAGAGAGGCTAGTGCTTACCAAGGTGGCAGGTACACGAATGACCCCTCGGGCGGACGGAAAAGTGGTGATGCCGGGATAACAAAGGCCGGAAGGAGCCCACCCGAAGGTTAGTTAGTTGAAGGGAGGGGTGGGGAGCGGGATTGTCGGGTCGGTTGCTAAGAACTGGATTGTACTCCTGTTAATCATTTAAATGATAATTAATGACGTATCTGTATTAGCATAATTAATACGTAAATTATTATTCATTCCAGTCGTTGGATGATGGTTCCAAAGAGAACAAAGACAATGACGAGTTTGAAGCACAAAGGAGAGATGCTATTGCCGAGGCCGGCAAAACTTCTACCAAGAAGATTTTCGGTGGCGGTACGAAACCCTTGATGGACAAGAATGTTCAAGCTATTATGGAGAAAGGATTCTCCATTCAACAAGCAGAGGTTGCTCTACGCCAAAGTAGAAATAATGTGGAGCGTGCCCTGAAAAGTTTAACTGTAAGTAATGGTTTACGAAATCTTTGATCTAATTGATTACCTGTCTTCTGTAAATGAAAATAATAATAGGTAATTAAGAATACATAATCATCATCATATTCATTCCAAATTTCAATTTAAGATATTGTCAGTCTTGTGGTAGGTACTTAATCTATAGAAATAGAGTTAATTCAACGAATGCGTTCACTGATAGGTACCTATAAAATTTAAAACTGGTAGATACGAGTATATCCAAACAAAAATTATTCCAAATGTTTCAATATGTTCATTATTGTTTGCTCTAAGAAATTTGTTTCATTGTATTCCCGTTTATCATGTCTTCTGACAGCCCTGGATTCGTGCCCTAAAATGTGTAGTAATCGGTTAAGAAGATTTGGAATTGGATATTGCAAATTTAATCCTTTCTGAATGACAAAGTTTTGGTCTGTCATCTCCAAATTGGTCAACTACGAAATGGCAGCCTCACAATAATGGCTTAAATTGGACATTTTGAAGTTTTTATCTAATAATTCCTAAACCGCGCATGCCCCAGAAGTATTCTCACGTCCCTAAGTTGAAAAAAATTAAAAAATATATACATTGGACTCAAAAACTCTAAATTATCTCTTGAAACATTGCAATTACAAACATTTGAAAATCAGGCTAATTTTTAGGTGAGTCTTCTCTTTTCTCCATTTGGATTTATGCCCTTTAAAACCACTTGGGCATCTCAATAATTGTCACATTCAAATCTGCTTAAGCTGATTCGCCTTGGGTTGAATAATTTCTAATGCTCGTACCAAGTAAGTTTCAGATTTGATCTTTTCCGAATTATTGCTTTACTCTAAACGTTGTGTCCTTTTACGTAAAAATTTCGAATAAACAGCGTTTCATCTATTGATTTGGTGGAAACCTTTCGGGGCTAAAGCTTGCCAAATACGAACCGAATACGAGGAATTAAGGGGGGGGGGGGGGCTTATCCAAAATTAGCTTGCTTTTCAAATGTTTGTACCTTCCGTGTTTCAGGAGATCATTAAATGATCTCTTACATTTTACAGGTTTTAGGGTCGAATCTATTTGTTGATGCTACACAACTTCGGTTCTGTTACATGCACTGGTTCATGAATTATTAGAGAAGAACATTTAACAAGTACAATATCAGCCATATTGTGAAGCAGACATTTAGTAGTCCACTGTTGAAAGATGGGGGACGAGGATTTTCTCATTCAAAACTGGATGTATGAAAATGTCTGACTCTTGAAAATGTATCCCATACCTTATCCTGAAATTACTAACAGTTTCCGATCTCTGATCCTGGGCTATGCCGTCATCAAGAAATTCTAGAACTTGGAAACTAGGATTCGTGTTTAATGCTTTTTATTGGAAGTTATATTTTTAAATTTGTCTGTAGATTTTCAAAATGAAAATCATGATCTCTTCATTTCTCTACCATTTTCAGAAGCGGACTGGTCGCGGGAACGACGATAAGGGTGAAAAAGAAAAAGAAGGTGGTGGTCGAGGAAGAAGGAAAGGCGAAGACGAAATGGGTCCAAAACCAAGCGGCCGAGTCTCCTTGTATCAGTACGTGGAAGGAAAACTGCCTTTATTGCCAGGTTGGTGTTTAGGCACTTGATTTCACATTTTTTCCTTGCCCTGTTAAGTTTGTTGATTGAAACTCTGAAATGGATGTGGATAGCCTTCAACGCTATCCAGTTTCTTAGCACTCTCAACGCTGGGCCTGAAGTCAGCTGTAGGGGCTTCGCTCAATTACTTCAAATGCTGAGAGCTCAGAATGAACTTCTGTAAGCATCTTTATCATGAATCTATCACTTATCAACAATGAAATGAAGTGAAAATAATGAAAAACTCACTTGAAAAGCGATATCCGTCTGTAACCAAGGAATGGACCACCTTCCACTTGGTACACTACTTTGTCACTCAAGAAATGAGCTATCCGACAACGGCGCACTCTCTGGCGTTGGTGGGGAACTACTGAACAAAGACATTACCTCACCTAGCCCCTAAAACGCTTCTGGAATGTGTGCTTGCTCCTGAAGTGAACTCAAGCTTTTAGGATGATGTTGTCTTAAGACAACATCATCATGGCGCGTATGTCAGCGTGTCGTCATCAGACAACACCAGCATCGAGAGTGTTAAGACTGATACTCTTGTGCTAGATTTTTTGCTCGACGGTATCCTCTGGGTGTTGCAGTTTAACCACCTCTGCCCTTGAAAGGCGTTACTATTTGATATAAAATGAGCCTTCTCTCCCAGTCCAAGAGGCAGCTGCAAAATTGGTTACTCATTTCTAGAAAATATTCACCTTGATCAGTGCTTCATACCTTCATTCAGGAATCTGAAACCCCACATCTGCCACTTCATACCCGATAATATATAAAACAGTGGCCTTACAAATATAGCTAAAATGGCACATTTTCAACTTTTTTAACAATCCAGTAGAACAATCAGTACGTGGAGAGAAAACTGCTTCTAATATCAGATAGATTATAAAGGCTTTAAATGTTTTCCTTGCCCTATGAAGTTTGTTGCTTGAACCTGTGAAATGGATATGGATAGTTCTCCTTTCCCGTTTCTTAAAACTGCTACTCTTTTTCTGGCTTTTTGGCTCTAGGGTATCCTCTGGGTGTTGCAGGCTAACCGTCTCAGCCCTTGGAAGGCGTTATTACTTGATACCATCGCCTTTTCCGCCAGTCTAGGAGGCAGCCGCACAATTGGTTACTCATTTATAGACTGGATAGCCTTCAACAATTTTATGGGGAAAGTAGTGCATTGAAGAAAAAAACCGTGTTTACCCCAATTAACCTGCTTAAATGTGAGACTTAAGCACCCCCGGAGACTTTTGCACTTCTAAATAGTTGTTCCTGTTATGTATTGTATGTACGGTTTTTTAATCATTAGGATCTGAAACAAAAAAGTGTGAATTGGAACACTTTCAAAACTTTGAACAATTTAGAGAACTTTTCTTAATTAATTCGCCAACAATGGTTGAAAAAAATATGGTTTGGTTGACATTTAGCTCTTTTCTCTCAAAAATTACTGGAGAAAATTGCTCAAGTAAGAGGTTATAGGGTTAATGAAGAATCGTGCAAAGAATAATCATGTCAACAAAGGGCTTGAAAAATGTCTTTGTTCACAGAGCAAGAAAAAACGTCTAAAGAACCTGAAAGGAAGGAATGGGACGGTTCGCATTTCAACAGCAGGAATGCGGACTCGTCGTTCGGCAGCAGACCTCCTCGGAACAACCAGGGGCACGAACGGTCCAGGGGTGGTGGCAACTCGGGGCGTGGAGGAGGCGGGATGGGTCACAACGCTCATATGAGGGACTTCAACCACGCGGAGAGAAAGCCCAGGACTGAAGAGGACAGAAACGGCAGGAACCCAAGGTGGCAAAACTCCAACCACAGTAAGTAGTAAATTTTATTAATTCTCTTTTAGCGGATTGAAGTACTGTGTGGTTGTTGATGCCTCGTCTCAAAACGCAGCAAATTATTTCACAAAGGTTTATCATTTTTGACAACCCCCATAGTCCCCCCCCCCTTCCCTTCTTTTCAACTTTTTTTGACTCGGGTGATAAAAAATACGCTGCCAAGGAGGGCGACGGCCCCAATTTTCACGTCAGGAACGAAGTATGGAGATTGTAGTGGAGTAACAATAGGAACGTGATGACTTACATTTTTGTACACTTATTTAAGTACCTCCTTATATGTTTCATTAAATGGTTGGGATGGGAATATTTTGGTACTTCGCGAACATCAAGACCATTTTTGAACAGGAACATTTCGACCATTTTTTGAGCTCATGGGAACAGTTAGGCGGTCTCCGCCCAAGGGGATAGCACAACAGCTTCCTCGTTACATCCTCTATCATATGAGCTAAATTGAATCAAAATTGTGAAAGTTATACCTGTTTCAGTAACGCAGAGCGTACCGATGATTATGTTGAGATGAAATTCCCATGGGACCTCAAGAGACCTTATCCGCATAATCTCTCACAATTAGAGCTAAATTCATTCAAAATTGTGGAAGTTATGGCTGTAACAAGGAAATTTGCCCGCAACACCCGGGAATCCTACAATACGCTAGCAATCACTCTACTTTATAAATCGCTTGTATTGCCCGACCTAGAGTATGCTTCTCCCATTTGGTCTCCGAGGTACTCGGCCCACAGTTCTGGAAAGAATCCACAGAAGGTTCCTGCGTTACATCGCCTTTAAGCAGGGAACACCTTCGGATGAGGTGAACTATGGGGTCCTACTGGAGGGTTGTCGCCTTTCCTCCTTGGAAAGACGACGATCTATCTTGGAAGCTGCTCGATAACAAATTATTCTGTCGGGAACTGCTCTCCAGATTGGGTCTCCAGGTTCCCCGCATCTCCTCCCGTGCGCCTCTCCTCTTCAGCACCCAGCATACGCCAACGAACTATCTAATGAATGCGCCACTTCACCGCCTCCCACGAACAGCGAACCTCTACCTGGAGTTATTCCCCGAATATGACTTTTTCAACGATTCCGCCACCATACTCAAATCTCACATCTTATCTCTGCCTACCACCCTGTAATTCATCTCTTTGTCACTATCTTTCATTTTTTTTTTTTTCTATTGTAACACAACATGTAATTGGGCTTGTCCCGTTCAATAAATAAATAAATGCGGACAGACACGGAACCAAATTTGTTCAGTAGGCTATGAAACGCAAAATGAGAGTGGAAATTTTGAATTCGGACGACAAAAATTTTTTGGCTCCGGAAAGTGAACACAAGGCTTCTGCTGCTTTGCAGACTCGGAAGCAAAATGGGATCTCATGTTCTCCGTTTCATCATTTTTACTTTTAAAATGTCGTTCCCTAAGTCAGATGAGCAAAGGCTAACCTGGGACCCATCTCACTCCACGTTTTTGAGTTTTTGGATGGCCAGAAGTTAGGAGCAACTTGATCCCAAGCGGAGTCCTTGTACGGAAGAATGGATTTTATACTTCAATTCTACAGCCTGTTATTACCCGTACGGCAGACAGACATAATAGACAAGAAAAAACGTCTGCCAAGTTGGTGTGGCACATAGCTTCCTCGTATCCATAACATGCCTGTATAGATCATTGAAAATTATTATTGACTAAAGAACTTCGTTCAATTAGGGGAAGTAAATATTGAATTAGGGATTTATTGTTATGCAGGAGCATAACTTGAGAAAATAACGGTAAATGTTCAACTATTGAACAAACTATAAAATATACCTAATAATAAAAATTGACATTGACGCTGAATGGATAGATGACTCTCAATCTGATCTCCCTGATCCTTCCCTGAAGTGATCCTCCAAGCTCGAGGCTAAAACTTTATTTTCTCTTTACTACTCACGAGAGCCATCAGTCCAAACAATCCCTGAAAAATTCATCGAATGTGGTCAAGAAATCCCGGAGTTATGCGTGTAACAAGGATTTCACGTTTGCGGATGCGCAGAGGCTACTATTGATCCGGGGGTCATGAAACTCATAGGGGACCATCTACACATCAAACCGAACAATTCCTGAAAATTTCATCGAAATTGGTCAAGAACTCCCGGAGTTTTGCGTGTAACAAGGATTTAACGTTTGCTCATGCGCATTTTTACTATTGATCCGGGGGTCATGAAACCTTAGGGGACCATCTACACCCCAACCCGCACAATCCCTGAAAAGTTCATCAAAATCGGACAATAACTTCGTGTAGTTTTGCCCGTAACAAGGATTTGCTGACAGACAGACACGGAACCAAAACTGTTCAGAAAGGTCTAAAACGCAAAATGAGAGTGGAATTTTGATTTTGGAGACAAAAAATTTCCACATTCCGAAAATGAAAACAATGCTTCCGCTACCTTGGTAGACTCGGAAGCAAAACGTATAATTGCAAATAATGAACCAGAAGTACTAATTGACGATGAACTATCCGATTTTTGTATTTGTTGATTATTTGTGATTGTCTGATTATTATGGACTAACCTATTTGGTTCTTACAATGTAAAACGTATTCTCTCAAGATTTATTTATTTGTTCGTTGTATGTTTATGGGTATTGGGAAATTTTCAGATCAAAAGCCACCGAGGTTCCAAAATCAAAACAAGAGAATCGAGCAACAAACGTCGGATCTCTTCGATCACTTCATCACCCGCAGTTCGGACAACGGGAACTCTCGAAGTAGGAACAACGCCGACGGATATTTCGCTTCTAAAACCAATAGCACCGGGAATCAACAATCCACTAGCTCGCAACAGTTCAACGGTTATCGAAACAACTACAAAATGGACAATATGGGTTTGTTTATCTTTTCACGATGTTTGTATGTGGTTTTTAAATTGTTTGGTATATTGTACAAACTATCTCATGGCCGGTTTCACCAACAATCGCTAACCATGGTTAAAATAGATAGATGAAAAAAAAAAAAAACGCTGCAAATTCTTTCAGTGGGGTTTATTATTCAATTGGCTTGCCTTCATGATTTGAATTTCTACTAAGCTTTGGAGTGTGCGTGTTTCACAGTGATAGAGCGATTATTGAATTTCAGAAGATATGCATAGAGCACGTAAATCTGTTCTCAACCAAAATACCTATTTGGATTGTTCAGTTGATCATATTTGTGTGCCTTCTGAAATTCAATAATCGCCCTATCCTGTGAAACACGCACACTCCAAAGCTTAGTAGAAATTCACATCATGAACGCAAGCCAATTGAATAATAAACCCCAGTGAAAGAATTTGCAGCGTTTCATGCGTATCAGAATGCTTCAACCCGTGTATCGGCTACAGAGCCTTTTAGGAGTTCACTCCAGTATCCACATTACTACATCACTAGGTTACTGCGACGAAAACATTAACAACAATAAACCAAAAAAACGCAAATGTTGGCACCATAAATCGGGCCGTATATCGGGAATGGTTTGAGCTACGAACCTGGGGAAGGGCTCATTCGATTCCTCATGGAAAGTTCTTCAAAAAGAGTCCAAATTTAGGCCGCTTCGAGTTTTTTTGAGGTTTTTAGGGATTTTACAAAACTTTGGCAACCCTTAACTTAAAGGGCACTTTACATTAAGTGAGAGTGCTGGCTAAAGAATTGGGGCGCTGCCGGACCAACGTGGATTTTTCCTGAAAATTTCAGATATTTTCCTCTAGCCGTTTGGGAGAAATCGTACGTACGGCGGACGGACGGAAAATTTTCTTATTGCAGATTCGGATTCTACACCCTTTGAAACGTAAACCATGAAATTTTCAGGGGGGTTAGGATTTTTTTTCAAGAGCGATTACAATAGTTTATTATTGAATAATAAACCAACAAATTTGAACGTTGATTTTAAACAAAGTTTTAGCAACGTAATCAATTGTTACTCTGTTATCAGTTAACATCGATTTACACAGTGTCCATGAAACGATTTAGACGCCAAATGGGCATTTGCCCAAAAAATGAGTGTGATGATGTGATGACAGCAATAATGTAACCAATAACTCTTCCTATTTTCGCTCCTTTCTCGTTCATGTTCTAGTTTGAACATGCTGCTTGATTTATTTTACTACTTCACTCGCATTCTGCCTTTTTTCGAGTTTTTGTTTATAGTGCTGTTTATGTTCACAGTAGTCATTTCGTCAATGTCACATGGCAATTTCAATTCGTTCGAGAACCGACAAAACAATAGTTCTTTTATGTCTCCAAAGACAAAACTACAGTCCTTGTCGAAAAATCAATATCTTAGGGCTTGAAACCACCATTCTCTCTCTCTAATCCGTCGTGGGCGAGGAATAGTAAAATCTGCACCATCCTCTTCAAACTTTTCGCTTTGCGAAAATTCCGAGCAATTTTCGGGTTATTGCATTCTTTATAACTCCCCCCTTCATGTAAGGGCCCTGATATAGTCTTCCAAGTCCCAACATATCCTTATTAAAAATACAGTCCAAGTTCATAGTTTGTGACAAAACATGACATATCCTTCTCCTTATTAATTGTCAAGATGAAGGCACCAACATCGAACATATCCATGTGACGTTGCTAGACGATTTTCTCTTTCAAAGCACCACATAATCCTTTCTTTTTAAAAATGCGACCTATCCATTTACTACATGGCTGCAATTCAGCAATTATTAGTGGCGGAAATCTAGTGTTGGGTCAGTCGAATCATAGATGTTTTCTCTGTTTCTTGCTCAAGTTGATTTTTTTCAAAACCACGATAAATACCTTTTTGTCTCCCTGAACAAATTTTTATATTGGATTTTTGATATCCAAAAATATTTTGGTTCTGAACTCCTCAACTGATATTAATCGTGGTTTTGGACGCTAACCGCTCAAATTTTGTTGGTTGATTTTGATCGTCGATTTGTTCGTTAATTTATCTGAACTGGAGTTGGTGAAACCGAACATCGTTGTTTTACAGCTGAAATCTCCGGTTTATTGAATAAACGTTGATTCAAATATTTGTTCGGACTCAAGGGACATGTTCGTATTGAAGTTGATCAATGGTTTTCTGATATTTTAGTATAACATGTAACGTCATCCATAATGGCGAAAACAGTCGAGTGGTATGGTGGTGGTTCAAGACATTTTTCATTCCAACAAATTGTCAAATTCAACTTGCCAACAGAAGTGCCCAACAATTTTTATTATGCAATAATCACTGTATTTTGGTTGAATTCACAAACCAGCGGTGGTGAACGTTTCAAGTTCACCTTACAGTTTCAAACACATGAAACGATTCACTGAAAACCTTCTTGTCATGTCTCCCAGAAATCCTTCAACGTTTGGTAACGTTACTAACTACGTTAGCCGTTTTACTTTGGTACAACTACAAATGGGCAATCTAACATCTCTTATTATCCTCTAACAACCATTGACATCTCATTTGACCTCCGAATCGTTCGTCTTTTTCCAGGCCAATACAACAGTTCACAGAATGCAGGGGATCATAGAAATCAGAATTCTTCCTTCTTCAAGCCTGCTGGCATGCCTGACATCCCTGAATTCCCTTACAAGGATAGTTCCTCTTTCGATCCAATCGTATCTCAATTGAATTCTTGTAAGTCTACAGTTCTATTTTTCATACTATTCATTTGATATTGGATGTACAAATTATTTAGGTAAAGTATGGTAATTGTCTGAATTATTACAATCAGTTTTTACTTCCGATTGCTAGAATCACTGCATAATTCTCGCATCCAATAATTCCTACATTGAATTATAATCATTACTCTCACAAGCAAAGAAACTTCAGTGGTCGCAGAAGTTGGATTGATTTACTTTTAGCAGAATGGTTTAGAGGATGGCTACTAATTAAAGATATCCATAACGAGAAGAAGTATACAATGTAGCTTGTATTAGAATCCAATCATTATTACACAATACACATGTGTACTTATTATACAATATGCTAATGCATTTCCTCGCTTTCTGAATCAAAATACACCCAAGCACACTCCACCGAGACTTTTTTCACCTAGCAATGCTGAATCTGCTCGTGCCTTAGTGTCCGTCTATCAATTAGCTGGGTGTTTTGCTCTAGTTTTGCTTCTGATTGCATTACATTTAATGGAGCAACGGGCTTTGTCCACATTCTTGTTCATTTTACGCTTTCAAATGGAAGTAGATTCCAGCCTAATAATGTTGACACCATCCACTGTATAATACTATCCTTGTCTATAAAATCACTATATTCTGGGGGACAGGTTGTCCGAGCGAGCTAAGGCATCAGTCCTTTGGCTGTTTACTTTCAGTGGGAGTACTGATTAGCCCAGTTTGAATCCGGCAGGCACCAGTGATTAGGGCCAAAATCCCATCGTGTTGTATACCTGTCCTGTCGTTAGACAGTTCACCTCTAATGTCGATATCACGTGAATCCAAATCGCTCCCAACCCAGGGGCGTGAGGCAATGGGAAGCCACGAGCGAAATCGTCAGACCTAGTTCCGATCCTCTCTAGGGGACGGCTGGAGACGTCCGCGACACCTCCAGGTAGAGGTGAAATGCCTTGTTTACTTTACTTTTACTATAAAATCATAGGAAAATACTACCTGTGATAGGATTGTTACTGGATAGGTAGCCTATCTAACCCTAGCAGACCTGCAAACCAGTCCCTAGGTGGCGCGCAACATTCGAACCCCAACACCAGGTTGGGGTTTTTCTGCTCTGCAGACGTCATCAACTGTCCACCAAAGCTGACATGATCAGACGGTTTGAGTAAAGCTATACTTTTCCTCAGCCTCATAAGTGAAGAAGGATTCGCCATACAGAAACGTGAAAACTATTTGGATTGGAGATCCTTACCTTTGCAGTCACCCACCCTAGTACTCTCCACTTAACGCTAGAGGGAATAGAACGTCAGCCAGACGTAATCGTGTACAATACATCAACCAATGTTGCCAAGATTGATGTGGAGCTAGTTTGTGGCTTGGATGCCACTCGAACATGTTTTCGAGATGAAAAGGAATCAGTACTCTCGCCCTGATGTACTTGCTGCAGTAGTTGAGCTGATGAGTGGACCCTTAGAAGAAGTTATTCCTGCCACTGTGACGTGGAGAGGAGTCTGGTATAAGAAGTTGCCAAAAAGGTTGAAACATCTTGAACGAGCCAGTAAACAAGTATTACACGGAGGTGCTCTTACAAGAACTTCCTTTTCGGAATATGCAGAGACAAAATGAGCAGTTTAGAATGCGAAACCAAGGACAAGAGCGGAGCTCTTGGAGTACCTACCTCCCTTAAATCTGTCAACACCTATTGTTCTCTAAATCCAGGGTGGATCTCATTCCTTGTTCACAGAATTGTTCGTTTATTTTCTATTATATGGAGTATATGAATTTATTGTTGTAATTTGTCTTCCAATTATAATGCTTTGTAAAATCTCAACTTCTAATTGCATGAAATTCGATACAGCAACGCCTAACTTACAGTTCAAACATGTTTGAATCTGAACTAATCCATTGGTTACAGGTATCAGGGATATTCCTGCTTTCCCGTATAAAGATAACTCTTCGTTCAAGTCCATGCCTCCTACTAATAGTCATTCTGGAAATCAAGGTGTGTGAAAATGATGCGCATAAATTTGAGTTAGCAATGACAATGTTTCATTATCCTTACACATGCTTCTATGTTAATTTTTGTTGCAGTCAATAACAGAAGTAATAGTGGCCCCGCTGGAAAACAGGAGAAATATCGGTGGAACAAAGGAGACAAGTGTATCGCGAAATATTGGGAAGATAATATGGCAAGTTGTTAACGATATTAAATTAATTTATTTTCACTCACATGCATGAAACACGTTACGTCTGATATCATTAGTATGTGAGAAGTGTATTTATCCTCCCATAGGTCAAAAAACATATCGATATTTTCTTATTGTGTTGAAAGATGCAGCATGTTGGCAAATTTTTAGTTAAAGCTATAGTAGTCAAGTATATATTCATATGTTTCAGTAAAATATACGTATGTAAGTCGTCAAATCAATAACAAAAATTATCATGAAGGGGGTCTATATCATCTATTGATATTAACTTATCCACCCATCGTGATTTACGTTGGGTTCTGGTGGATGGTGTGTTCACCTCGCCAGCCAGAACCGAGTTGATTTTTGAAGTAATATCTTGCTGATGCAACAGCAGGGTGTCTATGAAAATGTTTGGACGGGGGAGGAAATACTGTTTTTCAAGTTTGTATGAAAACTTTCCCAAGCATTGATGGTTCTATCGGTTGCACTTGTTTTTGAGGCCCAGATTGAAGGAGGGTACTTCCCCTCGTCGACTATGTAATTATCGTGAATGTAATTGATGAAGCGGTCAGTGAGAAACTTATCCTCGTCGGACGGTCTGGCTAGATACCGATGGTTGTAGATTCATAGTTCAAAGGGAGGAAACGAGATGTGAGGCCCATCGACAACGGGATGATATCAATACGCCAATCAATATCAAAACACCGGTAGATATCGATGGTCGCCCCTTACTTCCATCACTTCCTAAACGTCGGGACTCCTAATAGAAGCCTTTAGATCACATGTGGGCATTTGCTGGCCCGCAGGCTAGATTCGGAACGCTGAAAGATTTGATCCTTCCCGCTAGAAAAAAATTACACTGCTCACACGTACTTAAGGAATCAAGCTGTACGTGATCGAGATTCAAGAAAACTCACTCTTAAAATCTAAATTTAAAGACGTGGGATTTTGCAATTTCTACAAAAAATACCTAGAAGAAGACCATTTTCCGCAGCTTGGAAAATTTGCAAAAAGACAGTGCGTTTTGGCAGTACTTATAAATGCGAAAGGTTCTTTTCATTGATGAAAATTTATAAATCAGCACATCGTACAAGGCTGACTCTTGCCTCCATATCGTGTGATTCCATTCAAGATTTAAATATTTGGGCTTCCGCCAACCGTGTGCTGTATTTTTGGTTTACGATTCAATAATTATACGCTGTAATATTTTCCCAAAATGTCAAAGGTTGCCCATACCTGCTTTAGATCAATATTAGGGTTTATAAACTTGAGGTGTGTGATTCCACAAAAGCTTCTATCCCATGAAAACAATGCAAATTATTACACTGAAATTTGTTATTACTCTATAACAATAACCTTTCTGCGTAGATCGCTGATCTATGTATGTTGGGCGTAGTCTGTAGTAAATGGCTGAACCTTTCTTGAGATCTTAAAATATCTTGTAATGTTTAAGCAAAAAATCCTAAATACTTGGCGCTAACTTATTGCTTTCAGATACAGTTTGAACTAGTAACGTATCAATCTAGATTTTTAAAGAGAGCAATTAATTTATGGAATAAATAGGAAGTTAACCCAGAGGTAAATAAAAAAAAAAGTGGAGCAAAATATAAAAAAATGAGAGGTTTGCCTAAAGAATTTTTAAATCCGTGATAACTATAAAATAAATTACTCTGCCACTTTCTTTTCAGTCGATTTCTTGGTGGTCGGGTTTCATGCAGTATGGTGTTGACTAGAGGATTTCAGTGAAGTATCATGCCGTTGGCTAAGTTTTTGGATTCACTCAGTGTTTCATTGACGTAGGGAATGGTGGGATCATTAGAGAGCCATATGTCGTCCGTGGGCCGTGTCGTGTGTGTTTTTTGGTATAATTTCAAGAAATATAAAAGAAGAGATATCCGGTAAAAGTTATTTTAGAAAGCTTTTGTTGTCTGACCCCACCAAAAATTTTTTTGTAGGTAGGTGTCTGAAAAAAACACAGTTTTAGAAAATATTTTAATCCGTAGGAGAAAGAAGGTTGACCTCGATATTATTTGCAGTTCCTGAGAAAAAGGGTTGTTCCTGACGTTTAAAATTCACGTTAAAACAGACTCTGCACCTCTTGCCTCCAAGGTTAGTAGAAATTCAAATCATGAATGCAAGCCAAATGAATGAAATTGAATAATAAAGTGATTTTGGTATAATTTTCAAAAATACGAAAGTGAGGTGATGCTAAAGTTATTTAAAAATAACAAAAGCTTTTTTCCCTGACTCACCAACAAAATTTTGTGCAGATAGGTGTTTGAAAAAAACACATCTTGTACAAAATATGTTAATTTATAGGAGAAAAAAGAATGACTTCGATATCATTTGTAGTTCCAGAGAAGAAGGGTCATTCCCGAGATACAAGTTAATACAGACTTACGTACGCCTTTAGTGAAGCATTTTTCTTTTCGTTCTTTCATTCGTATTATTTGTTTATACCTTTTTTTTTCTTTTCAGTATTACGACGCTGAAGTGACTGGGATGTCGAAAAAAACCTGTGTCGTGAGGTTCCTCGATTATGGCAATTTTGAAGAGGTGCTGCAAGACGACTGCATACCCATTACTGAGGTGGGTAACACACATCTACAAGGCTGTTTATGATAGTACAGCCAATTGTGTTGAATTTTGTGTACAATTTGGCTGTTTTCATGACACGTTCAAAAAATTTATTGAAATTCTGCAGAATATTTTTGCAGAAATGCAATGTTCTGCATCAATTGATAGGTATGCTTAAAATGGAATGTTTTGCCATTGAGTCTCTTGTTGCAGTGCGATGTGAAGTAGTTGTAATTTGTTTGTTTTGAAGCAGAACTTGAAACTTCAAGCCACGCTAAAATTACTGAATACTGCTCTAAATTGCATCTCAACAGAAACTCAATGACATTCGTCAAAAAATAGCGACAAAATGAAAACATAGTTCCATTGTATGTGTTTGGTGTACTGGCAATAAAAGACGCCACCATCATTCTAACCTGCTCGTATTTTTCATATAAATATTTATATATTGTGCTCGTGAATCTATCCTATCATCAGTCTCTCGTTTTACCTAAGCCTTTTTATATCGATATAATAAAATATAAAGCCGAAACAGTATGTATACCCTGAAAATCATTAAAAATCATAGAAATTCAACCATTTTTGAACGGTTCCTGGTTGAAGAAAAACTGTATAACAAATTGAAGATGCTATGCAATATCTTTGCTAAAAATATTCAGAAAAATTAGCGTGGGAGGAGCTGAAAACAAATATTTCATGAATAACATGACTCAAAAAGTTGTTTATAGCTTGAAATAATTTTGTATATGTCTACGTAACAACTTTTGTTTTAAATATAACCGGTTTTTTAAAAGATGTATTAAACATTTTTCTCTTGTGCTGTCTTTCCGGGACAAAACATCAAAAAAGAAATCATCGTATAGCGTTCAAAAGACTGTTAACAGACAGAAATAGTTTCATTTTCTCAGAAAAGTATAGTGAAATGTTGGTTACTATATTGTATTGTTGAAGTCATATGACGACTCCATCCTAACCCATATTTACTTCGTAGCAGCATTATGTGATCATATTCTGTGCGTGCATAAACCCACAACAAACACCCATCTGAATACGTGCATTGCGTTGATATCTACGAATATTCATTAATAATTAACTAATCATCTCTTCTTTCAGGATCTCCCTAATGTTCAGATGAATCATACTTCTGACGAGCACAGTTCCAACTTCAACAACAGCAAACGTAATAGCAACCATTTTTCTGGTAAGTAACAAACTAAATCTAAAAGAAGCGACCCAATAAAAACAGAGCAAATAGAACGTTGTCTATATTTCCACGAAAATAATGATTTATACAGTTGAATCTATTTCGACGGTTAGGTCATCATCAGTAACAAACATCAACTGAAGGTACATCACAGAAAGCACTTCATATTGGCTCAAGTGAATGGACATTGAATCCTATTGGCTCAGAGAAGTGAAAGGAACGGGGAGGACCAACCAATGCCACTCAAGGCTTACAAAGTGATAGGGGCACAAACAGTAACTTTGTGGAGAGGGGGAGCACAACTTACTGCAAGAACGAACCCAATAATGGTGAAATATTTTGAGGAATAACCTCGTTTAAACATTTTCCTGATTCTCCAATTTGAGAATATGGATACGAACTTATTTTCGATTAATTTATGTCATTAATCGATGCTTAGTAGTTTGATAGGCATCCCTACGAGAAACTACTGTTTTGTTCGTAGGTGTTATTTAGTTTCTTCGAAGGGGTTTGATTAAATTTGATTTTAAAAAAGCAGTAAAATCACTGAAAATGAATAAATTTGAACTGTAAATCGGAGTATTGTTCAAAACTATCTCTTTTCTTCGCAACATTCTCAAATACCAATACAATTTAAAGTAAAAGATAATTCGCTTCCATGGGCGGATATGGATATGAATTTGTTTCCAATTATTCCGTTAGTTATTCAAAATTATTCATCTTTGTTTGGTCGTTTGATACCCATCTTTACTACCAACTACTGTTCTGCCCGCAGGTGTTTTGGAGTTTCGCCGAGGCGGCAACCGCCCTTACGTCAAGCTCGAGGGGATGGGCCCACGTAAGAACCACCGGCAGTCGCAGCCCGTCTACATGCCGCCCCCGGGCCGCCAACCCAAATAACCTCCCCTACTCACTTAAAAATCATACTAGAAAAGAGATCCACGTTCGTACTGATCTCAAATCGCATAACATCATTTCCCCTCCATAATTATCTACTCTGTAAATACATCATGCATAATACAATTTAAATAATTTCTTCAAAAATTCTCCTAGGTCTATGTAATGCGTAGGTATGCAAGAACGCGTTTTATTTCCATTATCTCCACGCAAAAAAATGTACATTACGAAAAAAAGTACAAACGTGATGGGTTTTCACTACTCCTGTAGACCTATCATGTATTTTTGTCTTAAATTTACCCGTGTTGAATAGAAAAGTTAATTACAAACCGGTGAAAATTTAACACGATCTATAAATTTCATTTCATAAGAAGCTCAGGATGCTATTCTATGAATTTGAATTGATTGTCTGATGTCTCAGTGCTCTTAAGTATTTAGATGAATTTCTGTAGGCAAGGCAGTATACAAACATTGTAATGTAAGGTTGTAATTAGGAAGTCTTCCTTTATTTTACTCATTAGGTAGGAAGTTTGGGTAGAAAGAAAAATTGGTAGAGAGGAAAATTGTATCGTATCTATTGGATGAGAAGCGAACACTTATGATGTGATAGTCAGTTTGAGGCCAAACTTGTGTATTCTGCCTCTGCTCAAATGCTAATGATCTGATCTTCGTTTCAACCTAAATCTTAATAGGAAAACTACCCGGTCGTACCGATCTTAATCGCTTCGTTTCATACAATCTTTATCTAAACTGAAATACTAAAATTAAACGAGTTTCTTCAATTGTGTTAAGGTTGACATACTGTGTATACAAAAACGTGATTTAGTTTCTCTTTCGTTCAGAAATACACTCATTACTAAGAGAATTCTTAGTCCACAAGTTTTCAAATGTCTTTGATTGGCATTCCCCTATCAAAAAGGTTCACGTTCATGAGGTCCCACTTCTTGAGCATGGAATTTCCAACAAGGAGAAGTTGAAAACCGAAAATGGTTTAAATTTTGTGAAATAAGTTTACATTTAAAGCGTTTCAAGGTTTTTCAACATTTCAAGTTTTTTTTTTTGTCGTGATTAGCAAACAATTCGCAAAAGATTCGCCAGTCGTAAAAATTCAATGGTTTTAGCAGGATCTATAATTTATGTTGTGCTGGTAAAAAATTGTCAAAGATGCATAAAATAGTACAGTAAATTCGCAACGTTTCCTTCTATAATTACTGAACCGTACGACCTACAGAAATGTTTTTTGCATCAAAGTTGTAGAGTGTGATAAAAAAAAAAAACGATTTTACCTCAAAAAACAAGCAATTTACTAAAGAATTGGAAGTCTGTTTTTGTTTTTGTTTTTTTGTTTTTTTTTTTCAATTTGTAAAATAAGACTTTTGATTCTTAAAATCACCCATTAACTTTAATATCGTCCCAAATGAAGTCTCCCATAGCTGGTTGGACCCAAGGTCAAATAATTCCGTCGGTTTATAGCGAGCATGTTTCAACTCACACTGGTTTTACAGACGTACAACATGAAACCCATTTCTGCACACTTCATTTTGAAAAAAATGACAAATCTTATGAGTTAGATATGCTGTTGGTCGGTTTGAAAGGTTTAAAGCTTAAGGTTGCTCGGTGCAAATTGAAAGTTGATATGAAAACCTCTACATTATTAACTAGATTTCCTAATTAATAACTCTCATAATCCTACATCCATCGGAGACCAACACATGGTTACCACATTTGAGTAAAGTCTCAATGTTCCGATTTCATAAGGTTGTTGAAGTTCTCACAATTTATTCAGCAAACGTTCGACAAGAGCTTTTCAAAAAATAGACACTCGTGTCTTGCGGTCTGGAAAATTCAACTGTTAGGACTCACCTACAGCTTCCAGAGAATTGAAGCACGTTTATCGAACGCTAAAAAGTTTCATAGAAGAGCCTGAGGTGCCCGATATTAAAACACACAATATACTCCTAATCTTTCTGTCGTTGAACAATTATCAATTTAATTTTCTGACAATTATTTTCGATAATTTTACGACTGTATCACGATGCTTCACAATTTCTTTGCAAAACAACTTATTAATAGCTCTTTGTTTATTCTCTACCTGTTTCACTGAGAATGAGGTAAGAGTGTTTCAACCAACAAAATGTTTACCGTGTATAGAAAATTATGACAAAACTTGAACCAGTGATTTTTGCATACAATTTTTGGCCTATGAATGCTATTTCTGTATGAATTTATGGCTTTTGCTGCGAGTACACTTCTATTCATAGTCATTGCGTTGGTACAGCCATCGTTTGCCTCTGGTATACTGCCTTGGGGTGGTACATTCATTTCTATCTTCGAAAAACTTCAAATCATTCAAAAACCGATTTAAAAATTAAATTTGGTGAACCTAAACAGTTCAATTGTTTTTCATAGAGCCAACTGCACCTCAAGGCTACTCTTCATTTTTTGCCTATTCCACCCTTTTTCAAATGTCTGAACTCTCGAATCTCAACTTAGGGCGCTCGTTTCATCTCTAGATGAGTTATTTATTCATTTCTTATTCATCTTGCCGATAAAACCGGCTTTCACTGCACTGTTATTATTTCTACTTATCTCGGGACAGGCTCCGCCTCCTCTGATTTGCTAAATCTCCTACTTTCAATGCGCAATATTTATAAAAAGATTAAGTTCTCTTGGTTAATTCCAAACAACTTGGATGGGTAGGAAAGAATGCTGATAATTCTACACATCATATAATTGAGGTAAACCTAAAAGTGCCACTAATACACCAGTTTTCAGTATGATTTTCTGAAACTAGATCTGAGGTTCCGTGATTTTGCTTAATTTTTGGTTCAAAGACCCCCACAATCGCCACAGAGCTGTGTTCCAGCACTTTATTTTTTGTACATTTACTGATTTTTCTCTCAATTTCGTTCTCGAAGAACTGTGTTCAATCAATCAGTGAAATTTATTTCGATCTTATACAGTTTTGGAAATTGTATATTTCTTGTATACCTACCAACCTATTACCCAAACTCATCATGTAATACGGATTGCTATCTTCTTTGGAAATGAACTTTACATAGCTGTAAGATAATGTACGATACAATATATTTATACGCTCTGTGCCACTTTTTTGATTATTTTGGACTAAATTATTGCTGTTTCGCTTTGCCATTTGTTTTCCTTGCGTTTTTTCGTAATCTTGTGTTTATAGTGTCCAATACCTTCGATATTGTTTGAAAATTTGTTTCGTTGATCGGTTTTTTTTTCTTAATAAATTTTTATTCAATTGAGAATTACTATTTCTGATTTATCATTTGAATTAATTACCTCAAAGTTAACCCCGTACAGGAGGTTTGATGTAGCATCAACTATATCGATCTGACTCCTGAATAACTCTGCAACATTATTATACAACTGTTCGTGATCTCTGAATCAGAGAGCTCTAACTCACAAATCACTAGGCAGCAAATTGTCATCTTTCCATAATTATTTTTGTCATTTAAGAAAAGCAATTAATGAACCCTTTCTAACATTTTATTTCGGAGGTTTTAGAAATATGAATTACTTCCTGGCTTGGCATTTTAGAGGTGTTGACTGATTTTATGAATAACTGGTTCCAGATGGTTAACTCATTTGCCCCAAACAACACAAATCTTGTCTTCCCTTCAAATTTTCTCAAGTACGGCTCTAATATTTGAATTGCTTAACAAAGAAAGGGCCTCAGTCTTGAAAGCATATTTTTGGGAAATCGAAAAAAACTATCTGCCGTCCACAGTTTTTGAAACATATGGCGGGAATGGTCATAATTTGTTACAACCTGTTGCTATGATGTTTCTATCAAGTTTTTGGTGAATATGAACAATGAGGTATATATTTTTGTTTAATTTTTAAAGTCATGGATTGAGGCCCTTTCTTTGTGAAACGATTTTGTCTTACGAAATTCGTGCCCTTTTTTTGGTAATAAAATTAATTCTGTAACAAAATAATGCATTCAATTGAAAATTAGACACAAGAAGTTGATGGCCAACCATTGTTATAAAAATTCAGATTATGAAATTTCAACGCAAAAGAAAAACTTATTTTCTAAAATGTTAAGCATTATAAACAATTGCTGTTTATCCATCAATGGCATCTCCTGGTGAAGTTGGCCTTGAGCAAAGGCTGTTGAATAACTGTTTAAATTTTTGAGGGATATACTTGGAAAGTTTCCTCAGATCATCAATTTTCCTTTGCTTAATAGGTACTTTTCCAGCTGGATATGCAGGAGCGGTTGGGAGTGATGGTGGTACTCCTTTTGCTGCATTATTAATTAATAGTTGGGTGAGCAATCAGGATCCCTGGATATTTTGAGTCCAAATAAAGTGTGAGAAGGATTGGATGCCAAAACGAACTTTTTGGTCTTTAGGGACATGTGTCCCTCTCGTTTCTTGTGACAAGGGAAACTAGATAACAGCGATCAGTGATCGTTGATATCGATAAAAATGCCTGATAAAAACAATGTGAATAACAGAAAGGGGGTAGGCGGCGTCACACACTGATAATTCACAAAGTAGGGGCCTAAGTCCGGACCCAGGCCCGTCTAACGTAAAACACAGCAAACACCAGGCTCAAAACTACATGAAAGAAGCGTCGGATTGAGACCCTTTCATTATAAATCGATGCATCGTCCGTCCCAAACCTATAATCGAGGAAACTATTTTGCTGTTTTTAGTGACTGAGGCCCTTTGTGAAGCAATTCATTTAGTATGTTGATGAATTGCTATGTTCCGAACCTCCAGGAAGAAATCATCCCTCATCATCCTGTTTACGAAAGCATGTCAAGCTTGTTATATTGAAGGGTTTAGGACACAAATGCTCTGTCAGTAACTCTTGCACTGTTGTGTAGGTCTGCATATGAACATCATTAAGGTGAGAGAGATTCCACTTGTCCTCCACTAGGTCGATAGTTACACCATACTTGAAGAAAGATTATTTTCGACGTTATCAATTCCATCGTGTTTTTCAAACCTATTTGAAGTCTGCACCTCAGCTGATGTGGTACCCATTTGCAGAGGAGCTGGACCTAGGGCAACCATGCCTAGGCCCCATGCGTAACTCAACACTAGCGCCTCCATGCGGAATCCATGTGCAACTCTAACCCAATTTATAACGCAGATGCTTGCATTTCATCCAAATATTTAAACATCAACCTAAAAAGAACAATTTGTCAAATCCAAAATTTGGCCATAAAGCTCAGCTTTCCACAGTACCTACCCTCCAATTTGAATTTGTACAGACTGATAAAGGAGACAATGTTTCCCAGTCAGCACCCTATACAAGGTAAAGATACCTAGATTCAAAATGGTAAGTTCAAGATTCCTATTTCAAAAATTTGTATCTGAAGACATCAGACTTAATTCCTGATCTGTATTAGAGAAAATCGTAGCTTTCTTTTAAGCCAAAAGTGGATAGTTTGGTAGGTAGCTCATCATTTTTATACTCTCGAATCTTCTTGTAATTGCGCAGCTGTACCATTCAACTGTAGACACTCAAGAGTATTTACAGGTGCTAGATCTAATTCAATGAAGTTATGAAACATCAATAATTTATTAAAAACAAAATTGGAGAGATCATTTTCCAAGATACCAAGTTTTTTTAATTGAAAAACTTTTTTTAGAAGAGGGTTAGTGCTCCCGCGCTGAATCACGCAGCTTTTCCTCCAGCTATCATCGCTCGATCAACCTCATCTTGGGAGCAGCTCGTAGTTGCTCCTTGTCGTAACTGTTGTCATCCCTAAGGAAAAAAAATCAATAAAATATTTAATTTATGTTTCACGAAGGTACACTAACAAATAATAATTTAATTTATTTTAGCATTAAAAAATGAACAGACTTCAATCTGAGAACTACGACTTCATTTCCTACTAAAAACAAGTTGATGATGAGGGTACCATCGACGTTTTCAACCGTGAATATATTTTCTCTAGTTTTCAAATAACACCATACAGCAGGGGAGTATATAGCCTGGGACCCCCCCCCCCCCAAATTTGGAAAATATAAATTAATCTAGTATTTTTTGGTCCTACGGTGGGAAACACCAGACTTACCTGGACGGCTGGGACCTGCCACTTCAACAAAGAAAGAACTCATCATTGCAATAATTGTAGCTCCATCCCGCTTCACGTCAGCAATAACAAGCGACGTGTCTGGGCATTCTCCGGTTGCTGGCAGCAATTTTAATAGGCTATGTTACTTTCGTTTATTCAGCAATTCACTTGCATTTAGAATATTGCAGTTTTTTTAAAAATAATGTTAATAAAAAGGAACTTTTGTTTCAATCATGTATTTTTTTACACCTTTCCAAGTTATTAACTGAATATTATTTAGGCCTAAAATCTGTTTTCCCCTGGGAAAAGAATTACTTTTCTATCATTCTTTTTTTAGTGCTGGAATAGACAAACATGTGATTTTAGACACCTGATTTGAAAAATTGATGGAATACCCTCCAGAGCCCTCGGTATTCCGGTTCGGTAACCAGTTTGAAAAGAAACATAAAAGAGTAGGTGTCGGCATCCGAATGAACTTTACAACAGACATTTCGTGTTTTTTAATATCTAATCACAGGAGCAATATGTATCATTTGCTAAGAACAGATAGAAAGGTTTTATGATTTCACGAAGTTTATCAAGTAAAATTTAGGGATTTTAAAACGATTTGGTCGCCGGGTTTCCTCAGGTATGGTTGGTTTGGTAAAAGATTATGATTTCCCAACATAAAGTTTTAAAAACCACCTACACGTTTTGAAAACCATAATTAGCGACGGAAACAAATAAAAAACAAATTGCCACAAAATGTCAAATGATGATATAAACATAACACATGGGTGAAATGCGTTTCATATTTCATTTCAAAGAGCTTTCACGAGAGGGAAGTCAAGAGGGATTACAGTACGGTAGTGAAAATGGTCATGTTCGAGATTCTACGGTATTTTTCAGTGGTTGATACGGTTTTTGTCGAACGTAGGTTGGCAACGCTTCACCCGCCTGCCCACCGAGTATCCTCAGATGTATAACCTTCCGGTAATGTAACAGCACTGCGGTTAAATCGCAAACATTACATTTTACTTAAACTTTATGATTTCCGTTATTCGTTCGATTTCGATTACTTCCTCGATCCAACTTAACTCAAGAGTTGAACCAGGTTGTTTTAGCAGAGAACCAGTTGTGTATAGTTTTACAAAACAAAGGACCTCTGCACCTCATGATGGGAGCAACACATGATCAGGTGAACAATTTAGTTCTTTTCAAGTAAACACCAACTTAATTCAGTTCTATGAAGTAAGTATGTAAGTATCTATACTTGAGATATTTGTTTCACACGAAAAGTGTACATCTTATGTAAGCAAAGGCAACATTACCTACCTACCTACAACCGCTCATTCGCTTTGGAAGTTTCACTCCGTTATTTCATCCCAAGAGAATCGTTCACCACTCATTTAAAAGCTCTAAACGTCTGTAGTCACGTCACATTGTCAAACTCAACCGCCCGTTACTCCCTATTTCATTAAACGCTTTGCAATGATCCTTGTGAAGCTTGGAGTTAGAAAACGTTGAATTGAATGTTCCGCTCATTTACCCAACATAATAAATGTAAATAAGGGTAAGCTAGGGATGAGCATCGATGTTGACCATCGATGTTAACATTGAAGCAAAACGTTGATGCGTGGATAACATCGGTCTCCGAACATCAATGTATTTTGGTGCAAAACATCGATGTTTTAGGAAAAAATCATTCTAAGTAGGTAATTGTAGGAATGTACTTGATACAATGAATAACTCAACTGATTCCATATTTTGAATAAATACAATGCAACACAAATTATTTTAGACTAAAAAATTATATCAATTCCAAGTTTTTTCTAGTGTTGAAAATAAAATTAGCAATTTAGCGTTTCTAAACCATCGATGTACAATTAACATCATTCCCTTACCATCGATGTCAAAAACATCGAAATGCAAACACCGATGTTTTGAAAACATCAACTATCGATGCTCATCCTAGGGTAAGCCAATTCTATTATGAAATACGGAATCAGATATTGGATGCGGTCGGAATAAGAATCAACAGAACGAGAAAAGTGAGAACGAAAAGATAAGAAAGGTTGGAGAAAGAAGGAAGAGAAATTGAAATACCTCTCTCGCACAAGGAGATATTTGACCCCAGAAAGCAGACCCTCAGAGGACGTAAGAATTGGCACATAGTCATTAAATTTGTGTTTATTGTGTTGGGAATATGCTCATAGTAATTTGTAAACCCATTTTCCCCAAATTCTATTGCAACGGTTTGGTACGTATCTACAACCATAAGGGATTGAGGTGTAGGTTAGAAGTAGCAAGTTGGTGCTCTGCTCGAAGCAGCAGCTGACTAGCAGATGTACCTGGCCAGATCCAGGTAATTGGTACAACCAATGCCTGGCGAAGTGTATGGTACAAGAGGTCAGTAACTGAGCTGATATGGGCAGGCTTTGCTCTCCAGTTACTGAGATGGATGACCACCAGGGTCCTAACATGAGGAGCATTCATATAGTCTCGTTTCAGACGTTGAGCCGAAAACATCTCTCCTGAGAAGTGTCACTGTTCAGTAAATACGCAAGTTCGGGCGCCCGGGCGTTGTGCAATCGTGTCCGAGAAGCCGAGCCTTGGAATGCGGCCTGCAGAATGGAAAACGAAGGAATTCATGTAGCTGTCAGGGTCATTTAGGGGAATAGAAGTTAAATTGAATAAGAGGAATATAACTGACTGAATTTAATTACAATTATTTCCTTATATTTAGACAATATTATTTCTCCTACTCCTCTACAGGCTCTCCTCAAAACTTCACTAACTTTGCGACAACGATGCTGAAACTCCAGGCTGTGGAGATACTTTGCGACAACGATACCGAAATTGAAATCCTTGATATCGAAATCCTTGGCGATGGTCCTGTGGAGTTTCGAAGGACCCTGATGAGTGTTTACGAGACGTAGCTAGTGCCTCGGATCTCGTCGAATCGGTTGGGGACAGGAACAACGGCCGATTGTTTCTCGAACAAAACTCGACGGAAGATCCCTCTGCAGGTGATTCCGGCGCTTATATATCCTCGGTCGGAGGTGGGGACGCCGCTGTGGCCCATTCTTGTCAGCAGCTCCGACATAGCCTAGGTAATAAAACGAGGGAGAGAAGCTCTTTCTAAAGAATTGAATGTTCCCAATGATGTAAATTTGTTGCAAGAGGAAATACTCACCCATCGGAATACGGTGGTCTATCTTGTAGATGCGTTGGAACAGGCCGTTGCCAAAATTTCAAAAATTCGGCTAGCTTACGAGGCAAGTGAGAAAAAATTGAGCTGTATGAAGGCTAATACGGAACTTGCGCCTAACGTTGAGTATGCAACTGATGAAGAGGAACGCGAGAGAGAAACCAACTGGATTTTGAGCAGAAATAAATCAAAAAAAAAAAAACGTATGGCTTCCTCTTCTCCTGAGGTACTACAGCCTAAACTTAGTAAAAATCCTTCGCACGAAAAAAATGCAACTCCTCCTCCTCCGCCCATGCACGTAGTGGGGATAGTAGAAACCAATCAGGGACGGGGTTACAACTACCCCAGGAAACCCCAAGGTGCTAGGGGGAGGCTACGGGTGACTGACCGTTTGCCAGAAAAAGGGTGGCTTGTGAAAAACCCACGGCGCAAAGCAGCTTGGGGAATTTGGAGTCCATTGAAGGCTTTACATATTTTCAGGATTAACGGGCAATGAGGTATCCAACAGCGGCGACTAGGCGATACGCATAACGCCACGGTACGGTCCCGTTACCTGTGGGCCTAGAATACGAGTCAAGGGTGGTTTTCAAGAGGTAATGACCTTAATACTGAAAAATTCTTCAAGATCTAAAACTATTTCAAATACATCCAAACAGTTATACTTCCCAAAAAAGGCATAGGTATATCTATTGATTTTCATCAAATGGGCTTATGTCCAAATTAAAAATGGCCGTCTCCTGTCAAAATATAGGACACATTTTTTTTATATTTTACGGAATAATCGACGGTTCTATTTACAAACTATTTGGACAATTTGAAAACCCTGAAAATTTTGCTTTGTGTTTTAAACCGCTGTTCTTTTCCGAAAAAAAGGTTCAAATGGTGGTGGTGGTTTCGTAAGAAAATTCCTTAATTATTATAAAGGTGCTATTATTAATATTGCAAAACCATTTTTGTAATGTTTGTAATATTACCCAAATATAAATGCAAATTTTCTAAACAACGTTGAGGTCTGGCATATAACCTACAATACCAGGTATTGAGAGGTGTCCAAACACACTTTCTGCTCTATAGAGAGCCCAAGCTGGCATCTGAACTGAATAGCCACAGAGATATGTTTGATGTAACCAACCTATCCAGTCCACATAGTGGAAATCACGTTACAAGATTAAAGGAATTGTATTTGTTAAATAGGTCCCTTCGACACGAACGAAAATTAAATTTGACTCGGACGACGATCTGATTTTGCTAAGGGAGGTGGCCGCTGGAAATCCATTTGAGGACGGAACAAAATGGAAATCGATAGCAGAGAAAATGATAAGAACCAACGCCAAGGTAGATAAGCCCCTTGATTACACTAAAATTTAGTCTAAATAGAACGATAGAATACCAAAATCCAAAACTCTTGATGAATTCCAATTTTTTCCACGTTTTCTTTGAATTATGTTTTTTAAATTGTCTTTTTAACTCACCATTTCTTTAAGTAGGATGAATGATAAAATGCAATTTTATGTGTATCTTTTAGGATACCTTTCTGAGACGCCCAAGACTCATGGTATCCTACAGTTCACCTTAATTTCTGTGAATTTCTCGAACAGACATTGGTGAAACTAGAGTTGTATTTCTGTCAAGTGTGATATAAAGTACACTAAAACATCAAAAGTTCCGAAATAAGTTTTGTTACGTTCGAACTCAACAGGAAGAAAGGCATTCTGGTTCATGTTCTCTATCAGCTCAATTAGAAACCATAAAAACAGCAATTACAACCGTTAGGAGATCGTTTATCGTGCCAATTGTGTTTTAGAGTGGGCTTTGAACCCGTTTTTATATACAGGGTCTCCCATCTATATGGGCCCATTAAGGTATTACAGTTATAGGTACAGTGGGAGCTAAGAAAAAATTGAACTGGACCTTTTCTATTGTATTCTCACTCTGCTTGAAGGTGGTGGAACCCGTTTTTGTTTATTATTCAATAATAAACCATTGTAATCGCTCTGAAAAAAAAAAAAAAATTCTAACCCCCCTGAAAATGTCATGGTTTACGTTTCAAAGGGTGTAGAATCCGAATCTGCAATAAAAATTTTCCGTCCGTCCGCCGTACGCACGATTTCTCCCAAACGGCTGAAGCAAAAAAGCTGAAATTTTCAGGAAAAATCCATGTTGGTCCGGCGACGCCCCAATTCTTGAGCCAGCTAGCTCTCTTACTTAATTTAAAGTGCCCTTTAAGGGTTGTCAAAGTTTTGTAAAATCCCTAAAAACCTCAAAAAAGGTCAAGGCGGCTTAAATTTGTACTCTTTTTGAAGAACACTCCACGAGGAATCGAATGAGCCCTTCCCCAGGTCCGTAGGTCAAACCATTCTCGATCTATGGCCCGATTTATGGTGCCAACACATTCGCGTTATTTTGGTTTGTGATTCGCGTTGTTTTTGTGTTGATATCAGTAACCTAGTGACGTAGCGATGTACTGATGTAGTAATGTGGATACTGGAGTGAACTCCTAAAAGGCTTTGCAGCCGATACACGGGTTGAAGCATTCTGATAACCATAAAAAACGCTGCAAATTTTTTCACTGGGGTTTATCGACCAAAATGCCTATTTGGATTGATCAGTTGATCATATGAAATTCAATAATCACTCTATCAGATACGCATAGAATAATAAACCCCACGTAAATGAAGCGTTCTCGTATCAATCAACCTGTATTGGCTACAAAGCCTTTTAGGAGTTCACTCCAGTATCCACATTACTACGTCACTAGGTTACGGCGATGAAAACATAAACAATAATAAACCAAAATAACGCAATGTTGGCACCATAAATCGGGCCATATATCGGGAATGGTTTGACCTACGAACCTGGAGAAGGGCTCATTCGATTCCTCATGGAAAGTTCTTCAAAAAGAGTTCTCCAAATTTAGGCCGCTTCGACTTTTTTTTGAAATTTTACAAACTTCGACAACCCTTAAAGGGCACTTTAAATTAATTGAGAGAGCTGGCTCAAGAATTGGGGCGTTGTCGGACCAACATGGATTTTTCCTGAAAATTTCACATCTTTTGCTCCAGCCAATTGGCAGAAATCGTGCGTTTTTTATTTTTCGATGTTATAGTGCCTCAAATTTTCGATTGAAACTCGAGGTTACCTCTTGACCCCCCTTTTTTATTTTAGTTTTTGATTCTACGTTGAATCTGGAAGATAAAATGCATCGTTGACAATTTTTTTCAAAGACTTCTTTTCAGAGTTGTTTCATCTTTTGCAAACAACAAAAATCGAAGAATTCTTTCAGAAAAAACGCTTTTCTCCAATTATCTTCAATATTTTCTAGATTTTGACCACATTTTTGAAATCAGCATCAAATTTCCTATCAACCAAGCCAGGAAGATACCGTGCCTCATTAACGGTTAAAACCTTTTCTATTGTATTTTGTTATGTTTTAGGCTTTTACTCCGCGAAACCTGAGGGAGAGAGTGAATCACCTTCTTTCGAAATTTGAAGACCGCTTTCAAAAATGGAAAGACGCCAGTGGGAAATACGAGGACACGACGGAAAGGATTTCCCTCCTCAAAGAAATTCGAGACATGAAAAGGGACGTTCTGGGAAAGAAAGAGGAGAAAACGAAATTTAAAAAGTCATCCGAGGCGGAAAAGAGGATGCAGGAAGGAGCCAATTTGACTTTGTATCTGCCCGAGGACATCAAAGTTGAATGCCCTAGCGAAGTACGTTTTCAATGTCCTTTTACTGTCAAGACACGTAGAAATTGGGCAAAAAAACTTGATCTAAATGATAATATATTGTAGAGTTCCAGTCGTAAAGTATGAGAGCAAAATAGTTTGAAACAAATAGAAACTGCATTAACATACGAGTACAATAGGGATAGCACTCGCTTACCATAATCTCATCAGATGATTTCCGTGAATTACCCTCTTATAATACACAGATATTTTTTAATCAATCATTTTGTGCCAAATAACAATATAATTATACAAAATTAATGGATTTTCAAAGCTTTTTCAAGTTTTTATGTAATTTTAGCGCAATTTGATCATATCTAGGTAGGATTTAATTTAGCATCTGCTGCAAAAACTTCAACCACAACTTTCAAAAATGTTTTTAACATTTTGTTGGAAAATACTTTTATTTCAATAAGTACGATACTTAGCGACGATATATAAATTTATGGACTTTCAAAGTTTATTCAAGTTTTTATATTCTTTAGCACATTTTAAGTATATCTGAATGGAATTTAGCATGTCCTACAAAAACGTAAACCACAACTTGAAAAGAAATGGACATACAATTTTGCTGAAAAATACTTCAATTCCAATAAATACCTACTTCCAATTTTTAATTTTTGACAAAAGTGTTCAAAATGCTAAAGAATTTAAGATGAATATAAGAATGAAGTAAAGGGTTTGTGAGGCTTGTTCAAATATTTACAACTTCTTTCTATGCCGAAGTTTCGCTATATTTGAATAGCATCTTCAGGGCTTAGTAGTGGGGCAGGCAAAATTTAGGTCCTCATACCAGGTACTATCAGACAAATCAGTCAAGCTTGCAAGAAGGGGCTCCCAAACCCCATTCGTAGGCCCTGAGCCGGCAGTCGGTATACCAAAAACCGTTTTTAGAAGGACCGTAAACACATGGGTCGACCAACAAACCACAAGTAGATGGCTCAATATTGAAGGACAAGTCCACAGTTAACTCATGGTGGCGGAACCCAACACTAAAATCACCGAATCGCTATTTGCCAAAAACCGTAGGGAACTAAAAACAATGGTTGGCCCACTAAGTTGCCACCCACTCTGCAATGGGGTCACACAAAGTTCAACCCTATGCAGGTTATGTGAGGAGACTGACGAAACGGCATCCCACAATATTTGAGTGCTCAGCACTCACCTTTTGCAGATTTGAACTCTTTGGGGCACAAACCCAATGTGGTCTATTCAAAGAGAACAACTAATCAAGGGCATCAAACCCCTTACCAAGGGGCTGAATCTCCTTGATTAAATGCAAAACTCTCAGTAAAGTACAATAAGCCAACAGGCTTCCGCGCTGGGGGCTCAAAACCCCTGCCCTGGGAGTTTTAATCCACATCTACATCCAGGTGGTATTCATTGATTTCCAGCAGACAACTTCCTCTGCAGTAAAACTACACTACAATAACTGTTTTTCAAAAGAATTAAATACCTTTGCAATGAGTTACTACAATTCAATGTGTTTTGCAGTAAACGTGCATGCTCAAAATTAGGACCTAAAATGTTCTTGCTCCTCTACTAAGCTCAGAACATGCTGAACAAATGTAGCGAAACGCCGGCATAGAGAAACGTTTTGAATGACCAACCCTAGAGAAACCTTAACTTCTCTATTGGATTATAAGAAGAGAAAACCCACGCCAAAGCGTGAACATAAGGAGATGAAAAACGTCATCCCTAATCCCTTGTATGGTCTTGGTTTTTAAAAATATTGTTAATATTTCTTTACGTCACATGGTTGGGCAATAAATTTTCATATATTGTAACTATTCTAGGATGTGGACCGTACTCTTGATGAAGACCTCCGATTCTCCGCGGAAGTAGAACCTGCTATTCCAGCAATACATCTCCCACAGTTGCCTGATGTCAATTTCGTTCCGCACTTCGCCTCTACGTCTACAAATCCCGACCCTCTCGCTGTGAATTCCGACTCTTCATCTTCCTCGATGTCTTCCGATTCTTGCGGTACCCCGACCTCTTCGCCAAGCAATCCTTTCAAGCGAAAAAGAATTGAAAATGGGAACAGAACGTACGGAGCGAAAAAATACGCTTATGAGCGGCTGCTCCTAAAGCGAAGACAGCAGAAATTCGAAGAAATGAAATTTCGAGAGGAGCTTGCGCTTAGGAAACGTCAGCTTGAATTAGAAGAAATGAAACACCAGCATCAAGTTAGAATTTTTGAAATGCAAGTGAAGAAAGATGATGATTCTCCCAACATCATACGGCAGATAACAGAAAGGCAAGAAGCTCGGGACAAGCAAATGATTCAAGTCATAAGCGATTTAATAACTAAGTTAAAAAATCACAGTTCAGCCACCACAGAAAAATGAATAATAGGAACTCTTAAGACAAACTAAACTTCCTACGTCATGTAGATGAGTTTCTATTGGTTTAAAATGTTCGTTATAAAAGGGGGGGGGGGGGTGTTACCATATTTATCTCATTTTAATTGTAAATATAATTCCCATAATTTTTTTAATTAACGAATTATGTTTTAGAATTCATTATGAAATGATTTTCAAGTGCTTTATCTGCACTAGAAATTGTGAATGATCAAATTACTAGCCAAAAGAATTGCCTAAACCAATTATTGCAATACAAAAAATGTTTCAGGATTCTGAAGTACTTTCCAATTTTCACGAATAACTTGATTTGAAAAGAACATTTTTTAGCCCAATTTTGTGCATACTGTTTTTTTAATGTTCTGGTTCATTTTTGACAACTTCTTTGAGGTAATTTTCATAGAAAAGTATATTTGCATGGCTTCAAAATTGGACGGAATAGACGGGGATTCCGCAAAAGTGGGGTACAGATATCAGAGAACTCAATTCTAGAGTTTTGCCCTTTCATCATATATAAAACATACTCTCCTGAGAGTTGAGCTAAAAACCATGTTTTTTCGCCAAAACTTGAGCACATAAAAATGAGTGCTGTGTCGATAATTATTGTTGACAAAAATTTAATAACATTTCATTCATAAATAATTGAGTATATATACTGTGAAGCGTTAAAATAAAGTTCAACATACTTAAAAAATGATTGCCATGAAGGAAATTTCGAAAATATCAAATTATCTAATTCGCTGAAAATCAAGAATAATGCTTTGGAAATTCGCTGATATGGGCATGCTGCTTGACTAAAACTTTTTGTTGTAACATTATTAATTAACTTATCAATTTAATATTGAAATTGATCTCTTTTAATCGTAATATTGTCTATTTACGTGAACTGGCATATTCAGTTATCCATTTTTTTGTTGGTGACGATTTCTGACAAGTGATGGTACCTATTTGTTTCTCTAGAGATTGTTTAAGATAGTTTGTAGTCTATAGCTTATCGTATCGAAATAACAGGCTGTGATAACCATCGATATAATGGTATAACGTAAGTGTGTTGAAGCAATTAAGACTGAAATATAATACACTTTGAAGTAAAGAACTCGTCGTTTATTGAAATTCGCCATTCTCTATATTGGTGTAGCAGATACGATTTTAGTAAAGATCAACAAATTGTATTGCAATTGAAATCCTAAGAAACCACTTTGATCTTAACCCTTAGTTTCCCACCCTGTGGGAGCAGTTCTCTTTAAAAAAGGAGAAAAAATACCCAACAGCTTCTGAAGAGCGACACTCTTCCCTTAATGTGCTCTGCAGACAGTGCTTGTATGCCTCTGATGGTAGTATTCCCCAAAACATTAGAGGACTGGGGAAATGATGGAGCAGGAGTAACCTTAGGAATGTCAACTATCACATGTGATGAGGGCTGACGAGCATGATCAACCAGGTAAGTGACAGATATGAATAATCTTGCATCCCCAAGGGAGTGGTTGATTCGTGGTAAACATCAAAAAAGTTCTAAATCATCACTAAGAATGCCAAAAAATACTGCTTGAAGTACTTACATTTATGTACGTATATCTTTAAAAGTACGATATTAATCAGAAAAAGTTTATCAGCAGTATCTAGGAATGTTCAGGAATTGATGCAAAGAAAAATGTATTGGAATCGATTTGCACAGAATACGTAAAGAATCGATAGGATAGAAAAACAAATTTTTGAATTGATTGGTTACAGGAATAATATTTAGGAGAAGGTTTGTTATTTGTCAAATATTGTAAAGTTGAAGAGTTCGGTGCACACAAATCTGATGGTAGTATTTCCCAAAACATTAGAGGACTGGGGAAATGATGGAGCAGGAGTAACCTTAGGAATGTCAAAAAGAAACCGAAAAAAGGTATAACGTCACATTTGACAACTTCGTTTTCCCCACATTATTTGGATGGCAACCCTACCAAACAATGTAGTATTCAATTGGGACCGCAAGAAGAAAGTGAAGACAGTTTGGTATCACCTAACTAAACAGGGGAAAACGCTAAAATATGAAGAAAACTGAAATTTATTAAAATCAATGTCTGGAGATCGATTTTGACGGTTTGGCTTGGCCTTTATAGTCAACGTGTTCCATTAGTTTCATTTTTCTTAGTTAAAATAGGTTTTCACAACAACTTGACTGAGGTCATTAAAATCAAGTGGGTAAGAGGTTGAGTGAAGGTATTGCACCTTGTGGCTGCTACCAGTCACGAAATTGACGACTTCAATACCTTTAATTTTACCCAAATTTGAGTGAAAAGGAGAAAAAAAATGAAAAGTGCTTCGCTCGCCTCAAAAACGAAATAAAATCCTAAATCAATCCTTCTAGTAAAGTACAGATTGGTTGGAAAATAGATTAGAACGTGTTAACACTTGTGTCTCTGCGTCTTAAAAATACTTTTATCTATATAACGGTCGTGAAAAGCATTCCATAATACATAGCTGTGGTATGGATATATTACACTATATATCGATGAAAGTACACATCGACACATGTTCAAAAGAGCCTGATGATAGGTAGGGGTCACCTATTCTCTACTTCAGCCAAAGATATGTGTCTCCTATTATGAGATACTTTTTTTCAGAAGGCGCTAATGACCACTTGAATGTAGTAAAAAATTCAATTTTTAGTTTCATTTGTTCATTAACATTCCCTTTTGAAAAATATATATACAAATACGCATAAACTGTCACAAAAAAGCTCAAATAAATCAAGATACCAAAAATTCCATGTTTACCCGTTTGGCCAACACAATTCCCAATATGAGATACCAAGCGTTCCCAAAATGAGACTGTCTCATATTCAGGTCACCTTCAGTAAAACGATCAAAAAAGGAAATTAGAACCCAATAAGTGTTTATTTCAATGTACTTAATAATAAAAAAAAATTCTTCAGTCCTGAACATCACACAGTCAGTGCCAATGAGGCTGAGAATCATTGCAGGAAATCCTACGAAATTATAAACGAAGCACTTAATCTTATATGAATTATCTTATCAAAAAAAAATTCCTTCTCGAAAAAGATTCCCCTAAAAAAAAAAGGCAATTCGAACTCGAAGGAAATTCAACAAAATTCACTAGGATTGTATCACCAGAATTAGGAATTGACCAGAAGAACCAATCAATCTGAAATCAAACTTCTCGAAAAGAAGTTCGTGACTCAACAAAAGCTTTACACCTATTTCTAAAATACGCAGTCAAGAACACCTCATAGTTCTAGTTCTTAAAAAACATCTAGTTCTTAAAATACGCAGTCAAGAACATCACATCAACCTATTTCTAAATATCAAAACAAAAATTGCACAAGAACACGGAATCTTTTATTTCTCCGCAATCTTCGTGAGACCAGCGATGACACTGACGACATTTCGCCCATTTCTCCCCTTGGTTATCCTGAGAAAATATATTTCCATATTCCTCATATTCCAAATATTCCTAATATGAGATATCTCATATTAGGTACCTGTATGTACCTCTATATAGGCAGTTTACTCTTGAACAATGAGATTGATGGCAAAACCGTGAAAAGTAGAAATTATGGAAAACTTGAATGATGAACGTAAACTACATTTCATAACGAACATTTTCCACTAGTTGAATAGTAAAAAAGCTCTTACCTGATGGCTTGTTGGCCGTCGAGAAAAAGAAAGAAAAAACTTTTGTTCAGCATGTGTCGGAAATATTGTGGTACAGAGACGCCACAGGTGAATGTGGTCTAATGCTGCCCTCTCCCTTCACTCAGGGACATCTCTGGCTGTAAGTTCACGACACTTCCAATCGAGAGTAGCACAATACAGAGGCAACAGTGGGGGGTCTCATATTAGGAATGTATCTCATAATAGGATACTTTCCCTTATTCGAGAGCCCAGAGATCGCGTCGGAAGCGTTTTTGACGGATATTATTTGTGATACTTATTACCTGTTACCAATATTATACAACTAATTATTACCTATATTATCAGTGAACCAAACTTTGACTTTGAATTTCCATTTAGGTACTTATTGGTTATCTGGAATCTCGTTGGTACTTCTGTGTATCAATAAGCTCCTTGATAATGTGAATTCGCTGTCACTTACCCTTCGTGTTCAAATTTATTTTTCAATAAAGTTGACGAACGTTTTTAGATCAATTTATAGTGATTTCAATAAATTCCTCAACCGTTCATTGTCCTCAAGTGGTGGGAAAGAAGTAAGAAACTATTGTACTACTGTACAATAAGAATAACGAGGTCTGGATAACCTGTTTTGGCCTTTTCACCCAACTGATTTAACTGAGAATTGTGTTCCCCGATCCAGATACCTAAAACGATCGATTGGATAGATTCATTGTTGACAATTGGTAGAAGTTCAGTGGGGGGGCCCTCCTGATAAGACCATAGTAACTCGATGTCTATATATCGATCCACGCTTTCGATATATAAATCGATGATACGCGTAACCTCTACAAACTGCAACTTTTGAATATGGCGGAAAACAACGAACTTTTAAGTAGGAAATGGCGGGAAATGAACATGGTGAAATACGTAGGTTACGCGTCTGGAAGGGAAATAAACATCTCGCCTGAGCTACATTATCGGGGTTCCTTCCGGAATTTAAAAAAAACGTATGACCGGGATGGGTTTCGGTAAACGGAGAATGAAAGGTCTCTATTTAGAAAACGGGTTTTGGTAAGATTATGACGACGGGTTCAGGTATAGGCTGGAATGTGTTCTGTCTAGTTTGGTGGTCTAGATGCTCGCTTCGCTCGTATCTCAAAAACAAAAAAATATCCTACTTCAATCCTTTTAGTAAAGTATAGATTAGTTGGACAAATAGATTGTCAAGTTGTGCTGGTTGAAGAACGAAAGGTTGAATAAAAGCGGGAAAGATGGCGGGACTTCAGCTGGTGGCAAAAACAATCCGACATGCAACAGTATCGATATTGTGATCGTACAAAAACATCGATCCTAGTACACATCGATATATCCTTCTTATCAGAAGGGGCCCCCTACACTGAACTTCAGCCTAGCTGAGAATTGTGTTCCCCGATCCAGATACCTAAAACGATCGATTGGATAGATTCATTGTTGACAATTATTTTAAAGCGAAAACAATAGCTTTCTAATCAATAGAATTTGCGACCTACATTCCTACCAACCCATAGAAAATTATCATTATCATAGAATCCTATTTACTTGTAAAGGAATAGATTCTTAACAAAGTAAATTTAAAGAAAAAGCAAGCATATTGTAAAGTAGAGCAGCTTGGCATTAAAGGCTGCAGCACGTTAAGAGGAATAGGACAAAGAAAGGAGCAATTTTTTATGGCCATTGGCTAGAAAGATATACTTACCAGAAAAAAGGTACATTAGGGGGAACTGCATTGTTCGATACCGCGATTTGAGCCAAATCATAATGCACGTCTTTACAAAAACGCCAAGACACTAGTTCTAATAAGTATCTTGATCTATTTGTCCAACTGATCAATATATTACTAGAAGGATTGATTTAGGATACTTTTTTGTTTCGAGATTTGCTTTCTGTGTTTGCTGTTCCACTACCAAACTAGACAGAATACATTTTTGCCTTTGGACCCCAATGGGTTGTTTACCGTTCACCCTATCGGGTTCGAATTCACGGAACGGCAAAATTTCCTCGAACGGCCAAGTTGAAATCTACGAATAAAGAAATTTACTTAATTTTTCTTTTGTTAGACACATAAAGAACATTCTTTATCAATACAAAGATGATTTAGAGTGAAATGATCATTGACTTACCGGTTCCAGTCGTCTGCGTATGACTCGCTGCTTCCGCACCCGATTTTCCACTAACCACGATTACTTTCAAGTAGCGCGATCTTAAACACGAAATCACATTACACGACTAGAAATCACCGACAATGGAAAACTCAAAAAACCGAAAAGGTAAACGATTAGGACTTCGAGCGAACGAAGGATTCGGAAAGGACACGCCCGAACTACTGAACACGGCGCGGGCCGAGGCGGGGGACTGATCCGGAGAAAGGAATCGCCGTTCCAGCGGGTAGTCTAGCATCCACCCACTTCGCTCGGATCCCCAACTCGGATGGATACATCAGATGGATGCTATCGATCGCCCCTCCGACGTATTTTTTCGATTCCCGATTTCATTTTCGATTCCCCTTATCATACTGTCCATTAACTGGAACGAGTCCGGATTCGGATCGCCAAAAGAAACGACTTTTCCCGTCAGTATAATTTACTTTTCCCGTTTATAGTAGCGTTGTCCCGAGAATTAGCGCAACTAAGCGTTCATGAGATCTATTCCGTCAACTATCTGTTGCTAGAGAGTAATGATTTATAGACTCATGAGCAGTGTAAGCAACAATCACGCTAGTGAATTTATACGTGCATAATACATATTTAAGAACGTGTTTGCACATACGTATGATCAGTGAACTATTTTCGATATGTTGGCTATTTCTAAGTGTTACTTGTGTGTGTTCGACTAAGGATAATCGTTAAACTCATAGGTAGCATGTTTGCACATTGTGGGAATAGTCTAGTTGGAATATATAGGTACGTATAATCAGGGAACTATTTTCGATATGCTGCCTGTTCCGAAGTGTTATGAGTGTGTGTTCAACTACGGATTACCGTTAAACTCATAGGTAGTGTAAGCTACAATCACACTAGCGAATTAATACGTGCATAATAAAACTAAATAAATAAAACAGAGATGGTTCGAGAGAAAATAGGAGTACTATCAGACTAAAGAAAAACCTTTGGTTTTTTCCACGAATTTGGTCTGAGAAAAGTTTGAAACGGATTTGTATTGTTTTATTTATTCCTCTTGGGCGTAGCTGGTCCTACAACCTCTCCTAGACCAATTACAATATATTATCCTTCTATTGATCAATCATTGCATGGGACTTCCTAAACATGCGGCACCTACCTAATCTCGGCCTATATGAGTTTTTATTAGAGATTTTGTAGGAAAATACTTGGTACTTACCAATGCATTTGCATGTTCCCGCATTCCATTGTATCAATCCACGAAGAATCATGTTCCGAATAGACGGAAGATGAAGACGGAACGTTTTTTGCGCGAACACGGAACGGAGTAAACTGCCGGAGACGCGCGCCCGATCACTGACCGAAGAAGACTGGTCGAAACAGGCCGCTCTCCTATACGAGCCGGCCGGCGGAGGGATACTAGGGTGTGGCCGCGGTGCCCGAAAAGTAATTCGCCCAAAAACTTCGAAAACACGAACTTTTCGGGGCAACTTCACAAAACACACGTCAAAACAAACGTGAAAACAGAGTACCATGTCCTACTCATCAAAAATAGGCACATTTGGTGGAATAGGTAATAATTCCCTCGAAAAATGGATCGAAAATAACGTTTTCCCTAATGCGGCCTTTACACGATCAATAATAATGTATATACCTTATCACGATGACAGTAATATTGATCGTCTAGAGTTGGTAATGATGAAATGACGGGCTGGAATGATAAGATGCGGATTTTCTGATTGAGACGAGGGAGTACTGCCATTATTACTGATAGTGTAAGGTGGTTGACGTCATTTCACAGGGAAATCGAGACAAAACATCGATGTTTGAGTGTTGGCATAGATAAGTCGTCCAATATTATCCAAACTATTATCGATACTATCGATATCGGTGTCCTTATCAGTTAACAGCATCCTTATCACACGGTTTTTATAAGGAATTGATACAAAATCAACAGTCTTATTTTGTGACGAATGATATCTCATTTTAAAGGTATTTCAACGCTGAAGAAGATGGTGAAAAGTTCCGGTCATGTAGTATGACGAAATGAGCAAATTTTCAAACTAGTTTTGCATAAGGAAAAATTACGCAAAAAACAATTTTGTTTTCTGACTTGTGATACCTCATTTTGTAGGACAATGATCACATCTCGTATCTGTTCACTCGAAAAATTGGCTTATTTTCATGTAGTTCTGCAGTTCGTGGATATGCGCCTCACATGTTTCTGTTACAGCAAAGCTAATTGGTGCTATATTTAGGGTGACCATAATTTCAAGATAAAAAAAGAGTGCCATTTGGAAAACAACATTAATTCATACCTACTTTATGTATCATGATATTTATAAGTTATACAGGGTGTCCCGCACTTAGTGTAAAAAAAAAAAAATTGTCCAAAATGTTTTTTCCAGGTACTGTAAAAAATTAAAAATTGAGAATTGTGATAAATGTGTAAAAAAAATTTGGAAACAAAATGAACCTCTTCTTACAGGAAATTTAACGCCCAATTCGAACCTGTGGTTGAATGCCGGAAAACATTAATTGAAATCGAGAAAAATCAGTTTCTGTGGCCCATATCGTACGTCACCTACCAACTTACGTTAAAACGAACTACACGTTTTCTGGCATTCGAACTTTAATTTCTCCGTCAATTCCAATCAGAATTAAATGGTTGAGACGCCGTTGGAAAGCTTAGAAGTGGGAGAAGTTCTATCAAATTTGACAACGAAAAAAATTATTTTTGTGGTCACGCCAAGCGTTCCAAAAAAATTTCACTTTGCGAAAAATGTTCATCTTTGATTGAAAATTTCACGCGTTTTGGAAATCAAAGTAACTTCATCTTATAGGAAATTTAACGCAAATTCCGAAAATGTGGTCAAATGTGCAAAAATGTTGGGAAATTGCCGAGAAAAAAGCGTTTTAATGGCGAAAAACGCGATTTTTTGAAAAAACTCTTAAAAATAGCATATCTCAGCAACGGGTTGAGAAAAAAAATCGCGGTTGGCGGCGATTTACTCCATTTTCCATGTAGTTTCACCCAATTTGTTTTTTTACACTAAGTGCGGGACACCTTGTATATACAATATAACATTATTCGTAGGTATTACCTATCTTTCAAAATAAACTTTTTTTTTCTTATAGGAAGTTCCACAGCATGGTTGGTAACAAAAATAAATTGACATAGGTAGGACAAGGAACTAAAATAAGCATGATATTAAACAAACGGACTTAAAAATAGTTTTTCAACTCAATCTTTGAGGAATTCAGTTTTTTCGTTTTTTAAATCCATCATATTTTGCAGAGCCGTGAATGGCTTTGAGCAGCTGCTCTTGATTTTTCAGATACTCGAACATTTCTAAACAGTTTTCCTCAAAATGTTGGTGAATCTGCATTACCTCTTTCACGGTCTCAATGCATAATCTGGATTTTTCAAGAGACCAGTAATTATTAATCACAGAAAATAAACGTTCGATTGATGCACTTGTCGCCGGAAAGCAAAATACAAATTCACACAATGTCTTCATATTGGGGACGGACAAATCTTTAGTGTCTATGCTTAGTGTGACTATCATATGCTTGAACAGCTCCCTCCAACGCGTTTCTGAGTCGGTGCAATGCTCGTTCCACATTGCTAACTTCTCTACAGACACGTAGTTCTTAACAAGAGGTATCTCGTCAAACAACGCATCCAGGTCAATTTTGGCAGTCGATTGAGCAAAGACGTCAGTGAAAGCTTCACATGACACAAGCACGTCATTCCAAGAAAATGTTTTTTTGAGCTGAATCCATGAAAATAGGGCAAGCTCCTGAAGATTCGATTTCCACTTCCTCAAGTAATTTTCACAAAATGTGTAGAACTCTTCAACCTCAAGCTTGAACTGCTGCTGGGTAATTTCATCACACGTTCTTAGGCATGTTCTGACTTGGAGGGGCAAAAAAATCTCGGTTTTGCGGTTTGTAATCTTTTCTTGTAACTCAATAAATGTTAACGCACCTTCAACTGCACATTTTATGTCCTCCTCAAGCTTTAATATACTCTCGTGGAACATAGTACGTGGCCATAGGTTGGTAAGTTGCCACCTAGGTACCTACTGACTTTCCACCGACCTGTAACTTCCAATAGTAGGACTTCGGGAGTACCACTTCAAAAAAGGAGTACCATTTATCTATTTTCGTGTATCCAAAAATATGAGAGGACCCTAACTCGAAAAGTAGTACCTGTCCTCCTAAAAGGAGTACCTCTGGTCACCCTAGCTATATTAGTATGCGCCCCACAACCCTTGGTTTCTATGATAGTATGCGCCCCACAGTGCTATGCAGAATATATATGTCGAGAAAAAGGTACTCGTACACAGGAAGCTTTGTGGAAGGTACTTACAAGAAATCCTCATTGAAAGGTGCTTCGTCGAGGCTCTATCACAGTTCAGGGTCAGTATACTTGTTTCACGTCCTACAGGAATGCGACGAACAGGTGTGGCTCGTTTTTCTTAATCATTCGCCAACAGTAAGTGTCCAAATGAGACTGGAGAAGCTCGCGAGTTGTCCCTCTCGGACTGAAGGACAAGATGGGATAGGTTGATCATAATGGAACATTAAACACTGTTCTTGCGATAAGCCCGTTGTCCTGAGAGAGTTGAAACACAACTTCGCGATTATGTACGAAACAAACACCGCTGAGGGGCACATTGCGAGTACGTTGGTGTGGGGCGCGTACTAATAGAGAAACGCGACTGTGGGGCGCATACTAATATAGCACCAGCTAATTGACATAGTGGCTGAAAATTTTAAATCTTCGATGTTCCTCTCAGTTGCCAGGTATCTTAACGTGACAGCTAAACTTTCCTTGACGGTAACACACTGCCTCATGATAGTTTGTTCTCGATAAGTAAGGAGTAACCAATTCTAGTAGCGTGTCGAAACAACTTCCAACCATTCGAAAATAGTTGCAGAAATCTTCAGCCTCTTCTGACGCCCTAATTTTTCTCTGCAAGACAAGATGAGAAGACTGCTCGCGTTCCCTTCGCCATTTCTTCATCCAACGTTCTTGATTCACTCTTTTTTGTTAGCAAGTAAAGCGATAATGACCACAGCACAAGCTACTATGCGACGATCCATTATTAAATACAGGCAAACTAGACAAGGTACTGAAGGAAATGATGACATTATTACTGACGGTCTAGGCTTACAGTGAAATGAAGAAATGGAATGAAATAGTAATGTCATTATCTGTAATGACATTATTACTGAGCGTCTACGGGCCGCTTAAATGTGCTGGCCCGTATGAACGATCACCGGAGAACAATGTTACTGATCGTATTCCCAAAGACATCAAGTGGTTTACATAGCGTGTACTGTAAGAATGTGATCCTATTGAAATTGGTTTGACAGTGTTAAACCGTTCAATCTCGACTACCCGGCAAATTGGAGCAAAATCGGACCACCAGGACCTGAGCGAATGATGCTTTATGGATTTTATGCACGTATGCATATTAATGTGAGTTTTAAGCAATGGTTTCATTGGGTACCACATGGTACACATGTGTACCATAGGTGTACAGATACACCTCACATTCCCTGAAAATGTAATCAAAATCGGATGGTAAACTGGCAGACAAACTTTTCTTTTTTTTCTATTTTCTACTCATAAACCATTTTTTATTTGACGTTAAAAGCCCAATTTATCATTACCACCACCTGTTAAGATCTCATTTCCGTTCATTATATCCTCTCTTAGAATGTGGGGCGTGCAGTTTTTGTTGAAAAATCTTTTAAAACTTGAAAAATGTAGCTCAACATTTACAGATATGAAATCACTCTTACTCTAACGTGAATGTAATGCCTAGAAACTCATTTGAAAGTTTGTAACTAAAAAAATCATCATTACAGTTCTAAGTGAAGGAAACAAGGGAATTTTGCAAAATCGACGGTTTTTCGGAAACCTCTCTAAAGTTAGTTGCCAGCAAGCAAGAATAGAGTGTATCATTAAGTTTTGTATATTTGTAGGTCTCATTGCCACAACTCTCAATTTTTAATATTGAAATGTATACATATTTTTAATTTATGTGTTTGGTTAACCTTGAAATGGCTTTTGAAAATAAACCATGGTGTTTGAGAAACCTGCAATTTCTTAAGACACCCCATATTGTCGTTACCACCCATCAATCCTTTCCATTACCACCATCAAATCATTGAATTGATTAAATTTGGAATATGGATTTGAAATTGTGATATGAGCTCATATTGAGCTTTATTTCGCTCTTTGTAATTCCTGGAAGCTATCTGCAATTTTGGAAAAAATTTGGAGATATGTCACTTTTGTAAGGTTTCAGCATTTTAACTTGCGCTTTATTTTTAGAATCACTCATAAACCAAAATCTTTCAGTTGAGTCCAAATAGGATATGGAAACCACATACTTGATCACCCATCATTTATTACAATAAGATATTAATTTTTTTCAAAATATCAACTCGCTAGATAAATGTATATATATATTTATATGTATAATATTTATACGTTTAAAAAAATAATGGACAATTACGATAGAAAATTCACACTATTTACAGAGATCTGAACTGTCAATCAAGAGTTTTATCAGACGTCAATGGCTCTCCATTATAATTCATTTTATAAAAAATACAGTATTACAATATTCACATCATCCACAAAGAATATTTTTGTTTGAACTATTTACAATATTACAGCATTAGTCGTTTCATTTGTCTATATGAAATTTCATTTTCAACTCATTTTTATAAAATTATTCTTCCATTTAGAATAGTAACGAGTTGCAGTCGTAGTACGTCGAAACAACGTGGATTTCAAAAGTTTTAATTTGAACGTAAATTTCTAGTTAGGTAAATTGTCTCTACATTTGAATTCAAACGATGATGACCGGATTAAATTGAATTTTACGACGAAAAAAATTGTGAAGCGAATCGTTAACGTGTTTTGTTAAGGAAGGAACAATTTCGAAAGTGAGGCAGTAAGTTTAACTCGGTTGATATGGTGACGAAATTTTACAACCAACTGAAGCTGTTAAATTGTCAATGATTTTTTTTTCATTATCGCTTCTTATTTCCTTGGAAAATGAATGCCATAAATTCAAAACATTCAAAACTATCAGAGTAGTTGAATGAAATGAGTGTACAATTCTTAGCTAGCAACGGCTTTTGCCCATCTTTGCAAAAAGTGAGATTAAAATTCACTGCCCTCAGTGGTAATTGAGTTTGTCATCGAACATTTTCAATATGAAAAGAGCTTTGAAATGTAGAGTACGAAAGTCAACAACGAAAATAACAATCAAAACCTTTTCTAGAATTTCAATAATCAATCGTTAAGCCTCTGCTAACAAAAGGGTCATTCAGTAACATTTTCCCCACGATGGATTAGGTTTGTTTCCCACACACCACCCTAATAATTAAGCTAAATCAAAATATAAACGGGTGAAACAAAAATAAATACAAGAAACATTTTTTTTATAGTAACCCGTGAAAATCCCACGTTTAATTAACTCTTGGTTAAGGAGAGCCTATCTGCTTAAACAAAAAAAAAAGTGCTACTTAATATTAAACGTCTCACTGCGAGTTACAGGTGCCGATTCCAAGGAACGCAATACAATCCGCAATAAATTAATGAAATAAAAAGTGGATAATTTTCAAAAATATGATTGTTCTGGTTTGTTCGTGGAAAAAAACAACGAAAAATAAAATTATTCCTCGTCAAACATTAGACAAATAACGTTGGAAAAATCAAAGGAAACCTAATTTGGAGAGCTTCTTGATATATCCACCATGAAAACTTTTGGTTTAAGGAAACCATGGAAATAACAGTGAAAATAAGTTCAATCATTCAAAGGAGATCTTTTAAAAATAATGAGCTTTAGAGTGTTTAAAAAAATATATAAACATTATAAGTATGGAAACTATAACGAAATTATCGATCATATTTTTTTTTAAATGAATAAAACTTGTAAGAATTGAAAAAATTCAAAAAAGTAACATTCGCTTGTATGTATTGTACCGATGAAATTCACAGAGGGAGTCGATATGGATTTTGACATTTTCTTTGTCAGCTATTCGGGCATTTAAGATCAGAATTTGATTGAATCGATTTCTCAACCGGACATGAATATTATCAGAGATGAAGTGATTCACATGCCAAACTACAATCCGAACGGAAAAGTACACAAATTTCGTCTAAATGGAAAACCTAGATTGGTTTCATTCCACATTCAAGTTCAATGATGTGTTTTATCACAGTTAAATCGAAAGTCCATAGAACGGGTATCAAATACAATATGCAGTCCGCCCAAAAAAATGCAGCAATTTAAAAGTAAACTGCGTACTCTATTCACCCCGTGCAAATTCGTTGCTTGGTTAAAATCCTGCAATGGTAATGAAGAAGGAAATTTCATCAAGCAAATACACGGTGATTCAGAGGATTCGAGTTTGGATGCGTCCAGATAACATCGCTGCTTTCCAGATTATGAAAAGTCGATGCCTTCTAGATCATGGAAGTCAATGCCTTCTAGATTTTTGAATGCATTCTACATCTTGAAAGTCAAAGCCTTCTAGATCGCAGCCATGAACGCTGTGGTTATTTGGGTGCATCACAATTTAGTAATTTCTATCACTTCAATCAAAATGACACAAAGTGTTTTGGAAAACATTTGTTTTAAAACGAGCTCATGGAAATACAGTGGCACCCTAGCATTTTTGTTATTTGCCTTTTAAAGACCTATGCAATGTTTTTTTTTAAAAAAAGAAGCTACTTTCTACTTCACCACCATAATTCACAATTACATGTAAGAACGTTTAGTATCAACCTTGGTCCATACCATACTCGGAAATCATCTATTGAGCTTTTTTCAGGCAAGAATAATGCGTCAATTTGAATAAACGCTAAAATGTACAGCATTAGGCGTCAACATTAGGTTGAAACAAAAATCGTAGCGTATTAAGTACCTAAATGACAGTAACTAAATCATTAAATACCACATGATGTGCATTGAATGCCAGATTATCTGGTATCTTAGAATTTAGTGTTGTAAAACATAAGTAGATTTAATGAATTTAAAGAAATTACTGCTTAACGAAAATCTTAAATTTAATCAGGTAGCGAAAAAAGGGGTGGTTTCCTCAAAAAAGGGTTTACTTTGTAAAGCGTTACTCAACTTTTACACCCCGAAACGTTTAGTTTTAAAGAGGAATGGTTGTTTGGTTTTTGTTTTATTATTATTTTTTTTTTTTTAACTTTGAACGCATCATTTCTTGTGAAGTTCGTCATTTAGGGATTACGATGTTCTGGGTGTTTCCGCTGGGTTGGAGGCATGGTTTCAGGCTCAAGCATGGTTTGATTTCCCCGGGGCACCAGGATTACGGATCCGTCCGCTGTCTGTTGGAGGCTCCATTCGTGAGGAGAGTAAGGGTTTCCGTTAGCGTCTCGCAACGACTGTAACGAAAATGTTAGTTGTGGTTATAGATAATCATAAAAGATGCAGAGAATAAGATTGTAACAACGATTCATGGGAGGAAAATGCCACGGGATATGTTCCTGCAGATATCAACGCCTTCAAAGGATGAGTCAACATGTATTGCAGGACTGATTGTGCTAATACCTTAGTGAATGTTCATAATGATACGAAATTGACGATTAAATCTGCTACTTCCAACCACCCTTCAACTTTGAGTAAGATAGGAAGATTGCTAAGAGATGAATTTATTGTTGACAGATAGTATGTTTGTGCAAACACTAAGAGATGTATTGATTTTTGATGAATGAAACCCAAAAGAGATCATCTACTTTCTAACCCAGACATTCCCTGATAACGTCATAAGAATGGGGTGGGATTAGGCTTGTCACGTGCATTCAAGTTCACGCATGTGCAGTAGCTACTGATCATACTACCATGCTGAATTTGAGCATGACAGATAGATTTGTAAGCAATGAAACTAATAAGTGACGGACACAGGCTTTAAAAAAATATTTTTTAAACCGAACTCCCTTCAAAGGCACAAGAAAAAATATATAACATAAGAAATAAATGATAACGAAAAAATAAAACAAAATAGAAGAGGGTGGAAGAATATGTTTATGGTTTAAGTTGCCCCAGGGATTTAGGAGATTGACAAAGATGGGGGTGGGAAAGAGGGATGAAAGGAATTGCCCTTGATGACCACAAGTTTAGGTAAGAGCCCTGAAGAACGCGGGTGGTGGTACCACAAACACTATTGACGAGATGTCCAATAGGGTATCTCTGTGGCAGTTTTCCACCACTGTTACCGCAGGTCATTCCTATCACATTTACTCATTCTAGCAATCCAGGTCTGGTCCATGTCTACGTTGCCACTGACAACTGTTGTCAACACATAAATAGACACAAAACGAAAGTTGTTCAGAATGGTATAAAACGTAAAATGGACTGGAAATTTTGATTTTGGAGGAACATCAAAGCTTCCTACCTGCAGAACTCAGAAGCAAAAATTGTCTGACATAAGCAAACGTTTTGGGGTAGCTGGCGGAATCTCCCTCTAATTTAAAAGGTTCCGCATTCTAGGAGAAAAACAAAGATAGGGGAGATAAGCAGCCTGGTACTCTTTTCCAACTGAAACTCCAAGAATCCACCCCCATGAGGCTGGATGACGTGACAAGCAGTAAGTAGGTTTTCTATCAAGCCTGCGACCATTCCATGGTCCTCAGCTGGTCTGGGATGCCTGCAGTCCAAGCTACTGAAAATGGTATCATGGGAGAAGGGAGTTCTGACTGCCACCAGTGCACCGCTGTAAAGCAAAGCACCACCAGCCTGCAATCCATCAGAGGTTGGACTCATGGTGGTAGCGAACTCGCTCAAAAATGAGTAGCCATACAAGTTGTGGGGCCCTTGGGTAGAAGACGAAAGTCAGTTAACCTGGAGTTCCTCCACAAGTAACTCAAAAAATCTTTCACATGAAACTCCAAGAAATGAGTCAGTGTCAATGAGTGAGCACCATGAACATACTTTGAATAGCTGCTACTGCTGTGCTTTGCAGATAAGTTCATTACCCGTAGGCAATGTAACTGTTGAATAACCCAATATGTGTTAAGGTTACAGATACCTAAACTACTGAGAAAAATTACTTTTTCTCCATTCCATAAAGGTACGAGTCAGCATGCGGTGTTACTCACTTGGAAGATATGTCGGTAAAGCTGAGCAAACTTGCTCTTGATTCTGTGCCTATCAGATAGCAGCACCTGCCTTTCGTGTATCAGCCGGGCTTTCCTGTCTTTCATTTGTCGCACTTCATCTGCCAACGTGAGAATCTGGTCCAATTTGCGTTTTCGACAATTCTGAGCAGCGACCTGTAAATTGCATAAACATTACAATCAGTAATCAGAGTTACATGTTATTCCCCAAGAAGAACTGGGTAATGGAGCACACGATATTTGTACAAGCACAGAGTATTTTGGTATTCTTCAACTAATTTTTGACAAAAAGTGCCTCCTGGAGTTTTATTTTACTCGATTAAAAATTCGACTTTTTCGTTCGGTTCAAAATGGCTGCAAAATAGACTTAACACTACATAGCAAATAAGAATGGCAACAACTGTGATTCTCACCTTGTTCTTTCCCCTCCTGCGGATATCCCTTATAAGGGACAACTGATTCTCGGACAGATCGTATTTGGAGAGGCGTTCATTGAATTCGTCCATAGGGAGGTTGATGATGTCGTCGACCAACATTGGAATGTTCAGGGCTCGAGCTCTCCTCTCATCTCTCGACAAGTGCTGTTCTTCCTCCGTTTTTCTTCCTAAATTAACGAGAAGAAAATACAAAATACAGAATAATTACGTAATTGGCTATTTTTTTAAAAATCGTTTCCTGAACACAATCAAATTACGTGGACAGTGTTCTCACCTTTCTTGTCTCTGGCAAGGGGGCGCTGATGTGAGCCGCAGCTTTCCGGCAGCATGTGGTAGGTGTGATTGTGGGCGGCAATTTGGCTCGGTGAAGATCTTGCACCTATGAAAGCATCCACTGATATGGGTGCAAGAATACTCGTTGATTATGTAATAAAAGAATAGGAATAGTCTACAATATGTTACACATGCGTCACACAGGACAGGAATAGAGGTTTTAAAGAAAATTAAAAATGTTCAAGTGAACACAGGGCTTTCCACGGTTTTTATGTCAGTGAACTTCCTCTCTATTCAAAATTATTTAAAAATAACGGCATCGTATCCGTAACATGGGTATACCTAAACCTTTTCAATTTTGAAAATGTCATAAATCAAATGAAATCATAGAGGTTGGTTTGTTACAAGGGTTTGAGGTTTGCATATGTGCACCATCTTAGATCCTCCACATTTTTCACGGAGAACAGTAAGTTGTTTTATCCCAGTACCAAAATCTGGTTGGTTAATAATAGAAAATTAATATTCATTGAGGCTTGTTTTTATAAACGAAAAATTGGGTCATCAAAAAGTTGTCAACACTGCCATATATCATAATCGTTGTTTTGGTGTTGCAGGCATATCGCCTCAGCCCTTAGAAGGGGCAACTAGTCCATTCTACCATCTGCTAGTTGAAGTTTAGTAGAGCCTGGTTACAATCCACTTGCCCATGATCGTGCACAGTGGAAGCATGCTGAGACTTTAACCCAGATGTCCATGGATTGAAACCACGTTCTGCCTTATAACAAGAAAGTGAGACAATTGACTAGTTGCTCCTACCAAGGCTCAGGCGATATTTCTGCAACACCCAGAGGATACCCCTGAAGCTGAGAAATATCTAGTTTACGGTTTATGGAAGGGGGAACTATCTAGACCCATCACACTTCTTGCGAGTCCTGGTCCAAGTTATTACATATTTAGCTTCAGATAAGCATTCCAGGCCATTTGTGCGGCTTGGACAACACAGAACTAAGTGTAACACCTAAGGAAGCAATGCAGCAGAAAAAAACCGTCTGCCAAGTGAGGTGTGCAGTACAAGCCTGTCATCATCATGATAGGCTTGTTAATATGGACAAATAGAATTAGTGGAATTAAACAAACCATGTAATATTTGCAATATTACTTGATTATTTTGGAGGACCTGCAATTCCTCAATGTTTCATCCAAGTAGGACAAAACCTTTTGACGCTTTGCCAATGACAACAAATTTTCCGATTGTGGGAGTGGAAATGTTGATTTTAGAGAATAAAAACCTGTCCTGTAAAGTATTCAAGTTCTTTTTGCCTTTGTCAGCCCTACATATGTATACGTTATATATCTATTGCAACATGTTCACATATTTTCGTTTTGCCATAACACCAACTACAGTTGAAGATTTTTTGGAAGATATCGCTCGTGACAATCAATTATGTCTGACACTGAACCACAAAGATGGTCATAAAATGCTGCACCAGCTTGACTCAGAGGTAATTTATGACCTTGAGTCATTACTCGAGATTCGACAAATGAATTGACGAAAAACACGATTTCTTGCAGAATGTTGCTGATTATTTGGAAACGTTAACGATTACAAATTCGTTCAAGCTACTCGAAATGGTCACTGAACGCAGGCAATATCATTAGGTTACGGAATTTTCAAGCAGCTATCAATTCCATCTTACTTCAAACTCTTACCTATTTGATGAACTAAGGCGGCTTTCACACTGGTTAGACACGAGATATCAGACATTAGACCAGTAGACTAGCACTTTGAAACATAACACAAACCCTTTCTCACACAAGAGACTCGTGCTTTTTGTATTTAGTGAAGTATCTTGTCGATAGTGAGCCGAAAATGAGTTCATCATCAGATGAGGCTGTAAGGAGGAGAAGGAGGCTTCGTGGCACTCAACAGTGGGTACAGCCCGTATGTATCGTCCGAAAGAACTTTTATCCCGGCGAATTCCAAGCCTACTTTAAAATAGAAACATCACGGCAGGATACAAAATGAAGAATGTGAATCACACAAACTGACTAGAGACGCGTGTTTCAAGAGCACGGCACCCAGGGACGCCAGCCAGATAACACTGCCACAATGCCATTAGACCTGCCCCGAATTCCAACTAGGGATGGCCATCGATAGTCGATAGTATCGACATATCAATATTTTCCTCCGATATATCGATATCTGTCTATCGATGGTGCAAGGATATCGATAGTTAGTGACCAATGTTTTTTCTGATATTTCAGCCGATATTTGTTTTACCGATATATCGGCGTCATCTGATAATATCACATATTATGTTGACTCATAAAATCATATCGATCCAAGTTCCATTTTTTTCACATCACACGATTTTGAAAAATATTGTGCCCACAAAAAATATTTATCGGCATCGATATTTTAACGCCGATACTATCAAACATCGATACATCGATATTTTATGTTTCGATGGCGCCTAATTTCAACCTGCCGGATCTCTTCAGACACTTGTTTCGTGTTTCAAGAAGACATGAAGCACGTGCCTCTTCTGCGTAAGTGTGTAAGCTCTCAATCATTTCAATGGTTGGATTTGGAAGAATCGTGTCCCGTATCTACTGGTCTGATGTCTCGTGTCCAACGAGAGTAAAAGACACCGTACACGACAAATTATTGTGTAATTAACAAACGATTACAAAGCGGTACAAATATAACCAAAGTTTGATGGAGAATTTACCGTGCTGAGCGAGGTTTTGCCTGGAGAACTCGACCGAGCAGGAATACTTGAGTTCGGGGGCTGTGGGTGTTCGTGGGAGATCCAAAGGTGGCGACGCGTAAGGCGAACTGTGGGGCGTCAGGGGGGCAGCGCCTGCTCCCGACAAATCCATTTTCAATGGTCCGGTGGCGCCACAGGAATTGTTGCTAACGCTTCCTGGAACCACAATATCCATTCAGTACACAAATTTTCGATGTTTCACAATGCTTAATTCTATTCATATTACACTTGTCCACATTAAGAGCATCACCAGAGGCCTCCACTCTTCGTCCAAATGCGAACTTCTAATCTTTTCTTCAAAACTTTTAAATTTTCAGGTTTTAAAACACTTAGGCATGTATTCAGAGAATTTAGATTGGGAGCTTTTGAATGTTACGAGATGCCGCCAAAATGAGCACTTCTAAAACAAACACGTATGCACTTTCCTTTAGAACTTCTAAATTTTTGGGGTTTCAAAATAAACAACGTTGTATAGAAATTGAATGTTACGAGAGTCCGCCGTACACTGTCCAAATATCGCTACCATAAATATAATTTTATTCGGTACAAGATTGGGGCCATTTGAATGTTACGAGAGCCCACTGCATTGTCCAAAGGTGAGCTTCTAAAACACAACACTTCTAAACTTTTAACTAGAACTCCTAAATTTTCAGGTTTAAAATAAATCATTGTATTGAAAACATGGACTCGCAATAACCTCATTAAAATTCCATTAAAAAAATCCCCCCAGGATTTTTTTATTTAGAAGCTTCGTTTCCGAGTTACCTTACTTTTAAGATTTTTGTTGTTGTGTGTTTCCGATCTTAAGTCACTAAAATCACCATAAATCTCTTAAAATAGTCTCTAAAATCGATTTTTAGGACAATGTTTGAAAAAATTTCCAATTTCCTTAAGGCAATATAAATTTTCAGCACAACTTGAAAGGTGAAAATTAGACTTTGAGAATTATTTCATGTATTTGGATATTTTGAAGATTGATACACCTTAATACGGGAATCTTCCTTCAGAACCGATCAAAAGCTGCATACATGACTGCAAAAATAAGTGAGTGAATTAATTTGAAACGAACTACTCACCTGGGGATTGGTCGTGGCAAACTCGTTTCCCGTACATGTGGTGCTTCTTTTGGGCCACTCTGCTGCTCGGCTCGCCGGACAAGTTCCGACTTCCGTAGCCGTAATCGTACCATTTGTACTTGCTGTAGAGAAAAACGAATTCAGTTAAAAATTGAAAACATATTCAGATTTGTCTTGGTGAATGGAGCAAATGCCACTTCTTTGCTATTGGGTGAAAATGAAAAAACGGATACGTGGAAAGCATGAATTAGTCTAGACATATGTTGTTTGTAGTTTTGCTATGAAAAATACATAATAACCTTCAACAAATTTTATGGTGTAGGTTTGTACGTTGAATGTTTTCAATATGATATGATTTGAGTAGGAAAACCTATATTTTTCATACGTCTCAGAAGTTAATAGTTGATTGTACGCGATTGTTTATAAATTTGAGATAAAACCCCATCAATTTGGAGTAGAAACTAGTCAATAGTTTGATAAAATAGGATGAAATTCACTTTATTAAAAAAAAAAAAAAAACAACTATATTTTGACCAAGGAAAGGTAAGGAAAGCTCTTCTGGCTCTGCAATCAGTGTTGGATCGGGTTAAGGTCTAAGAACTAACTCTAGTTAACTCTACGATTGTTGCTGTAGGAGCTGACCTAAAAGCGGAGGCAGTGAAATTGGAGGGATAACACTTTTTGGGTCGAGTTTGACTCTGAAAGCTAACTCCACGACAACTCTATAATTGTCATTATAGGAATAACATGAAGGTAGAGTAGTGTTGTTTGAGGGGTAGTGGTTGGCAGGGTAACGGTAGCTGGTTTGAGTTCGACACTAGGAACTAACTCAAGTCAATTGTGGAGTTGATGCTCTAGGAAATAACCTCAAGGCGGAAGGAGTATAGGCTGGCAGACTGGTTATCATCAATTGATTGGTCGGGCAGAACAAGGAGCTAAGCAAAGAAATGGTGGTAAGCACGGACTATCGTACCAGACAAAAATCTGACACTGTGCGAATATTTTTTGCCATTTAAATATCGTACAGGCAACACTGAGAAGGGAAGAACTTGAGAGAGGTGCAGCCAGTAAACGTGCCATACCCAGAACAAAGAGATAACCACCAAAAATGGCTAGTGATTATCTGGATGTGGCAATTTTGTCGCTTACCCTCATGTTCAGCCTTACCATTAAGTTGTTGGGCCGAGTTCAACTCTAGGAACTAACTCCAGTCAACCCTGGGGTTATTTGCTCTGGGAACTAACTTCGGAGTTGGTGCTCTAGGAACTAACCTCAAGATGGAGGGGGTGAATACTGTTTTGCAGGCAGGGTATCGTCGATTGTTCCCTGGAGTTCAATTTAAGGAACTAGGTTCAATCAACTCTAGAATTGGTGCTCTAGGAACGAACCTGAAGCCTGAGGCAACGTAGATAGAGTGGTAGTGGCTGACAGGGGTAACAATAGTTGGTTTGAGTTCGACTCTAGGAACTAACTCCAGTCAATTCTAGAGTTAGAGCTCTAAGAACTAACCTGAAAGCAGAGGCGGTGTAGTCGGAAGGGTAGTGGTCGGCTGGTGTGTGCCCAGAGTCGGAGTTGGTCTCCGTCCACTCGCACTCGGTGTCAGAGGTGAGAGAGGGCACGCGCTCTGAGCCCATTGAGCTGACAGCGCTGTCTGAGTCGGCACCACCGTTGGCGCCTCCGCTGGCACCCTCCAGCATCCTCATCGTATACATACCTGAAACACAACAGTCACGATATCACCAAAAATATAGATAGGTAATTTCATAATTTCGGTCACATTCATGTCACTGATCAGTATTGCCGTCAAATCTCAACTAAATACAGTTTTATAAGTGTTTTAAAATTGTCTCCTATGTGGATGTACATGTTCCATGGAAAAGTATGTAAAAGTTGTGCCTACAGGACCCAGGAGAAAATACCAAAGTCCGTACTTCTCACTCCCTACAGCTGTTACTAACCCGAGGTATGCAACTTCCATCGTCACTACTCAGCGAAACATTTATTGGGGCTGTTATATCCACTTACACTATGAAAGAACATACCATCTACAATGGATATCCGCCTCGGGGGAAAAAATTGGATCAAATCAAGAAGCCTTATCAGCCCATTATTTCAGTGTCACACGGTTTTTCCTCAATCCCTACAATGTTTTGAAAAGTAGCCCCCAAAATGCACGAAAGGGTGTTTATGAAGTTGCTTCTGTTTTGTTGACATCCCTTATTCAAGATGGTCCCAACGCTGGTGGTTAGATTTTGCCTAGACCTTCCCAGTCAGTTCTACCGGGAAAACCATCCCTGGAGGCAGCAGTGTAGGTTTTTTAACTCTCACTCCCAACTCCAGTAACATTCCGACTGTGGCAAGTGAAACTTGATCGCACTTGTTGACAATTAGTGTAGTTGTTGGAAGTTCGTTGACAACATTTTGGTTCAACCAGTTTCAATTGATTTGTGACCTGTAAAGGCAGTGAAAGGCTAAAACCTCACTCCCTACAATATCCAGCCAATAGCCACTCAAATTGTAGGGAGTGAGATCTGCTTGTAGCAAGTGACATTTTGGCAAGGAAACCTTGGTATTTACTGTAGCTCAAATTAAGCTAATTTGTACTGTTCCACTCACCTAATTTGAAAGACTTGAGCGGCGATTCCCATGTAGGTTGAAGGCTCAAGAGGGGGAAAAAAGTTGTTTTTCTCAAAATGGCGTATCAGCAGTACGGTTCAAGATTATGTGTGCTCACTTGGGTACTATGCCGAGAGAACCGCAGTGTTGATTAGGAACAAAAAAACTGATCAAGTTTCAATGTTTTTTTTTAGAAAATTCGATACCCAAATGTGACCGAAATTTTGAAATGACCCAGATAAGCACTCGACAAATGTATAATGCAAAAGTGTAATGGTAAATATAACTAAACTGCTGTCTCTCATTACATAAAAGTTGATTCATTTTCTGCAGATTTTTCTTGAAGAAAATTACCAATCAATGATTTACATTCATTGTGATAAAGTTGAAAGAGAATTTAAAGAGGCCAGTCAAGAAAGGTCACAAGCGTAGAGGAATTAGCTAGAGAACTCGTCAAGGCTCGAGTCGCGCTTACTAATTTAAAAACATAAATCATAACTTGATTCCCGAAGTTCAGAACTGTACTATTAATTACCATGCTTTCTGGCATAAAAAGGTAGGTAGGTACTCACAGTTTCCCATAGCGAAAAAGAATGTATGTTAGCTTTATGTAATAGGGGTCATCATGGTTACATGCCAATCTTTTTGAGAGATCATGTTGGTAATGTCGAGAGTTGTTAAGGACTGACTTGTAAGTGGTAAAAAAACTTCGGAGAGGTGGTGATGGTGGTGGGTTGGGGAGGGGGAGGGGGAGCCAGATTAGCAACAAGGTTGGATTAACGAAAATCGGATAATTGCAATAATCAAACTTATGCAGCACAAATAAGGAAAGATGCGAATGAAACTGTCACAATTTTACAACTGTCACAAGCTCAGGAGTGGTCTCTGGTGCGGAGCAGTTCGGAAAATTAAGAGGACCCATATTCTCTCGGGCCATCATAAAGGCATCTCAGTAGACCTAATCAGCATCAATGAGATGTGTGCGGTTGCCAAAGTCTACATTACATTCCTCTAAACAGTCCCGCGTACCAGCATCATATCCTCGATCACTCTTTCCTGGCGTCCCTTCGACTCTAAACAGTACCAATCGAGATGTTTATTTGCCCAATTGCCAACTTGCTTCAGAGCAGCACTGTATACAATACTCGATCGGATATTCCAGGCATCTGTTTTAGGCAAATCAGCACAACGTTTGCCGATGCTTGCATCACTTTCTTCAAAACAGTCTTTCATGCTACCGTATTCCTGACCTCTCTTCTAGTCAGCAACATTGAAGAGGTACATTTTTGCCAACGTATTTTTGCTTGCGAACAGTCCTGCATGCATGCGTCATATCCTCGATCAGTCATACCTAAACCTCCCTTCTAGCTTAATCAGCACCAACGAGAAGAATATTTTGGCCAATGCTTTCCATACCCGCTCCGAATAAGCTTCTACATCTTCATCATAACTGCATTTTATCCTCTATTAGACATTCCTGGCATCCATCCCAGATTACCATCAACCGGTACACACATTTTTGTCAATGTCTACCTATGCCTACCAGCTTTGACTTCAACCAGACCACTGACAAGAAACTCATTCTTTTCAGGCTCACTGCAAGAGTGATCGGTACATAACAGTCATTATATCGGCGAAATCCTCAACTTTCCAAGCAATTGTCTGCCATCAGTAAATCAGTTATGCTGTATGAATTTTCGATTTATTATTTTTAATACTGAACCTTTGGAGCAAACTCCCTCAAAAAATTCTAGGCGAACCGTTCAAAATGTGTTGAATCCAAAAAAAATCTAATAAAACCACAGCTGGAAATATTGGTTAATAACGGTCTATATATTTTTAAACGAAGTCTAAACAACTTTCTATATTAAGCATTTCTAGGGGTGATTGAAACTGACCAGGACTGACAGTGAGGAGTAGGTGAGTGTTTTATTTTATCTCCAAAAATGTCAAAAGGTAGTCTATTCGTAGATTTTTACTTCAGTGTCGTTAAGCAGTAAATGACTTTGAGGTGGAAACTATTGATGACCATATCAAGAAAATTGCCATCGCTCACCAAGAGCGTTCATGTCAACATCATAACTATCCATTTTCTTAGCAATAAGCTGACCTTCCTTCCTGATCAGCAAAATTGTAGGTATACATTTTTGACAATGTCTACTTGCTTTCGGATCAGCATTCAATACCATCACACTATAATCTATCAATCATTCCTGGGATATACCCCAGCCTGATCAGCAACAATCATACATACATTTGCTCGATGTAAACGACTTAACGAGAAGACTAAAGAGAGGAAAACCACACGAACTAACATAATGCATATGAAATAATTAGTTCTTCAGTTATCAAGCTTTGTCAAAACACGTTCTGTACCATTGTTTTGGATTGTAAGGTACCCCTTGTGTACTTAGTGAATAAGATAAAAACCAAACCCTTTATAAATAAAACTTAGTTTGTTTTTATCTATCTATGTGGATATATTCCCAATAGACACAAGATAAGTCAGAACCTACAAAACACCCTAATAATTCATAAACGACGCTACCCTTTGCGATTTGTTTCGGTATTTTTTAATTTATTTTTTTTAAATTAAATTTATTGCAACAATCTTGTGCGTAGCACTATAATGTAGGAAATTTAAGTTATTATGGTTGCTAACACGCAGTTTGTAAGCGGTGGAGAATCGGGGCAACTGGAGAAGCCTTGGATAGGATTTTTATATTTCGAGCGAAGCAAGGGTTTTCCTGCTGGTGCTAAACATGGTGTACCTAATAAACTTGTTTTAAAACGATCATGTTTCCTAGGAAAATTCGCTAATATCGAAACTTAGACAGAGCCGCTCCATCCAAGTTTTATTATCGCTGACCACGCGTATTGTCAGCTAGCTCTTTATTGGTTAACTTACTTGAATAAGCGGCGTAGAATTGGTTGAGGCCCTCGAAGGGATGTCGAGGTATCCGCACGGAGGAACAACATATGAACGAAGGGTACGCGGTGACATCACACGATCGCTGACAGCAAGAAAAGCGACCGGGCCCGAGCGCCTCGGGAGAGCGAGAACGCGGCATTTTTCCACTTCTACCGACACCGCCGCCAGATAACGGAACCGACTGACAACTGTCGAGAGAATTTCTCAACCAGCTCGGCAAAAGATAAGAATTGTTTTTTTAATTTTAAACCCACCTTCTAGTTGTTGCGTTCACACATGAGAGGGAGAAGTGGTGATGTGGTAGGGCGTACTAAAGAAATGGATTATCAACGCCTCTATAAATAACTATGGGATAATGGAATTTATCAGTAATGAACAATACACGTAAAATAGTAATTCTTTCTTTAAATAGACACTACGGTCTATCAGAAACGACCGGTCCAACTTCAGGGACCGATTCTACGACCAATATGCAACGAATTGCTGCATCTTAGAAAACATTTTTCAATATTCGTTTTTCAGTTTTTAATTCTTCAATTTTTTCCGTGAGTTCCATCTTATCTCATTAAAATGATCATAGCTCCCTTATTTTTTATGACGATTGATATCTGATAACACCGCAATTTCTCATCAGATAGGCGACAAAACTCATATTCAATATTGTATCTGGTAAGAATTTCCCGGACCAATCTACAAACGCTGTAATTTTTGAATTTTTTTTGACGAAATAGTGAGACAGATTTTCACCTATTTTCTGTGAAGGAAATCATAACGGTTTTAAGGAGAAGAAACATCTTCAAACTGTCAGCTTTCCAAGAGTATAAGCAAACAATTTTTTGAAGAAAATGACGTTAGAATGTGGAAAAATTCCGTAAAAAAGACGATTTCACCCAAAATCATCTTGGAAAAAAAAACAGATTTTATGTAACTTTTGTTTGGTGGATCGAATGGTGACTTTTCGGGCCTCTTTGCTCCACAATTAACGGATTTCCAGGCCCTTTCCCCTGGTCGGAAGGGCTGAATGAAAAGTCTTAGAAAGTATCTTATTAAACGAAATTTCCAACGCTTGATTCAGCGGAAAAATACTACCTACCTTTCTCAAAGCTATCCCTAATCCTTAATCACTCACAATCCACTCGAAACTTGAGCTCTATTTCGTCGTACATTCTCACGGCAATTTTGACCCAATTAAACGTCTACTCACGCTCTTTCCCAATCCTCAGATTATCCAACGTATCGAGTACGTTTTAGGACAGAACGGCAGTTAAGAATCATAATATAAAATATAAAAACCTTGCGTCATCTCATACTTCGATTCCGTAGTGACCTTTGCTATTTAATACGAGGTGCTCTTTCGAGGGTCTTTATCTCTAACGGATCGTTGATCGCAGAATTTAATTGATCAACTGTGGGAAGGTACAAATTAATCGAGTGCAAGTCATATCGGCCAATTCGGACCGTAATTCCCTAAAAAACACCGATACAATTACAGAACGTTTTCTACGACACGTTGCATAACAAGGTTTCTGAACCATATTTATTATATGCCTTGTTAATCATCGAGGTCTCTTACAATATTGTCTCGTGAATTCCCACACCACTTGAATTTTTCGCATCAGGCGATGAATCCTTGACACAACTTCACATTTATTTATTTCTCTCTTCTGACAAACGTGCAAATATATTTTACGGACGAAGGAATCCAATGTGAATATCTCGATAGATGCGATTACTCATCAAATTCTGGGATTCGATGAGATTTGAAATGGTCAAGTGGGTCGGACTAAAGTGGACGTTTTATAGAACGCGATCACGATCTGGTTTCAAAAAAGATCTTTCGTATTCATTTTCACTTTCTCAACGTTAAAAGGCCAAAAGCAAGTTGTATAACGCTACAATTGCTAGACTCTTGTTTTTCAAAGTAATGACATAACCTATGAACAGAAAGGTTGTACACAACAAATTTGTACACAACAAAACTTCAGGAGAGTTTTTTGTGATAATTCAACAAGTGGTTAAATGCATGAATGCATACCTTACCGGTAGGTACTTAACGCAAAACTTGGTCCCCGGAAAAAACACCCTGGTGGTACGAAAAAATGCCCATGAACTTGAGAAAGACTGTAATGTTGGACATTTGAAGAAATGAGGAAATACAGAAATACATGAGGACAGGTATGGTGTATTGTGTATGATTCCGGTTGAAGTTTTACAAATAGCAGGCTCAAAAGCTTCGAAAAACGCTGCAAATTCTTTCACTCGGGTTTATTATTCAATTGGCTTGCGTTCATGATTTGAATTTCTACTAAGCTTTGGAGTATTCACTACAACTCGACGCTATCGGCCGGACATTACTAGGTTACAAACAAACAATAATAATAAACCCAAAAACGCAAATGTTGGCACCATAAATCGGGCCATAGATCGGGAATGGTTTGACCTACAGACCTGGGGAGGGGCTCATTCGATTCCTCGAGGTATGTTCTTAAAAATAAGTACACATTTAGGCCGCCTTGACTTGTTTTGAGGTTTTTAGGGATTTTACAAAACTTTGACAGCCCTTAAAGGGCACTTTAAATTGAGTGAGAGAGCTGGCTCAAGAATTGGGGCGTCGTCGGACCAAGATGGATTTTTCCTGAAAATTTCAGATCTTTTGCTCCAGCCGTTTGGGAGAAATCGTGCGCACGGCGTACGGCGGACGGACGGAAAATTTTTCATTGCAGATTCGGATTCTACACCCTTTGAAACGTAACCCATGAAATTTTCAGGGGGGTTAGACTTTTTTTCCAGAGCGATTACAATGGTTTATCATTGAATAATAAACCAAAAACATCTAAGGATTTCTTCTCGTTCCTCCTTCCAGTTAGTATAGATGGCTGATTATTGGATTTCGTTAAACAAGCAAAAATTTAGGTATTTGGTTCACAGCAACATTCTCATGGTCTGAACGAATTAAGAAAATGTGTAATTATGCATTTGGATCTCTGTATCAACTCAGGCGTAAGTCTGTGGATTTCCCATTTCATGTGTGTTTGGGGCTTGTCCAGGCTCTGGTTTCTTAAAATTTTGATTATGCATGGACTTCTTTCTGAGATACAATGGGAGACGATTTTGATGAATTGCAAAAAGCGCCAAACGCCGTTCTCCTTTTAGGTTGAAATAACATGAGCACGTGAGCCACTTGCTGGCCTATTGAGTCAAATTAGGGATTCTTACAATCAAAAAACGGAATGAAATGTGCAGTGGCCACAATGTTGTTAAAAGGTTTCAAATTTAATAATCCAAAATATATTTTTGATGGTTCAAAATGTTTGAAGAACATTCACGATAGAGCAACAGGATACGATTGACTTCACAAGCAGGGAAATAGAACTTTTATACATCACAAGTCCTAATGCGCGAACCGTAGGGTTACACAATGATCACTGTGAACTTTTTGATACTTATAGATCATAAGAATCATACAAAAACAAATTTAGTGCCGTGTTTTTTAGTGATCAATACTCCTCCGAAACCGCTCGTCCGATTTGGACCAAATTTTGACATTGTATTACTATGTTGGAACATGTGCTTAGCTGATTTTGTTGAGGATGAGCTGAACACGTGCAGTACTCCCTACAAGATAAAGAGAAGAATGAGATGACGACTTTAATAAACATCCGGTTTGATTAAGAACTCTTCAAGAGGCCCTAATGGCAATTCGTGGAAACGAGGAAAATCTCACGATTTCCAATCCAACATTTGCTCATAAACCACTGAATGGATGTGAACGATTTTTCGTACTCTCAAGGGCTGAAGTTGGATTCGTTCCTACTGTAATACTAAAACTACTCGTAACTTTGTAACTTAACCTCAGCCAATTGCTTTAGATAATTATTGCTGGATTTTCAGCAGCATTCTCATTCGTGGTTGATACGAGTTATGGATCGTATCAATTGAACTCTTAAAAAGAGCATATAAAAGGGAGAATAATTGAGGAATACATGGAAATGTACAGCACGGGAGTGATGGAATGTACTAGTTGCTCCTTCCAAGGGCTGAAGCGATAAGCCTGCAATACTCGGAGGATATCTGAGAAGCTCATGGTTTAAGCTCAGGTGCTTCAGTTAAGAGAAACAGAACTATCTACAGCCATTACAGTTGTCACTCTTCTCCACGTTGATGTTGAATTTGAAGGTTTAACCCTAACCTGTTCGATGCGTCATTTGTTAACTTGGGCATAATTCAATTATGTGCTGGAATTTGTTCTTCAGTAATCCCAATCCACTGAGTTTTTGCGGGCCGTTCCCGAAGGAAGATGGTGTCAGAGGGTCTCAAGAATGAAAGAAGTAAGCCCAGCCTAATGGAAGATTATAATATTGAAACTTCAGCAGATATCGTTATTTGCATTCCCATCAAGGATATGTAACAGTATGTGTTTAAACGCCTTGCAATGAAGGGATCAGAGTCCACAACCATTAGACCTTAACCTCAACCAGGGGTTACCAAGAGTTATATAACTCGACATCCAGAATGGGAAGACAAGACAAGAACAACACAGCTCCAAAGTTCCACCAAAACACCAAAGCACAACCTAGCTATGTTCTTAATCATACCAAGGAAAAGCGGAAATGTCTGATTGTCACTGAGGATCCAAGACCTTCGCACAGTTGTGGGACTCCTCACCGGCCGCTGTCCCCTAAGGCACTAGCTTAACAATGGATAATGGCTGGACAATAGAATGCCGGCTCTGCTGCAAAGAGGCGGAATCAGCAGAAAACATACTTTGTCAATACCTTGCTGCTGCATCAAATAAGATTCCAACATTTTAGAAAGGGTGACCTAACACCCGCCGATAATACCAAGGAAACGCCTGAAAACCTCCATCACCTAGTTAATAAAGAAGTCATTTCTGAATCAAGATAGGGATAGTGTCACAATAGATCATAGTGGGTGACCTACCACCCCTTATCAGAGAGAAAACAAGTGTTCACACGTCATTCAAATCCATATATAACAGCAGAGCGAGAGCAGTCCCAAATAAAAGTAACTGGTTAACTTCATGAGAGTGGATAGAAAATCCCTTCCTTAACCCAATTTTTCCATTATACCCCATTATTTTGGCCAGACCTAGTACAGATCATAACAGGACTCTGGGAAATGGCACAGTTGGAAGTACCGAAAGAAAGTGGATTAAAAAAAAAACTAAAGAGTGAGCAGTGCCAATAACACTGTTACGTCGGGTGGATCTCATACCGTTTTCCGAATTTCAAATGTTCTGCATTGTCATACCCTTTTACCTTTTGGTTTATTATTCAATAATAAACCATTGTAATCGCTCTTGAAAAAAAAAAAAAAAAATTCTAACCCCCTGAAAATTTCATGGTTTACGTTTCAAAGGGTCCGCCGTACGCACGATTTCTCCCAAACGGCTGGAGCAAAAAATCTGAAATTTTCAGGAAAAATCAATATTGGTCCAACAACGTCCCAATTCTTTGGCCAGCACTCTCATTCAATTTAAAGTGCCCTTTAAGGGTTGTCAAAGTTTTGTAAAATCCCTAAAAACCTCAAAAAAAGTCAAGGCGGCATAAATTTGGACTTTTTTTGAAGAACTTTCCATGAGGAATCGAATGAGCCCTTCCCCAGGTCCGTAGCTCAAACCATTCCCGATGTACCCGATTTATGGAGCCAACATTTGCGTTATTTTGGTTTATTATTGTTTTTGTTTTGATTGCAGTAACCTAGTGATGTAGTGAACGTGGATACTGGAGTGAACTCCTAAAAGGGTTTATAGCCGATACACGGGTTGAAATATTCTGATAACCATTAAAAAAACGCTGCAAATTTTAATTGGCTTGCGTTCATGATTTGAATTTCTACTAAGCTTTGGAGTGTGCGTGTTTCACAGGTGATAGAGGGATTATTGAATTTCAGGAGGCACGCAAATATGATCAACTGATCAATCCAAATCGGTATTTTGGTTGAGAACAGATTTACGTGCTCTACGCATATCTCCTGAAATTCAATTATCGCTCTATCACCTGTGAAACACGCACACTCCAAAGCTTAGTAGAAATTCAAATCATGAACGCAAGGCAATTGAATAATGAACCCCAGTGAAAGAATTTGCAGCGTTTTTATCATAACTTTGTGATAGAATATTGCCGTTAGCGTTATAATTTTGAGTTACAGTACATTGATCACGTTCAAATAAAGACTAATTTATAAATTTCTTCATTTATTTACTTTTAATCAAACACCACACTGTCATATCACACTGAAGAGAGATAAGAAAAATTCGTTGCGCGCGCAACGTTCATAAATGAAGGAAATTACACGTAAGAACGTTATATCACATTTTTATCGGGACGTGATATTTATCACGATTTTCAACATGAAAGCTTTCGAGGACAGCGTTCAAGTGGGTCCAAAGGTTTGAAAACAAAACTACGTGTTGGCAGTAATGTCACGAGAGAGGATTTGAAGAGAACTCATCAAGATGACAATTTTTTCAAACGTCATTATCAGGAAATGATAAACGTTTTACAGAAATCTGAAGTGAGATAGTCATCTGTGGGGATTCCCCGTTTTATCTGAGGTCGTTTTTGTTTTTCATTCAACCTAATTCAAAGAGCTCAAGAGACAGGTGGGAACCCAAGTGGGTACCTCAGACCTTCTCGTTGATCTTGAATGTTTACCTTCTGATTACAAATTATCATAGATGTTCTAAATGAGAAGGTTTAAATGGATTGTTACTGGTTATACAACTTATAAAGAGAAAAAACCGTTTGCCAACTTGAGTGTGGTGGGTACGTAATTTCCTCGTATTTATAAAACGATTTCGTGGATAGCTGACATGAGTTTATGGGATACATCAAGAACTTGGACATTACGGGCAAAATAATTATGTTTAAATGATTTAAATCACTTTTTACAATGGAAACTTTTAACTAACGTGTTAAGAACAATTTTGTTCCTTTTCTAGGTTTCCATTGCAGAAAAGTGATTGTAATTTGTTTTATGTATCTCATACTATTTTAACGTAGTAGTTTGTATAAGTGTCACTGAAGGTGTTGTAATAACCGAAATATGTATCTCATGACCCAGAAAAAACGCTGCAAATTCTTTCACTGGGGTTTTTTATTCAATTGGCTTGGGTTCACGGTTTGAATTTCTACTAAGCTTTGGAGTGAGCGTAATTCACAGGTGATAGAGCGATTATTGAATGTCAGGAGATATGTAGAGCACGTAAATCTGTTCTCAACCAAAATACCTATTTGGATTGATCAGTTGATCATAATTTGTGTGCCTCCTGAAATTCAATAATCGCTCTATCCTGTGAAACACGCACACTCCAAAGCTTAGTAGAAATTCAAATCATGAACGCAAGCCAATTGAATAATAAACCCCAGTGAAAGAATTTGCAGCGTTTTTTTATTGAACCTCAATACCACCTCACGATAAAAACATCTATAATTTATCAAGTCCTTTAGCACTCGTATTGAGTTAAAACTTCCCTAAATCCAAATTTAAACGATGTAGCCAAAGGTAGACTGATGTAGAGGAAGCACACAAATATCATCAACTGATCAATCGAAATAGGTATTTTGGTTGAGAACAGATTTACGTGCTCTATGCATATCTCCTGAAATTCAATAATCGCTCCATCACCTGTGAAACACACACACTCCGAAGCTTAGTACAGATTCAAATCTTGAACGCGAGCCAATTGAATAATAAACCCCAGTGAGAGAATACTTATTTACCCCAGTAATAATATTGAATAATAATATACCTATATATTATAATTTACCTATATATTATCAGCGTTTCATGCATATCAGAATGCTTCAACCCGTGTATCGGCTATATACTACAAGTATCCACATCGGCTATCACTCCAGTATCCACATTCACTACAACTCGACGCTATCGGCATCACTAGGTTACAAACAAACAATAATAAATAAAAAAACGCAAATGTTGGCACTATAAATCGGGCCATACATCGGGAATGGTTTGACCTACGGACGTGGGGAGGGTCTCATTCGATTCCTCATGGTATGTTCTTCAAAATGAGTACACATTTAGGCCGCTTCAACTTGTTTTGAGGTTTTTAGGGATTTTACAAAACTTTGACAGCCCTTAAAGGGCACTTTAAATTGAGTGAGAGAGCTGGCTCAAGAATTGGGGCGTCGTCGGACCAAGATGGATTTTTCCTGAAAATTTCAGATCTTTTGCTCCAGCCGTTTGGGAGAAATCGTGAGTACGGCGTACGGACGGAAAATTTTTATTGCAGATTCTGATTCTACACCCTTTGAAACGTAAGCCATGAAATTTTCAGGCGGGGTTAGAATTTTTTTTTTCAGAGCGATTACAATGTTTTATTTTTGAATAATAAACCAAAATGATGCACGGAGCTACCTAATACTGAAATTATAAACAATTTTGTTAGCAACTGCAGCGTTTTTTGTCTTGCTTAACTCTAAAACTAGAACATGGAAAATTTTAGTCAAATTATCATAATGGCAGCATCATTCTTGTGCGTAATTTGGAGATTTTATGATGTTTAATGAGTGGTTGTTGAATATTTAGTTTAGAAAGTAAAGAAGACTACTTTGTCATTTGAATTTGAAATGATCGGATGCATGGCAGGAAAGCAGAGATGAAGCAGTTCGCAAATCTATCTGGAAAGCAGAGATGAAGCGCTGAATTCAGAGTGATAGCCCTCCATCTTGTAAACATTCTAAGTACTAATACGAAGGAAACAGGTGATGGGTTTCTCCATTAAAACCTTCGGCTTGTGGGCTTCAGTCGATATGGCGGAAGGTTCCGACCTATAATCATTGGTTATGGTCAGGCGAGCGCGACGGGGCGAGCGAAGAGAATGGCTGCCATTCATAGGACTATCACCGAGTCTAACATCTGGAATACGGGGTCCTCCCATCTGTGCCCCGATCCCTCACCCCCACAATAAGTACGTTCTACGGTCAAATAGATACTAATATGATTCTGTCAGCTAGAAATGGCAATCTTGTGCAGTAATTGTCCAATATTCAATAAAAGAACTCAAGTTCAATTGATGCAGCAATACAGGATTGTTTCAAAGACGCTTAAATCATACAGAAATGGATCCAACAGTAATCAGCAAGCTCTGAAACCAAGATGAAAATAGGTATTTGATAGAGCAAGTGAAAATGCAGAACACATTTTTTTGCTTTTGCAGAACACAAACTTCATTACCTTCGACATTAAGGAAGCAAATAGAACGTCACGTTTGATTGTATCTACCTACTGCAACTTAGGTTAGGCCTCATGAAAGTGCAGGTCTGGTTTGGTCCTCTATGAATTGCATTGTGGAAGAATGAATAGTAGCACCAGATGCAATCAACCAGGTAGATTGATATTGGAGCATGTCTACAACCTGCCTGTGAATCTGATGATATCCAATTCAAATGAAACCATTACCTGCAGCACAATCTATGCGTCAAAATTTGATGATAATGGAGGACTCATGGTTAAGCAACAGATTTTTTATTGAAAACAAAGAGTGAATGTTACTTTTGGTTTGTAACGAACAATAAGAAGCTTCTGCAAACATTTTTCATAACCCAATCACATTTTGACAATTTACAAGTAATTTCGGACGCACTATCTAGAGAGGTAGGTTTCAGATCAGCAGAAACTCAACCATAGCAAATAGTAGTGGTTTCTGAACCCGAAAGAGACTCTTGTAACCTAACAACGACACGAGCAATCACACATTGTCCAAAAATCCATGTTTTAGAATTGGTGTTTTTCATTAAAATACCACCAGTTTTTCGTTTTCGAACAATCTAACAAGGATTCCACAATCTTGGTTGACAGAATGGACAAGGTCAACTGAATGAGAATATGGACATAAGGACTCAAGCAGATATTCCTATAAATGTGAAAATTATCCAAAGAAAATGTTCTCTTGAGTGCTGTGTTTGGACGGAATAGAAATAATTCTTGACAGTAAGTAGACAAGAGCTTGTTATTGCGTACTAAGAAATATTGAGAAGATTTATTACTAAGGAATATTGAAAATATTTACTAAGAAGAAGAAAGAAAGATATTAAGATCCCCGAATCTTCGAGTTTTATCAATACCAAAAACACTGAATTGTTTATTACCTAAATGTGGACTTACCTTTAGCTAGATAGGCATCCAAGAATGATAAGGTGGAATCGAAATCTATAATGTGTCTCATATTACGTTATATCTTGGATAGTAAATGTACAAGCACCGTTCTATGTATTGGCGAACAACGCATTGGTAGAGAATCCGACAGATATGGGAAAACTCACAATTTCAGGACGAACGGTTTACAGTTCGACAGATTTTAGCTTCCTCACCGTTTGAAATTGATCGTAAAACCCGATTCTGTCAGCAGTTTTCTATAGAATGATCCCGTGTTAGGGATTGAGATTAACAACGAGACGATTGTAACCTAGGGTGAGCGTCTTATAACCAAATACACGCCACTCGCCGTAAGTAGTGCAGACCATTTGATTTTCAGTTTGATCAGTTGATAGACATATAACATATCGAAAATATGAATGTATAGGCCATAAAAAAAGTAAATAACCATAAAATATGTAGGAAAAAAGCTTGTTATAACGCTCCAAGAGACAAAAATGCTACTGGGCACGTCTCCGTAAACATTAATCCTTCAAGTGCGTCAGTCAACGTGTTTTCTGGGTCTGTCTTGCTAATTCTATGGCGTACACAATAATGGTGGAATCGAATCGAAATTAATCGTTATGAGTTGGCTTTCCCCGCCTATCATCCAAACTTTAGCACTACTAGAACCTGAGAAAATGGACAATGGAGCTTAGGAGATTTCAAGTTTGCGCAAGAAGATTTTAGGTGTTGATTTTTGAGCCATGAAATTCATAAGAGATCATCTAAGCCTAACCAGCACTTCCCCGAGTAAATTGGCAATGAAAAATTCGAGATATGAAGCACTCTGCCAGGGGCTAAAGGGAGAATTTCGAGGGCAATAACTAAAGGAAGACGGAGATGACCTCTTCAAATTAGTCCGGCATAGATTATTAAGAAAAACATCCAAGAATGCTTTTTCCCCCTAATCAAGGAGAGATCTCTGCATTTCCACAGAATTTCTAAATATGCATCCTTAAGGATGCACTTCAGTTGCGAAGTCCAGTTGAATTTCGGATCAGGAAACTTTTGGGTGAGGGACAACATAACTCGAAGCAAACTCTGGGAAGTCCATATTGAGGCAAGGCTATCAGTTTACTACACCAGCTCAAAAAACGCTGCAAATGCTTTCACTGGGGTTTATTATTCAATGATTCATGATTTGAATTACTACTAAGCTTTGGAGTGTGCGTGTTTCTCAGGTGATAGAGCGATTATTGAACTTCAGGAGGCACACAAATATGATCAATCCAAATAGGTATTTTGGTTGAGAACCGATTCAAGTGCTCTATGCATATCTCCTGAAATTCAATAATCGCTCTATCACCTGTGAAACACGCATACTCCAAAGCTTAGTAGTAGAAATTCGAATCATGAAAGCAAGCCAATTGAATAACAAACCTCAGTGAAAGAATTTGCAGCGTTTTTCAAGAGCGATTACAATGGAAAAATATTCTATTTGAAAATTTTAAATTTCGTAAGACGGAGCATGCATATCAGAATGCTTCAACCCGTGTATCGGCTATAAAACCTTTTAGGAGTTCACTCCAGTATCCACATTCACTACATCACTAGCTTACAGCGATAAAAAAAAAAAAAAAAAAAAAAAAAAAAAAAAAAAAAAAACCTTGTTTTTTTTTATCGCAGCAACTCAGTGATGTAGTGCATGTGGATGCAAATGTTGACACCATAAATCGAGCCATACATCGGGAATGGTTTGAGCTACGGACCTGGGGAGGGGCTCATTCGATTCATCATGGAAAGTTCTTCAAAAAAAAAGTCCAAAATGAGGCCGCTTCGACTTTTTTTGAGGTTTTTAGGGATTTTTTAAAACTTTGACAACCCTTAAAGGGCACTTTAAATTAAGTGAGAAAGCTGGCTCAAGAATTGGGGCGTTGTCGGACCAACGTGGATTTTTCCTGAAAATTTCAGATTTTTTGCTCCAGCCGTTTGGGAAAAATCGTGCTTACGGCGGACGGACGGAAAAATTTTTATTGCAGATTTGAATTCTACACCCTTTGAAACGTAAACCATGAAATTTTCAGGGGGGGTTACAATTTTTTTTTTCAAGAGCGATTACAATGGTTCATTATTGAATAATAAACCAAAATAGCTCTTAGAGCGCCCTGTATAGAACTGGTGTCCCACTAATGCTACCATTGAACTTCTAGCTCTCTAGGGTTGTTTGGACAGCTAATACAAAACTAAACAAAACGGTGTCTCCTTACCGATTTCCGTGACGGATGAACTAATATTTTCCAGGGTGAGGTAAGACAAACAGGTGTGACGTATACCAATATTTGAGATGAATTTGGTTCAGAATAATCGTGAATTCAGAATATATTCAAGTTATACCGCGTAAATGAAGAGTAAATCAGATACCTAGTCCTTTGCAGAGGCATCGTGCTGGTCGGGAAAGCTATGTGCACACTCAACACATATGAGTTACCTATGAAAGGTCAACCATACACACAGCTGTCAGTCAAATCTTCGGTTGAGCAACATGTTTCACTCCCTGTCACAAAATCCGTGAGCTTCCTTCCACGTAATTTCCCGCACACCGCCACCCACTTCTTCGTCCGTTCTCTTTTTTTTCTCATTCTCCTTCTATTTACTCTCATTATCATCTTGTAAACTATTTCGTTCCGAGATCCCGTTCCAAAAAGAGAGGTTCGGAGAATGAATGGGGGTTCCCTTCGGAGGTTTATTTTTTTGAATGAGCCTCTTCCTGTTGGGTTGTTTGGCTCCCGCGTGAATTACTCCCACATGTCCGCATTCGTATGCAAATGAGCCCGACACGTTTTTGGGGGTTTTTCGTGACGTCAGAGCTGTCAGTCTCCGAATGTCTCAGATGTGGTTCGTGGTGCCGGTGTCATTTGTGGGTTTCGTCGGGCTACGAGTCCTTTATCCACTTTGTGAACGAGCGTAAGACACGAGGACCCAAATGCAAAGTCCATACCGACCGTGAAAAGTCATGTTCCCCACACCTATGTGTCTCGTTTAATTCTTTTCGGTTCATTATTTACAACAGTAGAATACAAAATTCCGACGCACTGGGGTTCAAAACACCTCAAAACCTAGTCAAAACCCAAAAATTCGACTTTTTTACTTTCGAATTCGCCAAGAATCGGGGGCGGCTGCTAACAGGAGCATAGGCGCACCCCCTGGCCAAAATGGAAAAGATACCTGATAATAATAATATTATAAGTATAATATAATCATACTGTTTTCCAACTTTCCCCCATGAATCCTCATTGAAGAGCAGAAAGTTTCAAATTCACGCGCCAAACAGAGCCTCAGGATGGGTGAGAGGATGGTGGAGTCGTGAGTTTTGGGGCACAAGTAAGCTGGGCTCCGAATGGGAGGTGCTTCAACGGAGAACGCAGCGTTTGATTCGATCTGGATCCAAAACCAATGAGAGTGCCCGAAATAAAGCGCGCTAAATTGCAGGGAGCAAACCTAGGATGCGTGCATCTAATCACCAAAACACACTTTCATCCTATTAACAGTTGATAATCCCCAAACCTTGTGACTGAACTGTGTTAGCTGTAAATACCCACGGGTAATATGCACAGGTCAAAATAAGACGAATTTCACACTATAAAGTTGGAGACTCCCAAACTCCAAGTTACTTCACCTCTTGAAAATCATCTTACTACATAAACAAAAGGTACGCTCGTTGTATGGGCAAAATATCTGGAGTAGCCACACACCTACGATGACAGAAGCCGGCAAGTCGATGTATTTCATTCAAAATTCAAGCTTCTCCTCAATTTTGCGTGTTTTCCTCAGATTTGTAAACATTTACATTGACTTTTAGTACATGTTGCCACCAATTGCCCCATTCGTTCTTGGTATAAGTATCTCGTAGTACCATAAGTATCTCGTATTTTGGAGACACTAACAATAAATAAATAATAATTTCGTCAATGAAAGTTCTCCAATGGAAAAATTTGCCTACATTTTACATTCTGAAATTTCAAGTCAAATTCCTATAAAAGGGCCATAGAATAATGTTTAGCACCATGAATACCCAAGAGGAAAAAATTAAAATAGGAGAAAATGCCTAACAAGTGACGCCTCTGTCAAAAAACAACGCGAAAATCGAGGGAGGGCGAGGGCTGACGTCTACGTCACATGTCAAGTTTGCCCCATTGAAAACTCGGTTCAGGATCCTCAGGATTGGATCCGAAAATTGTGGCAACCCCGATTTTAATGGATCCGATCACACACGTGTCATTTCAGTTTTGGCGTGGTGTTAGAACCGCGTGTGGAATCTGTTTTGTTGGTGAGTTGCGACATAAAAAATGCCCGGGGAAGTTCGACAATTAGACAACGGATTTGAGGTAGCTGGGAAGGAGAATATATGCTTGAGCTCTCAAGAAAACGCTTGTAGCAGAATTCAACTACTTAAATCATCAGTTTCAAACAAGATCCAGTAGTCCCACCACTCCTGAAGTGAAAGTATTTGTTTATGCAACATAATGCTTGTTCGTTGATCACGACAATAATAATTTGATATTATAACTGTGAAATTATATTTCTAATGCATGAAAGGGTTGTCAAAGTTTTGTAAAATCCCTAAAAACCTCAAAAAAAACCTCTTTTTGAAGAAACTCCTGAAAAAGAATCAAGGTCCGGGCAAAATTTGTACTCGATTTACGGTGCCAAATTCGCGTTATTTTGAAGAACACTCCACGAGGAATCGAATGAGCTCCTAAAAGGCTTCCCCAGGTCCGTAGGTCAAACCATTCTCTATGGCCCGATTTATGGTGCCAAAATTCGCGTTATTTTGGTTTATTATTGTTTTTGTGTTGATATCAGTAACCAAGTGACGCAGCGATGTAGTAATGTGGATACTGGAGTGAACTCCTAAAAGGCTTTGTAGCCGATACATGGGTTGAAGCATTCTGATAACCATAAAAAACGTTGCAAATTCTTTCACTGGGGTTTATTATTCAATGCGTTCATGATTTGAATTTCTACTAAGCTTTGGAGGGTGCGTATTTCACAGGTGATAGAGCGATTATTGAATTTCAGGATATATGCGTAGGGCACGTAAATCTGTTCTCAACCAAAATACCTATTTGGATTGGTCAGTTGATCATATTTGTGTGCCTCCTGAAATTCAATAATCGCTCTATCACCTGTGAAACACGCACACTCCAAAGCTTAGTAGAAATTCAAATCATGAACGAATCATTGAATAATAAACCCCAGTGAAAGAATTTGCAGCGTTTTTTATAAAATTCAATAGTTTAATGTGAGATTTCCATGTACACAAAAGCCAAATTTCGAAATAAGTCGAAACAACAAAGTGCTGCTCAATTTTCCAGATTGCTTGACTTTAACTTCTGATACTACGTCTTTCGTTATTATCTGGATTATTGATTACAAATTTTAATTTAAATTTAGTTAAACAAGAATGATATCCCCAGGTAGATGTATTACAGATTAATGTAGCGACTTCAAACTTGTGTCAAAGAGCTTCTATTTCAGCTTGAATTCGTACCAAACTATCCAATGGAAAACCACGTTTCAATTCGAATCTTCCAACAGCAATCTAAATGGGAGAAAGGTCCAATTAATATTTTATCTACATGCGAGTACGTTGGTACTGACGAGTTTTTAAAAACACGCAGTAATCTGTCGAAACTATTTGTTGATTCGATCGCTTACACAGCAATTTTTTTTCGTCTCATTATAAGTGAACTCCGTTTTCTCTTCCCCCAACCTTGGAATATGGTTTGTTTTGTCGTTCAATTTTATCGCGTACGAACTAAATAGCGCTACGTCTGTAACAATTTCTTTAGTCTCGTTTGCCTTTGAGCCTTATGAAGAAAAAAATAATCCAGTTTCGATTACGAAGCTGATTCGGTCGGTTGGTATCTCTTTCAATTAGAAGAGGTTATTGTAGGTAATTGTCTTTATGGCTCACCGTTTTCGAAAACAATTCTTTAATGAATCGATCAAAGCGAAAAAAACCTTTTACATTCACGTCTTAAGACGAATAGACCCTCAGAAATTGATTTACAAGAAAGGAAAAGTAGAGGGAATACCTAGCGAAAACATAATGAAGGTTCATTATTTCTGCAGCCTAACTTACAGCAAACACATCACAGCAGTGCTTAAAAGATGCCGAAACCGTCTTCGACAGCTGAAGCCCCTTCTCAGAGAAAAATCCCCACTTACTCTTGCCACGAAAAGACTGATTTATCTGCTCTTAATCAGACCAATCTGGCAGTATGGAAGTCAAATCTGGGGTGGAGCATCTGATTCTCAAGTGAAGAGACTGCAGACCTTTCAAAATCGGATCTTGAGGGTGATCACTGGGGCTCCCTGGTTTGTCAGGAATTCAAATTTGCACCAGGACCTGGACATGGCCACTGTAAACGACTTCCTCCAAACATCGTACGCTACCTTCCATCGTAGGCTCCTCAGCCACCACAATCCACTTGTAGCAGACATACCTGCGTCAACCCCTCCGGACCGCCCAAATCGCAGACTCAAACGGAAACGGCATACGGACCTTTTGCAGCAAAACCGGCCTCCGTGACCAGGGCACACCAGGAACTTCGACGTACTCCCCCCCCCCCCCCCCTTTAACACCATGATCATACTAACTCTCATCGCCCCGTGTACCATCTTGCAACTATTGAGCTGTGAAAGTTAGTTCGGGAGAAAGCCACTGGGCTTAAAACTGCCTCACATGCGCCATGTGAAAACCTGATCCATGTGACTACAACTGTAATGCTACTAAGCAATAAAGTTATATATTATTTTAAAAAAAAATTATTTCTGCATTGCGAAAGGACGATTCCTACCATGTGCAATGACATTCACATTAGTGTTGACGTTTATTTGTAGTTCATTTCTGCCATAGTTTTAGGACTTAAAGAGTGCGGACGGAAGAAAGTAAAGCCATCTGAGTGGGCTCTGTCGATTCATCGAAACAATGTCTATCAATATCAAACATAAAAACATGTTATTTTGAAAGTTTTCAATATTCTGGTTTTTTGAATACGTCAGCCATTTGATTTCATACTTTAGGATTGACAGAAACGTATGACTGGAGCTCAAGAGCAAGTTGACAACATTAGGGATTTTTTACCCAATGAGCATTAATTTTGGTCTAGTAGTTTGGGGAAAAGCTCTGGACGGTGGAAGGATTTCATTCAATTCAATTTTCGGATTCTAAGCATCCTGAAGTAGTAGATTAAGGCGATTCATTATTGAAAATAAAAATCCAAAATGGAAGCAGTATGAGTATGCTGTCCACATTCGTCGAGTCCTCCCGTCCCATAACGCACTGCGTGTAAGACCAGTTGATTGGGGTACAAAATTAGTTTTTAGTTTTCAAAATAATAGTTTGTGGCGTACCTTAAATGGTTCGTATGTAAACAATTTTCTTTAAAGACGATCAAACAGAACAGAAGGAGGTACCTTGATCTACGTAAGGATTCAAAACGTTGACCCAGGCTCCACACCATGGCACGAAAACAGATGAATAGGGCACCAACAAGACGTCCATCGATGAACGAAAACAAAAGCAGACACACGCCACAAATTGGGCCGAAGAGCACTCGGCTATGAGTCAGCCGATTTGTTAGCTAAGACGGCACAGAAAAACTCGCACTGATCCTCACAACCGAATGATACGTCCAACAAACAAAGGATGTGACCGTTCGCGTCCCACTCCTCCGAAAATCAACCTTGTCACATTAGAGGAAACAAACCCAACCGCACAACGGGCTCAAACTGTCAAAACTCCGAATTTAATTCACTTTAATATCCCGTAGAAAGGTACATCCGAGAAGAACGAACTTGGCTATTGATCGCCGTCGCGAAAAGAGCGTTATCTGAAAATTGTGGAAATGGAGGGGAGAAATGACAACGAAAGAGCTGAATCATTTAGTCCCGAGTCACTCCGGGCGTTAAATATTTATGAGTTTCACTTACTGCGACCACCTTGAAGGTTTCGCCTATTGTTGTGGGCCGGCGGGCGGGGAGCCGCAAAAAACAATGGAATTTCGAAATAATTAAAGCCTATTTTTATGCGGGAGGCCAATGTTGACGAATCGTGGGCGCATCGTGCAATAAAGTAGCAGTAAATTCGGAGCAGATGATATCCGAAATAAGAGCTACCCATCTTATTATTTCTACAATTTAAAACTGAAAGTCGATTCCATCCCATGACTTTTTACCGCAACAATGGAAAACAGCGGAATTTCGAAATTATTTCAGCATATTCTATCCATAAGGACAATGTAGATAATGCGTTATAGTGCATCGTGCAATGAGGTAGCACTAAATTCGAAGCACACAATAAAGCTAGCCACAATGTGCTAACCATCAGTTTGTTTCACAATTTTGAAATTGAATTTGATTCCGTCCAACGATTTTGAATTGCAACAGAACAATAAATACTTTCTATTAAGGAAATTTTCGAAGTCACCAAAATTTTCTCAGAATATGACAGCTTTTGAGCACTAAAGTTTTTTGTAAAAAATACCAATTATGTTCAAGCCAGCATGATCAAAATGTTATTAGTTCAGCTATTTTTGATGCCATCACACTCTTAGCTCATTTATCTTTAGCGAAAACAAAGGATTTCTAAAACATATTCTCCGATAAAAACAATTTGGGAAATTGATCATTTCTAAGTTGAAAGTAGTTTGCCCTATGGATAATACAACTTATATATATCACTCAACTCTCGAATCATATCAACCCATCTAATTTGAATAAACTTCTTTCGAAGAAATTTTTCGAATACTTGCTTCGCGTACACCATTACCACACATTATTGTGTGTAATTGGAACAATGTTGATAGGTAGGATGAAGCCTCTCACCAAATGTTTTATTAAAAAAGTTGCTTCCGAAAATGCACCTCTGTCATGCCAGTAATTTGTACATTATTCACGCCATCAAACCAAACTAAGAGAATCGGATAAGAATAAGATTACCAACAAGAAAGGCTACAAGAAATTCCATACAAAATGTTCAGCTGTAGCCTTCAGCGAGGGACTTGAATGCATCTTATGGTCATATTAGTGATTATTTGCTGTACGGAATGAAATTGACATTCAGGGTAGAACAGGGGTACACAGAAAGGACGTGATGGAAAGGACTAGGTGCCCCTTCCAAGGACTGAGGCTACATCCCAGCAACACCCAGATAATACCTAGGAAAGTAAAAAGCTTCAGGTTTGTGCTCAGGCTTAGCAGTTTCAAGAAATGGGAAGGGAACTATCCATATCCATCCCAGGATAAAATCTTGAAGAGTTTATGAAAGCTTGAGTTCTATAGCCAAAATTGATAACAATTTTTGAGAAAATTGGTTATTTATTAACATAAAACGGATTCTGAACAGAATAGACAGATTCTGTGTCAGTAAATCGCCTGAATAGACTTTACCGTACCTTTTCTGATATTGCAGACATAAATGTTAACAGAATTCCTTTACTTTTGTAAAGAGAGTAGAACGAAGTTATCTCGACAGTTCAAGAATTTGAAATTATCAAGAGCGTTGGGTCCTTACGGGAAATTCTTAAATCATTTGATCTGTTCTAACATCTTTATTTTGTCTCATTTTTTCTTTAGCTCCACTACTGAGGCATGACATCTTACGATCATTGACTAAAAAATCTATTTCAGTTTCCTTTCCAATGGAATTCAAGCAAGTTGTATTTTATAGGGCACTAACAAATATGATATTCAATAAATCTCTGCTACCATATAAAAGGGGATGGGATGAACTATTTCCCTTTAGAAGGGCTGACGCCCATGTGATACTTTTCACTTTTTAATTAACTGATGGTTCCCTGGTGAACATGAGCCATGTTCAAACGTAACCAAGCAAACCATCTACAGTTCTCCAATATCGATGATCACGGATTTTACAGAATGGGATCTATATAGTCGCTAGGGATTCTATCGCTCCCAGATCAAAGTCAACATTCAACTTTTTTTCCTGTAAACGTCCTCAAACTCGATAATTTTAAAACCTCCAAAAATTATCTTTCTACTCAACGTACTACCAACGTTCTACTCTTTCTACGTATTGTACCATCATTTCACAGTTTCTTCAGGTTTTGCTTCTGTATAACGCCTACCAATCAATATTTTCTGAATCCTCTCTACTACATTACAACCACCTTTATAACCATGTCATACACCTTCGTGGATCACCAAAATTTGACCTGTATGAGAACTCAGAGCCCATGTAAACATTCAAGATAATAGACCATGTGGTAAGTTAATTAATTTGCCTTAATTATTAATAAAAATTCACTCATTTTCTACAGTTTATAGTTCAATATACACGTATCACCGCATGTATGTAAGGGGGGGGGGGGGGAATAAAAACTAAATTATAACAAGACTGGACTGGTGTGAACCCCCCCCCCCCCCCGCCTATTTTATTGTCATCACCCGAGCAACCCCCGATAGGGCTAGTAAAGAAACTATTAATTATAATAAACCATTATCACTAGAATGTAACAACGTAATCAAGTGACTTACCTTCATTCCAGGCGATATTCTCGACAAGTTGTAGGTCCTCGTCGTTCAGGATTGAGGACAGAAAACCTTCGGTGCTGTTGTGAGGGATTTCACCGCTGCTGTTTTGCTGTTGCTGCTGCTGAAAATGAAATAGTCAACAATTAACTTTACAAGAAAGTAAAAACAATAACGTATAAAAATTGTACCACAAATCCAACACTCTCCTAAAGCAGGTATTTACCACAACGAGCTGGGTGTCTGTTTCACGTGGAATATGAATCAGGTTTGATCCAACAGTTAGAAAGCGTTATGAAATCATATCACGAAGGTGGTGCTAATAAAATCAGTGATTTTTAGTTAGGAACAACTAATTTATTACTGGGGCTGTGCGATTTTCTTAATTTCAAACATACAAAAATCATTGGAAAGCTGTTGATTTATCATATTATGTCTAGTCTTTCAAGGCTAGAATATTCTCTTCTAGATTCCCTAACCACTACAATTATCTTCCATTATTTCATGGAAACATTCTAGTTTGAGTGCTAGAAAGTTAGGTATCTTCTGGTCTTAAAGGAAGACGTTCATGCTCTCCCAAGTGCTCTCTTCAAGATCAAACTAGAAAAGTAGTACACAAAAGTTACGAATGCGTATCTTACATTGTTTGCAAACCATTTCATACTTAAGAAACAATGTTTCAAAGTTAATCATTCTCCCAATTTATACCGTTCGAAATATGTTTATTTCATACCTGCCGTTTTTAGCCCGCAAACTTGAATTTCTCCACGAAATTGATATGGATCTTTATGTCGCCACACCAATCAACAGCTAATTAATTTTAGAAGTTTTTGAGAGTAATTTCAGGTTAATTTTCGCATTTTTTTTCAAAAATGGAGTTGAAATTCAAGTTTTTCCAGACATTTTCATTTAAATGTTGAACAATAACAGCTGTAGCTAAGTTAGCTAATGATGACCTAACCGTCGAAATCGATGTGATTGAAAACTCTTTAATTTTGGGAAAATAGACTTCTTTCTTTCTTTATTCCATAATTTGTGTGTTTTTTCTTAAGATTGGTTTCCATAATTCCACCCCGAATGATTTTAACTTCTTTTAGGATCCATAGAAGTTAGATTTTGATTTTGACAATGCACTACAAGTGCTAAAAACTTATCGCTAGAAACAGAAATGCTAAAAAAGTTGTTTTCAAGCGAAAAAATGTAGGTTTTAATGTCACAAAACTTGGTTTTCTTGAACATAAAAAACCTTACAAAAATCAATGGTGGATGGTTTGGATATTTTCCGTAATAGTCTAATCGTTGGGCTGGTTAAGAAAGCCGCGGGCCGCAATTCTTTCGCTTTTATGGCGTTTCTATCATTTTTTTCTTTCCTTTTTTTTCATCGCAAACCCTCTAGATCGAAAGAGTTTGACATCTGCGGAGTTGTGATGGAACAATGCGAGCGACTGTCATGAAATTTATAGGAGTTGCCTCCGTCTTAGGATCAGAAGATGCACATTAAGAAACGGGTAGACATGCGGACCCAAGGGATGCAAACTGTAAGGTTTGCTAGCTAGGTGCAGCTCTAAGATTGAGCATCGTTTCACCAAACAGCTACAAGTGCAGGCCACCTACATGAACATGTGAACATGTAACTACCTGGTAGTACATCATGTCGTGGGTGTTTTCCATTTTGAAGTTGGTCGGAGGTGGGGCTTCGCCGCCCATCGGCTCGCTCGAGTTGGTCATCAGGTTCATAGAGGAGGCCACCGCTGTTCCCACGTTGTTCGCTCCAGCTGGAATGACATAGCACAGCATTAAAAACATCGTTGATTACCCAAAACATTCTAATCAAATAACATAAAAATCCAGTAATATATATCCATGTTCTATGATTAATCGCGAATTTCCTATGATTGACCACGTATGCCTACAATTTATCATGGATTTCTGGGATTAAATTTACTCTGGATCATACTTGGTGATTCCGATTTTCATCTTATTCTTACTCTAATAATAACAATCTTAATGCTACTTCTGAAAAACGTAGGTCTGTTATGTTCTTCATTCATTATGGAAAATCAATATTGGGCGATAGTGAACTACCAGAGTAGCTACCTAGAATTACAGTCACTAGATTAGAAGTAACATAGGTAGCTTTCAACTTCTACCCCTAAAGTGCTTAGGTCGAGAAAATGATCGGAGATACAACAGTTGAGTACAGTTGCAAAGAACAACCACAATTACCAGCTATAACAGTAGGCAGCAGCTACTTAAATGAAAGTTACAGCAGCTGTATCTTGAAATAACAGCTGTAACACGAGCAGACTTAGCCCAATGAAAAGATTTCCATGAAAACAGATTTCCACCCATGATTTAACAAACCGGAGAAGATCGGCGTATGCCACCTTGGAAATAGCATAGGGATGCAATACTTCGCTCCCGAGGATATTATAATCTGACGCGATCAAGTGCATCACGGTAGTACAAGATGTGTTTGGCATCATGTTTCCATTTCACAGGAGCGGCAGATGTGCTTTGTTGCTTTCACAATTATCTTCAAGGGATACCGACAAGAGATATTGTCAGTTAGTGGGTCAATAAGTATTTTGCCCTAGGCATGCATTACTTTTTGAGAATGTTGATGATAGTTAGCCTGTCTCAGGCCAAACAAGTTTTGCACAAACTTTTCTTGCATTTTCCTTTTTCAGTTCTTGGCCACATTCTGTAGGCAGCTGTTGAAGGCTCCAAATATTGGTTTCGATCCTATAGGCAGGGATTCTGATCCTCTTTTAGAGAAGCAGTCAGCAGCTTCAAAACCTTCGTGACCAGGGAGCAGAGGAGAGAGACTTGATTGCTCTTGGCCACTCTCTTGTCAGACATTCCCAGACCAGCTTTGACCTTATAGTAAAAAAACCAATAACCTGACTCTTCGACGCTGTATACTTCAGCACCATTGATATGCTTAGTCAGTATCTCTTCAGCACAGAGTTGTACGGCAGACCTCTGCCTGGAAGATCATGGTATTTGTTCCAAGGGACTTACAGTGAGACGATGTGGGACTGACGATTGCCACAACCAATCTTCCATCCATCACTCATCCGTGTGTGCACCACTGCTTGGATCCTAGAAAACCCCTGGACACCCCATTCTTCCAGCAGTATCTGTCTTTATGACCATTTTAAAATGTAATTCAATGTTTTGTTGTTTAGTGCTATTTCACAATCACAATTCTCTATGATTCTGTGAAAGCTGACTCTGGATCCCCATCTTATGAACCCCAGCAGCAGCCTTGCAGCCTCCAAGAAGGCTGCTTTTTGCACATGGATATGCAATGGCACTAGGCCAAGGAGCACCTCTTTGGCTGTAGAAGGAAAAGTTGGCATTGTCCCCGCTGATCCCTGAAGTCACAACATCCACAGACGTTAGCTGTAGCTGCTATTTCCAACTACATCTGCTGTGGCTTTCATTCAAGTAGCTGCTGCAAGCTCAGAACAGCAACAGCTGGTAGTGGTAGTTCTTGTTTCACTTGAAATAACTTAGAATGTAGTTTACGGACATGATGAACAAACAACATGCTTTCACACTGTATGAACATTCTCACCTAAAGTGGCGGCATAGTGGTGGGGCGGTTCAGGGGCGGGGGCGGGCGGAGCCGTTTTCGTCGGGTGGTCGTGCGGTGCCGGGGGCGGATGGTAACCCGGGGGCAGATGAAGGGGCGGAGGGCCGGCGAGATGGTGGTGGTGGTGGCCGTACTGCTGCTCCGGCGGGAGGCTGAGGAGGCTGGCGAGGTCCTGCCATCTCTGCTCCATACTCATCCCGCGAGAGTACCCCACCCTCCCCTGCAACAAAAGGTCCATTGTTAACATTTGCTCAACTAAACTAAAACATAATTCAGAAACTTTACAAGCTATTGATTCATAGAAAAACATTGATATGGACAATGTCATTGCCCCCTGCCCAATCAAGTAAGGGTACGATATTCTCTAACGCAAAATTCCACAACCGATTACCAGACAAAACAAGTTCCAGTTATGCAGCATGATCACATGAACGAATTTTCCAAAATGATAGAAGTACTTCGACATAATTTTACAATTCAACAGACAATTGTTCTACACAATAACGATTGATTTGGATAAAGTAATTGCCTTCCTAATCAAAATATGGTGCGATATCCCGTAACGAAAAATTGTTTGGACACCTACGCTACAACAAGACCAGTCAAAAATTATGGAAGTACATGTACATAATTTGACAATTCAACAAACTATTGTTGTACACAATAACATTTACTATTTATAAAGTCATTGCCTTCCCAATCAAAATTACGATGTTCTGGAATGCATTTCAAGACAAACAAGTTATAGGATGATCGTACGGACGAAATTCCCAAAATTATCGAAATACAGGTACATTAAATATTGTTGAAATTTGATCGCTTTCTGGACCAAGATCTGTTAACTATAAACGTCATTGCGATAAACTTGTTCACATCATATTTATCTACTCAAACAAGGATTTTGGTTTAAACAAATTTTTCCTGTTGTATTTTTATGGATTTTTAGCACACTATAATGAAGTTTAAGGAACATTTCTAGCATAAATTTGAACTTCAACTCTCAATACCTATCTAGTTCAAGGTTGATAAACTTCGAGGGATATTGTGCTAGAAGGTTTGACTCAACGATTTTTATCCGTTTACTGTCATTTTTTTTCTCGAAATTTCACCATTTAATACTCTCAAAAAAATGTTTTTCAACGAATTCTTTCTTTTAGAATGCTTGTTTTTTGACGTAGGAATCAAATTTTTTTCTCAATCCTATGGAGAGTTATTGCCTGAAAAGATATAGCAACACACACGTTTCTAAGATTATGAAGCTAAAACAGACTGGATCCTTTCACAACTCCACTCAATGAAGAACACGCAAGATGATAATGAAAACGCCCTACGTTCTAAATTTCTCCATTTATATCGTACATTTTAATAAAATGGATAATGATTTGCTGTAAGACTTTGAAATGTATTTTATTTAAGTCATTACCAAAGTACGAATTACAAAATTTAACGAGTAGATATCCAATACGACTCTGTACTCATGGTAACGTTCAGAGATATTTTCACCGTCAAGAAGAAAAGAGCTGGACTATTCAATATAACTGAGTTCGTGAAGGGCTGATTTCAGCTACATTGCTGGCTAAGAGGTTTATTGGAGTATTGTCAATAGTCATCTGTTATGTCAACATTATTATGGTTGTTGGGACGGACTTGAATAATAATGTCAATACTCATATGATGCATTCTTTTAGAAAACGAAAGGATGTAGAGTAATATCATCAATATAATTAAGGTCGCAGGGTAGGCGTGAGTGATATTGTAAACTGTTTGGAGCTTGTTAAAGAGTAAGCAATTCACTTAAGTGCGCATGTTCTAGCAGAAAACGGTAGTGATCTGTAATGATATCATCCATATAACTATTGTGAACCCTACGGAGCTTGTTAGAGTGTATCCAATTCTTTTATGTGAGCACACTCTTATAGAAAACGGTAGAGCTCTGTAGCAATGTGATCAATATCATAGGCCGGACTGGAGTGATATTGTAAACCCTACGGAGCTTGTTTGGGTGTTAGCAATACTCTTAAGCGAGCACACTCTTATAGGAAACGGGACTGACCTCTAGTAATATGATCAGTAACATAATTGAGGTAGTAAAATAGATAATACTTTGTGGCTTATCCAAAAGACTAAGGGCTGCACAATTGCACTTGGTTAGAGACACAAACGTTATCGAGATATTCCTGGACAAACTTTGTGAGCCATGTCTGTTTTTTATAATGCGGATATAATTAATTAAAAACCTATTTCTATGATATTGTTGAATTGTTCTTGGCGATAGAATGTGATGTTTCAATGAGGATTCTCCCAAATATCCACTCAACTACATAATACCCTGATGTTTAACACAGGGTTTTGAAGACGCAGTAACATTCGGAGATATTTTACTCTCGCTGTCTTAAAAAAAAGCTGGAAAAGGCCACAGAAAAACGCTCGGGACTCTAATGAAGTGCCGGTAGATCCAGAAGGCCGATGGGAAGGTGTGAAGCGAGCGGGCGGGTCAGCAATTACGCTTCCCCCTCGACCGCCGCGAGCGTTAAGAGCAAATGAAGACATTTGTTCAGTCGATCGTTCTCTTCGAAGCTGCCTTTCCGTGGGTAACTTGCAACACGGACGTTTTCATTTCGGCACTTTTTCGGAGGCCGTTTGATGAGCGGCGGTCTGAAATATTATAATTGCGGACGGTGAGGTTGAAAAATGGACGGAGATAACCGTTAAGGCCGTTTTGACGGGACAATGATCTCCCTCTGTGTTGAGCCCCGTCAATTTCATCGTGCGGAGGTGTGGGACTCAAGTGACTTTCATAAGTATTTCATGGCAACGTTTCCAAAGCGACGGAACACCATTTAGGGGCTTCTTGAATGACTAAAGGATACATCATCTCTTACGCGAAACTCTCAGATTCGTAGAATTCAGAAAACGATATCGGAACGAACTCAATCGAGATAAAACTCCAACAGAAGCGATCACATCAACAGCTACAACAATACCACCAATCACAACGGCTGGATATGATCCTCTTGAAGGGATTCCAAAACAACGGCATTTCTTTCTTGAACCTTCAGCTCCCCGAATTTTCAATTATGAAATAAATTAACTGATAATAATGAACCTTATTCCTTCCATCTTGCTTATATGAACAGATTCGTGAAAACTTTAGAAAATACAGAACGCGAAATCTATCAAAGGACTAAAGAAGTTGTTTAATATCAAACATCTTAATAGCGTTGATAGTCGCTGGGATGAAGGTATATAATGATACGTCCCTGTTGCAATTTGTTGAAACACACTCTAGCACCAAATGTTGGAGCTAAACAGTATTATCTTTCTAGTAACAGATAAGTTGACTGAATAGATCACATGACTCTCCGATTCATAGGTACATTAATTGGATATTAAACGACGTTCTTCAATGAAATCACAGCGACGGAGCAAACTCTCCAGGAGCATCGTCTGTGTATTTCATCCGCACGAAATCTGGCATGATAACTGAGCAAGAATTCGCTTCATTTGACTTCACAACTATTTCGTGCAACATCCTCAACATAGTGGAACACAATTTGAGGGAAGGTGAATGTTTAAAAAATGCACAATCTATTACTGAAATCGCTCTATTACTCTAAAGGTCAGAATCAAGGAATTCAGGAAAATCTAACGGAACCTATTAATGTAAAAATAAATGTCAAACGATAACAATTGCGCAACATTTCTAGATCAAACACTTGCCGTCATCACAAAATTTACAATTCCAGTCAAACAGTCAGAGGAATTGCATGTCATTTACTGTAGTCAGAAATTGCTGAATGATCACAGAGTTTCCTGTGAGATGAGGATGAAGCATCACATCACAATTGTTTTCCATCAATACCATCCGGTTCGTTCGTGAGATAAGAATGGAACAACACGAGCATATTCAACAACCCAAGCAGCCCCGAGTTTATCCAAAAACAATCCTCTCAAAAGTTGCAAATAGATTTCATTGTACTAGGACTAAAATTTGGTAGAAAATTATGCTGGAAAGTCAGTCCCATGGTATATAAACTGCATTATGATCACATCGGCACGCGAGCAATCGTGAAATCCTTGAAATAAACCAAACGCTCAAAACGGCGAATTAAGGAAGAGAACGTCCATACCAGTATATTTCCGATGAAAACCCGGTTCCTATCAATGTAAATTTCAGAAGTAACATCCCATAATTCTGGCAAAGTCTCAAAGTGGTGATGAAGCGGTTCGTTCCTTCTTTTGTCCACTGTCGACGAGTTGCCATCGCTCTCAAGCAAGTTGTTTCATCTGAAACTTATCTAGACTGCTGGTCTGAATCTGCTAGACCTCATGTCCAAACGTCCGGAGATTTGAGGAAACACAAAAGCACCAGAGTTCTCTCAAATACTATACGAGATGTCCACGCTTCTATCAGCTGTCGCTCTAGAGAAAAAACTGTCTCCCTGTAGACTGACCTTAAGGGTTGTTCTTTGGTAAAATGAACTCAATACTTGCTCACAGCAGATTTTTGGAATGAAATCAGCTGATTAACTTATTCTACATGCAAATAACCAGGATAATTTGGCAGGATTCAGTGGATTCACTGTGGTAGATCTTTCTTGTTTGAATTGGATATTTTGTATTCCACGGAAAAGAAGCTGTTAATACTGAAGAATGAGCTGTTCGTGAAGACAAAGTAATACAGTTAAAGGGCACCTGCAGTTCGTTGTCATTTTCCAAATATGTTCATATGTGCGTGAAATATGGCAGGTCACCAAAATTCGTTTAGGTTTCCTCACACCGAATAAAGTAGTTTTAATACAAATGTCAGTGGTTGCAGACTTTTGAAGTTGTTGTTTCCGACGGACTCCATTATTTCCATTTAATACAATCGGTGGGTGGGACGGGGGTGTTAAGAAAGTAAAATGTCGGCAAATTCCAAATAAGGGATCAAAAAGCGTTTGAGGCTGAGGGAACTACCAGAACAATCAGATCCCAACATGGGAGAAACTGGCGGCCGACAATGAATGCAAGGTGCTCCCGAGCCACTATTACTATTAAGGGACCTACCGGAGTAATGACAGGGCTTGAGGCTTTGTTAGGAGGCCGTACTAAGCGCTAAGGTAACTTTTACCGCTCCCGCCGACCCACTAATAACAAACACAATTAGGGAGTCAAAACTAGCGAGCGGAGTCCTCTCTACTGACCTCGCTCCTGGCATCTTCCCTACTCTCGCAGGAAGGGTGGCATTCCCTCTGGAATCTGACCTTTAATGTCGAATTATTCGAAGTGATTAAAGCATTGTTCCAAAGGAAAACCTTGGTAGACACGGTTCTACCCAACTTGAAACGATGATATTTCACTGGATATTGGATCCGATTATTTCGGTGCTATGAATTACTTGTTAGTATTCATAAGATGTTCAAACACCCATTTACGTATAAGACAAGTTTCCACCAAACCTTGAGATAAAATTAAAATATTTCAATGGTACCAAAGAAAACGGATGCAACTGATAAGAAGCGTTCGATGCGATTGAAGCACCGTTTGGACTATGGCATGGAAATCCCAGGAACAATTTCTACCTAGCTATTGTGTGAAGTATGTTGGACCTTTCCAAACTAAAATATTCCTCCAAGGAACTGCCCCAGCCGTTTAGTGAGATATGGATTTTAGTCAGTAATCCATCTTTCAACCTCGATCTCTCGTCTCGACGCGGAAGGAAGGCTTCTCCATACCTGCTCAAAACTCTTGTAAAAGATGCGATTTCACGGGTTCAGCTCCGCTTTTCACTTTCCTCCGCCCCCACAGTAGCCAATGATTCGTTGCTTTTTGAGCTCAAAAGCCATTTTTCCCTTTTCGACAACAACACTTTGTTCAAATATCGGAGTCAAAGACATGAATTGACTTCCCGTCAACCGTTACCGCCCAGGTTTCACTGGGTGCAGAGATGGAACTAATGTGTCATACTGTGTCTTTTAGGATTTGCGAAACACCATTCCACAGCTCACTTGAAACCGAATACACTTCATCGGACGAAGAGAGGTAGCTGGACTTCTTCAAGATTCCTTCAGTGTGCTATGAAAAATGGATATTAGTTTCAAGAAAATATCAAAAACTGAAAACATTGAAACTGCTTTCAGCATGAACCGGAAGCTTTTTAGCTGCAGGTGGATAGTATCCTGTGGGTGTTGCAGGGTTATCGCATCATTCCTTTGGAGGGGTAACTTGTAACGGGTAGAGCATGTTTTTAGAGTTTCAAGATCTTTACTGCTAAATACGCCATGAGACTATCTGTCGCCAACTACCGCAGCTACTCATGGAAATGGATAGAGTATGGACTTTCCAATCCATAAGTAGCTTAGCCAGTGGGTATACCAAATTAGTATCAGCTGTATCAACATCAATTAAAACTCAAGGCAACGTCAACGTACGGTATGTGACAATGTAGAATACTCGATTCCAGTGAACATCGAATATTAAGAGAAATGAAGAACCACTTTTGTGTTCCTCAACAAGGGTAGGTACAATTCTGGAGGTCCAGCATGTTAAGGGCGAACAACAAAGGATAACGATTCATCGTCAATGTTATTAACTTTAGAACTTTTGCAAAGGAATGACCCCAAACGAATAACCTGATCGATTTCCCAATGATGAATGACTATCCTATGGGTACTCCGTCTAACCTGCCACACGAACTGACAAATTTACAGGTAAAGATATTTATATGTACTACACCGTATCCATTCCATTCTTCAAATATATTGATAACTTTACCGACGTGAATATCTATTAGGAATATAGATAGATCAGGTAAAGAAAGCAATGTTGTCAAAAGCCTATTTTTTTAGGGTTGAAACTCCAGCTGTTTTCTACGAGGAGTAATTGGAGTTCAACATAATTCCATCCATGTGTTGAGATGAGGATCCCTTCTCCCACGTAGAACTCTCGACTCTTTTGTGTCAGAAAGGGTAACCCACCGCTCGGCTAACGAACGCCGCACCCGCGCACCCCCGCGACCTTCTCTGCCTTCCCGGTCAGCGCCTGTCGTTGTCTGCGGCTGAGCTTTTGTCTGTTCGTCAGAACGGAAAGTGGTGAAGAATAGGAGCTCCATGCGTGGGAAGTTACAACTCGCCGCTCAAGCTACGCTAATCAATAGAATTTTCATTTAACTGTACGTATATAAGAAGGTAACCCATATGATTCCCCCTGACTATGGAATACCGCTAGGTGTTCAATTTCGATACCACACTGTCGATGAAAGAAAGAAGCACGATCAGAGGCCTTCGCTCATAAGGGACACGCCACCGAAAGATAATTATCCTTAGGATAGTGCAAGCTCGACACGAACCTCCAAGACGCTACCTACCGCCGATCGAGACATCAAAATCACAATAACATCACATCGAATCTTCGGGTTATCGCATCCACCTCGTGAAGATGTAGACTCCTCATCAGGACCAGGGTCGGGAGTTCAACGGATGTCTCCGACGCCGCTAAACGGAACCGTGAAGAAGGGAAGAAAAATCGCTTTCATCTCACTGACAGACGAAAAATTATCGGTGACGGATGAAATATCCATCATCGAACATCAGAGAAAGTACTTACCGAATGTTAGAAATATGTTGGGATGAGCTCAACGCGTTGTAATTCAGGAGGTACCGATACACCATCAAAAACTTTGATATGTTTACTTATAAACGTTACCTATCTACTCATGTTCTTAATGACTCGTAAATTGAATCTCTTATTTCAGAAACCCCATTAGTGCAGTTTTTCGCATTTCGAGATAGTCTTACCAGCGACCCTAAATATGGTTTTTTCAAGTCCTCAAAAATTACTATGAACACTAGACAACGTGTTCTATCAGACCACACAGCCATTTGTGCTCTATGTTTTAGGGGAATAGGAAGGGGTTCATTTTGTTATTTACAATGGGGTGTTTCCACAACAAATTTCCGAAACACACATAGATTTTCAATTTTTTGACTCGTAGTTGAATAACGAATTCATTGAAAGGGGATGACAGACAAGCAGTTAATGAATATATAAACGTTGTACATTGACAAATAACACTGTTTGAACGATCTTAAGGACAAACGATCTTTCAACTATGAACTGAGAACAATACATTTAACTGTGAACAAAAACAACTGGACAGACTTTAAACAAAAAACAATCTTAGTCAAAAGAAAGAAGTTTGAACGAAAAATGCCGAAGTGACTTTAAGGTATCTATGTTTGACGGAATGCAATAAAGTCGATTTCGCATTTTCTGGCGTTTATTGGGTTTCTGAAATAAGCTATTCAATTCCAACTTCACAATGCCAGTTATAAGAAATAAGCAGTTTCTATTCCACTATTTACAAATATCATATCATCTAACATATCACCGGCATACAAGAAGACACCAAGCTAAAAAATCAGCTTTCAAGTAAAGTTTATTAACACTTTCACCTGTTCTCAATAATTAGTGCTACAATTTCGGCCCTTGACGTACAAAATTAGAATTATCCAAATACATAGGGTTGATGAATATCGAGTACGATAGAGATCAAGAAATTTTAAAAATTCCTTGTTTGTTGAGGGAAGCTGCCCGAGAGGATCACCATACAATTCAGCGAAAAATGATACATAAAATCAGATACCAAACTCATTGTTATGTGGCAAGTTGATTTTGGGTTTAAAACGTTGCATGCACCGCAAATGCAAACGTGAATTATTTCAAAAACTTCTAGCGAGAAATAGATTTTGATTAGACGGTCAGAAAGCTCTAGCATTGCAGAACCTTATCCTGTATCTGCAATGCTGTCGTGCTGCTGTTTTAAAATTGCTTTTAAAAATACTATAAAGTTCCACAAACTGACAAAATTTTGTCGTGATTTCCACTTACACAGTTTGCTTATGAAATGTTGAGTTTATTGTGTATCAAGAAGAAAGGCAAATTTAATGGTCTTCACCATGGTATCCTCATTTTTCAATAAGGAGAGCAAGATCGAAAGCATATAGAAACCTTAAACGAGAAAAAAGTCAGATTTTTAGGGGGTTTTGGAAAAGATGTCATCGGTCAATAGTTGATACAAATTAGTTATGGAACCGACCCCTAACATTTGTATTAATAATTCTGGGACACCGTGAATTCTGGGACGAGAAGCCCGATAATGGACACCGTTTCCTTCTATCATGGATCGCTTGATAAGAGAACTGGGTCTACGGCAAAGGCATAGACTCTCCATGCTGATCAAAGGCAATGAATGACTCCACCAGAGAAGCCAAGGCTTTGGACCCAAGATGTGGATAATGGCAAAACGATTCGATGAAGCAGAACCTGCCTGTTCTGATGTTCCAGATGGATGGAATAAATGAAAAGCTGCATCATATCACGGAGGACCGGAAAATAGAACATTTTCATGGAAATTATAGAAAAACTGAAGGGCAGCAGAGGTGTTTACGATCCCCACATTGATGAAGAAGGGAGAGAGAATGAAGACATAAGATAGCAACTAAGAACTTGAGGATTTTCATGTTCATGGCATGTGGCCTCACCAATGTAGCTCGTGATCCATCCACAACCAACTCTAAAAGCATGTTTCTTGAAATTTATCCAACTCGAAGCAGGATAGCGGCTTTCGATTGGTGATTCGGAAACGTTGATAATAACCGAATGAAGTTAGGATAGGAACTGCATAGTTTTCGAGCAATCCCATAACATCGACACCATACAAGATATTCGCTTGACGTCCTCCGAACCTCAAGAAAAGACGTCACAACTTTCAAAACCTCGTCATCGACATGAAATATTGATGGCAAAGGAAATCATAATTTATTGTTGGACATTTGAGTACCGCTGTTTTTCAAACACGTAACCTCCCCGTGGAAGGGAGGCTTCGGTAATCATGTCCAATTTCGGCTGTATCATTATTGTCTCCACTTGACGCGTTCTGCCCTGTCCTCCGGGCTTATTAATCCTTCTTGGTTCCGATTACGAAGGTTTCGGACTTTAATTACATGAAAAATTAGTCAACGTTACGCAAAGGAAGGTCTTGCGGAGCCCACCTCGCCCTTCGGATGGGTAATTGGCGGGATGAAATCCAAAGAGATTATTTTTTTTCCTCGGTAATTTGTTTCGAGCACGCGTTTGTTTCCTCGCGTTCTGAAATTGATTGCTAGTTGAGGATGATTTGGCGGAAAATTGATTGATAAACAAGCAATTAATGTCAGGACCGTGAGGGACCAATGGGGATTTAGCTGTCACTAGGGGAGTCCAGGTGGTGGCAAGTGAGAGCTTTAAGCAAGGATAAGGATTACCAGAAATCGCATGCAAAGTTATGCGGAACGTATTCAAATTGCATCAAGTTAAACAATAAAGCTCATTAAAAAAAATTACCGGCATCAAGACAAAAGACTTCACTACAGAGGGAACGAAAGGTAACAAAACCATCGCAACACAGAAACGTTGCAATTTTTAAAAAGAAAAAACCCGCGTAAAACAGGACCATGGCAGCGATTTTTTTGAATTCCGTACAACTGCATTTACTTATGCTTATACACACGATAATTGTTAGCTAACATGTTTATAGGTGACATTTTTGCTATAAGAAGAATAAGTTTAGCCTGAAATAGATTTCACGATAAGTAGATAACAATTTTTGTAGTTTTACAGATTTTTTAAAACAAATTGCTTGCTTAAGGCCACGTTGATAAAATTGAAGTAAGATAGTGATTCTAAAAGAAAATACGATTTTTGGATGTTTGACGACTTTTTGATGAAAATTAAGCTATAGCTTCAAAATACTTTAAAATTCAAATTTCCCGACATTTTCTACATTCAAGTATTGAAAATCTTTTAAGGCGTTCAGTATTTTTTCCTCAATTTCAACACTTTTTCGTGTCATAAATTATGCAAATTACAAAAATCTGCTCCAAATGGAACAAAAATCACGAAAATTCTCCTAAAGGAGAGGGTAACAATTTTTTAGCCGTAACATTCCACTTTTAAATGAGTGGAATGTTATACGAACAAGTTCATCAATATAAAGCAAAACATTAGGAAATTTTTATAATGAATGTGTTTAAAATGTGCAAAATACAAAAATCTATGAAAAGAAGCCTAAAATCAGTTTCTATAACAGTAAAAATTGATTTTGGAATCAATGAAGAAGTTGATAAGTTTCATGCACAACAAGTTGCGGTTAAATCTGAAAAACAGGTGACATGAATGCAGTGAGTTACATTTCAAAAATTAGCTCACGGTCATGCTACACGTTGTGCCTGATATATTCGAATCAGAGCGGAGTATAAAATGACTGACAATTCAGCAAATTATTGTCATAACTAATAACTGAATTAGTTGGGTGAGTCGCGATTAGATCAGTTTATTCTTGGGGGTCTCACTCACCCAGGGGCCTATTAGGTCTAATCAAATCGATAGATAATCCTGGGGTGAAGGAAGTAGGCAAGTAAAAGTAAGAACTCCTGGTAGACAAAAGCGATGCCACGCTTTCGCTATTCCACACAAAAACTTCAGTCGGTTAGTTAAGAACAGACTAAGAGTTGGGTGGATTCCTTTTTTTCGTTGGAGAAAATCCCCCGGTTACGGTTTCCTGGAGTTTGATTATCCTGATGAACTATTTGCTCCTGATTCTTCCCCATGAAGAACAACAGGAATTATACTGTTGGCGGATCATTAACAGTTTGGGCGTAACGATAATCATGATTACGGCAACGATTATAAATTATTAACACCACCTCTGTACATTTCATAATTTATAATCATAAGCATTTGAGTTGAGATATCAACTACGATTATAATGAAAAGGCGCCATGATATGATCATCATTACAATCATAATTACGATATAAATTACAATGAGGTCGTAACAGTGTTTTCTTTCTATGATAAGGAGTACAATCGCAAATGTTTATAATTTTCAATAATGAACCTTGTAATCGACCAAAATCAACCCCAAAACAATTCTTTTTATGTTTCAAGATATGTAGGATCCGAATATCGAAAAAAGAATGCAAAGATTCGTCGTCCAAAGCTTTCCTACCTTTCCAAAGAGGAAAGTTGATGGAACTTGGGTCAAAAATCACATTTGGGGTCTAGTTGGGACTGAATCGTCGGTATCGATCGCAATCAATCCAGAAGGACGAAATAGAAGGGCTGAAATTTCAAATATATGAACATCGACATCTGAACACTATTGCTTTTATCTTCCTTGTTAGTAGAAGTGCCTTCAAAGAGTAGAATGAGCCCACCAGGAGCACTTTATGTTTACCCGTTCGTTCCATCAAAGTGATAAAATTCTTGACAGAAAATAACAGCAACACGATTGTGAACAGGCTTTCATAGTAAAAATCGCCTGGTACCATGTGAGGTTCGTATCAGCTCAGTGGAATTCTGTTTCAGGAGTTTCATTTGAAGTTTTCAAGTCTTATGTAATAAATCGGAAAAATGATGCGTAAGTTCTATTTTAAGTTGTATTTTCCCTCTTTACCTTTAAGAGCAAATACGGTATATTAAACGATTGTAGGTATTTTGGTAAAAGTTTTGGTTTCCTACAAAGGGATCAGAAAAGGTTGTTGTTCACTGGATTCTATTTGAGATAAAGTCATTCTAGATGCCAACCACTAGGTATCTGGCACTGATCAGCTGAAGAACCCTTGAAGCTAACTTCTTCCCCAATCCATGCAAAGTGCTGGAATATAAATGGGGCTGTTTTAATCTTATCTATAATACAATTACAATTCATCGAAGCGACGAGTTTAGGTAACATCCCAAACTAATATATACCTATATGTATATAACAGTGATTCGGGCAGGAGATTATCTAACATAGAGAAATTAAACCGTTGTATAGTACTTTGCAGCCTCTTAAACTAATCTTAGAGGACATTTTAGACAAATAAGGGTGAGTGTTTTCAAAGGAAAGGTCAAAATTTTTGTGCACGGTCTCTTGGATAATCAGCTTCAGGTGATAAGCAAATTTGAAGCACATTTAAATCACATCACAACCCGAAACATAATTTAACCCGTTGACGTCGGTTTGTTACTGCGCAGGCGAGGAAATCTCATCAGTTCCTTTGCCCTGTTAAGGTGCCGAATTCAAACGATGTTTACTTCAATTGGATTGTCCATCACAAACCTAATTATATATTTTCTAACAGATAATAAACTGTTGTGTAATAATTTGCAGCCTTTTAGATCCATCTTTGAAAAAAGTAGGTGAGCGTTTTCAGGTCAACATTTTTGTCCACGGGCTCTTGGATTATCCGCTAGAGGTAATGGGCTAACCCAATTGAAGCACATTTGAATCAATGATCATAACCCATAACATAATTCAACCCGTTGACGTCGGGTTATTGCGCAGGCGCGGAAACCTCATCAGTTCCTTTGCCCTGTTAAGGTGCCGACTTCAAACGAAGTTTAGTGAACGTCTACCGGAGCCTTATGAGCTTCTAAATAGGTCCCCATATGGGCGGAGGTTTGAAAGATAACGCGACGGAACTCCGCGTAAAAACCTCCTCAGGGCGGGAATGCCACCAGGGGTCGACCGTGTACACGATAGACCACCGCATAGTTTCAACAAAAAGGACGGTCCGAAGGCAAGAAGAAAAAAAAAAAAATTTCACTTTGCCTCGAAACCGTAGTAAACGCTTGAAAACGCTCCTAGTGGTAGTTGACTCGGGGTATAGAAGGATTTGCTCCCAACTCTCCAAGTTTTATTAGCCGAAGTTCCCCCCTTTTCTTGACTACTTAAGGCTGAAGATGAGGTCCTAGGGAACTGGAGAAGTCGCGAGTTTAATAGCTCGCGACGGCTTTTAGCGTCTCGCTCCTCGGGCTCCTTCTTTTCGCCGGGGGATTTCTGCCCGTTAAGAGAACGACGAAAATTTCGCGGCGGCTTCTAGAAACGGGCGCAGGGTTAAAGGTTACCAGTGGGTCGTGGAGAGAAATGACGTCACGGAGGGGAATTTTGAAATTGGATTCATACCGCGAAGGTTTCTTCAATTATACCGGGTGCACCGTGAGTGTAGAATAACTCGTGGCCAGGGAAGGCGCAAACAAAACAGGGATTGTTCGGCAAACCATTAAAAAAGGTTAATTATTTCTGTATAATAAAAACCCTCTTACGTGAATCACTGATCTATGTAACCCTTCAGGTGACATCAAAATACTTTTACACGATGCAACACACTGCAATAAACATGGAAAAGATGTAAATAAAAATCAAAGATAGAACAACTGAAAAAATAAAACACCTACATACGCTTCACTTGTCCACAAGAATACAGTGTAAGCCTTGAAAAACTGGATTTCAACCAACTCTTGAAAACAAATGTCCAATCTATATGGGCCCATTAAGGAATTACAGCCATACGGTGCGAGCCATCAAAAATTGAACCGCACCTTTTCTACAGTATTTTCACTCTGCTTGAAAGTGGTGGAACCTGTTTTTCATTTTTCGATGTTTTAGTGCCTCAAATCTTCGATTGAAACATGAGGTCACCTCTTGACCTCCCTTTTTATCATTTGAACGATTAACAGAAGTACAATCCAGTTCTTAGCGACTGTACCGACCCGACAGTCCCCCCCCTTCGCTCAACACTCCTTCAACTAACCTTAGGGTGGGCTCCTTCCGCCCTTTGTTATCCCGGCATCACCACTTTTCCGTCCGCCCGAGGGGGTCAGTAGTGTACCTGCCACCTTGGTAAGCACTAGCCTCTCTGGTGCTCTGGTTGAATCTACAGATTTTTCCAGGGAGTTGGTTAGGCTTAGTAAGTACAGCTTATGAACACAGAATGTGCTCACGTAAACCCTTGTCAGCCCCCCCCCCCCCCCCCCCCCCCCCGCAGCCGTAGCTTTCATCTCTGTTTACTAGCTCCCCTCCTCTGAGCTAGAATCCCATAATTGTAGGTTGCATAGGCAATATCAATAATTTTATTAATCATTTAATCATTTTTGCGAACAACAAAAATCTACGAATTCTTTGAGAAAAAAACGCTTTTCACCAATTACGAGTATCTTTAATATTTTTAAACTAACTTTAGAAACTACTTTAGTTCTTATTCGCAACTTCCAAACTAATTACTTTCAAGTCTTAACTTCAGTTCAACTAAATAATTATTGCTTTTCGAATAATCCCAACTCAGATCAGAGCCCTGATTATGTACATTTGTTGACATCTGAAGATGTAATTCGTTATTTATAATAATAGAGGTATAAACTAAGCTACAATCAACATGAATCATTGTAGCTGACAGACAGAGATACAGATAAAGGTTTCGCAAACCTTGGGGGTGGAATATACTGTTCTAATACGGCAGTATGGGTGGTATAAACAATGGTTTTCCAGAACACAAAAGATGTCTTAAGTTTTAAGTCTACTTAACAGGTGGTTTGAGGTCGTTTGCGGTTTTTGTTTTCATATTGTTAGTACTGTATTCCTGACTCGGGGGTTATTAGCAAGACGTTGGAGCTCATGTATCTTCATAAAATACCTGCCAACCCTTAATTTTCGTCCGCATAATCACGTAAAGACTTCGAGCGGGGAAAAATAAATTGGCTTTGAAAATTATGGAAGCCATCCTTTATATTAAAGATGGTTCAAGAGTAAAACGAAGTTTAAAAAGCTCCGTCGAGGAAAGAACGCCCGCGTTCTAATACGGGTCGGACGTTGGGAAGATGACATTTTGACGGATGTGGTCCGCGTTCGCAGCGCTCTACGTGCGGTTGCGTCGGAAACGGGAACTCCGAGAAAATGGCGGTTGTGTTTTTAAGGGCGGATGACAAATGGGAGGACATCACTCGTGGATCTCCCGAAAAATCGTCAAGACGAGGCGATAAGAAGACAAATAATTTCCGTCTTTTTTTCTCTTCACCTCCAGAAACCTGTCCCTCATTTGAGGGAAAATGAAGTCAAGGATCAGCCCTCGGGGAGGATTTCGTAAAAGCGTTTTCGACTCATTACGGAGTTTTTAATTTGGTTGAGGCCGTTGGTAGATTGATAGGTCTTCCACTGGATTTGGAACTTGAGTGGCGTTTGTGTTATGTCATCCCTCAATGGTTTTGGTACACATCATTTTCACATCATCTTTACTCTTGCACTGAATTGAATGAATAGAATATAGAATTTGCTAAGCCGATAGTTAGCCTGTATCCTTCCGGTGAACAGTCTAAGTAGATGCAAACGGGACACGGAAAAGTGGTGATTTGAGAAAATGTAGACCATGCCATATTTCACCCGGAGCAAGCAAAGCGGCCGGAGCGATTTGGCGCCTTCCCCCCCACCATAGGCCCGATATCTCTTGACTTATACCATCTTAATATACCAATGAACCAAAATAGAAATATAATTAATTTGATTTATCCACAATGTATAAACTCTGACTAAAAGAACTTGGTGAACTGTCAATTTTTTGCCTATTTGGCGCCCCTCTGACTTTGGCGCTCGGGGCTGACCCCTACCCCCCTAGTTACGTCCCTGGACCTGGAGAATGTGCAATCAGAACCGAGCAAAGAATACAACTTCAACACCTCGTCCGGGACATAAGCCTTTTAAGCATGACTGGTACAGATTTCTGGAACTTGGGCAGTTCTGCTGCAATGGGGCCTCTCCCCTACTAGGACATTGTCAGTTGGGGATCTGGTGTCTAGGAGGAAGAATCAAGGATCTACTGAATGAATAGAATATAGAATTTGCTAAGCCGATAGTTAGCCTGTATTCTTCCAGTGAACATTCCAAGTAGATGCAAACGAGACACGGAAAAGTGGTGATTTGATGAAATGGAGACCTGGAGAATGTTCAATCAGAACCGAGCAAAGAGTACAACTTCAACACTTCGTCCAGGACAAATGCCTCTTAGGCATGACTGGTACAGATATCTGGACCTTGGGCAGTTCTGCTGCAATGGGGCCTCTCCCCTCCTAGGACATTGTGAGTTGGGGATCTGGTGTCTAGGAGGATGAACATCGATGAGGATCGACATTCTCCCTCCAATCCGCGGAAAAGCATCATTCTACCAGATCATAACCTGCCTCGTTTGCATACATCCTACTGTGTTTACAAGGATTTCCTGCTTTTTAAGCATGTCGAATTGTATGGTTCTTAAGCATAGATCCCTTTCAAGGGGGGTTCAATGAAAAGGCATATGTCCTTCCAAGAGTGAGCACATCTTTCATACCTAAAAAGCAGATGTTCATTCAAGTAAAATCATTCTATCAGCGAATTTTCAAAGGAAGTACCTCCAAGCTGTTTGGAGGCCAAGCTATTTGTTGTTTAAAGCATTCTGCAATACTGTTTTTTTTTTTCAAACTACAGGTTTGGTTCATACTTGAAGGAAAGATAATTATGTTCTGTCGTTTTACGACTACTTTTGACTTCCTTTTTCTTTCTTTCGACTGTTACTGACAAAAGACTGATTTTGAAAAGAGTTTTTCTTCAATGTAAAGAAAGAAAAGAGTTTTAAATGTATACCATTTTTGACACATATTTTTTTTTTACTTTGACAATACATAATTTCGTATCAACCTCAGGCTCCTATTTTCTAACACCCTTTTTCAACGTCATCCTCCAATATTATCAGTCATTTTCTGAACTGGAAAATCACTTATCAAGGCTCTGCCAGGTGTTTTGGTGACGTTTTTGGTATGGGTTTTACATTTTGAATTCACATGGTTGAAAGTCATACAACCCTCTAAGAGTACGTAGCGATATCACGAGAGCAATGCCAAAAACGTCTTTTACCAAGTCCCTTGGAGTGTAGATTTAGTGTAGTGTTTAGATCCCAACCAACCGTAATTTCATTAATGTCCCGGCTGGAGTGTTAAACTCCTGTGGATTAAAGAACACCATGAGTGGAACGAAATCACGGATGCTGCAGCAAAATGGTCAATGAAAGTAGGAACCGACAGATATGTCTCACTTTCCCCGGTAACGGACGTATGTAAGATGTTTAAAGTAAAGGTGATTCGAAACTAGCAGAAAGTATATGATAACCATCCAACCGAGGCTAACTATAAACCAATGTTTCCAGCCATAAAGCGAGATCGAGGGTGTGAAAAAATACATCAAGTTCAATGTCAAACTCATTTTTTCATGAAGAATTATTTTTCGTCCTTTAACGTCGATTTTTATCGCGTAAAACTCCTTTTTTCTGGTCTCAAACGCAACTTTCTCCTCTAATCAACAGAGTAAAATCGAAATTGATTCTACTGTTCGAAAGTTGTGACTCTATGCAGTTTTTAGGCTTACCGTAAATAGTTCATTATCCCGAATTATTTGGACATTATGGGCTTTGAAAAGCGGAAAGTTTTCCAAAAGTTAATTAAGTTCCCTTTTAAAGTTGCTTTATTCCCTGTAAAATTTCTATTTGTACTACTAAGATAGGCAATTTTACGGTCTTTCCAACGGTTTCTTCAAATTTGAGATTATTTGGGAAATGAGGGAACTAAGTCCGTTTTAATGAAGTAAGGGCGATAACATGAAAACGTGTCAAAAGAATAAGTTGAAATAATTTCGATGGAATTTTGTTTTCAAGAGTTTCTTTTGAAATAGAATTTTTCTTAACATAATATAATATTATGTAACATATGTCAATGCCATATAGTTTCACTGTGTGACCCGAATGAAGATCCACATAGGAGTTTTGAGGACGGATTCGAGATGGATCAGCAGATTTGAAAATAAAACTCTGGGATCAGCATTCAAAAAGAATCCTTGGCACCAGCTGAATGTGAAAGACACGTTTGGTTTTTGAAACGGCCTATTGCATACTGCTATGCGCATAACTGAGCCTGCCACGATGGGTGCATTCCGTCAACAGCTGAAAATTACATTTTCGTTCTTACACTCCGCGGAAGAGCATTGCAGTGTGACCTACCTGAATAATCTTCCCATCGTACTCAAATGACTTTAACTGCCGAGATTTCAATCTTTTTACGGCACCCTGTAATTCGTTTTGTGTATTTTCTTCTCCCCAAGGATACCTGACAGTAAACAGCATTACGAGTTGCCACTTGCGTCTTTGAGATTGTTATGACTATTGCCCTATGGTTCTATGTGTAGGATCTGTACCATGATCATTCCCTCGGAATGTTCCTCGCCGTTTCTAAAGCAGATCGCGGTTCAACTCGAGGTGATACAATGGGCACCATTCAAGACAACGAAAATAGGTCGGAGCTCAGTTGTTGATGTGCGGAACAACTTGAGATGTTTACATTGTTTTGCTATGCAGGTCACTTATTGTTAGCTCTTCTTACGACTTGTAGTAGCTTTAAAGTTGTATGAGTTATTGCTTTCACAAGACCGAAGGTATGGATGGACACTTCGCATTCTTCCCAGGACGTTGGGAAAGGGGTTTTCTCCAAATTTTGTGATGGATTTCCACTTTTTCGAAATACTAAATCTGAGCGTAATATTTTTAGCTTCAGGGGTGTCCACTGAAAGTTGCAGGTTTATGGCCTGAGAACTTGAAAGAGGCAAGTAGTCCATTCCATCACTTCCTTGATGTATGTAAGCAGAGCCTATTCACAAACCACTACTGGCAGTTAGGACAGCCCCTTTCCTTCGCACTGCTCCACAGACCTAGAAACATTTTTCATTAAAATGACTATTTTTAAAGCACTTTTCAATCAACGGAAGAAACAAAGGTTAAGTTCTGAGAAGTAAATCATGCTTAACGCAATGAACGTTTGTCAATAAAATGAGATTGGCAAAATAATGAACAATCAGAAGGATAATTTCTGGAATCTAACCAATTTGGTCATCATTTCTAATAATAAATAAAACTTTGCAACAGAGTAAGAAAAATTGAATGCATTCCATAGATCTATAGGGTATGATGGATAATGACAGTTCTCCCTTTCAATACTCTGGGTGTTGCAGGCCTATCGACTCAGCCCTTGGAAGGGGCAACTAGTCCATGCGATTACCTATATTGCCTGATTGCGACCTGTATTGATTCCGCTACTCGTTCAACATTACAGCAAATTAGAGCCTGACTTCGATTCGTTGATTGGAATGTAGGCATGAAAACATTCATTCATTCATTGGAAGTCCTACCAAAACAGATCTATATAAATGTCACAACCAGGAACGTGTGCGTAAGAACTGACAGGCATTAAATGACGTAGCACGTTCATTCTTCCGTTTCAAAAGCAAAATAGAAAAAACGTGTGGACGATTCCCATGGCCAATCGAGATAACTGATTGCAGTAACGCTGACAAATTTACGAGCCAAATCAAAAGGACTCAATCGTTAGTCATCCCTGAATCCAAACTTCCAATAAGCTTTTGATAACATGTCTATTTGCTATTCACGAATCCTAGCGATCATTTTAATAAATCCATCGCTGAGACGTCAGCAGTCAGTACTTTCACGATTGTCACAACTCACTTACAAGGAGCTGCTATTAACGTTCCCCGGTGATTCGTTACCTTTCATTTGTGCTGTAAATTGTAGGCTTTACGACATTTGGAGCGAGTCCATCTAGTTATTCAACGACGAGATCCGTCAACGATATTCTACGTTTTATTTTACTTCATACCCGTGTTTTCCGATGACAGTTTTATGAAGTAGCATCGTAGAAGAGAACGCGCAGGTTGATGATGACGTGACCGCTAAACTCGATTCCTCACCTGCTCCAAGGAATACATGATCAGATGCATAAAAGTAGTGGACGCACGTAAATCGAAAATATTGGAAATAGTAGACATACACCACAACTTACCGGGCGTTCATAAAATTATTTCTAACACAATTCGTAGTAGGTGTACAATTCTAACAAATTTGTCGGCCTATGTGTAATAAATTTTATGTAGATACCTGTGGATCAAGTGCTTCATTCCCCCTTTTGAAATCTAGTTTTTCATAACATATGTTTTACATCTGCGGAAAAGTGTAGCATAGGTAGGTCTTTTACAATTCGACGGTTTCAACGTCCGAATCGACGTATAGCATGTTGCTCCTTGTGGGTATTTACGAGATATCGGCTACGTCCCTTACCAAGGAACTAGTAAAGTTTTAATACTTAGGGAGTTACATTGATTAAGTCATTCTGTCATCTTTGACAGGTATATCTAGAAGTCAATAACAAAATTTGGAATCCACACTGATCAGGTAGACGACCCTTGTGGCATCACGTTTTCTAATCGATCATACGGAGCTTTTTCTGGAGGCATCTAAGAAACAATTACAAGTTATGAAATCTCCTAATGTAGATAACGTACAATAGAAAACGTCTAATGAATAGATCAGTAATTTATATAGCAGGGAATACATAAATTGTGACCTTAGTGCAATAATTTGTAGAAATTTTTGGATTCTAAGCATTTTGAAACGGAACCAAGAAATTTTTTGGGATGGAGGTTCAAACATTGCTTTTTCCTTGCCGACTACAAAGATTCATTATTGACGATGGTAAATCATACTAAAACTTTCCTGACAGCATCGAACTAGGTACCCATATCGTAGTATTGGAAGTAAATCGATACTTATTAGATTATGTAATAATCTTCGACGTAATGTCATTTTCTCCATAAGCAACCGATTTCATGGGGGGAAGAAAGTTAGCGTTGATTGAAGAAGCATTCCCATCACTCGGAGCAGTGAATATGAGGGACAGCACCGGATTACCATACGAGATTTCACCGAAGGAACGAGTTTTGGGCGAAGCACGATCAGTTCCACCGCTTTGATAGTTCATTTTTTTTCTTTTAAATTTTATCACCGCTCGTGATTTATCTGTCAGCGGCAATAAAAGTCCGCTCCGAGGAAAAGTTCCGCGGAGAGCCACTCGCGATTCCGAACATGGAAAATAAGTTGGGATCGGCCGATTACCATTTTCGAATCGTCCCTGCGATAGAATCGGGTATCAATCATCCGAAGTCACAGCCAACAAGGGATCGGACCTGTCCTCAGCTCGTCGATCAATATCATAATTCACAGCCTCGATCAAATGTAATTTCTGCAGCCAGGAAATTCGATTCCAAGTTCAGCATAAACTCTGAATGAATTGGAATTCTGTTTTGTGTAACTATGACAGCATTTTCAACAATAACGTCATCTACTCCTTGCATTGTTCAACCAAAGACAACGTATTTCTGTTAAAAGTAGGTCATGTACATACAGGCAGAAGGTCGGCCATGCATGTACATGTGGGTCAGAAACAAAATAACAAGTCAACATACCCCCTTCCATAAACCCAAAGATATAACTTCAGCAGATGCTGGTTGAGGTAATTGATGAACCGCTAAACAACGGTCGACCATCATGTGCCAATCCGCCCAGGCCAACTGAAGTTCATAGAGAAAATATAATGAATGGCGATCCAGTAACCTGATAGTTGATTCGAGGAGGTTTCATCTACATTGATCTACTATATTTCAAAATGGTTAAGCGGAAAATAGTCTATGCCCGCTGCCACTCTTGAATGACTTACTAGTAGTTTTTACTTTTTTCTTGGAGGTTGGTGAAAATCTATCCTGGCATACCGACTAATAAACACCGTTCCTTTCTTCTTTTAGGACTGTCCCGGGACTGCTTTTTGGCATTACTTCGGGACAGTCCCCCTTTTACCTTAGTGAGGGTTCCTCCCTGGTCTTCACTACTTCTACCCTGGCTCATTCCCAGCTTCTGTTCACGTCGTTCTCTTTGAGCACCAGGTTAAAGTGTTCCATCATAATGTGATTTTGCTTTTTGCCAGGTTATTTTCCAGTCCTTCTAAGCGTGAAAGCAGTGTCTTATTGCTGGAACAATGCTTTTCCATAAAATCCATAATTTTAATCAGAATTTCATCTAAATTTGGATCTTTTTCCGCCACATTTTAGTAGTAGTTTTTGCTATGGCAGTAACACGTGGGTCAATATATAGCTCAGCTGGTCAGTTATTTTCAGGCTTGCAGACCATCCTATTTCAGTGGAATTGGTTCATCTTCAGGACCGATTATTGTCAGTGGGAGGGTTGGCAGTTGCTAAACATTTGAATGTATTACATGGGGTGAATTTTGAAAATTTGATTCTTTTTCACGTTGTGATCAAATATCCTATTTGGCAAAATGGTTTATATCTCTAAGGGCAAGGGACTATAAACTGCAATTTCAAATTCGCTTGCCTCTAATAAGGTAAATTGAATGAAAATGTTTAATTTTGATTACTCTGTGCCTTTTGTTATGCCAACTGAGGGAGCCAGATTCGTGGAATTCTTGATCAGCCTACTATTCCCTGTAACTTTTGAGAATGGAACTTTTGTCTCTTTTGAGGTAACCAAGTCGGCCTCGCCTACTAGTAAGTTAACCGCAAACATCACAGAAGACAAAATACATCATATTATAACATAAGTTATTAAAAACCTGATTTATAAACGAAACCTTGACATAATATCAGCTGATTCGATCGTCATAGTTTACTAGATGATTTTCACTATGCTCATACACATTCATGTTGACGTTCTTCCTTCAAAGTTTCTACCTATAGGGAGACCAAACGGTCCGAGTGGCTGATTCGGTTCATTGAATTGATGTATACATCAACAATTAACACAAAAACATTTTGTGTTATTTAAATAGTTGTCCATGTCCTGATTTTTTAATATTTCAGCAATGATTTCATTTCTTCACATTGAGGTTGGTCGAATGTGATGCTGATGGTTTCTTCCCACCGTTGATCATTATGTGATTGTTCAACCACGTATCATTGGGTCGAGGACTTCGAACTAAACAAGTATAGCGGTTGGAAGTATGTTTTTTTTAATTCAGTTTTTGGATTGTACGCATCTTGAAACGTAAAACAACAAATTTTGGGAGGGGCAAACAATATTATTTTCGGGGTTCTTAAAAAGCTTCAACAAGGAAAATAATAAACCAATACCTCTAGACGATAGGCGAACCGCAAAAAATCGATAAACACACGTTTCCTTATTAATAATTTTAGTTTCTGATTCAATTTGGTTAATGATAGCGTACTCGTAACTTGACGCGCAAACTACCACACTTTGTTTAAATATTTACGGATACTGCCCTAGTAGTTTTAGATCTGTGATGGAATTTTCTCGATGTCAGAATCGATGGGTTTACCTAGCCTACCCTCGTGCTACACCATACTGACGACAAATTATCTACAAACATACATACATACAAATTACCGAAAAACCTGATCATACTTCGTACGAGAAATCATGAATTAGAACCAAGGAGAAGACGTTTCCATTTCAAATTCAACGTAACTCGGTCTAACCACGTAATGTTGCAAGAATCGGGAAGCTAAGTTATGATTTACGAGTTACCAGTAGTTTAAAACGAATGAATACTAAATGCATCAAGTTTATAACAGTCATTATACCACCAAGCGGAGAAACATTAAAATCCTGCTTGGAAGAAAATCCGCGGATCAGAGGTTAGTCTTTTGCATCAAACGTTAATGAAATGGCTTTACTCAGTCTCCCAATTAGTTCACAATCAAGTAGATAGGTACTAATTATTGTTGTTGATGAATAGAGAGTAAGTCCGTATGGAGATATGTTGACCTCTTCAATTAAACTGAACAAAATTGTAGAAATCTTCATACCGGTACCTGACCTTGTTTACAGAAATGAGATCAATAAGTAAGCACCGCTTTCAGGATTCTCAAGTTTGAAGGCGAATAGTTGTTGCCATGATTCCAAAATCGAGCGCCAGCCCCAGCGTACCCGCGGCACGAGTATAGTAAAAATGGATTGAAATGGCTAAATGTTGGCAGCTTAATCAACTGAGAGATGGATGGTTGGAATTTTCCAAAAATGTAAGCTACAAATCATTGATTCAAGATTCAAAGAGACTGAATTTGGTTTTGCTTGGGACGTTTGAACGTGGTAGCCACAGCTCTCTGATAGAATGACGTCGGTGGATCTGATTTTACGGTTTACATTTATTCGCATTATCCGTTGCATACCAAGTATATTGCACCATTTTGGAAAGTTCTTACCGAAGTTTTTCAGGTGAAAACATGTTTTATAAAATGAGAAGAAACGTCCGGTAATTACAAGCATTCTGCTGGTTAGAGATAGGTTAGAGATCTGAAGTGGGGTGTTCTTGCTCATAAGCAATCTTGAAGAGATGAATCGGTATCTATTGTAACCGTAGAGATCCAAGCATCCCAGAAGCCTTTGCGCTAAGTGGGCACTTATCCAAATAAATCGCCCGAGGGTTTAAAATAGGCAATAAAGAAAATCATGGCCATTACCGGCTGGTGATTGAGATAAGGGAATCCCAAGAGATGCTGCGGTAGCAGGTACCGTTCCTGCTCCCAACTGACTCAGCTGGATCGTAAAACGGGGTCCCTAATGGTCGGACGGGGGGGTCGAGGGGCGGTCTCCGAAGTCCAAAACGAGGAGACGAACAGCCAGCGATTATGGGCCTTTTTCCGAGGAAGGATTCGGAGTTGGGGGTCGTTAGTCGTTAGAAAGGTGCCCTTTTCCTCCTGGACAGGGGCAGGAGGGTCCAAGTGGTAGATGGGTGCCGAGATTAAAGTCTTCAGAAGGAGGACGGAGCCGGGAGGGGGAGAGTTTCTTCGAGGGGAAATTTGACAATCCTGAGATGGGAGGATTCCACGAAAAAAGGACCTAGGCGAGAGAGCTTTAAGTGGGAGAAAAAATCGCATCGCGACACTTGAGCCAGCTCTATCTTGTTAACGGACTTGGCGGAGATGATTTGCTTAACGATCGTGCTCGGGGAAAACTACGAGTTACTAACAAGGTGCAGTCGTGGTTACTTATGGGAGCCCTCAGGAAGAAACTTGACTACTAATTAGAAGAAACCCAACTTATAGCTTCCAACGAGAACTTATAAAATGATGATAATATTGGAATTAACAGGGTTGTCTAATTGAATGATTGAGAATCAAATTTAAGATAACAGCACTAGCTGCTCATAACTGTGAAACCACACCATCATGCCTGAATATTACTTCAAGTGATAGCTGGAACAGTTGACGCTAATGTCACCTAATGAGCACTGATAAGGACCAATGGGCTTTAGAGAACATGAAATCTTGAGAATATTCCAATAAAAATTGTACAATTACTCCTTTGGATTTGAGAAAGTTTGACAAAGTCGGATGTAAATACAAAGAGAGGAAACCTATATTCATCTGATAATGGGTTTTGCATGATGCGGACCAAAATCAGGCCCATGATCCCGAACATGGCCCCACCATGGGAACATGGTCTCATGGGCCCGCTCCATCGAACTAGGATTAGTAGGAACTGCAGTATCGTAACTTTGTTATGCGTGACATTTAAAATGATTTCACTGGAATGTAGTAGATAGTTAGCACACAATTGCATATGGTGTCAGTTTCATTGAATGTATTGATAAGAACCGTTGCCATTAACAAATTACCACAATATTACACTGGTAATATTATTTAACTTTCACGAAGTCATTATTTTGGATTTTTCGAAAAAGTACGAACAAGAAGTTGGAGTGAAAAAACTAAACAAAATCGTGCACTTGGTTGAACTTCTGAGCCGATCCAAGAGGTTATCATAGATTGACAGTTTTACAAAGAGAATCACACAGAAAGAAATAATCCATGTCATTGATGCGTGGGACTCGTTAAAATGCTTCTGGGTTTAGAAACGGAAACCTTCAACTTCCGTATCAAACGGCCAGGGCACCAAACTTCAAGCATAGTGACACATGAGGCTGCTTGTAGAGATGCTCCTTGGTTTAGATTATTCAATAGCCGATCGCTGCAGCCGCACATTTCAAGGGAACCATACAGGGTTGGATTCATGGCAGCAGCCGTGGATGCATTCAGGTGGAGGCAGTCAGAAGAACGTGGATTGAGGATAAGTGGGTAGGTGCTTACAGTAAAGAATCCCTATTTACCGGCAGATCCACCCACCCATTTGGATACGAAGATGAATATTGACATTCAGGGGACTCTCCTCGCCCCTTATGATGGGACCTATCAAAGAACGAATAGACCTCGCCGAACTTGATCTCTCTCTATAGCAGGGGGCTCTCACGATGGCGTGGTTGACTCTTTCGGTTTACGTATAGTGCAGCATCTTAGGAACAGATAAGATAAGTTTGGAGACTATAGTTATTGAACGCCAGTAGCTATTGGATGGCACGGATTTTGTATTACGCTTGGGCAAAGATGACGAAATAGGAGCAGAATTTAATTGTGGTGAACAGTAATCGAATAGACTGCTTATCAAACAATATCGACTTAGTACATGAACACTGTATGGCTGAAACCACTCGGCACAACCAGCCTGTCTCGAAATTATAAGTATTCGTACTCCTGCCAGTGGTACTTGTATGTCACTATTCCGGTTTTTGTAACTTGACTGTTTTAATCATTCTCCAATATGCATGTCTTCTTCTTCTTCTTAAAAGGCCCATCTCAGCTCCATTATATTTCTGGAACAGTCCACTGTTTGGAAATCGGTAAACATCATCAAACGCATTCGAGCGGCATTAGATCCCGCGGACTCCACTCCGCCCAACAGGTGGGTAACCCAAGGGCGACGCTATTAATCATACGGAGCGAGTCAATCTACACCAAAGACAGGCGGGATCGGCTCGGAATAATTGAAGTCAAAGCTACCGGAATCATAATTAAAAATCAGTTCTAGGGCCTTAAAGTGAAAAGTAGGCTACGGGCAAACCAACTCAAGGTTGGGCATTTGACATCACGAGTGACATTTCACCCTTCAGAATATGGTTTGTCCTTGTCAAGTTAAAAAGCGCCGTCCCCGTTTTACCATTATTTACTGTTTATGTCGACTTGAAGGTTCAGTATGAAGTAGAATAAGCGCGTTAATCACTTTTGTCTATTATGTTATGATACCTTCAATTAATCGTGGCAATCAACACAAGCAGGGTCACAAGTTCACGAAAGCTAGCAATGAAACGACATTAATATGACTTTACATTGTAAAGAAAGGGGTGGTTTTGATTAAATGACAGTAACAATATAATATTTATATTTATATCTATATATGTCAGTTTGGGTGCTTCTACATTTCAAAAACTTCTGCACCGATTTACATGCGGGTGGGCGCAAATTAACTAACAAGTTCAAGGGATAGTTTCAATTTACAGACTTCGTTTCAATCTTGGACCTTCGCAATGACGTCCCCTCGGTAAAGAACTATGTAAGTAATGATGGAAAAATACTCATATAGTCTTAGTGGTAAAACGTCCAAACCATGTCAACATATTTAATAAATTAATATGGATACTCTTCGGGACACGAAGGGATGATTGAATTGATGTGCTGTTTCCTCATAAGGTGAGTAAACTAAACCTTACCTAGGGGTTTTCGGGGGAATTCTTTTAAAATCGACAAATAGGTGTTCAATATAAACTTTCATTAGCAATAATAATGTTGGAGACACTCCAACTCTGTTCTCTTTCCAAGGTATTTATAACTCGTTGATGAATTGAAAAAGTAATCCTATTGGAGATAAAATAGAAAAAGGGAAAAGGTAAACGAGGTAAAATGCTATAAAGCGCTAGTGCAATTTCTACGAAACTAAGATTACGCAATGGAGGCCCGAACTAAGAAGTTCCACCACTAAGAGGGGTAAGGGAGCAGTGCCCTAATTAAAATGGAAAATTTAATACGAATTTCTTTAAATGCCACTCCAAGACAGGTATTGAAGGACAGATTATCTGAATATGTCAGCTTATGACCAATAATTATTTGATACGCTCACAATACGAATACCTTACCTTATTACAGGCCAAGACATGTAGAAGGGAGAGGAAACCCCGGTGGGTATTTAAAAACTTGACGTTTTTCCGAACGGTTCGAGTAACAGTTCCTATGACAATCCCATGAATTGGTCCGAAACTGTTCAGGTTGTAACTTTGTACGAACACCAAGTGAATTAGGTTAAACCTATTGTACTACACCAGTGTACTATCCCAACTGGACAGGACATTTAGTTTCCAAGAAGGAGGGTTTTTCAATATTGTAAATTTAGCGGTCAAGAGTAGTAAACGAGTACATACCAAAAATCCTGGAAACGATGTTCATGTACTTGTTTTTAGAGAGAGAGAAGTATAAATTAGTGGGTATTTTTGGACTTATATTGCCTATATCGGCAAAGCCAGAATAGTTATTCTCTCTCAAACATACAGACAGAAATTTTGAAAGAACGTGAGCCATTGTTGAATGACCACCAGTTAAGAAAAGAGATTCGTAGGAACAGGGCGTTGGCACCACGGAGGACGCCTGTAGATATACCCCACCCCGCCTAACTCCGAGGCACTTTTCCTACACCTCACTCTATGCCGAGACATGACGTTGACGTAACATAATTTGTTTGCATTTAGCTTGAACATTACGTTCAGCAGGCACCGACTCAAAGACGGATTGCGGTTTTTTATAGCGGTCGCAGATATTAGAATTTCTAAACTGGAATTCTGTTTCATATCCAAGTACGTATTTGCGTGTCCAATTTTTAACGTAATTCTTTATTTCATTATCATCCCTAGCTGATAAATATTATAATCAGACCGAGATCAAAACTTCCGAGAAACACCTTAAAAGTGTGATTACAGTTAAACACGAAAGTAATTTAATATCATCATAAACGACAACATAAGTTCATTCTATTTGAGGAAACGAGATGGATTGTAGCATTCAAGTCTGACTCAATGGTGCAACTAGCCAATCATTAGTTACAGTTTAAAAATAAATAAAAAAACAGTAAAATTCAAATGAATCAATTGCTACTTCTTCATATTCCTTATGTTTTCTCGAATGTACAAGAAGAAATTCAAATCAACGTTATTCACATTTACCCTTCACAAGATGGACGACAATCCAGTCACTCCTTGCTCGTGGTTGGTCTCTTTTCCTCTGACAATGGAGACGTAATTTAACGCAATCCACGAGCAAAATCCAACAACACCACCATTCAAGAAGTATATTGCACTTTATTATCAATTTTCACAAGCATTATTGCCAGGTAAATGCAGCTGCCAGTCAAGCGGTGGAAAAGTGCATAAAAAGAAGACTAAATGAAACCAGAAACATAAATGGCCGAGATGAAAGTTTGATGAAGCGACGGAGAACAATGTCGGAGTCCGTTTCGCAGTACCAACTTTTCCAGATGGTCTGAAGTGCGAGGCTTTTGTGATTCGCTGACCCGGTTCCCTGCGACCGACCTTTCACACCAACCAGTTTCTTCTTGGGTTGAAGCATTTTACTCCTCTAGTGGCCCATATAAGATGGCACTAGGCGTAATGGTATGAAACGAGGATGAAGGAGAGCGTTTTATGGAGGGTCATCAATGTAAGGTAGCTACAGGTCGGCTACCGCAACGGTGTTGACTTCTATACAGACTTCTCAGGGTAATAGACAAAAAAATATCTAGGGTTTATGGAGTATTTCAGTACTAAAACTGAGACAAGTTAGGTTAAAGCTTAGTCCCTCCCCAGAATTCTTTTGCATCGTACTGTAGGTGAGTCGGGATTAAATCTTTGCAGCGCCCGGGCAAAACTCAGATACGGTTTATTATTTTCTGCATCTTTCGTGAATTGCTTGAATCTTATCCAAAAACCGGCCCTTTAGCGACTCTTTTCGAGAATTATGTAGGTGGATTCCCTAAAAATGGTCAACTAAGTGCCGATTTAATTTCTAACTAATGTCCACAGCTCACTCCAAAATGAAATTCCAATGACCCATCACATCTTCCAGTCTCGAAGTGTCCACGGTTGTATCCCCTCACTAAATAGTGGCCGAATCGACCAGTTTTTTCTAAAAATGCCAGGGAGCGTGCATTTCTCCGACCTAATCCTTGTCTGCGGATATATGCTGGAATTTTAGTCGAGTGAATCATTTCAACAAGCTTATATTCTACATCTTTCAAGATCAATCATGACGATCTAATGATCTATACATACCACCAGCAAGGAGAAGATATATGCCACATATCACTTGGAAGCCTCTAACTTCATGCCTCTAACTTAAGAATAAATTTATTTTGTGAAGTCAGATTGGGTAAAGATTAAGGAATGGAGGAAATAAAAATCACGTTTATTTTTTGTTTATTTGTATCACTAACTGAATTCACTTTGTCTCATGTCATTACTGACCTTCATGACACATGGATCGCATCAGACCTCCCTGAAGAGGTCTCCATTGGAGTAAACTCGCAACAGTGGACAGATAAATGGAGGATAAGGATGAACAAAACGAAGTCAGTTCACGTCGACTTCTCTGATGCAAGATCTACTATATTCCAGTTCATCTAAAAGGCTAAACATTGACACATGCCAGTGAGGCTAAATATCTGGGAATCACAATTGATGCGAAACTGAGATGGAAGGCTCATGTCAAAAAGAAAAAGGCAGAGCGGGTCGACATTCCAAAATGTCAATCCAGAACAAGCTAACTATGTACAATCAAGTCCTTAAGCCTGTTTGGACTTATGGAGAGCAGTTGTGGGGCTGCTCTGCTCAAATACAGCGGTTCCAAAATAATGTACTGAGGTGCTGTGTAAATGCACATCGATACACCAGAAATGTTCGGCTACACAAAGAGCTTCAAGTAACGAACATAAATGAAGTCATCAGGATGCAAGCCATAGCCCACCACAAGCGGTTACAAGGACACGTCAATGAAGAGGCAGTCCAGTCGCTCAACGTTGACGACCTACTCAGACGTCTCAAGAGGATTAAACCCCATGATCTGTGGAAGTGAGTGTAGCCATAGTGAAATCAGTAGAGTGAAACATCATTGATACTTACGTGCGTCAAATGGCACCACTACAATAAAAATAATAGAGACTTAGTTAAGTACCTAATTAGTCTGTCTGTAATTTAATCAATACTAGTATGAAATGTATATTGCTTGTAAGTATGTTGCTTATACTTGGCGCAATAAATAATTATTGAGAAAAAAAATGTTTTTTTGTTTAAAACTTTGAAAACAGGTATACCTAAGTATCTAGCAGATTGGTTTATTTTTATAGTTGGTGTACATTCCTTAAATACTCGAGCAGTAATCAATCAACTGAGATTCTGCTACATGGGACCACGAAGTATGAGCCTTCCTCCTTTGAACAAGCGATAAAGATTTATAATGAAAATCCTCTGATGTTTGACCTACAAAAATCTGTGGATACGTTTGGAAAAGAATGCAAAGAAAATTAGTTTCTTTGTATGCTGATTAATGATAAGGTGATCATTTTCCAATAGTTAGTTACATTTTCTAGAAACTCTTTAAATTTTAATTTTTGTAAAGTCTACCACACTCAATGTTAATTTTTATGTAAAGTCTGATTTAAGTTACGAATGATATGTATATTTATTTTTTTCTGTCAAAAAGGCAGGGAGGGAGTTAAGGCCCTATTTCTGTACAGATTTAAAGTAAAGCGTCATTCATTCATTAATTCTCCTAACCCTCCCTCCTAGAACATGTACTCTACTAAACAAATAGTTTGAAACAAAATAGGATGAATAGATTGTGAGAAAACGAAGACAGAAGACATTCACGAGAGCCCATGCACACAGGCTTCTATTGATTAGAGATCATAATGAATCATCATATCATATAATAACCTCCAAGATTCCTGATTGTTGAATCAAAATCAAACCGTGGATGTAATTATAATCTAGAATTCGACAACAGACATGGGACCGTAATTGATTAGCAAGTTCTGAAACAAAACAGAGAAGCGGGAATTTTGATTTGGAAGAACCAAAACTGTCCTGATTTTAGTAGTGACGGAGCAAAATCAATTGTGAGTAGCCGAGTTGAGATCCTGTTCCAGCGAATTCACTTCGTAAATCGAATCTTCTTCGGACAAAAATTTTTTGACTGTGGGAAAAAGAAAGTGCTATAAAACGATTTGTGAATTGCATGATTAGCTCAGAGTTGGAAGGAGCCGACCTAAATATTTTTCTTTTCCTTATTAGCCTTCATCAAATCGCAGTCCTCGCCAGTTGAGGGGTCACTCGTCAGTTGAACTTTTCACGACCGGGCCTGAGATCGCCGTAGGCGTAAGGGAAAACGCGGTTAGCGACGTTTTTATAGCGAAGGCAATTTCTTAGGACAGGACAGCGTAAAAGCAGTTTCTCACTGGCCATCTGGTGAAGAATGCAAGGGAAGAGTCAGATAGAGAGTAGGTACGGCTTGCTTGAACTGTTCGTCTGGAATCTTGGAGTTGGGCAAATGATCAATGATTACATGATTGCCGTTGTTGATTTGTTGGACTGATCCCGATTATACCTCATATTTCATGGACTCAAACTTACAAATTTTCATCATTGTTTGCAACTGCACTTGAAAACAGGTTATCTTAAACCATAATTTCTACCGTAGAGAACGAGGCGTATGAAAACCGCTTCAAATGATTACACAAAGGTTTATTATTCTGTGCAGTGAAAAGTGAACCGCAGATGTCAAACGAGATTATGCGAACATCAGCAGTAAATGGATGATAGTTTACCTAAATTTCAACTCACAAGTTACATTCTTTCAATATCCCCGCGCTAATTGAGCTGCCGCCAGCCACTCGTCTTCGCAATGTTCTCTCGTTAAAGGAAACCCTTCCGATTCTATCAAATGAGGAGAGGACGAATGATCCTTCAGCAACCCAAATGGTCTCAGACAATGCACGGAACTAATTTCTATCCGAATAAAGAATAAATAACATCTTAAGTGTTTTAAATTCCGATTTTCAAGATTTCAGCCCTTTAATACAAGCGGTCAAGAACCACCACGGTCAAATCCCGAGTGAGTTTAGAGCCAAATATCATGAATTATTTCAAAACATTCCTAGAAATTTCAAACAATTCCACTATTTTGAAAAATTTCGTTGATCCTGTAGTTTCGGAAAAAAGCTTCGGACAGGAAAAGGCTTCGGCTTTTGAAAAGAAAAATCATAGTACCTTTTCAAATCGTGATTTAGAACTAAAGAAATTAAAAATGACAGTTAGTGCAAATCTTTCTTTTACAATTTGGAGCGTTATATCTGTTTATTCTTGTCAGAAACGTTTCGTGAAGTCTAACTATGTATAACTATAGCATAAATTGAATGGTGGTGGCACCACACATCTCTTGTTGTTCGTTACTTTTAGCTCTGTATCTGTCGTTAAACTTTTCACTCCTCCCTGTCCATGTACTCAAGTTGGTCATATTGCTTAGTTGTTCGATCTCAACTACGTTAATTAGTTAAACAATTTTGTTTTGTTATAAAAATCAAAAAGGGGAGAGAGGAACTGCAGCATAATTTAAATTATTGAATGAGTGTCTAATCTTTTTTTTCTCATTTAGCACAGAGTTAGAGTACCCAATGTAATAATTAGGGATGAATTTTTACCGCCGAATAGGTGCATTACTGAAACTTAATTTCAGGTCACGAGCCCGGGGGTTAAGTAATATGAACATTCAGTGTAGTGGAGTTGTGTGATGATGAAAAAGCGCTGTATCACAATGGTTTACTATTTCTGTATTAGAATCACTCATCTAAGTAAATCAATGCTTTATGTACATTAAGGGTGGTCAGCCCCTTATCTGAGGGGGGGGGGGCACACTGAACTGGGATTTTGGGTCGTTTGAAATAATAGAAGCTCCCTTGCTTAATATTAACTTGGTATTAATACAGAAATAATAAATATACATAGACATAGCGGTAGAACTCATAATTCTCAATTTTCTACCATGGTAGTTCGTAGACGCTTTTCTATTTTTTTAGGGGGCCTGGAATTTTGCCCTTGGGTCCGTATTATTTCTCCACGGCCCTGGGGGTAGTCTCCGGTATTCCAATGCATTGTAATTGTATTCTAGGTGCTACAAAAGAAGTCCCCATTTATTATAGCTACAATAGTTCAGCACAGTAGATGTATAGGGGATTATCTGAGAGTCATGCAAAAAACTCAGTGTCTACTAGACCCGAACACAATTTTCGACGTATGTTTCGTTAGGTTTCGACCATTGGTTTTGAAAAAACTCTGGATGGCAGTCGGCGAACGGACGGATTTTTATGAAATTCGAATTGTGAATTCTACACATCTTGAAACGTAAAACCACATTTTGGGGGTTTAACTTTTTTTTTCTGTTGGTCGACCACAAAGGTTCATTATTGAAAAATGAAATCCAAAATTACGCCGACATACCTCCTAATCACTGGAGATGTGATAAATGCAGGTGGAAATGATCCAATGAGGGTGTCACACGATTTGCACCGATTCCTGAAGCATAATGAAAGGAAAGTCAGCTTTTCCCGATAGTTTGAAAACCTCGTGTTTGAGGGTACGGGTCATGACGCGACCTTCCTGAACAACGAGGGCGATCCAGAATTACGAGTAAATAAGCCCAGCTCCCACTTGTAACTGACCGAAGGACTAAGGACTCTGAAAAATGAAGGAAAATAAAGTGGAAAAAACAACGTGAAGCATAACGAGGTGGTTTCTCGGGACGCGTTTTCACATCAATTTGTTCGAGTTTATTTTACGGCGGGCGAGAAGAAGACGTTTCTCGAGGCTGCGCCTCCAGGAACGACCGGGAATCAATCAGCTACCGAACGAGGGTTCGGGGGATAAGACATCATCAGGGACGGAGGAAGGAAGTTGATGGATGGGGCCCTCGGGGGGCTGACCGAAATAAAAGGGCAACACCTACAGCCGCTGCAAGGTCGCTCGTATGTCAGTAAAGAAGTATCGAGTCGTCCGCGGTTGACTGGGAAACGGTGGAAGTCACATTTGTTACAAGGACTCGAGGATCCTTCATACGCAGTTGCTAATAATGATGCAACCAATTAAATTCAATTAGTAAATTTTCATTAAATAATAATAAACCAAAAAAATGAAGCTTTTGTTATAACTCCAAAAATCGCATTGTACGTCTTTTGAGTAGATGTTATCAACTAAAAAACGGCAGAAGTGACGATTGTTACAAGGACTCGCAAATAAAAATTCAATTAACGAACTTTCATGAAAGAATACTCGAATAACATAATTAAGCTTTTGCAATAACTTCAAAAATCGAATAGTAGGTACGTCCTTCGAGTATATGTCATCAACTCAAAAACAGCAAAAGTCACAGTTGTTAAGAGGACTGGCGGATCCCTCATGCGCAATTGCTACTAATGATACAACCAATTAAATTAAATTAATACATTTCCACTAAACAATTATACAGGATGGTCCTTAATGAACGTACCACTCTTTCAATTTCGTTGGTTGTGGAGAAATCAAAAAACTTGTCGAAGAAACCTCCCCTCATTTTTTCGTAAACAATTCAAAAATTGCAGTTTGGAGCGTCGCGCATGCGCGCAAATGCCCGAAACGAGCACTAACTTTCTTAATTTAAATGGAAACCCGAATTTTTTATTTCAGATTCGGATTCTACTCAAGATTTCATGAAAATTTGACCCCTCAACCAATTTTTTTTATTGCGCGTAACGCGAGCACGCAAAGTTGCGCTACCTAAAAATTGTCAAATAGTGGGTGATGATGAACTCTAAAGTGTAGCACATGAATTTTCATTGTTTTCTAACGTTGATTCACGAGATGCTATCTGTTTTTTTATTTGACTCAATTTTCGCGGAATGATGACCAAAATTTGTTTATTTTGCGTAGGTTTTTATATTTTAGGGCCTGTTTTCAGATTGTTACGGTAATTAATTTTCGAGATCTGGTTGAAAAATGTGAAAAAAGGATATTCAAACCTCAAAATTTCAGTGATCAAGGGAAAAATCATCTTAATCTGATAGTCGGCGTAAATGATGATTTTTCACGCGAAATAAAATTATTCCCCAAAAACCGAGTCGAATCAAGCAGCGGATAGCATCACGTGAATCAGCGTTAAAAAACAATGAAAATTCGTGTGTTACGCTTCGGAGTTCGGTTACTATTTCACAATATTGGAGACGCGCAACTTTGCGTGCTCGCTGAACCGGTTACGGGCAATCGAAAAAATTGGTTGAACTGAATTTAATGGGGAAAGAAGAAATTAAGGATTTTAGTGTCGATAGGGAACAATGAAAAATGTCAAATTGGAGAATTGTAGAGAGGAAAAGATTTACCCTTCGGGTAGCCGGTGGAGGGGGCGATGTTGATCATAGTTTGTAGCCGAAAACGGTACAGTGAACAGCACAGATGAACGAGGGGGACGGAAATAAATTAACTCAACGGAATTTCTTGGAAAATTAAGATTTTACAATATCTACAAAAATCAAGTCGTCTTCTTACTGGATGGTCTACTGGAAAACGGTAGAAGTCACAAGCGTTCTCAAGAAAGTAAATCTCGCAAGGTAGCAACTCGAGAGGAAAAGATGTAAATTCCTGAGGAAGGCATTTGCAAGACAACGCCGAACTTTACATTACATCCATATGTCTAGTCACGGGAAGGAATTCTTTCATCCACCCGGTCAACGATCGCGATTGTCTTTTTTCCTTAAACTCAGTTCTGAAGAGCGAAAGGCATTTCGAGACAGTTATCATTTTAGAAAAATTACGATATGTTAACCATCTAGATAACTGCCGAATTAAAATACTCTTTCACCCTGTTTCTTCTTCCAAACTAAAATCTGGTTGAGAAACGATTGGATCTACAAGCTTAGACCCTACAATTCAGAGGAGCTACCTCGGCAAAAGGCCAGACACATTACGCATCCTACGACCAAGACCTGATGGGGGTGGGTTCAACACTAGCGAGAATTGGTGGAGATGAATAATCAAAAACATGATAATCCTCCGAATTAAGGAAATCATTTTTCCAAATTTTTCTTTAAGGAAATCGGTTTTGAGGTATTTTGAACCGATTCGGATCGTCAGTCTGTCAATTAGATGTCATCTACAGACCGCTCATGAGCAGTTGTTACAAATGAGACAATCAATTCAATTTACCACGAAATTTTCTTGGAAAATTATGATTTTACATCATTTTTAAACATAGAGCAGTTTGCCTTGATGGTCTACTGCAAAACGGTAGAAGGTACAATCATTCTCGGGTGGAATTCTTGCATCCACCAGGTCAACGAAAGCGAGTGTCTTATTTCATTAAACTCAGTTTTGAAGAAATGAGGCATACCGCGACAATTACAATTTTAATATGTTAACCATCCAGATAATAGCCGAATTTAAAATACTCTTTCATCCTGTTTCCTCTTCCAAACCAAAATCTAGTTGAGAAACAATGGGATCTAGTAGCTTAGACCCGTGAAGTTAGAGGAGCTACCTCGGCAAACGGCCAGACACAGTACGCATCCTACGACCAAGAGAGGAGCTCTCGGTGGTGGTTTTAACACTAACAACCATTGGTGGAGAAGAGTAATCAAAACCAAGATAATCCACCTAATCTGAGAAAACATTTTCCAAATTTTTCTTCGAGGAAATCCGTTTAGAAGTATGCTGAAACGATTCCTGGATATATGAGTGTCTGTGTGTCAGAACAATAGATTAGAGCCGTTTAAGGATAAGGATAGCTATCCAAATTTAATAAAAATTGTTCATTCCCAAAAATCCAGGAATTGTAAAACAAAGGATGCTGCTAAAAGTGTGCCTTTAACTTACCTATGGTTCAGGTATTTGGCACGGAAAGGAGTAATGCCGACATCAACTCGCTCTGGTAACAGATAACAGAACCTAACAGTTGGTAGAATAGATCGCTTTCATGTGCTAGGTTCATAGACTCCTAGTGAGACCGGAGTGTTCCAAGTATCGAAAACGATATAAAGTTATAAGGTGGGGCTATCTGAAGTAGTCCGGAGTTTAGAGGAGCAAAGCTATAACCTTCGGTGTAAAATTTTGGAAGAATATTTCCAAACAATGTACGGCGGATGCGGAGAATTGTTTAACAATTCATTATTTTTTATTCTATTAATCCTTAACAGGAGGTGGTGCAATGCCTAAGATTTTAATTTGTAGTTTTATTTTACTAATTCGGTATCTTGATTTCACGTGCTTTGAAAAGTAGAACATCTAGTTCGAGTGGAGTAAAGAACTCCTATCTATAAAGGAATACAATGTTCATTCACTAGAAATAATAATCGAAGATTAGGTATGGGAGTCGGCCATTTTGTACGCGATGAGAGGCTCCATCATCGGACTCAAATATACCTGTCAGCATCGCGGCCGGCGGCGCATCCGCCACATTGTCGGTAATAACTGGAGCGTGAGGGTGGAAATGTGGGTCCCCGAGCAACGATGGGAGGTTCGTTTTTCACAGGGAAAACCACAATTTCATCGTAGAAGTGAAGCTAAGCATGATAGTTCAATGCAAAATATTCCAAATTCAAAAAATTGATGCTGAACAATGGTATGTGGAACAATAAAGACTACTCAGCAGGGGAGTCAAGTTTTTTGTGAGCTCCTTATGCAGATCACTTAAAGCTCTTCAGACTCAGCACCTTTTCCAGCCCAATATAACTTTAATGTTTTCAACCACTTGGCTGTAGTCTGCTGTGAAATTAAGTCTGACATCCTCCAGTCCTGACGGATGAGGTTCTATGAAATGTGCAGGAGTTGAATGCAGTACTGACACTTAGCGAGGAAGATTGAGGAGGAAACGGTGTAGCGTATTGACCAGTGAGGTCCTCATCCTCTCTTCACCGAACGGCTAATAGGCCAGACTGAGAATATCACACAATGCTCACCTGAAGAATGCCCTTGTAGTAACCAAACTAATTGGCAAGTTAGACATGGGCATACTGGAGCTCTCTTAGGCAAGGGCTTCAGCCATCTCATTTCCCTTAATACTTACAAGCGAAGGGATTCACAGCAGAAAGAATAGTAGCTCAAGGATCTTCTTCTCTCTAAAACACTGTGCAGTTCTGAGAGAATTTAGGTGCAGGAGCTAACAAAAATTCCTAGTAACTTAGTTCAAGGTTTGAGTCATAATTAGAATCAGTCATGTTTAGTATCATGGTGGAAGAATTTGTACAAAATCACACTATATAAAGACGAGCTTATCAGAGTATATCGACGTTTCAGGGGGTGTTAACGCTGGGCGGGTGGAATTCTCGCCCCCATCTCCCAGGGCAACCGACCTGCTCCCCCCTCCCCCCGACCCCGCCAGTGAAGGAAGGAGGGCCCCAGCGGGGGGAAGCGTCTCCCAGGGCAAGCGACGACGTGTTCCTCTCCTCGGGGATTTGGGATATACGATTTTTTGACTTTGTATATTGTTATTATACTCCTTCATTGTGTTATTCACCTATTTCTTTTTAACCTGCGTATCAGGGCCATTAAACTAGTGGGATAATAAGGTTGTAACGGGAAAAATCAACGTGTCTAATATTTTATTCATCAACGAATGAACCAATGACTTCAAGAAGAAGCATCAATTATTGAGGTCCAATTGAAGGGAAAAGCAAATTTTAAAGGCCATGTGATCAATTTGTGAATTTAAATAACCAGGCTCAAATTACGGCGATATTGCAATTCTTAGTAAATTTCAATGAAATTTCTGAATTCTTTGGAATTTGAGTTCATCGCCCATAAACATCTTTCAAGTTACCTCTTCAAAATGTACGTTCTAAGATTTAAAGACATTCGTGACGATAAAAACTAATACCAGAAAGACAAGTAATCGTTTCCAAATGATCGAGAAACGTGATATATTTAATAGAACATTCCGCGGACTTTAGATGGAGGTTCCAACTAGAAGACCGATAGCTCGGTAATCTTCAGAGGAAGGCAGAGGCGTGCGGGAGGCGGGGAAGCGATATTTCAATGCTCGACTGATGAAAACGTCAAGGGGTACTGGGCCAGGGGCCTTGAACTGGTAATGCGTTCCGAGCTCTGAGCAGACGGCCCAGAGACTGATGGGTGGCTCGTCCCACCGTGTGAAATATCCTTCGGCACATTGGTCCATCCGTGCAATCAATGAGTTTAATTTTTCTGGCCCGCCAATCACTTTTCAAGGTGAGACCGGAGTGTTCCAAGTATCGAAAACGATGTAAAGTTATAAGGTGGGGCTATCTGAAGTAGTTCAGATTTAGAGGAGCAAAGCTGGACAATTGAGTGATAGCCGAATAAATTGCAGCTAATGCACTGCTCACTTTCATAGTCTGTGATAGGATAGACGTGTTCGAAGATCAACCCGAAACTTAAGGTGATGCGTTATAAGCTCAGCGTGGACAGTCCAGAAACTGATAGGTAGATCCATCGTGAGTTAAGTCGTTAACAATTTTGCCCATCGTGCAATCGTTTAGTTTATCTGGCACCCAGGACGCTTTTCAAGATCAATTTATATTGTTCCAAGTATTAATTACGATTTAGAGTTTCGGAAGATCTCAGGAAGAGATTGGAAATAGTTCAAATTAAAAGTAGCAACGTTTTGCGTTGTTATTCATTTTATTGTCAGTACATCGAGCGAGAATGCAATAAGGAGATCTAATGAACTGATTCATAATGTCTGTCACAGGAGCGACACGTTTGTGGAGCGACCTGTAAGAGATCGGCAATTCAGTTATATATAGACAATTCAGAGACAGATCTGTTCTCAGAGTGGTTCTCGTTCCACCACGCGGGATGCCTTTACTGCAATGGCCCATCGTGCAATCTAAAAGATCAAATTTTCTGGCCTGTCAATAATTTTTTCGGAAAAACCAACTGATGATAATGATGGAGCTGGAAAACTTGGAGGGGAGGAGAATATTAAGAATGTGAAGCCTTAAAATTATCCATCATAACACCTTGAATAATCACAGGTGTGAAATAGTCACCAATTCCAATAGGATACCAACAAATAAATTCAGGCGAAAAATCGAGGGACAGCCTTCAAACTGATCGATTTTCTAAAGCCCAGGAATCTTCAGTTCCCAGCCGAGCTTTTCAAAAGGAAACTTCCACGTTAAGAAAATGATTTTTTAAATTTTCGAGGCCTTTAGGAATCCTATAAGGAGAAATAATATCGCATGACATATTCACATAAATATACGTACATCTACCATCCTCGAAATTATATCGTCTGACATTACAATTGAGATAAGAACTCGGTTTTCCGCACAAAAAAAAAACCATCATTTCAAAAGGGACAGCACTTTGAGAGTTCAAATCGCGAAAAATCGGCTTAAAGACCCTCTCGGTAATGATAATCGATGAATTAGTAAGAAAGAATGAGTAAATCACCTAGGAACTTGAACATTCAGAAAATGTGTACCAAAAAACGTGCTTCAAAGTAATTTAAATGTTTTAAACATAGAAAAACACCAACAATGTGCGTACTGCGGACTAATAGTGCACGACTGAAACGTCTTGTTAACAGTAATCTCTTGTAAGGTTGATAATCGCGGCTGTGTTTGCAGGAGCATCTGCTTTTGTTGTTCCTAATTCCCAATGAGATCGGCCGATCACCATATCCTCGTCATTAACAAAGAACCGGCGACTAATGAGTCAATCCAATGGTAATGCTGCCGTCGTAATAACCCCGATACGCGATCCCGGGGCGGTGCGAGGGGGCAGAATATTCTTCCCCGCGCCTCGGAAAATGGTAGTTTGTCCTCAATTAGCGGAGCATAAATCACCGGTTACGGGCCTTCGTTTGCACGTCAGTCGCCCCGGTAATGTTCGGCTGTTGACATTAACGGAGGGCCTTAGAAGCGCGGATCGTGCACAAATTGGAATCGGCTCCACGAGGAATGCACTGATTAGCAAATTTCGAAGGATATCCGAGGGATAACCTGCACCTAACTGACGGACCATCTGAGCTAATCTGCAGCAGAATTCATCTTGAATAGAATAATAACAAATAGAATACCAAATGAATTCTGCGATTTAGTTATTGGCCCGGATTAGGTTATTGAAGCCAATCTATGAATTCAACTGCACTCACAACACAATGCATCAAATTGCTGCAAATTGATAATTGATTGCTCCAATGCAAGAAAAGCATTTAGACTCATGTGCTCATCTTCGTAAAAGAACAGAAATCTATTTGAAAAGTTCTGTTTCATAAATGTGCGAAGTTTTTGTAAAAATATTCCAGTTGGTTTTTTTTGGAAGCCTGGTTTTCATCAGTTGTCCTCATATGCTCTTCTTAGATGGAATTGAGTCTTTTTGCTAAAAGTTTGCTTTCGATCACAATATTGTAAGATGTGTACTATCGCTATGTTTTACGTATTAGATATATATTGGCATGCACAAGAAACAACAGTTGAGTTCTTCATTTGGCGATTCATGCATGGGCCCTTTCAATTATTGAACGAAGACATACTACATAAATATAACAAAACCTGAATATAACTAAACAGACATATTCAAAAAAGTTATTAGATAAAACACCTACCAACGATTCTCAATCCTCTTTTTAGGTAATGAGAGCCAACGGACACAGCCCATAACTGAGAACCTACACTTACTAGTTCGTCTAACATAGTTATTATCAAGCTATCATACACAGATTTCCTGTAAAGAAGGAAAGAATTTCAAAAATCCTGAAGGAGAGAGAACAAGAGAACACAGGTGCTAAGTGAACCAAGATGAACATTCAGTTCATGCGACTCATTGAAATCACAAGTATCGAGGACAAAAATCACAACACAGTTTTTAATTTAAAACAGTTTTGAAACCTCGAATTCTAAATACGTCAACCCTTCAATTTGGGCCGGTTTCTTTAACGAACATGCACTTAAACTGGAAAATGTGCAAAAATTAATTGTTAATGGTTTTGAAAACTTGAGATTCTAGGGAACAATGAAACAAATGACAACTCTCGGGGAATCAATTCGAACTAGTGGGAGAATTTGCCGCAATGGGTCGGCTATTTAATGTTGATTCTGAATAATAATCAATTCTTCATATTAAGCTTCTATGACCTCCCTAATAACGAAGATGTGCAATAACAACTATCTTCTTTTTAATCCAAGTAAATTAAGTACAGCTATCGATTCGCAGCACATCAGTTGTTTCCTTAATGTAAAACTCATCTATTCAACCAACATAGTAATTCTTGAATGAACTGAACTAGAAACTTTATTCAAACCTACAGAAATACAGAAGAATGTCAAGCTCAAACAATCATAAATGCTACCCTATACGACTTGGGAATAAATCAACATATTTTCCATTGGAAACTTCTGCGAGAAAGTTTGAGCCCTTCCCTGACTAAATAGAAAGGACCTCAGAGCAACGCCCATGGTGTCGGACCCTCTCACTTCCTGCACAAGTAGGCACCTTCTCGGAGACTAGAGAATGCTTCTAAAGAGCAGAATGTTTAGTTGAAATTAAGCAAGAAATCAAGGAGACACAGAATATTGGAATCCTCCAAATTCTTTGCAATATCAAATGAGAACGAAGAAGAATTTAGTAGAAAAGATAAGATAGGTTTTTATCCATCTTCACGTGAACATTGAAAAGGAAGGTCAACTTTGTCAAGGAAGTTCGTTGACAACATTTTGGTTCAACCAGTTTCAATTGATTTGTGGCCTGTAAAGGCGGTGAAAGGCTACAAGCTCACTCCCTACAATATCCAGCCAATAGCCCCTTAAATTTTAGGAAGTGAGATCTGCTTGTAGCAAGAGAGATTTTGGCAGGGAAACCTCAGTATTTACTGTAGCTAAAATTAAGCTAATTTGTGCTGTTCCACTCACCTAATTTGAAAGACTTGAGCGTCGATTCCCATGGAGGTTGGAGGCTCAAGAGGGGAAAAAATAGTAGTACATATATACCTCACTCCCTAAAAAGTATTTTTTCAAAATGGCGTATTAGCAGTACGGTTCAAGATGATGTGTGCTCACTTGGGTAATATGCCGAGAGAACCACAGTGATTGATTAAGAACAAGACAATTGATCAAGTTTCAACTTTTTATTTTATTTATTTTTTTTTTAGAAAAGTCGGTTCCCAAATGTGACCGAAATTTTGAAATAACACTAATACAACAGCAGTTGATGAACGAATTTTTTCTGTGAGCGAAGAGTAAACCAAACCATGTTATCGGAGCCAAAACATCGATATATCTGGCAAGTTATCGAATATCTGGCATCAATGAAAATGATTTATGTTTTTGCAAAGTTAAAAAATATCGTCTCCCAAAAACTATTAAAAATAATTTATTCCTCGCTGGTTGGTTATTTTCTCCTTTACTGTTTGCCGGCGTGGAGTGGAGGATATAAAACCGCTTATAAACCGCTGCTAACCACCCAAAAAGCAATTTTACGAGTGATGACAAGTGCCCCTTATAATGCCCCATCCTTTCCGACTTTTAGGAATTTATCCATTTTGCCTTTCCCTAAAGTGGTTGACATTAGTTGTGTAAAGCAATTATTTAAAGAAAAAGCCTTTTCGTTCCCAAAACATAATGTCTATACTAGAGTTGCAGACGACATGGCCTTAACTCTTCCGCGCTTTAAAACGACTTTTGCACAAAACAGTTACCTCTATCGAGCAGTAGGCGTTTATAATCAACTTCCTGTGACTGTGAAAAAAGAACTAATAAAAACAGAAACGAAGAATATTCATAAATTGTTGGTTACCCATATGCTAGAGGGTCTATGATGAGGCTCAGACTGCCAAGACGTGATTATTTTTTACAATTTTAGATTCTTAATTTTGTAAGCTTTATAGTCAACATTAGCGGAGAATAGTAACTAAGTATATAGTAATATAGAGCAAAGTTGTTAGTAGGTAAATTGTGTATCAATTAAATAACTCATCTCCTAACACGGGCTGTTAGCCCATATTGGAGATTAATTTCCATCCTCATATTTATTAGATATATGTTTTGATACTTATTACTTTTGTATTTTGGCAGGTACTTAGTATGTTTTGAACTTGCCATGCTTTAACTTGGAAATAAACAATTATGGGGGGAAAAAAAAGCAAAAAATCGTAATATTGAAGCAAAACATCGATATTTCGATGATATCGATGTCCCATTCCTAATCCTAGGTCAAACGCTCTTCCAGCTTCTCATGTTCGGGGCCACATTCGCTCTACGCCGCTGAACTTTTACGATCACCAGAACTCTTCCCACCGTTTGAGTCAAGTGTTACACCTAAGATATTCACAATCAAATCCCCGGAGAAATTCGAACTAATATTATTATCATATGCGCGTAAATGGAATTCGGGAGTCCACGACATAGACGGCGAACCGTGGTTCCGAATTGATTAACACCGATTTCTACGCAGCTTCGCCGTAGCTGGGCGTTGAAGTCGCTCCAGTACGTGCCTCCCGCCTTGTCCCAATATTTGCCTTTCTCCTTCACCTGATGGAGCGGACTCTGTCCACCCCCCTCTCGCCTTCTTTATAAATCAAGAACTATTTGTCTTCAGCGAGAGGGAAAAAAAGGGGGACCCCCACCAGTTGTTGACTCTTGTCAATCCATCTCAGAGGTCTCCGATTCTTTCGAGATGGTATTTTTTCTTCTTCTTCCTTCCCTTGAAGGACCCTATGAAAATACCCTACGTCAAGTTGCGGGCGAAGACTCAGGTTGATGGAAACGGGGGGAATTTATTATTTTTTTCTCGACCCAGTCCTTTCTTGTTTTCTTAGTCACTTCAAATTTCAGAGTGAAAAATTCCTGCGTCCCGTTTTTTGTGGGTTTCAGATGTGGAGCATAGGAATTAGAATGTGTCAAAAGTACCTCAACGTTTAAACCATAATGACATTTGAACACATTTCACCATCACAAATCAACCATCACCGATCAAATCCTGACCTACCTGATTTTTTCATTTATGATTTCTTGTCTATTTAGCCAATTTCTGTAGATAACAAAGTTATTGCAATGGCTTCAAAAATTCTTTAATTCCAATTTTGCAATCTGTTCTTTAAGGAACTTAGTTGCAGCATTCTGAAATGATAACACTTTTTCATATGCATAAATACGCACACAGTACAGGTCGCCTATAAAAACTTCGATCCTTCGACAACAAACATTTTTTAAAGCTCTTCAAAAGAAGGAATGAGTCTGTAGCACTCTTGGAGCTTAATAATATTCATCAGTGTTTCAAATTTCATAAACATTCTCTAATAAAAATATTCAAAAACGGCTAAAGATCGTTGTCCTAAAGGGCACGGTTGGTGATGGTGACACCACGAAGGACTCCTGAATAGCTCGATTGGTTTTGGCTCTTTTCCCGCACCACACGCCGCTTCATGATACGGTCGTGGCCATGACATACAACCAATAAATGTTGATCAGTATGGTATAGAACGTAAAAAACGAGTAGGAATTCTGATTTTGGGGGAAAAAAAAGTTATATATCCCGAAAATCGAAACATTACTCCATTACCGCGGTGGACGCTGAAGAACAAACCTGGATGATAACTCTTAGGGCCCTTTTCCCCTTAAGGACCTAATCCAGAATTGAGAATAATCCGACAGATACAACAGTAAAAAAAGGGATTAACTCCGGATTAATTCATCATCCTCCGCGGTAGATTAGGGCATTAAATACGACGTAAGTGAAATACAATATTGTATTCAGGTACTGGTAGGTTCATTGTACCTTTACAACGGTCCACTACAACGGCATTCTACATGACCATACGACGGGAAATCCATTCAACTTGACAATAATGCGTCCGTCATAAAATAATTAGATAATAAAATTACAGGCAACCAATATTGGGCCCCGGGAACGCCGAGATATTTATTTATGATTATGAGCTATAAACCGCAGCTTCTAAACTTCCCGCGGTTTAATAAAATAATGGAATGTAAACAACGCACAGGTGGACGAGAGCCAAGTCGAAAGTTTATCGTGAGAGGAGGCCCACAAGTCGACCGTAATTTTCCACGATACTCTAAACCCCGACTGTGTATAAAGTGTACTTTAAATTCACTTGCACAGATTTGCAATTCTGAAATACCTCCAAAAATCCAAAATTGTCTCCGTATATTACATCGTTTGTGTATAAAAAATGTCATTTGAGTGTTTGCCAATTATGTTTTATTCTTCCGCAATAAATAATCCATATCGTGGGGTTCCGAGTAAAAGTGACCAAGTAACATTTGCAAAATTTTACAGGGGAGCGATCTGAAGTTTCACCTATTTTCTTCTTACGAACACTGGTTGTGTGATGTCTCATCCGACTATGTTTCGATTTTTCTTTATCCTGTAGGTAGTTAGCTAGTGCCCTCCTCTCATATCGTGCTTCAAAATTCACTTCAGATTAAATAAGAGCTGTTTATTCGGAAAACTCTATTTGATCATTTTTACCTGCCTGGAGTTTCAAGCTTTACTCATTTGGTCAATTCAATTCTTCGAAAATTAGTCGCATAGTTACATGAAATTGAGGGATTGAATAGTTTTTTCGTTAATTTATCGTGTTGCCAAGCATCTAATAACAATGATATACCTATTTCTGTTAGAAAAGTTTCTCTATTACGAACCGCTGTAATTGGTCATTTTCACCTGCCCACTATGCAATCTTACAAATCTTACACAGTAAAAGTGATCAAAAGGCAATTGATAACATTTACATGCACCAGCGACAGTACATTTATAATCCATCTCGTGTTTTGTGGTTGAGTTCAACTGCCATTTGGTCACATAAAACTCGTTGGGTCAGGCAGGTAAAATTTATTTTCAAGTATTTCTTGCACATCAGTTTGAAGATAACGTTCTTAGCAACAACACACAGTAGACAACGTTCCTTAGTACCGGAATGACAAAAAAAGCTCATTTTGAAAAAAATGTTACTTGGTCACTTTTACCCGGAACCCCACGATATTTCAATTTCAAATCCAAACAGCAGAGCACAAACTAGCTGAACATGACATTTCTGACAGAAAACCTAGTAACGTGTTTTCCTCTACGGTTAATAGGAAATGAAAATTTTTTTTTTAAACAGCATTTATCAATTTTGAAATTGAGCACATTGTCATGTCAGTTCAGTTTTGGGGCAGTTTTTATAAATATTTCAGTTATTCAGTTTTACAATTTTTATGACTAAGAAATTGTCGAAGTCACAGGAGTGTGTTTAATTTCAATGCCGCCTTAATAGAGCATAAATAATCTTCGGGTTACCTTTTGTTTAATCAACTGGCCACATATACGCACACAAAGTAAGTAAGTACGTACAGTAGTTAAGATACTGTAGAGAGATTTGATGATGAATACAAATCGTCGAATCTACCTAACTATAACTGGCAGGATGAAATCAATTTCAAACGCTCTTGTCGAAGCAAGGTGAGAAGAGAGACTATTTTTACAACAGTAGGTCAAAAGCTCACTATGAAAGTTATCCCGGGCTTACACAAACATGCGGAGTTCAATGTTTCTCCAGCTGGAGGTACCGATTTGAGCGTTCCATTTTCATCATTTTCTTGCTCAAGAGTCATGTACTAAAAGCTAGAATATAAAAAAGTTCGAATCTTGACACGAGTTTTGTCTCGCAAAATTCGGGCGTTCAGACCGCTTCGGGACGATTTGAAAATCTCTTGTCGGGTGTTGGGTACTAAAAGGACTTTTACATACTTATAACTGTAGTACGGAATTCTAGGTTTAGACGTTGGAGTTATGACAAGGAGGAGTTGGAATGGTTGAATTGCCCCTTCCAAAGGCCTACTGCGATAATCCCGCAACACTCTGAGGATACTTCTTATGCTAAAAAGCTTCAGATTTATGCTCAGGTTTTGCAGTTTCCTTCTTTGCACAATGGGGAACTACACACATCCATCACTAATGCAGTCATTGTGTTCGTGAGTTTGTTGGGCATTGGTAAAAACGTGATTTGAGACATCTAATCGTATCTAGTCCAGATGGATAAGGAAGGTGGTAGGTTTGAGAAATTCTCATTCATCCCATCTTTTGACGTCCCTAAACAAATCCAAAAACATTATGAAAAAACGCTGCAAATTCTTTCACTGGGGTTTATTATTCAATTGGCTTGCGTTCATGATTTGAATTTCTACTAAGCGCGTTTCACAGGATAGAGCGATTATTGAATTTCAGGAGGCACACAAATATGATCAACTGATCAATCCAAATAGGTATTTTGGTTGAGAACACATTTACGTGCTCCATGCATATCTCCTGAAATTCAACAATCGCTCTATCACCTGTGAAACGCGCACACTCCAAAGCTTAGTAGAAATTCAAATTATGAACGCAAGCCAATTGAATAATAAACCCCAGTGATTATTGAATAATAAACCAAAAATCGTATATTCCAAGTCCCCGAGGAGGGGAGCAGGTTGCCCTGGGAGACGCTCCTCTTCGGTGGGGTCCCCTTCACTGGCGCGGTCGAGAGGGGGGGGGGGGGGTGAATTCCACCCAGCGGTTGCCCTCGGAGACGGTCCTCATTGGTGGGGTCCCCTTCACAGGCGCGGTCGAGAGGGGGGGTGGCGGAGAATTCCACCCGCCCAACGTTACCACCCCCTGATATACCTACCTGCTCTGATATTTTCGTCTGTATATAGATTGATGATGATGATGATGATGATTGATGATTGATCGAAACTGACGCTGGCACATAGGTACGCCGCCTGCAGCGCCGCGTCTCTTGAGAGATAACTCTCTTGCAGCGCGGCGCAGGTGGCGCCTGTTTCGGTAGGTACATGAAGAAATCGCAAACCGCAGACGCATCATGGATACCATACCTCGACGCCGTGTCTTAAGTGAACAACGAACGCGATCGACGGGGGCGGGCGGGCGCCCATCGCGATCTATCAGTGCGATCAAACAATACAACTCTACAGATGTGTCAGACGTAACAACGCGGCATCACGCTTTGTTGCGGCAAAACGATCGTGCCGCGTGATTTTTCTTCAGTCCAAGAAATTTCTTTAGCCGTTCAGCCTTCACATGTGATACAACCATCAACCTTCACGCGTTCGCGCCAACCTGAGTCACACCGGCGCTCGCGCAGCTGTCTGTCGACCGCCCTTGATTTTTCAATGATTATCTTGCTGGTTTCTCTACTTTCCATTGCAGTAAATAAAAAAGAACCAGAATTCAATTTTAAAATCACATTTTTCATAAAAAAATCTTTATTGTTTAAAATAATAGTCGTTAATAGTTAAAAATGAACCCTTGCTTCCGAAAACACGCAATTGGCTTCAAAAATCCTCTTGGAAAATGATTACTTTTGTTCAACTCTTTTCTTTGTTGAAAAACTAGATTATTTATTTCAATTGAACTAGATAAGAAGGTATAGAATTGCTTACACGTAGGTATTTAAACTTATGTATGAATGTTACACGAACAGGTAACTCACAAAAGCGCGATGTATCAAAAAGGCCATTTGGACTATAATTCTTTCAAACTTTTTGTTGTAAAAATGTAATTTTTTCAATCTAACTAGATGGAAACTAGAAAAAACATTTGCTAGTAGTCCCAAAATTACGAAATACTGAAAAATCACAAATGACAAGACACAAAAAATAAAATAGTAGAAATTCAAATCATGAACGCAAGCCAATTGAATAATAAACCCCAGTGAAAGAATTTGCAGCGTTTTTTTATTGAACCTCAATACCCCCCCCCCCCCCCCCACAATAAAAACATCTATAATTTATCAAGTCCTTTAGCACTCGTATTGCGTTAAAACTTCCCCAAATCCAAATTTAAACGATGTAGCCAAAGGTAGACAGATGTAGAGGAGGCACACAAATATCAACTGATCAATCCAAATAGGTGTTTTGGATGAGAACCGATTTACGTGGTCTATGCATATCTCCTGAAATTCAATGATCGCTCTATCACCTGTAAAACACGCACACTCCGAAGCTTAGTAAGATTCAAATCATGAACGCAAGCCAATTGAATAATAAACCCCAGAATAATATTGATTATTAAACCCCAGTAATAATATTGAATAATATTTACCTATATATTATCAGCGTTTTTTGTATCGGCTACTAACTACATACATGTATTTCGGGATTTGTTTAGGGACGTCAAAAGATAGGATGAATGAGAATTTCTCAATTCGATTCCTGACGGTATGTTCTTGAAATAAGTTTACATTCATGCCGCTTGGACTTGTTTTGAGGTTTCTAGGGATTTTACAAAAAATTGACAGCCCTTAAAGGGCACTTTAAATTGAGTGAGAGAGCTGGCTCAAGAATTGGGGCGTCGTCGGACCAAGATGGATTTTTCCTGAAAATTTCAGATTTTTTGCTCCAGCCGTTTGGGAGAAATCGTGCGTACGGCGTACATCGGGAATGGTTTGACCTACGGACGGGGGGAAGGGCTCATTCGATTCCTCTTGGTATGTTCTTCAAATAGGTAAATATTTAGGCCGATTCGACTTGTTTTGAGGTTTTTAGGGATTTTACAAAACCTTGACAGCCCTTAAAGGGCACTTTAAATTGAGTGAGAGAGCTGGCTCAAGAATTGGGGCGTCGTCGGGCCAAGATGGATTTTTCCTGAAAATTTCAGATCTTTTGCTCCAGCCATTTTGGAGATATCGTGCGTACGGCGTACGGACGGAAAATTTTTTATTGCAGATTCGGATTCTACACCCTTTGAAACGTAAACCATAAAATTTTCAGGGGGGGTTAGAATTTTTTTTTTCCAGAGCGATTACAATGGTTTATTATTGAATAATAAACCAAAAGTTATGAGAAAATGTACTCAAGTCTCTTGACATGGCCACCAAAATTAGGCCTTAGAATTAGTCCTGATTAGGCAGTATTAGCATAAAGCCTGAAGTCAAGTTGTACAGAGTACGTGGTCTACCGCTAGTTGGTGAGCGATTCAGCCCATCCAACGATACCCGCTAGCCCGTATATTAATCTGTTTTATGGAGAGAGGCCGCACCGGAGATACGACCATCGCTGCCTACTCTCATATTGCGCGGAGCTACCATGACCGTAATTACCGTTCAGGGGCCCCACCGGTGGCCTGCGTTTTACTGGGCGTATATCATTTTGGCCCGTTCGGTTCGATTGGGTTCTCCCTCAGCTGAAGGTATCTCCAAGACGGGAAGCGCAAGAGGCTGTGGCGGAGTCTTAATGAGTCCCCAGAGCTGTTTGTCTCGGGAGAAAAGTTGTAATTCCGACGCATTCCATCCAAGAGGTACTGAAGGAGGTCGGGTACAATGAGGCTTAAGGCATATAAATTGTTGCAAAACCACAAGTACTTTCAGAAATCTGGGATGGAATGCTCAGAAATTGACTGCCAAGATCATGGAAAACTGTGAAAATAGACCAAATAATGCATCTCAACCAAAGGTACGAGCTGTTTAGTAATGCATTAATTGAATATTACACATTTGGCTGAAAAATATTAATTTCAAAATAATGATCAGCCAGAAGTACAGATATAATTTCTTGAATGCAGGAATTTGGACTCATTATCAATAGGAACCCTTTGAAATCGAGCAAAAGGATTGATGAATTTCAGATAGGATCTGGCAGTAGATGGAGCTTGCGGTGAGCATTTATCAGGGATGGCATGATTTGAAATTTGGTGGATAACACATCACTATGAACTGATCAAGTCTCTCTAATGTCTCTCAGACAATATAGAAAAACGAAGGTCAAGTTTGGGGAAGTTGATCATGTTTAAAGAAATGAATAAGCAATAAAGCATGAATTCCAAAGTAATAGATAACCAGAAAGATGAAGATAATTCCTGGCATTCAGCAACATTGGTTTGTTATTCCCTAAAATAGTTGCATTAGCAATCGATACATGCGATGCATCCCATACTTCGTCTAATGAGGCTTGCCTGCAAATGCAGAGACATTGTTTTCTGGAATTTCAGGAAGAACTGTAATGTGCACAACTCATCAAGGAAATGTGTGTGGAGTCACCAAATAGTGTTTCATTATGGTTAAACATTTACTGCTGTGAAATAATCATATTTGATACTACCAAAGCGTCTGGTTCATGAATAGGTGACGTCAATAATTCAGATTGTGAACCGTACTGCAGCTGGACTTGAAAAAAGCCAACACGAAAGCTCCGCAGTTACTAACGTGTGAGAGATAACTTCGTTGGTGGCAATAAGGAAATAATAACCGAATAAAACGCCAATAGGGGGGAAAAAACATCTTCAAATCGACAACAGTAAGTACAGGATGGAGAGACCTCCTACAGTTCGCGTATGCACCGAGAGCGTTCGGTTGCGTGACCAACAGCCCGTTTGATGCCTTTGCGTACCGGATCGGCCGCCCTTTTTAATTGTTATTATTGATACTGCGAGAGGCTCTTAAAGTTTCTTGAACGCCTTCACCTTCCAAGACGTTTATGAGGGTTTCGGGGCTCGGCGGGTTCACTTCCAGGTACACTGCTCCCGAAGGAGGAGGAGGCGCGTAACCCGTTCGAAAAGTAGCAGTGCTCACGGCTGCTACGCACAGCATATGATCGGAGTGAATCACTAAAGATACTGAAGAGCTAAGGTGAAGAAGGCAAGTTGAATGAGGCAATGATGCTATCTTTTGAACACGGCAAACTCCATCCCATAAATATTGGATATAGATTATCTATTTTCTAGGTATGCAAACAGGATCAAAGTGGGCTAAATGATTCGTTGGGACGTAAGATGGAAATTCGCTAGATACATGGAAGCTACATGATCAAACTTCAACCAAAACATCAAGTTCTATTGAAAAGAATTAAGAAATAACGAGAATTTAATGTAAACAATTTCTAAATGTTGCAATGCACACAAATGGTATTGCAACGTTGGTTCAGCGAAAAAACACCTATAATTCCGTGAGAACGTACAACCAGTAACTCAAATAAACATATTCGTTCTAAGGAAAACGATTTATGGCAATTACAGGTAGCCCAATCATAAATTATGCATTAATTAGAAAATTAAACCTAAAAATTAAATACCAATAAATTTGTAGGTACCTTACAGTGTAAGGAATACATAATAAAACAAAAAATAATAATTTGCTGTTCAAATTTGATGACGGGATAGTGAATTCGATGAGAAATCTTATGTTATGTTAAAAGGTTAACATTAAGGGGGAATCCAGAAAGGGGCCCATGACATAAATAATTGGTAGGAATAATGAATAACTGGTAGGAATTGTGAATAGTGCGGCTGAACTGGAATAGTTGGGGGATTGAAAAATTAGTGCGAGAAGCGATAGGCAATCAATAGGTCCAATAACCAGCTTACAGAAGAGAGAGATCAATCTTTTCTGTGGATTCTCGAGTGATCGCAGGTTGCATATTTCCAGAAATGTGTGGAAGTTTACTTCATCAGAAGGAATGCACAGTTTGTAATCCACGTAACGTAAAACCCGGTTCTGCATCCATTTCAGAGCAATCTGAGATTTGTGATGAGGAAACCGCACAACAGAAGCTTATTCAAGGAGAGGAAGCACCAGGGACTTGTAAAGAAGAACAATGTTAGAAAAGTCGATGAAATCTCTCGTGTCTTTACAATCAATAGGTCCAAATCAATAGCTTACAGAATAGAGAGATATCCAACCATTTCTGTGGGTCCTCGAGTGATCGCACGTTGCAGATTTCCAGTCCACTTCATCAGATGGAGTACATAGTTCTGTATCCTTTACAGAGCAACCTGAGATTTGTGATGGGACCACAACCCAGAAGCTTACTCAAGGAGGAGAAGCACTAGGGACTTGTAAAGGACAAGAAAACAATGACAGAAAAGCCGATGAAATCTCTCGTGTCTTTTTCGAAAAGCCCAGAGATGTCACTGCCTCACATGTGATCGTATCGATGTGGTAATCACAATTTTGCGTGATAACCCGACCGCCCTTAAGCGTGATAGAGGAAGTTATAGTTACAACTACGCAAGTCGACGGTCGTTTACCAGAGGAGTCAACTCAAGGAGTCTACAAGACAGCGGACCATTTGTCACCTTCAACCGCCGAACAGCCACAAAACACACCTCTAGAGCTCAAAGGTTCGTTTTGAAGGGGGCTTTACGGGTAAAAGAAACCGCGGGAGCCGACAAGAAGAGAATACCTTTCCTCCAAAAAAAAAAAGTAAAATATGAACTTTCACCTGACGAGGTGGCGGAGGTTTTAAGTCTACCGGCGGGGAAACATCAATTAGTCGAGAGTTTCTGTTTGGTATGAAAGGACCACACGTCAGGTTGGGGGTGCGAGCGAGAGAAGACCGACACGGGACCATCGTTCAAAGCCCTGTTTGTTCGTTTGAGACACAATATTAACCTTCACGATCAACGAGATACAAAGAAAGCTTGGCGAAAAAAACGAGGAAGGCGCTAATGGGAGATGCCAAGACCTCAGCGGACGCCTGTAGGGACATCCACACTCTTCTCTGCTCATCTTCACCGGTAGAGTTATGAGACCGACTGACGCGATTAAGGCTCGACAGGTTTACAAGGAAGCTTATAAAGGAATTGGTTACGATGCAATTGATCCCATGATTTATCCAACAACCTATACTCCGCTATTTGACAATACAGCTTAGGACATCATAATCCAGGAGTCAATGACCAAAAACGTGGCTGATTTCGTAATTTTTATAACAAACAAAATCGAATAAACAAATGACGTAATGAATTGCAATTTCTCGCTTCAAAACAGCAGGAATACAAAATGCCTCACCAAGATGGCCATATTAGAACATTTTAAACTTGATTTCCAATAAATCCTAAAGCACGCTTTTAAAATCTGCATAATCACAGAAGTTGTAGAGCAAAAAAAAGTCTGCAAAAACTTTACTCAGATGTAAAGTATATAAAGTCTAAAAACGCTGCAAATTCTTTCACTGGGGTTTATTATTCAATTGGCTTGCGTTCATAATTTGAATTTCTACTAAGCTATGGAGTGTGAGCGATTATTGAATTTCAGGAGGCACACAAATATGATCAACTGATCAATCCAAATAGGTACTTTGGTTGAGAACAGATTTACGTGCTCTATGCATATCTCCTGAAATTCAATAATCGCTCTATCACCTGTGAAACACGCACACTCCGAAGCTTAGTACAGATTCAAATCATGAACGCAAGCCAATTGAATAATAAACCCGAGTGAAAGAATACTTATTTACCCCAGTAATAATATTGAATAATAATCCCCAGTAATCATATTTAAATATATATTATCAGCGTTTCATACATATCAGAATGCTTCAAACTGTGTATCGGCTATAAACTACAAGTATCCACATCGGCTATCACTCCAGTAACCACATTCACTACAACTCGACGCTATCGGCATCACTATGTTACAAACAAACAAATATAAACGAAAAAACGCAAATGTTGGCACCATAAATCGGGCCATACATCGGGAATGGTTTGACCTACGGACGTGGGGAAGGGCTCATTCGATTCCTCATGGTATGTTCTTCAAATAGGAAAATATTTAGGCCAATTCGACTTGTTTTGAGGTTTTTAGGGACTTTGACAGCCCTTAAAGGCACTTTAAATTGAGTGAGTGAGCTGGCTCAAGAATTGGGGCGTCGTCTGACCAAGATGGATTTTTCCTGAAAATTTCAGATCTTTTGCTCCAGCCGTTTGGGAGATATCGTGCGTACGGCGTACGGCGGACGGACGGAAAAATTTTTATTGCAGATTCGGATTCTACACCCTTTGAAACGTAAACCATGAAATTTTCAGGGGGGTTAGAATTTTTTTTTTCAAGAGCGATTACAATGGTTTATTATTGAATAATAAACCAAAAATGGCTAAAACAGCCACGCGAATAGGGGATTCTTCTCTAAAGTTGTTTCCTTCCAAACCACCACGCAATCATGATATTGATTCGTTTGAAGTTTGCCATTGGTCATTTGATTAGGTTAAACAATTACCACGGTTAATATCGATCAAGTTTCGGCTCACATAATTTTCCTTCGCCGTAGAGGCTGTTTGGTGAGTAGTTTGATTGCCCACTAAAGATAATGAATGATTAGCGAGTCAGGTGCTGTTTATCAATCCACGACAATGGCCGAAAGGCTATGGAAACTCCTACCAACTTGGAGGTTGATTTCAGTCAGTCATTAGCTGTTGAATTGCAAATACATAACGAAGTTGTTGAGAGCTGCTGATCGCCCATTACGTTGATTCTCGAATTAGTTAATGAGAGATTTGACAGGGGATTCGATGAACTCTGACTTAGAGCGACTTAGGGAAAATGTCAGTAGGCAATAATGAAGTATGTTTAGACTTCAAGATTAATAGTATTACTGTATAAGACGAAAAGGTAGGGGAAAATTTCTCCTTCAATCGTTATCTCATGTCATAACAAACGACGTTCATTAAAAACATCTTCGAGAGAAGAAAAAAGTGAGTAATCCGGAGGAAGGTATGATTCCGAAATGATTATAAAACCCTTAGGTTCTTCGAAAAAGGAAGAAAAAAAGTCAGAACATCCTCGGAGCTCCGATGGGAGGATGAGGATTATAGATAAAGAGCCGTGTCGACGTGAAGAAGGTGTAGGGACAATTAGTTTTTCGGGAGGTGGCAGATATGAAGTGAGCCGGTAGTGAGGTCCCGTATTTGGTGGACAGAGGGAGGTTCGGGTGAGTTATGGAAGAAGGGAGTTTTTTGATTGATGCGCGGCGTCATCAGCATCAACACCTCGCGGGTCCTTAGCCTCCTTCGGGGCAGAGCTTTCTGGCACGACCTCTTCCACGCAGAGGACTTTCGTTGGAGAATCGTTCCGATGGAAAACGATTGGGCTATTAAACAACAGACGATTTAAATTGGCCAAGAAGATCTCTCATTATAATTGCAGAACACTAAGATTGAAAATGCATAAACAATAGAGAGATCTATTTTGATTAGATCTATTTTGGTTTATTGTTTAATAATAAACCATTGTAATCGCTCTTGAAAAAAAAAAAAAAAAAAAAAAAAAAAAAATTCTAACCCCCCCCCCCTGAAAATTTCATGGTTTACGTTTCAAAGGGTGTAGAATCCAAATCTGCAATAAAAATTTTCCGTCCGTACGCCGTACGCACAATTTCAAACGGCTGGAGGGAAAAATCTGAAATTTTCAGGAAAAATCAATATTGGTCCAACAACGCCCCTATTCTTTAGCCAGCGCTGTCACTTAATTTAAAGTGCCCATTAAGGGTTGTCAAAGTTTTGTAAAATCCCCAAAAACCTCCAAAAAAGTCAAGGCGGTCTAAATTTAGACTTTTTTTTTTTTTTTTAGAACTTTCCATGAGGAATCGAATGAGCCACTCCCCAGGTCCGTAGCTCAAACCATTGACGATGTATGGTCCGATTTATGGTGGCAGCATTAGCGTTTTTTGGTTTATTATTGTTTTTGTTTTGATTATCAGTAACCTAGTGATGTAGTGAACGTGGATACTGGAGTGAACTCCTAAAAGGGTTTATGGCCGATACACGGGTTGAATCATTCTGATATGCATGCTCCGTCTTACGAAATTTAAAATTTTTAAATAGAATATTTTCCCATTGTAATCGCTCTTGAAAAAACGCTGCAAATTCTTTCACTGGGGTTTATTATTCAATGATTCATGATTTGAATTTCTACTGAACTTTGGAGTGTGCGTGTTTCACAGGTGATGGAGCGATTATTGAATTTCAGGAGGAACACAAATATGATCAACTGATCAATCCAAATAGTTATTTTGGTTGAGAACCGATTTAAGTGCTCTATGCATATCTCCTGAAATTCAATAATCGCTCTATCACCTGTGAAACACGCACACTCCAAAGCTTAGTAGAAATTCAAATCATGAATCATTGAATAATAAACCCCAGTGAAAGAATTTGCAGCGTTTTTTTTTTTTTCTTGAAAATATTAATTGGAAAACCTGGAAATAGGACTGATTAAAGAAAAAATGCCTTACTTGCATGTTGGAAACATTTACTATTAGCCTTTTTTCGTTGAAGAAATTTCGGTTTGCGGGAAATGGACAGGCGGCTTGTGTACTACTAGGGCCTGATGCTTGAGGTACGCACATAAATGCTAAGCACAAGTGTTTTGTACTGTTTATAAACCATTTCAAACTTTAAAAACAGTTCTCTGGATTCAATCATTTTCCTAACATATGCTGTTGAAGCTTGTCCTAGAATTATTCTTGACGTACAAGAATAGTAGAATTATTCTTTCTGTCTTAGGTGTTCAACACTTTTGCACATTCATAAAGGAATTTTTTCAGAAAATCGATTTGAGGTCGAAAAGTTGATGTTTTGTACTGTTCAAAAATCATTTGACACTTTGGAAAAACCAACGGCATTTTCCGAATTCATAACGTTTGAACTTTTCCCCTTTAATCCCTGGGTTTCTCGTCGCGGTTTAAGCGTATTCCAATGAAAACCGGTTGGATTGTTCTTTACCACTGCTAATTCAACATTTTCTAACGAAGAGGAATTCTACAGCAATGCAAAAATCATTCATTGGCTGGGAAAATAGGGAAAGGATTCTCACAATCCATATACATTTCTAACATGACGGTATGCGTTGCATCAGATGCCAACCTCTACGTCGATTGCAAATCTATGGGAACACAGAACTTAGATGGATACGGATAGTTCCCCCTTCCAGTTTCTTGAAACTCAAACGCCTGAACATAAAACCGACAGTTTTCAGCTTCAGGAATGTCCTCTGGGTGTAGCAGGCTAATCGTCTCACACCTTGGAAGGGGCAACTAATCTATTTCATCACCTGTTGAATTAACTGAGTTCAAATTCACATCTGGTAACTCTTAGTGTTCATTTATGAAGCCATTTGAGCTGGTCATGTCACACATGAATACAGTAACTGACAATGGGAAGCGCCTCTATACTGTCATTTCACTCGCGTTCCCTTCTTCAGAAATCCTCATCAAGTTGAGATTTAAAAAATCACCCATTTATTAGCCTAAACCCAACTGAATTAACTGATGATTGTAAAGTACAATATAAATGTTCTTTTCTGGGATTAATTACTCAAGGCATGAGCCCAGACAGAATTAAAACACTAAATCTACGAATTAGAGAAACATATGAAACGTTTGTCTGCCTTCCAAAGTTCGTACTACCTTCTTTCCTATCACAGAGTTTAGAATTTAATATAAATTATCAAGTAACTAGATGATGTAATGGTTTCTCAAATCAAGAAAATGAGACATATAGACACTCACCCTCAGCGAAGAGAATCACAGAATTTCGTGCAGTAGCAAAACCAACATACCTGTAACAATGAGAGAAAAAACATTTGAAAAAACGAGAACAGTTGAATAATTTGTTAGTCACAAATGTTATTACATTTTTATTTCAGCAAGCAATAATAATAAGCCAACGAATGACTCCGAGTGGTTTACTCACCAAAATTAATTGGGTGGTTAAGAAATTAATAATAAATGCTAATAATATGGACAAAGATCTCACAAGACCTCACTGATTATTTAAAGAGGTTCGAGAGAGGACAGTATTGGGGAGAGTACAGTACACTCAATCGATATCATTTGAGTATTGAAATGGGATCTGATGCTTAAATTGTACTGCAATGGCCAGTGAAGATACCTTTCAAAGGTGTTTGTGCTCACAAGCGAGCATTTGCGCTTTTTCCTTGAGATGGATAAAAACCTTTTGGCTTGTCTCTGTTTAGGAGTTCGCTGCCAGTGTATGTTTCGTGTCTTGTCCATCAATTTCTGGACCTGTTCTGTGATTTGACTCTTGGTAATACTTAGTTCAGGTTCAGATGCAATTGGCTTGAATTGATATCTTTTCAGCTAGGCGATCAGCTAGTGTTTAGGCTTCATTTTATATAAAATGTGGTTAGAATTTGAAGTAACCATTTGATAATACTTGAAAAAAGAGTTTACAAATTTGTATAACTTGAATGAAGCTAATACAAATGTTTCATTAATGTAAAAAAAAAAGGCTTGTAGTTGGAGAACAACCCGTACAGACTGTAAGGTGCTCGGACAAGACACAGCCTGTGAAACCACCAATATGGCGACGATAGGGTCCCATTAGTATTGTGTATTGTGTTTACATCAAACGCGAGTTATAAATGAACACGCCGGGGCTCCCCTTTCCAAAGGGAACCAACCAACTCGTTTTTTTGAAGTCGAGCCGAATGGCAGGAGGAGGCCCCGACAGCGGACAATGAAAACATCCTCGCTACGAGTTCCCACCTACACGGCGCTGTTAATCATTCGACTTCTATCGCATGAAAGCTGCTCTGATGTCAGGTAATCGGAGTTGAACTTTTTTCCCTCGGCATATTGTGCCAACTTGCGTTAGAGGAAGATTACGGCAGCCGCTAATGTTGATTGGGGACAAGGACTGTGCCTCTCATACGTAATTCTGACAGTACCACAGTTTCAATCATTCCGTTTAAGCTCACGAGAGAATTTTCGCGGAAACAATCAATCAGAACTGATATGAGTGGGTTCGAGCTCTCATACAAGCCTACCATTTCGGTGTTATCTCTCTCCTCAATAAAATCGGCTTCATGTCAAGCCTGTCTGTCTGTAGAAATCTGACATGAAACTCTGTTAGGATTGCTTGACAGCAGCGTCTGTGTGCAACTCTATCCTGATCAACAGAGCGAATTAACCCAACTTCAGCGGTAAGTCCTGACTACAGCAGAAATTTGAGAAATAGTACAGAACAGAATGGTTTGAACACAACACCAACATAAAGGCAACGACACAAGTGACGAAGCTTCTACATAAACAGTCCTACAATGTTGGACCTTTCGTTTGCAGTACCTAAAACAATAATTATTGAGGAATTCGGGTAAGATTTTGGCCGGAGGCTACTATATTTAACTAGTTCTACTATTCAGAGAGTGGCTTTAGATTATAGACGCCAGTGGTTATAAACGCCTAGGTTTGGTGGTCCAAGAATTGGGCCATAATGGCTGGAAGATGCGACTTGTCTACCAATCCTGCATCAATCGACATTAATACACTAAGAGTGGATTTTAAGCAGAAGTTCATTGAAGATCGCAAATCTTCGTTTATAAGTCGGGCTGCTGCTTTCAAGTCTTCCATATTATACAGGGGACTGAATCCAAACATCCAGTGTGGCAATCTGAAGTTGGATATTGCCATTCCGTTTCACTCGATTAAATGGATGGTTAGTGTGAGAACGCAGACAATGAATTTTAACGTTCGTCAGGAATTGCACCACGTTCTCTACGTTGACTCGATTCTTGCAAAAGATCTAGTTACCTATCATGGTAGACTTTCCAGGAACCAAGCCATTCGAACTGTCAGCGGTCCGGATTTGTTGGATCGGTTGGATTTGATGCGATTTCGTAAAACTGGCTTGGGGTTACCAGTTGTCCATGGTTAGAGAATCCAGCTGATAGCGTTAACAATTTGTGCCATCCCCTGCGCTGTTAAGACGGAAGAAACCTGCCTCCATACTTATTTGTATAAAATTAAATGTTTTTTGTACATCACTATTGGTGACAACAGTTTCATGAATTTGTTTTTTTAAATCCAAAATCCCAATATTCCCAGCAGACGGTTTAAAAAAATCCATGCGGTTGAATTCATTTTGTAATTTCATTAATGTTCAATCATCTGTAATTTGATGAATCATATTAATTTTGATTTATGAACGTTTTTCCTCTTTTCTGACTGTTTTATTTTAAAAGAAAAAGAGCCCAAGTATGCTCAACTCGAATAGACAAGAAAAACACAGAGGTTATAGGAAAAATTTTCTGTTTTGATGTGATTCTTCTGTAGTGAATTAACCCTAAAAATCGATTCAAAGTTAATCTCTTTAATATAGTGGGAATAGAATACATTCTTTCTAGATTCTCTGAGTTTCGTTGACAAGGGTTTAGAGCGTAGAATAGACAAACGAACTTGATAACAGACAAGAAAAATCTTACTGACTAATGACTTTTTGATAAGAGAAGTCCGAAGACCCACGGAAAGGCCCATACAAACCTTCATAAGCTCACGAGACCGTATCTGGCAATCATAAATCAATTTGAGAATTACCAGAACCTTCAAGACCGAGCCCTTGACATTAACGGGGGTTCTCAGGATATATGCCTCGACTGACACCGAATTAGCCGTCTATCTGTTTCTAGACATAAGACAAGAATTCTAAAAGCCGCTTTCCTGCTGCCGAGGTTGTCACTCATTTGTACTTCTTTCAGTAGTGTCTTTTCATCCTTTTTTTTTTTGACAAGCAGTTAATCAACGGGCTACTACGTACTACTTATTAAAAGTTCATGGCCCTGAGTCAGAGCGTTCGGTAGCTGATAAATCGAATCTCATAAGGTCATTTTTAAGCGAATTAAATCTCATGCAGAACCCATTTCAACGAAGGAAACTAGAAGTTGAGGAAAATTTAACCTAATTTCAAGATTAATTTGGTCAGTTATTAGTTCATCATCAATAACAAACCAGTACAGCTGAATAAAGAGCAGAACACTTGAAAATCAAGAGTAAAACACGAATGTGCGCCAAAAATATTTAAAACAACTCAGCAAATTTAAAAACGAAATATGAATATTTTTTATTAACAAACTAAAACAATAGATTTGTTTTATTTCAAACGTAGAATCTGAAGATTTCTGACGGAAAAATATCGCACTGCGCAACTTAATCTTATCAGATAACTTGAGAGACATTTGAAAAATAGATTCTCTTGCTGGATAGGCTTCTTCTAGCAATTATAGCAAAATAATTGTCAACCCTAGAAACGATGATTGGTAAGGCATTAAAATGCGTTCTATTCAATGATCGTGGCAGCGAACACTACAGCCGTAACTTGGTTCATTATTTTTCATAATAATGAATAAAAGTATAATTGTATTTTAACGATGGAGAAATCCCTCACCTCATCTAAACAAACAGAGTTTGTGGAGGAATAGATAAAATATAAGGGAGTATAATATTTTCGAACGTTGCCTTTAGGGTTAAAAACAAAAAGGTCGTCAACCTATTTGTGCATCACAAAGCGAGTTTCAGACCCAGACAGGTACAATTTGAACATAAGCATGTTTTCGAACAAAATTCCGAGAGCTTTGGTGTAACAGAATGGCAAAACCGACAGTCAGCCAATTTTATGAATTGCCTAAATATATCTCGATAACCAACCAATCAATTTCAACGTTATAGTACTGTTTTATGAGTCGATAACAAAGGATTTTACATCAAATTAGTGGAACTGATTGGAAGAAATTGGTCCAGGAACCTAATCATCATTGGAATTGGATTCAAGACGGTCTGAAATGCAACTCCAAGAGGCAAATCATCTCGTTAAGATTAGTCCAGAAGCAAACTGAACTGAAAATTCAAAGAAGTCTAGCAGTCCTGAGGAATGTTCCACAATGAACCAAATTATACTCACAAAATACAAATATGATGGAAAAATGATAGAAAGATTTCCTTGAGTCCCCTCAAATACCACTGGATGTTCCAGTTTCTATACGTCCTCCGAAGGTTCGTTTACGGATTCTGTTGACGGATCACTCTGCTGCAGGCCGCCGCGATGTTGACTCCCCTAATGCTTAGTCAACACTTGGGCAACGTTTGCGCCTACTAAACCCCTTTAACTTTTTTAGGTTAAGGCAACATTTTAGGTCGGCGAGGATTTCAAAACCGTGTGAAGTCCGATTTGATGTTGTTCGAATCAATAATATTCGGATTGTGGGCAAATGCAGAATGTAAAAATATTTGCGAAGAAGGAATCGTGGATGGTCCACAAACATATGAAAGAACTTGATGCACAATCCAGTCCTTCACAATGTTCTGCGATAGATATGTCAATTTGAAATTTTCCGAGGCACATTTATGGAAGCTCAATTTCGGAAATCAAGACTGTAACCCATAAAACACTGCAAATTATTGCACAAAGGTTTATAATTGCCATACCTAAAAAACCCAACAGTGGATTATAAAGTTTGAGGTTACTGGTTATAAATAAATAACCAACTATTATCAAATTTATATTCCAAGTATCACTACGGAGACTTAGACATCTGCCATACAAAAATTGACGAAATAGAACAAAACAGCTACGATGCCGGTGATTTGGAAAGGAAATTTTATTGGAATTATATCATCTGGTTTGGTAGTCGTGGTTTATAAGGCGATTATCACCAATTTCGTATGAATTCCAATTCATATTCATGCTGACATTGTATTTTTTTCCGACTTGGTCAGGCGAGGAGGTGATGAAAAAGTTTGAGACCTCGAGGTGGAAATAGGATGTCTCAAGATACCCGATGGCACCGCCTCTTGGCTGGTTATGTGGGATTCAAACACACTAAAACTTCACACTCCTTTTACCGTGTTGGAACTCGGCCTGGAACTGTTAAACACATAACTTCAGGGGGAGTCCTTGAGAGATTCTTCCAATACTCTCGGTCCATATGCTGCCTTCACTGTCTCTGCTTTTCTTGGTCTTTTACTGCAGAATGCCTTCAACATAGGACCAATGTTTCTCCATTTCAGGCATTTTGGCTCCTATCACCTCTGGCGTCATATCCCGAGATGGCATTTCTAGATCATCTTGCAGCCGTTTTGCATGCCATAAACGTTCTAATTTACTGCTTAAGGTTGGTTACGAAGATTTACAGTTAGAATTGTAAATCATCCATCAGAATAACGAAGCATTATGAGAAAATTCAATTTGCCTTGTCTACGAAACTGCTGCCATTGACACCAACTTACTTCATATTCCACGAAAATGAGCAATTCACACTCAAGTTATCATTGAAACTTGTTTTTTCTTTCAAGCTAATCAAATACTTATTTAAGAATCCAAGGTTCTTCTGCACAAACCAACGCATTTGGAATGCGTTCACATTCGGGAAAAAGGAAATGTACTCAGAATCCCACACTGGGCTAATAAAACCATTCATCATAAGGTGGATGCGAAATTTGAAAGGTTGACTACTAGTTGATGACATTGAATTATTAAAAATTCCACATTTATCTACCATTAAAATGGAAACATGACAACCTTAAAAAAAAAAAAAAAAAAAAAGACCTAAAATGAGCTGAAGCTTTGCAACGTATATAAAAGAAGTTTTTTGAGCATGAAAATGTTGATACTCCATTCTAACCTAAGACTGAAGTAAGCACCCTAACCGGCAGAACTCACTCTGAGAATCTCTTCAACGTTGTCTTTATGATGAGTTAGCTTACCAGCTAGACCACTCCTCAATAACACATTGCCTCAGTAGAGGTACGATCAGCAGGAAAGCGTTAGATATATTGGTAAAACAATCCACTTTTTTCTCAACCACCCGACTCAAACTGTACCTAGGATTCTTGAAGATTGGCCAATGTTTAGCCCAGAATGCCAGTTTGGCTTTTCGATTAATTTCACCAATTTCCTTAGGGTCTATACTGACGTGCATGGAAGCTTCAAACATTGAAATCTTTAGAGTTATTGATGTATACATACTATGTATTAATAGTAAGACCCTAAAGACCAGAACTCTCGGGGCTCGAAATGACTCTTAAGAAGTTGAAAACTAGTTGTAACCTTCAAATCCAAATTGTGATGCGCATTGTACTCTAGCAGCTTGGGAGTCTCCAACAGTTGATAGTCACCTCAAATACATATTGGCGCCGAGAAAAGTTGAGGCAGAGAGAGGAAGCCATGATACTTTTATTGGGAGGCAAAAACATGGCGTTTTTTTTATCAGCCCTCATTCCCAGATCCCACCGTCAGAGATGGCGGACAAAGCAGGTAGGCGTACGACCGCAAGCCACCTGTCGTTTGGCTCTGCTCGGCACGTATCCCTCATCGACGATAGACGTTGTATAAAATGTATATTCTTGTGTTGAAAACGTAAAAAGGTTGAATCGTCGATTGCTAATAAGCCCAAAAACAAAGCTCATCATCTAGCAAGTTTCAACGTGCAAGACTGAACTCAAATGATCAACAGACGTTTAGTCATTTTAGCAACAGTTGACAAAGTTTGAATTTTGTAAACTAGCCATCAGTTCAGCACGATGATGCATAATTCAGATTCTGTTATTCTTTTATTGTATGAACAATGCACTAGTAGCCAGATGGTCAGATTACTCCAAGGTTCTTGTCCTCTGGAATCGATCCGAATTTTTATTCCTAACAAAGAACTGAACCGTCTTCCCAGCTCAAGCGTCTCAATTTTCATCTAGTGCTCAAGGTTGGTGTCCCTGATTTGAAGAGATGGATTTTTCTTTTTTGTCTAGCCAAGAACGTATGGATTCCGCTCCTCGCTAAAGAGAAATCGTGGGAAATTCACTTGATGAACAATTCTGTATGTAACACGCCGTTGCAAGAACATATTGGTGGTAAATCCCCCGTAAATCTTCCGCTGCCAGATCATATTTCACATGTTCATATCGGACTGCTCTTCAAACCGTCATTTCCCAATCTTGGCAGCAGAAAGACTGTTCTGTGACAAATACGTTAGCAATCTGTAATAAATTTCCAATTTTATACCTCAGCTTCAAACAATCAGGAGCTCCACAAATCTTTCTGGAAAATGTTTGAAAAACGAACAACATTCATTGTTGTGAAGCAAAACATAGTTGCTACAAATTCGCATACCCAGCGTCCTTTGCAAATGGAAATGGATTTGTTTTTCGTTCCTCACAATTATGTTGCATCTCCAATCATGTCCATCGCTAAAACGTTAGGGATCTCGTTCGGAACCAACTCAAGTGACTGTGTCCTCTGAATTGTACTTATTTTGAATAAACATTTCCAAATATTCACTCTCTCATCTACAGCAACCCAATTTGACCCAAACAATCCAACAGGAGTTGTTCCTAAATACTCCAAAACCATTAAAACCCAATGCACTAGTTATAATTCCAAAATAAATTGAAAACGTCCTCCAAAATTATTCGTTATTATTATTATTATTTTTACCAATTGTCTTGATGTTTTCCTATTTATGTTGTTCAATTATTAATTGTTTTCAATTTTTCCTAAAGTATCTAAATAGGGGTTAGCTGCGAGCTTTCTCAATTTGAACAAAAGTGACGACGCAGACGTCTGCAGACTGCTCAGAAATTTTTGGATCTTCCTGAAAATCTAGGTGTTTAGCACCTCCTACCAAAAGACAATTATCGTGCAAACCTGACGACTGGATTGAACGGTATATTTCAATAGAGGAGTGTTAGAAGACTTTGAATGTTTTAAAAAAAATTGGACAACTGCTTCTAACCTCGGAAGAACATGATTTGAGAGGGCAAACTTTCTGAATTTCAAACAGGGCTCAAACCAATCGATAGAATCGTATGTCTCAAGACCCACTCACTAGCTAGTACATGCGACTGGGGTGAGCTTCATGACGAAACGCTACTACAGATAATGATTCTAAATATGAAAGACAATAAGCTCGGTGATAATCTACAGCTAGAACTTGATTTGAATTTGGATACAGCCATCAAACTATTACACCTGTCAAAAATCAAGTTCGACAACAAAATGTGCTTCGTGATTATGAACTTCTGATGATTGAGATCCTTCTCCTATTCTGTGGGAATCTAAGGCAGCAATGCACTACCCCAAGCCAAAATACAGTTCTATCAAGATTCGAACTATTCGCTCAGGAAAATCTTCAAAGTCAAATCTAATGTGCATGTAAGTCTTCCTTTAGCAACAGTGTCTTAAAAGCAAGCTGAGATAAAATGAATCAAGATGACAAATAGAGGAGCTAATTATCTGCAGAAAAGTCAGCCACAGGTTTGAACGTGTACCGTAAAGCACCGAACAAACCAAATTTAAGGAAATCGGTCAAAAGAATTTTTAATCTGGCACAACAGACGGCAAGATCAGGCCGAGGTATCAATGCGACTTCTACAATGGAAAATCGAATTGGTGACGATTTATTCAATGAAAAATACATTCATTGGTGAAGAGTTGAGGACCTATTTATAATAGTTATAAACCTATGTACCTGCAATCAAATTTAAGGTTTTACACCCAACGACAATACTTCCATGATGTGACTTCAACACAGAAAGCTAATGGTGGTTATAATAATAGCTCACATATGTTTTGACGAGTTGTTAACGATTCAGATAACGTCTGAGGTTACAAAGCTGAACACACAAAATTACATTTCGGGCGGATACCAGCGTTCAAGATCTGTAGGAATGATAACGGACCGTCACGCGTGGACACCCACCCGACCTCAACTCCGGAAGCCATCTCGAAAAAACCAGATGCCAGAACCGAGATAATATGGAGCCATTGTGAGAGGCAAAAGGGGTTCAGTTTAAGCTGAGTATTCATCCAGGTGTCTGGTGGTAAAACGGTCCCCAAAACTTGTTTTTGACATATTGAGAGTCTGGACGTCAACGCCGGAGATCGGTGAGCGAGCATGCGTCCAGGCAGTTCTTTGGGATTTGAAGTTGTGACTGACTTAATTAGATTGTACCTGCGTCTGGGAGAGGTGACAGTCCCACAAAGTAGGTGTCAGTTGGAAACGCACGACCTGAAGATAGGCACAAAATGATAGTTGAAACTTCGGTAGCAAGTGGAATTGGAACGGAAAGTCGCATATCTTACCAGGTAACTAGCTGCGTACCTAAGCTGCAGCACAGAAGACTTATGGTGATTTGTTATCAATAGAAAAATATTATACAATAACCACGTCGTAGAAAAGTAGTTCCAAGTAATTGCCAACTGCTTGGAGATGGCCACACAAATTATTCAGTACCCACTCCTTTTGGGAGAAGTTATTTGTATCCAAAGAACCATATTTATTAGGTAACTAGGTGTGTAACTGTGCTTTTACACGTAATGACATCAACAGAAAAACTGATTCACAAGAACTACATGAAACGTAAGAAGCTGATTGGTGGTTGTCACACTAGATATTCAGTACCCACGTAACCCAGCCACAGGTACTCCTACCACCAATTTTACCAGAACTTCTGTGTCATATGTTCCGCTTTTGTTCAAGTTATTAATGAAATATTACTGAACCGGGATATTCCCGTCGTTAGTCAACGATGTTCGATGTCACTCAAATCTGGACAACAACAACGTTGATTGCCGTGCGAGCATGCACCCCGGCTGTTGTTAAGAATTTGAAGCTGAAACTAACACAATTGGACTGTACTTCTGTAAGGTCTGATCGATCAGAAGAAGAATCTGGTACATCAGAAGAATCTGATGTAAGTTGGAAACGCACAACTAGCAGCTGGTCAGAAAACGAGAATTAAAACCACAAATGTTATAGTTTTCTGGACTATGTGTTATTCGAATTGAAAATCCCATACTTTATCAAGTAACTAGCTGTGTGTCTGTGCTTCGGAAGAATTATGGTAACGATAGTAACAGAAAAACTGTTAACAATTAATCACTGTTATAATTAAGTGGTTGTAGGCAAGAATTGCCAACTGGAGGTGGCCATACAGGATAATCTTTATTCTCATAGCTTTTCCAGCAGAGCTTGTCCTAAAGTTATTCTACCAAATTAATTATAGCTTTCAAATTCTATGTACACTTACTTTTCCAAGGAACATTTATTACTGAATCAATATACCCCCATCGCCAGTTTAATGATGTTACATTTCTCCCGATTTATTTAAAGTAAAACAATAATCAGAGGCAACTTCCAATCAATGTAACTACGCAATTGATTGAAGGCCATCTCTTGGAAGTTACCTGCTAAAAGGTGCATGAGAAAACTCACAGAAAACTCATCACCTGGCGCGCACACATAGTCTCAGACAATTACGGCAATTAACATGAAAATTTTAGACGTTCTGCTGTGAACTGGAATTCTATGGCGCGTACATAAGTTATATGAGATTTTCCGCCTTTGATTACAGTTTGTTTTTCTCAAAATTGGGAAATTCTTGCTAAAACTACATGGCATTGAAAGAAGTTGGACGGCTCCAAGTGGAATCAATATGTATAAAGATATCATATACCAATTCCATCCTATGGTCTTGAGATTCAGGCTACTGATAGAGTAACTTGTCACAGATGTAAGTCAAAATCTAAAATGGCCATCTCCGATGTCATGCACACCAAATTATCTTTTGAAGCAGACCTCCATAGTGAGAATTTTCCGGGAATCTCTAATCAAATTGGGATAGATTACGCAAAAAAGAGAATTTAATAAACAATTTGTATGTTGTATGTATTTGTATGTTGATTTAATCAACATACGATTTAAAAAAACAACTAGGGATTCGGGGGGAGGCAGATTTTACGAAAGGAGATTCAAGTGGGCTGTCAAGTCCACTGCACGAAGTGGAATTACGTGTCCGGGCGTATGAGAGCACTTCACAACCAAACCAAGAACAACGGGAATAAATTAAGAAAGAGAAGATGGAAAAAAAGAAGAAGGCGAGAGGAACAAAAAACCCCCCGAGATCGGGAGCTGAACAAATATTGGATCTTCCTTCTATTTTAAGGAGGGGGTGCATTATAAACGCTTAAAAGTCAAGTCGTGATAATGTTTGAATCACAAACTAAGTTATGTTCCCAGGAGCTGTGCATAATTATATCTTTGTAACTTAGGGGTACGCCTGAAACCGAACAGATGTGGTACAGAACTTCTGGGCTTCGAAATACGAGTGTTATCATGATTGCACAGATAATACAAGTAATTTGAATATTATAGGTGATTTCAGTGTATAATTTTCGACTTGCAGTATTAGATTAAAATGTTATGATTGCTTCTCTGACTACCATTTTGGAATGTGTGATTGTTATAAAGTGCGATTCAATCTTAAAATCATATAGTTACACAGGTCTCAGTCCTGGACCACCGCATACACGAAATAATTTTGACAAGAATATCTTGTCTCATCATCACATTGATTCTTTGTAACTGGACAAATGTAGGTGTTGTTAACGTCAATTAACACCATACCACACAGTATTCGGTGTGATTGCATGGTGGGTTTTGGGTAATCAAAATATTTTATTTTCGAAAAATATTTCTCAAGTTAGTTCCGATTTTCGTAGCTGACAATGCATTTTTCCAAGCTTGAAATGCAACGTTTTGTCAACCAGACTGTCAAAAGTACATAAATTCAACATGGCCTCCCTAGGAGTCACGATAAGGGTGTATTACTATTTGGAAATGAAAAAAAAGGTTTTATCCTCATCTGCGAATGCTGAATGCAGAAGCTGCTGATCTAAGACAACTACTGGAGCTAAACAGGTACACGAAATTGCGATTGACGTCATAAGGTTGAACCGAGGGAATCATGATAGGAAGTATCCAGTCATGGCAAAACATGTGAAAGAAGAAAGGTAGTTTTTCAGAAAGTTCGTGATGCATTTGATAGCAAGAACACAAAATTACGTTTGCTCTGCTGATACAAAACTTAACGATAAGTTGAGGAGGTACCTTTCATAGGTTTGAACCGTGAACACCATGATATGGTTTATCAAGACCACTACAAGAAAGAAAGGTTTTTCGAGAAATTCAGATTTGGGTGATATTTTGTACGAATGCATAATGTAGGAGCAGCCGACCTACAGCAATAGTCCACTATTTAATAAGGCAAGGAGAGAGATGCGCTTAGAATGGAAAACATATCACATGGCTGACTCGTAGATATCACAAAATAGTGATCCAAACAGACAAACACAAGAAGGAAGGATATTTCAGAAAATAATAGAATTCGGGGATGCTGATCTTAAATAATTGGTGATAAGAAGTTACCTACAAATGCGAATGGGCGTCATAAAATTGAGCCGTTTTATCACGATAAGGTTACACAGTCATGTCAAAACACATGATCACAAGAAGGAAGGCAAATATTCAACGATTTCTGATATTGACGACATTCTGTATTAATGCAAAATTTATGGAATGCTGACTTGAGATAATACATCATGAGAGATGGGTTGTTTATAGAAATTGCGATTTCAGTGATACAAAAAGCCTACAACATCTAGAACGTAGGAGCTGCTGACCTAAGGCAATAGTCCACTATTGATAAGATAAGGAGGTACGTAAGAGAGCGAACAGATGTCATATGACTGGCTTGTGGATATCGCAATAGGAGTATCCAAACAGCACAAGAAAGAAGGATGTTTCAGAGGAATTTCCAATTCGAAGATCATAGTGTTAGGAGTGTGATTATGGTGTTAGTGTTCGGAGGTCGTAAGAATGACCAATGACAGTAGAAGCTGCTGTCTTGCACAATTGGTGATAAGATAAAAAGGAACCTTTAAATGGGTGGTAGATGTAGGAGTCCTGGTATCATAGCAGGAGTGTCCAGACTTGATAGAGCTTAAGTGCACGGAAAAAGGACCTTTGCATAAATGAAGATCAAAGCGACCTTCCTCCTATTGCACGAACGCAAAATCTAAGAGCTGCTGATCTCAGGTAATAGTGATAAGGTAATAAGGTACCTCAAGCAGCAAACGGACTTTATAGGATCAACCCGTGGTTGTAATGGTACATGTATCTTAACATGACCAAACAGAAGAACATAAGAAGGGAGGAAGTTTAAGAGAAATTTTCAAATCGAAGATCATTAAGTCTTGCACCGTATTGCAATGTATGAGAAATGAGCTGCTGGCTTGAAATAAATATTGATAAGTTAAGAAGGTACCTGGAAATACGAATAGATGTCGTAGAGTCGATTGGCAGATCATACGACAGGGGTGTACAAGCTTGTCAAAACAGAGGAACACAAAAAGGAAGGAAGTTTGAGAGAAACTTCGGATGCGAAGATCAACAAGCGATGCTTTGTGCAAGACAGATAATTACCACAGGAGTTGCTGATTTAAGATAATTTGTGATAAGATAATGAGGTACCTGAAAATGCGAACAGACGTCATAAGGTCGAACCGTGGATATCATGATAGGGGTATCCAGACATGACAAAACACAGGAACACGAGAAGAAAGGAAGTTTTTCAGAACCGACACTTGTGGGGCCGAGGGTGCCACTGGACGGACGGCCCGGGGTGGGACCTAGCGGTGCCCCCCCACCAGGACGCGGGAGGCAGAGGTTGGGATCGGGAAGGGGCGATGCCATCGTAGAGGCGGTGTCATTGGGGCATGGGCGGCCCCAACGCCGCAAAGAAGGTCCCGGATGTGTATCGGGGCTTGAGGGAGTAGGGGAGGCTTGCGGGCAGGACGAAGTGGCCCGAGGGGGACATCGGACCTGTTTTCGTTGTATCGAGGGAAGAAATGGAGATCCGAACGGTCGGTCACGGGGGATCACTGGCCTTGCCGGCCACATGCAGCCGAATGACGATCTTACAAACACTTTTTCAAGTAATGCATTCATTACAGAGACATCTTCAAGTCCAGTTTTTGTATAAACACAATTATAAATATTCTTTAAAACTAAAAAATTCTTAACCAAACAAAAAAGGACCAAAATTAAGCCCTCCATTCACCTCTTCTATAGTTGGGTTTTAAAGATACGAAATCCCTAAACCAATGTTAATCCAACGAAAAAGATGCAACAAGATCGGCAGTAAAAACAGTATGAGCTGAGCTTGAAAGGATTGTCAGTTAAACCCCTCCATCCACCCTCCTGACAGAAAGTTCCAAATTTATAAGGCAAACTAGACTAAAATTGTAGTAAAAAGAATGTTATTTGAAATAGTCAATAAACTCGAATGGAAATAGCGAAGAAATTAGATTCGAATATTTACCATCATTACCCCCTCCATTTCCCCCTTTTTTAATTAAAATGCAATGTGCTTAAATATGTTTAGATACTAAACCAAAATTTCAACTGACCAAAAAATAATGACACGAATTGGTCGAGAAAGCTTGCTTGAAAGGCAATTCAAAGTCATTTTTCAGCTATCAGTCATTTCTATTCCCTCTCCTGTCAGCAAAAACTAAATTTTCGAGGTTCATGTAACAAGTACACTAAAATTGGGATCGAACTAAACAAGAATCATGAAAATCGTATGAGAATTGTAGCCGACAAAATTTGGGAACTCGCCATTAAATCCCCTAATTGCTTCTCCCGCAGTTAAATGTCAAATTGTCGGAGTTTGTTGCGCAACTAGGGTAAAATTGGGATTGAACGAAGAAAGGATCATGACAATCGTCCAAGAATATCAGGATCAGCCGCGTCAACTAAAGTTGTCACTTACACCAAACGCTTTTTCATGGATTCGATCTTACAACGATCTGAAAACTGAGGAAGGCTGACTCCAGAAGGAAATCGTAAAAAAGCGACATTTCGACAAGTACAGATTTAGAAAAAAGAAAAGACGTCTGTAAAGTTGGTACACAGCTTCTTCTTATTGGTAACATGAATGTACATTACCCATACATAATCTTAAAGTTTCTAAATTTAACAAAAAATAGAACGTGAGTTTGGTAAAAGGACATTTGTCCATGGACTTCAGTGCTGAAGTGCAAGATGCGTTGCGGTACTCGTCATTGGAACGACACTACAGTGAAAAAAGCGTAACCGTACGAGCTGAATATCTAGTGAGTTACTAGAATAGTTATGTCTAATTGCAACTAGCTGTTATATAAATAAAACGCTTGACATAGAATAGGCTGTTCTTCTTTAACCACCCTCGGAAAATGAACGAGTCGTGAATTCTAGGACTCTGAGAAAATGATGGATTCTACTTTAGCATATGCCCATTGATAGGTGAACGATGAAACTCATAGGAGACCATCACACAGCATTCCGTAAAAATTTCACCAAAACCAAACTGCTGGAAAACGTTGTCAATTATGTTTTGGATAGTGTGTGATTGCTTTGTATCCTTGAGAGCTTGGGGAATCACTTTTAGGTACAGAAATTGCGATTGTTTGCTACGAATAAATTTCTACTGATCCGAAACCGATCCAAGTCGATTTTCGTCGAAAATTACTAGGGAAAATGACACCCCTCTGGCCAAGGTCTACAAAAACCTCGTTTTGAAGTAAGTTTTTAAGCGGTTTTTTACTCATAGCTGGTTAAACGTTAGTACCATTTAGACCCCTCAAGTGGAGAATATGAGAGAAAGGCGGGATTTTTTCATATATTCTGAGGTCTTTTGAAGCCCGTACGGTGGACGGACATTGCAGACTTGGAATTTACGTAAAATGACAAAATTTGGTGGGGTTGGGAGGGGGGTTTGGAGATGCAAAATTTTTGCTACACGATTACAAAGACTCAATATTGGAAATGATAAATCCATAAAACTTTTTTACAAGTACATATTGGTCATCAGGTGGTATAAACCTTAATATTGCAGTTGTTCAATTCAATTCAATCAAATCAATTCAAACTATAATTAAAAAAAGATCAATACAGCAGTTTTATAAAAGTGTTCCAGGCGCCCTTTCGAATCTTGTGATCGCTCACAGAACAGCGTAGACATGTTTGATCGTCGTTTGAAAGTTATTTTTAGAAACATTTATTTCTCTAGGAAGATTGCTAAGGTTCATCATTGAGTAACGAACTAAAATTATGACAGGAAATAGCTTCCCACAGAAACAAGAAACAATGAATGATTTGGAGTGTTCTAGGCTATTTAGATGAACAAAACTACGTTTGTTTATATCACACACCTGCATAAATTGAATTCACTGAGGCTTTCAAAAACATGATCATCCTATTACGAAAGAAAATCCAATTTCACGGATGTTTTCTCGCTTTGTTGGCAATTACGGATTTCTGTGGAGATCTCCAAGGCGGTGGATTACAACACGGTCATAAGCCTCAATACGTTCCGCGGTAAGTGATGATGTACGAACCGCGGCCGGCATCATTCAAAGCTTCAGGCGGACGTGTGAACAACATTCAAATCTAAGAGCCTCGACAGAAAAGTGAGCTTAGACGACGGAAAAATAAGAAAAACGAACGTTCCTTTAACCGTTTTCAAAAGCGCCTATCTCCAAGGCTTGGCAACAGCTCTAGAAGTCTCTGGAGAGCCCCACTCGAGATGTCAGTATCTCATGCTAGACAAAAGGACCCTTCTTCGTCCTGGAGGTTTTGTAAGCTTGTTTTCTTATCTTTTTTCTCATTTTCGCCTTCTCCCAGCGCGTGATTTTTTTTTCCTCTTCGAAACGTTATTCTTTTTTTTCTTTCTTAAATTTTCTACCTTCAACCTGTCGAATGAAAGACTGGTACGGGGCTCGAAGCTTATCTCGCACATTATTGAGAGAGAGCCTATGAATATTGGCGGGGGCGTCCGACTTGTGAACTGGGGGTCTAAGAAAAGAACTCTTGGTTGAAGGGGGAGTATTTTCAAAAGGTATAACTGGCCGAAGATGAGTAAACTGTAAAGTCATCAATACGAACCATGAAGTTTGATAAACATTGGCACAGTCGATCTAAGCGACTAGCGACCCTCTTGAGAAACGATCAAGTTTTCCCACGTCGTTGGACAGTAACTAAGATAAAACGCGATTTAGCAGACCATGGAAAACTCGTTAATCAACAATTCTAGAACAACATTTCGAAAAGTAACCAAGACTTTCAGATATCTACAGGATTCGCTGAGGATTTCAATCAGTTGATACATAATATCCAAGTTCTAAAATCTCTGCTCATAAGTAGATAGTATTTGAAAATTTATCATGTAACTTTCCGGCTTGTTCACAATCTGTAGATGAATAAAGGAAGATTTCCATCCATAACTTGTCAAATAATTTAGCTCATTTCAGTTAACGTCATCATGTCAAGGCAGCATCACGATCACATACCAAGAGCGACTTAAAACGAATAATCAATGATTGCTGTAGGATGGATACTAATAAATGGCATAATCCATAACTCTCTAGTTATCGATTAGTTGTAATTGAAGAGCAATTAATTTTTTTATCGGATAGAAACGTATCCCAGCGGAAGCGTAACCTGCTTCAAAAAGAGTTATTAGAACTCACTCAAACGTGGATCATGACTTGAAATAGAATCATATTTCTGGATAAAGGGAGAGAATTGTCCTATTGTCAGAAGAAACGAAAGGAACAGGTTTAGGTTGAACATAAAACCTAACCTCCAAACCAGCACTAACTAACGCTTCAGCGGTGGAATCCAAGTCCAAATCCACTTGCAAATCGAGGGAGTGCAAACAGAACAAGGTGGAATAGTATTTAATCTACAATGCGGGTTTATTAACCTATGTTTTTCTAACCAAAAAGAGAATCACGGTACAACTTTGAAAATATTCTGAAATACCTGCGGTACCCCTTACTGCCAGGGGTTGAGACAGATTGTCCATGAGCCATCCAATGTTCTTTTTGAGACGAATTGACATTTTGGTAAGGTCTTATGTTCTAGGCAAAAACCTCATCCTGCAAGATGTTCCATCTTTAAACGTCGAAAAAGAATGTTATAAGAATAGGGGTTCCCCATTCAATAAGGGCTTTTGGTTCTGTTCCTCGTTTCATAATATTTATAAAGATGTAGTAGTCTCTCATTCTGTTTCCTCTTATATCCGCTTGCAGTTGGTGAACTTTCTATTTGAGTTTCTTGACTCAATAATTCACCACTCCGAACAAATCATCGTTAGCCTCCATGCCTTTCTTCATTGTCATGGCTTTCCACAAAATCATCGACAGTGATTTAGGTGATTTTAGCTCGTATTTGACCCAGAGCCATAAGGTTTTATATTCAGCTTTATCACCTAAGGTAGAATCTTGAAAGCCCAGCGAGCAGTCCTGGACAAGGCTTTCTTCATTACTCACTCTTTTGATCGAGTGCACGGCATGAAGCGAAGGCGATGGAACCTGCAACGCGCTTTAGAAAACAATTTCACTTGTAGGGCAAATCCGATTTTGAAACCAACCACTGCAAATATCCCTGAACACTCTTATCAACAAAATAATGTTAATACCTAACTCATTTTCGATTATTTCACACGCATCCTTCAAAATAACCCGCACAAGACTGCCAACGTACTCGTAACATGGCGGAAGTCTAAAGGAGGCCCTTTCGAATTTTTTTCGCACAACCCGTTAGTCAAACCGGTAACACTCGCTCATTTTCATAGTCACACCGTCACACGAGAGTTTCTACTTTTGAAATGAGATGTTTATGAAACTGTCTTCGGGAAGAACGAATAAAAAGGCGGAATGTTTCTGCATGATTTACGCTTAAGCTTCGCTCTCGGATGATCTAAATGCGAAGTTGTCTTTCGCAACTTGGTTTATGACTTTTTCGGTTTTACATAGCTGTAGATGTAGGTACCAATATCGCGGGGAAAGTGATTTTCGAAAGTTCGAAAGTTTCACAATAAAATATGTTTATTAAAAAAAGAAGAGAAGCTAAGCTATGCACAGGTCCGTACTTTCAGACTTTCTGTAGTAGGACATTATGTATTTGTGGTTCATTTGTTTTCTGGAGTGGCTTAAACGTTTACTCTGTGGAGCTATCTGGCTTCCCTCAATTTGCCCGGGTAAGGGTGATAAAATAGATGAGTGGTTCACACCCAAAATTATTACACCAAAGTCCACCTGAAGTCCTGTTCTTAAGTTTTTCCTTTTTCCTACAATATTTCCATAAATCAGTACTTGCCCGCACAAATGTAACCAGTGAACAGAGAGACCTGCAGGCTCCGTATGAAATCTCAGTATGAATTGGAAAGAAATTAGCCATTAGCTCAGACAGGTAATCGAGGATACTCCATAGCTCAATATTATTAGCCGAAAGCCTGTAAGACAGACAATAGTTCGATCTAACCATGAGGTTTTCCTGATTTAGAAAATTTCATGCTGATATAAAATTTGTTGGAATTTTCTGTCTAAAACATTTAATTTTCCTGCAAATCTGCATTCAAGATTTTAGGTTCAAAATCCGTCTATTGTGATGGATGGTTAGTTGGCCCTTCCCGATTTTAGAATTCGACGCCTTGGGGGATGAATCAGACGTTTTCAAGCGTCTGGGTCATCTTCTGAGCGTGGCGGAGCATTAATATCCGCATCCACCTCAACGGAAGGGGCAACTATACCATTCCATCACCTCACACTATGCTACACAATATGAATTGGCACTTTTAAAATCCAGCGAAATTTCTCTGTAAACCGCGCTTTTGAGCATGTGACTTACCCATCTGACTTCTGGGTTAAAAACGTCCTGATTTAAAAAAAGTACGTTTGTAGAAGTTTTGTGGAGTTAAAACAGCGGCAAGACATTACAGCATTTGAGAGAAACTACTTCGAATACTTAGGCATGAGACTCGGGGATCAAAATCTGGGCTACTCACAAAATGTATCATATTAGTGTTGCAGGCCTGCGTTTGTGGATTACTGGTAGGAGGAAATCAATACCTTTCTGTTTGCTTTTTTTTGTGGGCCTATTGTGGCTGGAGAAGGAGGTCGTTACCTCCAACTCTTTCCCAGGCCATTTGAGTGCCCGACCTGGGCATCCTGCCTAACCAAGCACTATATGCCCAGTCTACAGCACTGAACTGCCTGGGACCCAAGCACTAACTGCTTGGTAATTACTGGTTAGGCATTGACATCCCAGTCTGTTGTGACGACCTAATGTCGTCGACCCCAGCCAAACCTTTCTGCCGTGACAATCTTATAAATTACTGTTCTGCAAAACAACAGCGACTTTTCTGCTAAGAATCAAAGCGCATTAGTTTATCCAGCAATTAGGATAGTTCCTCATGACCTCCTAGTTCCCATGCTGCCAAGGCCTGCTTCATCTGGGACAGATGTGTAATATTTTGCACATTCAACGACAGTTAATCATAATTTTTTTTTGTTATATCAATTTTTGAATTTGCCGACTAACCACGGTAGAAACAGGGGGGTGGGCAGATTGTGGGCTACTAAGGTTAATGTCAGGTACCTATTTTGAAATATGAACTGACCAGGTTATGAGGGGGCGCCACTGCCAAGTTCTGGTCGTTTATTCAGAATTCTTAAAAGAAAATTCAGAACTTCTAACCTCCAACCGAGGGATATAAAAAAAAAAAAATAATAATAATAAACGCGTCTTCCGGTCCCAAATGTGGTAACATTCGGTAATATCTCAACCAGTCTGGTAAGTGATATAAAGAAATATAGATATATATTATTGGTCGTAATTGATGCCCCATATGATCAACAAATTGAGGTTGATCAAAAAAATATACAAAAAAAAATTAGAGGAAGATTCGATGACCATCAAACATGAATCATCATTAGAATAGTACCTATTATTAATATTTCATTTTTTTTTTTCAAGTCGAATCGGGGAGTTTGTGAGCCTGCAGTATCCATTAGGTAGTCACTATATGGGGAAGGGACCTATTACTAATCTTAATTACTAAAATTTTAATACTAAAATGCAACAGCCTGATCTAAAATTCATGGAATGTCTTGAGGAGGAAGGATGCTCTCGCTAGAATGGAATAAGAATCAAAACCAAAATGCCAACCACCCTGTAGAACAAAGAAAAAAAAACAGTAAGTATGATTCTTCCCCTTAAGATGGCCCAAATTGAATACCGAACCCATCAAAATTCGACTTGCTACTTACAATTGGATTCTCTCAAATGAAAATTCACAAAAATAGATCAGATGGAACATTGCGATGCATTTGCTGTCTGTCTGTAGCCCTCAGGTTCGTGAAAAGATGGACGAGATTCACAATAGATTCCACCTGTTGGGTAAAACGAATCATACTCTTCGGAGGAATGGTCCAGAAACTGCTCATATTTATGCTGCATCAAGGCAGGATTAATCTCTTTCGGGAGGAAAAGATGTACATACCAGAAACTGGTTTCAACGGAGCCGCCAGAACGAGACAAAATCCTCTAAAGACGGGTGATGCGGAGAACACGAGTTATAAATCCTGCTAGAACAGCAATCGGTCGCTCGAAGTGTACCAGAGCTCTCGTTGAGGATCACTGAAGATGTCAAAAGAGACCGGTGAGATATTTGGCGAAATGACAGTCCACGAACTTGACCCCGGCGCTTCTGCTAATCCCCGATAAGCTACTAACTCGGACGCAGGCGACGAAATAGGTACATAATACGCTGGCCTTATCAAAGTATACGTGATAGGGCAAATCTGCAAACATATTTGGAATCAGCACGACAAATCTTTACAGAATCGGCTGTTTCTTTTCATTTATCACAAAATAATTACGTTTTGCGGAGGTGTGCTAATTATTGTTTTGCACTAGAGTTCGAATAATCCACATGGTATAACAGTGAATTAGATTGCTAAACAAATCAATTCTCATTTCAATGCGCTCTCCTCGTGCAGAGCCGGTGTCGCAAGACTTTTTTTCCAAACGAAAGTACGCGGTACTCGAAACTACTCACACTCCGTCGTTTCTCTGTCCCAGCCCTGTCGGCCTGATGGGCTTTTCTATCCTCCGACGTTCTCGGAGGCTCGTATTTCATTTTTTTCGACGTTTCGAACCTCGAAATGAAACCTCCGGAGGTACGTCAGATTTGCGAATATCACTGCGCCGTCAATCATCGGCGAGTGAAGGCCCTCAAACCAACTTTTTCCCAGCCGGGATGAATTTCCTACGTTTATGCCGAGCGTCATAAACATTTGAAATCTTCTCCATTTTACAGCACACGGTGGAAAGGATTATGTCCAGGAGTATTTCTCTCTCTCTCTTCTTTTTTTAGTCGAATAGGTACATTCACTACGTACACATAGCTAAGTTTATTTTCTCTCTTTGCAACAAAAATATTGAAAAACATAATTTATAGACGATTTCTCTTTCTCGGCAAGTCTTTAGATTGATCATAGTTGAGTGCGATAACTTCTTCTTCTTATTGCTACATTTTTAACTTGAGATTTTCTTCGTAAAGGAATAAATATGCAGATTGCTTCATGATCTGTATGTCAGTCGTAAGGAATGCCTCATTTTCTATATCAAGCTGCCAAGTTCAATAATAATGGTACCTCCATAGGACTGTGATTGTCAATTGATTAGGTCTACGGTTTTTAAATGGATAATCATAATATATCATTTCTGTCGGATAGATTTCTACAAAACGGTTCAAAAGAAACAAGAAAGTTCCATTTGGTTAACGGGAACGTGTTCATCAAGTTCAAAATTGGTCCACGTAGTGATGGGAATCAAATCATTTGGATGGTTGATAGTTTTCGGTGCTGAAGCTGAAATTTGTGACAACCTTAAGGTACCGCACAGGCACCGATCAGCAAATTCCATTACAATCCTTATATCCAATTCAATTCATTAGTCCGATAACAATATTCAAGTTACTTGCAATCGACAGCCGTAAGACACCTTCAACAGTACTCTTAAGGAAACAAGGTCAGAACCAAATCAGATCTGATGACATGGTAATAATGCAATGGTAACATTTTGCTTTCGATGTACATATCAACATTTTTTCGACATCATCTATGATATACTGATTCGGCACTGAAAATTGAATGATAAATTTGTAAAATAATGATAAAACATTGATAATAATATCAACTTTACCTTTCTTATAGTACATGTCGCAATATTAAGATGAATATCTAGTGTTTTTCCTCCTATTTACTATTGAATTTGAATAAAATCTCTTAAATATTTTATGAGTTATGTACGTTAAAGAAATTTCACGTTTGGGTCAGATCATTTTACCATACGAATTTCTGGTTTTATTGATATAAACTTCATTTAATTGCAAAAGAAAACTGTTAATGAGATTATTTATCAATTTAATTCATACTTATGGCTTTGCACTTCTTTTTCCGCTTCTCCAAAAAGCTCCGATTGCTACTTTTTCTCTTATGAGAGGCGTCTGGATTTCCTCGAAAAGGCGAGATTCAGTTTTACCTCATTACGCTGATTTCAAATGTCTAATGTCAAATGTCTAAATGTCTTTCGGGGAAAAGGGAATAAGCCTATGCTATTTTATCAGCTTCAATCAGCTGACATAAATGCAGCATTTTGCTGCTTTCAAGAGTTCCTTCGAAATCGAGTTTTTCATAACTTTTAATATATTTGGGAACAAGTGAACCTTTGGTAGGTTCGATTTTACATCCTTATTTCTATGCCCTGTCAATATACGGTATCTGTTAATCTTGAAATCAGTAAAAACGGTATTAAGACCTACCCAAAAAACAATAATTGCGAAATAACTGAGGGTGATAAATTTTTTGTATTTTTTCCCCGGATTCAGCGGCCAAAAATCTATCAAGTTAACCTGTTAGTTCTAAAAACGGTTTTCGGTCACAGGCCTGTGTTTTTAATAAGCTCCAAAACCCAATCCCGATGACTGACGAAATGCTGAACCGGATAATGATGTTGCTCGGTAGAAGATGGTTCACCAGCTTCAAACCTGACACCAAAACCGAGCAGACGAAAGGCCACGGAAACGGCAACTCACAAAGGGGCTGTACAGCAAGTGCCGCACCGAACTCGAAGAGAAGTTTAAAAGGACGTAAACAACGCATAACGGAGTAAGCTTCATGAGAAAGGGAGGTGAAAAAGGAACAAAATAACTAGAAAAAGAAGGAGACGAAAAAAAAGGTTCTTGCTGAGCCATAAGAATCACAAGGTAGCATTACTAAGCAGTAACGCCTCCTGGCTCACCGGTTCCCGCAGGCTGTGCCAGCTGTTCTGCGGATAGGAACACCCGTTACGCCGTAGGAGGAGTGACCCGGAGGAAATTCAATGGTGCTTTCATATCGCATTTCCGAAAAAAAATTGGTCCAGGGCATGCAGTGCAATATTCAGCATACGGCAGATAGGACAATCCGTATCGTACAGAACGTAAATCCTAGTTCGGTCAGGGTGCTCGATAAAAGAGCAGACTACATATTTGAGAGTAAGCAACCAAACTAACCATACAACCAAGCTACCCAAGAAAAGGTATTTGGATGATCTAAAACCAGTGCCTTGTGGTTGGTGACAAAAGGACAAGCAGATCATGGAGGGAGTAAAGAATAAAACGAGAAACAAACCTCGTAATATGGCGATAAAACGATATTAAGATTGAAGTAGATTCAAGTACTCATTTACCAACGTATCATGATCTAAACTACTGTTGTAATACTTCGTGAAGTAGGTAGTTGAACTGAACGAGCCTCCATGCATACTTTGTGCTAAACATATGATTTAGAGCCACGTAGTTTTCTGAGTGGAGTTCCATTTTATTAATTCATTCTACTTATTACTTGTTTGGTAGCTAAGAATATTGGATAGTTCAATAACACCTACGATGATTAATAGGATGATAAATAAGTTGCTCTTATCGATTGAATTAGAAATAGGTTCATCAGTGCTCACTCATCATTCAATCAACAACGGATGCTACAAAGCAACCACTAGTGAGATACTTCCATGTGATAAGATCTCACGTCAACGAGGAAGCTGTCCTTGACTCAGACGATATCGTCAGAAGGTTGAAGCCAACCAAATCTGGTTTACTTGTGGAGCATTGAAATGAAAATATCATAACCAACAAAACTTTGTGGTGTATCTTAATTTTGAATATTTATCCATATTTGCGTCTTCTTTTTTGTGCAATGAAGAATTTTAAATTATTTAATCATGGTCAAACGAAACGCACATCCAGAATCGATTGTGAATTACACACAGAAACGACATGAAATTTGCACATTTCGTGCGCCAGTGAACCATGGCCTGTGAGATTTTGAAATTGTATTTTTGTTAATTTTTGAATGGGTTTGCTCGTCCAACTGTCCAAAACTTTTGCAGAGACAGTGCTATAGCTCAGTTAGGTAAAATTCGTAATTTCCGACTGAGTTACCTGTGATTTAGGTTGATGAAAGACGCCCATTACATCAAGGTTAAGGTTATTTCTAAGTTTGGCTCCAGTAACTAACTGTCTGGTGAGGGTGGGGTGTTATGAATGAGACCAACTTCAAGAACCCATACAATTTTCAAATGAAGTTCAAGCCCTAACACTTGTTGAAAGAACGATACGTTCTTCTGTGAATTGTCACGAACGACACTGGGCAATCCTAATGCAACTCTGAGAAAGGAGGTAGTTCGTGGTTACTTGGGTGCACACTCGTTCCAGTGCCGGTACAGTAGGGGATCCTTATTATCGAGGTCGGGAGGGAGCTTGGGGAGATAAAGTGGGAAATCGTTTATCTTTATTTGGTGAAAGGGCCGACAGGACGGCTACCGATTGGCGGAGGGGGTGCGGCCAATGGGAAACAGGGCGTTGCGTGGGGGTACCGTTTCCCGCTCGTTATGATCCCCTCGTTTGCAACAGAATCAAGAGGCCCGGCAAGAGAAACGACCTTCTGATTCCACCAAACTGCCCCATAGTCGCTCTGCTGGTTGTTACAGCAGTTACAAACCCTCAAAAGAGCTTTCCGCGACGTCATTTGTAAATCCGTTCATTATTCTCAATGATGAGCAGTCACCTACGTATTTGAATTATATTTAATATATAACTCACAAATTGTGACAGAAAACACATTCCAACCAAGGAAGAACAACACCGCTTGAACTCTCAAGGCCCAAATATTGAGGACAAACGTAAAATCCTCAGAGCGAAAAATTGCACCAAATTGATCATCAACGAAGTAGAGAATAGGTAACACGCACCTCTTATCAGGCTCATTTGAACATGTATCGATGCGTACTTCAATCGATAGGTATGATACCAATATATCGATACCACTGTTTCCTATCCGTAGAGGTAACACGTACCTTCGATTTATATATCGAAAGCGTGGACCTATATCGATAGGAGATTCTAACTCTTCAATATGGCGACGGTGTGATAAGGCAGGGGTTACCTCTACTCGACTTTTACCCAATTTCGATAACAGGATATATATTCTAAGGTCTCACACCAGGTCGATTTATACCATCGTTGGTTGTTTCGATTTTCTCGTGATGCGGACGTTCTTTCCAAACCATTGAGGTGCATTGAAAATATCAATTAGCGCACTGTTCTGGGGTCTTTGAACGATGTCTCAGTATGATTGAGTTGTACAACCTTGCAGCTGAGCTCCTTAAGCGCTAACTGATTTGAGGACTTGGTTGTGAAGTGAGCTTTTTCTGGATTGACAGCTTCGACAATCTCCCCATCAGTCAATGCATTTTTCTGAGTTGAATAAGGAATTCATCCTTCTTTTTCAGGAAATGACCTTCCCAGCTGAGCCTGGTGAAAACATTCGGCTTCATTAGTACTGGGAATCACTATTCTCTTGAAATGAACATGAAAATACCGGATTCTTTTGTAAATAATCACTAATGAATCTGGTTTTACCTTTTTCAACAAGTTCGGATTATTGAACCAATAAGTAACCAATAAGTTACAAATCTTCCATATTGGCACACATCATATTTTACAGCTACGAAAAAGCAACGTGCCGCACTACATCCATACATACACTACGCCGAACTTGGCTGTTGAACACTCGATTTGGATTAATCAAGAAAAGATATTAACACCTCTCAGAAAACGAAGGCTGGAATGACAATAAAAGATAAACTGATAACAGAATATAAACAAGTGTTTCAGACGGGTCATGACTCTCGGGTTTTAAGGCGATCATTCCACTGGTTCTGATATTTCAAGATTATTGTATTTTGCTGTGACATTGCATTGTTTTCTATTGTGCGTGATCGGCAAGAATTCGCCGGGCAATAATGACAACGCGAGTTCCAGCTCTGGTCGTCGAGGAGGATGACAGCGTTTTCATTCACTTCTATTCCACAACAGTTACGAATGGGGATTTTTTTCGGCTTTGTTTACAAAACAAACCGTAACGGCTGAGATTTGTCGAGCCAGTCAGAAACAAGGAGTGTCGGAGATAAAAATGAAATGACACAAAAGTTCAGGGCCTTCTCGTGCCGTATGATGATGAATCAAACAGCGCGAATTGAGTGGGCGGATTCGATGACTGGGAAGAACGGGCATTATCATATATTTTATTTCATCAGCTAATAAGATTCCGATAAAGGAATTCAAAAAGGTGCATATGAAGGGTATCGGATGATTAGAAGAACCCAAATAATCTGTACAAATAAATATGTATCAAATCTATATTTATTAGAAAAAAAAAGGAATGTTTCTTTGTAAGCCTTTTATGTTTCCCTGGTATTCTTGCACAACTAGACTAGAATTCATAAAAATCGGTAAAATTGGACCTCGGCAGCTTAAATTCAAATGTAGTTCATAGATGTAATTTTATCATTATTATTATTATTATTATTTTTTTTTGAAAGAAGAGTTGGAGTTCTTTAGAATAAGTTGCGTGTTTGGTGCGCGATTAAGAAGGGGAGATAGATAACGCGATGGACTTCGGTGTGATCAGTTGAAAACATTGTTCAATCCCGAACGGCCACGTTCTTGCGAATCAGTTTCGAGCCGCTCATCTCAAGCGACAAGCCTTAGTATCCTGACGAAATGTCCCATCTACGAGTCAATTCCAAATGTGAACGGGTCTCCGCATCCCTAGCTCAAATTTCAACTTGTTAAGTTCTGGCGATTGACATGAACAAGACTACGAACAAAGCCACAAGGAACTCACTTTTAAATTGATTGATTCTCTCTCAACCATCGTTCTTTGGACTTCACGACTTCAAATCGTTCTGAAGTTCCACATCTACAGAGATCAACCTCACCAAGATGACCGGTGCCGTTACCTTAGTCTCCTGACGAAATGTCCCATCTACGAGTCGATTCCTAATGTGAACGGGTCTCCGCATCCCTAGCTCAAATTTCAACTTGGTAAGTTCTGGCGATAGACATGAACAAGACTACGAACAAAGCCACAAGGAACTCATTTTTAAATTGATTGATTCTCTCTAAACCATCGTTCTTTCTAATTCACGTCTTCGAATCGTTCTGAAGTTCCACATCTACAGAGATCGTCTCACCTCGCACTCAAAGCTGCTTACCTAATTCTTCGATCACCATCGCCACCAACGCACCATCCCGGTCAGAACGTTTTAATTTTTATTATCGCCCAATACGACGTGCACGAACAATTATCTCCACCCATTAATTTATTCATGAATATTACATAAACAATATCTAATATATAGCTTTTCCAAGTCGAATTGAGAATTTTCCAAACCAAATGGAGATTTTTCCAAACCAATTTTTCCAAAACAATTTGAGAATTTTCCAAATCAATTTGAGAATTTTCCAATCTAAGAAACTTTCACTACTAAAAAGGAAGAGGAAATTTCCAAACCGAATTGACAATTTTTTAAGGCAATCCAAGACTTTTGTTGAAAACAAAATTAGTGAAGAAAATGAAAGAATAGCACTTTATGAACAAATTAACATTGAAATCATAAAGACAAAATGAACGAAGAATACTTCATAAAAATTACGCTCTTGTTAAGAACAGAAAAAATCGAGGCGTTTGCCAACGAACATTGTTTTAATTTCAATGTTAATTTGTTCATAAAGTGCTATTCTTTCATTTTGCTTCACTAATTTTGTTTTCAATAAAAGTCTTGGATTGCCTTAAAAAATTGTCAATTCGGTTTGGAAAACTTCCTCTTCCTGTTTAGTAGTGAATGTTTCTTAGATTGGAAAATTCTCAAATTGATATGGAAAATTCTCAAATTGATTTGGAAAATTCGCAAAATTGGTTAGGAAAAATCTCAATTTGGTTTGGAAAATTCTCAATTCGACTTGAAAAAGCTATACTATTGTATTTAAATTCTTTATATTGAATTCTATCATTCTTTATACTGAGCAAATGTGTCCCACTATTAACGAGGCGTATATATCTCACCTTGCTTGAATGATCGCTATCTGAAAACGGCTGTAGTACGTTTATAAAATAAACCCCTTCTCAATCAATTTGAGGTGACATAAAAACTGTATTTTCTTAATGGTTTCCAAAGGTTAAATCAAGAAATCATGATTTTATGATTTACTGTAAAATAAACAAACAAATCAAGAATGAAAGTTTTTTAATAGTTCCATCATTAAAATTTCCTTTGGAAAGTCTCCTGTTTGATCTTCAGACCCATCGTTAATGAGGATAGAAGGGCACCTTCCTCCGAAGAGAAAATGCCTTCAAAACACGCATAAACGCACAAGGGGGACCATCAAAAAACTTTTTACGGCTAGATAGCTAAATACCTACCGCATAGAAAATGGCAAGGGGTTTGGTATAGGGTAAAAATTTCTGTTATAATTATGAATGATTACGACATAAATCTAAGAACACTGCGGGAGTTTTAATGGGAGAGGGCTCCGAAGTAAAGGGGGAGCTTCCAAGGATAAATCACCAGGGAGGACAATGGGCAGTAAAGGAAGGTAAAAGGCATCAGATGGCAGGCGCACGGTGCGAGAGAAAAGAGTTCGTTCCACGAGTAAGAGGTAGGAGGTTGCGTACTATCAGGTACCGTGGGAGGTAGCTGGGCTTCATATAAGGGCCAGCGTTTATGCGGCGGACCCGTTGGGAAAAGTTTCAAAGTGAAACTCGCGACAGGTGCATGCAGCAATGACGGTCCTTTGGGAGGATTACCGCTATAAAGCTGTGATGTGGAGGGGCTCGGAGGTTTGTAGAGGATGAATATGAAAGGATTAGGGCAAAACAACTCGTATGGAGTGATCCACGGATTCAAAGCTTCAGGAGGACTATCATGTAACATTCTGAATACGATGTGACTAGGAGGTGTTAGGGTGGAGTGATTACGCCTTCCAAGGGCGTAACTCAGTGATTATCTGGAAGCTAAAAGGCTCCAGGTACAACATCGAAAAGTAACTACGGTAATCATCATATCCATCAAACTCCCTGGGCTTTCAAAAAATACAGAAAAAGGCTTGCAATAGACAAGGCAGCGGAAAATAGCCCATTTCGCCAATGGGCATATAGCGATATAAAGGGCGACAGGAAAATCAATATTAGATGGACGGAGTAATTCGTTACCAGGCTCTGATATGGTAACACATGTCTAGGTAATAGAATGGTACAGTCACTCTGCAAGGAGCTGATAGATTAGCCTGCACTACCCAGAGAATACTGTTGAAGCTAAAAAGCTGCAGGTATGAACAGTTGCTAGTTGCAAGGTAGCAGTTTCAAGAAACTCTATCAAGGCGATATCACTTGCCACTATTGCCAATGTTCCCAAACTGAGCGAATACATGGGGGGTACAGTTATGGCCAGGATTTGAGACTTGTCACCATTCCTTTTAGCTCGGATATTGTTTGGGTCATTTCTGTCATACCTGTTTACCTTAGCCTTCCAGATTTGCTCCATGCCTAGATACTAAATTTATGAAATATTTCCTCCTAGCCTACTATCTTCTTAGAAACCTCAACATGATGCAGCTTCCGTTACCTCGTGAATGCCATTAAATACAGGCATACATTTATACCCCGAAAGATATGAAAAAATAGTAAACCCACCAACTCAAGACTTCATCCAGGAGACCTCCCCGAGGTGGGGATCACAGTGTCACAGGTATTTCGGCATACGAGAGCTAAAATTGTTTGCTACGTAATCAGTTGAATATATCAAAGTGACACCAGCTCCTTTTAAATTCAAATGTCTTCGAAAGAGCTAAATTGCACTATAAAGTGCAGAAAACACTTAGATTTGCAGTAGGACATTCTGTCGAATTATGAAACGATGATCGAGGAGATACAGATGTTCATTTTGAGGTCAGTCTTAACTTCCAAACGTTTAACGAATTTGGATGAAAATCGTGGAAGGTGAACGTATTGAAGATCTTGGCAATTCGTAGTTGAAACATTCCGGGAAACACAAGTTGAATTTCTAAGTACGAGGGAGACCAACAAAGCAACGTTTATTATTGGAATTATTGAACAAGCCGTAATAAACTGTCGTAACTCGTCTTCCTTTTTAAAAAAATGATATAGCTAGTTTGCATAATCCCAAGATGGTGACGTCAATTTTTTCGAAATCGTCAACAGTAAATCACCGAGTAATCGCAATATCCTATTGGATGAGTCAAGAAACAATTCAATTCAACGGTTACGACGAGCGGGGATGTTGACCGAAACTCCTTCGTTCGATCTACGATTTGAATGCGCGGTTGAAATATTCACAGGACAGGAAATATGATAAAGCAGGTTAATCCGCTGGTGGGATTTGCTCCACGTGTTGAATGGGTCAGATTGGTATGATAAACAAACATTGTTACAACATTGAATTGGCCAACGGCCAAGTTAAGTTGAGTCAGGAAAAAATCTCCATCGTAATCACACACAAGTGTGCAATAGAACTGTGCTGATCATTTCAAAATTTGTTTTTCAGTTTTTTGAATTTCGAAAATATGATTTTTAGGCAGGAGCAATAACACTTGAAACCATAATCTTCCAAAGAATAAGCATAAAAGCCATAAAAGCATAGTTCTTCAATTATTTTCTGTGCCCCATTGTCTTATTCCATCGAGATACAATTTGGTGAAATTCAACCATTAGTGCAGAGAGAAAGCACTCGACATTTTGAATTTGTCTGATACGGATAGATCCCCTTCAGGTTTCATGGAACTATTCCCTAAGCTTTATAGCTTCAGGGGTACCGTATGGACGTTGCACCCAAAACGCCTTCTTGTTATATGGTAGCAGAGGGTAGTTACGAACCACTCACCCCTTCAAAATTGACAGCCCTGACGCCCCTTTCCACGACCACCACAGGACAACTGGGCAATGCATGTAAAATCACCCCTTACGTGCATAATATTCAATACTACCCCTTACAAACTACTATTTACCCTTGCCCTGCCTATTGTGAGCCTTCATCCTCAGTTTTTTCAAAAGCCCCGGGAGTGAGATGGACATTCCACCTTCCACAGTCATAAACCTAATGCCATTTAGCTATATGGATATCCTCCGGGCATTGCAGGCAAATCGCTTCAGCTAATGCAAGGGGCGAACATTTCATTCCATCTAATTTCTGGTAAGCCAGATCTACTGCTGAGATGTGATTGTATAGTTTCTATAACGTTAGTCCAGTCCTCGAATTTCACTTTCATCATCCACAGTTATTTAGTAAACAAATCAAAATTCCTGTATATTTAAAACTGTCGTATTTCGTGTTCTTGCAAATGCATATCGTCTAGTTTAGTGGAGTTCACGTTGCATTTGAGCTAAGTACAGAAGTTATAAGAAAGCCATCTCTAACCCACTCGCACAATCCCTGACAAATGCATTGAAATTGGATGATAACAGTGAATCGTTGTTTTAGAGAAATACCATCAACAATTCTTGGTAGAGAACAGCGTTGATACCGCAAAATTTAAACTCAACTTTTGGAAGCTGCGTACCCCATTCGATTCCCCTGCGTCCGTAACTAATTCCCATTGACAACTTTCCCTTTTGAGTACCTCTTCACGGAAAAAAATGGTACCTAAACAGTACACAAAATATGGACTCGTTATGAAATGTTGCCGACAGCGTTTACGTAACGATCCCCAAGGCAGGTCCTGTCATTGTTCCGATGGGGATCTTTTGTAAAGACAATCCTGCACTGTCCGGAATTCGCCATACATCGACAGTCTGTTGTCCTCTCAATACGAGCTTTTCTTTATACAATATTTATAAAAATTACTACGCTCGATCCCCAAAGCGTTGCGTGTGGCGGGGAAAAAAAACGTTACCCAAACACGCATCGGCCCCTTCGTTCTAAACACATTTTCCTCGTGTCCTACATAAGGTAAAATTTGTTGCTTTTTAATCGCCAAGCATGACCGACATAATGAATTACATAAAAGTATGAAAATCAAAAATGTCCAGTCTTGCAACAAGAATGAATTTTTCCAAAATAATCGTACCACTTTATGTTAAATTGAGTTTAAATTTGAGTACTTAATGAGCCAAGAAATTGTGAACTATCAATTTTGATGAGGGAAAAATTGTTTTAAATAATATTCCTCCAGTCAAATATTGTTCTTAGGTGTATAGATTTTTTTCTCGGAATGATTTATGCAGTTTTAATGAAATTTAAGTGCGATTTTCAAGTACGTTTGAGCTTTACTTTTAAAACGACTTAGTTCAGAGTTCGTAAAATAATTTTCAAGTCATATTCTGCTATTGAAAAAAATCTGAACAATAACAATTTAAAATAGTCCTGCTAGTATAATTATTAATGGGCTTGAAAAAATTTGTTTAAATCCGCAGTTTTTTCAGGAATCTCAAATATGAACTTGTTGCAAACTGTTCACGTTTCGCACATGTGCGAAAAAAATATTCAGGTTGAAATTAGATTTTCTTCGGTCATGAATATAGATTTTAGGAACTGTGGGAAGGGGGAGGGGGGTCGTCACACTGGAAATTCAATACATACGAGTACACTTAATCATACAAAAGCCCAAAAATCCAAAATCATTCCACAAAGCAGAATAATTGGTCAAAAGTTTCTTCTCGCCCATTGCAATTGTGGGTCTCAATTCTCACTCCTCCTAACATAAAAAAGAAGGTTCTTCGTTAAAAAAGGATTTTAACGAACTTTCAGCGGAAAAATTTGAAAATTAGATTTTTCTTCATTGTGTCTTTAGTAATCAGGCAATCTCAAACGATTCCTGAAACTTGATGATTTGAATTTCAATCAACATCTATATTGGGTGTGTTTAGACATCCAAAATAAAACATGCGTTGGTCGGGCAGCCTTTTTTCAAGAATGACAGTTGTTTCAGGAGAAGAAATTGTCTACAGTTGAAGAATTTAACTCAATGAAAATAATGAAAATTCGTACTGAAATACCGACAGATAAATGATGTTATTAGATCGATACTTAATACCTGTCAAGATTTCATTCTGACTGTTGACACTAAAAAATATCGAAAAAATAGTGATTTATTCAGTAACATTTATTGCAAAAAAAGTACTGTTTTGATCTGTACTAAGGCATTAGAAGTACAGGTAGCGGCAAGCAGCCTTACATCTCTGGAATACCTATTTCGATTATTTGTCAGTAGATTTGATAATAGCCTCCTACGTGTGATTCACAGCTAAGCATTCCTTGAGGGTCCTTGGCAGGCAAGTGAGTGTTTTTCTTTCTTTTTTCCCCCTTTACTAGCTTTCAACGACATTCCGATTCATTTCCTCGTTCCACACCTTCATCTCTATTCTTCACATTTAGCACTTCAAGTGCTAATGCGTTGAACTCTGACGCTATTCAGAGAGGGTGGCACGGTGGAAGATAAGACGAAGATTTTTTTCCTCGCAGATCCTTCTTTACTCAGATAGGTAAATAGGGACCACGTGTGAATTGGTTCCTAGCGTCAGAGCATTCATAGGCATCAGTCGTAGGAGCATTGCTTTTTTTTTGCACCAAGAAGTTAAACAATAAATTATTTCTAGGAAGTATACATCGGAAAAGGAAAAATAGGTAAAAATAGGTTTCCTCATATGGGAAATTCCAAAAAAGGTACCAAGTTGGTTGAAAATTATTGGTTATGAGGCTTATGAGGAGAGATTGAAGCTGATCCTAACGGATTTCAAATATTATTTTCGCGCACTCCGCGCAACTGCGCAGCCATGCGCTATTGATACTAACTTTCTTAATTTAAATGAGAACCCACATTTTTTATTGCAGATTCGGATTCTACCCAAGATTTCATGGAAATTTGACCCCTCAAACAATTTTGTTTATTGAGCGTAACCGGTTCAGCGAGCACGCAAAGTTGCGCAAAACCAAAATTGTCAAATAGTGGATGATGGTGAACTGTAAAGTGTGGCACATGAAATTTCAATGTTTATTAATGCTGATTCACGTGATGCTATTCGTTTTTTGATTAGACTCAATTTTTGCGGAATAATGACCGAAATTGGTTTATTTCAAGTCCGTTTTTTTTTAAATTTTAGGCGCCTCTTTTCAGATTGTTACGGGGATTAATTTACAAGGTCTGATTGAAAAATGTATAAATAGAAGATTGAAACCTTCTTCGGTGATCAAGTGAAAAATCATCTTAATCTGAGAGTCAAAAGTCGTCATAAATGATGTTTTTCTCGCGAAATAAACTAATTGTGGTCATTATTCCGCAGAAATCGGGGCAAATCGAAAAAACGGATAGCGTCATCATGTGAATCAGCGTTGAAAAACAATGAAAATTCATGTGCCACACTTTACAGTTCACCATCATCCACTATTTGACAATTTTGGTTTTGCGCAACGTTGAAACGGTTACGCGCAATAAAAAAATTGGTTGAGGGGTCAAATTTTCATGAAATCTTGGGTAGAATTCGAATTTGCAATAAAAAATGGGGGTTCTAATTTAAAATAAGGAAGTTAGTGTCAATTGCGCATAATTGAGCAGTTGCGCGGATTGCGCAGATATGATATATCTATAAGATCCTTGGAAAAAAATATGAAGAATAAAAAAAATTTTTTTGTTTACTTCATTTTGACGATTTTAGGGGAGGGGGATCAACTCGTGGGACACCCTGTATATAAACGAGCACTTCAAGAACATTATGCTGTGCGTGAGTGCGCAGTTCAATGAATGTATTTCGCATACACGAGTTCTCCGAAGAGAGGGTTTACGTGAATCATACATCTCACTCAGATCATTCATTTTTAGTTGAATTCTACCTTGCTGATGGTGTAGGTCTCCTCGTTTTATTTCCGTAGGAATATTTCAGCAGCTTTACTATACTGATTTGGTTCTCTTGCTTCTCGAAATTCTTGCTTCCCTTTTGCTTGTGTCATGCTCCTTTTTGACAATATTGAGACGGAAGCGGTAGTGATTCAGACCGTATTGATTGAAATGGCATGAAATGGGGCGCTGAAAGCCATCTACCAGGATTATCTCAATTTGGAGCCTACTCAACCAGGTTTTGGTCCGTAAGAAAATCTTAGCTTTCAACTAAAAATTCCCACGCAATATTTGGTCTGGGAAAACGTGTCATCCGAATTGACCATTTGACAGACGCATTTTTGCAACGTAACCAACAATAACGTCAACTCCTCGTTCCTCCAGGATTCATTCCGCCTCACCCACTTCATCCCCGATATTCCAGCGTTTCCGGCCGCCCTAAGCGCTCCTAGCGTTTTAGAAAAAAAATAACCAACGCCCATAAACCTACCCAGGAGCCTGTGAAAATTATTAGGAAACCCCTTAGTGCGTAGAGCGTAAAGTACGAACACGGCAAACCTTAAAACGCCTACCGTGTAATGATTATTACACTTTTAACGGGCAGAGGTCCCGAGGGAGGTCGCGCTTCGGAGCTTCTATTGAAAAGTTTACAACCTTTTCTCTGTTGTTGTCTTCAAAAGAATGGGGCATATAAACTATTTTATTGTGGTTTTGCGAAAGAAGGGTAAAGCCTCTGATTATATGAATTAACTCGAATTAGTCTTTCAAAAAACCATCTTCCTTCCCGTCCGACGCGGCTCGAAGGGTGGAAGGGCTCTTTTGGCGTCGAATTGCCACTGGAGGAGCGTCTCTCGGAGTGGGAGGAATTACCTGACAGTAAAAATGACACTACTTACCCGTTTCGAGTTTTTTTACGGCTCGAAACATTCGGAAAAACGGCCGACAACGAGAAATGAGCGTTAATGTCTGTCAGGGAGAGGATAATAGAAAATATAAAGAAGAAAGCCTTCGCTCCGAATCCATCACCGCAGGTAACAACTGTGACCCGATTTGCAGGTTGAAATGTTGATCTTTTCAATTTCTTTGCACTTCCTTAAATTTGTATCTATACATCCACTTTCGACGTCATGCGAAAGTCCAAGAAGCAAAGCAGATGATATCTTTTGGTTGTTTCGAAGGAAGAAATCTTGCTGGTAAACTTGTTAGGAGAAAATTGTATGGACGAATGAAACCGAATAGAATGCCTTTAACGAAATCCGTCGGACAAATATTGGCGGGTGGTGGACCTTCCTGGGTCACTCAATAGTCCAGCAAAATGCACCAATCCTGCGACACGTGGCCCTGTTTGCCTCTGGTCTGAGAGGCACCTGAGACGTGGAGACCAAACCAGAAATGTATATTCCGCGATAAACACCATTAGAGCCTGACGGATGAATGAACTTTGATGACCAAGGTCGGCAGCCACTCCTTACCGCGTAGTAATTGCACTGATTTCAACCGCGATTTATTCAATCTATTGATCTGCTCCATCGACAATAGGGAGATTACCTTCTATGAATGATCATCCCGAATGATTGAGATCATTTTGGTTAAATAGGATGATCCGGTTTCATTAAAGTTAGAGCGCAGTAACGAAATGCTAACTACATCCAATCGAGTCGTAATCACCGAAGATAGACAATAGAATCAAGTTGGCTACAGTCACGCAGTAGGTAGGTGACGGTAGGGTGAACAGTTTATGAGAAAATCCCTTTCGAAACATTCGAAAACGATTGGTTAATTTAAATTCCTAAAATATTTCATTACAAGTAGTCATCAATAGAATCAATTCTCAAAACGAAGGTATTCTAATTTTTCGGAAAACTGAAGCATCTTCTCTTTCAATCGTCTACGTAAGGATCTAATAATAACGAGTGAAGAACCAAATCTGTACAGATCTACATGTATGGAAGCCCCAAGCATGGAAGCCTGTAGATTTATTATACTTTCGTGAGAGTTTGATTGTAACTAAGGAGATTCAGTTCTCTGGTGAGGGGTGTGAGACCTTAGATAGATTGTTCGCTGTGGTAAGATCTCATTGAAGGCTGTGCCCCAGAGTTCAAATCCTAGATGGTTGAATGCAGGACACTCAAAGATGAGGTGGGACGATGTTTCGTCTGTCTCTTCACATAGTCTGCACTAGATCCTTGTGATACAGATGAAATCACATGGGTGCAAAGGCGGTTGTGAAACTAACCATTATTTTTAGCTCCTTAAAGTCAATTTGGTGTTGGTTTCAGCCACCATCAGTTTACTGCCTGCATGTCCTTCAATATTGGACCATCATCTTTGTTGGTTGAGCCACTTGTTGTTGATCCTTCTGAAGGTAGTTTCTAGCAGATAAACTGCTGGCTCAGTCCTGCAAATAGAGTTCTTATACGGTACTAACCTACAGCAATTTCATAATACCACGAGGATCGCGTACAGATCACTAAAAACATTGCACAGTTGTCCTGTTGTGTATCACTAAATGGGATTTGTCCAACTAGTAGAGAAACATTGCTACGGGATTAAAACTGACGGAGTTAGAGTTCAGCCAACATCAGTTTACTGCCTGCATGACCTTCAATATTGGACCAACATCATATTGTTTGTTGGTTGACCTACTTGTTGTTGATTTTTCTGAAGGTAGGTTTTGACAAACAAATATACTACACACACGCAACCTTATCGCAATCTCATAATGGCATGAGGCTCATTCACAGACCACTAATAACATTGCAGGGATGTTTATGTTAGCATAAATGGCGATTTGTGCACCTAGTGGAGGAACCATTGCTATAGCATCAAAACTGACGGAGCTGGATTCCCTACGATTGGCGAGTGTAAACAGAAATCATGCTTTGCCACAGAAAACCGAGAAACTTCAGGGATAACGCGCCAGAGCTAAAACGAAGCCCCAATAGAAAGAGTTTAGTAGAATGACTTGTGTTAGTTATAGTATTTAGTATGCGAATGGAGAGATTCAAACAATCAGTCGAAACCTCAAAAGCTGTGGATGAATAATCAAGTAGCGATGTTTACAACTTGGACTACCGACGTAAAATCACCATGAATGATTTAGTTCCGAATCAGCGGATTGCATCCATTTCCCAATGTCAACAACAGAAAAACCGAATTCTGATTATTCTCCCGACCGAAGGGGGGATCCGAAGGAACAAAAGACCTCAGGAAAGTGAGGCCATCAAAACTACGGAGGAGGCTGATGAGAGAGCTGAGGTTCCCGGTCTCTAATGGTCCGCATTGTGATTAGGAGGCAACAACTCGAATTGCCGTCAGCGCTGCGCTATGAGACGTAAATCACAGCTGAAGACCCCGACACAGGGGACGGTCGGGGTCCGGGATATCAATTACAATTAGTTTAATAACAGAGGGAAATCGTTGTAATTCTGCAGGGAGATTGGAAGGCAAAGTATCACAGGTCGTATCCTATTTCTTGAGAACCAACTATGGACGCAAAGGAACACAGCGCCGGAGTAAATCACCGGAGTTGAGTCGTAAACGACAATACTTGTTTCGACCACTTGCATACGAGTTGAAAGGTTTTTATTCGTTTATTATTTTCAACGATGAACTTTTGAAATAAAATATGAATTTCTTGGTTGATGCGACAGACACTTTCATTTTTCCCAAGACACGTCCTATTAGTTGTACATTGTTTCTCATTCCCAATAACCAAGTTGAGGACATGACCCAAGATGTAAAACGAATTTTTGGACACAACCCTGCTATTTGAACCTGAATCACAGTTCGAAGTGTATTGACACATTTTGGAATCAAGTTTTTTCGAAAAATAATAAGTAAAGGGCATTAAATTTAACGAAGGACGATACATTAGAGGAAGAACAATGGATGGCACCTTATTATGGGATAATTTCTGATAAAGTCGGCAAAATTCCAACATCTAGGGGTTTTAGAGTAGGTTTTAAAAGTAAAAAATAATGATAAAGTTTCGATGGGTTCTGTAAAAGCTAAAAATTAACGCGCAAGATGAAAGTAGGGTTTATAAACTAACATGGTCTTGAAGACTGGTACATTGTGGGCAGACAGGTAGAACATTTAGCGAAAGTATGCAAGAAAATCGAGAAGATTTTAGGGATAACAAGCTACAGTCGCCATTGTCAATGATCAATCAGAATCCAGTCAAAACTTTGTAGTTTCTGAATGTATTTTGAAACAATTAAAAGCCTTTGAAACAGGATATTCCTCGATTCTCCCGTCAATAGGTTCATATCTAAAATAGCTCTTGCCTCTCCATCTTTATGTTTTTGTCGTATGACCTTCATCTTCTTTCTCCAGCATCAATATTGTTCGGTTCCTCCTTTTACCTCCCCGACCAATGGAATCGTATCTCCTTTCCTTAGAAACCACATGATTGGATCTTCCCCCACACCTCTTGACCAAAGAGATTGAAGCTGCCTTTCACCCTTCACTGTATAACTACTGTTTTTTCCAAAGTATATTCAGTTATTGTTCTGTTACTGATGAAGATTTGAACGAGGAAATACACTACATTTTGTCTCTGCTCACCGATTCTGGGTAGGCAGCAATATTTGGGGCCACACTGGGTTTCGGTCTTACGCTATATTTTACAGTGTAAGAAATGTCTTTTGGGCAGACATGCTAAAATCATTATGGAACCACTTTTAGTCCGTAGTATATGTTATGAATAACTCACCATCATCTCAGCTTGGGCTTGAAAAAACTAACGTAAAAACAACAACAGTGGAACAAATACAAAACCCTCAATGTTTCATCTGTTACAAATCGCCGCTCCCAAATCATAGAGAATTGATAGAATTATAAAGCCAGACCAAAATTTGGGACCAGTTCTAATACTTCCATTCAAATATACTTTTCTGTCTTAACTTTGATAATATATTCAAATATGTATGGACTTCAATATTCGTAATTCATTAAAATCTATAGTTCATTCATTCTAACACACAATCAGTTCAAATATTCCTCGATTTATTACAATTTACTTCCACACCCTATTTCAAGCATTCAAACATTCATCTAGATCAACTTGAATGGTATTAGATGGTCATTAAGGCTAATTAATTATTTCCCATACATGTCAATCAGCACTCCTTTCAGCGACACAGATTTACAGTTAAGTGCTGGAAGGTTATTGGCGCCATAATAATTTTTGTAGGGTCTTTTTTACATGATTGTGTATTACTGTATTAAGTGCATGCGTTTCTTTCCTTTTGTAGCTATAAACTTAGTTTTTGTAACAAAGGACCCTATAATTCTGTAATTATGTCAAATAATGGATTCTCTCTCTCTCTCTCTCCGCCAGCAAATCGCTACACAAAGGCAATCAAGGATATGTGGTATCCCAGTACAGCCTATGGCTCGAGAACGGAAAAAATCTATGACAGACGAAAGGAGTCGATTTAAAGTATTTGTTAAAAATAGCACTTGCTTATATTTTGTCCGTACAGAATTCAAACGGTTCATTTACTTTGAAGTAGGAAGCGTAAGAGGATGTAAAACGTCGAAAGTTATCACCGTGAAGGTGAAACCTAAAGATTTATACGGATGGATTCATTACCAGCCCAGTGAAACATATTGGCGTACAATAGGTCGTAAAAACCCTCTCACGGCCTGTAGTTCAGAACGGTGGGGTCGTGGTGGACCCTTGTAATTGCATCGCGATGCGGGCGGGGAGCGTCTGTGGACACAGTTTTTCAATTTGAGGCGCATACGGAGAACGGGGGACCGATCGAAGGGTTTTTATTGGCGAACCTGATTCTCAATTGAATAATCAATTATTTAGAGGCGATCGTAAAAGTTATGGAGGTTTAAGGGTCGAGGGTTCATGTGGGTACAGTGCAACGCAGGAAGGATCAAGAGGAACGTTTTGTTACGAAGGATGGAAATTACGATCGAGCGCTTACGTCAAAATCTCAAATCATATCAAAGTACCACCAATCGGTGAACGAGGGAGGGGAGCTACGAACTATTGCAGAAAGATTTATTATATTTTGTGTTATACGGCCTCTGTATGGCGACCATAGCGCTACCGATAATATGGAGATTCACTTAATAAAATCAAGAGCACTCATCATTTAAATACAACTAAATGGAAATTTATGAAATGAAATAAAACGCCTACACTCCGCTGAGCATCCTACACGACGAAGCGAGTATGCAGTAGGCTGAATAATTATCAATAAAACTAAATTAAACCCTCATAACGAATATATAATAAACCCGTGGAAATGATAATTTCAATATCTAATATAAACGACTAAAGACTCGGTTTTCACCTACCAACACACAAGCTTGCGAAAATAGACTATACAACGTTTGCTACTTACACAAAAGTTGAGCAAAAACTAGTTCCGAAACTAAAAACCATAACTGAAACTAAATAAGTTGTCTTTCACGAACTAAAGATGAAACTGTTCGTTTTAGTTTGACCTCTGACAATAACTTTCCAACTAAACTAGTAGATAATTTAAATGCAGAAACTACAAACTAATTTAGTAACAAAGTTAGGAGTCAAACTAAAACTATTATTATGAATTTAAAGTTTTTAGAATAGAAAAAATTAGAAGTTTTAATGCTTTAGTTTCAAAAACACTACATTTTTTATGTTTTCCAATTGGTCAAACTTGTATTGCGGTGTGAGGAGGGTGTATACAACAGGTGTATATTGATCCCATCAGTTAGTTGAGTTTTTTAAATATGATCAAAAACCTGGAAGACATGGCAGAATCACGGAGGATACCGCATTTTGTCCGAAAATGGCAATTCACAAGACCTAGTCGATCAAAGTGGGCATTTTGCTTGATATTCGGAAGAATCAGGAATGTGATGCTCATGTACTAAATGAAGGAAGATCGATTTGAAGAGAAGCCACAGAGAGCAATGAAAGAATTGAGAGATTTTACCTAACAGAAGGGAATTGTGGAGAGAGTAGGGGTATGAGTATGGGATGTGAGAGTATGAGAAGAACGAAACAGCCACAATCAGGGCTTATCTGTCCCCTGTACAATGTCATCGAGGATGACCACGAGCCAAAATACACACCGTTGACCTGAACAATATGTTCAATTGTAAGAAAGGGCGTCACTCAAACATGGTCAGGGTCGTTTAAGGGATGAATGTGCAAACAAGGGAGCTTGGGATGGTCTGACGTGGCAATGGAACTATTCCTTCAAAAAACGCACGCCAGCAATCCAATTCCAGTCGCAGGCATACGGATACCCGAGGTCTGGTACCACCAGAGCCAAGCATTTTGGATTTTTCTCGACCTTCCCACTTCTGGGTTGGTGTTGCTGAACAAGCCGCCAAAGGGAAGCATATGAATCACGGTAAAGCAGTTAAGACTACAGAGGCTAATTTTCCATCGTTAATTCCCCAGAGTTAACTGATTGCATACAGACGATGGCTGAAAGGTTTCAGACCAGTAAGGATGGAATGGATGTTTGTACCTTACTAAAACTAGTTAGTTAAAAAAAAATTAGCTAAGAACTATGCATTTTTGGCCGGAAAGGAGAAACTAAAAACTAACTTTTAGTTTTCAATTTGCGATTTAGTTGAACTACAGTTTTAGTTGCTATGTGTATGATAGCTCCGAAGTAATAACGTATTCGCTTGAAACGAAGCTTATGTGCAAGGAAACTTTCGGAAGGGCCTAAAGACAACACTCCCAAGTTCGAAGACGAGAAACCGCTTCTGTTTCCATAGGCGGAGCCGGCGACCCCTCGGGCAGCCGAGGGCGATTTATGTTCTCCGATTTGTCATCGCTCCCCTCAGCCCGGCCCACTAATGAAGTTCTCACTTGTACGACCACATTCGCGGCAACATCCTTAATATTAGGTCACATCTTCCCTTCCCCGCCCCTTATACTAATCATAATGAATCTTTGATGTCCCGTCATTACCTTACCACTTGGGGCTCAGGGGCCTTCTAATGGTCCAATATTTCTTCTTCCCTTCAGAAAATATGCGTTTTCTTATTTTGGTTTTAGTATTTTTTTTTTCTTCTTTCCCGAAGGTGAAGAAGCCGTAGATGGTGATGCATATTAACGCTCTTGCGCGTGTGAATGAATGGAGTTGGGCGTAATTTTCTGTAGATATGAAGCTATTTTCATCATGGCCTTCCTACTAACGCACAGAAGAATCTGAAAGTCTTTACAGCAACAATACTCCGTTAAACGATCCAATTTTAGAATTGTCACCATTTTTCGCTGCGTTTTAAAATATATTCAGAACATATCGTATTTCAAGATAATATACAAGCAAGAGCTCCTAACATCGATTTAGATCAGATACGCAGAACATTAGAGAGTGCTCTTCGGTTGAGTCAAGCTAAGAAATGAGATGCTGATCATAATCGAGCCAGTCATTATGGATCAAGACAACGCAATACAAGTTGGAAACTCTGGTAACTCTCTGAGTGTCATATGAACTGAAGAGGTCTTCTTCTTCTCGCTATTTGAGAAAAACCTAATAAAATAATACAAATGACACGGCATGATACCTACTTTACACTATACTTTTGTGGGAAAAACAATGTTCGTTATGAGTTACCAATAGAGTTAAATCAAAGTTCCCATTTGCATACTTGATTTCTGGCATGTGAATCACGAGACCAGCTCACTCCTATAGTACCTAGTTTGGGAAACAAAATAGTTCAATGGAAAACAGCTGATACAGACTGAGCTCCCCCTTCCTATCCTCTAATGCGGCACCCAACATGCGGATACTCGTTACATATTAGATTCCAGTATCATACCAAGTGTAACAATTGTAATGACAACTCTGAAGATTTAGTTATATTACGCAATTAGGTGCTTGGGTATCAAATCGTATACCTGGTAGGAAGTGGATGAGTACCTACTCAAGCATTGGTGAAAAGTACGAAGGAGTCATCAGCTGCCATGACAAAATAATTGAAGGGATTTTCAATAACTGATAACGAAGGACTGATCTACGAAGGTTAATAGAATAACGGGGAATTAGCTTCTTACACACGCAGGAGAAAAGTTGTTCAGAAAATGCTACGAAACATTTCAATCGATCCCATCCATCTGCAATTGGTTTTTCCTCTAATTTCACGATATTTGAAAGACTGTTGAGGAATGTGGTGTTACCATGGATAGATATGATGAAGGAAACTGGAGAGTGTTGACAACCACACTAAAAAAAGAGGTGACTTCTCCTTACGAGGAAAATGCAATTCTTGTCCTAATTGCTGTTGACAACAGAGGATCGATAGTCAAGGGCCGTATATTGATTATGAAGTTTACAACAATGAACGAGCATGAAAGATATTGGGAGCAATTTCAGCAAGACCACGACATCCTACAATACCTTGAAGCTGTCAACAATCGATACAATACAGAGTTTATCATTTACAACGACGACAGCGACGACGTTATATTGACGAGACGTACCTAACTGTGAGGATCATTATCAGTATGTAGGTACTTACTGTATCACAATCAAAGTTTAGAATTACAGCTATCAATACTCTTATTCGGGGCCCAAACTCATTACTCCTTGTTCTAAGGCCTGGCCTAAACTCATAGCTTTTTTGGCCCAAACCCATTTCATTTTCGAGCGTTTGCCCCAGACTCAGACAGCCCCAATGAACGGATATCCCGGAACCAGATTCTACAAGTATGACGTGGAAAAGACCATGTTGCTGCCATAAAAAATTCCTGAGTTATTATGCACTCCCGGTGCATGGACACTGTATTGTATTCCCGGCAATCAAGATAAAAACTATTAAACTCGAGTGTTGAGAATTGAATTAGAAATGTCTGTACCTACCGAAATTTCCAATTCTAATTGTAATCCATGTAACCAAACAAGTTTACTGCCCTGCTATGAACTTGAAAACGCCGAAATATGATTGGTTAAATAAAGCCACCTGACATTAACCGAATCCTCCACTTTTACCATCTTTTACTTCAGACCTGATCCTAAGACATGTGCCTAAGTAGTTCTCATGTTTAATTGTGGCACGTTCATTTATTGTAATTTTGAAAACGCTCTTTGCAAAGAGATTTAATACACTCGGCGCAGGCGACTGATGAACATGACTCTACTTCACAAAACTCGCATCAAAATGCGGGAGCAGGAAAGCCTTTAACATCTGGCCATTATAAAGCAACCAACAATTGGATATGCTGAACAGAATAAAGGAGATAACTTTTGATAATTTGGGGACCTACAAATGAAAGTTGAACATCTTGAGGTATCACAAAGACATTGGATATTAGTATTATTTGGCAGTAACAGTACAGAATTTGAAATGAAGAAGGAAGCGCAACTATTTGGTGCTTCGATACAAGAAACTACCCACAATAATTGTTGATAACTATCCACATCAATTATTGATGATCTGATGTTGAAGATCGCTAGGATTCAAAGTGGAAAACCAGCAGGAAAGCCTTTTGTTTAAAATACTTCTAGCGCTAGGATGAGAGCAACTGCTTTAATGAGGTGGACTCCCTTCTAATCGCTTTTATATTTTACACTATTCGCACACAACCAGTTAATAGGACTGTCAACAAATAACCAATCAACTATAATTATACTGATGGCAGAATCTGCCATCTAAAGAGTAATCTGATTACTCTTTCTTCAGCAATGCATTTAAGTTTTCCTTTGTCAAAAATTTGTTTACTAGGGCGATGAAACGGAGGTTTCTAAGTCCTAAATATTGATCCGAAACTTCGCAAAAACAGGCACTAAAATCGGTCAAGTGTTGTTCGGAATGAATTCTCCGAATCCTGACATATACTCCTCTACGTTATACAGGAGGAAAGAGTCAGTAGCCGAGAATGTAATGTCACCCAATTTTCTCAAATGTTTAAACTCAGTGTAGTTGATTCAATGCCCATCATAAAGATAACTCGTCTTCACAGCTTCCTGGTCCGGGACACGATGACAATTGCCGACCGCGATGAACGACTACACGCAACTGCCAACTTTGACACCAGGAAAGGCCGATAATTATGCAAAGCACGTCGTAACAGGCCGATTTCGGAGGGAGGATTAAAAATCCGCAGGAGATGGACAGTGGCGGTGAAATATGGTGGAAGGTAGGCAGGGGTTTGCTGGAACCTCCCTTTTTCCGCTGACTAACGGTGAAAGGCTCCATGTGGGACATAGCTTATTATCTAGCGAGCAGTAATGGTGCAGCATATGACGTTTTCGATGAGACCCACTTGCCACAAACGAGAGGGCCTCAGCTCGTTAAGGCCTTCAAAGCTGTAAACCGGACCAAAGCACACAGCTCTACGTGATTTTCTTCCACTTGAAGCCTCCGGGATTTTACGAATTTGGGTTGAGGGATATGCGCCGAATTTCTCCTTTTCTCTTCTGAGTTCAATTATAGTCTTGGATTTTCTAACAGGTTTTTCTGGCTAACGCACTCTCCACTACGAATCGTATGGCATCTGAGAGCAGGTGGTGTTGTAATTCCGCTACTCGGTAAAAGCTGATTTTGGGTCACCAATGATTATAATACGAAGAAGAAATTCTTGCCAATTTCGATTCTAAGCGTGGAAAGCCACATTAAGTATAATCCAAAACGTCTCTATAAACGACGAAGGATATGGATCGATACCTATTTAATCTGAATAAAAACTCCAAGGTTTTATTAAACTCGATAAAAAAACATTAAAATTCTTAAACCATTGAAAATGTGTTTGAATTTGACTATGCAATTATTTAATTTGATTTGAGAAGACATTATTTGGCTTGGGAAAAGTTGTTTTTGAGTTTTTTCATAAGGTTAAAATGCATTCTTACATTTAATTTTCTACTGACTGTAAGACTGGAATTGCGAATTATTTCAATGCAGCGATTTCGTAGTTTTTGCCTTGAGAGGGGATTTTAAATTTTATCTGACTACTTACAGTTAATGTAGAAAATTATGGTGTTATATCATTAAATAATATGATCAAACATAAGAATATAATGGCAAATACTAATGATAATCTTTATGAATGTAATGAAAACGATGAAAAGGTGGCACGATTATTTATCGTATACCTTCATAACTGAATTACTTCTACCTATATCGTACCACCTTCTTGAATCCCTATCTCAGAACATATCTTAAAAACTCGAGAATTCATATGTTCCAGGGTTCAAGGTAATTGTGCACTTGCGGGTGCTTGTATGTATTTTTTAATTTGGAATTTACTGTTTGATCAATTTTAATTTGATCCAAGCGTGTTCATCTACCGGCTAAAAGGTCGGTTTGTGCATTACATCTTCATCCCCTCTCTTGGTTCGATGTTGCAAGTGTTGTCAAATCCCATTTGAACGTTATATCGACTTTTAGAATAGAATAGAATAGTAATTTACAGCGACAACAAGTGTACTGATTTTCGAAACGTCAAAATTTTGTCAACTACTGAGAAATGCTTAAAAATGAATTCCAATAATGAATTCTTGGATCGTTCATCCTGGTTTTAACAGGAACTCTAGAGGAGCACTCGGAAACTAGATGTTCAGGGTAATGTTGAGGAAGAATTTACTCTGTCCAAAAAAGTGGTTTCAGAAACTTCGATGTATAAGAAAAAACGAAATAAGTTATTCATTTATGTTGACGTTAAAGAGTAAGTGTATCGTTGTCTAATTTTGTGCCAAATATTGGAATTAGAGCGGTATTGGTGAAACAAAGTGAACGTGATGAGTGCTGCAAAATGGACGGGCAAAAATAATTTATCTGTAACACACTGGTTCATTCATTGGTTGCGTTGACCACTTTGAACGTCGTTTGGCTATTGGAGGGAATGGCCCGGTGGTTCAAATCCATAGGTCTTTGTTTCAAGGCAAAAGGGAAATCTGTTTTCGAATTCTCAGATATGTATTCGAATGGTTGTAAATCATGCAAGCATGCAGTTATCAACCACTACCTCAATATCCAAAAACCTTAATCCTGAAACTGGGGAGCATTCTCAAATCAGCGTAAAAAGTGGAAGTGAGGTATATTGTAAAATCCAAAGGTGCCTTTAATGTATTAGACCGAAAATTAATCAAAGAGCAATGGTGCACGATTATTGCTTCGAAGAACCGATGCTTTGCTTCGATCAATTTCTGGGAGAACTGAAAAAGCTACTACTTAATAACTCAAGTATTATATAATTATCAGGGAAGATAAAATGTAAAGCGAGTTCCTTAAACTTGAGATCATTGAGTGTGTTCGAAATTGTGACCTACGCGACGAGAGATGACTGTGTATCAATTTTGTCAAATACATGATGCGAGTTGAGTGTAATCGTGTAAGTGTGGGTGTAATCGCTGCAGAATGGGTTGACACTCCTTAATGCTGGTTGCAGGAACGAATAAAATTGCCAACTTTGCTGATGGGGAAACGTGTCCTACTTTGACATTTATCGTTCAAAACAAAAAAGCAGAATCACTAGGGGCACGCGTGGAGTTGAAATGACGGAGCAGACACGGGAACACAAAACGAGTTCAGATAAGATCTGATTCAGGCGATGAAAGGCGCCTATTCTTCAGGGCAGGGAACTTTCGGAGAGATCCAAATTAGGGGTTACGAGCAGGTAAGGGCTAAACGGTAGAAAAACTCACCTGGTAGGGACGTGGGTGGTAGCTCGGGGTTTGGATCATGTCGGCGATGATGTCCAATTGCTCTTGAAGATCGCTGGATGCAGCTTCCAACTCGCTCACAGCTGCCTCATCCAGAAGGTCTTTGGTTTCGTCCTCTCCTCCTTCGGCCCTCTCCAGAAGATCCTGGAAAAATGTGATGGTTGTAATAAAACAACTGCAAAATGATACGTAACAAAATATTCGTCATTCAATCAGTTGTACATACTGGTACATTGCAAAACATGTTTTGTTTGTCTGGGAAATCAACATTTTAACAAATATTTGTAACTTGCAGGCAACTTTCAATCACAATCATCGAAATAAATATGGATTTGGTTATACCATTGGAAAGCCGAGGTCGCGAGGATGTTTTCCCATATACCGGCCGGAGAATTTCATTTTCTCCAAGGTAAAAACGGGAAGCGGAAAGTAGTTATTTTTCATATTTAAGACACCCAGACAAATTTTTAGTATGTTATTGATTTTAAACTCATGTTATGACCATATTCTGATAGCATCATCATTATATTTGAATGATATTCGCAAAAATTTGACGATCTTTCTAACGGTGACCTTATTGCTTCCAAGCTCACCTGAGGATAGCTTGGTTTTCACTTTCGGGAGATGAAAAAATTGTTTTCCTCTAAAATCAAAATTTTGACTAGCATTTTGAATTTTAGGCCTTTTTGAACCAATTTAGTTTTGTGTCCGTCTGTCCTGAGATCCGATCCTCGTAACAAGCCTAATTCCTACAGTTTCAGTCCGATTTTGAAGATATATTGGGGAAATGTGCGGATAATGCTGGGGATAGTCCGCTATAAGTTTCATTCCATTGGTCCGTTCATGCGCAAACGTAAAATCCACGAGGTATCATTTTCCAAGATTCTAGAGATCCGATCGCGCTCAAATTTTCAGGGTAGTCAGGGAAAAACTATCTGGTAATGCCACAATAATTTCAACGTTACGGTATCATTAGCAGAACCTGCGCATCCGGGAACATGAAACCTTTGAAACAAGTCTAATTCCAACAGTTTTCATCCTATTTTGATGAGATTCTCAAGAAATGTGCGGGTCAGGCTGTTACGTAAGATTTTCATACTTCAAAAATCAATACAACAGTTTCCGCATCCTCCATCCATCAAGTACCACTTTCTCATGTTCTATAGGTCTGATTGCTCTCACATTTTCTGGATAGCCAGGGAAAGTGGATCTGATAACCAAAAATCAATTTCCACACGATCTTATCAACACTAACATATCCGCTATAGAATTACAGCGACAGACCCGCAATGCATGTCGAAAAACCTTTTAAAGGCGTTGATGTCCCGCCACAGTTTTGTTCTGAACCGTTGTAACTTGATTCTACGTATTCTTTCTTCAAAACATATTCTATATCTTTCGAGATTTTCTAAAACTGTTCAGCCGCACCGAAGGTTCCTACCCATTTACCTACCAACCTCAATCCATGCTCCATCATCATGACGTACTTCGTCTTACCTCACTCTAACTTTACCATACCCTTTTCCTTCCTCTATTCATTCCCTTTTGGCTTAATTTACTGATTCTTACTCATTCTAGCTGAAATATTTGAATAATATTGTTATAACGCAGCAGTGTGGATTCTTTCCGCAAGGGTAACTTTTGTCCTGTGCTGTTGGTGCAGGTCAAGAAATTGTGATTCGAGTCAAATTCTTGAGCCGTTGTTAAATTATTCTTGCCCCCACTCCTTATTACTAGTCTCATTGATAATGTATAATCCAGCTTCACAGACTGTGCGAATGAAATAAAATCTGAAGTTTATTCTTAAACCATTTGCTCCCGGTCAAAACAGCGTCAACAAATATCTCAACAGACACTTTTTTGAATAAATTAGTTCTAGAATCGAAAAACCGAAAAACAGAATTTCACGCTTCTCCTGCAAACCAAAGTCGTTTAGCGAATCACTTTCATTTTGACGATTTTGCAACACTAGGATGTGAGGATAAAACATTGCAAAACAAAAATCCCACATTTCATTCTAATATCAACATAATTTGCCCAAAACGGGGGGCTGAAAATTAGTGTGCATAAGATGAACATGATTTAGAAAAAAGTTGGAAAAGCCACACTAAGGGCTCCAATATCATGTAAAAAACTTCATAGTAGGTAAAAAATGCCGAAGATTCGTTATTAATGTGATGCTTCGCGACAAAGCCCTCCCCAAATGCTTAGCAGTAAGTGGAAAACGGCATGGCGCCCAACCAAATGAGTTCGGTTCCGTTAAAAGTGATTTACCCGACTACTTGAGCTTTCACGGATGACACGGATGAGCGTCGTAAAGACGTAGTCGGAGGCCGCCCCTGAGGGGGATACGACAACCAGGAGGCTTCGTAATCCGCTGAGAAAGTACCCGAACAAGTCGACGAGAAACCTGCTTTGTCATAAGCTGGTTTAACGTGAAAAAATAATTTTTCCCCCCCATTTAGGGAGAGGATATTTGAAATATGGAAAGTGGAAGATTATAATATACCAGGGCTGGCTTTAGCATAGAAAACGATTACGATGCACGATGGGCTCGTTTGCGACACTGCCGCGAAAACATTTCCTTCCCTCCTTAGTTTGTATAGTAATGGAACGTACCCCGAGTGACAACCAACCTATATCGCACCTAGGCTTGAACAATGCCAAATCTCATATGCATGTTTGTGTCCATTAGGCCATTGTCAAACTTAACAGAGAATAAAAGGGAAGAAATGGGGAGTGTATCTTAAGTCGGTCAGTCTCAAGTTTTCTAGTAAGAACGAGTGTCCGTGACAGAAGTGAACTGAAGAACTCAAAGCAAAGAAGGTGGGTTTTCTTCATTTTTAACGAAATTTTTATTGACTGTAAGGCAGTGCTAACTCCACTTTGTAGGAGGAAAAGTCTCGTGTTAACATATTCTCACTGAGCTCCACAAAAAATGCCACCACTTTTCACGTTCTCTTTGTGGTGACAACGTGACCGAAAAGAAAGTCAAATTAAGAATTTGAAACAATAGCTGCGCCTGTTGAGTGTATTTGGTTTTGGTATCAGGATCATGATTATTTTAGCATAAATATGCTTTAGCCGGGACTTCTCTGCAGAAAAAACGTTATTTGAGATTAGGACGAAAGTAACGCAGTACCGATAAGCATCCATTGCTATGGAGTGATGTCCGATAGCAAATTGGCACAATACACACCCATCATAAGACAAATTTCTTTCTAAATTTGATGAATCCCCGGTAAATTGACTGGTTAATTGCAAATAATATGAATATGCTGGTAGTTCGGTGACCGTTTTAGAATTTCCAACGCACCGTTATAATAAGGGAACACAAATATATAGGAATTAGTCTTGATCCATTTTCCAAACCAATTTGGTTCCAAACCAATTTGGAAAGCAGTGAATTTTCCAATCTAAGGAACTTTCACTACTACAAAGGAAGAGGAAGTTTTCCAAACCGAATTGACAAAGGCAATCCAAGACTTTTATTGAAAACAAAATTAGTGAAGAACGAAAGAATTGTAACGTAAAAATTACGGTCTTGTTAAGAACAGAAAAATCGAACTCCGCATTTTTGTTTTCGTTGATTCAATAGACCAGCCAAACGCAGAGTGGCCTCGATTTTTTCTGTTCTTAACAATAGCGTAATTTTTATGAAGTATTCTTCGTTCATTTTGTCTTTCTGATTTCAATGTTAATTTGTTCATGAAGTGCTATTCTTTCATTTTGCTTCACTAATTTTGTTTTCAATAAAAGTCTTGGATTGCCTTAAAAAATTGTCAATTCGGTTTGGAAAACTCCCTCTTCCTTTTTGGTAGTGAAAGTTTCTTAGATTGGAAAATTCTCAAATTGATTTGGACAATTCTCAAATTGATTTGGAAAATTCTCAAATTGGTTTGGAAAATTCTCAAGTTGGTTTGGAAAATTCTCAAATTGGTTTGGAAAAATCTCAATTTGGTTTGGAAATTTCTCAATTCGACTTGGAAAAAAGCGACTTAAAAGCTATATATAGGAATTACTTGATCCATTTGGTTCCGGGAAAGCGGTGTGGCGCAGAAGTTGAAGAAACGTGTACTAAGAACTGTCAAAATGCCGCAACTTCCTTATTTTCCAATGTACAATAATTGTACATAATTATTATTGTACATAATTGTCCATAATAATTGTACATAATTATTATGGTGTTCTATGGACGCGGAACTGAAAGATTTTTACAACTCATCTCATTTTCTCAACTTAATTTGAAAACAATCTTTACAGTAAAAAATCGTAATAGGGGATTTTTCCAATACGTAGAAATTTTAAACTCGGTAACTCCCTTATTCCATTATAAATTTAGACATTTATGGTGACAAGTGGGGACAGAATTTTTTTCTCTAGAACTTTCAATTGTGACAAAAAGTTTTTTTTTACGATATACTCTACCCGTAAAATTAAAAAATACGTGGATAAATATGTTTTTTTTTTACCTATAATAAAATATTATAACTAAGTGACTTTAAGGGTAGGGAAATGGGGAATCGGGTACTCGGAACCAGAGCAAAATTTCCTATAAGAATAGCTCATCAAATAATTTGTCCGCCTAGAATCCATTTGCGATGGACCAACATTGAGCTTTCCTAAACTGAATATTCAACTTGAAGAAAATAAATACCTACATTACGTAGTGTACATTTAGGACAGTTAAGTAACAAACTTTTAAGCATAATTTTTATTGACAAATGTGTTCGTTTTTCTGTGTTTACGATACTCACCAGTAATGTACCTAAATATCCTCCAACCTGGGATTTTGGGGAAAAAATGTACTAAGTTCTTGAATGCCATTTTGGGAAATCAAAATACGAGTATCTTGGGAAATTTCTTTACGAAGATTATCCGGAGATTCGATGTAAGGATTCGAAGGACATGCAATAAGAACGTGGTATCAATTACGATGAAAAGATGTAAAACAGATTTTGACTTTGGGTTTGGTTTTCTGTTCATCGATCCAGAAAAAGATCTTGATCGGTTCTTCCATGAATTTCACATCTGGCCTTTACTAAGATTATCTGGGAATTCATTAATGCACGAATTGGAAGGCATTGCAATAGAAATCTGGTGTCAACTGTGATGAAAAGGGTTGAAACAGATTTAGACTTCGTATTTGGATTTCGGTTCATCGATCCAGAGCAATATCCTGGACGGTTCTTTCATAAATTTCACATCTAGTGAAATGTCTTTACTAAGATTATCTGGGGATTCATTAATGCACGAATTGGAAGGAATTGCAATAAGAAATTGGTGTCAACTGTGATGAAAAGGGTTGAAACAGATTTAGACTTCGTATTTGGATTTCGGTTCATCTGGACGGTTCTTTCATAAATTTCACATCTAGTGAAATGTCTTTACTAAGATTATCTGGGGATTCATTAATGCACGAATTGGAAGGAATTGCAATAAGAAATTGGTGTCAACTGTGATGAAAAGGGTTAAAACAGATTTAGACTTCGTATTTGGATTTCGGTTCATCGATCCAGAGCAATATCCTGGACGGTTCTTTCATAAATTTCACATCTAGTGAAATGTCTTTACTAAGATTATCTGGGGATTCATTAATGCACGAATTGGAAGCAATTGCAACAAGAAAATGGTATCAACTGTGATGAAAAGGGGTACAACAGATATTCACTTATTTATTTAGATTTCAGTTCATCGATCTAGCGCAATAGCTTGAACGGTTCTTCCAGAAGTGTCTCAACTAGTAGCCTGCGGGGGCGTTCAGTGCGATTGAGTTGGAAACCACAAAAGAAGACCTCCAGGGATAGAGGGATATAAACTCGTTGGTAAGAGTTAGACGGTAGCTCTCCTCGATTCCTTTCACCGGCGACCCCACAAGAGAATGGGGGTTTCCACCACTTTCCACGGGGGAGGAGTCAGATTGGCGAGCCACCCCTCTTCACAACCATCATCCACTCACTCACAACTGCAAATATGTCTGCGAACTCCCCCAGCCCTGAGCTGCTCGAAATGGCAAACATTGGTCCACAACACTAACACACGTTCTCATCTTAAGCTTCAATTGCAGTGCAGTTTAAAACCTTTCCGCACACCCGTAAATTATTGTTGTTCTCAAACCAGCAGTTCCGAGTTCCTAGGTTGACCACACTTCGGAACCATTGATTTGATTGACATTAAACATTTTCTCTAGAAGGCAGATATTGACAAGGGAATCTATTGCACTAGTTGCTATCCACCACGCTATCCGTCTGCCCTTTTCTATAATCAACATTTTATTATCATTATCATTTTATGTCCATTTAAAGTGAATTCTCGAGTAAACACGACATATTTCCCCATTCAAGCCCTATCAGTTGCATTAAGTTCTATAATAGAAATTTAGAAATTCAGTTATAATTTAAAAAGGTAGCATAGTACGTGGAGATCAGATTGGACCACTACAACTAAAACTTAATGCAAGGTATATTGCATCAATGGCCAAATAAACTTTTCCTTATGCGAAATATACAACATGTTCAGATCCCAATTGGGTCATTTCCACCTTCATATACTTGAGAATTGATACAATATACCAATAACAAATTGTACCTGTAGTTGTGTAATATAATCTCCACAAACTATGCAATATTTTTAAATTTTCAGAAATTTTCCTATATATGTCTATTTTAGAGCATAACGCATCTGAAGAGACCTGATGGCAGAACATTTTATTTTAAATACACAATACTATTTTGTACAGTGTCATTTTAGTTCCGGGAAAGACAACGTCAAACTTTGAGAGGGCAGCGACATAATCTCTTTCCTTTCTTCGAGTCCCACATATTTGTTGGGAAACCTCCTAAAAAATGGCAATTGTATATTTGCCCTAATCCAGCCAAAGAATTGAAGATAGGGTTGAAGCATTCTGATATGCATGAAACGCTGCAAATTCTTTCACTGGGGTTTATTCTTCAATTTTATTCATTTGACTTACATTAATGATTTGAATTTCTACTAAGCTTTGGAGTGTGCGTGTTTCACAGGTGATAGAGCGATTATTGAATTTCAGGAGATATGCATTGAGCACGTAAATCTGTTCTCAACCAAAATACCTATTTGGATTGATCAGTTGATCATATTTGTGTGCCCCCTGCAATTCAATAATCGCTCTATCACTTGAGAAACACGCACACTCCAAAGTTTAGTAGAAATTCAAATCATGAATGCAAGCCAAATGAATGAAATTGAATAATACACCCCAGTGAAAGAATTTGCAGCGTTTTCGGCTAGAGCGTGCAATTATTTTCGAAAAATATGTTAAAATATGTACTCCACCCACAGAACAAATTAGGAAGGATAAAAAAACTTCAACGTTATACGCTGCCTGATCGTGTTTTCTGTGCTTACCAGCTGCCCCTGACCGAGCTACTTGAACCCGCAGATGGAAAGAATGAGAATCAACGACGATCATTGATGATTCTAATTTTAATAATTATATTTATACTTTACTGTTAATTCAACACTTTTCATTCATATTTGAAACCCATGACAGTTTTTTTAATTTTAAGCCAAAAACTAAAGACCAAATCTATGTCAAACAGTGGGCAACTGTGTGAAGGAGTGATCAGTACCACCTAATATAGATTTCTAGGATCGCTCAATCGTTCCGAGATGTTTATTGAAACGAGATCCTCTCTCTTGTTTGTTTAGGAGATATCGGAGTATTATCTAGGACGTTAATAAATATTAGACAATATCATCTACCCAAATGTCTATATCATTTCAGTTCATTATTTCGAAAAGAGAAGAGGAGTTAAACAGTCTCTGACTTTTCATTTGGTTTTTAATGCATCAATGAGGCGTAATTCTAGAAAAGATTTTCTAGAAATCTCACGTCTAGTAACAATGAACATTTGGTTCATTATTTTCAATATTGCATCTTGTAGTAGGTTGACGGCAGGATGTTATTGGTAGTTTCTCTAGTGTGTTTTAGTGCCCGCACTAATCCAAGCGCTTTCGCAATATGGCCTCGGCATGGAGTTTAAATAATTTGTTCATTTTGTGTAATATTGGATTATCGATAGGTTACCTATGGTGACAAAGCAAAAAGTTTCTTTGGTGCTATTTTATACTGGGGGGCTTCTTATTTTAATTTCTGCTTGCAACGTTTGCATATTATCCAGGTGTTGGGTGAAACTTCCTTACAATATTCAATCATATTACGTAGCTGCCAAATTATTGGCCAATATTGTTGAATTCATTGCTTGGGGGCGTTAAGTGATATGTATCATTAAGTACTTTGTGAGAAGATATAACATATGCAGAATATGCGTTTTTAGGATCTCCCACTAAAGCCAAAATCGATAACAATGATAAAAATCCAATATCTTGGATAGAACAAGTTAGATAGAACAACTTAATCGTTATCAAATTGATAATTAACTTTTTTTGCGAAAGAAGTGTTCCAATTTCAACTCAATTTAACAAAAATATGATATGAACATTTGGGAAAATTCACCAACACGATCATCCTGCAACTTTAGAATTGGATTTAGATTGGATTTTGCAATTAGAAGTAGATTTTTTTTTCAATTTATATGATTTTCCTTAACTTAATTGTGGTTTTTGAACGAATTGGAAATATTGGTGAGTCATTTGGTGTTGTTCATTTTAGAAAAGAATACAAAATCCAAGAAAAGTTTGAAGTGCGGAATCGCTCTCAAACAACAAAAGGAACCAAATCACGTTGGGTTTCTATGAAGATTATTAATGAATCAAAATAAATCAAATCTTTGATCTCATCCTTCAATCACAGCGAATTCTTAATTTTCGTCTATAAGCAGTTGTATTTACAGGAGATAAGGATATGGGTCTTCTTGTTTTCAGAATTTGTGGAAATGTTCAATTGAAAGTTAATACGTACTTAGTTTTATTATGCTGTTATAGAGAAGTTGGATAAAATCTAACATAAAAAGTCGGGGAAAATTCGCTGTCTATGTATTAAAATGATAGACAACTGCCATATTGATATACGGATTCCTTTAGAACTTCGAACGGCAAACTGGAAGATGGAATTCAATCATAAACAACAATCGACGTATAACATTAGTTTGGCGGGGAACAGTTTGAAATGGTGATCTACGAGGTACTTGTAACGAGACATCGTTCGAAACGCCGTACAAAAGCTAGGAAGCGGACGACTCGTAACGTAATTTATGGTCCCTTGCGACAAACGACTATGAGCATCTATACGGCAAAACGGCACCAGTCTGTTGGGAACTGGCTATAATCAGCCAGAAGCACTTTTCCTCAGTCGTGCAAGTCATTTCCACGACTGCGGATCGTTCGAGGAAGGAGGAAGCGTGGGACAGAAAACTGGAGAAGCCGAAAGCGTCTGCAGCCTCCAGGAGAAGGAGAAGACGCAGGACGTCTTCGTACAAATGGAAATTTGGTTTGAGAAGGAGCCGCCAGATCGAACCACCTCCTGGAGCTAGTTGAATGAGGCAAAGAGTTCTCCCCACAAAACGTCCTCACTCTTACATAAACAATGATCATCTCAAGCTTTAAACTATGCATTTATTGGAAACAACCTGAGCAAATGTATTGAATGGAAGAGTCAGTGATGATGGGGCTTTATTTCTTTTAGAATTAGGGGACCGACAGACGAACGGACACGGTTTTATAATGGTAAAATAAGATTTAATGAGGAGCGACACAAAAACGTGGTAAGATTTAAAAGGAACTGAACTGTTCCTGCAAACAGGTGAGAGTGGGGGATTGATCCAAAGCCTTCACAATCTGACAATTTCAAACGAGGCACTTAGGATTTCGATTGTACTAGTCATACCTTCATTTCAGAAAATTCGTTGACAAAACTTATCACTCTTGAAAATGTTAAGGGTGTCACGGTATTTTGGCCTTAAAACAGTCATCGCTCCATTATTATCCTGTTGAAAATAGCGTTAATGTTAATGTGTACTGGCGCTACTATAGCCAAATTTTTCAAAAATAAAGACAAGAAACATACTGTTGCGTATATTTTCTTAAATTAGATATGGTTCTACAAACCGTTCTGTTAGTCCTCGACAAAATATAGCAATATTATTTAGTTTAAATTTAATTGTGTGAAGATTAAATGTTCAAGAACGTTGAGTTGACGGTAAAAACAGGTTTCCTTTGAACTGATATTTTCGGAAATAATTTTTGGAGGCTGATCGACTATGCACCTCAAGATTTTGATTGGGTTTCAACACATACAATCTTCGAAAAACAAAGAATACGTCATTTGAGACTTCAGTTACAGCTTTAATTTTCATTTAAATCAGCTACTTTCATTTTCTGTTCGAATACTCCTGACAGTAATAATAAATACATGGACGATAAAGATTAAATCCCATGTTTAAAGCCAAATAAAAGGAATTAGATAAAACATAAATTTGAAACTCATTGAAAAGTTTCAAGTTTTCCACCTCGCCAAAATCTTTTGTTTATCATTTTCAATAATAAGCCTTCTTAATTGTAGAACAAAATTAATTATAACACCCCTAAAAGATTGTCCTTTTACGTTCCAAGGTGTGCAGGTTCCATATTTACAATGCCCGTCATCCGTGCGAGCCATCAAATGCCTTAAAACTCTTGTAAAAAACCCCTTCATTCTCACATGGACTCCACTTAGAAAATAGTTCGTCCTAACCCTAACCAGCCCAATTACATAACACCCATAGATTCTAAAGACATAAAAAATGGCAAAAACGTTATTTTTCAAGTTTTTAACTGACATGGGCAAGTCGGATATCGCTTCCAAATAATTGAATACGCTAAATAGATAGAGATGAGTTCCAGACCAGTCCCAGCTAATCTGGTTTCAAAAATCACATTGCAAGGGTGAACATTTGACAGGAAATTCATGTAAAATTCAATTTTCATATTTTACCGTTTTGACGACTTAGCAGTCAAGAAAATTTGTCAGCGTATGGGGGTCGGGGAATTGAAAGGTCGAAATGATAAACTTTTGTGAAATAATTTGGACAAAAAACTGTCCAAAAATTGTGGTTTTCCCAAGTTTTAACTGAAATGGACAACTGTGATTTGGTTTCCAACATTGATTGTTGCGATAGTTCCAGATTCATCATACTACAGTTTATGAGTTAGAGAAGAAATGAATGCTGAAATATCTTAAGAAAACGTGTGATAAACGTTATACGTAAAAAAAACTGTATTTCCAACATTTTATCCGTTCCAATTCAACGAGATACTTCCCACATGAAACCTTTTAGAAGTGAGGGAGTATGCATTTAATTTGGTTTTTTTCTTCTGAAATTGGCTGTCTCGAACTTTATTTTTTTCCCCGAAAAAATGTTGATTGAACGTTCCTTTCTGAGATTCGGTGTTTCCAACGTCACCCTAACTCTGTTCTGTTGTTTATCTACTTCACAAGTTCCTTATGAATCGGTGGCATTAAATTGTTGTTGATGTTTTCTTCGAAAATGTGCGAATTCGGATGTTTTGTCCTGAAACCAACTATTCAAGTTTTCTTGCTAGCTTAGACGTTTCCTTTAAAAAAAATGCTGTTTCGAACGTTTCCTTCTGAAATTCGGTGTTTTGAATCACCCTAACTCTGTTCTGTTGTTTACCTACTTTACAAGTTCCTTATGAATCAGTTGCGTTAAATCGTTGGTTTGTTATTGTTAAACAATGACCAATTGTAATTCGACGAAGAAGAAAATACAATTGTTCCTGGAGTCAGTCACCTGAATTCTGTCTTGTTCATAAGCTGGATACATTACACCTGACCCAGTCTTAGACAAGTACAAGTTCCTTTTATGAAACATCTAATAGGATACTTCTTTGAAAAATAACAAATAAAACTTGAGACGAAGAAATTAAGACTTCGTACCTTCAAAAATGGAAATGTTTGAATTCTTACAAACTTTGCTAGGTTTTCACAGTGTTTCGTGTTATTAGTTCAAAAACCCACTAAATGAGCGCTAAAATCGGTAAAAACCGACGGGAATTCCAATTAGGAACACAAAACCCCTTTTTTTAGCCAAAAATGTAGGCTCAAGGTCTCGATTATTCACCACCGATATCATTAAATGTGTCTTCTATCTTTTTGTTTTAAGTAGATATTCAAATGTACCAACTAATGTGTGTTCAGTATTTTAAAGTTAGGTAATAGGCTAACAAAACATGTTTTCTTATATGATCTTTGGAAATTTAGCAATTAGTATTATAAAGGTAGGTGACTTACTTCAAAGCCGTCATTCAGGCCAACGAGCTCAAGAGCTTCCTCGAGAGAAAACCCAGGATCAGGTAGGAGCGAGGAGGGCGGTTCGTCGTCGTCAAGTTCTACAGAAGGATTCGGACTGGGCTCTTCTTTGATTATGTATTCACCTAAAGAGGAAACAGAATGAAGTAAATACGCAATTTCTTTGTAGAATAGTAGTACAGAATTAAATGGTAAAGACAGTAAACTGGGTTTGGCGAACGGAAGTTGCATTTGTAAGTACTTAACAGGCTACAAAATATTTTCTTAATCTTCGTCGATGATTTCGCAGAATGACAAAACGAATCCCATAAAACGAGGAACAGTACTATCAACTTGTACTATTGGAGAACTACCCTCATTCGAACTGTTGAACCAAAATATTAAGGTTCTGGATCCAAATTTCGAGTGCGTAACGGAGTTGCAAACATTGGCAGTACGACCTTACTGTTGACTAATAAGATAAGATTTGTACTCAGATGAATAAAAATTGAGAATTTCGATGAAGAGAATTTTAAATTAAGAAAATTTAAATTTACATTCATTCGAAATAATTAATGGATCATCCACACAGAATTAGGTTGAGTAAGGGTTTTTTCTTCAACGATTCGATTTTTCATGAGGAATCTTGCGATTAGGGTGCAGATTTCAAACCTCAAGAGAAACAATCATTGATCATTTTGATAATCACATTACTGGACAAGCGATTAATATTTTCAAATTAATTAGCTGATTATAAACGCTTTCGAAAGATACCTAGCAAAGTATTACGAAACGACAATTTTCAAAGTAAGATGTAATCAAAAATTAAAATTGAACATTTTATTGAAGCATTGACACGTCCACATTTTTAAATGATCAACTTTCAGTAGTTTTGAACCAATTGAAATGGCGTCTTCCCATCAAGAAGTCTAAAATCAATTTTTAATGCACAATTAACAATAATTTAACACAACGTTCGACAATTTAATTCTTCATCGATTTATCTTTAACGGCAGCTGAATCAGCAGATTTTTAAGGGGGTTAAATTCAAATGTCCTCAATTGAGGGTAAACTACGTAGCTATTCCTTGTGAGCAGATAATCCAACAATTTTAGGGGACACGGTTGACGGATTACCTTTCCTAATTACAGTAGAAAAGTATCGACTAAGAACCAAGAATATAAACCAGAATGTTTCTGTTAAGAGGATAGCGATGGCACGTTGATTGAAAACGAACAATTTCACGAGAAAAGTGGAATCACAGTAGAATCAAGTGATTTAAAATCAGAAAACTGACATTTCAACCTGAAGGTAAGAAATAATTTAACTGATAAAAAAATTATTTTCAATTGGAGCGTTTAAAGAGCACAAAATTGAGACATTGAATACAAATTATGAAAAACTTATTAGCACCAAATGTTTTGCCAACCAGTCTTGTAGTGACGAATGATTTCTTCACCATTAATTTTGTTATAAAATTGCGTTACATGTAAGAATATTATCAATTAATTTATTAAGATCAGTTGGGTCACCCACTTAAATAAGTAACTACATGTAAACTTAGCAATAGCGAATTTCTTTTTATTACAAACAATTTTCATGTAACTTAGTTTACTTGTAGGAATGTAGGTACCTATCTATTCTGTGAAAGGAAATTCTGATTAAAAATAATTTATAGATGAGTTTAATTTGATTTTCTTTAAAATTAATCTCCTAGGTAGTTAATAGCTATATCTTATCCAATATGATGTTAAGAATTTGAATCACATCGGTAGCAGGAGTCCTCATTGTTATTAGAACGAAATGGTTATTTAAACTGATCATCCTAATAACTATCGTGATTTTCAAAACCAATATAATCGAAAGAATCAATAGAAAATAACTAAATTGATGGGTTGGCAGTTTCAAACTGTTGAAGAAATGGTAGATAGATGGGTAGATACGAAGGTGCTATGCTTGATTGCTCCCAGTGGATTATCCTCAGGCTTTGCCAAAGAGCGTTACAGCTCATTGAGATTATGAAAGTCCGTTAAGTAATCGAGGACCCAAACCAATGGCACTAATGACCGCTTGATGCCTTGAAATAGTGACCTACGATGTTCCCATTGTTGAAAATAGGGGTTGGGCTAGAATAGTTTCACTCTAGCGCAATGCAATTAACCAAAAAGGTAAACGGTAACATAAATCAATAAAATTATTGTGCAAATATACAGGAAAGATCTAATAAATGCGATTTAGTAGCTCTTAACAACATCGTTTGTGAATCATAGAACTGATTCATTAAGGGGAACATACAATTATTAATTTCTTTAACTATGAAGATACCTACACCATACCCAAGTACTTCCTACTTATGCGAAATGATTATTTTACCCATTTCATACATCAATCTTAGTTACGCTTGCTGGTAAAGCACAGATGAAATACAGATAGGGACAAAGAACAGAGACGTGGTCACCTTTTCAACGACAGGCATCTGTGGCAAAACATCCATGTCAGAAATATTATTCTTTCTTTTCCAACGTTAATCTCACTAATTATTTCTTGTCCACAAATAACTGAAGGTTGGGTAGTACACAATGCTTTGCGCTTGAAAAGTGCATACATTTACATTAACTAATCATGTATAATTGCAATAGATGTCAGCATCATGATAACATCCTTTACAAGTTCAATGTTAAGAATTTTCCGACAGTTATTTTAAAAACCGGGTGCAGCGTGGTTTTTAAAAGACTTTTGAAAGTAAAGTCTGCACAGCTTTAAGGAGAAGGAAGGTGGTAAAGGACACCGTCTGACATCAATGCACGGAAATATGAAAAATGGTTTCAACCAGGTATACGTAGAAGGTTGAAGGAAGATTCAGAGAAAAGTATGAAATGGTTCAGGAAAGTATGATTAATAATATGTGGTCCAACTGAGGTCCGTCCGGCTACCTGAAGGACCATTAGCATCACAGTAAACAATGTCGGGGACCTCGAATAATCACAAACAATAACACGAAAAATCCTGCACACTCATCCTTTCCCTGACCCTCCCCCAACATCAAGGAAATGCTATTTTTGTAGGAGGCTTTTGAAAAAGAAAGAAAAAGTTGAAGTGGGTATTCCTACCTTCTGGACTGAGGGAAAGGATATCACTGAAGAATCACCACGGAACACTGATACCACGAGTAATAGACGCACTTCGACCGACAGGCTGCGAAAGACTGAACTTCTGGAGCAAGATGGCCGCCACTGCCTCCTCCTCCCTACAAAAACCCATCAGCCTCTTTGCGTTCCAAACCGCTCCGCTCATCCGGAGCTATACTCCCCACCACTTTTCCGGACCGAGGGGGTTCTTTCTAACAATGATTTGATAGGATCAGTCTTTCAGGAATACAAACATCATTTCATTATCATTAGATGTGATCGACACAAACCTAACCTAACTCTCGCTAACTAACAATTACGTTTTCAAATAGGATAACATTTCTGACAAGCGTACCAAAACATAGAACATCAAGACAATGTGAGGAGAACAGAAATATGAAGCACATACATTGATTGGGTACTGATATGTTACTTTCACTAAAACCTAACCTAACTCGTATGGATACTAAGTATGGAATTCATCAACGTAGTACATCTAAAAAATGCAACACCTCTTAGACAGGTGCAGTCCTATTGTTATTTCACATGAAAGTTACCAATAAACAGAGTTTTCATGTATAGGCAGAAACCAAGGTTGTTGGATATCAAAACTACCCCAGTGTTCCAACATTAATTCATTTTTAGGGTTAAACGACATTATAATGCAATTCTTCACTTCACAAATTATAGACTTGATTGAAAGTGGTAACTATCATGATCCAAGTGAATGATCACTTTAATTTACTTATACAAACAGTGACATAGGTCTACAATAACAACGTGTTAGGTATCAACTTACATTATCTTATAACACGTTTCGTATTAAGTGTGTGGAAAATGGTGCTAGTCACCTGCCATTTCGTTCATCAACTTTCAGATGATACTAAGATAAGCCCTAAATTATGCTAAACTCTAAGCACCAAAGTAGACAAGCAGTCTGCATAATTTTTCAATATTTTTCTAATAACAACGTAAAGGAAATGGCCAAATGGCATTTACACTTTCAATGCACATAGATGAAACTTGACATTCAGAATTGACAAAAATCTGATGAAAGTTTTGATGTACACAATCAATTAATCTCCATTCCAACAAATAGTAATAATTACTATTAGCGCAATTCCTATTACTCATTACCATTAGAGTATACAATTATTACATATAAAACTTATAAGTCAACAGAACCCAAAAAACTCCACACAAGTAACATATGATTACTGTCAGACATACACATTGCCAAATCACAACACTAAACTGTTTGGTTCCCCAAACTGCTACTAGATTGTGTTAGCATCAACATTACAAATTTCTGTGGTAGACAGTAATAGTACACAATTGTTAGTACAAAAAGTAATTTTCAGCTTCAATTATTTTACAATAATTAAATAACCAAGGTCAACATTAACCCAGATTTGTCTTAACAGTGCAACAATTCTCTTTTACAACGCTTTTCACATGGGAATTAATCGATCTGCTGATCGTAGATGTACAAAGACTTTTAATTTACTGAAGGATACACATCTCCTGAACAATTTTCAAGATTTTCAACGGTTTCACAGTTTTTAAGAATAGAGTATATTTAACAGTACAGTAAATTAAAATAAAATAATAAAACAATGTAATGTGCAATCAATCTAAGGGTACTACATAGAATAACCTGATAAGGAAATTTCGAAATTTATTCAGCTTGAGTTCAATATTCTTCATGAATAATAAATAATGAACATTTGTTCATGAGAAATCATTCGAGTGATCATCATAGATCATCCATGTTTTTTTCCCTCAAAAATCGAAAAGAAGGTCCTCATTTTTAACGATTTTGGTTTCGTCTTCCATTTGTGTTTGGAAAGACAGACTAGATGGAGAATGGATACCATTCAAGACTTAACTGATAGTATACATATTTTGTACCAATGTGAGCACGATCAAATTTCAATTAAGTAAAACAAATATTTAATTCTACTTAATACTGCTCAAAAATGGAAGGTATTTGATTAGATCTATCTGGGTTAGATCAACAATGACTTGGGAAGGGGGGGGGGGGGTAAATATTTGTTGTTGGTCTAAAATTTGTGGATTCTACGACTGTATTTCCTCACAACGAAACTTGGTCGATGATACCAAGTATGACCGAACAAATTTACTAATACAATTCTGAATTTAGCTAAAATGCAGAGTTAAAAAGTAAAACCTTAATTTAAAATTTCGCTCATTAGGCTCAAATATTCGTTTGGAATGTTCCCACTACAGTAAAACTGTTCCTAATTATGTTTAAAACGGACCAATTAAAAGACAACTCGCTCAACTATCAAATTAGCTTCAATGTGCAGAATTTGAACGATTGGTGGAAATACAGTTTTCCCTTATGGAGCTTTTCTCGAAAACAGTTAGTTTACAATCTACGAACGTAAAAACGACTTTTCGCGACGGTGGATTCACTTTTTTTTGGGTTTAGCTAGCGTTTAACCGAAGAGTTTTGGTCAATTTCGGAGGATGATGTGCACTAACGCTCCAAAACGGGGTAACGAGCCACCAACAGGAAATCGAAGTTTTTTGTTAGTTCGATTCGAGCGGAGGCGAAATACCGCTCGCCTGCTGGTCGTTAGAAGAACAACCCCATAGAGTTTGGACACAGAAAACCGTGACCATAAATCGCTATAATTAAGTAATTAATGAATTCGCAATGAAAGTTTGTACCTACAAATTAAGGAAAGCAGCTTAGTTATGTTTCAAGTGAAAAAGAGCGCATTGCATCATCCATTTCGTTGTGTGGTTCTGATAGGGATTATGAAGTTGAGTACCTACTGATCTTTAACCCCCTTTTCTCTGGAAATGAGAGAAAATAATACTGAGTGAAGAACAGAAACAAATTTCTTTAAATCTCAAACTGCCAAAAAACTAGTAAAACACAAGGTATTCTTTTTGTATTACCCAATATTAATTAATAGACAATTATTAATAGGATTAATTAATTAATCATTGAATTGAACAATACACAATCCATAGATATGCAATTGTAGGTAAAGCTCAAGATAGTAACTCATTCAGACATGAGATCGGATATTAATATTTTGTATGATACTTTCTCCTAACTATTCATTTTAATCTGTGAAACAGTAACGTAAAGGAGAACTTATGACATATCAACAGTAGCATACAGCGTATTTAAAAGCACCTATGCATACGTGAATCACGTCGTACAAAACTCCCTGCATATTTCCAAGACTCAGTACTGCAAGTGCATGAACATTAGCTTCTAGTTTTCATCATATTGATAATGGCAAATTCAACCGTAAAAAGTAGTTACCACAAATCACTAATGTACTTTGAAATATTCTTTTTGTAGAGCTTGAAAATGGAAATGAAAATGCTCACAAATGTAGCAAAACAAAACATTTCTCATTTAAAACCGACCGAAACTCAAGAATCCATACATAAACTGATATTGTTCAATGAACGATCGAAATCATATAACATTAGATGAATGAAAAAAATCATCATTCATAGAAAAGTAGATAAGTGTTACAAAAATTCCAGCTATTATTGATCCAAAAACTAAAATCTAAAACTATGATTCATAATCCAGAATATATTTATCAATTTCTTATACGCATTTACTTGATTAACTAACTTAATTAGGAATTTGTATCCCTAACTTCCTCTCCTTTACAGATTACATCTTATGTTCCAGCCGAAACGCATATATGGAAATATATTTGAACAGGACCTTGTTACAAAGATACTTGAAATGAATGTACAACAAAAGACTTGGGAAATGCGTTAGATATGTGGTAAAATTGTTGAATTCTTACATACAAATTTGTTCGAGTATCGACATCACACAATATTCACGACTCGAAAGTAGTAAATTACAAACAATTTGTCGTAATCGCCTTGTCGTCCGTACAATCCAACATGAATCGCTCAATAACAAAACTGTAAAGACATAGACGCTATGCGTTAAAAATGAAAGGTTTCACATGTATTACATGTTCCCTTTGGAATACTAACAAATTATTACAGTATGCAAACCAAACATCTACAGTTAAACATATGGCACATACATTGGTAAGATCTCATCAATATCGAGCAATAACCTTCACTTACAAATATATAAATTCGGAAAAATATTGCATAGCGAGTTGCTTTGAACCAGTTTGAACAGGGTTTAATCAATCTACTTCTTGGCAGTGGCCCACCACCTTTACATTCAGATCCAAAAACCTGTAACATTCGTTTGCACATTACTTTAAAACAGTGAAACACAAGAATTCCTTAAGGAACCATAACCAACTATTTTAAAAATGAATTAATATTACACACAGAATATCATAATGATCAAAATTGGTTATTTTGTGAAATTTTCGGTCTGCATCGAAATCGACACATAAAATACGAGTATCGTGTGTTGTAAGCTGAGTAAAAGTTGCTCAAAGCACAACTGGTATCAGAAGTACAATATTTAATATGGATTTTGTGAAATTATGGTTATGATGTATTGCATGTTTCCATCAGAAATCCAAATTTCAATGCATACAGAACGCTAACTTTTGAAAGTACAATTCTGAAATTGAGATATTCCACAATGGCTGGGATTTGACACCGTGAATTGAAGATACAAAGTTTTATAACGCTACAATACGCGTGTACAGTATTCTTCATCATGAGATTGGACTTATATGGTCTGGAGAAAAATTTTCCCTCCACATGATTGTATAAATTTAGTATATAGATATTAATAAATGTTGCAATACGTGATCATTAAATTTTGAGAAGATTCTTTTACAAATCTGGTTTTAAATGAAAAGGTATTTGAATAGCTCATTCAGTAAGGATAGAGTATATAGAAAAAACGAAACTTTCATTAAAATTCTCCCGGCACGTGATTGTATTAATTTAATACCTAGGTATCAATAAATGTTATAATACATCATCATTAAATTTTGTGAAGATCCTTTTTTCAAATCTGGTTTCCAATGAACAGGTATTTGAATAGCTAAGACAGTATGAACAAAGAATATAGAAAAAACCAAACTTTCATCAAAATTTTCCCAATACATGATTGTATAAATTTAGTATCTATATATCTCTAAATTTTATAATTCTTCATCACTCAATTTTGAGAAGATTCTTTTTTAAATCTTTATATTTCAGGAGAAATAAATACTTACTCGCGAGACCGACAATTCACTGGATTAATTTATATTTTAAATGCAGGCGGCACGTAAACAGTACTACTCAAGACTAATAATAAATCAGGAGAAGAAGGTAACCTCTCGCAAGGTTATCATGTGGAAAACATATAAAAGTAAAATAACCGTTCCTTCTGAATGGCTCTGACGTCACTATCGAAGTCTATTCGACAAATCTGGTTTTAAAATAACAGGTATTTGAATAGCTAAGACAGTATGAATAGACTATGTAGAAAAAACCAAGCCTTCATCAAAATTCTCCTTATACATGATTGTATAAATTTCGTATCTAGATATCAATAAATGTTATAAGTAATTCATCATCATTAAATTTTGTGAAGATTCTTTTTCAAATCTGGTTTTAAATGAATAGGTATTTGAATAGCTCAGGCGGTATAAATAGAGTATATAGAAAAAAACCAAACATTGAAATTTCGTCATCAAATTTTTCTGATGAAAATGTTGGGACAAAAAGAGAAGAGGGTGATTGAATTAGAACAACCGAAAACGCTGCAAATTATTTCACTGGGGTTTATTATTCAATTGGCTTGCGTTCATGATTTGAATTTCTACTAAGCTTTGGAGTGTGCGTGTTTCACAGGTGATAGATTATTGAATTTCAGGAGATATTCATAGACCACGTAAATCTGTTCTCAACCAAAATACCTATTTGGATTGATCAGTTGATCATTTTTGTGTGCCTCCAAATTCAATTATGCTCTATCATATCATAGCTTAGTAGAAATTCAAATCATGAACGCAAGCCAATTGAATAATAAACCCCAGTGAAAGAATATTTACGATCCGGTAACAGACGTTTCCATGCCAACACGGGGAAACCTATTTATATACCTATTTTATACGGGCAAGCCCAATTTACAATATTCAAAATTCAGGTTATTTCAGGCTATTGAGAATGATGAAGGATTACTAAAATAATTCTTCTTCGCCCTCTACGTGAAAATTAGGGAACGAAAGTAGCGCGACCTCTTTACCCTCACAGGGTAAAATGCACATCTGTGCCAATGCCAGAGGATTCACCGTGATTAGGAGCAAGGACTTCGATTCAGGATGTATGGTACTCTCTCCCTGGCAAATCGATAACCACCGAGCCCGGAGTTCTTCCGACTTTCCAACACCACAGCAACCTAATTACGCAATTAATGGAACGTATAGATATTTTATATTGATTGTTAATATCTATCACCAGACGTGAAGGCAGAAGTGCAATTCCATTCGTCGCCACTCCACTTCACTATTAAGAACCGCACTAATTTACAACATAGGAAACGAAAATTCTGCAGAAGGATTATCTTCTGTATAATTTGAGAGACCATGTTTTTGAAACAAAAAAAGAGTACCATTTGAAAAAATACTCTGTATTCAATATTGTAATACATAAATTTTAAAAATAGACGCCTATTTCTTAAATGAAGTCTCACAGCATGGTAGTAATAAAAATTTATTGACTTAGAACATGGTTTTGACTGGATAAGGAGTCGATCAGCAAGTGGTATGAAACGGAAGGACCTACTAAACTAGTACGAAATCGTTTTTCAACTTTCAAGGAATATTAATATATATATTTTTTCAATGTTTAATTCCCTCATATTTTGCTTTACGCATTAGTTCTTTCTGTTGCGGTGTTGGACAGGTAAATGTACACTTACCCCTATCACCTACTGCTGTCGTTCAAAAGCAGGACCTTGTGAGTACCACTTCAAAAAAGGAGTACGAATTCTTCCTTTCAATGTGCCCAAAAATATGTGAGGACCCAAAAGAGTCGAAAAGTAGTACCTGTCCTCCCAAAAGGAGTACCTCTGGTCACCGTATGTACCGTAATGGCAGAAATATTAGTTTTTAGTGCCTAAAATTTTAATATTTAAATTACTGGGTCTCAAAAATTCAGAATAATGGGTGGGTATATGGCAGATAAAACAAAAGGTTGACGTCTGAATTAACAAAAACAAGTTTTTTTGAAAACTAACCACGAATCTCCCCTGATCTTAACGTTGGAAAACGTATACCTATACGTACTTCCTGAAGCAATTGAGAAATGGTAGAATATGAAGCTTAGAAAATAGTCGGTGCAAGGTTTTACAGTAATTTTCAAACCTTTATTCCACTGCTATATGGATTTTTTCAGGGCGAAACTATGAATTCCCATAATTGAAGATATTTCAGAGATACCGACACTTCTCGGAGAATATGGCTGGAATTGGGAGCAACTCGTATTGCCATAAATTCATTTCAGTTCTGTCCGAATCGATTAGGAGTGGTGCAGAAAGAATAAAACAAACGAAATTTTCTCTCAAAAATACACTAATCATAACATTAATTTTGATATTCTGGCAGAATACAAAAGAAACACACAAAAGAAACAAACAACCAAACAAAGAAACATACTCGTAGGTAGGATTACCTGACCCTCCCAACCGGAATTCATGCCACGTTCATTCTTGTCTTTCTGTTTAAGAAAACAACAGAGTGACAGGGAAAGAGATACTTAATGATTCTTGAGATATTATTCATTTGGGCAGTTCAATAAAACAAATTGCAAGCACATTGAGTGCATTAGTTCTGTCGAGGTGCTGGGAATAAATCGCAATGGAATACGAAATCCGTCTCTGCCTCTTCCCTTAAAATCTTAAAGTTGGAACTGGATTTTCATTCGTATTTACGGCTTACTCGCATCTTCAATCAATGTACTACTCAAATACTCTACCTGGAGACCGCCAGTGTTGACAAGGGTTTCCTATCATTACAAGAATCAAAGATCAAAGAGCCATCTCAACCGCTCCAGGCTTCGGGAGGAGCCTTTCTTCTAATTTGACGGGCTAGCCGACAAAAGTGTCCGACTCGGTTCCTAAATGTCGATGATTTTCCCACAGCTCACTTAAAATCTTTTTCTTTTAGTGATCTTGAGTTTTTGTTCTATTAAAATGCATACTTGCTTTGTTTTTATTAGAAGCTCAAAGATTCTCAGAGAGCGTTTGATGTTTCGCTCTGAGCGTTTGTAGGACAAATTGGTAACGTTGGAAACACGTTTGCAATGTGTTGACTGACATTTCTATCAAAATTTGAGATAGAACACGAAATTACATTATGGCAGTAGATAGATTCGTATGATTAAGGGTGGAAATGCATCTTTTCTGACCCCTTCATGAATCATCTTCGAATCTTAGTGAGTTTTCATCGCAACAGCAGATCGCAGTAACGTTTGACTAGATCTCCAGAACGGTAGATAGATCCATGAACTGGGCCATTCTGAACCAGTACAGTTGGGCTTTATGATTGTATTTAGACCAATAAGCAGTCAAGAACGTAACTCATCAGATAATATTTCATACAAATTGTACTTGACTAGGTTTCAGGAAGATTTATACATCTAAGATGATACAAGTGATAGTTGCCACTTCAAGCGAAAAACACGACTGATTATTCAGTCAGCCAATCCTCCAAGCAGATTCTGGGTTTGTGGTCTTCACGGCATGCAAAGCTGATAAATGCCAATTCATACCTTGGAATTGTATTCGCAGTTGTCTAAATGGGTTCATTCCAAATTTCAATACCGCAGGTCGATTAGGCGAGGTTCGTCAGCTGATCAATGTGGCCACACATCTTGTATTTGTGTTTTAGATGACTCAAAGCCGGTTCATTTTAAATTTCAGCACGTTGGATGGATTAGGAAAGAAATTAGCAACAAGGGTGTATTCAGCTGATGTATTAGCTCCAAGTCCATTTTGAATTTTAGCATCGTAGGTTGATTGGGAAAGAAATTACTCTTAGGGAGTTTTCAGCTGGGCAGTGCGACACCATACCTTGCAATTGAGTTCTAGATTTCAAGGCAACTACGTTTCAAATTTCAGTACTATAGGTCAATCAGGAAAGAAATTAGCAGCAAGGATCCCACTGCTGACCACTAAGTCTCCACACACTGTATGGATTATTCATAAATTGTATTCTAAATAACAAAAAGGGACGAACATTTCGAATTTCAGCAGTCGATGAAAACACGAGGTTACAATTGCGAAATTTTGGTCTCGAATTTTAGTCTCGTGCCTTTCCTGTTCGGGCATTCCGATAACTTGTTTGGAATCATTCCTGCTGCAGATCTAGCGATCCCAAACGACTCATTCATATTGCATTCAATATCTTCACGAGAATGACAGCAAATGCACAACTCCTGCTCAAATACCCTCCTCGAAATGCAAGTCCTGTTAGAAATGGTGGGAGAGGAAGTATCGATTATTTTCTCCCACCACAAGGGAGCAGAGCCGGGTTAAACCGAATCCACAAAAGGGAAGCAGGAGTTCGTTCCCTTATCAAGGGAAAGCCCTTTCGGCTCAAGTGGTTTTTCACGGAGGGCGAAAAATTTCCGCTGCGTCACTTCCTATCAGTAAACTACGTGTAGTCCTCTCTCATTCCCCTCTCCATCGCCATTTTCTTTTCTTTTTCTGCAGAGTAATTAATGACATGGTCTTCAATACCTCAGTTCTCCAAGAGATTCTCTGTTTAAAACGGAATTAGCTGCAAATCCGAATCAGTATTAAATTATAGCTCCTTCCAAAGTAGCAATTAATAGTTTAACAAACGAACAGATGAAAGAATTAAGGGCATATGGCGTCGTTGGATAACATTATAGGAAAAATTCGCTCTGCTTGTTTAAATCGAAGGATTCTGGGAATTTTGAAATATCGCTAGGTCTCCCTGGCAAAATTCTTTTTGTCAATTTTCAAGTTGACATTTCATAATGTTATAGTTCTTTTTTTGAAAGTGTGACTCGAGGTTCGGCCCAATCTACTTAACTATCCCCATCCAAGGGATGTATAATCTAACTAGAAAGACAGGGACGAACGAAGTGATGAGATTTGCATTTTAGGCCGAACAAGAAAGGACATAATGGATTAATTGTCAACACGAATAAAGTAATCTTATGAACAAAACTGTATTGATGTTTTGGATACTTCAATCCGCACAATCAAGCGGCGAAAGCTAGAACTGATGAGTGTCGTAAGGAATTCACCCACGTTTGGCTCCGAAATCCCGAATTGTGAATAGTGATTATGATTTTGAGTGATTGAATGGCAGAAGTTCAGCAAAAATCATGCGAAAGTAGTAGAAGGGCTTTGCACAGAAAAGGTGAGTAGAATAGAGAGCAGGATAGGATGCCTGTCAATACGAATACAAGCATCTCCCACTATCGGATCCAAAATCAATGACGATATTGTTTGTCCCGATGGTGAAAACTCCAAACAGGGCGGGTCCTGGATTCAGCAATTCGCATAATCAAGCACTAATATCACTACGAACTCCAGCGCTGATGAACTTCGTAAGGAATTGATCCACTTTTAGCTCTAAAATCCCAAATTATGAATAGAGATATTGATTTTGGATGACAGGAGGAGCAAAAATCATGTAGAAGTAGTAGAAGAGCTTTTCTAAAAGGGTAGGCTACGAAGGAAGCAGGATATGATGCCTGTCAATACAAATACAGCCGTCTCCAACTCCTGTATAACAAAATCAATGACGATATTGTTTATCCGCGCGATGGTGAAAACACCAAACGGGGCGGGTTCTGGATACATCAATCCTCATGATCCCGCGCCAAAGCCGCGCAACAAACTATTTATCATATTTCCATCAATCAATGGGCCGTAATCGAAAATTCTTATCTGGGAGGTGTAGGGGCTTTAGTACACCCCCAGGTACCCTCGCTGAATCAATCATAGGCCGATCCGTGGGCACCTTGACAGACCATTAGGAGGATAGCGTCTAGGGTCGACTGGTCCCTCTTCTGTTGCCTTTCCCGAACTTGTCCCTGAGGGACGGTCCACAGTCTCTCTCCCTCTTTTATTTTATTTCTTACAAAAGAAAAGACCGTGCGTTCCACCTTCGGATACCGAGATTTCCTCGGGGATTTCGAGTAATAAGTCACGCCTTCCTCCACCCTCGGAAGAATACAATGCTCGGGCGATCGAAGAAGGAACTTCCAGATTTTGGAGAGAATTCAAACAGTAGTCGGACACAATGAGCGTTACCCGTGGGAATAAAAAAGGTACTTCTCTATTTTCAAGAGGATGTGGATTTCATCATGAATAGTTTCACCAACCGCACTATTCTATGATGAACAGTTTCCACTCCATGATGTTTCAGAATTGATTCCCTATGGGGAATCCCAAAAGATCTATTCTGACATCAAATTTGTGGAAGTTTCTGGAACCTATGACGTCAAATTCGACAGGGAAAGGGTGGTTTAAAGTCATCCATACACCAAAATTTAATAAATTTTAGACAAAACTGCTCATCAGCGATATTATGGACCACATCAAGCTTCTTAAGGGGAGTCCATTCTCATTCAAAAACAGAGAATTAATGCCTAACGTTAAAATAAATTATTAAACTAAATACTGATTGCGATCAGATACCTAAAAATTCAAACCCAAACCTTTCAAGAAGTTCTAGCCAACACCTTACAGTCAAGTGTGTGAACTGGATGTTTGAATACCCACTTAAAAGCAGGGGCTCGAGAATCCTAATAAAACGTATCGTTCACAATACTAATATAAGTTCAGTATTCTACCTGATTAGGAGTGGTTAGTCATCAACTTTTTTCAATCCAATTAAATTCAATCTTATCGATTTAAAGGCTAACATTTTTGAAGGCCCGACATTTCAAAACCTATTTGATATGGAATCGGAAATGCAAATTTTGCAGTACCGGTGGAATGCTGATGAAAGTATCCTTCTGAGACATCCACAAGGTCTGACAATTGACACTTTATCAATCAATAATTTCTGAAAACAATCAATTTTTACTTGTTCATACACTTATATAGTGTATGAACTACTACCTGATTCTTTCAAGGAGAAACTGTGTTTTACAACTTTTTGGGTGTCATTACTAGGTGCATTTTACCTTGACTACAAAATGTTGTCAAAATTGACATTTTGAAGTGGTTCTATGAATAATTTCTATAAAGAAGCCATGCTCAGATTGAAAATACAAAAAGAGTTTAGCTATTTTTCTTGCACAACTCAAGTTCAGGCAATTCTATCCAATACTCCTTGTATATAAAGACAAAATCATGGGCTCTGTATGGGTTCTTTGAAGAAAACTGGGCCAAATTCAGTTGTCAGAAACTTTGGAACCATTTCAAAAGCTCCATTGTCCTTGATAAGGACTTATTTTCGCCGAAATGCAATGAAATGAATTTGATCAGTTTTATGAACAACCTATTCTAGAAAAAACTCTTCGATATTGAGAACAGATTTGTGAAATCTATGTTAACGCAATTATGATTTTTAGAACTCTTCTTAACAATGCACCCATAATTCCTCACATGAGGGAGTCACAAGTTATCTTCAATTTTGATACGAAGTGGCAAAAACGAGCGTTAAATTATGTCAAAAGTAGGATTTTAGGAACCAAATTCTGGAAAGTAGGAGTATGTAGAAGACAATCACTTCAACACGTGAATTCAAGGAAGAATACCAATCCATTCCTTTTGCGATTCATTTTAAAATATTGGTTATCGGATATTGAATACGGTCAAAAATACCTCAACGGATTAAAACCGAAAAATCTTACCAAAATACAGTTGAGAACGGAACTTCTCTAAATCCCGATTATATAGTCGGACAATGGGCTGGAAATATTCACGCCAAATACGAACTTTTTGACAAACGCGAGGAGGTTACTTTCAATAGGTACTATCTAACACTGAAAAGTTTTATTAGAAGACGAGTTTTGAGGGATATTAAAAAAAACTCGTATAACTGAGGGAGAAGAACCCCGTAAAACCTGGCGAACCGTTAGTAGAATGCTGCCTTGACGAATAGAATAGCGACGTATGAGAATAGTTATTTGATCACTATTAAAAAGGAAGGAACGGGCGATTCGTATCAGATTTTTTACAATTAAAACAATAGATAGGTCATAATAAAAAAACTGATATACACCTATATCAGAAGTAAGGTACAAGAACCATGGCAACAAAAATGGACAATTAAAATAAACTGAAATATTTGGTTGGGCACGAGGGAAAATAGTTTTATCAATTGTACCGATTCAAAATGAAAATAATCATTTAAAAAAGTTAATTAGGGCCAGCCAGGTGTATGTGTTCTACACCCAGGTTTATAGTCTTACGTAGAAATACCCAAGTTTGATTATTTGCCCTCTATAGACGCCCAAACTCGTCGATTTCGATATGGATTGCCTCATTGTGATCACCAATTTCCATAAAAGGTTCCTATGGACATCAGATGTGGTATATCTTCCTTCATCGTGGAATTGGCTGTCCTTAGTGACGGCTATTGTACACGATCGTTGACAGGGAGAGGTATCGCAGTTGTACAATTTTTCAAATCGAACGGAACACTAGTTCAAACGAATCCAACGATATCAGAACCATTTCTGCGAGTTCAGCCGTTCTAACGTCATTCATCAGGGAAGATTGTGGAAACTGCGGTAGATATGGATCCCTTCCAACACCCGATTCTTAGAGGTGCCGCCTTCGGGGATAACCTAGCGCCTTATACTGTCCGGGTATTGCGGGTATTACTCGCCACACCCCTCGGAAGGGCAGCTATAGCATTTCACCACGCTCCTTATCACACAATTTAGTACTGAAAACATCGTTTCCCTGACGTTTCCAAATCAACCGAAAGCACAGATATCCTGGTTGATCGGCACGACCAGCCTTCCTTTGGTTGCCACGAATTAAGCAACTCACTGATAACCACAAGGTGTAAAGGGAACATCATTATTTGTGTCACGATTTGGACTCTGTTGATTTGTAAGGAACTTACCGAATATTTGGTGCACTGCCTCTTAAGACAACTGTTGGGCCGATTCGAGTGGGGATGAGGTTTTTGAGCGGTTCTGGTAACTTCCCTGCCATATTTGAGAGCTGCGATTCGGTACACAGCCTCATTGGGATTGGAAGGATGACAGATCAGCAGAGGGCGCGATAAAGCAAAATAATTCACTTCTATTCACCCTAGGAAGTTTGGAAAATGAGGGTTTGTGCACCTACCGATTTTGACCTACCTTGTGTCCTTTTGCGTCTTTTTGTGCCTCGAAAGCAATAGGTCTAGCTTTTATTCTGTTCATTTAAAGAGAGAGAGAGACACACAGCCTCTTGATAGAGCATGTGGGCTCGTGCAACGCACGGGCAACTGCGTAGTTTTTAATAAAAGGTAAGCTCTGCTCACAGCTACACAGTCGTCAGGGATGGTTAAACTCAGTTCCATGGGTTTGAGTTTAAAAACTCTGGTTTCCCAAACCAAAGTGATAAGGGTTTGGATCATACGAGTATGCCAAGCGAGATCAGAAATCTAAACCAAGTTTCAAAATTAAATAAGGCTCAGCTATGTCTCAGTTTAAACTTTGATTTGAGTTTGGTCTTTAGAACAACATTGTAGTCGAGCCAGTATTAATTATGACTACTTATTCCCAACAAGTTGTGCAGAATCAGACTGAACTCAATTTGAAAGGCATACAAGCGCTAAAGAGCAATTTCTTAACCACATACTTACTCAATGGCACGTTGAAACGTATTGATTGTTAATCAAGATAATTTTCACGGTGTTGAATAATCAGCATCCTATGTCGTAAAGGTATTCAACTTTCACTCAACAACCAGTCCCTTCGACTAGAGTTCATTGTTGTCCGGCACCCCTTCTCAAAATATAGGTAAAGATATTGTTAATAAGAATCGAAAAGCGTGTCGTATCCCGTGATACAAAGTGGATTAAACGGTCACAGATTACACTAACGGTGTTCCCACTGTGCAGGAGTGACACGTCGCTCAGATGGCCCGAGAGGGCTTTTCTGAACGGTTTTTCCGGACTTTCATCGTATGAATAAAGGCGAGCCGGGCCCGAACAATGCCGCAGTCCCGGAGCGGCGGGTCCCGCGGCAATCAGAACTCGCATGGGGCCTATTGTGGGGGTTTTGGAACCAATGCATCAGCCGCGGGATTCGTATTTGTTTTCATTTCGGCGTAACGTCAGAAGTGAATTTGGATGAAGCCATTCACAACAAGATCACAGAACCAGAGACTCCATTGTTGACAAAATTACTAAATTGACGACTAGCGGCCTAATACTAAGCAACGGGTGCCACACTTTCCATATTCATCATGCAAAACCATCTTCTCAAGATCGTTATCATCATACAAAAACTTGAAACCACTAGTTCGACTCACAACAAAATCCCGATTTTTTCCCGAAAGACCGGCAACTAAAAACGTTAGCAATTTTAATGTTTGCATTTACCTACCAACATTGATGCCACCAAGATGCAAAGGTGAGATCTCCTAACAAAGAGATCAGCAGATCAGAACGGACACCACCGCGAAAAGGTTGTCCCTCCGAGTACTTAACTTTTAAATCAGATGTACGAGAACATTATCTTCTCTCTAATTGCGTCGTATCTTGTAACTACAGATTTGAAGTCTAACGTACTAAGATCACATAGAGGGGTTTGCATCCTTTATACAGATGTCATCAATACTTCACCAAACTGTAATAGGTACTGCACGAAGAACTATAAATTATATTTCTCAAAACCTGGAGTACCAAGTTGGATTGTTTCTGAGCAACAATCTTGGGAGGTCGTTTACTAATGCGGCAGTTGTGGATTTTGGTTACAGTTTTTTCATGGTACAGCAGGGTATTCTGTCTTCTCTGGTCTTGGAGGCACTGTATTGATGGTCCAGGCAACAGGTTTTATCAAACGGTTCTGGACTAATTCTGATTAATTAGACATCATGGAATGAATTTACCAAGTTGGGAAGAGGGGATTAACCCCCACCTATTGCCGAGATTGCCTAAATACAAGATTCCAACGCTATATGTATCACGTATCACAGATAACCTCTTGACTGCAGCACTGCGTCTCATTCAAGCAATAAATAAATGCACACTCAGTAAAATGCACATTCACACTAGTTAGTTGAGGCCAACCAGAGAACGCTAACCAACCTTCCTAGGATGGCCTCCCAAGCAAAAATCTCGCAAATAGAAAATTTCAACAGTTCCTAAGAATCAACTGAAGTATTTGTTGTAATGTCTGTCTGATGGAAGGTTCATGGCAATGGATGCTCTATTGCTCTCCAGGCATCAGTAGCAAGAGCATATTAGCAAACTTGTACCAAATCGAAAGAACACCGAAGTAGTGAATGATTTCAATCAAATGTTTAGGGTTCTTATAGAGTTATCTTCATGAATTCTACAACATCAAGTCCAGAAAGAGAACAGTTCGTTGAGATCAAAAGAATATTTTCATTTAGCACCTAAATCATACTATTTAATCGTATTCTTAATAGTCTAACTGGAGTTAGTTGGTCTGACGAAAATTTTGTGATCGAATTTCAGGATGAAGGAAGGATCAATCATCCGTCCCCTTTTCAAGAGGCTGACGTCCATTCTTTCAATGTCAACCACCGCTACTACCCGGAAAAGCAATAACATCCAAGGCATTCGTTCCGACCAATCCTCCAAGGAGGGTGAATTAAAGCGAAAACGATAGGGGTTGATATAAGGGGAGAGGAAGGGCAACACAAAATCTACCCCTACAGAAAACGCACCCCCGAAAAACAAAATGGCCGCCCGAGCCTCCCTCCTTCCCTTCAAGATTAATGAAATAGGGGGGACCCCGGTGAGAAGTGGGGGGGGTAGAAGGGCTTTTTCGGATAATAGGGGAAGAGAAAAACCTTCACGTCTGAGCGGAAATATGGCTGTTTTGAGTAATGACCGAGCTCGGCGGGGCGGTCGGAAAGTGGGGACTGTCCGAAGCAGACAATCTTTCTACGAACTGCGCTCATAACTTACAAAAGGGAAAAAACTCCACTCGGGAGGGGTTGGAAACTGTAATTCAACGCGGGACTCTTTAAATCTCAATCTACAACGTTCGCCGTGACAAAAAAAGACGAGACATCAAGAAAGATGTATTCATTTGTCGCTTACAGAAAAAAAACCTTTTCCTAGTCAAACACAATGCGCCATTGGAAAAGATTTCTTACGATTTCCTCTTCGGTCTGGAACGAATTTCGTACATTTCGCCCTTCCGTTACGCCAAAGGCAGTTTGTACGGGTAATGTCAAATAGATATACTTGCCGGTTTCTAAATCGATAGTGTACTGTTTGCCGGCCCATTGATCTTCAACTTTGAAGTCCTGGAACAAATTGAACGAGTTAAATATTTGAAAATCATGAAACAACAAGAAGAAAGGCTTTCACAAGTAGAGTTTATCAAAGGAGAAGCTTCTGCGCAAAATTGCAGTCCTATATGCCATAAATAAACTCTATCTGACATTATGGGAAAAAGTAGCATCTGGCCTTACCACCTTCTCAGTCTTACAACTTACATCGAATTGATAATGTAAATAACACATTTACATACTGTTTATTAATAATCATGCACTAATTACGATGTTAAGACCGCATGTTACATAGAATCTCAAAAATTTATATCGTATGATCATATCCATACTCAGAATCACAAATTTAATGAGGTTCCCAAACAACTTAACCAAAGTTATAGAAATTGTGAAATTTGAAGAGCATGAAATTCCGGGGAGACATTTGAACTTTAAAATTCTTGTATTCAATCTAATGTTTTCATTTCATTTCGAATGTAGGGGTTGCTACAAATGATAGATCTTGCTAATCATCAAAGTACGAGCAACTTTCTTGGCTGACCAAAAGGTGATTAAAATTAGTTTTGGAATCAAATGAACTGAAATATATACAAGTGACATTACAATCATAAGAACTGGTTCAAATGTCAACATGATTGGAGAGTGGTGAGTGGATAACATTGTGAATGTTATGTGTGTTATGGTGTATGAATTAGGACCTTACAATTAGTTTAAGCTAAATAACGATTCTGGAAACAGGGAATCAGAATGGGGCAAAAAAGACTGCAACTTGTTTTTGTTTTAACTAATGTTTAAAAACCTCTATCGGAGACGAATTCGACCTTACTGACGATTCATCAATACTATTTTCAAGGCAGAGACTTTGACAGACATTTACGCATACTTAGACGACGTTACTATTTGCGGGAAAGTTGAGGAAGAACACGACGCTAATCTCCAATCTTTCAAGCGAGCATCTACTAAGTACACTTTAATATTCAATGAAGAAAAACCAAAATTCTCACAGACTTCGATTAATGTTTTGGGCTATGAAAATTCTCAGAATTTTTGGGGAGAATAAGAAATGGGGGATACAGAGCGAGGGATAACTTTATTAGAAGAACGAATATATACGACTGACTTGAGAGGGAACAGTACAAAGCATCGGGAAGTTGACCTAGCATAACATAATGATGCTATTTATCAGAATGGATATTACAATAAGAACCAGATGAAGACAGACTTCAGGCACTCCTTAAACTTCAGTCACCTAAAAACCAAAAAGAACTGAGAAGCACGATGGGCATTATTCGAGATGGATCCCTCAGTACTCTGAAAAAATCAGGCTACTCGTACAAGCCAAAAGTTTTCCCCTGCCTTTAGAACTGAACAAACTCATTGAAACATTGAAGACCGACATTGCAAAATCTGTTTGCGATGGCAGCTACTCTTTCACAAGGAGGACGTCCTGAGGCCTTCTTTTCTATGACATTAACAGCATCATTCAGCAGTAGAGAAAGAGGCAGCTGCTATAATAGAATCCCTCCGCAAATGGCGTCACTACTTGATAGGGAAGCAACTTCGACTCATCACAGACCAACAAAGTGATTATTTATGTTCGACCACAGAAGACATAGCAAAATAGAAAATGATAAGATTACGAGTATGTGTTGGAGACTAGAAATTTCGTGTTTCTCTTACGAAATAGTTTACCGCCCTGGGAAAAATGATATAGTCGAAGACGCATTGTCAAGAATAAATGCGTCCACTACCACCCTGGATCTCCAGGACTCCATCGAACACTTCGCCATCCTGGATAAATCGAGCTCAGAACGAAAGAATTGCGAATTTCAGCAGCACAAACTGTATGCACCGACAACGTGTACATTGAGAAACAGTCAACTACTGACGCTGGCTCATTTGAAAGACGTGGTTACCGTAAAAAACATTCATTCGGGATCCAACAGAGAACGATTTAATTTGATCTCAACGTTTCACCAGTGACTTTTTACCTACATATACTTAATAACACTCCACAAGGAAACTGACAGTGATACTGAGGCTGTAGGTGGAATACCAAAATATGACAGAAGACGAAAAGAGAGATTATGACCAGATAAAATTCAAAGTACAGTCAAAAGGGAGAAACATTTTCGCGTTATGCAGAATAATTATAAAGAAAAATACACGGGTGTCAAAGCGAAGAATGGGTTTTAGGAAGATACAGGTAAATTTATGGAGGAAAGGTTATTGATAACAAAAAACTGTTTTATAAGGTCCCAAAGAAAATGGAAAGAATGACTCTTGAATGAATAAAAAGCTCTAAACGTAATCAAATAATGGACTGTCGGTTGAGATATATTTCAATGCACGTAATAGAAGGAACATGTATGGAGAGTAGATTATGGAGATGAAAATGAAAAATACTGTTGATGAACAGAAATGTGGTAAAGAAGACCGCCAGAAGAAGGATTTCACTAAATTATTCAAATGTATGGGTACAAATGAAAGTCAATTGTTAACTATCAATTTTATTACGGAAAAACTTATCCTCAATATTATATTCATTTTGGATTTCTAGAATTTTCGGATTAGATTTTAAATTTCTAGAACTTTTTTGAATTTTTGAAGATTTTTTACCACATTTTAGTGAAAGTTGGGTACATTTTTAGCATGCGTTTGAGCTTCAATTTTTCGACTACCTAATTCATGGTTGATGCACATTCTTAAAGTAATATTCTGCTAAGAAATATAAATTTAACGATTTTGTCGACATTGTTGGTGATAGCTTTAGTAGATTTTCTGAAATTTAACTAATCTACTGTTGACCTACTGAACAAACTCATACGTTCGTGAAAAATTATTGATTTTTTGGGGGAAAAACGAAGTTTTTATCACAATCTTATAGAGATAGATAATGAAAATATTTGAACATTTCCATGTTGAAATCTATAGTGCCGTGACAACGGTTTGATGCTTTAAGAAAATTCGCTAAAAGGGTCTAATCAGGGTCCCAGTCGTGTACAGTGGTTTGTGATCAGTCGAAGATGTTTTGGATTCCATTCGGCCCGAATGTTTCACCAAGGAGACTATATGGTTGTGGGAGAAAAAAAATCGGTGAGGAAATTGACCCCAGAAAGCTCCGCGGAATCGAGGTTTTTCCCGACGGTACAAACCGGGAACGCTTCAAGTGAACGTCAAAGAAAAGAAAAACAGGGCGAGGTGAAAAAATTGTATCAGTTTTGAGGAGGAGAGATTCCGTCTTGGGTGCGTGGGAACCATGGATTACACGGTAACCGCGGCCGAGCATTCCATCCAACGGGTTCCCCCGGCCCAAGCACAATGGCGGATGGAAGACATCGATGGTCCTGCATCTCCCTGGAGACCTTATCCATCAAACAGCCTTTGGAGAGCGAATACTGTTTGACACTCGGGACTTTCACAACACGTCAAACTGAATCCCATTATGGGTCTGCTGGAACTGTTTTCATTTTGGCGAAACGTCCTCTCCCTTCCCTTCCCACCCCAAAAAAAAAACTTCCGAAACAAGTCCACTTAATGCGGGAAGGGTATTGTGCGTTCGAGAAAGGTGCGGTAATTGAATGACAAAAGGTTTGTTTTGCCTGCGCCTCGCGGAAATCTCTCATCAATAATAGCGCAGTTTAAGCTTTGACAAGCGGCTCGAAACTCGTGGACTGTGGTTCCCGAGTCACCGTGACTTTTCTTTTCTATTGGGGGCTCGCTGGTGGCCGAGACAGTTTGAAGAGCCCGGGAAATGTCTTTCCTCTTAATCCAGGCCTAGCGTAATATTCGGTTATACCTTGGAATTCGTAGTAAATATGATGAAAATCAACATCACTAACTCTATCAATCATACCCGGACCACACCACACCACTATTCCATTGATTTAATTTGCACACAATCGAATTCTAAAGACGAGAGATCTTCAATAATGGGAAACGATTTCGCCAAATCTAAGAAGACCTCATTCCTTCCGTTAATCTTCTCACTTTTCAAAGCTAATTTAAAATGAATTGCTTAACATCCCATTAGAGAATGCCTCCAGAACAACTTCTCTGGACTTGAAGACAAGACAATACCTAGATTGGTATTCAGGGGAAACTAGAGACAAAATGTTTGGTATAATCAACCGATTGCAGACGCAAGTAGGAATGTTGTACTTGTAGATGCTTATCCCTCGCTTAACTCAGTATTCAACTGGACATTTCTCGGAACAACATTTCCACCGTAACACATGCATATTACGTGGATAATGAGGTATACACATATGTCTAGTCAGATTTTGACTGAAAAACTGTAGAAATTCCAATTCTCATTTTATCAAACTCTAGCGATTCCATGGTCGGTCAATGTAGGGCTCGTTGGTTGTATACTAAGGGAGGTGCTAGATATATGGAACTCTTTAGCAGTAAAAGGAAAAAGTGCACAGTACTGAACCAAACTCCGAACAACGTCGATGTAATAGAGTGAAGGGAACTAACCCATATTTTGAGTTGATGAGTAGGATGAAGAAGACCAAACATGTTTTAAGCCAATACACTTACACGGAAGAAGTGCATAGGAAGAATCCTCTCTTTGCAGGCATCACAACAATGTTGGTGAAATGAAATATCTAAGGAATGTGGTGTGTCTGATGCAAAGAATCGGAAAGGATACGTACAAGGTGCAGGAGTGGCAGGGCACGGAATAAATGGCAATTGAGTCTACCAGCATTTAGCACGTTGAAACTCTCTCCTCTGAGTTGACGAAAACGTCCCAAATGACAACAAGAGCCGTGAATGTAAATTAGCAATCAGCGATGGGGGAAATGGAAGTAAGCCCTAATGCAGTGTATTTGTGAAGTGTAATGAATATATTGGATGTTATTATTGGTTCTAAAGCTCAATCAAACTCAAAAGGCTCTTCGGGAATAAAAGAGTTTATGCTTTAGAAATCAGGATTGCTAAAGCATTATCACCTTCAAAAGACAATTTATTACATTCAAAACCTCTCTTCTCTACAGGTTGAGCAAACGTGTCAAATGGCAACAGAAATGTAGCAGTAAACAAGCAAACATTGATGCAAAGTTATGAAACAATTTTACATGAGTGCATGAGAAAAGAAATGGCTGGTGTAATGAATGTTTTGGAAGGAATGATTGTTTCCAGAAACTATATAAAATGGTTCATGGTAAGGGGAATGAATCTACATTATGAATGGGGTGTGGAATGACTAATGCAATGTTTCAGAAAAGGATCTGCACCGATACGGAGGGATCAAGGGCGGCAGGGGTTGTATCCTATCTCAAGGCATCATATCAATGTTGGTGCGAGGATCAGGGTATATTACATCGATCCCACACATCTCCTCGCCGAAGAAAACCCTCATTCGGCCTGGACGAAAAGAGGGGCCCCCTTCTTGGGATGACTTGGCAACATCCACCCCAGACAGACTGCCTTTAATTGATGTTGACAGGCGTGGAACCCCCCGCGCAATCCCGATCTTTTTTTTCTCCTCTTTCCATGACAGCATAGAAAAGACTCCGGGAGGAAGGAGAGAGGTGCGGGCTAAACACTCACGGTCCACGATTGAGACGTGTGAGTGTGTATGCGTCTGTTGAATTCCATCCTTTGATCACACCCACTCGCTTCCTATTCAGCCGACCGCTCTTTCCCCTCGTTCAATATGATAATTTCAAGACCCTCAAAAGTAATAATTGGAATCAAAAGAACGCGGTTTTACCTGGATTTGCATCGTGCAGAAGCTTCAATTCATTCTTTCAGAAGTGAATGTACACATTGAGGGCTCAAGATCCCAGACAAGTAGTTAAATCGCAGAGAACGAAACTTGTTTGTGATGACCAACCAAAAGATCAAATCTTGAGTCATAACAGCGAGCTATAAGTCGAACCAATATTGCAGTAGATTGAGGCCTCCGAACCATCCGTACAAAACTTGAGGAGTGTCCTTTGTAACAATTCAGGAAAAACAGAAAATGTCTATAAGACGAGTTTCTTTGAACCTAATGCAAAACAATACATTTCAATGGCCATTTTTCCAAAACATAAAAAACGAAAATGTAGATTTGAAAAAAATGAGGAGGTCTTTTTCGACAAAGCTCGTGAATAAGCGATCTAGTAAAGATTGGGAGGTGACTTGGATTTTTCAATGGAATATTGATCAAATATCCAAGGAAACACTTTTTTCTGAGGTTTTTAAACATCTTTTCCAACGTTTTCATGAATCGCAGGGAGCCTTCCAAACAAGTACATACGTAGGAGCGATAAATGGGGGGCACGTCAGCTGAAATCCAATATCGTGTTGAATTTGATGAAGTTAGATTAGCTGTATTTCCATTGACAGTTTCAGTTAAGTTGAAGGGTCTCAGATTATTCCGAAAAGAGATCCGTAACATGAGAAACCCCGTCAGAGAAAATGGTCACAGCTGGGTTCGGATTTTCGGGGCATCAAATAGGATTCAGGGTGTTTTGAGGGTACTAAACCCCCACATCAGTCATCAACACAATATTGTAGACTCCTAATACTTCAACAAGTTTCATTTCCAAAATTGAGATCTTGAAGATCTCAAAGGGGAAATTTAACTCAAAAAAGGGATAGTATGGCAAATAGAGGAGAAAGAGGCAGATCTGACGTCATTTGACACACAGGAGGTGGAGGAGTATGGCAACCCCCTTTAACTCTTTCGAAAAATAAGGGTTTCAACTAAGTTTTAAATCAACGTTCACTCAATAAACCGGAGATATCAGCTGTTAATCAACGATTCAAGGTTTCACTAACTTCGGGTCAAATAACTCAAGATCAAGCACGCTAAATCGGCCATGAAAACTGCAATAGGGGATGCTATCATTCGAAACAGTACCGATAGCTAATGACTTCAGTTCAGGCCAAAACGTACTAAACCTAGTTCAGGATATGACATTTCTAACATCCATAAATACCATCGAAACCTACTTCAGAACATGTCATCTGAAACTTCAGCCAATATCGACTCAGATCTTTCCCAAAAAAGATCCATAACGTGAGAAACGATATAAGCGAAAATGGGAAGAGCTGGGTCCAGAATTTTTTTACATCTAATAGGCATCAAGCTGCTAAATCACGAATCAGTCATCGATACAATATTGTAGCCTCCCACTACCTCATTGTTTTATTTCCAAAATTGAGGTCTTGAAGATCTCAAAGAGGGCAGGGTATGGCATCTCTAACTGGAGTAAGTAACATCTGAAATACATAGTTCAGAAGAACCTAGATTTTGAAGAGCCATATGAACCAATAGTTGGTAAACCCTACATCAAATTTCCCAAAGATTGATCAGCAATCATTGGTTATTTGTCAAAACTGAGTAAATGATAAATAGCGTGTGGCACTATTCTAAGGTTTTACCTTGTCCTCTGTTTCGACTTCTTTGGACTCCTCTTTGATAGTTTCACTCTTGAGCAGGTCCTTCGGATCCGGATCTTCCTTGAGGCTCTCGCGGGACGATTGAGTCTGGTTGTTCTGGTCCCAGCCTTCTATCGAGAACCCCATGTCGACATCCTGCTTCCACAGGATCTCGATGAGATCCATGTCCTGCGAAAAAGAAAACGACACGTTAAGAAAACAATCACAACTTCTGAGCTTACAAAGTGGTGAAAAAGCAACAAAAAAGTTAATATTTCAGTTATAACAGATACTATGAAAATTACTATATAGCAGGGTGTTTTGTACCTGACTAAATTAGCAAAGGGCAATGCATAGCTGATTGCGGTGGACTACTTCAACCGTTACCTTATGATTATTTTGTTTTGTTTCAATTTCAAGCAAAATTGAGCCACTAGATGCAAGTATTGCAGTCTAGGTTGAAATTCCCATTTCTCAAAAACCGAAATTTTAGTTCCTACTATCTATCTTATTTAAATTTCACGTTTGCACATGTACAAAAACACCAATTAGACCCATTAAATATGGATTGAGTTTCCTGAACTCATTTCTTAGTAAAGGTTCCATCTAAAAACACGTTTTCAGCAGTATCTTACGAAAATGCGAAATTTTGAAAAACCCAAAAACCTCCTTAATTTTCTTTTAATTTCGACGAAAATTCACTTAACATGGTTTTATTTTCATGATTTTACACAGGTGATGGAATGTACTTGCTGCAATACGATACGCGTGCAATATACTAACTCCGGAAGCTATTACGCTCTGGGTTGAATTTCATGATCAGGCCTAGCGGTTTCAACAGTTTGAAAGATCCATATTGCCTTGGGGTGTCAGGACAGTTAACATTGGAGTTCGGTGAGTGGTTCAAACCAAGATGTATTAACATATAACAAGGATGATGGAATGGACTAGTTGTCCCTTCCATGGGCTGATGCGATATGCTTGCAACACCTACAAGATACACCTTAAGCAAAAAGCTTTAGTTTATGCCCAGACAAAGCAGTATCGAGGGTAAGGAAGGGGGCACTGTCCATATCCATCATACCGATCCTACCTAAAAAGGATGTTTACGAAACAGAGTTTATAGGGTTAAAAGCAGGGTCTGTTCATATTGATGTCTTTCGCCGTTCGTGACTTGATTCTCCTTTGAGGCTCGTCCGTACAGACTTCTTCGGCTCGAAAGGAGGTCCATTGTCACCTCTTAATAACTAGCACTTGACAGAACAAAGCTTTTCTGGCTAGGATGGCCGAGGAAGGAAGCCATTGTTCCTGCCCGCCCTTTTCAACGCTGCCAGTTAATTCGATTATAACACTCCCCAACCCTTTACCGCCGTAGACATCTTCCAAGCTGCTTTGTCCCTTAGTTAGAACACACTTAGATTGTATAATAATCAATGGTTTCTATCTGCATCGCCTCAAGAATGTAACGTAACAATACATTACTATTGCCAAGGACATGTCTCAACTCGGAGGGACATTCCTAGATTTTCGTCACAACACCAAAACTCCTGCAAAGTGGGTTTTATAAAATAGCTTTTTTGGTCATTGAAAAATTGTCAATAATCTTTAAAGTTTTATAATATTGAAAAATTCAAAATCCAGCTGTTTAACGAAACCGTCACTGGACACATCTCCACATATATCACATATCCTCTCTCATATCATCATATCTGCACATATCTTCCATGTTAATTCACTGCGGGTCTCCGTCGCTAATTCCTTAGCGTGTACTATAACAATACTATGGTTATGAAATGTAAATCGAATGATTGAACCGTCAATCTCCGATCGCCTTCCAAATTTGAGGAAGATTGGGAGACTAAGAACTGAGAAAATGAATACAAGATGCATTTTAATTGCGCATGCGCGAATTGGCATAGGGGACCATCTACAACCTAACCTCTCAATTCCCTGAAAATCTCATCAAAATCGGATGAAAACTTTAAAAATTGGCATTTTACAAAGATTTACGGACACAAGCATAACAGTTCGTTGGACAGCCGTTTTTGAGCACAGTAATTTGGTCGAATTTTGAACTAAAAACCCAGAAACATATTGAGAAAAGGTTCATTATTTTTATATTAATTAACCATTCCAAAGAGGGTTTATATCTAAAGTAAATTAGTGTTTAAAGCAGTCAAAGCGTGCTGGGCCCATAACCTGAAGTTAATTAGTGTATAACGCAGTGATATTTTTTTAAAAAAAAACTTAGCAGGAGGATACATTTTTTGAGACGTTAACACAATACAACCATGTCGCACACATGACATAATCAGGACAATCAAAACAAAATCATGAATATTGTGGGCAACTTGTTGGTAACAAATAACTTCCAAAAGTATCATGTCAAGTTTTTTGGGATGGGGTTTGCGGGCTACTTTTAGGTTTAGAAAATCATATTATTTGCTATGGGAGGATTTCTACGGGTCTAGAAACTATCTCAGTCAATTTGACGTTCAAAATTACTACGGCAAAGTTGCTCATGTCAGCAAAACCCTTGAAAACCCGTATTTGTTGCCTGTTTTCGGCCCATGAGCCTGTGAGGCGACCGCGATGGCTAAACCTTAGAGGCCAATTCGGCCCCTAGTCCATCATGGGCAAAGGAACGGATTTCCATATAAAAATTCTATGTAAAAGCCGTTTACTGTATGGCGAACGGATATTGCGAATTTGGAATCTTGGTAACTTGAAACGTCAAGTGACAAAATTTAAGGGGTCATAACACTTTTCTCCTATTCAAAGGGATATTATTAAAAATAACAATTCAATGCTAAAAAAACCATCAACGGTGACAAAACGAAACGGCTAAAATTGATGAATTTATCTCTTTTAGCAGAGTATTATTTGGAAAAAGTTAAACGAACATCAAATACTACGTTCGAAGATGGAAAATGGAAAAAACACTTGTAAAATGGTAAAAATCACCAATTTTTTTCTGCACTAGAATATTACATAAACAAGTTAATTTGAAATTCATAATTCATTGTATCTTGTACGGGAGGTAGCTCAACTTTACGCTTTTCATCTGATTCTCACGTTATCTTAGATGCTAGACTTGTTCGGATTATTATAAAATTAAAATCAGCACTTGTAAAATTGATTAAAAAAAAAAAACATCTATTTGATTGTGCACTGGACTATACCAGAGAAAAGCTCCATGAAATTTATAATTTACTGTATCTAGTCATGTAGGTAGCTCAACTTTATACTTTCCATCTGATTTTTACATGATCTTAGATGTTAGATCAGTTTGGCTCATCGTAAAATCAAAATCAGAACCTGTGGATTAATCAGGGATACGGTTTTTGGATTGGAGGATACGATTTAGAGGACAGGCGAAGTTCTTCAAGAATTCCTACGTTGACCAATTAACATTATATGTGGGATTTTAATATTTTTGTTTGGATACATTTCAGTTATATCGCAAGTTATGACCTTAATAGACCCACATGCAATTCACGACTTGTGAAACTACAGGAGGCTCAGAGCGATCTTTCATTTGATGTTAGATTCATCTTTCACCATCACTTTTCAGCAAGTTTCAATCCTAAGCAAAAACTTCTGTCAGTGAACAAGGGACGGCAATGCAATAGACCATAGTTTGTGACACACCATACGCACTAAGTGACGGATTAAATAATGTCCTGCCAGAGATATTTCCCCCGTCATAATTCAACCGCCCCGTGGATGCCCAGCAGTAAAAAACGCCGCGAACTCGCAATCTGCCCGAGCCATCTATACAAGCGTAAATCACATCTACGAATTCCCGCGGGACGGAGCCCGACTGACGGGAAACCGATAGACTTCCAAGTGCTACGGGATCAAAGAAACTTAACGGTTTCAAGTGATGCCAGTTGACGTTTAATGTTGGCTAGGAGAAAACGAATTAGAAAACCTTCGAGGCAGTTGGAGAGGAAACGCACGTAAAGATAAAACGTCGTGCCATAACAGCAACCTCGTAAGTCCCAATAATAAAATTACACCGTGGAATAGAATGGATTTCTCAACATCTCGTAAAAGCGGGTAAGGAGTGTATGAACCATTGAATTAATTCACATAAACAGGGTGTATCCTTTTAAAAAACTATTGCTTGAGGTGTTTACTCATTTTGAGAATCAAGTGGATCAAGATGTGGAGAATGAAGCTGAACGAATCAAAATCAGCCCGCATCAACTTCACTAACCGAAAAATCCCAATCTTGGATGTTGAGATCAATTCAAATAAAATACCGCATTCTGAAGCAGTTAAATACTTGGGTTTGACAGTCGACTCCAAATTAAACGGCAACAAACACATGGACAAGAAGAAAGAAGAACTTGAAATCAAGTACAGAAGGATGTATTGGCTAATGGGAAGGAATTCCCATCTCTCTCTTCACAACAAACTGCTCATATATAAGCAAATCCTTCGCCCCATTTGGACTTACGGGATACAGCTCTGGGGCTGTGCCAAGAAATCAAATATTAACAAAATCCAAACCTCTCAGAATAAAATACTGAGAAGTATAGTTGGAGCCCCTTGGTACATGCGAAACGATGTACCTCATCGAGATTTGAGGTTGGAGACAGTCTATGAAATTATTGCAAAATACGCAAGGAAGCATGAACATTGCCTCCACAAACATGAGAACCCGGAGATGCTCCACGTTTTGGACAATGAAGGTGAAATCCGACGTCTCAAGCGAAACAAACCACTGGATTTAGTTGTGCTGTGTGAATAGAAGTGCAATCGAACTCTATGCTATAGAATCCCGCTATATAATAAAGGGCTATGGTTTGCTGTAAACCTACCCTCTTGGAGTGTACCTATATTGATATGTAAAATTGCTAGATGGAATGTATTTGATTTTTCAGTTGCAATTATCAAGTTTGTTTTTCAAGTTTAAAACAGTATTTATTTCCCCTAAAAAGTTCAACTAAGGTTCTCGAGTCAGAGGAATTTTAAAGAATATATATACCAGAACACGAGGGATATTGTGTCATTATTTCGTGCTCACACCTAGGTACATCGGTAGTTTTCTTATCTGATTTTTGTAGTTTTGACGCAACTTCAACTTTCTGTGATAGCACTAAACCCACCAAGGTACTCTAAGAACGTAAATGTCTGGGACGGCCTCATATTGAATGTAGCTATCTTATCTCTTACCTAGGAATTACTTCTCCCAAATTGTAAAACACTTCAAGATTTGAATTAACACAATTCGACTAGATAAGAGCATATATCGAAATTTATTTTGATTTTCTAATCGTTGGTGTACCCGTTATTTAGAGATCAAACCGTGAAAATCTATATTTATCGTTAGTTTATTGATCGTTTTTGTTGAACTCCTATAATAGTCGTTATCTCAACAACGTTTAAATTCACATCAAACCCTAACATGTCGATCTGTCCAGGAGCGAGTTGCCACAGAACTAATGTATTTGTCCATAGCTTACTGTGGTATGAATTGTATACATGAGAAACACACTATTATATTGAAATATTAATATCTGATTAAAACTCGGCGCTGGGCGCCATGGCGGGGGCTTCGCCCGCTGCACCCCCGGATGATTTCCGCTAAAGGCCTAACGGCTATAATGTGATGTACCTTGAAAAGGTTTTTAATCTCTCTCTCTCACTGTATTATATAAGATACCTTTTTGTAACTCTCACTGTATTGTATTATTAAAGATCTGACCCCTGTAACTGGCCTGGAACTTACGTAGTAAGGTGACTCACCAATTGAAGGGTGCCAGTGGCAAAACGACCTAAGTGCCTGAGCAAAAAATTTTCAGGAGAGAATAAAATTTGGCACAAAATGTGTACCTTAGCAACGATCGGTTGTAACTGAAAATCATAGGTAACTAAGCCAGAACTTCACTCCAATAAGAAGTTTTGTCAACAAAACGAACTCGTAACCAATGGTTCTCCGGGATGTAAGGAGGGGGAAATTGGTAGCGTGGGATGTGGTCTGGTGTCAAATAAATTCACAGCTTTCCAAAAAGTGGTGAACAATTTTTGTGCGATGAAAAATGGCGAAAATAAATTTCCTCAGCAACGATCAGTCGTAAGTGAAAATCATTATAAAAAACGCTATTACTTTTGTCTCACTTTTTCCTGTCGCTTTTCGGCGGGGGGGTCCCATCGCAAAAATCTTTTCAAGGTTAAAATTAAAATCAGTAATTTGACATGACTGGGAGGCAGCAGTTGTGGAAATTAGCTAACGGAAACAAATCAGTTATGAGTCGAAATCGCACGTTTTTGGTGCTAACTGAACGATTTTTTCGAAACATTCAATTTTGATTTTTCACGCCTACGATACATTAATTGAAACACTGGCCTGTGAGGCGTTAGGACGATTCGAGCCGTGTAGGTGAACGTATGTACACTGCCTTCACCGTCTGCCGGTTAAAAACGTCATATTGATAACCGTAACGCAAACGCTGTCATAGAGTAGTAGTCTTGACATTCTTGTTGACAGTAGCACATTGTCAAAACTTTCCATAACTTTCCAAAGAAATCATCTTTCAAGTCAGGTCCTCCTTCACGCTATACGGCTGTTAAATCGAATCGACTACGTGATACGGTATCGTAACATGATGTTTTCAATCGCAAATTGTCAATTTGCATATTGCAACGAATTCATTTGCTATGGGTGGTGCTTTTGGCAGCAACTCGGATCTAAACAAGGTCACCTCAAGTATAGAAATCACGTGGAACACCTCATTACTGTTATTTGTTTACCCTATTTGTATATTCAGCCATAAAAATAGATAATTCATTCCCATTTCAATTGAACCCACATACAAATCATTACCACGCGTAACCACTTATATCACTTTTTGTTAGATATATTTCCTATCTATGTAGATCGATTGCCAATAGATGAGTATAAATTGAGGAATATTGCACAATATCTTTTTTCACTCAAATCGGTAAACAAAGTTGTCAGATTGGTTAGGAATATTCAAAACTGGGATTTGAAGTAGTCAGAATAGCTTGGAAAATTGTCAGATTGGTTTGAGAAGTTCACATTGTGGAGTGGAAAATTCACTATCGCTTTGGGGTTCTTAAATTGGTATAGAAACTTATCTATTTGGTTCGGAAAGTTGTCAAATTGGTTTGGAAAGTTCATAATTTGGATTTGATGTTCTCATACTGGCTTAGAAAGTTTTCAGATGGTTCGGAAGGTTCTTGAATTGGTTAATAAGGTACAAAAGTTGGTTTGGAATGATCTCAGATTGGTTTGGAAAGCTATTTTTTCAAAATGGGAAGGTTATCAAATTGGTTGGGATAATTCACTGATTGGTTTGGGATGTTCTTATAGTGGTTTGGATAGATTTCAAAACGGATTTTGGAAAGTTATCTATTTACTACCGACGATAAGTTGACAAATTAGTATGAAAAATTGTCATATTAGTGTGGAAAGTTGTCAAATTAGTTGGTAAAGTTCTCCATTTAGTGTGGAAAGTTGTAAATTTTATTTGAAAAGTTGTATAATTGGTATACAAAATTGTCAATGGGGTTTGAAAGTTGTGAAATTAGTTGGCAAAGCTCCATTTAGTGTGAAAAGTTATACATTTGATTAGGAAAGTTCTCGAATCAGTTAGGAAAGTTGTCAATTGAGTATGGAAATTTGTCAAATTATTTTAGAATGTTGTCAAATTGGTGCGGAAGGTTCATAAATGGGTTTGAAAAGGGTTCAATTTATGTGTGGTATTTAGGGTTGGAGAATCCTCAATTCGGTTCGTAAAGAGGTTTATATTCCAAGGAAAATTGGAGCATTGTGATTATGGTCAGTAGTAAGGAATAATACATGTAGTTAGGAAAAAAGAAAATCAGATTAGTTTGCCAAAATCAATTTGAATTTTTGGCATATTATCAAATTGAAAATTTTAACAAATGGCACAAATCAATTTTAATATTTTTGGCATCTCCATTTAAACTTTTGGCGACTCAATTTCAACTTTTGGCACACAAACTTGAGCTTTTGGCAGATCAATTTATACTTTTCACAAACACAACTAATCCAACATTCCACCCCATATAATGATCAATAAATGTTTTTTCTCAAGAAAAAACAAGGAATAAGAATAAGGAATTCACAACGCCTTTCAAATTTCAATAGGCTACGTCTTTTGCTCATGCAAACGACCACCCATCAATCGATAAATTGCGAAGGGTCTACCGAAATTCTCAACTGAAGCCCTCATTAAAGTAAACAATTAACACGATATGAATGTAATTAATACACAATTTCATGAACGAATACATTCCGTGTAGGCAGGATGGAGAGTAATGAAATAATAAGATCTCAGTAATATTACAGAAATGTCATGTTATATCCGATGGCTTTATTGAGCAGAGCTACGTTATTACAAATTATACCACTCGAGATGTAGAATTCGCGGCGTCTCATGTCGAGTGTTCACACGTTATTCACGGATGCGCATTGTTCACTCCTCCTACTGTTTCATGTACGTTTTCGTCGGTTAAAACCGTAACGCTCCATTTAAATTCTTTATTCGTGTTTCTATAGTAGTAAGTATTGCATTTGGGAACGTAAATCAAAATTAACCAACCTTGCGCTCCGCCGTAATTTTCTTGGTTGGGCCCAATCCATAGTTAAACATTGCATTCACTCACTAGGAGACACGAACGCCGACTGACGGCTCTCGACAAGGGTTATCTCGAGATAAACTGAGCGATAAAAAAGAGAAATATTTGATGGTTAGGTATTCAGTTAGGGAGCAACTCCATTACGCAACGGTGTAGGTCTTAGAGTCGAGTATTATTTTAAAAACGTCGGAACGGGATGAAGGAATTAATACATTTTAAGATTGGCTCCCGCGAAAAAATGAATCGCTTCGCTTGTTTTGTAGTCATCTAATCAATCAAACGGCATCGATTCATTCGGGTGCTATCGCCTTTTAATGCATTCATGTTGGTTCGCAAAACATTGAGTGTGCTCGTTCTTACAAAACGTGCAACCTCAGCATATAGTCGACAGATCGTATTTGAAGTTTGTGAGGTGATGGTATGGTATAGTTGCCCCTTCCATTGAGCCGAATGCGGTAATAATGCTCCGCCACGCTTGGAGGATGACCCAGACGCTGGAAAACGTCTGATTCATCTCCTAAAATCGGGAAGGGCCAACTAACCATATCCATCACACTCCCAGGGCTCTGAGAAAAGCCGGGAAGGGGGGGGGGGGTGAGCTGAATGGAGGAATAATTCTCATTCACGAGAGAGCTTCGCAATTATTAGGGCAGCGGAATGATAATTATCAGAGGGGTCAAAAATAATGGCATTTCGCCTATGGAGACATGCGAGTAACTGGGGACGTCAGGACAGGTAATATCATAAGGGCCAGTGACCGTGACCACGCTCTGCTACCTTGTGAAGTGATGGCATGTTAGAATAAGAAGTTAGAATAACGTCTTTCATGCAGGAATTCGGACTTGAACTCAGTAACTATTGCCGTTCGTTGGTTTCTTACTGGAATCGTCTATACTTCTGCAGCTGATCCTGTTCGATCTTATCGCTTTTTTTTTGTTGAACTGCCTATTCTGAAATCATGAGTGGACTGACTCCTGGGATTGTCTGCAGAACAGAAACTTTTGGCTCCCAAAAGAGAACACAAGGCTTCCGCTGCTCCGCAGACTCGGAAGCAATAGGTATACTTTTTTTTTTTAAATAGTCAAAAAATATCATATATGATGCTCATATATGAGCAAATGTGTCTTCAACTCTCGGTAATTTCAGTCTATACGATTTTGATTACTGCTGTCTCATATCAGCAAAATATACACTTTTGTGTTTACGAAGGGAAGCGCGAAGCGCCGAAGTTGGATTGGTGATGTACCACAGACACCGTCTAATTGATTGATATTTGTTTCGTTACAATAAGGTTATAATATTTAAAAGTGTAAAAAAAGTAACAAAAAATTAGTGGGACATTTGACATTGCCGTTTAGAAACTATTCCATCAATATTAGGTTCAATGGAAGTAGTTGCGATTCTTGATGAATTCTCAAGATGTTCATAACTTATTTTACTGTTCATCACACTTTGTTTAGCCAACATTTGGCTAAAATGTTTGCAAAATGTGTGCAATTATTCTCATTAATTTGATTTTGCCATAACTTCAGTTTAATTTGGAAAGCAGTTGTATTTTGGTACATATTGCTAATCTTTTGGTTTCGACCTTGAAGAGGCATATTTAATTCGTTTAAATGACCCATCGTCAAATTCCGGAATGACTTTTTCTTTGGATACATCGAATAATTGATTCAGTCCTTTTGACCGTATACAATTTACAGTTGAAACAACGATTTGCACTAAGTCATCCATTTTTTAATAAGCTTTCCCGCTTAAATTTTCTTGATGGACTATAAAATGGTACTTCATTGAGTTTGTGTTTTGAGCTTCATACATTCACACATCAACTGGAATATTTCTTAGTTGGGCAGCATTTCATAGCTGTCTGGGCCGCAGGTTGGACGCCCCTGGTCTAATGTACATACAGTGATTTGTGTGCAAGGGTTATCAAATACAAGAATAATAAACCTGTGTGTAACAATTCGGAACGTTTTTTATTCGATTTTTGAAATCTACGTGTCTCGAAACGGGAACCAACAATTTTGGGAGGGAGGAAGTTAAACAAAATTTTCTTGTTCGATTGCAAAGGTTCATTATTGAAAAGAATTCTTCGGATTTATTGTCTTTCTTCTACCAGTCTCCTACAATATTTGCTTTGGGCCTCCTAGAGACGGGCTCGAGTGTTGACAGAAGGAGACCGATGTGTAGGGAGGGTAAACCCGGTGGTCAAGTGGAAATAACAACGAGATCCCGGAGGGGGCCCCAGCGGGAGTCCGAGATGTCAACACTAATTGGGGAAACTTGAGGCTGCCAGTTTTTCAGGTTCGTTGTACCTGCAGCGGTTTCATGGTAATTTGGTACCTACGCTGTGGCGACGACAATGTCGGAGTTGAACCACCGAGGTTGACTGGCTCATGAATGAATTTTGAAGTTTGGTTTATTACACAGGACAAACACGTTTTTAAACCAGCAGGTGAATGAATAGATTTCAATCTTAATCGATCATCCTTGCATACATTCCTTGGAGCCATTTCCTGAATCCTGGAAGCCATTTTTTCCAATATATGTATTCCGGCTTCAGTTATTGAAGAGTATGGCATTTTCTCACAAGACCTATTCTTAAATAATCTCTGTTTTGGTATTGGAGGAAAGAAATCTCTAAGATACTTCTACAGGTCAGATTCTATATTTTGGACTGATTCAGCCGAAAATTCAATGCGGAGCGGCCGTGTGTTGTTCAGGCAAATGCATTTGGCACGAATTTACGTTACGTTAAAATTAACTAACAACTCACGGTTGAGGGAAAACAAGGAGCTTGTCTTCTGAAGAACTTTTCAAAGCGTTCAACTTATTGTCACACGGGTATAGTCGATAAAGCTTCGATTATTCTCTTACAAAAATACATTAAATCTGATTATACACAGTCAGTGACTAATAATACGACAATCGCCGTTTCATTGTTTTTGATTATTAGATTTAAAAAAAAAAAAAAAAAAAAAAAAAAAAACACGTTGGGACAACGCTCATTGTCGTTCAGAGGAATCGCATAATTTAGCAAACTTGTTTGGAATTGAAGGATTGTTCCTCTTCAAATGTCTTCAACCGTTAACATACTTGAATCATATCTTGAAGGCAAATACTCAAAATCATTGAATTTATTTATTATTTTAATTTGTTTAATGGACATTCATGCTGCAGATAATTCATCTTTGGTTTTGAAGGTAATTCAACACCATAACAAGTACAATAGCAAAGGCAAAATAACACCCCACAAAATGTTTCAATAGAGTTATGTAGGGATTTGTAATAATTTACGATGCCTACTTCATGCTGGTGAGGAAGTGTTTTTATTTTCTTCAAAATTTTAGTTTACAATGCTAAAAATTAATCGAATAAAAAACAATACATAAATAAATCTTTTTCCCCTGTATGGCTGAATCATAACCGAGTTTTTTTCCATTTTGCTGGTGCTTTCGTTAATTCTTGGGACAACCAAGATTTTTTGGCAGTTACGGTTAAAAAATATCGATATCTCTGACTATGTTCGAACTCGTTTCTTTATAACTAAGGGAAAATTTTCCTCATTTAATTGCAAAACTGTAACGGATTGAGCTATGAGGCCGATTTTATCAAAACACATCGACTGTAGGATATTCTCTGTCCGGCATTTCAAGCGACATAAGAGAACCATATAACATTATGTCATGCTTGCATTCAAATGATAAAAAAAAACCCAAGAGAACCAATGATCCTCTGTGAAACAACAAAATGCCCGTGGCCCAAGCTAGGAATTGATATAACTTGATAACGTCAACTACTTAGTATTAGTCGATTACTTTTCCAAGTGGATTAAATTCAAAACAACTAACAACAAAAATTACAAACAGCGTAATTGCCGTTTGCAATAAAATCTTTGCCCACCACGGATTTCCAGATGAAATTATTTTAGGCAATATTACGTTTGGAGGTACAGACTTCCAACAGAGTACAGAGACCAACCAGGTCTCGCAAAACATGATAATGTCATGTACCGCCATCGTAATTCATTTAATTATGGCGAAATGGTGGTTAAAAGATGCAAACGGAAACACTATTAGTAGAAACCGTCAAAGCATAGTACTGACAAAACATGAACCAGTAAGCACTTATCCGAGATGAACTGGCTCGAACCACGTTGTTATTTCAACCTAAACTCTTTTATTTATTTATTAGATAATTACTGGCAAGCCCAATTACTAAGAACGAAAAATATCAGCAAGTATAAGAAAAAAGAAATATAGAAATGAGATACAACTTCACAAGGTACGATACTTTAAAGGACTACAATGGAAATAATGGGGAGGATTGCACTACTGTTTTCAGCATGGAGTCATTAAAAAGTCATACCTTGCGATAGTCTGTGTATAAAAATTGGCGAGACGAGGAAGACGATGTAGAGGCCGAATGAGTTGATAGTTTGTTGGAGAAAATGGTACATCAAAGAGGTGGGACGATCGTGCTGATAACCTTGGAATCCTAAGGTTCACATTTGACAAGAGAGCCGGGCAGTCAAGCTGGTTATAAAAGTTTGTGGAAAAGTTTCAGGTCGGCCAGCCTTCTGCGGGTCTCGAGTGGTAAATGTTGGCACACCTCGAGCAGCGGTGCGTACTCAACGTCCCTAGCGAGGATACCAGCCTTGAACGCGACGAATTTCAGAAATTTTCTAGGCACTCTCTCCAGGGAATATTTGTGAAGCGAGTAGCTGGGTGACCACACCGGAGAGACATATTCAAGTAGAGGTAAAACCAGAGATTTGTACACGAGCACAATCGCCTGTATGCTGGTGAAATCGCGAGTACTCCTCTTCAGAAAACCCAAGGCCCTCAGTGGACGTCTTGCTTTGCCATCAATGTGGCTGGTAAAAGTAAATCCATAGCACGGCTTTTAATATATAATAATTAAATCCATCTTACATTCTATTTGAACACAATATAGCTCTCCATCAAGATTTTTCGTGGATTTCCAACTCAACTGGTCTACTTCTGGTAATATCTGTCAAACAAAGCTCATATTTTAATACTTCAGAGCATCTTCATTCACAATGCATTACGACTGCGAAGTTTGCCGGTGTTTGAAGATATACTTTGGAAATACACCGTCGTTACTCTACAGATGACCTCTTCAAAGAAGAAACTGTTTTCTCCATCGACCAACTTCACATGAAGTCTGTGTTGATGTTCTTTCATAAGCATCCCGGTTATTTTTGCATCCTCCAGCAGCAACAACATGGTTCGTACATCCACTCGATCTGTGGTTCCTGGCATCTCTTCCCGGCTTATTAGTACAAATAGACATGCATACTTCAGTCTTCCACTCCTCCTCCGTCACACCCCACCTGATATGCGGCTGCTAGAGACCTTCACGCGTAACACGTTCAAGAAACGCATATTCTCCTGGTTCATAAAAGTGGGTCCACTTGACTGCCAGAATATAGAACTTGAGCGGGGACAGCTAGATTTAGTGACAGCAGTTTAACTGGTTGAAATGCGATCAATGAATAATTAGTAGAGGCATCCTCCCACTAACACGAACTAAGTTCAACGAGTGGGATAGTTCCATGTTTCATTTACAATGACTTTTTCTCGTATTTGCCAAATTTTTAAAATATTATTTTCATTTCATTTCAATAGCTACCGTAAAGTAAAAGAAACACTGCCGGTTCAATTCCTCATGAGATTGTGAGAATCCCTCATGAATAATGACGTGTAAACGCGTGAGATCAAAAACACAAATCGATACGATGTATTTCCTCCCCCACGATGGAGGCAGTGGGAATTCCAACATGGCCGAAAAGCTTTCTTCCATCAATCCTGAAGGCCTCCGGCCCCATCCGTCCACCACTTTGTCCTATCAATCACCCCTTGGGTTTCCAAACCCAATTACCTGATCCTTTTCCTAGTTCATTCCCTCCGGTATCATCAATTATACCCCTTATCTCGGCCGGGACGGGCCGAGGGCGGGAAAGCTCGGGAGAAGGGCCGGGTAAACGTCCTCTTCAATATGTAATGGCCAGTTTCAATCGATCCAACCATTTTAAGGCGGTACCGCTCCCCTATCACAAAGTGAATTATCACAGAATTTTCACAAGTTATCTCATGCTTATGTTGGGTTATTTTGAAATTTGAACACCAAGATGGTTCCAGTCATAACCGAGGGGGTTAGTTGGGATATGGTTAGTTTAGTTGGCCCTTCCCGAATTTAGAATCCATCGCCTTGGGAGATGAATCTGATGTACGGTACGGGATCAGAGATTTGAATTGTCCAAGCTCTAATCCTCTAATTAGGCTTGCAAAAGTCGATGATAAACCATCCGTAACGATGAGTTTTTTCGTCTTTTGAAATATTGACTAACCCTTGGATCCGGCCGGTGATCTTTCCTGGATGAACAATCTGAAATCTCTCTTCGCCCGTTGGTTGTTTAGAATCCCCCACTTACCATAAGATCAAGCCTCACTTCGGAACCTCCTCTCCAAGAGGAACTGTCTCCAGAAGGCGTTTCATGGTCATAATTAAAGGGACAAGAAAGTTGGCGGAGCGTTCCGCCTTTGAAAGGGAGATCCGCACGGGCGATCACGGCTTCCCGAAAACCCTCCAATGACAAGAAAAAGCAACAAGAAAACCACCACCTTTTTTTTCGTCTGGCGTTCTTTTTATTTTTCCAGGGGGAAAAGGGGGAAGAGAAAAATTTTGTGATCGATCAAAGGGAAAAAGCAAACTACCCAATGTTTAATCAAGGAGGTTTTTTTCCGGTCCACAGCGAAAGACAGAGGTCCTTCCTCCGTCCCAGCCACGGATCAATGGAGAGCCCTATTTCGAGGTAAAGGAACCCGGATTTCAGTTGAATCGTTATCTTTTCATTTTCGACATGAGTAACTTGGTTTATTCACGGATAGATTGATCATAGATTCGAGAGCAGCAGTCAAGGGCGCATTTACTTCCAAAAGCATCTTCATTCTGCTCGATCCGGCAACTGTGCTAGAAAATTCCGCCGAAGAAAGTTTGATCGTATAGCCACGTTTGAAGAATTTCAAGATTTCCTGCTTTAGTTGTGGTTTTATGGGAATAAAGAAGATCTTCAAGGGAACCCTGTGGAGCTATGCCCCTTTCATTAAAAAAGTCAATAAACATTGCGGGCCTGGAACCTTCACATTCAACCTGATATCATCCCAAAAACCTCCAGATCAAACCACCAATCTCACCTAGGCATTGCCACGTTGGATAAATATCAAGATTTTCTGTTTAGTTGTTTTATGGGAAAAAAGAAGAAACGCAAACTCTTATTTTAGATCTTTAAGCAAACGCTGTATTGGTATGCCCCTTTCATTTGAAAAATCTACAAATATTGCGGGCCTGCAACCTTCGCATACAACCTGACATTATATCAAAAATCTCCAGACCAAAGCAGCAATCTCACCCATCAGCCTATCTCACTAAGAACTACCACATCTTAGCTTATAACGTTTCTGGTTTGGGTTGGAAGTTGTTGATTCTATGTCAAGTTAATTCAGGAGGAGCACCAGAACTGTTATTGATTCTTATCCCGATGAAGGGGTTACAGCACCTTCCAAAATTGTTCGCTCAAATTTCAGGAATTTTAGTCTGCATTTTTTCTTCCGGTCAAAAAACTGAGTTGATAAACATCGTGGTTCACTACGGATTTTTCGATGAGTCCGTATTCCATCGAGTTATCAATATTTTTTGGCCCGTTACAAAGCGTTTTGATAGTCTCAATTGAAGAGGTGATAATCACAATTAGTGCTTAGTGGTTGAAATTGAATGTTAGATCACATGAAACAGACTGTTCGGAAGACTTCATTTCTATAATTTGAGAGCTTTGAGATATAAGCTGCCCTTGATCCAAAAAAAAGTTATTCGGGTCCTTAACGACCCGGATTTTTCTAATCGGCCAGAGCGAATATTTTAACTAAAGAAATTCAATTTCTTAAAAAGATCCAACGGAGAGAAGGATTCTTTATTTTACCTTATCATTATCATTTTTGAAATGGGTTTATCAATTTCTATCATCCTAGACACTCATTCTATTTGTAAGCTTTGGAAGACTCAAAACAGTAAAAAGCAGCTTACACAACTGACACCAATTAGAGCTAAATTGAACTTGAACAATCGGAAACCAGGCATCAAATCAGGAAAAGGCAAATAATGAAGTTCATGAATTAGATAGTGTCTAATACATTCCAGCTTACAAGTAGGTTAGAAACGTAAATTCTACGTTTTAACAAGCAACCACAAATGATGTAGGTAGTTTCTACTACATTTCAACAGCAGTTGTAGTTCGGAATCTTAACATCGTTTCGCCCATCAGTGGTGCTGTGATCAGATCAACCAAAAGGACCTGATTGAAGAACGAAGCGCCTTCTCTCTGCCCTCGAAAATAGGAGCATCAAGATGGGACAAGGATGTGATGTGATGAGTGTCGCCGGAGATAGGGATCTCTTCTGGGAACGCCGATCTAAGAAAGTTGAGGCAGGCACCGTTCGCAGAGCCCCAACTCAAGAACGTGGCCCAGTGAAAGGCTTTGCCAACTTTGATTCTGCATCCCATACAAGTTTCAACCCCGATTTTGCTTCCGTATCCAAATAGGTAGTAGAGTTCTTTGTTAAAAATGTAATTCATGATGAAATTACTTTTGCAAATCTTCAATCATCATTACAATGTCTGCAATAATAATCCACGAACTCCCGCGTGATAAGGATTTGGGTTACCTAATTCGTTATTTGATTACAGGGAAAGATAATGGTCTCTTCAATTATAATTATTCGAGATTTAATCAGCAATTTACATTCTGATCCACCACTACAGGAATTGTAATGGATCATGGCAGAGGGGTGAATTCCCGAACTGCAATCATTCCTTTCACAGGCCTTAACTTGCAAGCATCAATGACATAAACATCCCTCTTAGACGTTTCACACCTATATATACCATATTCAGGTCCCTGATCATTTTTCTCTAAGTTTAATGATCTAGAACGGGAATGGAGAGTACTGGGATTACGATGGTGCCCTATGAAATTCATCATTGCGCCGACACAGTCTTAAAGTCATTTACACTCAGCTCGAACTGAACCCATTCATGATAAAATGAACATATAACTTAAAATGTTATACTTCGGCAGCATAAACGAAGCTGCTTATGCAGTGAATTTCTCGACGGCCCGCCCATAGAGTGGCTTCAAATTCAGCACTTCGCTTAAACACCCAAAACAAATAGCGATATTTTTAACTGAATCGTAATGTACATCATTTTCAGTTCGATAACGTCCTGCACTTCCTTAGAAGCTAGGGCGGCTTGCTACGGGCCGGTACATTCCACCGTCAAAATTCTTGTGCTAAACATGAACTGAACCCATCCATGATTAGATGAACATGAACTGTAAGTGAACTGAATATGTTCTATTTTGGCAGCATGATGCCTAAAAGCTTCAAATGGAGGATATAGCTCCACTGCCCAATCAATGGGCCTGCCCATGGATGAGCTTTCAAGTTCACCACCAAAACCAATCGTAATGTGCTTCAGATTCAGTTATTGAATGTCCTGAACTTTTTTATTTACTTGCAACTTTAGGTTCTGACAAAATGTTTACTCTGGATGGCCCTCAAAACGTCAAACTTATTCTTCTAGCGATCTTTGACAAACTGAACAACTAATTTGGTGCCATCACACTGATCTTGTGTGCAATGCTCGGTATAATTCATTTTTCAGGAGAATTGTAGACTTTTCAGGTGGAAAATTTTACAATTTTATTTGGGTGTCCAGCAGAACGTACAGGTGGAAAGGGTACTGTGCCAATTGAGGCTGTCTTCCGAACGGTTTGTGACTTTTAATTATAAGGGCAACTCATACAAACTGAACAGTGAAAACCACTGTAATATTTGTAATTTAAATAAACTTGACACCCTACACAATTTTCGGTTACAATGCCCAATTTTGGAGTCCTATCGGCGACATTAATACTAGAAGAGGATCGTTATTGAGCTTACTTGATTTTCAAGGAGATGAATAGAAAATCATGAATGTATTTAATTTTGTGACCAGGTATTATTTCTTCTATTACTGTTCACCTTCATCAGGATTCATATTATGTTTATACTGGGACCTGAATTCCTTGTAATAATTGCTTTGTGATTCTGTACAATAAACCATTCACTACTAACTACATCCTGAACTGCCTCAGGTGCTAGAGCTAACTGTATTGTACCTTTACATTCAATAATGAGGTCCCTCAAAATGAACATGGACTGAACCCATTCATGATTGAACAAACATGAACAAAAAGTTAACTGAATATGTTCTATTTTGGCAGCATGATGATCAAACCTCCTAATGGAGTAAATTGCTCCGAAGCCCAATCACGAGGCCTGCCCATGGAAGTGCTTCAAGTTCACCCCCATCGCTTCACCACCGAAACTAATCGCAATATAACGGCACCAGCCTCTCATTATTATTAGTGATCCCTCGAGAGGGTCCTTAGTGCCATTCGCCATAGCGGTTCGTCTCTCTCTCCCCCTTGAAGGCGCCCCAAAGGGGGAGAAATCTCTCACCGAGAGGGCTTCAGCTCCTCATAGCGGCGATGGAGTTGGATGGACGGTGAGGGGAGGCGGCCGTCACGCTGAATAAGAGGTCATGCGCTGGTGCGGTCCCTCCTTCCTTCCTTTCCCGGCAGCTTTCCTTTATTCCACCCTGGTGGATCCCTTCTGGGGCTGCCGGTCCCAAAAAGAGATTGGGATTCGGCCTGGTTTCAGTCAAAAACGAGGAAAATCGCTGAGAAAATTTGAAGAACGAATCAGGGCATTAACACTTTAAAAGGCTGAACATTTTGACTCCCCAGCGCTCTACGCATTCAGCTGTTTAATATTTTCCAATAGAAACGGGCAACCATTTGATAGAAGGACAGATTTCCACACTTATGCCACCACACCACGATCCTCTGCTTCCATAATGCACAATTCCATTCGAATGGGATCATTCACGTTCAACCTCCCCCAACGATTATTCGGGTACTACTAACGCAGAAGAACACAAGCACTTCATAGAACTCAAGCTCATTTTTTATGACCTGTGCAGCGCCTCTGATTTCATTAATATTGATTTCAACCTACCTACTGTTCGACGTATGGTTATTTAAAAAGTAAATTAACTTGTGGTATTTATACATTTTATACAGCCATATGAAGGCACCTATAAATACTAATCACCCCATTCCATCTTTTTGTAACAATAAACTGTATCAAGCATACATAAGGAGTCGTACAATAAGAACTGACCAGGAATTTACATGTATGTGATGTTTTTTTCAAGTGAAATCTTCTTATTTTTCTCGCTGTTATCTTCGGTTTGCCTCTTCTCTTATATCATTTAAAATTGCTCTTTAATGCTTTGATGTGTTGACAGTGTTAGAGAGTTTTGGTTTGTACACTACTCCACCTATATATTTCCCACCCACCTGCCTATAAAGCAATTCAACATTCAAAAAATAGGAGTTCGTTTGGTTTTCCCATGACATGCAGATCTTATCAAGTTTTATCTGGACGGTGTTACATTGCAGTAATATTTTGGTTTCTTTCAGTTATGGCATTAAGTTTTCAACACAATTCACAGTGTCTGGTGCCCAGATTCAGAATCGTGGGGCTTTCGGTTTATTTGAAACCTTCATCCGATGCCAATTGCAAATAGTACAATTTACGCTAGCACAGAAATATTGGCGATAATAATATACATGATGAAACTCAGAATGTCAGGCCAAAACTCATCAAATGAATTCAGAACTTACTCAAGTCACCACTGTGTCAGGATTCATGAATCACTCTGTGCCTAGAATAAATTGCACATTTTAATTGGTATGTGGACTGATGAAGGTTTCAAATAAACTTGTCAGCTCTTGCTGGGCGATAAGGATTGCAATCAATCTTAACCCTTATCCGGCTACCTTGACACCAAAAAGATTCCGTGGGTGGATCACCACTACACTCAATATCGGGAAAGGTGTATAGGAGAGATCGAAATTTCAGTTCGAAATGTGAAATTTCCAAAAATGGAGGTGGGCACTTGTGTTTCCATAGAACTATAGAGTTTCATAATTCACCCAAGTGCAGAACGTCATTATGGTTCAGTTGCAGCTTCGTGCGCTCCTCATTAATAAACCTCTCATTCGTCGATTGGCTCTTTCACTGCACGGAAAGACTCGCATTGTGAATTTATCTTGATGTTTCAATCAATCAAAGTGAAACCCCCGGAGCTTCGAATAGGGTCTAATTTGATTGTGCTTTTCCATACGGCGAACCCCTCTCTAATGTATTCATAGTGGAATGAGAGTGGAAGAGACGGGGAGGGGTTCGAAGGGGGAGAGTGCACCCTTCTCTACTGAATAAGAGATAAATAAAGCTGGGTAGAGATACATATGGATAAAAGACGTGAAGCTTGACTCTTGCGGAGTCACGCTCCATTCAAAAGTTAATCCCCGTTGTTGTCCAACTGGCAGACATCTGCCCTGGGCTCCCGGAGGGATTGTTAGTTGTCACATGCCGTCACACTTACGGCAATAATTATTACGAAAGGAGCTTATTTCATTCGCGTGTTCGGGGCATTATTGAACGTACGGACGTTTTTCGGAGCAATCACGACTAGAGAGGGATCACTGAGATATCCCGACAACCACCATCTATCTCCGGTTTGTACAAACTATCACGAAGAAATCGATCACTCTTAAAATTTACGATTACCCGTAAAAACCAATCTTGCAACACAAACTGATTTCAGTTTCAAGATTTCCGACGATTTGTTGCAGTTGTTCCAATCGATTTCTCAACATATTTTAACACATTCTAAGAATTTAACCTCTGGATTAGGCTTTAAAACGGATACGGACTAAGTCACTCGAGACGAAGTTGTGGAAACCCATTTCAAATAAAAACGGAGTAAGATGGAACGTTGTCTATATTTCCACGAAAGTAAAGAGTTACACTGTTAAATCGATTTCGACGGTTAGGTCAGTAACAAACATGAACTGAAAGTACATCACAGAAAGCCTATCTTACATAGGATCAAGTGAGAGGAGATTGAATCCTATTGGCTCAAGGAAGTGAAAGGGGCGGGGAGGACCAACCAACGCTACTCAAGGCTTACAAAGTGAAAGGGGCACGAATAGTATCATTATGGAGAGGCGGAGCCAAACTTATTGCAAGAAAGAACCCAATAATGGTGAAATATTTTGAGGAATGACATCATTCAAACGTTTTCCTGACCTATCACTCTTAACAATCTCGAATTTTTCTAGCACATCCAACATACCTCCCTTTGGGCAAAAGTGAGGAAATTCTACATTTTGCCTGTTTGTCAGATCAAAACTAAAGCTATGATTGGATTCATTCAGATGACTTACAAAGGCAGAATCACCTTTGTTGTCTCTGAAATCCTTTTCATGCTCTTTTATTCGTTCCCTAAATTTCCTACCAGTTTGACCACAGTACTCAAGCCCACATGAACATTTTAGTTTATACACCCCACTTTTATCGTGAACGTTAAAGGTGATTCAGCCTTTGTGCACGAAGCCGTGTTAAATGTAATTAGGGTAGTAAAATATCGGCGCACCAACGCTGCTAGTATCCCCGCCACTAACCCCGATGCCTAGCATCGTTAATTGAACGTCGAAGAGTGTACATATCGGATCAGTTCACCATGAATATTCTCCCTCTCGTTTTGGCGGTTTGCAGTGTTCGAGCTCTCGACAATTGACAATTGGAATAAAGAAACTTAAAAAAAAAAAAAAAAGATTTCCAGTGAGAGTGACGACGAAGTGTACTTATCGGCAGCAGCCAAATGGTGGATAGTGAGTGGCTCATTTTCGAACGAAAGGTTCAAAACACACCCACGGGCAGGGTACCTCAAACTGAAGAGTGTCCACAGCAGGGGGTATTCTGTGGTGTCGACCTCAACTTTTGTGATTTAAGGATGGGACATCGACATCGATATTATTGAAATATCGATGTTTTGCCATCGATGCCACTCATAAGATTTTGTTAAGAGTGATCTTCAAACCCATAACAATGAGAAGTATGAAACGTACACACCTGTTTTACAAACGGCTAACTTCATTTTTGAGCCCCAACTGTATAGAAATGGCGGAAGCATGGTGTTTTCTCAAAGGGCAGGGTTACCAACGCTGAAAAAACTTTCAATTGCCAAAAAATGCCCTCATTTGAGAGAGCTACGATGATTTCCTTCATACCCATGACAATGAGAGGTTTGGGACAAACTTTGAGCACTTGATTCGTACAGACTATCTAAAAGTTAATCCCTCTTGTAAGCGTTTTACATCCAGTAACTAATTCTAAAAAAATACTAGTTAAAATATTTCCGGTAAAACGTACTTTGAGCGGATAAAATTTCGGATCAAGTTCAAATTCTGACTCACGGACACACCATGGCAATGAGATTAGAGGTACATTTCGATCAATAACCGGCTTGTACAATGAAGAGTAGCCAAAATTTATGACAGCCATAAGTAGGCCTGGTTACCACATAATAATTGGAAAAATAATTTTTGGGAAAAGTTGAACAGAAAATTATTTATCAACGAAGGACAGCGATTGTCCCGTTAAATGAGAATCACCCTTTACCGTAGCTAACAACTACTAGTAAGTAAAATTCAAGAAGATATCTTTTGTACTTCCAGAGAAGAACATAATTTCACCAGAGAAAAGTTTTGGGAAGTCATGTCAAACTATGATGAGAAACATTCGCGCTCCGTAACCATAACAAAGTCTTCTGCTACGCTCTTCAGAATTCTATTTTATTGTCATGAGTTGTTGCTGAACGAATATTATGTGAAGAGAATGTAATGTGCGGTGGAAAGAAGAATTGAACGATTCTGAGCAAGTATAATTTGAAATTTGTTTACAGAAAACATCTATTTCCCGTTGGAATGTCTCATTGATTTTGGGTTCATTTTTTTCAATAATGAGCCTAATGAGAGCAAAAAAATTTGACAATCAACTAGAACCTTTATCATTTTACGTTTCAAGGTTCGTAGACTAAACATCTGAAGTATCCATCAACTATACCGCGCCCTGCTTCGGTCATTTACACAAAAGTCTTAAGAATTGGTGTAAAAAACCTTTCGCACATGGACCAGATCGTTTTAAATGCGACTAAGGATGCCTAATTTGATTTGAAATGGAGGGAAACAATGTTTTCTTCATTATTACGGTCGCTACGTCTTAAATGCGCCTCTACAATGATCAGACCAAAATTTAAACCGACGTTTATCCGTCAGCAGTTAAATGCTGTGGTCACCGCATCTTAACAGGTGGTCTCGTTCGATGCGTAAGTATCCAAACTTCGGGAAAGACGGCACACCGACGGGAACGCTCGGCGTTAGTGTTGTGAAAGCTGGCGTTTTGTTCTGTGATTTATCTCTTGGAAAGATGCACAAGTGTGGTTTTGTGTGGTCTCCCCCCAGAAAGAAAACTATCAATCACCCTCATTGTGGAAGACTTTCTCTTCGGGGCGGCGAACGGCGGGGAGGCGCTCGCCCCGTCTCAAGATCCGAACCATCAGAAGACGCCGATGTCTCGAGATATCCGAACTTTTATCTGCCGTAATCGAGTGCACTCAGGGTCAATATGGGACCTCGGATAGCACGGAAAGCCATTTTTCAACTGGTTCTCGAAGTGAGCTTCTTTTAAATCAATATGCCTTGGCTTGAAGGAATGCCATTTGCAATTAGTGCTAGGTCGTTTTCGAATGAATTAAAACACGTACTGAAATGTTTTGGTTAACCATTTCGAATAATGAACCTTCGTTGTTTTTCTCTTGATACAACTATACAGAAACTTAACAATCTAATACAGATTATGTGATTCATAACTGTAAAAACATTTGTTGTCTAAAAGTCACCTCTTATATTCAGATTGAAATCACAAAAAAATGTACAGAGCTTCAAATTTGGTGTAGTGGATTTAGGGACAAGATCTTGGGGAGGCTTGATCTCCTTCAATCTTCCAATTTCAACTGTAATCCAGGAAGATCAATACATTGATTATATGGTGTTGAGGGGTCATACTTCATATTCCACAGCATGTTAACAGAAGACTTCACCCTCTTCGTACTACAAAAGATCGCCAGAAGCAGAAGACCAACCGTTCCAACTATCAGGAAGCGTCAAAATCTCTCTTCAGGATTGTTACGGAGTGTTAGTATCGATTTAATATTGCTTTTCCAAGTGCTACTCCAAAGTTGGCGGCCTTAAGCCCAAACTAAAAGATCATTTTCCGATGAAGCAGCATAATGAGGTGTATTGGAAGCTAGATATATAGCTACGAATAGATAATCCAGCAGTTAACAATAACTTGTTGACACGCTTTTTGCAAAGCTTTTTGAGCACTAAAGGTTAAAGGGATGCTTGCCAATAGATTGGCAGACATAAACGATTCAGAAACTTCATGTTTGTCCATACTCAATCCTATTCCCTCAGCCACCGGATATTTATTGAAATCGGACTTCTTGTTTCTATGTAAAAATATATTCATTCTGCTATCTAAAGAACTCATCCTTCCTTTTGGAAAGTATATTTGTTTTTTTGTTTGTGGTGCAAGGACGGATTTTCAAGAAAACTTCTACCAGATTAAGCGGATTTTTAAGAAGATTCTACAACAATGGATTCCTTAATTAATACCCAAGGAAGAGAACGAAATGCTTTCCAAATGCATTTAAACCTTACTTATTACTAAAACTCAAATAAAATGTATATATGTGATTGAATCATAAAGTGCATATCGATGAATTACACAGCAATTCGAATGAGGAAATACCAAAATCTCGTGCTTACACCAAACCTCAACTTGTAAATTTTATAGTCACCTAAAGAGGTGAAATGATCAACTTGATATGCTGTTGTGAAGGCTCACAGAACTCCTCGAACAAACAAACCACGGAAAAGATGACTTTAGTACACATATGATTTCTGACTCTGAGTATTTCCCAGTAGCTAATCCGGTAAGTGCTGTAAAGTTGTACTGCAAGAAGTAACTTTTTCTTAAGGGGTTGAGAATGTTCGGTTCAATATCAACGTGCAGAACATTCTATGAGTTTAATGTTCCCAAACAACATCACACTGAAAGAAAATATATTTCAGTTCAATTTGAGAATCCATCAGGAAAAGTATTACCAAATACTAATATTATAACGCAAATAATAGTACTGGAAAGTGTGCGATCAAAATGAAGACAAGAACTAAAGGACATCGAGTCATTTCTAACATCATTATTTTATAAGTATTTAATCTCATCGACTAAAGTTCCAGGACACCCTACCAGGTTTAGCAGAGTCTTCGTATTGTCTCTGACAAGAAATCTTGACTTTGCGCAGGGCAGATTGACAGAATTGTCAACTTTTTTGAGGGAAAACCATAATGGTAAGTATTTCAATTGTTAACTGGAATAGATTTTGACAATTATGGAAGAAAACCGATGTTTCAGTGCTATTCCCTAAGGTTATTGAATCTGGATTCTGTTGGGCACAAGTATTTACATCTTTGTAAGCCCATTACGATTCACTCCGCTGTCCCACACTCGACTAACTTCATTTTTTTCACTTTGTATGAATGAAAAAATACATCGGCTCGGGAAACTGGAACGAAGGCCGCCGGGAGAAATGTACCGAAACGGTTTTCCTAGTGGGCAACACCGTGAAAAGAATGGTCAACCCAGATATTTCGGCGAGATTTAATTTGCGTTTGAAGAAGGCTCTGTTGGGAAAAACGGCCTCCGAACTGAAGAATGGGGCGTCCACGAAACTTTTTAAAAGTCACGGTGATGATGATTTTTCCCAGGCGCCGCTCCGGAGTCCCAGTTCCTACAGGCAGCGCCAACCGCTTCCAGAAGAACTTGAAGGTTTGTTTAGCATAATGATCGCCTTTTTGTATCAATTTACCCCTCGGAGCTGACAGCAAGTGGAAGTCAATGGGATAACTTTGGGGAGGCCCTTCTTCATTTCGTGCGGACTAACAATTTTCTTTATTTACTCCCACTAGTATTCACTGGACTTTCTCCCTTTCGAGGATTGATGTTGAAAACGTCGACCGAGATGTGGGTCGTATGAGTTACGTTTTGAAGAGGGATGGAAACACTTGAGGTAGCTCCGGGAAGAACGACTACCGAAATCTTTTGTGCTGAGATAAACAGCGCAATAAACCAAGAATCAAAGAGAACCAAAATCTTCCCACAGTGAAACCCAAGAGTTTGTTGTCTTGTAAAATCATCAGCAGGCGGCTCCAGGAACGTAAGACAGGAGTATTGTCTTATGAAAGGTGATCAACAGTATCAAGGAAGAATCTTTGGTTTTTATCATAATACAATAATCAGTCAATACAGGTTGAAGACTGGCTAAAGATTGATGCTGAAAACGTACTATGAGGTGTGAGGGGGGTATGTAAATTACATTACAAAGAATTAACGGCACTTGAGAATGTTTAGGATAACCAACAAAATGATTTGTGGAATGAGAAAAAAAGCAATAAGGCAAGAATCAGAAGAAACCAGGGAAATTCTAACCACAATCAGTCTTTCCCTAGTTGATTTTTAAGTTATCAGCAGAAAGTCGTACGTACACCTGGCATAAGGTATTATGCAGGATTACCATAAGTATCAAAAAAGCCCTATGGTTTTTATCGCTGTACAATAAGGAGTCAATACAGTAATGGTTGAGGGTAATATATCCCCAGAATTGATGCTGAAATCATAGTACAAGATGTGAGTGGTATCTAGGTTACAGTTCAAAGAAAGATGCAAAAATATAAGCAAGTTTAGGATAATGCCACAAAGATAATTCATAAGGGGAGAAACGAGGCAATAAACCAAGAACCAGAAGAAACCAGAGGAATTCAAACCACAACCAATCTCCAGTTAGCTGATTTGTTAGTCGTTAGCAGAAGGCCAGTACGTACAGCTGGTTTTACGTCAGGACTGAATAAGATGACATAAAAATATTTCTGAAGAGATAAAGAATACAATTAACCACGTACCTGGGAGATTCGTACCACAACAACTATCGAGTTTGTTGATTTGTAAGTCATCACCAGAAGGCCGTATTTACAACTGGCATAAAGTTTTATCCAGGATTACCAACAGTATCAAAACATACCGTTTGGTTTTCGTGGCTTTACAATTATCAGTTAATATAACAATGATTGAGGATACTACTTCATCAGGATTGATACTACAAATGCAGAGCAAGAAGTGGGTGGTATTTAGGCAGAAATTCAAAGAAGGATGCACATACGAATGCTCAGAAGTCCACAATGATTTGGGGAGAGAGAAACCATAAACTAGTGAGATTCCTATTACAATAAAACTCTGGAGTTTGTTGATCAGCGGAGTTTTTATCGTTCCATAATAAGATGTAAATACAGAAGTGGTTTAGGACAGTGATTCTTCAGGATTATTGCGGGAGTAGTACAAGATGTAGGAGTATCCCGGCTAATTTAAGGGATATATCCATATAAAAATGGTCAAGAAGCACTCATTAAGACCCAATGGTTTATATCGATCCACGCCAAAGAAGCTATACAACTGTAGTTACGTAAATATCAACAATGGTTTGTCTTCTGGACAGCTAGAGAAAGTCAACTGCAAGACTTAGAATTATATGTTACTAAGACTTGCAATCACACTACTACAATTAGGGAACTGCTGAGAGCAAAAAGACTATCACAGCTTTGAAAAACATTTATCTAAAGAACGAGAAACTAGAAACAATCGGACTGAAATTTGGAAAGATCCGCGATGAACAAATAACGAGCGAAATAAGATTTCGTAAGTACGAACTTTATGTTGTTGCAAGAAACAAATGGGGTATTCATTATAAGCGTTGCAGAAAATTCAAGTTTTTCCAGCAGGGTTTTTCAGAGTAGTGAAATACTAGGTTTTATCCAGTTAAAATGGGTGGTTATCCAACAATACTCAAAGTTGAACAAAAATCGTCCAATAATCTCAAGAGTGTTCATCGTTAATGCTAAACAGCGGCTGAAATGCAGGATTCCAAGCAGTCTGAAGAAAGATTCTAACTTGCACAGTTCAACAGCTAGCAATAAATAATGCAAAGATTTTGAACATTTTAGGTAGGTAGCAAACGAAATCAAAATTCTAATCGTATTTCTTGAATGTTTTTTAAACATAAGACTAAAATCAAACAAAAAGTACCTGTATTCAATGACGAAGGAGCAAAAAATTGCGAACAGAAAGAAAAGGCCAAGATCGGCTAAGCTTCCGTCAAGGAAAACACCGAGAGCGGATGAACAGTTGGTCGGCCATTGTGCCTCTTTTCAACACCAATATAATTACGGGGTCGCCCCATTTTTTCACTAATTTTTTCGAAGGAACACCTGCCCCAATGAGCGGCTGACTCATTAGACATGGCGGATAGGGCGGGGGAGGAAGCATGGTGCGCACCCCGATCTTTTTCTAGGGGAAAAAACAATACAAAAGGTGGGTGAAGTAAAAAGAAATTAATCGTTTTTAGTAATTTTCAGCGAATTTTTTTATACTGTAAACAATTAAAACTGAAAAGTGACAAATCATGTTTGTTGCATTTTAGGAACTAACTTGACGGCAACATTCAAAAATGCACATCTTCCCAACACAAACAGATAAAAACAATTAAAAAAAGAAGAGAACTGCGCGGGAGAGTGGCCTTAATGTTGGTATGTTTTGAAATTTTGATTTTCTTAATTTGAGGTGGAGTGATTACATTTAAACGGCTCCTAAGTGTTCACATTGTGATTGTCCTCAGCCAAAACGTCAAATTTGACAAGTCTCAAAAGTAAAGAAAAAATGTTTGCAAAAATATCTTCAAGATTTGTTCCTTAAGGATTTTCAACGCAGTTTATCGGGGTGATGTATATTTTCATTTATTTTCACCACATTTTTCTTGAGGCTCCAAAAATATGTTGTCCCCAATATTCATCTTCTAAAATCTACGAACGAGAACTCGTTCCTTTCTGATAAAACTATATAAATTAGGGCTTCTTTCCACTCATGTCTGACACTACGCACGCATAAAACAAATATTAGCCCACTTGATCAGAGTTCAACCACAAAAAGCCACCTCAATCCTCATCACGTGATTTTATCAGAATAACAATTTCCATGCAGTCTTTTTTCGAGGAAATCACGATCTTTCGTGTTCGTCATATTTTTTCTCTCTTTATCATTTTTTATAATTGGTGCGCCGTTTAGGCAATGACTCAAGTTTTAGCGAAACTGCATTGCTGATGCAATTTATCAAACTAGTTTTCTATTCAATGAATTATTCATGTATACATTTTGTTTCTAGGCAAATATTATTTTACTCTAGTTTCCAGGACTGGATGGTAATAAAATACTAGACAAGAGTCTGTTATTGCGGAAGCAAGTTTTGATCTCATACACACATTTGCATACGCTCAAAAAGCATAGCGATAAAACTGCAGAGTACAAGGAGGAGTAACAATTCAAGTAGAAATAACTATAAATGCATTTCTCTGATATCACATTGAAAAGCACTGAAAGCTCATCTTCATTAAATACACCACGAGTATGTGGATCAATGTGATTTGGACGACTAGAAGGAGATGCTTTTTGAAAATGTTGCTGAAAGAAATGGTGACCTTGGCAAATAATTTCACAATCTGTGTGGAAGAGATGAATATGAGTTTCAACTTATTTTACTAAAACATTATTGAGCGTCAAAAGATACAATTGATTTTTGCAAGCACTACAACTATCCATCCATATATCACCTTCTTGAAGACAGGTCAAGACAGCCCGAACTTTCGGGGCAGGGGGTCTTCAAGTGTAATAACAAACCCAAAGTTTCTCTTTGCAAAAATTAAGATTGTGGCGTGAAGTTACTGTTTTAGTTGCATGATTGGCTGCTGAAATTTGTTACAATCTCAGAATATCTGCTTGAACGCTCACTACAATGATAGAGCAGCTCTACTGTTTCAACAATAACAAACCGACATTAACTCCGCAACCTATGTTTCTCTATGTGGACATCAAGATTCTGCAGTGATATTGCAGTTTCAGTTGCAGAAATTTGTTACAAACTCGGAATATCTGTTTGAACGCTCACTACAATGTTAGACCAGTTACTGTTTCAAAATTTCAAACCAAAATTAACGCAATAACCACTACATCATATGTTTCTCTTTGTGGAAACCAAGATTGAAGAGTGAAATTACTATTTCAGTTGCATGATTGCCTGCTGAAATTCGTTACATCCTCAGAATATCTCGGCTTGAACGCTCACTACAATGTTGGAGCAGCTCTACTGTTTCAAACTTAACGCCCTAACCATCAATCTATGATTCTCTTTATGGAAACCATGATTCTGGAGTGAAATTGCAGTTTAGCTGCTTGATTGACCACCTCAGAATGTCACTGCTTCAACCATCCACTTATAATTGATTGAGCCGCTCCTAAGCCTGCCATGATTTATGCCACAGTGGACAAGGAATCCTTTTTCCAAAACATATATCTACCAAGACTGTAGTGACTGTAAGGAATGGAAACCAAGATTCTGGAGTGAAATTTCTGTTTCATTTTCATGATTGAGGCTGTTTCAACCGTTCACTTATTTATCACTCATAAGATGATTATGCCACAGTGCTTTTTCCAAAAACAGGTTCACTGTAATTGACAATGAGAAATTTCTGTTTCATTTTCATGATTGGCTGCTGAAATTCCTATTTATCACCTAAGAATATCACTGCTTCAACAGTTCATTGACGATGAGAGAGCTGCAAAACTTTTTCTTAAATATGTAGGTCTCTACCATGATTGTAACGACTGCAACGGGCTGAAACCAAGATTCTGGAGTGAAATTTCAGTTTCAGTAGCATGATAGGCTGCTGAAATGATTATTTACAGCCTCAGAATACCACTGCTTCAACCATTCACTTAAAATTTATGGAGAAGCTCCTAAGCCTGCCAGACTTGTGGCAATGTGGACAAAGAATCATTTTTCCAAAACAGATATCTACCAAGACTGTAATGACTGATTCGTTGTATCACGATCGGTTAGAAGAGGGCGGTTAGGAGCAATAACAATCAAAAGCAGCGTGCTACCTATTAATTGAAGATTTTCTTCAAGTTTCCTACTGTTTCACTTGCATGATTTGCTAGTAAAATCCTTGTAGGACAGGACAGAACACCACTGCTTCGAGCGTACACCACAATTTTTGCGATCACCTCCAGAGCCAGTCAATGAGTTACGCCACAATAGACAAAGGATCCTTTTCCCGAGATAGTTTTATAAGGCAATGGACCACTGGGCATCCACTCGCCTCTCGTCGCCCTATAGAAACTCCCCAAGTCCGTCGGCCATATTGTGAGGGCCTCCGTTGAAAGTGAGTTAGCGTGGAACAGTGTGGAAGCCTCAACGTCCAATACAAGGAAAAATAAGAAGAGCAGAACCATAGCTGGGAGGGAGACTTGTTTTGTACGGGATAATATAATTACTACGACAATAGAGCAGTCACACTGGCCTCGACTCGTGAGAGGTCGGAGATCGCCCTTCTTTTCTTCTGTGGCCCATCTTTTTTTCTCTCTCTCTTCTCCACCATTCCTCGGGTCTTGTTCTTTTTACTGTATCCTTCTGGTTCTTGCCGCCTTCTGAGGTCATCTGCTCTATACTTTTGGGATTCCCTCGAGTCGAGTTTCGTCGAACAATGGGAACTGTATTCCGATAGTGTCATTCCGTTACTCCAGCCGTTCAACTCGAACTCAATCGAAAACTACAAATATAATCATTTACGTCTTTGCTTGCATGGTGATTTGGATTCAAGAGCAGACAAATGAATCCAATAAGACAGCAAAAACGCGTGATCACTTTTTCGCCCTCTTGATAATGTTGGGGAGATTTCTAGGTTCGGTTGATGTTGAAAGTGGAATGCAAGACTTACAGCTATATGCTACTATGACTTACAATCACACTAAGAAAGTTAGGGAACTGCGGAGATAAAAAATACCACCACACCTTTGGAAAAAAAAATAAATGGAACGAGAAACTACAAACTATTGGGCTGAATATGCAGACATCCGCGATGTGCACATATCTAGCAGGATAGGAACTTCCTAGGTACGGACTTTAAGTGGTTGCAAGACACAGATGGGGTACATAGTCGTGGCAGAAAATGCACGTTTTCTAGTGGAATCTCTATCAGAATCTTCAAAATTGAATTTGAGAGTAATCAAAGTTTGGATATTTGGCGCTAAAACATAAAATTCAAATAGTAGTACGGTGGATCGACACCACGTCAGTTAGCGTTGAAGGTAGGGATATTTGGCGTCCAAACGATCAACTTGTTTACTAGTTCCAACAATTTTCCTCAAGTAACTTGTGTCCTACTAGCTCATTTTCAATTGCCCTGACTGTTCACAGCCATTTCAAAAGTCAAAACAAGAAAACGGTAACTTTGGACGTCCGTTATGGGAGTCTAAGGACTATTCGTGGGGTAGCTTACAGATTTCGGGAATCCGTAGATAGGGTTTAATAACGTTTTCTTTTAGGGCAACGCTTAGCTGAATACCACCTAGTATCTTCTGGTTTTAGAAGTAGATATGATGATGAAAATTGAAGTACAGAGAGTTTATTGGCAAAAAACGACTTGCGGATAGTAGTACGGTGGATCGACACCACATAAGTTAACGTTGGGTTAAGTTAGTCAATTACTTTCATTAAAATTCGCTCAACAACTGATTCATTAGGGCATAAATTGTTTATTGGTAAAAATAGAGCCTTCAGCTTGTAAAAACAGAGCCTGTGATGCCTTAAAAATTCATATTCTTGAACTGCTTTCTGCGTTTCATCGTAATAGGATGAAAGCGGAGATGGGGAGACCTTATAGCGATTTTAAGAAAGTTGATCTGACTGTCTAGGTACCTGGAGTCAGTCTTGAGATTCAAACCGCACTTAGTAAAAATCAACTGTAATTTGTCACTGATGTTTGGTGTGTGAGAACTCACTCGTTTTTACGGTTGCATAATGTCTATACTTCAGCATACAACCAGCATGGATTTCCAATATAATACGAAGATACATGGAAAATGTATCATGCTATATGTCTAGTTTTTGAACCACCGTTGTCAGGTTCAAATAACTGCCTTCTTCGTTTCATCGCAATAGGCCAATGGATCGCTGTCTTGTTGCGAATTTAGGAAAATTTGATCTGTCTGTATAGGTACCTAGAGTCTGGCGCAGTCTTGAGATTCAAAACGTGCTTAGTAAAAATCAACTGCAGTTTGTCACTGATGGTTGGTGTGTGAGAACTCACTCGTTTTTACGATTGCATTTATAAACTTCAGCATAAAAACAGCATGGATTTCCTATCATAATAGGAAGATACGTGAAACTTGTACCATGCTAAATGTCTACTTTTTGAACGATCGGTGTCAGGTTCATGAGTGCCAAATAAATCGGTACCTTCTCTCTCAATGTACAGGATTCAATAGAGGTCTCAATATCGGAATTGTTTCGAGCGATATGATCTTTCAACCGCCATGATAGCTCGGCCCAAAGATACAGAACTGAGCTCCTCTTAATTGGAGGAACCACTCACTTATTTCTTCTTTTTATTCCCTCAGCCACGATGAATGCCGTCTTCATCATCCAAGTTGCTTTTTTCCGCACCGCCTCTCAGAGCCGAGCGACCCGACGTATTATTTTCTTTTCAAAACTCCTCGTGTCAGCCTCAGCTGACGGGTTGATGACGGGTAGAGAGTGAAACAATGAAGGATGAATTCCACCCACAAACCGCTTGATACGGGAATCGCTCTGTATGTGACGGGTCAACGGCAGACCTCCTGGAATTGTGTGAAGCCACCAAAACCACCAGATTATTACTGAAACAGCTGTAGGCCTGATAATCACCATCGCAAATCGCCTGATAATCACAAATCGCAAATCCGTTTACGATCTTACAATCAAAATTGAGTTGAATAATTAATTTTACTTGTACAAACCTTAGCTTATACCATATAATATCTGAAAACAACTGGTCAATGTTTCGGTTAAAAACGCAAATCGTTTTCTTGCACTAGAAGGTTGTTTATTTGAAAATAGTTTGTCCAAGTTAGTGTAGTTGCTACAAGTTTCTATAGAGTTTGCTAGTCTTCGAGCTAACATTTTCGGTGTATTATGAAGATTGCATTTTACGTGAAATTGTCTCCTCTTTATTCTGGTGTTGTTAAAATTGTCATAAATTTTGTTTTTAGGCTCGAAAATCAATTTTAAAGTTATTTTTCAGGACTGTTTGCAATTAGGATTTTTTTTTTTTAATTTTGACTTTAAATGTTTTAATTTGTAAGTGTTACGCCCCCCTTAAAGGAATATTATGGGATTCGAAGTCGTTAGGAATATGCAGACCAAAGTATCCATTTTTATTTATTTATTATTATTATTATTATTTATATTTATTTATTTATTTGCAATTTGCAATATTGCTATTTTACAAAATTTTCTCTCAGGAAATAAACAGAGAGTTATTTTTAAAAATTAATATCATGTTTTTCAATTCTTAGTTTAAAAATCACCATTTGCCAACATTGCAAAAACATTTTTTGGTCAAAAACGCGGTTTTTGAGATGATTTCGACTGACCAGTCCAAACGACTGAATCTCATAATTTCCTTTCAGGAGAGCATAACACATATAAACTGAAAAATTGCAAGCCAATTACCAGTTCTTTAAACATGGACCAAATTCTCCATACAAATTGTTTACCATAGTTTCAAAATTCAATGCACATTCCAAATTTGAACTCGGGTTTTTCTGTTTTTGGGATGGGGCTTAAGACGCTTAGGGGTGGAATGTGTAAAAAAACATAGGTAATTTTTGAAGAGGTTTTATTTATTGAGATCGTCCTTTCACGTGGAATGCCATATGTGTATATGTATATATCTTTGAAAATATCGTGGAGACCTTGAGAGTCATTCAGAGGTTAATAGAGAACTATAATTTCAGTGCCAACGATTCGTCCTATTTGTAGGACTTCTTCAGGCCTCGAAGGTGGTACTTAGTGGCTAAAAACGTATATCCACATAGATGTGGACCATCTGTCATCGCTATCCTGACACATGGATGCAGATGACAAGAGAATACCCAGCAAAAATAGTGAGGCAAAAAATTATCCCTTCCCTCATTGACAGCATCTTACATCCCGACATACGAAGTAAGAAGTACTTTTGACAACTACATTCTTTTCCGGCATTGAGAAGATGAACGAAATTCTAAAATATCTGTACTCACTCCTCTCGGCTAATTCAACTACTGAAAAGGTTTTTCCAGAAGTGCCGTCAATGTCCTATTGACAGGCCTTGTCGATCGGAGACGTTTCGTCTCATAGACGGCTGGATAAGATAGCACCACCTGCAAGAGGTACACACCCGCTTGGTAAGAGAACACGGATAGTTTCCCCCCTTAGTTATTGAAGACGAACTGTTCTCATCGGCCAACAACCAACCAGACCTCGTACAAACGTAAAGGATCGGCTGAAAGCCAAACATCAATGTGTGTTCAATCATTTGATAGAGTGTTATGACTTTTAACCTATGACTTTTACGTTTGCAAAGCTGAGACAGCACTCAACTTGAGAGTCAACAATCATAGGGCATCAGTTGTTGGAAGAAAAGCTGATTTGCTTGTAAGTCGTCATGTCACAGCGCATGGCGGAACTTTTAATGGATGTTTTGTCATAGAAATTCCGGAAAAATTAAATGTTGTTTCATTCAGAAAAAGCGCATAGCAATGTATTGGGTGCGCACGATCCTCCAGGACTTAATATTGGACGTTAACTGGGTAACCACATTATCATTTCCCCTTGGAATAGTTTCTTACGTATTTTGAAAAAAGGCTGAAGGGCGAAATATAAAAATTAGTGCCGTGACGTTGATTATTGTTGACTAAGAGTTTGTAAATATATTTTTGATCGTGTATATATATTTAAGAGGATTTGGAAGCCCATAAGGTACCTCCCAAAAAAAACTTCGGGCGGAGGAGGAAATAGGCGAGAAGGGGCCTCCGGAGCAGCCACGCCCACCAAGAGCTCCTTTCTATTGGTCCAGCCAGCATCAGTTGTGGGATGGAAGATCGTCCCCACCACTGCAACTGGTCGACAGACGGGGATCCCAGAGATGCGCTTTCCCCAGAAGGGCAATTCTACAAATGATGCACGATCTGTAGTACACCATTCTAAAGTACCTATCTAATGAATGAAAATCGATGGGAATAGCAACGAATCAAACAGATTGGGTCGGAAGGAACGTGACACAAATTTCACACCCGATTCATCACCCAAAAAGTCAGCTTATACCAAAGTAAATTCCGTAAATTATTTTATAGATTGGATATTCCTGCAGAAGACAGCTCTTCTGGGTTGGCCAACAACAGGGCCGTGGAGAGATAATCTGGGCCTAGGCGCACAATACACCTGGGCTCCCTTTAAAAATACATATATTGAAAAAGCACTACGAACTACGGCACCATACACTAATAAATTATAAGCCATTTCGAGAGAGAGATAGGAAAATTAAGGGAGGAATATAAAAAAAAATCAAAAAAATTCTCAAGAAAATCCGGGACCCCTTACAAAGGACCGGCCCGGGGGCATCGGGTCCAGTGCCCCCCTCACCTCACTCTCTACGGGGCTGGTCACCAACCTTTAGTACATTATGAAACGGAGTCAGTGGTACATTATTATCTAAGCATTTAGGTATGTACTTTTTTTCCGTTGTCCACTCGCAAATTTTGGTTCCGTGTCTGTCTCTGTCTCTGTCTGTCTGTATCCTTTTACGGGCAAAACTACACGAAGTTTTAGGTTTCATGACCCCCTATTTTTTTTTACAGAACGCGATTGTCCAATAAATACGGGATGGCCCTAGTCAACGGAAAAAGCACTTTTTCAAAAAACAGCGTCTGAAGTTTAGCAACGTAGCACTTGAAGATTACAGTCGTGTCTTCCAGTTTAATAGCAGAATTCTATGAACGTTTCAAACCACTAGATGCAATGTGCGACAGCTACCTGCTATATGACCATGTTTGTCTAGTTGCTAAACTTCAAAACCTGTTCCCTCCAAAAGTGCTTTTCACCCGTAATATCACTTCATTTGGACATGGTCACGTATAACGAACAGTTTGGGCGAATAAAGAGACAATGGCAAGCGCGAGAAAAGGCGGGATAGCGACCTTGTCCACGGCTGCGTCGCTGCTTTCTGTCGGAGACAATCACTACTATTCGAACACTTATTTCAATGCATTCACGAATTCCGATCTATTTGTCGAACTAATTAATATTCTACTAGAAGGATTGATTGAGGATATTTTTATTTATCTTTGAGATGCGAGCTTAGCAAGCATTCAGACCACCAAACTAATTGGCAATACTAAAAGTATTTCATTAGGCAAAAGGCGTCAGTACTACCCCAAAATATAGTTTCCAAATTCTGAAAAACATCAATCGGACGAGAAGCTTACACGGTTGACCAACCTATAATTTCATTAAGAGTCAAGATATCAGGTTTTCGGTTATAATTGAAATGAAACTCATCTTCCGATCTATTTATCGAACTAATCAATATTCTACTAGAAGGATTGATTGATGATATTTTTTATAATTTGTGTGGTGCGAGCTTAGCAAGCATCCAAACCACCAAACTAAAAACCTACATAATTCTTCCTGTTTATCGAGACTACTTGAGAGAGAGAGAGAGGAGAGAGCTATTGCAATATTGCAATAGGCCAAAATATAGTTTTCAAATGCTTAAAGTCACCAATCGGGGGTGTCAAAATATCAGGATTACAGTTATAACTGAAATGTGTTTTTCTCAGAAGGAATCAAGCGAGTTAGTGGGCTACAGTGATAGTGATTGGAGAAGTGTTTTGTGTGAGGGGCGCGTTGTGTGGCGGAGGTTCGTGTTAATTTAATGGTTCATTAATCTTGTTTTCAAGCGCCAAAATACAGTTGCTCTCAGCATTTTTGGGGCTGAACATATGCCCTTAGCTGTTTGCGTCCAAGAAATGTTACGGTTGAGGTCGCTGAATTGTTCCCCGAGTTGAACAATTTTGTTCCGAAAACTATGTGATAATATAGGAGCAATTCATACTAGTAAGAATGATGTAGTGAGGAACAGAACCGAACACATCGATGTCCGTTTCCATTGTAAGGATAATGTTTCAAAGGAAAATGTTCATGTTCCTACGGATGATGTGATGGCGGATGTTCTCATAAAATCCCTTCCTACTCAGGCTCATGTCAACTTCTTAAGGGTGTTTGTGGTATTTAGTAAATTTTTACATGTAGCACCGTCTACATTTGATGTAGATATGTCCATCGTTTGTTTTGCATATTCGGTTTGTTTTTTGTATGTTTGAGGGGGCGCGTTGGGATTCAACCATTCAAATATCCCGACAATGTATCACGTCGCCTATTTCGTTCTTCTTCCTACTTATTAAACTTCTTTTTTACCTCGACTTTGTCGTTTCCCTCGTTTTTACCTTATATTTCTAAGTGTTCTTCTTTGTTCACGTTTCCAACAAAAAATTTTTCTTAAAATGACCTGAAATGGATTTGTATTCAGGTTTTTTTCATTTTCCAGGGTAGTTTTAAGGTAATCTCAACCCCCTCCCCCGCCCCCGGATCGATTCTAATAGGCTTCTCTCTATTGACAAAACTTTGCTCCAGAGGGACGTCTCAAAAATTGTTTTCTGATAGATTACAAAGGTTCAGTTTCAAAAACGACAAGACAGATGAAGGCCCTCTGATAGAGTAAATTAACATGTGAGCATCCCTCGTTAGCGTCAAGGACATACTCATATTTTTTTAAAAATAGATGGAACCGAATAGGGATTTTTATGTTAGATGTTCAAGTTATTCAAGTGAAATTGATGCGGGTAAAGATTCTGTGTGAATGAAGCAAGAGTCAAGGAGAACACGAAAATAATTAACGATGGTTTCGATTGAGCGGAATGGAAGTGTCTGATTAAACGAGGACCTTGACTAAACGTTGGGTTGAATCGTACACTGTTAACTTATAGAATGTCTGTAGATAGTGTCGTGGATAGAATCCTGGAAAGCTTCAACTTGGATTGTCAACAACTCGTCATACCCGAGAATTCCATTCTGGAAGAATAAACTGGCACCTGCAGGCGGAAACGGCCTTGAATAAAGTGACGTCACTGAATCACAAATTATACCTGAATAGTAAGTAACACATGGAGGTAAAACACGTTATTAGTGGAGAACTGTCTGCAAAAGGAACGGTTCACAGCAACGATTCATATGAAATAACGCTGTTACACGTAATAATTGAGGACATTTCGATTGGAGTATGTGATTTCTTAAAGTATTTAAGGGGGAAGACCAAATCGAGTAATATTTACCGTAAGGTGTATGCAGGCACATACTAAGTAACTCATGTTCCGGAGGCAACTGAGCTCTCGGGGGGGTCAAACAGCGCGACACGGGATTTGCATAATGACATTCAATCGAGAGGAGGAAACAATGGAATTTTACTTGGGAACGAGCGCGGTTCAACTCAACACCTGAAGGTGCCCGGCGGCCCTTGAACAGAAACCAACTTGACTTCAGGGCTCAAGTATTTTCACATTTAGGTCGAACAGTTCAGTGGAGGCAATCGAGAAACATTACTAGAAAATAGCTCAAGTTTGGTAGTCAATGAGCCAGTTGGGTTGGGTCAGTGATTGCCGGTCAATTTTCACCATGATCTATCTGTACATCATCTCTGTACCTTCACTCAAAAATAGAAATCCCATCTAAATCACTTAATCCGCTGAATAAGCGTACGAAACCAATCGTGCAACACGACCATATGAACAAATTTTCGAAGTTTTTCTTTTCCAGATAAGGAATAATTTATTTCACAGGAGTGATTCAAATGATCACATTTTAAAAAAAATATTATTTTTACTATTTTTTGAAAATCATTTTTATCCACTCCTTTAAGCTTCAAGCTTAAAATTGTAGTAAACAGCTCAGTAATTTCAGGTAAATTTTCACCATGATCTTAACATGGAACCTTCACTCAAGAATTTGAAATCCCATCTCTACCACTTTATCATCGACGGCGTACAAAACCAATTATGCAGCACGACCATACGAGCAAATTTCCGAAATTGCTTTCTTCCGGAGATGGGAAAATGCAGTTTTACAGGAGTGATCCGAGTGATTGGATAACAATAGATTTATTCCCACCATTTTTCGGAAAACATTTTTTAATCATTTTCAAGCTTAAAGTTTTAGTTTTAAGCTTATACGTATCAATTTTAGGTTTTAAGTTTCAACGATATATAAGTAAACATTTTTTAGCATTTATGCTAATTTATCATTTTGAGCTAAGCTTTTCTTCTAGTTCACACTTTATTAATCCTCTTTTTTTTTGAAAATTCTTCTAAAAAATATGAATCCATTGATTTTTAGCCGTTTATAAAATTGTCAACGATTTTTTAAGTACCTAAGTACATTTTTTTCCTGTCCCAATGAAATTATCCGTTCTTTTGGAGTATTGAATTTTTGAAGAAAACCCGATGGTTCCACTGCAGTCCTCAGGGGGGACATCGTCTGGAGTGAGTTAAAAACAAAAAAGCATTAAAATCCAGGAATAATTTTTAGAATTCCTCAGAACAGAATCCCATGAATAGCTTTTTAAAATTTTTGAATTTTTATAGTTGTAGTCATTGCAATAGGTTCATAAAATCGTTCATTAAAGAGATTGAAAAAACCAAAATACTTCAGTCCAAGAAATATAAATTACCTGTAAAAATAACTTGGATCTATTCTAATAGGCGTCACAATATTAACGAAGCCTTGCATTAGAAGGACGACCTAAAAACACGGCACAGTTATAACCAAAAGGTTCGACATTTCAGTACAAGAAAGCCTTTCTAGGTAGATCACTGTCTGCAGTTAAAATGTGGCACATGATCTAAACATTGACAAATTTTTGAACGAAATCTATTTGATCGAAAAATTTTGCCTCCACGGTCTCCATCTGCTAATGTATTTAATATTGCTAAGCTGTTTATTGTAAGACAATTACATGTCTAAAATTTACTTCTGCGATTCCATAAGGATCCGCAAATAACAGGTTCACAACGAAATTCAATGTGAACCACAACGTAGTTAGTCGCAGGACACGTGATAGCACTTGGGCCGAAATCGATATAGTCTACTCACAATAGAAAATTCATGATTGACATTATCCATAGAACGGTGGTGAGCCATATGAAAAATGCTAATAAATACACAGTTTGTATCTATTCATCTAATACAAAGATTCATCGCTATAAATATTAAGTCCAAAACAACGGAATCGTAAAGGAAGTGTGTACCCGAAGGTGGAATTATAATTACTGACTCATTCCATTCATACAATAAGGAAAAAGTGGAATTGATTCGTCCAAATGTTTGGGATATTTACCAGCTCGGGACCGGGGTACGATAGACGCGTGAAGGCCGAACCATTTCAAATGCGAACTCTTTGAAGGCGCGAACGAGACTGAGGAAGAGTCTATGCCATTTTCATGTTGACGAGTCACGTATGACCTCCAAAAAAAAACAACATTTTTGTCTGTAAAAGGGTTTTTCGCATAGGTCAACGCTCGTTCGGTTTCCTGGTTCCATTTGTCATCGGAGAGTCGAGGGGTCGGGAGAGCGTCCCCAAGGGGTTGGAAACAAGGAAATCGAGGGTGAGAACCGCGCTGTGCCCACCATTAGCGGTCAGTCGGACGGACCGGAACGTCTTTCTTTTTATGAAGAGAAAAGGAAAAATTTCTTTTGGAAAAGACCGCAAAATGACTGATGATCATGAAGGTAGAATTAGAAACTAAGGGAACCAAACACAACGGTATTTTCCAAACAACTAATGTATGTCCGTGCTAACTTACTAACTAGAGATTAGACTTTTCATATAGACAGATAGATAATCTTTTAAGACAATGAATAAAACGCTGCAAATTCTTTCAATGGGGTTTACTATTCAATTGGCTTGCGCCCATGATTTGAATTTCTACTAAGCTTTGGAGTGTGCGTGTTTCACAGGTGATAGAGCGATCATTGAATTTCAGGAAGCACACAAATATGATCAACTGAACAATTTCAGGAGATATGCATAGAGCACGTAAATCTGTTCTCAACCAAAATACCAATATGGATTGTTCAGTTGATCATATTTCTGTGCCTCCTGAAATTCAATAATCACTCTATCACCTGTCAAACACGCACACTCCAAAGGTTGGTAGAAATTCAAATCTTGAACGCAAGCCAATTGAATAATAAACCCCAGTGAAAGAATTTGCAGCGTTTCATGCGTATCAGAATGCTTCAACCCGTGTATCGGCTACAAAGCCTTTTAGGATTTCATTCAGTATCCACATTACTACATCACTACATCACTAGGTTACTGCGATGAAAACATAAACAATAATAAACCAAAAAAACGCATTTTGCTCCAGCCGTTTGGGAGAAATTGTGCGTACGGCGTACGACGTACGGCGGACTGACGGAAAATGTTTTATTGCAGATTCGGATTCTACACCATTTGAAACGTAAACCATGAAATTTTCAGGGGGTTAGAATTTTTTTTTTTTTTTTTTCAAGAGTTGAATAATTAACCAAAATTGATACAAATGAATAATCAGGGGAAATAAAAATCAGAGTCTCTCATTCCAAATGTGCAAAATTCAAAATTTTAAACTTCAAAGTCCTATATTTTGTGTAAAGGGTGAATAATTTTCAATTCTAAATCGTCATTCCAGCAAAAAACTCATTTTAATGGAGGTACAGAATCAAAATGTCGAAGGGCTTGAAATTTTGTTTGTTTTTTTCTCCCGATTTCAAAGGACCTTTATTATTAACCAAAATGAGAGCGAAAAGTTTAATTTTAGCACGAAACATTTTGTCTATCCTCCGAAAGAGTAAACAATGTTTCACAAACCTCTAAATAACATTTTGCTTTGCTATTATCAAGAGTTTAATACATTTCCAACTTCCAAATGTTCAAGCCTGTAGTTGGTGCAACTTTTCTAAGCAATATTCGGCCAACTCTGAAAATTTTGACGATTTTCAGGCTTTTCCCGCCTTTTTCCGCACATTGTTCAGAATACCAGACAACTTTCTCATGTTCTAAGTTGTTCCTAAAGAACAATAATTTCGTTTTGGAATGATTTTATTTCATAGCCTATACGAGCAGGTTTCTGGCTCATTCATAAACACGGATATTTTCATCCTCAATAACGATCCTCAAGGCAGCCGGTTATCAAATATGCGGAGACAACCAAATGAAGAGTACAGGGGAAAAGGGAGGAAACTCGTTCACTTCTAAATTTTCAAAAAATCAATTTCCCCGTCAAAAACGCAATTGCACCTTAATTGAGCAATTAAAAAAATAAATAAATAAAATGTCGAATAAGTTGTTGGAGCTCTTCAATTTTTAAAACATCTTTATTGTCTTGCACGTTTCACCCATGCAACGTGGGCTTCATCAGGACGTATTTTCTTAATTTTTTTAAATAAGCAACAATCTCTCTGGTATTAACATTCTTCAGATTCGTTTGTATCATCGTCAACGTGATCATCTAATTTATTTATATGTGTTACTTCAGTCATCTTTCTTGCGTATATTTGTATTAACTTTGCAGGATCCTCTACCCTAAAAAACGTGTTCACGCTCCCCAAATTTTTTTGAAGTTAACATTGGAAAACACATTAATGTAAAGCTATTACAAGTCAACTGGATAATATGTAGAGTGATGCACCTAGTAAGCAGTTCAATTAGCGAAAGTGATCTCTACAAAACTGTCAACAAGCGGAAAAAGTTTTTTCTTTACCCTGGAATAGTTGAAAGAGGAGGTTGGGTTGTTGCCAAGGTACTTCACAGGAGGATGACTAGCTGCAAAGTTAATACAAATATATGCAAGAAAGATGACTGAAGTAACACATATAAATAAATTAGACGATCACGTTGACGATGATACAAACGAATCTGAAGAATGTTAATACCAAAGAGATTGTTGCTTATATAAAAAAAATTAAGAAAATACCTGCTGATGAAGCCCACGTTGCATGGGTGAAACGTACAAGACGATAAAGATGTTTTAAAAATTGAAGAGCTCCAACAACTTATTCGAGAAGAAAAATGGTCAAGCCATACCCCACCAATTCACATAAATGAAACTGAAGCCTTACTTAGTGAAGAATGTGATACAATTTTAATGAACCTTCAATCCATGGGTTATTGGTCGAAATACAATGCTAATAGTTTAAAGCTCCTACTGTTCAAAGGGCCTAATTCTACTGAGCGACTCGGGAGAAATTGCGTTTTCAAGATTTGCGAGCGTTATCCACCATACCGAAGAAGATATGAAGTTTAAAATCCTGAATTTAATTCATGGTTTATGCTTCATAATAAAAAAAATATTAAGAAATTAATACGCACCAACTTTTTAAGATCATCAATGAAGCAATACTTTCACAATTCTTCAAATTTACCACGTTACCTAATCAATTTTCAATATATTAGAAAGGCGATTTTAAAAATTGAGTTGTGCAAACCAATTTAAAAAAGATTCCAAACATCGGCAAGTGTAATAGGTAATTGTACTGCAGTTAGGGGAGTAGAAGTGATAAGTGAATGCTCTCGGAGACAGGCTCCAGCGATCTAGCGTCAGATCATGAAACTAATGGAGTGGTAGAGTCTGCAGGAGTCGCCCACAGGGAGCACCACTAGTTGGACCGGTCACCGCTCCTTAAAGAACAAGAGTGATTCATACGCGAGTTCATTCTCATAAATCCCAGCCGGTCACTCATCAATCAATCTCAGAACAATACAATCCACAGATTAATTAAATCACAAATCATTTACCTTTTGATTTTTGTAATTTATCGTACAGGTATCGACTGAAGTCCTGATTATGAGAAATATTCTCAAGTTCATGAGCCCAGGAACTTACCTGAAACAAAAAAAAATTTCCAATATAAAAGATGAACAATAAATCAGTCAAGCTCCATCATTATTTGAGCGAATTTTAGAGACATATTCACATTTTCCTAATATACTGTTTTGAGAAATTTGAGCCATTCAGGGACTGGAAAAACAAATAACTCGATATAACATTTACTTGTCGGTACCCCAAGGCCGCGTTATAGCGGTACCCCTTGTACATATTCTACATCCAAGATATGACAATTTGCAATAACAACATTACAATATCAGAGCTCAGTTTGCTCAAGACTGTGCCTACTTAACCAAATACCCCAGTGGTCAAGATGCCATGACAGAAGAAGAACATGACAGCGGAGAATATAGTTGCCAAAATGCTTGAAAGAGAGGAGCATCGGACCTCTTATAGGTAGTCCAGAATGATTTAATACGGCGCTCGAGAAAATTCAAGAACTCACGTCCAATGTTATTCGACCATCAACATCAAAATATGCCTTACCATGTGTTGTCGGGCCAAAAGGTAATGGTGCATTGGTAATGGTGGAACTTCATTACTTCGGAATCCCAACAATCATCCTGCAGGCTATATCATAATATATAAGGTATGTTTTACCCAAAAATAAGGGTCCTGTCCCATCTCAGGGTTGCCACATCAGATACAGCCAACAGACCCATTCCAGGTGGCAGTGTCACTTTAAGTTTAATCTTATTGTCTCTGGCTTCATCCATTCTGCTGTCAGATCCACAATGCTGTCAGATTTGATTTTGGAATCCCTTGTGACCGAAAAAATTCCGATAACAACTTCGTTGCAGTCTCTCTAGGAACAACCACAACACTACAACTCCCCAGTTCTCCATAATGTACTAAGCATTAGGAGGTGGGATTCATTCATCATAAATGGAATTTTTTCAGCATTAACATTTTTGCTGTGCTCCTTTTGGTAGGGCCAAGCACTCAACGCCAATTCCCAGCCCGATCAACCACCACTTTCTCAGCCCTCCTGTCCCGAGAGTGATCACCAATTGAGCAATACAATGCATTTCTTTGGAAGCATCAAACGATTTAGCTCCGGACATGTCAACACTTTGTCATGCGCTAAGTGTTACACCAACTGGGTATTTGGAGAGGAGCCTCAGGTCTCGCTACAGGCTGGGAATCTGCACCAGCGGCGACTAACCTAACTCCTGTTGCCCGATTTGCCGGGGGACTACGTACTGACTCCCGCACTCGCAAAAGTGAAGGGGCGTCTGCGAATGCAGAACGTACTGACTCCCAGCGAGACTCAGGCTCTTCAAAAACTGAGAAGGCGGGCGTGATCCACGAACGTACTGACTCCCGCGAAAAAAAAAGAGGCAAGGATGATAAATCTATGGAAGTAGTCGATAAATCATACACGTTAGCAGGGCATTTCTGTTTCCGGAGCCATAAACAAATATCATTTCTCCAGGTTCTGAAATGATAGTCATGAGCACAATGAGATAACTCGTTGCACGCTGCATATGATTAGAACTTTCTTTTAAGTAGTAATGAATAACCTAAATTTGTTATTCAGAACACCAACAATCATCTCACAAAAATATTGATGACATCCTTGAATTGATATGGGAAATCAAAATGGTTTGGAAAATTCCTGTTTGACTCGGAAAAGCTATAGCTGCTCTAAAACTAAAACTTCAATGTTTTTCGATATGACGAATTTGCAATTACATGGTTTTGGGGTGTCGGTGAGGGGTTCTAGATTTACCAATATAGTTCTTCATGATCAATACATGACACTCATACATTGGAAAGTAGACGTTAATAAAAACATCGTTCAGATCACGACCGCTTCAGACTGTTTCAGATATTGAAATTGACTTGTTTCCGAAAAATTGTGCAACTCTGTTCTAGCAACTCCTCGGGAGTCAGTAGGGACGTAATTTCAGTTTTGAGCAGAGCCGGGAGTCAGTACGTAACTGCCTCTTTGAGAGTCAGTAGGGCCCTCTTCATTTTTGGAGAAGCCGGGAGTCAGTGTACAAGCCCCCGATTTGCCATCGAGTTCACTGTTACATTTAGGATATTTGTCTACTCACAGTCGTCCAATTTTGCACACTTAACCATTAACTTGCACGCACGTCTTACATCAGAGTACCCTGGTACCTCGCAGGACAACATCCATCAACTTTTTCTGAACCCTTTCTTCCTCCAGTCAACAACATCAGCTATGTGAGCATCATTGGTGAGAGAAAGCCTATTGGAAACCGATACATGCTGAATTAGGGCTCTCCCATAATCGTTCTAGGTGGCTAGCTACTGAGCAATATAATTTTCCAAGAAAATACCCTAAACGTATTTCATCAATTTTTTTTTTTTTTTTTTTTACATTTTTTGAATAGAAAAAATAATTTTGAGGGGATTTAGTAATTATTTTCTTGATCATTCAGATAACAGAAGATCGATTGTATGTTTGTGATGTTTCCACAACACTTTCTGTATACAGATTATGTGATATTGAAGGTAGGCGCCGTCAGCTGCCCCAGCGAGCGGGTTCTCGAATAGGCTAAATCCCGCAACGCTTTCCGGTCTTGAAACTATAGCAGCATTTAGCGCCGTTGTGCAAAAGGCTCATATTTGGACCAGTAAACTAATATTCATTTTCAACTATTGCACAGTAAAAGTTCATATCTCAAACACAAGAGTGTGCCTGCTTCGTGACGGATCTTTAAGTCGAAATTCTTCTTGGGACATTTAGATGCAGTAATAGGTAATTTCTGTTGCATTTCATTCGACCCAGCAACAACAAATTTTAAGTTGAAAATGTCTAGACTCTAGTCTTAGGGTTTTCAAGTGATCGAATCACTTTCTATGATCAAAAATGAAAATTTCCGACGTACGAAAGTTGCCCATTGGGAGATATATCAAATGATTGATGATTTGGCAGAGTTCGGTAGGTATTTATAAACAGTTTTCCTGGCCAAATATTAGATACACGTGATACACATGGAAACCTGTATGGACACCATTGATATGTTTTGAGTGATGTAGAATGAATATTTATTACAACTATCCACGGGACAGAAAGCGCCTTCAAAAGGTGAAAATAGATGTATTGCGAGTCTGTAGCGCTAATTCTGCAATGAATAAAATGATACAATCGATTTGAAATTGATGATATTATTAAACCAGCTTCCCCCAACTAGCTTCCACATTTCACCAAAGCGGATGATTAGCAAGTGATGAAATTATAGTTGACGTTTGCGGATGCATCAATGAAACCCTTAAGAAACCACCTACATGCTAAAAAACCACACCTTTTCCTAAGAGACTCATCAAAATCTGTTGAAAAGTGTAGAAATTAAGCTTGCTGCAGGCATATTATGTTGGCTCATGCACAGCAGTTACTAAACTTGATCAATTTTCTTGTTCCTAATCAATCGCTGCGGTGCTCTCGGCATATTACCCAAGTGAGCACACATAATCTTGAACTGTACTGCTGATACGCCATTTTGAAAAAAAAAACTTTTGTAGGGAGTGAGGTATATACTACTATTTTTTCCCCTCTTGAGCCTCCAACCTCCATGGGAATCACCGCTCAAGTCTTTCAATTTGGGTGAGTGGAACAGCACAAATTAGCTTAATTTTAGCTACAGTAAATACTAAGGTTTCCTTGCCGAAATCTCACTTGCTACAAGCAGATCTCACTCCCTACAATTTAAGGGGCTATTGGCTGGATATTGTAGGGAGTGAGGTTATAGCCTTTCACTGCCTTTACAGGCCACAAATCAATTGAAAGTGGTTGTACCAAAATGTTGTCAAAGAACTTCCAACAACTACACTAATTGTCAACAAGTGCGATCAAGTTTCACTTGCCACAGTCAGAATGTTATTGGAGTAGGGAGTGGGAGTTAAAAAACACACATTGCCTGCCTCCAGGGATGGTTTTCCCTGTAAAACTAACTGGGAAGGTCTAGGAAAAATCCAACCACCAGCGTTGAGACCATCTTGAATAAGGGATGTCAAAAAACAGAAGCAACTTCATAAACACCTTTTCCTGCCAGTTGGAGGCTACTTTTCAAAACGTTGTTGGGAGTGAGGAAAAACAGCGCGACAATGAAATAATGGGCTGATAAGGCTACTTGATTTGATCCATTTTGGTTTATTATTCAATAATGAACCATTGTAATCGCTCTGGAAAAAAACGCTGCAAATTCTTTCACTGTTTATTATTCAATTGGCTTTATACTAAGCTTTGGATTGCGAGTGCGTGTTTCAGGTGATAGAGCTATTATTGAATTTCAGGAGATATGCATGGAGCACGTAAATCTGTTCTCAACCAAAATACCTATCGGATTGATCAGTTGATCATATTTGTGTGGAAATTCAATAATATCCTGTGAAACACGCACACTCCAAAGCAATAAATTCAAATTTCAATTGAATAATAAACCCCAGTGAAAGAATTTGCAGCGTTTTTTTTATTGAACCTCAATACCCCCCCACAATAAAAACATCTATAATTTATCAAGTCCTTTAGAACTCGTATTGCGTTAAAACTTCCCCAAATCCAAATTTAAACGATGTAGCCAGTTGAGCACACAAATATGATCAACTGATCAATCCAAATGGGTATTTTGGTTGAGAACAGATTTACGTGCTCTATGCATATCTCCTGAATTCAATAATCGCTCTATCCTGTGAAACACGCACACTCCAAAGCTTAGTAGAAATTCAAACCATGAGCATAAGCCAATTGAATAATAAACCCCAGTGAAAGAATTTGCAGCGTTTTTTTTTTCTGAGGCGGATATCCATTGTAGATGGTTCTGCTCTTTCGTAGTTTAAGTGAATGTAACAGCCCCAATAAATATTTCGCAGAGTTGTGACGATGGAAGTTGTATACCTCTGGTTAGTGACAGCAGTAGGGAGTGAGGAACTTTGGTATTTTCTCCTGGGTCCTGTAGCCACAACTTCTACGTACTTTTCCATGGAACATGTACAATGTACATTGTACATCCACATAGGAGAAAATTTGAAAACACTTACAAAACTGTAATTAGTTGAGATTTAACGGCAATAGTGATCAGTGACATAAATATGACCGAAATTTTGAAATGACCCATATAGTGGTTTGTGAGCAATGGAACTTGCTCAGCTGCGTCTTCCCACACATAATCAGGAGATGGATGAGATACGCTTTTGGCACAAGCGTATACGCTCACTAGCAAATAATAACCTATGTAATGTGTGCAATAACAAAGCCCCAGAGACCCTATCCCATTTCGTGCTCTGCTGCCCCCTATACCAGCCATTACCTTGCGGCTTACATCCTGTATCCCATGGAGGTATATACCAACAATTGCGAAACACTGCTGGCAGAACTACTGGACTTCGGTGATGACAAGGTGAAGATGGAAAATGTTTACCAGTTCACACTCAGATCCCTTATGCTGCGATCATTTGCCTCAGACAGAATTTAATGGTCTTGAAACCTTACACCTATATGGAGTGTGCGGTCCTAAGCAGGAGATTATAATCTGCCAGCACATCGTGCTCCTACCTCGCGATTTGTTAAAAATTGCCCAAAGTTTATTTTGCTCCATCATTATAATTCTTATGCTTTCAAGCTAACTCCTCCTACTAGATATGCATCTTATGTCTTGAATACTCAAACATCATAGGAAATAGGAAATCTCTTTCATGGGAACAGGTTTACCTGTTTTAATTTTTCTAGAGACATTGTTCCTTTTTTTTAATCATCGTAATTTTGTTTAACTTGAAGAAGGAACTCCTGTAACATTCTCATGAATTTTTTACAATACAATTTCGATTGATTGATTGTTTGATTTGATATGTTCATCTCCCGAAAGTAAAAATGAAGCTTTCGCTCTACCTATGTAGACTCGGAAGCAATATTCCATACACTTTCTGCTCATTCAAAATCAATTTAGGAGCCAAATGATAGCGTCACGATGTGCCCTTTAAATGCAACATCTAATATTCGACGTGTTCGAACAAAGAAAATAATATAAGTTGTCAAAACGACTGATGAAGGGGGCAGCAGGCTAGTTGGTCGGAGGCCTGCAATCACAGACCCCGAATTACGTCGTTGGGCGAACCCCAAGGCCGAGGGACCAAGATCCTCTCGATTGAGATCTCGCGAACGAACTGAAGTTCCCTTTGCCAAAATATACCAACAAAAATATGTGGGACTTGACTATTTACCCTTGCAATGAACAGGATTCGATGGAATCAGTGTTTGATGTTTTGTTCTGTTACTGATGATGACCTAACTGTCGAAATCGATTAAGCGTTGTAACGCTTTTAATTTTTGTGGTAAGAGAATACGTTTTCTTCTACAAACTCTGTGTTTCTCTTGACTTGAGTTTTCACAATCGTCGCGACTGACTTAGTGCGATGATTAGCACCAATGACATTCTGCTGGTCCCTTGTGATCTGTCTGCAGTGTGAAGAGGATCAAAGCAGGAGTTTCTATGTTGGAAAAGTTTCTCAGCTCAATTTGAGAATCAACAACCATAGAGCTTCGTTGAACCAAGATCGACCACTAAATTTACAACAACACGCAAGTCACACGATCCTACAATCACATTCAACAACTACTTCGGAGTAAACGTTTTGAAGAAGATGCCACAGCCAAACAACGACAGACTGCTGCAGCAGTCCGAACGAGCTCATTGATGGATCCTTGGATCAATGCCACCTCCTGGCTTCAATCTAAATTATTGAACGATACAGAGCTACATTAACAAAACCATGAATTCTCACATGGTTATTCAAGATACATCCAGCCCCAAAATTCAGAAAACCATTATTCTTCGACTTTTGACAAAGATTACGTTGCTCGACATTTTCTAATATTGAACCCTGGTGCATCGAATCCACCCAAAACGTTGCAATGAGCTTTTTCGGATTGGTTTAGTATACATTCTTTCTCGAGGGATTCATTGTACGAAGAGTTTTGAAATGGAAACCGACATCAAAAGTTGCATTGTGGGGCATTGCATGTCGGCTTAAGGGTAGATCACAATCAGATATATATCTTTATCTTTGGGACCTTGAAGTTCCCTATCCACCAGCACGTATTCAATTATAATTAATGGAGGGAGTGGACCTCGCTGGAACTCTACAAAAATTATATTTCCCTTGTTTTAAACACCCATTCAACGGACACTAGAATCATTTACATGTCGTTAGGTTCCTCGAGCCTGAGTCCTTGAACCTGATGAGTGAATCGAGCACCGGCGGAGGGAACGGGCCGAAAATGACCTCGCTAGCGTTGCGGTAGGTAATGTTAGTATTAACCGAAATAAAGATGACGACCAACTCGCTCCGCCGATTCCCCGTACACGCGCGGTAACGAATCGGAGGGTTTTAAATTATCGATAAGACGCTAATAGAACGCCGCGGTAAGAAATGTCTTGAGATGCCGACAATGCCTCATGGAGTAACGGTCCAATACTACTCCAATCGTACAGCAACAGTATGAGATGTACAAATGTACCTACCTAGACGATCCCAGGAGTCAGTCCACTCATAATTTCAGAATAAGCAGTTCAACAAAAAATTGGAATGAGATCGAACAGGATCAGCTGCAGAAGTGTAGCACATTCCAGCAAGAAATCAACGAACGGCAATAGTTACTGAGTTCAAGTCAGAATTCCTGCATGAAAGACGTTATTCTAATAATACGCAAACGAAGAAAAACAAGTCGTTTTTGACAGAAATAAAAACAAGGAGAAATAGCGATTTGGCTAATGAGTCGTTAGCGCGTGGTGACCCAGAGACATTAGATCTTTATGGTTTTCTATATTCTATGACCGGACGAGAGATAATCGTCGAGAAAAGCGAATTGTCATTGAGGAGGAAACGAATTCATTGAAATTATATTGTGAGTTTCCAAAATTTCAGTAAAACCCGAAGTTATGTAATAAGCAGTGCACAACACAATAAAGTAGGTATCAAAATAAATTAGTACTGCTGTAGGCAAAAAATGAACAAAATTGAAATTCGTAACGTAGGAGGTGATGAATGGTATAGCTGCCCCTTCCGAGGGCTGAGGAGATTAATGCCCGCAACACCCATCGGATACCCGCACTCTATAAAGGTCACGTTTATCTTCAGAGAGGATTCAAGAATTGGGAAGGAGGAAATAATCATATCTATCTCAAATGTCTGAAATAAATATTTAGGTACAAACGAATTATCAATTTTCCTCGGATCAATACAGCAAGCTTTTGTTGTTATCATTCTAGACCAGCAAATGTAAGGATTTTTTGAAAATAGATGTGATGTTTTGAAAATATCAGGTACTCACTTTCATTGTTGAAGCCAGAGCAGTAGGTTATTTTCTTTTTTTAAATCGCTTAATAGTTTAAAAGAACACGACAAATTAGTCCGCATATGAAATTTTGACAATTTATGCAAAAAAAAAAAAAAAAAAAAACTACATTTTCCCGAGTTTTCTAATACTTTTAATATGAAGGTTATGTCCCAGGAAAAATGTCCCCAGAATCTCAGCTTTCAAAATCAGTTCTTCACATGAAGTTTTTGAAGAAAATTTTGGGATTAGCGACCCACTGGAAAATCGAAGTTTTTCTTCCAAAATCGATTTGCTTAAAAAATGAATTCAGCATCGAATTTTATGTATCTTTCTTTGCTGAATTGAATGGTGACTCCTCGATCAATGAATAACGGATTTTAAGCCGCTTTCCTCTGGTCGAAAGAACTGAATGATAGACCACTTGAGTTCTAAGCTAATAGTATATTATAAACTGAAGACTGAAGACATTTTAACTAAGACTGATCGCTTATTTGTTGAGAGTTCAGGCTCGAGAGAACCGCCATTTGATTCAATGAAAAAAGATACAATGTATTACATGTTATGTAATTTGTCGACCAACTCATTTTTTAGAAGCAAAAAAAAAAAAAAAAAACCTCGATGTAAAAAAATGTTTTTCTTAAGAAGTTTTCCCCGGGAAATGAGAGTCGCATGACCTGTTTATTATGAGCACGAGTAAGCATGGAATAATGTCGTCTTCCCGTAAATTCTCAAAATTTGATCTTCGGACTAATAAATCAAATTACTCAAATTATAGGATACCCTGAAAATAAAAAAAAAGAAGATAAATAGAGATACAAATTTTAACGCTCTTTCCAATGGTACACTCAACATTGATTTTAAAGAGAGTTTTAAAGACTTTTTAAGGGAGTTATGGTTGTTTTCTTTAAAAGATTCCATGTGAAACTTTATTTTATACCGTTGGAAAACTGAAATTCTGTGGAAGTTATTCCTGGGAAATGGGAGTTACATATCCTATTTATTATGAGCACGAGAAAACATGGGAAACCTTTCTTTCCCCCCCCCCCCCATAAACTCTCAAAGTTTGATCTTCTGACATATTTGAGACGTACTAGATTGTGTTGAACACTTCTAATTTTGCCCTAATGAGATAGGAACTTTAACGCTCTTTCCAATTGTGCACTCAAATATGATTTTAAACAGTAGTTTAAGGAAGTTATGGACTTGAGATCGGAAAAGCAAAAAATCTTGAAAGTGGAATACTCTCGGAAACGAAGCCTGCAAGGAAAAAAGTCTAGGAGATATTTTTTGTTGGAAATGTGCTCTAGAATCAAAGTTCGATGAGACCAAGTATAAATAAACCTTTGTGTAATAGTTTGCACATTTTTTTCTTTTTATATTGCAAAGCTTAATTGTTGAAATTAATAAACCAATAGGTCGCCTAGGTGACTTCAACTGAAGTGTTTTTCCTTATGCAAAGTATGCATTTCTACTGAATTCGATATGCGGTTAAATGAAAAATTCGCGCAGAGGTGATTTACCGAGACGATTTTTATTTATTTCTATCGACAACATAAAACAAACGAGTCCCTTTGTGCGCGCATCCATAAGAAATAATGGAAATAATAAAATATCGAAATAACAGGGCGGTGCATTCAACGGGAAAGCAGTAATATCGTCGCAGGTGAGATCGAAAGGCCCCACCTGTATTTATTTCGAGGGAAGGCAGAGATAAAATCTATAAAAATCCATCGATACTCACAGAAGTGTGACTGAAGTTTTACGTTCAAGCGGCAGATCGGAAACAAACGTGGAAAAAACCGCGTGTTATCAGTAACGCGGTTAGGAATGGGAATCCATCCATAATGGGACGTAAAACTAGAACGGATGCCGAGTAATTTGAATTCAAAAAAGCGAGGGAAGTAACATCAGTAAAAAAAGGCGATATATATTTTAACTGGATTGCGAGGTAAGCTAGTAGAGAGAGGCTACCCCCGTAGGTTCCTCCAAGACAGAATGATCCCTAAAAGAGGCCGCTATAGACAAAATCCGCCTGCTCCTACAGAATGAGTGCCATTGGTCACAATATTCTTTTTCGGACCACAGAAGATCAATGGCATACTCCGAAAGCTTCACGCAATCCTATCTTCCAATCTCCAAACACAACAGGTATTCTCTGAGACACCACGTGTTACCTACAGGCAAGGGAAGAAGATTGGCGAGACTTTGTCTCATCGACACTCGGATCTGCAGCCAGAGGAATCTCAGCAGCCAGGGACAAATCCTTGTAGAAGGCCAAGGTGTAGATTGTGCAATCTGGTGATTGAGGGCTCTACTTTCTCCTTCTCGAACTCCAATCACTCATATAAGTGCCGGGGTTCATTAGTAATAGGTTTTTTACTTACCTATTCACAGTGTCGTGGTTGGTCTAACCGACTCAGCAGTTGATTTTCATGTACCTTTAAATTTTCTATGAACGCAATTTCTTTCCTCCTTCAAGTTGAGAATCTTACGCCTAGAAAATAGGTTTTGCAATGCCCCTGTAAAAATCATGTCAGCAATTATGATCAACGAAAGATGTCTACAACTTTTCTTAGCATTGTCGTGGCTGAAAGAGATCCGCTGCATGGCAAAGGGGATTCGGAATATTTTGGAAGTTGATGTTCGTCAAAAGGTTGGCATCCCAAATCCCGCCCGCAAGCGCATTCAGTGTAACTGATCCTCTCGGATGATCTTCAGGTGCAAAGGTTTATTGTTACATTGTCGTGGTTGTATCTAGTTCTATCATTTTAATGACAAAGATTCCATAATGCATGTTTTCACTCGTTAAAGGCTGTAATTAATGAGCATCGGAGGAACCCTGTGACATGAGTACTTCTGTCGCAATGTGATCTTAAAGTTGAAAATAACATAAACGTCATTGAAAGAATCGCTCCGTTTTTTTTTTTCCAAAAGTTAAAACTACAAAATTTTAAAATAAAGTAATTACCTTCTTTTTTAACCAAGCATATTATTATAGTGTACCACTGCTTTGTTTTACTTGTTCAGTGACTGCCGCAAATGGTTTTACTGGGTAAGCAGAATGTTGGAGACAATGAATCGGAACAGGAAGCTCCTTACAGAGTTTTCGAGATTTATTTTTCTTTATGGTTTCATATTTTGGTTAATGTACTTAGTTACATGGGTCTTTGGAACCTCCATAAAGTTAGGAATGAGACAATTACAGCTAGCCTGTTTGATTCAACTCAAAATTGTCATTTTCGTTACCAAGCATTTTTTCTTAACGCGATTGGTTATCGTGATTCCATTTTCACTTCGAGTGGGAGTTAGTGATTTGGGAAACTTTGAAGGCTGATAGATGAGGGACTACCGATAAGCAGTATAATATACTGCTAAATATTACGTAAGTCTTCATATTTTGATTCTTGTCTAAAAAATTTTCCACATCAATTAAATGATATAAAAACGATTTTTTTAAATGCAATGTCATTATTTCCTTTTACCTACCAACCCAAGAAAAAATAATACTTCAACGAAATTTATCGACAGTGTTATGGACATTAACATTGTCGTGTGCCCTAATTCACATTGTCAAGGACGTGAATTTCAAATTAAAATTTTGGACTTTTAAAAGGGATTCATGGGCCATAAAAATAATAATGATTTAAAAAAAAGCATGAGTTAAAAGATGAAAAAAAAACCAATATGGGAAATCCTATAAATAAAATTCTTTTTATTTAAAGGCGCCTTTTGCCTTAGAGATTATAACTAAAATCCATATTAAAAAATTCCAGTAATTTTGAAAATTTTTTTTACAAAATTTATTTCTGATCAAAATTGCCCCTAAATCAGGAATCACCCTTATACTTTCTTGCCGATTAATGAGTAGTATACCGTCTATTTCACAAAATCAGCATGGATCTCCCAAGCCTAAGAAATTAAATACAAAGCAAGTTGGACGTGGACATTAACAATCCTAGTGAATTGTACTATTAATAAATTTCATAGCATGATTTCTTAAATTACATTCTTGCTCTGTAGTTGGGAGTAACGACAACTCGCTCTAGTAGCAGTTTGGAGAACTAGTAAGTTTTACGGCAATACGATTTAGGTGGTTCTTTGCGCGAAAAATACACCTGTCGCGTATTGGTCGATCCATAATCACAATTATATAACCCGCAACTCTTGTATTGGTCGAGTGCTCGCTTGACAAGCATATCTACTTAAAACCCACTCTTCAATTTTCAAGATTAGATTATTTTAACAAAACCGCAATAACGCACTCCACATTCAAATCGCATGACATCAACAAGTAAGGCTGATACGGAATACTGACCACGATATTTATACTTCGATTGGGAAAAAACGTAGCGAATTATCAAGCAACGGTTTATCATATCCGTTATAGATGATTATTCTGCATTGATCACCGTTTTATTGATTATATTAATCGAAGCTTCATTTACGTTCACACGTTATTCTTAATTGTAGAATCACGGCAAAAACACTATTTCTTAATAAAGAGCTGATATATCAAAAAGCTTCTGGCCGGGTCCAGCGCAGATTCTTTCGTTTTGTCGCCTACGGGCAGAGTGCGAGCAAGTACATGATATTGCCTCTATGGAATTATAGCAGTACTATCCAACAGGTAATCGATAACGGAGTCCAATAAAATGGAAATGTGAAAAAAATACCTAAAAACCTGAAACTACCTAAAAACTAACCTAAAACGTGAAACTACCAAAAAATTAACCCAAAACTAGGTACCTAAAAACTAAATCAAGATAAAAACTAACCTAAAAAAAGCTAAAACAACCTAAACATGAGCAGAACTCGGCCTCTGCCACACTGCTCACGAATACTCTTCAATTCCACAAGTTGAAAGGATTATAAACAACGAGATATTTAATTAAGAAAAAAAAACTTTTCCGTTTATATTTCGAGGGTATTTTGTCTCCCTAACAAAACTCCCCGAGTCCGATATGCGGTTTATCGCTGTGCGGTCTTGTTAAGGGGGGAACCGATCGCATTTTAAAAGCGACCGTTATTGAATAACAAATTAATATTAGTCACAACTGACCCCCAAACTCACATTTTCCAACGACTAATGGTTCGGTAAAGCGGACGAAAACAACACCGTGGGAACCTTCAACGCGGAGCTACCCAGGTTATGCGAAAACTGTGAAGGAAAATTTAAAATCGGAGAAAGAAGTAAGAATTCTGAACACGAGCCAGAAAAGCCATTGCCATATTTCCTCCATACGGGGCAGCGCGAAATGCCTTAGTTTTCACATTAATATCATGTGAAACTACTAAGAAATTCGCGCGCTTAGCGAAATCTGTGCACAAATTATGGAGGGAGGGGGGAAGATGCCTTTGGTTCATCATTTTCAATAATAAGCTTTTGTAATCGTGTAGCAAACATTTTTTTATACACTTCACACTTCAAGGAGGATAGATTTCAAATGTACAATGTCCGTTCATAAAATGGGAAAAAAGGCATTTTCATATTATGTGAGTTATTATTTTGTGAGATATTATATTTTTTGAAGCCGGTTACGTTTTGTGATGGTATCCTGTGAATGTCTACTGCTTTGTTGTTTTAGATGAACCATTTGGATTACCCAGAAGACCACGCCATCGTGGTTTCTTTCAAAATTCGTTAAGCCAGTCCAAGTCTTAAAGACTGATTAGAGACTTATCAATTTGTTCTGTTACTTTCACTGCTTAGTTGATACTATTTTTTCATACGTTAGCTTCATTCAAGCTAACCTATCGAGGAATTTTTTTATATAACCAAACCTTTAGTCATTAGTCATGACTAATTATTTGTTGAAATATTTTCCCAAGAGTATTTTAGACTGATTCTTATCAATACCTTCCGAAAGGCACACGTTTACCTGAATTTCAGTTCCTCCTTCCTGTATTAAGAGTTCCTTTTTTCATTGATATAGTTGATACTTACGCTTAGCTGGAGTTATTTCTTCCTTACGTACGTATTAGTGAAATAAAATTAAGTACCAAATTTGGATTTATTTATGTTTTTTTATGAGAATTTTATTAACATTTGTTTTTATTTGTGTTATAAAATATTTCAAAAACGTTCAAGTTGCTTTAATTCCTTCCAACAGTGAAATCCATATTCTCAGTCATTCATCTGAGTGCTGTAAAATTTGATTGGCCATTGCCCTAAAACCAGTGGATGTCCTGTGCGCCCCATTTAAGGCTTTGCTAGGCACCTTACCCTCAAGAGAAAATCACAACAGAAATTGAAAAAGGAGAAATTTTCTCTCTCTTTTTTTTCGCTTCCAAAAAAGGGTAACATTTCGTGGAATTGCCCATGTGCAGAATGAGAAGTAACCATGCCCATATTATTTGTCCAGAATTAATAATGACGGTAGTACGAAATGACGTAGTCAATGAATTCTGTGGAGGAAACGGTGATGAGGAGCGTATTGTTATGTTTTGTGATCGCTACACGGCATCCAGAGAGACTATGTTTGGTAAGCTATACACCAATATAGAGTCGCCATTTAATTATAAGTTCATTCTTCAGAATAAACTAGAAGTATTCCGATTAATTTATAAATTTATGGAAGAAAATAAGATTCAAACTTAAGTTTTATTATTATATTAAATCTTTCCGGAACTGTTTTATGCAAGGTACTACTTGTGTATTAATTTAATTTTATATGAAGTGATGTACTGTAATTTACCAACTGTGACGGTATGTAAATAAACCATGACAAAAAAAACTTGGAAGCATTTTCAAACTAATATAATGCTACGATACATTTTCACAATACTTTCTAAAGCACATTTGGTACACATTTCTAATTCTCAGTTTATCACAAACCATTTTCTGGTACCTATATAATAGGTATGTATATACCTGGGTATAAATAAGAGGTGGTGGAATGGACTAGGTGCCCCTTCAAGGGTTGAGGCGATTAGTTTTCAACATTCAGAAAATACTGCGAAATCTAAAACCCTTCAGTTCAATTCACATGCTTAGCAGTTTCAAGAAACGAGTAGGGGATCAATATCCATACCCAACACCGGTAGAACTACTAACTAGCGTAGAGTCGTGCCGAACCATTCGTTCATCTGAGGCAGCGAGATGGGATACACCTAACTCAAACATTAAAGAAAGCTTCCCCTCATAGCTGCATACTATGAACTATTAAGGGTAAACAGTACAATACGAGGTGAACCCGGCCACTTACTCTTGAATTCGTTTCAAATTTCATTACTTTTACACTAAAAAACTGCAATTTAGCCCTAATACATGTAAAACATCCATTAGAAAAGTAGTACGAAGCCTCGCACCAGTCGTGCTAAGGCATGTTTGAATATTAAAAATTACTAGGAAAAAACATAGGCACGTAGGTAGGCGACGCTTTTATCGATTTACCAGACGCAATTAAAGCTGTTTTTGTCTGTATTACCATAATCTCAACGCTACTGGAAATCGCTAAGTGATTCATTTTGGCTGTCATTTTTACCGCACACAATGACATTTCGTTACATATTAAAATGAATTCATATTCAACAGGTTAGGTGCAGCCGAACTTGGGGAAACTCAACTATTTTTGAACTTCGAACTGACCGTTCAAAAATAAAATTTAAAATTGCTGATACTTCAAGGTTTCGAAGATCTACTTATAGTTTCATTTCTGATGAAGTTACTAATAATGGTTGCTGTACGCTAAAAATGACGATAACAGAACTAGAATTGAGTCCCAAGTATCAACAGATGATATTAAGCTAACAATCACTAAGCTTCCGAAATGAGGATACCTTGCCTTCTCTTTCTTGATAAATCATTCTTCATGATATTAAATAAAATTAAATTAGGATTAAATTCAATTTAATTCGACAAATTTGTTGAAAATATGAAATTTTGAGTGAAACGATCTCTAGGGATACTTAAATAGTTCAATTCATCATTAATCCGTACCATTCGTTTTAAACATGAATCTCGATATTAAAATAGGTTCAGTATTAAATTCTGCCACGATTATAGTGGCAGTTGGACAAAAATCTATCCTTTACACGTTAGATGTATTAGGAACGAAATTAGACCCAAGGGCCTGATCACAGCTGATCACTGATCTCCTAATTAACTTCTAGGAGATAATCTAGCTAATCTGACCACCTAATTAGCTTCTTCTATGATGAATGACATTTAGTTGTCCGAAGACAATCGTCTTAAATACAATTCAGAGAAAACTAACGTTAATAGTCCCTTAGGTCGAGACCGAAGCAGATGTCAAAACTTGAAGCTCACAAAGCTCCTCACGCAAGGCCACGGGTCATTCCACACCCTCTAATTTGTTAGGTTGAAAAGCCCTCGTTCACCTCAAATCATATTGCTACAATTCAAATTCCAGCTTTCGAATTTAATTAGGACAGAAAATAGTTATTGCATTTTTCCATGAAGGCCGGAGCTTATATTTGCAGTATACTGCATATGAATAATACGTAGGAATCCACGAGTAGAACAAATGAAATTTAACGACGTAAAATAAAACATCTACCGACGATTCACTTGTCCCCAATTATATTCCATACGACTTGAAAAACTCAATTTCAAAGCGAATTCTTGAAACAAAATACCACTACAAGTATATCAGCTGATGCGGAACGCACATGGTACTAGGCGATTTTCACCCCTTTGTTGAAGCAATGTCAAATTCACATTCGTGTTTACATTCTTTTCTCTCTCAAAATTCTAGCTTAAGAGAAACCGAACAGATGAACGCGAAGCGGTTCGAGTGGGCTAATCCGATTCTTTGAGGGCATACGTATAGACCTATTTCAAACACATTCAGACAATTTTTGAAATTTCAGCGCTTTGATTTCATTTTTTAGGATTCACTAAGACCGTTGCCGATAATCCAGTCTCACCTAGACCCCAAATGTCATTTTTGACGGAAGTTTCATTAACTTTGATCCAGTAGTTAAGGAGAAACGTCCGGACGGCGGACGCACGGATTGATTTATATTCGATTTTCGAATTCTACAAATCTTTAAACCTAAAACAACAAAAACAGTTTACTATTCGAGTTTACTATTGAAAATAATGAGCCAAAAACAAAAGGGTTAGCCTATATTTCAAAACGACGATCTGTGCATGAGTGGCGGATCAGAATTGATCCGAGAATTAGCCTACCCCAATGGATGGATGATTCCTGAATTATCGAGATCATTTCGTAGTTTTGACAAGAAAATGCATGATCCTGGGTTAATCCATGGAAATCCCTTTGTGCAAGACCTGGTTCTATGAAGAATAAAGTCGTTGTGCTTGGTTTTACGCATACTTCAACCAATTATTTGGGCTCAGATTTCATGATGGCGATCTGTGCATAAGTTGCGGATTAGAGCTGATCCGAGAATAAGCCTATTCCAATGATTGGATTATTCATGAGTTATCGAGTTCATTTCACAGTTTTGACAAGAAAATGCAGTGATCCTGGGTTAATCCATGAACAAATCCCTAGTGCTAGACCTGGTTCTACGAAGAATAAAGTCGTTTTGCGTGGTTTTACTTGTACTTCAACAATTGATATTGTGCGTATTTTGCCAAAACAACGTAATAGAGTTAGAAATGTGTTGGAAGGTCAGATGGAAGGAACATAGACAGCATTAAGAACCCTTTTATTCGCATTCTAAACGAATGGGCCGATTTTTAATACCTGCGATATATGTTTATTTAACATTGGCTCTACAAAAAGGCTTTAAACATTGTCTGGCACACCTGCTTCCCACGAACTAATGGCCCGGATGCGCTCCAAATTTGAGGGACAAGACAGGATGGACTCAAGGTAATCGCTGACGAATTTCATTGCAATTTTGAATACGAACCCGCGCATGCGTGGATGTCAAAATTCAAATTGTTTGGACTAGCTTCTAGAAGGTCCCTTGTTATTACCATGGACTTATAAATAAGTAGTAGGGCTTCCTCATGCTTGAGAATTTCGAGGAACACGTATATTTACTTCAGAAATGAACCGAATCAATTGAAAATCATTAGTTTTAAAAATTCATAACAATTAAATGAGATAAAACTGTTGCGCTTCTGTGAACTGCTAATTCCAGCAGCAGGTTAAACATAAATACTGTTTGGCCAATTCTCATTTTTAACATTTCAGGTATTGAACGGGTTAAATCTCTATTGAAGAATTTCTATAAATCTAGGATGAACACAGTTTATCCGAGTAATATGGGAACGATATGGTGTGGAACGCACAAAGATGGGTCGAATTGCATACCTTCTTAACTTCGTAAGAATTAAAGTTGAAGAGCACAAAAAACCAAAGCGATTCCACCCCAAAACTGTAAATTATCTCAGAAAAGAAGGAAGTTACAAACATTTTAAAATGGTTAATTTTAAATTAGTCCACTCTTTTCTTCAAAATTACATTGTGATCTTGCTTTTGGGCTGATGCAGGTCTGCCAAACATCATTATAGTCAGCATTAAACTTTTCAAGGTTTGAATTGATCATGTTTCTGTGTAACTTATAAATAATTTGATGGAAAGCGGTCTTAAACTTGCTCGAAATAAACTTTTGGTGATTTGAAGCAGATCAATACTGAGGTCAGTTATAAACAAAATTAGCCTGATTGTCAAATGTTTGGAATATCTATGTCTTAAGAGATAATTTACTGATTACGGGGCTCAATCGCTTTGTTATTATATGCTCTTCAACTTTGGGTCGTATGACAATGTCTGCAGTTTTTACGGTTTAGAAATTATCCGAGAAACACTGGAAATGTCCACCGTTTTAGACAGATAGAGATTTTTTCACATACAAAGGACTAAATTTTCAAAATTTTATACTAAACCTTCCAATTTTCTATATCAGTTCCTGGACCATGAATACAAGGAAGAATCATGCTGATATCTGAAGTAGAAAGTTTATGTTTATGAATATGTGTACAAAGGACATGATATGATATCGTGTTCCTCGTCACAGAGGGCGATAGGAGTCATTAGTTCATACACTCCCATCCAACTTGGCAAACGATTTTCGACTCCTTGCGCGATAGTAAGGCCTCAGGTTGTGAGGATAACCGCATGAGCCACTTTTTCGGGACAGGTTTTTGAAGCTGTAATTTGCAAAGGTTCCCAGCTCGAGGGGCCATCGAGTAGAAGTTGGCAAACAAGCGAAGCAGCCTGGTTGACGTCATACCAGAAATCTGGGAGATGGTGTTGATGGGGAGTGGTAATAAACTGATTAACATAACTAAAAATGACATCGGATAATGGGAAGGTCATAAATTGAAAGAAGAGGTGGACCAAGTACATTAGTAATGTAAACTCCTGCCACTAATTTGTACTGCGCCCCATCAAAACCTGGCACCTCTAAGTGGTCCATCCCGGCCACAGTTTCAGACTGTGGCTAACGCCAGATGTTACAGCAGGGCCTGCTGTATCATCATGGAAGAGCGAGGGAAATCCGCTACCTCCGCTTGTATCAAGTCCTGCAAGATTGTACTGCGCCAGAATTTTCCCAGAAACAATCTAACCCGCTCTGATACAGTTATGAGCTGATTAATTTGCCGGTAGGTAACCCAAATTCAAAATATTGCAATGACTCTTTCGCAAAATACTTGAATAATATTAAGAGAATCAGAACTTTACTTTCTACATGGATTGTGGCTTTTACCTTCAAGAAAACTACCACCTATACTGAAAAAATAAATCCAATAATTCGGAGAGAAAGGTAATAGAGTTCGGAGGCAGCACTTAGTGCACAAAAATGTTCTCCAAAATAGCTAAATACCTTAGAAAAATATTTAGAAAACCTTTGATTGACTAGAACGAAAGCATCTTAGCAGGCGACATTTTCCCTTAAATTTTGGAAAGAATCTGATTTACAAAAAGGCAAAAATCGGATCCCCTCATTCTATATCGTATATATAAAGATGAAAGTATCAGAGTAGCATATCCGTTTTTTATTTTTCTTTCATTCAATGTTATATAGAATGATTTTTTTTTTTATTCAGTTTCACAATTCCACATTCATTTTCATTGCAGATTTTTTTTTATCTAAACAATAATCCGTCCGAAACTGGATTGCCATTTAGGCTAAATAGAAGGCAGTTTACAGTGAAACCTTCTTTTGCCATGAATATCAACAAGTCACGAGGACAAACTCTGAATAGAGCAGGAATATATCTACCTGAACTGGTATTCGGACATGGACAACTTTATGTTGCTAAAAACTCTAGAGTCAGACGAAAGCCTGACGTAAAAGTACAGATCGTAGGGAGCTCTTTACAGGGTAAACCACTAAAAAACAGTGATAAAGTATTTACTCGAAATGTAGTATCTCGAGAAGTACTTTAATTAGATTCATAAAGGTGCGGCCCTTTGAAAAACCGCCAGTGTCTTTAAAGGCAGTCTCACTTTGCGAAGTCAAGTGTTTCTGGCGAAAGTCTTTGCATCCATTTCTTTTTAATTCTTCTTCAGGTGGTATTATACTTTGGGTGATTCAAATATTTATGTGTTATGTGTTTTAGTTAAATTATGTCAACGTTTCCCATGTAAATATGGTTTTTATGTGTGTGTCACAAATAAAATAAAAACAATTCAATTATTTAAATAATTTTTTGACTTTAAATTGAGTGTTATTCACTATAGCAGGGCCTTTAAACTAGTGTTATATAGAATGAATTCGTTTCACATTCATTTCGAAGGCGAGGAGACAAGAATTGTAGCCGGCATTGCAATTCTAAATTCTCTAAATGTAGGGCTAAACACCCTTCAGAATTTTTCAGACAGAAATGGGAGGTGATTGGCGTGAATGTGAGTTCTATATTGTGGATAGAATCATCATTAAAAAGCTTGGTATGTTTGTATGAATAGTATTTCATACTGTGCATGGTATTGCAGCCTATTTAACAACTGCATTTCAATGGCAGTTTGTATTTCGCAAGTGTAACAAATGCTGAAGTCAACATCAACATTATTTTCTGGCTTAGTTGGGGTTTTGTTTTTAGAACGAAAATAGGACTTTCTTGACCACATGCCATATGAAGATAAAACTTACGCTCAGGTTGAGGCATTCATTACTCCGAACTTACCTGAAAACAGAAAAAAAATCAAATTACACGGAGCATAGTTAAGACAGATGTTAGATTAGCCATAATGCTAACTGTTTAGTGATTATAGCTAAGTGATTAGTGTCAATTTCATTTATTCGAGAAATAAAAACTGTGATCAACAAGTGATAACAAAAACTAAAGACGCGCAAGCTAAGAAAGTGGCGGCGGAAGGGATTACACTACCCGAACTGGAGAGACAGTTGGAAGCGAACAAGTGAATCAGTGACTAGGGGGCCCCTGTAGGCCGATAAAATAGCACATGGTTCTGCCCACTGATTCGATTTAAATCACTTGCCATCACTGGGCCGAGTACAGCCTCGACTGATTACACTACGATTTACTCGGACGAATGCTTTGCCTCGGCAGGTGTTATTGGGTGAATTCCTTTTTGTAATTGGGTGTTTTGATTGTGAATAGGGAGTATTTCAGGGACAGAGGCATTCGAGTATTTGGGACTCTTTTTGCCTCAGTGGCAGTATAAGTGCGGTTCCTTGAATATCATTTGGATTGCCCCAGCCAGTGAAATGTTCGTGTCTTGCCTCACAATTCTTCATCTGTTGAATTATATAACTCTTGATAACCACTAGTTGGGGCTTGAAACCAATCGGGGTTAGGCTTTGGAAACAACTAGCCTGAAACTAAACCTTTTCACGTTAAGTATCTTCTGCAAGTTGTAAAGCAGAAAAAGCAGGAAGAAATTTTGATTTCTGGGAACAACAAACCTCAACAAAGCTTCCCCTAAACACCTACAGTGTCAAATGTTCCCATTCGGAAAACAATGTCAAATCCGCTTGCCATCAGTTCAAAAAGTAGAAGAATGATAAGAATCTGTATCATTTATTGAGGAAGGTCAGCGTAACTGTCGTAGCGATCGATCTTATTGTGTAGGTCGAAAACCGGGTCATTCCCGCCACTTCAAAGGCCGCCATTGTCGGTGCCACGATATTTTTGGTTACATTCGGGTATTGTCAGAACTTCACGATTGGAATTCAATTCTCGAGAGGGAAGAATGGAGCAATACATAGCTAACTTAAGTGGATGAAGTGCTAACCAAATGATCCACCGAAACCGGCAAATATTGGGGTTGTTTTACCCTTTAACTCAGCGATTTTTATACTGTTTCGATTTAAGACATCCAAAGCTCATTGACTAACATTTAGAAATTTGCACCACTTCAACTGTTTTCAGCTCTGACTTGTTTCCTTTAACTTTATGTAAAATAACATATGAGAATTAGGTATTATAACTTATTATGTGAGTTGATGTGAAATGACACATTTTCGCCGACAAGTGACTTTTGATCCAAATTCCGTGACTTTTGGTCTGTTAGTTAAAGAATAACAACTTCAGTTGACAAACTTGTTAGAGTGGACAGATGAAACTTGGAACAACCGAGATAAAAACACCTTACCAATCCTTACAAATCTTGCACATGGAACTCAAAGCTTGTTTGTATGACTAAAGTGAGTATGTATCCACGTATGTAATTACTTACGAATGACCTGCGGTAATATATATCTCAGCTAAAAGGAGTGGCGCCTAATAACACCGAGGTTATGGCTGCGACCGCGCCATGGCGCCGAGTGAGGTGCGGGAAAAGTGCCACAGAGTTACTCGAGCTGGGCATCTTGTCAAGAGTGCTACGTAGTATCACCACCCAAATCATCCAGGGCTCTTACTAAAATTGGTGATGATTCTGTAGGAGCACTATCTTTCATCCCTATCTCTCTCCTCCATCTTCTTCAATCTCCCAAATCCCAAAGCCCGGCGTCGTGTAAACCTGGGCGTCCTCTCTATTTTTATTTTATTTGGGGTTTTTCGGCTATATTTAATTGTGTGCCCTTCCGCCGTTAAAGGGAATTATTTCAAATTAAAAAAAAGTATGTCCCCGATAGATCCAAACTGCCAAAATTTGACGGGAGCTGTGTTTAAATGATCAACAAGTTCTGGCGCACAACATGGGCTAGGTTAGAACCTCCAAAACAGCCTTCTCTCCTTCGCACCCGATTTGTTTGGTTCCCAAACTTATATAATTACGGTTATTAGGGTTGCTAAGAGGCAGTTCATTAGCGGCGGAAAGCCGTATCAACTACAGAAGCCTCGGACAGGGATGGCATATTTTGCGGGAAGTACGAATTCTCCGCTAGTCATTACATAAGATCAATGATTTCCGTATTAAGTTGCACTTCTGGACAGATCATTGGTCTCTAGATAATATTCAATGGACCACCGTTGTGCATCAAAGTATATGTAACAACATAGGGTCTAAAAGATTGTGAAAAAACTCATCAAATTAATACAAAAAGGTTTACTATTTCTACATCACATAACCTCTTCACATAGATGCAAAGGTAAATTTTCAGCAGTCTAAGGTATATTATCCAAACTCGGGGCCTCGTGACATTATACTTTATAATTGTATTTTACGATGCCTTGAAATCAGCTACATAGATCGATCAGGAAAGGAATAGGCCATAAGAGTTATACGGCTAGTCAGTGTATACTCTCACCTAGTTATTGACTTGTAGATATCTCAAACAAGTTCTAATCAAATTGCAGTACCATAGATTGATTATGAAGTGAATTAACTTCAAGGATCTCGTTGCTGATCAAGGAGGATTTGGATTTGTGTGAGCAGAACAACTTTGTAATTTAGATTTAACAGCTTGACCGGTTAGAACATTTTTTTTTTTTGAAAATGGCAATGATAACACGGTTGCAAATACAGTTATAGAATCATTTCCAAGGTACCTATTGAATAAAGTAAGTACCTATAATTACGGAGCATCCCTAAAATATGTACCTTTTAGGGAAAATAATAAATTCACAACTGACGTGTCACTAAAATTCATTCTGTAAGTGGAACTTGGAAAAATACACATAGGCGCTGTCCCGTTTAATATCCCGACCTCAATGGTTTTCTTTTTTAAGATATATGAAAAATTTTTAAAAAAAGAAGAAATTGGAACACCCCTCAACAGTTCAATAACAAGTAAATGGTGAACATATTCATGATCCCGCGCCACAGTGGCGCTATAGCTTCCCACTCAGGCTTGGGGGTCATCAAATTTACACAAAACTTGAAGTAGAAACCGAATCTGAAATATTTCAAAAATTTCATAACATACTAGGAAAATGTAAGGGACTTCTTATTCATAATATCTTATACACATTTTTGAAATCTTCATAAATAAAGGTTGGGATACGTTGAACTGGGACAACTGAATTAGGTGGTGTTTTCTTCAGGTTTTGGCGTTCATTTTGAAGGTTCAGTTGACAGAACAATTTGGTTACATGATGACATTTTTTGTATAATCCGGTTATCTAATAAAATGTACAGGGTTTCCATTTACGAAACTTGGATATACAATTTTTATTAATTTAATAGTAAACAGGGCCACCCTACATATCGCTCCATCCAATGACAGCTCGCCCAGCTTATTTATGTCTTAAGGAGGGAGAAGAGAAACCTGCACGGCCAGTGGGGAGGGCAGGCTGACGTAACGTGACATGGACCACCCGATAACAGCGATAACAGAAATCACCCATTCTCTCAATGACTTAACTAGTGGCATCAAATGGTGCAACTATTTCCCCCCAGAAATTGACGAGATCGGTTACCTTTTTGTCTGACGTCAACAGGCCCTTGGTGAGCATTTCGAGGCGACGAACCCGCTCGGGTAATTTGTCGTTTTGAAAACGTAAAAAAAAATCTTTCCGACCGACGGACCGGAGATATTCCTCACTCGGTTCACAACACTAGAATACTAACTGGTCGGCTACCCCCTCTCACGGGGACGCCTTCGCGGCTCGATCAGCCTTCGGGGACCACGTGATTCCAGTTTGACGGGAGACTCTCAAGAATTGAATCCAGGCGGGAACGGTCCGTGAATCGACTCGCAAACATCGATTGTGTTCACATTCGATAGCGATTTGCACCTACACCCAGAAACCTAAATTCACATTTATAAAACGTCTCAAACTTCAACTATTTAAGTTAATAGCGTGCATTGTTTTACCTCAAGAGGAATACCACTGAGTTTGACAGTATACCAGCTTTGCTAACCTTCTGTTCAACATTGGTCAGATCTATACTGGACAACGGTCCTATCGTTTGGGCCCCGCACTACCAAATACATAAGGACCAGCTTGAGAGGATTCAGAGGAGGTTTTTGAGATATATTGGGTGGAAAATGCTGATACCATGCGATGGCTACAGCTCCCGGGCTGTGGCCGACCGTTGCAATCTCGTCACCCCGGAGACACGTCGCAGAATCACTGATAAGATGTTCCTCTTTAACCTGATTAACGGCAACATCGACTGCCCTCACCTTGTGTCTGAAATCCAGCTGGAAGTTCCCACTTTTTACTCCAGAAGCCCGCCTACCTTTCATCTCAACTTCGCTTCAACCAATTACCTTCGTAATCAACCGCTCTATAGAATACCTCGCCTTGCCAATAACTTACTCCAAAATAGAACGGCGCTTCACTTTTTCTCCAACCAGTAAACAACCATAAACTCCTTCCGTAACGAAATTGTTGAAATTTCTCACCTCCAACAGAGGCAACACATGTAATACTTTATAAATTTTGTAATTAGGCACTAGCCCGTTTTGTAAATAAATAAATAGACATTTACTTTAACAATCAAGAGAATCCAAGTTGGTATGTGCATTGAAATATTCAATAGCTACCACAAAAAAGTTTTCACACTTTTCCTATGCTATTTTCAATGATGAACCTTTGCAATCGACAACAAAACACAAATTTAAACTATCTCGAAATTTGATATTTTAGTTTTCAAGATGTGTACAATTCGAAAATCGGATTTAAAAACCGTACGTCGTCCGGAGGTTTTCTCCGAAACTACAGAACGAAAATCAATGAAACTTGAGTCACAAAATGAGATTTGGGGTCTAGTTCGGACTGAATTCTTGGCATCGATCTGAGTCAATCCTAGAGGGTGTGAATCGAAGATCTGAAATTTCAAATATCTGAATATCGAAATTTTTTTTTCAAATAACACTAGGTATTGTTTTTTATGTGACTACGGGTAGAATTTAGAAATTGAATGTAAAAAATCTGTCTATCCGTCATACGACGTAGGAAGCTTTTCTCCGCAACTATTGAACTGAAATTGATGAAACTTGGGTAAAAAAATGGGGTTTGGTTGAAACTAGGTTTTAGTAATAACTTTTTGTCAATCCTAAAAAGGGCTGAAACACTTGGAAAAATCATAACATCAAACACTTTTGAAGTAACACTGATGTTTTTCATGATCGTTATAGTTGACACCCCTTTAATCAATCGAATGAGTTTGACAGACCCAATCAGACCAATTTACGTTTATAAGGCCACTATCCCTAGTAAATCGTGACGTCGAATCGCCTCATGCGATTGCAAAGGCATTTTTTCCGACAAGGGTTCCTTTTGAAATCGAGTTTTTCATCACTTTCGTTATATATTTGCAGATAAGTGAAGCGGGGGTGGGTTTTTTTTTGGGACCTTGTTAAATTTCAGTAGTTCAACGTGTGTCAGAATATGCAGTGCAACATCCATTTTGTGTTTCGTTGGTTATTTCAGAGGAATGAATATGTCGGACATTCTTGAAATCAAAATACACAAGCCAATTTTTCGTACTTGTTGTTTGGGTGGCTGAGAATTCTGAGTAGGAACGCTAAATTCGTTCTCAATATTCAAAAAAATGGCCAGCATATCCGCCTTGATTGGAAATTCAATTTTTCGATATATAAAAGATAGCTTTGTACATTTGTAGTAATGGTATGAGTCCAAGTACAAAAGCTGATATTTATAAAAAATATTAAAAATGTTGAAGCAACCAATTAAATTATTTCTGGACCACTTCATACGGACTGACCCTGAAAGGAGATACGTATAGGAACAGGGATCTTAACGGGGCACCGTCCACTTAGATACCATCTCCAAAAAATGGGCAAATCTGACACCACCCTCTGCCGGTTCTGTGGGGCTGAGATGAGACTGCGTGTCATGTGATCTGAAACTGCCCTGTGCTGGCAAGACAGCGTTTTCTAACCTGGGGGAATGCTTCCATTAAAGGATCTCATTCGCCAAAACGTGGTGGGGAAGGGTGGACCTTCCAGCTTTGTCTGGGGTTGACGACAACAGGTCGCCACAACAGACTGGGATGCCCACCCAGTAATTACCAGGAAGTCAGTGTTTGGGTCCTAGGCAGCTCCTGACGATGGGTACAAGTGCCGTTCACTGGACGTTCAGTGCTCGGTTCGGTAGGGTGCTCAGGTCGGGTAGACAAATGTGCCTGGGAAGGAGTTGGAGGTCACGACCTCCTTCTCCAGAAACAATAGGTCCTCCAGTCATCAATCATGCTAAGGAAGGAAGGAATCAGGTCATCATTCATACTGTACTAATTACAACACTGGGAAGATATCTATAACTTCTAGGAACTGAATCTAGAAACATTAAAATTCTGCAAGACTACATAAATTGTGGTCTGTCAGTAATATCTTTTCTCCAGAGCTGGGTTGTGCAAATTAGTAAGCCTCCATTGATGTACATTCTTTTTCCACTAACATTGAGAGGCCAAAATAGGAATACGTCAAACCTTAGGAAGGTGGTACGAATACAATTTTGTGTCAAAAACCTCACCTGCCTCGAGAGCTATGTGGGAGAAATATGTGGGTGAAAGAGGGAATTCAATATTATCCTTCACTAGCCCTGGGTGAAAGGTATTCAACAAATATTCTAAAAGGCTCCAATTGTCAAACATCCAGAGTCAAACTCACCAATACCCCAATAAGGGAGAACAGGAAATACATTATCCTGAGAAATTCTTTGGTATTTGAACGCAATCAGTATATGGACGTTGCTGAAAGTAAGGCGATTGATGAAAGTAATTTTAAGAAATAGAGAACATGATGGATAACATTTTCTAACTTATTCCGCACTACTGAAATTTGGTTACCTACATTTATAAAAACTGCCACTCGTAAAGGATGAGCACATATCACATTTTGGTCGATAAATGAAAATAACGAAACGGTACAATCAATCAACAAAAATGAAGTTATTCAGGATCATTGCAGAAAGCTACAAATTATTACGTACGTATTTAGTATTGGAGTAGCAGATAGAATTTTAAGGAAGACTACAGTTCTATATACGTCTTGTATTTATTCGTAACACGTGCGGAGGCAGATAGTGCCTAACTATCAGAAATTCAGAGTAACCCAGCGTGGGCAAATAGCTTTCTGATTTACAGTGGTGTTGATAATTGTTATCACTTCTATCACACAACACCCTGTGGAGCAGGTGCTGATGGGAACACCGCTCCGAGCAGTCTCATTCGATTTACTAAACGAAAATCTATTGCACCGCAAATATCAACGAGCCAACTCATATGCGTAGGAAAATCCCCAAATTACGATCCCTGAGAGGATAGCAACAGATGCAAACAAGATAAATACTGCAACGACGCTTCACTATCATGTCGATTCTGAACTGCAATCGATCGATCAATAATAATCGATTCTTCATACTTCCGAGACCCTGGGCAAAGTTGACGGGGAATCCCGAAATCATTAAAAATACAGGTTTACCGCAGAGAGAACCAAACCAAGAACGAAATGAGCGTTCGCCGCTACTGCATACTCAATTATACTCATTTTCCAATAAATTAGACAAGTAGAATAAGAAATGTAGAGTAAGTCTTCAAAATACTTCAGCAATACAGGGTGAAACGCGAATCGTGTCCGACCTCTCTTCTACGTGAAAAAAAACCGCCTAAAAACTGCGCCAAAACGTCAGCTTTCTAATTGGTTAATCAAATTGATTGCAGTAATTGGATTTCACAGTGAAAATGAGGTTTGAGTGCCAAAATACGTGTTTTTTTAGGCTAACTCTTGAGTTTTTCGGAATCGGAAACACGTTCCGTTCATTCGGTTTCGGTGGGCGTCTCCTCGACTGCCACATAACCCTGACTAATACGACGGTATTTGGTGATTATTCTTCAATTTTAAGACGAGGGTTTTGAAATTGACAAGAACTGAAATTTCCAGTCTTTAGGTACTTTATTACAAACTAAGATGTTCGAAATGCACTCCATTTAGACTTACACAGCTATGGATTTTTACCTCTAGGGAAATTTTAAAAATCAAGGTGTACGAGGTCAGGATTGAGTCGAGAGCCCACCTGATTCAAAAGATTCTTGAAAGTGCGGACGACATTCGAAGAAATCATTGACGACTCCGTGATGCCGTCGATGCAGTGTTCCTACGAACAGGCCTCTATATACTCCAAAATGACATTTCGAACAACTTAATCTGTAATAGAGTACCTAAAGACTGAGCATTTCTATTCTTTTCAATTCCAAACCCCGGTCCTAAAATAAAAGAAAATTCACCAAATTCCTTCCTATTATTCCGAACTATTAGGCAGTAGGGGAGATGCAAGAGTGTCCCTATTCGATTAAAAAAAACCCAAGGGGTAGCCTACAACAACTAGTATTTCGGCACTAAAACCTAATTTTTACTGACAAATCCAATTAATAAAATCATTTCGATTAGTCCATTAGAAAGCTCAGGTTTTGTCGCAGTTTTTAGGCGGTCTGCACTGTCCTGCTGCAAAAACTAATAAGATTACAAAACGTTTGAAAAACAGGTAATTTAAATATTTTGACAAAATTTACTCCTTAGGACTCATTTTTTCGTGCCTTAGTTCTACTTAGAAAATAATGTTTAGTATCCTCAATTTGAATTTTCCGTGCGAATTAAAGAAGTTAGGGCAGAACACGAAAAAAATCTCAAAAGTGGAATAACTCGGATACGGAGAATCTAGAGAAAAAACTCTATGAGGCACTTTTGATGGGAAATAAGTTTTAGAACTCGTAGAAGAGAGGTCGGGCCCGACTCAGATCAACTTTCAAGGTAAGCTAGTTACGTAGTATGTTCCCCAACATGGCACAGCTAGTTTTAATCATGATCTTGTATGAACTATCTTAAAGATCACAAGTAATTCGCGCAGTTGGCGTTAATGTTCATTTCTTTCTTGTCATTGTTGATCTCACAGGCTGACGTTTTTTTGAGACCTGTTCATTTAAAAATGTTCTCCTACAGAGACAATTTGTTCAATGCCCTAACTTATGAATTTATTACAAGCTAGCATAGATTTTTCCACTATCAATGATTTTTCCCCCCAACTTTTCCGAATTATCGTTTCCAAAACTTGAGATTTATTCCAAAAGTTCCTGAATTTTAGATTCCTGCAAAATTTCTGCCATAATCATGGTTTTACTCCTTGAGGTTATTCGAAAATGCATTAAGACATACTGTTCATACGACGCACAGTGATTGAAAACGATATTCTATGAGCCCAAAACTCAAAAGGGATCGCAAATTCGTAAAATTTGGTATACCAGGTTTTTTGTATGCGTAGAACCCGAATCTGAAGTTTGTTTGTTGAAATTGGGTCCGGAAATGGCGTTAAACGCATTATTTAGAAAGTTAAGTACTGATGTTTGCCAGAAGTAATAACATTAGAATTAAAAGGGGCTTCAGGTAGAATAAAAAGGTTATCCGGAGAAATATAAATCAATTATGTACCAAACTCATGATGCACGACCCAAATTTCACCACAAATTAGGTAGATCAGGATAGTATCACAATGGGTAATTTCAAAACGTTTGACACGTCATTAAATGACAAATTTTGTAGGAAGTTTGTGAGGAAGGGCTTTCTGCTTGCCAAAAGCGAAACACTCTTATCGTGTGCATCTACGTCGTAAATCTGAAATAGAGACCCGCGGCTAAAATGTAAACCCTGAGTTGTCAAAACAGGAATTGCAATCTTAACGTTAATTTATTTCTTTGCTAGTTTTTTTGCTCTTAACTCAAAAACGGTAGGCCTTACAAAAAACACCTTCCAAATAAAAAATGAAACTGATAACATTTGCTACAAAAGTGTGCATATTCATTTTTCGCCTATCTACTACAGTTTAGGAGATATTCAAGCTAAAAAGCTCCACAAAAAAACTTGCAGTATCAGACAAAAGCTTCGAACGGAAGGATATTTGATTCATCATTTCCAAAAATGAAAATTTTGTTATCAACACTATTAACCTAAGTTTCAACCACCCTCTCAAAATTCGTTTGTTCACTATTCAAAATACGTAGATTACAAAAATCGAATTTTGAAAATCAAACGTGAAAAATCCATTTAACCTGTTCTATTCATTCAAAATTATGAGAGATTCAATTACATCTTGGCAAATTTGAGATTCCCAGGCTGAGGATTTTGCTGCATTCGAAGATTTATAGTTTGGTACAAGACATGCATATTAAATTTGGCTGAGTAACATTAAAAAAGCTACTGGTTTCCTAAATTTCACAAATTTTACTTTCAAACATTATAGTAGTTGAAAATGTTGATATTTAATCGGAAAGATAGGATGTTTTATGCTTTTTCTAACAATTTGATTGATTGGTTGACAACAATTTTGATTTTTGAAAGTACTATCTTAAGGAAGCAAAGGTGTTCCTAGTATGATAAGGACAGCGAAGAGAATTAAATCTTGAAAAGTGGACAAGTTCATCAAATAAGAGATTTAAGAAGAAAAAACGAGTCATTTTTTGTTATAAAAAATTATGTATAGAGTTAATCGTTGAAGTGAGTTATTCTGGAACGACATGTACTGAACTACGTTCGATCGAGTGTTCATATACATAAGAGTGAAAACTATTTCGGTCACTCCACATGCTGTTACTCTGTCCTCACATTCGACTGTTCTCTTGGAAACCCGCATCACCGCGATATCTAGCGGAATACTCTCGAAGTTCCAACCTTCCCCCCGACCGCCGGATTCACCGCGGGATCGTTCTCAGAAAAGGCGTCTTGATGATTTAGATTCCACCGCAAACCGTCCGTCATTTTCTAAATAACCCGTAGTTATCAAGCTCCGCGGATCGACCTTGAGGGAGCCACTCGGTGAAGAAATCTCATAAAATTCCACGGGTACCAACCATTTTAGAACAAAACATCCAACTCACATGTCTAGCGAGACAGATAACACGTGGAATCACCTGAGCGAAACAGAGCAGAAACGAGATAACACTTGAAACTTGCACACTGATATTTAACAATGATAAAATACGCCCACCTTCATTAAGTACATCTAATTCAACCTATTACATGTTGCCTCTTTTGTCCAAATAGGAATTCTAACATTGCCAGATCTACAGGTGCGGCGAATCCTCAAGATGTCTCGTATGGCCTTGACAATCGTGTATCTTACAGACTACAATTTACATATCGTCCAAGGCGTCAGTATTGAAGTGCCTCGAGGATATATCCTATGCTGCCGCTCCGGTATTTCTTAAAGATTGCTGCTCCCCCGGTATTGTATTTGGGAAGGTAATGTATGATGTGATCAAGATTTGCTGATGGATGGTTACAGTCGGCACATGCCATCAAAGTTTTTTGATTCATGCGGTGTTTGAAGTAGGGAATATTAGCATGTGCAATAATTTATCTATTGATTATCGTACAAAACATGTACTCTGTGACAGTTTTTGTACTTTCGCTTAAATGGTCTCCTATACTGTGGTATGTGAGAAGGTAGTTCATAGTGTGGTCAAGGTTTGCTAATGGATGGTTACAGTCAGCACATGCCATCAAAGTTTTTTGATTCATGCGGTGTTTGAAGTAGGGCACATTAGCAAGTGCAATAATTTATCTATTGATTATCGTACAAAACATGTGCTCTGTGACAGTTTTTGTACTTTCGCTTAAATGGTCTCCTATACTGTGGTATGTGGGAAGGTAGTTCATAGTGTGGTCAAGGTTTGCTAATGGATGGTTACATTCGGTACATACCATCAAAGTTTCTTGATTCATGATGTGTTTGAAGTAGTGAATATTAGCAAGTGCAATATTTTTCTACTGATCATCGCACAAAACATGTACTCTGTGACAGTTTTGGTACTTTCTCCTAAATCATCTCCTAAGTTTCATACTTCAATGTTGCAGTTACTCGTTGTATTTGTTATTCAAATGATACAAATTTGCTTCATTTGAAACAATTTTCTCCGCCTTTTCGGGCTTAAAAACAGGTTCACCAGTGATGGTCCCATGTGCAGCCACCTGCATGGCAAGCGAGGGAATCGAAAGGAAAACTCCAGGACATCGCGAAACGTAGGAGAATCAGCGTGTTATGAAAAAGAACATTGTCGTAGGTAATGAACTGCAGTAAAAAAACGATCAAAACAACATGTAAACAGAAAATAATCCTACGGTGACTTTCAGAAAGATCTATGGAGGAGGTCTGTTGGCTTAGGACCTCGCGAGGCCTATGTTTATGTCAGCTTGTTATAAACAAAATCACTTCATCAGGTACTGGTCTTATAACAAAATTATCATTCGATTACTATTAGTCCTAAAGTTACTATAAAGAGTAAGGAGACAAGCATTACAACACAGTCTTGTCTACATGGACATGGAACAGCACACAGGAATTTGAAAATGAGTCAATTTTGTGATATACCGAGTTGTTGCTACTGTAAATGTATGAAATTCATAATGAAGTCAATATTAATTTGATTAATTATTTATTTTTATTACAGATCTGACTAATCATCTCAACAGTTTGAACTTGTGGCTTCAAGGAAGAAATCAGACGGTTTCAGATCTGATTGGAATAATAATAATAATCTTATTGTTACTTATAAAGTACTATACGGACAGCAACCTCATCAAAAAATTTGGTCTTGGCCCTTGAGGCCTTGCAAGTGGACACCCCTATTCAACAGCTACAGTGGTGTTAAAGACAAAGTGGCAGTTCGATCGCGGAAATACAAACAACAGGCAGACACCGAGGCGTCATCGAGTAAAATTACGCAGATCCCACGTTCGGCAATAAACAATGTACCGCACAATTAGTTCTTCCCCGGTTTCGATTCCAAGGTTGAAAACTCCAAGATGGGTTAACCTTGAGTTAAACCCCATTACGATCACGGAGGCAATATTATTGTTATGGGGCGGTCAGGAGCTCAATGAACCCGATGTCCGTAACCCACTTTTGCACTGAGAGATGTGATCGATGCTCGTTCGTCAATATTACACTCAGTTGAACCCAGTGAACAGTCAACTCGCTTCCCAGATCCGTTTATACCGGAAAACTTGCTTTACTTTTATTGTTAAAATTAACTGCCATAACAGTTGTATTACTGCCTGAATTGCCTCAAAGCTTATCAGTCGAGATAGTTTTATGATTTTTTGATCATTTGTCGGTTGCCTGTTTAACAGCATTACTATTTTGTTCGAAGTTAATCATTCATCGAAAATTACAGGACATTCTTGATGTCCTCATCTTACATACATGTCTCGCACTTGATATACAATTTTTTGGGTAAAACTAAATAAAAAATGGAGCATTTGTGAAGGTTTTTTCCATAAAAACCACTTTTACTGCCATAGAAACACGAATTTCTCCAGTTCAAAATTTGTTTCAACTTTTGACCACAATTTCAAATTCTGCGTTAAAATTCCTTCACGCGTAGTACAGTTCTATAACCAAAACTAACTCTAAAGACCCTCATTGCAGTTGAAAAGTTTAACATTTTAAAAATATCAGCTTTTCGGAACATCCCCTAAAACGTGCTAAAAGCCGTCAAATTTCAGGAAAACTTGCAAATTCAATTTACTTGCGATTGAAGAAAAAGTGACGCATCCTCTCAACCTCGACTCAATCTTAGCAGAAAATAGCAACGAAGTCTACATTTCTCTTTACAAATTCATCTGTGACGTTAACCTGGACATATAAATAGTAATTGATGTATACCTAGAAAAATTCAAGTTCATGAAATCTATTATTTGATCTCTGTATACATATCGGCTGTATAAATGTATTTCGAAGCCAATAAATGGATTTAAAAAAATCAGCTTTCAAATGGAGCTTTCATTTCTCGCAAGGAGAAATTCTAGTTTAAAGGGAAAAACGCTGCGAATTCTTTCACTGGGGTTTATTATTCAATGATTCATGATTTGAATTTCTACTAAGCTTTGGAGTATGCGTGATTCACAGGTGATAGAGCGATTATTGAATTTCAGGAGGCACACAAATATGATCAAATGATCAATCCAAATAGGTATTTTGGTCGAGAACAGATTTACGTGCTCTATGCATATCTCCTGAAATTCAATAATCGTTCTATCACCTGTGAAACACACACACTCCAAAGCTTAGTAGAAATTCAAATCATGAACGCAAGCCAAATGAATAATAAACCCCAGTGAATGAATTTGCAGCGTTTTTTTAAGGCTTAGTTTGCGATTTATTTTACTTCTAAGAATTTTTTCGTGTTTTTGTAAAAACAAAAAATAAAATAAAATTTGAGGATACCGTTGGAAGGAGCGTTTAATTTTTCTGTCTCTCTGTTAGAAAATCCGATTTTTTCCCCCAATCGTAATTGGTAAGTAAACGAAAATGACCAAACCTCAAATTTTGAAAATTTCTTTAAAGTCGCCCTTTTTTAATTTTTTAATTTTTTTTTTTTCGCTATTGGGTTTCAAAATGAAAATTAATGTTTCCCAAAAATGCCCACTTGTTTCACTACACTGTAAAACATTTTGCCCACTTCAAAAGTTTTCTACTTTCGTGTCTATTTAGCTACGTTTCCAAGAAATAACTCCCAATTGCATGTCGGTTGTTTGGTCCTAATAACAAGGTCACTGTAATTTTCACCTGAGCTCCAACCAAAAAACTAATCCACTTTATGAAGGATTTTGGAATAATATATAAATCGTTACTCAAATGGATCTGTTTTTCGACTGGCAGAACATTATATGATCCAGTACTTTTCATTCATGAGGTATCCAGTTTTTCTTTCCCTGGTTTGAGAGGATGTGAATTTCTTATTTTACTTCCCTAATACGAAGGACTCTGATAACAGACCATCAATAGATGATTTTCTATAAGTATCAATGGTCACTGTGTAAATATGTATTTAAGAAACGCATCGAGCTCCAGGAATCATGTAGGTATCGGTAAGGGTGACTTTGTCGCCAATAGGTACCTACTACATCTGAATAATATTTAGAAATTTTCTATAGTACGGCCCAGATAATATCCCCAAGTGAAGAACGCGAGGAAACTGGAATGCCAAAACCACTCGGCAGATGTTTTTTTCATCAGTTACGGACGAATATCCGTCGTTCGCGGCTGGAGGAGCAGGCAAAAAGCGTAACTAACAGGTGACCGCGGTCAAGACACCAGTCGGTTACTCGCAGAACGAACTCGCACGTACCGGCCCGAGAACTAAAACTGAAACGGAAAGTTCGAATCGGAGGTGGAAACCAACGCATTTTCACCGTCGGTGACTCTCTCGTCGGTTGTGGCAACGCACGACGGATGCAGTAAAACGCACTTAATTACTGCAACAGATTAATTACTCATTTTCTTCACAACTAAGAATTCATTGGAAGAAATTAGCATTACGCCTCTGGTTAGTTATACACGTTGCCTGTAATTACAATCCACTTGTCCTATGATGGCTCTTTTTCAAGTTTCAGCACTGTCGAGTGCCCGAAGATTTTCAGTAGACCAGAGAAACCAACTAAAATGGCACTAACACCGTTCTTCAAACCATACGCTTTTATCGCTTCGTGGTTGATGATGAGGAATTCGGTGATGCTTCGCTTCGTAATTACAAGAACCTGGAATCGTTGCCCAGTGGCGGATATGGTGTTCCTGGCAAAACTGCTGAAGGATGATATAGATGCCCCTGATCTTTTGGCTGTTGTTGGACTCAGCACTCCATCATACACTACCAGAAACCAAACAACGTTCGCTCTACCACTCAGCTACATCACGTATGGGATGAACAGCCCATTGATGCAGAAGTCGGACAATGAACGTTGCTATCTGCTACCGGCAATGATTTGAAGGATTGCGCGGCAGCACTTCAAGGAAAAGTGTACCTATTTTTATGATGATCATTCCTGTAATGAATCGGATTCGACAAGTTGGCTGAAAGTAATAATTTTATTTGAAGTATTTATACAAATTATTTTCTCTTTCTTTTCCTTCCTATTTAGTCAGGTGAGAAAAGCCCTCAAACGCCTCACCTCAAGCCTCCCCTGGTTTATGAGATTGGTCAATGTTGCCAGAGCGGGTATCAGCTCCCCATGATTGTAGAATGTGGGCCTTAGCGGAGATTTGATTTCGCATTGCGGGATGGATCCCAGTAGAAAATCAAATTTAAAATCATGGTAAACGATTCCTTTCCCCATTAGTGAATTTTCCCAAATTTAAATTTTATTTCACTTTCAGGTTGTAACTTTACAAAAAATTTAAAAATTCGCTAAATTCAGTTTTATTGAAGATCCATTAGGTCTTCGCGGAGATGTGGATTTGTATGCTGATAGCCTGCCAATCACTAAGACAAAGCTGACTGATTATTATCGCTCTTCCAACCCCTGTTGTTTTTGTTCTTTATTTTAATTCCATGTCATTCAATTGTACTAATTGTGTTTCTTTCTGGTTTTTCTTTTCAACTTATTATACCGCTTGGCTTGATTCTTTCAATGTTACATTGAATTCTGTAAACTGGAATTTATCCCGTGTTGTACGAATAAATAAATAACCTCTCTTTCAAGTTGGGTGTGGCATTGTTCCTCATCTAGGTAACATGAACGTATAGATCTTTTGAAATGTTTTAGATAATCTCGAGAGATGTAGAATAGATGATTGTTACCACAATTTAAGGGGCAGAAACGCGGCGGAACATATTCTACGTGATATCTACTATCTACGTACTACAAGACGGATTGTCAGTAGTTCGAAAAGAGAATAAATGTTGCGAATCTCAGTGAAGTAACAAGAAGTCACTTCAAGTGAAACCACTAATCAAGTTTTCTGCGAGTTTCTTACAGAGCTGCGCGTTCAAGGAGCCCACAAAAAAGCTTTGTTCATGAATAATGCGAGAATCCACTAATTTGCCGAACTAACACAGTTAATCCGAACCACAAATTTTAACATCTTTCACTTACCATCTCACTCTCCCTTGAACTACCTTGCAGAGAAGGCGTTCTCGAAAATTAAGGGTCCGAAATTTCCACCCCACACTCAAGTGCATTCATCCCAGTGGTCACTTATCATTGAGTACCTGTTTCCAATTGTTTAACTTTTTATTCACATTTTTTATCTTGGGTGAGTTGTAGATAAATATATATTTGCGACATATTTCAGTTACAATTGTTGACCATATGTTACCGTTCTTTAATATATGTTTATTCTATTTTATTTTTTTCCCAATGGATACTATGGATCGATGAATTTTTTAATTTAACCCACAAAACCGTCAACTAGAAATGTAAAACGTTAATTTGAAATGAAAAACTGTATCGGAAAGCCGTTAATACATAACAGACTTTTTTTAACATGTCAACTAGAAGCAAATGATACTGGGATAGTTTCATCAGTAGCCATACGCGTAGCAACGGTCTTCTTAGCTTTTAATGGTTTCAAAACCACGCAATCTTGGGAATGATTCCACTTGAATATCTAGATATGAACGGTTGAGTTTCTTAGTGCAGCCTTCAATCGTGGGAGCCTCTTAAGAGTCGGACGTTTACATTTTTCTCATGAATCCCACATTGAATCGCCTTAATCTACCCTTAATAAACCTGGCATTGTTAATCGGAAGAATAAAAAGTGTCTAGCGTCTATTAAGTGTTTAAAAAAAAAAGGAAACCTGTGAATGGTGTCAGAGGTGAATATAAGGGATAGCCTTCAAGTATTGACGTAATTTGAGCTAAAGCAGATATCTCCAAAGCGAAGTTGACAATTCCGGGGTGCTGCATGCACATATCACGCAAATATAACGACTGAACTGATTATGCTTTACATATTTTTGGAACTACATGTGGATTAACCCACGATTCTTAGAACCGCAATACAATTATTGAAGCACCAGAAAAATTTGCTAGCACGTTGAAAAGATCTGGTCATAAAGTCAAGAATTCGTCCACTTTTGTAACTAAATCAGAATAAGGGTCATGTGGTTTGCCAAAATCAGCGAAACATGCCAAAGATCGATGTAAGCGATAGCCTTCAACTATCAACGTAATTTGTGCAAAACTCAGCGATCTCCTGGGTCAAGTAGATAATTTAGTGGTGCTACATGTGCAAATATCACGACTGAACGGATTGTGATTTACATATTTTTGGAACTACAAATAGATCAACCCACAATTCTCAAAACCGCGTTATAAGTATTGAGAACACCAGGAAATTACGCCCCCAAGTTTAAAATGTCTGATCTTTAAGTCATCAATTTGTCCATTTTCGTTACTAAACCTGAATAAAGATTATTATAAATACTTGGGCCGCTACAAGCCACATGGGAGTCTAGTTCAGACCTCCCGCTCTTCAGCCCGACTGCCTACCTAACCAATTTATCAAATGGTTAGCGAACGGATGATCGTATATTAACCCGAGTGGTCCCATCCAGAAACGGATTTCAGGGAACTGATTTGTAACTGAATCATACCACAAAACAAGCCTCTTACTTCGAAACTTTTCGCGATTTTTTCATTTGTTAGATAAATACTTGAATACATTTCCTTAGGGTTGATTGATCAAGATGCCGAGATAACTGACACATCACGGATCGATGCTGGATTCCTGAGCTAAATTTCATACAATTTGGTACAGTATTTTCGGAGAGAAATACTGACGTGGGAGGGGCGGATTTTTATTTTTGTATTCGATTTTTGAAATCTACATATCGCACCGGGCGTGGAATAAGGAAATAACTTAGCACCGGTATTGAATAGCAGCCAAGGTCGATTTCGTCCATCAAAGATACTAAGGTACTAAGAATATATGGCCATTGGCGAAGGAGCAAAACTTTGAAGTCGATACAGAGAAAATAAGCTTTTTGAGTCGTTCCCTTACACCACGACGGGTGCAACATATTGGCACGTATTATCAATTATTGAAAATAATTAACCAAAAAAATATCAAAAACAAACACTTTTAATACTAGAGTACAATACCCCACCGACAGTTTAATAATGAACTAGAACTAGGTTCAGCCAACCGTTGGACCTGGTTAATTAGTAAGAAAATAATTACTCATAAATTGAGGGCCAATAATTACCCAATCACCATATGAACCTTAATATAAGGTTACGTATTTGCAGTAGGTTTAATTCGACAAGTTTCTTCATACCACTCGCTAGATCCCAAAAATTGAAAACGATTGATCAACGATGAACTCAAATTCAGATTCGTCATTTACGCACAACAAAACGTGTCTTTTCTAGGGATTTCTTTTGAAGAATTCTGTCTTACAAACCGAAATCTTAACATTGGATTCTTGGAATGTCTTGGTGTAACTTGACTGGCGCGGATTCTAATATTAACATCAGCCGGAAAAACAACCTAAGAATAAACAAATCATCGGTAACGTAGTTAACGCCATCATTTAGACTTAGCGCACCGAATGTTCAGAATTCCCGCATCAGAAGGTAGCCACTCACTTTCACTTTGAATTAAAGATGAATAGTTCCAGTCTTGCTTCAAGATCGTGTGAGCGAATTTCCCGAAATTATCATTATTACATTTGCGTTAAATTGAGTCGAAATTTGCACCATTTCCAAAGCGCTGGACGCGATGAAATTGTTAACTATCAATTTTATCGCAAAAAAGTATTCTAAATACTAGGTATTACTTCATTTTTAAAAAAATTCTGGATTTTGATAATATTTTGCGTTTTACCAATTGTTGGCACATTCTATTGAAATGTAAGTGCAGTTTTAAGCATAAATTAGAGCTTCAAGTTTTAAATGACCTAATTCATGGTTGATTAACACCTTTTGAGTTATATTCTGCTAAAAATATGTATAACTAACAATTTTCAAGTACAATTTATGAAATTTGATATGCCAATTTAATGTGCACAAAATTCAATCTTTTTTCTAGAATTCTTGACTTTTTTTATTTATTGTTTTTTTTTTTTTTTTTTTAAGAACGAAGTTTTTATCTCAATTCTATTGAGAGATATCTGTGGAATGACAAGTATACATACTTGAAAAAGCGTTAAAATCCACTAATCGTTTCTGAATACCTCAAAACGAATATCCATTACGGAGTTTTTTTAAATGTTTTAAAGTTGAGAAGTTTGTATGAAAATTTGCTGAAAGGATTCTATTATTAAAATTTGGTTCACTTTTAACACATTATTGAACTGTTCATACGAGACAAGCTCAAATAAGATAGGATCAAGGTGAGAGGGGGTAGGTGGGCGGGCTATCCTATTCAGAAAATTCGTGGATATTGCAACGTTACAAAGTTCTGCGATCGCAATATCCTCCTTTTAAATGTTTTGCATACGAAGGAACTTTTCTTGTTGCAATTCTCTGGTTTCACTTTGTGGCCCTGGGAATTGCAATGCATATTGGCTTTATTGATACCAGAGAGTATTTCATTAAAATTTTGCTCTTTAAACGGTTGAACAATCAAAGAGCTATAACACTAGAGTGACTCCGAATTGAATTTCAGCGCAATTGGGCGAATAAAAGATAAAGAAATCTTCCAGATTACTCAGCTGCTCAAAACTGTTTTCCTCTTGAAATTCTATTATGTTTGGCCCAGCCTGTTTACAAATTGAGCATTATTTTCTATTATTAAAACAATTATCTTCATTTCTCAATGACCAGAAGACGTTGCATTTTTTGGTAACTTGAAATTTGTATTTACCCTTAGCGATAAGACATATTCATATCAAACGAAGATCATGACATGAATATGAAGTGAGGTTATGAAAATTCATCAGGTTAAGGGGATTCATTGGGTTCTATCTCAATTATTGGTAACCGTGATATTAAACAATTCGTAATTAAAGATCGTTAAAAATTTGTATACGTATTTCACATATCGAGACCCTGGGTTGTGAAATTTGAATAACATTACAGTCAACGAAATTCGGCTATTCATGCTTATTCAGCGCAATTGGAAACATGCGCGAAGGTAATTTCTAGAGTTCATGGTGATGATCAGGCGTAAAACGATTAATTTGATGGATGGCTACATTAAAAAACCAATCGACCTTCGAACGAGCTCTCGACATAAAACTCATTAGCGCAGTTAAAATCGGTGACGTTGAACTCGGTTCATAAGAGTCATAGAGCAAAAATGAAAAACCGACTTTATCACCCGAGATCAAACGTGTTGCTGTTTTATTGTTATTATTTTTTAATTACAGAACAGTTTTTGTATTAACACCAAGTAGAAATTTTGTATTACACCAAGTAGAAAGACATCTGTCACGTTGGATGTGCACATAGCTTCCTCGAATCGGTAATACGAGTATAAACGTATAGAACATGGAAATTCTTTAAATTTTTTGCAGGATTATGGGTTCTTTATGAAATACGGGGGAACAGTAAATTAAGAAGAGCGTCCAATTTTGGATGCGGTGAATAATTAACCTAATTATTAGGTCATGAGAAGTTAATGCATAATAAATCTGTCATCCTTAAGTGGGTTGAGCACATTGAAGCCACGATGAAGTTCGTTTCGGACGGCTTAATCTATACGACCCCACAATATTCCTTCAAAATCGGATGTCACCTCTGAAGTTACGATTGTTTCACTGACTTGTTACTGATTCTAAAATATAAAATCAACGATTTTGAGAGATTCTTCTTGTCGCTTTTTCTCTGATTTTTTAGCACATTTAAATATTTCTTAAAGCGCTTTGTTGGGATCAAATAGTGCTATTCTACAAACTCATGTGTTCTTTGGAAACATTACATGTTTTATTTGACGGGAAAACGGATTTTTTAAATATCTATTACAACGTCAGAGAGTGATATAATACATTTTATTACGTCAATTAATAATTTGAATGCAACCAGAACCAATTCATGAGTTCATTTCGGACAGCTTCCGATGTTTCATTGACTTATGAATATAAAATCAACGATTTCAACAGATTTTTCTTGTTGAATTTTTTAGCAATTTGTTGTATTTCAACGGGCTCATATGTACTTTGTAAACGCTGGTTTTTTGTTCGACGAAAAAACGTATTTTTAAAATATTAATTACAACGTCAGAGGCATATTTTATCATGTTAATTATTAATATATTTATTCCACAGATTAGTTGGTCTACAGATCAAGTAGCCACTAAAACTGCAAGACCAGGTGATCCAGTTCTGTCATTTGTTCTGACTCAAAATTCTAAACTTAGTTTTGAATTTTCGTTCAAGCGTTTTCTTTCATCTTCAAGATATTTGAAGATTGTATATACTGTTTCTCTGTTTGATCAAGTTCACCAGAATAAACTCTCATCAAGTTCAAGGTAGGTATGCGTTTACTTAATCACTAACATCAACATCTCTGTTGCTACACGAAGGTTACCGCGAAATACAAGCTCAAATCTAGAAACGTTCGACGTGAACATAATTTCACACATATAAACACGCATGTTCATTTATGAAAAAAGGGTTAAACTTCATGAATCGTTTCTGATTGCAGTAAAAATTTATTTATAATGGCTGATCAAATTGTGTAGCAGCTTAAAAAAAAAGTTCACTAACCAAGAACTGAAGGGTTCAGCAAATTTTGATGAAAAATGTGCTAAGAAATAGGTAAAACAGCTGCTACGTTTGCCACGGTGTAACACATTGCTTCTCAGGTAGGTAACATGAAGAAATAGATTTTTTGAAGTGTTTCAGATAATCTCGAAGGATGGACAATAGAAGCCTGTTACGACAATTCAAGGGACAGAAATACCGAGGGACATGTTCCCGCAGACATGAACGCCTTCAAAAGGTCAGTCGACCTGTATTGCAAGTCTGTTGCACTAATTATAAAGCGGATAGAATGATGCGACCGTGTGGACATTGATATGAGATCATCAGACACTTCGTCCCAGACTACCCAGAAAATAATGAGCACGGTCGGACCTTTGGAGCCTGAGAGAATTAAACATGGTCGGTAAACGTATGCGCATGCGCAGACTGATGGTTTGATTTTGGAGCAATGAAATTGATACGAGGCCATCATATTCTCTGTAAACTCATTAAAATTGAATGATTGTAGTAATTAGGCTTCTTACAAGCCAGACAGGCACACATGATGGAATAGGAGAGAGACAAAACGGAAGTTGTCCAGAATGGTCTTAAACGCAAAATGATACAGAGAGTTTCAATTTTGGAAAAAAAAGATTTTTCATCTCCCGAAAATGAAGGAAAAATTGAGGGAAATTCTGGGAATAATTTGGCTCAATATCATTGGGAGAGCTGCTTTGTTTTGGACATTCATGTGATTGATGTATTGATTGAAATGGTCATAATACATTGAATTGTTTTGCAGTAGGTACACATGTACGGTTCATGGAAGAATTTCGTATTTGCTGGTTGACTTGCTTTACACTTATCTCAAAGTGTCTCGATAAAATCATATAGAGTACGATAGAAAACTTTTTGTTTTTAATAGGTGATGCGTGAAATTGAGAATGCTAGACCTTGAGCGTAGTTTTGATTGGCTGTGAGTTATTTTGTTGTGGTTGTGAAGTTGATATGAATATTGAAAGATACCACGCCAATCTTCAGTAAAATGTACATGGAGTTGAACGTAATAGATGGGAACCTCAGCCTAATTTATACCTTATATCTTATTTCTTCCTTATTTTTAGGGCCAGTACTCAACAAACGCATTGGATGGAAACTGAGTGAGATGTAAGGCGCGAGCACTTCGAGCTGGCGTTGTGTACCGGTGTCGACATGTCGCGATTGCAGTTTCTTGTTGTGATGCCCAAGTTGATATTACGGAAAAGAATATCCCAAGTAGTAGTAAGAGTGCAATTAAACCATGATAGATGAGAATCAAACGAGTAGGGCGACGGCTGCTATCCCCTCGTGTGTTTTACAGGATCTAGTAATAGTTACCGAAAAAGATTTGTCACTCGTAGTAGATAAAAATGCCAAGTGGGTGTGGCACATAGCTTCCTCGTATCCATAACATGACTGTATAGATCATTGAAAATTATTATTGACTAAAGAACTGCGTTCAATTAGGCGAAGTAAATATTGAATTAGGGTAAATTTATTGTTATGCTGGAGCATAACCTGAGAAAATAAAGGTAGGCATGTTCAACTATTGAACAAACTATAAAATACACCTAATAAGTCCGAACAATCCCTGAAAATTTCATCGAAATCGGTCAAGAACTCCCGGAGTTATGCTTGTGGCAAGGATTTCACGTTTGCGCATGCGCAGAGGCTACTATTGATCCGGGGGTCATGAAACTCATAGGGGACCATCTACACATCAAACCGAACAATCCCTGAAAATTTCATCGAAATTGGTCATGAACTCCCAGAGTTATGCGCGTAACAAGGATTTCACGTTTGCGCATGCACAGAGACTACTATTGATCCGGGGGTCATGAAACCTATAGGGGACCATCTACACCCTGAAAAACCCGAACGATCCCTGGAAATTTCATCGCAAAATCGGGGGACTATGCGCGTAAACTATTGATCCGGGGTCATGAAACCTATAGGGGAAAATTTGAAAATTTCATCAAAATCGGACTATAACTTCGTGTAGTTTTGCCCGTAACAAGGATTTGTTGACAGACAGACAGACACACAGACAGACACGGAACCAAAATTGTTCAGAAAGGTCTAAAACGCAAAATGCCAGTGGAATTTTTGATTTTGGAGACAAAAAAATTTTCACATTCCGAAAGTGAAAACAATGCTTCCGCTACTTTAGTAGACTCGGAAGCAAAAATACTCTAGTTAAAATATATACGTATAATCAGCGAACTATTTTCGATATATTGGCTGTTTCGAAGTGTTGTGTTTGTTCAACTAAGGATAATCATTAAGCCCATGGGTATTATAGGTAACGATCACACTAGTGAACTTATACGTGCATAATACATATTTAAGAACGTGTTTGCACATTGTGGGAATAGACAAGTTGGAATATATTCGTATAATCAGGGAACTATTTTCGATATGCTGCCTGTTCCGAAGTGTTATGAGTGTGTGTTCAACTACGGATAATCGTTAAACTCATAGGTAGTCTAAGCTACAATCACACTATCGAATTATTTCGTGCATAATAAAACTTTAAGAACGAAGATGGTTCGAGAGAAAATAGGAGTACTATCAGAGTAAAGAAAAACCTTTGGTTTTTTTCCACGAATTTGGTCTGAGAAAAGTCTGAAACGGATTTGTATCATGTTATTCATTCCTCTTGGGCTTAGCTGGTACTACAACCTCTACTAGACCAATTATAATCTATTACCTATCCTTCTATTGATCAATCATTGCATGGGACTTCCTAAACATGCGGCACCTACCTAATCTCAGCGTAGGTATATGATTTTTGATTAGAGATTTTGTAGGAAAATACTTGGTACTCACCAATCCATGAAGATTCACGTTCCGAATAGATGGAAGATAAAGATGGAAGGCTTTTTTCGCGAACACGACACGGAGTAGACTGCCGGAGACGCGCGCCCGAACACAGACAGGAGAGAACTGGTCGAGACCGCCCGCTCTCCTATACGAGGCGGCCGGCGGAGAGATACTAGGGTGTGGCCGCTGCGCCCGAAAACTTCGTGTTTTCGAAGCCCAAGTTTTTAGGAGCCCAAAAACTTCGAAAACACTTACTTTTTGGCGCAACTTCACAAAAGACCCTTTGAAATAAACTTGAAAACAGAGTACCATGTCTTAATCATCAAAAATATAGGAACTACTTTTCTAATAGTAATAATTCCCTAGAAAAATAGCTTAAAGGCGGATTCACACTCGCGGTAGCGGGGAAGTCAGACCACAGTCAGGTCAGAGTCACGTCAAGGGGCAGATCACCCATTCACACTGCAAGGTCAGATCACGATCAGGTGGGTATACAATCGGGCAGGCATACTTCATTAAGAGTTCTGTATTAAGAAAGTATTAAGTATTAAGAAAAAAGGACCTACCAATGAAGTTAGTGTAATGTTTTTGTAACACGCAACATTACCTATTATAATAACCAAAAATGTTATTATGTAATTTTAGACCTACTTACTACTTCAATAAATACTTGCTAGATTAAGGTATTCAAAATTACTTTTGAAATACAGTACATATTTATCCCTACTGATAGGTAGGTTTATTACCAATGTAAGTGGATAAAAAAATATATTACAACCTTCCTTGAATTATTTGAGTGTTTGCCGTATTTGCTGCTATTCCCTTGTACATTGTACTTCCGAGTACAATGGAAGGAAAAATCGTACAGAAATCGTTGTTCCCTCTCGATCAACGTTCGATCAACCTTTCGTCATATATTAGAAAAGACTGAAAAGAACTAATTGCAACGAAAAAACACAAATGTTTTAATGATACATCAAAAGAAAGTGCTGAAGCTATTTTGTAGCTTGATATGGCAAGTTGCTTAGTCGTTGTTGTCCTGTCAAGTTCCTGAGGCTACAACATTTGATGTTGATAGGCGTCAAAAAAAGTTGGTAGCTCGGTCAAATACTATTGAAAAGAGAATTAAGAAGAGCATATAAGTCTTGGTTCAAGAACCTACTGAACATATTTTGGTCACAATGGACCCCACAACAAACTATAAAATAATAAGTTCGCACTGAAAATTTCATCGAAATAGATCTGAGGATTGCCGACAGTTTTCTGTCCTACCTAAACACTAAAAATTTCCACACTGACAAGCTACAATGGTTCCTCCGCTTACTTCACTTTAATGAACTCCATTTATTTGAAAGGGTTGATGGTGATACTTCAGGTCCCACAAATTTCTCAGGGAAAATCGGAGAGCAGTTGTCAAGCTGTGAAACACGTCCAGTTGTCAGCTTTGTTTGTTTGACAATTATTATAAAACAACTTGGTCTATAAAATCGTATTTTTTCGTAATTTTAGGCAAATTCAGGGCTTTTGCGCAAACTATAAACAACACACCAGTGTAAAAAAAAAGAAATTTTTTTTTTCTTCGTAACTAAATAATTTGTTCTTTAACTTAATCACTAATGAAAAGTGAAAACACCCAACCACATTGTTAAAAAAATTTTGGAAAATTTCAGTTTTTTCACATTTTTTTAGAATTTTAGGCCTTCTGCGCGAACTGATGATCGTTAGTTAGAATTTGTTTGTTATTTTTCCCGAACTCAGAACATCATCCTCCGTATTTTGAGGGGTAATGGGTTTCTGAAATCCAAAAATCGTCTTTTTCGGTCCACCCTATTCCACGCCATATACAAACAATAAAAAATTTCTAAGTTAACACAAGGTATGAAAGTGATGGATGTACTCAAAGCAAGATTCAACTGATGCATCTGGAATGCATATTCTGCATAACTGAGATTCGAGTAAAGACTAAAGACCAAAGTTTTTGATTATTTTTTTACAACCTAAAAACTTGAGGATTAAGAATATTTTGTCGTTCTTTAGTTGTTGTACGATGTCCCTTCGACCCAAACTTTCATAAATGCATTCAGATCGGCCTTTCGGGACCACGAATTCCGCAGAACAAAATCTAGGATGAAGCCAACTGAAATAAAATCAGCGGGCCCGGTCGTGTCAAGGACCCCGAACTCCGGCAGTAAATATTCATCTTGTCGCCTCGAGAGATCCGATTTTCTGTCTCAAAAACCAACTCCGCTGCCTCTTATTTCGACTCGAACACCGCAAGAAGTTTTGATGGACGCTAAACGTCAAGGAAAGTGTCATACCCTCTGAAATAGTAACAGAACACTGGATATAACAGATCTCTTGTGTTCTATAACAGGTACATATTTCATAACTATAAAGGAACAAAGCAGGAATCGTCACGAGGAGAAAGAATGGCGTTTCGAAATTAGACTTGTGGAGGTCGATTTCGAAAACTTTGATTTTGGGGCCAACGAAAATACTCAAGTTGACACAATGGTTTCTAGGCCCAGTTCCATTCTGTTTTGGGATCAATATTTCCAATATTAGACCCCTGCGACCGATCAAGAAAACTTATTATTATAACTCTTTAAAGTTCTTTGGTTTACAATTTAAATAATTGGAACGTTATTCCGTTTTTTTTTTTAGAGTTAGCTACTCATTTCAAGGTGCATGGCTTTCTGATACGTTATAGGTAATGAAGTGTATTTCCTTCAACTAAGTACCTACTATAATTGGTTAGAAAATACTATCAACATTCTACGGATAAGGTCTTAGGGCCCTATCAAGTTTAGTACAGGAAGAATACCTGGAGTTTTAACGAAAAACAGAAAATTATCAAGCTTATTCAGTCGCCTATGTGCAACGCTAGTGTGTTGAGTGTGATGTTTTTAAAGCCGAGGAAAATAGCTAGATGTTATCCAACATTAAGAAAGGGCATAGGAATTTAATTCCTTGAAGTCAAAAATTTGCCATGCTTATGTAAAAACCGTTAATATGCACGTGGTAAAGCAAGAGCAAGGCTGTTCACCATAGCGAGCTCTTCGTGTGTTTCGTAATCACACTTAAGGGAAGAATTATTCTCTTCGCTTAAAATAAACAGTCGATACCTACGCAAGAAACGAAAGTCACTAAGTTGTGTTTGATCGGAAAGTGCGGAGGAAGTTTTCAACATGAGCAATCCATTAGTCGTAGCGGAATAGCTAACTAACTGCCTTTCGTCGGATGGCGGTTGGAAAAAAGTGTGACGACACTTTTTATTTAACGAAAACGCCTGCCAAGTGGGGTGGGCAGTATAGATTCCACGCTTCGGAATTAGAGTTTCAAACTATGAGCAACATGGATCTTTGAAGCGCGGGTGGGTTGATTCATTTAAACTTGAGCTTAGCACGTGGAATTCTAGGAGGATTGGGCATCTTGCTAAAAAATGCAAAATATCTTCGGGTTGTCCCATATTGCAAAGCGAACACCATAATCATCATTGTCAATCCATCCATGCGGTCGACAGTCATAAGAAAGACCTCTTGGACTTATAAACCACCTTAGGATGGCGGATTTCCAGGTCTCAATGTTGAAATCGTTGCCACGAATGGCCATATTCAGTGAATATCATTCACATCCTGAGGGTGCACTTCGTTTGGGGCGGTCGAGGATCAAGAGCCTATTTTCTGTGTTTGGGACGGTCGGTGGCTTTACGCTAAAGAGCAATAGTCCAGTCATCTGGTGGTTTGGGCTTGCAAAAATTCCCAACTTTCCGCAAATTTGCTGGGTTTTTTCTAACCCCCCCAGAGGTGCTACATCTCACTTTGCGGACAAATTAACCTTGTGCTAACTTCAGGGGGGCCGAAAAACCGCGATTTTTTACCGCAAAAAACCGCGGAAAAACTCGAGTTTTAACGAATTAAACTCGAATTTTAACGAATTAAACTCAAGTTTTAACGATTTAAACTCGAGTTTTAACCAATTAAAAAGATTTTAAGATACATCAGTGTCATATTCTTAATTCCTACATTTCAAGCTGATTTTGGTGGTTGTGGGGGGAGGGGGGGGGTAGCATAACAACACAAAATATGAAAATAAATTATAATATCATCATCAAGTACGTTAATAACAATAAACTTGGCGGAAAAAAATGATTTCTGCTAATTTTTGCCATATTGGGAAAATTTGCCAATCTTTGAGCCTCTATATCTCGATGATAGCTTGGTCAACAATTAAGTGTGAGTAGATCATTTTGTAGAAAATTTTGTCTACTTTATTTTATAATAGAGTGGTTTTCTCGCTAGGATGCGTAGTTTTCGAGTTATAGCGGAAAAACTGAAAAAAGTCCGAAAAAATCCGAAAAAAATCCCCCCGATTTTGCAAGCTCCCCCCCCGATTCGAAGTCAATCACCGATTTCCGACTCTTTCTTTTTGCAGTCCTTCAGTAAGGTTGCCGTTTTTTGGATGCTTCGGAGCCAACTTTGAGAAAGAAGAAACCGGCAACACCGAATTCACATGTAGGAAATGAACGCTGGATTGCTGCGAGGGCCGCTATCTCAAAAAACGTGGTGATCTAGAGTTCTTCATGTGGCAACCTGGTGCTCATCGATTGTATTTCTGCTCACAACTGTTCTTACATTTCAGCCGATTCTGAGGGTTCTGGTAGGGCCGATAGTAGCCCTGTTCAAGCACACGAAGAACAGGGCATGGCTGAAGGATTTGGGGCTGTAGGAAAAAGTAACATACATTGATTCGCGAAAGAGTTTCATTTGAGCATGCTGTATCCCATCTTTGTTCTGAATGACATTCTATACAACGAACTCTCTGAAAAAACTTGATGTTTTTACACAAATAAATCTTCTTCTTCTTTTTCTATTGCATAATTTATACTGTACAGTAATATGAAATGTTAGTTGAACAGTCAGCAGTTGAATTTTTCAAACTGTTGGTTGAGTGTTCGGCGGAAATCATCCTTTCAAGTTTTGTTGATACGCTTGTTATCAGCTTGTGGTAACCCCAAGGACGGTCGCACGCACTCGGACCTCCGCTCGCGTTTATTTGCGTTTGAATTTTTCCTTCTATGGTATTCTTGATTACCTCGTTCCGACTTTCGCGTGATCGAACGAGTGGGAATCGTGCCGTTGAGAAACAGGCCTCCGCTTGTTTGGGCCTACAAAGGATAATGAGGTTAATCGCCGCGCCAACTTTCAACTTGAAGGACCCCCCGCTACTTGTCAGCGACCCTACTTGGTAAGAAGAGGTGAATGACTGTCCCAGGAGATCTTGTGTCTTCTGGCGGATTCCGTATGTACTATAATCCAAGGCACAATGTCACTTATTTCGTTTATCCCCGTTTGATCTCTCAAGTTCCTGGTGCTTTTGAATCAATAGAATTGATTTAAGCTACTTTCCAAAGAGGTGCAGTATGAGTAGTATCGGATGATTGAAAATTAGCAACAAGAAAGTCACCTAATTTGTTCATTCCATCATCTACATGAGCCCTCGTGCCTGTTGAGTATTTTAATTAATAGAATTGCTGTTTTCCAAAGAGGTGCAGTATTAGTGTATCGGATGATTGAAAATGGCCAACAAGTAGGTGTAAAGCTGAATGAGGTCACCTGAATGTCACCTATTTTGTTCATTCCGTTAGGTATATGATCTCTCATGCCTCTCGTGCATTTAAAACAACAGAATTGCTGCTTTCCAAACAGTTGCAGCATGAGTAGTATCGGATGATTGAAAACGGCCAACAAGACGGAGTAGAGAGGAATGACGTCACCTGAATGACAAGTATATTGTTCATTCTGTGCATTTAAATTAACAGAATTGCTGCTTTCCAAAGAGGTGCAGTATGAATAGTATCAGATAATTTAAGATATCCAACAAGTCGGTGTAAAGCTAAATGACGTCACCTGAATTTCATGTATCTATTCATTTCGTCAGCTATATGATCTCTCAAGTCTCTGGTCCATTTAAATTCATAGAATCGTTGCTTTTCAAAGATGTGCAGTATGAGTAATATCGAATGATTGAAATTGACCAACAAGTCGGTGACAAAGCGGAATGACGTCATCTGAATATCACCTATTATGTTAATTCCAACAGCTGTATGATCTATCATGTTTAATTTAACGGAAAAGCAGAAATTCAGTTTAATTGTAAAAGTTTTTTGTTCATTTGTTTGTTTAATTCGAATTTTAAGAGGTTTAAATGGAAAATACGATGTTTGTTGCTTCCAAATTTTAGCTGTAGGTAGCGGAAGCCTCGCCTCCACTTTCGGGGATGAATTTTTCTCCAAAATCAAGTTCTTCTTCCATTTTGGGGTTTAGGTCATTCAGAACAACTTTCGCCTCATGAACAACTTCAAAGTTATTGTCAACGAATTCGAAAAGTACGCAACTTAGCATACCAAATACCTCAATGTTCCTCCCATTCGCAGTATTTGCGTGCGCTGGGAATTACGAAGTCAAATCTACCGGACTCTTCCGCCGCGTAATAATTCATGAGTTACAACTCCATTCAAATGCAGAATGTATTCCCTCGCTGTTGGTTCCAATCCTTGGACGATCCGTGTAAATTTTTCTGTCAGTTAAAAACCCAAAAAACTTATCTTGGAAAAAGAAGATAAATGGATATTTCACCTTTCCTTATTTTAGAACCTTGCATAATGCTTGATACGAGGAACCAATGTGCCACCCCCAGTTTCTTCTTTCTGGCAGCTGTTTTTTTCCAAATTATTTCCGAATATTTATTTTCAACTTCACTTGTTCTGTTTGAATCTCAAGAAAGATCCAAAAGCCTTTCCAAAAACGATGAATGGACTCATAACATTACTTGTGCAAATGGGGTTCACAAGTGTACAAAGGGTTGTGATGAGGTGAAGATGGTGTATTTTTCTTCTTCAACAAAAAATGGAAAATTCCGATGTATTCAAGTAGTTATTTGAATTTGTGGTTTTTAAATATATGTACATTTATCGGTATTTTTAATTATAACTTTATTATTCTATCAAATTTTACAGCTCTGTGTATATTGGATATAGCAGACAGTCTAATTCATTTTTTACATTTGTTAGGGGCAGCCATTCATTGACTGGCACTATCCAGAGGACGTTTTGAATGTGATCGTCAACATTAAGCTGTTTTGAGCGCATATGGAAGTAAAAGGACAAACATTGAGATAAATTTGAATTGCCACATTCGATTAGAGTGGTTGAGGGTGAAGTAGTAGGGTGAAGTATATTGCTGTCACACATTCCTACTAATTTCTACGAAGTCAGCATCAGAGAGTGACTGGAGTGTGAAGCATTTATATCTTAAAAATAAGATGTGCTAATGTCATAATCATAACTAAAATAAGAGCTGCAACACTTGCTATCACTCAACAACAGGATCATGATGTGAATTAAGTCAATGGCAAAGCCGAAAATATAGGTTTTAAGCGCAACAACAAATTGTATTCCCAGAGAGACCTCGTTACGCCTTATGTATTTTCGGGATTTCAATTGACCTGATTTATATCATAACTCTTGTTGAGATACAGCGACTATTGCAGCTTTTAGTTTAGATATCATTATGGCTGTGGCACATCTATTTTTTTAATTTCTAAGTATACCGGGTCCCTGATGATGCCTTGCAGGCGAAACTAGTTAAGATACGGGATAGCAGTATACGTGAACCTGCCTAATCTTTACTTCAACCTCAACCACCTTAAAATGTATGATATCTCGATTTAAAATTGGGACGGAGATCATAATTGTCAGGATTGGTATACTTTAACAGTGTACATATTTTCAACATCAAACTCTGGTCCGACAAGAAAGACCCTGTTCTGAAAGCCAAATGAATCGGAATCGCCTCCTCTTCTCTGAGATCGAGTGTCAGTTCTCGTAGTTTCCCCTTTTACGAAAAAGCGGTCGAGCGAGATGACTATCGGAGGCTATGCCCCTTGGAAGTCTGCCAAGAGTGCCCTGACCTCCTGTGGGTTGTTGTGATGTCAACGCGTCACACTTGGACGCTCATAAATGCACTCATGTTGCTCACAATGAGATTATCTCGGCGTTACATCATCTACAGATCAGATTGTATTACTCAACTAGAGGAGTCTGCCGAATTAGGTGTGGCTCGTGATTTCTTCGTACCCATAAAATGATTGTACAGATCATTGGAATATGGATGTATATTTTGTCAGTACAATAAAGAGTCTGTGAAAATATAGTTCATCCAAAATCACCTTAAAAACACGGTTTTGGGCAATTTCACATATTTGCAAGCAAAAGAGCTTCCAGTGTTCTGGGAGCGGTGAAATTCCATCTATTTAATCGAATCAGGATGTCATTTTGTTATGAATTTGATAGGAATTATACGAGTCTGGACATTCTTCGTCAATTCGAAATTAACAAATGTGAACAAGTGTGGCTCCTCCTTTTATTCTTAATGTTACATCACACGATGCTGTAAGGGAATGACTTCCTCGAACTTCCGAGATAGGGTATCCCCAAATACCACTGCAGATGAAAAAGAAAGAACGTTTGACTCTACGATAGTCACCAGGGCAGTCAAACATCCACGGTTGTGACTCGACAATAATACATCATAACTTCCTACTTGAGGTATGAAGAAGAATGAACATTCAAGTTTCAAGCTATTTTGTTCCTTTCTCAAGGAAAAAATTGATTGCCTCGCTGCGATGAAATGTTTCCCAAACAATGTTGCATAAAGTTGAAAAAACATAACTGTTAGTGGTTCAAACTAGTTAGAATATGGGATGAACCTGCCTAATCTTTACTTCACCCTCAAACACCTTAAACATTATGATACCTCGATTTAGAATTGAGACAGACATCAAAGTTATTGGCGTTCGGTATACTTCACTTTCTAACTCTGGCTCTATACAAGAAAGACCCTAACGAAAAAGGTAACTGTTAGGAGGAAAGTGTTTCTGCAAAGTTTGCCTCCATGTCTCAATAAAGCTTTCAGTGCCCAGCACGATACGTTATGATGCAGAATTTTGAATAGAATGAAGAATAACTTTTACAGGATGATTTACTACGTGATCTTATCCAACTGTTGAGTAAAGTAAGTAAAGTAAACAAGAAATTTCACCTTCCCTCTAGAGAGGATTGGACCTAGGTCTGACGATTTCGCTCGTGGCTTCCCATTGCCTCACGCCCCTGGGTTGGGAGCGTTTTGGATTCACGTGATATCGAGATCAGAGGTGAACTATCTAACGACAGGACAAGTATACAACACTTGATAGAATTTGGGCCCTAAACATTGGTGCCAGCCGGATTCGAACTGTGGCAATCAGTACTCCCACTGAAAGTAAACAGCTAGAGGACTGATGCCCCAGTTCGCTCGGACAACCTGCCCCCTAATTGTTGAGTATCCAAGCATTGTACTCATGTCATCACACCGACTCTGCTTGTTTACGTGCATTAATCTCCAAGCACTTCTGTTTCGTTTGCGCTATTCTAGCAGAGGTTGTGAAAGCAGAAATAAAATAAGTGGAATCATTCCCATTACGCATTCACTAATCATTTTATTTCTGCTCCTAGCTACATTCGACAGAATGAGGAGAACCAAAATACTTTTCAAGAAACTAAATAGAAATGCCAATAGGAGATGAACTGAACTTTCAACTATCTCAGTATTGAGGGTGGTTCTGGTTTATTAGTTTCAATAGTGAACCTTTGCTTCACCAGCTTTGATCGGCTATGAAAGAAAAATGTTTAAAAGCCCCCTCAAAAATTCTTGGTTTACGTTTTAACATACGTAGATTTCAAAATCGAATGAAATACAATGAAAATTCCTTCCGCCGAACGCCGTCCCAAGCTTTTTTCTGAAACTACTGGAACAAACTTTACGAAACTTGGGCCAAAAATGCAATATCGGTTCAGGATGTGCTAGCAATCCAATCATCTTGATCCATAGACCCTATGGAATTATACTTGAGGATTAAACAGTAAAAAATTGAAATCGCGAAAACTTCCCATGTGAGAGGTAGTTTTTTGTATGATTCAGATAAAAATCAGTCCTTGAATCGAATAAGGCCACTCGGGATGCTGGACAATCATCCGTTGGCTCGGCATTTGGATCGGTCAGGTGGACAGTCGGACTGCAGCCCTAAAGTTCAACGGGAGGTCCAAGATGGACTACATGGCTGGCGACTGCCCATGGAGCACGGTTGATTCTATACAATCACACTATCTGTAACGGCATCTCCAAAGCTTCAATTCACCTGAGAAAAACATGCGGAAGCAATCTGGTTGAATTTCAGTTGGATTTCAACTTTTGTTTCCGAGTGCAGCCAGAAAGCATTATCTCTGGATGTACAGTCCAGTTATGGTAGTCAGGAAATCCGCGTACAGGGGTTACCTAATACAGAAGTAATAAACCTTTGTGCAATAATTTGGAGCGTTTCTTTTAACAATGAATAAATATTTAGAGAAGTAAGGCAGTGACCACATGTTTACATATCAATGACGCAGGAAGGTAATGGTGTAAGAGACCATATGGGCAGTACCGACCTCAGGGTCGGAGAAGTACGAGGGGGGTCTAGTCTCACCGGCTGCGTCAAGTTCTCCAAGATGTTCGCGACCAGAAAGACGAAAGAAACCTGCCCTTTTATGGAAGGAGCTGGCAAACCGAACCGCAAGCACACTATTCGACCTAACTTTCACCCCTTCTTGGTTAGAGAATCCGCCGGTTAAGATATATAGTTTCGTCCCTGAAAGCGATCAGATTTGCTTCGAAGATAAAACACCAAGATCCCGACGAGTGAGTCATTTGTCCCCGTTGCGGGCCCTTTATTACTCAATCCCAGGTGGCCGACAGATGGATGACTATTGGACGTAAAACGATCGGATAAGCGATCACATTTATCCCATTGGTAACACACAATTATTCTAAGAATACTGCTTTCTGAAAGCTAACCTAGTCGAGAATATTTAGTCACCCCAGTAAATTCAACACAGGCGTAGAACATTTGGATTCCAACCATACCAAAAGGCCAGTTTACCCACCATTGTTATTCCTCCGATAACTCAACATTATCCACAAGATATTGCGATCCTACTGCTAACCTAATCACTAGTGATATATACCAGTAAATTTCAATCCCAGGCGACTCATGAATTTCAAATACACATTTAAAAGCCGGTTACATAAAAAGACAAAAAGTATCCACACGATAGGTACAGATCTCCCCCGGCTAACTTGATCCTGTGTTAATCCATACTCGATGCTGCCGATAAATGGATTTCCACTGTTGAGGATCGAATTAGCGATAAATTTATCCTATTGATAAGAATAGGAATCCTAGAATACTGCTGCCCCACAGCTAACTTGGCCGGACCCACCCCAGTAAATTCATGGATTTCAACCATATCAAAACGTCAGTTCAACCACCATTAAATTTCAATCCCAGGTGGCCCATGAATTTCAACTACACATTTAAAAGTCGGTTAGATAAAAAGACAAAAAGTATCCACAGGATACAGATATCCCCCAGTTAACTTGATCGTGCATTAATCCATCCCTGATGCTGTTAAACATAGGCAAAATACCAGATGCCCAAATTTACCCAATACACACCCAAATCGATCTTCAATAACTATGATCCAGTACATAAATGTGGAACATTAAATTAAAATTGAACAATTTACGCAATTTCGTCATTTTTATCAAATTCTTAACATTACAATCTCCTTCCAAATAATCCTCCGCCAACTAGGAATTTCATCAGTTTTTAGCTGCGCAAATTATATGGAAATGATCCTATTCACGAAAGTTTCAGAACTTAAACGCTATGCGTCTTTTCTGCAACTTAAACCCCGAATTTAGACCACCTATTTTTTCAATTAAATTTTCAAAAAATTGGAAGATATAGCAATAACTTGGTTTTCTTGAATTCAATCGGTATAATTAACGAAGGGAACCGTAAAAATTGACATTAAATTCTCAGAAAAGTAGTGAGGAGCAGCACACCAGATGATTTTAAGGAAGAGGCCTGCACAAGGAGAACATAGGATGTGCAAAATCAGGAGGAAGATAAGAACAAAGAGTATTTGAGTGTTTCGTACCTCAAAGAAAAGGTCCAACAAAGCGCACAGGTCCATAACAGACTGGAATGGTCGCATTAAAGTTATCTCGATGAAGAAATCAGTTTGATCTAACGGAAGAAGTAAAGAAGACTGCATCAGCGTATTTGGCATTTGGTATCTGAGTTGCATCAGGAGTGGGGATCCAGTTTTGCGAAGGTGACCGTTAATTCTGAAATCCTGCCATTCAAACGGCAGTTTCTAATGAGTTGGAACGACCTAACTCTAAAAGTTTTGGCACCAGTTTGGAATATAAGTGAAAATCCGGGACCTCAGTTAGGGTTTGATATTACGGCGGACTTCCGGGGGCATTAGCGGGGCGCCGATCGCATCTGACTCACAGGGTAAAACCGATTGGAATGAGTCCAACAGGGTGTCACAACACTTGATATTTTGTAACATAGTTTGGAAGATAAATGATTTTAGAAAACCCCGGCAATCTGAAACAAAGGCCTTGGAGCAAGGCCGCGGACTCGGCTAATTAAAGTTGATGTATTGTACGAGATACCTAGAAACCTTAGGTGGTCTGTTCTTGTGAGTTTTATCTCAATATTAGAATGCTATGAAGAATTTAAGATGAAGTGGTTGCGATCACTTTGAATGCACGTTTGACTCTACGATAGTTCGCAGGATCCAGGAGACTCTCCCGTTTATCTCCTTGATTATTATCATCTTGCGTCTGCATCACCATGAGTTAGTAGCATACTCCAGTGTAGACCCTAGATCTAGGATCATGTGCAGCGTAAAAGTGTGAACATCTCTGATGGTAAAAACAGCACCACCAAGTGGTAGCAGGGCGTACTTTTGAAGGAGAAAACAGCTCAATTACACTGCAAGAGTAATCACCTCCCAAACTGGGAAAATGGTATCACCTTGAGTTAGGAGCAAGACTTCCCAGTATAGTTTCACTTGGATCCAGCATCAAGTACAGTGTAAAAGTGTGTCTGTTGCACCAGTGTGCATACATTAAGACCAATTTAGGTTCCCCACAAGAATCGGTGTACACAAGTTATGGGTCACCAAAACACAAATATTTACTCAATAAAGCCGTGGAGAACACTTGAGGAAGTGTAGAACTATTGAACATTGATCGTTTCAAGAACAGGTAAATCAAAAACATTGGAAACATAAGACAGCGAGAGAGCTGGTGACTCATCTTCAAGTCAGATTTCAGTTCAGTTTTTTCATTGCTTTTTTTTAAATAGAAATGTAAGAGCTATGTATGAGAAATGAAGAAATGTTTGAGGTGTAATATTCCCAGTTTTTCTTTTTAATACCCACGTTATTGGACGACAAGTGACGCCCTCAACTTGTATAACTTCAAAAAACTCCATCACCAATGAAAAATAATTCAGAATTGGATTCAGTAACCTGAAAAGGGTCATTTTAGGGTGTATTCGCGATCACCTAGCATTTTTCTGTGAGATATGATCATATAATAATTTTGTCCACCTAAATTGTTCAATCGTCCCAATGTGCGCCGTGAGTTAAGAGCACGTAATTTCCTTAAAGATAAAATCGCTTCACCATGAGGGTACACTTATTTCTGGAAAGGAGAAAACGGCCTCACCATAATTATATGCACGTACTTTCCTGAAAGGAAAACAACTTTCCTGAGGCACAAACTGTTTCGCCTAAAATAGGAGCAAATAACACTTTAATTATAGAGCAGGAGTACTTACTTATATTAGAGGGAAAACAGCACCACTATCAGTTAGGACTCGTGTTTTCCTGATGGGGAAAACACATTCACTAAGATATCGAATCACGTATTTCCCTGACAGTTATGAACAGCAGGCAGGAGCACGTATTTCCACTGGACTTACGAATTCAGATTCCGCTAATTATGTCATAATGAAATTACGCTATTCGCCAGAATGCAGGTACGTTTGATGACAAGCCGCGTTGTCATTGTCACCTCTTATACATGTAAGATCTTATTCTGACAATATCGGGGCATTCGCAACGACTTTTCTAGTTTTTATGTTCATCAATGATTGAATAACTGCATATAACCCCAAAAACCTATTTTCAACATCTAATGCTTCGATGTGGATTGGATAGCATGCGAACGGTCGAAAGCGATGACGGGAGAACCCCCAACCCATAATGAAACCATAGCAAAATTCGTCGGAAAACATTGCTTAGGTACCTAATATCAAATAAAAACTGATGAGAATGCAGTGTTTGGAAAACGACATAGGAATATACAACGAAGCTGTCAAACCTACCTCACCTGTTGATGGCGAGTCATATACATTAGTTGATGACGCAGGCTCTTAGTCAATTTACGAAGCACGCAGCTTTTTCACATCAAGTTCCATAAAATGAGTTCCTAACAATAACTTTCCAACAATGGCGGCCGAAAGACCGCGTGTCAACGATATCACAATGGCAGTTCTCACGGCGAATCAAGTCGGATACGATGATTGGCCTATTGATCAAAAATTAGGTTTCGACATAACGAGAAAAAAACTTCTACAAAAAAATTGGTCCCGAAATTGACCCAAGTTATAAAACCGGTATAATGAGTCTGTTAGGTCCCTGACACGGATTTGGCAAGAGCTGAGCTTTGAAGACACAAACTATAGTTGAGTAGAAGTTCTAGCAATAATCATCAAATATAGGCATTAAATGGATTAATGAGGAATCCGTAGGGATTGAGAATTTATTACTATTCCGTCAAAGAGCAACCAGAATGAAGCCCGGACAGCCAGAGCTTTGTTCAAAAGCTTATGGGCAGAAGAAGATAATCAGACCTAAATGTTTTACATATTTGCTCCAAGGGTTGGAGGAAAAGTGGGTGCAATCAGATTGTATTATTGGGTTCGTTGACCAGGTTACTTGACAAACTTTAAGAAAATTAAATAGTTCTTTGACATGATTTGAGATCTATCACAGGGCACGTATTTCCACTGGACTTACGAATTCAGATTCCGCTAATTATGTCATAATGAAATTATGCTATTCGCCAGAATGCAGGTACGTTTGACGACAAGCCGCGTTTTCATTATCACCTCTTATACATATAAGATCTTATTTTGACATTATGGGGGCATTTGCAACGACTTTTCCTAGTTTTTTGTTTATCAATGATTGAATAACTGCAGACAACCCCCAAAAACCTATTTTCAACATCTAATGCTTTGATGTGGATTATATAGCATGCGAACGGTCGAAAGCGATGACGGGAGAACCCCCAACCCATAATGAAACCATAGCAAAATTCGTCGGAAAACCTACTTAGGTACCTAATATCAAATAAAAACTGATGAAAATGCAGTGTTTGGAAAAAGACGTAGGAATGTACAACGAAGCTGTCAAAACCTATCTCACCTGTTGATGGCGAGTCATATACATTAGTTAATGCCGCAGGCTCTTAGTCAATTTACGAAGCACGCAGCTTTTTCACATCAAGTTCCATAAAATGACTTCCTAACAATAACTTTCCAACAATGGCGGCCGAAAGACCGCGTGTCAACGATATCACAATGGCAGTTCTCACGGCGAATCAAGTCGGATACGATAATTGGCCTATTGATCAAAAATTAGGTTTCGACATAACGAGAAAAAAAACTTCTACAAAAAAAATTGGTCCCGAAATTGACCCAAGTTATAAAACCGGTATAATGAGTCTGTTAGGTCCCTGACACGGATTTGGCAAGAGCTGAGCTTTGAAGACACAAACTATAGTTTAGTAGAAGTTCTAGCAATAATCATCAAATAGAGGCATAAAATGGATTAATGAGGAATCCGTAGGGATTGAGAATTTATTACTATTCCGTCAAAGAGCAACCAGAATGAAGCCTGGAGAGCCAGAGCTTCGTTCAAAAGCTTATGGGCAGAAGAAGATAATCAGACTTGAATGTTTCCCATGTTTGCTCCAAAGGTTGGACGAAAAGTGGGTGCAATCAGATTGTATTATTGGGTTCGTTGACCAGGTTACTTGACAAACTTTAAGAAAATTAAATAGTTCTTTGACATGATTTGAGATCTATCACAGGGTATCTATGCAACTGTTTATGACTAAACACGGTGATTTCAGATTAACGATCCAGCCCTCCTATTTTCCTCCATTAAAAACGTCAACAAATTTCAAACAATTCTCTATCCCACACCCCTATTTGTTTTGGTTTGTTATTCAATAATAAACTATTGTAATCGCTCTGGAAAAAAAAATGTAACCCCCCTGAAAATTTCATGGTTTACGTTTCAAAGGGTGTAGAATCCGAATCTGCAATAAAAAATTTTCCTTCCGTCCGCCGTACGCACGATATCTCCGAAACGGCTGGAGTAAAACATCTGAAATTTTCAGGAAAAATCCATCTTGGTCCGACGACGCCCCAATTCTTGAGCCAGCTCCCTCACTCAATTTAATGTGCCCTTTAAGGGCTGTAAAAGTTTTGTAAAATCCCTGAAAACCTCAAAACTAGTCGAATCGGCCTAAATATTTTCCTATTTGAAGAACATACTATTAGGAATCGAATGAGCCATTCCCCACGTCCGTAGGTCAAACCATTCCCGATGTATGGCCCAATTTATGGTGCCAACATTTGCGTTTTTTCGTTTATTATTGTTTGTTTGTAACCTAGTGATGTCCGGCCGATAGCGTCGAGTTGTAGTGAATGTGGATACTGGAGTGATAGCCGATGTGAATACTTATAGTGTAGTTAGTAGCCGATACACGGGTTGAAGCATTCTGATAATATATAGGTAAATATTATTCAATATTATTACTGGGGTTTATCATTCAATATTATTACTGGGGCAAATAAGTATTCTTTCACTGGGGTTTATTATTCAATTGGCTTGCGTTCATGATTTGAATCTTACTAAGCTTCGGAGTGTGCGTGTTTTACAGGTGATAGAGCGATTATTGAATTTCAGGAGATATGCATAGACGACGTAAATCGGTTCTCATCCAAAACACCTATTTGGATTGATCAGTTGATGATATTTGTGTGCCTCCTCTACATCTGTCTACCTTTGGCTACATAGTTTAAATTTGGATTTGGGGAAGTTTTAACGCAATACGAGTTCTAAAGGACTTGATAAATTATAGATGTTTTTATTGTGGGGGGGGGTATTGAGGTTCAATAAAAAAAAACGCTGCAAATTCTTTCACTGGGGTTTCGTATTCAATCGGCTCGCGTTCATGATTTGAATTTCTACTAAGCTTTGGAGTCTGCGTGTTTCACAGGATAGGGCGATTATTGAATTTCAGGAGATATACATGGAGCACGTGAATCTGTTCTCGACCAAAATACCTATATGGATTGATCAGTTGATCATATTTGTGTGCCCCCTGAAATTCAATAATCGCCCTATCCTATGAAACACGCAGACTCCAAAGCTTAGTAGAAATTCAAATCATGAACGCAAGCCGATTGAATAATAAACCCCAGTGAAAGAATTTGCAGCGTTTTTTCCAGAGCGATTACAATGGTTTATTATTGAATAATAAACCAATAATTCAGAATTGGATTCAGTAACCTGAAAAGGGTCATTTTAGGGTGTATTTGCGATCATTCTGCATTTTTCTGTGATCTTATAATAATTTTGTCCACCTAAATTGTTCAATCGCCCCAATGTACGCCGGGAGTTAAGAGCACGTAATTTCCTTAAAGATAAAATCGCTTCACCATGAGGGTACACTTATTTCTGGAAAGGAGAAAACGGCATCACCAAAATTATAAGCACGTACTTTCCTGCACAAAAATAAGGAAAACAACTTTCCTGAGGCACAAACATAGGAGCAAATAACACTTTAATTATAGAGCAGGAGTACTTACTTATATTAAAGGGAAAACAGCACCACTATCAGTTAGGACTCGTGTTTTCCTGATGGGGAAAACACATTCACTAAGATATCGAATCACGTATTTCCCTGACAGTCATGAACAGCAGGCAGGAGCACGTATTTCCACTGGACTTACGAATTCAGATTCCGCTAATTATGTCATAATGAAATTATGCTATTCGCCAGAATGCAGGTACGTTTGACGACAAGCCGCGTTTTCATTGTCACCTCTTATACATATAAGATCTTATTTTGACATTATGGGGGCATTTGCAACGACTTTTCCTAGTTTTTTGTTTATCAATGATTGAATAACTGCAGACAACCCCCAAAAACCTATTTTCAACATCTAATGCTTTGATGTGGATTAGATAGCATGCGAACGGTCGAAAGCGATGACGGGAGAACCCCCAACCCATAATGAAACCATATCAAAATTCGTCGGAAAACATTGCTTAGGTACCTAATATCAAATAAAAACTGATGAAAATGCAGTGTTTGGAAAAGACATAGGAATGTACAACGAAGCTGTCAAACCTACCTCACCTGTTGATGGCGAGTCATATACATTAGTTAATGCCGCAGGCTCTTAGTCAATTTACGAAGCACGCAGCTTTTTCACATCAAGCTCCATAAAATGAGTTCCTAACAACAACTTTCCAACAATGGCGGCCGAAAGACCGCGTGTCAACGATATCACAATGGCAGTTCTCACGGCGAATCAAGTCGGATACGATGATTGGCCTATTGATCAAAAATTAGGTTTCGACATAACGAGAAAAAACTTCTACAAAAAAAATTGGTCCCGAAATTGACCCAAGTTATAAAACCGGTATAATGAGTCTGTTAGGTCCCTGACACGGATTTGGCAAGAGCTGAGCTTTGAAGATACAAACTATAGTTGAGTAGAAGTTCTAGCAATAATCATCAAATAGAGGCATTAAATGGATTAATGAGGAATCCGTAGGGATTGAGAATTTATTACTATTCCGTCAAAGAGCAACCAGAATGAAGCCTGGAGAGCCAGAGCTTCGTTCAAAAGCTTATGGGCAGAAGAAGATAATCAGACTTGAATGTTTCCCATATTTGCTCCATAGGTTGGACGAAAAGTGGGTGCAATCAGATTGTATTATTGGGTTCGTTGACCAGGTTACCTGACAAACTTTAAGAAAATTAAATAGTTCTTTGACATGATTTGAGATCTATCACAGGGTATCTATGCAACTGTTTATGACTAAACACGGTGATTTCAGATTAACGATCCAGCCCTCCTATTTTCGTCCATTAAAACCGACAACAGTTTCACACAATTCTCTATCCCTCGCCCCTATTTGTTTTTTACAACTATTGAAATTACCATTTCGTTACGTTGCGCAGTGCAATCACGCAATAATGCAATAAAAATTCCTTCCTACGTAACGATATCTTGAGTGAAACATCTGACTTTTTTCAGAAAAATCCATCTTGGTCGATTCCAATTTAATGAACTATTTAAGGGCTGTAAAAGTTTTGTAAATCCCTGAAAATTTCAATCGGCCTAAAGGGTTTAAAAACGAATCAAAAAATTTTCCGTCCACGCCGTAGGCCTATGCACGAATCCCAAACGGTGCCAACAAAAAAGCTGAAATTTTCAAAAATCCATGTTGGTCCGGCGATAGCTCCAAATCGAGCCAGCTCTCTCACTTAATTTCTTTAAGGGTTGTCAAATGGAAAAAAAATTCAAAAAAAAAGACAAGGCGGCCTAAATAAGTATTTTGAAGAACACTCCAAGCGACTAATCGAATGAGCCCCTCCCCAGGTCCGTAGGTCAAACTATTATTGATATTTGGCCCGATTTATGGTGCCAACATTTGCGTTATTTTGGTTTATTATTGTTTTTGTGTTGATATCAGTAACCTAGTGACATAGTGATGTAGTTATGTGGATAATGGAGTGAACGCCTAAAAGGCTTTGATAGCCGATACACGGGTTGAAGCATTCTGATAACCATAAAAAACGCTGCAAATTCTTTCACTGGGGTTTATTATTCCATTGGTTTGCGTTCATGATTTGATTTTATACTAAGCTTTGGAGTGTGCGTGTTTCACAGGTGATAGAGCAATTATTGAATTTCAGGAGGTGTGCATAGAGCACGGAAATCTGTTCTCAACCAAAATACCTATTTGGATTGATCAGTTGATCATATTTGTCTGCCTCCCGAAATTCAATAATCGCTCTATCACTTGTGAAACACGCACACTCCAGAGCTTATTAGAAATTCGGAAATCATGAAATCAAGTCAATTGAATAATAAACCCCAGTGAAAGAATTTGCAGCGTTTTTTTAAAAGGTTGTTCAGCTAAAATGGTTTGTTTGTTATACAAACTACGGCAAAACCCAGTACTTAAGTAGGGGCTTGGAAACGTATCTTCTTGTCATTTCCAAATTATTTTCTCTTGTTTCCATCAGAATGCTGCGATCACGAGTTTGCAACCAGTGCAAAGCGATTGAGTACAGCAGAAAAGACCTATTGCGTAAGGTGATTGGTTTATTTGTTCTTATTGTATCCATTTTATTCCTTGATTATTTCTAACATATCATAGATGAAATGTTTTTATTTTTGGCAAATAAATCTAGTCAAAAATTGGTGCCATACTCGTACAATTCATTCATAAATCCGATGATACGAAAAAAAAATTCCATCATCGAAAATATGCCAAACGCTTTTACCTTAGTTAGAGCACGCATTACTCAAATTTGCTGAGGGAGTGAGTTTTTAAACTCTAGAAGTGTTTGAACTTTAGAAAACATCCTTTGAATGAATTCAGAATAAACACTGGTTTTTCCGAATTTTACTGGAGAGGGAAATATCAAGTGGTTTAAAATTGACGCGCTGTCAAAGTGTTTCTATGCGTTTTTCGGCACGCACTTACCCCACTTCACCCTAGTTATGATGTTGCCATACTAGTTGGCCAAGGGACAACAAAAATACTAAAAACCGGCACAATATTATTGTTTACTAAACATTTAAAACATCCCATTATTGGAGTAATATTTCGTGATTAAATATAAAAACTACGACATAAAAATGTGAAATGATTATGGAGCTTGCCAGGTGAACGTAATGGTGAACGATTTCTGTGTTACGAACACTGCGGAAGTTCCATTTCGCAGTACGGCATTTCTGCGGTTGTATCCGGGGCTTGAAATACAGAAGGCCTCAGTTTTTAATCCGAGAGCGGGAGCTGGTGGCTAATTAAAACTCGTTGGGCGGCAGGTGCGTTCGAAGCTACAGGTCCATAATGCGAATAACCGCACTCCCGCCCTTGAATTTGCATTCGCCAAGAGACGGTAGGGGCTTCGGCAAATGTGCACAAAGTTCCATAATCAACAATAGTTAGTTGGTTGGTAGTTGGGCATTTAATACTTTAGCCATCACTTAACTGAAAAAAGTGGACTGGACAAAACTTCTAGGGCGAAAAGAAAATACTTCCTTTCAAGGTAATAGATAGTACTCTTCATGTTCCAGGCTTTTGGAATTTTAGTCGAAGTCTTCAAGCGAATAGTATCTAGCGGTGAAGAATGCTTGCGCCCAACAGGGTCTGGATCGGTGTAGGATTTTTGAACCAAATTTCGTTAACCAGTAGTTAAGGAGAAAAGCAGACTTTATCGATCGAGATGACTACCGATTGCTACTCGTGAGAAGTGTTCAAACATCGCTTTTATGAACGTTTTGTGAAATGGTAGCTTCCAAAGACACGAATAGTTTCCATCTTATTGCAGTGAAATATGCGGATACAATTATAGACATCATGAATGCGAAGTCTTCTACTTTAAAATCGAGGAGCGACTAACAGCGTGTGAAGAGATTAGTTGTTTTCAATGTTGCGGGAGACGAATAGCTTGTAGCGCCATGCGTAAATGTTTTAGCAAGTTCCTTGCGAGGGGCCCCTGGATTAACTGACTTTCGTCTTCTGCCCGAGGGCCTCACAATTCGCAACCTGTGGGGGAATGGGGACAGCTATCTAACTTTCCAGAGAGTTCAATGCCACCACGAATCCAAACCTCTGGCGGAGGCCAGGCCAGTGGTGCTCTGCCTTACGGGTTTCCCACCTCTCGTGGTTCCATTTTGGGTACCATTGGCCAGCAGACAGCCAACTTAGCTGGCCCCCATCCAAAGTCAGCCCCACCAGGTGAACCCAGTATAAGGGACTGGACGGAAGGAGAAATATTTGAAGTCTGAAAATGCGAAAGGCCACAATCCTGCCCTTGAACTTGCATATGCCAAGAGGCAGTAGGGGCTTCGGCGAATATGAACAGTGATCGATAATCAAGAATAGTTAGTTGTTATACCTATCTACGTCACCTGCCTGCCCCCAGAAAGCGGTTGGCTTCGAGATGGCAGTGGTGGATCACCCAGGGTGGAAGGCCAAGCCTGAAAGCTAAGGGGTAGACCCTTCTCTGATAGACTTGTCTTCCACAATCGTGCCAGCATGTGTGTTATGTGGCTTGCCGATAGCTCGGGTACCATCCTGCTCAGTTGGTAGGGCGAGCTACAACGCTTCACCTGTAGCCCCTAGTGCAAACAGGTACTTGCGTCATCAGATGCGTGGCCTTCGACTGTGGGTGTAACAATATCTCACGGAATTCTAACAGGGGTATTCCAACATAAGCACGGTGTGCTGGGTACTTCCTTTCAAATCAACCTTGGGATTTATAAATTATTATTCATTTATATTGCCCGACTGTAAGTATATTTATATCAGCTTTTGTTCGCACAAAGAGACTCGAAAAGGTTGTTCCCGGAGACATTTTTAGACAAAGCCTTCCAACTGACTTACGGATATCTAGAAGTCAATGACAAATATGGAGACAAAGTGATCAACTGAGTGCTAATTTCGCTTCTAATCGATATTCCGTGATGAAATACAAGGAGCTCTTTTTATAGCACCTAGAACGCAATCACAAGACATGCAAGCGCGTTTACGTAATTTAACATTCTAACACCGGAATAACAAACCTCTGTCTAATAATTTCCAGTGTTTTACAATTTAGCCCAGAAAACCCTCAGAGCAAAACGCATTCTCAAAACAGAGTTGGTGACTCATTTTTGTAAACCAGTGGCATTTGTGTGACGTGCGTAATATATTGCAACACGGTGCATTAGATTTCAAAACATTCTCAGAGACAAATTAAGAGCAGTTGAGTTGAGGGGTCAGTAGCCCTCTTTATCTCAAAAACAACAGGCAGAAGGTAAATAGAATTATCAGTACAGAGCGGCCGTTCAAAAACAAATCACTCGAGCTCCGAGATGGCTCCAATAAACACACAAGAAATATCGCCGCCTTGAAATTGATGCAAGGGCAGTGGAAGGAGATGCGATGTTTTGGACGGACGCCCGAAAGTGAGATCCATTCTCCGAAGAAAGGGTTGCGCATTAATAAGACCCCTGTCGGGAATTACTTCACTCTCTCTTTCAACTATTTGAATGAAATAGTTGCTAATTGGCGATTCCTGTGAGAATGGTCTCTATGTCAGATGGGGAATCCCGGTAAATATTGTCACAAGGGACATTATTTTTCGAATCTTTATTATTTAGTAATGTAGGACACGTTCAGGGGAGAGGGTTTCTGAGCAGGTCAGCACTTGGCGAGCAAGCAGACCCCCTGAGAGGAGACAGTTCAGTTTTTCACCATAAAACTCGGTGCAACCAGCAGGCTCTTAACTTCCAATTATTAATTGAAGCCTGCAGATTCTTGCATATGCTGACGACATAGATGTGAGGGGAGAAGGCAGGTTGCCACGACGGAAACATTTGAGGCCTTGGAAAGTGCTGAAGGACAAAAGGCTTTGGTAATAAAAGCGTACGGTATGTAGGCTTAAGATCAATTACTTGATTAGTCCACTAACATCAGGTTGCATCAATCCATGTCTACCAGAGCATAAACATTCTAAAGAGTCCAGGGATTCGTGTACCTTGGCTCCCTCGTCACGGATAATAATGATGCATCTCGATAAATAAGAAGAAAGTCAGCACCAGCCAATCGATGCTGTCAAGGACTTCTGACACAGCTTAGAAGAAAACCAAGTGGAGATTGTACAAAATGTTCATTCAGCCAGTTTGTGATGGATATTTTTAGCTGGCCCTTCCCGATTATTGAATCCGTCGCCTTGGGAGATGTTCAGACGCCTTCAAGCGTCTGGGTCATCCTCAGACAGCAGTGGGCATTACCGCATTCAGCTCAATGGAAGGGGCAACTATACCAACACAAGTAGGCTTTAGCGTGGTTACGACCAATGGCCCTTGTAATGTTAACAGTCCTGTAACCCCCACTCACTCGCAATTCCCACTAGGCTAAATGCCATTATTTGTGACCAATATATCAATTGTCATACCCCTGACCAACTTAGTGCGAACCCCCCCCCCCCCCCCCCCGGTGATTGAGAGTCATTCCTCCATTCTGCCCTCCTTCGGCTTTTCTCAGAGCCCTGGGAGTGTGATCGATATGGTTAGTTGGTCCTTCCCGATTCTTGAATCCATCGCCTTGGGAGATGAATCAAACGCCTTCAAGCGTCTGGGTCATCCTCAGGCCGTGGTGGGCATTACCGCATTCAGCTCAGTGGAAGGGGCAACTATACCATCCCATCACCTCACAAGTTGCAATGTAAAGACTGGACACAGGCAATGAAAGTGAATCACAGTAGACACAGAGAACCACGAAGTTTACAGCTGTTATGGGAGCCAAATATTGGGCGTGTGAATCAAGTGCAACATGTAGAGACGGGCTGGCCATGTGGCTAGAATGAGACAGTAGGCAATTTTACTTATTAAGTAAAATTATATTCTTCTGTGAAAGACTTGATAATGTCGAAATTGATCCAAAGTAGCATCTCTTCATCTTGTGGAAATAGACCACGTTTTGTTTGGCGGGGTTTTATTCATTGGATTGGGTTACCATGCCTCGTACGCGAGCGATTTAATTCACACCACATCCACTCACGTTATCGGGTTATTTTCACTTCCAAATGCCTCCTGGCGACTTACGTACCCCTTCTCCGACACCAGACAATGGAGTTGAATAATTCAGATCAACGAGACTGTCCGAACGAGAGGTTAGCAAACATCTATTCCATGGTAAAAACAAGACAAAAAAAAAAAAACACAGCAAGAATGAAAGTTGTACTATTGTGGCTCGTTCCCAGGCCTGCCCTTGTCAATCTAATTTCTCAATATGACGGTTCGTAAGTTGTGGATAGAATCCGTCCAATCTCAACAAATAACTGGTTGGATACATGATTTATCATCTGTCTTATAAAAAACGTTGCTCGTTGTAAATTACGGTTGAGCTGTAAAATTTTTTTAAATCGTTAAGACGCAAGCGTTTTTGTATGATCGCCCTTCTTCATAATCATGTTTCCGTTTAGTTGGAAGAGGGTCTATGTGATGGGGTTGACAGGGTATGAGGAACGCAACCACAACCTCTAAAGGACAACTTGCCAAGTAATAGGAAAATAGATACAGAAGCTGGTGGAAAGGTCTGCACCGATCGGAGCACCCTTTATTCTAGTGGCCACGGTACAGGTGCAGAAAACACTATATACGAGTACACAAACAAATACTTCTACCTACATCAAAAACATTCCGTTTCCCTGTGTTCACCGATCAAGATTGACACTATACCTCTGGTACTGACTAATGGTATGAGTTGAGCGCTTGAAAACTGGATTTGTTTCGAAGTAACTCGGATACTCGTATAGATTTGGATTCATTCTCAAATAGGAACATAATCAACAAACAAGGTTTGTCAACAAGAATCTTGACTGATAATAAAAGTAAGCTCCCTAGCCACTAATCGTCAGGAATCACTATGACATACTTCGTATCCCTCAACGCAATATTGGCGAGTAGTCCTGCTCTGCAATCTTAGGCATCATCAAAGCAAATCAGCAATAAAAATTAAATAAATCACTGTAACTGAATTCTGTCTCTAACTGAATAACGAATCAATTTCAGTAACTATACCCAACAACAAATAAGCACAATGCTGAATAAATTGAATGTTGACTGTAGAACACCACATTTTTAGTCGAGTCCCTAAGAAACGTTGATATTTCATACTCTTTTCAATCAAAGTTAACAACTCTTTTACTTATTTACTGTAGCGAATTTACGCGAACTAGAATTACGGGAAACGACGACAATCCACCGGCTGTTGAGTAGATAGGAAAACCCAAAAACACAAATAACTTACTGAGGCTTTGCAAACAGAGCTTTGCACGCTATTCAAGCCAGCACACACCGGCAGCATATTCGGCGCTCGATGCATCATAATTCTCAAGGTCCAAAATTTAATATCTTCCCAAGCATTTTTCATAAAAAATTTTCACATAAATCGACGATTTTATTGTGTTTTGTATGTACGAAGCAGAAGCAACGAACTACTTAAGTAAAATTTACCTCTTTAATTCCTTAGCGTGATGTTTCGAACGAGGAACATTGAGTCCCAGCGCGATCGTCAGGATTCAGCCGAATTTTATTGCTTCCGCAGGAATAATACGGAATATATGAGCACAGAGCTGCGTTTTGCTGTTCTAGCCCTTTTTTCAACTTTCAACTCAACTTGAACAAAACCCAATCTCCAGCCTCCACACAGTGTGTTGTGGAATTCCATCGAGAATACCTTGGGACAAACCTCACTTTGGCTGGAGATGGTGTTTAAAAAACGACGTATATTGTCACACAATACTAGACATTCTCATACATAAATTACAAGCGGAATGAACTTTTCTTAAACCACATGGCGCTTGAAACTACGACATTAGTTGATCCTATCAACAGTCAACAACCAACATCAATAGATGGGATGTCACCCCAGCTTAAGGCGAGACCATAAACTCTGCGATTGAGTCCTGAATCCTCAAATATCTGCACCAGTGGAGTCCCAGCAAGAGAGGTAGGTTGGGGGTATACCGAATATTCCATTCTCTCCGCTAGGAAATTGTACAGCTGAAAAATTATCTTTTGGATTTCAGTCTTCATCTCATCTTAAAGCATCCGATTCTTACATGACTTATGAAACCAAACAACTCACCTCTTGGCTAAGAGAATCATCTTTCAGGTGAACAGGCGTGTGCCAATGGTCGGTCAGTTCGGAAGGCGAGCTCTGCGGGGAACTAGAAGTCGAAGGTACCGCTCCGTTGCTGGTGAGTCCCATGTAGGCCGTGACGTCCTGCCAGAGGGACCCGACCCGGGAGTACCGCCCGAGATTGTGGAGGTCCGCCAGGAGCTCTTCGTCCCTGAGCATCATCGCATCTGGATTTTTCGGATGGAGGCTCGTGTCTCTCCTGATCAAACTCCGTCCGAAATCCCAACTGTCCCCATCGCCAATACCTTGAAAATTCAACGTCAACCTTCAAAACTTAGAACTGAGACCGAGCAAAGGTGTACAAAACTAATTATTTCACTTAACTACAATACCAGGTAGACATTGTTAAACAAATGAAAGAGATATGAAAGTAACAACCCATCGTCACCAGTGGAAGAGCCTGGAGATCATGAAATATTACACAATTTGTGAGAAAAGCTGAAGATATGGTCGATCCTCCACCAGTAAAGCATCCTTTGGGGCAGTGGTCTCCAACCTTATTTCAAGGTGGGCCAAATTGAAATTCGGTAAAGAGAGATTTACAAGCAGGGTGGAATAGATGAAATGTATTGACAACCCTCAATAGGTAATATCGCAACATAAAAGGTAAGCACTTCGATGTGAGGTTTGCCATTGTTTGTTGCTCGAAATATTTACGTAATCTGGCTCAAATTTAGTCGTTCCTATCAACAGACTCGCCTTCAATTGTTCATCACTCAAGTTGGCCCTGAATTCAGATTTTGTGAACGTCACCCTCGAAAAGGTTTGTTCGCACCAATAGGTAGAACTGGAAAGCGAGAGCATTGCGCGGGCTAAGCATCGGATGTTTGGAAAAGGTTTTTCTGGGAGCGAAGCTTAGAACTTGCGGATATCGTTAACCTGGAAGCTGTTTTCGTAGACAAAGAGTTAAGTCTTCAACTGTTGCAGTGAGAGGATTTTGAAAAATTCTTATGTTCGAAGATGCTTCATCAAAATGTTGAAGACGGGTCTCAAACTGGTTTCACAGGCACCTGACAAGATTTACCGCAAATGCACTCGGAAAATCTTCATCATTATCGGATTAAAGGTTGTTGTAGGTTGGGAAATGGAAATACCTGCTTTAGGGTATTCCTCATCAAGTACGATTCTTTCCACCATTGTTTTGGCAGAATATTATGCAGGGAAAGGCTGGAAGGAACCTCTCACTTTATTCAAGAATGAATTTATAACTTTGGCTTTTCAATAAAAGTTGAAAAATCTATGCGCTAGATTGAGACATGGTCATCCGATATGATATCACAAATATATTCCAAAATTTCAGGAGAGTCCAAGATGCATGATGCCTGCAATTTCCCTTAGTTTTTCGGTGAAAGCCCGAACATTACCTATTGGTTTATTATTCAATAATAAACCATTGTCATCGCTCTGGAAAAAAAATTCTAACCCCCTGAAAATTTCATGGTTTACGTTTTAAAGTTTTTCCGTCCGTGCCGAAACGCCCGATTTTCTCCCAAACGGCTGAATCAAAAAAGCTGAAATTTTTCAGGAAAAATCCATGTTGGTCTGACGACGCCCCAATTCTTGAGCCAGCTCTCTCACTTAATTTAAAGTGCCCTTTAAGGGTTGTCAAAGTTTTGTAAAATCCCTAAAAACCTCAAAAAAGTCAAGGCGGCCTAAATTTGTACTCTTCTTGAAGAACTTTCCGCGAGGAATCGAATGAGCCCCTCCCCAGGTCCGTAGGTCAAACCATTCTCGATGTATGGCCCGATTTATGGTGCCAACATTCGCGTTTTTTGGTTTATTATTGTTTGTTTGTTGCTATCAGTAACCGATAGCGACGTAGTGATGTGAATGTGGATACTGGAGTGAAGCCGAAAAGGCTTTGTAGCCGATACACGGGTTGAAGCATTCTGATATGATAACGCTGATAATATATAGGTAAATATATTATTACTGGGGTAAATAAGTTTTCTTCCACTGGGGTTTATTATTCAATTGGCTTGCGTTCATGATTTGAATTTCTACTAAGCTTTGGAGTGTGCGTGTTTCACCGGTGATAGAGCGATTATTGAATTTCAGGAGATATGCATAGAGCACGTAAATCTGTTCTCAACCAAAATACCTATTTGGATTGTTCAGTTGATCATGTTCGTGTGCCTCTTTAAATTCAATAATCGCTCTATCACCTGTGAAACACGCACACTTCAAAGCTTAGTAGAAATTCAAATCATGAATCATTGGATAATAAACCCCAGTGAAAGAATTTGCAGCGTTTTTATGTGAGATCTTTTGTTATCTGGGATTCCATGGTAACAATTAATCGATGGTGACGAAACTCGTGTGACTTCAAACCGACTTCAATCTAGCGGAATTTAAGTTTTAGACCAATTGAAAAGAACAAATGTAATTCCACAAATTACTATATGTGGAAGCATCAATCCAAATGCCCTGACCTCGGAAAATATCATAACTTGTTCGACAAAGCCAAAAATTACCGGACGGATGAATTCCAAAGCTGACTAATGAGGAAACGGATCACTTTTGCCTTGAGGTTGTCAACTTTTAATCAAAAAGCCCTTCTTACTAAAGAACTAAACTAAACACGGCGGGGCTTGTATTTAAACCTTTTCACAAGATGCTCTGCCAAAGAGCTTCACTCGAAGAGACTTTATGCATCTGGTGACAACCCCAACAGACTGCAGACTGAAATACGCTTTGGTTCAACAAAGAGAGCCTTACAAAAATATGAGAGAAACGAATTCGTGTAATGCGTTCTTCGTCCTATTTAGCTCGTTTCCGCTATCTCTACAATACGCGATATTTTTCCGTATTCTATTTAGGTTTTTGCTGCGTCTATCTTACTATTAAATCGTTACATTCAAACTATTTGGCATCAGATTCTCACGATCCAAGCTTATAACCTGAATTTGAGCCTTTAAAGATGTTGAAGCAATGACTGGAAAGAATATATTCTTGTACGGCCGTAAATTGTGGAAAAAGCTGCAATTCCATCAAAGTTTATTTGTAAATTAGCCCTTCTGCACTGGCCTATATACTGACAGGCATCAAAAATGCAAAACAGTCACAATTAAAAGACCGAATAAGATGGAGTCGAATCAGGAAAATGCAGTCTACTCGTGGATGCTGAAGTCACATGGCTATTCACAGTTGTGTTGACTACTTTTTTGGCTTTGAACATTAACGCTTTGGGGAGTAAATAGTTGGCTGTACTTCTTTCCGCATTCCTTGATTTTTATTGATTGTTTGATTATTTAATTTATATCTAAATCAAATGAAAGCAGCCTTTTATTTCAGAGAAAGAAATTTCCGTACAACATTTTCGTGAACATGTCATCAATTCGCCAAAACAAATCAATAATATCTACAAAAAAATTATTTACAATCGTGAAATTGGTTTTTCATGCCTAATTATTCAGAAAAAGCATGTTTGCCATTGTTCAATAATAGAAATGTCTAAACATTAGGTGATTCAATTCCAAAACATTTCACCGCAAATACGAAAATACTAGGAAAATTGAAAATTTAAGTGCACGACGAACTTTTTCAATATTTCAACCCTCGAATTACGTTCTGAAGACTTGATCAAAAGTGATGTTTAAATCCCTACACACCCCCGACCAATGTATAATTTTTTAGGAAAATTTCATAAATTTTGATGCCGTTGTCTCAGAGAACTTCGAACTGCCAGAAATACGGATTTTTCTCTCATTTTTCTTTGACTTTTTGAATGTACGTATCATGAAACGAAAACCTTTAGCTTTTGGGAAAAGGGAGGTGGCAGTCTGATTAGGCATTGACAATAATGAACGAACATAATGACGTTGAAACCAGAATAATTATATAGTCTTTTAACACTTTACTGGTTTCAACAAATGTTTTTATCAGTTTAAAATTAGCAAAAATTACAGTTACGTTGGCCAAGAGTTAAATAGTTCGGTATCAGCTACTTTTCTGTAATTTGAGTCAGGGTCAAGTGGTAGGTTCAATTTGATACATATAACAATAGCTTAATTGTTAGAATTACCTTGAACGGAATGAAATAATGGTGCACTTAAGCATTATAATGAGCCTTGAAAATAATTACCACCTTTTAGAGTATAATGTGTCAGAAGGAAACTGTATGAGTCAGCCAATACTGATAGACTACCTAATTAATTACTTCATTAAAAGTCGCAAACTACCATTATCGTGTTGGAATCATACTTGGGACCACAGTGTGGGTTCAAATCCCACTGCGGGCAAATTTACGCTAATGCCAATATTAACAACCCTGTTATCAAAGCTGAGGGGTTTTGCACAACTTAACAAATTTCTTTAGTGTTCTAAGAAATGGGGCTTCAAACTCTAAAACAACTTTTTGAAATTATTGCTTCTATTCTTGATGGATCGAGTCTAAAAACGCTGCAAATTGCTTTCACTGGGGTTTATTGTTCAATTGCGATCCTGATTTGAATCTTACTAAGCTTCGGAGTGTTTTACAGGTGATAGAGCGATTATTGAATTTCAGGAGGCACGCAGATATGGTCAACTGATCAATCCAAATAGGTATTTTGGTTGAGAACAGATTTATTGAGGCCGCCTTGACTTTTTTTTTGAGGTTTTCAGGGATTTTACAAAACTTTGACAACCCTTAAAGGGCATTTTAAATGAAGTGAGAGAGCTGGCTCGAAAATTGGGGCGTCGTCGGACCAACATGGATTTTTCCTGAAAATTTCAGCTTTTTTGCTTCAGCCGTTTGGGAGAAATCGTGCGTACGGCGTACGGCGGACGGACGGAAACATTCTTATCGCAGATTTGGATTCTACACCTTTTGAAACGTAAACCATGAAATTTTCAGGGGGGGTTAGATTTTTTTTTTTTTTTCCAAGAGCGATTACAATGGTTTTTTATTGAATAATAAACCAAAACGGAGGGAAGAAATTATTTAAATTATTCGACCAATAGCATGACTTTGTAAAACAGTAACGTGCATCAGTTTCAAAGTTTACTATGCTGATCAGATTAATTCCATACTTTCCACGTAAATACATAATCAAAAAGTGACCAATTTCAAAATTTCTACTTCGGATGGTGAAATAGGTTAACGCAGTTATCATAATTACAATTAATATTGGTCAACGAATCGGAAAACAATCATAGGGGAAGGTAGAAGAAAGGAATTTCTAGATGTAATAAACAATCAGAATTCCAACAGGTGGGTAATGATTTTCGAGTGTCGGAAAATAGTGAAATTCCAAAGCCAAATCAAGGAATCGATAATATCTTGAACACGGTGAGATAGAAGGGGGGGGGGGGGGAATATGATCAATTCTCGGGAAAAGTTCTTAAATCCAAAAATCTTGCCTAATGTTGCAGATGAAAAGCATTTTACAAGAATAAATGGACAGTTTGATTTACCCGTTAATGAATCAATTGATGATGTGCTATTGTTGAATTTAGAGATATGCCTAAATATGTCTATAGCATTTTCACATCAAATTGGAGGTTGACGGAAATATCTGCCCACCCTACTCACCCAACTTGAATCCAGTGAAGCCCTGCTTTTCAAAAATCAAGTTAACAGCAAGACAAATCTTCAGTGAACCCCAAACAAACCACGACCTGTGTGACACGATAACCCCAAGCGTTGCCACTGTCACCACATCGGACTGCACGAAGAGAATGATGATAGACCTGGCAGCCGTTGCTGCAGGGAAAGACTAACGTTTAAAAAACTTGTTCATTCTTTCCCGTCCATTATGTTCATTCATACTTGTTGAATGTTACGTTTCACTCGCTAATTTATCATTATTGCTTTTCCAGAATTGAATCATGTATTTCTGTCATCCACCAAATTGAAATGTAAAATCTCCGATTTCAAACGTAAATCCTCCAAATTAATGTGTAAAACCTCCAATTTGACGTGAAAATGCTATAGCTTTTCCCCGTCAAATTAATATTTTTCCCAACCAAATTAATACTTTTTCCAACCAAATTAATACTTTTCCCGACCGAATTGATACTTTTCCCGAACAGATTAATACTTTCCCCAACCGAATAAACTTCAACTAAGATTATAAACTACATTTATTGGTTTATTATTCAATAATAAACCATTGTAATCGCTCCTGAAAAAAAATTCTAAACCCCCCCAGAAAATTTCATGATTTACGTTTCTAGGGGTTTGTGTTTGTGTTTCAATCCGAATCTGCAAAAAAAATTTTCCGTCCGTCCGACGTATGCCGTACGCACGATTTCTCCCAAACGGCTGAAGCAAAAAAACTGAAATTTTTAGGAAAAAATCAATGTTTGTCCGACAATCCCCAATTCTTTAGCCAGCACTCTCACTTAATTTAAAATGCCCTTTAATGGTTGTCAAAGTTTTGTAAAATCCCTAAAAACCTTAAAAAAAAGTCAAGGCGGCCTAAATTTTGACTTTTTTTTTGAAGAACTTTCCATGAGGAATCGAATGAGCCCTTCCCCAGGTCCGTGGCTCAAACCATTCCCGATGTATGGGCCCGATTATGGTGCAAACATTTGCGTTTTTTGGTTTATTATTGTTTTTGTTTTGGCTGCAGTAACCTAGTAATGTAGTGAATGTGGAAGCAAATGTTGGAAAACAAAGAAAATACTGGAATGAACTCCTAAATGGGTTTATAGCCGATACACGGGTTGAAGTATTCTGATAACGATTAAAAAAACGCTGCAAATTCTTTCACTGGGGTTAATTTTCAATCGCGTTCATGATTTGAATTTCTACTAAGCTTTGGAGCGTCCCTGTTTCACAGGTGATAGAGCGATTATTGAATTTCAGGAGGCACACAAACATGATCAACTGATCAATCCAAATAGGTATTTTGGTTGAGCACCGATTGCATATCTCCTGAAATTCAATAATCGCTCTATCATCTGTGAAACACGCACACTCCAAAGCTTAGTAGAAATTCAAATCATGAACGCAAGCCAACTGAATAATAAACCCCAGTGAAAGAATTCGCAGCGTTTTTTTCCTGCCAATAATTTGTATTATAAAATAATATATACTTTCATTATTCGTTGGATTGCAAGCTTTGCGTTGTTCTATTTCCTTAATTTTTTAAGATCAATTTGGTAGGGAAAGTATTAATTTGGTTGGGAAAACTATTAATTTGATTGAAAAAAGTATCAAATGGGTTGGGAAAAGTATCAATTCAAAAGTGTTAATTTGGTTGGGAAAAATATTAATTTGGTTGGGGAAAGCTATATATATAGTCCGTGTCTACAGAGTGTAATCACTAACATGAATATCCAAGGGGAGGGTTTGAAAATAGAATCCAAAACCTAAGATCTTGAAGAAGATGAAATTTCATCTCTATTCACCTCGTTGAAAATAACTGCTTCTTTCTAAGACACTTTCGTGAGAATATTTTGCAACGTTTTCCAAGAGTTAGGTCAAGGTTAAAATACTGTCCTCATGTTAAATTTCTAAAATTTCTAAAATTGAACCCATACAAATTCGATACGTGTCTAGAAGGATGAATAGAAATAATTTACCTATGGCAGGTATCTGGATCAGATCGGGATTGCACTCGGAGCGGAGAATGCTGAGGAGGATGGCCAACTGCAGAAGCTCGTCTGTGTAGACCTTCTTTAGGCAGAGCATCGTTGTCTCGAGGGTTGGATCGCTGCAACCAAACAAAAACATGACACTCAGCTATATAAACGACCAGGGTCCATCTTTAAACGCGATGCAATCGCAAAACTACTTTTGTCTAAATATAAATGCAAGCCCTTCTGAACTCCGAGAAAATCGGGGTCACTCCCGGAGGAGGGGAAAACAAGAAATTTTCCTCCCGAGAGTGAGAAATCGGTTCGAAATCGTGTGTTACGCTCTTTTTTCGACGTCTTCCAATAAGGTTGACTTTGATTTAGTGTCAACTGCATCTAAAAACATCAACTCTTATAAACCTTAGGGCGCGACTAAACTACATTTCCACGGCATGAAGTAAGATCGTCAGTCGTTGTCTTCCTTTTCAATGAATCAATCTAGAATGAAATGAAAGCACGTCGACGGTTAAGTTCAGAACTGCACTGATCAAAGGAAATACCGAGTAAATTGGGGCATAAATCGGCGGAGCGACGTGTTCTAGGGCGCGTTTCTGGGATATTGAAAATAGAATGCAGTATTTCGATATTCTCCGCTGATACTCGATAGAGACGGGGAAGGATTATAATAAATCGCCGGGAGAACGTCGGATTTTCATATTTTCACTGCAAGCGGGACCGGAGATTTAGGACGTGTTTTTGAAATGGGCGCTAATGCAACGGGAATAAAAGTATGTCAGGGTGTTCGTATTTACAAATGGGGTATTGACCTCTGGCTCATGCGAGGGGGTCAGAAACGGGCTACACACAGGTTCGATCATGGAGGTTTCGGTGAGGAAAAGTGCGACACCACGCTAAATTCCGACCGTGGTGGAATAATTGGCTCTTCCGAAATAACACAGTAATCCCGGGACAGCTGCAGATGATGAACTGGAGAGGTTAATAGATGTAAAGAGACCGCTTTGGTTGACGGTATCCACAAAGGATTTTTCGGCTGAAGTAGAGAATAGGTGACCCCTTCCTCTTATCAGACTGTATCGATGATATAGGATAAAATATCGACCATGTATCATGGAATGATTTTCACGACCGTTATATCGATAAAAGTATTTTTAATACGCAGAGACACAAGTGTTAACACATTCTGATCTATTGGTTTATTATTCAATAATAAACCATTGTAATCGCTCTGGAAAAAAAAATTCTAACCCCCCTGAAAATTTCATGGTTTACGTTTCAAAGGGTGTAGAATCCGAATCTGCAATAAAAATTTTCCGTCCGTCCGCCGTACGCACGATTTCTCCCAAACGGCTGGAGCAAAAGATCTGAAATTTTCAGGAAAAATCCATCTTGGTCCGACGACGCCCCAATTCTTGAGCCAGCTCTCTCACTCAATTTAAAGTGCCCTTTAAGGGCTGTCAAAGTTTTGTAAAATCCCTAAAAACCTCAAAACAAGTCGAATCGGCCTAAATATTTACCTATTTGAAGAACATACCATGAGGAATCGAATGAGACCCTCCCCAGGTCCGTAGGTCAAACCATTCCCGATGTATGGCCCGATTTATGGTGCCAACATTTGCGTTTTTTGGTTTATTATTGTTTGTTTGTAACCTAGTGATCCGGCCGATAGCGTCGAGTTGTAGTGAATGTGGATACTGGAGTGATAGCCGATGTGAATACTTGTAGTGTAGTAAGTAGCCGATACACGGGTTGAAGCATTCTGATATGCAGGAACGCTGATAATATATAGGCAAATATTATTCAATATTATTACTGGGGTTTATGATCAATATTATTACTGGGGTAAATAATTATTATTTCACTGGGGTTTATTATTCAATTGGCTTGCGTTCATGATTTGAATCTTTACTAAGCTTCGGAGTGTGCGTGTTTTACAGGTGATAGAGCGATTATTGAATTTCAGGAGATATGCATAGAGCACGTAAATCTGTTCTCAACCAAAATACCTATTTGGATTGATCAGTTGATGATATTTGTGTGCCTCCTCTACATCAGTCTACCTTTGGCTACATCGTTTAAATTTGGATTTGGGGAAGTTCTAACGCAATACGAGTGCTAAAGGACTTGATAAATTATAGATGTTTTTTTGTGGGGTATTGAGGTTCAATAAAAAAACGCTGCAAATTCTTTCACTGGGGTTTATTATTCAATTGGCTTGCGTTCATGATTTGAATTTCTACTAAGATTTGGAGTGTGCGTGTTTCACAGGATAGGGCGATTATTGAATTTCAGGAGGCACACAAATATGATCAACTGATCAATCCAAATAGGTATTTTGGTCGAGAACAGATTTACATGCTCCATGCATATCTCCTGAAATTCAATAATCGCCCTATCCTGTGAAACACGCACACTCCAAAGCTTAGTAGAAATTCAAATCATGAACGCAAGCCAATTGAATAATAAACCCAGTGAAAGAATTTGCAGCGTTTTTCCCACTGATCTATACTTTTCTAGAAGGATTGATGTAGGATATTCTTTTGTTTTTGAGATGCGAGCGAAGCGAGCATCCAGACCAGCAAACTAGATAGAACACACATCGAAAGCGTGGACCTATATCGATAGGAAAAATCGGATTTTCCAATATGGAGACGGTATTATCAGAAAGGAGTCACCAATTCTCGACTTCTACCGATTTTTCTTTCCACTTTAAAAAAAAAAAACACTAGAAACGGTACATAGCCGAAGAATACTACGAATTGAACAACAAATTTAACAAGAAAACACCTACCTAAGCTTCACTAATCCGCGCATTTATAACATACTATCTGATCCGGCAAACGTTGTTTTGCCTTATAAATTACTTCTACTTTCTAGATAAGTTCTAGTGTAGACAAAAAGTAACTTACTTATTATAAGTTTTCAAGTATGCGGTATACAAAAAGTATTCTTACAACACAAAAGCCGTTTTTGGTTGGAGCTCATGACCCGTGTTGAGTACTTTTAAGGTTATGTAAATCACTTGTTCAACTGAACCTTGATTAAATGAACTAATCGTGCCAAATACACTTAAAATTAATAATTTTATTATTATGAATTAATATGAGAGTTATAGTGAGGTGGCATTATGATCTTTGTAAACGTTACTACTACATTTGATACATAAACAATAACTACTGCAACTGCCGAAAACTGTGTAGGGGTGAGAGAAGTCTTATTGCGTAAGTGAAACAGGAGACAGGCTTCAGTATCATCCCTACTCTGTGCTGTTTACTTAAAAGTGATTCACCAGTAAAGACGCGGCAAATTTTAAGAAACTAAAACACTGAGCATATATCGGGATTAAAATTCAATAATAAAAATAAAGGTTTATTTTCATTTAAAAAATTTTAGATTTTGCCAAGTTTGGGTAGATGTACCATTCTCAGTAGTACGAGATCCCAATTTTTGGGAAAACCAAAGCCGTGCACCCAGGAGGTCATCAAGATCCTCATAATGAATGAATTAAAAGAATACTACTACAACTTAAACCGTGTTCGTAGAGCATAATAAATGAGACCAAACATGGTCGTATAGAAAGTTTCTGATTGATGAGTTCAATTATGATTAGTTCAGAGGTGTTCAGTGCAAACTAACAATGGTGTCGTTGTGAGTTGTGGTCGATAAATATGTTTGAAATTCTCAAGGAAATTATTATTACTGAATTATGAGTGGAATAATATATTAAGGGGATTACGAATGATATGATTGTGTGAGGATATAATGTTAAACATTTAAATACTATTGTTATAAAGGCGCTAATACCATAATACAACTTTTCTGATACTATAACTATAAGTAATGCTATTTTAATGAATGTTTAATTTAATGGCCTAACGGCCATCGAGCCAAGGCATACGTGTAATTTAAAATTTTGTTGTTTTTCCTATTCTTAAATATATGCACGTTATCTATCTATCTCTACATGTGTATTGCGAATTTGAAATCCTTATACTTAACAAAGTCGTCCAGTTGTAATTCGATTTTGATTTGACATTTTCAGTAAATGTGCGTTTTAGACTGTAGGTGATCCCAAATGTCCTTGATTGTTGATTTCTGAGCCTTTGAAAATCATAGGAGATCCCCAACAGTTTAACCCGCAATTCCCATCAAATTTAATCAAAATCAGATGAAAACCATGGAAATTAGGTTTGCTACAAGTTTCGCGGACACATCACACACATAAACACAGACACGAAACGAAAGTTGTTCGAAATACTCCAAAACCGTAAAATGCGAGTTGAATTTGGCGATAGAAACCATTGAGTGTATTCTATGACGCTGGTAGAGTTATTAATAATATAAATAGTTATTTTAATTATCATAAAAAGTAATAACAACCTGTGGGTTGAAACCCCTGCGCCGGAACATATCATTTAGGATGGTAACATCGGAAGTCATCCAACACCCACTCGCTCAGTTGGGGTGTCGGTGATTCGTCGAAATTGAAACCATCGCCGTTCGTAATCGCAGCTGACGAACGATGGTTCACTGCTAACATGTGCGTCATTCAACGATCACATTTTCATTCGTGATGTTCAGTGGCTCAATGAAAAAGTAAAAACGCTGCAATTCTTTCATGGGGTTTATTATTCAATTTCATTCATTTGGCTTGCATTCATAATTTGAATTTCTACTAAGCTTTGGAGTGTGCGTGTTTGACAGGTGATAGAGCGATTATTGAATTTCAGGAGGCACACAAATATGATCAACTGATCAATCCAAATTTTGGTTGAGAACAGATTTACGTGCTCTATGCATATCTCCTGAAATACAATAATCGCTCTATCACCTGTGAAACACGCACACCCCAAAGCTTAGTAAAAATTCAAATTATGAATGCAAGCCAAATGAATGAAATTGAATAATAAACCCCAGTGAAAGACTTTGCAGCGTTTCATACATATCAGAATGCTTCAACCCATGTATCGGCTATAAACCCTTTTAGGAGTTCCCTCCAGTGTCCACATTCACTACATCACTAGGTTACTGCGATCAAAACAAAAAAAACTCTTGTGTTTGTTTTGATCGCAGTAACCTAGTGATATAGTGAATGTGGATGCAAATGTTTGGCACCATAAATCATGCCATTCATCGGGAATGGTTTGAGCTACAGACCTGGGGAGGTGCTCATTCGATTCCTCATGGAAAGTTCTTCAAAAAAGTCCAAATTTAGGCCGCCTTGACTTTTTTGGAGGTTTTTAGGGATTTTACAAAACTTTGACAACCCTTAAATTAAGTGAGAGAGCTGGCTAAAGAATTGGGGCGTTGTCGGACCAATATTGATTTTTCCTGAAAATTACAGATTTTTTGCTCCAGCCGTTTGGGAGAAAACGTGCGTACGGCGTACGGCGGATAGACGGAAAAATTGTTATTGCAGATTTGGATTCTACACCCTTTGAAACGTAAACCTTTAAATTTTCAGGGGGGTTAGAATTTTTTTTTTTTTTTTAAGAGCGATATTATTAAATAATAAACCAAAATCCACGAAAAATGTAAGGCTACCAAATGAATCAATGGACGACATTCAATTTCAAGGATTGAGTTGCTGTTTGTACAAAGCATGGTGGCCAACCGTCATCCTTTTGACATGACAGTCTGGACTTTTTGACCTCCATCCCACTTTCGTCAGGCTTATTGACAAACAACAAATCCTCATAAATTTCCATATTACATATATTTTGACTTAGGCATGTTGAAATTTGAGCGATCCGTAGAAATAAATTGTTAACAATGAATTTCATTGGAAAAACTTGTTCTAAGTAGTACCCTGCGACTTTTCCAAGTCCTGATTTGGTATATTTTGACAATGGGAGTCCTCAAATGGTGCTTCAAGCTGACTGTCCCTCTGGTTTCATACTTTCTTCAAATTCAGCCTTGTGGTTACTCACGAGAAGGTAGCTAAGATCATAGCACAACGTTGTTCAATATTACTTGTTTCTCTGTTAGGCAATCTATATTCCTGTTCTTATCAAGGGAAAACTACTTCCTCTCCCTACTACTTCCACGCTACTTCTCATTATTTTTCAATTCTGATGAACTCCAATTTAGAGGACATCTGGTTAACTGTTTTTAGCAAAAACCATTTGATGTTTGATCCATTTGGAATGCACTCTTTTATTTTGCCAAGGGAAACATTTGTTTAACCTCTCTGAAAATTTGTCGTTTTACGTTACATTTGCAGAATACAATACAATTTGGGTCTAGTCAGGACTGAATTCTCGGCAACTCTCTCAGTCGATTCTAAAAACTGAAACCCAGGGCTGAAATATCCAAAAATATCGACAGCTTTCAATATAACACCAATGTTTTATGTTAGAAATTTTCAATGAATCATGAGCCCAACCGGAAAGCTTTCATGTTCATCCGTTCAGTCCCCTACAAAGGGCTAGTAAAATTTGACAGAAACAAAGAACGTCAACATTAATGTGAATGGCAAAGACCTTGGACATGGTGAAGAACCGCTTAGTATCATGGTGAGAACCGCTTAGTTTTTCGTTGATTCTCAGGCAGCCATACAAGCCACTGTCTCTGCGGAGTGCCCAACTGACTCGGAGGTTTTGAAGATGAAAAGATCGCTGGACACTTTGATGGCGGGTGGCTGGACTGTTGTGCTTCAGTGGATCGCAAGCCACTGCGGCATAGCTGGAAACGAGAGGGCAGACTTGCTGGCGAAAGAAGCATGCCGCTTGCCACCGCCATCGGAACCAGTCACCTTCAGCCAGGCTGTCACACTGGCAAAGAGCAGGATTAAGGCCGCAACAGCTGAGCGAATTGTAACCCAGAGCCATGGAAAGAAGTGGGAATCTCTGACATCAGAGGCGATACCAACGACGCTTGGACGGAAGGAGTTCGTGGCCAACTTTAGGCTCACTACGGGCCACGATTTCCTACAAGCCCATCTACATAGAATCGGTGTAAAGCCCTCCCCAACCTGCCCACTTTGTGGCCAGAATGATATGGACGCTGGCCATCTCTCGACGTGTGCCATAGATTAACCCCACCTGCGACCACAACTGCTCAAGACGATTCCACTCTATGGAAGAAAAGAAGCAAACTCTACTGGGCTGCTCGACGGGAAATGGCAATGTTGCCACCTATCGGCGTTGGATAAAAAAAAAAAAAAAAAAAAAAAAAAAAAGTATCATGTGAGGATTGCAATGGACTTTTGTTCCAAGAGTTCCTTTTGGAATGGAGTTTTCCAAGACTTATGCAATATAATTGTGGACAAGTGAAGCGTAGGTGGGTGTTTTATCTTATTTCGTAACCTTTCACTGGTTCTATTTGTGGATTTCTATATCGTGTCCATATACAGCATGTTGCACCATTGTAGGAATTTTGATATCAACTGGCCTTTTGTACGAACGTTGGTTTCAAAGAGTTAGACCAAGTCATCAAACTGTCTTTGGGCACAAAACACATATTAGAAGGTACGAGGCACACTGATCAACTGAACGCCCTTGTTTCTAATTTCTAACATAAAAATAATGAACCCCTGCTCAATAATGTGTAGCGATTTTTATTTCTTACCAAAACTAAACAGTCAAAGAGAAAAATGCTATCACCGTTCATTATTTACATAAAACCAAATAACTTAACACATGGAAAAATCACCATTGGTTGAGGAGGCAGCCAAGTAATCCTAAAAATGTTTCTGCCTCGTTTTTGCACTAACTTATCAATCTCTTTTGAACACTTGTCGTCCCCATTTTCCACAAGAGATTTTCTAATGATGGACATTTTAAAATTCAAAACTACAACACAAATTAAGAAAGGTTTCCCAAGAAAATAAGAGGGGGTGAGGTCCCCTTTATCTGAGACACCCTCAAACAGCAGTATGAACTTTAAAATACCTCTTTCCATCCTGCCGCTCCGAGGATATTGTGAACCGATGGAGTAATTCTATTTTCAATTCAGATTTTCGTCCTTGTACCAATTACCGCAAGATCCTACCAGCAACAATGTCGAGTCTCAAAACTAAACTGATGAACAACGAGAGATATTTCTTAGAAAATCGGACCGCAAGATCGAGGGACGCACGAAATCGGCGAAATAGAGCAATGAAAATAAGTTTGGAGTATTCACATGAATAATTCAGCAAGCGTCCAACGGAACAGAGAATCGGTAGTTTAGGAAGAAACCAAAGCGGGAAGATGGTCCCAAAAGTTCATAGAACCTAAGATGCGGTGCAGCAAAGTAAAGAGTAATGAAACTGGTATGCTTTATTTTAAAATAATTGGAACTTGAATTAGAAAATTTACCTCATTTCCCAATAAAATCCAGAATATTTTTTTTTTGTTATTCAATAATCGGCCATTGTAATGATTTTGCGAGAAAATGTATGTCCAATGCAATGTCCAAACGCCGTAGGATCTTAAATAAAAGAACTTGGAATTGACGTAAAACCCCGTTCTTTCGCACTTGGACTTCACGAGGGGCCTAGTTGCTCCCAAGTTCTAGCCAACCTAGCTCTTAAGTTCGAACCTCACACGCATACCGTGCCAAAACATAGTCAAAAACCGGGCAAAATTCTGGTTTTTCATAGTTTTTACTGATATAGGCAAGTGGGGGGATCACTTTCTAGTCATTTTGGACGCAAAATCGACTGGAATAGATTTCTGATTCGTAGAATTTCAAACATAGCAAATACCCGCAATCCCTGAACCCAAAAGCGCAAATCGATACAAAAAATCGATTTTTTGAAATTCAAAATCAAAATATCGATTTACTGAAAAATCTTCACAAAAGTAGCTATCAATTTTTTTTTAAATCTGAAAATCGGTTTTTAAAAAGTTATTATTTGTCTAATGAGGTACTATTTTTTTTAAATAATTGTCGTAATGATGATCATGATAGTAGCATGTTCAAGTTAAGGTAGGTTCTAAGGACGGGAAATCGGTGCAAGTATTGATTAATTAAAAAAAATAATTTTTGTAGTTCAAAATCAAAACCCAAATCAATTTCTCTATAAAATCATTCGGTTTTTCATAAAATTGATTTTGATTTTTATTTCTTTATTATTATTTTTATTTTATTATTATTTTTTTTTTTTTTGTATTGTTTTGAAAATATTAAAGTGACAACAAGAGAATCAACTCAAAAAATCGAGATTTTCGCCAATAAAAAAAAATCATATTGGGGGGGGGATTTTTTGTGGGACAAACATAACACTGACGCGAAGAATCGCGCATCATTCCCAAAATAATAAGCCCATGTGTTGGAATCGGCAGCATTCTTTATTTGAGAGAGGTTCGAATTTCGTTCTTTCGCACACGGACTACAGTTGGGGTCTAGTTGGTCGTATTTTCTAGCCAGCCCGATCTCCCCACACACATAGATGAGACAAAAACTGGTTTTTGGGGTTTTTTACTGACATAGGCGAGTGTGGTGTCATTTTGACAGGATAGTTTTCAGATCCGTACGAATTCACCGAAGCAAATAACAGCAATTTCTACACTTCACCTAGAAGTGGCGCTATCAATCACGCATTATTCCAAAAATAATAAACCCTAATGTTTGGATTGGCAGCGTTTTCGGTTTAATATGCTCATTAGTATGCCTTTGTAATCATACTCCCCCCCAAGTCTAACTTTGTCATTTTCAAATCGCTTAGTTTCCGATGAGTCTGGGCTCGTGACACAGAAACTCTTATTTTAAGGGTGAAAATGTCGAAAACGGGAGTTCAATCTTCTGACGATGAGTCAAAGAGTCCTCGTCGATGTGAAGGTTGTCGTTTTATGTCATCGTTTATGGTTTCGACCTGAATGAAGCACGTGATGGAGACGTTTGTTTTGAAAATACCAGAAAGTCAGACACCAGAGAGTTTGAAGTTACGATAACATTTCTCAACACATTGTCCTGGAATATTTGACTATGTCTCGGTTTGATTGAGCCGTACAATCAAACAGATGAGGTCCAGGAGGCCAAACTGGTTCAAGGAGTTGTTAAGTGTTAAGTCGTTCTGACTGTTTAGTTTCGACCCACAAGCCAACGCATTTTCCGGCATTTAAGAAGACGTTCTTTCTTCTTTTTGTTGACAAGACCGTTCCATCCGAGCCTGGCTTTAACCGTCACACCAAAATATTTGACTTCATCCGTATCAAAAATCATTTTGCTCATGAAATTTCCTCAGGAAAACCGGACTTTTTTATTTGAGCGACTTTTTGCAGAAAAAGAAACTTCACAAGAAATTGTGAAAAATTGTCGTCATAAAAATAATTTCAAGATTTCAAAATTCTTCAACTAATTCAGCATTCCAGTACACCGAGAAAATACAGCAAAAACTTACTCGGTCACATCAAGTAATTATTCACTGCGCCCTGTTTGGTTCCATTGAATCTAGAATGATTCATAATTACTATTACAAACCAAACATTACTTTCGAGTATGTTTTTTGGTCAATTACTCCTTTGCATCAAGTATTTGGAAAAATTCGCTCCTACAATCAAGCTACATGATTGAAACTTAGTTATTTTCAATTCATAAATGGAGGCATGAATTAACGTAAATATAAAAAGCCTCAAAGGATAGTAGTTGAGAATTATGTCTGTAGTTCTCTACGTTTTTTTTTTTTTTTTTTTTTTAATTTTCTCTTAGGTAAAACGTCAAAACGCAAAGAAAAGTGGATAACTCTCTGACAATGAACCAGGAATTCGACTCACAGTCATCTATCACTGGAGGTCAACAACGATAACCTGTCAAGCGAATGCAATCATTTATGAAACATCGATTAGCTTTCTGATGCCTTCTAACTTCACGAACTGTTCGAGAAAATAACATCTACTGAGGGATCAGGCGATGTGAAATCACGTAGCATTCTATTCTTTGAAAAAACTCAGGATTCTAATTTAAAATATGTGAATCTGAACTGACATTAAACGGAAAAAGATTTGTTTGTATGTTTCCATTGAGCTCAAATGTATTGACCAAGACAGATTGACCCTGTCATGAATTTTGTTCTGTAGAATGGTGTCGGTACAAAAAAAAAAAAAAAAATCAAGCGCAAGGCATAGAATATAAACACAGTGAACACTTTCACCTACCTAGTGCAGAAATGCAAGCAATCAAACCGATCTTCGTCAGCCTGTCAAACCCAGATCTACTAAAAAGTTGCCTTCATGGCAAAACACAAAACAGCAATGAGAGTGTGAACAACGTTATTTGGGCACACATTCCAAAAAGAAGTTTTGTGGGCTTACGTGTTCTTCGATTTGGAACGTACTCTGCAGTACTATCGTTCAACAGAGGCAGTATTGCCATCTGCGAAGTACTAAGGAATCTAACCATCGATCCTGGTATATCATGTTCGCTAGCATTGAGAAAATTGATGAAGAAAGGCTAGCTAAAGCTGATATTACCGCCCAAGCAGTCACGAAAGAAGGGAGGCTCAAGAGGACCCAAGCAGCCCGGAGACTGGAAGATCAGTTCGCTGAGGAGGAAGCTGATGATCCAGCTTACGGAGCGGGGCTACACTAGCGGTGCGCGCCCGGTTTGGCTATTTTTTTAACCCACTTATAGATGTCCGATTTTTACAATTTTTTTTGCATTTTATCCGTTATATAATAAACTATTTTTTAATATTATTTTTGAAAAATCGATTTTTTTGAACCCAAAAAATTACATACTACCCTGGATTAATGCAAGGAAATGACTGCAGATATTTGTATGTTGCCCGTCGCGACAAGGCCACTCTTCTTCCAATAATTGAGCGAGAATGTGAAGCCGGACCACACATACATTCAGACGAATGGTCTGCATATCGGTGCCTTACAAGTCGCGGATTTGTGCACAGAACAGTGAACCACCAACAATCATACGTGAATCCTCAAAATTCAGTGCAGTCACACCTCGATCACTACTGCTGGAGAATGTATCGTGGAGACAGCCCTGACCTGTTCTTAGCCCTGTTGGAAGACATCAAGAACTTCCATGCATAAGGTAAAAGCCCTTATTTGGTGTATTTATGTCATTCGTAGTGAATTCGACGAAACGGGACGATAGAACGCACACAGAACCAGAAACAGACCGATTGAACGCACACCAAACCAGAAACGGGACGATAGAACGCACACCGAACTGGCACCACATCTATCTAACTGTCCTGTTCGGACTTGAAAGGTTGGAAAGGCGTTCCTGAATGGCTGTTGTTATATGCCAAGTTATATCAAGGTATTATACGGAGAACCTAAGTTTTCACCAATCACTCCTATCTCTTGGTCAAACTAGCCATAGATTCGTAGAATGATTGTTTTTGAGAGTCAAGCATAGCGAGCATCCAGACCACCAAACTAAACAGACCCCAATACCACACGTCTTCCATAATAACACCAATTCGGAAATGTTCGGCAATCTTTGTGCGGAGACGAACCTTTGATTTGTCTGCCTTTAAAATCTAGTGTCCATTTGTAAAAATGATCCGTATGAGTAGTTCGTTTGTCCCTGACGTTCTTCTGTAAAAACATGGTTTCTCCACATAAATGGGTAGTAATTAAAATTGTCTCGTTCCCAGCAAGAATGTCACCCATTCCACAGTTAATGGGATATGAAAACATTGTCGGGTTGTTGGAAATCAAAGTTTAATTGGACCAAGAAAACCTATTAGACGGCCGACTCGGATCAAATCAGCTATTCAAATTAATACGCATCATATTATCGAATCCCCACCGGTTCCCGGTCGCCTTCTCAATTCAAAGCAATCACGCGCTTCCTCAAGGTCGAGGAGAATGCAGGTAGGGAAGCTCATTTCAACGCAATTACTGCACACGGACGTTTGAGATCAAGGTGAACACATAAGTGCCATTATTGTTACTAATCGTTGAATGGGTAATTTAGAAAAAGAAGATTACTTTATCACTACTAACCATCCAACGGAGAACACTAAAGTTATGCGTTGAGAAACTTTCAGATGAGACTGGAACTCAATAAACACACTAGCTTGATACCGTTAATATTATTTGTGAAAAGAGACGTCAGCAATGATTGAGAGTTGAGCAGTGGATATTGACGAACTAAAGCTATTAGTTTTCGTTGGATCTCTAAAACTAAGTAGTTACGCAACTAAATTATTGTTAGTTTGAATAGAGGAGCTAAATACTCATTTGTTTCAACGTAAATTCAGAAGGACAACCAAAACTGAAAGTCAGAAACTAACTGTACGATAATTAGTTTTTAGTTTCAACAGAGACCCTAAAACCAAATTAAGTTGCGAAGTAGCTTCAGAAGTCAAAACCAGAACTAGTTTTAGTTCTTCAGTTCCAAAATTAACTAAACACTGAATTGTTTCTCCTTTCCATCTGGCTTAGCACGTAGCGTCGCAGCTCCTTCAACTTACACAGAATAATAACGCGGACAAATAGGAGTAGTTATTGGCAAAATTCGACAAAATTAGTCAAATGTGCTTAATACACTAACGGTAAAAGGTTAATAAAATTTACAAGGGACTTAATAGGGGCAAACCCTAACAATTCCTGATATTCTAATCGGAATTTATTCACTCTCTGGCACCTCAATGTACGTTTGAGCTTGCGCTATACCCATCTACATAATACAGGTAGTACATTTCATTATCTAAGTTAGTGGTTCAAAAATTATTCCGGAGTACAGAATTCGTGTTGTAGGTGTCAGAATAGGGCTTGTTCGCTTCTGTGAATTTGTTCAATTAAATTATCGCATTGAAATGGGTGTCTCGGCCAGATAATCTCTAAATCCATTTTTAGTTGTTTTTCCTTATGATTTTTATCTCGACTGATTGTACTTATCTGAAAAATGTTATTGTTCTGAAAAATTCTGACCTGAAAGAGTTGTTATTTCTTGTTAGTTATTTTGGAGTTTGGATTCTGTTGAATTCTTTCTCTATTAGTTAGGCGTTGTCGCGTTAGTAGGGTTTGAAAATCTAACAGGGCTACACAACAAGGTTCTACACCGTACGATTTGTTATTAACGTCACATATTCCTGAATTTCGTATTAATGATTGCGAGAGTCTGTATTCATACAGGCTTCATGAATGCATCCAAGGCATTACATTCATGAATGCGTGAGGAGAGGACAATGAAATCGATACATACATGAAAGTGTTAGAGTTCGGGTTTTGATATTCAGTATAAGCCGGGTATAAGTACATAACAGCACTATTCAGTTATAAATCATTTCCTATACACGCATTTTTAAATCCTGATAACAACCAATAACTAGCATTTGTTATAAGCAACAATGTTGTTTATAACTTTACATTAAAATTAACGATATTGCGATTCGATACGTTCGAGCGATGATGATCATCAAATCTAATCGCAGCGGTGCACAGTTGAACAAAACACACGTAACAACTATCGTACAAACGTGTGATGATAGGTACCTAGTGACAATACATTCAATCTACTCAAAGTACACAACATGCAAGGGTTTTTTAATTGCAAGCTTATCTTGACGATATCACAACGACCGCCTTCCTATTGTGTCGAACTCTGATAAAAATTAGGTAAGAGGGATTACGAAGGCCAGACGCGACAATTACCGACCAAACGAAAGAAACAATAGGGGTTTCCAACAAAATATGCCAATAGTAACGAGGATTCCATCAGGATAGATCCATACACGCACAATTATATGCAGGGTGTCTTATTAAGTTATGGATCACCCCTTCTAAAACCGATAAAAGCGCTGCAAATTTTCTTTTCTTTACTGACAAGTCCATAAAACAAAAATCATTGCATCGGTCGATTTTGCAACTAATTTGCAATCGCTTCTTCAAAAGCTTCGTTTCCGAATTTATTCATTTATGAACGGGCAACCCCAATTCATAATCAACAATACATTCATACTAGCGGAAAACAACAGAAATTAAGAAAATACAGAATACTGGGGGATGGTTACAAAAACACACAGCAGACGGGTTTTTTAAATAGGAAAAATAATTTCAATTAACTGAATTTAATGGGAGAAGAAGAAATTAAGGATTTTAGTGTCGACAGGGGACTATAAAAAAAATCAAATTGAGGATTTGTGGAAAGAGAGATTGGTTTGTGTCGAGTGAATTCAGTTTTAAGATTTCTTTCGTGTTTTCGACTTCACCCCACTAAAATAGCCGTAACTACCTTAATTTGGCAATTAAATTCAAATCTGAGGATACCGTTAGAAAAAGTGTCAAATTTCTAGTCTTCTCAATGCAAATAAAACGTTTTATAAGAGAGCTGAGTAGGAGAAAACGCTGCAAATTCTTTCACTGGGGTTTATTATTCAATTGGCTTGCGTTCATGATTTGAATTTCTACTAAGCTTTGGAGTGTGCGTGTTTCACAGGTGATAGAGCGTTTATTGAATTTCAGGAGATATGCATAGAGCACGTAAATCAGTTCTCAACAAAAATACCTATTTGGATTGATCAGTTGATCAGTGCCTCCTGAAATCAATAATCGCTCTATCTGTGCACACTCCAAAGCTTAGTATAAATTCAAATCATGAATCATTGAATAATAAACCCCAGTGAAAGAATTTGCAGCGTGTTTTATGGTTATCTGAATGCTTCAACCCGTGTATCGGCTACAAAGCCTTTTAGGAGTTCACTCCAGTATCCACATTCATCACTACGTCACTAGGTTACTGATATCAACACAAAAACAATAATAAACCAAAATAACGCGAATGTTGGCACCATAAATCGGGCCATAGATCGGGAATGGTTTGACCTACGGACCTGGGGAGGGGCTCATTCGATTCCTCGTGGAGTGTTCTTCAAAAAGAGTACAAATTTAGGCCGCCTTGACTTTTTTGAGGTTTTTAGGGATTTTACAAAACTTTGACAACCCTTAAAGGGCACTTTAAATTAAGTGAGAGAGCTGGCTCAAGAATTGGGGCGTCGCCGGACCAACATGGATTTTTCCTGAAAATTTCAGATTTTTGATCCAGCCGTTTGGGAGAAATCGTGCGTACGACGTACGGCGGACGTACGGAGAAATGTGTATTGCAGATTCGGATTCTACACCCTTTGAAACGTAAACCATGAAATTTTCAGGGGGGGGTTAGAATTTTTTTTCAATAGCGATTACAATGATTTATTTTTGAATAAAAAACCAACATTGTATCAAATAGAGATTGTTGTCAGTTTCAACTTTTTGGTTGAACTTCATGGTATGTTTAAGAGATGATTTTGGCCATACCCCACCGTTAAAATCAAAGAATCATTGCAGATGGAGTTTCATGAAGAAAATTTCAATTTTAAAACTTTCAAACCCCATTTTCCATGAAAATTCGTTGAAAGTTGCAAGTATACAACTCCGAGGGAGGTCATTCACTTCCCTTGTTTTCCTCGGGGACCCATTTGGTTAAACTACCTGGGACGTACGCGGTCAACCAGTTGCAAGGACTGGAGAATTTAATTAAACTAATGAGAGTCCGTCGAAATGATTTCAGGGGACAACTGGGGTGCGACGCCATTAATGACTAATATGTCAACGACCTTCGATCGTGATCAATGATCTCACCTCGCGTCTATCAACCGCATAACTAAGAAATTTGAATGTTAAATAATTCTGATTTCATTTTAATACGTTCAGGAGGTAGGTAAGATAGACAATCTTTAGCCATAACAAAGAGCAATATGGTGCTTCCATAAAAAGAAATATCAGGCCTATGGCTTATATTTTCCTTGTAAAACGCTTTTTATTAAACGGAAGATTCTATAGCGGCTTCATACTTCATAATTTGTGGCATAACGCAAGAAAGCTTTTGTATTTTTAGAATTTTTATCTTTATCGAGGTGCTTTCAAATATATGATGCCCAAGGACCTCTTGCCTAGATCTCCAAAATCTGACCACAGTTGCACTTTCCCATTGTCCCATTGACTTTCACAGTACCATTGTACTGATCTCCGTTTTACGACTAGTGTAAAATTGGGATAGAACAAAAACGGAATAGAAAAAAGATTGTACACGATTGTATGCGGGGCAGAATTTCACACACAAGCTCATGAGTATGTATGAATACATACACACAAACATAAACACCTATTGTTTTTCATTGATTGAGTTTTAGAGAGTCTGAAATGGATTTATATTCAGTAAATCTTCTCTCAGGCTTGACTTGCTTCACACACCACTTGGATTCTATCAGGTTTTAATCTATCTAAGAAGTCTAGCTTTCAAGGGACGACCTACAAATCTGACCCTTAGCTGAAAAACGAAGCATCCCTAATAAAAAGGGGTTCGAGTTGGGAAGACAGCAATTGATGTTCACGATAAAATACAGTACTTCGATTTGAGTGTTTGAAACATCACTAGAAATTGCAATTACGAAAGTTACAATGTTATTTTTTAGAAAATGATTAGTTACTGAAGACTAAATCGTTCTAAAAATCTATCTGAATATCATTAAAATGTCTTAACAAATGGTAAAAATTGTCAAGAATTGTTACACATTTTGAAATCGGTTTTATTGTGAATATTAATCAGAAAACTCGATTTCTGGTGATGTATTTCACTTGACAATTTTTATGCGCAAACGTCAACTTAAATTGAAAGAAATTGAATGAGGTAATGGGAACAGGTGACTATTTGCAGGCTAACCCACATATTCCTCCAAAATTCTATAATAATCTTCCGGAAACTATAAATTAGAGCCTGTTAGGAGGATTTGTGGACACGCTGATAGAACACAAAGGCGTACATAAAACTAAAATAGTTCAGAATAGTCTGAAATACAATTCGTGTGGAAATTTCGATTTTGTCGGAAAATGTTTTCCATCTCCTACACCTTAGTAGACTCGGAAGCAAAAATAATAACAATAAAGAAAATCGCTTTTATGCTCATACTGAACTGAAACTTTTATGACTTTACGTAGTACTGAGGTAAGTGCGCGAATGTCAACATTTCTTGAAAGACCGTTTTGGAATGTTGTTCACGATTTTATTCCGTTGACACAATGGCGAGAGATATCAGTGCACTTGTCAGATTTCAACCTAACTCGCTACTGCATTACAACCTTAGTTGTAGACTTATTGACACTTGGTTTTCTGATGTAACTTTACGCTGTCACCAGACGTGTTCACTTTAGATTGGTTCAACCAACATCCACTAGATAGAGTGTACACCCAGGTACTCAAGTCCCTACTAGTGTCATTGAGAATGCAGTTCTCCCTATTCTTTGTCTCCATCTAAAGTGTAAGCAGAAAATAACACTGTTCCTTTCACTTTATTGTTTACAAACAACCCCGTGTTCAATTCGATCAAATTATTATTAGGTAATCAACCAGAATACCAGGAATCTATAGAACAAGGCAACCATCGCGAAGAGAGGACGAATCAATGCATAATAACAACTTCCTACGAATCCAAACACCACTAATTCAAGATAAATTAATATACCAACGAGAAGTGATGTTTTAATCAATAAAGAACGGTTATTTTAAATGCTACCAAATAAAAACAAGTGTAGAACAGTTGATTGGATATGAAGGTACACGTACAATCCCTCAAAAATCTTTGAATTGATTGCAGTAACGATTCAAATACTAACCCGACCCTGAATAAACTATCCCAGATTCCATAGTTGATTTTCATCAAAATTGATTTACCTCAAAAAGTGTTTCTAATTGAAACTTAACGACAATGTTTATGTTTGAAAATTGGAAGATCGATAGCCTAACCTGCCGCAACCGTAACCTCCCTCGCAGCCGTTTGACAGAAACACAATGAGAAATAGTGATTTTCTAATGCAATTAAAATACTACGACTCCACCGAATGTCGGAAAACGGTGAAAAAATTATTGGTATAAAACATGGAATTGATGAAGTTACGAAAAATCTACAGAAATTGTGTAATGAAATTAATTTGTCTTACCTTTACTGGTTATGAGTCCAAGGATGTTAGGAATGTGGTTTTGAAGGAAACATCTCACTGCACTAACGTTCACAGAGCCTCACAAATGATTCATAAAAGGTTTCGAAGCGTCGAAAAACATGATGACGATACGAGACGAAATGATAGGCGAAGATTGGGACGAAAAAACACGTCGCTGGGGACCGCGTACCGGTAACCGCGACCTCGGAACAAAGGTTGCGACACTTTGCAGCAAAAATTTGCTGGGTTTCGACGAGTGATTACGGCAATTTCCGACGTCGCGAACTTGAAACGAAACCCAACGGTGGTTTTACGTGGTTGAACTGCGTGTTAAAAACGAAGATGATCGCAGGTTTGTGTCGAGCGAAGGAGCTAGAAACGGTATGACTCAGCAGTGCGCGACAATGGGGAACTCACTGAACTCCCGAGAGTTGGGCGGGCGGTGGTGGGAAGGTTCACAGCTGGCTTCTTCTCCCTTCCACCCCGAAGTATTTCGGACACTGGAAAGGTATCGAATCGCCCAAATGCACGTTTATCTCATTATTAAGAAATCGTTACCATAATTTCCTTATGGTAGGGTCCCCTACTATTTAAAAATAATAATATATTTAATAAAGTCATCTACGAAGTTCAAAATTTTAATCTACGCTTAAAATTAAGGACATTTTAAGCATAGATTAAAATTTTGATTTCCCAAATGCACATTTATCCCATTATTAAGAAACTGTTACCATAATTTAATTACACTAAGGTTTCCTGCTATTTAAAAAAAAAGTTCACTGTGGGTAAAATTTCACGCTGGGTAAAATTTTAAGAAAAGTAAAGGCAGAATGATGCGTTTTAGGCCTATATTTTTAAATGTATACACGTACGTCATATACCAAAGGCCTAGGACGGCGGCACGAGTTTGGCGTCCATAAAGCGGCTCTTTAAACGTTTTATTTTACGCTAAAAATGTCCTTAGTTATTGTGAAATAAAACCAGTGTAGCTATTTAAGTATTTGAGAGACAACTATCAATTCAAATTTCAAAATCTCTAAAACATGTAATATATTTCTATTATATCTACTAGGTATAACGTGCCCCTGTGCCCCACCCCTGAATCCGCGCCTGATAAATGCTAATATACCAAAATCGTTGTCCAAAGGCAGAATACCTGTTATTTTGAAAAAGTTGTATTAACATGAATTTAGAGTTGAACATTTCTTTAATCTCAAATTACTCAAATTTAAAAAAAATCGAAATAAATGTCATACGATAATTAATAACTGCAGGAACTTTTTCATTGCAAAATTGACGTATTTCAAAGGAGTATCTGACGTATTTCCACTTTTATTGTTACTTCCAAAGCCAATTTTGAAAAACAATCGAAAATGCACGGAAATTTCCATTTTAGTCTATGCTTAAATGTCCTAAAATTTCATGAAAATGTGAGACAAAATCAATAAAAGTGGTAATATGGTACTAAAATTATAGCTCAAATGGCAGAATATTACTTCGAAAAAGTTGTAGTAACAAAATTTAGAGTTAAACATTTCTTTAATCTCAAATTGCTCAATTTTCAAAAATTAAAAAAAAAGTCATAGGATAATTGATGATGACAGGAACTTTTTCATTGCTGAATTGACGTACCTATTTCATGGGAAAATGACGCAATATTCATTTATTGTTGCTCCCAAAACAAACAGAAATCTCTTTAGTGTTTTCCCCAAGTTGGTGTTGTGAACATTAATCAATAAGAACAGTGATCATCAGCATGAAAAAATATCCCAAATTCAATGAATTTTCAAAATTAAATGAGGCAATATTATATGGCTATTGACAGAAAACTTAATAATTCAAAAACTATCTTATCAAGATTTTATGTCCAAAATAGAATTATTTAATTAAGCTGGCGAGATTCCCTATTAAATCGTTTTCGAAAAGATGCAAATTCACCATGAAATAAACACTTACTCAATAGGTAGTGATAACATCCCTTTCATTTCCTGCCAGAGAACAAGTTCATCGGAATCTTGGTGGAATGATTTTCCCTTGAAATTTGATTTAGATTCTGAATCAGCAAATAAAATGTGGAGACAGGTATTTGAAATTACCGAATCCCTCATTTGAGGCATCAATTCGTGCGCAGAAAGGACTCAATTGTTGCACTTTTGCAAACAATTATAAGAAGTCACAATTTGGAATTTTCTTCTAAATTTCATCCTAACGGAGTTTTTGAGAGCAAATTGGGGTAGTGTATGAAGCATTGGTTTAAAAATTAACTTTAAATCTGTTCGCAAAAATGTCAAAAAAATAAATTCAAAGATAAACATTTACTGAACGCGTTACTTATCTGCTTGCAATGCAGATAGGGATTTGTGATCCCTAGGATCTTAAATCGTATTCTCAACGCCCGGGTCAGCAAAATAACCAAAGATCTCTCACCGCTCACGGTGATCTTAAAGCCTTAAGAACAATATTGAAGCATATTGATCGGAGGTGATTCCTCCTAGTAGAGTCGTAGTTTTAAGTGTTTGGTCTTAGATTTCTCCATATCATTTTTAAACTCTCTATGATCTTGCTACTTTTACTTATGATTTCCCTCGCTGTCATATAATAACACTTGCTCTCATATGTTTCAAACTATTTCTTGGTTCCTATATTTATATTGGCTCGCTTAAGATTGTGGGTTCTCATTTACAAACCTTGACTCCCCTGCAGTGATTGCTGGATCTTACATTGTTAGCCTCCTTCAGGGAATTCAGACCCGTCAGGTCAGCTACCATTCAGTAATCACATCAAGATCTTGCAGTGATCGGGGAAATGTCACTAAAAGGGAGGCATACAGTGGCAGGGGGAACCAACTTATTTTTTAAACATTCTACCTGAAAATAGAGCATTGTAGGCCCTACTTAGTCGTCACCATTGTAAAATATGTGATACCCTTTTGCAGGAAGGAAGGAGCGAATTTCTCCGTGCTCCTGTCCCAAGATGCTCAAATCGAGATGAAGGCACAAGCTCTTCATTATCAAGATTGCCTCTTTACAAATACCATCATATAGCTTGACCCTCAAATTTTGCCAAAATTGGTATGGTTCATCCAGGTGCTTTTAGTAAGGCTTCCTTCCAATCGTCACTGTTGAGTGTCTAATAATCGTTGAATACATTGAACTTGTTAGAATTTAGTTCAGCATTCTCATACGTTAGATACAATTTAAATTTAAAATCCTCGTCGTCTCTTAGCAATTAATTTGTGCAGGTTCCAAATATTTCACTTCATGATTTACCTGTATCTTTAATTTACTTTCGATAGTTCTGATTGGTTAATATTACAGAATACTCAATTCATTAACATCACTGAGGTAGTGAACACATTATTGTTCAGATCTTTACAATTTTCTACTAGGTATGTTGGTAGACCAGCAGAGAGATAGAATACAAAATCCAATGAAGGGAGTGGTTAGAGAAATATTTGAAGATACCCACCGAAGGTGACTAGTGGAATGAATTACTGTACTTCCCTATAGAGCTGTCAACCAGTGCTAGGTCAGTTGCTACACTCTCATTTCAAAATCAAATTGTTGATTACTATGGTTCATTATTTTTAATGTAAAACTCTCCTTTCAGAATAGTTGGTTGCTGTTTGAGAGCAATGCGTAGAAAAAATAACTCTGCTATTTCCGTCAGTTGCTGTTAATTAACTTTACCGTAGTTGCTTTAATTGTTGAATCGATTGTCGTTTTGTAATTCTTGTTACAAAATGTTGTCCACAACTATTCATTGAATAATAATAAAAACTGTTTCCTTGAGCCACGTGATTTTGAAGAAGGTTAACTCACAGTTGTAAAATACGTAACTCTCTAGTCTACGATAAACTCGAAATAATACGAATTAATAAATTTTAATTGAATTTAACAAGAACTAACACCTGCAATTCGTTATGATTGGGTTTATAAATCGGAAGTATGTAGTTTGAAGTGTGAAACCTGGTTCCTCCTTACCACTCTACAAAGATTGTGTACCTTCCGCATGGTGTTTGGACTATAAATGAGATCACCACAACACTACCGTCTGATAATGATAATCTTTGATAAGGATTTTTCATTTCGCTGTTTATTGTTTGATGCTTGATTTGCATCTATTATTGATAGAATAAGCGTTAAATTTAAGTAAGGTTTTTTAATTCTCTAACCAAGGTTAAATAAACTTTTCAGTATGTTCGGTTTAGTTCGGAAAGTGGCATTTCGCGCTGAAGTCCGAGGCGTGTCAACATCGCCGGAAAAATGGGATTTGCTAAGCGCCGTTAGCTTGGAGAGGATTCCCGTGATCACCAGAGACCTCAAAGACATCGAAACCAGATTCTTGTCTATGTTGAATCAAATAGAACGCGAGAGAAGTCACAAATCCGATTTCGAACTGAGGAGAGAAGCTGACAAAAAACGTGCGAAAGAATTGGAGAAGGTAAAACAATCTGATCGTAATAGTATCTAATGAGTAGGTATGTTGTGTCAATGCTTACCAGCAAGCACTGCTAAAAATGTATTAAGGTTTATTAGTTTAATGATGAAGGCCGACTGACAAGATCTAACACTCATCATCCGTTAGAACAGTTCAGCTATTAAAACATGCACCGGAGCTTCTAGATAGTGGCCTGGATATGCCCCTACTCACTGGCTACCAAATTCGTTCGTTAAACCTTGACTTGAACCTTAATGCTTGATGTAAGTCTCATAATTCATGCACAGGTGGTATGGAGGAATCATTTTAGGTAACACAATATGAGAATTAAAAATGAGACCGTCATTCTATTCATGTCTCTTTCTATTCGGCTTCCTTTTTATTGTAAACTTTCTTATAGGAATTGTGTCGGAATTTAGCTTACACAACTGATCAGGTTAGAACTCATGATTGCACTCTAATGATATCCCTTGGAGTCTCACTGCCAAACTTCAAATTCAAGGATGGGCAGGAGAGAGTTCAGATGTCCAAGATGGAGCCCATTATTGCATTCGTCTCTAATGTAGCACCCTAAAAGGATCTCTATTAAATTTAAAGTTCGTTGAGTGAATAGGGGAGCATTAATGGCGCAGAGGATAATACTGCGTGTCATGTGGTCTGCCACTGCCCTATGCTTGCAAAATAACGTTTTCTAACCTGGGGACAGGCTTCCATTGATCCTCCGGATACTAAAACGGGAGAGGTTAAAACTCTCCTCGCATTCGCCAAAACGTGGTGGGGAAGGGTGGACCTTCCAGCTTTGGCTGGGGTCAACGACATTAGACTGGGATGTCAATGCCTACCCAGTAATTACGAAGCAGCTAGTGCTTGAGTCCCTGATGATGGGTGCAAGTTCTGTACACTGGGCTTATAGTGCTTGGTTCGGCAGGGTGCCCAGGTCGGGCAGTCAAATGGCCTGGGAAGGAGTTGGAGGTAACGACCTCCTTCTCCAGCCACTATAAGCCCAGTGTATAGAACTTGCACCCATCATCAGGGACTCAAGCACTAGCTGCTTCGTAATTACTGGGTAATTGGGCCCAGTGGTTTATATTTTCAAAAAATCGGTTTCCTTTTGACTTTCAAATTTCTCCGAGGAATTGGGTTACAATTTACCTCACTCGCCTGATCAGGATGGTACCCAGCTTGCATTACGATGATAACCCAAAGAGCCCCACTGTCAAACTTCAAATTCATGGGATGAACAGGAGAGTTTAGATGTCTAGCATGGAGCCCATTATTAAATTCGTCTCGCCTGTAGCACCGAAAAGGATCCCTATTAAATTTAAAGTTTGTGCAGTGAACGGGAGATCATTAATGTTGATGTCGAAAAGTAGGTACATACTTGCCATCTGACTGGAGGGTGAAAAGTATGGGATCACCTTGATTAGCAAAGTTAACTATGTAATTGGAGAAACCCTCTTGATAAGCACAGATGTGTTACGTTCCTTGACAGAAGGATAAAGTGAAGAATATACTGCAATCAATTCGAAAAGTTTTCTGGTACTCTGCCAAACTTATGATCTTCACATAATCTGATCTCAATAAATACATGTTGAACGGACAGTGGTGTAGCTAATCCCAAGGGAGCCTTTTAGTTGATGTTCGTGTAATATTCACCATCACCTTTTGACAGCAGAAGAGGAAAGTTTGTCATGAAGTGGACCTTTCCTTGGCCGCAGGAGGCGGCTGATGGTTTTAATAAATACTGGTTTAATTCTCTTCCCTTCCATTGATGGATTGTGTGGGGCGAGCTAAATCCATATTCTTTCCTTCTCTGTTAGCATCCGATCTTACACTCCTGTTGGGTGGTTCGTGATTAAGAGGTCATACTGACACTTTCACGTTACTTAGTTGGCTCCATACACCATCTCGTTAAAACGTTCGTGAGACCCCCTGTACTATGAGAGCCTTCACCATCTAGTGCAACCATGTCCACATACTCTCGATGGTGGTTGCCAGGTAGAACTGGTATGTGGAGAGGGAGTGACCGTAAACTGGATTACAGTGGTCACTGGAAACTGGGAATCCATGCTGTCAAGCCTGAGGTCTGCCATACTTCTAGATGTGAGTGCTGTCAATATTATGGTTACCACATGGGAAGACGTGGTTACTACGTTGCTAAAATATTTGGTGAAAAATCAACATTAAATGCTACATTCAGAACGTGCTACACAGTTACTCAAATTTTACATCCAGATAGATGTGCTTTGAAGTGTAACATTCCAGATCCTGTGCAACTATGTTCATTCCACAGAGGATGTTGAATTGCAGGAGACCACAGCAGTGTTCATCTTAGGATTTATTGAATTCTTGTAGTTCATGAGTAATAACCGTTGTTCCACTTTTCATGGATCTATTCCTACTAGTTGTGTATGTAAAAAACTGAATATTCTGAGAAATTTCGCTAATAACGAATCAACCAACTTTTTTGTCATCTTGGATCATATTTTTATGATGCTTACACCTAGTTTGTACAATCTTTTATCAATAAAAATGAAGTTCTTTTGCTTTTCTTCTGCAATTGTTGTTAATTTAGGTATCTTATCGAGTTTCTCAAAATTAAAGCTGTTATAATTTTGTTGTTGTGCTCGTATGATACAGATAATATGTTCTAAGCTTTCTCATTTTCGAAATAGGGAGCTGAAATTGATTTGGATAGCCAACCACAACAGACGGCTCAAGATTACCTGGACGCATGCACTGAGGAGCTTCAAAAATTCAAGTTTGCCCCTCGCCTCGGCTCCCCAGAAATAGAGAGCAATACCAAATCCACGCAAAGGGCCAAAGACAGGAGGCTACTGCTGTTGGTGAAAGACAGTTTTGGAACTGATTCCAAATCCAAACCATTGTGGGTGTTACCTCAGGGGAAGCATGAAGGAGAGCCATCACTTCGGTAAGATATTTCAGAAATGTTCTTCTCTTGCTTACATCTTCGTTTCAACCAATATCCCTCACATGTGACAATTTCTTCACAATCTTGAGCATCTCTGTAGTAATCTCGTTTGAAAACACCGAAAGTCCAATCCATTCACTTTTTACATAATCAAAAATCATGAAAAACCTCCCGCGTAATAAGTCTAACCTATTTTGGTTTGGTGGCTAATGCTGGTCATCCACTAGGTTGACAGAGTAGTATAATGGGACGCAATACCAAAATCTTTCTTTGGGAATATAATGGAAAATTAATGGCAGCAATCCATCCACTTGGTCTTCACGTACATATGAGGTGAAGGAGCTGCATACGTTCATACAATACGGCTGCAGTTTCATACAATGATTAGCTTGGGATGCTCGCTGTTAAGATGACATTGCAGCAATGGGAAGAGTAAGAGTGATCGTCTGCAATTGCAATCAAGTATGCCATGCTGCCTCTTTCCCCAAAACTGGGATTCATGATATTAGCAATCAAGGGTGGTGTCTCTGCCTGCATCCCTCCCATTGGTAGCGCACATCTCTCACAATCCCTCCCTTGCCCCAAGCCAAACTTGTGAGCTTTGCACATTCATCTCTTACAGTTGAAAACCAAGGTAGCGGAAGCATTGTTTTCACTTTCGGAATGTGAAAATTTTTTTGTCTCCAAAATCAAAAATTCCACTCGCATTTTGCGTTTTAGACCTTTCTGAACAATTTTGGTTCCGTGTCTGTCTGTCTGTTAGCAAATCCTTGTTATGGGCAAAACTACACGAAGTTATAGTCCGATTTTGATGAAATTTTCAGGGATTGTGCGGGTTGGGGTGTAGATGGTCCCCTATAGGTTTCATGACCCCCAGATCAATAGTAGCCTCTGCACATGCGCAAACGTGAAATCCTTGTTACGCGCATAACTCCGGGAGTTCTTGACCAATTTCGATGAAATTTTCAGGGATTGTGCGGGTTGGGGTGTAGATGGTCCCCTATAGGTTTCATGAACCCCGGATCAATAGTAGCCTCTGCGCATGCGCAAACGTGAAATCCTTGTTACGCGCAAAACTCCGGGAGTTCTATGTGCCACACCCACTTTTTGTTGTTAAATATGTACATGAAGAGTGGTGGTTGATGGGTTTTCTTTTGAGATTCTGTATTGCCACAGACTTTCCTGCAAATGCTGCTTGTAATACTTATTTTTAGAACTCAACCATTCAATATCCATCCACTGAATAAACTTCATTGTGCTTCTTGTTATAGGGCGACAGCTGAACGCGTTTTGGCGGAAAAATGCGGTCCTAACCTCCAAGTCAAGTGGCTCGGCAACGCTCCTGCCGGCTTTTACAAGTTCAAATACCCCAAAGCCGTCCGGAAAGATGCAGTCGGTGCCAAAATCTTCTTCTTCAAAGCTCAACTCCTCAATGGATCCGTCGACGGAACCAAGTGCCAGGACTTCCTATGGGCTACCAGGAATGAACTAGATTGTGTTCACCCGGACTATAGGAAATCCCTTGCTATGTTTCTCATCGATGAAGAACATTGATTGAATGAACATAAGTTAGTTATACCTATTATCGCGTGTATATTTATTGTTACTGTTTATTATTATAAACGTCTTTTAAGGACTCAAATCGGATACTTTATTTTTTCAACATTACTGTTTCCATGACAAGTACCATTTCTAATGACTTTACGTAGACATGCATACAATACGACTGTAAAAATCACGTAAATGCGGTAGTATCTATCTATGATCCACCCATCAGTAGTAGGGAGTCCAAGGTTTCGATGATTCGGTTTTAGCTATACTTTCTGCTTTCCCAGACAACTGATGTGTGTGGAGTATCCTAAAGTTATTACAAACTCTCATAGAATTGCTCATGCAATTTTGTTTAAATGCCAAACACTCGAAAATTTATAGATGAAAACCCATTTTGGCAAATTCTATGGTAAATATAATTCGATAATTTTCGAAAATTTGCTCATACAATCATGCTGCATCACTGGATTTTCCCAAAGATAATTCTTCGAAGTCTGAATTTCAACTCTTTTCCACGTAAAATCAGAATCTCAAAAGTTCGGATAACTTTGAGCCATAGGAGTTTTTCTGCACGAAAATGTATTCTCCCAATTTTATGAATATGGTAAATTTTTTAACGATTTCAGACTATTCATCCTCTTGATTTGAGCACAATTAGTGCACAACAATTCAATACATTTTATTCCATGTAACATAACTGGTAATTGGTGTTTGTCATGATGTTTTTCTGAACATATCTTTTTTCAACAGAATAGTGACTGACAGGTTTATGGAAAACGAAACTTCTTCTATATTATATTCTCTCTTTTAGAAATTGCGAGTGTTGCCCTCTGATGACAATCTTGCAATGCTTGTTGCTGAAAAATTCGGTTTTCCCCTCTGGAGAGACATCTCTGGAATATTTTTTGACTTATATAAGTAGATTCAAAACAGATAGTTCACTCAACTACCTAAAGTCGAAAAGTATTCAGAATAGTACTGTAGTTGATGAATAAAGTGAAATACTCGTCATATGAAGCTTGTATTCTGCAACTGTAAACAAAATTGTTATGGGCAAAAGTGATCCTTGTCTGGGGTTTCTCTCTCCCACTCGCCACATTTTCTTCACAGTTTATTTGGGTGTACAAAAAGACAGGAGGGAAATTGGAAGATATTTTTATTATTTGCAGTATATGTTGTGAGTGGTTTTTAGGGTATACTTAAGTTTTTATACTGTTATAGTGGAATTGTAATTTTTGAAATCTACAAAATACAGTTGTACATGTTTATAACTGCTTCTTAGAACGGTTGGTAGGTAGTAAGGACTCAATTTATTTAACTTTAAAGCAAATTGTGATCAAATCACCTAGCCCTGCTTTGATGACGTCACCAGGTTGGATCGGCCCCACTCCTGCGGGCGAGCCTGTTAAAATGAGGTCGTATGGCTCCAGAGTCATGTTCTGGGATGCGTATGACACCAATTCTTTGACGGGGAAGACCATGTCCGCTGTGGTATTATCTTGGCGCATTTGGTCGTTCACTGAACACCAAAGTCGAATAGTTTCCGCGCAGGGTAGAGGCAGCACGCTTTTGTCCACGGCGGAGCTGACTGGGGTTGCTGTGTCAAACCCTTTGCCGATGCTCCAGGGGTGGCCTTTCTCTCGGGCCTCTGTCTGAAAACAAAACAGCATATGTGAATAGGACAATAGTAGGTACTGCAGAAATTGAAGATACATCAGTACAATTACTGAAGAGATGCTTAGGAGTGTCTTTCAGACTGTAAATGCACCCAGGTTGAATTAACAAACGTTTAATGAAGATCAATAGGCTGGTTCATTTTCAGAAATTTGACTCGTCATGTCTACATTTCTTTTATATTTGAGCCAGAAGGTCTAAACCAGGACCAGTCGACATCTCAGTCCCTATCATTTTCCTAACCGTATATGTTTGATGATGAAATCATTACTTTAGCAACGGCCATCAGGGAAGTTTGACTTTGGGAACAAGGTGCAGGAGAGGGAATGAAAATCGCAATGATCTTGGGGACACAGGTGATAACGTCTTTGGGAACACATCTACCTATTCAGAATGGATCACCTTGCCTGTATAATATAGATGGATTTCAGTATTGCGCTAGTTTTATCGTAGAATCCGATCTATTTGTCCAACTAAACTGTAGATTACTAGAAGGATTGATTTAGATTTTATTTTTGAGATTTCACCATCCAGATCACCAAACTAAACAGAACAATGAACTCCATACTAACAATGGTCTCTAGATGCTACTAAGAAGAGCTCGATAGCCAGACTCTTTCTCAATCTGAGGCTCACCCTTCCTGTTACTTGCTAATCCATTATTTTCCAACGAGTCAACCCTTATCTGAGCAGATAGTAGGCGCCCCCAAACGATGACTTTCCGAATTATCGTGTCAAGAACCATTGCTGCTGGTATCTAAAGTTATTGTGTTTTGGCTGCCCACCCCCACAGCCATTTCGCCTGGGTGTTATCTCCAGAATAGAAAAATGTGTTTGTGGTTTTCTGCTTTGAGTTTGTTAAAGTCCACTCCAGTAGTCCAAATAAGTAAAATTTACCGTTACACTTCATCTCCCTCCCTTCCCCAACTTACTATAATGTTCGAAGCAGTTAGATCAAGAGCCAGACAGAACCCAGCAATGTATTTTTCTGCTTCATCAGCACTGACGTTCTTGCATTTTTGACCAATGATGACACCAAGCTCCACTTCATGATTAACTTCGTAACCTTTGGGAATCTGAAAATAAATTGTCATGCTGCAGTCTGCTAATAGAAGGAACACTATAGAAGATACAAAATGTAAAACGAATTAAGCGATTTTGGTTGATATTACAAGGCCATTTTTGCTGTTCAAAGCTGTTTCCACAGTTTCAAAAACCAGTAAATATATTCTTTACAAGCTTTCTGGAGGAACCAAGGAAAAGATATAATTGAAAATAAGGTTGTTGAAGGAGTTGTGGATAGTAGTCAAATAGCTTACGAGCATGGACCAACATAGAGTATTTTTTAAAAATTATATGAGGTTGAAAGGTTCTGGAGCCACTTACAAAAAATATGCCCAGTGATTCGAATGAGTCACAAAAATTGATTAAAGTGGATTGGACATGGGTTTTATGAAACTGGGTAGGTTGATTGTAAATCTTGACCACTATAGTTTTCAAGATTAATAAACCTATAGAACTAGATATCTATGATTGTTATCGACATTGCTTCAAATTCATTAATAAACTATCAACCCATTAGATAAGTATTCTTGATGAACATGTATTTCACGAAAACATTGAACTGTGTGAATAGTGATTTTATAATGGCTGATGCCTTAGGTACCTCCTACCTTTCGAAATGTAACTACAAAAGCTAGTGATTCCTAGGGGTAAATGCGATTAGGGCAACGATGGACATTCTCTTGGGATCATACATAGAAAATAATGGGAAAACCTACCTCGATGTCCTGTCCTTCAGCAATGTAAGAGGTCGTTGGTTTGAAGAACAGTATCGGTTTTTGGGGCAAAGCAGCATTCCTTTCGGCGATCAAGGATCTGGAAATTCAAACAGGTATTTTAATAGAGTTTGGGGTTAACTTAATAGGGTTAAAGCGACCGTTTGGGCTCTTTTGTACCTTATGCCAAAGGAATTAGCATGCAGCTTATTGTTTTCGTTCTAATTTACAGGTCTGAGTGACCGATTGATTGGCTTAGCAATGACTTTAGCCAGGCTAATTTGAAAATTTGTGTTAACAGGTTGAAACTGTATTTATTGTATGAAAATGACTTAGGTTATTTTTCCTTATTTCAGAAACACAATCCAGAATTTTTAGAACTGTCAAACTAAAAAATGTTGCTACCTATTGAGGGAACTCTATCGTTTATCGTTCTCAAGGTCTTGAAATAATAGTTATTTTAAACGCGATATTACAAAATTTGAATAGGAACCGATCTACAATGAAATCACTGTGGTTTCGCCCGTGACCTTGAAAATATCGTGATAAACGTTATCTATAAATTTTATTGCAAAGGTATCTGTCATTGGATTGGAACCTTTACCTATTTTTGTTAATTTCATATTGACTTACCTGTAATTTACCCCAGCTCCCACGATTTTTTTTCCAAGCGTGTAAAATTGCTTGAAGTCTCTCGACATCTTGTAGAGGTTTCAAAAATGAGTGAAGATCCCCAGGCGATCAGTTGTGTCCAGGAAATCGATCTTGCGAGTCCAGCCACTCAATCATTGTCGAGGTACCGACTGAAAAACGTCATCATTTTTATCATCGCCTATCAGATGAAGGTGCCTGACCGAGTATTTACGTAATGAGTTACGCCCCGCTGTGTAGTTATCTATTTTCGGCCTCTAAGAACAGATCAAACCTCTAGAGCCAACAAATGTGCCAGCGTGCCTGTTTATATACTTTTGAAAATTCATTGGAATGAAATAGGTTTCTAGGTGCCTACCTAACTATTCAACCGGTCAAATTAGGGTTCGGGATGCAATTTTGCTGTGGTAAAATTCATCAAACTCGTTATGCATAGTGTCATAATTATTATTCCGGGCTTTTATAATATTAATCAGAAGGGAATTTCTAAGTGTCGGAAGAGCTGAGAAAAGCGTCGGACATTTCAATGAATAAGATATTATTCGCTCAGAACTTCCCACTTGGGGAAAGACCCTGAAAATCCCTTGGTTGTATAACGATTAGATTCAGCAGAAAAATATACGAATAACATACAAAATATAGCAATAGCAAACTTTTTGGTTGCAAGTCGGTCTTAGGTGAAAAACGTTGATTTCACCATAAACACTTCTATTTTCGCATTCAAACGTAAATTTCTCCAGTAACAACCAGCGTGGAATATGTTTCGATTAGACCAGTGGTTCCCAACCCAAGTGGGCGATTTGGGTTATCAGGGGGGCGATGAGTATTTCAAGTGTGAAAAATGAAAATAGTACTGTACAGTTGAAGTTGCAGGGCAGCCATTGAAAAAGCAAAATAAGACAAAGTTTTCAAACTTTCATTTTTTGTCACCTTTTAACTGTGAATTTTCTTAATTTATCTTCTTTGTTCTTAAAAAATGTATACATTTTAATCTTTAATTTTCGATTTTATTTAGGAGTGACCGGATAACACTGCTTTGGTTGTGTTTATATACAGTTATAAAATTGCTTTATTATTACATTTCACTTCAAATTAAAATTAGGCATAAAAGGAAAAATTGAAGGGGGGGACGATAGGTGTTAGTCAACCTCCAGAAAGGGCGATGGGTCACAAAAGGTTGGGAACCTCTATTAGACCCTTGGAAAGTTGAGATTTCTGCTCATATTTTAGGACTAGAAACTAACTTTGATGCTTTTAGTTTCATTAAACCTTCAGAGTATGAAAAAAGTGGTCATTTAGACCAAAATTCACTAATTCGCTGACGAAATTCACTTTACAGATTGATTTTTTACCAATTGAACCATCTTGAAATCTTTGATGGCACATTAGAGAGATTACCAATTTAACGCCTCTTCCAATGGTATTGTAAAATTTGAATTTTCTCAGCTAATTAAGGGAGTTTTGAGGGGAGACATTTTAGTAAATTAAGGTAGAAATCCCCAAACAAATCTTAAAAATTAAAAAACACGGATTTTAAGAGGAGTAAGCCAGTTATAAAGCAACTTTTGTTGCAAATTAGTTCTATAACCGACCCTAATGTTTTTCTTCGAAGTTTAGACCTCTAAGATGTTTTCCATTTTATTTAATTCACACGAATCTAAGTTTTCAAGTTTTATATCTTTAAAATTTTAAGCAGTCTCTAGGAACGAAACTGTGTGTTCAAGTGCCTGTAAATATAAAAAAAGTACAAACGTGATATCTAGTTTTGTATATCCAACTAAACATTTGGGTTCAAAATAGGTTTATAAGTAGGAAAAGAGTATTTTTTAATAAAAATTGATTATTCTGAAGATTTATTTCTTAATCATACTCCAAGAGCAATTGTCACATCTTGGCAAGTTGTACTGAGGTTCACCATGGGCCACTGGGATTCTAGCAAGGTGAACTTGCTTATAAATGGGTTACCAAACAAACAAGAAATCGTACTAGCCAACTACTGTTGCTAATTCCATGAAATTTGTTTTTTCTCAATGGTTTCTTTTTCAGCCTAAAACAAACAACGCTGGTGTAGTATGTGTTAAGGAAAACACAGTGCCTACCTCTCTTGCGAAAAGAATTATTTATTGGCAATTCGATGACTGTTGCTCATAAAGCAGTGAATCGAATAAGTATGTCCCTTAAGTCTTAATTTGGATTTTGTTTACGAAAATCAAGAACTAAGAGACTCATTTATAAAATTGAAAATTATTTTAAATGTTTAAGAAAAAGTTATTGTTGTAAGTTGCTTGTACAAATGTGTATTCTCTCAAAATGAAAATCGTACAATCTCAACTGATAACTTACGATACTAATTCTTAAGATTATGGAAATCAATTATATATCAGTGTGAGAGGCGATGGGTGAAGGACCTAAGTACTTATTCCCAAGGACAAGTCGTTCACCGGTGCCTATCATCTGAAAAATTGTACAGATCATGGATAATTTTTCAAAATTCAATAATGTTTTGAATTTCGTTGAGATATGGGAGTGGGGAACGGTTAAAAGTGTCGCAAGTATCCCCACTCTACGATGCGTTCGTTTATACAGGAGGTATCCGATAAGGTGAGCAGTACTTCACTCACGTATTTGACAACCAATTTCCAACAAAAAGTGCCTCCTTGCATTCAGTTTTTGAGTTATTTCACTAACACGATTTTTTCGTGTTTTCGACCTAGTCTCAGCAAAACGGCTATAACTCACATACAGAATTATGTAAAGTAAAACTTGAGGATACCGTTGGAAAATGCGTTAAATTTCCTATCTTTCAAGCACCAAACCGATTTTTTTGCTCTCATCAAGTTGGCGAAAAATCACTCTACAAAGCAAACTTCAAGAAAATTTGAAAAAATAAGGTTTTTCAAACGTTCATCACTCTACTCTAATCTGCATTTCATCAGGTGCCTGTATGCCTGCCTAAAAAATCGCCAAGCGGTCGGCTTTTGAATGGCATATCAAAAACAATGGTTACTATCTTATTTGGTCGAGAAAATAAGTTTTGAATGCAAAAAAACAGCGAAGCAAGTCGAGGTTTTTGACGCTTGGTAATGGGTTTCAAATAAGTAGGCAATTTTACGAACAAAATTAATCAGTTTCATGTTGTAAGGTGCAGTTTTAAATTTGTCAAATGCGATATTTAATAACTGTTGGCGAGTGCAGGCTGAGACATGTCGAAAAACTTCCCTGGTCCGTCATCTGCGCGTTGAAACTCAATCAGTACCTCTGTTGACCTCAATCACTATGCTTTGTATTTTTCGAAAATGTGTTTTTGGGAGTAAAAAATAAGTTATTTACTTAACAGACGAGTTTTGTATGAAAATGTTTTAAATTCTTGTTATTAAGAAAATATGTTCGAATTGGCGAGTTTTTGAAGAGGTTCCTAAAAGTTCCTAATCGATCTTTTATTTAAATTATCATGAAGTTGAATTTTAACTTTACGTTATAATTACAACGTTATAACTATACCTTATAACTATTCATTATAACTTACAAATTATAACTATTTGAAAAAATGGAGGGAAAACTAGTTAGCATCTGACCTGCTTTCCCGAGATGATATCACGCGTGCAGCGCATTCTTCAGGCGGTGACCCACATGACGGGAAACTGGATACGCGTAAGCAGAAGGCAAAAAGCAAAGCAGCCATTGTATTTGGTTGATCGTGGATTCTCTCGGGAGTTTGTTGGCAAGTTATAAGTCTGTTATTAAAAGTTGTACTTGTGATTGAACGAGTGTTGTCCGTTGCGAACTGCCGGTAGGTTTTCTTGGATTCAACTCGCGGGCCCATATTAGCAGTTATATGAAATCGACGCTCCCATTATCAGAACTGATGGCTCAAGATAACGGTAAGATTTTGCAGTAACGATTTCATTCTACCGCTATATGATTTGCAATATCACAGTACGAATATATTGCGAATTGGTTTTTGATTACTTGAATTCATTGCGTACGGTATGACCTGATATAAAAGCTGAATTTTTCAACTAACCACCACACCTACGTTATTGCGGCGTTGAGATTTCGTGAACTTGGATCTTTGTGTTCGTTTCGGACTCTTTCTTTCTAATGCGGTGTATACATTATTGATCTATACTGTAAAATTCGACCTTTATACTTCGGTTTATTCGAAAATTAAGCGTGCAATTGAAATGTGACTTACCCATGTACTGTTCTTCCAAATTTTCCGATAATCAAACTTGACTGCAGTGCAACCGAATGGGAGCGGTGGGAGAAGGTATTGACTGAACATTTTTAAACAGATAAGTACATAACCGTCGATCGTTGTTTCGATTTTGTCTGTTCGGTGAAAACGATACCTACTTAAGTTATCGGTGATATAAGTTTAAAAAAAACATAAACTATTCCTGAGTTTGGTCGCACGAGACGCAAATTGCAGTGCTAACCTGTGTACCTACACCTTGAATATAATTTTCATGAGGGAATGTTAGTAACGAATCAAGAGTAAACTCCGTGGATTTTAATGGGTGACTGACGTTTTAGTTGCTTAGTGCGTCAAAATTCAAGAACACTTCAAAATCTTCGTAGCTGGAGAGGGTAAGTAATACGAAAAAAACATCAAACATAGCTAAACATCACTACCTAACTCACTAGTTAACTGGGTCATTTGCGTTGAAAGGATGCAGTAACAATCCAGAGACGAGATCCTATACAAGTCGCTGATAATTGCTAAGTGAATATGCGCTTCTTTAGTGCTTTATTTCAATCGTTTGCATTGTTTCCTGGTAATGGAGTGCTCAAAATCGAGAACAAATTTGATTTGAATCAATTGAAAGGGCTTTAGTCTAATGCCAGTAGGTCTATTCTTATCATCAAGCTACACTATCGATTTTTGGTGATTATGAAATCGTATTGATGGACCAGTTACTGGGAATGACAACTTATTTGGTCTTATTAACCAGCAGAATTTTCTTGGTTGTGACACCTCACGCACCTACGTTTCCATTTGCTCGAAGCCTAGTCATTTTCTACCGTGATTTGAGAACCATGTAGAGGAGTTCTTCGAACCAATCAGGAATTACCGTTGACAACTCGACCTGACTTGTGAGGTGTAGTTTTTACTGCGGTGTACATTTTCCATCCTGACACAGGTACTAGAAGAACAGTAGATCATGTTGATAAGTATGTTCTAAGAGGAAAAATACCAATACCAACAGGTCCCAACATTACCTTCTGAGGGGTACTTCAAATAGTGCTGCTTTCCTCAGTCAGTGAACCCTGTACATCATTTTTCACCCATCAGAGCTGATCTCGGACCCAAGCATCTTTGAGTATCAGCCCTGAGGAGGCATACTAACAAATTTCAGCATCGTACGATTAATATAGCAGAAATTTGCTTTTTGAGCCTCTTAGTTGATCCTGGAGCTAAGCATCTTCAAGTATCAGTCCTAAGGAGGCTCCACACCAAATTTCAGCTTCATAAGCATAAAACAGCAGGAATTTGCTTTTTAAGCCACTTAGTTGATCCTGGAGCTAAGCTTCTTCAAGTATCAGTCCTAGAGAGGCCACATACCAAATTTCAGCTTCATACGATTGATGTGGTAGGAAATAGGTTTAAGAGCCACCCAGCTGGACCTGGTCCTAAGAATCTTGAAGTTTCAGCCTAAAGAGGCCTCAAACCAAATTTCAGCTTCATACGATTAATATAGCAAAAATTTTTTTTGAGCCACTCAGCTGATCGTCAAGTATCAGCCCTAAGAAGGTCCCATACCTAATTTCAGCATCGTACGATTAATATAGCAGAAATTTGCTTTTTGAGCCTCTTAATTGATCCTGGAGCTAAGCATCTTCAAGTATCAGTCCTATGGAGGCTCCTCATCAAATTTCAGCTTCATACGATTAAAACAGCAGAAATTTGCTTTTGGAGCCACTTAGTTGATCCTGGAGCTAAGGTTCTTCAAGTATCAGTCCTTGAAGGACCGCATACCAAATTTCAGCTTCATACGATTGATGTGGTAGGAAATAGGTTTAAGAGCCACCCAGCTGGACCTGGTCCTAAGAATCTGGAAGTTTCAGCCTGAAGAGGCCTCAAACCAAATTTCAGCTTCATAATGTTGCAGAAATATGCTTTTTGAGCTACTCAGCTGATCCTGTAGCCAAGTATCTATAAGTGATAAGTCTTGAGGAGGCTACGAATGTCTGCCTCATGCGATTAAATGTTTGAAATTAGGTTCAGGAGCCACTCAGCTAATACCGGACCTAAGGTTCTTCAAGTGTCAGCCCTAAGGACGCCACATACCATAATTTATATGATTAATATAGCTGAAATTAGCTTTTTGAGCCACTTAGTTGATCCTGGAGCTAAGCATCTTCAAGTATCAGTCCTAAGGAGGCTTCATCATAAAGCAAAAATATGGTTGGAGTTGACGGATCTTTTGGGACACCTAGAGGTCAATTACAAGGTTTGGGGACAGAGTCATCAGGTGAATGAAAACCTAATCGATATTCCGTGCTAATAAATGAATGGTGCTCTTTTCAAGGCATCTAGAATGCAATTGAAAGATATGGAAAATGTGATACCACAGACTTTGTTCAATATACGTAGATCATTGATTTGTGTAGAAGAGTCATTCTTATACCGAAAAAATAAATCTATTAGGAGAAATTTACGGCTTTTTTAGTACTTCAACTGGGTCTTCAAAATTATGTAGCAATATACACATTCTTATAACATGAAATATGAGAAGATATAGGGCGATTTATCAAGGCTAGGCCACGTTAAAAGAATGTCAGCGGAAATGGGACCGAAGGGAATGACCACAAAAACACAAGTTTGGCCACAAGGCGAGAGAGGGGTCGACCCAGAAACCGTGGGACTGATGAGGTCATTCGCGATCTGAGGATTATCGGTCTTGGAAGGAATCAAGCTGTTGATAGAACCCAGTGGAAGAGGGGAGGTCGGGAAGCCAAGGGCCACATCGGCCTGTAGTGCTCTTCAGTAAAGTAAAGTAAACATGAAATATGACGTTCTACTAATTACAACAGTTTTCGTTCCCTAATAATTTGGGAGAAAAACTTTAGGAAACACTCTAGCCCATATTCGATGATTTTTTTTATTTTTATAGAGGTTGGTGGAAAATCCATTACTGGACTGACAGTGAGGGGGTATATTGTGTCGGGGTCTCCATCGTGGCATATCGACTAAAAAACACCGTTCCTCTCGTCTATTAGGACTGTCCCGGGACTGATTTTTGGCATTACTTCGGGACAGTCCCCTTTTTAACCTCGTGAGGGTTCCTCCTGGTCTTCAGTACTTCTACCCTCGCTCATTCCCAGCTTCTGTCCACTTCCTTCTCTTTGAGCACCATAGTGATATACGTGCTGACTGTGCTCCAGTTCTCCGCAGATTGTATCATCTTTTCTATTGCTGTTTCTGGGCTAAAATCACCTATTACTCCAACCAATTCTTGCCTTAGCTGCTGCCATTTTGGGCATATAAAGAATGTTTGCTCTACATCGTCCCCCATCCGGCAGTACACACACCTTGCCTCGGAAGTCTTCCCTATTTTCTTTAGGAACGACCGATAATAACCATGCCCCGTCAGGAACTGGGTTAAATAGTAATTAACGTCGCCCCGTTTCCTCTCCGTCCATTTTTGTACTTCCCCGATCAGGCGTGCTGTCCACCTTCCCCGGGTTTCAGTTGTCCATCTCTGCTGCCATTTTTGCAGGGTCTCTGCTCTCTCCTCTTTTTTTACTTGATGAACCCGCTTCCTCTCATCACATATTCGATGATATCACGGATGTCGGTAGCGGAACTCCTTCCTTCCCGATACTGACAGCGTGTCGGTCGTGGTATCCGCCAGCCTTGATGGCCCTTATGCGCTATACCTCTTTGTTCTTCCTTCTATCAATATATTCTGTCGTTCATCTTTCGTTAAAGATTGTTTCTTAATTAAATCTCAGTGTTTTTCCAGACAATCCTTCACACTAAAACTGATTTACGCGAAAGTCTGTTTTACAAATGCATGAACATTTATGGAAATCCGAAATTATTCTCAGTGAATTTCTTCGAGAAATATTAGTATGACAATGATTCCTTCCAAGTTTGCGTTTTCTTGAATTTTTGAGCAATCAATCGCGTTCAGGGTCATTAAATGCAAATTTTGCAAACTAACCCTCATATTTTTTGAAAATATCAAAATCGGATTAAAACTTCAGACATTTGGCTTATTACCAGGATTTGCGGACTAATGACAGAATCAAAGTTGCTTTAAAATTTTTAATTTGGCGAAAGACAGATTTTCGTATCTACTGCTTTTCAATGGTAGAGTCGGAAACAAGAATCTCTTTTTTTCAACTTTATTTATAATTTCCGTATTACATACTATATGTTGGGCTTGTACATAGATATTGTATTGTGCACGAGACGTACCGTGGCACTTGTACTGGAGTTTTTGTCCAGTGACAATCCCGCTTGATTATTAATATTTGTGTTCATATATTAATGATTGAAGAGTAACAAATTATACATGAATAAAGGTGATGATTCAAGTTAGCTAATTGCAAAACAAATTTTTGTAATTAGAATATTGGACTAGTTTAGAAATTGCACTTTAGTTTAGTAGGTCAGCTGCTTTTTTCTTTTCAAGCGTCTTTGTTGGTTTCCATCCCATAGTGCCAATAAGTTTCTGAGTATGGTAGTCGGATGGTTTGAGGGAGAAGCGTGGAGGCGGCTGATGGTAGTTTTGATCACCTTTTCCACCTCAGGGATTTCCAAGTCTTTGTGGAGTATAGAATTTTAACGTACCAGGGTGCATCCGTTATAAGGCGAAGCGCCCTATTCTGCTGTGCATGCCAATCCCCAAACAGGGCAACCATACTGTCTGATCGGGCGCACCAGGGTAAGGTACTCTTTTTCTCGGATGGTTTGAGATAGAGGCGTGAAGGCGGCTGATGGTCGTTTTGATCACCTCTTCCACCTCAGGGATTTCCAGGTCCTTGTGGAGTATAGAATTTTAACGTACCAGGGTGCATCCGTTATAAGGCGAAGCGCCCTATTCTGATGTGCATGCCAATCCCCAAACAGGGCAACCATACTGTCAGATCGGGCGCACCAGGGTAAGGTACTCTGTTTCTCGGATGGTTTGAGATGGAGGCGTGAAGGCGGCTGATGGTCTGTTTGATCACCCCTTCCACCTCAGGGATGTCGAGGTCTTTGTTGGGTACCGAATTTCTAACGTACCAGGGTGCATCCGTTATAAGGCGAAGCGCCCTATTCTGCTGTGCTTGCCAATCCCCAAACAGGACAACCATACTGCCAGATCGGGCGCACCAGGGTAAGGTACTCTTTTTCTCGGATGGTTTGAGATACAGGCGTGAAGGCGGCTGATGGTCGGTTTGATCACCTCTTCCACCTCAGGGATGTCGAGGTCTTTGTTGGGTACAGAATTTCTAACGTACCAGGGTGCATCCGTTATAAGGCGAAGCGCTCTATTCTGCTGAATCTGGACCTTCTTTATTTGGGTTCTGCTAGCCAATCCCTAAACAGAACAACCATACTGCCAGATCGGGCGCACCAGGGTGAGGTACAACAAACATTTCGTATCCAGTGACAGAGGCAAATGGCGGCCGAGCATGCGTTGAGAGTTAAGTCTTGAACGGATCCTTTTGACTTGCTGTCCTGTGTGGTTGATATACGTGAGCCGTTCTTGAAAGACCGAATTGTGCAGAAATGTTGGTCAAGTTTCCTCCTGCGAAAAAATAACTCCAGTAGGTGAAGGAAAAATCATGTGAAGTTGTGCAGTTAACGAGACGCTTTGGACTGTATATTAGAGCTGCTTGTTTACATACGGTGTCATGATTATCTGTCACCTACCCAACAAATGCGCAAAAAGCGTGACTGAAAAAATATCGCATAAGCTCTTTTGCATCTAGCCCCCTCCAATATTAATCAGATGTCCTTTTTCTCCGGTGACAAATAATCGCTAATTGGTAAGGGAGCCGTTCGAACTAATTGGGTTTGATGGGACGTTACATGAATGGATTTGTCAAATTTTCTTTCGGTCCAAATAAGGATCGTAATTGGAATGGCGAATCAAAACATTTGAAAGACATCAGTTACCTTGTCAACCCGGGTGATTTATGCGACCCAATTACCGTCCAACATGCAAAACCCTTTAGTTGCCCTATTTTTAAATTCAGTTACCGACGGGGGTTTTTATGGAAATGAGCGGAATATAAGGTGGGTCAATGAAATTCTGCTACACCCCCCCTCCGGTCCGTACACGACCGAGCTACGACTGCTAATGGCAAGGAAGCCTTCTCGCAGAAGTTTTAATGGCGAACCTTTTGTTAGTAATGAGGTATTTTGTTGGTTTTATTGACCGAACGTTTCCTAGTTTTATTGGGATTTCTCGTTCTCGGAAACGAACTGACGTGACGAAATGCTAGTTCTGAACTGCACGCGGCTGTAGCTGGTGGTTTTCTTGATAGAAGTTGCGAGCTTCGAGTGCAGTACTAATCCTCGTTTTGATTTCCAACGAATCTTGGAGAGGAGCTTGTAACCCCATCTTTCTGCATAATATTCAACTATGAAACAGCGTATTCAAGCCAGGATGTCGAGTAATGTTTGAAATTACTTGATTTTTGGGTTATTCTCATACTACGGGCAATTTTCAGGTCCTGACATTTTAAAAATTCAGGTGTTTCTTCTGCTAGGTTTTTGGAAGTTTATCACTTAATTGGTCTCCCTGGATGTCTTTCTGATACCCAGAAATTCAAGGTATCACATTTTTTGGTTTATTATTCAATAATAAACCATTGTAATCGCTCTTGAGAAAAAAATTCTAACCCCCCTGACAATTTCATGGTTTACGTTTCAAAGGGTGTAGAATCCGAATCTGCAATAAAATTTTTCCGTCCGTCCGCCGTACGCACGATTTCTCCCAAACGGCTGGAGCAAAAGATCTGAAAATTTTCAGGAAAAATCCATGTTGTTCCGACGACGCCCCAATTCTTGAGCCGGCTCTCTCACTTAATTTAAAGTGCTCTTTAAGGGTTGTCAAAGTTTTGTAAAATCCCTAAAAACCTCAAAAAAGTCAAGGCGCCCTAAATTTTGTACTCTTTTTGAAGAACACTCCACGAGGAATCGAATGAGCCTCTCCCCAGGTCCGTAGGTCAAACCATTCCCGATCTATGGTCCGATTTATGGTGCCAACATTCGCGTTATTTTGGTTTATTATTGTTTTTGTGTTGATATCAGTAACCTAGTGATGTAGTGATGAGGATACTGGAGTGAACTCCTAAAAGGCTTTGTATCCGATACACGGGTTGAAGCATTCTGATAACCATAAAAAACGCCGCAAATTCTTTCACTGGGGTTTATTATTCAATTGGCTTGCGTTCATGATTAGAATTTATACTAAACTTTGGAGTGTGCGTGTTTCACAGGTGATAGAGCGATTATCGAATTTCAGGAGGCACACAAATATGAACAACTGATCAATCCAAATAGGTATTTTGGTTGAGAACAGATTTACGTGCTCCATGCATATCTCCTGAAATTCAATAATAGCTCTATCCTGTGAAACACGCACACTCCAAAGCTTAGTAGAAATTCAAATCATGAACGCAAGCCAATTACGTAAAACCCCAGTGAAAGAATTTGCAGCGTTTTTTTAATGGCTTTGCCCTTTATTGACCATTAGCCAACCATAACAAATTATAGTTCATTATGATAATATACTGTTATGATTTACTATAGTTCATAATATACATCGTCTTATATTATGGGTTTTATTCTATTCTAGACTGCTGCGTTTTCAGTTTGGGTGATTGTAGTCATCGAAAAAGGTTGCTCCAATTCTTGAATTATTACTTCGATGAGTGGTTGTCGCGGACGGTTTAGGGCACTACATGATAATAGGACGTGATTGATTGTCTCTTCCTCTTCCGATGACCTTGTATTCGCTGTTCCGCAGCGAATTCTTGACAAGCATTTGTAAAATTGTTTGAAATTCCCGTCAATTTTATAAAACCAGGGTTGGCGATGCGGCCTCGGAAACATGAAAATACATTGCTGGCCAGAGTGATAATTGGCGTATTTATCATCCCATTCTGAAGCTTTGTGATATCGATTCAAGTCTAAGGGTGGAAATAGGAGCTCGATAGTCACATGTGGATCGCCTATTGTTCTCTTGGCAAGGAAATTTCATTTCCTCGGACACCAATATGAGCCTTAACTCATACGAAGTAAATGAATTGGTTACTTTCTTTTAACTTATTCGATATTCCTGGCCCAAAGTTTCGTTATTTTGTCAGTGAGCTGAGAGAGTCTGAAATTATTACGTTATGAGTAAAACTACGGGTGCTATTTGCAACATACTCCACTGCGTACAAAAGAGCATACATCTCCGGGGAGAAGATATCACATTATTCTCCGCGAAATTCCAATACGAAAATCGGCCTCCACGACAACGCGGCGGTTTCTGTCACAACAATGACAATTTTGGTATGTTTTCGCCTACATGACAATGAGAATTTCAACAGAGATTCTTCCAATACTACTGGACTTTTGTGGGTTTTAAAAATGCAACGTGATACAGCCTTCCAAGAGAATGAGTGGGTAGAAAGAAAATTTTGGGATCAAACATTTTAGGTGAGCAATTAGGGCCATTAAAATTACATTGAATAAACAAATTAACCGTTTAGGGCGATTTAAAAGTGTGCTCGCTTGCTTGCGAGTCACTGCTACCACCAAAACAAAAACTCCCTCGGAAATCCCCTTTTTTTTCCTTCAGGAGCACATTATTTTTGGGGCATGACAATAACCCTAGACTAAAGTGACCTGATTAAAGTGCAGCTTTAAGATATTAACAACTTCGGGACATTAAAATCATTGACAGCTGCTCATCAGATGTAACTAAAGACGAGAAAATTTGCATGTAATTTTAAATCTCAGGTAGAATTTCGAAAAACTAACTCGAAATTGGGAACCTCGATACAGTTGCTGATCATGACGATGACAAATCAGGATTTCTCAACCCCTAAAAACAGAAATTAAATTAGCTTCCGAGGTTTCCCCATCTGTCACGATGTGTTTTGGCTCATTGCGTGAGGAAACGAAAGATGGTACGTCAGGGAATGTGAAGTTTACAGTCTTATAAAACTAGGGGGGTTTAGTTGGGATTTGTGAAAAGTATAAATTGATATGCCAAAAGCTCGAAGTGGTATGCCAGAAGTTGAAATTGAGTCGCCGAAAGTTTAAATTGAGATGCCAAAAATATTGAAATTGATTTGTGCCAAAGGTTCAAATTAGTTTGCTAAAATTTTCAATTTGTTAATATGCCAAAATTCAAATTGATTTTGCCAAACTAATCTGATTTTCTTTTTTTTCCTAACTATATATAAGTATGTAAGTACGGTGTGTGTGTCTGGCTGCAACCGTGTCATGGCGCGGGGTGTGGTGCGGGAAAAGTGCCACGGAGTTACTTGAGCTGGGCATCTCGTCGGGAGTACTTCGTGGTATCACCACCCGCGTCATCCGGGGCTCGTACTTGAATTGGTGGTCATTTTATAGGGGCACTTCCTTTCATCCCTCCCTCCCTCCTTCCTCCATCATCCTCAACTTCCCATATCTCTAGGGCCGGCGTCGGGTAAGCCTGGGCGTCCTCCCATATTTTAATGGCGTGCTCCCTCCGTCTTTGAGGGGAGATCATTTAAAAAAAAAAAAAAAAAAGTGTGTGTGTGTGTGTGTGTGATTTTATTCTTCCGGTAGCCAAATTGCTGCTCCGTCCTCCAGTCCTAGTCCTCGTACGTGTTTCCTTGGGCCCCTTAGCCTCATGGAAACTGCTCGATGAACCGAGAATTGAGTTTTCACTCGTGCCCACATCATCACCTGGGAGTACGATTTCGACCACTTGTTGGCGAGGCGTAAGGAAACGTTCTTGAGGAAGGCTTCGTATTCTTTATGTAATACGAAGGGGTTTAGTTAATAAAGGGATTTAGTTAATTATTGTTTCGTATTATTTCGGGTTCTGCTGCTTGCGCCAACTGTTACGGCCCAAAAATATTTATACCTCAGACTGGGTTCGAACTCGTGTACCTTACAACTAGAGGTTGGAACGCTAACGGATTGAGCTGTGAGGTCGATCTTGCCAAACCTCTTCGACTGTGAGTCATCTCTTTGAATATAACGCGGTTTTCTACCGATTTCGGGGACATTTTCAGGAATTCAATGGATTAGTCTACAGATGGTCTCCAATAAACATACAGTCGTCTGCTCATTGGTACCGTTAGCGCATAAGCAAATTCATCATACATCAAGCATAATTTTATCATTACTTAATTGGCCGGGATTCCTCAGACTTGGAAGATATTACGGCAAAGGCAGCTTGATCGTTATTGATGAATTTCTTCATGGTCGAGATTCTTAGATTTCTGGACATGCGCAAGCCATAATCCCTCAAACACAATCTTACCCCATTTGTTCTTAACGATATATATATCGTTATATATACATTATTGATAGGATTTAATGTGTCACAATCAACTTCGCAGACACTTGCTCACTCTTTAGATTCTAATGATTTGATTTTGTTTTCAGGAATCAGTCCGACTGCACCTGCGAAAGAGAACGTTCCACTTGAAGGCGATGTGAGTAAAAATCACTTGCTTCATTCTCTAGGATTTTATAATCGTTTCAACAACTAAATGATAAATAATTAGTGAATTGTAATTTTAACATTGTAATTAGTGATTTTAGTTATTTTAATGATAAATATGGAAGACTAACTACGTACTAAATTTCAATATTCCTTCTAGTGAAGATGTTACTATGAATACCATAACATGTTTTTTTAAAATCATTTTAGGGTATTGAAGATAAAACCACTATCAAGAAGGAGTCCGTGAAAAGAAGTTCATCGCCTGGTAAGATTGCTACACTTTGAACTCGTTTATTACAGTTTTTATTTTCATTAACCCGAATGCACATTTCATAATTTCTATATAATAATCCATTTTGAATTAAACGGCTAACTTTTGCATGCACTAACTCGGGCACAAACTTTCCAAACACTTTTATGCAATCTGATTTTGGTTTATTATTTTTAATAGTTGAAAGGTAAAGGGAAAGAACATGGAAAGGGGTCATTCCACGTCAAATCGACCTATAGTTGCAGGTGACCCTCTCGGATTTTGATCAAACTTGGCATAGATGTTTGTTTTTATAAGAAAAAAATATTTGCCGAGTGGTTTTGCGAAATGTCGCCGGGTTTGTCTAGGTACGGTATAGGCCTTAATTCCGAAATTGACAAAACCTGTATGTAGTTGTTTTTTTGACTTACAGAGCTCCCAAAAAAACTATTTTGAAGCTAATAGAACAGGCTTTAACAATTTAGGGCCAAAAATATTTTCTTCTCGAAATGTTAATTTTTTTAAATTTGAGTTCAAATAACCTTACTGCTAAGGAGCACAGCAGGGACGCAGAGAAGATCCTCGAAGAAATACGAAACAGAAGTAGCTATAATGATCTGAAGAAGCCCACGTTGTCTGGGCGAAACGTCCAATAAAAAGATTTCAATGACATAAAAAAGTTTTTGAAGAGCTCCAACAACCCGTTCGATAGAAAAATGGTCAATCCATGCTACACCAACTCAAAGGTACTAAACGTAATGAAACCCCAAGGGAAAAAAGCGGAAAGAGGCAATGAAAGATTCGGTTTCGGCGGAAAGAACAATGAATGTCCTAGTGCCAAGCGGAAAGGATAACGAACGCCTCAATTGTGATCTTCCGCCATAGAGCCCGCTCTGGGCCTAACGTTCTTTGCCGTTTTCGATTATGAGTTATCAGTTTGTTGATAATCAGCTTGAGTTGTTAGAGTTAGCTCGTCTACACTCGGAGCTACTGAAAAAGAACGCGTTGTGTTTTTAACTCGAGTCAGAAACTGGTTAGTGACTGATTGGTAACACGCCACCGCACACGAGGCTACTCATTAGTGATCAAAATCTGCAGTTTTCAGTGTTTTCATGGTCCTCGAACTGGGCAGCTGAAACCCGTGGAAGGCGGACAGCACGTCTGATCGGGGAAGTGCAAAAATGGACGGAGAGGAAACAGGGCGACGTTAATTACTTGTTCAGATGTATCTGAAATGGTTTTGTATCTTGATATATTTAAAAACGCTGCAAATTCTTTCACTGGGGTTTATTATTCAATTTCACTCGTTTGGCTAGCATTCATGATTTGAATTTCTACTAAGCTTTGGAGAGCGTGTTTCACAGGTGAATTTCAGGAGGCACACAAATATGATCAACTGATCAATCCAAATAGGTATTTTGGTTGAGAACCGATTTACGTGGTCTATGCATATCTCCTGAAATTCAATAATCGCTCTATCACCTGTGAAACACGCACACCCCAAATATTGGTAGAAATTCAAATCATGAATGCAAGCCAAATGAATGAAATTGAATTATAAACCCCAGTGAAAGAATTTGCAGCATTTCATGCATATCAGAATGCTTCACCCGTGTAACCTAGTGATGTAGTGAATGTGGATGCAAATGTTGGCAGCATAAGATCATGCCATACATCGGGAATGGTTTGAGCTAAAGACCTGGGGAGGGGCTCATTCGATTCCTCGTGGAAATTTAGGCCGCCTTGACTTTTTTTGAGGTTTTTAGCGATTTTACAGAACTTTGACAACCCTTTAAGGGCACTTTAAATTAAGTGAGAGAGCTGGCTAAAGACTTGGGACGTTGTCGGACCAAAATGGATTTTTCCAGATTTTTTGCTCCAGCCGTTTGGGAAAAATCGTGCGTACGGCGGACGGACGGAAAATTTTTTATTGCAGATTTGGATTCTACACTCTTTGAAACGTAAACCATGAAATTTTCAGGGGGGGGGGGGGGGTTTAGATTTTTTTTTTTTTTCAAGAACGATTACAATGGTTTATTATTGAATAATAAACCAAAATCGATCCGTCCGCTGTCCGTAGCTTTTTCCCAAAAGTACTGAAACAAATTGTACTAAATTAGGCTAAAAAATCCAACATCGATCCGGGATGTGCCTATATAATCTCGGCATCTTGATCAATCAAACGTTAGGGATTACATTTAAGAATGAATATATTTTTTAAAAAAATCTCTGAATCACTCGACAAGATTTTAGTTTTTGTGCTGGAATCAAGTAGAAACTATTTCCTTAAATCGAATGAGACCACTCGGGTTAATGTAATGTCCGTTCGCTCACCATTTGAAAAATCGATTAAATAGGCGGCTAGACCGTAGAGCCCGTTCAACGGGAGGTCTGAGTTAGACGACGTGGCTGGCGGCAGCCCAAGCATTTTCATCTTGAACGCAGTTATAAAATATGAAGGCGCGGATCTGAAATAAATAGATCTGATTAGCGTAGAAGGGCTTTCCAATAGAGAAATGTTAGTTCTATATGTAATAATTTGCAGCTTTTTTTTCTAAATTTCATCATTTTCATTTATTGATTTTTTCAAAACAAATACTGTCTGTACAAATGCGCATGCCCTTTTCTGCCGTTTCAGCTCAGTTTTGATTAGTAGCCCTCTAGATATCTAGAACTCACTCCTCACTATGTTTTATAACGGATCCGAAGATAAAAATTGTGCACCATCTTATCAGACTTCGTCTGTGCTCGGCGTGCCCCCTTTGTTGAAAGTCGGTACGTAACTGCGCCAATTTTCGTTTCTGTTAATCGTCAGTGTCAGTCTCACTTCAGTTCTTCATTGTTGAAATTGTCAATTCTTTCAACTTATTTCCGATGTTTCTTCGGATTGTGTTTTGTGGTGAACTTTTAAGGGGATTCTCTAAACATTTAAAGTATTCGAATTTCCTTTTCAACGTTTCAAAAAATCCTTGAATCAATTAGGGTAGTTCTGTGTTTGTTCAACGTTCTTACATACACGAAGTTCACTAAATAAGTAAGCTTTATTATTGAACCAAAAGGTTTAGTAGAAGTTAGAATTTTTTAAATTGTTCTTAAGGTCCATAATAATCCTAGATGGAAAGTGTAAAAAGTTCTGTTTAGGCATTTTGTGTTTTTCGCTCATATAATTATTTGTTCCCCTGTACAGGTCATGTAGTTTTCAAATACCCTCGTAATTTGAATTCATTCGGATCTTCGTAGGAACAAAAATTGTAAAAAAAAAAACAAAAACATTGTAAAGGAGGTTTCAGGTGTTAAAATTGTTTTTTTTTAATTTTTTCCAATAATACTCGCATGAAATTTGATAATAGTTGTTGCTTGCATGAAATTGTACGTCCAAGCATGTTATGTCCACGTTGTATTTGACGTAAATGGTGTAGATAGTTTCTATGGATTTGTATTTCGTATTTAGTTACGTTTCATGTGTAATAACTAAGAAAATTGTATGTAAGTATGTATATATTTTATGTGCCCTACCTAATCGATGACAAAAGCATCAAGAGCGGAATAAAATATGCATTTACCATGGGCCATTTAATTATTTTCAAGTGTTCGAAAAATATATTACTGAATTGTGAATTGTTTAACCCTCAGATCAATGAGTTCTGGAAATGAACAAATCTATCAATGCGCTTGCAATTGATGGTACGATTTAAACGGACGTAGTGTATGAAATTTGAAGAGCTAATATTTGTCGATTGATCATGGACCCAGGGTTTGCATTTTAGTACCAATGTGTTTTTTTCTTTTCGATAAGGGATGGGAGGAGCCCCTGGTCACTGAGACCGCTAGGATCTTATTAATAACCTCTTCGTTCACAAAGTGTAGGAGGTTTTCAGGCGTTTCCAAGGTAATATCGGTGGGTGTTAAGGCAACCTTCCCGAAATGCCGGAATCTAGTTGATGCAACAGCAGGACAATTAAAGAGAATGTGTTCGGCCGTTTCCGCCTCTTTGCACCAGAACCGGCGTTCTATTGTCCTGGCCTTACCCATTTTGTTAAGGTGGTACCTTAGGGGGCAGTGGCCAGTAAGATGACCCACAACTTTGCGAAGGACTTTGCGCCTCAATGATAGAAGGGCTTTTGCGCGTTTCCTTGAAATAGAGAGGAACCGCTTGGCTTGCCTCTACTTAGGAGTGTTGTGCCAGTATCTGTGCGTGTTTTGTCCTCCCATTTCTGAACCTGTTGAGTTATATAACTCTTGGTAACCCCTAGTTGGGGTTCAGGTCCAATTGGGTTGGACTCTGATCCCTTTTTAGCAAGGCGATCAGCTTCCTCGTTGCCCTCTATTCCCTCATGACCTGGCACCCATAGCAGCGTCAGTTTGTTGCCCTGGGCTGCAGCCTTGAGGGAGTTTAGGCAACTCCAAGTCAGCTTTGAAGTTACCGAGAAGGCAGAAATAGCCTTTAGTGCTGCTTGGCTGTCAGATAGTATATATATTGTTGCACCTTTGAGTCGTTTCCTGGCAATCTCTTGTGCACATATTTCTATAGCATGGGTTTCCGCTTGATATATGGTTGCAGTCGAACCTAGAGGCTTGGCCAGTTTGAAATTGGGGCCTTTGATCCCCATTCATCACGGACCCATCTGTGTACCACACAAGTGAGCCTGGTTTAAATTGAGGCATGCCTCTTTTCCAAAACTCACGATCATTTATGATTACTTTAAAAGGTAGATCAAAATTCATATTTTCTAACATTACATCATAGATGTACATAGTCAATGGATCTGTATCTATTTTGTCCAGTATTTCCAAGTGACTATCTTTTCGTAGGGAGGGCCTTATTTTTCCCATTTGCTGCATTCTAATGGCCCATTGTGTTAGGCTTTTGTTGATTTGTAAGGGTGAGATTTTTAATCCTCATTCTCATTGTCGTTGGGCAGTTTTACTACGTCGAATGTAGTGCAATAATTACTGAAACGTTAGAATGTTGATGTGTGATCATTATAAGAAAAATGCAGACCGGTTATTTACTGTACCAAGACTGTCAAAGGGGATTCTTAAGTAGTAGAGAGTCCTTATGGGTTAACCATATTTGAATAACTCGACATTCGGTTGACAATTGTTGGCTCATTATCCGATGATTAGATGATTTCATCTCTTAAGCTGATATAGTTGGGCTTCTTCTCAGATCCTAGGTAGACATACTTTGTTTTGGAAAGGAAATTCACTGCACATGTAAACTTTATTGCGTCTGCAGGCAGGTTCAGAGATGGTTCAATGTATTTTTAAATTTGTTAGACCCATCCATCCCTTCCCATTTCTGCACGTTCCCAAGCATATTATCCCAATTCCTAAACAAACCCAAAAAGACTTGACTTGATTACTCATCGAGGTAATGAGAATTGTCCAGTGATTTAAGATGAGCACGACTGGCGTGCATCAACAAGCAACCGCTGGATTGCTGAGCATGGGCCAACATAACGGCAGTCATTGGAATATCCTTGTGCGATGTCCCACAGAACCTGCAAAACCTTGTGGTGATGCCGTGACAGCGTGGTCGTGCGAATCCTGCAATCAAACCAGGCTTTACAATGCCAGCGTTCCATAAAGAATCTCTCCCTTGGCCTGTCCATGTGATAGATTTCACATTTTTTGTTTCCACTGCGTAGAATGGTTTGAAAGCAGAACTCGCACTAAGGTGCCACCGTCCGCATCACTTGCTTCCTCTTGCCTTTCAAGTTGGACGTAGTCTCAGTATATCCGGACCTTGTTTACATTTTAAAGTCGATCCATTATTTTGGTACGGTTTCAGGATCAGAGCCGCGAGCTAAGAAGAGGAGGAAGAATGGAACCACTCCATCATCACAAAGCTCACAGACACCTTTGGCCATCTTGAATGAGCTGAGGACAGGATTGGTCTTCAAGATATCCTGCGCGTCTGGGCCCCCTCACAATCCCAATTTCACAGCGACTGTCGAGGTATATACTCCACTTAATTATAAATCAAGTTCCTGATTCTTTCCTTGGTCATTCTCGGAAGAGGAATTTTGCTTCGAAAATATGAAAATTCATGTTTTTCAAACCATTTGTTGGTCCATTCGCTACCTCACCATTTCACCTTGTGTGGATTCATTGATATTACAGTTGACATATTTATTGAGTTCAAATTGTTGGGTCGTTCCGTGGTTTTAGGTGGACGGTGTTAAGTATCATGGATGTGCCAATGCGAAGAAACAAGCCAAGCAGAGGGCGGCAGAAGCTGCTCTCCTCAGCATCTGCCCGAACGTCCTGGTGTCTCAACCCGGTTCCAACTTCGACATTGATTTCACCAAAGATACCAACGCCGAAGGTGCCACGACCCCAAACAGTAAGAGCTTGAATAATATAATACTGTTCACTAATTCAATCGGAACTGTTGGATCGATAAATTTTCATGTAATCACAAGTAGGTACTTTATTTAATGAACACACAGTTCAGTTACAAAGGGGGTGGGGGGCGCAACTTTGAAGAATTCGGTTTGTCGGTTTGTTTTATTGAACTCCATGCTTCATCCCATTGTGATAGTTAATCAAAACCCCACTCTCAGCAGCAAAGCACTGATGTTTGCGATTCCTGAAGTTTTCAGCCCCTCTCTGACACATTTTGATAGGAATTTCGGCATTTTCTTCCCTGATTCGCATTTTGACGTTTTCCAGAGTGTAAGCCCGGTGTTAGTAAACATTTCCCTTCAGGGAACCACCAGTGCCGTTTCATTGAAACCAAATATCTCCCATATCCTCTTCTTCAGCCAACTGGTCTAATTCGGGTTCAAAAATTATATCCAGCATGGAAAGTTTACTATTGTTGACTGTTACAGTTCTCCCATCTTTGGTTAAGTCAGCAGTCAAGGGGAGTGATTCTCTATATCGTCGCATCTAGTTCCTTCTTTACTCGGGTTCTTTGCCCACTCTCGTTCGTATAGTACCCTTTATGAAGATGGGATGAAATAAAACCAGTGACGCAGCCCACATTCTTGAAAATATTTCATGAAACAAGTTATATTTGAAGAATACACCTTCATTGCTATGTTGCATATGAGTGTGGCAAAAAATTCCATGTTTTTCCTATAAAATCTCTTTCAAAAGCAACAAAAAATACTAGTTTTGTCCATTTTAAACTAGTTTTAATCCTCCACGGAAAACTGGAGCGGTTTGAGCATATTTGGCGCTTGAACATAAACTTGCAAATAGTAGTACTGGGGATCGCCACCATGCACGCTACTGTCGACGAATGGATAATTTACGTCCAAATGGCCGATTTGTTCACTTTTCCTTTCACAAAACTTCTCTTTTTTGCACTTCCGATATTATCGCTTCCATAATAAACATTTAAAGCTAGCCACAATGGCAATAATTGATTAAAAAAGCAATATCAAAGACGAATGAAGAATGTCAACAACAGCAGGTTAACCTAAAAAAACGTAAACAAATAATAAAGCGATTACGCGATTGCGCAACAAAATTCAAACCGATTTGAAAATCAAAGCACGCGACACGAGCGATTGCCGCGACGAAAGCGACTACCACGACGCCGCGTTGCTACGTAAGACTTCCATAGGATTGTATTGTTTGATCGCGTTCTAACCAGTATTTTCTAGTGAGACTCCAGAACGGGGCACCACTTGTCAGTTGTGGATTTTGGAGATCCTACTACCTTGGTGTTCAGTAAATTCGTCATTGTAACTGGTAAATGGCACCTTTCTTCAAGGTTTGTGGAAAACTGCATCAATTGACTTTCCTTAACCAACCCTCCTTAAGATCAAGGTTTCTGATTGTACAACACCTTAGTCACATTTTCTAGCTGAACTACAATCCTGGTGTCTAGAGGCTCTAATTCGACAAGTAATATCTCAGACCTTTTGATAGGCAGTTGGAATTGAAATATCTTTATGTAAAAAATACATTCGAAAAACGTAAAGCAATTCTGTTTTGAACCATATTTCAGTTCCTATTCCATATGAACCATATGACTTCCAATTCACCTCAAATAAATATGATTGGAAAGAAGAAATGATTCCATCAAGCTGTCTGAACCATGGCTTCCCCCATGACAGATGTGTTCAATGTTTTTCGATCCCTTTTACATTACACAAATTTTTCGCCCAGTTCCAATGGTCTCATCGATTCCAATTTCTCTTTTCTTGAAGTTTGATGGATGACGTATGTATTTCATCTAACTGAATAAACTAAAATGCATGAATACCACTGCCGCCAGTCTTTTCAAATAGTTCTTATAATATTTTCAACTTCCATAACGAAGGGAATTGCTACTACCTTCAGAAATTGGACTAATTTCGTATTTCTCGTTGCATAAAGCAGTTCTTATATGTTCACAGGCCAACCAGCACCAAAGAAAGCGAAACTCGAGCTGTTGATCGCAAAGGCGTTGTGCGGTGCAATCAACCCTGTCATGGCGCTCAATGAAATCCTGCCAGGTCTCAAATATGAGTGTGTCACCGAAAACGTCAACAACAAATCCAGCCTCGCCCCCTTCGTATTTGCCGTCAAAATCGATGATGTTTCGTATCAAGGATCAGGTAATTTTACGGGGTTTGGGTGGGATCCGCATGGAACGTGAGATTGTAGATTATGACGCAATACATGTTGCTGTTTTGCAAAGGCTAGGTAGACTTTTAAATGTGGGCATCGCTTACTCAGGTTTGAGGTTTCCATTGAAAAGAGTTCCAGGGAAGATTCCTTAAGCTGGATTCACATCCATCCGGCAAGGTATCTGGAAAGCGAATACGAGCAGCTGATTGGTTGGACACCAGCTGGGGAGAGGGAATATTTTTTCCGGACAGGTAGTTTTCAAGCAAACTGTACGTATCAGATTTTTCAAATATTTTTCGTGCCGGATTGCGCAGATCACTACTGCACATACGGAATGGCGTCGGGATCCGAAACAGCTGTGGGAGAAAGCGCGGGAAACGAATTCACCACGCTTTCATTTCGCGGGAAACTTGTGATTCGAGGTTAGATTGTTGAGTTGTGTGCTTCTTCATTTTTCATTCAGATATTGTGTGTTTCGGCTTAACTTGCTTCGTGATGAATAACGAAATACTAGTAGAATTAGTTCGTGGAAGACCGCAGCTATAGGACACGGGAGGAGATAGCGGGCTTGCTTGGTTAATGATTCCCAACTTCCGCGATTCCCCTCCATCCCCTCCACTGCTTTTCACTAGCTTCCCCTATCCGTATTTCTGGACCTGCCGGATGGATGTGAATCCAGCCTTAGACTGCAGCTACAGCTGTAGTCTTTTTCAAACATGGGAATTCCGACTCAGAACCACAAGTAAATCTCTTGCTTAGATCAGACAATTGTTGTATTCTCTTCTGCGTTATTTCTTGTAGAGAAGTGCGTCTGATAATATCTTGAATCAAATCCTTCCGTTCTGGAGCTCTAATAAATAACAAATGGACTAATAACAGTCGTATGTGTGTAGGAAGCGATCGCTGGAGTCTTCTCGAACACCTTGTTGAAATATGGCGAATGATTACTATTGTGCCGTTGATGTGTATAATGTTTGGAGCAAGAAGTATGAGTGTTTGATTTTATGAAGTGTGATTGATCGCGCCGATCGCTTATAACGTGTGGGAATAATCGCTGAAGGATCCTTTTCCATGTTTACGCCTCACCCAAACCAAACTCTTGCAGGTCTTTTACGAGTGTGTGACCTGTAGGGGACGTATACACTCTGTAAGCTTTCCATTATGTATGAAGTAACGAGAAAAAAAGTATGAGAGGCTTGAAAATCGCCAGCGCTCCCACTTCACAACTGGACCCTCACATGAAGATGCATGAAGGGTCGCTATTGTCGAAGTGGAGGCTTTCATGGGCAGTATATCTATCAACTGTACTATAGTTGAGTGTTGAAGTTAGTAAATCGAATATGATTGGGTACCAAACAGTACTCAAAGCTGAAGATCAATGAAAAGATTCCAAGATATCACAAGTAAGTCTCCTGTGGAAGTAAGAGGAGCAATTGGTCTGATTTCAACTGTGCTTCCCTTGTTGACCGCATTTGTACCACTGGAATCGAGCTTATTTTAAAAATTATTCCCTCCACATGTTTGTTTGTTTCAAATTCAAAGTTCTAACAGTATGTAACCTGTTGTATTCCATTAAAAAATTCAATTAAGGTAACATACTTCTGATGACCCAGTAGCTAGCCTCTCATTCACCTTTCTTTAGTGAAAATAAAAGGAGTTGGGTTTTTGAATGCTAAATGCATAAAGTTGCTTCATACTTATGAGAGCTGATAATCCTCGATTACGTTAATTCTCGAATTAGTTACTGGAAGCACCCTTAGCTATGCTACTGATGTTCTGTAAATTGAACGATTTGTTCAGGTTGTTTTGGTACAGCACTACTTGGATTTTAAGCAGAAATACCTAATGCACAGTACGTTATGTTACAAAATCCCATAGATGGCTGTCACCCGGGTTGTCTATTCTTTTGTTCTCCTCAGTCATTTTGTATGTACACAAAACAATTCATGGATGATGTTCAGTCCCGTTTATTTGTTTTCTCACAAACTTCTTGAATTGCTTCAGATTTACACTACGTTGTTGCCTGTACATTCGAATCTTATTACGGATTCAATATTACTCTCTCTAACGCAAAGTCAATCTATTCACAGGTAACAGCAAAAAGCATGCAAAAGCCGCTGCCGCCCGCTCTGTGCTGCTTCAAAAATTCGGAAATTTGTGCAGCTCGGTCATGCTCACCCCTCCATATGGAACACCCTTTCTACAACAAGGAGTCCCAACTCTTCAACCAGTCGCAGCGAATAAAATTGCAGAGTAAGGTCTTTGATCCCAGGAGTTCTCTCTTCCAGAAATTGAGTTTATTATTTGTTTTTCTATCTGTAGATAGACATGTGGAGCGTAGGTCGGTATTTCCTTTTATCTCTTGAATTTTCAGTTGATGGGTTACCTCAATACTTGAAGAACTATGATCTAGCGTCGTATACGGATTATCTAATAAGATGAACGTCATCTTAGAGATTATGAACCTTTGTATGATAAGTTGCAGGATCTTATCAATTTTTGTTATAACAAAAAGACTTGAATAGTGAAGTTACCCTTTCAAGGGCCAAGGCGATTATCCTGCCACAGCCAGAGGATACCTCTGAAGCTGAAAAGCTTCAGCTTTACGTTCAGGCGTGGCAATTTCAATAAACGGGAAGGGAGCACTATCCATATTTATTCATTTGTTCATATTCTGATGTAAGTTGTGATTGGCAGGCTGGTGCTTCATCGATATCAGGAGCTGATGGTGAAACATCCCGACTACGCTCGCAGAAAAGTCCTGGCTGGTCTCGTGATGACGACCAACGCCGACTGCAGCGATGGAAAAATAATTTCGTTGAGCACAGGAACAAAATGCGTAGGCGGAGAGCACATCAGCGTCAAAGGCGCCGTTCTGAACGACTCCCATGCAGAGATCATCTCAAGGAGAGGACTTGTTAGGTTCTTCTATGACCAGCTGCTTCTTCACGCAAATCCTGGTATTTCCTCTTTAAAATACTTTATTACTGGAATCAAATGTAGTGTTGATGAAAAGCTAATAAGGGTTCCTTAGGTTTTGCTCCGATAAGGTATGGCAGGAACCCCAGTTCGCTGAGACCAATAGGATCTATTGTGACACTACCCATTTCGTTCAGGGCATTTTGATACCACCTTCACTCACAAAGTGGAGGAGTTTTCAAGCGTGTCCTTGGCAACATCGGCGGGTATTAGGTTAGGGAACCCTTTCCGAAATGTTTATGCAGTAGCAATACAGAGGATGTGGTCTGATGTTTCCGCCGCCTCCCAACAGAGCCAACTTTCCTGGTCTTACCCATTTTGACTAAGACAGGGTATAGCATATGTCGTTATAGGCTGGGAAAATACTCGGTACTCGCCCTGACTCAGTCTCTTTAAACAAGATATGGACCTAAACTAAACATGACATCTGATAGTAGGAAGACCACAAGTTAAAAGATCAGGTGGACCAGCACTGGTGTGTCAATAACTCCTGTCTCTAATAAGCACTGCCTCTCAAAACCTGGCTCCTCCACGTGGTTCATACCAGGCACACCCACAGAGTGTGGCTAACGCCAGAGGGGACATGGAGAATTCTTTGAGTTGCTTTGTGGAGAGGCTATCTACTTCCCAGCAAGTTCACTACCACCACAAATCCAACCTCTGACGGAGGGCAGGCCTGTGATGCTTTGTCTTTCGAAGGTGCATCTGTGGCAGCTGGGGCTCCCTCCTCTCGTGGTACCATTTTGGGTAGAGCTGGCCTGCAGACAGTCCACACAAGGTGAACCGTCCAACCCACCCTAAGCCTTGAATGGTCGCAGGCTCGACCATGTCTACCGCTTTTCATGCCTGATTGCCTCCTAGGGGTGGAGTTACCCCATTTGTCAGCCAACCATGAGGGATACGGTCCCCTCTCCAGAGGGGACAGTTGGCCCTGCTGTACCATCAAGAAAGAGTGAGGAAATCCACTACTGCTGCTTCCTTTAAATCCTGCCAGGTTGTATTGGTCCACAATCTAACCCGTTATGATACAGCAGGTGTAGCATATGGTACACTTCATCTGTTCCATTGTACCTTTGCTGAGTGTAGTGATAGTGATTAAAATTATCACTACGCTAACAAAGGCCAAAAAGAAGATGGAATTCGAAGGCGTCCACTTACGTAGGTAGGTATACTGCACACGCTACCGGTACCATTAGTTTCAATAATGAACCATTGTAATCGACCCTGCATTCATCATCCCCACGTAGAGCGAACTATGTGAGTATGAAGGCATTATTCTGTTTCCATTGGGCAACTCGAGTAGGGGGGTATTATATGGGAAGTCTAAATTGGTGTTCTTAATGAGAACATAATATGTTTAATTGAATTCTTTCGGCAATCGTTCATTTTATGCAAAAGTTGAGGCACATATGAGGAGCTTACTTTCAAACAGGCACATATCCATTCTGACAAAATGTTCAGGAAGTGAAAAAAACGATTTGCAGATTAGTGGAGATGTTTTTCTGCAGTTTCTCATCGGAGTAATGTATGAGAAGGCACAGATAAAGATGCCTCAGAATATGAATACATTTTCTCCAAAACACGAGGCTGTATATCCATTTTCACTTTGGAAATGTGCCCTTTTGATCAAAACTCATGGATTTGTGCCTTTTTGAAAAAAAAAAAAAAAAAAGAATTCATTCTCCATTCTGTAGGTTTTATTGAAAACTTTACCTGACTCCATATTTCCATTTGTCATGCCTGCCATCTATCGAGTCTCGAGTAAATATTCAACGTCAAGACGAAGGCGCTTCTTTTTGGATATGTGCCTTTTTGAAAACCCACGACTTATCGCCTGACGAAATTCGGAGGATATGTGCCATTTCTATTGCAAGGCACTGAAAAAAAATGTAGGGGACGGATTTGTTACATTTTGATGCAAACGCATAACTTTAGCCCCGGAATTGACGTGGATGTGTTCTGTTTTGTTCGGAAATGATAGGGGGATCTGATTCAACTCATATTCAGAGATAGAAAATTGAGAAGAAACCTTTTTCTCCCAGATTTGGACATGTGCCTTTTTGAAAGTAAGCTCCTCATATAATGATTACATGGTTTTTGATAAGAATCATCCCCTTTTTTACTGTTAATAAACCTTTATTTTGAATTTTCTTCAAATTGAAATTTATTTTTTAACAAATTCTATAGGTGCGATTTTTTTTTTCAGCTACGGCCAATGAGTCCATTTTCGTGAAGGAGGCCGTCACTAAAGGATTCGTATTGAAACCTGACGTAAGGTTTCACCTCTACATCAGCACTTCCCCTTGTGGCGACGCAAGGTGATTATCAACAAAGATTAAATGTGTACTAGACTAGAGCGTGGATCTAAATTGAGGCTGAATGAGACAATTTCAACTAGTTAGGCAGATTCTACCTTTTTGGGGGAATCTCGTATTTGCTTCCGAGTCCACCTGTGGATTCTATCTGTGTGCCTTTGTTCCATTTTCAGGAAATGAATGTTTTTCTCAAAAATCAACATTTCCACTTGCATTTTGCATTTTAGACCGTCCTAAACCACTATCGTTTCATGTCTAGGTACCTTCGCATAGGTCCGCCAGTTCTTGTAACACCTAACTCCTACGGATTTCATTTGATTCGGATGAAATTTTCAGGGATTGTATGGGTTAGGCTGAAGATACTTTGCTAATTTCATTGCTCAGAAATCAATACATCAATCCGCATAGTCAAATGTCAAATTCACCAAGCATCATTTTCTCAGTTTCTGGTGGTTCGATCACGTTCAAATTTGCTGGAAAGTTTTGGAAAAACAACCTGATGATCTTATCAATTTCAACTCGACAGTACCAATGAGTAACTGCAGTGCATGAACGAAAGTGAAATCCTTGTAATAATCCCAATTTCCAGTTTTCAGCCGTGTTAGCCAAAATTGAAATGTGCAGCCTAGAATGTAGAGGTTCCCCATAGTGTTATAGCTTACAAACCAATACATCACTAAAATGTAAAGGCCAAGCATAATTTCCTCAGGTTCTAGTGGCACGATTGCCCTAAAAATGTTTAAGGTAGTTGGAAAAACGTTCTAATGATCCTACATCGATTTCCTCTCGTTCGTATCATCATTCCATTCACTATAGAATTAGCATGACAGACTGTCAATACATACCGATTAACCTTTTGAAGGCGTTGATGTTAGCTGGAACTTGTCCCGTGACATTTTCGTTCCATGAGTCTTAACAAGCTTATATTGTGCATCATTCACTGATCTATGTGCTACTCCCAACTCGTCAGGGGGTTTTTTAAACTTGAAATCAGTACAACGGATTAAACAATGTTTCTGCATCCCTGTCTTAACTGTCTGTTTTACTGCAAAAAGATGAGTGTAATTCATTAAGAGATCCTGTCAGCCTTTCTTTCCCATAACTATTTTACCGTCTCAACCAGACATGTTTGCTCTTCTTTAGTCTTTGTTCCACCATGTATCCCGTTATGTACATTTGCCGCTCAATTAGTTTACTCTTCGTACTTTTTCTCAAGGATATTTTCACCCCACGACGTCGAAGGTGGAAGTGATGAAGCAGTCGACCGCCATCCAAACCGGCAGTCGAGAGGTCAGTTGAGAACCAAAATCGAATCAGGAGAAGGAACGATTCCTGTCAAGTCCGCTGATTCAATTCAGACTTGGGATGGTGTTATGCAGGTAACTTGCTCGAGTCCACCAGTACTGTAAGAACAGCATCATATCTGTTGAAATCTATTGCTGCCTTTGGCATTGATTTGGAACCATCCAGTTGCACTGATGATTCTGGAGCTGTGTTCATTGTTTGTTGACATTGTATCTATGGGTTGGGGTGGTGGAACTGAGGAATTAATTGGCAGTTCTCTATTTGGAGATATTTGCTTCAATTTACTTCTCTAGCCTCTTCTAGGCTGTTATATGTAGGGATACGAGTTGAACTATCAAGTACATAGGCTTTGTACAAACTGGTTGTACAGCCTATCATAGAAAGGCTAATGTATACGATCATGGTGTTGTTGATATGCAGAAGTAGATAACAGGTGAAATGTACTCCGTACTTTGTACCTGTACTTGTACTTTGTACTTGTACTTTGTACTTGTACTTTGTACTTGTACTTTGTACTTGTACTTTGTACTTGTACTTTGTACTTGTACTTTGTACTTGTGCTTTGTACTTGTGCTTGTACCTTGTACTTGTGTTTGTACTTGTACTTTGTACTTGTATTTTGTACTTGTGCTTTGTACTTGTAATTGTATTTGTGCTTGTACTTGTACTTTGTACTTGTACTTTGTACTTGTACTTGTTGTACTTGTACTTTGTACTTGTACTTTGTACTTGTACTTTGTACTTGTACTTTGTACTTGTATTGTACTTGTATTTTGTACTTGTACGTTGTACTTACGTGTACTTTGTACTTGTACTTTGTACTTGTACTTTGTACTTGTACTTGTACTTTGTACTTGTACTTTGTACTTGTACTTTGTACTTGTACTTTGTACTTGTACTTTGTACTTGTACTTTGTACTTGTACTTGTACTTGTACTTTGTACTTGCACTTGTATTTTGTACTTTTACTTTGTACTTGTACTTTGTACTTGTACTTGTATTGTACTTGTACTTGGTACTTGTACTTGTACTTGTACTTGTACTTTGTACTTGTACTTGTACTTGTACTTGTACTTGCACTTGTACTTTGTACTTGCGCTTTGTACTTGTACTTTGCACTTGTACTTGTACTTTGTACTTGTACTTGGACTTTGTACTTGTACTTTGTACTTGTGCTTTGTTTGTGTGCTTTGTACTTGCGTACTTGTACTTTGTACAAATTTTGGAGTTGATAAGTTTTATAGTCTACTACAGTACCCTTCTCTTGTGGATATCACAACATTAAGTCTGCAAAGCTTTAGAGCCTTCGTACTGTAATAGCTCTGTTTAATAGGCCCAACTCCCATTTAACAGCCCTGACGAGGTTCATCTGGGGGAAAGCATCGGGCAAGGAAAATGAAGCCAATATCTCAAAATAAAAGCCCACCAATCATTTCCTTACCTTCACCAGCCCACTAATTTCGGAGCTGGTGTCGACAGTTGCTGTGGGTTGTGGATCTTGTAAAAAATACTGTATCCATCTCTTTTCACAGTTTCACAACAAGTTTTGTGAAGGGATGGAAATAGTAGTCTAAGGTGGTAAAACATCGTATCCAATATTCATGTGTGAACAAAATTTTTCCTTGGAATTCTTCTAATAGTAACTAATGTAACAACTGTTGTTATATTTTCTCTTCTGAATGTGGTTACCAAAGCAGTGCGAATCCTAGTTGTGGAATCTCAAACTACCAGTTGTGTTGGACTCAAACGAACAATTGACGGCAGTAATAAATTACCCATTTGATAAAGTTGATTCCGATGAAAAGGGGGTGGGGACAATGCTCCATTTTTGAAAAGAGTTCAAGAAGCATATGCAAGTAGTGTTGTCCTAGAGAAACCAACGTCTCTCAGACAACTCCGCAACCCGGGGAGAGCATTTTCATGATTTCAAGCTGCATCCTTCGGATACCACAATTGAACTAGGAAAATTGAAAGGCAGTAAGAAAAGCATCTCCCTATTTGTAAATCATGACTTGATCACCTAGTGTCCTATGGTAAATATAATAATCAAATTTTAACTTTCTAAGCGAATCAATAGAAGTCAAAATCACTCACCTTAGTTGGATGGAGCCCGTCATGGTGTCTTAAATAGGCTCTTTTACAAATTTTAAATCGTCGCAGTTACAGTTTCCTTGCTAATGCTCGATTGTGGACAAAACTCATGTCAATTCAAGTCACATTTTTTTAGATTTTTCCCCTCACTGGAAAATGTGTTTTGAAATTCCCCGTTGTACCTAATTCAAGACGTGTGTCAATAGGTGGAAGAATGCTACCAAATGATAGTTTTTTTTTAATTGTCTCGTTCGTTCCTTGATCGAGTCGATTAATTGACAAATGGATGCGTTAAGGTAGAGTTATCAGTTCTGTCCATTACAATCACTACTGCTTTCAATAATTGCAGAAGGAAACATATTGTTGTCTAGTTAATGATTTTTTAAATAAATTAAGTTCATAAGATATTGTCGATTAAAAACAAAAATTTTGTTACTAATGGAATGTCACTACGTTGCTCCTAGGGCACTTTCTTTCGTAACAAGCTCTTGAATATTCACTCATTTGTTCAATTTTGATTCGTATCACCGAATCGATCTTGATCAAAATGGAATTGAATTTCGAATTTCATCACTGCCATGGTTATGGGTGTATGTTGACGATTGTGGTTGTTACTGCCTTGTAGGGAGAAAGGCTGCTGACGATGTCATGTTCTGACAAAGTGATCAAATGGAACGTAGTTGGTCTCCAGGGGTCACTGTTATCACATTTCATCGAGCCTGTCTATCTGCATAGCATTGTTGTCGGCTCATTATTCCATCCATCCCATCTTCGAAGGTAATTCATCGTTTAGTAACTTATTTATTCTTGAAATACTCTTCATAGCCACTGGAAAATAATTGACTTTACATTCATAGGTCTAGCTGGACCTAGGGTTATGTTGGTTACCTCCCCCCTCCACTCAAAAACCCTGCTACGAGACACTAGAGCTTCCACGTGGAATCTAGGTGCAACTCTTCCTTCTGTTAAGTAGAGGCTGCGTTTTATTAGGGTATTAAACAGCGGCCATTAATTTTAGATGACTAAAAGGTTTAATTTAGGATTTTATTTTCATTTTTGAGATGCGAGCATAGCGTGCATGAACATCCTGAATACTAAACTAAACAGATCACTGACCTTGTAACAGTAAAGTTGGATTCACATGGATCCAGAACAATGTGTACTGTGGGAGCATAGAGCCACCTGATTGGCTGCTGCCTTGTCACCAACTACCACTGGTTAGCGTTCCCAGAGGGAAATGTATTGGAAAAGAGAACCTTCTGTGCTGAGGCTTGTCCCTACAGGTTGTAAAGTTTGTTTTATACGTGGCTACCGTTGGTAAACAATTAATTATTATTCGTTAATAATGGGCTCCCCATTTTCTTAGCTATCTGACCACTCTTCAAGTTGTTGTGAGCAAGTACCATTCTTTCTCATCTTCGTCATACCCTTCCTGCTTGTACACTGCTGTATTGCACATTCACGTGGTATTAGCTGTAGAGATGCACCTCGGTTCCACGTGGGAGCGCTAGTGTCAAGTTGCAAAAGGGGGATCCAGCTCTCCTTGCATTTATGATCTCTTTCATGTTAGGGGAGTATGTAGTCATGCTGACGGAGTCCTCACCATATCCTTTATCTTAACATACTTGTACCTAATCAATTCGTTTTGAAATATTTGATCAGTTGAACTGATTCCCTAAGACTTAATGCGGTAAATATGAGGTTTTGAGTGTGACTTGATGTATTTTAGGAATAGTGATAGGTAAATTAAGGAATGTTAAAAATACTTATGGAATATAAAGTTGGGAAAATTCAGTTCTTGGCATCTCAGGTCTGGAGATTTATATGTTATATTATTATAAAAAACAAAGATTTGTTTGTTTGTGTGTTACAACTTATTTCAAACACTACTGGACCGATCTGAAAAATTCTTTCTCCATTAGACAGGTCTTTACTGAGGAGCATTATTTAATATCAATTTGAGTCCTATATTTCAAAATTTAACCTTAATTTTATTTTTACGTGGCAATAGTCTTCCGCATTATAAAGGAAATTAAAGCTATCCAGACTACGTTGTAATGATCCATTATTGAACGTTGTTCTTGCAAATCCGTACCTTCTTTGAATTTTGGAATCTAATCTTGTAGTTTAGGGTTTGATTGTTTCTATAACTTGTTACGTAATTTACTTTGTTATTTTTAAAACACATTCCCAGGGCGATTTACGGTAGAATCGAAAGCACACTCGTCGGTTTGCCACCGCCGTTCCGGTTGAACAAGCTGATGATGAACACAACGAGCTCCCCCGAAGCGAGGCACCCAGGAAAAGCTCCGAATCACAGTGTCAACTGGGTCACAAGTGAGTTTTAAGAAAAATGATTCATCGATTGTAAAATGGAACAATGAAATAGGATTTAATAGTATGTAATGGATAATCTAGCTGTTTAGCAACCAGCCTATTTGGATAAATGGACTCCGCAATTTAACTGAAAGTTGAATATCTGAAACTTCTCGATATAGAATCCATTAACTAACTTCATTAAATGTTTTTTATCCAAAATGTAGCGTTAATCAATATATCCTGGGCATTACTACATATAATTTTGACTCAAAATAGCTAAATTTTGGCAGTCTATTCAACCAGGAGACGCAGGGTTAGGAAAGTTTTGAAAATATAGCCCAATATCACTAATCAAGATTTCTGTTTTGCTAACTCCCTAAAACCTTTAGCAAAAAGTACTTGAGTTCTCACGGGTTTTGCTATTAACCATGGTCAGTTTCGGTCTAACTCCTTACCTTGAATTTACGAAATAACCAGTAGCATGATGCAGATAAGAGTATCCGGGAACTACTTCTTGATTTTGTGAAATCTAAATTTATGATTTGTGTGGGCTGGATAAACTCCTGGGAACGACAGACCATTTCTTCGCGTATTTTCTACATATTTTCTTCCATTTCTAACTTGGCGGACAGTTTTGTGAGATGATGGGATGGTATAGTTGCCCCTTCCATTGAGATGAATGCGGAATAATGCTCCGTCACGCTCAGAGGCTTGAAGGCGTCTGATTCAACCCCAAGGCAACGGATTCAAGAATCGGGAAGGGGCAACGGCCTAAGCCAATCGCGACGAAGTTTTGGGAACCCATTTCAATAAAAACGGAGTAAAATAGAACGTTGTCTATATTTCCACGAAAATAATGAGCACACAGTTAAATCGATTTCGACGGTTAGGTCATCATCAGTAATATATTGGCCCAGGTGAAAGGAGATTGAATCCTATTGGCTCAGGGAAGTGAAAGGGGCGGGGAGGACCAACCAATGCCACTTAAGGCTTACAAAGTGATAGGGGCACAAACAGTAACATTATGGAGAAGGGGAGCTAAACTTATTGCAATAATGAACCCATTAATGGTGAAATATTTTGAGAAATAACTTCATTTAAACATTTTCATGACCTATCACTCTCAACAATTTTGAATTTTTCTAGCACATCCAACAAACCCTTTGTTCAAAAGGGAGGAAATTCTACATATTGCCTGTTTGTCAAATCAAAAATAAAGCTATGATTCGACTCATTCAGATTCAGAAAGGCAGAATCACCTTTGTTGTCCCTGAAATCCTTTTCATGCTCCCTAAATTTCGCTTAATTTGTTCCCTAACTTTCCTACCAGTTTGACCACAGTAATCTAATCAATAGAATCAAATTATTAAATTCACCAGAAGGTACAGTTAAAACCGTAAATTATTCCCATTTCTGCTACTTCACTGTAAAGCAGATCCTTTCAGTACTGAATTGTTAATCATCATAATACTTGATCAAAACTCAATAATAATTTCGAAAATACTCACCCAATATTTTTAAATGTTCATGTCTTCCTCATTGTAGAAAATGATTCACTAATTTTGGAGTCCATTCCCCGTTTTTGCTTCCGAGTCTACTGAAGTAGCGGAAGCATTGTTTTCACTTTCGGAATGTAAACATTTTTTTTCTCCAAAATCAAAAATTCCACTCGCATTTTGCGTTTTAGACCTTTCTGAACAATTTTGGTTCCGTGTCTGTCTGTGTCTGTCTGTCTGTCTGTCAGCAAATCCTTGTTACGGGCAAAACTACACGAAGTTATAGTCCAATTTTGATGAAATTTTCAGGGATTGTGCGGGTTGGGGTGTAGATGGTCCCCTATAGGTTTCATGACCCCCGGATCAATAGTAGCCCCTGCCTGCGCATGCGCATAATTCCTGGAGTTCTTGAAACGTCCCCTATAGGTTTCATGACCCCCGGATCAAAAGCCTCTGTGCTGCGCAAACGTGAAATCCTTGTTACGCGCATAACTCTGAGAGTTCTCGACCAATTTTGATGAAATTTTCAGGGATTGTGCGGGTTGTGGTGTAGATGGTCCCCTATAGGTTTCATGACCCACGGATCAATAGTAGCCTCTGTGCATGCGCAAACGTGAAATCCTTGTTACGTGTATAACTCCGGTAGTTCTTCAATTTCGATGAAATTTTCAGGGATTGTTCAGTTTAATATGTAAATGGTCCCTATGAGTTTCATGGCCCTCGGATCAATAATAGCTTCTGTGCATGCGCAAACGTGAAATCCTTGTTACGCGCATAACTCTGAGAGTTCTCGACCAATTTCGATGAAATTTTCAGGGATTGTTCAGTTTGATGTGTAGATGGTCCCCTATGAGTTTCATGGCCCCCGGATCAATAGTAGCCTCTGCACATGCGCAAACGTGAAATCCTTGTTACGCGTATAACTCCGGTAGTTCTCGACCAATTTCGATGAAATTTTCAGGGATTGTTCGATTTGATGTGTAGATGGTCCCCTATAGGTTTCATGACCCCCGGATCAATATTAGTCTCTGCGCATGCGCAAACGAAATCCTTGTTACACGCATAACTCCGGGAGATCTTGACCGATTTCAATGAAATTTTCAGGGATTGTTCGAACTTATTAGGTATATTTTATAGTTTGTTCAATAGTTGAACATGCCTACCTTTATTTTCTCAAGATATGATCCTGCGTAACAATAAATTTACCCTAATTCAATATTTACTTCGCCTAATTGAACGAAGTTCTTTAGTCAATAATACTTTTCAATGATCTATACAGTCATGTTTTGGATACGAGGAAGCTATGTGCCACACCCACTTGGCAGACGTTTTTTTATGCTGTACAATTTTGGTGCATATGGAAATTTCTTGAGCATTTACAGTTTGGGAATTATTTGGGAAAACTTAACATTTGCAATTTCAATCATCTTTGTCTTAAATCTTCAAAATCTACACCCAAACCTGCGGATGTTGCTATCAATTTCCGGTTTTGGCTACTGGACTATCGCGCTATGAGCCTCTGTTCTCCCTTGTCTGGAATATTGCAAGATCACCAGAAAATAGCATCCATAACGATGTGGGGATATTTCACAGCCCCAAGGCCTACTACAAACAATATCCTTCAATATCAAGCCAAGAGTCTTCTCAAAAAACACAATTCTCTCGTTTTTGTGCTGCTTGTAACTAAATTGATTTGTTCTTAATGTTCCAGTGGAGGAGGAGGTCGAAGTAGTCAACGCCATGACAGGGAAGTGCATCAATGGCCAAGTGTCGAGGCTGTGCAAGCAGAAACTGTTTTCTAAATTTGTCGAATGCCTTCAGGCGGGAATACCCACGAAAAGCAACCTCACTCCCGAGAACGCTCCAGAAACTTACTTCGACGCTAAGAACTCAGCGGAGAGTTACAACGTAAGTTGTCGATCTATTTTAATCTATCATGGCTTTAATTTCTTCCTGCTCCCAATTTTGAATTTAATTATCTTTCCTCTGTAACGTTTCACGGTGGGAATCCACACATCTTCTTCGTAATCAACATCATTGTTTAATAACCCAATTCATTGATGCTGGTAACTATAAATTATGAGTCCCACTATCAAATGAGAGTAAATTTCATCCTCATTAAAAAAAAAAAAAAACTCATCTGAAGTTGAATGAATTTTAATTTTCTATCGTAGCCATTAAAAAAAGTGTTGTTTTTTAAAAAAATTTTCCCACCATTTTTGAAATTTTCAAAATGACGTGTCCTAAAGGTTGGCAGTGGGTAATCAATGCGTTTTTTGTGTCATCTTGTAGTGGAACTGATTTTTTGGAAAATCAGCACTTAAAGGATTGTATATTTGTCAGACACACACTTTTCCACACATATTACCACAAGATAGTAGATCAAGTTCTTGGAAAATGTTGAAGAAGAAAGAAGAATTAATTCAAAATTGATGGCAGATTTATTATCATGCAGTGACGTCAACACAAACGAACAATTTCATGACATCTATCAGATAGATGTCTATAGATATAATAGATTCTATTATTCCATGATAGTGTTACATCGCAAAAAATATTAATACCCTTGATTGATACCAAACTCGTGTCTTTACAACTAAGGAGAAATTTCTGTTTAGTTGCATCTTTAGTTTAGTTTTTTTCTGGTCCTCCTGACTGCGCCAACTGTTACAATCTGAAAATATTGATAAGGGGAAATTACTTCTTAATTGCAGCACTCTTTTGGATTGAGCTATGAGGCCGATATTATGAGACCTCTTCGACTGTGGGTTATACTCCTTGAACCGTCAAGTTGAAATTCGTTGTGGATGTTGAAATTTCTTGTGGTAATGGTAGTTGAAATTCGTGGTAAAAAATTTCTGACATCCCATGGGTGAACTGGGATGCTCTCCAGTCAGCTTCTTCCTGTCCCATTTCTGCACGTGGACTGACATCAGGAATCACGAGGAAACGTCTCGAGGTCCTTTCCCACCATTTTCAATGAAGAAGCCAGATCAGCTGGTAACACTCGTGATGATATTTTCCCCCAAACTTAAGGGACAAACATATTGTCCTCCAATCAACTCAAACTATCAGACATGATTAACCCAAAGGCGTCCAGCGTTACGTTAACGTAGCAGTAGGAGAGGTTTGTTTGTAAGTGATATGATTCGCACGCCTGCAAGCGTTTGGATCATCCTCTGAGCGTGGCGGAGCTTAATAATGCATCCATCTCCTTATAAGGGGCAACTATACCATTCCATCACCCTCAGATGGTAGCAGAGCGTGGTTACGTCCATTGCCCCTTTTATTGTTAAATGTCCTGATTATACTGCTGCACCTATTTACTCGCATCCCCCCCCCCCCTGTGTCTGTATGCCCTTAAATATGATCAATTTAATCCGCCTCTACATAATGATACTGTTTGTGCCCCTTTCACTTTGTAAGCCTTGAGTGGCATTGGTTGGTCCTCCCCGCCCCTTTCACTTCCTTGAGCCAATAGGATTCAATCTCCACTCACTCGATCCTATATAAGATATGATTTCTGTGATGCACTTTCAGTTCATGTTTGTTACTGATGATGATCTAACCGTCGAAATCGATTTAACAGTGTAACTCTTTATTTTCGTGGAAATATAGACAACGTTCTATCTTACTCCGTTTTTATTGTCATTCCCCTGCCCAACTCATTGCGAGCCCCCCCCCCCCCCCCCCCCCCCGAAATGAGAATCTACAATCCATTCATGCCCCCTTTGCCCCCCCCCCCCGGCTTTTCTCAGAGCCCAGAGAGTGTGATGGAAATGGTTAATTGGTCCCTTCCCGATTTTAGAATCTGTCGCCTTGGGATATGACATGCCTGCTAGCGGTTGGATCATCCTCTGAGCGTGGCGGAGCTTAATAATGCATCCACCTCCTTGGAAGGGGCAACTATACCATTACATCACCCTCACAGACCAAAATTCAAAGTTTGGCTTCCAATACGTTCGGAATAGGTTTTTACAGCGTACAAGAAATTGCGACACCCCTTTCACCATATGTAGGCATTTTCCCAAAATATTAGCCCTAAAGTGAACATTTTCGTTTTTCGTTTCAGGATGCGAAAAATCACATGGTAGACGCTTTCAAGAAAGCCGGCCTAGGAGTCTGGATGAAGAAACCCGTCGAGCAAGACCATTTTCACCTCACCAACGTCCTCTGACGTGCACAAATCCTCTAAATATCAAAAACGATAATATCCACTGTTTAAACTAATAGCGAACGAAAAAACATCAATATGGAACAATGAAAATTTTGAAAATTAAGGTTGAATAGAATATCGAATTAACTCACAAAATACTCGAAACATTTTTCAAAAAGTGACTGTCTCACTTGATTGGTGCTAACACCATATAAGCGTCCCCTTAAAATTCCAAATAAAATCTTGGACATTCTTAAAAGCAACGGTAATTCAAATGAGAAAAATAAAAAAATACTAAAACATTTAATTAGTCGAGGTTCCACACGATAACTGGAAGTTGTTTAAAATTTCTTAGAGATTTAAACATCACTCGGCCATCAAATGGTTTCGTCCTGTAGTCCAAATTCCATATCCTTACCAAATAAAAGATGAAAGATTTATGTTAATAAAAAACGAAAGAAATCTAAAAAAAAAGTATAATTATGAATGTGGATTTTTTTTATATCGATTGGAATTAAAATATATTCTAGGGAGAATTCCTCTTCTCCTTTGTACAAGTTTTTCTATAGTAATCCCAAAATTATTTTTATAGGGGCCTTTGATACAGTCTTTATTTTTTTATTATTCGTAAATCCCCCCCCAAAAGTCCGCCAAAAAAAATTTCGGTTCGGGAAAACGGATGTTGTATCGCTTAAATTGGCTTACAAAACACTAATATCTACAAAATTTAAAAACTTTGGATTTGTTCTTTTCAATTGGACAATTTCGAGAAATTTTGATTTCCGGCGTCTGTGAACACCGCGATTTCTTTCTTTCCACACAAAGCCCAAATCGTTCGCTTAAAACCCGAAAAAAAAAAACTCAAATTCGGTTGCGCTCGTTATTTTAGTTTTGTCGTCACCGCTGTAAAAATAAGGCCCGTTTTTCGTAATGAGTGATTTAAGCTAAATTTTCTTTTTCCTTTAATTGTAATTTAAACAGAAAAAATTTAGCAATAAAGGTCCGTCATGTAGATATCGCGTGTATGCATAGAATAATTTAGATCAGTAAGTTTTAAAAAAAAATCCAAAATCTCTCTCTTATTTAACCGTTATAGTCACTAGTTTGAAAACTAAAGATATCGCAAGAAAAGTTTTGGGTTCGTAAATGAGAAAAACATGATTTATTATAGGATTAGCTTCGGAGTTTTTTTTGTTGAAAAGTACAACTGGAATGTCAACTAGACCTGCATGAAAACTGATTGGAATTTTGTTGTCTCGATTGATGTTATTGTTCGTTATTTTCTGTTAGTTGAAGCATAAATAGTCCTTTTAATCTGTGGGGTTTAATTTGAATCCTGGATTAATTGCGTTGAATTTTCTTAATGGATATGTGTTTACTGTTTGTATGCGTTGTGATCTGTTTTGTATTTTTTGGTGTAGATACTGGGGTGTTCTTATGACTGGTAAAAATGCTGTAAAACCACTTGGTTTTTATGAATCTGAGTTCATTTCTTTCAAGTTGTCCGTTATTGGCTGGGTTTTGGACCTGTAAGGGTCCAATGTCATCCTTTGTTGGTTATAAGGGTATTGGACCTCTGGTGGTTATTGCTTCGCCCTTGATCTTCCACGGTGCTACTCTTATTTTGTTGGAAGCTTTCACAAAATCGGCTGGCTCGGCGTCTTTTCTCGAAAGGTGGCAGATCTTTTGCAGACTCACCACTAACTTCAGCTCTGGCGATGACCAAGCTTCAATTTTCCTGTCAAACTCCTCAACCATCCTGTCGCTTCACTACGTTTTCCGATAATATCGATGTCCTCTTATCACCAAAAGCTCTTATCAGCAAGTTTTAATGACGCGACAGTCTGCATGATTTGGTTTCCTGTACTGCAACCCACACCTGATGCTCAGAACGCCACATCTGCCATCTTTCCACCTTGAGAAGCTTTCTTGCATCGTACAACCGCCTAACCGAATTACCACCGCTGGTATCGCCTCCAAACTTCTCGATTTTGTTGATCTTCATCCGAGAAACTTCCCACCCTTCCATCTTACTTCGATCAGTTAATTCACGTTTAAAACAAGTACCTGTGCTTCAAAAATTTAAATGTACACAGTTTTATATTTTCGTTCTTACTATTTTATATGGCTCATAAATCCTACGTTACTAATTTCATAAATATTTTGTACGGTGCACTAACAGCACGTGAAAACAGTACGAACTTGGTACTGTAATGGCATAATGGAATAAAAAATATGGATATATCAACTATTCCATTATTCCAATGTAATTTTATATTTCACTGGGCGTATTCGATTCCGTTAAAAGAATTGAGATGTAACGATGATGCAAATATAATCGACCATGAAAAAATGGAGATTCGATCATTTGTATTTTTTTGAACACTTGAAGTGTCGTTTTGTAAATTGTTGTAAAATAAAAAGAAATTATGAACAATTGTATTTCTATTAATGAAAACTTTTGGCTATTAAAATTGTTCAGTGATAATGAAACAAATAGAGCGGAATTTCTGAATTTTACTGAGAGAGTTCTCTACCAGAATCAATGCGCCCCGTTATCATTTCTAGACTATAATAATAACAATAAAAAAAAACACTACCAGTCAGTATTCGACTTGTGCTTTCTTGAATTATATTTTGTAGTGAATAATTGAAAAAAAAAAAGAATTTTTGATGGAGATTATTAAATTTAATTGATCAAACTTTTTTTTAAATTAAAAAAAAAAAAAAAAATTCAAAGTGGTGTTTTCATATGTACTAGGTATTGTTGTTGATCTCGTTGTTATTCGGCTTGTCTTGAGCACAACTTTGAGATAAGTTTCGTAATCGTTTGCTCATAAATTTGAATTTGTTTTTTTTTCGTACAAAAAAAATGAAAAGGAACAAAAAAAAATATCAAACCAAGTCGGCCAAATGGCCAAATATGGTTGGTCATTATGTGATTGAAAAAAAAACGGCGTTTTTTGCCGATTGTTTTTGTCTTCATTTAATTGTCTTTTAAATTATATATTTTCTTAAATTCTCTTTACCATTGCAAGACAAAAAAAAACTTGGTTCCTTTCCTGAGAGACTCCATTTTTGAACGTTGTGTCTAAAAGCTGATTCTGTATCATGTTGTTGCATCATAAAACAGATTTTAATTTTCTGTAATTACGCTTTTGTCAGATTTTGAAAGCGTTGATTGAATTAACGAAATTCTGTTTAGCGTAGGAGAGAAGTTTACGTTTTGGGTTACGTTTTTCTTCAATAAGTCCACGTAGCTTTACCGAAATAGGAACTAGATTTGCTATATTGTAATCATTCCACAGTAAAAATAATTTTTTGAAAAAAAAAGAGTAGACAAATTAAAATTTAATGACAAATTTCGTATTTAGATGATAGTGTTAGTGTTTTGATGAACAAAATAAAAATCCCATCTGGATGAATCTAGTCTTAAAAATAAAAAATAACGTTCAACTTACAGTGTTCGAGAAATGTCAACCCACATTCCAGGATATCGTTGAATGAATAATTCTGCAATAAGGACTAGCAACTGGAAGAATTGGGTAATTTAGGTGTCCGTTTTGCCTGTGCCAAAGCTGGCATCCATTTATTCTTGAAATTCGTGGAAGTTTATTTGGTGTGAAACGTTTGTGAACTGAACTGGAGGGCCTTGCGTTTCTTTAAGGATATTTGTAACTAGTGATACATCGAGTTGTCCTGGGACGAGTGATAAGACGTTTTGCTACTTCTTGATTGGAGTCAGAAAATTCACTCACATTGTTGATTCATATAATATATTATGTCCCACAGTTATGTTTTTGTAGATAGGGTTACTGGCAAAAGATTGAAATCTTAGAGAAGCAATGAGTGTAGCTTCCAAACTTCCATCCATAGATGAGATACTGGGGAACATTTCAAAGGATTCGGTGCATTTCCAATCAATCGTTCATATTGGGGCCAGCTGGCTCATTAGCTTGCTCCAGTTATGTTATTGTTGATAGGGTTACTGGCAAAAGATTGAAATCTCCGATCAGCAATGAAAGTTGCTTCCAAACTTCCATCCATAGATGAGATACTAGATAACGTTTCAAGTTATTCGGTGCTTTTTCAATAAATCGTTCATATTTTGGCCTGCTGGTTCATTAGCTAGCTCGAGTTATGTGATTGTTGATAGGATTACTGGCAAAAGACAGAAATCTTCGAGAAGCAATGAATCTTGCTTCCACACTTCCATCCATTGATGAGATACTGGGGAACATTTCAAAGGATTCGGCGCATTTTCAATCACTCGTTCATATTTTGGCCTGCTGGTTCATTAGCAGCTCCATTGTTGAGACTGGCAAAAGATTGAAACTAGATGAACGTTGCTTCCAACTTCCATCCATAGATGAGATACGGATAACGTTTCAAGTTATTCGGTGCATTTTCAATCAATCGTTCATATTTTGGCCTGCTGGTTCATTAGCTTGCTCCAGTTATGTTTTTGTAGATAGGGTTACTGGCAAAAGATTGAAATCTCCGAGCAGCTATAAATGTTGCTTCCAAACTTCCATCCATAGATGAGATACTGGGGAACATTTCAAGCAATTTGCTGAGTTGTCAATCAATCGTTCATATTGGGGCCAGTTGGTTCATTAGCTAGCTCAAAGAACCCATTAGTGTGCTCCTCGAGGTTGTTGAGCATTCTGCCGAATTTAACTTTCCCTCCAAAATACGAATAATTTGGTAATTTGGAAAATGATTCAAAATTCGGGAAGTCTTTGTGGAACTACTGTTGGCTTCTTTTGTAGAATTTCATACCAAATCCTCAAACCTTGAATTGGCTAAGAAATGTACCTAGTATAACGTTTATTGTCATCGATAATGTGAATTGTAATATTTTTCATTCTTGTAAACTTGAAGGACACGTGTCAATGATCGAAGGATAAGTAGTAACAAGTTTGGTACAGTAACCTCTGCCCTTCTCATTCTGCATTTGAAATTTACGATGATTGCAGAGGTTGGATTTTCTCTGCCGACCTTAAATTTGACTAAGGACTTGAATTGGTATGGATTGGATGTTGATGGAAGTTACTTCTAAGCCAGGTTTTAAGCCTTTTTGTATGCTAGGAGTGGGAATATGTTCCTAATTTATTCGATATGGTCTATTTGACCGTATATTTTCATTTTCTTCAAAATCCCTGGCTTAGGTCTAGATGATCAATGATTGGAACTGATCAACGGGTTTATTGGTTCAGGGTTCTTGTCGAACAGATCAATAGAGAGCCTATTCGTTTGACTTTGGCCGAACTATATGAACAAGTTCAGAGCGAATCTCTTTGAAATTGCTAGAGGGTTGGGATTACAAGATGCGTTCACTATTCACAAAATTGTTCTAAAAGGATTGATTTACAGTTTGTATCCAAGTTTTCTGGTTCAGTTCATCATCACGGATAACATGTAATAAATTTAGTCAACTGTCACCACCTCAGAGTTGATGCAAACCAGTCTGCTACAAACTCCAACGAACTTTAGTCTGTTAAGTCTGTTAGTTTCAAAACACCAAATACGTTTCAGGAATGAAAGGATGTCAATAATACCTTAAATTGAGGAATATCAGGAATTACCCAACTCCTTGAAATACTAAATTCATTCTTTTCATTGCAGACCTGTGGGTTCTTGAACTTGTCAGATGAACGTGAAACTTACTAAATAAATTATTTAGGAATGAACCTCTACACATAGTGTTACGTCACACGTCTTGTTAGATCTATAGAAACATAGCGTCAGTTGAAGTAATTAATTAAAAACTAGCACATTCGTGCTACTATCTGAAAAAAAAAAGTTTCATCTCCAAATTTTCAGGCTTCGTTTTCTTAAATTTTTTTCCCTTTCCAAGGGAAAACCTCTTTAATTTTGGTCAAACTGAATTCGTTTTGTGCATAACCTGTCGCTACCTCCGTCATGATGTTTCAATTGGCTTTATTTGGTATAGTAAAGACTGATTGTAAATATATATACCTTTGTTTGAACTGAATTTATACCTTCCTTTCTTCGTCCTGATTTTAAGGCAACCAAACTTGAGTTGATGAAATTAGGCGCTTCTTTCTGTTGATCTATTACGTCGAGGTCACCTAGAGATTTTCGAATTTCATTGAATGATAGTGAAAACTAATGTATACAGGGTATCAGCGTTGAAAAACAATGAAAACGTGATTCATGTGATGCTATCCGTTTCTTGATTCGAATCAATTTTTGCGGAATGATGACCAAAATTTGTTTATTTCACGTGAAAAATCATCATTTATGCCGACTCTTAACTCTCACATTAACATGATTTTCTGCTTGATAACTGAAAAAGGTTTCAATAACCTATTTTAACATTTTTCAACCAGACTTCGAAAATTAATCCCTGTAACAATCTGAAAACAGGCGCCTAAAAAAAAAAAACGGAAGTGAAATAGACCAATTTCTGTCATTATTCCGCAAAAATTGCGTCAAATAAAATACAAAAAAGTGACAATTTTATGGTAACATAACATTGAGTACCAAACCTCACAAAGACGATATGGAGTTCAACTTCTGAAGTTGGATGAGACCCCGCTAGAATGCGCTCGAAACTGTCATCGCCCTCTTTGCAGGAGAGTACTGAATGCGATGACGGTTTTGAGCGCATCCTAGCGGCATTTTGTCTAACCACATCGTAAAGTTGATTGAGCAAAATCGCGCTAGAATGCGCTCGACACCACCATCGCCCTCTTTGCAGGAGAGTCTACTAAAGACGATGACGGTTTTGAGCGCATTCTAGCGGCATTTTGTCTAACCACGTCGTAAAGTTGGTTGAGCAAAATCCCGCTAGAATGCGCTTGTAACCATCATCGCCCTCTTCGCAGGAGAGTCTACTGAAGTTAGTGTTGCTTGACTTGATGGGTGCGGAGTGGGCAAATATGGTATTTGAAACCTTGACTAAACGATTGTTTTTGTTTACTACCATTTGGACGATTTTAGGAGGGGGGACTGTTATTGCCCATTATTACTAACTAGTGGGTTTGGCCACAAGGAACCGAAACGTTAACCATAAAATAATGGTTTACTGCTATCACGAAATTGTGCTTTTCAGGGGTGTGAAACGGTGCTCACTCGAAAACGTAGAAAAGTGATAGGGACCTTTTTGAAGACACCAAGAGACGAGTAAATTGATGTCCTCCATCCTGAGTAGAGATGGGATTTTACCCGGTAAGTACCCGAGTTCGGGAAAATAGCATTTTCAAAGTACCAAGGAAAATGCCCGATTGGGTGAATATTTGGGTGTTGTAAAATTAGCTTCGCGAACTATTTTTGCAGTAATAGATTTTAAAACTTCTGTGTTGGAACGATTTAATGATTGACTCATTAACGAGTACTTGCATTTCGCAAACTCTTGCTGAGGAGTCTTGGATCAAGATAACCGTTCACTGTCCCCACCTAAAAACTTGGGCAGATCGCCGTTCCCTTAGCATACTCTACATATACAGCAGATTCTATTATTCGAATAAAATGTATTCATGAGGACTCGGAAAATGACTTTGTTTTGGTACCTGTCATTGTTAAAAGTTGTTAAAAGTTCGGAGGTACTCATGTAAGGAGTACAGTAGACGTTTGTCATCTACCAAACCCTGACTGCACACGAAGATGATAGAGGTTCCATTCATTCACACAGTGAATTGTGGAGCAAACTGCAGGTCGCATTCATACACGGAGTGAACTGCAGGTGACTTATTCACGGAGTGAACTGGTGAACTTCTCCCACTGACCTTGTCTTTGGACTGAGTGACCTGAAAGGAGTCTACCCCCTCAGGTGACCTGGGTTTACACACCTCTATACTGAGGCTGTACAGCGCATGCCGAGCCTTTGAAGTTGTCGATAGCTCCTGATTCTTCTTTTGGCACTTCTTTTGTTGGCTTCAGCATCGCCTTGCCAACAACGAAGCGCGCAAACAATTTCAACAATGAAGGTATAGTTTATATTGCATTTGATCATAAGAATGTGAACATTGATAAAAGGTGTGTTATTTACTGTCAAAATCGAAAATAACCCGAATATAATACCCCTTAACTAGGGGGTTTCCCCACATAAATGCCGAGTATTTACCAATTTGGGAAAATACCCGGGTTTTTACCTTTTGGGTATTTACCCTTCGCCCATCTCTTATCCTGAGTGAGCTAAAATCCTTCCTTTCCATTATAAGAGCAAAAAAAACTGGGTAGAATGCGAAAAAAATCGAGGGTTCGATAAAAGGAAAGGATGACAGAATTCTTCTCTCAAATTAAGAAAAAAAAAATCAGACAGAAGAAGATGACGGACGAAGCCGAGCCTTACCGAAGATGGCCGAGCGCTCAGGGGGTGGTTCCACAACGATCGGACTCTAGATGCTCCTATGAGGGGCAAGTTAAAGGGGCCTAGTTAAAGGGTCCGCTGCTGAGTTGCCACCTGATGGGGGGGAAGGGGTTTTGGTCCCTGAGGTACAGGGTCCTTCCTATATGGGCAGTAGTATAGGCACAGGGCCGCTCCTATATGGGCAATAATATAGTTACAGGGCCGCTGGGCGCCTGCCGCGCCTCTTGAGAGATAACTCTCCCATAGCGCGGCGCGCCTGTGTATGCACCTACATGAAGAAGTCGCCAGCCGCAGGCGCGTCAGGGTCATATGTGATAAACGAACGCGAGCGCCCGGGCCTCCAACGCGATCTGTTCTATAAGCGATCAAACTACGCTGTTCTATAGAATTGTCATACGTAAAAGCGCGGCACCGCCCTAGTTGACTTTGTCGCGGCAAACCCTCGTGCCGCGTGGTGTGACTTTCAAATCGCTTATTCGCCGCCCAATCCCGTTAACATTTGTCTACGTTACACTTTGTCACGTTAACGGCGGACACTTTGTAGGTTAACCCGCTTCTGTCGAGATTTACCGTTCTTCGTTGATATTGCCTTTGTGGTGTATTTTCAATGATTTTCAATTGAATGAATGATTGAAGATTTGATAAGATAACTTCAACAAAATGAAACGTTGAAAAACGTGAATTCTTTTCATGATTTTAATAGTTTGGAGAGTTTTAGAAATGCGTTCATTCGATTCAGCGAGAAAAATCACGTGGTTATTTCCTCCTTCGTCTTGTCATTTTCATCCAACAACACAGGTATTATTTCATGTCAAAACGCTGATTTCGTTTGAAAAATTCACGTTTTCCACGTTCAAAAACCGATTTCTCTGTCAAAAATCGCTTTGAAATAAAAAATTCAATAGATCCATAAAAAACTGATGAAATGCAGATGTTCCATCCATTTTCCACTAGATGTTACGGTGGTAAGTCAACATTGAAAAATATTGAAAAAGCAGAATGTTGACCTAAGTTCAAGTTTAGGCTAGAAAAAACCACGTTAAAACCATTTTAAGAGAAACTTTTAAGGAATGAAAATTAGAAAAATTTAACGCTCTATTCAACAGCATAATTTTAAATAATTTATTTAGTAAATTAAGGGAAGTAAGGTCGAAAATAAGAAAAAAAACGCTGTAAATTCTTTCACTGGGGTTTTTTATTCAATTGATTCATACCTTGAATTTCTACTAAGCTTTGGAGTGTGCGTGTTTCACAGGTTATAGAGCGATTATTGAATTTCAGGAGGCACACAAATATGATAAACTGATCAATCCAAATAGGTATTTTGGTCGAGAACAGATTTACGTGCTCTATGCATATCTCCTGAAATTCAATAATCGCTCTATCACCTGTGAAACACGCACACTCCAAAGCTTAGTAGAAATTCAAATCATGAATCATTGAATAATAAACCCCAGTGAAAATTTTTTTAGCGTTTTTGTTTATTATTCAATAATAAACCATTTTAATCGCTCTGGAAAAAAAAATCCTAACCCCCCGTGAAAATTTCATGGTTTACGTTTCAAAGGGTGTAGAATCCAAATCTGCAATACAAATTTTCCCGTCCGATTTCTCCCAAACTGCTGAAGCCAAAAATCTGAATTTTCAGGAAAAATCCATATTGGTCCGACAACGCCCCAATTCTTAGCCAGCTCTCTCACTTAATTTAAAGTGCCACTTAAGGGTTGTCAAAGTTTTGTAAAATCCCTAAAAACCTCAAAAAAGTCAAAGCGGCCTAAATTTGGACTCTTTTTGAAGAACTTTCCATGAGGAATCGAATGAGCCCCTCTCCAGGTTTGTAGCTCAAACCATTCCCGATGTATGGCATGATCTTATGCTGCAAATTCTTTCACGGGGGTTTATGATTCAATTTTATAAATAAACTAAGTGAAACAAACCCGTAGCGCAAGGGTTTTGTGCTGGACTCACAACCACATGTTCTCGGGTTTGTTTCCCGCGTTCGGCAGGAAAATTTTTGCCCCATATGAATATGGTATACACACTTGGACACAAGAGAAACGTTTTGCCCCGCCGGCACACATATGCCCAAGATAAAACAAAACGCTGTATGTACGTGTCACAAGTGCCATAAAATCATAAAACCATTACAAAAACTCTGCAAATTCTTTCACTGGGGTTCAATTATTCAATTTCATTCATTTGGCTTGCATTCATAACTTGAATTTCTACTTTGAAGTGTGCGTGTTTCTCAGGTGATAGAGCGGTTGTTGAATTTCAGGAGATATGCATAGACAAAATCGGTTCTCAACCAAAATACCTACCTATTTGGATCGATCAGTTGATCATATTTGTGTGCCTCCTGAAATTCAATATCGCTCTATCACCTGTGAAACACGCACACTCCAAAGCTTAGTAGAAATTCAAACTATGAATGCAAGCCAAATTAATGAAATTGAATAATAAACCCCAGTGAAAGAATATGCTGCGTTTTTAAATATATCATCCGTTGTTCCAGATACTAAGGTTATCTGTTACTTAAATAAAGGAAAGTTCTGTAATAAAAATGTTCTTTTATTTTCGATATCACATGAAAGGTCGAAAGAATCAAAACTTCATAGGTTCGTCGGTTTATTTCAGCTAAACAATAACAATACACACAAAACTCATTTGAACGAAATGAACCCAAATTATGTTGATATATCCAAATTACAAAAAACAAAAAAAAAAAAACAAACTGCCCTAGTAACCACACAAATTACTTTCTGGCACAGAAAATGACTTAGATAAAATTATAACAGATGTAGCTCATAACTACCAGCGAGATAATTAATTTTTAGATTAAAACCGACATTGACTATTACATTATTTAGAATTTTTAAGATCTGATTTAGAAAAAAAGCACAATGTCCTGATACTCAGGGACGTAACCCGGGGCAATAAATGAATTTGCCCCCCCCCCCCCCCCCATAGACCCGATATCTCATGACTCATACCATCTTAATATACCAATGATCCAAAATATAAATATAATTAATTTGATTTATTCACAATGTATAAACTCTCTTACTAAAAGGAGGAAGGTTTGGTAAGTAAGTGTTCAATGTAAAATATCATAGGTATAATTTTTATTAAATTTAACAAACTAATAGATGATAAATAAATTTTTGTACGAAATGGAAGCCCTAAACAAACTTTAAAATGAAAATTGTTGGGCTTTTTTGTTGCAAATGTTTTAATGATGCCATTAAAAGATAGTCCTGAAGCTATTTTGTGCTCTATTGATATGATGGCTTAGTCGTTGTCCTGTCAAGTTCCTGATGTAGTTTTTTATTACCCTCAGTTTTCTAAAACTTCTTTCATTCGATGCTACACACACGGGTATTGTAAGAAAAATTATTAAAGCTGTGGTTATGTTGGGATAGGCAAATATATAAATTTATATAAACGTCATGGAGGCCGTTTTTAAATTTAAATATAAACCAAAAGTTCGAATGGAGCAGACTCACCTCGTCAACTACCCTGCATACGGCCGCTCAAGGCTAGTTCTCGCCTCGCGAAGTATACGTTTTCTATATCCTTCGTCCTTTCTTGTAGGCCTATTGCATTCCTTATTTATATCATTTTTCCTTTTAGTAAATATTTTCAAATTTACTCCAAACGGTCATAATATTTAAAAGAACTTGGTAAGCTGTCACTTTTTTGCCTATTTGGCGCCCCTCTAACTTTGCCGCCCGGGGCAGCCCCCTAGTTACGTCCCTGCTGATACTATTTCACGACGAATTACAGTTCTGTTTATTGAGGGCAGTTCAGTTGTCGCTAATTTTTTTGTTGGAAGCTTGTGGTTTACATGGTTTATAATCTATTAACACCATTTCATTCAATTTATTATCTATTAACACCATTAACATGAGATTTCTCATCAAGCCTCCGAATTTATTCATATGACTGCGAGTTGAAAACGACCTATCATATAAAACACACGAAAACTATTTTCGGGGAATTTTCGGTTGCTCGGTGGAACGAATTTGAATTTCGAGAGCAACTTGATAATACAAGTTGCTCTTACAGTCATGAGTAATTAATAATTATATTTTGGTCTACTGACGATTGCACAGTACCGATTCCATATCTGGGTCGTATTGTAAAGATAATTTTGATGCAGAAAGAGAAAAATTGCGTAACAAGCACATTTCATTAATACAGGTATCCCAAAACATGTAATTATAATTGATGGGTAGGTGGGTACCTAAATTAATTATTGTTAGTTTTCCTTCGCAGAAAAGTTCTCGCGCAGATTTCCATTAAATACCAAAATTTTCTCATTAATTATAGAGATTAATTTTAGAAATTCGGCAGATCTACGTATAACAGCTGGGAAGTTTCTTTTCGAATCATATACTCAGAGAACTGGAAATATGGTGGTTAGCGTAGAGATGCCTAAAGGTTTTCTCTATGTACGAGTGTACACTACAGACCAGAAATTGAACTAATTTATTATTAGTAAATACCGAATTTTTAAATAATACTCATACGATCGATTTGATAATCAGCGTTTTTATAATTACCGATACAAAATTGACTAAATTCCCATTTTGAAGCATATATAGAAAAAATCTACTCACATTTTTAATGAAAGCGCACGCATTATGTTGGTTTAGGTAAGTTCTCTCCCGTCTGAAAGACCTCAGATTGAAAAAAACTAACACTAATACTTAAAGAGTAAAATACTAAACATCTGCAAACAGATTCGCTTACCGCCCTTACTCATGAAATTTTGTTCTATAACATTTACGCATAAAGGAATCATTTTACAAATAATGACTTTTTCATGATCTATCTTATAGAAAATCATGTTTAACAATGGGACATTATATTTTACAATGTTTATAGGTAAAATTCAATATAAAAAAGCGGAATCCTCTACATGAGGCGAGATCTAGTTGGTTAGTGCATTGCTACCGTGGTGTCATTTTTAGGCTGTCTAGCTTTCTCGTCTATTGTCTTGATACGTGGGTTTTTCGACTTGCGTTCGAAATATTCCTCGATTTCGTCCAGGGTCTTCCCTTTAGTCTCGGGTAGCAAGAAATGAACGAAGGCGCAGCTGAGAGCGCAAAGGCAGGCGTACATCCAGAAAGTCCCGTCGGAGCCTATCAGGTCGACCAGGTCTGGGAAAGTTTTGATGACGACGAACATGGAAGCGAGGTTGAGAGCTCCAGCGGCTGAGCTCAGCAGGCTTCTTTGAGCGCTGGGGAGGAGCTCTCCCATCAGGATGAAGGGGATGTTGCAGTAGCCGAGGGAGTAGCCGGCGATGAACACGAGCTGGCTGAAGAGCGGAAGAAGCCCCAGGCCATCTGCTTCACCTTTTGCCAAAAAAACAAAACATTCCATTTCAAACGAACTTCAGCATTAGTCTTTGATAAGCCTTCAACAAAAATACAAATGTGATGGTGAGCAGATTGAAAAAGGCTGGACATTCCCTTTTCAGGTGACATACATCTTCCAAGAAGATTCCTTACTAACGTAGCCCGACCTTGCGGTATCACATCGTGGAATAGATTGAAAAAAAAAAGCTTAATTCCAGACAAATTATTATATTTCTCATTTGCACATTTGCAGGAACTGTGTTATCATGTGTTGAAAGTCGAAGAAACCCATAGAGAAGCATCACATTCATCAGAATCCTCATAATGCTAGAGAATTTGATTGATATACGATAAAAAAAAACTAGTTGTAGTATCTACCTAGTATCAGTTCCTGACCTAGTTTCCAAGAATTTCAAGTATACGAATGCGTATTGTCTCTGTCTGAATCAGCAGCGATTGCATTTATAGGATAGTATCCCGGGACAGTCCCGAGAGGAGTTAACATCCCATGCACACAAAGGGTGATCTCTTGATATACCCCCCTTCACAGTAATGGCAACAAGAGTTAACGTCCCAACAGTTCAGCGGTCAGCACTTTTCTCTGTTTTTGTTTTTAATTAAGCTCCTGTTAGCGGGTTAGAAAACAATTTCGTTAGATAGATGAAATTGCTATGAGCATGCTCCAGAATTGTGGAGGCGCTGAAACGGTTCCAGAACGTTCTATAAAAATATGAAAGCCAATGAGCCTTGCCAACTTCCCCGTCGATCAACACTGAAGCACCATTACTGAAATTTCCATTTTCCATTTCATTATCGAAATTCTAATTAGAAAAAAAGAGGTTTTTCCTTGTTTACCAGTCTTGTTTGGTACCTACTTACTTACCTACCTTGGTACGATATCTTCAATTGAATTGAAGTTAGGAGTATTTTAAAAGGAATGTTGTTGTTTGTAGTACAATAATAAACAACTTTTTGTTATTTCAATGGGTAAAGATTGGCACTTTCAATTGCAATTTTTGAGAAAGTGCAGGTTTTCCTTGAATAGGATTACGAGGGATTTATTTCGCAGCAATATTCCACACGATATGTGCCAACTACTGGGTAAAAACTATGCTGACTAGTAGCAGTAAGGTGCCCGCTACTGAGGGTTATGACTTTTTCACATACAATCCTTAATACAACTGATCGGACTGGTTTTAAACATGTTTTGTGAGTGCTATAATCAATTATGATAGATTGCCTCAAAATGTACATTAAAATCACTGGCTTTTAATAATTTTTTCATTTTTCGGGCTAAAATGTAGACAAGATTAGTTCTTAACACTCTCAGTGGCCCTATTTTCTAGGTTTCCGTGCTCTACTGACGTTTTGGTTTATTATTCAATAATAAACCATTGTAATCACTCTTGAAAAAAAAATTCTAACCCTCCCTGAAAATTTCATGGTTTACGTTTCAAAGGGTGTAGAATCCAAATCTACAATAAACATTTTTCCGTCCGTCCGTACGCCGTAGGCACGATTTCTCCCAAAGGGCTGGAGCAAAAAATCTGAAATTTTCAGGAAAAATCAATATTGGTCCGACAACGCCCCAATTTTTAAGCCAGCTCTCTCACTTGATTTAAAGTGCCCTTTAAGGGTTGTCAAAGTTTTGTAAAATCCCTAAAAACCTCAAAAAAAGTCAAGGCGGCCTAAATTTGGACTTTTTTTGAAGAACTTTCCATGAGGAATCGAATGAGCCCCTCCCCAGGTCAATGGCTCAAACCATTCCCGATGTATGGCCCGATTTAAGGTGCCAACATTGCATTCACATTCAGTACATCACTAGGTTACTGCGATCAAAACAAACACAACAAGGTTTGTTTTTGGTTTGATCGCAGTAACCTAGTGGTGTAGTGAATGTGGATACTGGAGTGAACTCCTAAAAAGGTTTATAGCCGATACACGGGTTGAAGCATTCTGATATGTATGAAACGCTGCAAATTCTTCCACTAGGGTTTATTATTCAATTTCATTCATTTGGCTTGCATTCATAATTTGAATTTCTACTTTGGAGTGTGCGTGTTTCACAGGTGATAGAGCGATTATTGAATTTCAGGAGATATCCGTAGAGCACGTAAATCGGTTCTCAACCAAAATACCTATTTGGACTGATCAGTTGATCATATTTGTGTGCCTCCTGAAATTCAATAATCGCTCTACCACCTGTGAAACACGCACACTCCAAAGCTTAGTAGAAATTCAAATCATGAATGCAAGCCAAATGAATAATAAGCCCCAGTGATTTTTAGGTCGAATTACTGCCATTCGGAAACCTTCCAGACAGGCGTTAGGCTCTATAGGAAGAATCTGTGTATGCCTTCTCTCATACCCTGTCTTAAATGAACCTTGGTACCGGAATTACACCAGCATTGAGAGTGTCAAGGTGCCATTTGCTGGGGTTGCTATGTTCTGTTTATAGCAGTGGTTCTCAAACTGGGAGCCTCGATCCCGAGATGGGGCGCGAATGCGTGCAAGGGGGGCGTGTTGTATTAGGAAGTAAATTTTCTCAGTAACAATTAGTTTCATCGTTCATCATTTTCCGAACAAACGACAGAGAGATACTCCAAAGGCGAAAACGAGGAGGTATGATGAGAACTATTTATCGCTAGGCTTCTCAAAAACCACAATCACCGGTGAAGAACGTCCGCAGTGTGTAGTTTGTTTCACGATTTTAGCTGCTGATAGCATGAAACCTAACAAGTTAAAGAGACATCTTGCGACCAAACATCCTGAATTAACGGGAAAACCGACAGATTCTTTTTGCCAGGAAACTAAATGTTTTATTATCTACCCAGAAGAACGTTGTTAGAACGACGAATGTGACGTCTAAGGCCCTTTTAGCCTCTTACCAGATTTCTCACAGAATTGCTAAGTGTGCAACCACACACTGTGGTTTAGCTCTGGTTTAGCTTCAGCTGTTGATATAGTATCAACAATGTTTGACGACTCGTTTGCTCAACAGTTGAAAAGTATTCCTGTTGCTAATGCCACAGTGCGAAGAAGAAGCAGTTAATCGATAAATTACGCAACACAAAAAATGGTTCCTTATTTTCATTACAATAAGTCATGTTTTGTTTCCGCTGCGTAAAATCCTTTTAAATTGTGTTTGGTCAACATAATAAGGGAAAAATATAAAATATAACTATTGCTTCCGAGTCTACTAAAGTAGCGGAAGCATTGTTTTCACTTTCGGAATGTGAAAATTTTTTTGTCTCCAAAATCAAAAATTCCACTCGCATTTTGCGTTTTAGACCTTTCTGAACAATTTTGGTTCCGTGTCTGTCTGTGTGTCTGTCTGTCAGCAAATCCTTGTTACGGGCAAAACTACACGAAGTTATAGTCCGATTTTGATGAAATTTTCAGGATTGTGCGGGTTAGGGTGCAGATGGTCCCCTATAGGTTTCATGACCCCCGGATCAATAGCAGCCTCTGCGCATGCGCAAACGTGAAATCCTTGTTACGCGCATAATTCTGGGAGTTCTCGACCAATTTCGATGACATTTCCAGGGTTTGTTCGGTTTGATGTGTAGATGGTCCCCTATGAGTTTGACGACTCGGATCAAACAGTTCTTGAAAACGTGAAATCCTTGTTATTCGCATAATCCGGGAGTTCTTGACCAATTTCGATGAAATTTCCAGGGGATTGTTCGGTTTGATGTGTAAATGATCCCCTACAAGTTGCATGACCCCCGGATCAATAGTAGCCTCTGCGCATGCGCAAACGTGAAATCCTTGTCACGCGCATTACTCCGGGAGTTCTTGACCAATTTCGATGAAATTTCCAGGGTTTGTTCGGTTTGATGTGTAGATGGTCCCCTATGAGTTTCATGACCCCCGGATCAATAGTAGCCTCTGCGCATGCGCAAACGTGAAATCCTTGTTACGCGCATAACTTTGGGAGTTCTTGACCAATTTCGATGACATTTTCAGGGATTGTTCGGGTTGATGTGTAGATGGTCCCCTATGAGTTTCATGACCCCCGGATCAATAGCAGCCTCTGCGCATGCGCAAACGTGAAATCCTTGTTACGCGCATAACTTTGGGAGTTCTTGACCAATTTCGATGACATTTTCAGGGATTGTTCGGTTTGATGTGTAGATGGTCCCCTATGAGTTTCATGACCCCCGGATCAATAGTAGCCTCTGCGTATGCGCAAACGTGGAATCCTTGCCACAAGCATAACCCCTGGAGTTCTTGACCGATTTCGATGAAATTTTCAGGGATTGTTTGGACTTATTAGGTATATTTTATAGTTTGTTCGATAGTTGAACATGCCTACCTTTATTTTCTCAAGTTATACTCCTGCATAACAACAAATTTACCCTAATTCAATATTTACTCCGCCTAATTGAACGAAGTTCTTTAGTTAATAGTAATTTTCATACAGTCATGTTATAGATACGAGGAAGCTATGTGCCACACCCACTTGTTTTTATTTAAAACAATAGGCCTGGTGCTATTTTTCCTAGTGGAGGGTGGCGCTGAGGGGAAAAGTCTTAACCACTGGTTTATAGAACAGGGACCCACTGCCGAGGCTCCAATCCATACAAATTCCTGAGAATTTCATTATGGGCATAAAACCTACAGAAGAACTTGTCTCTGCGTGAAATGAATCAGTCAGAACTCACCTCTGTCGTGGAGGTGGAAATAAGCCCCCAAAGCTGCCATTGAGACGGCCATAGTGGCGCCAGATACGAGCAGAAGAGCTTTTCTTCCTTGAGCGTCGACCAGCAGCAAGGAGGCGACTGTCGCCACAACTTGAACAGCTCCCACGATGATCGTGGACTCGTACTCTCCCATGGAGGCTCCGCTGGCTTGGAAGATGCTCACGGTGTAGAAAACTATCGAGTCGATTCCGCTGATCTGTTGGAAGACGAGGATCCCCGTGGCCAGGCCGAACGGGATGAGAACGGGCTTCCTTACCAAGGAATCTACGGAGTAGGGCCCGCTGAGGATTGCCTTTTTATTCGAAAGTGTCTTTTCCTGAAAAATAAGAACCAATTCAACGAAGAAATAAAATACAAACACTAAACCTTGATTACTCCAAAGTATTAAATAATTTAAGATCCTATCAAACACGAGTACTTACCTTAAACGCTGCAAGTTCTTTCACTGGGATTTATTATTCAATTGGCTTGCGTGATAGAGCGGTTATTGAATTACAGGAGATATGCATAGACCACGTAAATCTGTTCTCAACCAAAATACCTATTTGGATTGATCATATTCGTGTGCTTCCTGAAATTCAATAACTAGTCCAGTCATATTAGACAATTTTTTTGCCAAACATTGCAAAAAGTACTGTAAACTTCCTTTTTGAATATGTTGTTAGGGTTCACCCAGACAGTACGAATCTAGATTTGCAGGCCTGAAAACCGCGAGCTTATCCTACAGGAAGGGTTGCTTCGGTTCCTACTCATGCAGGAAGGCAGGCCTCAAGTACTCCGCTCTATGCAAGCATTGTGAAGGCAGAGAGTGCACAAACACTCCTCCCATCGAGGAGCTAGATGAGGAGGACGTGGATGAGGAATTTCTAACCCCTGAAGACCTCCCAGACATCTCCCCTCCTTCTAATTGCGGAAGTGAGCTGTCCTCTGAAGCCCCCCCCCCCCCCCCCCCAAAGATCCCCAGAATATGAAAAACCGAAATTCTTGAATACTTTTTAGTGTGAGTGTTAATGTTTTTATGTATTATAACTTGTACATACGTACTCATATGAACCACTTTTTGTCTTAATTATTTATAATTTATTTCATTTTATGACCTACTGTCAATTTAAATGTTAAGTTGAATATGTTTAATGTATGCGAAATGTTTCAGTCCCTACCTAGTTACATAGTTTTACACAAATAACTCAACATTTATTCAACTTTTCCTTGAACCGCGTTTCTACTTATTTTGAAATTCTTTAAGTTAAAAAAAAAAAAAGATAGATGCAGGTCCCCCGATGGTCTTAAAATGAAGGTAATTAAATGTCCTACAACTTCATTCCTCACAAGTTTACTGTAGAATGACTATTTACACCAATATATCGGTCGAAAATAGACCAAAAGTCAAAATTTTCACTTTTTGGAGAAATTTGTCAATATTTGCAGAGCTGTATCTCTGGAACTAATGGAGCTACAGAGTCCAATTACGTCTCAAATTGTAGCAAATTTTATCTAGTTTAACAAAGGATAAGAGTCTTTTCTCATCAAAAGGCTCCTTTGGTGACTTTTTTGCGAAAAACTGAAAACAGTGCGAAAATTTCGTGGTTTTTCGGCTGTAACTCCCGTCGCTCGCGGTTTTCAGGCCTGCAAATCTAGATTCGTACTATCTGGGTGAACCCTAACAACATATTAAAAAAGGAAGTTTACAGTACTTTTTGCAATGTTTGATGTTTTAAATGACTGGCCTAAACCGCTCTATCACTTATATAGGAATTCAAATCATGAACGCAAGCCAATTGAATAATAAGCCCCAGTGAAAGAATTTGCATTAACACTGTCTTGAACCAATCATACTGATATATACATACAGAAATATAACAGCACATAAAGGAACTAGAATAGCATTAACAATTACAATCCGAACGCAATTTTATCCTGGTCATTCCGGACGGCTTCATTTTTGCACGCAGTTCACGATTTTAATCCTACATGCAAATCATATAGAAAACTTTAAGTCACTTAATTAAGAACACCTCATTTCAAATAAGTCAATTAATCCAAAACGAATTCACTTGTATAATGTCGACGAATCTCTATATACATTTCTGTATTTCTACCTATTACGACAAAATTATAGCAACCAGAAATAGGTAAGGAATCTAGATCGATTACAATGGTTTATTATTGAAATAATAAACCAAAGACGATAAAAGTTCCAAACAATGGCTAGAAATTGCAAAACAGAAATTGCAGGACGGTATCCATCAAAATTAGTATGGCAGAATAGATATATACCTATTTAGGAAAAGTTTGTATGTTTTCAATCTTCAAAATTCACACATTTTGTGCACGCAACGAGCTCATATACCAGAGAAAACTGATTTAAATAAAAAGTTAACGATTTAAACGAAAATTTGATCATAAGATGGCATTGGGCGACTGGTTCATATTTGAAAAGTTAGCCAAGTACAGGTATATAGCTGTATATAGCCATCTTTGGCCAATCGTTGCTTAAGCTATTGCTTTCGAAGTTTGTCATTGTTATTATTTGTTATTATAAATTATTATTACACGGTTCTTGGAGAACCAGGACCTTCTCAGCAATAGATGACCTCCATCTGCTCACACCACTGGCCCTGAGATCCTCTACATCTTCAACCCAGAGTAGTCAAAGTCTTCCTATCAATGTTCTTCCCTCAGGCGAGCCATTTTGGGTGTCCTCCCCACTGGCATAGGCTCTGCATGGCCAAGCCATCTAACTCGACCACGTTTGATGACTGCCACAACATCGAGCTGATCATACAAAGCTCTCAGCTCAGCATCATGCCGAATTAACCTTTCACCTAATACACGTATTGGGCCATATATTTTACGAAGGACTTTTCTTTCCCAACAATTCAAGAGGCGTTCATTGGATTTCGTGAGGACCGATGACTCACTTGCGTCTAACAATGGTTTTGTAGACAGTTAGCTTTGCCTGTCGAGAGAGCATGCGGAAATTAAGAGCTTTCTGGGGGGCATCTGCTTCCTGCTCGCTTTGATTTCAGTGGTGACGTCATTATCCTTAATTACAGTGGCTCCTAGGTACTTGAACTGATCACAACACAGGAAGCTGTGTTCTAGGATGTTAAGAGATCTTTCTGGCGGAGCTGAATTTCTGGATGCTTTTATATAGACATTCTTTTCCCCATTGATACTTAGCTTTTCCTCGCTCCATAGCTACTTTCTGAAGTTTCTCATGAACTTCTAACTTCAAAAATGGTTCTGCATATAGCATGCTTACGTGTCAGGAAAAAAATTTGACTTGAATACAATACAATGGACGTCTGGTTTATATAGACCGGTTAATCTTTGCTTAAGCTATTGGTTTCCACAATTTTCCATAAATTTTGTGTTTGAGTCATAATGTTCCGAATTCTTACTTCGTTAGTAGGCAACGCAGTCAGCACATCCTTGGGCGGTTCGATCGTGCTGAGCTCCACAGTTGCGACGTTCGGTTCCCTCTGAAGCCAAATCAAAGCTTCGGAAGCCTCCGTTGTCCTTCCGTGGGCCTGTAGCCAGGTAGGTGACTCTGGTAGGAACTGAAGGAGAACGACCAGGCTGGCCGGGAAGGCAGCTGACGCGATGGCCAGGGCGTACCAGGACAGGAATGTGCCCAGGATGTAGGAAACGAGGATGCCCACGGCCATGGCCAGAGCGGGTAGAGAGCCCATCATGCCGCGCATTTTCGGGTGTGAACACTCGCTTACCTGTAACGCACAGAAATTCAATAATTTCACAGTACACATTATTCGTTTATCAGAAAATCTGTAGGACTAACAATTTTGTTTACTGCAGAATCTGCGATGCAAATACGACAACCAACATTTTTATAATGACTTTTATTGCTTTACTCAGATTCCGGCTACATTCCAAGGAGTCAACAGTTTACGCTATGTATGGTAGCTTTTGCGCATGCCCAAACAGTTTCTGTTTCCAAGATTGATTTTCAAATTTAAAAATTAATATTTTCCTAATCGAAAAACGCTGCAAATTCTTTCACTGGGGTTTATTATTCAATGATTCATGATTTAAATTTCTACGAAGCTTTGGAGTGTGCGTGTTTCACAGGTGATAGAGCGATTGTTGAATTTCAGGAGATATGCATAGAGCACGTAAATCTGTCCTCAACCAAAATACCTATTTGGATTGATCAGTTTATCATATTTGTGTGCCTCCTGAAATTCAATAATCGCTCTATCACCTGTGAAACACGCACGCTCCAAAGCTTAGTGGAAATTTAAATCATGAATGCAAGCAAAATGAATGAAATTGAATAATAAACTCCAGTGAAGAATTTTCAGCGTTTTTCTGTTGATTCTTCAACCGTGTCTGCTACTGCCAGAATTGCTGTATCGCCCGCGAATGTGGCTATAGTTGTTCCTAGTGTGCAAGGTACATCATTTGTACATAATAAGTAGAGTAGGGATCGTAGCACGCTTCCCTGCGGTACCCTTGCTTTAATTTTGTTGAGATGTGAGTCACACATTCACATCTAAGATAGATTGGAAACATAAAATCGATTAGGGAGGTGTCGAACGGTATTAATGCCTGATGACGGTTACTCTAAAATATAATTCATAAGCAATTAAAGATAGCCGCACAAGGTCAGAGATTCACCAATCACCCTGCCCTGGGCCTATTCCCAATTTGATGGGATGCCGGTGTGCACTCGAGGAAACTTGAACAAAAAGAAAATGAGGTCGCGGAACAGGAAACAAGTCGATAAACGTATTAGGGACGAGAAATTTCATAAAAATCGGTGGTTAGTCACGATATAGATAAACGGACACCAGCTCATTAACCACGAAGAAATCGCATGTTTAGGTGGTAGACGGAAAATATTGCTGGACACATTTACACTTTACCTAACTTAGATGAGGTACTTGTCATTGGTAACGAACTGGGCGGATGACAAACGTAAATAGGTCCTAACAAGATATGGGACTCAAAAGAAGTTAGATGAGGGCGATATATTTATCTGTAGTTACGACCTTTTATCTTTGGTTTTACGTCTATCTGTATGTCCGATTATCCTACAACTATAACTTCTGCAGTTTCACCAGATTTTCACAGTTCAGATCAGATGATCAGATGATTCTAGGAGAATGTGTGGGTTATGCCGTTTAACGGTATCGTGGAACGGGTTATCGTCATTAGTTGGTTATTAGTTGCAATGCTCACAAATCAATGCTTCACACTTCGCATAGGTAGTATACTAACATCAAATTACGTTTTCTCTCTGCCGAATCCTCCATCTCGATCGTATCTGAAGGGTAGTCGGGAAAAGATGATTATACCTGACATTTCATGAAGACCGTTGAATCATTAGATCGTGGTAATCTGAGAATCCCACATACCAGGTTAGTGCTTGGCTCATCATAATGGAAAGATAAGCCACCATGATTGAAATATGTGCATACTTTTACATCTACATTACAGAAGTTTCTTCATTTTTTGACTCCGTTTCTTTTCTTTCCCGTATAATACTGATTATCTCTTAGTGGTTCGTTTGTCACAATTGTGTGTGCTGTTTCATCGTTTAGGTGCTGACTTTTGAAAGAGGCTAAAACAGCCCGTGGAAATTGCCGAGAACCCAAAAGGATGTCTGCATTGAATTGGCAAAAATTTGGTGGAACTGCAAGAGGTTTTGGCGTTGGCCAGCGGATTGTTTTGGGGTGGACAAGACCAGGTACAGTCGAGTTTTTCAGCATTCCATGAGCAGTTCCACCACAACTCCAGAGATCCACATAGCTTTGAGATTTTGCAGCCTTCAAGGGTGACTTGCTCCACATCAACCTACTTTAATCCGTTCGTGCTGTGATCGTGCTACCGCAAATTGGCCAAGACTATTACTTTAGTCCAAAATAATGGTGTTTATTAGTCACAGTGGAAGGGGTAATTAACAAGAAAAGTGGTACGTGGATAGCAAAAATATTGAGGTAATTAAATCCTACAAACATGTATTCAAGTATGATAATAACACCAAACTTAACGCTCAATTCACGTTTGATCTTAAAGTTGGGGTTTTGAATCTTTAGGACCAATCATTTTGGAAGAGTAACAAATTTAAAATGTCTATCCAGTTGTCAATCGAAGGAACAGAATGTCATATGTTATACAAGAATTGGATCATTCAGTGTCTTACGTGCCAAAACTTGACCGACCTATAATTATTTTAAAATCTAGGGCAGAACTGTATTACTTCAACTCTCAACCATGGATTGCAAAGCGTTAACATTTATTCTTCATGTACAATTAACGAGGACATGAGAACACAGAACATTTTGTAGAAAGATGCACAATCCTCGAGACATACCGCGTTAAGTATGTTGTTGAGCCAACTCTGTCATGAGATGATGTCGAAGACATATTGAATGGGAGAAATTGGAATAAAGTTGATAAATAGAGGCATGAGCCTGCATATGTCTTTGTTGAACAGGAGTTTGATTAAACTTAACATTCTACCTTTATAACTTCTAATACTTCGTACATTTTTTTCTTGATTATAATCAATTGTTATAACGATTTGTTAATTTATTAATGCCTTACTGTTTCGTTTGAGTTACTGTATTGTTTCTTATGTTGATGTTTCTTGATGCTTTTGACCCTCTGTTACACCCATTGATTAATTTTGTATGCCTCTGCTTCTCAGATGCTCTCATCCCTCGTCATTACTGGCTAGCCTATTCAGCAAGCTTTTATGAAAACTCCGGCTGAGGGCCAAAGTCTCCTCGTGCATTTATGAAAATGTTTGTTGATTAATGGTCATGAGTTGCATTCTTCATGGACTTGCATTTCTTCTGCTCTGATTCGTATGTGCAATGCTCTCGCTACTCCATCCAACAAAACCGTGTCAGCCAAGCTGCCAGACTGTCAATATGCAGAGGTGTCATGGCAAAATTTTTGAGTGGCGGAACGGTGCCCACCTAGTTCCAAAACTGAAGTGTACTGGGAAAACAATTCGGTATTGTTCATGCTAATGATCTGGAATCGCCCCATTGAATTATCACTTACAACATTCTTTTTATTAATTTTTTACAACATTGTTTTGTCTGAACGAAAAATATATTTTATATACAATTTGTTGATTGAATTTTTCAATTAATACTTTTGTCCAAAACGTGTGCCGGAACGGCGTATGCCGCTCTCGTTCCGGCATCCCATGACAAGCTGCCAGACTGTCAATATGCTCTAAAGACACGCATCTCGAACCCTGAAGTCCACCGTATGTTCCGAGTCTTACAATATGAAATGGATATTCCTCTCCCCATTTGTTGAAATTTGAAAAATATCCTTTGGGTATTGCAGGCTAATCATCTCAACTTTTGAAAGGAGCAAGTACACCATTCTACTTCCTCGATGCTATATGCTTAGAATCACTGCTTCATTCTCCCCGTCCTGACTTCCCATTCCACAGCCTCATAGGCAAAAAGGCACATACTCCTAATAGCTAACCTTTCAATTACGAGTTTTGCCCCTAATTCTCTGTCTAATTCTCCTTTTCCACCACTTAGACTCAGTCCCACTTTTAACGGGCCCCGGTAGTGTGATGGATATGGATGGATTCTGCCTTCGTTTTTCTAGAAAATGCTAAGCCCGAGCACTTACCTGGAGATTTGCAGCCTCCAATTGAGCTTCTGGGGCTGCAAGGTAATCGCCTCAGCCATTGTTAAGGTCACCAAACCACCTACACCATTCCACAATCTGTTTCTTATTTGATGTTTTAGCCGACAAGCTGGGTGGATAATACTCTTGGCCAACCGAAGTGAGATTCGTCATGCTAACATATTTTACTATAGAGAGAAGCTTCTGAAGTGACACATGCTACTAACGTATATCTGAGCGGAGGGCAGGACGATCCCGACGCAAAACCCTGAGAAGGCCCTGGCGGCAACGATGATGGCCCAGTGGTTGGCGAGACCGATGATGATCCAGGAGGAAGCGAAGAGCGGGGAGCTGATGAGAAGCGTCTTCTTCCGTCCGAACCCCTGCATCATCGGGCCGCAGAACAAGCTGCCGACGAAGGCTCCCAGCGGAGGCACGGCGGCTGATGAAAATCAACAAAATTAGTATTTAATTATAAAGACCAAATCTAATATCGAGGGTGCAGTGCCAACTGACCTACCTGAAATAGTTCTGGACAACACAACCTATCTGAGTTGGTACAAATCAACAAGACTTAAAGTGTTGTTTTTGAAAATTTCCAGGAGAGGCAACCAACTGTTTATTTTTCATATTTTACATTGTTTATGACTGTTTATATCAATTGATACGGCAGCTACTCTGAAATATATTCACTTACTAACTTCTCATTACAAACAAGTAGCGCTGGACATTGTTTATCCAGAGATACCAGAAATTCAAATGCAAAATGGTGTTTTGTTGGGAGAAGGCATATTGAAAACTACTGCACCGATTTACGTGCTAATGGTCGCATGTTGACAGGCAAGTTCCAGGCATGGTTATATGCTATATCTCAATCCTCTTCATTTACTTTGTCGTCGTTTTGCCATAGTAGTAATAGCTAATTCGCTGTTATTTTTACTTAGCATACGATTGAAGCTCTTTGGGATGTGAAGGGGTGACTTAAATGATGGACTCTTTCTGGACTGGAAATCTGTTAGGGGAACTATCTAGGGTAAGAAGGGAGGAGTGAAATTGCTCTTTCTTCATCAGCTGAGTAAGCTAATTTCTCTTCTGTTCACAAGTCCTGTTCACCGAGAAAGTTGAAATTTGATTTTGACTCTTCGAGACACGATTGAAATTGTGAACTCTATTCTGATCAGCTATTTGAGAGAGCTAAATTCCCTCACATTCACTATAGGAAGTTGAAATCATCCTTTTATGATTCGATGCAAGCTCAACCTTCTTTTTGACACAATGAAAATCGCACCACAGTAAGCCGTTCATAGCAAAATGTGCCTCAGGGGCTTCCATATCTTGTAATTATACTGCAGATTGTATGGTTAGGGTATGTATGGTTTACAGCCCTCGTTGTCACAGCCGGAGACCTACTGTTCATTCCCTCATTTATCGTATACTTCCATAGTTGCGTACTCGACTGTATAATTGCCAACGATAAAACAGCCAGAAGAAAATACCACAGGCTCCGTATGAAATGTTGGTATCCTTAGTGAATGAGGAAGACATTATCCACAGCCGATCAGGGATACCCCATAGCCTCCTGTAATTATCCTGAGGTCTTTAGAACGGTCAATATCGTAAATGCACATTCGCGAACCTAAATTCTTTCAACAAGCTCCCAAGGATTGTACAGTTTACGCTGTCTATATTAACTTTTGTGCAGGCGTAATACAGGTTTTCCAATGTTGATAAACAAACAATACGTTAGACAGTTTTTTCAAACCATGACATCTTCCTCATTTCTCACTTTTGGTGTATTATTCAATAATAAACCATTGTAATCGCTTTCGAAAGAAAAAATGTTTAACCCCTCCTGAAAATTTCATGGTTTACGTTTCAAAGGGTGTAGAATCCAAATATTTTCCGTCCGTCCGCTGTACGCCGTACGCACGTTTTCTCCCAAACGGTTGGAGCAAAAAATCTGAAAATTTCAGGAAAAATCAATATTGGCCCGACAACGCCCCAATTCTTTAGCCAGCACTCTCACTTAATTTAAAGTGCTCTTTAAGGGTTGTCAAAGTTTTGTAAAATCCCTAAAAACCTCAAAAAAAAGTCAAGGCGGCCTAAATTTGGACTTTTTTGAAGAACTTTCCATGAGGAATCGAATGAGCCTCTCCCCACGTCCGTAGCTCAAACCATTCCCGATGTATGGCCCGATTTATGTGCCAAAATTTGCATCCACATTCACTACATCACTAGGTTACTGCGATCAAAACAAACACAAGAGTTTTTTGTTTTTGTTTTGATCGCAGTAACCTAGTGATGTAGTGAATGTGGATACTGGAGTGAACTCCTAAAAGGGTTTTATAGTCGATACACGGGTTGAAGCATTCTGATATGCATGCTCCATCTTACGAAATTTAAAATTTTCAAATATAATATTTTTCCATTGTAATCGCTCTTGAAAAAAAAACTCTGCAAATTCTTTTACTGGGGTTTATTTTTCAATGATTCATGATTTGAATTTCTACTAAGCTTTGGAGTGTGCTTGTTTCACAGGGGATAGAGCGATTATCGAATTTCAGGAGGCACACAAATATGTGATCAACCGAGAACCGATTTAAGTGGTCTATCCATATCTCCTGAAATTCAATAATCGCTCTATCACCTGTGAAACACGCACACTCCAAAGCTTAGTAGAAATTCAAATCATGAATCATTGAATAATAAACCCCAGTGAAAGAATTTGCAGCGTTTTATTCTGACATTTTTGTACCAGTCATAACTAAACGATATGTCGGATCCGAATAAGTTGAAGGGGAACTCACACGTACATAATCTGCCTTAACTATCAAACCCTTAACTATCAAACTGGCTTGAGGATTTGAGGATTATTTATTATAGTACCCATTTCTCTACTTGATTATGCCCATACTTGAACGTAATAGCATAAACTTCTTGTGGCTTAACTATAATGGGTGTATACTATCGCAGACTTTTTAAAATCAGCAACCGTGAGTACTATCAACATACAGGGCGCTGCTTTACATATCAACCACAGTTTTCGCTGAGCACACAATAGAATGAATTAAATTGGCGACATTGTGATACCTTCGGTAGCACTGTTCTATTTTAGTTAGGGGCCTATAAATATAAAAAAAATCCAATATTGCTCTTTAAGTAATATCCGTTATTCCTCGTTAAGACGTAGGTAGCTTTCTAATCTTGATTCTTGAAAGAATTTTTAAAATTGAGCAAATAATGTTTGAGTTACAAACTCAAACTCGTAACGAACAGACAAATAATGAATCTCCCCCTTCATGATATTCGTGATTGATTGTCGTTAATCAATTTTATCTGTGGTCGGGCGAATAGATGTAATTTCTTCAACAATATATTGGTGCTTTTTGGGCTTCGAAGTGAATAAGGATGTCTCCAGGATATGTATAATATACAATGTAAGATTCAGTGAGCCTTCATCTCATCTTCGCATTCAGCAACACACGAAAAGATTATTTTTATAAACTCTTAGGACGATTCAGTGGTTACCAGGATACTGAAGCGTTGACAACGATTAGTGTTTTTTCTTAGTTTCATTTCAATTTTCTAGTCTTCGAAAGTGACTTTCGTTATAGATTCAGGTGAGTTTTTATTTCAATGAACTTTGAAGATTGTAGACATTATTTCCATTTGGTAACTTCACCATTTCTTTGTTATTTCAGTAATAAACTGCATCTAACGGACGTGGATTTGTTATGATAGACGTAAGAAGAGACCTATCTTACATACATATCCTGGAGACATCCTTATTCACTTATACACATATTATGTGTATATGGATGGCAATATAAAGCTCCCATACTTTTATGGGTAATGGGTCTATTTAGGATTTAAATTCAAGTTTTAATCTTGGGTGAATATGTTGCATATAGCACAGTAACAAGGTTAGTTGTACCAGAAGTTGATGAATGAATGGGTCTTCATCTACCCTTGAGGGTTTTGCTGTTCCATGAATGAGTCCCGTTGAGTTGAATTCAATTCAATCATGGTCAGTTTACCCATTGATTTTCAGGGCCCTCCTCCTAGGGTGGATTTGGCCAGATCCAAATCCTTTTCACGGCGAATAAGGAAATACCGAACCGGTTTTCATAACTTGAGATTGGCTGGCAAGGATTGCCGTTGAGTAGGCGCTTCCTGCTATACGCCCTACGCTCGGATTAACGCCCTGGTCAGGCCTGAGACGTCCAGCAATTTGATTTGATGAATCACGGGTGGGTCGCCAGGGATCCGAAATCGTCCTTGACGGCCCGTTGAATGGAAGCGTGAGGAGGACAGGGGACCCATAGATTCGTACATTATCTACTTTGCTTGATGGGGAAAGTTATAGCACCACGGACTGCCGAATTTCGGGAGCTCACGTCCATGTAGAGCAGAACTTTTGCAGTGGAAGCTTCTGTCTTTTGGTTTATTATTCAATAAAGAACCATTGTAATCGCTCTTGAAAATTTCACGGTTTACGTTTCAAAGGGTGTAGAATCCGAATCTGCAATACCAATTTTTCCGTCCGTCCGCCGTAGGCCGTACGCTGTTCGCACGATTTCTCCCAAACGGCTGGACCAAAAAATCTGAAATTTTCAGGAAAAAACCCATGTTGGTCCGACAACGCCCCAATTCTGTAGCCAGCTCTCTCACTTAATTTAAAGTGCCCTTTAAGAGTTGTCAAAGTTTTGTAAAATCCCTAACAACCTCAAAAAAAGTCGGGCGGAGCCCCCCCCCCCCCCCCAGGTCCGTAGCTCGAACCATCCCCCAGGTCCGATTTATGGTGCCAGCATATCTCCTGAAATTCAATAATCGCTCTATCTTGTGAAACAATATGATCACACTCCAAAGCTTAGTAGAAATTCAAATCATGAAAGCAATTGAATAATAAACCCCAGTGAAAGAATTTGCAGCGTTTTCCTGAAAATTTCAGATTTTCTGATTTTTCCTGAAAATTATCAGAATGCTTCAACCCGTGTATAGGCTACAAAGCCTTTTAGGAGTTCACTCCAGTATCCACATTACTACATCACTACGTCACTAGGTTACTGATATCAACACAAAAACAATAATAAACCAAAATGACGCGAATGTTGGCACCATAAATCGGGCCATAGATCGGGAATGGTTTGACCTCCGGACCTGGGGAGGGGCTCATTCGATTCCTCGTGGAGTGTTCTTCAAAAAGAGTACAAATTTAGGCCGCCTTGCCTTTTTTTTGAGGTTTTTAGGGATTTTACAAAACTTTGACAACCCTTAAAGGGCACTTTAAATTAAGTGAGGGAGCTGGCTCAAGAATCGGGGCGTCGCCGGACCAACATGGATTTTTCCTGAAAATTTCAGCTTTTTTGCTTCAGCCGTTTGGGAGAAATCGTGCGTACGCGTATTATTGAATAATAAACCAAAATATTTCACATTAGGTAGTGTTAAACCAGACTAAACTCTCTGCTAATGAACAGATCGTCAACCGATCGTAGAACGTTTTAAAATAAACGAAGATGCCTCTACTAAGGTAGTTATGATAGGGAATAAAAGACGATATCGGGTTTAAACCAAGGTTAGCTGCAACGAGAATCGCGAGGTCGTTTCGAGAACATTGACTGAGCTTTCCCGATGAAAACTGAACGAGGAAATTTGCATCATCTCAATGTTATTTAAACGCACTCTTAGTTGTTCATATTGTCTGAGGAATATTACGAGTTTATACCTTTGAGAATTTAATTTAAATGCTTAATCAAGTCCCGTGCTATATTCCAGAAAAAATCCCGCCAAGGGAGTAGCTAGGATTTTATTTTGGGGGGTGAAGAAATAGGCAGGAAGTTTATAAGGATGTAATAGTTTCATGGGATAAAAAAGTGAACAAGAGACAAAATAACAACAAAGGTCAATTTTACTATAGCTTAATTGGTTAGAACAGGAAACGTATTATGATATAATTAATTACATGTTCTAATTAGTTCCATAGATACTTGTAGAGTGTAGATAGTTTTTATAGCGCGATAAACTACAAGAGAACAGCCCTCCTCGGCACATTCGCCATTATATCCGACACGTCTTCTGGCGAAACGCTGATATTGCTGGGGTAATCAGAGACACGGTCAATAAGAGACATGAGGATTTTAAAATATCCCGCCGCTGTATTTGTCCAAAAAGTTCCTACAGAGGTCACCAGGGGTCTGATGTAAAATTTTAGTGGGTTAGGAAAATCCGCAGACACATTCCGTGGTAACACCGAGTAATCTACGAAAACCCTTCCTTTCAAAGTCAGGTTACGCCTGTCTCTTATTATCCGTCAGTGCTCCGTCCGCCCAACAACCCGGCTTTTACGAACTGGTAAGTTTTTCCAGACTTTTCTTATGCAATTCTCTTCAATATCTCTTTGCCGGATTCCTGTACGACCACTCCTTAATTATTTATTGCGATGTTTCTTATTGCCTCCAGCTGGTGAACAGCTGGGGCAATTGTAGACAGTTTGTCTCTTATTACCCCAGTCTCTATTAATATATAATTTGAATAGGAATTCTATATTTTTTCTAAAGGTTGGTTGGGATTCCTTCTAAAGAGGACAACGTTTCATAATGTTTTTATTTTTCTCTATTTGGCAATGTCAAGTTTTTTCAAGTTTTTCAATGTTCAAAAGAGAATCAGACCTTCCTATGTCAATAATTCTCAGTAAAAAAAAAATTAGGTTTATAATGTTTATAAGGTTCGAATTTTATTTTCAAAGACTGATCAGTAACATTATTTTTCTTACATTTATTTTGGAAGACTGATCTAGAGCTGTGACGTACTTTATGATGATAATATTATGTGATATAGCTTGTCCAAAGCAGTGACAAGTAGGAAGAAAAAACGGTGCTTTGTTCAACCTAATTTGTTTCTTTGGAGTGCCCTTCAATTTTGAACGCTTTTTTGAAAGTAAATTTGGTTTGTGCAGCAATGGGCTGTTCCCAGGACCTCAGAAATGAAATTTTTGAATGGCAGTTTTGGTGAAAATTTTTGAAAATTTGAAACTTTTTTTGGTGTTAACCTGGAAGCCTGAAACTTTTAGGGTATTAAGAGACAGGTTGCCACTTGTCTCTTATTACGTTAGAACGTCTCTAGAAGTGTTTCTGACTTGCCCATTGAAGATTTTTACATCTGTCTCTTATTGACCCTAGGTGGGCAATAAGAGACAAAGGCCCCCCGAGAAAATTCGACTATTTTTCTCTCTTACCTGAATTTTGCTATAAATCTCAAAAAAATCGTGGGGTTTCTATTTGTTACGAAGTGCTTACACAAAAATTTGCGACCTTGAAAAGTCAAAGGTTCGGCCAGAAAAAAATATTTTTGTCTCTTATTACCCCTTCGCGTCTCTAATTACCCCACCTCAACACCGATACGATTCCGTATCGCGATACGAACGCGCGACTGCGCATGCGTCGCCAATACCATCGGTCGTATTGCAATATCCCGTATCGCAAAGTAACCCGCCATCGGTGTAACCTAGTTGTAACATTTCGCATCAACATTTTCAACATTTCTCCCTAAAAATTTGATTTCTGAAATTGCTAAATTGAAATTTCATGCCAAGAGAGAGCAGAATTTTCATTTTGATTCAACATCATTCTATTAGGTACTTTACAGTTTAAGAAAACACTAAGATTTCGATATTTAGTACCTACGAACTCACAACTTGTTTTGAACTGTGCGAGTTTTTAAAGAGCCTAACAGCTTCATTTGGGAATTCACTATTATAAAAACTGTCCAACTGCAACCCCAGAATCCCTGCTATTCATTCCTTTTCTGGAGTATGTACTTCCCAAGTCGCTTAGTAAGAAGTTAGAAACGAACCAATTTTGATTCCAAGCGTACTTATCTGTCGTAACTTCTGCGGGAATTCGAAGGAGCCTTTGGAGTAAATGTACGTGTTCTCTATTAAATCGGAACGAAAATAGTACATCATCCTCGCTCATGTCATCCAGGGAAAATCTCACATAGAGCAGGCTTAGTCGTCGAGGTGCTTCCCTTACACTCTCCCGCTCCAGATACGTTTGAAAAATCAACAGCAACTCCTCAGTTGAAATCAATCCGTTAACGTACTATTCAAAAAAGTCTTCCACCCCTGCATTTTTGGTTAAAAAAAAAAAAAAAACGAAAGAACGAGTGATCCGAGTGATCTTGTAAAGCATCAAAAAGACTGCTCGTTTTCTTATAGTGACGTGAAAGCAAAAGGTACGTGACTCTTAGATACGGATCAGAGATGCCACTAGTTCAGCTGAGTTGGTGGTAATGCCACCGTTTTTGCTAACCAGAGCTGTGCACGTCCTAGATACCACCACCGACTAGATACGATACCACGGTGTCCGAATCTCCTAGGAACTCTCTAATAGAGAGTTAAAGATTTACGTGGAAGAGCTACCTAGAAGAGGAATAATTAACTCCTATGCAATAATTGGCAGCGTTTTTATATCAAAATCCGTTTTGCATTATTCAGCAACTGCTAAGGATTCCGTGATTACGTGTTTTAATGTAACTTATGTGTTAAAATTACAGAAAAACACGGTATTTTCCTGATAACAGTAGTTTTAAAACGATTGCTCATTCAGAGAACGACTAATTCACTGGTGAAGTCACCCTCCGATAATGATAAGTTCCTAGGAAGTATTTGATAAATTTACAATTTAGTTTATCAAGTGCTCACATATCCAGGAGATGGCTTCGTCGTTCGGAGCGACTTCGGGCGAGAGAGCTTTCATGGAAGGTATAGCCGGTGAGGACCATCCTCGGACCAGACCGATGGTCAAGTACCCGAGACTGGCCGTTACCGCCAACCACACCTGAAACATTTCAATAACACGGAATATGTATATTTTTCGATTGTAATAGATTTTTCAAATTTTTGAATAGGATGTGTCAAAATCAATTGATGACAAGTTGATTGATTTCGTTCATAGTTAATGTGTACAATGTTGGGGCCGTGAGGTCCTCCGTTGATGTACTTACAGACATAAAACGTCTGCCAAGTGGGTGAGGCACATAGCTTCCTCGTATCCATAACATGACTGTATAGATCATTGAAAATTATTATTGACTAAAGAACTTCGTTCAATTAGGCGAAGTAAATATTGAATTAGGGTAAATTTATTGTTATGCAGAAGCATAACTTGAGAAAATAAAGGTAGGCATGATAAAACTTTATTTTCTCTTTATTACTCAAGAGGACCATCTTTACATCAGTCCGAACAATCCCTGAAAATTCCATCGAAATCAGTCATGAACTCCGGAGTTATGCTTGTGGCAAGGATTTCACGTTTGCGCATGCGCAGAGGCTACTATTGATTTGGGGGTCATGAAACTTATAGGGGACCATCTACACATCAAACCGAACAATCCCTGAGAATTTCATCGAAATTGGTCAAGAGCTCCCGGAGTTATAACAAGGATTTACGTTTGCGAATGCGCAAGGCTACTATTGATCGGGGGGTCTTCGTCGAAACTCATAGGGAACCATCTACACAACCCGCACAATCCCTGAAAATTTCATCAAAATCGGACTATAACTTCGTGTAGTTTTGCCCGTAATAAGGATTTGCTGACAGACACACAGACAGACACGGAACCAAAATTGTTCAGAAAGGTCTAAAACGCAAAATGCGGTTGGAATTTTTGATTTTGGAGACAAAATAATTTTCACATTTCGAAAGTGAAAACAATGCTTCCGCTACCTTGGTAGACTCGGAAGCAAAAAATCACTGTTAAACATTACAGGAACAAACGTATGTCCATTTTTAATACGATTACGCTTATAAACATAATTATGAACATCAATGAATGTGAAAAGAAGGGTCTAATTCGTAGTCGACAAGACGAAAATCGGCTGAGAATCCTAGTGGGGATGAAAAGCGCTTGATTGGATCGGCCATTCATAGTTTGTTGCACCTCAGACTAAAATTAGAATTAAACAAAATGAGAATCATGAAAGTTGGTCGAGGTTTTTTTGGGTGTTACGAGAGAGATTTGTAACACAAAAATCAGGATCACAAGGGAAACAAGAATGTGACACAAATATGATCAACTGATCAATCAAAATAGGTATTTTGGTTGAGAACCGATTTACGTGCTCCATGCACATCTCCTGAAATTCAATAATCGCTCTATCACCGGTGAAACACGCACACTCCAAAGATTAGTAGAAATTCAAATCATGAATGCATACCAAATGAATGAAATTGAATAATAAACCCCAGTGAAAGAATTTGCAGCGTTTTTAATTAACTGGTTATCATAGAAACCATGAAATGAAATAATCCAGTGAGGTCTACCTTATGATGTATGACTGTCACATTCTGACACCATTTGTACGCACATGTCCCAAACTTGTAAGAAAATAATAAATAACATGAATACTAAACCACAATGAAACAATCCGCAGCGTTTTTCAACCTCAAGTGTTGAATTCAAACAAAATAATATTTTAGTTAATATTATTATTTTATAATAATAATATTTACCTATATATCAGGTACATAGGTGATTGAATTAAATTTCGGGAACGTTTCTCTTGTGTCCAAGTGTGTATAACATATTCATAAGGGCAAACATTTTCATGCCGAACGCGGTGAACGAAACCGAAGACCTGGAGTTGTGAGTCGGGTCCCACATCGACTGATCTTCCAATTTGTTTACTTAGCAATGCGGAGAAGACGGATGTTGGCTGCATAAGATCATGCCATACATCGAGAATGGTTTGAGCTACAGATCGATTCCTTATGGAAAGTTCTTCAAGGAAAGTCCATATTTAGGCCGCCTTGATTTTTTTTGAGATTTTTAGGGATTTTACAGAACTTTGACAATCGTTAAGTGGCACCAGCCGTTTTGGGAGAAAACGTGCGTACGGCGGACGGACGGAAAACTTTTTATTGCAGATTTGGATTCTACACCCTTTGAAACGTGAACCATGGAATTTTCAGGGGGGTTAGACATTTTTCTTTTCAAGAGCGATTACAATGGTTTATTATTGAATAATAAACCAAATCGGATGGAAATAGTGAAGACCCTCTATAACTATTATCCCCTCAATTCACTCCATTACATTGGATACTAAATTATTATCTGAAATATGCTTCAAAACAAGATAAAAGTTCTTAATATAACAAAGAAGAATCGGCAGTTTAAGGATGAACGTTAACTGGTCGCGATTTTGCGCGAAAAGTCGAACGTGTTTGTTAGTTCTAAGGTTTGCTTGAAGGAAGTCCATCCACTGTGCGTGAACTCTGGTTAAAAACGTTTCAGTTACGTTTCTTGTCTCGATGAAGAACGTTTGTTATTATGGATATTGTATGGTAGTCGTGGAAAATTCCACTTTAAGAGCGTTTAATACAAATGTATGCATTTGAGTCTCCGAAGAAGACGAGAGAGAAGAATGGGCATAAGAAATGAATGGATGAAGGACAATTATTTACCTGTTTCATTCATTTCTTACCCGATTCCTTCCCACAATCGCTGTTGTACATTCCGCATAGTATGCGGAATATCATATTATGATATTGAGGCAGCTTCTGGTCCCAAATCGCACGTCATTCTTGCTCCAAAACAATCAATTTTCCAACACGGAAAACGGTGGTCACGCGCTCCTGAATCCAAATAAGATTGAAAATTGTTCGCCTTCGGCTGGACGTCAACAGGACGCGATTTCGAGAACAAGCGAAAAGGCGATATTTGGATCGAACAGTTCGCCTGATTTCAAACAGCGGGGTTTAAGTGGGATCCCGTCCACTGCGATCGTTAGTTTCGCGCGAGTTTGGGCGAACTAACGCGAAGGCGAAAATTTTCAATCTAGTTTGAATTCAGACGGGCGTGATCGTCGATATTCGGCATGGATGTTGAAAAATTAATTGTTCTGGTGCAGGAGAGACCCGCAATATGGGACCAAAAGTTGCCCCAATACCATATGCCCTTTCCACACTGTCTCCTCTGCAAAAAAAGGTCTTTCACCCACTCTTCTCTTACGCCAATTCTTCTTCCTCGTCTTCTTCTCACCATATTCGGAGACTCCAATGCATACAGTTTCATTAAACGCTCTGTAAGTGGCACTGTTCACCTCAGCAACACAATCAAAATCCGAACAAGGAAATCCCGAAAATTAACTGAAGCGTTTTTAGCCAGAGTTAGCGTATAGTGGATGGGCTTCCTTCGCGCGAAGCTGGGAACTGACGAACGAGTGAGTATTCGCGCGAACGGCGAAATCGCGTTCAGTGGACGTCCAGCCTTCGCGTTCGTTAGCCCGAATTTGCGCGAAACTACCTCTTCCTGTGGATGGGATCCATTTGAACCCCACTGTTAGCAGTTTGTCGAACTGTTCGCGCCAAATCTCGCCTTGTCGCGAGATCTCCCTTCGCGCGAAATCGCGTCCAATGGACGTTCAGCCTAATCTGTATGAGCAGCGCTTGAGTAGACTATCTATTTCCCTCTCCCAACTGGAAATTCGAACTTTTCGAGATTGTTGCAAAATTAGACTAGAGTTACTGTCGAAAAAATAGACACATTTTCGTATGGTTCGGAAAGTAGTTTTGCTTCCGAGTCTACCAAGGTAGCGGAAGCATTGTTTTCACTTTCGGAATGTGAAAATTTTTTTGTCTCCAAAATCAAAAATTCCACTCGCATTTTGCGTTTTAGACCTTTCTGAACAATTTTGGTTCCGTGTCTGTCTGTGTGTCTGTCTGTCAGCAAATCCTTGTTACGGGCAAAACTACTCGAAGTTATAGTCCGATTTTGATGAAATTTTCAGCGATTGTGCGGGTTGGGGTGTAGATCGTCCCCTATAGGTTTCATGACCCCCGGATCAAAAGTAGTCTCTGCGCATCCGCAAACGAAATCAATGTTACGCGCATAACTCCGGGAGATGAAATTTTCAGGGATGACTGATTTCGATGAAATTTTCAGGGATTGTTCGGTTTGATGTGTAGATGGTCCCCTATAAGTTTCATGACCCCCGGATCAATAGTAGCCTCTGCGCACCCGCAAACGTGAAATCCTTGTTACACGCATAACTCCGGGAGTTCATGACTGATTTCGATGAATTTTCAGGGATTGTTCGGACTGATGTAAATATGGTCCTCGTGAGTAATAAAGAGAAAATAAAGTTTTAGTCAATAATAATTTTCAATGATCTATACAGTCATGTTATGGATACGAGGAAGCTATGTGCCACACCCACTTGGCAGACGTTTTCTTTTGCTACAAAAGCTCACAATAGTGCTTTTGAACTTTTCTCGTTCCGTTAGATTTGAATTTGTTATCGATCGTTATCTGTACAATTAACAATCTTTTAAGCATTCTACATTCTAATGACGTTACCAACACGTTTTCATGTAGTTTTAAATTTTAGTAGATTTCCGTCAAATGACGCCGATTTCTGGGTGGTTCCGAAAATTCATCCAAGTATATATTCATATTGGGAGTTGGCAGAAAACGACCGTACTGGGCTAGTGTGGGGAAGAAAGGGTGAAGCGTCCTTGGGCATAATAGAGACCTTCATACCGATTCGTGGTGAGAGGGGCCGCTGGTCATGTCCACAGCTGGGGTACAGAAGAAGCTCGACGAGTTCCGAGTTGTTCAACTTCCAGTCAGCTCAATATTGTTATCGTTATGAGAGAAGAAACATTTATTGATCATTATATGGGGTGGAATGTTGGAATAGTTGTGGTTGTGAAAAGTATAAATTGATATGCCAAAAGCACGAATTGGTATGCCGAAAGTTGAAATTGAGTCGCCGAAAGTTGAAATTAAGATGCCAAAAATATTACAATTTATTTGTACCAAAGGTTCAAATTACTTTGCCAAAATTTTCAATTTGATAACATGCCAAAAATTCAAATTGATTATGCCAAACTAATCTGATTTTATTATTTTCCCTAACTGTGTGTGTGTGTGTGTGTGTGATTTCATTCTTCTGGTAGCCAAATTGCTGCTCTGTCATCCAGTTCAAGTCCTCGCACGTTTCCTCGGGCCCCCTGGCCTCATGGAAACTGCTCGGTGAACTGAGAACTGAGTTTTCACTCGTGCCCACATCATCACCTGGGAGTAGGATTTAGACCATTTGTTGGAGAGGCGTAAGGAAACGTTTTTGAGAAAGGCTTCATACTCTTTATGTAATGCGCCATCGCATGAAACGACGAGTGGCGTGAAAGACCCTCTCAGGTCTTCAGCGACTCTGTCAATTGTTATTGTTATTATTATTGTAATATGACAAGAATCTCATTCTAACCACGAGCAAATCGTGGATAAGGTACCAAAATGGTTTGACAAACGTTTGTCAAACATACTGCTTCTTCAAATTTTGAGATCCTGATCGTGCTTCTTGGACAGGAAACTGAAATAATATAGAAAAAAACAGTTTTCGTCAAAATTTAGACGATTATTCAATTCGCTGAAATGAAAAAAAAAGCACTTGAAAAAAGGAAAAAACAATTGTTTGCCCCTTCTTCTTAAAGGGGAGTTTCTTTGAGAAATTTGTAAGAAATGGAAATCTGGGTGATGACGTCTTTGACACCGGAATGTAAAACACGGTTGATACGGCACTTGCTCTGACAAAACTGACTCGATGCTCGAAAAGAAGAATCTTATGCCGACCGGAGATGATTAACATTAGGAGAAAAAAGGTTCGACCGTTGCAAGTTGTCCAAAATACGATTTTACGTATAATTTTAAACAAACCTCCCAGGAGTAATACAGATTTACTCTATAAAAGCTGCAAATTCTTTCACTGGGATTTATTATCCAATTGCTCTAATCGCTCTATCACTTGTGAAACACGCACACTCCAAAGCTTAGTAGAAATTCAAATCATGAACGCAAGCCAATTGAATAATAAACCCCAGTGAAAGAATTTGCAGCGTTTCATGCATATCAGAATGCTTCAACCCGAGTATAGGCTACAAAGCCTCTTAGGAGTTCACTCCAGTATCCACGTTCACTACATCACTAGGTTACTGCAATCAAAACAAAAACAATAATAAACCAAAATAATGCAAATTTTGGCACCATAAATCGGGCCATACATCAGGAATGGTTTGACCTACGGACGTGGGGAAGGGCTCATTCGATTCCTCACGGTATGTTCTTCAAATAGAGAAAAATTTAGGCCGCTTCGACTTGTTTTGAGGTTTTTAGGGATTTTACAAAACTTTGACAGCCCTTAAAGGGCACTTTAAATTGAGTGAGAGAGCTGGCTCAAGAATTGGGGCGTCGTCGGACCAAGATGGATTTTTCCTGAAAATTTCAGATCTTTTGCTCCAGCCGTTTGGGAGATATCGTGCATACGGCGTACGGCGGACGGACGGAAAATTTTTTATTGCAGATTCGGATTCTACACCCTTTGAAACGTAAACCATGAAATTTTCAGGGGGGTTAGAATTTTTTTCAAGAGCGATTAAAATGGTTTATTATTGAATAACAAACCAAAAGGTGACAATAACGCCTTCGTTTCGATGTTACGTGAGAGCGAGAACGATAGACAAGGAAGTTGATGTTTTCTCAATTCATTCACCTGTACTATTCAGAGGAGCGGATGGTGGCAGCTAATAATGATCGGAGATCTTTCTGTAGATGTTAACAGAACATCTAAGCTTTGAATTTGAAAAAATCGCAAAAGTTGTAGGACAAATTGAAGTTTTTATTGGTTTAAATTTAAACTTTCATAAGATACCTGTGTAAGTAATTATTTCTGGTACCTATGTATTTTTTTTTCTCCAAAATGTACATGTTTATGATCGTTGAGTTAAAAGAAGAAACTGCAAGGGAGTTCCTTCGTTTTCTGGCTGCGAAAACTCGCAATTCTTTACACCCAATGATTGCTTACTACTTTGCTCGCTTACTTTAAGCGAAGTTAGCATTCAGAAACTCAAGAGGTAACAAAAACATATTAGCGGCCAGCAACTCTGGATGAAATAGATGACAAATCCGAATTTTAAAGAGCTTTTGGAGATTCTCCATAACATGATTTTTTTAAAGCGATTCTTTATAGAAAATGAAGTTTTTGCAATGGCTCTCGTTAAAAAATCACTGGGGTTTATTATTCAAGCTTGGAAGCATTGTTTTACTAACTTTGGAATGTGAAAATTATTGAATTTGTCAAAATATGATCAAAATCAATCCAGGTTTTGCGTTTGAGAACAGAATTACGTGCTCTATGCATATTTGCGTTGTGTCTGTGTCTGTCTGTCTGTGAAAACGCCTTGTTACGAATTTCAAATCATGAACGCAAGTCCAATTTAATAATAAACCCCAGTGATTGAATTTTCAGAGTTTTGCTTCTGCTAGCTTATATCATTTTAACTGCGAGCCATATTTGCAGTTCCCTTTATACTTGTCTCTCTTGATTTCATATCAGACCTACATCAAATTAAAGGAAATGGGCTCACTCCCATATTCGAGTTGAGGGCGCTTGAACGCCATTTTGATGGGAAACTGCCAGTTATCAAGAAGGCGATACAGAACTCGAAAAACGCAAATCTTGGCCGCATTAATCATGCCATAAATCGGGAATGGTTTGACCTACAGACCTGGGAATGGGCTCATTCGATTCCTCATGGAAAGTTCTACAAAACAAGTCCACATTTAGGCCGCCTTGATGTTTTTTGAGGTTTTTAGGGATTTTACAAAACTTTGACAACCCTTTGGCACTTCAATTTGAGTAGAAATTTAAAGGTTTGGGCGTAGTCGGACCAACATGGATTTTACCTGAAAATGTCAGCTTTTTTGCTTCAGCCGTTTGGGAGAAATCGTGCGTACGGCGTACGGCGTACGGCGTACGGCGGACGGACGGAAAATTTTTTATTGCAGATTTGGATTCCAGACCCTTTGAAACGTAAACCATGAAATTTTCAGGGGGGTTAGAAATTTTTTTCGAAGCGATTACTATGGTTTATTATTGAATAATAAACCAAAAAGAAGAAATTTCAAGGAATTTGTGCATGAAATCCATTTTGAATTATTCGGAAGTGGTACCTGGATTTTAACTGGCACACTACTTTTTCCTGATGAAAGTAATCGCTCTCGAAAAAAAAATTTCTAACCTGAAAATTTCATGGTTTACGTTTCTGCTGGCAAGCAGCAACGTGTTTTCATACGCAATTTTCAAACGGATGGACCAAAAATCTGAAATTTTCAGGAAAAGTGAACGCCCCAGCGAACTCAAATTGAAGCAGGGTTGTTTCTGCAATGAGGCGATGGACTTGTTTTGAAAAATTTTGTTCAAGTGGCTCTGCAACAAAGGTTGTACATGGAAGTTCAAGAATGAATTTCCTTATTTGCTTGAAAGCTTTTGCAATGGTAACTTGTTAAAAAAAAGAAATTTCAATGAATTTGTGTTTGAAATCAAATCACCTCGGAAAGGCGCGTGGATTTTAACAAATCACTTTTAATCCTGAGTTTTTTTTGGATGAAGTCCACTTTAGTTAACTTTCAAAAACAACAGTTAAGGCAACAATTTCTTACAACCGATCATCGCTGCTGAGCAAGCACGAACGTGGCGTTTTGTTTTCATCCAATTTGTCTGGATCGTTGATGTCCAGATTGGATCTGGCTCTGGGAAGCGCCCGCTATGTAGTGTCCATCAGCGAAGGAAGATGACCACAGAGTTCTGCTGCTGCTGAGGCGATGGATGTTGAAATAACATCTGTTCAAGTGGCTACTGCAACTATTGCATGGAAGGGTTCAAGAATGAACCGTTTCCTTACTTGATTTTGTGTTGGGCAGTGTTTTAATTTGGTAGTCATTTCCCTTCTGACATAGACTCCACTCTGTCTCTTATTCACGTGAGAACGTGAATTTTCGAGGTTTTTGCTGATAAAGCAGGTCGGATGTCATTTTCCGAGTAATTTTGGGGGCATCCGTAGAAATTCACCAGAGTAAGAAATCGCAATTTCTGAACCTAAGAGCTACCCCCAAAATACACAGAATGACACAAATCAATCACGAATTAATGGACAAAAAAAAAAAAAAAAAAAAATTAGAGCCATGTGGTGGAATTGGCAACATTTCTCTACGTAGGAGGGCATACCCGAATCGTATTGATTCTTTACTTCTCTATACTAGCGAATAGAAAAGAGTGTTTCTTCTGAACATTTATAAAAACTTTCAAGTTGCCTAGCCAGTACCTGTGTATCACACAATACCATATTATGGTGTTACATCATACGTACTTATTGCTTGGCAAGTTTTTTCTTTTACATGTTATTAATAGAATACAATATTGTATTCTGTCATACTTGACGGGTAACTTTTAAGCAGCATCTTTTGAAATCGGAAATCTAAGTTCCTGGGGAGGAGTTAGTCCGGCTTTTTGATTAGGTATCAGGAGTTGGCCACGTTATGCACAAAATTACCGATCAAAATGATTGAATGCAGAATGAAACAGTTATGATTACGTCCCATTAGTCATCTAGTGGATAAATTATTATTCGAGAAATTCAAGTTACGCCTGCATAAAACCTGCTTGTCAACTGACGGCGATGGAATCGGTAGGTGATTATCCGGGATCGGACCCGCTTAATGGCGTAAAATTGCATCAATATCGGTCCATTAGTCGCGGAGTTTGGTTTTAGTTTTGCGCATGTGCAATACATATTACTAAACTAATCGCGATATAATTCGCAGGGTACCGTGTAGAAACCTGTACCCAATCACCCCCCGAGTTTGACGAGATAGAACCGATAGATTCTTGGATGCCGTCAGCCCATTAGTTGTGGCTACCCTCAGCCCTAACGTAAGTTCAATGAAGTATTTTATAGATGAGGGGGAGGCTGAATTGAAGAAGACCATGTACAGTACGAATATCACAAAGTATAAAGTTTATGAAGTTATAATTATTTAGATGTTTAAGGATTCAGAAAGAGATTAAGTCTCATGTAGAGTCTGATTCATATTCCCGTCCGATGCATAGAATCATCAACGCCTTACCTTCGATCTCACGTAAGAGAGACCTCAGGGGCCTGCCCAGATTACGAACCAGTTGCCTTAAAAGAATCTTAACTACAGCTCCTTAGGTATCTTATACAGGATTGACCACTGTTCGTTCTTCGCCCACTACCTCAACCAAGAGTTTTTTCCAAGCCCGTACCACGGATTCTGGTTACAGGCACAAGAATTGATTTTCTTTCTGCTTGTCCCATCTGCAACTGGCCAGCGATTCAGTCTTGCATTTTATTCTTCAGTGTCCAACGTTGGCTAACCCTCAGTTGAAGTTCTTACTGCCAGGGGTTGGGCTTGCTCCTTTCGTTCAAAGAACAAAACAAGCGACTACTTACATCGAGTGACTGTGGCCAATAGATCCCCACTCATGTCATTCCTTTATTTGACAAAAATGTCGCTGGACCTGGAGGAAGGAGGACCTGTCGGTTGGGACAGAGCTGATGTGAGCTTGTGGGCCAAATTTCTTCATTTTCTTCTTCATTTCTATAGAGGCATCAGGGCCCCGTCCTCCAGGCCAAGGCACCTCACTTTCTGTCGGTAGTCGCGGAGACGCATGGATACCGCCCTCACTGCTATCTGGGTTTTCACACGGACCCAGCAGGTTACTGCTGGCATAATTGCTTACCAATATCTTTTCAATTAGTTGCGGCCCTTTTTTTTATCAGGAATTCAAATATTTTCTTTTTGTAAGTCGCCCTAGTGAAATGTTGTAAATGCTTTAAGTCACGATCCAAGCTTCTATGCATAATACCCATTACATAGGTGGGACTACGACTTGACAGTTGTAACCGGGGGCGGGGGTTTTCCACATTTCCCTCCATTTGGAACCTTGTGTGGTGACTATGCAAAGGATCTGAAATTATTACTTCAGGGTGCTTGTGCAGGTATAGAAGGAGGTTCTTACAGAACAGTTGTTTTACGGTGAAAGTTTTTGTTTTCTGGTGTAGCTCATTTGAAGGGAATCTGCGGGATATTCGGGAATATCCCTTGTGCAAGGACCCATCATTCCCCACCACTAGAGGTGTGAAAGAACCTCGCAAGCGTCATATTTCCGATGCTTTTAATCGGTTGCATTTTGAGAAATCCTTGGCCAACCAGGTGAACCGTAAGAGGAGGCGTCTGGGTTTATGGCCCTGGTATCAAAGTACGCCGTTCTCTCATGGTCCCAGACTCCATTATTATTAGATTGTTTTATTATTTAAGAGAAGCGAGTGAAGTTAGAATGCTCATTGAAACTTCTTAACTTTTTTTTTCCAATCTTATCAATTTCTCATAGTTTAGTCAAGACGCACCATAAATCGTAATATTACTTGTACGATTTGCATAATTCGCTATGGATGTATATCTGGAAGGGAAATAAAAATTTATCTTATCTTATCTTCATGACCTATCGTCGTGTCTTTGGGACATCTAGAAGTCAATTACAAGGTACCGAGACAAACTAATCGGCTGTGTGGCCCCTAATCCTAATCGATCTAAAGTCGTGAAATATGTAAGCAGCACTTTTCATTGCATCTAGATATAATTACGATTCGACTCACCGAGTTTAGATATAAATATATGTCTAATAAACATAGATGAGTGATTTACGTACAAGGGCTATCCAGTACAATAGTAATAAACCATTGCGTAATAATTTGCAGCGTTTAGAAATTTAAAATAACAAATTTTGAAGGGTTGGAATTTTTCGTTCCTTGGTCGACTGCAAAGGTTCATTGTTTAGCGAGAATTATGAACGAGAAGTAAATGTATATATACCGATAAGCGCCTCTTAACCTTCAGTCTTAGCCATTGTTCAACTTTTCCGACAGGGAAACGATAAGACCGGAACCGTGAATGTGCTTATCTTAATGACAACGAGGTCAATAAAAAGTCAATCATAGGATACAAACTAAGTGCTTTAATGTCATTAAAAAAAGAAATAATGACCAACTATTTACAATACTTGATGAGCGTTGAGTCATCAACAATATTTTAATTAAGAACACCGCAAATTCTTTCACTGGGGTTTATTCAATTGGCTTGCGTTCATAATTTGAATTTCTACTAAGCTTTGGAGTGTGCGTGTTTCACAGGTGATAGAGCGATTATTGAATTTCAGGAGATATGCATAGAGCACGTAAATCTGTTCTCAACCAAAATACCGATTTGGATTGATCAGTTGATCATAGTTGTGTGCCTCCTGAAATTCAATAATCGCTCTATCACCTGTGAAACACGCACACTCCTTAGCTAGGATTAGTAGAAATTCAAATCATGAACGCAAGCCAATTTAATAATAAACCCCAGTGAAAGAATTTGCAGCTTTTTTTTTTAAATAGTTATCAGAATACTTCAACCCGTGTATCGGCTATAAACCCTTTTAGGAGTTCACTCCAGTATCCACGTTCACTACATCACTAGGTTACTGCAATCAAAACAAAAACAATAATAAACCAAAATAACGCACATGTTGGCATCATAAATCGGGCCATACATCGGGAATGGTTTGAGCTACGGACCCGGGGAAGGGCTCATTCGATTCCTCATGGAAAGTTCTCCAAAAAAAGTCCAAATTTAGGCCGCTTTGACTTTTTTTGAGGTTTTTAGGGATTTTACAAAACTTTTTTGACAACCCTCAAACGGCACTTTAAATTAAGTGAGAGAGCTGGCTAAAGAATTGGGGCGTTGTCGGACCAATATTGATTTTTCCTGAAAATTTCAGATTTTTTGCTCTAGCCGTTTGGGAGAAATCGTGCGTACGGCGTACGGCGGACGGACGGAAAATTTTTATTGCAGATTTGAATTCTACACCCTTTGAAACGTAAACCATGAAATTTTCAGGGGGGGTTAGAATTTTTTTTCCAAGAGCGATTACAATGGTTTGTTATTGAATAATAAACCAAAAGGCTTGTGTTTGCGGTTATACTACTGTTGTACTTCTATAGGGAGTTTGAATAACAATTTCAGGAGCTTTGGTGGCTTTTGATGAAGTAGGAATTCAGAATAGATTTAGGGAACATTTAGGATGATTTGGATCGACGACTGACAGCTCTTCTTGCTTTGACAGGTTTTCTCTCTCTTGCTGGAATCCCTCTTTTTTTTTGGTGGTTTCTGTTCTGAAGATGCAATACTGGAGGCTGCTTATGTAAGCTAGAATCTGTTGGTGTTTTTCCTTTTCTACTTGGTATTACGGCAGTATCATGTGTATTGCTATAGGTATTCTACGATTATAATAGTACTTCATCGCGTGTAAGCTTTCCACTATCCAATTTGCTAAGAATGAATCAGGTCCTTAAGCCACTCATGTTCTTAAGTGTTGGTGCGCAGTAGCAACAGTAACTTCAGCAGTAACCAATAAAATAAATGTTTAAATATCTCTACAAATAAAACGCAGCAAATTATTACACATTTGTCCAGCTACTTATATGACTTGCTTAGTTTATTAGTTATAGTATGTGTTTTACCACCAAAACTCGGGTCCTCGCCCCATCATACCTTGTAATTGTGCAATGCGCAACGTGCACATATTTGAAACCCCTTGGCAAAGATACATGCAGATTTGTTTAAAAAAAGTGCTTTTCAATAAAAAAGTAACGGTTTTAAGAGGCGGGGCCTTGTTGGCCACCCTGTACCCTACTATAAAAACTTCAATGTTCTCTCAACAGGCAACTTATCGATGAAAATGACAAAATTGACTTAAGTTTCTTGGAAAATTTGTGGGGCTTATTTATCGCATTCCATCTTAACCTTTGAACATATTGCTAGTCTCTGCTCCGGTATTCCCGACGGATTTTAAACTGTGGAAGTGGACCAGCACATAATGATGAAGTAGCCACCATAATTTGTCAGAAAAATTAACTTAGGGCTTAAAAAAGGGACTTTCAATAAATAACGTGAATTATTCTTCACAGGAAAAGTTCAGTCTAAAACGCGGTCATTCTTAAGCACCTTCATTGCGATCAAACCATTGCAGATACCCGCAATCGACCAAGAAAAAAGCCTCTGCCACGTTGACTGGGGTAAATAGCACCCTCTTACTGCTAACATGTGTGTATGTGAAATGTTTAAGATAATCTTGAAAGATGTTCAATTTAAGCTTGTTACAACGATTCATGCGACAGAAAAATTGGCAAAACCTACGGTAGATTTTAACATTAGGCATCCTTATGCTGATGTATTGATTTCTCACCAATGAAACCTAAAGAGGATCGTCTACGACCTAACCCGCACATTCCCTGAAAGGTTCATCGTTAACAGAATTTTATTTTTTCCAATAACACATATTTACAAAACATTTACAATTTAAATTACAATTGCACTTTTTGTATACCTCCCTTAAGAGAAGTTTGGAGTGGCTATCAAACTCCAGGGCAGACAAATGACGATCACATGAATGTACTACCACACTACCGATTAACGCACGATTCACCGTCGAATTCAAAATGAAGTCAGGAATCCCCATTTTCTTTAATTCCTGGGCAGATTGGTTATGGCAGATTACCTTCCATGTTACCATAGCCAATTTAACTGATGTGATTCCAACACTCATAGTTTCATACAAGCACTACAGCACTATCCTTTTTTCAGATTTCAGTGCGCAGAAACTGTAGCAACGGATGATGCTATGGGTACAATGGGATTGATACGAGATTGTTCGACCGTTTTTCTCGACTTGGCGTGATAACTCAAATTTCAACCCCTAAGAGGGGGAGGGGGTGAATTGAGGGGTTAAGGGGTCCCTATCGGATCTTGGAAGTTCAAATTCGATCTCAGAGACCCCAAAATCATAGAAATCCATACCCCAATCTTGCTAAAGTACCATCTTGAGTACATTCAGATCGTCACAATATATATAAATATACATAAACTTTCTTATAACTTTAGAAAAAATATTTCCCAGGGTTCCTTTTTATTACTTGTGTTACATAGCTGCGAATAACTGAAGCGTAGGTTTTAATTGTCCTCGTAAATTTCATTTGTTCTGTTGGCGAGTTTCAACGTCTGAGTCGATAAAGAGTATATTGCACCATTGTTACAGGTTTAGTGTTGTTTTTGTTATTGTTCCTTCTTTCCTCAATATTCACAAAATAGAATCGGTCTTGATGTTTGGGCTGTCCCACACCCTCCTGGATTAATTGTTATACGTGGCCCTCCTCTGAGGAAGCCTTGCTTCAGACGTATGACCCAAAGAATAAACCAAAAATACCAAACCACGTTGACAGGCCCTTGACGTGAAGCAGTTGTCTTTGAGCAACTAGTCGCGTTGGAAAGGAGCTTCGCTGAGTTCAGATAATAACCATGTTGATAAGGATATTCCAGCGATTATGTAATACAGAAATGATAAATCTTTGCGTAATATTTATTCAAGTTTCATAAACTTTCCTCCAGTAGTTTTGGGGAAAAGCTCCGGACCCTAGTAGACGGGCGTATTTTGTTTTATTATTCAATAATAAACCATTGTAATCGCTTTTGAAAAAAAAAAAAATTCTAACCCCACCTGAAAATTTCAATGTTTACGTTTCAAAGGGTGTAGAATCCGAATCTGCAATAAAAAATTTCCCTTCCGTCCGCCGTACGTGGTACGCAGTACGCAAGATTTCTGCCGAACGGCTGAAGCAAAAAAGCTGAAATTTTCAGGAAAAATCCATGTTGGTCCGACGACGCCCCAATTTTTGAGCCAGCTCTCTAACTTAATTTAAAGTGCCCTTTAAAGGTTGTCAAAGTTTTGTAAAATCCCTAAAAACCTCAGAAAAAATCAAGGCGGCCTAAATTTGTACTCTTTTTGAAGAACACTCCACGAGAAATCGAATGAGCCCCTCCCCAGGTCCGTAGGTCAAACCATTTCCGATCTATGGCCCGATTTATGGTGCCTACATTCGCGTTATTTTGGTTTATTATTGTTTTTGTGTTGATATCAGTAACCTAGTGACGTATGACTGTAGTAATGTGGATACTGGAGTGAACTCCTAAAAGGCTTTGTAGCCGATACACGGTTGAAGCATTTTGATAACCATAAAAAACCGCTGCAAATTCCTTTACTGGGGTTTATTATTCAATTGGCTGCGTTCATGATTTGAATTTCTACTAAGCTTTGAAATGTTTCACAGGTGATAGAGCGATTATTGAATTTCAGGAGCACACAAATATGATCAACTGATCGATCCAAATGGGTATTTTGGTTGAGAACTGATTTAAGTGCTCTATGCATATCTCCTGAAATGCAATAATCGCTCTATCACCTGTGAAACGAGCACACTCCAAAGCTTTGTAGAAATTCAAATCATGAACGGTCCAATTGAATGTCAGCTTAGAATTTTCAACTTTTCAATCCAGTGAAAGAATTTGCAGCGATTTTGAAAGAAAATTTTGTACTCAGCTTGAAACGTGAATTTTCAACTTTTGAGAGAGAAACTTGGAATCTTCTCCGAAGTTAATGAAAATTAGGGTTAAAAAAATAACATTTGGTACCTGGTAAGTACTGGATTCTCAACATGTCTCTCAGTCAATCCTAAAGGGTGAAAACACGAACTGAAATATTAAAAATCAGAACAATCAAAGCTTTCGAAATAACGCTAATGTTTCCATTTTCGTTATTGATAGAGATTCTTCAATGAATCGAATGAGCCTGCCCGGACCCGTTCATCCCGAAATAACGCCATGACAAAATTGGATCACATTTAATGAGAACGTGAACGTGCTTGGATGTAAAAATCACTTAATATCATGTGAGGATCGCAAGAGTTGATATAATTCAAATTCAATTTGGTTCAGGAGCTCCAATAGAGTTTTTCACAGCTCATGTACCCAATATATTTGAGAATTAGTAAAGCGTGGGTTGGTGTTTCATTTCTATCTCGTTAATCCAAATGCCAGTTGCTCTATTCGTAGATTTATACTACGTGTGCAAATCCTTGTATACTTTATTTCACACAAAGGGTCTGCTAAAGATTGGTCCTCTTTTGGTGGGCTTTTAGACGAAGTTGTCCAATTGTGTTTGTAAGATATAGTAGTCAATTACAAGACCACTATTAATGTTAAGCAGTACAAGTATACCCGAAGAAGACACAATTAAATACCTAGGAGTAAAACTCGATAAAAAACTTTTGTGGAAACCACACATATCGCACTTAGCGCCTCACTAAACTACGATTCCTGCTTCAACCAACTTCTACCGTCCCTCTACATCTCAAACGCAGAATTTATCTATCAGTTGTACGACCCATATGGATGTATGGATGCGAAATATGGGCTTCTGCTTGTGACACGCAAGTCAAGAGAGTGCAAACCGTCCAAAACCGTGCCGTTTGATTACCAACGCACCGTGGTATGTGATCAATCACAATATTCACAAGGATCTAGAAATACCCACTTTGAAGGAAGTACTACAGACAGCAGCTGATCGCTTCTTCGATAGAATCAGCGAGCACCCAAATCCCACCCTCTCCTCGATCGTCCTGGAAACTCTCCCACCTCCCTCCGCACGAAGGCTCAAAAGAAAGTGGCACAGTGACTTGGCACTATGAATTTATTGTTACTTAATTATTAATGTTATAGTGAGGACTATCGCTGGATAGCAGAGTTGAGATGTAATCATCACTTTGAGTAATGAATAATTTTCCGATTACTTTCATTGTAATGACGTATATTTGACTAGTAACAATTTCAGTAAAAAGGAGATTGAAAATCCGAAGTTTTGGGGTTGAAATTACTCCAGAAGTAATCGCGATTACCATTCCAATTACTGTAATGGTAATCGTTAAAACGATTACTTTTTCCGATTACAAGTAATGGTAATCGAAAAAACGATTACTTTTTCCGATTACAAATAATGGTAATCGAAAAAACGATTACGATTACTTGTAATCGGAAAAAGGAATCGTTTTTCGATTACCATTACAGTAATTGGAATGGTAATCGCGATTACCTGTCTTCAAAAGTAATTGGAATTTGTAATGGGTAATCGAATTACTTTCCTAACAACTCTGCTGGATAGGTACCTCACACCACGTTACATGTTTATTATTATTTATTACTCAGCACAACTAGAATGTAATATGGTTACAATAAAGTTATCGTTGTTAAAAAAAAAAAAAAATTACAAGTTATGGAGACACAGTGACCACCTGAAGGCCCTTGTGGCTAATGTATTTCCTAATGATCTACCGCCCTGAAATATAAAAGAAGCTCTTTTCATAGCATCTAGAACGGACAAGACAAGATATGCACATTATGTTATTCCAATGCAGAAAAATTAAGCTTTGTGTAATAACGTGCAGCGTTCTTTATCTCATTCTCAAGCTTCACCATTGAAAATGATAAACCAATATTAACAACGTGCTCCGCCGAGAATGTGTCTGACGTCCACCTTCATTCGATATCAGCCTGTAACGTTATTAAAAATCGACAAAAACACTGCACTCATAATTTTCGATTGAGATGTAGATATGAATTTGATATTTACTACGAGAAAGTCTGAGAATGCAAAGAGATAGGAGAAACACGATAATCGCGAGGTAAGTGTTTGAGAGAGTAGGTGTCGAAATTACATCGGTCTTTTTATTGCTCAATATTTATGCCTTGCATCGGGTATTCGGTTTCAACAGCCAATAATGATGGCGTGAAATAAGATTCAAGCCAAAATAAGATAAAGTAAACTGAATAATCTTCTGCACTTAAGATTGCTTATTTCGTGTAATGAATCTTTTTGTATTTGGATTTTAGAAATGAACGCGTCACATTTTGGGAAAATGGTCATTATTGGGTTTTGGGAAAACATTTTTAAAACCAAACTTTTCACCTTGAAAGCCTAAATCTTTCTGGCTTCGGAATATTCGGAATCAAATTAATACTGAATAAGTCATGTTTAAAGGGAACGAGCTTCGAGTGTGATTCGCAGATAAGACTATCTTTACCTAAAGAAAGTGTCTTCATGGTTGTTGACTCATACTCGTTATAAACTTGGAAATGAGGTAAGATGTATTTCACGAGCAACATGTAAAACGATGACAATTATTTGGTACTTTATGCGGACACCGTAAACTTATATTGAGATCAAGACTTTCAAGCACAATCTTTTAAAACTCTGCCTTGCTAGGATTTTTGAAAGAGAACTAATTATTTCGATAGTCCCTGTCAATTATCTTGGCTTGAATGATTAACAGTGGATTTGGAAATCAGGAAATTTGGAAATAAGATGCTGAAGTGCTTTCAAAAATTTCTCCCTTGATGGAAAAAACATCATAGATATGTCTAGGAAAATGGTGGTTAGTAGAAGAAATGAACATACAGAAGAAGTAGACAGGAAGAGCAAACAGCAAAATGACACAAATGGAATTCAAACTGGTATAGATTAATAATAGCTTGTGGTAATTAAAATGTGGCATATAATTTATCATTTGCTGATGAACCAACGCGCAAAGGAGACCTTCCCAGGGCTGTGGAATGCAGTTTGAGGGATGCGCCATACGAATCAGAAGGGCGGGATTTCAGAACACAATCAGAACACTAGAAAAAACCAAACAAGGCGCATTTTGATCCTTGTGCTTCCAGCTTGGTGCGGCGTATTTTATTATTTCGTTATCAGTGCATTCTAACTGCCAAGCCGATCTCTGTTTTTAGTTTTTTCGATCACGTTTCTGTCTTATTCTTCCACAAGATTCTTAACAACAAAGATGTAATGTACACAGGCTGATGGCTATCATTGGCAGCACTTTCAATTACACTCCAAATTGGAGCGATATCGTACGAATAGACGGTCAGAACATTACGTGTGATGGATTTGAAGTTTTCACAAGTACAGTGAAACCCATCAATTTTTTACTGATACAATGGATAGTGTGTGGATGCGGTGATTTTCTGAATCTGTTTATAAGTGGCGTTTGTTTTCACTTTTGGGAGATGATGAAATTATTATTTCACCGAAATCAAATTTCCACTCATTGGACTATTCTGAACGATTTTCTTTTCATGTGTTCACAGATCCTGGTAACGTGCTATATTCCCAATTTTCATCCAATTTGAGGAAGTTTCAAGTGAATCCACGGATTCGCGGATTAGGCTGTAGATGGTCACCTAGGAGTTTCATCAATCACAAATCAATACTTCAGACGGCGCTTGCGCAAAAGTAAGTACATCAAGCATTATTTTCTCAGATTCCAGCAGTCCGATCTACCTAAAAATTTCAGAAGTCTAGGAAAAACCATCTGATAATCTCATCAATGAGTAGCTATTGTATATGTATGAACGTGACATGCTTGTAATCTTCCCAAATCGTACAGTTTTCATCTGATTTCTGAAGTGTTCAGGAAATTCGCGGTTTAGGCTATAGATGCTCCCCTGGGTTTCATAGCTCACAAATCAATAATCTCTCTGTATAATCTGATATAAATTTCAGCACGATAGTTATGAGTAGCTACTGCGCAAGAGCCAACGTGAAATCCTTGTAACACGCCTAATATCTACACTTCCCATTCAATTATTCTGACAATCCAGGGAGTGTGTGGGTTGCAGATGGTTCCCTATGAATATTATCACTCACAAATTCCATACATCACGGACAAATGACAACCAAGATTCTACATCTTTTAAGATTATCTAATACATTTCAACGATCATTCATTGAGCATTCATGTTAACTACCCGAGACTCTTAAGTACCACACCCAACTTGGCAGACGTCGTATAAAATTGTTCATCGTCATATTTATTGTACAAATTGATATATATTGTTAGATAATTTGTTTTGGATGAAACAACACTGATCCTTCATTTTTGCTGCTCAGTGTCTTCAAGGAACACGATTTGCACGACCGAACAAACTTCCGTGGAATGAATCGCTACCACGGGTCATGAAATCGTCGTCTTTTCAGACCCCTCAACACCCTGCAACTTCATAACCTCGTTGGTATAATATAACCTTGGAGCCTCTGATGACGATCTACCGCGTGAGTTTTGATTACTTAACTCATTGTGAGAATTTTGGGGCCGTTATAGATATTATACTTGGTCTAGTAGAATCTATGTACGACCTCAGTTCTTTGCTCTGGAATGGCCATATTGCATCAGGATTACCCCAAAGCTGTTACCAAAATGTCCACACAGGCTTAAGGAACTGATTGCAAAAGACTAATGTGTTTTGGATAGTCAAGTATGATCCATATTTATCTATGTGATGAGGCCGGACCTTATGATTTTTGGGTGAACTAGGCACCCAATGAAAACTTATGTGGATGGATGCTTGAGGCTGTATGGAACTATTTCTGAAGCGGTAACATAGATGTTAGAAATAGTATTGAAAACACATCCACTTTCCACTACCCACTATCCCACAGGGATTGCCTAAAAATTCCATTAACATCGAAAAAAACTGTAGAAATATGTAATGTTCAGGATTTCTGATCTGATTCTGAGGGCAGCAGTTACTAACGATATGATGATGGTGAAATTGATTTGCGAAGATTAGACTGTTTTATGCCGAATTTGAGCAAAAGTGGACGAATAGTTCGTGAGAAAATGATTGTTGGGGGACATTACGATGTGATGCGCATAGTCAAGTATTGATTTCGAACTGTCAGTGATCTGTCAACAGCCGGACACGATCATTAGCTGTAAACGACAACAAAATCGGATGAAATCGCCAGAAATTGAGATGTTGCAAGGGTTTACGGGCAGACAGAGAGACAAGACAGACCGACTGACACACACGGAACCAAAGTCGTTCGGAACAGTCCAAAATCTAAGAGGAGATGGGAAATTTTGGCTTTTCCCTCGAAAGTGATTTGAATATTTGCAGGTAAACTCGAAATACAAGAATGTCTGTTCCAAACGAATTCGGAGAGAATACAAAAACCCTCATCATATCAGAAATTATATGAATTATAAATTGAACATTTCGTGCAATTATTTATTTATGGCCATGACCAGATTCCATAAAAATTATCAAATTTAAGAAGCTAGTTCTTTAGTTACTGGTTGCCTGTGAAGTATAAATGTTTTGCGTTAAACCTTTATTGAGAGATGGGCCACTGTGTGTTAAAACTCTTCTAGGCACAGTGTTTTAAAATTAATGGTTCTGTTGCACTTGTTGAGGCAATAACATTTGTAAAATTCCAAAAAATATGCGATAAACGGTCAAAATTGACAACAAACAGCTAAACGCTGATAAATTTAATGGTTGGCACCATAAATCGGGCCATACATCAGGAATGGTTTGAGCTACGGACCTGGGGAGGGGCTCATTCGATTCCTCGTGGAAAGTTCTTCAAAAAAAGGCCAAATTTAGGCCGCCTTGACTTTTTTGAGGTTTTTAGGGATTTTACAAAACTTTGACCACCCTAAAGGGCACTTTAAATTAAGTGAGAGTGCTGGCTAAAGAATTGGGGCGTTGTCGGACCAATATTGATTTTTCCTGAAAATTTCAGATTTTTTGCTCCAGCCGTTTGGGAAAAATCGTGCGTACGGCAGATGGAATTTATTGCAGATTTGGATTCTACACCCTTTGAAACGTAAACCATGAAATATTCAGGGGGTGTTAAAATTTATTTTTTTAAAAGTTTATTGAATAATAAACCAAAATTATAAAAAAATACAAATTTGTTTATGAACCAAAATGCTGCTAAGAAATAGTTCACTTGCTACAAAATTTGTAATTTGGTTGTTTGCTAAACTGTTGAAATGTGTACACAGTTCCACACAAATATGTCACTGAAAACTGTGGAAATTCAGTCATAACAAAGCATGCTGCTTGATTGAAACTTTGGCTCTCAAATATTCAAATGTATTCGAAATTCTTTTAAATTTATAGGGTTAAATGAGAAATTTTATTTGCAAAATTTAGCTTATGCTGCCTGAACCGCCTGTTCCATAAAAATTCCATTAAAATCGGATAAAAGATAAAGGAATCAGGTTTGTTACTGGAATCTGCGGACATATGGATATACAAACGCACAGACAAAGAGACAGAAACCGAGAGCTGATTTTAACAAAATCATACTTAGAAAAAGTTGATCGGACACGAGCTAACGCTTAGAATTTGTAGTCACAATGTTACAGCGAAAACACCTAAATTTTCTTATATTGTACTACATAGATAAATAATGTTAAAACATGTAAAAGTTCACAAAATTGTTTATGAACCCAAATACTGCTTGGAGAAGGCAGCTGAGATGACTGCGAAATTTATAATTGAATTTTTTTCTAAACTGCTGAAATTTCTAAACAATTTAACTTAATTACATCTCTCAAACCGTGGAAATTCACTTATGTGAATTAGAACTTGGGCTCTCAAATATTCAAACATACTTTATTAGGATTAAATGAGAATTTCGATGTGCAAAATGTAGCTTACACTAAACGTAGTGTTGGATAAACATTTAAAAAATAATTGAGTTAATTATTTGAAATGATAGGTTTTCTTACCTGGCGAATGATCGCTAGAGTTGTCACACTTTTCATTTTGTTTCCGTTCGACGCTCGGGAGATTCGCTGCAAAGATCCGATCACTACCGAAATCAAACCGTCAAATTCATTTTTCGAACTGTCAGAAGGGGTTTACGTCCGTCAACATTGTCAAACGTTCATGCGAACTTGGGAGTTTTGTAGTTTAGACGCGCGGGTGCACACGATTTTGGGGAGTTTGTTCGATCAAATTCGTAAATTCGGTTGAATTTGTCTGTATTTTGGCAGTTTTTTTGCAATGTCGCGGATATTGAGGAGACGAGGGGGGGACCTGGCAGGGGGGGTCGTACCCTCGGGAATCGCGAGCTTTTCTGGCTTGGAACGAGGTGTCTCAAGATCTGGTCCCCTTTCCAGCCTTCCCCCCGATTTGTGCCGCTCGCCTGTTACAACTGTGACAACACTCGGGCCGAAGGACCTTTGACAGTTGAGCGCGTTTTGCCGCGATCTCGGGAGGGGAAACGAAATAGAAGGGGGGACCAGACGGTGGAAGGGAATCATTCCCCGAACAGGTGGTCGCTAAATTTTACTCCTCTTCGACTCGCGAAATTCCCTCCTCGCATATAAACTGGCGTCACTGGGGATAGCTGGGTGAATAGACACAGAGTATCCGCAAAGGGTTATTTCTGACATTATAACAGTCCTCCTCACACCAAACTTCTCGACAGAAATCTTTATTTATTTATTTATTGGCACAAAACATATTTACAAAGGAATGTGAGCAATAATCTTTTCAACTGAATATAGCAAAAACATAATAAACTTCAACAAAGCTGATTACTTGTGCCCATGGAGGATTAAATATAATAATATTTGTGTCCCTCCATGGAGTTGTTTCATCCACACATTATTATATTCTAAATTTTATTGGAAACATCAGTTTTAAAATATACCTACTATAGATTATCTCCCTCACGAGCTCCCTCTTCGATTCTCACAGATAAGGGTTTTTTTTTAGAGTTTTCACATTTAAGAAATCTACCTAGTTTCGGTCAAACTATGACACGCGAACCTGGCTCGCAAAATGAGAAAATATAAATAATTGTTTGTCTCATCTAGACAATAACTCCCCTTAGGATTGAGATAAAACTTCGTTACTCCCCCAAAAAATGATGCATTTTAGAAAAAGTGGAATTGGACCACACTATTTGAGCTCAGTAAAAGGAAAAGAAACGAAAAGACAAAACACAAATAAAAATCTGACAGGTGGACCAGCATTTTTTATCTCCGTTATACAGGGTGGTTCTTAATGAACGTACCACCCTTTCAATTTCGTTGTTTGTGGACAAATCAAAAAACTTGTCGAAGTAAACCCCCCTCGTTTTGGTTTAGTTCAATAATAAACCATTGTAATCGCTCTTGAAAAAATTTTTTAACCCCCCTGAAATTTCATGGTTTACGTTTGAAAGGGTGTAGAATCCAAATCTGCAATACCAAATTTCCCGTCCGCCCGCCGTACGCCGTACTTACGATTTCTCCCAAACGGCTGGAGCCAAAAATCTGAAATTTTCAGGAAAAATCAATATTGGTCCGACAACGCCCCAATTCTGTAGCCAGCACTCTCACTTAATTTAAAGTGCCCTTTAAGGGTTGTCAAAGTTTTGTAAAAAATCCCTAAAAACCTCAAAAAAGTCAAGGCGGCCTGAATTTGGACTTATTTTGAAGAACTTTCCATGAGAAATCGAATGAGCCCCTCCCCAGGTCCGTAGCTCAAACCATTCCCGATGTATTGCCCGATTTATGGTGCCAACATTTGCATCCACATTCACTACATCACAAGGTTACTGCGATCAAAACAAACCTGTTGTGTTTGTTCTGATTGATCACAGTAACTCAGTGATGTAGTGAATGTGGATACTGGAGTGAACTCCTAAAAGGGTTTATAGCCGATACACGGGTTGAAGCATTCTGATATGCATGCTCCGTCTTACGAAATTTAAAATTTTCAAATAGAATATTTTTCCATTGTAATCGCTCTTGAAAAAAAAAACGCTGCAAATTCTTTCACTGGGGTTTATTATTCAATGATTCATGATTTGAATTTCTACTAAGCTTTGGAGTGTGCGTGTTTCACAGGTGATAGAGCGATTATTGAATTTCAAGAGATATGCATAGAGCACTGAAATCGGTTCTCAACCAAAATACCTATTTGGATTGATCAGTTGATCATATTTGTGTGCCTCCTGAAATTCAATAAAATCAAATATAACATAATAATAATCATAACTTAAATTACAATTTATTATCCACCGGATTATTTCTCGTGGACTAAAAAACTTCCGAGTTATTCACAGAAGATGTGCACTGAACAAAGCAAAACCCCACCTGGTAATTAGATACATAACTTCATTTTCCCAATTTTTTGAAAATTCCAAATTTATCTTCTTTAATTATACTTGTAAAATGTGCATTGGTGGCCAGAGAACCTCGTATGAATGCGTGGCTTCGAAGCTACTAGCGGTTTGTTTGTTCGGAAGTGGTTTTTACAGTATCACTGCTTTGATTTGGTGCTACCCAAATTTTCCCGGTCCTTATAAGAAGGTGATTTTAAAGAAACGGTTCACGTGACAAACTGCGAAGCGAGAATTTGATGAACTGAGGCGTACCACGTTAAATGGACGTGTGAGCTTGATTGTGGGAAACTTCAACGAACACACTAATGACAGGTACCTACGCGAAACAATGTAGCAATTGTTATTCACGTTGGTAAGCACTCGAGGCGGTAAAATTGTTTTAATACGGGCAACGGAGTTATTTCAAGATTATGCTAGTGTCATACAGGGGCTGAAGCCGGATTCCCATGGCTAGTGTTGACACGAACCGCCGGTTCGTCATGGCTCGTCAGTTTCAAGATCCACGACCAGTCCCACAGCCTGTTGATTGAGTAGGCTCGTGGACCGTATAGGCTCGTGGAGACTCGTAGAGGAGGCCCGTAGAAGCTCGTGGATTCGCGTCCAGTCCATTGTCGTCCGTGGGTGACGCAGCATTGCCGCTGGTGCGGCCAAATCTATAGTGCCATGACGGATAGTGAAGATGATTATGTGTGTGCCCTTGCGGCTTACGTGATTATAAATTATTGCAACGAACGAGGACGGAGGAAGAGAGCCCGGAAAAGGCGTTGGCGGATGACCGAACTGTATAAAAGTCGAGAAAGGTTTGTAGGTACAATATTTACTCAGTGATCAAAATTTTGGTCAATTATTCCCTCAATAATGAACCTATACCCAGGTTCATCCCAGAGGTGGATCTCTCCAATTTCGTCCAAAAAGCAAGTGGCAACACCAAGTGGCACCTGGTTGACAGCACGAGGAAATTTAACCCCAGGCCGTTGGAACGCAACTACAGGCCATGGGAACACCATCACAAGTTCGACTTGAACCCATAGACGAACCGCCACGCGCCCCTTTGATCTTTCCGACAAATCATGGGAAGAAGACGCGCCTGGTCGCACCACCTTGGGCCTGCCCGCGCCAACCCGGGCTTCTCTGGTCCCACGGCGCGAGGGTTGTCGAGTTTGTGGCGCGGCTCGTCTCAACACGCGCCGTCGGAACCCGGCGTAACATCGACGGCTCTCTCATTCATTTCCGACTAAAAGTCCCTCTGAACACTTTCTTCGGATAACCATATTCGATAATGGACCTCTGTAACCAACCTAGGATATTAAATTCTAACCCATTTCCTCAAAAAGTGTCGTTTTACGTTTTGAGATGCGCAGAACCCGAAAATCGAAAACAATCACCGCCTAATCATCCATTCTCAACGAGATCGAAGGAATCATGCGTGATAAATTTACCTCTGTACCGAGCTACATTAGCGCAATTGAATTATATATGTCGCAGGCACATTGCGGAACCCGATTCTTTCCGTGAAGTGCCTAGGCGCTTCACGAAAATTCGTTTGAAAATTCCTAATTCGTAAAATGCCGAGGAGTTTCGTGAAATGTCTCGGAGTTACTGGAGGAAACGCCTAGGCACTTCTTGAAGCTACACCCGCAGGTCCGGCAGATGGTGAAATGTCAACAGTTGAATACTTGTTGTGGACGCTTTGCTCTCTCTCATTCTTGATAACTTGTTTAGGACACTTTGCTCTGTTCCATCCGCCCCTTTATCAGATCAGATAACCCCTCTTAATCGGCCTCACCTCCTGATGTGAAACTGTGAAACGAAGAGCCACCTATTGCCCCTAAATTCGCCTAAAGACTAACTAGTTACTCTGCGCGAAACAGTCTCCTTCTTTTCGTTATTTTGAGGGTCTAATATACTTTTGTATTATTACATATTTTGTCGTTTCTTCTCTTTTCCTCAATCCCACTGACCTTCTCCAGGAATTTCAGGGAACGCCTAGGCACTTCATGAAATTATTCGATCGATTAGAAAATGCGGGAACTTCGCTATCTGCCTAGGCACTTCGTGAAGTACCCCGTTCCGCAATGTGCCTGCGACATATACATATAGGGATATTATAAATTTTAATGAGTTAAATCTCCAAGAAAGGAAAAAAACCATTGTTGAACAAAGAACCAAAATGATCACTTTAAAACATATCTACCTTAACAAACTCGAGAGGAGTGTATTTTATGTAGCATTATATAAATATAAAAGGTTATAAGCTTAAAAATATAGCATTAAGATAATTTTATCAACTGAATTAGCTTACAGCAACTCATTTACCAACACGAGCTAACGCAGCTCATAGGGGAATACAAGCTTTTCTCACTTGATGTTGAACAATAATTATTGGCAAATTTTCTTGTTCATGTAGCAAGTAACCACATTTTTGTGCCATAATAAAAAAAATAATAAATTGTAAAAAAAACTGTCAGTGCGCAGTATACCGTCAGTCTCTCACAGCTTTTCTTCGAGATCACAATTTTGGTCTAGTAGAGAGTGAGTTCTAGTCATCAAAGATTTGAAATATTAAAAATAAGAATATGGAAATAACACAAAATGTGTGTTATTCTGTGTGTCCTGATAGACATCCTTTCAATTAAACAAATGATTCCCACTCGGACCGCTCTGAGTTCGTCTGTTGCTCTCTGTAAAGCTAGAATTTAAAAAGAAAAATTGACATCAATACGATGAAAATGTAAACGTGCTTGTATATTGTAAAAATCACCAAGTAAATTACGATGAAAGAATGAGCTAGTTTAATTGCATTGGAATTTTGTTTCCAAGAGGTCCGTTTGAAATCCAGTTTTTCGTAATGTGTATTAAGGTACCTAATCATTTGTTCACACTGATCAGCTAAAGGACCCTTGTCGCTAATTTCTTTCCTAATCAATCCACGGAGATGAATAATTCATTTATAATTATTATAAATGGGGCTCCTTTTAAGAAAACAAGAATACAATGCAAGGGCCTCGACAACGTTTACATCTATATAGAAGGCCTATCGGAAACAGAAATAGTGGACCGTTGTGTATAATTTGCTGCGGTTTTTAATTCCGCTTAAAACGATAATTTTTCAAATTTATTTATTTTTTCGTGTTTTCGATCTCACTCCATAAAAATTGCCTTAACTCCCTTAATCAGTAGTAAACATTCAACTTTGAAGATACTGTTGAAAAGATACATTTCGTGTCTTTTGCTTGCCTCACAACCGTTTTTCAGACGGAAATAAGGCGAGGAAACGAAGTCCGAAAAGGAAATTTTGTAAAAATCTAAAATCACCTATTTTTAAAAAATTTTGTAATCTTTTTAGTTTTTGTCTCAGGATTCTACAAATCTCCTAAGGACAGCCAAAAAATGGATCTATTTATTTTTTGGAATGGGATTTTATACAAAAAGTGAGGTTTGAATGCGAAAAAATGTGTTTTTATCAACGGTTTTTCTTCCAAAATTGACTTCTTCAACAAAATTAGTTTGGCACCGGATTTAATGTATATTATTTCGATTTATCGAATCGTGATTATTTTGTTGACCCCCTCGCTGATTAAATAATTGATTTTCAGGCCGTTCCCTCTGGTCGGAAGAGGTTAATCACAGGAAACTCGAGTTCCGAACGAATTTTATCGTAGTAATTGACATTTTTAACTGTTAATTCAGAACTCAAAACTAGGTTTTGAAAAGGTGAAGCGAAACTAGTTGTGGAAAAGTGAAAATATTCCAAATCGGCCTGCATTAGAGAAATTGGGCGTGGAGCTCCTTTATTTCATCTAGAATACAATTACGAGGTATGGAGGCGGTAATTTAGATAATGTATCATAGATTTCATCCAGTAGGTGTAAAAAGTGTCATACAAAAAAGAAGTCTTGTACCTTTGTGAAATAAGTTTCAGTGTAATAAAAAATAATAATATCCTCAGTATTATGATCATGTAAACATGCCATCTCTTTCGAAAAATTCCATGTTATTCTCAATGAAGTCGATATGTCCAACATTGCGGCTTCTTGGTGGGAAGAGACAGACCGACAATCACTCAGACAGACAATAGCAGGCTGTATCGAAGGAGACACTCACTTCTTCCGTCAATGAACTCGATACCTTTCCAATATAAATTATTTATATTTAGCTTTTGTAACGACAATGAAAGCATATTTTGAAAGCTAAGTGAAGCCACCACATGCTTATTATGTCCGTGCGCCGCGCCATACGTTGAAGCAAGGGGTTTAGCCCGCACAACTTCCAAGTTGTGCGGGTTTTTCATCACCTCTGCGGCACGGCGTTGACAATTCAATGTTGGTTTATTATGCACGATTCGGATAAGTACGAGTAATTTAGCTCTTAATGGAAGATCTAAATTTTAAATTTACTTCCTCATTAATTCAAATGACTTAATGATGATTTTTGTCTTTCAGAAAACATTTTTTTTTTTTAAATTCCAAAAAGTTCAAGTTTTATGTTGTCAAATTACTGCAAATTACTACATAAAAAATGGCTCATGTACCAAACCTACCAGATAAAGCGTAGGATGTGATATTACGTCAAAATCGGAGTAAAAAATAAGAATGGAATAGTCATTCATTAAAAGGGCTTGTGTGCCAATTTTCACATTTTTCGGGAAATGCAAAAAAATTGATAACTTCCACAAAATACGAGTTTTTCCAATGCATTTTTTTTCTCTCATTGTGCTTAGCGACTCTAATATTGAACAGTAGGAATAACAACTTTTTTCCAGCGTAAATGGTAGACAAAAACTTTATAACGATAATTTGATAAGGTCCTTAAAAAAATCACGAATAAGTCGGGTAAAACTACTTTATTATTTTACAAATGCTAATATAAGTACCCAAGGAAATTTCAACAACATAGTACATGTGAAATATCTACATGTGTTGTTATTGTCGGAGGACTAGTAAAGGGTGTACGTTAATAATAATTATTATAATTATTATAAACCGGTGGTTTCAGAGAAGGGCTCTATCATCATGTCATAGTGTTTACTGTTTTACATTCCATAACTCGTGCAACACCCTAAATCCCTTCGCTTTTACACGAGGTCTAGCGAAAAGATGTTTTGCTCATCTTCTTGTTCAAAGAACAGAGTTTTATAAAAGTTCTCTTCAAACCTGAAGCTCAAACCGAGTAATTCGTCCGGAAAAAAAATAAGCGCGTTTCTCACCGAGCCGTGGAGAGGGCTCGTGAATACGCCCAACTGATTTTCATGGCTGTCTCAAGAACTAACGAAATAATTTGTTCCCTCAAGCCCCAATTAGCCGGGTCGCAGGGGGTTTGCCAAAAATCAGTCGGATTTCCATCGTTTTCTATATTTAAGGCGAGGTCGCGTAAAGGTTGTGCGGAAACCACGGGCTCCGCACCACCTGTTTAGTTTACGTGAAGGCGTTAACAAAAGGCGTTAATAGAGTATTTTGTCGAGGAAAGCTCTTGGCGCCGACAACTAAAAATCTACGTCAACAATGTTTTGATCCTGAAGGTTTCAGCATGAAACAACCCGACACTTTCTGAATTGAAATCATGCAAACCCTATTTTTTATACAAACCTGTAACAAAACAAAAAAACGCTGCAAATTTATTATTCAGTTTCATTCATTTCGCTTGCATTCATGATTTGAATTTCTACTAAGCAGGTGATAGAGCGATTATTGAATTTCAGGAGGCACACAAATATGATCAACTGATCAATCAAAATAGGTATTTTGGTTGAGAACTGATTTAAGTGCTCTATGCAATCGGTCTATCACCTGTGAAACACGCACACTCCAAAGCTTAGTAGAAATTCAAATCATGAATGCAAGCCGAATGAATGAAATTGAATAGTAAACCCCAGTGAATGAATTTGCAGCTTTTTTTTTTTTTTTTTTCAAGAGCGATTACAATGGTAAAATATTCTATTTGAAAATTTTAAATTTCGTAAGACGGAGCATGCATATCAGAATGCTTCAGCCCGTGTATCGGCTATAAACCCTTTTAGGAGTTCACACCAGTATCCACATTCACTACATCACTAAGTTACTGCAATAAAAAAAACTCTTGTGTTTGTTTTGATCGCAGTATGTAGTGTTGTGGATGCAATGTTGGCACCACAAATCGGGCCATACATCGGGAATGGTTTGAGCTTCGGACCTGGGGAGGGGCTCATTCGATTCCTCATGGAAAGTTCTTCAAAAAAAGTCTAAATTTAGGCCGCCTTGACTTTTTTTTGCTGTTTTTAGGGATTGGGGAAAACCAGGTAGTTGGGTGATTATAGGAAAAAAAAAGAAAAGTGAATGGTAATTTATTTTAGGATTGTTCAGATACATGAGATCTTGTTTTGCATTTATTATTTTAAAATATTTCAAGTACCAGTGTGCAAAATAATCAGGGTCAATCAGTTATGTTTCTATTCATAAACCATTTTGGTTTATTATTCAATAATAAACCATTGTAATTGCCTTGAAAAAAAAATTCTAAGCCCCTCTGAAAATTTCATGGTTTACGTTTCAAAGGGTGTAGAATCGGGGATTCCCCAACTCGCTCCCTAATGCCCCTACCGCCTCTTCCAGTATCTGTAACTGCACCATTTCCACACTAAATTTCACCATATCAACCACAGCAACAGGTTTCCTCAGTTTACAATTCACGACGCCGGCCTTTCTGCATCTGTTAAGTAAAGCTATTGCAGTTTGTTAGCTTCTTCAAGCGGATTTGGTGGCTTAAGTCCCTGGATACCCCCTCCCGCCTGTGTCTCGTGGCGCCTGGAGTTTTGGAAGCTGCTGTATTCCAGAATTGAGCTTCACCTCGGCAGGAATTCGTTCTATAGTTGCATCTGCACCTGAGAAGTGAACAGAAGTGAGAGATCTGCCTTCTCAGGCTGCTCTCAACACAATTGAGACGTATACCTTCCCTGCCACCCTCTTCCGCCTGTGCCTCGTGGTGCCTGGAGTTTGGAAGCTGCTGGAGTCCTGAGTTTTCCACCGTACAAGCCAGAAGGTCCTCACCTCAGCGGAAATCACGGTAGATAGAATTTTACCTATCATACAGAATTTCCTCCTACGGCCATAAGGTGTTAGGTAGGTAGGACCTAGAACACGTGTCCTCTACGTTTATTATTCGTACTTTTATCTTTATAAAGCCTTGTAATTTCTTTAAACGAAAGAAAAGAAATTTACGCCTTCAATCTAACATTATATTTTTTTCTTCATTGGGAGCCAATCTTGGGAATTTGTGGTCCTTCGAGTTTTCTTTGGCATTCGCAGAGGTAGGAATCTAGGAGACTTCGGCGAGTACCCCAAGGATATATGAACAGCACAAGTAATCTAGTTCGAACCAGTCAGGTAAGTTTTGCTCCTTAATACCCTTAATCCACGTTTATTGCATTGCCACCGGTCTCTCAATTCAGTAAGATATAATCAAGTTTTGAGGCAAACTCTTTCTATCTTGCAGAAACCGAACTGACTATTTAAAGTTTGGTTAGCGCTGCATGCCGCCACATATCTGGGCCTATCAATAGTTTTGGTGCTTCTACAATTTCAACGAACCCTACATTTCTTTTTTGTTTGCATTTTTACAACTTAATTGAAATAGGTGCAATTGGTTAGCTCCCATAGCGTGCAACCCTGTAACATTTCACGCTGCAACAACTAGACTAGAAATGAGGGCCGAATGAAAAAAAGGAGTAATTAATCAATAAACAATTAAATTATACGAAAACAGTGAAGAAATAACGACTTGTCACTATTGTCACCTTCATTCTTTCCAAATTTCTTTTCCCGTTCTCGATTCCGCGTACGAAAAAAAATCCCTCGTGCTCCCCCTTTCTTCCCGATACAAACACCCCGTTCCCCACCATCTCTCGCTATTTCCCGGTCCCTCCTCTCCCACTTTTCTAAGCTTCCGACGTTAATTTAAGATCCGAGTCGAGAAGCCGCTTCAGTCCCCAGCCGGCGCCCGCGTTCTTCTCGCATCTCCCGAATTTCGCCCCGTCTTCTGTTGACTATGCAAAGTGCGTAAGCTCCCGCACCCGTTTACACATTATTTTCTCACTAAATGGGACGAACGTGAATTGAAATCCGCACGAATAAACGATTAAAAAGCGAATAACGATTTGTTATACACCTGAACGTACATAAGTAACATCGATTACTTCCTGGATTTCTTAACCCAGCTTTTCCGATTTGACATTTGCGAAATTGCAATAGCCTTTGCTGATTCTCTAAAAGTCGATGCCAAATCACTATTTCCTAGTTTTAATTATAATTTCATGAATATAATATTTAATAATTACTTGAAATAAATGAGGTCCTTTATTAACATCACATCTCATTCGATTGTGCTTTGCTTGGTTTGGCTTGTGGCTGAAATATCTAGCTTTCTTGGGATGTAGTGCAAGGACTGCATTAAGGACTGGAATTGTGAATACATTTATGATAACTGTTAAATATGAAGTAGTGATCACTATGTTTAATTATGTGATCTATCAAGCATGAAAATTTGTAATTGACCGAGAATCAAAACTTCCACTTTTACGTTTTACAATAAGTTCTTACATTAAAAAAATTAAAAAAATCGTTCTTCTACCGCCTTCCTGGAGCTTGTCTCCGGAACTTTTGGACCAAAGTTAATAAAACTTGAGTTCATAGATTATCCACCAGGAAACGGGGTGTTGTTGTATGCAGGCTGGAATTTTGTTATTTATTTATTCATTAACACTCCGACGTCTCGGAGTGGTGGGACACTCCATCATCAGGGGATCTAGGACAACATATAATTTAATATTATTCATAACACCCCACACCACAGGGTTTTACATTATAATATTACTATGTCTAAGAATAAGTTACCTTTTTTTAAAATTAATATACTTACAACTTCTTTTGGACATGCATCCTCGTCATATTACTAGCAGCTGTCTGCTCACAGCAGTCAAATTGGTCAACATAGTAATATTATAATGTAAAACCCTGTGGTGTGGGGTGTTATGAATAATATTAAATTATATGTTGTCCTAGATCCCCTGATGATGGAGTGTCCCACCACTCCGAAACGTCGGAATGTTAATGAATAAATAAATAACAAAATTCCAGCCTGCGTACAACAACACCCCGTTTCCTGGTGGATAATCTATGAAGTTTAAATAAGGCTAACATAATGACAAATAATAAAAACTTGAGTGAAAAATCGCATTTGCTCTATTAAAATTCAAAATTTCTGAGGTTGATTGAACTAAAAGAGTTAAGTAAAAAACTGGGATAAAAAATAAAGTTTTTTTAAATAGAATTTTGTATAACTTATACCGGTACCGAGTATGTACATAAACAAGTGTAGGGGAGGTAAGAGTTTAGTTTTATCTCCTCTGAGATACATTATTTAAACCTGTTTTAATTGTATTGTAGATGCCTCAAAAAGAGCTCCTTGTATTCCAGCATGAAAGAATAAGAAATACATTAGCCACAAGGATTCTTCAGCTGATCAGTGTTTCTCCATAATTGATTTCTACATGTTCCTAAAACGGTAGGATGACTTCGTCATAAAGATAAATGTAACACCAACCTTCACTAGTCCAAAAACAAAAGATGTCGAAATAACAACGGCGGTGGAATATGGAATTTATTGACAAGGGCGTTGAAACCGAATAATGGAGTAATTTGATGAGTAACGGTGTGTTTACTACTTGAAACTTCCACTTCCTCATCTCGAATGCGCGCATTGAAAATTGCCTCGAACGGAAAAGTTGAATTGAAAACTCGATCTATCGACGTTGGATTCAGCCGGGAAAAGCCAACTTTCCGCGGTAGAAGTTTCCGCGAGGGTTTCCGTGATAATGAGAATGCGAGATCGCATGGCGAACCGCGATAATGGACTTATTAGAAAGCCTCAAATCTAACCCAGTGCCCTTTAAGCTCATTTGACTAGTCAACTCCGAAGCGAACGGATGTGTTTCCTCATCTCAACGGTTCGAGAGAAGGTAACACGAATTATTAACAGTAATTGATAGTAATGAATGATAAACTTCAACCTTCAAGGTTATCTCTTATGCAACATTAAGTGAAGTTATGACTAACGAATCTAGTGCACTTGCTCAAGTTACACCATACTGACTCCATGCTGATTTCCGTTGTAACATGGGTAGGTGAGGTGATGATATGGTATAGCTGCCCCTTCCATTGATCTGAATGCGGTAATAAGGCTCCGCCACACTTAGAGGATGACCCTATGAAGGCGTTTGATTCATCTCCCAAGGCGACGGATTCAAGAACCGGGAAGGGCCAAATAACCACACGCATCACACACTCCCCGTAGCGATCTTACCTCCCTAAAGAACTACATATTGAGAACTGGCAATCATTGGGCTCGAGTCAAGTCGAGTTGATTCATTGCCTGGATTGATTCAATCCCTCGTTCACAAACTTAGCAGCATAACTCAAAATTTAAGCTCTAAGATCGTTGTAAAAGAAACTTATTACGGTTTCATGTCTCTAATGACAGAGGTGGTTACTGGGGGCCCTTGTTTTCAAACTCAAGTCGAACGGTACCTGCTCGTGCGACCCAAGAACGAAAGCGACTTCATTTGAAAATGATTGCTTTAACTACGACCTTCAACAGTTCCTTCAGAACCGCTATTATACTAGCGTTAAACGGAATGTAGTCAGTTGCTGAATTGGCCCCTAGCCTTGTTTCCTCCTTCAAAGTTTCAATAGACATAGATCCGATTTCAAGAGGTTAGAAATTTTTATTTCAAGTTCGGCAATGTTGGGAAAGTTGTAGGACGTCCTTCAGTTCTGCAAGATGCAATTTTGGTTGATTACATTCAGAAATGATCCTTTGCAATCGACCTACAAACCTCGGCACTTGCTGGTAGCTATAGTTGAAAACAAGAGGTACATTTTTCCATGTCCGAATTTCTGTTGCAGATAATCCGAATTAGTTGTTGGTCGCCAGGTAACGCATCAACGTTTGAAAAACGATCAGTAAATGATTGATCTTATCTGTTCTTCAGGAAAACCCATCATTTGCTTTATAATAAGGAGGTGGATCGAGTGAGACCTCACGAGCTGCTGTACGACCATTTGTTCGCTCACCATTTGAAAAATCGGTCAGGTAGACAGTAGGGCTGCAGAATCTCAAAGATTTCTACCGGCTGCTGGCAGGTGAGAAGCTTGGCTGGCGACTGACCAACCACCACGATCGATGCTAAACGTCCATTGGATAGAGCAAAACAAGCGGAAGCATTCTTTTTGCCTTTATTGCTATTTTATCTCGTTAATTTTCAGTTGGATTTTTACGGGCGTATACCTAGGATGGTCACTGGTTGTGAAGTCTAGTTCTGGTAGTCCGGTGATCCGCATGGGAGGGGTGGGGGACACAACGGGTTTGGGGGGATCGGACCTGAATTTCAATGGGAAAGAGAAAACTTGGAAATCTTATGGGTTTGGGCTCATGTGGACACACACGAAAATTGAGTTTCAACGACTTAGGGGGAATGGAAACAATCATTGCAGCGGGAAGTAGAAAAATATACTACCTTCGAGATGCAGGTATTTACAATAGACAAAAGTCATTAGTTAGTTGCATCTCGCGGAATTGTCGATTAAAGTCAGAGTGGAACGCCTCTGCTCCATTCGCTGTTCTGGGTCAGCAATTTGACAGTACGACTGCATTACCGTGAAGTTCAAGTTCTCTGGTACCAAGGCAATCGCCAGTTCTTTCAATTCCATCCAGAAATATTTGTAATTTGTTTCTTTTTTCCATGCAAAAGTGTATACAGGCTTGAACCCTAACCCACCATGTTTAGGATTAGCTCCTTCGACTTCTGCCCCGAAAACCATTACATAGGTTGTTCCCAAGCTCATTGAAGTTTTGAGAGCCTATCCCCCCCCCCCCCCCAAAACTATTCCGCCCGGGAGGGTTAGCTAACACAGAAATAATAAACCTTTGTGTAATTTTGGCAGCGTTTTGGTTTTGTTATATATATGATGTTGTCAAACTGATTTGCCAAGTGTCAACGAAACAAAGCTTACAAGCGGCACAATATTGTTAACTATTTATATCATCGCATTACTGGAAAAATATCTTGTGAATAAGATACTATTTACTAAACTAAGACATAAAGATGAGAGATTTTCAAGAGCTTTCGTACGAATGGTGAACGATTTCTTTGTGATAATCTCTGAGAAAGTCCCGTTTCTGTACCAACGGGTTGGTTTTACATGAAAGTCTCCAAAAAATTGGTGTGACAGTTTTTCGTGACATATAAACACGTGTTGCTTTTTTCCAGTTTGGCATGGAGGCATATCAGTCTTGTTCTTCCACAAAATGGAATCACACGTTCCCATCTCTTTCCATAATATTTTGAAATTGCACCCATCCAAGTTACATCAAGGAACGCACTTCTCCCTACTGCTCCCTCAGGTAGTGTTTTGCGTGTCAACCAGCTACATCTCGGCTAAAGTGTTTTAGATTCGTCATTTAAACAGACGCGGGTAAAAAGGTATCTTCAGGAAATGGGGAAGCGCGTTTAGGAGCTCGCAGCCGCGGTGACAAGCCATGCAAAGGCACGCTGACCCCGCATCGACCGGCTCCCCGGATACCGGCGTAGGAGGTCAGTGAAACCAACGTAAATAATCGACTTTCCCAGGTGTTGTCAGTCGCACTATCATTCATTTCATGGAAATCTACTACATTAGATAGATAGGAGGATAAAAGGTTTTATTTCTATACGTGTGAGATATAATAATTTTGAACGAATGAATACAGAATGTACCTGTCAGATTTGAAAGACCAAACTTCAGGGATCGATTATAGGACAAATTTGTCATTTTTTCCAACATTTATTTCACATTCCGCTAAAAAACCCTCGTTCTTTAATTTGGGATTGTTCTTGTGTTGTCAACCTTGCTGCACTAAAATTGTTATATCGTCCTTTGTTTAATGAATGAATTAACATCTTATTATACATTGGAAAAAGCGTAAAATTTCCTATCTCCCTCTCCCCAAATCAAGAATTTTTGAACACTTCCAATAGCTAAAAAATTGGATCAAACACAAAATTTCGAGAAGTTCCCAAAATTTCACTGTTTTAAATCATTTTATTGACATTTCTAACTTGGTACTTTTCGATCCCTATCTACAGGATCTCAGCTTTCCAACGGCTTACTAAAAAAATGTTTAAACGGATTTATGGAGAAAATTACGCCAAAATGCAAAAACACTTGGTTTTGTCCACTAAAATGGTTGTTACACTAAACAATTGATGCGACCTTCTCTTAAATTTTATCACTGATTCACTATCAGATCTAATAAAATTGGGTTTCAGTATTCCCTCGTCTCGAAGGATAGAAAAATTCTCCAAACTTGAGGAAAGTAGTTTATTTTACATCTTAACGGGAATTTTCTCTCATTTTTCTTACAGAAAGTTGAATATCTCATTGTGTATTCGACTATCCTTGTGATGGCCTCATATTCATTCCAAGGCTGACCGATGTGACATTTATTTATGGCAACCCAGATGGTCATTCTTTCAAATGATTTGCTGCCCTGATGGCGTTTGAATGGGGCACCTTTTCACCTATCCATCCATAGCCATCCATATCCTAAACAGTGTATTCCTTTCCAAATTACATTCTTTAAAAATCTTAAAATTAAAATAACCTGGGTTTCTAGCCAAATAAAAACGGAGTAAGACGGAACGCTGTCAATCACATACCATTATGTTGGATTTGCTAGAAAAATTCGAAATTGTTAAGAGTGATAGGTCAGGAAAATGTTTAAATGATGTCATTCCTCAAAATATTTCACCATTATTGGGTACTTTCTTGCAATAACTTTGGCCCCGCCTCTCCATAATGATACTATTTGTGTCCCTTTCACTTTGTAAGCCTTGAGTGGCATTGGTTGGTCCTCCCCGCCCCTTTCACTTCCTGGAGCCAATAGGATTCAATCTCCTATATAAGATATGCTTTCTGTGATGTACTTTCAGTTCATGTTTGTTACTGATGATGACCTAACCGTCGAAATCGATTTAACAGTGTAACTCTTTACTTTCGTGGAAATGTGGACAACGTTCCGTCTTACTCCGTTTTTATTTGAAATGGGTTTCCACAACTTCGTCGCGAGTGACTTATTCCGTTTGTAGCCAAGTTGGAGGAATATGTTAGATTGAAACAGTTGTTGAAAATTAATCATAGAACGGATCCCTGAATTTTCGCCAGTCACACCCTTGGAGTTCTGCACAATGTCGTGTCATTTTAGTCAGCCTCTCATTTTTCGAACTTCTTGCACATTGTATGTAACGGCTAGGCGCCTTGGGAGATGTTTGAAATAGATTCTAAGAGGTTTTGAAAGACTCGTTTTTCCTGGTGGTGATCTCGGAAACAAAAATTGATATCGTGGTCTCTTGGAAATAGGTAATGTGACTTTGTCGTGACTGTCAGATTCAAACTTATAACCGCATAACTGAGCTCGTAAACGGCGTCATGGGGGAAATTGGATTTTAGGCGCTGGAGGCCCCACCCCCTTTTCCGCCACGAGTTCGTCCCTACTCGGCGAACAAACCTCCCACCAAAAAGGTAGATCTTCTCATGCCCAAGACATCCCCGCGTCAATGGAAACGCGTTTCAACCCTCCATCGATCAAAAACCGGCTTCCCTTAGCTGGCCGAGTAGAAACGTTCGTGAATTGCAGGAAGATCCCTCCTTCAGATGTCTCGTGTGGACGTGCTCAAAGGTGTGTATCACATAAAACTCTATAGCTGCTGCGTACGTGTGTAAAGCACGCATCGATATAGTGATTGTATCGCACGTGTTCTGTTTCTTATCACCGATCAAATCGTTTTCCATCCGGTTGAAGATTCGATTTCTTTATACATTCAAAAGGGTGTGAGTAAATCGTGCTACTTCCTTATGGGCATGCACACGCAATGTGTCTGTTCATATTCATCGTGTAGGTAAACTTTCAAAGAACGCTTGCAGTGCTGACTCGATAAAAATCGTTTATTTATAATTTGGAAATCTACGCCTGTAGCTTCATCACACACAAAATTTCTCCTTAACACGAATTTCTACTCAAAAATTTTGCTTTGAAAATCTTCCTAACTAAACCTTCATTCAATTTTTTCATTTGACGACTATAATGAAATTTTACTACCAGCTTTGGACTTCTAAACTACTGTCCACATTGCAAATATTATTGAATTTTCCATTTGTTTTTCCTAATAGGTACACAAATATGATCAGTTGATCAATTCAAATATGTATTTTGATTGAGAACCGTTACGTGCTCTATGCATATCTATTAATTTTGAAATTCAATAATCGTATCTATCACCTGATTCTGAAACACGCTACTTAGACTACCAAAGCATTAGTGGAAAATTCAAATCCTAATGCTTCAGTTCATAAAAATCACGGTTCATCCTTGAAATCAATCTTGTACAAATAAAAACAGAAACACTTGTATTACAATATCAATTTTGCTTTAAAAATATCAGTTTGTAAAAGAATGAGTTGCAGCGTTTTTTCTGTAAGAGATGGAGGAACTGGTCACTGAGACTACCACGAACTATTGTGAAGCAACATTTATTTTAATTTAGAGCATTTTAATGAATTTACCTCATTCACAAAGTGAAGAAGTTTTCAGGCGTTCCTTAGGCAATATCACCGGATGTCAGGGCACCCTTTCCAAAATGCTGGAATCTTGTCAATGCAGCAGTTGGACATTTACAAAGTATGCGTGCCGCCGTTCCTGCCTTTTTCGCTGCAGAACCACGCAGACAACTCTTGGTAATACCTATTCAGATTCGAATCGGATGGACTCTGGTATTTCTCCAGCAAGGCGATTATCTCCCTCGTTGCTGTCTATTCAGTCACGACTGGGTACCCAGAGCAATGTCATTTTAGCATTGAGGGAGCCAATGCAACTCCTGGTCAGCTTTGAGGTTGGCAGCAATCCTACTCATGGAGGTTCGTGAATAGACCAACCGTAGCAATCAAGATCACTGAAATTCATCGTTAACCCTCTTGAGTTCATGAGCGATGAGTAAAAATCGTTGAAGGTGCACTTTTCTGGATTTTACTCGGCAAGATTTATTCAACTGTGAGGATATTAGTTGCGATTAAATAGGGACTAAAAAAACGTTAACACGAATGTAAATTTGCTTGAACATTGTAAAAATTGCCTTAAATTATGACGAATCATTTATCGCAATACAATAGTTTTTCCTACATGTTGAAGGACATAAGCTGATATAAAAACGTTTTTATTTTATCTTGTTAAATTTGTTGTGTGCTGTGGTTTCACACATTTTGGTCATATCCATAAACATGCACTGTATTTAGATCATTAGATATCAACTTTGAAAACTAAAAAATATAAATTGACTGTATTTGACAAATTGACGCTGATTGGATCACTAGTTGAATAAAGTGATAAATTGACATTTCTCAGTTATTTCATAAAAATTCCAGATTGGAAAATATTTGTACATCGGTGTTTTGTTACATATTAATGGTTGAAAAATTATTCTCCCAACGAAAACACCATACTATAAAAGAAGAAAAGCTAAGGCACAGTAAGTTGTTCTCAATTGCAATGACAAGCACCCCCAAATTACTTTACAGAGCTTCATTGGCTTATTGGTTCTCTAATAGAATAACCTCTCTAAGTAAATGATTGATCTATGAATATTATATCTACGTATATATTCTGCGTTAGTTGATCTAAACTCGCGTCCCCATATCCAAATGGATCCTCCAGCTGATCACTGAGTGTCCATACGTTAAAATTGACTTCTAGATGTCCCAAAGACTCCATTGATTCCATGAAGACCAAATTTTACTCTTCCTAATGTTCGAAACAAAAGCTGATATAAAAATACATGTAATGTACGCCACGTAGAAATCCACAAATATAACAATTGATTATAAAACCGAGAAACAAATATAAACAAACACCAGAAAAAATAAAGCATACCAGCACTTCACTTGTCCCAACTATTATAAATCGTTGGTCATGAAAAACTCGATTTCAAAACCATCTTATGGAAACCAATTTCTCTTGCAATTATTTCAGCTGAAAATTTCGATCCTCATGTGACACTAGGGATTTGTTCCATGTCCAACCATGTTCAGTCACACTGATGTTCACGTTCTTTTTTCTGTTGAAGTTCTAACCCCCAGAAATAGTGAACGGATGAAAGTAAAACTCATTCATTCTTTGAAGGTACTTGTATCAATAACGAACATAAAAGCATTAGTGTTATTTCGAAAGTTTTCGATAAATTTGCTGACCACCAAACCACTAACGACTGAAAACGTGATTTTAGGACAAGTTCCATCAACTTTGGTTCAATACATTCGACAGAAAAGCTCTGGACGGTGTAAAAAATCTGATTTTGTTAAAAAAAAAATGATTTTCAGATTTCCGCTATCTTGGAGACTCGAAAGCAATAAAGATTGAGGGGGATGGGGTGATTAAAAATGATTTTTTTGGTCCTTTACACAAGTTTATTATTGAAGTCATACACTAAAATTTCGATCTTCCTTAAAGACTTGGAATAACTTTCAACGGTTATGCGTTTTTGGTTCAGTAGTTTCGGAGAAAAGCTCTGGACGGTTTACTTTTAAAAAATCTGATTTTGTTAAAATTTTTTAAATATGATTTTCGGATTTTAGGTATCTTGAAACTTGAAACAGTAAATTTTGAGGGGGATGGGGAGATTAATAATGATTTTTTTGGTCCTTTGCAAAGGTTGATTGTTGAAATAACACCATAAAATTTCGATCTTCCTTAGAGACTTGAAATAACTTTCTCAATTTAGAAACCTAAGCATCAATATAGAGATTGAATGTCAAGTTATAATCAAATATAAGTTTAGGGTGACCGGTTTTGGCACTTGTGTGTGTCGAGTATTGTGTTGATCTTCGTGTGAAATGTTGCATCCACGGAAGTGCATATAGTTGAGAATCACAGATTTATAGGTGGCAATTCACCAATTTATGGGGTTCTTTTCGTGACGAAACACCCAGAGAACTCAAAAGATAATATCTGCCGGAGGGCGCCGCCATTCATGGGTAGTTAAGAATCTAGTTAGCGCGGGAGGTCACTTGTTGCTCGAAAAACGAACCAGACCACAATGAGTCTCCCTGAAACCCTTGAGCCGGTTAAAAAAGAGATCCGGAGATCGATTGACCTGGAAAAAACTGTATACTTCATATTATTCTTCCTTTAGACGTCAGCCCGTGACGTTCTGAGCCGCAAAATCCGATCAACCATCACGCACCCGACGTGTGTGAGCTTTCTTGCGTAAACGGCGGTTGAGATCGATGTCCCCTCGGAGCCTTCTCACCTTCGAAGTTCGACTGTGAAAGCTTCGCGTGCTAGGTGGCATGCCGTCTTCAGAACAGTATCACAGCGGTCGGAGTGTGGGAGAGTTTAGTTGCAGTTCGCCAGGAGGGTTTTACGTGTGAGACTTGGGCGAGCTGGTCGTTGGAATGATGGAGGGAGTCGATCTGCTGGACCTGCAAGTGTTCCTCAGGCATCATACCCGTGAGTTAACTCTCTAAATCATAAAATGTTAGTGTTTACTATGCGTAAATGTGTGGGCCATATTTGCACTATTTTGTGCACAAGCATAAGAACAATTACTAACTTGGATTATAACCATCTGCTTATCACCTTCATCGTTGAAGAGATATTTAGAAATTGAGCAAAGCTTATTCAAGCGGTAGGAACACTGCAAAAGAATGGTTACGTAATTATTTTTATTACATCGTAGATAGATAGAAATTCAGAAAATGGGAATCGGATCAATCAGTGATTGGTGGACCCCATAGTGGGATTTAGTGCCTAATTTCGTTGGATAAACGCTGACAATTCTAACACATGGGTTTTTCATTTTTGTTTATAAACTCTTTTCAAATTTTTTCATTTTAAGTTTCAAGTAAATTTGAATTATGCCTGATCGCTCGTCATTGTCAGGTTTAGGAAGCCAATTTTAGTCTCAGAAATTGCAATTATTTGTTATGGGTGACTTCCTACAGGTCTTAAGCATATCTCAATCAATTTTGCATCCAGAATTACCAGAAATGACGCCCGTTTCCGCTTCGTCAGTAAAAATGTCGAAAACCCACGTTTTCGAGCAATTGCAGTACGAGTTCAGTTGTCAGCGATGGGGCCTTCTTATCACCGACAATACTCCAAGTGTTGAAGAATGCATTTTTTACTTCAATTCCATAGTATTTCATAGCCTGTGCGGCGAATGGCATTGCAGATTTGGAATTTACGCACCATCAACGAAAAATGACAAAGGTTGAAGGGTGCATTTTTGCTAACGATTACATGGGCTTATTATCGAAAACAATAAACTAGAAACTGACTTAAGTCGCTAAAGTAAGTAGGTGGTTTAAACTTCACAATGAAGTGAAATTTCAAGAAAGAAAAGTAAAATTCCACAAGAAAATATATTTAGCAGGGTTGGTAGATTGTGGGAGAGTACAGTGTGTGATTAGTTCTGGAGTTGGACATTGGAATGATGGATTACAGTGTCACAAACTTACTAAGAGAATGGGAGCACTAAATGAATATACGTTAAATGTTCATTGTGCCGTTATTGTAGTAGGTATTCAGAATATGTGCATTTTTCTGACGTACGGAGTCACTATGGGATTTTGTGTAAGTTCGTTGAAAATCAACGGACTTGGAATAACTTGCTGCACTCCAAAAAGTTAGTAGATTCCGCAATGAATAAGAACAATCCAAGGACAATATGTACAGTAATAGAATGCACAAATCGTGAAATAGCTTGATTGTATGAAATTGAACAGATTTTCCAGGGACATGCACTTGGATGTTGGAATGATAGAAGGTAGAATTGTGCAGCATATGAAAATGCTCCTCTGCTATCTTACAGAACCATAAGGTGCTATCAAATTCCGATACCTATAGTCTGTAGATTAGAGGATCATTCTATAATTTATTGATGATCAGTGGGTATCTGTAGTATTTGTGTACAATTACAGCAACGATAACCGAAATAACAGAATGTCCCTAACCAGGCAGTACATTGATTACCTGCGCCTACATCTTTCCACCACTTCATTTCTGCGTTTTAGATGTTTTATCAGCTTGGGAAATGACTCAATTATGGCTTTATAAAGGTCAGCTATTGACAAACGATGTTCAAGGTGTCCAATTTTCTCTGCATAGCCTGATTGAAAGACGCGTCAAAAAATGCCCATAACCTGCAACAAGGAAATCAATATTATTCATCCGAATCCTTGACCTTAATCTTTTTTGCTGCTTAATGACATCACTGATAGACAGGAAGTATGAGCGTGTTCACAATCCAAGAATAGCAAGGTAGACACAAAGGTAGACCAGGACAACGATGCTGCAAACTGCGTCCGTATACCCGGAATAAGCAGAACCTAAACATTCAGGGAAATTCTAAAATCTGAGAGGTCATGATCTACGAAGTGACCGTGTTTCAAAATCAGCTAATAACGTTGAAATGGTCACAAATCGTGATGAGTGATATCCAGAATAGACACGGGGTAGAGGAGAGATGCCTTGATTCAGATAGCAGAAACCGAAGCATTTATTGGTATGCTGATGAGGCTGATGATTTGGCTCATTAATGAGAATGGAGGAATAGTTGTGTCTCAATGCCAACGTAGTCAAGGACCGTGACTGGTCAGGAAGAAGCGTTATAGGACACAATTTTATTGATGCTGTATAATTGATTTCAAACTACCTAGCTCAAGGAGCAAGTTCGCACTGAACTACTACTCGTAGGATCAATCCCTGATTCACCCGATTTCGTTGAACAAAACTAACAAAACCTTTCATGTTACATAGCGTAAACTATAGGTGAATAGTTGAAACACCACGAGGAAGAAATATTCAGTAGTGCAGTCGCTCTACGAGAGCGTTCAGTAGAATCTACGTGATGCACTTGAGAAACAGTTGCCCTTCGTTGATGAAGCAAATTTTGATGGGAGTTCAGGAAAGCCAGTTTAAAATACCTTGTTAATTTCAACTCGATCGCCTCATTATTCTATCCGCTATACAATCACGATGACAGACCTGCAATACATGTCAACCTACCTTTTGAAGGCGTTGATGTCTGTGGGAACTTGTCCCTTGGCGTTTCTGACCCGTGAATCGTTGTAACAAGCTCATGTTCTACATTTGTAAGATTATTTAAAACATTACAATGATCTATACGAGTTTCGGGTTACCTATACGAGAAAGCCGTGCATTACACCCAACTTGGTCGATTTTTCAGTTATTTTTTCTCTTCAAATGAAGGTGTATCATATGATTTTACGGTATTATGTAAATGATCTAGTTCGTAAAGGGTTATACCACCCGCTCAGCAAAGTGTACCAACTTGTATCCGAATCTGAGATGAAATAAGAACTGCTCTCAAAAACTCGGCAGCGTCCCAAAACCAGTTGGAATCGTTTCAAGCCAACAGGTGAGCGATGTCCGGCATGCACGGCGGGGCGGGGAGTGGGTATTGTTTATTTTATTTTATGAAACATCTGGCAGAGATGAAAGGGCTCATTGGATGAAGTCACAGCTGCATTAGTTGTAACTATAGCTACCATTAGTGGGCTCTCGAGCAAAACCTAGTTGTTATTTTATACGGAAATTGTGCTGCAAAGTATTACGCAGAAACAAATTATCTTCTTGCTAGATCATTGCAGATCTCTAGTCTGCATATGGAATCATTAAATCGAGCCTGTGGCTGTGGTTAAAACTAGTATCACCGCACCAACTTATTGGTTATTACAAAGGGAAATTAATTGAAACGGAACAAATTCATTACAAAGACAGGAAGATGTTGTGATTAGAATAATTTCATAAACATTCACTCAAACGTCACAATTCCATGTCTTAAAACTCTTAAGTATTGTTAAGGTGATGGAAGGAACTAGTTGCTTCTTCCATGGGCTGTGGCGATTATCCTGCAACACCCAGACGATACCCCTGAAGGTAAAAGGAGTCAGATTTATGCTCAGGGGTCTTAGTTTCAAGAAACGCGATAGGGGTATTGTCCATATCTATCACATGCCAGACCCTCTGGATTTGCAGATATTGCTAAAGATTGCCTATGACTGGTACTGTAGTTACTCTATCTCTTGTCAATCCTTCTAATCCCTCAAGTTGTCATAAGCTCTATCCACCAGCTCACCTTTCAGACAATTGGCTAAATTTGAGTCTATGCAGAATTGGAAGATGGCGACGTACAATGATGTGTCGTGGTGTTGTTTGAGGAGGTCTAGATTAAAAGGTCGTTGTAGCACCTTGGCCGCTTCAGAGAACAGTTGGATACGGGCAGTATTGTACTGCAGGAACTCCATAGTGATGTGATCTTCGTCTTCAGAGACTGCACACAGCTGGCATAGGTCACTTTAAGCTTGTGAGGGTTATGGAATGGCATAGTTGCCCCTTCCAATGAGCTGGATGCATTATAATGCTCTGCCACGCTCAGAGGATGAAACAGACGCTTGGTAACGTCTGATTCATCTCCGAAGGCGTCGGAATCTAAAATCGGGATGAGGCCAACTAACCATACCCATCACAAGCTCTACCAAACCTGTACAGATATTGGATACGCAGCGCAACAAATCCGCAGGAAATACAAACTCACTCAACGAAAAACAACTCGATCCGAGAAAGGAAAGTGATAGAGAAAAGTGGTTCACACATGAACCAACTCGATTCTTGACACGCGGAAATTCCCTCGTAATATGCAGATGTCGGTGCTAGAACGAGGTTTACATCCAAATGCCTTCAAGAGGAGATCTCTGAAATCGATCCGCCAAGTCGTCTTCCAAGTCTGAGCAAACTTTCATTGAAACATTTCTCATAGTTTTGTCGGTAGCGTTGTTGTATTAAACGTTGTTACAACCCCATTTAGCCTGGAGAACAATTCGACCAGTTGGTTTAATTTCAATAAAATTAAACATCTTTTAATGAAATCGATTTTATAATCATTTGTGTTATTTGATTTAACAGCTGTCCGTCTATAGGGTGGACTCGTGAAGCATTGGACCTAGACATTTAACTTCATTCTGATTTGTTTCCAGTTTGGCCGTAGTTTAGGTTTATTATTCAATAATAAACCATTGTAATCGCTCTGGAAAATAATTCTAACCCCCACCGGAAAATTTCATGGTTAACGTTTCAAAGGGAGTAGAATCCGAATCTGCAATAAAAAATTTTCCGTCCGTCCGCCGTACGCCGTACGCACGATTTCTCCCAAACGGCTGGAGCAAAAAAGCTGAAATTTTCAGGAAAAATCCATGTTGGTCTGGCGACGCCACAATTCTTGAGCCAGCTCTCTCACTTCATTTAAAGTGCCCTTTAAGGGTTGTCAAAGTTTTGTAAAATCCCTAAAAACCTAAAAACAAGTCGAAGCGGCCTAAATTTATACCTATTTGAAGAACATACAAGGAACATATAAGGAATCGAATGAGACCCTCTCCACGTCCGTGGGTCAAACCATTCTCGATCTATGGCCCGATTTATGGAGCCAACATTCGCGTTATTTTGGTTTATTATTGTTTTTGTTTTGATTACAGCAACCTAGTGATGTAGTGATGTAGTGAACGTGGATACTGGAGTGAACTCCTAAAAGGATTTATAGCCGATACACGGGTTGAAGTATTCTGATAACCATAAAAAACGAAGCAAATTCTTTTACTGGGGTTTATTATTCAATTGGCTTGCGTTCACAAATTGAGGCACACAAATATGATCAACTGATCAATCCTAATAGGTATTTTGGTCGAGAACAGATTCACGTGCTCTATGCATATCTCCTGAAATTCAATAATCGCTCTATCACCTGTGAAACACGCCCACTAAGCTTAGTATAAATTCAAATCATGAACGCAAGTCAATTGAATAATAAACCCCTGTGATAGAATTTGCAGCGTTTTTATTGATGCGGTTCGTCTCAATTAGGTGCCAACCTGCAGGTATAGGTGCATTGTACCTATTAAAAACTTAATTTTTCTCAACAGGGGCCTTCGATCTCCCGAAATAGCCGTTTTATAGAGATTTAGTGGGCGTGGAAACGTTGAATAGAGGCAGATAATACCCATCGATTTATTGGGGGCCAAAGCGCGAGGAAACTGATTGACTTCAAGGAGCTCCACTTGTTTGTGGTGAAAGGTTCTATGTGGATGAAGGTTTCAATTTTCCAATAATCACCTCAACTTCATCAGTTGTAGACAACTTCAAAACCTTCCGTAGATGAAAACGCCAATCAGCAAGTTGTATTCAACAGTGATGCATCAAGCTATTTCCAGCTTATTCATTGATGCTTCTCATACAAAGTTGAATAATAAATATCGTACAGAACTATTTACGTGCTGATTCAACTGCACCATTCCTGAAGAAGGCATTTGCCGCGTAAATACAATTATTCGATCTATACCATACCTACCTCGTTTTGCTAAATTTCAAACCCGCTTCATTTCTGATAACTATTAGTCGCAACCATAATTTCAAGACAATATCAAGACGGTTTAAATAAGAAATGGAAACGATCATTCATGACTGGGGAGGCCTCCGAAAGATGGGCCTACGGCCAGCAGGTCCTTGTTTCGGGGAACGCAAAAATTGATCCGCCAAACTCAATTCTAGCAACCCTCCAAATTTCTGACCGTTATGTTAGTAGCCTGATTTTTGTATGCTGCTGCAATGATCCAATCTTGGCGGAAAAAGATAGACAACTGTACCCCAACAAAAGCCTAAATATTATTTCTTTAAAGTGATTCTTCTTCCGAAGAAGAAATAGAAGAAATCTTCATCCTGGAATGATTGCACTGATTGCTGTTCCTTATTAAGAAACTTTTGTTTCTTGTTGACTATCTAGTTTTAAATTACCGACCAATATTGGACCAAACATAATATTGGAAAACAAGACTGTGATTGTCAGCTATGAATAAAAAACGCTGTAAATTCTTTCACTGGGGTTTATTATTCAATTGGCTTGCGTTCATGATTTGAATTTCTACTAAGCTTTGGACTGTGCGTTTATCACAGGTGATAGAGCGATTATTGAATTTCAGGAGATATGCATAGAGCACGTAAATCTCTTCTCAACCAAAATACCTATTTGGATTGGTCAGTTGATCATATTTGTGTGCCTCCTGAAATTCAATAATCGCTCTATCGCCCGTGAAACACGCACACTCCTAAGCTTAGTAGAAATTCAAATCATGAACGCAAGCCAATTAATAAACCCCAGTGAAATAATTTGCAGCGTTTTTTATGGTTATCAGAATGCTTCAACCCGTGTATCGGCTACAAGGCCTTTCAGGAGTTCACTCCAGTATCCACATTACTACATCACTACGTCACTACGTCACTAGGTTACTGATATCAACACAAAAACAAGAATAAACCAAAATAACGAGCATGTTGGCACCATAAATCGGGCCATACATCGTTTGACCTACGGACCTGGGGAGGAGCTCATTCGATTCCTCGTGGGGTGTTCTTCAAAAAGAGTACAAATTTAGGCCGCCCTGACTCTTTTTGAGGATTTTAGGGATTTACAAAACTTTTATAATCCTTAAAAGGCACTTTAAATTAAGTGAGAGTGCTGGCTAAAGAATTGAGGCGTCGCCGGACCAACATGGATTTTTCCTGAAAATTTCAGCTTTTTTGCTCCAGCCGTTTGGGAGAAATCGTGCGTACGGCGTACGGCTGACGGACGGAAAATTTTTATTGCAGATTCGGATTCTACACCGTTTGAAACGTAAACCATGAAATTTTCAGGGGGGTTAGGGTTTTTTTTTTTCAAGAGCGATTACAATGGTTTATTATTGAATAATAAACCAAAATGAATACTCAGCAAAATGGGCACGTATTCTCCTTGAAATTCGACGATTCTCGACTCAAATACAGTATGAGGTGGTTTAGCAGTATTTAAAAGGTTTTGCCATATGGACTTGAACAGGCCTCGACAATTACAAGTCCAAGTTATAGGTTCGTCAATTCACCCGCATTCTGTCGGTTGCGAGGATCAACTAGCGAACAATGCACTGTCGTGACGCACCCACACGCAACTGCGATTGGAGCTAAAAAAAATCGGGAAGAGAGAACTTGAAACCCGGCAACCATCGAATAAACAGCCACCTTCCGGGAAGGAGTCGGTAGGTAATTTCCTTCCTTGTTTGGACACACATGGCTGCTCGAGTTTCAAACGAATCACGAATGTATACGTTTCTCTAGATAGATAGATAGATAGATAAATAAAGCATGCTTTATTGATAAGTACAATGCACCAGCAGATAAATACAATCAAGGAGTCATGCACATCATCGTGGTATATCCGTCAAAAAGAGTTTTAGCTAGAAAAATTATAATAATTGCTTCCTTAACGAATTTTACAAAACATAATATAACGTCTAACTAATGCTAATGGATATACCTAACACATGATATAACATATAAATAATACTTAATAATATACACAACACATTCATAATGCCATAGCTGGAACCCTTCTTTCAAGAATGGTTAAAAACCATATTCAAGCTTCGCCTTATATATTAGATTCCAGGCCACCATACAATATTTTATTAATTTAGGACTTCCAGATTTTATCAACTTTACGTATTCGCCCCAATTTAATTCAAAAATACCCAAATATTTTGCTCTCACAGCACGCAGTGCACTACACCTGGCTATAAAATGGTAACAATTCTCAATATCTCCACTGCTGCACAAGAAACAGGTTTGGTTGATATATACGTTCCTCTATGTTATCTATATATCCTCGACCAAATTTTTACTATGTGTAGAGATCTTAAAATAATAACGCCATGAAGAAAAACAATAAACAAAGATTTATCGACGGTAATCATTCAGTATCGGGACGATGACAATACATAGACAAAGTGTAATACACATGTGATTAGTGAATTCCCATTTGATTTGATTTTTGTCGTTCCCCATGCAATCCAATGGGTCACCTTATTATGGTCCAGAATGCTGAAAACCTGCTAAAATCTCCTGGAGATGTCCCAGAAGCGTAAACAAAATCTGAAATTCGTCACCAACATTCGGTTTATTTATTTATTTACAGATACGGGACGAGCCCAAATACAGGAAAAGGAACATAAATATACAGATTGAATATATAACAACAACTTCATACACAACAGTCAACAATACCGAGACAATTACAAATAGTTTGAAAAGCCTAAATTAAACATAATATGTTATATTATAATACCTAGGATCTCAATAGATTTTTTATCCTACCTACGGATTCATTAAAAAAGTCATAATTGTGAACTGAACAGACCACATTTGCCTCCCTCGCATTCTCAGAAGAGGACGGTTGAATATATAATTTCTGTCTGCGAATGGCGTGTGGAAGACAGGTGGATCTCGCGTATGGTGAAGTGGAACCAACAAATCGACCCTGGTGAGCAGCCGAGGACAATCAATGTTACCATTCAGCAACCTATGAAAGAAAGAGAGGTCCGCGCCTACTCGACTCATCTCAAGTGGGGACAGGCCACTTCGAGCATACAGTATGCCATAGTTGATAGAGTAGCCAGTGCGGAACACTCCGTTTCTAAATTCAAAGATACGGAGGAAGCACCTTTGCACCCGCTCAAGTTTGAAGGCACGAATCTCGTAGTGTGGGGACCAAATCACGCTGCAGTATTCCATTATGGGCAAAACTAGTGCACGGTAGAGCAGCACCAGTGCTGAGGGATCAGTGAAATCGCGCGAAGCCCGCTTCAGGAATCCCAGCGCTCTCATAGCCTTGGTGTAGACAGTGTCAATATGGGCAGAAAAATCCAGTCCCGCATCAAGCAAGACCCCAAGATCACGGATGGCTGTGGTATGTGCTAATTGGATTCCAGCAAGTGTATACTGGCACATGATTGGCTGGCGTGAACGCGTGGAAGGTATCACCTGACATTTGGCTGGGTTGAGGAACATTGCGTTGTCTGAGTACCATTCGAGGAGACTGTTTAGGGCAGACTGCAAGCGGTCAGAATCTGCTGCAGTTGATATTTAACTGAAGATTTTGAGATCGTGTGCAAATGCCAAAAAATCCATACCGTTCAAGACCCCAGCCACACCATTGATCATCAGGAGGAACAACAACGGTCCCATATTTGACCCGTGAAGAACACCGGTTTGATCCATTGACAGTGCAAACGTTTCGCTAGCCTGATTACTCGCCGCCTTTGGATGGAAAATGAGTTTTGGGTTTGGTTTTGGTATACAGGCATGTGACCTTTAAGAAGCTATTTTGGAGGAGCCTTCAATCTAAATGCAACTTGAACCACAATCTGATACTTTTCTTTAAGGACTAGAGGCCAGATGTTTCCAGTGATAGAGAAAGGTCATTTTGAATATTGACTAATACTTCAATTTCAACAGCAGCCCTCCAAAATGTTTTACAACATAATCAAAGAAATCTTCTGCATCAATCTCGACAGAGGAAGAGTTGATGAACTGTACCATGATCAATATGCTTTTAAAATGTTGGAACCGTTGATGAAATTGTCTCAAGTCTGAAAGAATTTAAACGTATTCTTCGTTGTTGCTAGAGTGTTGTGAAGGATTATGTTCGTCAAGGGTCTGCTTCAGACTAGGAAGCCGTGTTGTCAACCCGAGCAACAGAAAATGACCCCACGAGCTACCGGTGGCTCGCGATCGACTGTTTGGCTACCATTGGTCTAGATGATACAGAAATAATGAATCTTTGTGTCGTAATTTGCTGCCACACTGACATTGATACGACATAATGAGCTCGCAAATAACCCTTCGACTTACTTATCGCTATAAATAACGGAACTGTAAGCAACAACAAACGCCGTTTGATCGTAAAAAAGAAATCCCGAGAAAACAGAGCTTCGGCGTTTCGCTTAAGAAACGACAACACGAAAACCAAGAAAATTCCACTTGACAATCACCCAACTTATAAATAAGTTTTTGACGGGTTTTCGGGGCGTCGGTGCCAACTGAGTTTATTTCTTATAAAAGCGACGAATTTCCCGGGCCGCCTTCCCGGCCCGTAAATCTAACGGGATTGACGTCACGGATCTGAGGCCATTTTTTGATGGAGTCGTTTAAGTAAAGCGACCCAACGCAAATAGACGGGAGTGAGGTCAGTGGGAGAGTGAAAACGGCAACACGTGTCCACAAATCGTCGGTCAAGGCCGATCGTACATGTGCGATTTCGCTTTCGAATTACAGTACTGGTCCGCCTAAGTTAAGTCATGTACGTTAAGCCTTAACGTACATAATCCGTTCCAGAAGAATCTCCGTACAGCGAATTGTCCTTACTGCCGACCTAATAATCCCGTAAGAAATAATGGAAATAGCGATTAATCCGTTCTCGCCCCCACATCCACCCATTTCATTGTTTGTTAGTACAATATTATATTGAGATCACTCTATTTATGTCATCAAGTATCCTGTTGTTATAATATGACTCGTTAGAAACACTTGTTTCTATACACATTAAAAAGTTCATTCGTGTCTTAATTTTCAATAGCAGTGTTTTCAATCATGATTAATATTTCTAAAACTCATGGTTGTACCTAACAGTACGTAAAAATGAATTGGTTATGGGACCAGGATGCTGAAACTTTGCAATACCATAGAGTTTTTAAAAGTTATTTTCTTTCAAAACTAATCCTTTAATTTTGAGCAAAATCCGTTCCAATGGATTTGTTCAAGTGCAGATTTGAACTCCTTGAAGGAAAAACAAACTGGGCTACATGGAAATACAAAGCTCTTGATGTACTAAACTGAATGTGCTCTTAGATCGAGTTATGACTGCTCAGAGTTATCTCTAATACATACTTAAGGAAACTTCAAAACAGAGCTTGGGGTGCCAACAAGCTTTTGGCACCATTATTTGAATTCACATGAGGGAGGGGAAAAAATTCTTGTGACACTTTAAAATGTGGAGAAAATCATTTATATTTCTACGGGTACTGTCTAGATCAGCGGTTCCCAAATGGCGGTCCGCGGACCCCTGGGGGTCCGCAAGGTATGGCTGAGGGTTCCGCAAGGTATAAAAAATAAATTTATAAACGCTAGAACACTCTAGGGCGGTCCCTGATCGTGTTGTTTACATGTGTGATTTTGCCCAAAATTTTAGTGATTGAAAAGCTTTGTTATTCACGGAAAGTTACATTGCGCTTACGTTATGGACCGTTGGTTAAAATGTGGATCGTTGCAACGGGATAGGCTCACAGACGAAGAGGGAAAAAATGCATTAGATGTTATAGTTAATAAGTCTGTGACTCTTTAACCGAACTTGTCAGTTTCCCTTGAACCCAACTCGTTAGCGTCTCTTGAACCTAATTTGACTGAAGATCAGTGTTAAACCTACTGCGAAAATTAAAAAAATACATTATTTTTTCACATATTTTGGCTCTTTTCAGGTAATTTTAGGCTTAGGAAATAGTGGGGGTCCTCGTCATTGTGGTACCTTGATGAAGTGGTCCTTGGAAAAATTTAGTTGGGAACCCCCGGTCTAGATGATCATAGGGAATATTTTCGATAGTAAATCGTTGCTCCAATCCTCTCAAGGAATCCCGAAACGCTTGCTGTCATCTCTGAATTACTGTTAAACTTTGAAAATAGCGTCTATACTCTTGTGACATGGTGAGGTAGGAAGAATTTCGATGTTAATGCATTTATTTAACATGGTAAATAATGATTATGTTCGAGTAGAAGTCTGCTTGACAGTTGACAGTATTATCGGAAATTTACAAAAGGTATGCAAGTTCAACCAAAATATGAGAAATCTTATGAAGACCAGTTTACACCTATTCCCAGAGAATGACCCACCTACTAGTAAACTTCTTTTAAATGTAGGATTGAGCCGATTGTTCCACGATTTGAAGACGAAATACATCGGGAATGGTTTGACCTACGGGCGTGGGGAGGGTCTCATCCGATTCCTCATGGTATGTTCTTCAAAAAGAGTACACATTTAGGCCGCTTCGACTCGTTTTGAGGTTTTTAGGGATTTTACAAAACTTTGACATCCCTTAAAGGGCACTTTAAATTGAGTTAAGGAGCTGGCTCAAGAATTGGGGAGTCGTCGGACCAAGATGGATTTTTCCTGAAAATTTCAAATCTTTTGCTCCAGCCGTTTCGGAGATATCGTGCGTACGGCGGACGGACGGAAAATTGTTTATTGCAGATTCGGATTCTACACCCTTTGAAACGTAAACAATGAAATTTTCAGGGGGGTTAGAATTTTTTTTCCAGAGCGATTACAATGGTTTATTATTGAAAAATAAACCAAAAGTGGACATTGATGTGGACAAGTGGATTGATCTCCTTTGCATATTAGTTGCTGAAATTTGTATTTGGCTCAGGAAAGCAAATTTCTGTCTGACGTTCCCTTTGTGGTTGTCCATTACAGTCTCGGTGCACCCCTGGGGTTCCAGGGCAGGGCAGGATGGTGTATTTCTAAATATTTCTCTGCTCGTAATTGGAATATGGCAGTTTCCTGATTCTCGTGATTTCGGCATTTACATCCTTTCTTACCATGAAAACATTTAATGATAAACGTCCGAAAATACCGTTTGATTCTAGGTTGAATCTCCCACTAAGGCCAAAATAGTTAACTTCGTAAATGCCGACGGCTTACCCATTACGTATGAATCCCAGTTAGAGCTCATCACAATAGAACGTGACCTCGTTCTATAACTCCGCCCCCCTCTCACACGCGTTCTGGGAAACCTTTCATTTTTCTCATAACTACAGCGATTTTCCTTGTACCAAGTTTTCCATCGAAAATGGAAGAGCCTACTGAATAACCTTGCTCCTGTGAACGGCAACTGGCAACCCACGTCCTGTCACGGAATTCAACTCCCCTTCTGCTTGGTCCGCGACCCCAAGGTCTCTTCGAAGCTATTTCATTTTTATTGGGATAGATTATAGTCGTCACAGGGGCGTAATAAGCGACGGAATCGATTTTACCCCAGTTCATACTGAATACGCGTCTTTCGCTGGTTTTCTCGTGGTTTGTTTTCGCGTGACCGAAAACTTTCTTTCGGAAAGTCAGTTGACGGAAATAACGCGCTCGTGAATGTGCTCTAGGAAATCGTTCTCTACTTAAGAATATTTCGTATTGGTTCTAAGGAAGATATTGTAGTATAGATGCTGTCTTCACTACACACAACCTTTTATTCAAATTCTTCAAATAAAAAGGTGTCATGCCATTTTTAGTTTAACACAGAGATATCCACCATTACGGAATCCTATTCAACATTCCTGAAATTCATCGGGGGAAAATTTCGATTGGGTTATCAATTATTGATGAGAGCAGACAGGTGGTTTTAGGAGTTTGTAAAGTCCAAACGCAATGTAACCGAGTAGGAAAGGAGTAGGATTTTTAAATTCACTGCTGATTGTGTCAATAATTCTGTGGAACAAATTACAGTTGACTTTACATTGACATTGACCCTTATGTTACAACTGTTGTTGGGTACTAAAAGACTACTCAAAGTTCCTGAGTGAAATGATGATTCAACAAGCGGAATGAGTTGCCTAGTGCCTATTTTGGGACCCATTTGAAGAAAACCGTATACTGCGTATTTGCTGGGTTTACCTTGTGGGCCAAACGTTAGAACCAGTTAACACAACTCTCTATTCTGCCACCTTTCTGTACACTTGGTATCAATATCAGGTTTACCAATCAATTATTAAACATTATTTTTAATTACGTTCCTTAGGGACTTCAATTAGGGCGATTCTACCTTAACAATTGACCTCCGATAAGCAACAAGTTGGTCTTTGGTTTTCATAGGCCAATTATTAACAATTCATATAAATTACTTTGCTTTACAATCCAATTAGAGTCGAATCAACCTTGACAACTGAAAAACTAACTATTAAGTACAAGCCTATTAACAATCAGCCGATTGACGTTAGGCGTTCGTAGCTTACTGTTGTGGTAGTTAAGAGTATGCCTGCAGCTTGTAAAGTTGTTTGGTATGAGTACTCCAAACTGCCGGCCAATTTCTACACATTGTGACACAAATACTCTATTAATTCCTAGAATAAAAAGACAAATCTACTTGACAGCTAACTGTCACTGTGCGACTTCATTCTCAATCTCCTGATCAAAGACAACAGAGGGCGGCTTACTCTATAATGAGTGGAGTAAACCTGCAGGTGCCAGTGGGTTCTACCTAGTGAAGCTGTGTTTGGTACCATTCCTCCAACCACCGGCCCAATCTCGACACTTACATTTTCCTTGTCTCTAGGAATCGAATCTATTTGACAGCAGACTCTTTCATAATCTGTCAACTGATGGCTGCTGATGGTGGCTTATTGCTGTGATAAGCAGAGGTAACTTGCAGTCAGCAAAGTTGCAGTTGTTTTCCGTACCTAAGCTGTCTCTAACAATTTCTGAACATTCTGTCACACTTATTCAGCACACGCCTCGAATATAATCCACTCAACCTTAACAAGTGGCCTTTAGAATGCAACTTAATTAACAATCAGCCAATTAAAACATGAAAAATTTGGCTTACAGTTTGGATAGTTGTGGTAGTTACTAGTAAACCCGCAGTTAGCAAAGTCATGATTGATATCAGTACCACAACCACTGGCCAATTTCTGAACGACCTGCTACACTTGCTCCCCCCACACTCCGAAATTAGAGAAAAATTCTATTTGACAGCTGACCTTCAACAGACAATCTGCCGATTTGAGACAATTGAGCGTGGCTCAGGTATCCCAGCAGTTAGCGAAGTTGTGTTTAGCATCAGTGCCCCAACCACCGGCCAATTTTCGACAAATTCTGACACACCCCTATGCCTCTCCTATTCCTATGCCTCTAAGAATCAAATCTAATTGACAACAGATCCTCACTATATATCCTACTTCACAATCTGCCAATTGAAATCTGCTGTTGGTAGCTTACAGTAGTGGTTGACAGAGCAGTTGGTTAAGTCATTTTTTGACTCAATACCCAAATTATCTAGCACTTTGTAAATGTTACAGCACAACTGTAACTTGAATAGTTGCGATAGCTACCAGTAAACCCGTAGTTAGTAAAGTCACGTTTGGCATCAGCACCACAACCACTGGCCAATTGCTGAACATTCTGACAAACTTACTCTCACCAGATTCCCAATCAGAGTAAAATCTATTTGACAGCTGATCTGCAACAGACGAAAAGCCGATTGAAAACGATTGAGCTTGGCTTAATATTATACGACATACTTGTGGCATATTATGCGACAAGCAGAGGTAAACCTGCATTTAGCAAAGTTGTGTCTTGGTTTCATTACCCCAACCACTGGCCAATTTCTGACACATGCTCTTTCACAATCTGCCAACTGAAATCTGTTGTTTCTGGCTCACAGTTGTGGTTGACAGGGCAGTTGGTTAAGCTATTTTCGGAATCAATACCCAAAACACCTACCACTTTCTGGACATTCTGGTACACCTACTCACCCCATGCCTCTAATAGAGTCAAATCTACTTGACAGTTGGCCTTCACCAAACAACCTCTTTCATACCTCCAGTCAAGTCAGCAGAACTTAATACAGTTTCAATTTGTTAATACGTTATTTGCAATCAGTAAAGTCACAGTTATTTTCTGTACCCAAACTACCAGTTTGCTGACCCTTACCAAACATCATATTTCACAATCTTTCAATTGAAATCTGCTGTGGGTAGAGTTTATGGTTGTAGCAGGCAGAACAGTTGGTTAAGTCATTTTGGAATCAATACCAAAATCACCTACCGATATCTGGAAGTTCTGGCTCACCTATTCTCTCAATGCTCCGAATTAGAATCGAATCAACGACAGATCCTTTCAATAGAACCTTATTCTCAATCAGACGATCGGAGTCTCAGAAGTTGAGGTCGGAGAGCCCGATATAAACCTGCCGTTACCACTTCTATAGGTGCAGTTTTGAATCACTACACAAACCAGCTTTCTATTTCTAAACATTCTGGTACCACCTGTGAGAACTCTAGGTCCAATTCACCTTCCTGTGTATCGAAGATGTTGAAACATTTCATTTCCAGGAGATTGACAATTTTTATATCATTCGAAACGAAAATTCCTAACTACAAATTACAATTCACAGCAATTCAACGAATTTTCGAACCGTAGTGAGTCAATCTAGGGCCATCCTTGTCCAGGATTATAGCCCACTATATTTCAGCCAAATTTCGTTGAGATTTCCAAGATTAGGGCCGTCTATCTGGACTAAAACTCTGTAATCTGGTCTAAAACTTTCATCTTCTATAAAACATCAGCTTCTAATGCATATGCCGAAACTTGAATTTTTCTTGTCTACCGTTACCGTCGATCGACTAGGTGATTTGGTGGACGATTCCTGCGAAAGATCCAACATTACTTATAAGGATTACAGCTTTACGATTGTATCCTACGAATTTTATTCATCCAGCAGGCAAAATTTACATATCCTTTAATCTGTAGGATTGAAATTTGCAATGAGCCCGAACGGATTGGAAACGTTCGGCATGCGTTTTATTTCGACCTTGGCTTTTTTGTAGCTTTTAACAGAAAGATGATTCTCACCGCGGAGACGAACAAATAGGCGTTCTATAGCTACAATTATTGATAAAACACGGTTGGAGCTTAGCGGCTTCACAAGGGGGAGAAAATGCCTCCCCTTTGACAGCTAGGGTGTTTACTACTCCAGTCATGTGCTCACTGACAGATGTGCGCCATCTTCAAGCGTCTCTCTTCCCAATATGTCACAGAGGTACGTTAATTTCCTCAAATCAAAAATTTTCTTTAAATTTTTCATTTCTGCAACCGCTTTTCCGGATTTTATCTAGCTTCTTCGAAACAGTACTATCCACGCTTTCAAGGTACAATGCGTCTAGGGCAATGTCTTTCTTCCATGTAAATCCATCTATACAATAGATGGTAAGGGAGTTTTGACCTACCCCTTAACCACTGCATCTTAAAAAAATCTTAAATGTGAAATAACTCGGAAACGAAGCCCCTAAAGAAAAACTCTAAGAGGCACTTTTGCTCGGAAATAGATTGTAGAACACGTAAAAGCGGTCGAACTCGACTCGCGTTACACCTTGTATAGGGTTGAATTTTTAATACCATATCGTTTATACAATAACATTCAATTGAACAATCAATTATTGATTGTATTGTTGGTGGAATTTTATATCATAGAATGTTTTGTATAAATTGTAAGGGTTGTTGTTGTGATACTTGATATGTACTTGATATGACTCGTTAAATCAATTCTACCTTTTCTTGATTACGATTTCTTGATATTATCCCCTTTTTTTGACCTTATTAATTACTAAGGTTATTATATATACAGATGTATAAGGTTCAAGAAATAATCATACACAAGGTTTTGTTAATAGATTGAGTTATTTATTCAATAATTGTATTTATTGCTCCAAGAATAACTACGGGGGCTCCTATAACCACGAGGTGGAAACGATTTAAGTATTCCTTTAATATCGTTTATTTTGTTTAACTGGCACCGAAGGAGTTAGGTTAATAGGATGGATATGGGATATTAACATCGAATTGATTCAAGTACAATGATAAATTTAAAAACGGATTACCTTGTAGGTTGGCGTCCTGGATCGGAGTGTACCAAGTGAGAACGTTGATTCATTACCTTTCAAATTCGGTCAGCAACCTGACTGATCATTTATCCAAAATCGCAGCTCAGGGCTGTGCAGTCCTAATAAACAATAAACCAAAACATGGCTCCCAAATAAACCGTAAATATCTTTCAAGTTCACGAACACGATATTTAAAATAAAGCGCGGCCCCAATTCTTCGCGTGTGGTAATTAATCATAAATACAGGTGAGATTTATTGGACCTAGTTTCTGGGAAGGAAGCTATTTTTACTCCTTCTCTGTGTCGTAAGAGAAAGCGAGCTTTGTTGTATTTGTGGTCCAACGGGAAGAAAAGTTGACTCACGCACTTCACCGCCAATATTCACTGGCTGTTTAAGTAACGTTATATTAATTTGAAACGATTGAGGTATCGTTCTTAACATTTGTGAGTTTCATGAAAACAAAATCATATAGCATAAATTCATATGCATGTTACCTTAGGCACCCAATACCCGAAATGAAAAAGATACCTCTTAATAATAGTATTAAAAGTTCAATATTATCATACAGTTTTAAAATTTTCGCCATGAATCTTTATGAAGACCAGAAGAGTTTCAAATCCAAGTGCCAAACAGAGCCTCAGGATGGGTGAGAGGATGGTGGAGTTGTGAGCACGGTGAGGGGGGTTAGGGGTTTGCTGTTTAGGAGCACGATCCGCCTGAGTCCAGAATGGAAGAACATAGAGTTTGATTGGATCCGGGTCCAAACAATGAACCAATGTGAGGGCCCGAAATTAAGCGCACGAAATTTCAGAGAGCACACGTAGTAGTCCGCTCACTTGCTAGAATCCGTGCCTTAGTGCTAGAGTGCGCTAGAATCACCAAAACACACTCTTATCCTATTGTCAGGATTGTCCCCAACCCTTGTGACGAAACTGTATTAACTGTAAATACGCGATGAATACAGCAAGTGCTATAAAACGTGTGTTCGCTAAATGTAGGTGGAGCAAACTGATTGTTCGCGAAGCAAGATGCCCAATCCTAGTATTGACAGCAACAAATTTTAAAGGCAAGCAGAAATCGTTCCACGATTTGCAAGTTCATCCCTCAGTACTAAGAAATGGTATATTTTCTCTGCAGATGTGAGGTAAGTCATACACTTCTCTGCTTCCCTTGTCTTCTTTGCTGCAATAGTAGGAATGAAGCTTGGGTTCAAGATGGAATGTGACTTTCACCTCCACGATGGTTCTTGCAGGGCAGGTATGAATTCAACTGTTGCAAAGCACGGTTTTCTGTAGTTCCTTAATCATTCCAAATTTTCATTTTTATTTAGGTATTTACATACCTATTAGGGGACTTCCTTTAAAGGTAGGATTGAGTTTGTTTCACGATTTGAATCCCAGAAAGCGGAAAAGATTGATGGCTGTTAAGGTGAGCCCAAGGAAGATATAAACGGTTGTACAGTTAACTGATGGAGGCTGTATATCAAATGAATGCGTACATTCAATCGTACTCAATGAACGAGTGTGGAAATATATAATTCAATTCGTAACCGTCGATTTAGTGAATCAATCAAATAAATAAAGGTGTTGTTAACCAAAAACGGGAAAATTTTGTTTGGAGGGGAAGTGAAGAAAATTTAGAGTGGGGAATCGCGGGGAGCAGAGAGAGGAGGATAGTAGAAACCAATCAGGAACGGGGTTACAACTACCCCGGGAAACCCCAGGCTGCTAGGGGGGAGACTACGGGTGACTGACCGTTTGCCAGAAAAAAGGGTGGCTTGGGAAAAACCAACGGCACAAAGCAGCTTGGGGAATTTGGAGTCCATTAAAGGCTTTAAATATTTTGACATAGGAATGGGTTTCACCGAACAAGAGGTATCAACAATCGCGAGTATGGTCCCGTTACCTGCGGGCGTGGTATACGAGTCAAGTTTGGTTTCCAAACACCGAAAAACTCTTCATGATCCAAAAATATTTCAGATACATCTGAACAATGTCCTTTGCATATTAATAGTTTAAATTTGTATTTGGGCGAGAAAAGCTCATTGTCTCACGTTCCCTTCGTGGTTGTCCGTTATTTTCTCGGTGCAACCCCTGGGTTTCAGGGTAGGAGCTGCCACTGATTCCGAGACCACAGTTTACCCACATCACCTACCGTTAACACCGCTGTATTGAAACACTATAAAATATATCCGTATTAAAATAATTACAGAGATTAAATTCTGTACTCTACTTATCAACCCTTACCAGCCAAATTTCAACATGGATCAAAATATAGTAAAGCCCGTGGACAAATTAATCACGACAATCGTTGCATGTAACGATCTAGTTTACTGATATTTTAAAAGTAATGTTGCGCTAAGCAAATCAATTTAAATGTTTAGCCGTTGTTTGCGAATCAAAATATTGGCCCAAGTGCGATCGAACCTAGTCCCTCATAAAAACACCTTGGTCGGAAGTGGTGATTCAACGTGTGAAAGCGGTGAGTTAGTAAAGAATTCGTTACTTGAGCGTGAATTTCTCCGCTTGTAACATATCAGGTTTCGCATGCAACTCTCTACCGTAGCTCAGTTAGTTCTCGTAGGTAAATCTAGGTCGACAAGACGAAAGTTTAATATCGGAAAAATTAGCCACCAGGTAAACTTTTCCTCTTCTGGGAACGAGCATGCGATCATCATACAGGGGGGTCACCGCCGTTCGAAGAAGAGTTCATTGAACTGATACAGTTAGGTACAACCAAAGGAGAAATTTGTTTTATAACATGCAAAGTGTATTTCAAAGTTTTGAACTGTACAAAAATACCATTTGAAAACAGAACTTCTCTCGGGTTGTGTGTGGCACATTTCTATTTTTCAACTCCTGAGTCCACAGCGGTAACAAATAGCAAATTTGTACTGAATCATTCCATTAAAAATGTGCGATTGCGACGCGGAATGGTAGTTCTGTCAAAATCTTGAAATCGCCTGTTTTTCATCTCGCCTAGAAACCCCAGTAATGCTTGAACTTGCAGAACTGTGTAGGCCTGGTAAAACGTGCACCAAAATGTCAGCTTTCCAACGGTGTACTCGTTTTGGCTTTTAAAAATATTTCTAGTTAAGGAAATGGTGTTTAACTGCAGGTTTTAAAATTGAGGTTTTCTCAAAAGTGTCGACGAAGTTAGTTTCGTCGGATGCATAAACCCGTTAGTTTGTGAACACCGTCTACGGAATTTCTGAGCTGTCAAAAGTCAAGATAATCGAAGAGCCGGGAGACGGCTGTTGTTTGTGTTCTTCTTACAATTGATTGCGATGAGTTGCTTTCAGTTGTGTAGCTAAAAAATATTTTTTTGACATCAAATAGATAGAAAATTTAACGTTCTTTCCAGCGGTGTCATCAAATTTGAGCTATCTCCGAAATTTAGGGAGTTATGACAGTTTTAATGACACGAAAATTGGGAATGCTACGGAGGAGGCATTGTCTTGGTCAGGGGCTAGGTTATGCAATGACCCGCACGACTCCCAGGTCTTGAAGGAGGGGTTGCTCTGTGCGCCGTGTATTATCAACCCTAATCTGATTTGGCCGTAGCACTGGGTGTCGCAAGTTGACAATTTGTTGTTTCTGACCAAATTCAGTTTTAGTAAAATGTTTATTGACTCGAACATGTTTTCCAGTTGTAGGACAATGGTAAGATATAGGGGTTTAAATCGAGTTCATATAAAGAGTTAGAGTTTAAACAAGATTGTTAAGATATAAATCTATATATTGATATTGTTTGTGTTCTTCTTACGATTGATTGCGATGAGTTGCTTTCAGTTGAGTAGCTATACCACAAGTGAGTATGTTGACAAGATTTTTGTGTAGGGTTTGCCAATGATAATCCTTCTGAAGCAGCAAGGGAGTCACACTCCTCCTGTGTACAACTCACACGCACAAATGACAAATGCAATTAAAAAATGTTTTCTGACATCAAATAGATAGGAAATGTAACGCTCTTTCCAACGGTGTCATCAAATTTGAGCTTTCTTCAAAATTGAGGGAGTTATGACAGTTTTAATGACATAAGGTCGAATACACGAAAAAATCTGAAATCGCGAATAACTCGGAAACGAGGCTTCTGGCAAAAATTGCTAGGAGGCATTTTTGGTCGGAAATGATGGTTTTTAAACTTTGTTGTGCAACTAACTGATCCATCTTAACGCGACCAGAAATATGAAACAGAAAATGCAACACTTTCCATCATTTGAGGATTCTGTAGTGATCATGCCTTTGGAGGAAAAGGTTGTGCTGCCCTCAACGGCCTGTGTAATTTTATCAACTTGTCGTCAACCAACTGAGCGCAGGTAATGGTGCGACCTTCGCTAGAAGCTCGACATCGTTACAGTGGAACTCACCTGATGGGAGATCTGATTAAAGACAGTAAAAATCCCCTTAGTGGCTAAATCAGGGATGATGGGAGTTTTAAGAATTTCGTTCGAATGAGCAGTCCTGGCTTTTAATATCTATTTATCGATGTTGCCCGAACTATTGCAAAGCAGGACACCAATTATCGATGTGCTATACCTGAGAGAGAAGGACTTGCAGATACTTGGAAATTTGGTGAGTGGTGATTCCTATCAAAGCTTGAATTAGTTATTCAAAATCTAAAAGCAGAGTATTTCCAAGATTGATGCTGAAGGAACAAGAAACTCTGCTTCATTGGCTTATTGAAGGATGGAATCAAGGAATGTAATGCAACTGATGAGGAGGGGATCCCGAAGGGAAGCCATGGGTTGTCACAAAGTGGGTGTTAGTCGTGGGTGGACGAGCTTGCAACTTGTCATATAACCGTTTTATCTAACTTCCTTTGATCTTTATCGACAGCATATGGGTCACATGTAACCTGCTATATAACAGAAAAAAGTTACAAAAAATCGTGTTATAAAACATTTCTTCGGTTGAATTTTTAACAAGTTACATAACATTGGTTATATAATAGTTTGTAGCACATGTTGTTACTGGTGTGGCCTTTACATTTCCAACAAGTAAAATAAAAATAATAACATAATTTATACTTACAAAGTTGGCTAATCCATTTCTGATGTCTCCAAAAATCAGGTAACTTTTCAAAAGACGTATCGGAGTCTTTTCAAGATGTGTTGGTGGCAATTCGACACCATGCAGCTTGTCATGATCGAACAGAACGCTGCCCGTATTCTACGGAGTTCTCTCCCTCATCCGTTGCATATATGTTACTGCCTGCGGAAATGGGTTAGTCAACTTTTATGAAGGGTTTCCCTGAAAAATTTCTGGCAGATTTAATAAATTGTGTGGAGCCGTTGATTCAGCTTGGGTTTTCACGCAAATGCTCTAGAAGTGCCTCCCCAGTAGTTTCCATCTTGTACTTGTTTGTATTTTTGTAAAATCTCGTTGCGGGGTGGTTTTAGTTTTGGCTCGACAAACGCCGCAGATCGCTCTCATTTGAATTCCGGTTTATTTAGAAACCCCCTGATCCGATCGAAGCGTTGGCACTTACAGACCTTTCCGTTCCTCGATCCGAATTTGGCAGAGTTGCCCTTGCAGCGGTCGCCGCGAATTAAAACTAATGAGCGAACACCATGTTGGTGAACATTCGTCACTCTTTCGTGTAAAATACTCAACCGGCTCCTCGACCACCCTCAATTATTGTGAAAGAGTTTTGTAACGGGGTTTTGGACCGGAGCCGAAATTCGTCCGCTTAGCTGGTGATGTCTTAGAGGGAATCTTTCAGAATAATTGCGCTTCGCGTAAGTTGAAGCTGAGAAGATTTACGATGACTTGCCATCAGTTTCATTTGATAGTTATAGACGTGTGATATAGGAGGTTGCTGTAGAATTCGAGTCTGACTCTGTGTTGGATAGCAATAGTTCGCCCTTCCTGTTTAGTATTCACCTGTCGTTTATCGTCAAGCGCGTCCTCGAGGTGTTGCAGGGAAATCGCTCCAGCCTTTGAACGGGGCAAGTAGTCCTTTCCATCATATCCTTCTTATAACCGCTTGAATTCACAGTTAATTACTTCTATTACCTCTTCAATGTAGATCATCATTAAACGGTCTATGGTTCATTTTCTAACTGAAACAATATGCACCGACGAAATAAAATAAATTAAATGTTAGATAGATTTAGCTTGAGTGGTAGTTTCTGGATGTTGCCGGCAAATCGCATCATCCTTTGTTAGGGGCAACTAATCTAATCCATCACCTCCTTGTTATAAATCGTGGTTTTTCGATGTTTTTATTGACTTGGGCGAGTGAGTTGTCATTTTCAAGAAATATTAGACCCCTAATCAATTGAGATTCGTCCCAGATCAGTCTGAGCTCCTCTGATGATCCGCAAATCTTTTATAGGTGAGAATGGTATACGAAATGGATGTAAAATTAATTACACGGGGTTTCCTCAGTTCCTAAATAACCCCTCCATGTAAATCAATTATCTGTTATGAACATTAAATGAAGTTTATGGCGCATAATCTAAACTCAACACCTAGCGCCTCCATACCGTGCAATTCAAGATGAAAATACTAGAGCAGCTTTTAGCTCAGACGTCTCGTTGAACGGGCTCTGCAGTCTCCTGCTCGACCTTCTACCTGAATGTAGACGACCGATTTCCATTACCAAGATGAGGTTTTCCAAATGTGAGGAACGGATCATCGGACAGCAACCCGAATGGTTCATCATTCAATTCACAGAGATTTCGACAAACGTTTTGAGAAAAGTTTAATCCTCAATTATAATCCCTTTGGATTGGGTGATCAAGTTGCCAAGATTACTGGCACATCCAGGATCAATGTTGGGATTTTTGAGGGAAATTTTTGTAAAATTTGGTTCGGCAGTTTTGGAGAAAAGCTTTGGAAGGCGGACGATGATCTTTTTAGATTAGATTTTTTGCAATACAAGTAGGTATCTTAAAAAACGTAAACCAAGAACTTTTGATCCAGAGTTGAAATTGCTTTTTTCGTGCCAGATTGCAAAGGTTTATTATTGAAAATATTGAATCAAAATGGGTGTAAAATTAAATGGTTTAAATCCTGATGTTTTAAGTTCCTCTTAAATTAGCAGCCAAGAAAAGTTGGGGGAGGGGTTATGTGAAGAGTTTAAAAGTAATATATTTTTGTGAAATGTTTTGCAGCGTTTTAGACATATTTTCAAAGTTTAAACTTACATTAACCGCGGAATTTGAAACACTACGATTTTTCCGTTGCTCAGAAGTCTAGGGCTTGGATTTGGGTTTGATATGTAAAGTTTTTGTTGAATGGTGTGGTGGTGTTGAATTGGTTTTTGATCCTCATTCTTATTCCGTACTATGGTATTATGATGGATCGATCAACTCAAGAACTCTTCCGCCATCTTCCTGGAAGCTGTGAATTGTAATATAAGAACTTGCTTTGGTTGAACTACACTGGAGACCAAAAAAACCGGCGCACTTCAAGATTTGTGTTGTTCTATCTGGTAGAGAAATAAAGTTGGTCTGTCGCCCTTGGACGCTCTGATCCCGGTCTTCTGGTGTAGCTAACAGCTTCACGGTACCTCTGAACTGCCCGTCGAACCGTAGTTTCAGGCAGCCCAAGGGCCCTGGACGCATAACGTTGGCTTCGGACGTCCTCTATCAATGCAACAAGTCTTGCGACCACACTCGCGTTTAAAACCATTTTAACGGCAGGTAAACTTTTTAAAAACTTGATTCAAAAGGAAAAAGATCGAGAAAAATGTTTTAAAAAGGTACAATGACAAAAACGGCTTGTGTTGATCGCACTGAAGGCAGACTGTTGAAAAGCCATCTTTCGTCCTTTAGGCTTCTATCCTGAATTTAAGAGAGCATTACAGGAAAAAACTGAGTAGTTAAAGAAAAACAGAGATGGACCATGGCACATAATCTCTGTTAATCTTGTTATTGACCTGACTATTGACTCAAACCCAACTGTTCAATGTGGAAACAATTCAACTGCGCCGGTTTTTTTGGTCTCCAGTGTATAACATCTACACCAACTGCTGCCGTGTTTTCCGAGCTGAAAACCTGAGAGAAACCCATAGCTCTTCATTATCAGTACAACTTCCCGCTTGGATTTGTGCGTGTTCAGGTTAGTGCGTGCCGTGACCTAATAACTTGGGAAGGTAGGCGGGAATTCAGTTGGCTAAAGAAGATTGTTAACTGCAGATAAAGAACGCCTTATTCTGCCGGAAACCCAAAGCACTAGGAGTGCCTGAGTTTTCAACATGGAATGTGCTCATCCAAAAGTAAAACTTGCGATTTATTCTACTGCAGAGGGACCCAAGGATGTATTGTTGATTTTCTTCCGAATTATGCTCGATTAGGTCGAAATAGAAGCAGGTGCTCCAAGTTGGAAAAATCCTTGCTTTGCGAACATAGAATTTCCACTTTTCAGAGGTTTCAAAACAATGCTTTTTACAGTCATCCTCTCCAATTTCTGGAACTTCTAATAAAAAATATCTGAGGATGTCTTGAAGCTTCATCTTCTTTCCTTTCAATTCATCTATATGTTCCGGCAGTGTAATGCCTTCTTTAGTTTTTTAAGTTAACCTAAACTCTCATACTAACTTCCTCATAAACTGTTAGTTCGCAAAACATCGACTGAGTGTACAAGAAAATAAATTACTAGATTGACAGCCTCAGCATTTGTGAACTTACAGCAAATCTTTGCGACTGCCATTTGTACCACTGACTAATGATCGAACGGAATCACGAAATGAAGGATTCACATTAAATGTCTTCCTTGGAACCAAATTAGTAGGGGATTGTCTAGGAGTTAACCTACACTATGCCTAAATATTTCATCAAAATTGGTTCATTGCTCTTTTTCCATCTCTGTCAACCAATTTTAGTTTTGCGCCTGCTTAATTGTTTTTAACTTGACCAATTGCGATACAATGTTTACAACACTATGGTAAACATGCAATGGCTCCTCAAGGTTATGGGCATGCCTCCTGACCGCCTCCCTAGACTTTGTATGATGCGCGAATTATCCAGACTGACATCATGCGATCCCAGGTATTACTGGTTCAAGCAGTTGAAGAATTCCCTGGAGTCTTTTGGACTGAGTCTGCCTGATGACATTGAACTGATGCTAGTTCCCAGGACAATACATAGCCTCATGTCTTCCCTGCCTTCCGTCTCCCGCAATATTGATCTGCAAATGGCAATATCCTCAGATGCGTGCCCAGACTACGGTTCGGTAGCCTTTCAGGAATCATCACTCCAGCTTCAGAGTTATCTTACCCAGGACTGGCCAGTTTTCATCACGCGATCATTGGCTCAGATGCGGGTTTTGGGAAAGCATGCACCAAGGATTGCTGGGATTCGCATCGATTTTTATCCATCAGCGTGTCCCATCTGCAACTGGGCTGTGAGTGACTCAGCCATCCATTTTATCATTCAGTGCCCCATGCTCTCTAACCCTCGACTGAAGTTTCTATTGCCAGTGCTCGCAGTACCAATATCGTTCGAGGAACAATATAAGCGAATTCTGACGTCCAGTGATCGTGATGTGGCCAACAGATTGTTTTTCTATTTAAGAGAGGCCTGTGAGATAAGACTTTTAACTCTCAGCTCCTAATTAGACGTTCATTTATTTTTTCATGATTTTTGTATCCTTGTATTCTGGCTAATCTGTGTAGATATATTTTCCTTTTATAATTTATATGAGCATCTATCATTTGTATTATTTTTGCTATGGATGTTTATCCGATAGGCAATAAAGAATCTATCTATCTATCTATCTATGGCAAACATACACAATCAATCCTCGAGACAAAACGAAATTGGGATTGTAGATCGTTCGACATCAACTTGGAAGGAAATCATGTTTGTGCATGCGCACAGGCTGCTATTGAACCAACGGTAATGCAATTAGTAGGAGACCACCTAGGAGCTAGCACGCACAATCTCTGAAAATTACATCAAAATTAGGTGACAACAGTGTGGCTTTGGATGTGACAAAATATTGTATCAGACAAACATAGGATCCAAAAGTTTATCAGCGAGCACTAAAGGGAATTTTGGATTTTGAAGAGCAAAACTGAGGCCCATTTCTTCCAATTCGAAGCATCTCTACATGCAATTAGCACAATGTATTGGAACAATTGACTTCAAATCTCAGCTGATCAGGGCTTTCTAGCAGGCTGTTTCTCTCATCACGCTAATGATTATGTCACATCAAGGTTAACTTTGGATGGTGGGAAACGGATTGATTAATAAACCGACGGAGAATATCTCCCCTTCTCCACCACCATTGAGGAAAATGGAGATTTCACCTCCGTTTTAGTTCTGAATAGCGAGATTCAACCTGAAGATCGATGGAGATCCTCGTTGGCTAAAGTCAAGGGAAACTCCGTACCCACCACAAAAGCCTATTGAAGCGAATGAGCGATAATGGGCCAAGATCACCGTCTACTGTCCCTAGAATTATCGTTATTTAGGTCAAACCCCCATTATGATCAAACACCTATTTACTATCCAAATTTAACTCTTCCAATTAGTCCACCCGTTCAAAATTTCGCAAACCAACACCAAATTTTCATCTGTTCAAATTTGATGTCCCCTTAAATTTACAACACTTTCAATAATACGAAGATCTCTCCAATTAACGTTCGAATAAAGTAAATAGAGCCTAAATGTCATCCTAATATTAACTACACATTTTAATTAAAAAATCTTTTCGAATTCATTATGACAACAATCTATTCATCTAACTAAACTAAATCACACATCTTGAATAATAAACGACCAATTATTGCGATTTCACAGCCATTTTCCGGTGCACCTTCTAAAATCGGCTCGTCACGGTAAATGCAGCGTGGAGAATCATAGTTCATTTAATACTCTCACGGACTTAATTGCTCAAAATGATCACCGACCTCTTTGAAACGTTGCCAGTTATTCAAGGAAACGACGTGGTTTTCATCTGAAACACAGTTTTTTTTTCTTGCGTATATTTACGGATACATAGTGTATATTTGTGATATGTATTTAATTTTTTTTTTCGCTCTCTTTCGAGTTGGAACACCGCATCAGTTGAACAGTCTAATAATAGTTTGTCTAATATCATTTGGCTACGAGCAGATACCCTGTTCTCTCGTCCCAAGCGATTTAAATTTATTATACAGTTTCTGAAGATAATATCTAATCAGATGTGTATTTTGCCAGAAACCGCTGAGACGTTTAGTTCGAGGTTGCAACGTTAGGGATGTATTTTTTCTCTCAATTTCCTCTCTTTAGAAAAAGAAACTACCTACATGTATACTTTTAGCGTCGTTCAGTATTTGCTATCTTGAAATCCTGATCAGAAGTTATTTGGGTAATATCGGTAAAACCTTCTCAGGTACTTGAAATTAATTCAAACTAATTCGAGACATCTTGCATAACGATCTAAATATAATCGGAGACGTTGAAGAAACATCGCTACTGTTGGTAATGAATGCGATAGGAAAATTCACTCGATGCAAAATTTTGTTCATCATGTTCTCCATGTATTTTTGTGAATATCTACACTCAGTAAAGAATGTCTCCGCACACCCCAGAAATGTTACCCAGGCAGGCTAATTCGGACATCTCGGTTCCAGCTTTATACAACATTATTTTTCTGATTGGGAATCTCGAGCACAAGAGCCATTTGTTTTAGAAAAGGGGAAGAACAAAGTCTCCAGAAACAAACTTGACTTAGTTCATGTGAATTGAATGTCAGGTCGTGGACGTCTCACAATACAGCGAAGTTTAACAGAATCGATCCAGATTAGTGAGGGTTAATACCAACATGAGAAAAAAACGCTGCAAATTCTTTCACTGGGGTTTATTATTCATTTGGCTTGCATTCATGATTTGAATTTCTACTAAGCTTTGGAGTGTGCGTGTTTCACAGGTGATAGAGCGATTATTGAATTTCAGGAGGCACACAAATATGATCAACTGATCAATCCACATAGGTATTTTGGTTGAGAACCGATTTACGTGCTCTATGCATACTTATCTCCTGAAATTCAATAATCGCTCTATCACCTGTGAAACACGCACACTCCAAAGCTTAGTAGAAATTCAAATCATGAATCATTGAATAATAAACCCCAGTGAAAGGATTTGCAGCGTTGTTCGTATCCAGTTTCATCTGTAACAACTTTTCCATCACCGATATCTGAAAGTTGTTTTGAGAATGTTTCAGCGAATGGATTTTGAAGTATCTGAAATCACCTGAAAGTACCAACAGAGTGCCGCTAAATAGTTAGTCGTTGCTTTTACTACTTTCAATTTCCTGTTCAACGCCTCAATTGAAGGTTTGTCTGCCATAGCACATTCATCCCAGATGATAATTGTACACTGTTTGAGCACGGAGGCCATGAAGGATTGTTTTTTAATGGTACACACTGCGTCAGGGTTATTTTGAATATTTAGAAAATTTTAGTACAGTTGAAAACACTATAATTGATCATTTATCGAGCGAGATGATAATGATTAAATTACTATAATGGCTATAAAAACATAGGGGTTGGAGATAAAAAAGTAAAAATTTAGGGTTCTACGTATTTTGTAATGCCACATTATAAAAAAAGAAAAACAACAAATTTCGCCCAAAAATTTAAAAAAAAATGTTAAGGGGGAACAACCCTCATCACTTAGGGGTATGAAAAATAGACGAAGAAGAAAAAAAAAAGTTTATTGAAAAATAAACCAAATTTTAAATTACAAAATAAACAATACCGACATATTTTTTCAAACCGTCTGTCGGGGGTGTCAACCGGTGAAGCCAAAAAAAAGAAACTACTGTGAAAAACAAAATACAATAAAATAAAATCAAAAATTAAACGCTTGAACCAATTCAGTGCGATATCGCCAGGCTATCTTGTAGAACGCAACCAGTTGAGGCCATCCACCACCATCCAGCAACGCCACAGCCTCATCCCGAGAGAGCTCGGGCTTACCAAAAATGCCAACTCTAAACTACGAGTACTGGGCAAGTACAGAGAAAGTGGTACACGTCTTCCTTTTCATGAAAACTGCACAGTGCACACTCCTCATTCTGGTCAGTGGCATATGGCTTTGCATTGATTTGTAGCAGCTCTCCCTTCAGCTTGAAGATCCATCTCGCCGAGAAAATATCTAGTACTTGCTCACCAACCAAACTCGCGAGCCTTGTAGTGAGGTTCAAGCTCCCTATAGAGCGTAAACCTCTCCGAATTCATTGCCCTCTCCCAGAACCCCTGCTTCTTTTGCTCCTTAAACTTTTCAAGGATTTCAACTGCGTATGAAAAATAGTTGTTAGCCGATTCTCAGACCTACTGAATACGCATAGGTATAAAGTTTGCGAAAAATCGTTGAAGCCGTTTCGGAGGAGTACGGTGACTAAAATTGTGACTCGGAAATTTTATAGATTATAGATACATTATGCATTAGATTATATTGTAATATCTCGCGTCACCCATACCGCGTCACCACGCACTTCCACGTGACATTTTTTGGTTATTTAGTCCAAGGCTTCAATTTCAATCAGGGGGCTACATCCCTCCGCTTGTTATGCAACATAAATGTTGTGTATGACTCACCCGATTGACGCTATCAATGTTTCCTTTCAAAGGAAAGCAACAATATCGCGTTCCGAAAAACTTTCCAGGGTTCGACCTAAAGGCTCTAGAATTTCCCGAAAACCCTCCCACATTTCAAACGAAACCGGAATGACGTCACTCGCAAGGGTCCACAAACTCTCCAACTCAGAAGACGGTTGAAATAATAAGACTTATCGATCAAAACGCCTTTGCACGCTATCTTTCTAACGTTTTATTCGTGAGTTCGCCCTGCAAAATGATATTCCCGTATTTGACGTGGGTTCCTCGGGTTCGGGCTGTCGTGCGGCGGGACAGACGTCTGCAAGTCGACGGAACCCCTCGATGGTCTGAACGCGACCTTTTTCCTAGGGAAGATTTAACGACAAGTTGGTCTGCCTGGCATCAATTACTTGAATGGAAGGGCTTATCTCCGAAATGAAGAGAGGAAATACGAGCGGAAGGATGACGGAAAGCCCTGAAAGTCGGTCTTAATGTTAGTCGAACGTCTGGTACAAACTGTCACGAAAGCCGGATGCCATAACGTAATGTTTTACTGTTATTTGTAGTGGATTTTCTGAAAACCGAGAACATTAGCCTCCAAGACGTCTACCAAGGAACGTAGAGGAAGTTGAATGATCTCTCTTTGAAAGTGGAAAATTAATGAATGATGTGGCATTTGTATGAATATTAGTGTATAAAGATCAAAAACTACTTAATCTTGAAATATGTAGAAATTAAGTTTGTTTCAAGGATTCACGCGAAATATTCCCACAGATACCATGAAATGTTAAAGGTCTGATTACTTCTAGGAAAGGCCAATAAGATCAATTTAAAGTTTATTTGAGATGATAATATCATCTTTCCCCGACTGTCAACACGATTTCAACAGGATCGGACGATAAAAAATTAATGAAATTATGTTTGATGGATTCTTTGTTCTTTTGCTCATAGGGGGGAAGGTACTAATGATATGATAGTGTTGAAATTGAACTGAGAGGGTTAAACCGTTTTTTCCCAACTACCACCGAATTCGGAAGAGAATGGAGGACTAGAACATGTGGTAATGGTGGAATTTATTTCGCGCATGAGGCAATGAAATTCATACTTAACCAGGTACAGTATAACCCACACATTTCCTGAAAATGTCATCGAATCGATTGAAAACTGTAAATATATTTGTTATTATTAGGTAGTTCTTCTCCAACTACCCTCCGAATTATAGCATGATCAACCTTTGAGAAGTGAGAAAACGATATTTGATGGTTTTTACTTTTGCACTTTTGAGTGATGTATTAATGATGAAAACTAGGCTAGAACAGATCATCGAAGTATTTTAAAAGATGTCGGTATATAAGGTTGCTACAACGATCCAAGAGATAAAAATGCTACAGGAAATTTTCACACAGATATCAGCGCCTTCAAAAGATGAGTTCCAATGTAGTGCAGGTCGGTCACCTTGATTCGGAAGCGAATGCAAAAAACGGGAAAGGTTGAATAACTCTGCATATAAATGTCGAAACCATATTTATGAAGATGTAATATAGAAAATACAAAAAGAGTGCAGTTCATACATCAAATTATTGAAGGATTCTTATGGGAGAACTCATAGCTTGTCCAAGTCTGCCAAACAGTTGATCGCAATGACGGGGCAGGCGTCGGATTGCCGAGCGAGGATTCTGCCTTCTCTGGTCCAGATATACCTGGAAATGAAATAGAAAAACAGCTTTAAAAATATGTCTGTCAAGAAGGTGGGGTAAATGAGTGAATCGGCTCATGAAAGAAGTGCCTTTAGAATCATTTTGTTGGGAAAATGGAATAAGAATGAAGAAGGTAATTATTTATTATTACTTTTAGATCTCATTCTGAGAACTTTGACAGCAATCTCTCTATTCTAAGACCAACAGGTCATTTTATTTTTTAATTGTATCGCTTATGTTCTTATTCAACTTTTTGCTAAAAACTGGAGATTTCATGCCAAACACACCTGATTCTTGTAAAAGTTACCTTGATCAACCCTTTGATTACGTTGAACAGCTGATGAATGTTTGGTACTTGTATGCCGTTTTTAGAAACCATTCAAACCAAAGACTGATGACAGTTTCTCGAAGTGGGCATGAGCTTTGGTTTTTGACATGTATATATGTCAGACCGAAGGTTAGTTAAAAGTTTGTACTTACTCCCAAAACGAATGCAAAACTTTCCAGTGACTTTATTTTCTTCTGTTTTCCTCGAAATGAAGCAAGAGCAATTGGGACCCTTCTTGTGTGTGCTAATACTCATGACAAACTAGGAGGAAGAACAGTTCTAGTAGCAAAAATAGTTACTATTTATGCTCGTAGTTGAAGAAGATGTACCGATTTCCCAGCACAACTCTTTTACAGTACGTACCTATCAGTCCGTCTTTTCCTCGGTGACTAGAATGGTTTTAGTATAAATACAATCATTTGTTGGTAATTGACAATTTTTTGTCACTGGTCCAATGTGATAACTTCATGAAAACTCCAGAATGACCCGACATTGAGTCTTCTGTGTTTACCACTTCTTATATACAACGAATAGAAGTTAAATCGGCTTTCGGTGAACATTTGCCATGAACCGTTTTTCCTTTTGGGTTTTTCGTATGTAATACATATCAAATCTGTACATAAGAGATGTGGGACATAAAATCATCAAGTTTTTATTCCACCAGGGCAACAGCAACCTGCATCAGCAAATTTCACATACAAACAACTTCCATACTGAAATTCTGTTGTTATAAAACTCGTATTATGAGAAAACATAGGATACGAGTGATGCATGAAAACGTGAAAGTTATGCATGAGACGTGATCAGTGAAATTTGTTGTTCGAATGAATGTTTAAAGTTATAGTATTGGATTTCAGAAAGATTTCTTAGTTACAAAACCTCCATAAGTTGTGTTATTCTTAAATTGCATGTTGGTTCGCTGTCCTTAAAAGTGAGTAGTAAAGTAAAACGGCCATTTCTTCAAATCGAACAGATTTTGAGGGGAGAGAGAAAGAGTGAGTGTTATATTTTGATTACGTCGATTATAAAAGTTTATTATTGAAGATAATGAATCATACTCATTAAAATATATGACGCTTACTACTTCCCCATACTTTAAGCAAATGCTGGGTGCCCTCCACGCCTATTCACTCAATACAACTGGTGGTTTCGTTACAGCATCAAAAATAGAGCACATACGGGTTATGCAGCAGTAACCCATGTTTGTTGTTATACGGGGACATGATTGGAACGCACCCCTGACAGCAATAATAAAATAAGTTAGTTTTTCAAGTTTTTCTTCAGAAAATCTTATAACAGTAAAATTGCGTCATGATGACATCATTGTATGAAATTGTTGTGGGTAGTTTCAAGAAATTACTGCTAATTGAGATATATCTTATTAGATGAATGTATTTTTTATTTGTTTATTTAATCGGCTCCTTCCTTCCTTTAAGAACCAGGGCCTTCTCAACAACGGATTTCCATTCCTTCCTGTCCGGAGCTTGGGTCCTCCATCTACGCACTCCAAGCTGGATCAGGTCCTCTACGTCTTCCAGCCAACGCAGACGTGGCCTTCCTCTCATTCTTCTTCCACTTGGCATCCCATACAAGGTCTTTCGCGGATATCTCGCTTCAGGCATTCTTTCTACGTGGCCTACCACCTGAAGCGGGCTCGCCTGATGAATGCTACTACATCGTGCTCTCCATATAGGTGTCTCAGCTCATCATTCCTTCGGATTCGCCATTCTCCATTCTCGTGAATGGGGCCAAAGATTTTTCTTAAACTCTTGCGCTCCCAGCAGTTAAGGAGTCTTTCACTTGCGGAAGTCAGAACCCATGTCTCGCAGCCGTTAAGTGACTACTGGGCGCATAATGGTCTTATAAATTGTGATCTTACTTCGACGGGATAGCCCTCGGAATTTCAGAGCCTTTTGTACTGCCCAGAAGCATCTGTCACCGGCTGCCATATGTGCTTTTATTTCCGTTGTTACGTCGTTTGACAATGCCAACGGCAGCACTCTGAAACCCAGTCAGGTGGTCTACTGCGAAGAGGTAGGTGGGACTTCTCAAGCCAATTTAAGGCAAGCACCTAGGGAGGAGACCCTAAACAAACTCACTGGTCCTCCAGGTTTGGGGGTTGGGCGTAGGGCTGTAAAACACCCTGTAAAACCTACATCGCTACAGATTCTCAACAAAAGATAAAAACCCGGACAGATGAAGGTATCATTCGTCGATATTTTGAAACATCCAATATTAGGAAATAGAATAGCTTTGACAATCAGCTTTGACGATTGTCGTAGTTATCAAGTGAGTTTATTGACAGTTTCACAATGTGTCACTCCAATACCCATTTCGACTGATTCATGTGAATTTAGGTAAATATGAACTCATAAACTCAGAATTTGGGGAAATGAAGGAGATGATAAAGAAATTTGGGAATCGAAAATTAAACATTTGAAGAATTATCTAACGGGCTCCTATTTTCTTGTGAAGTCGTACAATCGATAACGGTCATAACTCCAACAGCTCTTAACTCCCCAGGGCTTTCATAATTATGATGGTAAGCCTTCAACTTGTGACCAACTGTGGTTTATCAGTGATAATTTTCGATAAACTACACACGTTAGACTAAAACTAAACTACACATAAGACAGAAAATAAAAACAGGGCTTATTTCTTCATCAACATTTAAAATTTTATTTGCCCTGCATATTGAGCCCCTATAGTTCTGCGACTGTGAGGGTCAGTACAGCATCCATGGTGCGTAAGGTTGTGGAACCATTGTTACGGGCTTATTGAGGGGTCAACGCCCTCACTGGTTGTTGGAACAAGACTTTCCTAGCTTAACGGCATGGTGTATAGCAATATTTTCTAGCCGGATCTAGCCAGAACCCAGTCAAGAACCAAAAATACTTAGGTACAAGACTAAGGAATCCACTAACCTGTATTTTTTCTGTTTCCTGATCTCGTTTGCTTTCTTGAACAAAACCCTCCTCTCTGGGCAAAGGCTTTCGTTGACGAACACCGACTCGTCCGACCTGACCGGCAAATGCATCAAACGAGAGCTGAATCCACGAATTGCACAGCGCCTCCTGAGCAAGTCATCTTTGAACACGCGATGGTTAAACCTTACGAAAATCGTTCCAGGCGCACCTTCTTCCTTGGAACGAGCTCTGTAGCAAAAGACTATGCAGTTCTCATCTATCAGCAAGTGGCTATGCAAAGCCATAGCCAGACTGCGCAGTATGTAAATCACGTTTTCGTTTGGTTGAACTGGCACTCCTCTAATCTCCAAATCATTGCACCTAGTCCTCTGGTCTGACTCCGTTTGCTTCCTTTTGATGATCTCTATGTCTTTTCTAAGTTCTTCATTCTCCTTTTTGAGGGTCACAATAGTTTCAAAGCATTGCTTCAATTTTTTATTTTGTTCGTCAAAACTTTCGGCGTTCGCTTCGATTTTGGCGTGCAGCTTCTTGATAGACTCGACCAGCCCCGATTGAAATGATTTCAAGTCTTTCTTCAGATCCATGAACATGTTGTAAACATCGTTTACATTGGGGTGAGACCTTACGGGTTTTTTACCGTTCGATTTCGTACCGTTCTGCGTTGAGACGGCGTTGGTAGTAAACTTTTTGGCACATTTGCCACACTTCCATTTCGGAATATTTTCTACGGAATCTTCATTTTTCACGTCCGGTGCGAACTTCCCGTTGTAACATTGCGAACATTCGCTGCACGTGACTCCGCTCTGAGCTACTTTATTATTCGTCATTTCACCCAAAAATATCACACAATACTTCGTAACACTTCAATAACGCGGAAGAAACGGTGATAATACGAGATAAAACTGACTCAACTAAACTGCGAACTGCCACATCATCAAGAATGAATGAACCGACTGTAACAAACACGCAGTAGTAGGTAGTGGGATGGTGTATCGTTGACTGAAAACGATTTTAAGGTCACTGTGATTCATGGAACAAAGATAAGATAAACTCAGGAAATGAAAAAAAGATAGTTAAATGCCGGGGAAGAGAAGGCTACAAATGTGTTTTCGATCTTCCCATCACGCGCTGCTCGTCTTTACAGACTTGTTGCGTAATTTTATGGAAGTGGTTCATTTTCACATACCAATTGCTGAAATTGTTTGTTTAGGAAATAATTGGAATTTGTTTTCGAATTATCTGATAGAATTAATATATTACGATCAGATGTAGACAGCACCTTTTACGTAATCGGAGACACTTTTCAGGTTGATTTTATTTATAGAATACATCCTCTCATTTTCTTTCTTCATTCAGATTATATTTGGCTAACCAATCTTTGCAATATTCACCGTAATCAGGTCAATTTTTTAACATGAAAAAAAAAAAAAAATCAGAATTCTGATTGTGAGGGTCGACACCTCACTTGAATGGATGAATGACTTTTAAAACGTTGTAATATTATTGTATTCACTGGCTGGTGTCGTTAAATGGCATGATTACAACGTTTATTTGTAAAACTTAATCCCCCAGTTTATGCTCAAAAAACTTTTCGACAAGTAATAATTCAAATTCTTTATATTATAAATGTTTTGTTCCAGTGGTGTCTCTCTATTCAACTGATTCTAAACCGCGATCGACGATGTAGGTCAAGATAACAATTTTTGAACGGTACATTATCCTTCACAAATTTTGACATTTGTAACAACGATGATACGTCAAATGACTTATTACCTAATAAATCAAGAAAAATTTATCAGATAAAAGTAAGATTATTCTGTAAATAGGTATGGGAGGTGTTGAGCTCAATCTTTCTCGGTAAAAACCTTGGAAAATACAAAACCCTGAGTTACTTGCTTTACCAGACTTCAACACGAACAATATTAGTTCTCTGAATTGTAATGGGGCAACATCCAAGGCTGAGGAAGGAAATGATACGATCGACATTTTCAGATTTCTAACTATTTATAACTCCCTTATCTTAGAATTTAATGTAAATTTCTTGGAGTCAAACGTTTGGTGCGATTAAAAGTTATTCTAGGACACAAAGTTCAGGAAGTAGGTATAGGAGAACAGTTGAAAATGTTCAATTTTATACATCTTTCCGTGATAGCCGATTTGTTTTGACGGGGCAAACACTATTTTGGGAGGGGGGTTGAACAACATCAAATTTGTATAGTTAAGACGTTGAATTGTTGATTTTCGCACAGAGGTTCTGGACAACAAAATTCATACCCACTCTAGTGTAGATGAGAATAAGGCTTATCCCACTTGCTTGCCAGTGTATCCGCCATGCGTTTTTTAAGATCTCAAAATGTTTATGAAGGGGATGAAGGATGGGGTCACTGAATGGGTGGAGGAGCCACGAAGATTCGGTCTGTAGCGCAACAACTCTTACATCCCTCAGTCGGCATGTACATTGAGGGTGTTGAAAAAATATTTTTTCCCCATTATATCCGACCCTTGATTTGCTTGTGCTGTCTCCCCGTACTCGAGCACATACATTAACATCGCTAATACTATTAGTAAGTACTAGGTACATTAGAAAAGTCATAATTTTGTGTAAATACTATATTGCGGACTAGGTTCGGGGGGTGGGTTGACAAGCTCAGCAATAGGCCCGTATTTTTTTTAGGCGAAAAGCAGGCCCAAGTTCCGTTTTGGATGCATTGTACAACAGCGGTATGTGCACAAACTACCCTGACTAGCTGGGCTCCCCGTGCTCGATTTGAGCATGATATTGAATACACTTCAGGCATCTGTACTAGAATAATGTCAATGTTAGGGTAATATAGGACTTTGTAAGTATGATAGGTTTATAGATGTAACTATAGCATCTCTAGGAATAATGTCAATGTTAGGGTAATAAGGAGGGTTTGTAAGTAGATAGATAGATTATAGAGATTAGTTAGGAGGCTAAGTTGACTTCGAAAAGTGTTGTCAAGGTTGGCAGAACTGTTTATAGATCTGCTAGATATTGCCAATAATGTATAGTTAGATCTAGGGTTAGAGAAACCAGTGCTGTTGCTCCGCCTGTGTGACGGACAGTGTACTGAAAGTAAGCAGAGGTTAGCGACGTCTTGGGATACCAACCTAAATATTCCATTAGGAATGTTCACTGTCCTAATGGAATCCCCTTTCTCTTGATAAAGTGGTTCTTTTATGCAGGCTTATAGCCAGTCACACAGTAATGTCTCCTGTGGAACCCCAACTGGTAAGCGAACTGGAAACGTCGTGCCTTGTGCTCAATGATCTTGGTTTTATTGTCCAACCAAGCTGTAGACATAATTTTTGCTGCCCAGCGCCTGTTCTGGCCTTAAATGAGGGGGTACTTAGTTTGCCTCTTCCATAAATCGTACTGCGGGCGGGGTGAACCCCAGGCCACGAGCGCACCGACGTCAAGCCACAGCACCATCCTGCTCCCAATTGAGGTTGAATTCGCTGGGGCAATGATTTCATACCCCAATGCAGGATGTTAATCTTTTAAATTGGAAGAGGGGTTTTGGAGGAGCGGGCTCGTGGAGCCCTGAAATCAAATTCCCGGCACGTGAGTTATGTGGTTTGTCCAACAACTGCGTACCGACCTGTCTTGCATGTAGGCCCTCTAGCCCAGATGGGCCTCTGTAGACTAAATTAGGACTCTGACTGTCGAACGGCCTCTCCCCAGGGAAGTGCTTTCCCAACTGCTTGGGACTCTTGGAAGGAGAGATTTGGATCAATATACCTCACCCTATGGATATCTGCAATCATTGGTGAAGATACCGTCAGCTTTCCTTTTGTCAGGTACTGCAGGACACAAACTTTCCTCAAGTTGTGACCTCTCTTTACCAGCTCGCCTTCCATACCGAAAGCATGATCAACGTTCTGAAGAGCATCACAACGATACCTCGAAAATAATCAAATCTGAAAGTGTCAAGTAACGTTACTTATTCATAAAGTTACTTATTCAGCAATGGAGAGAACAGTAAGCAGCTATGGAGCTCCCGTAACATAACGGGGGAATCTCTGTCATTATGATAGTATACAGAGCTGCGATGGTGTGGTATAGATCCATCACTCGTATAAACCACCTCCTTGAAGCTCTTGTGGAGTCCACTGTCTCTTGATAATTACTGAATTGCACTAGTTCTGCTGAGCATAAATTAAATTGGATTAAAGCACGAAATAGCTCCTTGTCACAGCACTCGAAATGATTACGGTAAAGTAAACCATTACCGCCTCATTCGGCTCACTAACTACAAGCCTATTAACGATACACCACCTTAAATACCGTACCGGGAAGAATGAATAATTTTTGCAGACTCTTTAACCCGTTAAGCGGCATCGATCACGCGATCGGTCCATCTCGAACTGTTCCACCCAAACCCCCTACACCTGCGCGGGGTTTCCTCCCAACTTGCCCCCCGAACCAGCGTTCAGTTCGTTATGAGAAACAACCAACGCAGTTTCAATAGCTTCAGATTCCTCCATTCAAGTCCCATCACCCGTGTACACAACAATCGCAGTTTTCCGATTTCCATAGTATCCCGTAAATAAATTTACCCCGCGAGCCACAAATAATTCGAGTATTTTTTCAATTTCGAGACAACTTTTTTCCTGCAGCGTCTATTCTTGCTTGTTTCTCTATCAAAATTTCCCGTTTGAACTATGATCATTTGAATTTTCGAGGCGCTCGGATATGAAAAAATTCTCGTGTCGTTCAAACAAACCGGAAAATGTCGGCAGCTGTTGATGAAGAAGGCGATACCAGCTATCGTTTCGATTCCTTAGTCATTTGCGATGATTTTCTGAAAGGTAGGAAATCGTAGTTTTATGTCACCTGTACGACGACGAGGCTTAAGTACTCAATTTAAAGTGAATTTTAAGAAACTACGACCAATTTTTTTTAGTTATACCCTTAAAAAATGACGGTGTAGGAGGTTTTATGAGATGGTACTTAAATTTTATCATCCCAGCTAGATTATTATTTCAGTACTTGATAGGGTCTCTCACTGATCTAAACATCATAAACTTGAGGCAATGGTATTACGATCATGTTTCTAGTTCACAGGTGGAGCGCGAGCGGTTGATCGTAATCTGTCACTGTGTCCTCAATCAAAATTTTTAATTCGACCAATTTCGATATAGTGGTTTTGTTCTAAATTTTAATTTTAACTCTTAAATCAATGGTACACCTCGGGCTTGATTGAATGATGCCAAGGTTTCAAGTGCATCGCCGACCTTAATGTTTTTGATCCAAATTCCGTAGAAATCGGAGAAGGAGGTTTACAGGTTAACTACCTAATGACGGATTTTCTCGACAGAGTTCTATTTCTGTTACAAATCTAGAAATCGAAACATTTTTCATGATTCAACAACCAATAATCTTAAAAGGGTGTTTTGAGGGGTAGGTCCTGTATACTATTCTGGAATCGGAAGGAGTAAGTTTGACGCAAATTCTTCCCATGAAGTGCAACAGATATGAATATATCACCCCCTTCTACAATTTGTTTAAATGAATAATAATAATGACAGTTTAGGTTTTAGGAAACATTAGATTTCTCCTCCGTTAGGTCAAAACTTACTCATATCCAACAGCTCAAAGGACCTTTAAGAAGGATATCCAGTGGACTCTATTCTTGGCCAGGCTGTTGACTCCAAGACTTTCGAGCTTCCAGAATTTCTAAACACTCCTACACAAGGTTCCTGGTTATTGTTCATGCTTAAGGGTCCCAAGTCAGAGCATGTCGTTCAACTGCAAGGTGTTCTATGCTCAATCCATCCCCATTTCCTTCTTCTGATTTTAATGATAATTGGAGTTTCCCCAGTTTTCCTGTTAAGGCCATCGTTGGCTATTACAGCGGGCCGAAAAGATGCATTCTTCAGAGACTCCAGTTAATAAAAAGGAGCTTTTTGTTTCTGTTCCTGTTAACCTTCAAGCTTCACAGTCGTACAAGGGGACAGCTTTTACATTTAAGCCAAAGATTCTCAATTTCGTCAGTCCGATTAATGAATCCACCGCCTTTGATCAAAATTTGACGCCTTCTAGCTTCTGGGATACTCTTTAGTGTTGTGGGCATTAATCGCCTCATTCTTCGGAAGGGGAAACTATAATTCCATCACCCTCCTTGTTACGAGTTGTATTTATTCTTGAGCGCTCTGCTAGTGGTTAAGCTGCACAGATGCAGTATTTTCCTTGCGGATATGTTCCACAACGTCCTTGGCTGACCCACCTCCTTCGGTCGTCAAACCAACTAGATAGGCAAATGTATCCACCTTCACAATCGCATATTTCTTGATTTGATTCTGAGTGACAACATACCGCACCTTGGGGTCGAGAAGACAGTAAACTAATGTCGTTCGCAACTCCGGAAGCGCTTTTTCTCATTTCGAGCTTCATTTTCAAACTTCATGTGTAATTGCAGCTTAACTAAGATACAATTACTATACAGAAAGGAAAAACGATGATACGATTACAGAATATAATCTCAATCGGCTTGGCGATATTAACAATTAAACCGTCCTTATTCTAATTAGATTTAGATCATGATCATTCCTCTAAATGTGATTCTGGAACAGAAGCAATGAGCTGCCAATAGCCATAATGGAATTATATTAATTTCCTATTAAGAACATATTAAATATGAGTTGCACAAAATAAATTATGTTGAAAAACGTTTAATTCATTTTTATCAGAATATGGTTCAGAAAATATGTAAAAGCCACAGATTTAATCGAATCTTTAATAGATATATGTGATGAAATTTCAAAATCAATTTGATAGAAAATTATTAGATAGGAATAATTTTAAAAACGCTGCCCATACTATCACATTTGTTTATCATTTTCTGAATAATGAGTGATTGCTCGGGTGAATGTGAGACTTCGGGGTCACTTTTAGGTTCAGAAAAAGCGATTATTCACTATGTTTGAATTTGTGCAGATCTCAAACCTATATCAGTCGATTTTGCATGTAAAATTACTAGGAAAAGACACCTCACTTTCCAGTGTCATTAAAAATCTCGAAAAACTACTTTTTCGGAGCGTTAATAACCAGTTTTATGGCCCGTAGCATCTACTCAAGAAAGGCTAGTGGAGTCCGTGTGTTAAAAAATTAATTTTTACGTCAATTTAAGGAATTTTATGGTCTACATTGCGGAAGGGTATTGCAGGTTTGGGATCAACGCACCGTGAAACGTAAAAAGTCATAGATTCAAAGGCCTATATTGAAAATATATTGGCTTATTATTGAAAATATATTAAAAACAAGTGTATTCTACCCAATTTGCATACTAAAACCAGTTCAGATGTAAAATGCTTCAATTTCGAATGTTGTGTACAACCTAACATCGTTCCCCAACGCATTTTCAACTCCGAAATGAAAGATGCTCATTACCTGGAACTGCGAAACATTTGAGCGGATCGCGGTTTCCTCAAAATTATTCAAATGTAAAGGCCGCCCAAATAACTCTAGGCTAGAATTTGTCAAACTTGAAAATAATCTATTGTAAAAACTTTGGAATCAAAACTCGCGGAAACCCGGGGCTAGAATCGTGTACTCCTCGACGGCTCTCCGCCGTTCTAATTCAGTGCATCTGCTCCTGGGGAATATTTTGGTACGAGTATGGTCTTGGACATACCAGGAGGTGAGTGAGGGCATCTTCAGTTAATCACGAAATTTCATATTCCAAAACGGTGTTTTGATATTTTGCCTCCAAAAAGTTAGTTAGAGATGTAAATAGCGCCATGTTGAACGTTTTTGTCTTTAATAATGACGAATCGGTTAATACCATTTCAATAGTACTAAGACAGCATTCTTTTGCGAGTCTCTAATCTCAAAGATCTTTTACTTCCTAACCGTCCTGAACAAGTTCAAGGCTCCTTTAAATATGAAAAACACGAATCTCTCCGATGGTACGACATTTGCTGCCAATGCCAATTAAGATTCGCGTTGTACAATACTTGTATCACCTTAATTATAATGATTTTTGCAGATTCGCGAAACTAACTCTTCGATTATTGACGTTTCCGAAAGGAACACGGCTAGGAGTTCTCTGAAGTTATGAATAGATTCTGGAAAAACCAGAAAAGCACGAGCGCAATTCGCCACAATGTCAGATTTGAGAATTTGCCATGGTGGGAAATAACACCGCTATTCTGTTATGTTCTGCATATATCTGTGATACTTTACGTTTTATGTTTCAGGTTCTTATCTCAGCAGCTTGCTGGCAAACACGCTCAAAAGTAACCAAGTAGAAATCAACACAGATTCAAAGAGTCAGCGGCCGGTAGCGAGGCTGAAGGAACCAAGGGACCTATTCACACTGCCAAAAGAACCGGAATGTGCCCAGGAGGCAGCGAAATGGCCAGCGGAATGCCAAGTGAGATATTACTACCAAAACATTTTATGGAATTCTACTTTTGGTGCAAGTATGTTATAGCCCCGCCAATACCGATTGTATCGATTATCTCAAATACATCTATCCTATGGTATTGATGACGGCTCAATATTTATTTGGCGCCATAACAACAAAGGTAAAGACGTATTTGCACGATCTCGAAGATTTCTATGACTCCGTCCTCCGTGAAAACCGAATGCCTATGCAAGCTATCACCAATAATATTGTAGTGAGTTCTTTTGATGGTGGTCACATATTTCTGTAGTGTGGCGCTCCTTCTGCTTACTTTCGTTGGTTGCACTGTAGACTATTGCCTGATTTTTCAATAATTATTAATCTTTCACTCTTATTTTTTGGTGTCTCTACAATGGTCTTCCCGTATTCATTTTGAAAGTTGTGATGGATCTGGTTAATTGGCCCCTTCCCGATTTTAGAATCTGTCGCCTTGGGAGATGAATCGGACGCCTGCAAGCGTCTGGGTCATCCTCTGAGCGTGGCGGAGCATAATTAATGCATCCACCTCCTCGGAAGGGGCAGCTATACCATTCCATCACCCTCACATGGTAGCAGAGCGCGGTTACGTTCATTGGCTCTTTTATTGTTAATTGTCCTGATTACCCTGCTGCCCCTATTTACTCGCAATCCCCCAAGGATCGATGTGTTTGAGATAATCGATACAATCGATATTGGCGGGCCTATAACATACTTGTACCCTACTTTTGATAAAATAAGGCATCTGGTGTTTATAACCAGATCATATAATGAATCTATCCTTAACTTTTTATGACAAAGTGTTACCTTATTAAGGTCGCATCTCTTTCTCTCGCACCACCTAAATATTGTTCCCGACTCAAACTATAGGTAGCTTGATAATTAACACTCCACCTCCGAAACCTAATATACTATTTCAATAATACTATTTTCAAATTACAAATGTATGGTGAATTCGGTATTTCTATGAATGAACAAATCGGATTGCAGTTTATATAATTTTATTTCATCTGATATAGGTCCAAGATGAAATCAAGAGAGAATTATGATATAAAGGAAGGAAGGAAGTGATAGTTAAAAAGTTGAACGACGACAAGGGCACAACTGATCTGTAAACTTGCTTGTGAGGGGAGAGAATGCTGAGGCGGAGGGACAAATCGGCATTGGCGAAGCAGTTTCAGGAACTGCTAAAAGATGTCGTTTTGTTTTCATTGTCGGGAGACCAAACATTTCAATCAAAATTGAAATTTCCACTGGCATAATAGGTTTTAAACCATCCTGGAAAACCTCCAGATCCATGTAACAAGACTTATTCCTACAGTTTCAACCTGGTTTTGATGACATTTTCATAGGACCCTGTAGATGGTCCCTTATTTGCTCTATTGCTCATAAATTAACTCATTATTCTGCTCATGAGCAAACGTATCAACCACCAAACTTCATTTTCTCAGGTTCCAATATTATGATCGATCTCAAGTAGTCGTAGTTTCTCATAATAGTCAGGGAGAAATGGCCCAACGATCTCCGATCAACTTCAATGCGATAATATCATTAGTAGCTATCGCACATGAGCGATCACGAATTCCTAGTAACAAACCTGATTCCGAAAGATTCCCTCCAATTTACATGGCGTTTTCAGGGAATATGCCGATAACGTTGTTAGTGAGCTTCTATGGGCTTCATTGCCCATAAATCAATACACCACAACCAAGTCCCATTTCTTAGAGTCCGGTCGATCGATTGCGCTGAAATAGTTTAGGTAGTCCGGGAAGAACGGCCTAATATTCTCAAATCAATTTTAACACGTGGCATCATCAGATGCCACAGAATTGGCGCGGCCAGCCGGCAATACAAGTTGACCAATCCTTTTACTCGTCCGGCGGCAGTTCTGTCAAGTGAATCGTTGCAACAAGCTTATATTTTACACCTTCCTAGATTATTTAAAAGGTTCAATAGATCTTTGCGTTTTTGCTACCTAGACGAGGAAGATGTGCGCTACACCCGACTTGTCCAACTCTTTTTTCTTGACTCTAATCATTGATTATCAAGAACGATCATTAAGTTGGTTTCCATCGCAGCTTTGCGAATTGATTCTTAATCCATTCATGAGCTTGTTGTCGTTTGCTTACAGGTGGTAGACATGAAGGTGCAGCACATCGAAGCCACGTCACTCATGCCGGAGCTGTATTACACAAGTACAGGAAAAGAAATCGTCGTCAAAGTGATAGGTGAAGAAGCTGGCCATGTGGTGTATCAGTACAACCCTATGAGTGCTGTCAATTACGTAAGTGATGATGGTTACCACTCGTTTGACACTTGTAGTCAGTGATTTCTTGCTTCACATAGATCCATCGATGTTTCCAAAGCTTCATGGACTACTCGCAGTACTGTTGTATGGGTTACCTGGGCAACGTGCCTTCGTTGTATCGCTGGATCATTGATGAGGAGTATTTCACATCGTATTCTGGAGAAAGTAGATCAATTGTCATTAGAGTCATATGGTCTAGGGCTAAAAACCGCGACACCTTTACTCAAAATTGTCTCCATTCCTCAAGAATTGCGCATCTTCCATAAAATTGAAGGAATCATGCACGCGTTATATATAATGCAATTTACAGAAAAGTCGTTTAATCGGCAAGTCAGTGTGGGGGTCTGAGCTGAAACGTGCTCTTCACAAACTGTAAAATTAATCATCTTTGAAGGGTCACCTATTTCCAAGAAAACGAGATGTTGATGAAATATGCGCAAAGCCAGTTGAGCGGGTACATTTCAAATGGGATGGATAAATTTTCCGTCAAAAGGCTCACTGTTTTTACCATTGGCTTCCGTCTGCTCAAAAGTGTCAACCTGACACAAGGCAGTCGCATAAACACCCTATACCAAACCGCTACTAACCAGCTGCTGGTACGTCGAGGAGATTCCCCTGCTCTCATTAATCTTGACCCTAAAATCAATGTCAAAATTAGGCAAGAACCGGGTATCTGCAGGAAACACTGGGAGAAAGTTAGGTTAGGTCATACCCGGATCATATCTCTTCTCAGATGGGTTACATAGAATTGTTGGCAGAGGCTCGATTAGGGCATTGGTACAGGAGAATGATGTAGATTTTGCTGTTCATATTTCGAGCTCGATGAAATAGATTTCGTGACATAAAAAATATTGAAAACCACCATTGTAACGGTCATTTTCTCTAGTTGAAGATTTAAAAAAAGTTGTTGAAGTATCAAAATTGAAAGTAGAGGCTTATGAATAAGTTACCTCAAACATCAGTTTCTTTGTTGCATAACCCCATAAGATATATATAGGAGACACAATAGTTTTTACCAAACAAGATGCGCTAGTATTCATTTTTCGAAGTACTCAAATTTCGGTTGGTTTCCGTTACGTGAAGCCCTCGCTTTAACTTCCATGACTGGGAGATATGTTATAACAACACCAACAAACGAACTATCAACTATAACAACACGAAAGAGAAGTAGTCAGGTACAGAAGGCGGTAATGGAACAGAAATGGGGATAGAAAGAAAATTTGATTCATCAATAGGATTCATTCACTAGTGAGAGCATGTCCAATTATCTCTGTATTCAAGTATTCATTTACCGGTGCTATAACCATATTGATTAGGATGTCTCATTCTACAGTTCACGAGGTCCGTGAGCGGTGGGAACCGCGTTCCTCCGGCCCCCAACATGTCCACAGACCTCAAATTCGAGTCGAGGTTCGAGTCGGGAAATCTGGCTAAAGCCGTCAAAATCACCGACACGTACTACGAGCTCTCTATACGGGCGGATCTCTACACGAACAAGCACATGCAGTGGTTCTATTTCATGGTGGAGAACACCAAGAAAAACGTCGTGTACAGGTGAGTGACTTGGCTTTACAATTCATCCCATAAGTCCATACGAAAATCACAATAACGATAATCAGAAAAATGATTGTACACCAATGAAAGGGACCATGAGTCATATTTTGCAGTATTCTGTGATGGATATGGTTACTTGGCCCTTCCCGATTCTTGAATCCATCGCCTTGGGAGATGAATCAGATGCCTCCAAGCGTCTGGGTCATCATCTGAGCGTGGCGGAACATTAAACCGCGTTCAGCTCAATGGAAGGGGCAATTACACCATTCGCTCACCTCACAAATCTCAATATAAAACCGTTTGATCCAAATGGAGTAATAATGATTTTCAAAAAACCAGAGTTTTCGCTTAGCGCTCAAACTACCTCATGAGAACAATCCTCGCAGCTAATCTAAGAGGTCGATATTGTGACGTGACCCTTTTCTCCGATGAGTAATGCCAAGGTTATTTCTACTGTTTTAGCTTATTTGCAGAAACAATTCTTTGTACTCTTCCCGGAAAAACTATTTACCAATTGTTTTCCTTGTACTACAACAATTATTGAAATGCGTAAGGCAGAAGATTAGTTTGTTTCTATTTTAATTTATAGTTTTGAAACCAGGGCCGCAATTTAGATGGATTGGTGTAAGGTATTTGAGCAGTGTATTCCTCAAAGGTAAGGTAGAGTAGGGTATCTATGTAGGTGCTGCAGGCAACGAAGATATAAAATTGGAAACTGGATCTCTAGAATGTCAGTCCTTCAAAACGAAACGTTGACGAGCAAAATAGATCAGTTCATTTGTAAACTTTTGCTTTGTAGTTAGGAAGTTTATGAGCCTTTCCATTCTCTGTCATACAAAAATATATCTGTATGAACATTTTTAAACATTAGCAACAAAAATTACATATAGTTGTACATTATTCAGGTTTTCCATCGTTAACCTGCTCAAAGGCGACAGTTTGTACAACGAAGGGATGCGGCCTGTGATGTATTCGTGCAAAGACGCTGTCATCAGAAAAGTCGGTTGGAGGAGATGTGGCAATAACATCAACTATTACCAAAACGACAACAAGTGAGTAGAACATAATAGAATATTTATTTATTGACGAATAAGAATGCAGTTTATATATGAAGAATAACATTTAGAAGTTTACTCCTGTCCACCAGAATAATAAGTTCTCACGAACTTGTGAGGTTGCTAGTGGGATCACTCTCAACCAAAAGCAGAAACACATAATAATTTAAGAAAGCAGAACTAGGCTTGATAGACCCATACCTATCGCTCAAAATCATTAAACATAACATGTAACTACAACTCTGATTCTACAAAAAGTAAATTCTCTTAACCTAAACAAAATGTCTTGTTTAAAAATATTAAAACTCTCATAGACATCAGGGTTAATTTTGTATGCATAAAAACAATGTAACACCTCGTAATAAGCGTTTTTCTCGCTCTTTCAGCGTGCAATAGGTAGAACAATGCAGGATATGAGGTTTGAACATGAAAATGCTTGATTGCAACAAAAACAATTCTTGTACATTATTAAGTACATTAAAATCCGGTAGAGCAGAAATCTTGGGTATAGGGAACTCTTCTTGAGGGCAATAATAATAATATTCTGAACCATATTAGCATAATACCACAGCATAACACCATATTTTTATGAAGTTAACACCAAAACATGGTAAATAGATCGCGGCTGATTATTCTAGCCCCTGTAAAGAGTAGACTTTGTCATCAATCGGAGGGTCAACTCTATGCACGGGAATCCCTATAGGCGCTCAAGGTTGATAACTCAGTCTGCGTCAAACCCCCTCTGTTGGGCACCCCTGTAATAATCATTATCGAAACTATCCAGAAAGTCTGAAGTCATGAAGAAGGAGTCCTATTTTTTAATATATTAGTTATGTGAAATCTCCTGAATTAGCAGTATTTCACATATGTGCTCACATTATTGCAGTATAAATTATTCAAATTGGTTTCGTTATGTACAGTGGTGACGATGAAAACAACTCAACCTACACGCTTACGTTCAACATTGAATTTCCGTACGACGATGACTGCGTGTTCCTGGCTCACAACTACCCCTACACGTATACGGATTTGCAAGAGTACCTAATCAAACTCCAGGTATGCAACTGTGTAACGTCACAATTGTAGGTAACTATGTGACATACGCAGGGATCATATTATAAATCTAAGTAATCGAAGTCGCGATATGCCTTAGTTAAGTGATCTCATCCCATAACGTGAAAAAGTAATCCTTCATACTTAGATCAGGCCATTCAATATGGTATGAAAGATACAAATCAAGCAGAATCCAATCTTAACCATATCAGAATCTAATTAAACCTTTCCAAACCATTCTGCATTTGCTCGTATCAGCTTTGTTGAAGTTCTTGGTCGGGATCCTTAAGCAAACTGAATTTCGAAGGACAACGGAGTTCTCCCAGCAACTTCAATGTACTCATATTGTTTGATGTTAAATCTATTACCGTTCTGCCTGTTTCGTTTTCATTATTCGGAAAATTAAATGCTCTGGGGAAACCATGATTAGTACAAATTATCGTTTGTACTTAAGCGGTTGAATGCAGGGACTATTGAACCAGCAAGTCCTGATTTGTGATTTGTAGGGAAGTACTCAATATGAGTAAAATTTGGAATAGAGTAGAACGTCTATGAAAGAAATGAAATTCTGGTTCCTCGCTCTAAAGTTTTATTTACGTCAGACAATCTTAGCAAGAGGGAAGAAACCAGCCAAGTCGGTTAAGCGTTAACAGTATCCATTGCTTTGGATAGTGAGTTCATTTTTGGAATCATTGCAAAATTTTCATCTTCTTACTTTCCGAACTGCGGAAAATTGAGTTACAAGAAGAAATAATGTGGCCTAAACAGGGTTTAATGTTGATTGAGTGAGCAATAAGCGATATTATATTGTTTAAAAAGTATCTGCATATGACTTATCTTTTATATTCGTGCTTAGTGTGATACACAACGATACGATAGTAGGATATGTCTCCTGCGTCAATTTCATCGTCATTTAAAAGAATTAAGTCATTCTGTCCTCATCCAGTAAAATATCGGCACCAACCTAATTTCGACCAATATAGCAACAAGGAATAGGTATCACTAAATATCGAAATTTGATGTAGACAAGAATTAAAATGGAAATTTCTTCAGGCTGGTAGAATAGAGCAGCTTATTCGATTGATATGAAATCACTGCAATATCTTGATGGTTATGTGTGGAGTTCTACATGTGAAAATGGGTATTAAAGCACATTGCACAGTCTCTCTTCTCTTTTTCTATCTACTGGTTTCTGCGATTCGTTAATCTAAAGTATTACTCCTATGCAAAGTAATTACGTATTGATTAGTGATAGATGTGTGCTCCCCTAACTACATGATGACTGAACGAAAATAACACAATTTTTGCAGAACCACCCGGTGAAATCTCAATTCACGAAGCTGCGATTGCTGTGCAGGACATTGGCGGGCAATAACGTGTATTACCTGACGGTGACAGATAATTCCAACGAAGAAGCTCAGGATCCAAAGGTCAGTGGAATAGCTACATACATGAGAAATAACCGAAATATTAAGTAAAATGCGGAACATAATAACTTGGAGAATCCACCGGGTGCGTGCTGTAGTTGATAGCGCAGATACAAGAAACACTGTACCTGCCACGAGCCACCTCCAGTTGGGGGAAACTCGAAGACCGCCGCGTCATCGACCGACCACCTCTTGGCCTGGTCCTCCGCTAGGAGCGTTTTGAAGCGACGCGATGAGAAGCGATGTGTCAGGAGTCTCTCGACTGGAGGCGACTGTTCGCGCGTTATCTGCCGCCGAGTCTGTAGAAGTGAGTGAGTAGAGTAGAAGGTGGACGCGTGCGATATGTACTTGCTCGAAAGCAGTTATTTAAATGTTAGACGATTAAATGGTAGAAGAGATCGTCACTGGTTTGACCCAATCCTCGAAGAAAGGGATAGTTTAGGGGAGTGCTACCACCTACAAGAGGCACTGAAGAGGCAACCCGAAAAGTTCAATGACTATTACAGGATGGGCCATTTGCTACATTTTGAGAGCCATTGAGCCCTCAACAATCAAATATTCGGTATTTTCGAAACTTGAAAAGACGAACGAGAATCACAGGAACCTGTTGAACCGTAGGAAAGGGCCGGGGTTGAGGAAAAGGAGAGGGGGCTCATCGCCGAAAACGAGTGACAGATCTGGATGAAACGGGATCCGTCGCTTCATTTCGCTCGAAACTGACGCTTCAAAACGCTCGCAGTACAATACAATTTGGGGTGATAGAATCAGTCGCTCGAAAACGAGCGTAAACGCGTTGTCGCTTCGTCGCGTCAAAACGCTTCCAGTGAAGGAACAACCTTACTCTTCCTTGCCTGAACTCTTGTCAATCGTGAGCAAACTCTTCTTGATTCATCATTATCATAAAAATGGTGTGCTTTGCAATTGCTGGGTGTTCTACTCATGGTATGTATCAATGTAAAACAAATTTTCATTTCCATCTCGTTTTCCGAGTAACGCAGGAATCCGGGCTACATTGATAAACGGTAATAAGGGAATAGTATGTAATGTCTGTATCAGTGGTTGGTAGTATACTTTTTAGGATGTCCCTCTAACGTGAGGCTGTTCCGTAGAGAGATGCCTATTAGAATTGATCCTGGGAGTTTGAGACAATAACGTGAAAGACAAAAATTAATTAATACAAGTCCGTTTCAAACCGTTCAACGATTGAATCCGTGAGAAAAACGATAGAGGGAATGGAGAGGGGCAGTCCTTTCAATAGCTGCTCAAGCGAGAATTGTTGACCAATACATTTCCTTCTGTTTTTTAGTATTAAGATTTTGATTTGTTCATTTGATTAGAAGAAAAAAAGGGAAGCCGAACTGATAACTTTATTTGATCATTAATTGTTTTAATTCTTTAGTTTTCCAATTTACTTGCCTTGATAAGTAAACCAACACATTTCAATGGGTTTGAAATTTGGTTTCTTGGTTGATGATGCTCACTAGATGTTTCCGTACCTGGTGAAAATCAAAATCTGCCCGCAATGGAATTTGAAAATTCGCTATAGTTTTAAAGCGTTATTCACTCCTCAAATTTTTAGAAAAATCTTATATAATCGTATTATTAACATTTTTGGGGTAGGTACTGAAATGGTTTCGGAAAGTTGATGGAAACAATGAATGGAAAATAAGTTTCCTTACCTGCTAAAGCTTAGAAATTCCGAAACCTACCTATTTTTAGGCAAGGCCTCATTGAATGAATTAAAAAACATGTTCATCAAGTAATTACGTGGGCTAAAAATACATATTAATCTTAACATACATGCATACAGCCTGCCTACTTGCCTGCTGCATACCTGTCTGCCTTTTTTCTTTTTTCAAACTAATTATGAAATGTATAATTCATTAAATTAAATGTTTCATCAATTGAACTCCTCGATTAACACCTTCCTGGGTGGTCTGATGCGATCCACGTGCCACGTCGTCAGCAATGACATGAGACAAAACGAATTCAGTTAATGATACAAGTAACACCTTCCTATACTTAGTAGACACAGTTCCATAGCTTGCAAGCGATGCCCAATCTCCTTCATTCAGTGAGTAAACTATCTCCTTGGCACAGACTCCCTCGCCCAAAGTGACTGAAAGCCTTGAGCACAGGGCAAATAGCGACAAAATGGATCTCATTGAATTCATTCGTTTACATCTCACATTTTTGCAGCCGAAGAAAAAGGCTGTGGTGATCACAGCGAGAGTCCATCCTGGCGAATCACCGGCTTCGTGGATGATGAAAGGGGTCATCGATTTCATCACGGGGGACTCCATGCAGGCAAGAGTAAGTTCTAATTTATTCATTAAATTATCAGTTTCGAAACTATGCAGCTTCTACGCATGTACGAACTTAAAATTCGTGTTAAAATAACAACAATTAATTAACGTCTCCTGTTTTGGTCTAAATATGTTGGAATTGACTGGTTTCTATGTTTTCTTGTTGAATTAGTAAAGAAAACAGTGTCTATTTCCAAAAAAATTGAAAGAGTTGCAACATTAAACCCATTTCGACGGTTAGGTCATCATCAGTAACAAAAGAATAATTACTTTTAATTTTTGTGGAAATTGGTCATGTTTTTTGTTCAAACTATGTGCTTTTCTTGACATGAGTTTCCATAATTTCATAGATAATGTTTTAGTTCTTATTATAAATATACCATTATAGTACATCTGACATTCTGAAATTGTGTATAATTTTCATTTTTTAAATTTGCTCTCTAGTTCGATGTTTCTTCGAAAAAGCGGAAAAAACAAACTATTTTGCTTCCAAGTCTAGCTTTGCATTCGCTTTTGGGGGAAAAAAAAGTTTTTCTCCGAAATCAAATTTTCCACTTACATTTTGAGTTTTAGACCATTCTGAACAACTTTCGTTTTGTTTGTATCTGTGTGTGTTTTTACACCTTCTCGCAGTAACCCTGTAGGAACAGAATTTATGATACTGGCTCGTCCCAGACTGATGGAGATATTCCCGGACTCTTTCATTCCCAGTCAGTCTGACAGTAAGTCTCCATGGCAACGATTAAAGTCTATCATCGGTCTTCGAAAAGAAAACTTTCGTCTTACGAACATCAGAAGGGCCCTCCCTCAGCCATTCCCACTGAATGCTACTTGCTTTAAAGTCTCACCTGACCCGATATTTAGGAACTAACGATTAGTTAATTGGAAGGTCCATAGCTGCCTGTTTAGCACAAGAATCGGCCTCCTCGTTAGCCGAAGTGCCAACTTGCGCCTTGGTTTATTGTAATGAAACTTTCCAGCTCTCCCCACCCTTAACATCTAGCGATAGCTTGATAACTATCATTGCTATGGAGAGATGGTTGTCAGGATCTACTTTTAAGGCCAAATACACCTGGCTCTCAGCATAAACAACAACTCTGCGATCAGTTGTTGATGTTGTTTGCTGTGCCAGCCACTTCAATGCTTTTATGATCGTGTAAATTTCTGCCTGTATGATGGAACTCCATGTCTGAATCTTTGACGTGTTACAAACACGAGACACGATGAGGCACTTGAGGGCTATATTAAACTATATGTTAATCAAAGCTTTCTTCTTTCTCGTTTGATTATAAGACAGAAGCAAGTTATTTCAATAATGAACGGTGCATTGCAGGAATTGAGGGATAGGTTCATCTTCAAGTTAGTGCCCATGCTCAACCCGGACGGAGTGATAGTTGGTAACAACCGCTGCTCGCTTTCTGGGCGCGACTTGAACCGCCAATATAGAACTGTCATCAGGGAGACCTACCCTCCCGTTTGGCACACTAAAGTGTTAATCAAGAGGTACGTAGAAAGCTGAGTTTATTAAATGGACTTGATTGATTTATAATTGTTCACTCCATATGCTATGGTCAAGATGGTAGCATACACGAGTATGCTTTCCGAGTTATGTCAGTTATAAGATTATTTTCGTGTTCTCCACTATAATTCACTTATATGATCAAAACTCCCTTAATTGAAGCAGTAACTGTACATTTTTGTGTACCATTTGGAAGAGAGTAACATTTTCTATCACCCAGATGGAAAACCAAAGGTTTAGGAATAGGTGAACGGATGAAAAACAAACTCGATTAAGGAAAAATGGTCAAATCTGGAAAATCTCCACTTTTTTAAGCGTTCATAGGTCTCAATGATTTTTGCGAGAAAGCTTAACGTTAAGCTAAAATGTCAGCTTTCTAGCGATATATACAAAGAGTATTTTTCTTTGAAGGTTAATGGAGATATTGACGTTTGAATGTGGTAAAACTTGAGTTTTTACGGTGAAGTTCATTGTTTACACCCGAAACCGATTTGCTCCTGAACAAATAATTTGACATCAGATTTTATGTAATTTTTTTCGCTGATTTGGTTGGTGACCCTGTCAACCTCCTCGCTCAACGAGTAAGGGATTTTCAGGCTCTTTCTCCTGTTTGGAATGGCTGAATCAACGAAGATTCCAATTAACCGCTCAGAACGCTTAGCAACCACGTCTCTCAAACGACAGGAAAGGAGTTTAGTTCCAATATACTGTACAGATGGTCTTTCCAAAAATCTGAACGGCTGGTGGCCTTCACCGTCTGCCTCAACTGAAGTAAAAGTCTGGTCCACAAGCTTCAGTAGACTGGACAGTTTGATCTGAGCTGGAAATCCCGGAAATCCTGGAAGATTTACCCTAGTCGGATGAAGCCTCCATACGATATTGTAAAGTATGAAATTGTAACGATATAAATTCAGTCTGGCGGACTTTACATTGCACAGTTTAAAATCAGCATAAAACTTCGGAAAGTCCTATTGGGCGGCACAGTATGCCTTAACTGAAGTAAAAGGCGTGCTCTATACGCTCTGCCATCCAGCCAGTTGGATCTGAATGGGAAAATCCTCTCCAGAAATCCTTAGAAGTTTGCAGTAACCAGATGGAGCCCCTTAACTATACCCCACAACTGCCCCCTTGTGTAACCATTCCAAGTTGAGGTGACCTTCTCCTGGTAAACAAGAAGCAGAAAGAGTAATACTTCCCCCCTCCCCTTCCTCATAGTTTTATAATTTTTCACAAAAGGCACAGCATTAAAATTACTTACCTACCAAGAATTACAGTCTGAATATTCTCCCTTCACAAAGAAATGATAAGATATGCATCATAGAATAGAGAATCTACCATCTAGTTGCCATGCAGTTCTGCTCCCTAATGTCAACCTGTGTCACATCAACGCATTCGTGTCAGTATCAACGTGAATCGATGACACTGCGACCTTTTTAATGCCCACCAACATACGAATAGCGACGAAGTAGGACTAAATAGGGAAGAGTATGTGGCGGGAAGTATGTCAGTAAAGCAGGATGGTGAGCTTCAACCGTTGAGTCACTGAGTCAATCACTTGATTGGAAAATTGAGTGATCACATAAATATGATTTGTTTTATAGAAATAGTGGAATGCAAAACATTGATGCATGTTATTTACAACGATTCCAATTCACAGGTTTCATTTATTCTAACTTTTTGTTTTTGTCAACAGACTGATAGAAGAGTGCGGTGTGGCCATGTACTGCGATTTCCACGCCCACTCTCGCAAACATAACGTGTTCATTTACGGCTGTGAAAACAAAAGAGTGGCCGAGAAGCGGCTTCAGGAGCAAGTCTTTCCGCTCATGCTACATAAAAATACTGCGGACAAGGTAATTAAGAGTTTGTAATAATAACACAATAACAGGTCTATAACCAAGTCACTTTTATGACCACACCTAACCGGACTTTCGAAGAAAATTCATTCATACTTACCTACTTCGATTTTTTTTTTCTTCAAAACACAACTTAAAATAAATGAAAGAAATTAGAAAGTGAAGAAGACGCCCAGGTTGAACCGACGCTGCCTCTACGAATTACAGAAATTAAGGAAGCTGTAGGAAGGAGAGATAGACGAAAGGACATGCCCCTATACAGGGTATCCCAGGAGTTACGCACAATCCGACTCCTACGTGTTCTATAACTCATTTCCGAACAAAAATGCCTCATAGCAATTTGTTGCCAGAGGCCTCGTTTCCGAGTTATTCGCGATTTAAGATTCTTTTCGTGTTTTCGATCTTATGTCATTAAAATTGTCATAACTCCCTCAATTTTGGAGATAACTCAAATTTGATGACGCCGTTGAAAAGAGCATTAAATGTTCTATCTATTTTATATCAGAAAAAATATCAGAAGGTTGAAGGCAAAATGGGATTTTGTATCTTGGAATCGCCTGTTTTTAACCCCATTTTTTCTGTGCAGGCTGTAAAATCTGAAATGGTGACAACGAGTGTTTTCTAAACAGAAGTCTCAAAAAGGCTGGAGGCCCATAGGTAGGGCGAAAATGTAAAGTGACGATTTAAGTCACTTATATTTTTCGTCGGATGCAAAAACCGCAAATATTTTTCGTTTGTCGAATTTTGAACCGCCGTCTTACGCCATTTTCTCGTAAGCTACCAAAAAATGTCCATGTAAACGTCTGAAAAAAAAAATAATCGAAGAAAAATTTGCCGAGAGACGGCTGTTGTTTGTGGTGGTTTCTCGCTGAATTGCATGGTGACAACGCCAGACCTCTCTAGTGACGATTTAAGTTAGTTTTGTCGAATGCATAAACCAGTTCTATGCTGTCCGTCCAAAGTGAGGATAATCGAAGAGCCGAGAGACAGCTATCTGTTTGTGTTCATTTACAATTGATTGCGATGAGTTGCTTCCAGTTGAGTAGCTAAAAAATGTTTTCTGACATCAAATAGATAGAAAATTTAATGCTCTTTCCAACGGTGTCATCAAATTTGAGTTATCTCCAAAATTTAGGGAGTTATGACAGTTTTAATGACATGAAAATTGGGAAAGCTACGGAGGAGGCATTGTCTTGTTCAGGGGCTAGGATATGCAATGACCCGCACGACCCCCAGGTCTTGAAGGAGGGGTTGCTTTGTGCGCCGTGTTTTATCAACCCCAATCTGATTTGTCCGTAGCATTGGGTGTCGCAAGTTAATAATTTGTTGTTTCTGACCAAATTCAGTTTTAGTAAAATGTTTATTGACTCAAACATGTTATCCATTTGTAGGACAATGGTAAGATATTGGGGTTTAAATCATATAAAGAGTTAGGGTTTAAACAAGATTGTTAAGATATAAACCAAACAATAAATATTTAAAAATGAAAAATGAAAATGAATTTAATGAATGAAAACGTTCGTTTGTGAACAGCGTCTACGGCATTCCTAAGCTGTCCAGCCAAAGTCAGGATAATTGAAGAGCCGAGAAACGGCTATTGTTCTTGTTCATTTACGATTGATTGAGAGGTCTGGCGAACACAAAATGCCCCTGGTGGTCATCCCTTCCACATTCACTTATGTTAGCCTGTCAGTTCTTGTGTATGTCCGCTCTGCCATCCTGAACATCCAGGATTATGGCAGGCTTTTTGGGCTTGACCAACCTGGGCTATCTGGATTTAATGATGTTATTCCCAAAGTAATTACACGCTGCTTGCGATCTAAGGAATGACTGAAAATATGTATAATTCAATAAAAACTAAAGTCAAATGAAGAAGGAGAAAGGCTGCTTACATTGGCTTGAGCAGTATATGTAGTTTTTCATTATTTTGTCATTAGGAAATTACCACTCTGAATTGTTTTTAATCAAAGTGATGTAGAATTCTGTATGTTGTAGTTATTTTGATGTCGCTGTACTACAGGTACCTCAGGAAAATTATCAGTGTTATCGGGTTTCTTGAAGGAGTTTTGTTTCTGCGTCAGTTCGACTTGTTCACTTTCCGCAATAATTTATCATTCTGCATTTTCACGGCAAGTTCGGTTGTTCCAGTTTTCCTTCGAAAATTGTAAATTTCGAATCAACAAAGACAAAGAAGGAACGGGACGTGTGGTGATATGGATGATGGGAGTGGACAACAGCTACACGCTGGAAGCCAGTTTCGCAGGTTCGACGCTCGGTTCGCGGCATCACACCCACTTCACGACTCAGGACTATGAAAACATGGGTCGCTCCTTCTGTGAAACGCTTCTCGACTACGTTGACGACACCCCCGCTAAGGTAATACCAAGCTGCAACAAAAATTTCTTTGCATGGAGAATGTTTTGCCCCGTACTTTGCTAGCAGAAAGTTATAAGAACTCTTGTGCGGTTCCATATTGGTACAGGCGGTGTGAGCTGACTGCTGTCTGAATGTTTAGATAATTGTGCATGTCAGAAAATTAAGAGTGATAAGGGTGTGATAAACGAAGGTCTTCCATTATTGGTCACACTGGATCCCTAATAAACCGCTAAGGTAATACCAATCTGACTAAAAACACACGAGAATAGTGTGCACACAGACATGACAGAATTCTTGGCGGTTTCAATTATTGAAATATGTAGATAAAAAGTGACAAGACGAGAAATTCATCAATAGGAACAAATCTACCATTGCTGTTCTATTGAACCTGTACTGTTCAGCCATGAGAAGCTAGACAGATTCTGTCAGGCTTTCAACTATTCTAGGCCTAGGTTGCTTTGGACTGGGGGCAGCCCTGCTGGTCTGGGCTGTCTGCAAGCCAATTCTACACAAAATGGTTCCAAGGGAGGAGGGAGCCCCAGCTACCACCGGTGAACCGCCGCAAGGCAAAGCACCAACGGCCAGCCCTCAGAGGTTGGATTCGTGGTGGCAGTGAACTCGCTGGGAAGTAGATGGCAGTAGTCCCATCTCCCCATTCGTTGTGAGTTGTAGGCTGAAGACGAAAGTTAGTTAACCCGGGGGCCTCTCAAAGAACAACTTGAAACAATTCTCCATGAACCTCTATTGAACCTCTCGGTTCACCCCTGAAAAGTAGACAGGTAGACAGATTCTGTCTGGGCTCGCAACCATTCTAGGTACCCAACGTCTTAACATTTGGGACGCTTGTCGATCATTTACCTACTCCCCTACATTCCCAAATATATGGGTTTGTTACAACTAGAAACAGTAGCTTACATTTGTACTCTCTTATTAATAAACTATTTATTACATTAATTCCTCTGTAAATAATGAGTACGATCACTTTTATAAAGACTTTTCTAATTTTATCATGCTGCTTCGGATTATCCTGGTCAATGACTGGTAAGTTATTGTTATTCGCCCACTCTGATTTGATCAAAACGTTGGATTTGTCTTTCTGAGTGGTTACAAGACTTAGTCTTACCCTATAATTTCAACTCAACGCAATCCAAGAAAGTGGTTTGCTTTGTCGATAGTTGGCGTCTCGATATTATATTCATTGAGTAATCATTGGATTAGGACAATATGTGCTTTGTACCATTGAAATAATGCCCCACCCACGTATTCAGGATTTCCCGAATAACAAGCAAAGTAAGGACAAATATTTGACTAACATTTTTGTTAGTTCATTTTTAAACAGCAGACGTCATACAGCTAAACCTTGTTTGTTCTTGGGTTTTGGTCAAGATGTTGTAATGGCGTCGGTTACCAAATACTTCTTTGTAATAGTATCCGTATTTCTCAAATTTCTTCTGATTTTCTTTAAATTCTCAGACTTTGTGCAGGTTGAGACTGAATTAGTTTCCTGGCGAATCAACCGTGTGATCCCTGTCGATTTACAAACGTTAACTCCGACCAAACGTCTACTTTCAAGATGATTGATGTTTTTGACGTTATGGTCATTAATAAAACGTTGCGCATTAATACGATTGAATCATGTTCGTTGAAATATTTTAATAATTCAAACAATCATATCATAAGAGGAGGCTTCGTGGACCTTTACATCTCGTTAAATAGTATCGGATCTTATTTCTGTTACTATTTTCTATAATGATGGTGTGATGTGTGTTTCTAATAATCTTATGCGATTTTGTCTGTCTTTTAACAGGTCAACATAATAGCTGAGATTGAGGTCAAAAATAGTGTTCAAACTTCAAAGAGAAGGCTCAAGCGCCGACGGGCCCGCAAACATAGAGCTCTCTGACTACTCCAGGTATCAATTCTCGTCAATACTTCAAATCCTCCTTAACTTTTTGATTGATATCAGCTTGATTGATATCAGATTTGGACAGAATTGCTGAATCATAATATATTTCCATTTTCCAAAATTAGAATAAAGATCTTCTTAACAAAACTATACGTCAAACAAACCGTTTGCTGATAGGTAACGTAGATTTTACCAATACAAAATTACGAATGGGCTTGAAAGGGTGATAATATAAGCGGTAGCTTAAGCCTTGTTTATCTTTGACAAATCTGCCTCTGTGGATATTAGGTCAATTGCAAGGCATACCCGTTTTAAATATTATTGTCGCTCACATTGCTCGATGTGGATATAATTACACCTCGAGCTGACCATAAAACATTGTCATTTGGTGTGTAAAGTCTCATTTGGTTACCGACTCACCAACTTTCAACAACTTCTTTATTCATGAAAGTCAACCTGAAAATGTCATCAACATAGAATTAGAACATGAGCCGCCACACTTGCACACAGGCCGCCAGACTTGCAGATTCCAAAATTGACCCTTAGCTCACAACCCAAAAAGCAAGACGAAATTTAGATTTTGGAAGGATCAATTTGTTTGGATTCTGGCGCGAACATAACTTGGTAGTGAAGTAGCAAAATTTACTGGTACAGTTATCCCCAGTTCTTGAAAACGATTTTTAAATCATCATAAAGTCAGGAAAAGTGGAGATTACTCAAGTGACAACAGTGAGAATAAATTAGTTACTACCTTAGTACCTACCCAAGTTTAGCTATTAGGTACTGGTAAAAAGCACAAAAGAGAGTGCAAGCAGAGCTATAAAAGAGTGATGGCACGGAAAACACTATAATAAACTGGGAAATACTTTTCACTTTGTTGTACCATCTTTCCAAATGAAGTTATTGACAGTCAAAGTTAGTGCATTCTTTATGATACACGCTGCAGTATGTCCCTTGTGGAATTGAACCACATCGATCATAGGAGAACCACAAGACTCAGTGTGTTTGCCCTGTAAGCTCTCTTTCTCTTTCCATTGCTAAACTATCTGCGACGTATTTCCAACATCTCGTATGACACTATTAATAATTATTTCAAGTATCAGCTATACCATATTTTATAACTTTCGTAATTTCTTACAGCGACGAGGGTGAGCTCAGCGACCTGAGCGACGATGAAAGAAGAAGGCGAGAGGAGTACGTGATCACAGCCCCGCCGCCGTCCCCCGTCCACCCCAACACCAAGAAACCCAAACCCAAGGTAGCGATATCCACTTCCTCGCCTTATTGTTTCAGTATTATTAATATTATCATCATCGAAAAAAAAGAGAAAAGAAAAAAGATTTGTACCAAAAAAAAAAGCGTTTTCCTTATTTATTTTCTGTATTTTTTATTTCGCTTTTTGTCATTTGTTCGGGCTGGCCCAGAGCATCACAATTAGGCTTAGAATTATTAATAATCTTAATTTAGAGTTCAAGTGTTTGTAGGTTCTCCTGGACATTATAATATACTTATTTATTCATATCTTGTACCTAAAATGTCTCACTATGAAGATCACATATCTGCACTCTTTAGAATCTAGGTATCAGTGGTGAGACGTGACATTTTTGCTAGGTCATCGCCAGTGGCGGCGATTTGTAACCAGAAGTGGGGGGGTCTGCCCCCCCCCCCCCAGCAAAGAAGGGGGGTCCTCCCCCGGGAAAATGTTGGAAAATTTCCTGTCAAAAACGCCAATCTAAGGTGTTCTTGACGTAAGAAATTCACGTTTTTTATTGTTGAATTCAGTGCAAATACAGCTTTGAATGACACTTTTTGAACCAAAAACCACTTTGGCATCTACAAACCCCGCCTTAAGGTTGAAAACCGCTTGCTGCGGTAACCCTGTCGTTGTGACTTTGAATCGAAACTCCACGGATGCCACTGAGAAGTCACAAGAGCTCCCGAACGTCGCTGGACTCGCTCGAAGTTGCGTGTTTCAGCACGAGCCTTAAAGCCATTTGATTGGTCAATGTTTTGGAGAGAGTAAGAAAAGGGGGCCCTCTGTGGTGGGTGCGGGGGAGGGGTTTATGAGATACGCAAAATGACAGCGCTTACACTAACGCTAAAGTCGCCAATGAGGCGGAAATTGTATATTTAACATTAGTACTAACTAATTTTTTAAATTTATTAAATCGCCTGGTCATCGCCGAATCCAGAGATGACCACAGGCTTCGCCACTGCTAGGTATCCGTCAATCTCGTACTTATTGATGGGGGATGTCAAGATTCCTCACTAAGAAACGAGGAGGTTCGTAACTTGTTGAAAAACTGAGCTTTTCCTGCTCCCTTACAAACATGTCAAAAAGTGTCAGGCTGATTGTCATTTCAACATTTTTATTACAGAAAGGTGGCGTATTGCGTGTGAGGTGATGGAACGGTATAGTTGCCCCTTCCATTGAGCTGAATACGGTAATGCCCGCTCAAAGGATGACCAAGACGCTTGAAGGCGTCCGATTAACGCCTAGAATTATTCCGTCGTAATGTTGAGATTGGGTTTGGGTGATCCCCTTTCACTTTTTTCGGATTAGCTACGATCCTTCTACCTTTCTAATTCTCGGCCAATGAAATGCAAGCTCTGTTTCTCCAGCGACTTAAGCTATTATGTCCTTTATTGTTTCTTCCTGATGATGACCTAACCGTCGAAAACGATATAAAAACAAGTATTTTGTGGAAGTAGAATCAACTTCAGTTTTCTCCACTGCCATGGATTTCCATAAAATGCAAAGCGAATTATTCAGCTTATATACAGGAATAACTTTTGTCATTTTTTCAAATACCTACCTAGTCCTTGAGACATGTCCGAATGGAGAGCCTCCAAACGCAAAGGTTTGAGTCGAAGTAACAATAACATAATCAGTATTATTAATGTATATTTAAAAAAAAAGTGTTTGTTTCAGAATATATCAATTTAATGGGAAGTATGAATATAACTTCTCTCAATAAATTACTATTGCTCAAATAAAGTACTTTTATTCTTAGGGAGTTTTACTTAGGTATACTAAAATCGACTTTTGAAAAAGTCCGATATTTTTTACACACGTGACTTCGTGATATGAACAATGTGTTGACTAATTAATTATTTGTAATAAATAATTTTTTTTTGTTTCGTTCGTTTACTTTTCTTTATTTTTCCTTTTATGTTTATTATATTTGAAAAATACTGGTACAAATTATATGGTTATTAGAATACAAAATTGCATGTAACATGGACGATGGTTCTCCAAGTTTTGCCATACTTCGTGGATAGGGTAATTGCATAATTATTCGTTTGAATTGAAAGTATCTGTAAAATGAATTGTTGCTAGACCCAACTGAATGATCATTTTTATTTAATCAAATTCGGTTGATACATATGTATATTTTTATAACCCACGTATGATTTACATTATTTAAGCAATGTTTATTGACTTTATAAAATCAATATTAAATGGATTTCATCAACTTGTAAGAGGTTTTAAAATTCAAAAATTAGTATTATTGAAAATTTGACAATGGAAGTTCATGTTGTAGAGCTTAGGATATAAATCTAAATTTGAACAAGACCGAGCCTACTTGGATAGGCTCAATCACCAGAATCGTGTTTTCTAATAGCTTTAATAGTGCATTTGAACTGGAAAACAATGCTTTAGGTTGCTTTATTTTATCCTTGGTAACATTAGTTGTAAGATTCTTTAACAAAAGCTTTCTTTATTAGAAAAGAAAACTGTAGCCATGGCTTCAAACATTTTAAAATCGAAAAATTCATAATTTGTCTTCCTTCAACCAAAACATCAAGCATTTCTGAAAAAGGTTTAGTTCATTGGACTCCCTATTTCGACAGATTAAATTGAACAAATTTATGAAATGTGCGAAAAAATCAAAAACGAGACTTGAATTGTTGAATTTATATTTGTCCAACAGGGAAGCCCAGAAAACCTCAACATGTAGGAAACAGCATTTTCAAAAATTATTGCTCAGAATTAAGCTGAAGAATGAACTTGAATTTCACTAAAATGAGCACAGGAAATCTACAAAAAAAAATCGTTTCTGGAAGTTGAATATTATTTTCAAGAAGCTCAAAATTTTCTTATTAACAATTTCAATAGGTACTCCAAAAGCTCTCAAAGTGCGCTGAATTCGCTCATGTTATGATGCTGCATGACCTCAACTTAAGAAAAAAATAGTTTTAATCTATTTCTTATTCCTTTTTTAAATAAATTTCTCACTACGTCATATTTGCACCACTTGGACTCTTTCGAGGCAATTCATCTTTCATTTTTCCATATCATTTTCTTTAATTTGGCTCCACATTTTTAATGTTTATATTGATTATTTCTTTAGCTTGTACAAATCACAATGCTATTTTCTGTTAAGTTCATGCTTGGTTTTGTCGGCAAAGCTACGGGGAAATGCCTTCAAAAACAGTAAATTAATCATTCAAATTTCCAGAGTTAGGTAGTTCATTTTTGAGGTTTTTTAACTTCTCATTTTATTAGGAGCTGCACAAGCAGGATTAAAGGCTAGTTAGCTGGAAAATGCATATAATATATGTATTTAATATTTACATATTATGTAACTACAGAAAATTTAAAGAACAAAACATCCAGAAATCTGACTATTAATCCAGGAAGTTTGATTTGTGCAGCTTGCTTTCACGTTCAAATCCGAAAAGAAAATTGATATTCTTAAAAACCAGGAAGAATTTTTGATGATTGCTCACGCTAAGTGATGTTGAAACTACCGAGTATCGTTAGGTAACAAATGAATACGCAATTCAGCATGGTTTTTGATGATGACAACACAGCCAAGTGATCTATACGGTTGACGGCATGAGCGGCCCCGCGGGTAAGTTGGGGTACATGAGCGGCCCCACTCAGTGTGGGAGCACTTGTACCAGCGGCCGCGGTCTAGGCGTATATGTACGAGCGGCCCCACGGAAATATGGGAAATGAAACCAATAGCACCAACTCGAAACTTTTTTCGTGTGTATAATTTATTGATCTAAAATGAACACTGTCAAAACATGCAAATAGACAATCACAGTCACATGACTCCCGACCCAAGTAGGTACTTCTCAGTAATTCGATCTGGGCTGGTACTTACTTAAGAAACGATTTGGACATACTTAGCTAGGATAACCGCGGGGCCGCTCGTACCATTTCTAATCTGTGCCCTTAGACCAGGCGGGGCCGCTCGTACATGCCTATGACTCCAAACCATCGCCTTCCCTCCCTACGGGGCCGCTCGTACAAGTACCCCTTGATTTCCACGCGAACTTTTCGTTAACAAGGCTACTTCGGGTTCCATCTTCGCTCGGATTTCTTCCAATCACTGGGTTCAACTGGCCTGCGGGCCTTCGCTCGAGCGGGGCCGCTCGTACCATTTCTCATCTGTGCCCTTAGACCAGGCGGGGCCGCTCGTACAAGTACCCATCTATACAGCCATGGGATCGATTGCAGTCAACGAATCTGTTGCTAGAGAGCTGAACTAATTAGTTCCACTAATTGCTAATTGGAAACTATCACGCATTTTCATTTTCCTTTTCGTGATGAGATTAAATCTGTTGGAATTGTTTGTCAATCACATTTAGTTTTCCTGTAAATCTGGATTCACGATCTTCTGTTTAAAATTGGGAAAATTGGTCCAATCCGGACCGTGTGAACTGGCACTCCCCAATCTAGCGAAATGTCGCTATGAACTATACGTTTCAGGATATGAATCACCCATCACACTCCTTCAAATTACAGTTATCCCAGGTTTATGGCTCTAAGTATCCTGATAATATTTCATAATGTGTACTAAGCGACGGAAGAATCCTTGAACCGTCCTGATCTTTTCTGTTATGTTGTTGGCGTCAAACCAGAGCAAAAGCATGAGGATTGAGAAATGCCTTTCCATACTTTTACACGAGACTGGGGGATAAAGATAAAACCTGGGCAACTCACAATATGTTTCGTATGTGTTGAGGGCCCGCTTTTGTGGACTGTTGGTAAGACGAAATCAATGCATTTTCGCCATATCCACCTCATAAATTACTGTCATTTGTGCATAACAAGAGTAAGCTGCTTTCCTGCTAACATTAAACACGCTATAGTCTATCCTGTTCCTCCGTTTCCTCAGGGAGATGACCCCCTAGTTCTCATTCCTCAAACCTGGTTGATCAACGTGGTATCTGAGGACTACAGTGAAAATCATGTGTACTACAGTTCTTGAGGATCTGGTCTATAAGTCTCGTCATTTTAAATCATTGATTTGCGGAAAAACTAGGAGTGATAGGAAACATTCGCAAATACAATTTAAATCAGAATTGCCTGTTAATTTTCATTCATCACATAAAAAGTTATTTTTTGCAGAGTTCTGATACTTATTAAAATAAGTTTCAGTCGCCATGCCTTAAAAATAACGTTAGATTCAGTTTTAATGTAGTTTAAGTTCGCATTAAACAGAGCCTAGGTTTAATGGCGCCTCAAGCGGTGTTGGTAACTGAAAGTTGTACAATTTGTACACTGATTCGTGCAATATGATCGACAGGTAATCTTCATTCATTGTGTACATTCATATTGTCATTCATCATGCTTCATTTCATCATCAGCTTCATTTTCATCGCCTCAAGCTTGCCCGTTTGAGAAAGAACCCATGATCCGTTTTTTCAGGGCTCGTCCAAGCCCAAGCAACAACCCGTTATCATATACTCACCGCCAGTGCAAAGAAAAACAATGCAGGTTCACTTACAAAACTCTTGTCTAACACACTTAACCACCGCAGCAACTAGCTTGGAATGTTAGTTTCACCGTTCAACAGGTTGTTCTCAGCCTATTTCACTATAATTACGAATCGATCAGTACAGTTGTCAATACTACACAATTCAGACTGACTTTGAATTTAGCAGCATGTAATAATTTATAAATACATAAGCAGGTAATGCCCGTTCTAACTAAGTAGACCTTTTTTCACAATGCATTCATTAGCCTTGATGTTAAAACAACATTTTTAGCGAAAATTACTATATACTTTAATCAAAAACTAAGGTTCACATGCCAAAAACCTCCAGTGATCCTGAGCTTATACCAGAAGGGCTATTTCTTATAGGTGAACTTAATATTTTTGTTTTAGTTAGGGTCGGCAGATATTGTTGCTATGTTACATTCTGACTCCATACGAATTACAGTTCGACCAATTTTTGGTGAACTGTGAAGAAAAGAAGTTTCCCAGAGATCGTGACAAATCAATGTCTCATAGTTTTAGAATAATATGGCAATTGACTACAGGGGTTGAGTAGATAGGGCGAACACAAAACAGGTTTGCCAAACTGCAGGAATTGACTTTGCAAATGTTTTGCAATAACTTTTCCCCCTTCATGACAGGTGTTATGGTTGGCTGAGGCGTCTGCTTAATCTAATAAAACGGCTTAAATATTCCAGTCAGAGTAGAAGTCAAGTGCAAATAACCCGATTTTTCTTGAAAATGTATGTTTTTCACAACTCAAACTCAGTTTTCTCCTCGGAAAAAATGTTCAAAACAGAAATCGACCTCAGCTAGAATGGTGAGATCTTGGCGCAGTCAATAGTTCGATTCCCGATTGGAAAAAATTGATGTTTCCCGAAGAAGATGAAATTTGCTATTCAAAAGGCTTTTTCACGGCCCAATATTTATTGTAAAAAATGGTCAGGCTTTTATCCGATAGGAAATTTAATGCTCTTTCCAACGCTCCTAAAATTTGAATTTACCGCATTTTAAGGAAGTTTTGACTTAAAGTCAAAATTACGGGAAAAAATGTAAAAAATCACGTTTTTAAGAGAATGAGTTCAACTTTCTTCGTAGTCGAGCCCATCGTAACCTTTGTCGGCGGTCAATGCTACCCAATTCAAGCTGATTTCGAATTTAGCAACATTTATAAGTACATATACCCGTTCGCTTAGTGTTTCTTCAATAACGGAATGTAGCTCTTTTTCACGAAGTATTCATTAGCCTTCATGACCGGTTACTTTAACCAAAAACTAAGTTCACGTGTAATAAAACCCCAGTTATCCAAACCCATTACTGGGGTTACTTCCTTCAACTGAATTCAAATCCTTTGCAATATCCTCGTAAAGCACAGATTCAATATGAACCTTCATTATTTGACCAAGTCTTGGTGGACTGTGCCTCCCAAAATGGTTGGGACAAAAATGTTTGCGGCGTAATTCCTCGAGGCTTTGGCATAGTACCCAAGTTGACTACAGGGGTTGACTATAACGAGAGGGACTACGTTCATTTCCATATCTGAGATTCATTCAGAGTTTTCAACTGCAATGAAAACGTTGGCTCCAGCCTGTTTACATCGCTCTCTTGGAGTGAAAGTGTATTGTCTGTGTAGGGATTTTGTCTGAGGGGAAATTCGCCTTCTATCACAACTTTTTCTCCAGAAGGGAGATACTAGCTTACGTATCTTTCTGCTAAATGAATTGAAGGTTTATTTAGCGTGTGGTGTGAGGTTGTTGCTCACAAACTAGGAGCGACCGATGCACCTTATTTGCTTGCGGTGTTAGCGTAGGTACAAAGATTGGCGAAACCGGCCGCGGACGGCCGAAGCACCAAGCTTGGTAGCTGGAGAGGAAAGCGAGAGGAGATAGCGAACAAGATTGGTGTTCCCAGCCTCTCGAGGCTGCAGCACCAATTTGAAACTATGTAGGAGAGGTGTAAGAGGTTGGGGTGATACCAGTCTCGCGAGACCGCGGCACCGCAACGGAAGGAAGGTAGATAGGTGAACCTAACGGACCGACTGAGTATACACTCAAAGGCGAAGTTAGGGAGTAGAAATCAAAACGCAGGGATTTCAGTTAAAGCTGCCAGGGCTTCCACCGACTAAACTATATCTTCTTCCGCCCTGCAGGCCGGGTTTTTATATGGTTAGTGAACCCCTTCTACCTTGCTCCCTTGAGGAGGGTGGAAGTGGGCGACGCTACCAGGTCGGCTTGGCCCCTCTTTATTAGGGAATACTTCTACTATGTACATGAGTGAATTCTTCACAGTCTGTGTCATTCTAGCGGGTCTAAGCTGTCATATCGTCCATTCTTTTGTTTGTGTTTTAGCGGACTGAGTCGGCCATTTGACAGGTCAAAGGAAATTATTGAAGTTCTGAGGGCTGCTGAAGTCTTTTTGGTACTTTTATTCAAGTTATCCTCCCCTCTTCTCTCTCTGCTCCACTCAAATCCTTCTGGTATAATAGCGATGCGGCCAAGAACATCTCTACGCCACCTTTCCTTGCTCTCTCGATTGTCTCTTTATGGAAAGATTGATTTGGGATATTTTCATATATTTTGAGCTTGGTGAGCATCACGAAACTAAACAGAATTGTGTGGGGGGGGGGGGGGATTAACGGAAAAAAAACGTTATTTTGAATTCCCGATCTAGTCCCCAATCCTAGAAAATCATTTATAATCACAATCGGACCCTTTGAGGAGACATTTTGTGGACTGATCCGCATTAAAATACTTTTGCTGATGCCCTAATTTGGTTACACAATCATTCTCTGGAGAGTTCATCAAAATGCGGATTATAGAATTCGTTAAGATCTGGCCCATTCAGATAGACAGACTTGATAGCGAAACATAGCATATTAGTAGACATTTCGATAGTTACTAATTGTTCACCTCTCAAAACAGAACACAATACTCACACGTACCATTATTCAGCATCAACATGCATCCATACATCTGCATTATATATGAACGAGCAAAGTTATTATTGTATTTTTTTATTGCTTGTATTTGTAAAAGAATCTTCCACAGAACGAAAAATTGCCACAACAGTGCGCTAGATACTATCAACACCAATTTCATGTAGATGATATGATAGGATAATGTTTCACATTGGTATTATATTTTTACACCTACCTTTACATCATGAAATGAAATTTCATAACAAAATGATTCCACGATTTTGACAATATTCCATGTTATTGATAGGATTTTCCGTGTAAGTTTCATGTTATTTTAACCCTTCAACGATTATGTACTCCTGGGGCAGAGAAAAAAGGACAAACGCATGGAATGACAGAATGGTGTGCGAGGATTTAAAGATCTATAAAGATGAAGAAATTTCATAACATAGCTTGAAATGGAAAAGAACGCCAATTTTTTAGAATGTTTGGTATTGGATGGTGGACATCAAACTATTCTTGCTGTCAAACAACTTCAAACAAAAAGAGCACTTACAGATCCGTAAAGCCAACATACACTAAGTGATTGTAAGGTAAGTTCCAGCAGCTCTGATTTTCAACTCAATTCAGTATGAGGTATATTGATAAACTAAGGAATGGTAGGTATCCAACACGGTTGGAATCTAAGTTGGAATGCTTTTGAGAAATGGATTATAAACCAACCTATACTGTAAAAATGCAATCATTGCAATAATTCGCTGACCCTGAGGTTTAGTTATATCTTTGGTTAGTGACACTGGACACAGGTTTCCTCGATAAGTATTCATTGGTTTTTGCAAGTTTCGAGCAAAGGTGTAAATGCAAATTTGTGTAGATAAGTGGACATCTCATCATCATGTCCATAAATAATGTAGCTTCATCATGAACATAATGGATGGGTCGTAATGTTGTTGTACTTGGGAGAAGCATGGGACCTTCAATTTTCAATGATCCAGCAGGAAATGTTTCCAAGAATACTTAGTCAGTGACTGCATAAGAAGATATTAGAACTTCCTGAAAGGTCATTCAAAAGCCGACTTTGTTTATAAATTGGGATTAACTGAGATATTAATACTCCTTCATCTCCTATCTACACCTTCCATTTGCATGGCTGATGGAAGATTCACAAAGGAAAGATTGAGATGGGTTATAGTGGAAAACTTATATGAAGGGTCGAGGGGAAAAACGATCAGGGTCACATTTGACAAAATTTTCAGGAGAGCAATTTGAAAGTTCACTTTCTAATATCATGGCTTAGGAGTACAATAAAAAAATAGAAAAACATCAACTTCTGAAACTTTATTGGAGGAACATTATGTAAACGAAAAGAAAATTGAATACAATGCTTCTTGGAGAGGGGGTGAATAATGTGATAAAAGATCATTATTCCAAAGGGGCGATCGTCGGCGTATTATAAATTAACTGTTCACACATTTAGTGGGTGTTCTGGGCGATGTTTTTTGTAGGAAATCTTGGGCGTCTGGGTTCATCAGGAACTTGGAGAGGTGGATCTACCCTGACCCTGACCCTAAGTTTGCCTCTTCCTCGGCCTTTCGGCAACGGCGCTGCTGTACCGGAATGACACTGTTCAATCCACCCAAAAAATGATTCCGAGTATTAAAATCCAACATAGCATTGAACTCACGAACGATGCCTTTCCTCCTCGTGATAGTGGATCGACCAGCTTTTTTGGAAAACTGATATATTAATATGATCACTTTTCCCAGTGAACGCGCGGACTCTGATCGGTTTTTCATAAGAGCCTGATTCTACACCCTCGTTTTTGAAAAGATGATAAGTTTCAAAATACAAGACCTATCAACGATTGAAAGCTATGGAAGCTATTAGCAGTTCTGTTTTTCTTATTCAAATGGTAAAACTTTTCTTCTAGCTGAATTCGCCTACCTGTCACTGAAATCTGGAGGGTAATGATGGAGACATTAGAATGTTTAAATATTGTATTTGAACTGTCGCTACAGAAAACCAAGTGAAACTAAACTATGTTCAAAACCTCTAATCTAGGATTGTGGTCTCGAATGTCTGAAATAAATTTCTGAGGGTACCTCCCTCCTCAACTCTATGTCGAAAAATTCTCAAGCCATCTAAAAAGCTTCATTTTTCACGAAAATAAGGTAAAAGCTTGTCTATAAAATGGCCCGCAGATCCCCACAGCCAAACTGGATCTCGACACCTCGCCAGACATGGACTCGTCCGGCGACGAGTACTTGCACGGCTGCCCGCAGACTTCGTCCAGGCACATTTCGCCCAAAAAAGATTCGGCGTTCCCCAAAACGGCTGCTGAGCTCAGGGAACCCATCAGCATGCCTCCAGAGCTGATCGTCACCTCCACCACCCAAAATCAGGAAATCAACGTTTTCGACCGGCTTTACAAAACTTCTGATCAGTCCGGCAAAGGTGGATGACTGCATGTGTTCCTTATACTTATTCATAGAAAAGATCGTTCAGTACTACCATTAAATTTGTTTTTTGTGACAGTTCGGGTCTAGTCCAACGTATACAAATAGGTATTCGGACAAAAAATCACCGGACAAAAATTTCCAACTTCGGAAAACTACTGAAAAAGGGAAAAATACGAAATACATTTATAGCTTTATGGGTACATACGGTTTATATTATATATTCATGTTTATCCACGTGGAATGTATTCGTCTAACATTCCATAAGCCAATAATATTTTGTTTTCCAACAGTAGGTACGAATATAGCTACATAATAATGTACTCACTTTGAACGAGGATTTTTTTGGAACAAGCCCACCTTACGCCGTCACTCAATATTTTGGGCGTTTTGAGTTTGGGGGAGCGAGGCTCAAAACTCGATGGGTTTCGGTGAAAAAGGCAATGATTTTCCGTTAAGGACAAGTAATAAGTTTAGGATCAAGTGTAAGTAGTGTAGAACGAAACGTTATGGGTTTGGGGTGATCTATTTGTCCAACTGATCTTATAGTTTACTGGAAGGATTGATTTAGGATATTTTTGTTTTGTTTTTGAGAAGCGAGCGAAACGAGCATCCAGACCAGCTAACCAGACAGAACATATTCGAACACACCGAAAGATTTCCCAAAAGATAGCTACAAGCACCTTGCCCCTTGCCTTCGCTTTGTGGCAGACTCCCTCTTCCCCGAAAGCCATTGCGTTTATTGTTCCGGAACTCATTGCCTTTCCGACGATAGAATACCCCTTATTCCCCCAAACCCATTACGCTCAATATTTTGAGTCGCGTGTACAGATGCCTTTCGAATAACGGCTTTTCTCCGCGCTTAGTAAGTGTTGGGATGACCTCCATCGTGAAACTGAAGACTCCCCGAGTAGAAAGTAATGTGGAGCGATATGGCGAATCATGATTGCGATAAAACTTGTCACGTTGACCGCGGTAGCATAAACATCAACTCACACATAAACATCAACTTGGGGCCCCCAGCACAGAAGAATTATTCTGCTTCCAAGTATCTATTTCTGTCATTTTTCACACGAGGATTTTTTGTCCGGGGTGGGCTAAACGCGAGGATATTTTGTCAGTGATTCACACAAATACTACAGCTTGCTACATCATTTTTGCATATCAACGCCACACGATGACCGAATAGTTGTGGACTTGAGTCCAGCTCGGTAACAATACAAATGAGGGGTTTTCTGAAAGAACAAGATATTCGGTACTTGAATTTGGGCAACATCTAGTGGCTAGTTATTTCGACATGAAACGAACATTTCGAGGTCTGAAGGAGGCATCCGAATGTTTGCATTTAGCAACAACAAAAATTCCTCTCTATTTCCCCAAGAACGAAACAAGCCCGGGTGACCACTGTGCACGACGGTAGGTCATTCTCAGCTACAATGATTAATCAGCAAGAACCAAATTATTCACTTTTCAAATTACAGAGGGAATCATGCACGAAAATGGGCAAAACAAAAACATCAATTTCTAGCATTCTAACTGCGGACATATCACGTTCTTGTCGAAATCCCCTCTTTCCAAGTGGTTTCCTGTAATTCGGAGGGACAGATATTGTTCTCCATTTATCTTCAAGAGTCAATCAAGACAGTACATAGTCACGTGAGATCACTGCAACAGCTGACGGTCAATATTTTAAAGTTAATAAAAAATAACTAAAATCATAAATTAAAAATCATCTTACATGTGGGGTGTGGCATACAGCTACCTCTTCTAGATCTCATGAACCGTTGTAAAGATCTTTTGAAATTTATTAAATAATTTCGAACTCTGTAGAATATAAGTTTGTTGCAACGATTCACAAAACCACGTTCTGACCTGCTAATAAAGCTGACCTCGATGATTGAGGAACTTGAATTTGAAAGTAACGATGTAGCGTCTGTAGTGACTAATGCCATCCAGGAAACAGAACTATAGTGTTTGCGAGTTTATCACAGACCTAGCAATGACTTCTCAAGTTTAGTCGATAAGTGTAGCAGGTCTGTCGCGCTAATTCCACAGCGAATAGAATGATCGTGTTGAAGTTCTTATGGGATTATTAGACTGTTCTTCAACGATTATTTTGACATTTTTAAACGCGAAATTATGGTCGAAGCTGGAAACAATGATTCCCGCAACCTATAGGTAGACTTGAAAGCATTGTAAACAATGACAAATCTCACCATAGCCGTTCATTCTTTAAAAATGCAGCAGCATCCTCATTCATGGGATTCTGTGGATAAGTCGAGAACTCCATGCAAAACATTGTCTTTTATACCACAAAAACATTACTTTCTGTGGTACCTATGCAAACATTTTAGAGCTTGATGTAATGTATTCCGTCATTGAGTTTGGTTTTATTTTCTTCTGTAAACGCTTACCGATGAAGGTCAATTGGTCATCAGCAAACCTCTAAGTCGAAGAGGGAGCTGCAAGAAAAGTCCGGATATTCGTTCGAGACGAAAACTAGTAAGGTATGTGGAACTATCATATGTGTGCTTCGTAGATTTATTTCAAAAGTAACTATATCTGTTTACTTTTCACAACAAGTTTGAATATTTACCGTTTCGTAGCAGATGATCATTGATTAATCCATAGCTGGGTAAAATGCAGCTGTAGCTGACAGAAGCCTAGTGCCTGAGGTATTTCTCGAAAAACTGAAATAATAAGATTAAAGAGCCTTCTAAATCTTATTTTCAACTTTTAAAATAAATTAAACGACATGGTATATAGGAATTCTAAGTCAGGTTCATTGGAATTTTGCTAAAATCCTTGATTTGTTGAAATGGATGAGGTTTAAAGCTGGAAATTTATCTTTCATTGTTTGACATTATTTTAGTAGAGTGTGACCCATCTTCCAAAAAGGATACAAGTTCTTCTTCTGCTGCAAAGATGAATGTTTTTGTTTGCATGTTTAGTAAGAAAATATTAACGCTTTGGTTCTTCCTGTTTGGTATTTAGACAAAACGGAGAGCAAAGCGACCCAGAATACAGACCCCCATCTGAGGCCAGTCTTCCCATCAAGAAAACTTTTTGGAAAGCGCTGTCGAATGACAATATCCCCTGGAGTTTCAATTACAACGAGCACGAAGATGTGTTGAAGTGAGTTATTTCCCTTCGTTTCTTAAAATATATGCAATATTTCCGATCTTGTTTAAGGGCTTTTAAGGGCTTGAATTTCGTCACCATTGATATGTCGATTGATTGTCAATTTATCCCGAATGTTGTGCTGCAATTTTGTATTGTTTTTGCAAGAAAATTCAAGGTAGATTTTTACATCTTAGTGAAGAAGCATCCCTGCACAATACTCTTTGAAGCCACAGGTACCATCGGATTTGCATAATCGAATAAAATAACAAGGAATTTAAAACTCAAGTTCCTGTTTCAAGTTCTTTGATTTCGGCAGAGTATATAGCTTTCATCATAAAAATAACATGAGTGCACACTTGTGTGCATAACTGAAAAACACGCCTCCTTGTGGTATGGCCAAACATACTCTTTTTGGAAGTAGGTAAAAAGTATAAACAATGGAGTCAAATTCTAAAACAGGAATGTAAAAAAAAATGTTTGGTTTTTAGAACACCCAAACAAGCGTAATGCATATTGATAAAGACGTTTGAAGCCTCGCTATATGCAGCCTAAAGAATAGTAGAAAAAAACAAGAATGCAATCAAAACAATGTGGTCGTTTGAGAACCATTGTAACTTTCTCTTCTAACACAGCTTCAGCAAATTTAAGTGTCAATAATGTTTTTTCAATTGCAGAGCTTGCTCTGAGAAATTAGCTGAACTCAAGAAGAAACACAAATCCAAGGAGAGGGACAAACTTGAGCTGGACCTCGTTGGAACGTCCTCCAAGCTAAGTCCGGCTAAAAGGAAAATCAGAAGACGCGCTAAGTAAAAGACCAACTGTTTTCATGCATTTCATATACCCACAATCATGTAAACTACTGAATTATAACTTATTTTGTATTAATTTAAAGGAGCATGAGAATCGAGCGTTCTACGACTGTGATGGAATCGCAACTGCAGCTGGAGTCATTCAAAGTGAAGTCGGTGAAGCCGGATTACAGAAAAGTCGACGAGGAGTAAGTGACCTGTAATAGCTAAATAGCTAATGTACGAATCTTATTGGCTGAATTTGTAAAGCATATTGGGATCAGTGAGTGTAGTTATGATAGGATTCTTTATCAAAGGTCTGTAAACTTGCGTATTCTGAAGTGTTTCTTAAAAGAACTCTTGAAATACTCTTAACTCTGGAGAGTACCTTACTTACTTTTTGCTTTTGAAGGCGTGTCCCCTTGTCAGGGGTTGCCTCTAACAGCCTGACGCCAGGATCTGCGGTCTTGCCACTGCCCATCTTGTAAGTTGCGTCTTTGCATAGCGCTGACGATCCCTCCTCTCCATGTCAAACGTGGGCGACCTCTTCTCCTACGACCCTCAGGCGACCAGTTCAAAAACTTTTTCGGCCAACGGGTGTCAGGCATTCGCCTGAGATGGCCATACCATTCGAGAGCTCTTTTGTCCACTCGATCGACAACAGGTTCTGGTTGAGCAATTATCTCTCGAATGGTTTCATTTCGGACTCTGTCCAACCTGGAAATTCTGCAGCTGCGCCTGAGGCCATCCATTTCCACAGCACAGAGCCTCTGCCGATTCTGCTGGGTCAACGACCAACCCTCCGACCCGTACAACAGTATGCTCTCCACGACAGTGTTCAGAATAAGCCTCTTGGTGCGAAGGTGGACCTCCCTGCTCCACAAAACTGCAACCCTAGACAGCTACATACGCCGCTCTACATCCCTTCATGTATGTCCTTTATTACTGAGGACATGAGAAATGACTGAGAATCACAGAAATACTGACGTAGTAAGAGCGGTCGGTACTGACATCAGAACTAATACAGTTCGTCATGCGGACGAAGCTGTACGTGTTTGCTCGGCGACTTCAAAACTATAGATATATGATGGGAAAGGTCATCAAACTCCTGTTAACCGATCTGGGAAAGTAACTACCTTTTTGAATTTTTCTTTGTAATGAAGCTTAGCAACTTGTGAAACTGACTCATTACCCTCCAAAACAAACGTGTTGGTCGTTATGGATGTGGATAGTTACCCTATCACGTTTCTTGAAACTGCTGCACCTGGGCATAAGCTTGAAGCTTTTCAGCATCAGGAAAATCTTGCCTAAACCCTTGGAAGGGACGAATAGTTCAATCCATCACCTCCTTGTTATATGTTACCAGATCCATTTTAGGAACCAAACACATTTCCCTCACACTGCTCCCACAGGCGAAATGGTCTCACGTTTTGAATATTACCTCTTCCAAATCACTATTTACTGCTGTCCAACCTTGAGATTTGAAAAGGTTCTTGGAACTGCTAAGCCTGAATCTTAAAAAAACAAGCTTCAGGTGTATCCATTGTGAGTGCACGTTTACCACCTGAGCCCATGAAAGAAACGACTAGTTCATCCCATCACATCTTTGTTACATTAGGAACATCAACTCGTTTCCTCAATGGCCCTCATCGATAGCTGGTTGTCCAACTGTATTTTTCAGCAGGAAAGTCCTCTGGTTGCACCGTTCTGAAGCTCTGCTTCTTTTGGTAGCTCACCAAATCAACAGTTAGGGCTCCTTGCTGGTCAACATGGTAGATTGAATTTGTGCACACTGTAATGAGTCGTCAGGAGCAGCTCGCTGTTTCTCCGCTTAGCCCCCATATCGCTGTTGTCGATGGATTTCCATCCGCTCAAGGGTTTTCCAATAATCATGCTTTCCAGGGGTTCCTCGTAAACAAACAGTTTTGAAATTATTGATAGATTTCTTTAAAAATATTGCAAAACAATTAGTCCATTGTATAAGTGGGCAGTTACAAAATTAAACTGTAACTTGAATCAATATTCTCCCTACCCTACCGATCGTTAGAGCACAATTTGTGCACAGGTTCTACTATCATGAATAATATTTTGCTTTCAAAGATTAATTATATTCATTGTTTCCCCATTTGTCGAAAATTACAAAATTTTGACATTTCTGTTCACAAAAACTGCTGCTGACTTATACTCATTACTCGTTCTTTAAAACTCAAATGCACAATTAGTTTTGGAGAAAGAACAATCATATAACCTTTATTCTAAGGTATTGTATGTAAAAATGCAGTTAAATAGATATTGTTAAGACCAATGTTTAAATTCAGTAATCAATAACTGTCAACATTTCATTTTCAGGGTGTTGAGGAGGCAGACGACAAAGAAAACCATTTCGAACAAAAAGTTCAGAAAGGGAGGCTACGTCTCGTTGGCCACGGTCAATAATCACCAAGGTACTACCCACCTCCTGCAATATTCCGAATTTGGAAAAAATAAAATTGATAAAGTGATGTATTTCTCAATTTCACAAATTGGAACTTTGATGATGAAGAAAATACCACGTAACCAAGGGCTTCGTGCTCACTAAACGTCAAATTAATTTTCAAATTAATTAAGTTTCTAATTAATTCATAGTTAAATAGACGAAATGTTTGTATTGGGTGCTTTTTAAATAAAGCTAGATCCCATTCTTGTAAATTTTGACATCAACAGTTGACATCAGAATAGTTACTAAGATGATTGGTAGGTACTTTTTCTAACATTTTTCAAAATTTCAGAAATTTGCTGTCTTTTGGTGACGTAGGTAGTCATTATCTGGTACTCACTGTTTTTTGTTTTTGCCCATATCACCACATCAATATGTATCACATGGAACCCGTCCGCCTAACGTTGAAAAATACTTGTTGAAAAATATTTCTATTGCGAAAACAGAAAATGCAGCTCTGCACCTTATTGTATCATTAGGTTCCAAGCCTCAGAGAATCAATCTCACAGACCAATTATGTAACCGGAATTATGTTGACGGTTTTTCTTTAATTCGAAATCCTACACAAACAACTTTTGAAAGAGGTTGAAAATCTTCTTTTCTTGGTTAAAAACGTGCATTTTTGAAAATAATCAACCACAAATATGTGTTGTGCGGCTTAGCGAGTACTGTTGTCAACACGGACGACCATAAAATCACAACTGCGAATCCAATCCAAGTTTTGGTATATTGGTCAGAATTAGCACCCGCATGATAAAAATAGGCAAATGATTTTTATTCAAGTCTTTTTTTGCAGATCACAGTGGCGAGGAATTTCCGGAAGCTGTAGGATCCAAAAAGAAGAAGAAAAAACGAAAGATTTTGCAGATTTCAAAAACCGTCAAAAGCGCGATGAGCGCAGTAACCGCCGTGACCGTCACGAGGAAAGACAACAAGAAAGAGATCTCCAAAAGGAAATTCTAACGTACACTTTTCGAGAAAATTCAAGTTTTATAATCAACTTTATGTGACAATGGCCACTGAGATTTCCGCGACCCTTGGGGAGCCGTGGAAACTAATTCAATCCGGTGCAAAACTTCATTCCCAATTGGGGGCTGTTTTGATAGTTGAAAGCATACAAAGGCAGCAGCGAAATACTGAATAAATTATCATGGGTAATGTACATACTCCCAATGTGATTGTGTTTCGGTGGAGCCCTTTAATTGTACTACTTGTGAGTAGCGTATTTTTTAAATTTGAAATTCATCCATCTCTCTATTTACAAAAACTGTGTTTCAATGTCTCACCGTCGTGTTCACCTCTTCACCTAATGAATTATGAATAATGAATTATGAAATTTAACAACTTATGCTGTATGTCCTGGTTCCTATCTTTATCAAACCTTTCAGAAATAAAACTGCCTATTCCATAGGCTGTTCAATTCAGCTCGGTTCAACTGGACAAAAGCTCAATTTGAAAAAAATTTTAAAGCTTCGTTCCAAAAGCTCAAAAACTAGGCATTAAAATGGTTGATTCACATTTCAGTGAATATTTGGTTCCTTTATGGTTATTTGTCGATCAATAACACAGTTCTTACAATGTTTTGATGGACAAACCATTCATTTTTATGTCATGTTTAAGGAAGATTGAAAACTGTTTTCAAAAACGAGTTACGAGGAAATATTATGTAGGTAATGGAACTCAACTTGTAACACAAATCCATTATCATAAGTTGGTTTTGTAAATAGGAAATTAAATCCATGACATTTAATTTTAATGGTAAGGCAAATCAATACAATAATGTTTAATAAAATCTGTAACATTAATTATTTGTAACGTTGTAAGAACAGCCTTTGAGAAATTAAACATATGTAGTAGTCTTTGTGAATTTTGACACCATTTCGTCAGAAAACTGAGCTTTCTAAATCATTTGGCGTACAATTTTGTAAATTAATACAAACCAAAATAAGCATATCATTGAAATAGCATATTGTTGAAATAATGAGTGTAAACATACTATATCGACTGATCAACCTCTGTATCAGGGGTTTAAGTGTATTCATGTTAAGTTTTTTACTGTGAATTAGCAGTTTTCTATTAATAGACGATATTAAATACCGTGTCTAGTTTATCCCCCTTGTAATAATTTTTGATGAACGTAAGGAAACTAATCTGGAATAAATCAGAATGATGTTTCAAGAAATTCGTGGCATCAGTTTCAAATTGCGTTCCCCTCATCGAGTTGTTGTAACTTCTTTTTCAAAACCATCGTTAGGAAGTCGCCTAATCGCTTCAACAATAGGAACAGAATAACAATCGTGTAGAATTTTTTTATATACGAACATCATTTTAATTAGATTACGCGAGTAATTTGAATTCGACACACACAAGTATGTGCTGGATTAAAATTAGCCAAAATTGACCAAAAAATTGACTTATTGAACACAGGTAGTGATTTTGGGATGCTTTACGATTTTTCGGTTTTAGTGCTGTAATTAAAAGCGAATTTAACTCGTTACGAAAGACGTGATTTTTGGGAAATTGCCGGAGTCTGCAAAAACGAAGGAATATTGGAAAAATTACTGGTTTTATTTCAACAGACACGATGCACTTGTATTATAATGCTCATGAAAAGTCCGATTTGAGTAAGTATTACGAGATTGTGAATTGTTATTGGAATATTTAGTGAACCCCCACGTTATCTTAGGAGTCACGAATGAATGTGACATATTTAGTACGAAAACGCTAGTAAAGTAAGCAAAAACGAGTTGGGTGTGGCATATACATTCTTCGTATATGTTCAAGTAACCTAGATGAGATAGCTTGTTGCAGATGTATATAGATCTTATGAAATGTTTTAGATTATCTCGAAATATGTAGAATATAAGCTTAATATGAGATCTACGATAATCAGTGTAATTTAATAGTTTAGGAATCTAAAATGGGGGGCCATTTCGGTGTTCCCGGAGGCTCGAAAAAGCACCCCAGTGTTCCCCTAGAAAGTTCGCCCATATGTTCCTGGGTTCGGAATGGAGATTTCATTAATTATCCAAATGAATTTATGGTAAAACCAAAAAACCATACAGAATATGAAAAGATGTCAAGGATGAGCAAGTAATGTATATTGGGTGTCATATCAAAGCTACGTATTTCTTTGACTCCTGAATATCGGAGAAGAAGATCCACAGCTTAGTTTCCAAGTTTCAACCGCTGTTTTGATGGAGAAACAAATTAAAAACAGTATTTAAAGTCCGTTGAAAGTACACCGTTAGTCAGGAGAGCGGAAGTACCTGCGAATCAAGTTTATAATTACTATCTGAATCATTTTCAGCCAAACTGGGAGAGCTTTTAACCCTCGAAGCCAAACTAAGAGGTTGTTCCGACGATAATAGTGAAAGTCCCGAGCCTGAAGGGTTTCGAAAACAAGTAAACTTGACTTTCCGAACTATCAACATCGTCAACTCAGTAAGTCTATTTACTGCATTAAATCAATCATTATTAATTATTTAATAATTAATTTGATGATGAGGCCTTTCTTCCATTCTTCCGGGATTACCTCCTCAGTCCACAGTCTCTGGATGATAGGGCACAGGAGTAGGAGCAGTCTCACACTCAACCTTTAGGGCTTCTGGGGGTATGTTATCCACGCCTGGAGACAAATACTAGACTTGATACAATATGATTAAGTATTAAAGGCCTGAAACTCAATGTTTAGAGAAATTTTGAATTGGTCAATGAATGTTTAATTAACTTCACATTTGCAGGTTATCGGTTTCATTTTCTTCCTGTCAGGGGTCATCATATTTTTCGAGTATCGAAAATCGAATGCGGATTTTGGGGCCAACGGCTTCTGTGTTGTTTCCTTTGTGTTGGGCCTTTGCGGCATCACGTTTTGTGTCTACAGCGTTCTTGGCTTGCTTGTTTTCATCGGATCGTTACAGCAGATATTACTGGTTAGTGGTAATAGTCCATTTAATGATTGAGCCATTAATGTATCGAAATCTCAAAAACATTCGACTTTTGTTTGATTCAGACAGATATTACTTTCGCCAATTGAATGATACCACCGGGGTTGTTGAACGATCCTCATTTGAAACATACAGCTGTCCCTCGATAATCCGACAGTTAAGGACCGAGAGAGTGTCGGATTGCCGAAAATGTCGGATTACCAAAAATGTCATATTATCAAAGATGTTTTATTCTTAATGCGTTTGAACACAATGAGTTTAAAAAAATACATTTAATTTATTAAGCTTTGGTGTGTGCGTGTTTACCAGGATAGGGCGATTTTGAATTTCAATTACACGTAAGGAAATTCAATAATCGCCCTATCCTTCGGACTACCGAGTAACCGAGAAGTCCTTTGGCACTCGGATTGCCGAAAATGTCGGATTACCAAAAATGTCATATTATCAAATAGATGTTTTATTCTTAATGCGTTTGAACACAATGAAGTTTCAAAAAAGGAAGAAAAGTAAACAGTAATGTAATTGAATAATATTTACCTATATATTATCAGTTTTTAATATTCTTCATGTAATTTATTAATACCAGGATACAAAATGACAGTACATGTAAGTTTTTAAAAGAAATACGGAAAGAAACGGGAGATGCATATTGCTGCCGGCAGCGCGTCGGACTACCGAGTACGTCGGATTAAAAAGTGTCGGATTATCGAGGGACAGCTGTATTGGCACGCAGTTAATGCATGTAATACATCCCCTAAGGGGATTTTTATATAAGTAGTTGTTTTAAGCCAAACCCGAACTCAGTCAAAACTAGTTTTGTCTGGGCCATATTAGAAATGTCTGAAGGCTTTCATCAAATCGAGTTCGGTACAAATAAAGATTGAAACAAGACTGTTCGTGTACAGTGGATTATCGCAAGAAGAATCTCAGCCCATACATACAGCAGATCCCAAGACATTCATGGTTAAATGCGCACTGACAACAGTTTACGATATTTCCTTGATTCTCGCTCAAGGATTCAGACTTCATTCGCTTCTGGAAAATTAAATGGTTGGGCTCCGAGTCAAGACTTCTTGTCTTTTACAAGAACTTTTGAAAATTTCGAATGAGGTGAAGTAGTTTTGTAAATTTGCCCGAAATCTACTTCATTTTGGATAAATTTTAATCAACACTCCCGATTTAACAATAAATTCAAGTGAAATTCAAGTGCTTAAACCTGAATTGTAGTAGAATTCTATTTTTTGTCTGAATTCCCCAAAACTCGAATTTTTTTTAGAGATTTGTCTATAATTCAATTTTTTCGTAAATCGTTCTACGATTCACTCGTTTTTTGTAAATCTTATGAAAACATTCATTTAAATACTTATTTTATTAAATACAATTGCCTTTTGTGGTCGTATTGTAGACAAATTCACAAAACAAAATAAATTTCAGGAAGTTCACAAAAATCTATACATTTTATTATAACTTAAGTTGAAACACTTGAATTTTTAAATTTATTGTAAAATGGGAAATTTTAAGAAAAACTATCCCAAATACAGTAAATTTTGGGGAAATTTACACTAAAAAAAGTGTGAGTTTTGGTGCAATTCACTAAAAAAAAATAAAAGAATTCTGTATTCGTATTCTTATTCAAATTCCTCTATTGTTACTCATATTTTCAATTCATGAATTTAGTTCATGTTCTCAATTATGAACACGCCCATCATTGCGAAATCTATAAATCTACTTGGTACCTTTAAGTTGTCTATTATCTATAACAATTAAATCTATAAACTGTTGATTAAGGAAATTGTTTGTTTCATCAGTACGCCATTGGCGGAGGCTTCGTGTTCGTCGGGATGGTATTCGCGTGCGCCGCCAGGATACCGAACACGTCCGTCATTCTCAGAGGCGTCTCCACAGAAATGACCGAGTCTCTCTACTTGAGCAAGAAAGGGAACCCGATCGAGCAAAACAAATGGAATCGCACGCAAACAACAGTATGTTTCTCTATAACTTAATGGGTACTCAAATTCAAATTCTAGCTGCCCGAAATGGGTTGTTCGGCTCTTGAGGGTTTCCCTTGATCTTTGGGATCCCATGTAAGACCGCTTGTGGATCTACAAGACCAAGCCAGCGGAATTTCCTCCTTGAGCCTCGAATTCTTAATGAAATCCGTATTACATCTGCCATCTGGGTATTCGTTCTCACCCACTGGGTCATTTACAAAAGAGGTTTCGACCATTTGTCGGACAGAACAATTGCACACAGCTCACAATTGGACTATTTGTAGGAAGCAGCAAACTGATGTCCACGTTTGAGAGCTGTGGGAGGAGGCGGGAGTGTTAACTACGTGAATAACCAAATACGTCACGACCGCTTTCTACATCCCACCAACCGTGGATTCTCAGGTCTGCAATCAGTCATCTCCGTTCTCAGCCAGTACTGGTTCGATTCCCATGGAGTTAAATGCCAAGCTTGCCATCCTCGTGGTCTGGTCTCTGATCAGGTCATGGCCGTACTTGACCTATCCCCCTCTTAAGTTTAGGGCAAGGCTAAGGTCCAGCAACTCACCACAGCCATCAATTCGGTTTGGCATTCCTTTGGGTTCTCTTTCAAATCTTACGGGCCAGTGCGTCCCTAAACTGCATCATTGGGTTATGAAATTTGATTGATCAACTTGGCTAGAAATCTTCAACTGTCAATTACGACGAGAAACCCTGCAAATTCATACCCAAAGGTTTATTATTTCTGTAACCCATTAATTGGCCTTCCCAGGTAGATCAGCGGCTTATCTGACGAACAATAGGATCAGGGACGGTTGCTGATAGGAGTCTACGCACCCCCAAACGACTATAAAATTCAAGAAGTTAAAGCTGGAAACCAGAATTCGTTTATGCAATACAATTGTCAAACGTATTAGCCAATATCAGTTCATGGTAGCTGAAAGAACTAACTTCTCAAACCTGCAGTACTTTCCAATAAAAATAGACTCTGTTTGGTAAGTAAAAATGGATATTACTCTCCACCCTGTTGAAGAAGTAAAAATGTGCTCTGTTAAGTAAAAATGATCTGGAGAAGGTAAACAACATTTCTGACCACTCAAGTAGTAGTAGATTTTGCGATTTCAAACACTTGTACAGTGGTCAATTCTAATTTCCTCCGATTAGGAGAATTCTGAATTAGATATCAACTTCTCACATGCGCAGTGGCCGATTGCTGATCCAATCGCAATGAAATTCATTAAGAAAAACTTGAAGACCATTGTTCACTCTAATGTTGACCAAGCCATGGGGTTGAAAGAAGACCTACCTGACGTTAGAGTGCCTCATCAAATCCATGTTAGCGCCTGCGCACACGCTACTAATGATTTCATGAATCTTGTCGGGTTCTAACTATTCGTTTCGGTTTTTTGGTTTTTAACTTGTGTTAACTCTGTTTATGCTGTGAGCGTGGCTATTAAGTACAATGAATCAAAAATATTAGCTATATTAAGGCAATGTGTACCTTAAATCGAGTATTGTCATAACCTAAAAATCAAATATCTAAAGAGAACTATACAAGTTTGCTTTAAGTGTCGTGTATTGCATATTTATAGTTGAAGTGCTGCGGGATCACAAATCACTTGGACTGGTGCGAACCCAAAAACGAGATACAAGGGAAAGACACCGAACGAATATGCTCCGTCCCAGAGTCATGTTTCTCCAACAGCAAGAACCTTGTGAGTTAACCTCAGAACATGTAGCTTAAGTAAATGAATTCATTTAAATTAACGCTAGAAATGCCTGCCCACGTCTCTTCTTCTTCTATCGTCGTGTGGAGTATCCCTTCTGTGGACTTCATCTCTCTCTATTCTGTTCTTGTCACCTATCCAGGAAGTATAAATTTTCCAGACTGATGATACAACTGATCTTCAGTTCATATTAATCAATTCATCATTCTTCAGTGCCAGTATTCCCACAACATTCCCAACTTGGGTTCGATTGGTTCGGAATAGTGTAATTTGAATCTAGGAAGAGCGACATTAATGGTTTTGAGTCTACTAAGGTAGAAGAACGGAGTAAGCAGGTGCTGAGGGCCTTCAGATGCTAGCGGCTAAGCCTGTTTCTGCAGGATGGAACTCTTGTCACCACACAAGCCAATCGTTGCTGGACAAATTACAGAGCATACGATTTCAGCAATCAATCTGCCAAGACCGATGACAGGTATTGTTAGTTAAGCAGGTCTGTGACGGGAGCCTCCTTCAACGGCATCTCGTCTTTGAGACTGCAGCCCTGCAAATTGGATCATTAACTACGGTGACAGCGTCAGGACCGTGTCTGAGGTTTTATGGACCATTACACTTTCATAACAGCATTGATCTTCTTCCTTTTGGTTTATACCCATCAAAAGACAACATAATGATCCGCTTTCATCATGGCTAAGTATTTGAAGCCCTGGTATTTAAATCTTTTCCAAGCTAACGGAAACATTGAGTTTGTTCTTGAAAATATCACAGATGTCCATAGCAGTTAACGAGGGTTAACAAGAATCATTTCGCAAGTCAATAGCTGTCTGTTACCTAATCCTGAAGGAAACAGTACTTAACAGACAATTCCGTAGAAATGCTCCGATTTGAGCAGTCGATTTTTTCTTTCTACGTTTATCGATCAGTCATTGATAGCGACGGTTGGACGATTCTGTCACTTAGATCAGTAATTCTGCAAATTGCGCCAATCACACTTCTGTTAACAGATGTCTCAAAACACAACAGTACATGTTACAGTTATATTACATTTCCACAAGTATAAATTTATTATGAAACATTCAAATATTTACATTTCACATCTTTTTGAAGAAGAGAGTTTATCAAGTAAATCATTAGAGGTATTGGATATATTCACACTAATCGAAGAGTGATTTCCACAAATAACGAATAAGATTAGGTAGGACATATTTTCATCGGGTCATCATGAAAGATGCAATATGGTAATCATGTTGAATTGGTGGTTGCAGATTCCAGGGGTTCTTCAACTCCATAAGAAGACTGGGCGGCTAATCTTCGGTCGGGGCTGCTACAACCTCCAAATGGAAGTGCTCCACATGAACGTCAACCTGTACCGGTCATTTGGATTCCTCATGATCATTTTTGTGGTAAGAAGGTGAAAGAAAGTTCACCACGGAAAGTAATGGGATGGATACGTATTTTAGAATTTCAATTCGTATTTAAATGACTGATGCGGAATGACAGGTGACTCACAATCGTGTTGATGTTTTCTTTGCAATCCCGAAAGTATTTCTAAAAAACACGATTATGATAATATCACGAGCATAGCTCAGCTTTCTTTAGTCAGTCAGATGAGAGATATGCCTATGTGTGGTAAATTGAGAGCTGTCCAGCAAATGGCAAACGATTATCATAGGATGAATGACTAAGATGTTGTTCCATGACAAATCATTGGTTGTAAGCGCAAGAGCAAATGAATAAACCAACAGCAGGTAAGAGTCGGCCAAGTTTGGCTGTTTTCCTTGTTGATATATGGGAACGATTATGAAGTCCGACCACTCTGGAGGGAATTCTCCCTTGCTCCAGAAAACAATGTAGAGGCTCAGAAGTTTGGTTTTATATGCATTAGGCATGTTTGACAGCATCTGGTACGAGAGATTATCCTTACCTGGGGCTGAGTCATATCTGTTTGAAAGAGCAGTATTCAGTTCTGCTAGTGTGAAGGGAACGTTCATGACGTCCACATCTGTCCGGTTTTCTGCAGTCTCTGGCCTACAGTTCGGGGCTCCATCGGAGGTTAGCTCTTTCAGAAATTCCTGCACCCATTCTCCATCTTGGAGAGGTTTCTGACAGCTTCTTGACCTTCTCATGACCTTAATTTGATTCCAGATTTGGGATATAGGCGTTGCCCTATTCAATGAAGCACAGTATGCTCTCCAATGGTCCCTCTTCGCTTGTCTCAATACAAATTTCGCTGTTGCTGCTGCTGCCATCATTATCATGAATGTTTGGAGATTGGAGATGGATACCATGGAGCCATGTAAACCATGGCTGTATGGTAAAACCAATGCCAATAATTTAAAAAAAAAAAAAGCAGGTAACCTCATTCCGTTCATTGGAATGAAGTTTATTATCAACAATAACAAAACACTGTCATTTCTAAATTGCACAATATTTTGATTTTGTAAAGTTTTGCTTAAATGTTACCCTTCATCGAAAATAATGCCGAATATTCAGTCCTAAATAGTGGCCATATGAGATTCTTGAACCAAGTTTCATAAAGTACCTATAATCCAGCAGTTTGAGAAGAGAGCTCTGGGCGGGTTATCTACGTTTATTATTCCTGTTTTTGGTTCTACTTGATTGGAAACCAGAAACGTGCTTTCAAAATTGTGTCTAAAATTGATTATTACTACTCCAAAGGTTGGTTACCTGATGAACAACTGAAATCCCGCATGTTGCCAATTTTCTTGGTCGTCGATTTCATCCAATCAAAAATCCAATCTTCATTCGATCAAAATTGTTTGTAATCTTGATATTGCAATGGGTTAGGACGTTTTAATTGTTGAATTATAATTTGGGATAACATAACGTGTTTCAATAATATTATTATGTTCCAGGGGTTCGCAACATTGTTTGCCGTTTTCGTGATATTGATTATTCACCGATGAAGTCTTCACTACTCAGATCACCGGCAACCGAAACTTCTAGGAATAAATCCGATTTGTTTTTCGTATGACATCATATAAACGTAAATCCTTTCCCCAAACAGGACAAGCGTTAAATGTGCCAACACAAAAATATTTGATGTTTTTAAGAAATTGAGTTTTAATATTTCAACCCTTAAATATTACGCTTAACCCTTTTTAGGGTAAAGGGTCGTTGACGACAATCCTTAGATGTTCGATTTTCATCCCAAGCTCCTGCTTTGTATTTTGTTGTCAAATGTTTCGATCAAGTGTTGAATAAAAAGGGGAAAAATATGATTACCCAGAATAGGCTTCTCAATTCCTAAAAGGGATATACCGATCAGCATTTTCAGATTTAAAAAAAATTGAAATTGAACATCATGCAACTATCATTTCAATGTTTAGACATCAGCCAAGCAACATCAGTAACTTAACTTTCGAAGTTGGTGAAAACAGACTGATTAGATATATATCTAATTGATTAACTATAATCAATCATAGATGAATATTTCTAATCAGTCATTGTTTTCAGATATTGTTCATCACCTTATGAAGTTCGCCGAATCAGGACAAAAAAAAAATCTTCCCAATCCGAACCGTGGTCAATTAATATCTTTGTCATATTCGAAATTTGATAATGTGGGAAACATTATTATAATGAAATCCTGAAATTCTGGAAAAAGGTGCGGAGAGTGTCAAAATGCTAATGTATCTATTTTGTGAAAAATGTAAGGGCCATGTTCAACCGGAGTTTCGAAGATTCACACTTCCAATAGCGTTTGAGGTCCTTAATAATAATTCCCCTTAATTGGCTCATAAATAAAAAGAAAACTAAAGAAAAATATGAGTTATTAATTGTTTCGTACCTTGGCCTTAAATGGTTTAATTTTTATTGTTGAGTTCACTGAGGTTTCAAAATTCGTAAACTTTGGAGCAGTAGGTTCGAAGAAAAGCTTCGGGCGGTGGACGTACCATTTTCCTATGAATCTTGAAACTTGAACCTCCAAATTACATTAATTTTGGCCGATCATAGAGCTTCATCATGGGAAAAAACATTACATCAAAAACAAATTACATCAGACCTCCGAATTCCATCAAAACCGCTACATTAGTCTCGACGTTTCACGCAAGTCAACCAATTTTAGTTTTGCGAATGTGCAATAGTTACTATTTAACCAGAGCGATGAAATTCATAACACCTTCTAGCCAAGGAGCTATTTAGGGCACCCCATATACATTTTATCGAACTAGAACCTCGTGTAGTATATGCCAAGGAAATGGCACAGACAGACAGAATGAATCTGATTCAAAGTTGGTCATCAACCTCCGAAACTAAAAAAAGCAAAAAGACATTTGGTTTATTGAAGAACATATTTTCTTACTTCTTATGCAAAGACAAAACTTGCTACCTTCGGTAGTGATAAAGCAAAAATCGTATCTAAATCTATAACGACGTTTTAGGATGCACAAATAATACAGACATACTTTTTACATAAATATATATTAAATAAAGTACCCTGAACATCTTAATATAATTCGTTAATAATTACAAACTAAGTAATTTATATGTGTACTCTATAATTCTTCAAATCAATTCAAAATCAGTAAGAAGAAAAAAGTAATTCAATACATTTCTTTTCTTTCTATTCTCTAGAAATGGTATTTAGCAGCATCTATACATAGGTAAATTAATGAAATGACTCAATTATTGCTATATAAAAAGGACAATAAATTAATCTCTGGAATTATTTTACTCTCTTAAAAATAGAGAAATCACAGGGAGTCGGTTGGTATGAATTTCACCCATAGCCCGTTTTTGGCTGAGTGAAAAAATTGGTTCAGCGGTTCCAGCTCCAGTTTGCCTTGCGGGATTTCTTTGGGCTCCAATTTAAAGCGAAGGATGACGGATATCACAGCCATTTTTACCATCGTCATTGCGAATAGATTTCCTTTGGGATAGAAAAAAATGATATAAGTGAAACAAAATGGTTATGAAGCAATCAAGATTTGTATAAATTAACTCAATCACTGTTTTTTACTACTACTATCTAATCATTTTGGTTTATTATTCAATAATAAACCATTGTAATCGCTCTTGAAAAAAAACAATTTCTACCCCCCCCCCCCCCCCCCCCCAAAAAAAAATTTCATGGTTTACGTTTCAAAGGGTGTAGAATCCAAATCTGCAATAAACATTTTTCCGTCCGTCCGCCGTACGCACGTTTTCTCCCAAACGGCTGGAGCTAAAAATCTGAAATTGTCAGGAAAAATCCATATTGGTCCGACAACGCCCCAATTCTTTAGCAAGGCACTTAATTTAAAGTGCCCTTTAAGGGTTGTCAAAGTTTTGTAAAATCCCTAAAAACCTCCAAAAAAACCAAGGCGGCCCAAATGTGGACTTTTTTTTAAGAACTATCCATGAGCCCCTCCCCAGGTCTGAAGCTCAAACCATTCCCGATGTATGGCATGATCTTATGCTGCCAACATCCGTCTTCGCATTGCTATGTGCAGTGTTAGCTACAACTCCAATAGTTATACTTAGTAACCCATGTTGTAGCCACGTCAGAGAATAAATTAGTTACTTACTTGCGTTATCAAAAGTGCCTACTTCTTTGTAACTATAAGTAAATAATCATTATATATTCAGTTTATATAACTTCACATGGTGTCAGGTAAATAATTTAGTGAAGTGACAATTATGGGCTAGGAAAGAAAGATCGGAAACCCGCTAATAGGAAAGTGACTGACGATACTAAGCTCTGGAATGTGCGTGTTTCACAGGTGATAGAGCGATTATTGAATTTCAGGAGATATGCATAGAGCACGTAAATCGGTTCTCAACCAAAATACCTATTTGGATTGATCAGTTGATCATATTTGTGTGCCTCCTGAAATTCAATAATCGCTCTATACCTGTGAAACACGCAAACTCCAAAACTTAGTAGAAATTCAAAACCTGAATACAAGCGAAGTGAATAAAATTGAATAAACCCCAGTGAAAGAATTTGCAGCGTTTTTTAATAATACTTTAATAATTAAGACTTTTAAATAATACTATCAGAATCGGGTGAACTGTAGAAATTACGCTTGTTGAAAGATTTTACATTGAGCTTGGGCAACAACTAGTTACTAATGACACAAAATCGGGAGTTACGATCGGGATGAAATTGATATGAGTTATTAGACCGTGCTGTAGACTATCCTAAAAATTTAACCTACCTAGGACCCCTACCTACAGTTTGAGAAATGATTCTTGGTGGATGATGATTGTTTTCTATAAAATGGAGTTTACACGAGGCGTTCCCAACCGCCTTTTCCTGTTCAGGGCCCAGATCTCCCTGCTGCAGATTCCCCTCACCTCGACAGAGCGTTGCATTTTCACAAGCCATTCCTGGGGACCCGACCATAACGTTCATGGGCTTAGTTCCGCGTTATTTCAAAATGGTTCCACATTTGTCAAAGCAGTTAGTGGGTGGTGTGGAATTTACTGCATTGGCCTTGTGCGGAAAATACGGAAGGTGAGGTTTGGATGAAGAAACTAAGCTCACCTTATAGACATATTAAAGGAGGAAATGTTTTCCAATTTCTTGGTTCGAAGGATACAGTGTGTCTTCTTCGCCAGGGGAAGCAGTGTGGTTCGGGGTCATTCCCACACTACCACCCGTGAGTCGTTGGAAATTCCCCTCCCTCCAACAGGACCAACAGCTCGAGTTTACACCATTGGATTTCGGAACGGACGGTTTTAAGCCGATTAGATCCAAAAAGTGAAGTAGTAGTGTAAATCCCACTCAAGTCCCACTTAACGATTCCTTTGTGGGGTTTTTATCTAACTCACCAGGGCAGGTGCGAGGCCCGCCACCGAACGGGAAGAACGAGAACTGCGGCCGAGTCGCTCGGTTGTCTTCGGTGAATCTCTCCGGATCGAAGAGGTCCGGATCCGGGAAGTATTCCGGGTCGTTGTGGATGGAGTACATCGGCAGGATGACGGGGGTGCCTTTTTCCACGAGCACCTCCGACCCGTCCTGACTCCTTAAGACGGTCTCCCGCGTGCACAGCCTGGAGAACGTCGTTCCGGAAGGGTGTTTGCGGAGGGTTTCTGCAAAAATAGATATAAAAAGTGTCGCAAATTAAAATCTCCCTTCTCTTGAAATTCGTAAAATGCATCTTTAGAAAACACTTCCAATTGGGTTCCCCATTATTGTTGATGTACTATTCAACTACTACATTTTTGAGCATTGCACATCTGCAATTACTTTGTCCTTTTGAAATTCATACCCCTATTGCATTCATTACATTGCAGCATTCTATCAATTCCATGAAAATTGGACCCCGTAACCATATTTTTGAATCTCGCACAAAGTGGTCAGCAAGCGCTCAAACATTATGGTTGCTTACCCCAGCTAAAATTGTTATTTTTGAACTAACAATTTTTTTTTTTTCAATTTAATCAGCAGGTTTATTTGAAGAAAGGAAAATGTTATTTCTCTATCGATTACTAAGTTTCATTTTTGGAAATGTTACACCAAAAATTAACTTCTATCTGATGCTTTTCTTCAAAATTAAGGAACCCAAGTACATGAATCTACCGTGATAAATCACATATGATGTTTTGATGAGTGTACATGAACAGCGCCTAAATTTGCAATATTTTACTGTCGTTATCAACCGTTGAATGGGTTGATTCCTGAGTATGATGTATCCATCCTTCAAGATGGGCAGATGTTAGCTTATCTACTGTAAAATTTGAAACAATCAAACCTACTGTCTCAATCTATAGTTACGTAGCAAGTATGTATAAATGCAAGATGTCATACAAGCAACTTAAAACTTACCCATTACAACCATATCCAAATACGGCATGTTCTGGATCTTGTCTAATTCGAAAACAGAGACATCATTTCCGTTGCTGAGTATTTCCTCCCTCAGCTTGGCCTGAGGAGCAGGATTGAGCGAGAGCTCGTACATGATGAACCCCAAAAGCAACGCCGCCGTTTCGAATCCGTCGAGGAAAAACGTCATGGCGTGGGCAGCAATTTCTTCTTCGGAATACACTGAAACGAGACATTTAATTCATGACTGCTTCTCATTGTTGGATTCTAATGGAATTTGCCCATTCTTAACAGCAGCTTTATCATATTACGTTGTCAGCCTTGACTGCTGTGAAATTGATCTCCATAACCACCCAACAGGTCAAATAGGGAAGGCTAGATACCCCACCTGTGTGCTGTGCTATAGTGGATGGGAGGACGATGCCTATCATACCTTCTTTTTATGCACAAAATGGGAAGCACCTCGGGGAGTGCTTCAGGAAAAGGTAGGAGGATTGGAGCCAGAATCCATTGAAAGCAGGATGATAGAATCGAAAAAGATATGAGACGCCGTCGTTACTGTTATCACGGTATTCCTAAAGGAAAAGGAGATGAATCGAGATTGGGAAGACTAGCAAAATAATAAACCAAAAGGTGTGCAGCCAGGAGCACAACATGGGAGGAGAACCAACGATGGGCAAGTGAGAGAACTATTCTGAAATAATGCTGGCAACTGGTTCCTTGACAGTTCTCCAAAAGAAGACGCGGAGTGGCGGTTTTAGTTGGTAGGCCTTTGGAGTCCAACACTACTGATGAGGTGACGAAATGGTATAGTTGCCCCTTCCATTGAGCTGAACGCGGTAATGCCCGCCAGCTCAGAGGATGACTCAGGCGCTTCAAGGTGTCTGATTTATCTACCTCTAAATGCACAAAAGGGGTTAAAGAGTAAAAGGAACCATTTCCTCAAAATTATAAGTGATTGAACCATTTCCTCAAAATTATAAGTGATTGTACGCCTCAGATGGACGACATATGCAACACAAAATTAGATCTTTACCGTTTAAACGGAGTTGATTTAAGCATTAGAGAAACCAAATATTTACAACTATGCATCAGTCTGTCATTATTAGATAGATATATTTTAGACATAGAACTCGATTCGAGGTTAAAACGAAAAATCCTCACTTCTTAGCGTGTCCCCACCCCACTAGAAGGTTTTTTTGTTCAGAAATAGTTCATGAGCTGACCAAAACCCATTAATGGTGAAATATTTTGAGGAATAACCTCATTTAAACATTTTCCTGACCTATCACTCTTAAAAATTTCGAATTTTCCTATCACATCCAACTTACCTGTCTTTGACGAATATATTTCACCATTAATGGGTTGCCCCATTTCACTTTGTAAGCCTTAAATGGCATTGGTTGGTCCTCCCCGTCCCTTTCACTTCCCTGAACCAATAGGATTCAATCTCCTTTCACCTTGGCCAATAATAAGACGTGCTGCCTGAGTTATACCTTCAGTTCAAGTTTGTTACTGATGATGACCTAACCGTCGAAATCGATTTAACAGTGTAACTCTTCACTTTCGTGGAAATATAGACAACGTTCTATCTTACTCCGTTTTTATTTGAGATGGGTTTCCACAACTTCGTCGCGAGTGACTTAGCCCGTTTCGGTCATGTATAAACCCATTTCTCGGCAATTGGTTTCAACGATCCAGAAAGCTTCTCGTAGTGATCCAACGTTTCGGGCAGCAATTAGCACATCATCCGCATACGCACAGATCTGGGAGGATTTATAAAAGATGGTGCCTTTTTTATCTGCTGACTCAGACCCTAATAACATGTAAAATACATGTAAGAAAAGTGTGTTGTTATCATGTTTTGTACCCTTGGCTGGAAATGGGTTAAATACTCCACCTTCATACTCGAGCCCTGATGAATATTTTTCTTATAAACCGAAAGCTCAGCGTTCAGGATTCGTACAGTCGTGATCAATTTTCAACCTTTAGTCGGATATTTTTATATCCAACAAAATCGTTAATAGTTCATCACACCTACCCACTTGTCTCTGAATTAAATGATTCGCTCATGATAGCTGAGTATTGTTATCGTTTCTACGCTTAAAAGGGCGTCACTGAAATTGAAGTACCTACCTGACACTTATACAGGTATTACCTAATAATTAATTACATCTACCTGGAATGAAGTGTTCATTTTTTCCAGTTAGTTCCGTCTTCAGATTTCGGAAGAATTCTTGGAACAATCCGTATTTAATCATCGTTATCTTTCTAAAACATCTTTCTTTGACTTTCAGAGATTAGGTTATTTTGGTTTGTTTCTTTGCATTTAGTTAACATTTAAATTGAATGTTCCATGAAAAACCAGAATGATTGGGACTCACAAAAAAAAATTCCATTGATGGCCTTTCCCTATCTAGGTACCTAATTCTAAAATTATAGAAGTCAGTTTGTTTTAAAATAGGTAATTTCTCGTCAAATCTCATCTCTTATTGAAATACTTTCCATCTTGTTTCCCCACTAGCCATGATAGACAGGTTTTTCTACCTAATTTTGAAAAAGGTGGAACGATTTTTCAACTTTCAAAAGTTGAATTCTTGCAGTTTTTTCGGCGTTTCTCCCCTTTTTCAGTTTCACGTTGTCTGTTCTCCTTAACACAGGCAAGACAATTTAAAATTACGGACCAAATTAGACGAATATATATCTGATAACAACATTCCGCATCTTCAAAAGGCCCAAATTCAAGCATTTATACAGGGTGTCCCAGGAGTTATGCACAATCCGACTCCTACGAGTTCTACTACTCATTTCCGACCAAAAATGCCTCCTAGCAATTTTTTGCCAGAAGTCTCGTTTTCGAGCTATTCGCAATTTAAGATTTTTTTCGTGTTTTCGATCTTAAGTCATTAAAACTGTCATAACTCCCTCAATTTTGGAGATAGCTCAAATTTGATGACACCGTTGAAAAGATCGTTACATTTTCTATCTATTTGATGCCAGAAAACTTTTTTAAATTGCATTGCAGATGTGCGATTGCTGCGCGAAATGGCAGTTTTGTCAAAATCTTAAAATCGCCTGTTTTTCATCTCGCCTAGAAACCCCATGGATGCTTGACGCAGAACTGTGCTGGCCTGGTAAAACGTGCGCCAAAATGTCAGCTTTCCAACGGTGTAGTCGTTTTGGTTTTTAAAAATATTTTTAGTTAAGGAAATGGTGTTTAACTGCAGAAAAACGTGTGTTTTCTGTTAAAATTGAGGTTCTTCCAAAAGTCTCGAAGATGAATACAACTCATCGCAGTCGGAAATGAGTTGTACAACACGTAGGAGTCGGATTGTGCATAACTCCTGGGGCACCCTGTATCACTAAAAAAGACCTAATGCTTGAAAATTGGGAAAGCTACGGAGGAGGCATTGTCTTGGTCAGGGGCTAGGATATGCAATGACCCGCACGACTCCCAGGTCTTGAAGGAGGGGTTGCTTTGTGCGCCGTGTATTATCAACCCCAATCTGATTTGACCGTAGCATTGGGTGTTGCAATGTTGACAATTGGTTGTTTCTGACCAAATTCAGTTTAAGTAAAATGTTTATTGACTCGAACATGTTATCCAGTTGTTGGACAATGGTAAGATATTGGGGTTTAAATCGAGATCATACAAAGAGTTAGAGTTTAAACAAGATTATTAAGATTTAAATTAAAAAATAAATATTTAAAAATGAAAAATGAAAATGAATTTATTGAATGAAAACGTTCGTTTGTGATCAGCGTCTACGGCATTTCCAAGCTGTCCAGCCAAAGTCAGGATAATCGAAGAGCCGGGAGACGGCAATTGTTTGTGTTCATTTAAGATTGATTGCGATGAGTTGCTTTCAGTTGAGTAGCTATACCACAAGTGAGTATGTTGACATGATTTTTGTGTACGGTTTTGCCAATGGTGATGCTTCTGAAGCAGCAAGGGAGTCACACCCCTCCTGTGTAGAACTCACGCCCTAGCGAACACGTCGGAAAGTATGAGGACAAAATATTGGTAGATAATATTGTTTATGTCACTGACCCTTCCTTATCTAGTAAGCTTTCTGTTTTTTATCTACTAATTGTTTTTTGTCTCTAAGGTTTTGGTTATTACTACCCGCTCTTCGATTATCCTGACTTTGGCCGGACAGCGTAGAAATGGCGTAGACGCTGTTCACAAACGAACGGGTTTATGCATCCGACAAAACTAACTTAAATCGTCACTTGAAAGGTCTGGCGTTGTCACCATTCCGATTCAGCGAGAAAAGTTACGTATAACCCGCCACCAACCTTTTTTCGTCAAGACTTTTGGAAAAACCTCAATTTTAACAGAAAACACACTTTTTTTTGCAGTTGAACACCATTTCCTTAACTAAAAATTTTTTAAAAAACCAAAACGACTACACCGTTGGAAAGCTGACATTTTGGCGCACGTGCGTTCTGCATCAATCATTCATGGGGTTTCTAGGCAAGATGAAAAACAGGCGATTTTAAGATTTTGACAAAACTGCCATTTCGCGCAGCAATCGCACATCTTCAATGCAATTTAAAAAAAGTTTTCTGACATCAAATAGATAGAAAATGTAACGCTCTTTCCAACGGTGTCATCAAATTTGAGCTATCTCCAAAATTGAGAGAGTTATGACAGTTTTAATGACTTAAGATCGAAAACAAGAAAAAAACTTAAATCGCGAATAGCTCGAAAACGAGGCCTCTGGCAAAAAATTGCTAGGAGACATTTTTGGTCGGAAATGAGTTTTAGAACACGTAGGAGTCGGATTGTGCATAACTCATGGGACACCCTGGATAAATCTTTCAACCCTCTTCTAATTTTTCTTGATCACAGTTCAAAAAAGGTAAATATTCTGCCTCGTTAGGGGTTGCCCGTAACTTCCTCACAGTTGTTAAATGAACAGATCATTGCAATGGCTTAAATATGTTTATAAGATATGTTAGCGAGTGCCTATGGTTTGCGGAAATAGTAATAATAATTAATTTAGATGTAGCGTAAAACTTCAAAATCTAATGGATGATCGGATATCTGTTGAATATAAGTTTTAAAAACGAAAAAAGAATCACCTGGGCGGTCTCCTTTAGCTTCTGCTTCGTTATTGGCGTTTATCAAGGATTGAAGGAAATCCCCTCGTTTGACGTTGTTCTTCTTCCGTTGAATCACGGCTTCTCTGACCACCTCGGTAAAATACTGATTTATTTCATCAGTTAAAATCCTGGAATCAGACAAAAAGAGTTACCTATAATGTTCATGAAATATACACAGTTATACCCAACAAAAAAAAAAGGTTAAAAGCCACCGATCAGATGTGTGCAAAATGTTTTTGGGGTCTTTGAATCCGAATCCGGGGTCGGTTTGACCCTACGACCTCGAGATCAAGGTCATTGCAAGGTCAAATCTACCAAAACAACGCATGTTTGTTGCATGTATCCCCCAAGATAACGCGGATATGCATTGACAATGATTGCATGAACTTAAAATGACCTTGACCCAGAGGTGGCAGGGTCAAAGTGACACCGGATTCGGATTCAGCGACAAAATGATTTGGCGTTATGTACAAATGTTCTGGTCGTTGGCTTTCAACCTTTTTGAATGTTGGACGTTTGAAAGGGTGTAGAATCCGAATCTGCAATAAAAAATTTTCCGTTCGTCCGCCGTACGCCGTACGCACGATTTCTCCCATACGGCTGGAGCAAAAACTTTCAGGAAAAATCAATATTGGTCCGACAACGCCCCAATTCTTTCCCCCTAAAAACTTCAAAAAAGTCAAGGCGGTCTAAATTTGGACTTTTTTTTGAAGAACTTTCCATGAGGAATCGAATGAGCCCCTCCCCAGATCCGTAGCTCAAACCATTCCCGATGTATGGCCCGATTTATGGTGCCAACATATGCATCCACAATCACTACATCACTAGGTTATTGCGATCAAAACAAACACAATAGTTTTTTTTATCGCAGTAACCTAGTGATGTAGTGAATGTGGATACTGGAGTGAACTCCTAAAAGGGTTTATAGGCGATACACGGGTTGAATCATTCTGATATGCATGCACCGTCTTACGAAATTTAAAATTTTCAAATAGAATATTTTTCCATTGAAATCGCTCTTGAAAAAAACGCTGAAATTCTTTCACTGGAGTTTATTATTCAATGATTCATGATTTGAATTTCTACTAAGCTTTGGAGTGTGCGTGTTTCACAGGTGATAGACCGATTATTGAATTTCAGGAGGCACACAAATATGATCAACTGATCAATCCAAATAGGTATTTTGGTTGAGAACCGATTTAAGTGCTCCATGCATGTCTCCTGAAATTCAATAATCGCTCTATCGCCTACGAAACACGCACACTCCAAAGCTTAGTTGAAATTCAAATCATGAATCATTGAATAGTAAACCCCAGTGAAAGAATTTGCAGCGTTTTTTCTTCAAATTTTGAGATTTTGATCGATATACTCATACATAACTTAATCGAATTTAATAAAATTGCGTAGTTTGAATACAAGATATTTTTGTAGACTCACTTGAACTTCAAGATTTTCCCCAGAGTTGGAGCGTACAGGGCGCAGAGGAGAGCTATGTTTCCTTTCAGGCTTCCGTCAAACATTCTGCTGGACATTTGCCGCAAAACCGAATTGGGATTTTCGAAGGAATTGCATTCGATGCCATAAGCGCTGCAGCCGACCACGTCCGTCGTGTATTTGCCCATCAGGTCGTACGTCTTGAAACAAATAATTCCTAATAATTAAAAAACATGGTAAATTATTGCGAGGAAGTTCAGTGTTCAGAATTTAGGCATCATCTCAACCACAGCATTGTACGAGGTATCGAATGAGACACTGCAAGAAGGTCCGTTCTTAACTACAATCGAATCTGGATCCTTCATAAGCTTACGAGCAGACCGGAGAAATCAAGATATGACTAGATGTATACAAATTATCACAGATTTAGAGTGTGACGGTTGGTCGACTATGTGGACGATATGTAAGTATGAATTAGTAAATTATAATTAATAAATCATTATTATTATTATTCAAATACACAAAAGAATCAAAATCATCAACCATCAACGTCAACCGCGCCTTCACCGATATTGCTTAACTTCATGAAGCACCCTGACAGTTAAAACAAGACTGGAATCAAATTTGAGAAGTGCGCTTGGAGTTTAAAAAGATAAATACAAGGAAGAAGTGAAAAATATTGGATATTTATTGATCTATATCAAGTTTGGAGTTCTGACGTTTCCTCCTTCCTGATTCACATTTCTTAGATTAAGCAAGCTGAAGATTGCATTCTAGCCGTCATACTCGACAAATTGCGCACATAGTTACGATTCCTGGCTGATACTTTTACATGATTTTCATATTGAAGAGTGAAGAACAAGTTATTCACCACAAGCATTGTAGGATTCGAAATATTTGATGGTATAACTTGTATTTATATTCACTGCTTTCAGCAAATTAGAAGGGCTTTGCGTGAGATACAGCACCTCACAAATGCATTATGTGATGCTGGACCTTGTACGGTTCAAATGGAATGCCAGCCGTCTGAGGGAGTTCAAACTGGTCCAGGAGGTCTATAAGGGCTGTGAAATCCTCCAGAAAGTGGCCAGGCTAAATAGATCACTTCCACAATCTCCCGCAAATAATATCACAAGCTGCCGAACTAAATAGTTGTTCGCAAGTAAGCCGGATATGGCATTAGCTATCCGATTTACCAGTATTCGATGCTAACCTGGAAGTTTAATCAGTGAGGAGTCCAACGGCCAAAGGCCATAATGAATACAATTGACAGTCCTAGAAGGAATTGTCTACCAATATGTTGCAGCAGCAGATCTGTTCTTCAATGCGCACAAACCTTTTGGACTGTTGACAGCTCGCCCTTCCTGAAACGGTGGTCATCATCTTTCCTGAATCAGCAGCACGCTATTCCTTCCCGGGTTCGATTCCCGATTGGAACTTCATTATTTTTAGCACTATTTTTGTTTCCCTTTCCTTCAACTTTACCTACAGTTAGCCAGAGTATTGTTTCTTACTGTTTGAATACAATTTCTCTTCTTCCAGTAGAGGCGTTCTGATGCAGATGTAAACTTTTGTGTAATTTTGCAGCGTTTTCCTTTTGTGACAACCTAAAAATGGATGTTGCTGATTTCGATTATTAGTACAGCTGAGTTGTTATTTGCTCAGATGTTGTTCAAATGTGTTCCCGACCTTACTACCACAATAAAACAATTTCCTCTAGATTTTCCTTATCCAAGATAGGTTTTTTCTGGAACAAATGATTAATTGGTCTGACACTTTTCCAGCCACAGTCTCCCTGCTGATCAGGTCAATGAAATGAAGTCACCTGCCGATTAACTTATTTTAGTCGAATGATTATGTAACAGGCACTAACTTCAAGAAACACATCGTTTTGCGTGGCGAGGTAGTCAGTCATTTGTTTGCAGATCACTTTAATCCCCGGAATCATTTCCTTGACTTTGAGAATCGTTAATGACGGCGTGACGATTCCTCTTACATGTTTCCACCTGCGAATGTTTCGAACATAGTTGTTATAGGTGAACTTGAGTGGAAACCAACAAACTGTTAGAAAAATTTCCGTCTTAAAGCATTAGCTTTTCAAAATATACATAGGTATAAATAAGTATATTCAATTTAAACTAAATCATGGTGTGGTGGTTTTGTAACCTAAATGAAAAGACATAGGAACAAAAATTTTGCCTCGAACGTAGCAGAATAGTGTTTGAGTGAGATAAATTTAGGATATTTAAACTGTAAAGAGAGTTTTTCAGACGCAATTAAAAAAAAACGCTGCAAATTGTTACACAAAGCTTTTTCATATTTCTGTATTACATTACTCTACTGTAAGAAACATGAGTTGATATCCAAGTATAACAGAACTTCAGAATACAGTAATACATGCACCGTTCATAGATCGGATCAATAAGAAAAAAAAATACCAGCCAACCTGTGACAAAAGTTAAAACTCCGCTTCTTCAATAAAGAACTATTCTGTCGTAACGATTTCATCAGAATCAATAGTCGTATATTGTAAGGGGATTTGCACACGAGACGTGTTAGACCCAACGTGAGTATCACTCATTCGTCTGTCGCAACCTTTACAAAGGCTATGGTTGTAGCGAGAGGTCTTTTTCAGATGTAAGTATCACGAAACGATTTGAATTAAGTCATTTTGGATTTTTTAAGACAGAAATATGATTGGGTTCGTCAAGGGATACCTGGATGATTGGGGGAGATTGAGATCAGAAGCTCTCACGATTTCCGGACGTCTCTAATCATATTTGTCCTATGTCCAGCAAAATTCAAAATGACATTTACTGTCCCCAAACTTATGAGGCCTACCCCGATACATGTGACAGCAAATATATATTCACACACATGAATAATGCAACTTAGTTTGAAATGGATATCGTAAGTTCCCCTTTACCGAATCTTGAAACCCCTGCTCTTGGGTACAACGCGGGCATCTTCTAGCGTTAGGGACATCCTCTGGGTGTCGCATGCATTAACCGCCTCAGCCCTTGGAAGGAGCAACTACATCATTCTATCAACCGAGAATTCTGGAGTCGAATGTGCTATCACCTCAACTACGAAGATGCATAGTAGGTCGAGTTGGGCAAATTGTAACTTCGAGTACCAGGGTGTCTCCAGAGCAGGCATGTGGGCAACATACAACTCAATAATAAGTAAAAATTCAAGATTATTGAAAAAATTCTTCGTTCTGGATCAAGAATTTGCATGCGGTAAAATTCCTTTGGTGCAAGTGAACTTCTGTTTGACGAAATGACCCCTGCATTTGGAAATAGTTGCTCATTAGGGCAACCAGCGTGTAGTTAGCGTGGCAACCACACACTAAACACACCACTTTCAAATTTACGGCAAACCGGAACCGACTCAATCTTTTCGGTCCTGTAACATACCGGTTAGGGATCGGGTCAGCAACAGTGACAGCTTGGAATAGAACTTTGTTCTTTGAACTGTAACTAGGAAGGACTAGATAGTTGTCACCGTTCGGAATCGTTTCGTGGTGAGACTAGTCTCCGGTAAGCTGCATCGATTCACCTCTAACGAGGACAGATAAGTTACAAACATGCCACGGTAACCGTATCAGCAACATTGTATCTGATAAATTGGTTAATTTGGCACCTCTTCCCCCCAGCAACTCCTAAAATTTGCTAGAAATATCCGAAAAGTATTTAGATACCCAAGCAAACATTCGCAACTATGTTAGTTAGGTAGTTCTAGTCTACTAAGTAGGCACCTAAAGAACGAACTAAACAACAATATTTTCTCGAAGAAGGACGTACAATCGGGTACAATTGGAAGGTACTCGCGGCGGGTCTGGAACTAGTGGTTATTTGTACTAAGTTAACACCAGTTACTTCTCATTTTCGTTTTATCTCATTTTTTCTTGTCTTTAGTTTCACGCTAAATCACACTCTGTTTCGACTGTATCACATTAATGCCTTTAATAAAATACTTGACATAATGAACAAACCTGTCACCTCTGGTGTTGAAAGGGTTCAAACCCAAAATCGGGTCTACTTCTGGGTCCACGTAGTAGTCGTTGTCGTGGAAACTGGTAAAATCCTCGACGAAAACGGCTTTCACCATTTTCGGATCTCGTACGAATAGGGCGGGCCACCAGAAACGATAGATGCCACCAAAAGGAGCACCGCTCAATTTGCTGTTTGCAAACAATGAAGTGAAGATAATGTTAACACCTTGGATATTAGTTTAATGTAATGGTCAGATGTTTTCAGTTCATCATATTGGAAATGCTGGACAATATACTTACAGTACAAAATACTACTTGGTACATAATAGCTTGTTGTATCTACACCAGGGGTGGCTGCTGACTAGAGCACAGGCACATCTGCACCCCCTGGCCAATACAGAAAAGATACCGGATAATAATATTATAAGTATGCTGTTTCCCAACTTTCCCTCACGAACCATCATTTAAGAGCAGAAGAGTTTCAAATCCACGCGCCTAACAGAGCATCAGGATGGGTGAGAGGATTGTGAAGTTGTGAGCATGGTGAGGGGGGTTTGCTGTCCGGGAGATAAGCCCCGTCTGTGCTCCATATGGAAGGGGAACACAGCGTTGATTGAATCCGGGTCCAAAGAATGAACCAATAAGAGGGCCCAAAATAAAGTGTGCATAACTTCAGAGAGCTTACAGGAGCACAAATAGTTGTTTGCTCACCCACTAGAGTGTGCTAGAATCACCAAAACACACTCTTATCCTATTGTCAGTTGATTGTCCCCAACCCTTGTTACTGAACTGTTTTAGCTGTAAATACGCGATGAATACAGTAAGTGCCATAAAAGTGAGTCTGCAGAATTGTTGGTGGAGCGAAGAGTGATTATTTGCAATGCCAGGCACCACTATTGACAGGACTGCAACAAACCTCAAAGGCAAGCAGAAATCGTTACATGATTCACAATTCTAACGCTCATTACTATAAAAAGGTTGATTAGTTCTGCGGGTGTGAAGTGAGTAAAACTTGTCTTCTTTGCAGCAATAATATGAATGAAGCTTGGATTAAAGATGGAATTGGGCTTTCACCACCATGATGGTTCTTGCAGGGCAGATGTGAATTTCAAATGTTACTGAATACGGTTTTCTGAAGTTGACCATCATTTCAAAATTTTCATTTTTTTCAAGGTGTTTTCTTACCTTTTAGTGAACTTTTTTCAAAGGTAGGATTAAGTCGTTTGTTTCATGGTTTGCAGCCGAGAAAGCGAACAAGATTGATCTCCTTTGCATAGTGGTAGTCAAAATTTGTATTTGGACGAGAAAAGCTCGTTTTTGTTCCCTTGGTAGTTGTCCATTAAGGTCTTGGTGCAACCCCTGAGTTTCAGGGCAGGCAACGCCACTGATCTATACATGATTGTAGCATTAAGATTATTATATTAACGCTTTTTAAGTCAGAGGATGTAGTACCATTCAAATAATTGCTGGATGTGAATATGGACACTGGAAAACCATGAAACCATATAGAGAAGTTTAAGTAAATAGCACTTTGTCTCCCCAACACAATACTTATGGATACATGAAACATTGTAAAATGCATCAAATGTCATAAAATTAACCTCATTGTCCCAAATATGATTATGAAGCAAGGTTTGAACGGCGTTTATCAAATAGATGTATCGAGAAGGGGAATTATCTGGAGAGGTATGAGATAACAATAAAGTGAGACGATTTTGGTCCTTCTATTTAACCTATCAAAATTCTGGTTCGATTATTTTCGCGGAGTTAATGTTTTTTCTAAACTCGTTAATTTCATTATACCTGTATGGTTCAATCGACAGGTGATAATTCAATGAATACATTACCACAGGTCACACTTCAATCGCGTTTTATTCAACTAGGAATCTGAAATAGGGTTACGTAACAGTGTTTGAGGTTTGCATTACCATTTAAATCAATATTGACGAGAAATTCTCATATTTCATTACAGCGAAAGAAACTTTGAAGAACTCTTTCTTGGAATTTGTTGGCATTAAAGTATATTTTGTAAGTTGTTTGTGTAGTGCCTATCAATTCTTGGTCAGCTATGAACAACAGAGTGTTGAGTGCCCGGAAAGTGTTCTAAGGAACTATGACGAACCTCAATTACATCGTTATCGTTTGTGTAAATAAACAAAATTTCCTTTACTGGGCACCTAATTAAACACAGGAGGATCGGAAACCTCTTCATAACGAAAAGGTTATAGTCTGGACTGCACTCTCAAAGGGTGTAGAATCCGAATCTGCAATAAATATTTTTCTGTCCGTCCGCCGTACGCCGTACGCACGATTTCTCCCGAACGGCTGAAGCAAAAAAGCTGAAATTTTCAGGAAAAATCCACGTTGGTCCGGCGACGCCCCAATTTCTCTCTCACTAGTGATGTAGTAATGTATCATAGTAATGTGGATACTGGAGTGAACTCATAAAAGGCCGCAGCGATGGGACCTTCATCTTTGAGGAAAACAACTGTATCGAGACAGAATGATACTTAACTAAAAACAAGTATTTCCTCATTTATGACTTCTGTGGACTTAGAATTCCTCTCAGAGGAGTTTGGTTTCCAGAGGATGGGGCTACTGCCCTCACATCGGCAACTAATTCCTGCCATGTTAATCGATCTTCAAGGTGGCACAGCATGACCAGCTCTTTGTCTTAATCTGTCACCCCGTCATCTAATCTGTAGTGATATCTTATGGGAAACATTTATCTCGATAAACCTCAAAGTTCGACTCAACTTCGTGGAAACATTGGATGTGAAATTTGTGCGGCCTCTAAACAAGAATGGAAGAGTGATAAGCGACCATCACCAACCATCTTGAGCAGTAAATGGTAAAGGACGGTCGATATTTTCTTTTAGTAACTTTTATCTAACTCCTTTAAAGTATTCATTGGAAATTGACAATCGTTCTCTTTTTTAATAGTTCGAAAATTCTCTGACTTATTTTATTTTGAAAACTGTCAGAACAGGCCAGTTCACACTGTATTTGAAGTACGAGGAATTGGTTCAGACCAGCCTAGTCACTGAAACTACCAAATTTAAAGCCTGTTCTATGGAACTCTTGGTATGTTGTGAATGCAGTGGGTACTTGTCTAAATTTTATGTTAGCCAATCTTTCGGATGGCATTTTCACCATTACTACGTATTAAATAATGTTACGCATCACATAGTAAAATCAACCACCAGGAAAACCCAGGGCTAAGGTTCATTGAACCGACAGGGGATGAGGAGGGGAACCCTATTTAAGCCCTGAGCACTAAGCTAAGGGGGCTAATCGTTCTCCCGACGCCTTCTGGTGTAGCCTGGCTATTGGTTTCGCTGGACCACAAACAAAAACTCTTTTACTTGCAGCTACCCCATGGGCGAGTGCGTCAGATTCTTCTTGAAGAAAAACCCACTCTATTTAGGAAAAGCTAGCACGTAAGGTCCGTCTCGACGGAAGACTTTTAGGAACCGCCGAAAGCGAGCACGTCGCGTAAGCACGCTTTCCACCCGTTTAATCAAGTACGTCAGATTCGTCTAGACGAAAAAGCAAATTTAAAAAAAAAAACTCAATAAATTCGGTCTTACTAGACTAGGCACTAGAAAAACTGTGATTTCGTTTACAAGCCTAACAAACTCGTAACAGTAATAATTACCATTTATACTTTCTTTAATGGACACTGATGATAGCGCTGGGTCTGACAGACACACTAATGGAAAATTTGAATTTTGAATAATTAGAAAACAAAATAAATTGAATAGACTTTTACAACATTAATAGGATTCAAATACCCTTTCCTTCATACCCCAGCATAGAATTTTGGTGGTAAGTAGGTGTACTCACTAGTATATTTCATCGTAGACCTCTCCCAAGGTCTTTCTCATCATTATGATGTCGGATATCGAGCCAAAGGGAAATCGCGCGCTCAAGCAACGGACTCCTCTTCTTTGCCAGTAGCTGACCTTCCATTTCCACAGCAAGAAGGACAGCAGCACCAGTGCCAATAGTAACTCAATCAACATCACTGAAACAAAACTATGGTTAGTATTTTGAGTGTGACGCAGATTCATGGTCACAGATCATTGAAATGCTTTAAATCTTACAAGTTTTCCCAAGAGTCAATCGCTGAAAGGAATTTATGTTAGATAGAGAGAAAGTAAAGGTGGGCCAAATACTGCCTGGGAGCGGACGGGACAGCTGGGAAGGGCTCACCATTCAGAATACCTTGTTCGGAAATTTCCTTGCAATGTGCCTGGTTGCCAAGGTGCTGCAGGTTGAGTTGAACCTTCTAGCTGGTTCTACCAGCAAAGGAACCTGGTACTTGAGTTTGTAACAAAACTCATATGGCGAGATACATAACCAGGGTAGAAGACCCTGTTGATGCAGTAATGGGCAGGAGTGTGCTCAACGACTGCTGCCTCAAATCCTACGTCAACAGGGGCCCAGGCTGGTGGTACTGTGACAGTAAATAATTCCTGCGTGCCGAGGCTCCTCCCAACCCTTGGTACCAGTTTTGAGATGGGAGATTACCATGTCATCGGGCTCTCTATCTTCAGATGCCAAACTGTCTTTGGAGACCCGAGAGCAGATAATTTGTGCCAGCACTCTAACCACTCTACCTTCGGCTGAAGACGTTGCAGCTCAAGCTCAGTCTGAACATTATGGATGTGCAAAGGTCTATGCAGGAGCTCCTTGGTGCCCAGAGGAACTTTTTATTGTCAAAAACGTGTAATCCATTAAAAGTTCTACTCAATATGGTGAAAATTTGACATCATGCTTGACACTAAGAGCAGAGGTTCGCACTGCAGGTCCTATGAGTGATAATACAATCCTGACCAAACTCATAATGGGTGATATTTTGGAATTGTGTGGTGTAGGCGGTTGATGGTTCCCATTGAATTGCATCGCTCGTACACACTGTTAGCTTCTGCTCATGCATGAAAGTAACATATATCAATCACCAACTGTTGTCTGCTTGTTGAATCTATGATGCCCAGGTTGTATCTGACTCTGAAAGTTAGTAACTGAACAGTGCACATACAGCCAAAGAAGGTTAATTCTGCTCCTGCTGATGGTGTTGAAATCACATCTGTTCAAGTGGCAGTGGAACTGCTACGAAGAATTGGATCTGTCATTAGCGAACTATCCAAGAATGGATGAAAGGTGGTTTTCTTGACTTCATTTTGGGTTGGGCTGTGAAACTCATACGTAACTGTGGTTGCATTTGTCATTTGTCCATGCGGGAGTTTGAAATCAACTCCAACCTTCTCTTAAGGGAACTCCTCTGAGGAATCTCATAACTACAGTTCATATTTCTTACATTTTCGTATATTTTTTGAAATTATCAAAGGTTCTAGTGTCAACTTGTGTCCAATTTGATGGCCGTAGTGGTCTCCGACTTTATGCTTACTGGTCATTTAATGTCATAAGTACTTTGTTTTTTATTCTTATAACATCATAGTTTGGTGTTAAGCCATATTTGGCATCAAATTACAGATTTTTTTTTCGGTATACCACCATAGCCAATAACTGTACCTAATTTCTGAACCCTAACAATCACAGATACTTATGCTCTACCCAAGTGTTTGACTGCTAACATTTCGATGGATCTCGAATTATAAAACGCTGCAAACTCTTTCACTGGGATTTATTATTCAATTGGCTCGCGTTCATGATTTGAATTTATACTAAGCTTTGGAGTGTGCGTGTTTTACAGGTGATAGAGCGATTATTGAATTTCAGGAGATATGCATAGAGCACGTAAATATGTTCTCAACCAAAATACCTATTTGGATTGATCAGTTGATCATATTTGTGTGCCTCCTGAAATTCAATAATCGCTCTATCACTTGTGAAACACGCACACTCCAAAGCTTAGTAGAAATTCAAATCATGAACGCAAGCCAATTGAATAATAAACCCCAGTGAAAGAATTTGCAGCGTTTCATGCATATCAGAATGCTTCAACCCGTGTATCGGCTACAAAGCCTTTTAGGAGTTCACTCCAGTATCCACATCACTACATAACTAGGTTATTGATATCAAAACAAAAACAATAATAAACCAAAATAACGCAAATGTTGGCACCATAAATCGGGCCATACATCGGGAATGGTTTGAGCTACGGAGGGGGCTCATTCGATTCCTAGTGGAATGTTCTTCAAAAAGAGTCCAAATTTATGCCGCCTTGACCTTTTTTGAGGTTTTTAGGGATTTTACAAAACTTTGACAACCCTTAAAAGGCACTTTAAATTAAGTGAGAGAGCTGGCTTGGGGCGTCGCCGGACCAACATGGATTTTTCCTGAAAATTTCATCTTTTTTGCTTCAGCCGTTTGGGAGAAATCGTGCGTACGGCGGACGGACGGAAGAATTGTTTATTGCAGATTTGGATTCTACAGTGTAGAATCTACACCCTTTGAAACGTAAACAATGAAATTTTCAGGGGGGTTAGCATTTTTTTCTTCAAGAGCGATTACAATGGTTTATTGTAGAATAATAAACCAAAAATGTAGGTGCAACTTCCTACCTCCGAGTCACTTTTCATCTACTTGACATTCCGGTCATTGTTCGCTATTTACCTCTGGTGAATATTCAGTGCAGATTTCCATTCAAATTACGCCTTAAGAAAATTCGAGTAAAACCACTGAAGAGAACTAATGAGGGGTTTGGGGGTTAACTGTAGGTACTACATAGGTAGGTGTTTGGAAGTTGTTTTGTAACTTCTAGATATTCTTATTTTCTTCAAAACTCGATATTCTGCTTTTTGTGGTCATACTTAGCGTCATGCACGAACGTTTAAGGTCCTCGTTCAGGTCATATCTACTGGGGTTTTTAGACAAGTTCTTACGTGTTCCGCTTCTTGTTCCCAAACTCTTACTTATAAAGAAATCGTATCAATCATCGGCTCATTCATGTTACAGCTTCGAGGAATCTATATGCCATTCCCAACGTGGAACGGAAGTAGATTTGTATCCCTGGCACTGATTGTGGTTGACTGCACTCGCGATGAGTAGCGGCCTATTTATAGAAAGTTCTTATCTAGCTGCATGATCGACAGTGAACAACAAAGAACTAACGTCAAGATTCATTGTTTGAAGTTGGGTGGGCAGTACACCATCTTCACTTTTTGTAACATGGATGTGTATAATTGCTCGTATGCTAAATATAATAGTATTTCACGTGTACACGTCATAGTTGACGTGCGGAACTCGAAATTATACAAATTCTCTGGGTTAATTAACAGACAAACTCAGAGAATCCATTTTCCACTTCATTTGCAACAAAAAGTGCCTCCTACAGTTTTTTTATTTGGAGGCTTCGTTTCGAGTTATTTCACTTTCGAAATTCTTTCGTGTTTTTGACCTTATGCCGCTAAAACGGCTATAACTCCCTTAAATTACCAAATAAAATAAACGTTGACGATACTGTTGGGAATTACGTTCAATTTTCTATCTCTCTGTTACGAAATCCAATTTTTTTATTCAATCCTGATCGGGTAATAAATTACCAAAGTTCAAAATTTTGACGATTTCTTTAAAATATGGTACAAAGATGAAAATTGATACGAAAAAGAGGACTTCAGTTGAGTTTTTTGGTGGTAATGATGACTACTCACCTGTATTATATTTTCGGCAACCGACTAGGAGATAACCCACACAACCCCTGATCCATGTTCCATCAAAATCAGTATTTTGGCCCCAGAGTTTCACGTGTGCAACCCATCCACTTTCTTTCACAAAATTTCATTCATTATTTTGAATAATCAAACACAAAAAAAGTTAATCCCTCCTTCTTCAAAACTTGTTGTTTTATGTTTTAAGGTGCGTTGAATCCGAACATCAAATTTCAAAAAACGCTGCAAATTCTTTCACTGGGGTTTATTATTCAATTGGCTTGCGTTCATGATTTGAATTTCTACTAAGCTTTGGAGTGTCCCTGTTTCACAGGTAATAGAGTGATTATTGAATTTCAGGAGATATCCATAGAGCACGTAAATCTGTTCTCAACCAAAATACCTATTTGGATTGATCAGTTGATCATATTTGTGTGCCTCCTGAAATTCAATAATCGCTCCATCACCTGCGAAACACGCACTCTAAAGCTTAGTAGAAATTCAAATCATGAACGCAAGCCAATTGAAAAATAATCCCCCGTGAAAGAATTTTCTTTTTTTTTTTAATGGTTATCAGAATACTTCAACCCGTGTATCGGCTATAAGCCCTTTAAGGAGTTCACTCCAGTATCAACGTTCACTACATCACTAGGTTACATCAATCAAAACAAAAACAAAAATAAACCAAAATAACGCAAAGGTTGGCACCAAAAATCTATTCATTTAAAATCTTGAATACAGGCAGTTGAAGACCTACTTATTTTTCCCCGTCTCAAAATCATGTCCTGGAGTCATTTAATAAGTAATTCAACTTTATAGCTGAAATTACCAAAAAATGACATAGATCGTTCTTCCCCCGACCCTTCAATTATGAACACTATGTTGAAACGCGGACCGCGAACGTATTTGCACACTGAAGTTTGTCCACACAACATGTTAAAACTTGCCCTTACCTGATTTGGGACGTCAGGAAGTTAGTTACAAGGTATGATGACACACTGATCACCTGATTCTCCTTGTTGCTAATTTCCTAATCGTTCTACGTCTCAGTGATTTGCTAGGAATGATTTTTATAATACAGAAAGAGTAACTTTGTGTAATAATTTGCAGTGTTTTACACTTTTTTTGGCAACATTTTTTAAGCTGCAGTGTTTTACTTTTGATAGAAATGAATGTTTAATAATTGTAATGATTTATTGAACAGTACATTTATTTAATAGTGTTACAAAATTTGGTTCTACGTTGAAATTCATTGAAACTTCAACTTACTGTAGTGAAATCGAGCTATCGAATCAAATGTTCAGGGTTCCTTGACTTCCTGTATAAAGTAGGTATTGGTACATACTAAAATGTCACGAAAGTTCAACTTTATCGGTCGCGAAGCATTCGGTCTTGTTTTTAAATCAATTTACGTCAGTATTTCGCGTTGTAAGGCGTTTAGGGCGACGAACGAGCGATGCTATCGCGAGAGAACTGGGTGGTTGCCGACCGGAGCTCGCGAGTGGGAATTCGATGACTCAAATACCCGCCGGTTGGAGTGGGGGAGGCCGGTCTTCCGCGTCTACTTCTGTGAAACCCGAAGGGGAAAACCTAGTCCGATCCCATCTGCGCGTAAGGAGCTTCAGTAGGTTGATTAAAAAGTTCTTTGAAAGAGAAAAAAGAGACACAAATACGGAAAATCGAAGAGAAAGGGCGAATTAGCGTCGTCAAATCGAAACACCAGTATCAATTTCACAATCGGCGGTCTGAAATCAATTGAACCAACTAATCGAGGCCAAATAATCGATTTTTGGTTTATTATTCAATAATAAACCATTGTAATCGCTCTGGAAAAAAATTCTAACCCCCCCTGACAATTTCATGGTTTACGTTTCAAAGGGTGTAGAATCCGAATCTGCAATTAACAAATTTTCCGTCCGTCCGCCGTACGCCGTACACACGATATCTCCGAAACGGCTGGAGCAAAAAATCTGAAATTTTCAGGAAAATCCATCTTGGTCCGACGACGCCCCAATTCTTGAGCCAGCTCTCTCACTCAATTTAAAGTGCCCTTTAAGGGCTGTCAAAGTTTTGTAAAATCCCTAGAAACCTCAAAACAAGTCCAAGCGGCATGAATGTAAACTTATTTTAAGAACATACCGTCAGGAATCGAATGAGCCCCTCCCCAGGTCCGTAGGTCAAACCATTCCCGATGTATGGCCCGATTTATGGTGCCAACATTTGCGTTTTTTGGTTTATTATTGTTTGTTTGTAACCTAGTGATGTCCTGCCGATAGCGTCGAGTTGTAGTGAATGTGGATACTGGAGTGATAGCAGATGTGAATATTTGTAGTGTAGTTAGTAGCCGATACACGGGTTGAAGCATTCTGATATGCATGAAACGCCTATCCTGTGAAACACGCACACTCCAAAGCTTAGTAGAAATTCAAATCATGAACGCAAGCCAATTGAATAATAAACCCCAGTGAAAGAATTTGCAGCGTTTTTTATAATTTGTACCTACTTTATTTTATAGTTCACTTTTAAACTTTCAAGAAGTCTCGATTCAAAAAATTAAATGTCCGTCCGCCGTGTCATAACTGTGTGTCATAACTGCCTCGAAAATGGTGCTAATGATATTGACCTATGACCAACATTTCGATTGATTTACACTATTAACCCTCACACTACAAGGTGAATCAGAATCCCATGTACCACAAGGTTGCGTGCTCCGACACCACACCAAATCAGAAACCGTTTTAAAACAAGGAAAATCGGCTATTAAGGGTGGAGACGTTCGGTTTCGAACAGATGGCCGGTGACAGGTTTATTTTTTGAACGGGTTGTTGGAGCTCTTCAAAAATTTTTCTTTATTGTCATGGAAATCTATATTTGGACGTTTCGCCCAGACAACGTGGGCTTCTTCAGCTTAAAAAAAAAAATATATAAATAAATAAAATAAAACATGTATGCACATGTGTGTACATCATCATGCACTATAATGAAAAGAACCTCCTTAACAATATCCTCCTCCTAGAATATGTACATTGATTTTTTATTTCTTACCATGTATTTTCTTACAATAGTTTTGTCATTCCTCGGATTCATTAGAATCGTCGTCTACTCATCGATATCATCTATTTAGAGAAACAAATTCGCAGGTAAGTGTCTTATATTAGTATGTTGTCATAGGTTATTAGGTTTTTTAATTTACATATCTCTTTGTACTAATAATACTAATAATACTCTTATATATCATATGTAGTTCATATATATATAATTTATGTTTATTATATACTTACACATCATATGTAATTTAATGTTGTTATTATATATAAGTTATTTGTTATATTTATGGAAGTTTGATGATAATGGTGTGGTTACCTTTTACTGCATGCTGAGGGCTTTGCACATCCTATTGGCCGGGTATATTTAATTTTTGAAGAGCTCCAACAACCCGTTCAATAAGAAAAATGGTCAATCCATGCCTCACCAACTCAAATAGGTTTATTTTTTATCAGAGCTCATGCGGAGCTGTTCGCTTTTGATTGAATCTTTTTGAGTTTTAAAAAAAATATAAGCATAGATATTACTACATACATTTTAAGCTAAGCTTGTCCTGTGTGTTGAAGTGTTGAATACACTTCAGTTGCTCTTCAAGTTTTAATCATGTACGATAATTGAAATATTTATATAGGATTAATTGGGGTTATGGCACGAAAAAACTGCTCTAAAGGCCCATTACCAAAGTATGATATTAAAACATCAGTGAAATGATTATGGAGACATCTGATGAAATTCTGATTCGATTAAGATTCTAACGATAAATTTGTTATGTGCAATTTACAGTCATCTTCGAGGCAGCTGCATTCTTGCTGCTGAAAATCGTTTGCAACGCTGTTGATGGATCGTCAGGTGTTGATGGTCCATCCGCCAGTTCAGTCTACAAAATTCCCCCAGAAACGTTCTCGTCTGAGTGCCAATTTGCCCCAAAAAGGTCCTTACCAATACCATGCTACCATCATTGGTAGCTACTACGCATGCAGGAAAATGAAAACCTTATGAACAGCCAAATTTTTAGTTTTCAATATATTTTTATGAGTTTCATTGCTTACTAATCGATATATAACTATGAGGATGGACAAGCCGAGAATCTCAGGTTCAAAAATTTGTACTGAACCTCAAGCCCTTCATTTTAGGTCAAGCAGTCGATAGATGAAACCAAATTATTACCAATAAATGAATGTTTAACGAAACTGAATAAATGAATTACTCCTATGCTTACAGCACTGTTTAGATATCTGTAAAACAGAGATACAGAGAGGCAGGGTGGAGAAAAATAGAATATCCATTTTTAAAAAACCTTAATTTTTTTTAGACATGTCTGTTTAAACAGATTAACAGATATTGTTAAAATTGGAGCACTACAATTGCAATCAGCTTGAAGCAGAGCGGGCCTTGTCTGGGTTACGTCTTCTCCCATTCATGGACCTAACGTCCTCATCCATCTGTGTCCAAAAGTAGAACTTTACTCGCGGCAAACTTCAAACTGCCTTTGGAAAATGCCGGAATCAATTTTTTAAACGCAATAATCATTACAAATTGTTGGCAGACTTCGAGGCCATTGACTGCAGAAGCGTGAAGTAAGAGTATGAAGATTTAAGGATCTGAAACAAATATGTGGGTACAATCTGTTAGTAACTTAGGAATGCACAACATGGTTAATTGAAGGCTGCTATTTACAGAAGGTCTTAAGTGCCTGAGCTTCAATTTTACAGGAGGTGCAAGAAACTTTACAATTTATGGACCAATCCAAATACCTTCTAACAGCCTTGTTGTAATTATATCACATGTGAATTGCATAACTGTTGAGGGTAAGTATGAACTTGATATTGAAACGGCCTAACGCCGCGTCCTACGTGAGCGGGTGCCGCGCGATACGAGAGTTTCGGGCGTGTTGAGCGTTTATCGAGGGGCGGGCGATTTTCCGAATCAAACCATGACAACTGAGTTGTGCGTTTGCGTGCACAAGAAATCGCTGTTTATCGAAATCAAATCGGTTTGTTTCGCAACAAACGCGCGTGTTACAGCTGCTCTTTGTCAAGATGTGTTTCTCAAGTTGTTTATTTATCTTGTTTCAATAGTGTTTGCGAGGTTTCTCAGAGATATGTTGGAGCAGCTAATTATTTAAACACGAAAACGACCCTCATTTGGGATAAAGGAAACCCTCATTACAAAAATAGGATGAAGAGTCGAAGCTGCTGGGAGGAAGTCAGCAAGGTTATGAGAATCCCCAGAATGAATTCTGGTCTTATCGTCTCCACCAAATAATCGAATCTTGTTACTTCCATTCTTGTGTAGGATCTGAACAGATCTCGACTCTCCCTAAGCTCTGTGTAGAGGTGGTGGAATTAGCCAAATTCTTCTTGAGAAATAAAGTTCGTGAGTCGTTTGCCTCTCCATTACAAATGTAATTGATCAACGCTGGACTGGATGAACAAACAATCAAATTACATTACGAACAAAACACTCATATTAGTGAGGAATATCGTTAAAAAAATCGTATTCGATTGGCACGGTAACCTAACTAAAACGCGCTCTCCTCCATTTGCGGCATCACCCGCAAATAAACGCTCTGTAAACGCTGGCACTCGCGTAAATCGCTGGCACGCTGAAATCGCCGGACTCCCGCTCACGTAGGACGAGGCCTAAGTTTGTTGCATGTCTAGCGCTCGATACCTTCCACAGAGGTACTGTTAATAATTACATTTTATGCCATATTGCAACAAACATAATGCAGAACCCAAAAAAGACTGTTTGCGCGCAATGGATCCCGGGACGTGCCAACGTGAGAGAAAATGGTCTGGCAGACAGTGTATCCAGGAGAGGAGCCTCTCTACGGGATGTGGACTTGGGCATCGCTATCCACCTCTCTGAAGCGCTTCTATTGACTAAAAAAGCAACCTATGAAGAATGGCAACGTCAATATGACCAAATATTATTGGACAAAGGCTACCACTTCAAAATCCAACCAAATGTCTGTTACTAAAGATGGTTCACTACCCACCCGATGAATAGACAGGACGTGGTTCGACTAGTCAGAATGAGGACAGTACATGGAAAAATAAATAGAAGCCTGTAATTGCTGTCATTGTGCGGAAACAGAAGATGATGTCAATCATAGGATAATTGAATGCCCATTCTATCATGAGGAGAGGTGAGGTTTTAGTGGGTTTGAATCCTACCTAACCCGAAGAGATTTATCTAACTTAACCCTTCTGAAGAGTGATCTAGATTTTCTGTAACGTGAGTAGATAGTGAATTATTTACTTGCATGAAATTGGACAAGTTCATTTTGTTGCGACCGTGGTAGTCAATGATCAACGGATTACGGGCTTGCCTCATCATCATGTTCAAACTTTTCCTGGCGTCAGGTCTGAACCGAAACCACTGCAGCTCGTACATCGCCTTGAACACTTCATCACTCTGAAATCAAACCTAATTTTTGAATTAAGAATGGAACTGTTGAGAAAATATGTACAGTATGAAGTTACAAATTGAAACATTTCATTGTAGATAAATGACATTTAATGAGGACTTCCATTAAAGGAAGTTATAATCTTTCATGGCAGAAATATTTGTAAAAACATTTTAAGATACTAAAGGCCGGTTTATCAACCGCATTTGTCGGGTAGTTTAATTGGCGATTATCAATAATGGATGACTAGCGAGCGAAATACTGTCTTTCAATAAACGATTGTGGTCAAACGGCTTGCCAAACCCCATGAACTAGGAAGTTCATTTCAATCCGTTATTAGCTCTTTAATCCTGGAATGGTTACGTGACATTATGCAGTACCATGTTGTCTTATGAGGAGTGACAAACGTGGATGGAATATTTCTGGGTTGACCACTACTCGCAATAAGTAAGACAGGGATATGACAATTAATAAAGGGGTCGTAACTAATGACATTTAGCCTAAGGGGAAATGCGAGTAATTGGGGGTGACACGACTGTTAATAATAAAAGGGCCAGTGTCGTAACCACACTCTGCTACCATGTGAGTTGATGGAATGTTATAGTTGCCCCTTCCATAGAGCTGAATGACAGTAATGCCCGCCACGCTCAGAGGATGATTCAGACGCTTGAAGGCACTTCAGGTGCTCATCGTTTAACATGGAAAAGCGAAAAACCCTCCTTTGGAAAAAAAGAATTAACCTCTTTTCGAAAAAATGATTCAATTATCAAACCATTCAAATGGAGGATGCCAAGATCACCAATACTCGATTCCTTCCACATTTGAGCTTAATAATCAAAAGAAAAACTACGTTTACCTAAGCAGTATGTGAATATATTAGCAACCCCTTTTTTGAACAATTAAGTAATTTAAGATAAAACCGAGAAATAAAAATTCTGGTTGTAAGTAATAGCTATATTCCACTTTTTTGGTATTTTTAGCTGTTTTTAGGGATTCCCTTCAGCGTACCACGGCAAGGCGTCGAGTTATCATTTGCACTACTTACCTCGTTCTCCAATTTTTGTCCAAGGTAAGAATTCAATAGAGCCGACGAAAAATAAAGCGAGAACCCACAGCCGTACGATAAACGGAGAGTGATATCGGAACTCTAGAAAAAAAGATAATGAAGTTAATTGAAAAAAACAACGAGGTTCACTAGTTTAGACATTCAAATGTTACATTTTCTGTTTCCTCATAACCGATGGAACAGAAGCTTTGAAAATAAGCATGAAATAATCAAAATATTGCACTCTATACTCAAAATTTCGCCTTTATTGTAGAGTTTCGGAGCTTGCCTAGGATTCTTGTTCATTGTGAAGCCTAAAACACCAAACAACCTCTGTAATCCTGGAATTCTGTCATGCATCTATCCAGTATGGATAGAATTAGAAGCGCAAAACAGCAGGCTGATGTGAGCCAACGGAGGCAATGTTTGGCTCAGATTTTGAGCATAACTTTAAAACTTATACAGTTGCTTCAAAAACAAATGAGTATGCGACGTTGACATTATCGAAATAGAAGCTACAACAAACTAAGGATCGTCAATCGCCAAAGCTTAGCTTGTCAGTAGCGCTGAATGGATCGCCATTAGAGAAGCATTTCAAGCACGTAATCATGGCATAGTTGTGCTGTTACGCCTCTCTATTCTCTACTTATTCATTTTATTCTCGATTCACTATACCACCAAGCCTCAGGAAAATAAAGCTGACCAATCTGGACCGTTTAGGATTTCAAGCATTTCCTCTCAGTTGTCTTTCAGTCTTTCTAAAACTTCTGAGCCGTATATGAGGATGATAACCAAGTAGTTCTAACGTCTCATCAGTACGGAGGTTGTACAGCGAACAAAGATGTACCCTGTTCTGAGTCCAAGGTTGGAAGTTCAAATTCAAGAGCTCTCCTCGACATTTCTACGCCATCGTGGCTTCATATAACGGCAGGGTCTTGATATACACCACTTCCAGATCAGAGTGGCGGTATAGTCAATGCAACTGAGCGTTATCGACACTTTCCTGAATATAATTCACAAAACCCTGGCCCTCCATGACTGCCTTTGTCTGAGCATTAAATCATGATGGAAAAGCTAGACTAACAAATTACACTTGTTGCAATCGAGGCAGCAGCTGATGAGAGCCTTAGGAGGGGACACAAAAAGGTCCACGTCCGCATCCTCTCAGACAGTCAAGCGCCGATAAAAGATTGAATGACACCAACCATCTCATTACGAGTAGTTTGGTGCTGCATGCAAACCATCAAAAACCTGGCCAAACATAACGGGGTTCGCCTGGTGTGGGTGCCGGGGCATAAAGGAATATCTGGTAACGAGAAGGCTGACGAGCTTGCAAGAAGGAGCTCCCAAACCTGATTTGTAGGCCTGAGCCGACAGTCGGTATACCAAAAACCGCCTTCAGATGTACCATCAACACGTGGGTTAACTAACAAACCACAAGTAGATGGCTCAATATTGAAGGACATGTCTACAGCAAACTCATGGTAGCGGAACCTAACACCAAAATTATTGAATGGCACTTGGCAAAAACTGTAAGGAACTAAAAACAATGGTCAGCCTCATAATTGGCTTTGCACCCCTAAGGCTCCACCTACACCGCATTGGGGGTCACACAAAGTTCAACCCTATGCAGGTTATACGAGGAGACTGACGAAACGGCATCCCACTTATTATTTGAGTGCTCAGCACTCACCTTTCGAAGATTCGAACTCTTTGTGGCACAAGCTCTAATGAGGTCTATTCAAACCAAACAACTAATCAAGGGCCTCAAACCCCTTACCAAGGGACTGAACCTCTTTTATTAAATGCAAACCTCTCAGGCAAGTACAACAGCCAACAGGCTTCCGTGCTGGGGGCCCGAAAACCCTGACCTGAGAGTTTTAGTACACATCGACATCTGCATCTACATGATGGATCAAAAGATCAGACCAACAGGCTACACTTAAATTAATATTGACAGCTTACCGCGTACATTGTGAATGCCGTGAAGGTCAGAACTAGAGACGTGAAAAAACAAACGAGCGCACCAGGAAGCCCAAGGTAGTCTTTCAAATCTTGACACAATCTTTAAGGAAAAAAAAAACAATCCAATTAACAACACATCAATTTGATTATACTTATCAAATAAATATTACGCATACATACCAATTGTTATGAAATTAGTTATCAGTTATCAATTTCGTTATGAAACCTCATAATCCACCAGCCAGAAATTATGTTTTGAGCTCCCAAACCCCACACCCACTCAATCAGAGTTGAGTTGAAACAAATCCCAGAAATGAAACTGAATTATTTGATCTTCACAAACTAAGGAACTAAAACTGCGTTTTAGTTTTTCCACTGAAAATGACTTTTGAACTAAATTAGTTTATAGTTTGAATGGAGTACCCACAATTTAATTTAATTGCAAAATTAGCCCCAATCTTTATATAGGTAGTTCGAAAGAAACTAAATGTTTATCTTTTTCAGCTATTCTTACAGGTAAGGACGTGTTTTGGATTGGATATTGCTTCCATTTTTAAAACGCTGCAAATTATTATTCAAAGGTTGATTATTTCTGTATTACAAAGCCGTCCTACTACGATTCAAGTTTATTAGACGTTGTCTGTGGTATATTATCCACAACTAGGCGCCTCAGGTCTCCGTACCTTGTAGTTTTATTACAAATGGCTTAAAAGAACTTCATTTACATTTCTTCGCAGTAAATCGACTAGGGAAGATCCAAACATTGTCGTTTACTATTCATTGACCTAAAAACGACAGGATCAGTGCGTCATAAATTTAACTATACCATCATCAACATAACTCCGTAAAGTACTAGTCTCCGACTAACAGAAGGTGATATCAAAATACCTACAATGAAAAATGAACAGTAGCGATGAAACCCTTGATTTCAAAATGAGCTTTGAAACCACAAATCCACAACAATGATTGTTGTTTCGTCAGATTCAGTCATCATTGAAAATGATAAACTTTAATAGGTAATAGGGCAATTCACCCATAATACGGTGCATGATTGGAGGATCCAGTCTGGAATTGTAGCAATAAACTGTTACAATCAAATCAGCTGATATAGTTGCAACTGAATTCTCACTTCAAGCGATTCAAGTTTCTTAAGTTAGAAATTTAATCAATCACCATTATTACTTACCCAAAAGTCTTCAGGACCAAATCTACTACAATATCAACCTCATGAGTATTAATACTATGATATCATCCCTCATATAACACCTGATTCGATCATCATTGAAAATGATAAAGTTGAATAGGTAATAGGTAAATTCGTCCATAATTCGCTGCATGGTTAGGTTCGCTGCTGGTCTGGAATTTCAGCAACAAACTGTTACTACTGTGTCTGCTGATAAAATTGCAACAGAATTTCCAATTCAAGCAAATTCAAGTTTGTCACTTCAGCAATTCAATTAGCACTTCTAGCGCTTAGAGTTAGGGCAATTAATTATGAAGGCAGCAGGTTCACACTCAACATCCTCACACAGATGTCATGCTGAAACTCTGTTATTCATTTTCAATTTTTGTCTTTAATATTTCCACAACTGGGCCGTATAAATGCATTTGCAAGCAAATACACTTCCGCACTTTCAGTATAAATCCAAACAATTAAACAGCAACTACCTACAGGCTCTGCATAAAATGCCAATATTAGGGCTCACACCGTCGATCGAATAATCCATAATTCACGATGATTACTTACCCGAAGGACCTGAGTACTACCAATTACTGCACATTTGAGATCCCAAACCCTTTCATTATACAAGCCTTCTACTATTATTAAGATGTTGGCTGAATTTCCAAGTGATCCACCCGTTAACTCTGTGTACGGTAGTTTTTGCTGCATTAAAATATCAGCACCTTCAGAGAGCAGGAAAGAAATTAACCTTCTAGACTATGAGATAAGATCTCCTCTCCATTTGGCACCGCCTAATATTTACTATACAGGGTGTACAGCGTATGATCCGAAAATCTTCGCACACGTATTCTACAACTAGTTTCAACAAAAAGTGCCTCATACAGACATTTTTTTTTCTAGAGGCTTCGTTTTTGAGTTATTTCATTATTTTAAGATTTTTTTCGTGTTTTCAAACTTACGTCACTAAAACAGCCGTAACTCCGGCGTTTTCAAAGTATTTGCAAATCTAAGTATGCCGTTGGAAAGAGCATAAAATTATCTATCGTCTGTTTTTAATACTAATTTTTTAAAAGGAACTAAAGGGTAAAAATGAGTGAAAAGTAACTTTTGTCAAATTTTGAAAAACACATATTTTTTCAATGGCTTATTAGTCTCCCTTAATTTTTATAATACGTTTGAGCCTGTAAGCTTAAAAAATGCGCAAAAGTCTCAGCTTTCTAATGGTATATTTCATTTTTAGGTTTTAGAGGGAACTTTTTTGAGGAAATTGAGATTCTATGCAAAAAAACGTGTATTTTCAAGCACATCTGATGTGATCGAACGGGTGTGTGGATCTACGTTTGACCGTTAATCACATTATCATACTCAACATTTTGTTCGTGACGATGTTTCTATCAACGAGAAGACGAGAGAAATCATAACAAACAACGGGATCAAACCTCACGATATCAGCAAGAACGGGAGACATTCAACAGTTGATTTACATCAATTCATTCCGCGGATGCCCTCACTCAAACTTAAATTTCTTAGGTAATGCCGTTGACATGATACATTCTACACTCAGAAAAAGAAAAAAGTGTTAATTATGTAGGTTTTATTCCCTTTAAAAAAAAATCCTCAAACGTACTTGAAAATACACGTTTTTTTTTGCATAAAATCTTAATTTCCTCAAAAAAGTTCCCTCTAAAACCTAAAAATTAAATGTACCACTGGAAAGCTGAGACTTTTGCGCATTTTTTAAGCTTACAGGCTCAAACGTATTATTAAAATTAAGGGGAACTAATGAGGCATTAAAAAAAGAAGTTTTTTCAAAATTTGACAAAATTTACTTTTCAGGCTCATTTTAACCCCTTAGTTCCTTTTAAAAAATTAATATTAAAGACTGAGACGATAGATAATTTTATGTTCTTTCCAACGGCTTACTTAGATTTGCAAATACTTTGAAAACGCCGGAGTTACGGCTGTTTTAGTGACGTAAGTTTGAAAACACGAAAAAAATCTTTAAAGTGAAATAACTCAAAAACGAAGCCTCTGGAAAAAAATCTCTAGGAAGCACTTTTTGTTGGAAACTAGTTGTAGAATACGTGTGTGAAGATTTTCGGATCATACGCTGTACACCCTGTATAGGCACACAGAACATAGTACAACATAGCACATATGCGTCATTCTGATTCTATTAATTTACCATAGGTAGTAACCCTATGTGTGAATAGCTAATTGGTAGGTACTTGCTTGATAATCTGGTTGTGTTTAACTACGATATTTTCGACCTGTTGTTCCCAGTTTTCATCATCCTCCAAATTTATAGATTTCACTTGATGTTTGAATATCACGAGTTCCGTTAAAACGAAAACCGTTGGCAGGGAGAAGTTAGCTATGAACCATTGGAGAATCATCACTAATTCAGTTGTTGCCCAAACGTTGATCGCTGTGACAGTGAAGTGCATGGTATTCCACGCGTTATTGTATCTAATTATCGGCGATAGAGGAGTAGGCATGCTGAACGGGCTGTCCAAATAGTCGAACCCGTAGTGAAGTATTAGGTCAACCACGATAGGTGTTATCAAATACGACACCGTCACTGTGAGCTGGTACGTGTTGAAAAAGTTTAAAAACTTCCACAGCGAGCTGATATAGTTGTTTTTAATGGTAATCATCCAGGGTTCAGTGTTTCGAAGGAAATGGTCGTTCAACGTCATCATCAGGACATCTTGCTTCCGCCCTGACAACTTCGCGATGGACGTCAAAACCGTCATCATGAAGCAAACCGGCCAGTAAATGAATGTTCCGTCGAACAATCCGAAATTTTCGGCAAACGATAAAGAATAGCCGCAACCGAGGAACAGTATTAGAAACAATAACCATTTCAAGTTGGTGTACGTTTTTCTGACTCGATCAAACGCAGAATCATCCCACGGTACTGTGGTTCCATACCACATCGTTCTTTTCTTCATGAAAAGGATGTATTTTGCAATATCTTCGTGAACTAGCACACTCTTCATGGTGAGAAAGTATTAAATTATTTGTAGCCCGTTTTAAACAACCCGGGGAAGCGAATAGAATACCAAGATTTCTGTTCCTCTTGGATTATGCCTCTTTTAGCTTTAACTAAGTTAAACTAGTTTAACTAAGGCAGTCCGTGTGATACAGCTCTTTTGCCTGCACATCCAAGAACACATTTATAGTTCAAGACTCCCTCTATTCTTCGACTAAACTACGAAAAAAGAATCAAGACGAAGCTTTAGCTGGGAGCCACCAAGTTTTGGTGCTGGCATTCATGAATATCGTAGAATGTAAGTTGGAATATACAACCTACATCGTTAATTTCGACGTACATGTGGATTCATTATTCATAGTACGACTTCCACGTATCGCCTTAATAGCACACAAAATATTCCACCTCTACCAGAAGTTGGTTTTTGCCGAATACTTGTAAAAGCAATTACTCTGTTTCAGAAGCAAGTTAGAACCTGTACAAACCTGTCCAAGTAATTACGCCCTCCCAACTTATTTTCTCCCATTTCCGTTCAACAGATTCCAGTAAAACAGCATTTATTATAATTTTCTTCAAAAATTTCAAAAATGACGAAATTTTATTTTCACCGTTACGCAATCTGCACCAATTTTCTATGTTCAAATTGAAACCGAGTGTAGTGGATTTAAAGGGACATTTAAATCGATGGATGAAATTTGGTGTTGAGAAATTTTGAACGGGGTAACTAATTTGGAAAAGTTGAAATGTATATTTTTTAAAATCTAGTCATTCAGCATGAGCATATGGGCGAATTTTCTTAAATCATCTCATGAGCAGATGTATGTTCAATTGAGATGAAACTGAGCACTTTAGGGACAAAGGTCAAGGTGTGTTGTTTATTTAGGGGCTGATCGAGAACGGATGACAATTCGGTGAACAGTTGAGACATTTTGAACATGCGAATTTAGAACGGGTGAACAATTCGGAAGAGTTAAATTTGAATAACAATCATTTTGGGGTTCTCAGGGAAAATCCCTCAGTGCATTCAAACCGTGGAACGCTGGAAAGCAGGATCGTTTTCCTAGATTTCCTTCTAAAAAACGCTGCAAATTCTTTCACTGGGGTTTATTATTCAATTGGCTTGCGTTCATGATTTGAATTTCTACTAAGCTTTGGGGTGCGTGTTTCACAGGATAGACCGATTATTGAATTTCAGGAGGCACACAAATATGAACAACTGATCAATCCAAATAGGTATTTTGGTTGAGAACAGATTTACGTGCTCCATGCATATACTCCTGAAATTCAATAATCGCTCTATCCTGTGAAACACGCACTCCAAAGCTTAGTAGAAATTCAAATCATGAACGCGCCAATTGAATAATAAACCCCAGTGAAAGAATTTGCAGCGTTTTTATTGAACCTCAATAACCCCTCCCCCCCACACTAAAAACAGCAATAATTTATCAAGTCCTTTAGCACTCATATTGCGTTAAAACTTCCCCAAAACCAAATTTAAACGATGTAGCCAAAGGTAAACTGATGTAGAGGAGGCACACAAAAAACAACAACTCATCAATCCAAATAGGTGTTTTGGTTGAGAACCGATTTACGTGGTCTATGCATATCTCCTGAAATTCAATAATCGCTCTATCACCTGTAAAACACGCACACTCCGAAGCTTAGTAAGATTCAAATCATGAACGCAAGCCAATTGAATAATAAACAACAGTGAAAGAATACTTATTTCAATTATATATACTTATTTCTTATTTTTATTTTGTAATAATATTGAATAATAAACCCCAGTAATAATATTGAATATTTACCTATATATCATCAGCGTTTCATGCATATCAGAATGCTTCAACCCGTGTATCGGCTATAAACTAGAAGTATCAACATCGGCTATCACTCCAGTATCCACATTTACTAAAACTCGACGCTATCGGCATCACTAGGTTACAAACAAACAATAATAAACCAAAAAAACGCAAATGTTGGCACCATAAATCGGGCCATACATCGGGAATGGTTTGACCTACGGACGTGGGGAGGGTCTCATTCGATTCCTCATGGTATGTTCTTCAAATAGGTAAATATTTAGGCCGATTCGACTTGTTTTGAGGTTTTTAGGGATTTTACAAAACTTTGACAGCCCTTAAAGGGCACTTTAAATTGAGTGAGAGAGCTGGCTCAAGAATTGGGGCGTCGTCGGACCAAGATGGATTTTTCCTGAAAATTTCAGATCTTTTGCTCCAGCCGTTTGGGAGAAATCGTGCGTACGGCGTACGGCGGACGGACGGAAAAATTTTTATTGCAGATTCGGATTCTACACCCTTTGAAACGTAAACCATGAAATTTTTAGGGTGGTTAGAATTTGTTTTCTCCAGAGCGATTACAATGGTTTATTATTGAATAATAAACCAAAATACAGCTCCGCCCAGGCCATTATGTAGATACCTCGACTCTACAAAATTTATTAAGCAGAAGGTAAACGACCGAGTGTTAAAAATCAAAATGTGAAGTACGCGACGTGAAGACGGTGGTAAAACCGTAAAGAAGTTAATTTGCCTCTTTGACGCTCCCACTTGCATCGACAATGAGCTCGCTCGCTGAAACAAAAGCATCAGAGTTTGAGTGGTAGAGTTGATAAATCCATCGAGTCGTTTTTTTATCGTTTCACCGCGGAATTGTTTTTTCTTATCTTATTCAGTTTGAACGGGCATTTTAGGTCGAATGCGGTGAAGGTGAATTAGGCTTCGTGCGAGGATTGATATCCGTTAAGATGATTTACGTTAGGTGTATTTCGATGGAGTGATGCGTTACATCTGGTGGTGATATCGTAGATGACGTATTCTCATTTCGCGTGGATATACGCTGGTGATGGGATCCACATTTCGGCCGGTTTGCTTTTGGTGGGTTGGATCCTTCAAAATGAAACATGCAAAGGTAAGAAGGCGCCTAATTTACGTTGTCAACAACACTTCAAATCTGCTATACTTAACAGCACAACGTATTATTGATAATCTTTCTACCTTAATTTGAAGTTCATTCTCATTTTACCAAGTATAGTATGGATGTAAATATCAGGAACAAACCAATCCATTTGTTTGAAAAATCACTGGCATGGCCCAGCATCCAATTGTTGATGATATAACAATTTGAAATGGCAATGAACGATCAATAGAAATAACACGGAGTTTGTAGAAGAAAACGTAATACATTTCCACAAAATTAACGTTAAATCGATTTCAACGGTTAGGTCATCATTAGTAGTAAAGCAATAACTGAATGTGAATTCGAGAAAACAGTCGTTGTATAGAGACAGGTGAAAGGACCCAATCCCATTGGTCAAGAGGTGTGGGGGAACGTCCAATCATTTGGTTTCTGTGAAAGAGAAATAAAAGTGAAAGGGGGGTCGAAACAATATTGGGGAACCAAAAATTGACCAAAATTAAGAGATACAACGTTAAATTGATTCGGACGTTTAGGTCATCAGTCACATAAACAATATCTGTACATTCTACAAAGCATTGTTAATGTAGTGACAGGCGAAAGGGCGCTTCAATCCCATTGGTGAAGAGGTGTGGGGAACATCCAATCATGTCGTTTCTGAAAAAGTGAAAGGGGATCTATTGGTCGGGGAGGTGAAAGGGGGGTCGAAACAATATTTGGGAACCAGAAATTGATCAAAATTGAGAGTTACAACCTTTAATCGATTTCGACGGTTATGTCATCATCTGTCACACAACAATAACTGAATGGGCGTTCGAGAAAACATTGGTTATATACCTAGTGACAGGTTAAAGGGAAAACTTCAATCTTATTGGTCAAAAGACGTGGGGAACGTCCAATCATGTGGTTTCTGCGCGATAGGAGATACAATTCTATTGGTTAGGGGGTGAAAAGGTGGTCGAAACGAAAAACAGATAAAGGAAACATACCAAACTTAAGAAAAATGAAAAGGCAAAGATATTTTAGAAATGAACCTTCCTGAGATGACATTTTGAGTTATTTATCGTTTTTCCACCTTATAACAAATTGTAATTTCAAAATAACATAACTCAAGCTGATTTTGAAGAACAAAATGGTATCTCCATGCATTTTTCTTGAAACAGAACTTATGGCAGGACTACGTAAGTATTCTCTAACTATTCCAATTGTCTGATTCTGAACAGGAATCTCTGCAAAAACTCAGATAGTCACCACGATCGTGGGCATCCTGCGGGTTGTTTACCTGGCAGGGGGAAACGAGTATTTCAGCGAGGCGTCTCCCCAATATGCCGTGACCGTCAACGTTCTCATAGCGACCGTGTCGCTCTCTTTGATATACTTCATGTTCGTCAAGTTCAAGAAAACTGTGGAAAAGGATTACGACACTTTCTGGTAATATAGATATCTTTATATTGTTCCGCAATATTTTACTTGTGGTACTTGCGATGGGTATGGATAGTTAGTCCTTCTCGATTCTTGAACCCGTCGCCTTGGGAAATGAATCAGACGCCTTCAAGCGTCTGGGACATCCTCCAAGTGTGGCAGAGCATTAAACCGCATTGAGGTCAATGGAAGGGGCAATTATACCATTCCGTCACCTCACTACACCATGTAACACTTGAACCCACCTCCAGTCAGACCTTGACGAGAGCTTTCCAAAAAGGTGCAATATGGAGGGTATTGGGTGATTGGAAGTGACGGGGAAATAGATACCGCACCCACGCATCTACCAGAGATGAAACATAAGTAGCTATCACCTATTCAAATATGAAGTCAGTTAATTTTCATGATATCCTTTTTATGCTCAAACTTAAGTTAAGTTTTGACCTGCAAATTTGAGGGGACTCCCAAGGTTCCCTATTCATTAACCAGATTCTAAAAATTCTGACAAGTGAACATCAGCCATTGAATATTTGACAAATCGAATAGCTTTCTACAATCAGTATCAAAAAAAATGCAAATTCTTCCAATATTATTCAATGTTCATGATTTGAATTTTATAGCTTTGGAGTGTGCGTGTTTCACAGGTGATAGAGCGATTATTGAATTTTACACACAAATATGATCAACTGATCAATCCAAATAGGTATTTTGGTTGAGAACAGATTTACGTGCTCTATGCATACCTCCTGAAATTCAATAATCGCTCTATCACCTGTGAAACAAGCACACTCCAAAGCTTAGTAAAATTTCAAATCATGAACGCAAGCCAATTGAATTGAATAAACCCCAGTGAAAGAATTTGCAGCGTTTTTTTATGGTTATCAGAATACTTCAACCCGTGTATCCGCTACAAAGCCTTTTAGGAGTTCACTCCAGTATCCACATTACCACATCACTACGTCACTAGGTTACTGATATCAACGCAAAAACAATAATAAACCAAAATAACGCGAATGTTGGCACCATGAATCGGGCCATAGATCGGGGATGGTTTGACCTACAGACCTGGGGAGGGGCTCATTCGATTCCTCGTGGAGTGTTCTTCAAAAAGAGTGCAAATTTAGGCCGCCTTGACTTTTTTTGAGGTTTTTAGGGATTTTACAAACATTTGACAACCCTTAAAGGGCACTTTAAATTAAGTGAGAGAGCTGGCTCAAGAATTGGGGCGTTGCCGGACCAACATGGATTTTTCCTGAAAATTTCAGCTTTTTTGCTTCAACCGTTTGGGAGAAATCGTGCGTACGGCGTACGGCGGACGGACGTAAAAATATTTATTGCAGATTCGGATTCTGCACCCTTTGAAACGTAAACCATGAAATTTTCAGGGGGGATTAGAATTTTTTTTCAAGAGCGATTACAATGGTTTATTATTGAATAATAAACCAAAATGTAATGTTCAATATCTGTAATGTTCATAATTATATATACTTTTATGTTTTGTTGATTCAAGTTCAAAGATAAGCACATCCCTACGATCAGATGAAAATTAATATGTCCGTCCGCCGGCGGGGTTCGGTTCAGGCAGCATGGCGGCATCTTTTGCTTCTGCGGTCAGACACATTTTAGAAGAGAAACCAGAATAGTAACAAAATTAGTTTCCAGCCATCATCAGTCAAATTCCCCCTTTTACCGCCCAGCTGACGTTATATTCTTAAATCTTCACCATTCAAACACTATATTAACTATTTCAACAGTTAGGTATACTAGAATTTACATGAAATGCGTTTCCTGATTTCCCTTATTTTTTCAAACAGGATCGAAGTTCTCATAATACTCAGCATCTGTCTCGCCTTGGCGTACAACACCAATCCAGATGACCCTTTGAATGTGAGTATTTCAATGGAAATTCGCCAAGTTTCGTGTCTTTCTTGAGGGTTAACTCCAAATTGATTGAGTTCTGTTCTGGGGTTTACTCATATGTGTTGTTCGTCATTATCATTTGTTGTGAATTGCTCACGTTATTGAATAAGCAAAGTTTGATATTATTATGACAAAATGGGGTCATTCATATGAAAAACTGATGACACCAAGTGACTAATTGTGAGATAAAAACAGTTAAATTTAATTTTCTACACTCTCTTTAGGTACTAACTTCCTCATTTTCAAGTACGTTCGTTTGATTAAGCTTGAACTCAGCTTCGAGGTAGAATTTACATGAAATTTTCCGTAAAATCTGAATGTACAATAAAAAGTAAGGTTTTGTGTATGTAAAATACCAGTTAGAAGTCAAAACACCCCAACAATCAAAATCTGATTTTAGAATTGGATAGTTTTCAAAAAAATGAAGGGAAGTTACCTTTTGAAGAGTGTGGTGTATTCAAAATTTTTCTTTAAATGGGACACGTTGAACTGAATTATAATTGATCCTGAGCTTAAACCTTTTGTAAATGTTGCGGCCGTTCAGTTAGCTGTAGCTATATGTATATTTTACATAGTCAGCGGTAGATTATGTAAACCCGGTCCCTCCATATTTTGTCTTGTTCATTCTAGATGTCATTAAAAGTCCCATTTATGATATAAGATCGTTATCTAAGTGCGTAAGATCGATTAGGAACGGAATTAGCCATAAGAGCCCTTCAGCTGACCACTGTGTCTCTATACTTTTTAATTTACTTCTAGGTATCCAAAGACAGTTGGATGAGTTTGTCTTGAATGTAACTCAGTGAAAACTAACATTTACTCGTCCCTTTGTTAGAAACAGAAGCTGAAATCCAAAGTTAATAGCTCACGAAGCTCTACACGCCAGACCTTGAGCCATTCCATACCCTCTTGCTTGTTACCATGGGAAGCCCTCGGTTTACCTCAAACCATGGGACCATTCAAATGTCAACTTTCTAGGTTGATTGGAACTAGGAACTGTTTAACACATTACTTCAGTCAAAAACCTGAGAAAATTTCATTTGCGCATGCGCATAGTGATATATTAGTTTGTGAGCAATCAAACTCATAGAGGACCATGTACAGCCTAAGGATACATTCCTCGAAAATTTCAACAAGACAGGATGATAATTATTGGAATTGGGCTTGTTATCGGTGGACACACGTGCACATTCACACACTTTCTTTTGTCAAATCCCCCCTCAAAGGCGGAGGGGACACACGATTAAATAAAAACAAATTACTAAATGAAGCATACGTGGGGAGGACGCTCAGGTTCATCCGACCCTGGCCATTGGGAAATAGAGGATGATGAAGGATGGATGGAAGGAAGTCCCATATAGAATGACCACCAATTTAAGTCAGAGCTCCAGATGATGCAGGTGGTTATACCACGAAGTACTCCTGACGAGATGGCCAGCTCCAGTGGACTCTGTGCCACTTTTACTGCACCACGATACAGTTGCAGCCATAACTTTGATATTATTGGGCGCCAGTCATTTTAACTCAGACACCGCAGGTCTTACCTATCTTATTTACTTTTCTTAACCCTCCAGATCCGCTCCATCCACGCTACCACTGACAACTTGGACATCAAGGATTATGGCAGACTCATTGGGCATAATGTCAACGATATCTGCCTTCTTGCCCTGATTACTTGGCATATGATACAGTCTCTCTCTCTCTCTCTCTTCCCACACATCCCACTCCCTGGATGACAACTCCTGCTATCTGCTTGGCAACTGCGCCATGAGTCATGGCCCATGACAGAGAATGCTGCCACTGAGAGTTGTGGACAATGCTGCACAACATGATACAGGTTCTCATTTTTACCCCAACAGCCACAGTAGAAGGTATCTACTGCCCCACGACTACCTCTGGAACATCCCACCTCGGTGATTAGTGTAGCCTAACAGACGGCATGGAAATATTGGGCCCAATGCCCTCTGAAGCCCATTCCACTCATTAGGAAGAAATGGGGGATTCAGAGCACTGTCAGAATTCTTCACCATCCACTGAATCACACAAATCACACACAAAAAGAGAATGAAAGATTTTGATCGTGAAAAAAAAAGCATGTTTTCACCCCCAAAAAGTGGAAACAATCCTCTACCTATAGGTAGCAGATTCCAGAGCAAAACAGCTAAGAGTTGCAAGAAGGAACCCTGATATCACACCTTAAATCATAATTCCTAACATACTTTCTGTTTTCTGTCATATTATGACGTCCGTTTAACTTTATTGACTTAAATATTACATAAAAAATTAACTCGAACTTAATTTATCAATTTAACACCATCCCTTTTGGTTCCAGGTCTTGTTTTACGTCAGCCGGTATCTGGAGTCTTGCGCCATCTTGCCGCAGATTTACTTCATTTTTCGAACGGGCTCAAAGAAACTGTGCATGACGCTGTACGTGTTTCTCCTCTTTCTGTACAATCTGTTCTACATTTTCTACATCGCGGGAACGGACATGCAACACTGGATCGATCAAAAAGAACCTCCCTACAGCATCTGGCCGGCGTTCTTTCAAATGGCGTTTTACATGATATACTTCGTATTGCTGATAATTATTCCTAAATGCAAGTATCATTGTACTATAGAGTAAACTCTGATTATGTGCTTTACACCCAATATGTAGATTCAGGCTAAACAGCTAAATTAACCAATCAGGCGACGTGAGTTAATGAGTAACAGGGGAAAAGCTTCCAAACCTTTATCGTTATAAAATCATTCATCAGGGTTGAAATGATTTTGAATGAACAAAATTTCACTAGGTGACACCAGTTTTTAGAACAAGAGATGACTATATGTATTCCATTTATCCGAATTTCTATTCTTATTTTTTCAAAATTGAATCCTTCGATGATCCTAAGAAGGCCAACCATTCTGATGGATCCCTATCATTTTGGGGTCCAGGAAGTTGAAAGACTGTTTAATATATTACACCATAGAACACCATATTAACTTCTTTCATAACAACTATGCTGACAGATTTTGAAGATATTTACCGGTAGGTTGAAATGATTTAATTCCATTTCCAAACACCATGAATGTGGATTGTTCAGGGAACTAGAGGATATAGTTTGATAGGAACCAGTGTTTTGAAAGATTAATAAGGTTTTTGGTGTCCTCATTTTGACTTTATTTATGATGAATTATCTGCCACGAAAATGATATATTAAGTGTAATTTTCAATGTTCACAGATAAAGAAGAAATACCTCTGACTGATGTTGAAAGTTTTACGGAGAGCTCAAACTCAGATACAATGGACGACGGAGATAGGATGTCTCAAATACCTACGATAATCGTTACCAGACCACAATTGGACAGGCAGCAGTCCTTGCTAGAATCCCCTTTCCTTAAGAAAAGTCCTCCATCAGCCACCTCGCTGGTTACTCTAGATGGAACGGCAAGAGTGAAGAAACTTCACAGCCCTATACCCAGGAGAAAACGGAAAGAAGATAGCAAAAGCCTGAGGTCCGTGTTGACTTTACCAAACATTTCAAGAGTCAGATCTTTCGAGGATTTGTCAGAAAGAAGTAAATCTTTTGTTCCTATTGAAACGTCCAGTGAAGAAACCACTCCAGAAGATGAAGGGATAACTTTTACCGCTAGAGAAACCGCGGGGCAGAGCCGCCAAAGGCGAATGGCATATGTGAGGCAGACTTCTTTGCCTGAGATGAGCAGCCAGTCCAAGTCGAGCGAAAACGAAAGAAAAGTTTCCAAAGAAGAGAAGTCTGGTGTGATGGTGGAAAACAACAACAACGACTTGTTTTTGCCTGGAGACGAAATTATGGTATTTGAAAGCATGAATATAGAAAAATCCAGTGATGAACCAGCGTCAGCATCACCGCCAGAACAAGCTGCTAGTAATGATGCTGCACAAAGCTCAGCAGATAAGGTCCAAAAGGAACCAACTGGCGAACGAGAAGTCACTATTGCTGGGATAATAGAAACGAAAGTATACGAGCAAAAGAGGTATCTCAAGTCAAAGAATATTAGTTTTGAGAATAAAGGAGACCCTACTAAAAAGATTTCGAATGAAAATAGAGCAAAAGCGAAACGAGGTTCAATGCATTATACGGCCATGCCTAACCAGCCTAGTTGGAAAACCATAGCTTGCAATTTCATTGGAACCAGCCCAATGTACGTGAGGCGACCCACTTTACCAAATATAGGTGACCCAGGATCGGGAGAGTCTGGAGATGAATTCTCTTCTAAAGAATCAACCCTGAAGAATCTGTCAAAATTGAGGGGTGATGGACATAAAAAACACAGGAAAGTTTCACGAGAAGATAGAATGAAACAACGGAGGGCGACAGTGCATCACACGTCGCCTCCACAGCGTAGTTGGAAGACGATGGCCAGCTCTTTAATAGGGAATACTCCGACAGGCGAGAGGCGAGCATCCAACCCTCCTGTCCTAGAACACTCTCTGTCAGAAACGGCTACAGACAATATCAAACACAAGGCTAGAAGGAAAACCTTTTGGCACTTATAACTTGATTTGCCAGGGATAACTTTAATTTGCATTGTGAGATTCAAGGCTGTGGACCGGTTGTGGACAAAAAATCCAATCAAGTGCCAAATCCAATCATCAAAGACATTGCTGTGAAGTCAGGAACAAGATTATTGGCCAAGATCAGTACAAGGATTAAGCCTTCAAACATGCAATAACAGAGCTTCACTGGAAATCTTAAGCAACAAGAAGGCACAATCATATCGACGAAACTTGATCGATAATCCAATATGAATTCAAGATTTTGTAGGTGTGAACAAACTAAATTACTAAAGAAAAATTGTGTGCTGTTACTTAATGTAAAACCTTACCAAGATGGGATGTTTTTATCCTTGATTTTGAATACACCAAAGAATTATGTTGAAAGCGTTGAAGATTAAAAACGGTTTGTCTCCTTTACTCTGGTTGTAAATCTTCAAAGGTTAACAAGCTAGGAAGATTTAGTACAATACCATCCGTGGCGGAAATTGATCATCTTACAGTACAAAATCAGATTTTCCATAGATCACTGACTTCTATCATTTCAATCCTGTTCATCGCAATATTGAATTCAGAAAGGTAGTTTAATTGGTGAGTAATAACGATTTATGGTATGGAGTCAAGTAGATCAGCTGACTGAATATGGAATTTAAGGCATGATTCTTGCTTCACTTCATAATCTTACCTGTTGCTTCCGAGTGTACTAAGGTAGCGGAAGCATTGTTTTCACTTTCGGAATGTGAAAATTTTTTTGTCTCCAAAATCAAAAATTCCACTCGCATTTTGCGTTTTAGACCTTTCCTAGTGAGTAATAACGATTTATGGTATGGAGTCAAGTAGATAGCTAACTGAATATGGAATTTAAAAATTCTGAGGTAGACTGAGCAATTTTGGTTCCTGGGTCTGTCTGTCAGCAAATCCTTGTTACGGGCAAAACTACACGAAGTTATAGTCCGATTTTGATGAAATTTTCAGGGATTGTGCGGGTTGGGGTGTAGATGGTCCCCTATAGGTTTCATGACCCCCGGATCAATAGTAGCCTCTGCGCATGCGCTAACGTGAAATCCTTGTTACGCGCATAACTCTAGGAGTTCTGGACCAATTTCGATGAAATTTTCAGGGATTGTTCGGTTTGATGTGTAGATGGTCCCCTATGAGTTCCATGACCCCCGGATCAACAGTAGCCTCTGAGCATGCGCAAACGTGAAATCTTTGTTACGCGCATAACTCCGGGAGTTCTTGACCAATTTCGATGAAATTTTCATGGATTGTTCGGTTTGATGTGTAGATGGTCCCCTATGTCTTTTATGACCTTCGGATCAATAGTAGCCTCCGCGCATGCGCAAACGTGAAATCCTTGCCACAAGCATAACTCCGGGAGTTCTTGACTGATTTCGATGAAATTTTCAGGGAATTTTCGGACTTTTTTATAGTTTGTTCAATAGTTGAACATGGCTACCTTTATTTTCTCAAGTTATGCTCCTGCATAACAATAAATTTACCCTAATTCAATATTTACTTCGCCTAATTGAACGAAGTTCTTTAGTCAATAATAATTTTCAATGATCTATACAGTCATGTTATGGATACGAGGAAGCTATGTGCCACACCCACTTGGCAGACGTTTTTTGAATTAGGTGGATACATTCAGGAGGCAAACCCCATCCTAAGACGTGTCATCTGTTGTGAATTGAATTGAATTTTTGATTTCACCACAAGTATGGCTAGCAGCTCTCTAAACACACTCAACTATACACAAGAAATTTCTTCAAGTGGTGAAATTTCAAACATTTTTATTTTTCTCTCCTGATAGCCCCTCAACAGAACGTGTCATCACTAATAAGTTTGAATTGATCTCAAAATTGATCATAGAAGACAGCAGAGAATGAATTGACAATATGTTTGAATCAGATAAACACACACGCAATACAAACACGGAAAAATTGTATTAGATTTTCATAATAAAAAGTTTGAACAGCATTTCACGAAAATAATAAACTTATGATAAATCAATTTATGGGATGTTGGCGAGGTAATCCTTGACAGAGGAGGGATCCAAAACCCTGAAGCCGTTTTCATCACAGATTCCAACTTCGATATTGTCAGCAGTCATCTGACCTTCAAAACCTTCTTTCAATGTCAATATGGCGGTATGCACTGCGTCTTCAATGTCCTGAGTTTCAATGTACCTGAATTTAGGAAATGTTAGAAGTTAATAAAGTAGTCACGGTTCGAATGCACAAGAAAACTAGAACTAAAATCGATTGTGACACAATTTGTTCACCTTATTATAGCGTATTCCATGGATGCAGTTCAAGTTAACAATATATAATCCAAGTACATTGTTTGAAACAATAATTGTTCAGGTGTACTTTGCGTTTCACGTAACAATGTCTGTTCTAATTTGGTTATAGCTTCAAATACTCCTTTATCACCAATTTTATATTCGAAATACCCGACAAGCACATCATGACAATTTCATTCACAAATAACTAGACTACAAGTGACTCCAGAGTTACTGACAGAGTGAGGACACGAAATAATTACCTTGTTTCACAATTTTAATTCCCAAGTTTTGCAATGATTCCAAACGTCACAGGAAGTAAAATCAACGAAAATTTTCAAGAAAGGATCCTTCTTGAAATATATTGGACAGCAATCGAGTGGGGAGAACGCCCAGATTTATCTGACGCCAACCCTAGGGATTAAGACCATGAAGATTGTGATGGATATGGTAAGTTGGCCCCTTCCCGATTTTAGAATCTGTCGCCTTGGGAGATGAATTGGACGCCTGCAAGCGTCTGGGTGATCCTCTGAGCGTGGCGGGGCATTAATAATGCATCCACCTCACAATGGAAGGGGCAACTATACCATTCCATCACCCTCACAATATGTGAGATGTGAGATGTTAGGAAATGCCCCTATAATAAGAGCAAAAGTTATGAAAGAACCCTGAAAGATATTAAAGGTTGTGATGTGAAGCACTCGTGCAGATTTGCCAGTCTCGAGTAACTTTGTGGCACTTTTCCCGCACTAAGACACGACCACGGGTATAACCTTGATGTTAAAGCTTGCCGCAGGTCATTTCTACCACACTCATTTATCTCAAGCTCCACAGGTGCTTACTCTGCCACTGAAAACCTGGTCATCCAAGAATATGGCAGACCAGATTGGCTTGATAACAACGATGTACAGCTTCTTGACAAGTCAGCACAGGTACAGTAATCTCCACATCCCTTCTGCTGAATTGCAAAGGACCTGCTGTCTGCTTGGCAACCGCCTCACAGCATGAAATGAGGTCACTGTGGGTCTGCTATCACTCCTTTTAGCTCAGATATCGCTTCCCGTGGTTATTCCTACCATACTCATTTGTCTTGAGCCCGACAGGTCCGCTGTATGCTTATTCTGCCACTGAAAACCTGGTCATCTGAAAATATGGCAGACCCATTGGCTTGATAACAAGCATAAACAGGTTCTTGCCCTATTCACTCGGCATATGGTATATTATCTCTCTTTCCACATCTCTTCTGCTGGATTGCAAAAGACCTGCTGTCTGCTTGGCAACCACATCATAGCATAAAATGGAGTCACTGTGAGTCTAATAATCTGCATGAAAAAAGCCAAATTTCATGCAATAATCACAGTCAAAGAGTTCCTTTGACAAAAAAAATCAACAGAACAGAATTTTCATTTCTCCTAACAAGTAACGGCCAATTTCAAAGATTTTTATGTCCCAGTAGTCAAGTGGACTCCACTTAGATCAAATTCAATTTCATTAACGTGAAATGATACAAATATTTGGGAACCTATAGGCAAATATGAAATAGGACAAACCTCTTTTCTAGGAAGGTTTTCCCATTGACGAAATTCTTCCCCATAGCCGTCGCCTTCCAGGCGAAGTATGCTCCAGAGGGATCGCACTGGAACAGGGTGGGAGTTCCTTCGTCCCAACCACAAATGAGCAGAGATACGCCAAATGGTCGGACACCTCTGAAACACACATTTTTACCTTGAGTATCATAACCTATTAATATTATCATAAATTCAAAAGTTCCAAAAAAACTGCGGCGCAACCGTGAAAACGGTGGTTTTTTCAACTCCTTCAGTACACAACAGAAACTCTTCAGCAAATGAAGGCCTGTTTTGGTGAAACGCGAATGATTGAATGGGAAGGCATCAGGCAAATGGTAATTTGGTAAAGATATTTTAAAATACCTTCAGGTAAATACGAGTTAGACATGTGACTAATATCGAAGTTAGGAAACAACGAGATTGATGTGGATCTTCCTTTTTAGGAAAATAGAATCGTCAAATTTTTGACAGTAGGTTTCCACAATGGATTGGCAGGACAGCAGGTAAGGTGTGGGTTAACTGCGATATATCGGTGACAGGAACTTTCATGAGAAGCAGGAAATTTAGGTAGTCGATCACTTTAATAACTTGTTCAACATCTAGGCTGGGGGAGTCCAGGAAATAATCTCTAGCACTAAGCTTTACAAGGAATGCGTGCCAAGGCTAACAGATGAGCTATAAAGGATCTAACAGGAATTCGGGGTATAGGGGCAAATTGATGTAAGTAGTTTCAGATCAGTCTAAGATGATTGTGAATGGCTGCGATAGATGTACCTCTCACTGGATCTCACAACCGAGGACCAGGGTCTCAAAGGATACTTTAACCTTATGATGACACTATTCCTTATGTCCATGGTATTTATCTATTTATTTTGATCGGGCAAGCCCAATTTACAATATTCAATATACAGGTGTCCGCAACAAGAAAACGGTGTTCAATTATTATATATAAACGGGTGCAAGTTGTTATCAGTACAAGTAATAGGGTTGCAATGTGAGGAAGCTGATTGTAGATTCTTTGATGGAGTTTAATGAGGAGTTGAAAAGCTCAAGAGTAGGGGAGTTATTGAGGACAGCATTAGCAAGGCTTGGGATTCTCGTGAAGGGGACATTCTGAAAGTAGCTCGTGTAATAGAACGGGACATTTTTTTTCCGAGATTTTATTTATTGCAACTGATTGTAGTATACATCATCTAGCAATATTTTATCTCATAAATGGACACGATGTACAGGGTGAGATTTCAACAAACCAACCCTTCAGAGTAACACACTGTTAACTGGAACACACTTCACTATAACTTGCACGGCACAATCAGGTCCAGTGGCTTGTTACGGTTGAGGCGCCGTAGTTCTCCTTCGTTATCCAGAACGTTGAGCATCTCCGGGTTCTTGTGCTGATGGAGGCTTTTGTCGTGCTTCTGGGCGTATTTCATGATGATTTCGTTGACTGTTTCCAGTCTTAGGTCACGATGAATGTCATCATTTCGCATATACCAGGGGGTACCAACTATGCTTCTCAGGATTTTGTTCTGACAAGTTTGTATTTTCTTTACGTTAGTCTTTTTGGCACAGCCCCACAGTTGAATCCCGTATGTCCAAATAGGACGTAAAATCTGTTTGTAAATAAGCAGTTTATTGTGAAGTGAAAGACGGGAATCCGCTCTCAGCAGCCAATACATTTTCCTGTATTTAATCTTCAGTTCCTCTTTTTCTTCTCGATGTGACGATTCCACACCAATTTTGAATCGAGAGTCATACCCAGATATTTCACAGTGTCAGAATATGGTACTTTGTTCGAGTTTAACACAAGTTCTGGTGCTTTTATTTTTCGGTTGGTGAAGTTAATGTGAACTGACTTGGACTCGTTCAGCTTCATTCTCCATTTCTTGGTCCAATTTGTAATCTTGTTGGCGGGCTCTTGTAGATTTTGGGTGGAACGGGACATGAAAAGGTTCCTGCGAACAGGACAACTGATGTGGCACTCTGAAAGCTAAGCGCTCCAATAACGGCGAAGGGGGGGGGGCAGCCAATTTAATAATTTAGGAGCTTATGGAGAAAGGCCATGTCCACCAATGGCTGACGATACTGGAGGAGCGAGATGTTGGGGATGCTTTGGAGAGAGGTGTAATTCGACTCAACCGCTGGGATACCTGACATGAACGCAATATTGCGAACGAAGCTCCACTGCGTCCTAACTGTGCTCGATGAACCTCATAGTGAGGGGCCATAAAATCGAGTTATATTCTAATACTGGCAAGACTAGAGTTTTATACAGAAAAGTACTAGAACTGGCACATTTGTGAATTCATGGATACACCTTTTCAGGAAGCCCAGCGCCTTCATTCCTTTCTTAGTAATATAATCGACGTGGTCCATAAAGGTTAGTTGCTCGTCCAAAATTACCCCTGGATCCATAATCTAGTGACGCCTGCCTGTTCATCCTCACTTTACAAATGCGGAGGGTCTTTTAGTTGATTACGAAAAGCTTCACTACTAAAAAGAATAAACTTTTACCTAAATATGAAAAGGAAAAGTAGCATGAAGGGAAGCAAATGAAATTGAAAAGGATGAATTTGTAGTACGAATGAAACTCGAATATTAAATAAATTGACAAATCTTTTACCCTGACTGGGTGTATTCCTGCATCACCATGGCAACCTTCTGTACGAGTTGAGTGGTGGGTATCCTTTGGCCGTAAACCAGCTTGTACTGCTGAGCCAACTTCCGCGCTCTCTTCACCAACAGCCTGTAGTCAGGACCCATACCTGCAGCAAACACATGTTTAGCTTAGGGTTTCCACAATTTTTCACCATTAACACAGTAAAGCATCAATCAAAGATGGGTTAACCCTGAAGGGGTTTAGGTATAATCGAAACAAGCTAATACAGGAAAACACCTTCTTTTTTGAGATAGATAATTGAAGGTAAGAATAATCCTCCAGTCTAGGAGAATCCTTCTTGCTTCTGCCTTCAACTATACATCCAAAAGTAAGTATTCTTAAAAAATTATTCTCATCAGTTCACTATGACACAAAAATGGGAAAACCATCGCGAAATGGAGTACCAGGAGCACTGAATAAATAAACAAACAAGTATATGATAAGTGCTCCTTTGGTCATTGCATATTGGGATTCAACATTTCTAGAGATTGCTATAAGGCGAGAGCACAGATTTTATTTATATAGAGACGATGTCAGCAATAACTCGACTAAAATTAAAAATAATGTTCATTGGTGCATCACTCACCGCTGTAAACCATTCCAATATGTTCTTCGACCATTTCTATCTTCTTTATCGAGTGTTCTTCATAAAGGATGGATTTGAATTTGTTTTCTGTAGCCAAAACCACGCCATTTTGCGCTGCAAACCAATTTTATTTTATCACAACAGAGTAAAAAAAATATGGTCTTAAGCGTTATTACAATAGAAATATGAACATTGGTATTCAAGTTTTGAGAATTGAGAGTTCAAACATTGCCTATGCCTTACAGATAATAAGAAAAAGTAAATTTATTCTAAAAGACTCAAGTACTAACAATTTATGAATGATTAATAAAGGAAACCAATAAAGTTTATGTAAAATAGTTTTGGAGCATAGAACCAATTGTAAAACACCCTGGAATAGCCTAAAATATGAGCAAAAATGGAAGCAAAGGAAGGAAATGGTAGAATAATATCACAATTAAACTATGAACGAAAGATTTGCGCCATCAAAAGGAACATGGGGACAGAAACCATGGGCACTTTTTGAGCACAGCATACTTCTCTGCAGAGTATTATTTTTAAAAAAAGTATCAATTTTGATCTAGAGCATTAGAAAAATTGTAACACAAACTTACGAAGAAAAAGTTCTGGAATCTCATTGAAGTGTGGTAAAGAATCGTTTAAAAATGCGACATTTTCATTTAAATAACATAATTTGGATAATTTATCAAAATCCAACATGAATCTAATATAATTTAGGAAAATCCACTTGTACCATCATACTGCATGATTATTCATCTATCATGAAGAGGGCATAGAAGTGGTGCCCTTCCTATTCAGATGACAAACCCTGTTGCCAAACTTCTATCAACAACCGACCCAGCCCAATCAGAGTCTGATAATCCTATTATCTCTTCAACATTTATGCTGATAACCAGTTGTTGATCCACGGTACCTTTCAAATATCTAAGGACTTTTTTCGCCGCAGCCGAGTGAACTTTGCCAGGATTTGCTGCAAACTGCCTTAACTTCAATATCGCTAAAACTAAATCTGGCCTAGTAGCTAGAGCCAAATACATCATTTTCCCTACTAGCCTCCCATAGGGTTGCAGGTCTCTTTTTCCTCTTGTCTTTGGACATTTTGCTACAATTAATTGTTGTTTTGGGTCCATCGGTGTTATCACTGGTCTGTATTGGTCTCGTGGAAGTGTGCTGGGCCCATAACCTTCGTTATTTTGATATAATCAGGACAGCCACAATAACAGCGATATCAAGAAAACCAATAATTATTTAAGATAAGTAAGCAACAAGTCCATCCATGGACATAACATGATCCCATGTACACACAGTTAAGCAGGATCCACATCCACCCAAAAAGGTATCTGGCAAGTACCTACGTACGAGCAGCTGATTTTTTGGACATCAGCTGAGGAGGGGGAATATTTTTTCCGAACAAGCACTTTTGAAGCAAACTGCACGCGTCAGATTTTTCAGATATTTTTTGCTCCTCTTCTGTGCAGTTCACTACTACGCAAACAAAATGGCGTCAGGAACTGAAACATCTGTGGGAGGAAGCGCGGGTAACGAGTTGTTAGTTTGTGCTTGGTCGATTCCCCTCCATCCCCTCCACTGCTTTTTATCAAGTTTCCCCTATCCGTATTTCTAGACGTTCCAGATGGATGTGAACCCTGCTTTAGTAGTACATGACGAGTGTAAACGAGTGTTCAAAACAGCCCATGGATGATATCAGTGACTGGATTCATGGATGATAAGAGACTCTGACCAAAGGTTCAACTATATGGGCTGTTCGACACCCACAACTTAGAATGATGAAGAATTCAAGGCAAAAGCGTCTGTCTGCTCTGAATTAAACCAATACAGGGAAGAAAAGCCAAATTGTATCCCTCCACTCACCATCAACAGAACAATCAATATTTAAGGTGCTTTAAAATATAATTATAGCTGTCAAGTTAGCGACCTACCTTTTATGCCTATGGATGGAGCTCCAGCAGATACAGCGGCCAATGCGTATTCGATCTGCACCAACTTACCCGAAGGACTGAAATTGATAGAAACATCCAGGCATAAAAATCATACTCGTACAAGTCAAATTGAGTACCTCACTCCTTTTGTAAGTCAGTATAAATGGACAAAATGTAAAAAAATCGTTTCCACTGGTATTGTCAAAGATTGGAGTTTCTTCAGATTCGGTTTGCCTCATTGCTTGATCGAAGTTTGAGAATATGATTAGAGAGAATAATACACATACATAACATACATTTATTCAATGTCGTGGTTTTTCAATTAATTTGATCATTTAGGTGATTCCTCACCATTTGAATGGAATATTTCACCGCGATCGGAGCAACTTCTTCCTGGTTCGTGGTTAGCGTTACCGTTCGGGCAGAATTAAACTAACCTAACACTAGGTATTCATGAACCGAACAAGTTCAATTTTCGCTGCGCAGCCGATGTTATTTTTCATAATAAACTATGCAGTTTTAATCTCGAATAGTTTCGCACCTACTTATTTCCTTATAACTAACAGGAACGAACATAATTTACTTCAAGAAACCGTAGCACGAAAGCCTACGGTTACCTAATTTGGTTAGGAATCTTGAAAAGCTATTTCCACGGTGATTTGGAATAGGTACATCTACACCAGAAGTTATATGAATACAACAGATATCTATATATCTGAGATATCAAGCAGAAAACTTTTCACTGCCAACTAACAATCAAGTTCGTCTTCAGATGCTAACATGCTCGGTCATGGTTCCGTTTCACCATCTCAAACCCACATTATTGTTGAAATCGATAGGAGTACATATATCTGCGACGGTTCAGAGGAATAATTCAACTCAGGTACTTAAGAACAAGTCAAAATTGATGTAATTATGCATCTGCTAAGTACCTAATAAAATTGAAAACATTGGTAAAGACTGCCGTGTTATGCATTTGCAGATGTAGCGAGGAAAAAGCATTTTATTACAACTTACCTGAAAGTCGTGAGCGAGAAACTGTACCTCTCAGATCCCATAATTACTTATAGAGGTGAACTGTAAAGGAAGAATAGAGAGTTGCAAATAAATAATGAAATTGCTATAACTTCGACGATGGGGAATGACAAAATTCAGACCCCAAAAACCGCAGACTAACGTGATAACCTGTAATGATGAAACCTCAGCTTTCTGATCGATGCATCTTGGAATCGATATATTCTTTGAAGGAATTTCGTTTTCATTAATTAATAAATTTCAATTTGATTGAAATCAATGGAATTTTATTGAGTATTTTGGGATTGATAATTATGATTTATATTCTGAAACCTAATGAAGATGGATCCATGAACCATGGATTGCCATCGTGAAGGCATAGGTAACCTCAAGTGGGGAGACTGCGCCTGCGTGGAACTTCCCAATCCAGTGACATATAGAGGGGGGATACGCGCATAATTTTAAAGCATGAGTCAACCAGATTTATTGATTTTTTGTTCATAAGGGGGCATAAGGCCCTTCCCCTTAGACTTATCCCTTTAGTTTCAATCATGACCCGTCAAAAATCATAAATGTTTCAGTAGAAGCGACGAAGTAAAATCGTTCGGTGTTTTTTTAAAAACAGAAACCGAACGGTTTTCCTTTGTTTTTCAGTTCGCCTCCGCCTCCTCCTCGGGTGGTCATTCTGCCCTTAGGTAGGAAAGGGAAGTTCTCAAAATAGAATTTCCTCGAGATGGGAGACTGGATCAAAAGCGGTCTGGCCAACGGGAGTGGGACTATGCCCAAACAGCCCAAAATCGCAAGGTAAGACTAGATTTTTTCTCCATTCCATACAAATCCAACAAACTCAAGCTGCAACGTTTTTCCAACTATATTTTCCGACCTGTACCTCATTTTAATTAAATTCCCCCCTACACAAAGTGTTGACACCCAAAAATTTAGAGAAACAGAAAAGATTAGTAGATTGAGTACTTATCAATCCAAGTTTGTGCCTAAAGAATATACGAAGCGTTGAGGGGAAAGCGTCCACAAACCAACTTTTCATCAGCAGGTACCTAATGCTTGGGATCATTCATCAATATCTTGTCGTAAATCAAGTGGCTTCGCCATTTGAGTTCACAAAACCATAATCTGGTCATAATTTAATCAAATGTGACATTAAGTATTCTCTTAATTAAAAGATTGGCAAATATTGTGATTATGATTCTCTGAAACCAAGAGCTTTTAATACTTATAATTGAAAAGGCAGTTTGGGGTTGGTGTCTGTCACTGCCTGTTATCCGATCTTGATGAAATTATCAGCGATTGTGTGAGGGCTTACAGTAAAAATCACATGCAAATTTATTCCTAAAAAAACCATAATCTGATCTTGATGTAATCAAATTTGAGATTAAATTCCTTTGAATGGAAAAAGAAAAGTTAACGTTAACATTTATTTATTTGAGCATTAAATTAAGTACTCTATTAATCAAAAGATCTGAAATTATTGTGAATGTGATTCTGCGAAATCAGAAGTTTTAAAAATAGTTTTTAGAACGAGCAGTTTGGGTTTTGTGCCTGTCACTGCCTGTCATCCAATCTTGACGAAATTCTTAGGGATTGTGTGAGGACTTACAGTAAATGATCCCACGCGAATTTATACCTTTCTTTCAAATTGGGTTCGCTCACTTCTGGTTTCGCTGGATCATGAAAATACTGAAATAATTTTGACGAAGGGTTATTACACTATTAACAACGTAATAGATTCTCAAGAAGGTAAGCAGGTATGTAGCACAAGTACTTAAGTGCCCACCTCAAAATTCGCTTTAGTCATTGAAACTTACAGCTTTGACTATCTTTACGATTATTCAATCGAGTAACTACCTGCAGTTTTCGCCCTTATAACTTACTTTGAGCCTGGAAATTCGAGAGCCCTTATTTGAGTTGGGTGATCGAAACCTTTCAAAAATGATATGATTTTCACCGACCCATACTTTTATTGCAGGGATGAATATGAAGGGAAAGTGGACGGCACGAAGACCTACGCCTTCTGGACGCTGGTCGGCCTCCTCTGCCTCCTCGCCTGGGCCAACATGATCCTCACCATCGTCATCTTCAGCGTGCTTCGCCTCGGGCAAGGAATGGAAAGCTTGGAGCTCGTCCCCAGGCAAAACGTCGTCAAGTTCTTCGGAGAAGCTGATCTAGGTATGAATGACTGAAATGAAACGATGTATTCAACTCGAAGCCTAATTTACAATCATGCACGCAGTACAGGGTGGTACAGTAAAGTCAGGCTGAGTCCAGCTACCGATTCTTAGAGCACATTTCAGACCAGAGTTTGCCCCTCAACGTTTTCTCACGCTTAGTTTTCGAGTTATGTCAATTATAAGATTTATTTCGTGTTTTAGACTTCAATTGGATAAAATCATCCTAACTCCCTTAACTGCAAAAGTAATTTGAAATTTGATTATACCGTTTGAAAGAGCTTTAAAATTGTCATCACCCTGACGGAAAACCGACTAGGCAAAACGGATGAAAAATTGATTTAAATAGGAAAAAATGTCGAAAATCTCGTCTTTTTTCCTCAAATTAATCATAGGTAGGTCCCTGTGACACAGAGGTGAACTTTTTCTCTATAGGCCTAAACGTTGGGTCGAAATGTCAGGTTCCCATTGATGGAATGGCTAATAGATAAATTAACGTTTGAATGCGGGAAAACGTATGTTTTTATGGTGAAATCCACGTGGGAAATGAGTTTGTCATCGGATTTTGTATTCCTACATTTTTTCGTTGAATGGAATGAGGGATTTTTAGGCCGTTTCCCTGGATCGGAAGGGATGAATCAACATTCGCTCTTAACTTCCGACCAGGGGGAAGGGAATGCAAATCCTACATTTATTAAGCAACGAGTTTTTTCGGTTTAACCGAAAAAAGATGGTATCTACATCCAAACTCCTTTTCGTTTGAAAAACAGATATCACCGTAAAAAAAAAAAAAAAAATTGTGTTTTTTCCTTAATTCAAACGTTAATTTCTCCTCTAACTTCCACGTCAAGATATATCTTTATTATACCGTTGGAAAGCTGACATTTTGGCTGAACTTCTGGGCCTCCTGTGAAAAAATTCACCCTTGGATCACAGAGACCTATGAGCGATTGAAAAAAACGGAGATTTTTAAGGTTTGACAATTTCCCCTCTTCAAGTTCATTTTTCATCCGTTTTGACTATTCAAAAACGTTGGTTTTCCATTAGCGTGATAGGAAATTTAATGCTCATTAAAAGGGTGTAATCAAATTTGAAATTACTTCTTCAATAATTAAAGGAGTTATGAGCATTTTATTGAGTTAGAGTGGAAAACACACACAAAATCCAATAACTGACATAACTCAAAAACTAAGCGAAATTTAAAAAAATAATAATAATGTTATAGGACCACTTTGATGAGAAATGGGCTTTAGACACGCTAGCTGTCCAATGTCTGTCACTTAGATGTACTACCCTGTAAAGAACGCACAAAAACAGCTGTTTCTATTAGAAGTCAACCTCCATTATAGTTTTTCATTGACAGCAAGCCAACAGGTGATCATATCCAAATTCCCCAACCTCTTCTTGTCCACCGTATTGAAAATGATATATGTGCTCTTTTTCAAAAATTCCTTACACTGAGCTAAATATTCCCCAGCTAATAGGTTATGGGCCCAGCACGTTTCCACTGTGGTAAATATTCTCTAGCTAATAGCTTCTAATCTTGACAAGACTGCGCTCCATTTCAAAGCGCAGTTCTCTGCTTCAGTAATTTGATTCACTTTTCAATCAAGTGAGGGCAAATGGATGAAATTACAGCAATGCAGGTGGTATCATTCAATTCAGTAAACAGTCACTGAATGAACTCAATACAAAAAAATAACATTTTATTTTGGAAGTTTTAAGATGGGTTCCCATTTCTTTGTAATTTTCCAAAATATCCTCGTACGAGGAGCAATTGGATGATCAAACAGCTACCTCCGTCAATTCGACTCATTCAATTTATAGTAATCATAGTTATCAAAATCGTCAGAAAGTCAAAAGTACCCTACTATTTCTGAAGTTGTGGTGATATCAATTTTAAATGTTTTTAGGTTTGAAGTTCTGAAACTAACTCAATAATCTCCATTCAACTCCAGAGGTCCCTAATTTCCTCATACCTAAAAAATTCAAAAACTTATTGGGTCACTTAATAACCAGCAGACTTAGCCTTCCCAAGTAGGTACAGGTGCATGTATGCTGTCAGTGTGATGTATGCTAGACTTCAATGACCATTTTGTTGCTAGCTTCAGTATAGTAACGTACCATTCTCCATTTAGATGGCTTTAGAGCAATGAAGAGGCATCATTCCTGTCATTATAACATTTTTGAATTGGTTGAAGTATCTCTCAGATGGGGGTGATACCTCAGTTTTTTCAATATTTTGTTGATGAAAAATGCTTATGAGCTATATCCCTGTCATTTTCTTTCAGCTGAGGCAACTATTACGTGTATAAATCATTAATGTTAACTTGTAAGTAAGAATGAGAAAGAGAGTAAAAAGATGCACTTAAGTTTTGAAAGGCCGCCCACGTATGCTCTGAAATAACGAAAGGCGTGATTGTTTTCTTTTCTTCAACAGGTAACGTGTTCAAGCCAAATGGTAAAATCGAAGGTGTCCGAGGCTATGCCACTCAGGTTCGAGGCGTCAAAGGACCAGTGCAGCTGGAAATCGAAGATTCTAAAAGACGAGTCCGCAACTCCATGGTGCTCGAACAGAATGGGACTCACGTCAAAGGGATGAGAAGTTTCACCATTGGGAACTTCTTCGCAGCTGAGAAACCCAATTTCCGCCTTCTGAGCGGCGCCAGAAACTTGCAGACAAAGAACGTCGAGACTGGGAGAGTGTCTGGGCCGATGAATGAAAAGCTTGTGATGAGATCCGATGCCTTCACCAAATTAAAAGGTAAGTCAAAAATAATGCTCAAAATATGAGTATATTTTGTATCTACTGCAGTGGCGGACGGAGTGATGCTGAGCTCTGGAGGACCTGCAGGCATTGCCTTTTGCAGGGAATGCATGAAAGAGGGAGAAGGGCCACCTCACAATCCATAGAAATCCAGGTTGGATTGAGGAACGCACACGCCCATAGGCACATGAGTTGTCATGGTGATGGCGTCAGTAGCATATCAACACTGAAACTGAAGGTCACGAGGTTTCGAAGACCAACTAGAAGTAGACTGCTACAATCAACAAATGAAACGCACAGGTGTTGCGGGTTTTCTATCTTCCTACAATGGAGATGAAGAAATCTCTCCATTTCAGCAAATTGTTCAAAGTTGGAACTCTCTTTTTCCCGCTTTGGTTCACATATGGTTACTTCAGCCCCCTGACAAGATGCCTCTGATGTGCTGTAAGTGATGTTCAAACTGTGGAATCATGTGAGACCTGACACATTATTGCATTACATATCAAACATAGACTTTCCGTTGATGGCTGTGAGAAGCCAATCAATTCAACCGTTTCAATGTTAACTAAATGCTGCTTCGCATGCGTGTTGTTTACTTTTTGAGAGTTGGCATTTAATAGGTATTCCTCAATTATGAATTATTTTATTAAAAAGAAAACTTCAGTCTTAAAGTGATATCCAGTCATAACTATCATCAATTGGGTTTGATATGGTAGAAGTTCAGAGAGCTCACTGAACCAAACTGTCCAATTGGGGAGAGTTTGACCTTCGTGAGGGATGTCGCATTTGATTGCTTGACAATGGGCTGATACTTCAGCGGTGAAGCTAATTGGCTCAGTTGGTAGGTTAAATATTCTTTGATTTCTGAACTGACAAGCAGGAGAATAGAATCAGTCGTTCGGAGTATAAAGGTGAGAGAATGGGGAGAAAACCAGCTAGAGTGGGGAGAACATGCTTCATCACCAAATGATTAGTATCTTACAATTGTTTTAGTAACATTAATCCGTTTATTTCCCTAGTAATCAGTTGCTTCGAGATCTTTTAGCCACTCTTTGTTATGATGTGACGTTTGATCAGTGATGAATAATCAACTTCCCAGAGCATCAAAACAGACTTATGCTGATAATTGTTATAGTACCTGAACACTCCGATTTTGAGAGGTGTTCAGTCATTAAGATGTAAGAAATTCTGATGTATTTTTAAGGATTGGTATTTATGCATGAGCATACTTTCTTGATAGTCTTATGACATAAAAACAAATAGGGCCTCCCGTGAGAGCAAACTTGATCAATTCGCTCATCAGCAGTACGTTCTGAAAGAGTATTGGTTTATAACAAAGTAATAGAAGCAGGAAAAAGCACTAATCTATGTGGAAAATTCATCTTCACAGACAAATATTAAGCCCATGTATGTCTGACTTACTTATTTCCTGTCACTCCTCAGGAGGAGCATAGGGCCACGACGAAATTCCGCCTTTCCTCACGATCCCTGGTAAAGATCGTGATCTGTCTCCAAGACTTCCCAATCTTAGCCGCTTCTGCATCAATCGACCTCTTCCAGGTCATCCTCGGTCGTCCACGTCTTCGGTATCCCTGTGGGTTCCATTCCAGCGCTTCTCTTTCTACCGCTCCCTTGTCCTTCCTCAAGGTCTGACCAATCCACTGCCACTTTCTCCTCCTCACCTCAACAGCAATGGGAAGCTGTTGGGTTCTTCTCAGAAGCTCCTCATTAGAAATAATATTGGGCCACCACACACCGAGGATTTGCCTTAAGCAGCGGTTCACAAAGACTTGCAGTTTCCTCGACAGGTCACTTTCCATGTTTCTCATGCATACAGGAGTACTGATTTAACGTTGGTGTTGAAGAGTCGAAGCTTTGTCCACAAGGAAATATTCCTATTTCTCCAAACCGGGTATAATTGCACAAACGAACCATTAAACCCTTGTATGTACTTGCAATAATTTGCAGGGTTCAATCAAGGTTAATTTAAAATAATGATCTCAAATTATTACAGGAAGTGAAGGCACAAGAATAGAAGGAAAGGAAATCCTTTGGACAGCTGACCAAGAAGTTAGGCTGAAGAGCATCAACGGCAGCATCGTCCTCAATGGCGGCAAAGGTGGGATTTCTCTGGATGTCAAAAGCATCCCCATAGTCAGCAAAGGGTTGGGTGGATACCAATCGTCCCAGTACAAAGTATGCGTGTGCATGCCTCAAGGAAAGCTGTTCAGGGTTCCTGTCAGCAAAGATTACAACTCACAAATGGGCTGCTACAACATTGACATATCCCCAGAGCACAACCCCTGCATGTGAACATCTCATTTTGTAGGTTACAACTAAGGTACCTAATTTTTATTCAACGTTTTATTCTGCATTTATCTCTTTTAAGAGTGAATTCGTTTTCTTGAAGGGCAAAAAAGAATGAAACGACATTGTGATGGAGGAAGATACCAGAGAAGAACACTAAATATTTGCCAGACAAGTTTGTTCCTTTTTCAGATATGTTTGGTTTTTTCTGGCCCATGCTGATTTTAATAATTACCTTCATAATTATTCTACTTCAATCATAATCAATCTGTACATTTTCAACAGCAATGGTTAAAAGTAGCCCTTCAATATGTGGAACGGACGATGTATCCGTTATTGATCATTTACCACAATTCTGAGCAAAGTTTTGTCAGAGGATGTGGAACTTATTAGATCCAGTAAATATTTATAGATTTACTGATATTTTGCCGGTTTTCAAGTCTTCATTTTAGACATTGTTTCTCCATGAAGATAGTACAAAGGAAGTGCCAAGGAACAGTGCACTTCCAGTTTTGAGGGGAGATAGCAGAATCTATTGCAGTTGCTCCTGATTTTACATCTTCCAGTAGGTAATAGTACAACTTTCACACCTAAAGAGAGCGTATTTTGTAACATCAATGATAAAAGTCTGATCCAATTCAAATCTTTGAGAAAAATAGATGAAGAAATAGAGAAGTAAGTACATCAAAACGTTCATTTCAGATGTGCTCTATGTGCGCCTTACTTCTTAGGCATCTAGCTGTTAGATTTTTTCATCAGAACAGACCAACTGTACCTGTACGGTACTCTGTTACCATCTGAGAATGGAATGTGAAATGTTATGGCATAAAAGGGCGTTAGCTAATGAGTACTATTTCAGGAAGCAGACTAGAAAATAACTAATCATGTTTTCCTATATCAATTCAGTCAGTAATCAGTACTAATGAACAATCATAAACCACAATAGTACTGAACTCCTTCAATCTAAGCAAAAGACCTAAAGAAGATCCCCATCTAAAATGGTATTGCAACTAAAACCGAATGATTGATGATGATGATAAATTGTGAGTAGCCCTGGGAAGTTATTACATAAAGTTACAAAATCAGCCATCTCCATCTGAATTGGTATTCATACAAAATGCAGGACTGTAACTAGCAATCGTTTGCCAGACTGTTTAAAGTTATCTTGAATACCAACAAATGAAGCCGTGAGCGTGAATGTAGCTGAGTGCAAGTTTAGACGTTTTGTGTATATTTATTTTTTCTTAATATTGTGTGTCAAAGTTTGTAAACATTACATTTTCCCCATTTTAAAAGTAGAGAACGTGGTATCTCACTTTGGGAGCTTCGTGCAATAACTTGTTTGGCAATTGAGGTGTACGTACTAAGAATTCGAAAGAAGAGCGTGTATATTTAAATTGCCATTTCGTATCAAACTCACTGAAGAAAATGGTTTTTTTAATTTGTTTGTTGTTATTTCTTCTAGTCTTTGAATAGTTGCAATTCTGACTGTAGGTATGTTTTTGTAATTTTTTTGTTTAATGAGAAGCCAGCCATTGAACACTTATAAGACAGCCATAAGGGTCCTAAAGCAAATTGACGAGCATGAGATTTGCCGAGGCTATTTGAAGGACTTGAGAATTTTGACTCTGCCAAGCTTTCACACAGTCTCGTTTGAAACGAATTTACTACAAAAACTCAAGACTCAATAACCCAAGGCCTCAATTTTGTAAGTTTAATATTGATAGAATAAGTTGGTAAATAATGTTGAAAAATTAATAGTATTATTAAAAGGTAAATGTATCATCATGTTAGAATCATCTCAGAATTCATGAACTATGAACTACACGCATACTGAACCAAACAGATTTGAAAGAGTGTTTTAATTTACTAGTGATGTATGATAGATTTGAACCGTTAATGATAATTTTTATGAAACCCTAACATAGGAGTGAGGCACAAACAGATATAATTCATTTGCATGCTGAGCATTAGTAATTAAAAATCTGCATAATAACCATGTTTTCATTCGTGTAACTTTTAATAGGTACGTCTATAACAGAGAATTATCAAACAGAATCAACCTTTTTGGACTAATGGGTGTAGGTATATAATTTTTTTTAAAGAGAATATAGAGTTTATGAAGGTTTAGGTAGTTAGATATATTTTGGTGTCCAAGATAGACTTGAGGGTAATGGATGTTATGTAGCCTCTAAGGTAGCTAGATGTAGATGTGTCGTATTTTAATATGAATACACGTATTTCGTATATAATGTAAGATGATGCACCCGTTCAGAAAGATGATAAAAACTCGAAAATCGTGTACTCAACTAAATTAGACGTGAGAAAAGGAGGAAGGTTTCCAACTAACAGGTTTCTGACCTTTCCCATGATCTGTAACGTTTGATTATTCGACTTGTCTGAGTCAAGGCATGCAGAAATGACACATTTGGAATCAACCAACTTGTTGTTTAAAGGTGGTACTAATTTCAACTCGGAATTTAGAGGTGCAATACCTTGGAATGAGCTGTTGGCAGCTTGCTTACTCATCAACCATTTTCTATCATTCTCACCTACCATAATAACCATTGAAAGACCAACTGACTTTTATACTTAAAACGCATCAGACCAAGTCCAAATAATGAGCTTGATAGTTGTTAATCAACAGTAAGTCTAATCAATGGTCTCCCTTCAAAAGAAGGTTGATATTTGTTTAGGAGAGTGTATCCTTCTTGGACTTAGCTTCTCCCCCTGTCTGCAAGCTGATGGGGCAGCTACTCAAAACTGGGAAGGGAGAGAGGAATGGTATGGCTCAACATTCAGGGGACTGTTAGGAGATTTCCTTGTGAGGTACCTGGTTGTCAAGGTACTGCAGGTTGAGTCGAATCTTCTAGTTGGTTTTACCTGCTAAGGAAGCTGGTACTAGAGACCAAACTCTCAAGCCGAGATACATAACCAGGGTACAAGTGCCTGGTGGGGCAGTCTCTGCTCTTGAGTGGTCAGGGTAGATGCCATAGGCTGGGGTAGGGTGTTCTTCAACAGCAGGGCAGGCTGGTGTCCCTGTGGGGGTAAACAACGCTGGTGAGCCAGTTGGCAGGGGCTCCCCCAATCCCATGGTACTGGTGATGAGATGGGAGATTACCATGTTACTGGCTGCAGATGCCTGACTGGGTGGCAAGCCCGAGGACAATGATTAGTGAGTTCCCTCTAACCACTCTACCTTCGCCTGAGTGAGGACATCCCTCCTCAAACCCAGCCCAATCTTTATGGGAACACGGAGGAGGAAGACTTCCTATGGAGTAGCAGGACTGAAAGACAGGTGAGGGGCTTGTGCAATCACAGAAACGTTCAGATGGAGTTGTCATACAAGGCTCAAGGACCATGCAAATTCCATACAAACATCCAAATTCCATACAAACCACTTTGTATCTCAATATCTCCTAGGAAGTGGATACAGCATAATCCATACTAGTCTTTTCAGAGCTCTCGAAAAATCAAAAACCATTTTCCTTAATTCCGGATTTTCGAGTTGTTACAATCTTTCTCACAAGGTGCACCACATATAAACTAAACAACTTAAATTAAATGTTAACGGTAAGTTTCATTTGAAAATGTATGATAAGTTATTATTATTTCCTCATTATTACCGGGTGTCTTCGGCACTCGTCAGAGCAGCCGAAACCCAAGATGCGATCGAACCAACAAACTGTACAGAAAACTAGTCATATTAACATAGGATTAAGATGATTAATTACATTACTCGTGCATGTTTCCTAAAAATTAAACGTTAAGCCTCCAAAATTGTCATGGTGGACTTAGGCACTCACACAACGACGTTCCTACAGCTGATAGATGAAATACGGATATGATTCCTGCCAATCTATCAGTATTTTTTTACTAAAGTATATTTTTTAGTGTTGAGTGTGGTTTGTCGTGTATTTGGTTCAATTTTTCGGAAAGTAAGCTTGATGAATTATTTGCTTCTGTGTTAAATGTGCTTTTTCTAGTAGGTAACTAATGTGTTTATAAAAGCAGAAATCTAGAAATAATGTTATATGAAAATTTAATTGTGTAGATAGGTTTAGTTTATTGAAATTAAGGATAAAATGTGTCTGAAGTTACCGAAGTATTTATAGATTTTAAGAGTAAGAGAACATTAAGAAAAATGAACGATTACTGTCACTGTAAATAATTTTTTTCCATGGCCGGGAAATAATGCCATTAAATCGGGATAAAGTTGAAAAACTTTCTGCTTAAACTTGTATAAACGTGCAAAAGATTTATATCAGTATATTAAACGAAAAAAATAACTAAAGAACCCAATAGGGACACATTAAACATATTGTAGGCAAAATTGAAGTAGTGCATACGAATCTTGGATTCCTTGAAAGTATGCTGAAAGGTTCAATGTAAGTAGTAAGATTTCGTGCAAAGGAAGCAACGAAATTATAAACGCACAATTCATTCTTGCACAAAATAATGTTTAAATGTGTAGTTATGTTGTGTAGTTGAACGGGCATTACTCCAAAAATTAATGGTAATTGTATGATTGTGTAGGCATAGGGAGGATATTATTGTTGAGTAGTTTATGAAATAGAAATTAAATTCTGTTGTGTACAATGTAACTAGACACGTAGATTCCCACCTGTACCTACTTCCCAAGGGAAAGTTAGTAATTCGGTTCATGGACAGCACTGAATGTCAAGGGTCCACTCCGAGTAAGAGATTTACACAGAGTTAGAGAGTTAGAGATATACACACCAGCCCTGCCCTCAGCTTTTAGATTCAAAAACATATTACTTATACATTGTTGGAACAATCGCTAATGTGCTTGTTTGAAAGAGTAGCAGGAGAAATTACAGGTAGGCCGCTTAGAACCTTGTACTTGTCCCTTGTACTTTGCTAGCTGATTGTAAATGTTGATAGGAATATTTTCCTCTTCCTGTTCCCTGAATTTCTCACCTCTGTCAGAATTAAGGGTACCTTCCTTGAAATTAAGTGCGAGAGTACAGACGAATGGCATTTGAATTTCCGAAGCTGCTCGGAAAGCCAATTCATCTAACCCTATCGTTGTTAATTTTCGGGCTTGTCACTAATTTCATCGATCTTATTCAAGTACCACTGCTCTCCTCCTGCTGGGGCAAATCAATTACATCACCCAGATATCCCAAAGTCTTTAAACTCGGTCAATCTCAATCATGACAATTTATTTATCAAAAATAAAAGGTTATTGGAACCAGATAGATTCAGAACTTCTCAAAATGGATCTAGACGCCCAGAGCTGTCTATGAAATCGGCATTATTCACTGTTTGATTCCCATTTTATAAGAAATCACATGTGAAACAAATTTTATCGGAACCTACTTTACTTTGGATTCTTTTAGAGTTACAAGTGTTACATTTTCCCAATAGTTGATAACACACTTTCAAATCATGATGGGTTCAGATGCGTACATGTATTTTGTGACTATAGTTTGTTAACCAAACTAAAGAACAGGTAACTAATGAATTTATAACTATATGGCTTCTAAGATTAGAGTTTGTTTTTCAGCAAGGTTGAGTTATAGGTAAACATTCCAATAGTTCATTATTGTCACACAAGAGTCAGATCTGCGTTTAAGCACCCAAGTTCCCTGGGTTTGTTTATTTATTCAGCTAAAATTTACTTAGAGTAAAAGTTGAAGACTCTCGTATCATACAGTCGAAAATACCACTTGTGTAATCAATCATCATCATGCAACAATCATCATTATCCAGAAGCAGATGTCCTCTCCTTTCGTCACTCAACTAAAAAACTATCGATAGTATGTGAGCCAAGATGACGGGTATCTAACTATGGATGGTTTCTCGAAATAAAAGCAAACACTTCATGTATTCAAATCAACTGTTTGTATGGCAGTTAAGGAGTCGCAGTGTTCAATGAGCTGGTTCAATCGTTTGCTAGTCACTTTTTTTTCCGTAATTTAATCCAATCTAGTCAATGATTATTGTATTTTGTGTTTTTTTTTTCTGAATAAATGCAGTTGAACATTGAAACTGTGTTTTCTTCTGACACCATCCATATGGTTAGATGAATCAGACGCCATCCTGCGTCTTGAACATCCTCTGAGCTTGGCGGAGCATTAAACCGCATTCAGCTCAATGGAAGGAGCAACTATACCATTCCATCACCTCAGCTCCCCTTGTTACATGGTAGCAGAGAGTGGTTACGACCACTGGCCCCCTATTTTTGACTGTTCTGCCCCTATTCCCTCGCATTTCCCTAAGCAAATTACCTGTATATATGTCCCCTCAAGTGACAATTATAGCCCCTACCCTGATAACTGCGAGTCATTCAGTTTGATGAACTTAATTCGAGACACTCAATATACGTAAAATGACTCGTGCAAATCGTTGAATGAATTAAACCACACGTATCAGAATTTGTAGTAGAAACAAAAAAAAAATTTTTTTGGTGGCATTTTCAGTCCTCATCCTGTCATATTGAAGCATATTCGTATATTGGTTTTCTACAAATTGGAGAGGAAAACAGTTGAAGTACTGATGTTTTGTGGTCTCCATAAAAATGAAGTTGATCCCTAAAATGTGCTTCTATTCCATCAAATGATTAAGAAAACATGCGGTATCAAAAAGTTGCATTCAATGTTTTTATTCTTCGAATCTTACCAAATAATGAAAGAATTTCACTCCGTTTATCCGAGGAGTGTCTAAGAAGTTCGGTGAATGGTCTCATTAGTGGCTATTTAAAGTTCAAGTGTGGACCTGGCCTATGTCAGTACTAGCGCGATGCTTCTAGGGCAGTGGTTGTTGCATTCAGTCTAATTGAATGTTCCGAGTAGAACGCGTCATGGAGTTACGACACTATGATGTTACTGCACAACAATGCACCATTGCATAATATGCGATATTATCAGCATCATGGTACGACCATTTTCAACACAGCGGGGTGTGACAGTTTTGCAACATCCACCGTACTCTCCAGATCTGGCGCCAGCTGACTTTTGTTTGTTTCCATGTCTTAAAGCAGCCCATAATGGGATAACGGTTTGTGGACGACGGGGAGGTTCAGAACAATGTGACAGCCATTCTGAGAACGATTCCACGTCAAGCTAGGAGAGTATAGGAGAGAGGCTAGTGGAGAGTATTTTGAAAGTCAATAATGGTATGTACAATTAAGATTCTGTTTTTAACTTTTTAGACACACCTGGTACATCTCCTATCAACCTTACCTCTTGAATTGCCACAGTAGCCTTGGTTTGTATTAATTAGGGAATAAGAGGCAAAAAACTGACGTGGATTGAAAATAAAACCATTAAATTGAAAATATATTTAGCTCACCTTTTTTTATATAAACATGGTTGCAAGGAGAGTTCGGGGAGTTTACGCTTTCTGGCCACACCAATATCCGCCACCTTTTCGAAATCCATGAAATAGAACAAATTGTGGGACAAGTCGTTCTTGAGAAGTTTGAAATTGAATTTGCACACGTCCGCTACGAATTTTTCAACATCTTCGAACCGGCTTTCGACTTCGGCGATTTTGAGGAGACCTCCGACCTTGAGAACGCGATTCGCTTCTTTGATGTAGCCGGAAATGTTGGAGCTCATCAGAGATAAACAATGAACAGCAATATCGACCGATCCTGAATATAGTTTTGTATTAGCGTTATCGGAGACAGTCACGCGGTCGTTTATAGCAACCAGATCGAAGGAGTACACTTTATTTGATGACAGCTCTAAAGCCAGTTTGGCTTCCCCGCATCCAAAATCTGCTATCACCTTTTTCTCAAAGCCTGGCATCTTCTTGATGGATTTGATAATCACATCGATCGGATTGATGGGCCACAACTTTGTTTGTTGCTTGAACCCAGAGTGGTAAGCTTTGAAAGACTTCGGATCCGAAGCGAATACTGCTGGTGAATTTTGTCCGTCCCACGTGTACAACTCTTCGTTGATGTATCGAAAACGAGCAGCGCTCAGTCGAGACAACATTTTCTCTCTCAAGCTGGAATTTTTCGAGTTTTTAAATTTCTCTCTTTTCTGCTTCCGTTGTTGAACATCATCATTCCCACCACTACTTCGCTTGACAGCAGAATTTGATGACCCCGTACCTACATTTCCTGCCTGTTTCTGCATTTTCTTCTTCTTAGAAACGATTTCATTGTCAGCGGTATCATTATCGGATTGTTTAGTTTTGTTGTCAAAAGCTTCAGAAACCACCTCCTGCGTCGCTTCAGATGCATTGTGTTTCTTCTTTCGTTTCTTTTTACCTTTCTTCCGAATATCACCATTAATTGTAGATGTACTGGTGTTGGCATCAGGCAAAGAATCAGTAACAGAAGGTGATTTTACAACAGAATTCTGATTTTCCGATACATTTTTACGCTTCTTCTTCTTCTTCTTTTTCTTGACTAAAACCTTATTTTCATTATCCTGAATAACGTTATTTTCAATTTTCTTGGATTTTAATGGCACTAACACATTTGACTCAATCATAACCTCACTACCACCATTCCTCTCACATAATTCTAAAGGCTTGACCACCATTTTTTTGTGGCTCTTCTCTTTATGCTTTTTCAATGGTTGTTGACTAACCAAATTATCAATTTTCATCTGCACTTTTTTGTGTTTCTTCTTTCGTTTACTTTGAGTTGTTGACGAATTAGCGGTAGATTCAGGGGACTCTTCATTCTTCACGAAGTTGCTTCCGTCAGCACCGTTCAGTTTCTTTTCTTTTTTGCGGCCTTTCCTTTTTGAAATCTAAAACAAAAATGTGTAAATATATAATTTAAAAAACAAAGCAAGAATTATAGTAGATAGTTGAGGAATTTTACCATATTAATTAAGTATGTGAATATGAACAAATATTCTTTACATTTATTCTTTTACCCATTTTAGGAAGCTAATTTTGCAGGAATATGTTTGTAATAAGCAAATTAGTTCAGTTTGAGTGGATCATTCAAATTTGAAAACGATAAAATCTCAAAAAAATGAACTGTTTATTATTACATATATGTGGGATCTAGACAAGGGGCAGGCGAGACTTTGAAGGACTGCCGCTAGAGGGCGTTGCAACCTTCCACCCTCAAAGCCGGGTCCAGACATGTATCATTTGCCTGATCCAATCACCGTATCTGTATCGTCAACGCGTATCATGATCGCATATGTGGACGGGTAATGATACGCGTATCATGATACTGCATCTTGATACGCCGTTATGATACGGCCTGAACCATGTCGAGTTGGTTTTTGTCCGATCATCAAAGGAGATAAAGATGCGGACTTCGGTCAGTCTGTACGCGTCAGTCAGTCGCGACGCTCGGTTGGTTGTACGTGCACTTCATTTGCAGTCTTGCCGTTGAATAAACACTGTTCAGTCTTTACCCATACGGGTGAAGTTTTTATATTTACCACTGATGTGTTGAAATCTTAAGATCTCTCATCAGAGCTCTTCCTCCAAGTCTCCTATTTCTGAATAATTCCGTTTGCTACCATCGTCTCTGTTTGGGTTTTGACGTTAAAATACTATGAATGACTATGAAACTAGCACATGAAATGGCTAAATTATCATAAACTTGAACCAACTGTGACGACATGCTCGGTTGAGAGTTGAAACTGAACTGGGCAATTCGATACACGATCGTTGTGAAGATACGGATATGGAGCAAATCGGAGGCGTCCACGACTTGACACAACACGGCGATATGGATACGGTGATCGGATCGGGCAAATGATCATGTCTGCACCCGGCTCAAGATGTTCTTTACCTGTCACATAGTCAGCCATTGTTGAGATTCTGTACAATACAATTGCTGTGAATGTACTTCGTCATTAATTCAGTTGATGCTACATTTCCTGATTGTTCTGATAATTCACTACGTCAAAGGAAGAGGATCCCCCCGAGGAGTTTACTACATGTATATTTTTTGTATTTCATGCTGGATTTCGCTTAATTGGAGTTTCTTTAGAGTACAGAGACGCAAATTCTAGAGCTATGTTAACATTAACAAGGCACGTATCCAGTTGCATGCAATCGACTATTAGCATACAGATTCAATTCAGAAGCCTGTTACTCCATCTACCACCATGCCTCCAAATCTCAAAAGTCACTCGAATTTAGAGAATACCAAGTCTGCTTTCGATTTGTGGCTATACTATTATCCAACTGTAAAACTTTAAAATATACTGTTGGGGTGATAAGAATGGGGTGGGAACTCCCCTCAAACTCATTTCCTATTAACCAAGGGTTTCAATGGATACGTTTAGTTAACAATAGATTTGTTGCAAGTCAATTTTCATACAGGTAACATCAAATTCCATCCTCTAATTAATTTTATTCCATCCTCTCCAACCCTGCATTTCAGATGTTTCCATTCTGCCAGCCACTATCAGAAGTGGCTACATACTCTGAGAGAGCCATTGAAGGATGCCCTGAAATTCATTGTTTCAGCGAACTCAGGGCAGCCAATGTAAACGAACATACAAACATACTGGCCCAATCAACCACTGCAATCACAGTCCCACGTCGAGCTCAAGAGTTTACCCAACTGCTCCTTTTACCCACATCATTCTGTAAGTGAACTTGGCTCCTTTGGTTGAGAGAAAATAAATAGGAAAATAGTGGAATTTTCTCTTTAAGAGAAAATGCTTGCTTTGCAGCAGACGTAGCCTGAGATCAGTCTTAACTTAGCAAATTCCAGAAATATATTAATATTCATAAGGCACATAGCCATTGCGTGCAACTGACTGTCAGTGTACGGATTCTATTCCGAAGTCTGTTGCTCCATATACCAAATCTCAAGTCACTCGAGTTTACAGAATACCAAGTCAACTTTCGATTTCTCGAACCGACCAAGTCTTCATTCTTTTTAAACCAGACTGTTGGGGTGATAACAATGTTGTGGGAGCCGCCCTAAACTCACTTCCTATTTGACCAAAGATTTCAATGGATGCGTTTAGTTAAGAATTAGATCTGTTACTAGTCCATATTCCATCCTCTCTCAACCAAGCATTTCAGACCTACTTCCAATATCCATCATCTCTGAGATAGCTACAAATACCCATTGAAAGACGGCATCAAATTCATTGTTTCAGCGACTTCAGAGCAGCCAATTTAAAGCAATGTATACTGGCTCAATCTCCCACCACAACTCCAGTCCCACATCAAGCTCAAGTAAGAGTTTACTCAATAGCTCCTATCCCTCCATCATTCTGTCAGGGAAGATAGACCCATTGGAAATGAGAAAATAATGAAGAGGAATTTCATTTGCTTTGCAGCAAACATAGCCGGAGATCAGTCTTAACTGAACAGCTCTTCAAACTGAAGTATGTGTGGTTCTTCCTGATTCAGTGAATGAAATTGGTTTCAACGTAAAGCCTTGGGAGAGGATGCGTACTCCTTGAGAGAACCACAAAACGCTGTAGGAACAACATGTTCGCAAACTTGACAAGTATGTACTAACGTCACTCAAGTGGTTGTGGCTCCTCTCTCTGTTTAGACTGGCATAGTAGAAACTAAAGGCAAAGCTATCGAGGATTTCTCCTAACAGTACTATCGAAATCCGAAATCGACTTTGGTTGGCTTGCCAGGCAGTGATGATTAGCAATAGATCAAAATTGATGTTCGCGTCAATGAGACAAGCTATTCACAACATAGTAACATTCTAGTTGTTCATGACTTTCATAGTTAGTCTCCTTAACTTCTCTATCTAGGCAAACCATGTTTGGTTTCCCAGAGGTTATAATAATGATAATAAGGTATTCAAAACGTGATTGTGGCCCCTTACCTTTCCATTATGCAGTTTGAAAGCAGTAGTCTTAGATATGTCAGGTGTCGTTTTAAATTTCATTTTCCCAATTGAACTCAAATTCACGATTACATCAGTTCTTACACTTACTACATTTGTGCCATACTTTCTAAAAATTTCGTCTTAGTGGCAAGAGCCTCACATCATAGAAATCTCAAGTCGCAAATAACCACAAACACAAACGCATGCGGCAAGATAAACAGTGATAAGAAGAAGTTGGTTGATTACTGCACAATCTGGTTGGTCTCTCAGGTTGAAAACATCAGCTGTGTACGAATCGTGGAGGATGCAACGTAAAAAGGCTCTGGAAAACAGTAGTTCTTAGTTCTTTTACTGTTAACCTTTTCATTATTCTCGTAGAAGTAGTGTCTTCTAAGTACGTATTTCGAACTTCACGGATCGTACAAAGTAGATTTGATGCTAAACTCTCGCGCCCTTCTACGAATTTATAACCTGTAGATTTAGGAACTAAGATTAGGGAACTAAGGGTTGCAATTCGGTGTGCAAGAAAGTACCGGCTCACATCGTGCAATGCAACCTATCCATATAACAAACTTACTTCCATTATATGTTTGTCGGGGCTGAAAATTTAAGATTTCAACTTAAATAAAAGCGGAAAATACTTGGTCGGGTGATTCCGGCTAACTTCGATACTTATCGCTGCATTCTCCAGCGATGAGTTTCCCGGATCTGACGCATGACAGCGCTAACGTCTGACGCAATTTCTGGATAAAAGGATATTTTCGGGTGGGTGTGCTTTTCGTCGCTGGTATTTTCGAGTGTTTCAGGGTCGAAAAGGTGCGAAAATAAGTTGAAAACGACCCATTTCGTCGAAGGGTTATGTGCGTCGCGTTAGTGTTTAGTTGAAAGTAGTTATTTTGGATTGTGGAAATCATCGAAGACCACAGGATGACTCTGGACGGAGATGAACCTATATCGGACCAGGAGAAGGTGAGGATCGTGTCCAATTTTATACTGCATTCGCCTCCCGGGGAATTCAACGAAGTTTTCAATGACGCCCGCACACTTCTGAATAACGACACTTTACTCAAAGAAGGGGCGTTAGGGGTTTTCGGGCAGTACTGCAAAGAGCAGTTGACTCCTGTAAAGATAAAAAACAGCGAGCTCCCCGTGCTGATTACGGAGCATAACGATTTGGGTTCGACTTCTAATATAACGCCATCACGGAAAAAGGTCAGCGGTATTGGACAGACCATTTTTGAAGGAATTAGAGGTCAGTCCTCCTGCACAGTACGCCCACGAGATCGAAAATTCCCGCAATTGCAGATCAACGCTCTGGTGGTAAATAATATAACCTCATTTTTGCCTCCTGTGCCTGTGCCTGAAGGAATTCACAGACACTTCCAGAAATACCAGTTAGCCGATCCAAAATTTTGGAAGCCTGGATCGATTGATGTTTTGCTTGGAGCTGATTTATTCAGCGAAATTTGGTTGGGCTCGTCAATTTCAATTGCTGACAATCTCCCGAGACTTTTCAACTCCATATTCGGTTACATCGTGATGGGTCCATATCCCGTCAGGGACTCTCCTTGTACCGGAACGTCATTATTGACTATGGTGGAGCAAAATGATGATTTGTCCGAGAATTTGTCACGATTTTGGGAAATGCCTGAGTTATCTTAAATGAGCTCTTGAGTTACGAAACCTTAATAAAAACAAAGGCTTACCTGTTATTAGAAATGAGAATAGTGTAAATTCTGTTTGTACCATTAATCACTAAATAGATTAGCTTCACATTGAAGAATAACAAAGAGGACTGTAAGAACGAAAAAAGGAGGTTTCAATAATCGAATTCATAAAACAGGCCACTAATTAACTGGGGTTTTTTGCCCAAGTCCTGAGATGGATGGAAATCCCCAAAATGTAGAGCTGACGATGCTCTCCCTGGCCAGGGGCTGTCGTGAAGCCAGGTACAATGCCGGTGATGCGAACATAGAGAGCTTTTTGATGAAATTCACCCGTTTAGTCTTGTTTGAGATTATGAAAATACGTTATCTAGTAAGCTTAAAAGTAAATGTGATAGAAAACGATTAAAACGTGGGATGATGAGCCCAGGTGGGCAGGGTGTGAAGATAACACTAGATAAACTGGTTAAATATGGCTGAAGGGTGTTGAGTGAAGGGATTCATGACGATCTCAGAGCACTGGCGCTTATTACTAATTCGGATCACTCGGGAAAATATGTTTTTGTGATTAGGAAGTGAAGGAGATCATTCATGGTCTCACCATTTGTCCCTTGGACTTCATGAGGCCACTGGAGCTATCGTAATGGGTCCTTGTTATGAAAATAGTGAAGACTATACAAGAAAACATAAGCAAACATTGCCTTTGAATGTATGATACCCTGCTTTAGCTTATTGCAAGCTCAGTTGAGTTTTCATGTACCCAATGGTCAAACATGCAGTCCTGGTTTCACAGTGCTATGCAGACAATATCCCCTCTTTTCTAGGGTGAAAGCAGTTCCAGTACTTCTTGATCTCTTATTGACTATTGGTCTCAGTTCTGGAGTTCGTCAGATCTATCTCTGAGAGCGCAACTGTTGGCACAAATTCCAGAACTTGGAACATTATTCCTAACTTTGCAGATACTGCTGGACCACTTTCAGCCCTGTAAACGATATTACAACTTCAGAAATGCCTCATCCTCTCATCTTCTCAAACAACATCCTCGATTTCTAGTTCTGACCATTAAACTATATAACTAGGTGATGAAGTGGACTAGTTTCCCCTTCCAAAGGCAAGGCGATATGCTTTAACATAAAAAAAAGCAGCAGTATGCTCCAGGGTAGCAGTTTCAAGAAAAGGGAAGTGGGAACTATCCATATCCCTCACAGCTATTCAGAAAGTTACATCTTCGTCCTATTTCCTTCTATAGGTTACCAATATGAATATTTGATCAACGCAATAAACTAAAAGTAATAACCTATGGAATGAGTCGTTTTGCTTGATTTGTATTTTAGAAGTAAAGTTAAAGGGGCTTTTTCTTTTCTTTTTAGATTTGGTTTTAACGAGATGTGCATGGCAGCTGGAAGCACACTAATTGGACTATTTAGTGATCCTCAACTGTTGACATTAGGTTGTTCCAATGTCCAACCACAATTTATAAGGCCCTGAACTGCATTTCACCTTGAACAAAGCTAATACCATTAATTTATTTGTTTATGCTAGGGACCGATTCCGTTCCGGATTCATGGGCTTTACTCTAACCAATTGACGATCCGTTTTTCAATCATTTTAATATAAGTTCTGAACGTTTCACTAAAGTGTTTTTCAGATCCTAATCTTGGTTTTTGAGAGCCAAATCGACTCCTTATCTGTTTTCGATAAAAAAAATATTGTAAATTATCATGGTTCCGTCATAGGAAAGTACAGGAATTGTCTCCTTGTGTATCCATATTCATCTGCGTGATGCAGATGTCTAACAAAAATTAATTTAATTTCTTTAAGGTTCACTTGGTAGCATGCATTGAGGCGCATTTGTTCCAACCACAGAACTGCTGGAATGGATGTTGGAGGTCCCAATGGTTTGCAACGATAGACTCTGACTCGGCGGAGGTGAAAGGTACGTATTGTGGTTTTCTTCTATGGTTTGTCTAGTGTTATAAGTCTCAAAGCTATCTATGTGTTGATGAGTCTGTGTTGATATTGTTCCATGAAGATGGATTCAATTTTGTGCCCAAGCTGTAAACATGAGAGAACACTAATGAACGACATGGTATTGTGATGAACTGAAATTGTTATTGGGGGTTACCCTTGACGTGCAACAACTTGCTCTTGATTGGTTCATAATTATTCTTTGAACAAATTGTTTACGTGAGAAAATGCTTTCTTTCTAATTCTTTAGAATACTAGGTGTACACGATTTTAGACCTACGATTGGTTCATTTACTAAGTACGCAAGTCAGTACTTCTAAATTTGCCAGCTTTAGGAGTAGCCGTAGCCTGTAAAATTGTCAAGTTATTGCTGCTCATATTCTTCATTTTATATTACTGAAACATTAATAAATACAGGTCCAAGTCTAAGGAGTTATCATCATTTACGTGTCATATTTCAGTATTCATCATTCTCCAAATTTAGTCTCTTTGGGTAATGTAGAAAACATCACGTTGAAACGCAAGTCCCAGCCGTTTTGTTCAAATAAATTCACTCGTCCCTTCAAATAAAGTGGAATTTATCATTTCATAAACATTGTGTAGGCTATTATAGAAACACTGATGTGAATGTTTTATCCACAAATAGGTTAGGAGTGCCTTTTATCACAACTAACTATGAAGTAATTTCTGTCTTAAAGGCGTCCTCAAAATCCAAGTTCACTACTACGAGGATGGCAACGTGCAGTTGGTCAGCTCGAAAGAAGTCTCGCACACGGTCAATGTTTCTGACGAAGAACAGCTCGCGAAAGGTATGCACTATTGTAGATCACAGTAAACCTTTGTAGGGGACATCCAATAGGAATCTTAAACCCAGTTTATCAATATGGGTAAAATAGCTGTTAACCTAGATCAAAGTGTTCTTCAGATATCAACACGAAAAGATAACACTTCTTGGGATGGAATTGTTCGGTGCAAATATTGAAGGAATTTCAGCATATTCAATTTTTAAAAATCTACCTAAACTGTATAGTGATATGCATGATCTGCACTCAAGAAAGTTAGAAGAGAAGGGGCATGTCAAAAGTAAGTTTGCCCTATTTTCAATACATTCAAAGATTCTTCAACAAATTTGCGAAAAAAGAGTATTTGTTTTCTCAGATACTTTTTTTTTCGTCGCCATTATTTTGTACACATTTTTTGTACCGTGTTATCATTTTTCTTAATCGGTGCTGTGTTAGTCAGACGCCAAATTGACAACCAGCTTTCCAAATCCTGTTTGAGGTCCTCCCCCACATCACACTGTTCGCCTCCTAGAGTATCTGCTCTTTGAGATTAGGGACGAGCTCAAAATCACTTGGTGCAAGATTGGGGAAACACAAAGGATGACCAAAAACCTCCCAGCCTAACAACTCCGGTAGATCTTGTATGATGTGAGCAGAGTGCTCAGTTATTTCAGGCCAGGCATTGTCGGAGGAAAACTTAGAGACAACAACTACCCTTGGCGTTTGTTCTGAATCAATCCTTGAAGTTTTTTCAAAATCTCTCAATAACGATCTGCTGTAGCGCTCGTTTCTCTAGGGAGGTTATTTTGATGTAATTGAAAGCTTGTTGTTCAATTTTGCAGCAGACTGGTACAGCATTGGAATTTGAAAAATGTCAACATGGTAAAACATAATTGAGAGTTCTTGCTTCATACGGTCTGTAGGCACTGTGACTGAAAATCTAGGGAAAATGAAGAGCTAACTATCTTATCACAGTGTTCACTGTCCGCTTACTGCAGTGTCACTTGACCACCCTTATCTCTCTTTCATAACCTGACAGCCAACTCTTGTTTCTGCCTCCAACTTCGTTTTACATCGTCCTTGTTGTTGCTACTTACTTTTGTTTTTAATCGTTTTTTTCTACATTAGTTTAATTCGACAATATTTAAACACAATGTTGATCCAATCTCATAGGCTAATTATTGAAAGTAATAAACTGAAAAATTACTGAGTTCCTGTACTCAGAAAACTATGGATTATAATGTTATGTGCAACTTCAAATTCCTTTCAAATACCAAGTAAAAAACAAATTTTACGACCCAAATTCCATTCTTCATCTGTCCATTGCATTCTGAATCAAAAGTTGTCTATGACCTTTGACATAGTCATCTACCTTTAAAACCAGTTATTCAAGATTTAAAATAAATAGTTGTTGTCAGGGGTAGTTGATGATGTCACATAGCTAACTTTTTATTAATTAATTATGATATTTGTCAAAAATGGGCCAAAAGTACCAATGAAGAATCAATCAGTGAATCATGAATTTACAAATACTTTTTCAATCGTAATTCTATTTGTGAATGTGTTCTTCAATCATTCATGCCCATCTTTATTTGCAAATGTGACCTAGACAAGTGTGACGTACACCCAACAAATCTAACCTCAAAACCAAAATGACCGACCTAACCTATTTCGTTGTTGACCCACAGAGCTCGTCAAGATCTTCGAGGAGTCAGAGTCCGACTACCAGAACGCCATTTCCGACAACTACCTGACCATGTCGGACACCACGTTCAAAGCCCTCCGGCGTCAACTCCCCGTCACCCGCTCTAAAATCGACTGGTCCAAAATGGTCTCATACAGCATCGGCAAGGAGCTCAAACAGTGACTATTTCACCCAACTGGCAACTTCAATATATACATATTATTAAATAATTTATTGTCGGCGCATATTTCTCCATTGTTATTATTCTTATAGGCTATTAATTGCTTTCTATTGAAAAAAAAAAAAAAAAATGATCAATTGTATTAAAGCTAGGGAAATTTCAAGATATTTTTTTTAAATAGATATATCAATGTTATAATGTTAATTGGTCAGAGCAACTCTGAACATTTGGTGAAGGTTTTCTTTTTTTTTTCTCGTGGTTTTTATTTCTTAATTTTAATAAGTTTTTCCCAAATTTTCATTTTGTTTTCATTTGTAGACTTTTTACCTTATTATTTCATAAACGCTGTATTCTGCTGAAGTCATGGTTTAGTGGCTTTGTTAACAACTTGCCGAAATCATTAATCGTAAAAAAAAAAGAATTAAAATCGTTTCCTGTTATTGTAATTAATTAAAATGATCAATAAATATTGTTTGAAAACTCGTATTTTTTTCTTAATCAAAGGAACCTGCCTTCTTCAGATGTTTACTACTAATTATGGAGAATGTTCCTCTTGAACAGCAAAACTATTTTGAAATTGGATCGTATTATGGAATTGCACTTTTAGAAAATACCAACACTCTCGTTTTATGGAATATATTGTATTTTTCTTAGTAATATTCTGCTTTTAAATATATGTATATGTATACTTGTTGAGCAATGACCAGGCTTGTCTTGCTTGGTACTTACTCATTTCTTTCCTGTTACTCCTCAGGAGGAGCATAGGCCCTAGAAAAAGTACCGCCATCCCTCTCTATTCCTGGACAAATCGTTGATCTGATGCCACGACTTTCCAGCTCTTCACGCCTCTGCGTTGACCAATCGCTTCCATGTCGTTCCAGGTTGGCCCTGTCTTCGGTATCCTTGTGGGCTCCACTCCATTGCCCTCCGCTCAATTGCTCCATCTCCTTTCCTCAGTATGTGGCCTACCCATTGCCATTTCCTTCTCTGTATTTCAGTTGAGTTTGTCGTAGCAACTCATCATTCAAAATGATGTCTGGCCACCACACACCAAGAATTCGCTGCAAGCAGCAGTTGACAAACACCTGGAGTTTGTTTGACAGGTAGCCAGTCACCTTTCACAATTTCATGTTGGTATTGAATAGGCGAAGCTTATCCTAAGAGTAATATTCCTATTCTCCAAATCTGATAGATGATCTCTTGATATCCTGCTCGCCACCCCCACTGGCATCAACAATTCCCAGGTACTGGAAGGAGTCCACCAGCTCAATGCCCTCTCCCTCAACCTGCAACTGGTCAGTCAAGAAAACATTCACTCTTATTCCTTTCGTTTTTCTTACGTTTATCTTGAGTCCTTTGTCTTAGGTAGGGAGATTTTCATTATCTGATTTTTAGATTATATGAACCAACATTACGTACATCGACAGTTATAACTGGAAAGTATGAAGGGCTGTAAATAGTCCAGCAATATTATCCAATCTAGACTGGTTTTTGTTTTTTATTTAACCTGTGACGTTTCTATGGAGCATCCTATTTATGCAGTATCTACAGGTCCAGCATTTTCTTTCTACAGGTAGGTGTACATTTACATTCTACGTGAGTGGTAACTTATGGCTTGAGGTTTGCTCTAACAATATTCCTGAAAGAACAAACCTTAAACTACAACCTTCGTGAGGTAAACGGTCATAAGCCCATCAATTTCTAAGGGATTGTACCAACACTCTATTTGCTATAGAATTAGCTTGGCAGATCACGTTACAAGTTGACCAACCTTTTGAGGTCGTTGATGTATTCTGAAACATGTTCTGCAAATAGTTGTCACAAGCTTATATTAAACATCTTTCAAGATCATTTAAAACATTTTTGAAAGTCCATGGCAGAGCTTGTACACGTACCAAAACAGTTGTTGCAGCAGAAAACTTGTGGGATGCTGAAGACTGAAGTACAATGACAAACAACTGAAACAATGAAGCGGGACTAAATACAAAAACAGTAGAATGAGGCTGTAATATGATTGTGAAACACAGAAGTCCACTACTGGAACACCAGGCGTTGTTGACAGTTTCTGTGGATTTTGGTTTTAAATTGTCCATTCATAGTTTTCCTTGCCTACCACCAATCTATCTATACTTTTTTCAGGGTGATTCTTATGGGTTTTCCCGTTTTTTGTGGAAGGATTTCTACTTGCCTTTGAGGTTTGTTGCAGTCCTGTCAATAGTGGCGTTGGGCCCCCTGCATCTCAAATAATCACTCATTGCTCCACCAACAATTTTGCGAATCACGTTTTATAGCACTTACTGCATTCATTGCGTGTTTACAGCTAATACAGTCTGGTCATCAGGGTTGGGGACAATCCAACTGATAATAGGATGAGTGTGTTTTGTTGAGTCTAGCACACTCAAGCACTCTTAGTGGGAAAGCAAAGAATTACGGGTGTGCTCAGGAATTTTGTGCACTTTATTTCAGGAGCTCTCATTGGTTCATCTTTGGAGCCAGATCAAATAAAAAACGCTGTGTTTCAAGTCCAAGCGCCTCCCATCAGGAGCAAGGCTAAAGCTTTGCTCCTGGACTGTGAACCTCTAATACCCCCTCACCAAACTCACGACTCCACCATCCAATCACCCATCCTGAAGCTCTGTTTAGCTCGTGAATTTCAAACTCTTCTGCTCTTCAATGAGGATTCTTGGGGAAAAGTTGGAAAACAGTATGATAATATTACACTTTCAATATTATCGGGTACCTTTTTCATTTAGGCCAGGGGGTGCAGATGCGCCTGTGTTCCTGTCAGTATCCGCCTCTTGTATGACCTAATAAAAGGTAATTAAAATTTGAATTTCATTGGATGGGTTTGCAATAAAATGGCGGTCATGCTCTTCATTCTCCCAATGCCTCTCCATTAATTTTTAACATCCTTGCCACGAACCAAAAAATACATCTTTTCAGAATGATGGCAAATCGAATTGTTCTATTATTTACTTTCTTTTATTGACAGAAACCATTTAGTAATTGATTTAGACTTTAAATGATATACGTGCATAAAATATGATGTCTTCCTTGATTTAAGAAGGAAGTTCTTTGTGGGTTTTGTGGAACAGTGTAGGGATGGAATGCTGTCCTATTCGATCCACGTGCAGAGCAAGGGAAATGTTGAGGTATATCCTTATAGTTTATCAACTTCGGGCAACGTCGGTAGAATTCGTTGCCAGCCAATCATCGAATGAGAACTTTGTTTGTTACTGCGATCTAGAATTTAGTTCTCCATTGCGGTGTGTCGGGGGTTTTTGTTCCGTCAGCTGTTATCGAACCTTCGACTTTTACAGTTAGATTTTTGGTCGCTTGTTATGGAGGCTACGTAGTACTTTTTATATCCAGGTTTTCCTTTTTTTTTTAAGTTTATTGTTTTTCCCCCGAGTGAGAAACCTACTCGAAAAAATTCGTTCCGTGAAATGGGTGGCGATCAACTGTGATGGATAGAGTGACGGGGAAATCCAAGTACCCAGTGGAGCGTTTGGTTCGAGTGGGTTACTATGAATTGGAGCAGACCATCGGCAAAGGCAACTTCGCTGTTGTCAAACTCGCAACACATGTTGTCACCAATAGTAAGGTAAATACCTTTTTTGTCAGTTGATTTACGCAATAACCTGAACGCCGATTGTGCACCGTGTCGCCTGCGAATTCGCTCGTTGAAAATGTGGGCGGGTATCTTCATTGACAAGGATACACAAGAATGAAGGATAATTTTTTTGCAACCTTGTTACCAAGGATTTCTCACTTATCAATGCAGCTGGACCGTTCACTCCTTGTCAATTTCATCCTAAATATTTCCTGCGTTTCAAATTCTACAATTCGTGGACAGCCTTACATGGATATCGTGATGAGTACAGTACTGATTACATTGTCTGGCTGATCCTGGGAGTAGGCACCTATCTGACATGTTACACCCACTAATCTCTTTTCTAGATGAGGTGCCGAAGCACTTGTTCCTCACAATTTCCTTGATATTTTAGTGGAAGATTGATTGAACACAGCTTAGATCCATGTTTGATGTAAGAGATAAACAGCACAGACCGTAATCGTGGAATTACAGGAAATTGATTACCTAACTACAATTAGGCTTAACTGTACGTACTTCCAGAAGTGAGCCAAATATTTAGTAGCTATGTTATTTGATGTTAAAAGTCAAGTGTCACACATGCGTCAAGTGTCAAACCACTTGATAAGGTAATTCGTGTAACATTCATGTTTGGCTTAGCTATCTATTAAATTTTTTAAATTCCGTAAACCTTTCAGCAAAAATAGAACGATGAAGGAACTCAAAAATAACAAAATTGAGCGAACGGCTATAGCTTTAGGTATACGAGCAAGGTATTAAAGATTTAACGATGTAGCAGGTAGCTAAAAGTTATTGAACTTAAAAAGGAGACTTGTTCGGTTCATTTTGAAGACAAATCGTTATTTGGGAGAGTTAACAATTATTTAAGAATAAATCAAACCGTTGGTGACAGGAGACTTGGATTTGAAATGTACCTATATATTTTGGATTAAGTATTGATGATTTAATTTATTAAATTCTTGTTCAATTGCATCCTAAATATTTCTGTATCTAGCGTTTCGAACTTTCTAAAATTCGTGGACAGCCTTACATGGATGGAATACAGTACTGATTACATTGTCTGGCTGATCCTGGGAGTAGTCACCTATCTGACATGTTACACCCACTAATCTCTTTTCTAGATGAGGTGCAGAAGCACTTGTTCCTCACAATTTCCTTGGTATTTTAGTGGAAGATTGATTGAACACAGCTTAGATCCATGTTTGATGTAAGAGATAAACAGCACAGACCGTTATCGTGGAATTACAGGAAATTGATTACCTAACTACAATTAGGCTTAACTGTACCTACTACCAAATATTTAGTAGCTATGTTATTTGATGTTAAAAGTCAAGTGTCACACATGCGTCAAGTGTCAAACCACTTGATAAGGTAATTCGTGTAACATTCATGTTTTGCTTAGCTATCAATTAAATTTTTTAAATTCCGTAAACCTTTACAGCAAAAATAGAATGTTGAAGGAACTCAAACATTACAAAATTGAGCGAATTGCTATAGCTTTAGTTATACTTACAAGGTGTTAAACAAAATGTAGCAAGTAGCCAAAATTTATTGAACTTTAAAAGGAGACATGTTCGGTTCATAGTTGGCTAAATCCACAATTTTGAAGACAAATCGTTGTTTGGTAGAGTCAACAATTATTTTAGAATAAATAGAACCGTTGGTGACAGGAGATGTAGATTGGAAATGTATATATTTTGGATTAAGTATTGATGATTTAATTTATTGGTAGAAGTCAGTGTTGCCAAATGACTCCAACCAAAACCCCCTGCAGTGCTGAAAAAAAACCCGAAATACCCCTAAAAAAGTTAATTCCCCCAAAAAAATCCCCTGAAAATGTGTGAGTGAAAAGGAGGAACATAAATAGATAGATGCAAAGCGTTTTACTTCAGGCATGCTCAAAAAGTAGAAAAATGGACTAGGTACACCACAGCTCAAGTAACAACTTATTAAAAACAACAATATTTGGAAAAAAACTACTTTATACATTTCGCAACCTAAGCCCGCCAGAATATCATCCATTGCTTTCACTTCCACCTCCTCCTCCGGTTGCTTATTAACATGGTCGTAAATGTGAGAAGTGAATAGGGACAGCATGTTTTCAGAGGGAGAAAATTGGACGCAGGAAATGCCTTCGTTTCGAAGATGGTACCTAACCATCAGAATACATTGAATTAATTCAATGGAGGTACGGTTTCTCAATTTAGTTTCAATAGTACTGTGAGTTGAGAAGGCTCTCTTAACTACAGCGTTTGAAATTGGAAGTGACAATAGACGAAAGAGCAAATTGCCCTACATTTTTGAACCTACGGTTCCCAGCACTGTCCACGTTGCTGAAAACGTCAGCCCAAAATCTATTGGTGGTGCTGACGCTATCTCCCCAATTCTTGTTGGACAATTCGCCCACTCTTCTTCAACCTCCGTTACATTAAATCTTTTAAACTGGCTCACAATGTCAGATATTCTGGTTTTTTTTGCGAAGTGCAAATTTCGGGCCGGAGGCTATCCATTTTCTTTAAAATATCTATGTTGGGGGGTATTCGCATTTGCAATGTGCTGAAAAACCCTAACTTAATTAATCGAATCGAATCGGTTGAATCAGTATTTTTCGGATATGTTCGTCAATCTCTGATTTCCCCCCAAAATTCCCCCATTAGAGTGGAATCCCCCTGAAAAACCCCCTCGAAAAAGTTCCCCCTGAATTTCCCCCTTCACAAAAAAAAACCCTGAATCTGGGGGAAAACCCCCTATTTGGCAACACTGGTGCAAAGCAATCCGAAATGGCAGCGGTATCGATATTATGATCCTATAAAAACATCGATCTTAGTACACATCGATATATTCCTCTTATCAGGAGGGGCCCCCTATACTGAACTTCACCCAATTAATTGTTTGAAGGATACTTTTTTTACCTTCCTTTACAAGGAAGACCTCAAAGAATTCAGATCCGTTATGAGAATGGAAAAAAAAGCAGTTTGGTGTTTTACTTGAAGCGATTGCTCCTGAAATTTCAGCTGTACTGTACTCTGTACTCTCCCGCCCTTGTACTTGGCTGATTACACTAGCCGAGTAGCGGAGTGAATGGAAGATTGGTGGGGGCCGCCAACTCGTCCGAAAAGACAGAACCCTTTTCTATCCACTGACTCGGTCAAAAACACTCTCACCTACTCGGCCGAGCACATGGAAGGTGTAGTTGGGCCTTAATCACCAACTAGAGCACTCGCCAGCTAGTAGCTACGAGAGGCGTCTCGAAAGTATCAATCCCTATCGTAAAAACATGGAAAAACACATTTCAAAAATTAAAAAAAAAAAAAAAAAAAACTGCAAATTCTTTCACTGGGGTTTATTATTCAATTGGCTTTGTTCATTATTTGAATTTCTACTAAGCTTTGGAGTGTGTGTGTTTCAGTGATAGAGCGGTTTCACAGAGTGATAGAGCGAATTATTGAACCAAAATAGATGATCAGTTGATCATATTTGTGTGCCTCCTGAAATTCAATAATCGCTCTATCACCTGTGAAACACGCACACTCCAAAGCTTAGAAATTCAAATCATGAACGCAAGCCAATTGAATAATAAACCGCAGTGAAAGAATTTGCAGCTTTTTTTTTTTTTTATGGTCATCAGAATACTTCAACCCGTGTATCGGCTACAAAGCCTTTTAGGAGTTCACTCCAGTATCCACATTACTACATCACTAGGTTACTGATATCAAAACAAAAACAATAATAAACCAAAATAAAGCAAATGTTGGCACCATAAATCGGGCCATACATCGGGAATGGTTTGACCTACGGACCTGGGGAGGGGCTCATTCGATTCCTCGTGGAAAGTTCTTCAAAAAGAGCCTAAATTTAGGCCGCCTTGACTTTTTTTGAGGTTTTTAGGGATTTTACAAAACTTTGAAAACCCTTAAAGGGCACAGAGTGCTGGCTAAAGAATCGAGGCGTTGTCGGACCAATATTGATTTTTCCTGAAAATTTCAGATTTTTTGCTCCAGCCGTTTGGGAGAAATCGTGCGTAAGGCGTACGGACGGAAAAATTTTATTGCTGATTTGGATTCTACACCCTTTGAAACGTAAACCATGAAATTTTCAGAGGGGGGTTAAAATTGTTTTTTTCAAGAGCGATTACAATGGTTTATTATTGAATAATAAACCAAAAGTATTTACATATATCACATGATGTATTTACATGATAACTTCTCAACATCAAACATTTTTGGTACCTGGGTACAAGTTTTATTAACCCAGTTTCTTGTTTTTTTATGATAGGAATCGTTAGTTTAGAGACGCCCCTAGTAGCAAACTTGCCCCTTGTAAGCGATAACATTTGATGAATTCACAATTTTTGTGTGAGTTGAAGAATATTCTTTAGAATATAATTGATAGATTCTCTCATGGAGAGAAACAGTACCAAAGAAGAAAATATAAACACAAAATGGTATTAATTTGAAGGGTTGCTTTTTGTGTGTGAAGTTAACTAAAACTTGAACTGTTTGCAAGAAGAAAAGTGATTTTTAAAGGTCACACAATTTCTTCATCTCGAACTGATCTCACGACACCGGTTCACTTAGGAAGCCGGAGAAAACGGAAACTCGCACGGATCGAATGACTCAAGGTTTTGGGATTAGGTGCGAACGCCGCGCGTCGGCCTTCAGAGCTGGATATTGTCTCGTGGGTGGCTTATCTCAGAATTCGGGTTTGAGATAACCTCTTGCTCCCCATTCTCCGATGGGAAAAAAATAAAGAAATTGAAGTTTGTTGAAAGACCTCGTTAGGGGGAAAAAAATGCCGTTCAACTCTCAAACCTGCGTGAAGACCCTCGCTCATTCAAGCTGGAATAGAACGTGCCCTGAATAAGTAGGAAGCCATTTCGCGTCTTCAGGGAAGAATGGTGTTTATGCAAAAAGTCAAAATCTTTTACGTCCTCCCAAATCGAAACTTCCGTTAGCGAATTTTCGTAGAAAATAAAGTTATGGAAATGGCTCGTACAGTCTTGCAGCTAATAGGATCACAAAGCGTTTGAAAAGTAAGCAATTTTGTAATTCGACGAAATTCACTTTGTGGATCACAGTATCACGTCTTGACAGGGCTACGGATCAAGTCACTCGCGACGAAGTTGTGGAAACCCATTTCAATGAATACGGAGTAAGATAGAACATTGTGTATATTTCCACGAAAATAATGAGTTATTCAGTTGAATCGATTTCGACGGTTAAGTCATCATCAGTAACAAACATGAACTGAAGGTATAACACAGATAGCACGTCTTATTATTGGCCCACGTGAAAGGAGATTGAATCCTATTGGCTCAGAGAAGTGAAAGGGGCGGGGAGGACCAACCAATGCCATTTAAGGCTTACAAAGTGAAATGGGACAAACAGTAACATTATAGAGTTGGGTACCCAATCTTATTGCACGAATGAACCCATTAATGGTGAAATATATTCGTCAAAGAGAGGTGCGTTGGATTTGCTAGGAAAATTCGAAATTTTTAAGAGTGATAGGTCAGGAAAATGTTTAAATGAGGTTATTCCTCAAAATATTTCACCATTAATGGGTTTTGGTTAGCTCATGAACTATTTCTGAACAAAAAAACCTTCTAGTGGGGATTTTTCGTGTTTAACCTAGAATTAAGGTGCTATAGAAAACGCTTAGCCCCTTGATTCATCGAGCATTAAATTAAGCTAGGTATACTGACTAAAATATATCTATCGTAATAATGCTGACAGACTGATGCATAGTTGTGAATATTTGGTTTCTCTAATGCTTAAATCAACTCCGTTTAAACGGCAAAGATTGCCATAATTTTGTGTTGGTACACATTCACACCTCTTACTGAGGCTGCTAAAGAAGCTATCCATATGAGACGTCTTGCTGAAGACATGGTGCCACCACTATGCTGAATGACAACCAGGCTGCCCAACGTATTGCTTCCAATCCTGTTGTTAGCAATAAGACAAAACATTTTGGAATCAAACATTTCATCAGAGAGGCTATTGAGCACAATTAAGTCTCTTTGGAGTATCAGCCAACCAAGGAGATGATTGGTGATTTGCTCACAAATCCTGGACCGCAACATATGTGTCTTGTGAACAATATGGGTCATCGCTGCTCTACTCGTGAGGGGGTGTGTTGAACTCACTCGTCCGCCGCTATATTGTCAGATTCCAAATGCATCAAGAACGCTCAATCAGCTGTTTACATTGTTTCCATGCTGCATTCTGTTAGGTGATGGAATGATATAGTTGCCCCTTCCAATGAGCTGAATGCGGTAATGCCCGCCACGCTCAGTGGATGACCCAAACGTGGAAGGCGTCTGATTCATCTCCCAAAGCGACGGATTCAAGAATAGGGAAGGGCCAACTAACCATATCCATCACAATCTGGACCGCAACATGTGCATCTTGTGAACAAGATGGTTCTTCGCTGCTCTTTTCGTGAGGGGTGTGTTGAATCAATCAGCTGTTATCGTATTTATTGTACACCGTTTACATTGTTTCCATGCTGCATTCTTATTAAAATATAGGTGTTCGTTTTTCTTTATATTTCTACAGTTTGTTTTTTGAGAAACGGGCTGCGGACGGGTTGATGTTAAATCAATCTAAAGAGAGACACTTATCATCACGTGTGGCCAAGAAGTTCAGGTTACGAGGAGATAGGTCGTTGTCTGGAAAAGGTCGTTTTACCTACGTGTGACCTTATAAGGTGGACTTGGCGTGTCTAAACAGACGACAAAGAGGAAGTTCGAGGGAGTTTACGTCCTCTCGTAGATGCAAATCGGAGGTTTGAAAACGCAAGACAGCGAAAGCAGTCGTAATTCAAACCAACTGTTTCTCTTCATGGAGTACGATTCCTACCTCTACACTGAAAGCCCCAAGATTTATCTTTTACTATTGATCCACTCGTATTTGGTTCAGTGGCACATTCTTGAAGAGCACAGAACGATTTCAACCTGAAAATAGATGCTTTCACCCATGCCATAATTCTGTCACATTGTTGTCTTTCTTTGCGAAAAAAGATTAAAAGTTATGGTCTCCAAATGATTAAATGTTGGCTTATTTTAGTTGGGATTCAGCCCATAAGGAATATAGTAACTACAACACACCAGTAATCATCCTCAACATTTCGGTCAACAGCTGTGACCATCATCAGGAGTCAAATTTCTACCTCAGTCCATATTTTACACCTAGGTGACTATCGAAAATAACAAATATTTGTGAAATTATTTGCTGCGTTCTCGCTTAGTTTTCGAGTTGTATCAGTTATAGATTTTTCAAAAGCTTTTATTTAACTTGCGAGGTATGTAAGGATGTTCGGGTGGAATCTTGCGACCCCATTTTGAAGCAGATACTCTCAACCGATGAAGCTAAAATTTTGTACGCACGTTTAGATTGGATGACAATACACGATTAGTTGTGTGACGTCATTCTAAATGCAATATGGCGAACCATTCAAGATGGCGGAACAGTTATTTTTAATGCATTTCTGCAATATGGGTATCAAATGAAAGGGCTTGTTGAGAGTGACTCGAAAAGTAATGTGACGTCATTCTAAATCCAATATGGCGGAACATCAAAGATGGCGGAATAGTGATTTTAATGCATTTCTGCAATACAGCATACGTGGGCTTAAGTAGGGTAAAACATTAGAAGGTCTCCTTATTGTAGAGCTACTGTTCCAAATTACCCGGCAAACTACCTTGCAACAATGATGATTTGAATGAGATGAACAGACTCAGAAACCTAGCTAGCGATCAGTAAAAAGTAGTAAAGTTCGGCATACCAATTCGAGCTTTTGGCATATCAATTTATACTTTTCACAACCCCCACTTTCCAACATTCCACCCCATATAATGATAAATTAATGTTTTTTCTCTCTACTATATAAATGAAAAACAAAAACACCTTTTCAAGAAAGCTTTGATTTAAATGCCCTAAAAAGAAGGAAATAAATTTTTACTTACTAATTTTAACTGTCTACCTATGTACACAATCAATAAAATCATAGAAGCTTGTCGCTACTTACTAGATGGTATCTGTAAGTATTTACCTAATTAAACTGAAATAAAATTATTGCAGATTTGGATTCTACATCCTACAAACGTAAACCATGAAATTTTCAGGGGGGTTAGACATTTTTTTTTCAAGAGCGATTACAACGGTTTATTATTATGTAATGAACCAAAATTAAAACGTTTGAAAAAATTCTTTCACTGGGGTTTATTATTTGATTTCATTAATTTGGCTTGCATTCATGTTTTGAATTTCTACTAAGCTTTGGAGAGTGCGTGTTTCTCGGGTGATAGAGCGATTGAATTTCAGGGGGCCCACAAATATGATCAACTGATCAATCCAAATAGGTATTTTGGTTGAGAACCGATTTAAGTGCTCTATGCATATTTATGTTACACCTGAAATTCAATAATCGCTCTATCACCTGTGAAACACGCACACTTCAAAGCATAGTAGAAATTCAAATCATGAATACAAGCCAAATGAATGAAATTGAGTAATAAACCCCAGTGAAAGAATTTGCAGCGTTTAGTTTTGATCGCAGTAACCTAGTGATGTACTGAATGTGGATGCAATGTTGGCACCATACATCGGGAATGGTTTGAGCTACGGACCTGGGGAGGGGCCCATTCGATTCCTCATGGGAAAGTTCTTCAAAAAAGTCTAAATTTAGGCCGCCTTGACTTTTTTCAGGTTTTTAGGGATTTTACAAAACTTTGACAACCCTTAAAGGGCACTTTAAATTAAGTGAGATAGCTGGCTAAAGAATTGGGCCGTTGGCGGACCAACATGGATTTTTCCTGAAAATTACAGATTTTTTGCTCCAGCCGTTTGGGCGAAATCGTGCGTACGGCGGACGCACGGAAAATTTTGTATTGCAGATTTGGATTCTACACCCTTTGAAACGTAAACCATAAAATTTTCAGGGGGGGGGGGGGGGGGGGGGGTTAGAAAGTTTTCTTTCAAGAGGTTTATTATTGAATAATAAACCAAAATAAACTTATCGGAATAAGTTGGTCAATGAAGTAGGTACCTAGGAGCTAGTTTAGCTTTTATGATTTTATGAATTGTGTATGTAGGCTATAAGTAGACAGTTGAAATTTGTAAGTAAACATTTATTTCCTTCTTTTTAGGGAATTTAATAAAAGCTTTCTTAGGAATTAAGATTAGTTTAATTTATTATTCGCAGTTTTTACTGTAACTCACTGAAATCATCATACCCTTAATTGGAGAAGGAACTTCAAATTCCTTACCGTTTGAAAGAATGCAAAATTTCCTATGTCTTTGATCTAAAACCAGAATATCAAAAATCTATCTATCACTAGATTGCCCGAAGCTGCCGGTTCAGGATCTATATGCACCAGAACTAGCAGTGATTATCCGCCAACCGCACGTTTGACACGCCTGATTTAAAGTTTCTCAGCCTTGCCGGGTTCGGCGATATTTATTGATTTGTCGCAAAATAAAATCTTCCTCGTGGATCGACTCTCTTTTTCTCCGAGGGTTGACGAGGAAGTGTCGGGTCTTATGTAAAAAGCAATCACCCGGGGACGAGCTTATCGTTTGACAGAGCGCCCGGGGATTGCGTAACTCCCCGCAGTTTTTCTGCCGGCGAGTGTGAACGGCACTTGAAGCTGACAGTCTCGATCGGACAGGCGGATTATTCCAGGAAGAACAATAGCCGGCTCCTTTCGTATTCGTGGAATATAGAGAGACGACGCTTATCTGAGGATCCGAGATTCCCTCCAATCTTCGTTTTTGATTCAGACTAATAAAACGTAGAAATTTAGTTTATAATCGAATTTTAGACGAAAATCAAGTTATCGTGGGTTTTTGGGGCTCCATGAAAACGATTGAGATCGAATTTTCCAATAATTGCTTCTGAGTGAAACCAAAGGTGCTAAAGGTATCAGAAGCTTTGTTTCAACTTTTCGGATATGACATTTGTTTTTCTGCGAAATCAAAATTTTGCATTTCAGGTCATCCTAAACAACTTTTGTTTCATGTCTGTCTGTCTGAATGTGTGTTTGTCATTGTAACAAACTTAATTCCGACTGTTTTCATCGGATTTTGATGGCATTTTCAGGGAATGTGCGGAATCTAAAATTCACCAAACGTCACTTGCTTAGGTTCTGGTGGTTCGGTCGCGCAGAAATGTTTAAGGTAGTCGGGAAAGATTCGGCCTGACAACCTCTTATCAATTTCAACACGATCGTATCACCATTCTATCCGTTATAGAATTAGCGAGACAGGCCCGCAATACAAGCCGATTCACCTTTTGAAGGCGTTTTTGTACGCCGTCAACAGAATGAAACCCTCGTTAAGAGGCCCATAGACGACCAACTTGGTTTACAACCTGGGTTGTCAACTTGCATGTTGGAGTGAATGTTGACCGTCTATGGGGCGGTTGATTGTCGGGGTTTCAGTTGAAATAGATCTAACCACTTTTGATATTTGGTGGCCGGAGCCTCATGTGGACAACATCAGTTGTTCTTCGAGCTCTGAAATGGCAGGTACTTAAAAGTGTACCGAGAGGTGTAGGTACTAGAAATTATTGCTCATTCGACTAACCTGAATGTACCTAATCCTTCAAAGCTTGGTTGATGGCGCTGCAAGTCTCCATTGCTATTAATCCAAGACTTGTCGGCGATATGGCGGTAAGAAACTGCAGGTCTTCAAAACTTTGACCACTAGCAAAAACAGCAATGTCACAGAAAGCCGTTCATTGCAGATTGCAGACCTCATAAAATTGTCCTTCTTCTCAATGTAAGTTCGTACTTTACCGAGCAATTCATCATAACCCGTTGCTGGTACCATTCCTTGGACCACGGTATTCTCTTTTTTCTTGGAGGATACTCCTGCAGATCGTCACAAAACAACTCACACAAAACCTCGAACGTAGCTAAATCGCTGCACATTTTGATATACAGGGATTCAGCACCTAGGAAGCCTGGATGTAATCCTTCAAAGCTTGGTTAATGGCGCTGCAAGTCCAAGACTTTGCGGCGATATGGCAGTAAGAAACTGTAGGTCTTCAAAACTTTGCCCTCCAGCCAAAAACAGTGTTGCGGAAAGCCGTTCATTGGCAGTAATTGCAGACCTCGTAAAATCGTCCTTCTTCTCAATGTAAGTTCGCACTTTACTGAGCAATTCATCATAGGTTTTCTTGACCATCCGCAAGAAGTTATTAAAATCTTGGGGTGCGCTGATTTCAAGTTCACTCAACAAATTGGAGTGAGAAAACTCTCTCCAGGAGAGGATTCTCTTTTTTCTTGGAGGATACTCCTGCAGATCGTCACAAAACCACTAACGTCGCTAAATCGCTGCTCATTTTGATATACAAGGATTCAACACCTAGGAAGCCTAGGAAGTAACTGATGTTGACAACCCAGGTTGACAATCAAGTTGATCGTCTTTGGGCCGCTTAAGAAGTTTAGGGACGCATAGATTGAGTATTTCACTTTTCAATAAGCAACAACAACAGACTAAAGTAGAAGTGGACCTACACAAACCAGCTGTCATCCTTTCAGAAGATGAAAATGCAAGAACCACTGACCGAAGAGTCGAACACAATATAAATAAACGGAAGAACCTCCTTGAATTTGTTATTTACTTTGGAGGGGGAAAGAGTGTTGGTTTATTATTCAATAAAACCATTGTAATCGCTCTTGAAAAAAAAAATTGTAACCTACCTGAAATTTTCATGGTTTACTTTTCAAAAGGTGTAGAATCCAAATCTGCAATAAAAATTTTTCCGTCCGTCCGCCGTACGCACGATTTCTCCCAAACGGCTGAAGCAAAAAAGCTGAAATTTTCAGGAAAAATCCATGTTGGTCCGACGACGCCCCAATTCTTGAGCCAGCTCTCTCACTTAATTTAAAGTGCCCTTTAAGGGTTGTAAAAGTTTTGTAAAATCCCTAAAAACCTTTAAAAAAGTCAAGGCGGGCTAAATTTGGACTCTTTTTGAAGAACTTTCCACGATGAATCGAATGAGCCCCTCCCCAGGTCCGTAGGTCAAACCATTCCCGATGTATGGCCCGATTTATGGTGCCAAAATTTGCGTTATTTTGGTTTATTATTGTTTTTGTGTTGATATCAGTAACCTATTGACGTAGCGATGTAGTGATGTAGTAATGTGGCTACTGGAGTGAACTCCTAAGAGGCTTCGTAGCCGATACACGGGTTGAAGCATTCTGATAGGCATGAAACGCTGCAAGTTCTTTCACTGGGATTTAGTATTCAATTGGATTGCGTTCATGATTTGAATTTCTACTAAGCTTTGGAGTGTGCGTGTTTCACAGGTGATAGAGCGATTATTGAATTTCAGGAGATATGCATAGAGCACGTAAATCTGTTCTCAACCAAAATACCTATTTGGATTAATCAGGTGATCGTATTTGTGTAGCTCTTGAAATTCAATAATCGCTCTATCACTTGTGAAACACGCACACTCCTCCTCCTCAGTAGAAATTCAAGCCAATTGACTAATAAGTCAATCCCCAGTGAAAGAATTTGCAGCGTTTTTAATTTCAAACGGACGTTGCCGGGAGGTGTTTTCCTGCAAGTGAAACTTGAGAGAGGCGAAAGGTTTTCAACAAATTTGTTAAAAAGCCATTATTGAAACCTACTAGACAGTTTTTATAAAAAATTATTCTCGCTTTCTTTTGATGTCTCTGACACCACAAAGCGACCGCCACCGCCACCGCTGGTTTGCTTACTCTGAACAGAACAATCGTAATTTTTTTCAATCGGCTCCCGAAATGTTCTATCCAACATATCTGAATTTGAACTATACAGTTTACATGTGGCCAACTTTCCGCCGATTTGATCCAGTCCGTGAGACATTACATATTCATAATCATGGAATACAGAGAGTGATCAAGCCGAGTTGGTGAATGATTTGTACAGGCATTTGAAAGCGTTTCAGAACCAAATCCGCCTGTGGGAGGCACGTATACTGTCAAGTAGCCACTATCATTTCACCACGCTCTAAGGGTATGAAAATATTGCTTAAACTCTATAATAAAATAAGCTGTAAAACTCATATTACTGTCGGAGTTATTTTCGATCAGAGTTAGCTTATTTAAAAACATGGGAGACTGTTTCAATTTATTTGACACTCCAGTAAAAAGTAAAGTTCGAAATGCTCCAGTAAACTTGCAAATAGAGTTGATCGAGATTGAAGAAAACTCACTCCTGAAATCTAAATTTGAAGACCTGAAGTTGTGCGATCTCTACAAAAATTACCTCCAAGAAGACCATTTTCCGCAGTTTAGAAAATTTGCAAAAAGATTGATTTTTGCGTTTGGCAGTAGGTACTTATAAAAACAGTTGAAAAGTTTTTCTTCAATAGGCAACATATCCATTTTCCAAGAAGTCAAAAACAAATTACGCAGAAAGTCACTTATTTTTATTAGGGTTTCTGGTAGTTGAATCGCAGAAACAAGTAAATCTTGCGTTTACCCCAAATATTATCTACTTACATTCAAAAAAGGAGGAGAAATCGCCATTTTAATTTCGGATGTGCGGCCTTTTGAACGAATAGTACACACAACCTGATGAAGCAAAAATTATACCGATCTTTCATTGAGCCTTTTCACAATTTTGCTTCCGAGTCTACTAAAGTAGCGAAAACATTGTTTTCACTTTCGGAATGTGAAAATTTTTTTGTCTCCAAAATCAAAAATTCCACTCGCATTTTGCGTTTTAGACCTTTCTGAACAATTTTGGTTCCGTGTCTGTCTGTGTGTCTGTCTGTCAGCAAATCCTTGTTACGGAAAAAACTACACGAAGTTATAGTCCGATTTTGATGAAATTTTCAGGGATCGTGCGGGTTGGGGTTTAGATGGTCCCCTTTGAGTTTCATGACCCCCGGATCAATAGTAGCCTCTGCGCATGCGCAAACGTGAAATCCTTGCCACAAGCATAACTCCGGGAGTTCTTGACCAATTTCGATGACATTTTCAGGGATTGTTCGGTTTGATGTGTAGATGGTACCCTATGAGTTTCATGACCCCTGGATCAATAGTAGCCTCTGCGCATGCACAAACGTGAAATCCTTGCCACAAGCAAAACTCCGGGAGTTCTTGACCGATTTCGATGAAATTTTCAGGGATTGTTCGGACTTATTAGGTATATTTTATGGTTTGTTCAATAGTTGAACATGCCTACCTTTATTTTCTCAAGTTATGCTCCTGCATAACAATAAATTTACCCCAATTCAATATTTACTTCGCCTAATTGAACGAAGTTCTTTAGTCAATAATAATTTTCAATGATCTATACAGTCATGTTATGGATACGAGGAAGCTATGTGCCACACCCACTTGGCAGAGGTTTTTGAACTGTAATATTAATCCATCTCACTACAAGATGCTGAAGTCTTGCCAAAGTTCGGTTAGTCTCTCCTATCCAAGGTTTCGCTCTTTTGAAAAAAGGTTTAATTCAACTGTAAAAAATTTTTTGGTAATTTAATCCATTCAACAAAATGTAATCATCTGTTCTGTTAAAGGTTAATCATCTGTTCTGTTGGTTTCTCCAAATATTTTGAACCGTAATCTTAATCCATCTCACAACAAAATGCTGAAGTCTTGCCAAAGTTCGGTTAGTCTCTCTATCCAAGGTTTTGTAGGTGCGAATTGTGCTTCGAAGAACCAAATATTCCCTTTTCAGGTGTCGTGTGCGTCATCCCCAGTTCAATTCTTTTGGAAAAAAGTTTTAATTCAACTGGAAAATGCTGGAATTCTCCCAATTGTTGTGAACTGTAATCTTGATCCATCTCTCAATAATATGAAGTCTTGCTCAAGTCCAGTTAAACTCTTCTGTTCAAGGTTTCGTTGGAGCGAATTGTGTTTCGAAGAACCTAATAGTCCCTTTTCACGCGTCGTGTGCGTCATCCCCAGTCAGTTCACCTTCGAGCTGAAGTTTTTTTAAAACCAATTTGAACTCCTTTTGAATTCGCCGTTTCCCAACCCCCCCATAGAACATCCCTCGTAGGGGCCGACCAGAGGGGCGGGCTTTTCGGAGTGGGTGGACCCTGACGTAGGTAACCGGCAGAGTTTGACGTCAGCCGGCGAGGAGGTGCGTCACTCAGCTGGGTCGATAGGTGAAGGGGGTTGAAAAGATGCTGAGAACCAACAACCCTTATACCTTACACATTGGTGTCTTTGAGCAAAATAAATGTATACTGACGTTGTACCCGTCAAACTTAACCCACATTCTATAACTAATTTACCACGATAAGTACCTCACAAAGTTATACTAACTCGACTAAAAACCTCCCTTTTCCATTTTTATAGTTTTTATAGTGTTTTCGACGTTTAAAAAGTCCACAAACCCCTTTTGAAACGGATCTCGTGCGTGAAGAATGCTCCCAAGAAGTTCAACTTCGTCAAATCTACAAAATTACCTTTTCTTCTTCAAACGCTCATTAGTCCCTAGTTCTGGTTATAAGTGATGGCCCGCACTCTTCAAAAATGCGCAAAAGCTTCAGCTTTCTAATAGAATAACCAGTTTTTAATTTTAAATGTTTTTGAGAAAATTAAGTTTGATTGCAATAAACGTGTTTTTTAGGTATATTTGTAGTTTTTTTCGAAGATCAGGCCTTCATGTCTAAACGATTTGGAAGCAGATGTACTACTTTTTGGTTTATTATTCAATAATAAACCATTGTAATCGCTCTTGAAAAAAAAAATTCTAACCCCCCCCCCCCCCCTGAAAATTTCATGGTTTACGTTTCAAAGGGTGTAGAATCCGAATCTGCAATAAAAATTTTCCGTCCGTACGCCGTACGCACGATTTCTCCCGAACGGCTGAAGCAAAAAAGCTGAAATTTTCAGGAAAAATCCATGTTGGTCCGAAGACGCCCCAATTTTTGAGCCAGCTCTCTCACTTAATTTAAAGTGCCTTTCAGGGTAAAATCCCTAAAAACCTCAAAAAACTCAAGGCGAATTTGGACTCTTTTTGAAGAACTTTCCACGAGGAATCGAATGAGCCCCTCCCCCGGTCCGTAGGTCAAACCATTCCCGATTTATGGTGCCAACATTTGTGTTATTTTGGTTTATTATTGTTTTTGTTTTGATATCAGTAATCTAGTGATGTAGTAATGTGGATACTGGAGTGAACTCCTAAAAGGCTTTGTAGCCGATACACTGGTTGAAGCATTCTGATATGCATGAAACGCTGCAAATTCTTCCACTGGGGTTTATTATTCAATTGGCTTGCGTTCATGATTTGAATTTCTACTAAGCTTTGGAGTGTGCGTGTTTCACAAGTGATAGACCTATTATTGAATTTCAGGAGATATGCATAGAGCACGTAAATCTGTTCTCAATCAAAATACCTATTTGGATTGTTCAGTTGATCATGTTCATGTGCCTCCTGAAATTCAATAGTCGCTCTATCACATGTGAAACACACACACTCCAAAGCTTAGTAGAAATTCTAATCATGAACGCAAGCCAATTGAATAATAAACCCCAGTGGAAGAATTTTCAGCGTTTTCAATGAGGGCTCAAGATACTGAAAATAATCGTACTTCTAATCTCACTTTCACTCTTAAATTATAGTGAAATGACGTTGCTGTAATGGATTAGTAATCGAACCATTCCGACGGAAAACGGAGTTATGAAGGCCGGGGTGGGTACGGATCCATACCCCTTAGACCCGTCTAGTAGCGCTGACAGCCGCGTCTTGGCGATATCTAACATCAGACAACGAGATAAAAGCTCCGTTATGTGGCCGGAAAATCATCAGATATGAAAAGCCGTGATACATGTTTTCGAAATCGTTATTTCAATAACCTCTCAAAACAGATTAATTTCAATAATTGTCATTATTCCAGAGAAGCCCTTGAAGAGTGTGGGGAGCACTAGAAATTTCCCCCTGGCCCGGATTGTCTAAAATAATTATGATTAAATTAAATGTAGAAAGAAGACGTGGCAACAGGTTAAAGATAAGTTAATTTGTACCATTCAATAACGTGATTTTCACTTCTAAAATTGATCAGTTTATAGAACTAAAAGTGTGTCTCTCACTTCGAAATACGTATAAAGACATGTAGAGAAAAAAGTTGTACCGTTTGCACCTTTGGATTTCACCAGGATCTGTACAAAAACTGGCACAACATTGATGTTGTCAGCATTATTGCAATAAACATTTAAGGCGAAAACCCTGATGGGTCTTCATTCTGGGAGTCCTCAAGTCTTCAACAATGCCAAAAAAGCGATTTGAACGACTTGGATTTCGGAGGTGTTTCCCCTGACGGGGCTCCGCTGGATTAACAATCCGTCGGGTATGGATTTTCCATTCGGACGGAATACCCTCACCCCGTAACATCTCTAGTAACGAGGGCAGGAACTTCTAGGGCCATCCCGAGTGGGAGTTGCAGGGGTTGCAGATCCTCCGGTAAACAAAGGTCAGGCCTATGACGTCGGCGGCCTCGACTGCGTCACTCTTGAAAGGTCATGCCCGCTCCTTTCCTTTAGGATGTTCCCCTTGATCCGAGGATTTCGAAAAACATGCCTAGCTCATGCAAACTTAACACATGAATTCGTGATGTGATTCCTCCAAAATTGATTTTTGAAAGCAGCTCAGTGACATTGCTGCCCGGGGAGGTGTGGTTTGAAATTTCAGCATCTTACATTAAATTTGGTTCACCCCAGCCGAAAATAGTTGTCCTTCAGTAAGTAGAGGCATTTAAAATGTTGAAGATTGCAAAAGATGAATTTGGTATAGGCTTACATTTTTCATTACTGAACCTTCGTAATCGATCAAGAAAACAACATTCTTCAAATTTTGTTGTTTTACTTTTCAAGATGAGTAGAATCCAAAAATCCAAATAAAAGACCGAGGTTCATTATTTCTGTATTGGATAGCCTTTCTACGTAAATCACTTACTATTTATATTATACGTAGTCTGCGATACTTCATCTAAACTCAACACCTAGCGCCTCCATACTTTGTAACTGGATTTAAGTTGAAAATACTTGGGCTGCCGCCAGCCACGCGTTCTGACTCAGACCTCCTGTTGAGTTGTCTCTGCAGCCAGGCCTCCTGGTCGACCGTCTACCTCAACGTAGACGACCAATTTTAGTCGAATGAAAATATCAGGTTTTTCATGTGGTGAGCGAACTGCAAGTTCAGGGAACTAATTTCTATCTTGATCCTACAAAAAACGGCCGTCCTACATCGAAAGTATTTGAGATTTCTATTTTTTGATTGATTAATACTTCCTAGTCCTCGATCAGGTAGTGATGTCTATTTTTACTTTCCCGGCAGAGTTCATTTTTAGTGGGAAGTAATGTTCATTTTTTTGCTATCTCTGCGCTTGGAGATTAGGATTCTCCGCCTGGCCTTGTGTTGTTGGTCTCGGTTGTGCAATATGGAAAACTCCAGATGGCCAAGGCTCTGTTTCTTTCATCTCCTTCCCCTCCACGCTATTAAACCAGAACGACAGTACAACTGAATGTTTCAAATGGATACCATACTTTCTAAGTATGAAGAAACCATGGAGCCATGCCATGGTCCGCTCAAGACCCCCACCATTTTAACATAAAGGCATTCTTGGAACTGTTCAGGCACTTTGGTGGCAATCAGACGGGGAACGTTTGGCCAATGTTTTAGCCCTACCACGGTTGCCAACTTTTTTTCAGAAAACCCCTGAGCGGGAAATAAAAATCCCTAAAAAAAAACCCTAAATCCATTTTGAAAATCCCTAGAAAAACCCCGAAGGCATACGTACCTCTTTGTATCATCATAGCCTGGATTGAGGAGCAGTGCGAATTTGGCGGAATATCAGAACAGGAGAATTAATGCACTACATTACATCATGCTGAACGTATATTGTTTTTATGAGCAAAAACTACAGATAAAACCAGGTATCCATTCCGTACTACAACCTACTTCTAATCTAAAATACTATTACCTGATCTAAAATAGTAGTACAACGATGTCATTATTTGAAGAATGAGATCATGCGAAAGTATATGGTTTCAAGAGCAAAAACTACAGATATAACTAGGTGTCAACTCCATAGTACAACCTACCTACTTCAAATCTAAAATACTATTACCCACACCTACCTTCTACTAAAAAGTGAAATATGTGTTTTAAACCAACAGTCCAAAAAATAAAACAAATTCAAAAATCTAAATCACAATCCAGGTCCAATACGTCCGCTATCGCTCTGTCCATTTCGCTATTGATGTGATCGTACAACTGTTCATTGAACGAGATCATCTCCTCCGTGGGTACAAAATTGACGCAAGAGGTGCCCTCATTTCGGAGAAAATATCTCACCATCAGAATGCTCTGTATAACATCAACAGAGAGCCTGTTCCTTAACTTGTTTTTGATATTGTTATAAATGGAAAAACATCTCTCAACGAACGCATTGGAAATTGGTAAGGACTTGAGGGAAAGCGCAAATGACGATGTATGTCGGGGGTTGTTGGCGCTATCAACTCTCGATGCTGGAGTTGTTGGGATGCACTTTCAGCGACCATTGTCTTTGTATCATCGGCTGATGGCCAACTGAGACGAAAACATTGGTCAGATGAAATCCCTTAATTCCCCCTGACTAGCAAAAAAAGACCCTAAAAAAAACCCTTTCAAGAAAAAAACCCTAAATTTAGGGGGGAAAACCCCAACTTGGCAACCGTGAGCCCAACCTACAAATTATGTTGTCCCCCTGGAGACATGCTTCCCTTCTATTTGAATTCCAACCTGGGTATCCGGATTAAGAGATTGCTTGCTCAGGGGCCCTATTTTCTAAATTGAACATACCGGGCTTTATGTGATAGTCTAGTGGACTGCCCTTTATGCAACCTTTCTGAACCAGACACTATCCTTCATTCACGTTCGGAAATTGTACAGATGAATGGTCCCATAAATTTTGGACACCCTGTATAGTCGTCTCTCAAAAGTAACATGGGGAGTGTACAGAAAGCTGCTAAAGCATGTTGCATTTTTCTCGAATTTTTGCGCCGTCTCTACCCTAAAGCACCTGTGGGAGCTTTTCCGAATCTCTTAACCATTATCCAGGCGTGTACATCAGATCCGTCTTGACGAAAAACATTTCCATGTTAAGAGACAATTTCGTGAGGTCCTTTTAGATATAATGTTTGGTTTCCTACCCATGATGAAAAGTATATCAAAACTGGACCAATTTTCATCATTAACATGTATTAAATAATGTTTCGTGTCACATAATAAAATCAACCAACATCCAGGAAAACCCAGGGTTCATTGAACGGGGAAGGCCCGTTCCCTCTCCTGGTCGGATAGGGGACGAGGAGGTGAACCCTATTTAAGCCCGAGCACTAAGCTAAGGGGGCTAATCGTTCTCCCGACGCCTCCCGGTGTAGCCTGGTTGTTGGTTTCTGTCAAACACATACATCAACTCTTATTTTCAACTACACCTTGGGCGACTACGTCAGATTCGTCTAGTCGAAAAACCCGCTCTATTTAGGAAAAGCTAACACGTCAGATCCGCCTCGACGAAAGACTTTTCAGGCCCTACCACGTAAGCGATTACGTCAAATATGCCAGATACGGAAGTCATACAGCTTTCCCACCCTTTTAACCAAGTACGTCAAATCCGTCTAGACAAAAAGGTTTAAAAAAAAAAAACTTCCCTGCTGAGTACGTCAGATTCGTCTAGTCGAAAAAGCTCATTTTTGTAAAAACTCTCTAAATTCGGTTCTACTTGTCTAGGCACTAGGAAAACTGTAAATTCCTTTCAAGCCTAAGAAACTCATAAAAAACTATAACTATGTTGACAAAATTTTGCTCCTACCGAGTAGGTCAGATTCGTCTCGAAGAAAATGTATCTTTTTTCAATCCGTAATTCCCTCCCTAGCTCCCTGTAGATTAAACAACCAAGTTTACGCGACAAAAGTCCGTAACAATAGGTGTTGTATTTCATCTCGTCTATATTTTAATCACATCACTCAATCATTCACTTTATCTGTATAAGAGCCAGTGAATCAGAGATAATTCATATTTAAAACTGCAAAACCAAACATACAAAACATCCCTATAGTGCAAGCATGAATGTCCAATACATTGTTTGTTGAAAAACTCCATTTGATGAGCACTTTTACGAACAAGTAGAAATCAAATTGCTCACAGCTGGTTTTTTTTAACAGCATATAACTTTATTCCACAAAAGCATTTTAGTTTTTATTAACATTTTGTACAAATTATAATCACATGAAGCGTGTAAGGGAGCCGAAGTCCGTTGATTTTCTCCTCTAAAATATGTAATGGATATGTACTCGTAAGTAAATACATTTAGTAATTTTAATGCCTGTCAATAATCATTCTTTTTATGGGTTTTTGTTATTGTTGAACAATCGGTGTGTCTTTTTCGTTAAGCCTCCGGTTCGGTCGGTCTGGTGGTCTTTCTTCCGAAATGGCAGCAGCAAGTGGGTTCGTGCGATTGTGGAGTCTCTGATGGAATTATGAGCTCTGTAAAACTTCCTTGACCTTGTATTCTGGAATAGTTTTTGAATTTTGATGTACTGTTTTCAAAAAGTGATGTTCAACGCAATCGTATCTCTGTTTCTTCTCGCCGTACTTTTCTTTCTTCTTTGCCTCTGTCGTGGGCACATCAAACGTTTATGAAGTTCATAATTTTCCAGGGATCGATCCGTTGAGTTTCTCGCGTCGGATGAGGTTCCCCGATTTCCGTACGATCAAAAGCGAGTCGTAAACAATAGGACGACGAAGTATCAAAGGGTTTCGCCCTCACCGCCTTCTTCAGTTGCACAACCGGAGTTACGCAACTGTTTAGTTTTGCAGGTTGATTGCCAACTCCGCGAAAAATGGATTTTCTTCAAACCTAAACAAAACCGACGACCATATTATTGAATGAGGAAGAATGAAATGAACTTGAAAGTATGATGACAATGAACGCCCGCAAAGTTTACCGTTGGACGTAGATTACTCGTGGCCATAAATCATCTGTTCCTCCACCTTTATGAATGAAGATGTCAAGTTTCTCGGAGTTTGGTCAGTAAAACAAGTACATCCCCACCCCGATGGACAGTGGAAAACCGAATGTAACGAGCTCAACTCTGTAATGATATTTAAAAACGCTGCAAATTCTCTCACTGGGGTTTATTATTCAATTGGCTTGCGTTCATGATTTGAATTTCTACTAAGCTTTGGAGTGTGCGTGTTTCACAAGTGATAGAGCGATTATTGAATTTCAGGAGGCACACGAATATGATCAACTGATCAATCCAAATAGGTATTTTGGTTGAGGACCGATTTACGTGCTCTATGCATAACCCCAGTGAAAGAATTTGCAGCGTTTCATGCATCAGAATGCTTCAACCCGTGTATCGGCTACAAAGCCTTTTAGGAGTTCACTCCAGTATCCACATTACTACATCACCACGTCACTAGGTTACCGCTATCAAAACAAAAACAATAATAAACCAAAACCCCAGTGAAAGAATTTGCAGCGTTTCATGCATATCAGAATACTTCAACTCGTGTATCGGCTACAAAGCCTTTTAGGAGTTCACTCCAGTATCCACATTACTCACACTACGTCACTAGGTTACTGATATCAAAACAAAAACAATAATAAACCAAAATAACGCAAATGTTGGCACCATAAATCGGGCCATACATCGGGAATGGTTTGACCTACGGACCTGGGAAGGGGCTCATTCGATTCCTCGTGGAAAGTTCTTCAAAAAGAGTCTAAATTTAGGCCGCCTTGACTTTTTTTGAGGTTTTTTGGGATTTTACAAAACTATGACAACCCTTAAAGGGCACTTTAAATTAAGTGAGAGAGCTGGCTCAAGAATTGGGGAGTCGCCGGACCAACATGGATTTTTCCTGAAAATTTCAGCTTTTTTGCTTGCCGTTTGAGAAATCGTGCGTACGGCGGATGGAAGGAAAATTTTTTATTGCAGATTCGGATTCTACACCCTTCGAAGCGTAAACCATGAAATTTTCAGGGGTAATTAGAATTTTTTTCTTCAAGAGCGATTACAATTTTTTATTATTGAATAATAAACCAAAAACAGGACATGTTCTACTATCATTAATGTTGTTGAAACTGTATGGACAAAACTGGCTTTCAAAGACAATCATATTATACTTTCTTTAATCGTTATAAAATGTACGCTATCGTGGGAAACGAGACGAGAGAGATCTGACGTCCGTTTTATCGATAAAACTCGGTTTTCCTGTATCAAATCGGAACATTTACTCAAAATTCATTTATTCATGAAATTTCATGAAAAAAAAACTATCATAGAACATAACGTTATTAGGGATATTTCGGAGTGCTAAACATGAATCTAAATCGAGTTTTTCGATAAAACTCTGCCTTATACGTTTCATGAAAATTCTCTTGAAAATAATCAATTTTTGATCGTTATAGGACCTACGATATGGGGGGGGGGGGGGGAAGGGAGGCGTTTCGAGGTACTGAACACGATTCTGAAGTCCGTTTTTCGATACAGCGCTGCTTCAATGCTAAAAATCGGAACGTTCCTCTGATTTATGAGGGAAAAGCTATGGGAGGATTGAGACTGTTTTGGGGAGAGCCCTACATAGAATGAGAATGAATCTTGAGAATGAATCCTAATCCCCCAATGGGAGAATATCAGGTGTTTTGGTTTGCAGAATTTGGAATGTTTTAGGAGATGAATATGGGTAGATATTGGATGTTTTGTTGAGTGTATAAGGAAAGGTGGTCAATTATGAGTGATTAGGCAGACTACAAACAGGTCAAGGATACATGAAAAGTTTGCACGTGATTTCACCAGAAACACCATAATTATCCAGAAACTGTAGGCCACCAGTCTGCCGAATTGAGGATTCATTCTATACCGAAACAGTCAAAATCCTCCCCTTCCTCCCACAATATCCAGGATATAATCCCAGAGGAATAAAAAAAAGTGGGCGAGCCAATCATCCATCACATGCTTGCTTGCTTCTTCGACGTAATAGTAATTGAAAATGCATTTCACATTACTTGGAATGAGGAAAAGTAATTGGTCCGTCGTTGATCATTCGTTTTAATTGGAATGGGGATGGCCGTTACTTTCAGTGTCAAGATCGACTGTATTCCCTTATTTATGAACGTGTGGTATCAGAACACTCTTCTAGCGTAATCCAGTAATTGGAAAATTAATCATTACTCCAAGTCATCGTTACGTTGAAACTTAGCAATTTGGTGATGGACAAGTTTAGTTCATTTGAGAAACTGGGAGTAATCTCGTTCACTCTCTTTAAAGAACTGCTCCTGGACGGCAATTCTCGTTCCTACTAGACCCCTCTCGCTCGCCAGACCATTGTCAACACAAGTCAGATATGAACTGTTAGAGGGCAAGATAATGCATTATGAAGCTAATATTGAATCTTTTCTCAATAGAACTACAAGATCATGGATCACGGGATTAAAGAATTACAAATCACTTCTGATTGAGTGTTCGAGCACTCACTGCAGATTCAAAACCACAAGTTCCAAGATACCTAATTCTAAAGCCGGCTTATGATTTTGGTTTATTATTCAATAATAAACCATTGTAATCGCTCTGGAAAAACAATTCTAACCCCCGAAAATTTCATGGTTTACGTTTCAAAGGGTGTAGAATCCGAATCTGCAATAAAAAATTTTCCGTCCGTCCGCCGTACGCACGATTTCTCCCAAACGGCTGTAGCAAAAGATCTGAAATTTTCAGGAAAAATCCATGTTGGTCCGACGACGCCCTAATTCTTGAGCCAGCTCTCTCACTCAATTTAAAGTGCCCTTTAAGAGCTGTGAAAGTTTTGTAAAATCCCTAAAAACCACGAAAAAAGTCAAGGCGGCCTAAATTTGTACTTTTTGAAGAACACTCCACGAGGAATCGAATGAGTCCCTCCCCAGGTCCGTAGGTCAAATCATTCCCGATCTATGGCCCGATTTATCGGCCACGTAGTGATGTAGTAATGTGGATACTGGAGTGAACTCCTAAATGGCTTTGTAGCCGATACACGGGTTGAAGCATTCTCAAATATTTACCTATTTGAAGAACATACCATGAGGAATCGAATGAGACCCTCCCCACGTCCGTAGGTCAAACCATTCCCGATGTATGGCCCGATTTATGGTGCCAACATTTGCGTTTTTTGGTTTATTATTGTTTGTTTGTAACCTAGTGATGCCGATAGCGTCGAGTTGTAGTGAATGTGGATACTGTAGTGATAGCCGATGTTGATTCTTGTAGTTTATAGCCGATACACGTGTTGAAGCATTCTGATATGCATGAAACGCTGATGATATATAGGTAAATATTATTCAATATTATTAGTGGGGTAAATAAGTATTCTTTCTCTGGGGTTTATTATTCAATTGGCTTGCGTTCATGATTTGAATCTGTACTAAGCTTCGGAATGTGCGTGTTTCACAGGTGATAGAGCGATTATTGAATTTCAGGAGATATGCATAGAGCACGTAAATTCGTTGTCAACCTAAATACCTATTTGGATTGATCAGTTGATCATATTTGTGTGCCTCCTGAAATTCAATAATCGCTCTATCACCTGTGAAACACGCACACTGCAAATTCTTTCAGTGGGGTTTATTATTCAATTTTATTCATTTGAGTTGCATTCATGATTTGAATTTCTACTAAGCTTTGGAGTGTGCGTGTTTTACAGGTGATAGAGCGATTATTGAATTTCAGGAGATATGCATAGACCACGTAAATCGGTTCTCAACCAAAACACCTATTTGGATTGATCAGTTGATGATATTTGTGTGCCTCCTCTACATCAGTCTACCTTTGGCTACATCGTTTAAATCTGGATTTGGGGAAGTTTTAACGCAATACGAGTGCCAAAGGACTTGATAAATTATATATGTTTTTATTGTGGGGGGTATTGAGGTTCAATAAAAAAAACGCTGCAAATTCTTTCACTGGGGTTTATTTTTCAATAGGCTTGCGTTCATGATTTGAATTTCTACTAAGCTTTGAAGTGTGCGTGTTTCACAGGGTAGGGCTTATTGAATTTCAGGAGGCACACAAATATGATCAACTGATCAATCCAAATAGGTATTTTGGTTGAGAACAGATTTACGTGCTCCATGCATATCTCCTGAAATTCAATAATCGCTCTATCCTGTGAAACACGCACACTCCAAAGCTTAGTAGAAATTCAAATAATTTTAGCCAATTCAATAATAAACCCCAGTATAGGATTTGCAGCGTTTTTACAACAAGATTGAATTTCCACTATTCTCTATGGAATCTTTTGCTGAAGACCTGCTCATTGAGCTCGATTCTCTTTAATTATATACCGCACAACAGCTGCATGGTCGTTATTTCTACCCAGTTACCAGTCTTGAGTAGTAAACATAGAATATCATTTCGAAATCCATTCGTATCAATTCCACTTATAACAGTCAAACTCCTCCTGGTCCTTTGCTTTCATGACTACTGGAACCAGTGGCGTAACGTTTTTCAGCAGCCCCCCCCCGCAAAATATGTTCGGAGCCCCTCCCCATAATGGTTTTTTTTGGCGAAGCGTGCATTTTTTTAACGGTCATCGTACAATACGCTAGGATAGCCTAACTAAAAATACATAATATAATATAAAAATTTAACCCTTTACGATAGGGATGGGACTTCGAAGCTGCAACATCGATGTTGGCTACTACCGATCGCTCCTTGCAAGTATTCTGAGGATTTTATTTGTTCGTTCGTTCAGCGTTTGTGAGCGAATATTCCATAAAGATGTCTCCAAGTAAGTGGTGGCGTTTTAAAAGACCAACGCCAAGTCTGCCAAATGCAGCATGACGGAATGAGCAAATTTTCAAAGTAACTCGTTTTGCAGGAGGAAAAATTACGCAAAAACCGAAAATTTTATTTTCTGACTTGTGATACCCATTTCTCATTTTAATTTCAAAAATTTTGGAAGCTGAAGAATTTTTTAATTTTTTGTCGAATTTTGCCAATCTACCTTGTTTTATAATCTTCAAACTGCTCTATTTCGAACGGATTGAAATATTTCCAATCCGATTTCACCATTGTGTTCTGCGTGAAAAACCTTTATAAAAGAGAGAAACCTGCTTGGGGGTTTTCGGCTAGTTTTCCCCCATTTGAAATGCCCTAAATCTCCCCTTAGAGTGAAGCAATTGAGTTCATCTTCAAAAATAGCCTTTTGAAAGCCTAGGTAGATTTTTGTGCGAATTTGAGTTTTAATCTTAATTTTATCGCGAGTTATCGTCTGGAATGTGTCTTTTGGTGTCCGACAGTGGACTTAGAATGTACGTAGCTTTTCTCCGTAATTGATGGACCAAAATTGATAAAACTTGGGTCAAAATCACAAATAGGGTCCAGTTGGGACTCTAACACGTAAATAATTTGTAAAATTTAAAGAATTTCACGGCTGTATGCTTAATTTTCGAAGCCAGTACAGTTTAAAAAAATGGTATTTCGTTTTCAACAGTAACTTTTGAAATCGAATTTTTGAACCACTTTTGGTTTATTATTCAATAATAAACCATTGTAATCGCTCTTGAATAGAAAAATGCTAACCTCCCCTGAAAATTTCATGGTTTACGTTTTAAAGGGTGTAGAATCCGAATCTGCAATACAAGTTTTTCTGTCCATCAGCCGTACGCACGATTTCTCCCAAACGGCTGAAGCAAAAAAGCTGAAATGTTCAGGAAAAATCCATGTTGGTCCGACGACGCCCCAATTCTTGAGCCAGCACTCTCACTTAATTTAATGTGCTCTTTAAGGGTTGTCAAAGTTTGGTAAAATCAGTAAAAACCTTTAAAAAAGTCAAGGCGGGCTACATTTCGACTCTTTTTGAAGAACTTTCCACGATGAATCGAATGAGCCCCTCCCCAGGTCCGTAGGTCACACCATTCCCGATGTATGGCCCGATTTATGGTGCCAAAATTTGCGTTATTTTGGTTTATTATTGTTTTTGTTTTGATAGCAGTAACCTAGTGATGTAGTAATGTGGATACTGGAGTGAACTCCTAAGAGGTTTCGTGATTTATGGTGCCAACATTTGCTTTATTTTGGTTTAATATTGTTTATGTTTTGATATCAGTAACCTAGTGATGTGGATACTGGAGTGATCTCCTAGAAGGCTTTGTAGCCGATACACGGGTTGAAGCATTCTGATATGCATGGAACGCTGCAAATTCTTTCACTGGGGTTTTGGTTTATAATTGTTTTTGTTTTGATAGCAGTAACCTAGTGACGTAGTGATGTAGCAATGTGGATACTGGAGTGAACTCCAAGAACGCTTTGTAGCCGATACAAGATTTGAAGCATTCTGATATGCATGAAACGCTGCGAATTCTTTCACTGGGGTTTATTATTCAATTGCCTTGCGTTCATGATTTGAATTTCTACTAAGCTTTGGAGTGTCCCTGTTTCACTGGTGATAGAGCGATTATTGAATTTCAGGAGGCACACAAATGGGATCAAATGATCAATTCAAATAGGTATTTTGGTTGAGAACAGATTTACGTGCTCTATGCATATCTCCTGAAATTCAATAATCGCTCTATCACTTGTGAAACACGCAGTTAGTACATTGATTCCACTTGAGCTTGGCGAATATTGTCCAAGAAATTAGAAATTCAAATCATGAACGCAAGCCAATTGAATAATAAACCCCAGTGAACGAATTTGCAGCGTTTATTTCCTTATATTTGCGGACTAGTGAAGCGCAGTTAGGTAGGTGTTTTATTTGGAGTTACTCGAGCTGGGCATCTCGTCAGAAGTACTTAGTGGTATCACCACCCTTAAACATGAAGGGCGTCATCCTTGGCTCTTACACTCGGCCTCCATCATCATCTATTTCCCAAATCTGAAGAGCAAACCTGGAAGTCCTCCCCCACTTTTATTTGGTTTAGTTTTTTCGTTTTTATTTAATGGTGATCCCCCTTCGCCTTTGAAGGGAGATTTTAAAACAAATATGTAAATATACCACGACATATCATACTTTTTACAATTATGTAGGTATGTATTCATCTACTTACCCACCATGTAATTGAACATTCATAATCTGCACACAATCCGCCTATATTATTCGTATAAAGTCAATATTGCCTTCTCGATACCTACCTTGGATTTATTTTTCTGTTTCAGGTGGCCATCAAGATAATAGATAAGACGAAATTAGACGAAGATAATCTTAAGAAAATCTTTAGAGAAATTCAAATCCTAACTAAATTGAGGCACCCTCATATTATAAGACTGTACCAGGTGAGTAACAAACTTTATTCTATTTAAACATTTTATTCTACGTTAATTTAGAGCCGTAAAATCAACAGATTTATTGGATATTAATTATAAAAATATTCATCATGTGCACCTAGTAAATGTTCATAACTTTTTTAAAAGACAAATCCCATATTCGAAAGGAAGAACCATTAATTTGTTTTCGTTAAACTCTTTTTAGGTTAATGAAGCTCTAGCCCATTTAATTGCTATCGCCTTCCATAATTTTATAGATAGAATCATATTTGATAATATTCCTTCAATTACAAAAACATGAAATATAAAAACGGGCAGTAACTTTCACGGCAAGGTGGATAAATTACACAACTCTGCAAAATATAACTTTGTTTGATGAATGAAAAGAATCAAGAATCAATTACAAAAGCGTTTCTTGTGCTGATTTCAAATACGTTTGCAGATTTTTTCTATCACGTCTAGTTTTTCCCCAAATTAATGATATAAATGGAATTTGAATCTACAAATATCACAAGATGACTCTGTTTTGTGATTTTTATAATAAACAGCTGACTTTAAAATAAAATAATGTTGCTAAATGTATCCAAAATTGCATTCTAATTTATTCAAAATTGAATTATTGGACGATTCAATGAAGAGTGGCCTTTCTGATGATCTGCAATCATGCAAAGAACCCTATAAAATATGGAATGTATAGAATGGCATACCTCTCAATCTATCATCAAGTCAGTGAAATTTCTGTGTGGGGTGTCGACTTATGGCCAGTAGGCAGGAACCACTTGAAACCGCATGACCATCATTGCTGTTGTTAGATGTTATGTCGATCAATCAGGTTTGGGGAATGCTAACTAGAAGAAAAAAAGTCGCTAACTCTTGTTATGCCAAAATAACAATAATCTAAGAGGATGGTATCGCTAATATGCGGTGCCTATGTCTAAATAGTAGTCATCAAAAGCACCTTCAACACGAATAATGCTTAATTTGTGAGTAGCCCATGTTTTGTCTTGGTCTACGAGTATTGCGCCAAAGTATTCGAAGTTAACATTTCCCACAATGACTGTAATGTCTTTCCGCTGTTCTGGCGGCCCAAAACTTCCACACACATCATACAAAAGATCAGGACGGTTTAAACAGTTCCGGAAAGCAATACGAATTTCGAAATACTATGTAGGTCTCAAAGAAAAGAACTTACTGCAGCCCGTAACACCTGGATGGGAGCAGTTTAAAGAAGTGTGATGGTTGTTTTATATTCTTGAAAGTGTACGGACTAAGTCATCTCGCGACGAAGTTATGGAAACCCTTTTCAATAAAAAAAGGAGTAAAATAGAATGTTGTCTATATTTCCACCAAAATAATGAACAGTTTAATCAATTTTGACGGTTATGTCATCATCAGTACCAAACATGAACTGAAAGTGCATCACAGATAGCACATCTTATATAGGCCCATTTGAAAGAAGATTGAATCCTATTGGCTCAGGGAAGTGAAAGGGGCGTGGAGGACCAACCAATGCCCCTTTCACTTCCCTGAGCCAATAGGATTCAATTTCCTTTCACCTGGGCCAATAATAAGACGTGCTACCTGTGATATACCTTCAGTTCATGATCTTTCAACTATGTGCTCATCATTTTTGTGGAAATACAGACAACGTTATATTTTACTCCATTTTCTTGAAAGTGTGTTTCACTGAGAAATTTCGCTAGTCTTCAGGAGTACTTGCTCACACTGTTTGAATTGGACAGATTTTCCCAATTTTAAATATTTGATCATGAATGCAGATTTCTGGGAAAACTAGACGCGATAGACAAAATTCTAACAGATTTTATCTCAGGAAGAAAAATGCATGTTAATTTTCAGACGTCGAAAATCATGCTGACTTGTGTTATTCTTCTGCTTTTAGAGATTCTTTAAATAAATTTTATTAGACATATCTTGTTTACTTATCAATTTTCTCGCTGATTGCCCAGGTGATGGAGACTGAGAAGACTATATACTTGGTGACTGAATATGCGTGCGGCGGAGAAATATTCGGTAATGACCTTTATAATAACTATCTTAGAGTTTCTTTGGAAAAATACGAATATAACCACATTGTCAGCCATTTCTGATCGTGTATATTCAATTAGAGGAACTATACCTCAACTCCACTGTTGAAATCAACCCCCAAAAGAAAGTCGGTTTCGGATTCGTGGTCACCTAATCGTATAATACATGTTTATTGACAATAAACCCAATAAATAGTTCCAACATCGACATCGGAAAACATCGATTGTCACTCAACGATGGTTTACTACATCGATGTTTTGCTCTCGATGTTGCAGCTTCGATGTCCCATCCCTAATATACAGTCCTTTTGTTCAGCAAAGTATTATTTATCAACCATTCTTCTTATATATTACAAGTGGTTAAATTCACAAGAACATCCCTGAGAACAAGTTACTATCTCAGCTTAGTGGTAATCATGAGAATGAATCTCATCAGTAGGCCGCCAGGTGCCAAAATTGGTGTTTTTCGAGCTCCCATACAAACTGCTCTATTTGACCAATTTTGGATTCTTTTTAATTCATTTCATTTTGTTAATTTAGATCGATATTTATTACTATTGGAGTTATTATACGGGATATGAACCTTTTCCTTTGGCTCAAGGTTTGAGGGTTGCAAAACTTAAGTATTAGCTACCACTAAGGGTACGAACAACATATAAAACAATCATGGATACCTCAATTATTCTGACGAGCGACGTTATTTGAGTCTATATTGACTGGGCTATTAGCAGAGTAAGTGGAATAGTTGAGCGCTTACGGCACGAATGTTTCCTCTATCTTCTGTAATAGGTGTATTTTAAGAAACGGTTCGGCACACTAGAAAGAGCATATGCCCAGCAAAGTATATATAGATCATGTGAGGTGAATTATGATATGATTTGCAGCAGAATCTTAATGTACTGTTCACGAAGTGTGGTTTTTTTTAATTTGCTGAAAGTAGAACTATTGTGATGGCTCCAACATTTTAAAATATGGAATTTAAAAAAATCGGCATTTTTAAATTTGATTTTTGGTACATACTGAAATGATGCCTTGGTTTTAATTTTGTTCAAATCTAATTGTACATCTAGACCCTGAAGACTTGAGGAACTCCGATCGACCTTTTCTGTCCTTCTAGTTTTCTGGTTTGATCATATGATGTTGAATAAAGCCAACATTGCTCTCTAGTTTTAAGGAATTGGGAAAGTGATTAGGTTATTGACTCAATTGTGCTTATTACAAAATCAACAATGAGCAATTACACATCTGCAGGGAGGTTTTACTGTTAAGAGGTTATCCCGAAGTTATTCATCGTTATTATAGTTTATGGGAATTCCCACTAATTCTTCTATCTTGGGAGATGATTTGGAAAGATTGGGATGGTTGCAGCTTAATCCGTCCTTTTATGTTTTGTTTCTGCATCTATGTACTGAAAGAGGATGCATCTTTAACTTTCAGGAAATGTAAAAGTTTTCCTTGAAATTCAATAATTTCCCTCACATATTGCGGTTTAGGCACAACATTCTGAATAATGTTCGTTTCTTGTCTGCCTTTATTGTTTTGACTCAATTATGCTTATTACAAAATTAACAACCAGCAATTACACATCTGCAGCGAGGTTTTACTGATAAGAGGTTATCCGAAGTTATTCTAGGTTATTCCCACTAATTATCCCATCTTGGGAGAAATTTTGGAAAGATTGAGATGGGTTTAGCTTAATCCGGCCTTTTGCGTCTTGTTTTTTGGTTTATTATTCAATAATAAACCATTGTAATCGCTCTTGAAAAAAAAATTCGAACCTCCCCGGAAAATTTCATGGTTTACGTTTCAAAGGGTGTAGAATCAAAATCTGCAATAAAAATGTTTCCTTCCTTACGCCGTACGCACGATTTCTCCCAAATGGCTGAAGCAAAAAAGCTGAAATTTTCAGGAGAAATCAATATTGGTCCGACAACGCCCCAATTCTTGAGCCAGCTCTCTCACTTAGTTTAAAGTGCCCTTTAAGGTTTGTCAAAGTTTTGTAAAATCCCTTAAAACCTCGAAAAAAGTCAAGGCGACCTAAATTTGTACTCTTTTTGAAGAACACTCCACGAGGAATCGAATGAGCCCTACCCCAGGTTCTTAGGTCAAACCATTCTCGATCTATGGCCCGATTCATGGTGCCAACATTAGCGTTATTTTGGTTTATTATTGTTTTTGTGTTGATATCAGTAACTTAGTGACGTAGTGATGTAGGAATGTGGATACTGGAGTGAACTAGTAAAAGGGTTTATAGCCGATACACGGGTTGAAACATTCTGATAATTTTCAGGGAAAATCAGAAAATCTGAAATTTTCAGGAAAACGCTGCAAATTCTTTCACTGGGGTTTATTATTCAATTTGCTTGCGTTCATGATTTGAATTTCTGCTAAGCTTTGGATTGTGCGTGTTTCACAGGTGATAGAGCGATTATTGAATTTCAGGAGATATGCATAGGGCACGTAAATCTGTTCTCAACCAAAATACCTATTTGGATTGTTCAGTTGATCATATTTGTGTGCCTCCTGAAACTCAATAATCACTCTATCACCTGTGAAACAAGCACACTCCAAAGCACACTTCAAATCATGAAAGCAAGCCAATTGAATAATAAACCCCAGTGAAAGAATTTGCAGCATTTTCATCTATGTGCTGGTAGAGGACACATACTTAACTTTCAGGGAATGAAAAAGTTTTCCTTAAAATTCGAAATTGTCACTCACATTTTAGGTTTAGGGACAACTTCCCAACAATTTTCGTTTCTTGTTTGTCTTTTGTGTCTTCTGCCCGCGAATACTTGTAACAAATGTCATGTCTACCGTTATCTTGCGATTTTGATAACATTTTCAGGGAATGTAGGTCAGAACAGTAGATGGTTCGCTATGAATTTCATTACGCATAAGTTAATACCTCACTCTGCGCTTGCACAAACATAAAGTTATCTGAAACTGTCCGGATTTATAGGGTAGTGAGGGACGAACGGTTTAATCTATTTCAACATGGTCGTATGTGGCGGTAATAGCGGCTGCGCATGCGCGAACTTGACAAATGAGTCTTCGTTTAGTAGTTTGTAGCGTTTTTCAGTCTAGCAAGCCAGTCAAGATAGTTGGCTCCGAGCGTATTAGAACACCGTTCAACACCTCATCAATTTTGTTGTTATTTGTTTCCAACCGTTCGCGTCTTTCGTTCACGCCATAGGAAATTGCCCCCGTACGTCACCGATGATTGTGTGTACCCCACACCGACGGCATTGGGCGCTCTCAAAACGCCGGCTCCTTCTTCAAATATAGACCCCCCCGTTTAACATAATAATCAGAACTCGTTAGGCACCGTACGTACGATATTGAACGAAAAAAAGACGCATTCGGCCGCCTAAATTCGGCACCTGTTCTACGTAACTCCACCGAAATAAATCCCCGAAGAGAAAATAACCATTATGAATATTATACCTGTTTGTTTGAGCGGATTTGGTGAAAAGGTGAAGACGCGGTTCCCTTCGTTATTTGAGCGTTTCGTCACACGCCCAACGCTATTGTACCTAAATCAAATACCGATCTCTGACGGTATTCGAATCTATACCGTTATTATCGTGCCGTAGGTAAATGATTGTTTGATCATCTGTTCTAAAACGGTGCCCACCTATTTTAAACTTACGCTGTTGGTTTAATTTTATCTTTCGGATGACGCTACTGGTCGTGAAGTACACACATATTTGGTTTATCATTTTCAATGGTGAACCTCTTTTTTATCAACGATGAAAAATGAAAAGTTTGCCGAGTTAGGTGTGGCTCGTAGCTTCGTGACCGTAGCACTAAAGTGATTAAATGATTGTTGATCGTTATGATGGATCATTGAACTTCGTATATAATCTCATAAGTAGAGCTTGGAATTATAAGTAACTCAACCCCCCCCCCCCCCCCATATGCAAAAAAGTAGAAATATATGCAAAAGACCCCAACAATTTTCAAAAATGTGCAAACCATCCAGCATTGTTCAGAAAATCATTAAATTTGCCGTACACGGGTTGGGTAGATGTTACCAATCAAAGTAGATGCTGTGCAGGTACTCAAGTCTTCAATCTAATCAAAATTCACTTCATGCAATTGAACAATCACGTGCTGCTCAAAATGCTCAGGTGTTAGAGACCGTCTTTTGTCTGAAAGAAGAGCCATCAACACTGAAAATGACCGTTCTACTGAGACGGTAAGAAGGTAATTCATAGCAGCAATATGGTAAGGTGTAAATCTCACTGGCGAAGTGGAAATCTATCTGCCGAGGTTGACGGCTGCTGTCCAGCCTGGGTTCTTGTCAAGGACTCCTGCCAACTTCGATTTTAGGGCCTCTCCAAATTCTCCCGGCTATTCGGAACTCTTCCACTGCAGTTACTGCGTCCTGGAGTTTCATCCTTCTTTTTTCCAGACGCTCAATTAACATAGGGAGCGCTTCCAAATGTAATCTGATGAATTTTTCTCATTTTCAATAATTTTTGAAAATATGTTTGCAATGTGCTAATTACAAAGCACTACAGGCCGATGTGGCCCTTGGCTTCCCAAACGCCTCTCCGCCCCACCACTTGGAAGTCCCTCAGTTGACTTCATCAAGCCAGCAATTCCGAGGATGACCTCTTCGTCTTCTAGTTTCCATTCGAGCTCGCAGCATCATTTTTGGACAGACCTCACTTGGCATGCAGTCAACATGCTCTAGCCACTGTATGCGCCCAGCCTTGATAAATCAGACTACGTCTCCTTGCTGCGACAACACATCAATTTCTGCATTTTGTCTAGTTCTCCAACCTTGATCTTCTCTGACTGCACCATAGATTCTTCTTAAAATCTTTCTCCAAATACCCGCAGTCTTTTCTCATCCTCAGCCCTCATGGTCTAAGCTTCAGATCTGTAACAGACCATAGGCCACACCAGGGATCTGTAAAGCCTCATCTTTGTAGAGTTTTATATTGGCATGAAATGCTCGGTTGCCCGCCATTATTCGAGAGAATATCTCATCCTGCACTTTATTCCTATTTGTCACCAAGCTCCCCAGGTAGACGAAAGACTTGACTTCATCAGTTCCAAACGTCACCTTCCTGGGTACTCACTGGGCACGGAATGGTGGGGTTATGTTGAGATACTTGGTTTTACTTTAATTTATTCGCTGTCCCATTGGCTTTCCCTCCGCATGCAAAACCTTGAAAGCTGTTTATAGAGCGTTAAGACTTCGTCCCATCAATGCAATGTCATCGGCATATACCGGAATTTGCCATGTTTTGCCTTTCTTATCTGCATTTCTGCCGCTTGCAATGTGCACATTTATTAAATAAAATGCAGGTTTCCCGAAAAATGTCAAAACATACGAGAATACGCAAATTTAAATTTGAAATTGCGAACCAGATTTCTGTGGAAATTATCCAGAATGTCGAATCCCTATGATATCCTTACAAAAGAATACACATGCAAAATTCCAGGCTCTACTCATAAGATGACATAGGTTCCTGTGGATGAGAAATTCGTAAACTAAGATTTGGCTCAAAATGTTTAAAACAGTGAGTTAGACCGTGAAAAAATTATAGTTGACATATGCCACGTTTACGCATGCTCAGAAACTACCAGTCGGTCAGTAGCGATGAAGTTCTTTGGGACCCATCTGCAGCCTGCAAATTTCATCGAAATCTAAAGAAAACTGTAAAAGTCCTGGGCATCAAAAAGTTCACAAAAAGTCAACGTTTTTAATTGAGTTTTGCTTATTTTTAATCAGAATTCTTAATTTTGTTCATTAAATGTCAAAAATGGATTCAAATCAGATTGTTATTATTCAATTTGATTACTAGATTCTAACAATAAGTTCCTCTTTCTTTTATTCTTGGCACCTACTATGAACCTTTTCTTGTAAATATAATTGGAGTTTTCATACTTTTCAAGTTATGAAGTGAGATGAAAATATTTAATATTCTCAAGTTTCTGTTTGATAAAGTAAATGTATAACAACTCTCATCTAAATTTGAAGGATTTTTTTTTTTTTTCAACAGATTTTATGGTTAAGCACAGTAGGATATCGGAACGAGAAGCGTGCAAGATCTTCCATCAAATTGTGGCGGCGGTTAGTTACTGCCACTCCCGTAATGTTGTACATCGAGATTTGAAGGCTGAAAACTTACTACTAGACGCTAATATGAACATCAAACTCGCAGGTAATTTATGCCAGTTGAGCGTGTCACTGTCTACAACCTGAACAGTAAATGGTCAAATGTTTTGCTTCGTTCTGGAGAACAGCTGTCATCATCTGTCATTCAGTTCATTTATTCGGGTATTGTGTCGCATGTCCAGAGCTCTTTCAGATTTTAATTGGATTTTTGAATAGATGATCAGTACATTACAACCTTATGAGACTAATTTTTGTTATTGATTCTGTATTCCCGTTAAAATTAACCTGCCATCAATAATGTAATGCATCTTCTACTCTTGTCATTTTGCAGACTTCGGATTTAGTAATAATTTTGAACCTGGAAAAATGCTGACGACGTGGTGTGGCAGCCCTCCGTATGCGGCTCCTGAGCTTTTTCGAGGCGTTCAATATGATGGCCCTAAAGCTGACGTGTGGGTAAGTGACGAACAGAAGTCCAGAGGAAATAAAATGATTTTAAATTGTTCCACTGTTGTTTTTCTCTTCGTTAACTGTATTTTGGTAATTGCAGAGAGAATCTTATATATGAAATGATTGAGTTTGTCTGTACGTTCGCCCATAACTTTATAGTCGGTAGTCCGATCTTTTCAGTCGATTTGTAAGTCATCAAGGAAATTTTGATGCGACGTCATCATGACCAACAAATTAATATCATCAGAATTAAGCACTGCTTGATTTTGTAAAAGCAGCAAATGTGCGTGTCAATGGATTTTTTTTTTTGAAATTTTATTGTACCAAGTAATAACTTATTAACAATATTATATTGAAAATAGGGATAAGTATTCAAAACTAAGATACATCACTGAGTTTTGTCCTTTCTGACTGATGGTTCTTCCACTCAACTGCTTCACAAATAGGCAAGATCAAGTGGTTTGGTACGGTTTAGTCTTCTGGTGACGTCACTTGTGTCAAGGAGATGGACAGCTTCCTCGTTGACGTGATATCTTAGCCGTTGGAGATGACTCACAGCTTGTCGCTTTATAGCCTCGCTAACTGTTTCGACCTGAAGTTCATGATGGAGACGTTCATTTCGAAAGTACCATGGTGCATTCACAACAGTTCGTAGCACATTATTTTGAAAACGTTGGATGATATCTCGATTTGATTGAGCTGTACAGCCCCACAGCTGGGCTCCATAGGTCCAAACCGGTTTCAGGACCTGGTTGTACAGGGTTAGCTTATTCTGGATCGACAGCTTCGACCGTCTCCCCATTAGCCAGTACATTTTCCTGAATTTGAGTAGGAGTTCTCCCTTCTTTTTCTTAACATGGGCTCTCCACCTGAGCCTGGCATCGAGCGTCATACCGAGGTATTTAGCTTCGTTAGCATACGGAATAACCTTGCCATTTAGATAAACCGGTATATAGTCAATTGTTTTGTTAGTGAAGTCGATGTGTACCGATTTATTTTCATTAATTCTGATTCTCGATTTCGTTGTCCACTGTTTAATGCAGGATAAGGACCTTTTTAACTTTTTGATGGACTCGATATTATTTTCTCCAACTGGCAGAACCGCCGTATCGTCAGCAAAAGTAGCTGTAGTGTTCATTTCAATTTCTGGGAGATCACTGGTATAAAGGGCATACAGGAGTGGCCCAAGAACACTCCCCTGCGGGACCCCTGCAGTGATCAGCTGTGGCTCTGAGTAGGCATCTTCTTGCTTTATTTTGAAGTAACGATTGGTGAGGTAAGATTGGAGCAGTTCAGCATACTTCATTGGCAGGGTTTTGCGCAGCTTGTAATTGAGTCCCTCATGCCAAACCTTGTCAAATGCTTGAGCTACGTCAAGGAAGATGGCAGAGCAGACAGAGGAGGTCCGATGCAATCCACGTGTCACGTCGTCAGCAATTATATGAGACAGAATGAATTCAGTTAATGATACAAGTAACCCAGCTATGAATATAGAATGTCAATGGATGTTCAGATTCATCTCATGACAAAACAAAACATTAACAGCAATAATAATAATATGAACCAAATAAAAACAACGGACCAATCAGCTTATATACTCTAGTTTTTAAATCACTTATAGAACCGAAGTTAAGACCAAAATCAGCATCCCAGAAGGTAGCGAAGGGATTGATACCTGCATAGTTGAAATGCTTGGTTTCTACAACAGCAAGTTTTAAAATTGCAAGATCAGTGTAGTATAGAGTGGTTGTGACCTGGTGAGGGTTAGATTCAAGAGGATGGATGTTTCTCATTAATTTCTCTTTGCATCGGACATTTCCGAAAATAACCTCGTAGAGGTATTCCCTACCTTAAAGTTAGTTTGCTCTGGAATCCTTCTTCAATTGCCTTAATTAATGTTATTGTTTGTAACTTTGAATAATCTCTAATTAGGGTATCAGCTTGAACAATACTCAATTGGATTATCAGATCCTAGATGACGACACCACCTGCAGTAGTGCTCGTGTTATTGAGGCATCATGGAATGATAACCATACTTCCCTTTGATTGATATACCTATTGATTGCGAACATACGCCATGCATTTTTGGAAACATTGCTCTAAAATAGTCTTATATTCAATAAGAGTGTGTGCATTTCCACAGTTAAAAATCCACCATCATTGGTTGAAAATGCGTTCTTATTTTCTTTGTTCTCAGAGCCTCGGTGTTGTGCTTTACGTACTGGTTTGCGGGTCTCTTCCATTTGACGGGGACACGCTCCATTCCTTGAAAAACAAGGTTATCTCTGGTAAATTCAGAATACCTTTCTTCATGAGTGCAGGTGAGTCCACAAATTTTATGAAGTTGGAAATATGTAGGTTACATTTGAACCATGTGAAAATGTTCTCTTGTACTTCCATGCTCAGTTTTGTTAGTATTTGAAGATCAGTTCAAAATAGAATCTGTACTTCCCCCTACTTCCCATAATGGGAGGGGCAGGAACAGGCTATGTGATTTGTAATCACTAGGTAGAAAGCTGAATAGTTGAAAGATTGCTTGCAAGAGTGCAATGCTATAGTAGTCAGAAATACTACAAAATAGTTGATGGTCAACTTTCAAGCTGATGTGTGGAGGAAGAAGCTGAAGCTGTGATGCGACCAGTATGCAGCAATTTAGGAACTGAGTAATCATTCTGGATTTTACTGGAACGACTTCACTTACGAATACATCTGATAAATGCAAACCCATGAGTAACTTCCATTGCTGAAAAGACATAAATAGTCCCAATAGAAATTCAATTTGATAATTTCGTATTAAGATAGAAATTAAGGTGTTCATTCTGGTTTTAGACTGTGAGCAGCTCATAAGGCAAATGTTGCTAGTCGACCCTGAAAGACGACTATCGATAAAACAAATTCGAGGGCACAGATGGATGAGCCAGGTAAAAGTGTTATAGCTTCTGCACTACCCAAGCCATATGTGTAGTGTTTCGTGTTTACTATCTATTTACGTTTTGTTCTTGTTTCCTGTTTTTACAGTCACCCACCGATCCGAAATACGAAATTCTGGAGGAAGTCGTCTGCGACTTGGAACCCGCTGTGATCAACAATACCGTTTTAGACCTAATGCTCCAACTACCTGATTTAACTAGAGACAAAATAGTGGAGGTAAATCTTTATTTTGCTTCACATCTGTTTGGGGTATTATTACTTTATTGTTTGGGGCATTACAATTATATTGTTTATTTAGTGAGTTTTTGTGTAAAATTAAGTTATTTCATGGCTTCTATTAATAGAAGTCATACTAGAAGTTTCTCAAGTTAGTTTTGAGGCATTCTGGTACAATTCTTTGATTGTAATACTTAAATAAGTTTGTCCAGTAATGCCACCCACATCCTATCAGCAGGCGTCGTCTATCGGAGACATTTTGTCTCATAGGTGGCCTCATAGGTTTGCATCTTTGTGGTAAGAGGTGTTTTAAAATTTTCCCAATAGCTGTTGAAGGTGAACTATTTCCGTCAGCCAACTTGCACAAATGCGAAGGATCGGCAGAATCTCAAACATTAATATGTGTTTGCGAGTTATTGAGTAACAATTTCCCTGACAAAGCATCTTTCACACCCTCACTCTCTCGAGTCAAAACACGTACTGTGAGAATCACCTCAGTCCAGAGCTAAACTTCTTCCAGCTAGCATCTGCTGAGCCAGTTGCCTGCAGTTTCACTTCTTCATTTCATCCAACTCCGAACCAGCCTAAGCTTAGAAATACAAATGTTGATGCTTGGTTCAAGAGTCTACATTCAAAGAGCACCAGCATCAAAGAGCAACGATGACTTGCCTGTGAACCATCATGCCACAGCAGAAAACGAAGCATTGTATGAATGTTTTTGCATCAAAATTTGTGATGGGTATAGTGGAACCCCTTCAATATTCTGGAAGTTGCTATTTTGGTACATAACCGTTACAGTTTCTAGTATCAGGGATATCCTGTGATCGTTGCAAAGAGACCAAGCTGGTGTGTTTTGTTGGTCACCCTCCCCTCCCCTGGGAAATCCTGGGTATGTGATAGGTATGAATTAGTTCCCAATACTTGGAATTGCTACTCCAGAGTATTACGCCTGGGTGTTGCAGGCTTTAATCGCCTCATCCCTTGCAAGGGGCTACGAAACCCATTTCAACATCTCCCATGTTAGATGTTACCAAGACCGTCGTTATAATCCACTGATTGACTGTTCTGACACCCCCAACATTTGACGTTAACTGGGTAACCAAATTTCTCCATGGCAAACAATCTCTCTTCACTAACGTTACACATTTCTTATATTGTCATGCATATTGTGCTCGTATTTCGCTAAAAGGCTAAAAACCCAAAATATAGAAATTAGCGTTGTGTCTGATGAAACTCCTTACGATCGATTAAAAAACTGATGGTAAAAACATTCAGAAAATGTTATTTAATTATAAAAATAAAACATTACAGAATTTTAGCACAAAATTATTCTGAAAAATGTAAGTACTTGAATATTGTTGAAATATGCTAACAAGTTTCCATTAAGAAACTTCGGCAAAAATGTAAAATTCCTAATGTCAATAGTGAAACATAGATAAGAAAAGTTCAATTTACCAAAAACATTTGTATTCGTACAAAAACATTTGTACTGGAAGTGCTCAAATTTCTAGAAAATTTAACATAAAATAATGGGGAAATTCGATGACATTCTGACCAGAACGTTTTATTAATCGGTTACGCTGCTTCATTATTTAAATTTAATTAATTTTCATGTGCATTCGTCCTTATATTTATAGCTTCTATTGATTTTGGTCAGAGATGTAATTGTTTAATGAATTCCTTTTCAGGCTGTGAAAAATAACCGTTTCGACCACATCAGTGCAATTTACCATCTCCTAGTCGATAAATTGGAAGGTCGGATGTCCGGTTCTCCAACGTTGAGCATGATGCAGCCGTCGCGAAGGGCGAGCATCACGACAGGAGTTGTTGAACGGGTCACTCCAGAATATGAAAGCGTCTCTCCCCTGATGGTCACCATGCCTACGGACCAGATCCAAGACATGCAATTGGAAAAGGTATTTGTTGTCAAGTTAATTGAACTCTCGGTATATCCAAAGAATAGGTAACGCACCGTAACCACCGTCTAGTTTGGTGGTCTGGATGCTCGCTACGCTCGCATCTCAAAAGCAAAAAAATATCCTACATCAATCCTTCTAGTGAAGTATAGATCAGAAGAAACAGAAATAGGAATGAAAGCAACAACTTCTGGTTTGAATGGATTTCGACGCGGAAGAGAGTGATGGGGAAAATGGCGCGTACTGGTGTCGGGTGAAGGTACAATGGTCGTGATAATCGTTTCAAGATGACATTATATCGATGTAATAATCGATAATTAGATCGATGTAAGGACACATCGATCTTATCTGATAAGATCGTGATAAGAGGTGTGCGTTACCTATTCTTTGAATTAGCCGAACTCTCAACGAGTAGCTCAACAAGTTATTTGGAGTTCTTTCTCTTCTTCGTAGTACATGCTTTTGTAACAAAATTTTGTTGTCCTCGTTTTCTAATCGTATCGCCCATTTTATGAGGCAGAAAAGAGACTCGATATTCCATTGAGCATTGTCTCTCATTCCAGTTTGGGGAAGGAGTGGAAAGTGATGCAGAGGACAGGAGCAGAGGGGACGAAAATACCTCCGATAAGTATCACGTCACGACGAGACGGCACACAGTTGGTCCTGGCGACTCTACCCATGAACAGGTCAGTTATGTTGAACGTATTTGCAGATTTGAGAAAATTGGCTGATCAAAGTCGATAGAAAACTGTCTTCGTAGCTTTTTGAGATAGCTCAAACGATTCTATTTTCAAAGTAATTCATAATTTTAAGAAGGCCATTCGTCAGAGGTCAAATGAAGTCTGTTTGGTAGTTGTGCAAAACTTATCTATTTAATCAATTCCATGACCATACCATTTAGATCAGACCATCTGCAGAAAGCTTGGCCTAATATGTCCGACTCTCTCCTCCATAACTATTCATAATTTTCTGTAGTTTAATTTAATTGAAATGTGTTTTCGAACTTTAATATTCAATGTGCAAATAATTCATGATTACATAAGTTCAGTGCACATATACATATACTTGTATTGTAGGTTCTTGAAGCTCACTACATGAAGCAGGCTGGAGGTCCGATGTTAAACATCTTTCCCGATACGAATCTTCCGCAAAATATACCTCTGGTGCAACACCAGCCACCTCACAATTTCAGCATCAAGGATCAGCATCTCCTGAAACCTCCACCAGTGATGGGAGCTAGTGAGTATGGCCTATTTCATTCGTTGCCTCCTCAGTGTTGTTTCTATCTGGTAAGGTTTAGAAAAAAGTTTCAAAGTTGTGGTCAACACATAAACGTGACATTGTAACGTCAACTCCTTGGGTATGTCATCGACTCTCTAAATAGCTAACATATACATCTAAGTTGATAAATATTTCCTAATTTTGGAGGTCTTTAGGAAAAAAATACTTTTGATTTCCTATTTGTGGTTCTGCACCCAACTGTGCTAACCATAACCATCTCAAATCGTACGAAAATGGTACATTGTATGTGTACTTTTTAATATATTTCGTTGTCAAATGGGAACCTTTTTTATTGCAGATTTGAATCTTCGTGCAATTTCATGAAAAACCTCACGTTATTTGATTGTTGGGGTATTCATTGCTTTTTCTGATGCATGATTTTATGGAATTTTATCAAACTGAACCACATAATGGGGTTAATTGATTGATATAGGCAAAACCAACTTGTTAAACAACCGAAAAAATTGAATTTACGTGCATTTTTCATCGTTGAGAAACTTGCTGAATGGAAAGTCGAAGTGTGCTCAGCGCCGCTCAAGTCAAACTTGAGACTACTGTGCTAAACCTACTTTTATAATTTACACTTGGAAAATGCCGTGATCTTCCATGAAGTGCATTCTTGTGGCTGGTTTTCGAACTACCGAGGTTATAATTCTAGTCTGACCATGTTATTGAGCATCAAATGACGATGATCTTCAGCTTAAGATTGAAAGGTCCCAGGTTCGATTCCAGAATGTAAAACTTTGATTTGGATTTTTGCGAATATAAACCTTGTTTCTGTACCAGAGTACGTTTTGGGCTTCTTGATGGTTAGACGCTGGGAAAATATAGTTAGAAACGTCTGGAGATGGATAGGAATGGATGGGGGTGGTTCAGGTCAGAGGCACTGACTCAACCAGCTTTTGCAAGAAGACGCTGATGTTAAGAGTAACAGGGACAGTGTCTAAGACCAGTTATTACCTTTCCACGATATTCTGGGTAAGCGTATCCCCAACTCCCATACAACAGCCTTTCAAATCCATGACAGGTTGCAGGGTAGCAATAGACCTTGCTTTTGGGTTTTTTGAATCACCGTTCATTAGGATGCACTATTCATAGGCAACACTGATGAAATATTCCATTCAGTAATAATTGGCATTGTTAATGTGTTTTTTTCTTAATAGTTGGCGAGTTCAGGAGGAGAGCTTCTGACGGTGGTGCTCATCTCCAGAGTTACTCAACGCGTGCTGTGAGTGAACCTGGTAGTCAAGAAGATCTCCAACTTGTAAGTCACAGTCATGCAAAATTGTATATTTTTGTATAGGTACAGTTAGATACATATGATCCATGGCATCTACAGCTGGGTCAGCATGAGAGGTTATATGAGATGGTCCCCTCTCCTCATCACTGAGGAAAGAGGAGAAGTAGCAGCATGACACCCCTTCTCTACCTCCTCCTATGATCTGTCTGTTGGAACACCTGATTCAAGTATTTCAACAGCAGCTACTGCAGCTGGTTCACAACCATTGAAATTACAAAATAATGACATTGCAATTGTATGAGCTGATTCGCTTGTTGCAGTTCACTAGGTTAGGAAGTGAACGGTGGTTGTCAAACGGTTGTCAGCTGTCCTTCCCTTCACGTAACTTCCTAGGCTGACCCAACTACAGTTCCATCTAATTTTATGGAGCGTTATCAATGTTGTTTGTTTGATTCAAACTTATAATGTTTAGTGGGTTTACGTCTCATCATAGCTACAGCTCTTCTATTCAATTTCGTTCATTTCAGCTTATGACTTTTTTGTAACGTTGCCAAAGTATAAGAAACACATTATATAAATAAAAGTATATGAAATATTCTGCACAAATGTGTACATTTGAAAATTTGGAATTCAGTTGCAGCCTGGAAGCCCAGCGTTGGCCCAACGTTCTCAACCCATCAGCGCCACATCGTACAGTGATAGCCCCATCAACTGCTCCCCAGGCCCTGATGAACTATCTCCAGATGTTTATGCTGTTTCTAGGTAAATATGAGTACTGGAAAACTGATGGTCAAGCTGTTTTTACAACAGTGTTCATATAGGGATGAATGAGTTGTAATGACGTTATTTTTGTTGTGAAATCACATAACAACTGCCTTTGAGGGGGTTGTCTTCTTAAGTATACTGTTTTATTGGCAATATTAAACGTCTCCTATGTAAAAGGTACTGCCAAGGAAATGTTGATTCCTTTTGATGAAGAGTTCAGAAAAATGACACGTCATTCTCAAATAAGTATACTTTGTAAATAAGTAGGGATCCGTCCTGTGCATGAATCAAAATGCTTATATTTCTTGTCAGACTAAATACACTCCAAATTTCCCGCCCAACCGTATGATGGATTCATTTGTGATTTGGTGACTGAATAAGGAGAAACCAAAACTTTGACCAAACCAGCAACTGTAAAGGACGAGGAATACATTGCCATGAGCAGAGAAGACAGTAGATAAATGGTGGATGATCAATGTATTGGCACAAGTTGTGTGCAGTGCAGCCCACAATATTGACTCGATACCGTTACATGGATGTTCCCTTTACACTTCTTGAAGAAAAGTTGACTCTGTTCAGATTTATGCTGCATTTGGGATGCCAGAAAGACTGAAGTTTTCATGGTTGTTCTATATAACTCTCTGTAGGAAGTAACAGTTTGAACTCTGCTGAAGCCCCCCCCCCCCCCCCCATGATTGTTCGAGTATTTTTAATGGCTACTCAGTCTCGGACCTCTTTTCAAAAGTGTATTCCCCAGGTACATGGAAGGCCGAGGAGGTAATAAACGACACACAGTCGCAACTGGCCCGGAAGACTCCCACCGCCTCCCGCAGACCAGCCAACCTCGCACCCGTCGATCAGGTTTACCAACTGTCACTGAACGACCGCCAGGTAAGTGTTTGACAAGTTGCTAGATTGCTTTGAATTTTACTCTCACCAAGCTTTTAATGTTTCACTGATGCACATAGTTTTTTTTTAAATCTTAGATAACCTCTCCCATTTTTCTCTCTTTATTTAGATCATCATTCATTGACTTCTACCAGAAACAAGTTGAAGTTCATCCTTTACTTATTGAAATCAGCAATCATTATGGGGGTATTACTTGTTGTTTCAGCTTGCTGTGTTAAGACTAAATCGCCTTGTCGGCTCTGGGGTTTTTTGTTTTGTTTATGGGAAACTAAAAACAGCTTTGTACCATATTGCATTTTATATCTAGTGTACCAAAATTTTAAAAATTCCTTGATTACTTACTGTTTCCAGCTTATTTCAGATTGACATCGTCTTGTGTTTGATGCTACAGGACGATTATGTTCATTTACAATAGATGAAAACTAAGATATAACTAAAAAATAGATCTCCATTCCAACTTGAACTATTATGCTCAAAAATGGAAATATAGAATGTGATTCTAAACTTGTGTTTTTGGCCGTTTTCATGATTGATTTCCACTATCTTTAATCTGAATAACGAATGGAGCTGAATTTATATTCAACTTTTAGTATTGCTCATTTTTGTTCAACGCTTGCATTAGCATCTCACGCGCAGTTACATAAAACATTATTTTAATCATCTTCACCACTAGAAGGTATCACGTTATTTTTAATAGTTCAAATCCATCAATTTGGTGCCAATATCCTATCCAAAATTGATCCTCCAACACTCATATCGGCCAACCATGTTACTAGGTTTATAGGAACAAAATTAATATTGAAGGATGCACTTTATTTTAAGAAGATTGGTAAAAACTGAAATTTTCTTGTGTTTGAAGACTCAATGGGCTTTACTAACGCTTAAATTTTACTCGCCATGTTGACGTTGAGCATTTTAGTCTAATTTCAAGGCGATTTTGATTTAGGTAAAACTGAATGGGGTTATGGTGTGGAAGCCAACATTGCCAATCAATGTGAACTATTATGTTTGCAACAATGATTTACAATGGTTTTTGTAAATGATTTTACTCGAATATTTGTTTTATTTATCCATATTTGTACAAATCCAAATTTCTGAGTCATGTCTGAGAGGAAAATGGTGGATATTTTGATCACTTCTAGAAGTTTTTTTTTTTTTGCATTTTGGAGACCTTAGTTTTTGCCTCCTTTGAATTTTTTGTTCTGCCCCCTCCATTATTCTCCTTTTGCATGGAGTTGTATATGTTGTGAACCACCAAATGTACCCAGTGATCAGCCCCGAACTGATGATGGAAGTGGAGGCCAGGATGGGGCGTGGATACGGTCTGGGGCCGCCACCCCCTCAACCCCCATCGGCACCACCGTTGCCACCCCCAGCCAGAACTCGGCTGTGGAAACACCAACCGATGCCGACGCTGCAAGAGACGAATCATCAAAGGTTTGGTAAGTCGTGTGCGATATCTCTTTCTCTTCCATCTAAAGTTCTTATGAAGAGTGCAACAAGACCAGGGATGCCAACCTAAGCTGAAAGGGAGTAAAAGCCGTAAAATACGCTTTAGATTGATTGAACTCCTACCAGGCACTCTGTTTTGGAGGCCCATGATTGAACTCTGAGGGATTTGATTAAAGCATTAAACGCGACGCATTGCAATCAACTAACGTTATCCAGAAATCAGATGTATATCTGCTCTGATGTGAGAGAAAACTCCTGCGTTCATGCAGACGCCATCCCCCTTAAGTAGCTTAGGTGACCTCTCCAGACTTCATCTCCATGGTAAAAGCAGTGATTTCGAGTCAGGAATTATTGGAAAACATTTATACCCATGTATACCCTAGAAACCAGGTATTGAGCAAGACCTAAGAAGGGAATGAACAACACTTTGCCAGTGACAGGCTCGTTTTCAGTAAGTAATGGGAATCCACCATTACTCGATTTCCTCGTAGCCCAGAATGGCTATTATACTCTGAACATATATCTACAGTTTATCACCTATTATTGCTGATTACTATCTAAATGCATTTACTGCATACTTAAGTGGGCCCAGTCGTATGAGAGCTGAAAGCTCTGTTGAGGCATATATGGTTTGTCTCCAGTTCTAATGCTGACGCCATTGTACTATTTCTGTACTTGGTGAAAAGGAAGTGATAATTATTGTATATTGAAGGGATACTTCTTGTCTCTCTTTTCCATGCATATGTTGAAGAATTGTGCTGCATTGTGTGCATGGTATTTGCCCTAATGCAATGGAACAAATGGATTGGCTGAATAAGTTGGTGTTGAACGAGCCAAAGACCAGCTAACAAATAATTCTTCTCTTAATGTGAATCGTTCTTGTTGGAATGCAAAATCGACCCCAAGGCCACCCAGGGATTCCCTATCGAAGTTACACTCTAGTTATTTAAAATTTTCAATAATAACAGTTGGCATCCCTGATGTATGTGCAAATTCTTGAAGCATGGCCCTCACTAAAACTGTTTTTCTATAGTAGGCGAGTTAAGTGCCTTTTTGTAGAATGACTAGGCTATTAAAAGAATTTACACGCTCATACTACACCATTAACGACGAAATTTTACCTCTGAATTAGAATCGATTTTTTTTCTCGGGATTATCTGAGATCTGGCTGATATGAGAATGTATGTTTGGAAGAAATTAATTAAAGCCAGTTAATTAGAATAAGATCGTGCAATGAACCCCCCTCCTTTTTCTAATTTCTCAATAAGTAAATTTAAACAAAGCCACTGGAATAGACCCAAAAACATAATTTAAGAGCTTTTTTCTCTATCAAGTGGAGTCCACCTTGTTTGCAGCACGAAGCAAGTCGATTTGAAAAGTTTAGACGCTCTTAAAACTTGAAAGCGTGTGTTCATCAAAAATCCTTTCAGTAACTTTAGAGGTGGGCATCAGCCGTTGAGGGGACTGAGGATTCTCTGAAACCTTTCTGTAGCTTTGCATGTTGAGGTGGAAATCCTCACTTATCAACAGCACTTCGAACAAACGTTGCATCAGTGACGTTGAAGGTATTGGCTGAACTTGTAAGGGTGAGACGGACGTGTAACTGACGTTAGACGACTCTATGAATTGGCGAACGTGAAATTCGCAAAACCTGAATTTGGCTCTTGGAGCAAACCGAGCTCAGGATGAAAGCTGCTCTTGTCCTTTCGGTGTGCTGTGGAATGATGGCCATTCACACGAGTGATTTCACCCCAAATGTATCGTGAGTACAAAAACAGAGAGAGACCCATCTCATGACTGTTTTGAGTGTAGGAAGTAAACCGCTACTTCCATTGTTGAACTGGGTCCTGAATTCACGCTGGATCGCCACAACTGTGTCATTGTTTTTCTTATTTCAGGAGATATGCAAGGGCACGTAAATCTGTTCTCAACCAAAATACCTATTTGGATTGATCAGTTGATCATATTTGTGTGCCTCCTGAATTTCAATAATCACTCTATCACCTGTGAAACACGCACACTCCATAGCTTAGTAGAAATTCAAATCATGAACGCAAGCCAATTGAATAATAAACCCCAGTGAAAGAATTTGCGGCGTTTCATGCGTATCAGAATGCTTCAACCCGTGTATCGGCTACAAAGCCTTTTAGGAATTCACTCCAGTATCCACATTACTACATCACTACTTCACTAGGTTACTGATATCAACACAAAAACAATAATAAACCAAAATAACGCGAATGTTGGCACCATAAATCGGGCCATAGATTGGGAATGGTTTGACCTACGGACCTGCAGGGGCTCATTTGATTCCTCGCGGAGTGTTCTTCAAAAAGAGTACAAATTTAATCCGCCTTGACTTTTTTTTAGGTTTTTAGGGATTTTACAAAACTTTGACAACCCTTAAAGGGCACTTTAAATTAAGTGGAAGAGCTGGCTCAAGAATTGGGGCGTCGCCGGACCAAATGGATTTTTCCTGAGAATTTCAGATATTTTGCTCCAGCCGTTCGGGAGAAATTGTGAGTACGGCGTACGACGTAGGAGTACTGCGGACGGACGGAAATATTTGTATTGCAGATTCGGATTCTACACCCTTTGAAACGTAAACCATGCAATTTTCAGGGGGGGTTACAATTTTTTGTTTTTTCAAGAGCGATTACAATGGTTTATTATTGAATAATAAACCAAAATGGGCGATGAAAATCGAGTTTTCAACCGAAAAGTACTAAACAGTTGAGGTGCGTTCCAAGCAAAACGTACTCTATCCACAGACTAAGTCACTTGCGACGAAGTTGTGGAAACCCATTTCAATAAAATGTAAAAAAAGTAGTAAAATAGAACGTTGTCTATATTTCCACGAAAATAATAAGCACACAGTTGAATCGATTTCGACGGTTAGATCATCATAAGTAACAAACATGAACTGAAAGTACTCACAGATAGCACATCTTATATAGGTATAGGTGAAAGGTGATTGAATCCTATTGGCTCAGGGAAGTGAAAGGGGCGGGGAGGACCAACCAATGCCATTTAAGACTTACAAATTTAAAAAAAAAGTTAGAACCTATGAGATAAAATTGATGTGCTACAAATTTTTATGTTTCCTGCAAAATTCACTCAAGTGGATAAAGTACTTTTTCGATGCAACCTCCTGTGATTGATTACAGGAAAAAAACTTGGAATAGTACAATTTTTGACATCTTTGTGAAGCCACCATTTTGTATTTCACTTGTTTCGAGATGATAGATACAGATCTATTAACTCAGAATTGACATGCTCTTCAAAATATAACTGAGGCGTTTTCTATTAATCAGTCGGTTTTTTCCTTGTAGGATTCTTCCCTTGTTGGCTAGAATACCAAAGTTCCCCACCTTCATCCTGAATACAGAAATGCCCTTTTTACAAAGAACTTTTGGGTCTATTCCCTTGTCCCACCCTATACTTAATGCCAAGATACACATTTTGAATATACGAGAAAGTAAGAGTTTAGGTATTAGCTATTCAGTTGCAGTCTTAATTTTGCTGAATATACTCGTAGTACAATCAATTTTTGCACAGCTCTATAAATAACTAGTTCGTATTCTAAATTAAGACCAACATGTTACCACAGCTTGCCCCTAGGATGTCTTCGAAAACACCAAGGTTGTATACACTTTACTTCTCCATAATAATATTGTAAAGTTTTTGCCTTGTATAATAGATTTGTTGTTTTAAATGCTTGTACGTATACCTTTTTCTTTGGTAGTTTGCATGCTTTTGGGTTCACTTGAATTTTTTACCCGTATTACAGATTTCGCAAATGATTACTGCACAATATCCCACGTTTGTATCAAGTGCGGATTGTCCGAGGTCGACCAAGTTATATCTGGGTTTTTGCTATGTGTGGGATTTGTTTTTTTGGGACCATAATATAAAACGATGGTTTTCCCCTCAACGTTTCGCTTGTGGGTTCGCCTGGTTTTAGTTAATTTGATGTGGATGTTTCAATTATTAATTTATATGTACTATTCAACAAATTTTGCTGTATTATGCACTACGTATCGACACGCGTTTTGCATAATAATGTTGTTAACTTATCAAATCTTTAGTTCGGACCATTTCTTGAAATCTTGCTTATCTTTCGCCCTTCAGCACCGGAACATAAAATATTGAATTTTGATAGGAGTGCATTATTCAACAAATTATCGAAGAATCAACATTACTTTTGTAAAATTGGATATCATGTTTATGTTTGTCAAAAATCTATCCTGTTTGTAAGATTACTACAGCAGTGTTACAACCCACGAAGCAGACAACAAATGTTTTACTAGATGAGACCTGAACATAACCATTCTTTAAATGTTTTTTAAAATACTCATTATTTTTGTACAGGTTCCAAGTATTTTTCATTGACTTATATTTAAAATTCACGTACTACACTGGAGTTCTGGAATCCATTTTTGGCACTGGCATTCAGTGCCACCCTTACTTCAGGCTACTACAGCACTTAGATGGATCATAAAGTTTGCCTAAACATAGAAATAAATTATATTGTTTCTGCAATTCTATCTAAAACGGAGCAAAGTGTTGTTTTTGCAGATTGAATCCTTCATCTTTTTTTTAGAACAATTTGAAAGTTTTATTAAAATTTAGTTACTGTCAAATAAGTGGTCTCACTACTATGAAAATTTCCACACAAAACATACCAATTCAACGTAAACAACTATTCTGTGTAAAGTCACAATATAGTTCTGTGTGCTCATATCATTACCATTGGGTTTTTCTCTTGTCTTTCTTTCGAAGGAAATTCTAAACCCTTTGCCGACTGTTAAGGTCTCATACATTTCTTCTTTTCATCTGCCATGTGATGGATATGGGTAGTTGGCCCTTCCCGATTCTTGAATCCGTCAAGCCTTCAAGCGTCTGGTACATCCTCTGAGCGTGGCGGAACATTAAACTGCATTCATATCAATGGAAGGGGCAACTATACCATTCCATCACCTCACCTCACCATGTTACAGCAATTACTGTGTTGAATTGTTGGCCGTCTCAATGAACGCGTAGTTTGTTCTATTGAAGGGGGTAGAGACACGTTGAAGGACACGCTGTACTTCCCTGGTGAAAGGTATTCGCCGGTCCGAAGGGCCAGTGAAGGCTCCAACCATTACTCAGGCGACCAACCTCCGCTCAGAGCGCTGCAGCTTGAACATCAACAACTCCAGGTAAACTACCTTCTCCTTAACTTTGCCTTTATATCTACCTTAAATAATAATTCAAACAAATTAGATTAGCATGAGGTTAAATTCTCATCCCAGTTAGGTAATCCAGAGAGCTCCTGCCCCACTTCCATATGGATGCATTTTTCAAATATTTCATTACTCTGGAAACGTCAAAACGTTCTCCATCCCTAAGCCTGCAATGTCCCTGAAAAGGTGACCTAGTGGGTAGTGTATGCTGAAGACTGGCAATAGATTCTGGCCTGCCATCACTTGCTCTTAAACTTTTTCAAACACGTAAAAGTGTTGGAGTATTACAAGGGGAGCAGTAGAGTTTCCGAATTACTGAACAACCAGTTTTCCAATCGATAAAACACAATAACCTTTGGTAAACCTCCAGGCGTGTATTCTGTGCAACCCCTGGCATCACAACTTCTGGCGTGTATTCTGTTCTACTCAATGCCTGAACTGTTGAAACGAATTACAGCCGTGAAGAATTGCCATGTATTTCTGTGTCACTTCCTTTGAACATTAAGATTGATGATCCTTGATATTTTGCAGAAAAACAACTGCGGGGTAGGAGTGGATGCGCTTGAATTGCAGTTCCGTCATACGAAAGATTTGCAGCAGATGAGAGTGAGCCCATCCCCGTCACCCCCTCAAATCCTATCGGGCCCTGTATCACCACTCACACCGTCAGGTATTATACTCATTCTTTAGTACTTGTTTATGATGACAGTTCCATAATTGTTTAATGCCTATTAGCCATCCCACTTGTCTTAAAAGTCAGGGTCCAGGTTATAACATCATCGCTTGGTTCACGATTGATCAAACAAGTTGACCCTTTTGGTTTGGATGGATAAGGGTTGCCTCCACTTTAACTTAACCTTTGGGGTCATCTATCCAAGCACCGTGTTGAAAATAAGTGTGTTAATGTTCCATGATGTGATTATGCGGAGCATTGATGCTAAAAACAGCTGATGAACTGTTCACTTTCAGTCCCACAGGGTTGAGGGGAGGAAATTATAGGCAGTTCCTCTTATGGTTTAATTTAGCTAAGCACTTTCAACCTTTTGCCCTTATCAGCGATTTAGTTATAATAGGATGGATAATCCCATAATAAAGTATCAATTCGACCGTGTGAACACCAGGTGTCAGATTTGAGTTTGCCCAACTAGGGTAAGCAGATATGGTAATTTAACGGTAAATTTAATGAATTTAAAGTTGCCCACTATGCCCAAGACAAAATTGTATTATTTACTAAATTGTCAGTGACTCTTTGACAATGAACGGCAGTTGTCTATGATATATTTGCAGCAATATGTAAGTCGTTTGACGAGCTAAGGTTAAAAGCTTACGAGATATTTTTCGTTGACCACTCGTGCTGTAGCTTAAATCTGTTCGTTGCATCTAACTAAATGGAGAGGTGTCAGCACATCATGCGATTCGATCTTTGCAGTCACCCAAAGGAACCACCCAAGTGGCATCCATTCAGTCAGGCGAAATGCCCACCATTACTGACAAGGATTCTAATGTTTTGGTAATACCAAAACCTTCGAAATCATGACTGTCTGATTGCTCTCTCAATCCAAATTATGATGTAATCATGAACTGGGTGCAGAAATATAAGACAATAAGACGATAAAACTCTACTTGTACCTGATATCTGGACAATTCAATCTGTGAATTGGTGTTACATCATTGATACTGTTGTGCACAGGATATTGTTGTTCAGTGACGTTGGCATATGCATATTGCTTTTTACAAAATTACAATTTAATCCATGTCCGTGAATCAATGATCGTGAATTCTGGAAGAGAGGCCTACCTCGTTTTGAGCCAGGTTCACTAGTGTGGAACACAGATGGGTCTGTGATGAATGGTGTAGCGGGACTGGGGATCAGGGGCCCAAACTTTGCCCTTTCCAAACCTCTGGGCAATGTAGCCACCATTTATCAGGCAGAAACCCATGCTATAGAAATATGTGCACAAGAGATTGCCAGGAAATGACTCAAAGGTGCAAGAATTTACATACTATCAGACAGCCAGGCAGCATTAAAGGCCATTTCTGCCTTCTCAACAACATCAAAGCTGACCTGGAGTTGCCTCACCTCACTCAAGGCTGCAGCCCTCGGCAACAAATTAACGTTGCTTTGGGTACCAGGTCATGAAGGAATAGAAGGCAACGAAGAAGCTGATCGACTAGCTAAAAAGGGATCAGGGTCCAGCCCAATTGGATCCGAACCGCAGGGGTTACCAAGAGTTATATAACTCAACAGGTCCAGAAATGGGAAGACAAGACTCGAACGACATATTGACAAGACACTCCTAAGCAGAGACAAGCCAAGCGGTTTCTTACAATCTCAAAGAAACGCGCACATTCCCTATTGTCACTGAGGCGTACAGACCTTCGCAAACTTGTGGGACTCCTCACTGGCCACTGTCCTCTAAGATACCACCTTAACAAAATGGGTATAGCCAGGACAATAGAATGCCGGCTCTGTTGCAAAGAAGCGGAGACAGCTGAACACGTACTCTGCAACTGTCCTGCTGTTGCATCGATAAGATTCCGGCATTTCGGAAAGGGTACCCTAACACCCGCCGATATTGCCAAGGAAACACCTGAAAACCTCCTTCACTTTGTGAATGAAGAGGCCATTTAAAAAGATTCTTAAATAAAACTGGGAATGTGTCACAATAGATACTAGCGGTCTCAGTGACCAGGGGTTCCTCCCATCCCATAAGATATTAAAAAAAAAAAAAAAGTCCGTGAATTGTTTCTTTGATTCTGTAGATGTAAAATACTGTTACAGATATGCTGATATGCTGGCTTAGATACATGTTGTGCACTAATTTCTTCCTTTACTCATATCTCCAACCTTAATATAACAGTTTCCCTTGCATATTTGTCATCATCTCACCAGGTTCTCCTATTCACTACTCTGGCGTCCGGTATTGCGAGAACTCCATGGGTCTCTCTCAACACTTCCAGAGCCTTCAACTTCAGCAACCTGAAATCTATACGACCCCCAGCCCGAGTGGAGGTATGATACGTAATTGTTCTACCAAAATGGTCAATTGTAATGATTCTGGAATTCGTTTTGCTAAAAAGTTCCTGATTGTTTTTCAAGTTTTCTAATTATTGTGAATAATTACAATGATATGTTCATTCATACATAATATTAATTAGGTCTCATTAAATACTATGAAATACCTTTATCATAATGTGTACAGTTACACCACACAGCATATAGGAGTAAGCGACAATGCTAGTAACATGCACCCCATAAAAGCCACAAGTTAATGCTTAGGACTTCATTTTGTAAAAACTTGATGCCTCGATACGATACTTTCGATGCCATTGAGTAAATTGTTTGTCAACATTCTACTTCAAAGATTCCCTGCTTTACGTAACACATATTTGTCTGCAATCTCAGAAAACGATTGATGATTCCAACGAATTATTTCGACCTATTCATATTTTATTATGACTTTCAGGTTCGATAACTCAAGGAACTTCGAATTTTTATAACTGCCAGAATGGTTCTAATGGACCTTTAGATCTTCGAATAAACGTGCATCCTAGTCCATCTCCGCCGCTGACGCGGATACAAGAAGAAGATTGGCCAGGTGAGCTGTTAGTTGCTGCGAGCACATATCTACTAAAGATTTGGTGTTTTTGACGTTTAGCAATGTCTATGTTGAGCTATACATTCGAGCTTTCCCTGGTAATGAACAAAGAGTTGAGGTGTCCTCCGAATTGTCTACCACTGTTGTGATTTGGCAAATGCCACCTGCGGTACCTTCCTAAACTTCCAATTTCTTGAAAAAGATATGCCAGATACCCTTACCAGAATCCATAGTAATAGCGCACATCCCTCAGAATTCAAAGAAATCGGGTGTCAACCCCAGTGGGGGACTATGATGCTCAGAGTTGGGGCACCTATAGGCTTTGCCTTTGCCCCTGGTCCCTCATCCCTCCTCCTGCAAGTAGCAAGCTATTAATTGGACGAGAGAAAAATTACGAAAACCGGCTGAGATTTTTAGCTTGGGCAGCGTTGAAATGGACATGTTGGAATCCGTCAGAAAATTCAATGTTTCCAAAGTTTTTTGCTCAACTGCACTAACATTTGGGTCAAACTACATTGAAAATTAACAAAAAGAATTAAATTAATTGATAAAATCAAATAAAAATTAATAAAATCAGATGAAAATATAACGATTTATCAGTTGTAACCCTTCATTCACCGCCTTTCATAATGAAAATTGAAATTTCTAAAATACTTTGAAATACTAAACCAATTTCTTAATTGAACAAAATCGGTATGACGTGAAATGGTCGAGAATCGCTTGTGATTGAAAGGATTGACTATTAGAATATTATTTAGAATAGGGTTTTTTCGGAATAATATTGATGTTTAGCTTCTTTTTGTACAAAAAGTGTGCACATTTTAACTTAACTTAACATGAATGTAGTATAACAATGTTGGAAAATTCGCTCAAGCTGCATTTTTGGAGTTTTTCAAGGTATAGATTTTGGGTGATCATTCACCGGATCTGCCTAGGAGGTTGGATGTTTATTTATTTATTTAAATGGACGGCAAAAGCCAATATACGTAGAAAATACAAAACGAGTTAATAAATTAGAATATGGAATTACAGTCGGGTCAGAAACAGTAAGGCAAGAAAGGATGCAAAAATGTGAACGGGAACAAACCACTAATGAAAATGTCAGCCAGCAGACGCTTCAGGGTGTAGGAAGAGGTACTAAGAGTATATGTGACAGTCATTTGACTCCACTAAAGCATTGACCTCACGAGGCAAACGACATAACGGTCAGTTTAGAAGGTAGTTGTGGGCTGCAAATGGCAGCTGGAACAAGAGTGTTTGGCGAGTTCTGTAAGGAAGTAGATTTATGCTGACTTTAGAGAGGAGCTTTGGGGAATGGAGAACTCTATTTACAAGCTTTTGAAAAAACGTAATATCTGCCAACCTCTCTATGGCTTCCAAGAGTGGCTAACCTGTACTAGGCCGCCAGGTGCCTAAAATCAACCTGCTCCATTGGTTTTTTCTGTTTGAATGGAAGGTAACGCATGAACTTCCACTGAACCCTCTCCAACGGATATCTGTATGCTGCATAGAAGGGGGGACCAAACTATACTAGCATACTTCAAAATCTGGCAAACTAAAGACTTGTACAACAGCACAGTTGCTTCAAGTGACAAGAAGTCCTGGATGCACCTTTTTTGAACCTTAATTGATAGAATATAGTATGAAGGGTCTTTTTGTAATTTGTTTTCTTCTTGTTGATCTTCATTTCAGGTGAAAAAACGCATCTCACGAGGCCAGTTCAACCTTTGATCTCAGTAACTGAGCCGGAAGGCTGTGAAACCTGGGAAAACCCCTCGCTGGCCCTTCATAACGACCAAATCGCGTGGAGCGACCGACCGCCCATATTCGCTTCTGAAGCGCTGCAGAAAACGGTGTCTGGATCCTTCCAAGTGTCGCTGTCGGATTTCTGCTCCAGCCTCGCAGCATCCGAAGTCATCAGTCTGCTGCAACGCACGGTTTCCGCCATCACGCCAGCTGATTTCCAGTGCTATACCAAAGATGGACCAACGCTGGCTCTTCACTCGCCAACAGGCCTTCACGTTGAACTGCAGGTTCGTTTCTTCTAGAGCCTGCTATGCTTTTTTGCTTCCTCTATACCAACAATAGTAAATCTATGTGTTTGTGCAAAAAGTCGAAAAATGGTCAATCTCGAACATTGAAAAATCCACTTGCTACTATATTTTGTAGCTTTCTAAAACAATTGTATTCATGACCGACAAATTCCCTCATATTCTATAGAAAAGTACCTACAAATTAATGTAAAAGTAAGAGTAAAGTAAAATAAAGTCTGCTCTGATCATGATTTATGCTCTAATTAGGAAATCAAAAACTTTCTGCACCTTCTAGCCATTGTACCTTTTCTTACAACCTAACGCCACACTTCTCAACTGTTCAATATGTTTAAAGTCTCTTCATATTCTAGACTTAATTTTTGAGTGAAGTTCTCCAAATATTTGGTTGGTACCCGTGATATGTTAGAAATCCTCTCTTTCTTCTAAATTGCACATGGAAGAAAGTGGGCATCTCTTGTTGCTCTAAGGAGTACCATTCAGACCAAGCAACTTCAGTTACTATATCAGCCAGCATCATATCTGCTGCATCCCTGCACAAATCACTGTTCTTTGAAGATGCTGATAAAGGTCGTTGCCAATATTCGATTGATTATTTTCAATGATATACCTTTGTAATTGACCAACAAAAATTAAATCTTTAACCCCCTCAAAAGTTGGTTTACGTTCCAAGATACATAAATTTCAAGAATGAAGCATTTCTCCTAAACTACGGGAGCAAAGTTTGAGTAATTTGGCTCAAAAATTCAACAAGGCATTGAATTTTAGAGTAGTCGTTTCTTGGGGGAAGAAATTATCCTTCATTGCTGAAGGATTTGGAGGAGAATGGCAGTAGGGTGTTTCAATCGCATGTCACAAGAAGATTTCACCTTCATACTACACAAAATAGAAGGAATCATCTGCAAAACCAACACCAACTTCCCCGAGAGCATTCCTGCTGCAATTCTGTTAGCAGTAACGCAGCAATTTTTAGCGACTGGTGACTCCTACAACAATTACAAAAGTGAACGTCAACATAGGAAAGATGTGGCACCTTCAACAACTTGCCTGGAACTTGATTTAATTCGACGAACTTCATTCCAGGGTGTTTACACTGAGCGGGCGATGAAGTCGGAAAACCGACATTTTGTGGATCAGCCTCGAGCAAGCCTTCCGCGCAAACATTGCTTGGCTTGAATCAAATGTTTAAACATGCCTGAATCTCAAACGAATGCTTGCTCGAAGCCCGTGCTCTCGGCTGACCCACAAAATTCTCGAGCAATGTAAATGGGGATTTACAGAAAAGTCTGATGTACCCGACAGTGTTACAGAAGGGAGTTGCGATACAATAGTTTATTACAAGTACGTGCACAACTTAACACAGGACCACCAGGGCATTTACTAGACCTGGAAACAGGAAGAACTTAGCTGAAGCTGACCATTTAGGAAATGATTTTGGATCATTGAATCAGGATATTAGGGATTTGCATATGGTTGAAATTCGTATTCGGCTGAGAAAAGCGCAGTTTCCCTTGTGTTAGCCCCTGTTGGTCCCTGTTGCGTGTAGATTTTCGAATTGAAGAACTAACGAATGTTTTGTTCTAGGTGGAGAGGAACGCTCAACTGAAAATGAGAAGAATCTCTGGTGACCAGGGACAGTACACGGAATTATGTCGCCATCTCGTTGCCTACATGACGAGCTAGCATCCCTTCGTACCAGCCTCGTAGAATGACTGAGCCTCCATTTTTCCACTGCCTTCCGGTTCTAAAGGTTCACGTAAAACCGCGTCTCCCCACTACTTTCTGTGTCGATTTAGCGCAACGTACTTCCCGTCATGGTTGCCCCCCTTACAAAAAACCACACAAAATTCTCCTTTTTTTGTATCAACAGTTGAAACAACCTGTTGATTACAATTTTAATCATTAAGTTCCCTTGACTGTGATGAGATTTGGGGAGAATTGAAAGTAGTGGGGAGGTCTTCTGCCTCTAGTCTAAGTTGTTACGATTATGTAACCCCATTTTTTCCGACTTGCGTCGCTGAAAATTCCACCAAACAACCTTCCCTGAGTACAGTTCTTACTAACTTATTTTAGTTTTTAACAACTCAGATAAAACGGGGAATTACAGAGTCAATTAGTTAAGGGCAAATGTAAATTAAAGATCTATTACACCGCTACGTGCCATATTTTTTAGCTTTCACACACGCTGTTTTTCCATTCTGACCACGTTTTGGAAATTTTTAAAAATATAACCTATTGTACGAGTATACACATCGTAAACCCTGATTACCTCGTAGAGTGTTATTTTGCTAAACCCTTTTCTTAAATGCTTCCTCGCATGTACATTATTTCCTTAAAGACGTTTATTAATAGCTAACAATGGTTTATGTTTTTATAAAGAAACGTTCCGACTGTTGATTTCTTTTAAACAGAATGTATGCGCACATCCCGACTTCTTTGACAATTTTATTGTTCCATATTCCCTATTTTCCAAGTTCATTCTCTACCATATTGTTCGCAGTTTGACGAAGTAGATTTCTATACTTGGAAGGTTGATAGGGCCTACCAAACCTCGAGTGGTTATAAATCACCATATCTGCTGCCTGTTGATGAGAGCGTGGTGCTTGTCAATTTTGGATTGTTGACAGCTTGTGTATATAAATTTGTGCTTTCAAAGCAACAAATTATATTGTGATAATGGGATTTGGTCCAAATGATGTTGGAAACTTGGAATTATTTTGATTGTTGGGAGTGTAAACCATAAGTGTCCAGGATTTCTTTAACACACATTCTTGATCTGAGATGTGCCAATCTTCATCTAGATCATTGACCAGTACATTTTTAACAATCTTCACTTAGTCAATGGCCTGTACTGGACAGCTCGGTTTATGGAAAAAAAGCGAAAAGCCATTCAAGCTGCCGGTTCCAAAGGACTTTTTTTCAATACTAGGACTTTGGTGGCTTTCCAAAAAAGGCTCTATACTGGGTGTCCACTGATGGCAACGCAGTAAACACATTTCATACTGAGTTTGGCCAAAAGTTCAGTCGTGGCCCTTCAAAATTAACTTTAGATGAGCAAAAAGCATCTTTCCGAGGCAGTGTATACACTCGCACTCATCTTCACATTGCACCCACTGTGACACAACGCTGTTATTGCTCTCAATGAAGCAGAAATACCAGTTGAGGTTATCTAGTCCTCGCAACTATACATTTTGGGATCTATTGAAGGTCATCACAATATCTTGTGTCCCCATTAAGTCCAATTGAACATTCCCTCTCACAGTGTGTGTATGCAAAGGGTTATGTCCCTCAGAAAAAATTCCCACTTAAAGCGGTGGTGTAGACCTTTAATTTACCTTTGTTCTTAGCTACTTCTCCATCCAGAAAGGTTTTTAGAAGAACATATTAAAGAATTTGTTGTAATTCTGCATTCAATAATCCGTTGTTTAACTTTAATTTCGACCCATTCCAATTTTTAGGGTATTGCTTACTCTAACCACATTATTTCTTAAGGTTTTTCTTATTTTTTTGTATGATTGTGATGTTTGAGTGGGGAGTGATTTTTTTAAAATAGGAAAACAGAACGATCAAAGTTTGCAGAAAAACGTTCCACAAAGTTAAGAGTTGTACTTTATGATGAAAATAACAGTCGAGAAATCGATTTAACGAGAATAACACTTCAATTCTGTAGAAATAGATTGTTTCTCTACAAACTTTGTGGTTTTCTTCACATGGGTTTCCACAATTTTGCCGCGAATGACTTAGTGCGTAAGAGGCCTGTTCGTTTTTATATGGTCCTGCTTGGGTAATGGGATATTTTTTTTACAACTGTATTCAACCAGTTATTCTTTATCAGATCTTCCAGTAAGAATGTTTACAGTTTTAGGAGCACAAGATCAGTATCAGAAGATGTAAAGTACCTATTTTAGTTCCAATTTATATGTGACCATTTTGCATTGGAGTTTATAGGGTTATACAACTAAAGGGCTTATAATAGGATGAAGGAGTGGGAGCTAATGAAGCCGCTTTTTTTTGCCTTTTAACTTCAAACTCTGTTTGCAAACCTTCCAACCTCGTTACACTGCCACATATTGAAATTTCAGTTGACAGGTGAAATATTTATTGAATTACTGCTAATCGGATATTCTTTATGCAGTGAACAAGTTGGAAAGTCAGTCAAATTGGTTCTTGATGAAGTAAATCGGTGCATAAAGGTAATCATATCTACAATACAACTATCCATATGTTTATCATTTCCTTAATAGATGTAGGAATCTCTCTCCTCCAAATTGGTAGTACATTATCCAGTAGAGTGTACTAACTGCTCTTGAGGTCATGTTTGTACTTTGGTTATTTCAAGTCACCCACATCTACCCTGTAAAAACAAGACTTTGCTACATTCAGTACATTTTCAGTTGTACTTCTGGGACTGTAATTGTACCAAAATGTTGAAATCACACACGTGTGGGAATCTGATTCGAAAGGTTTTGGGACCTCTTGCATATGTCACGAGACCAACTCTCCTGTATTCGTTTAGAAACCGGTTTTTATGGAGGCTGCTCTGCTACCACAGTATATTCTTCCTTTTATCATTTGAAATGTTTTAGTCTTGACCTAACTGCCTAAAAAGTTACGAAACAATGTGTCAAGGCATTCTTTTTACAATGATTTCCATGTTCTACAGAGCCACTGTTAGGGAGATGGAACTTCCAAAATTTTCATTGCATTGAAATGATTCACCGTTCGTTGAAAACCTCCCGAATCATCGCGCATTTTTATATTTATTTATGAGATATCAATTCAAGGATACGATGTTTTGGATGGTTGGTAAATAATTTTATGTGGGAAATCACTATGGCAGTATCAAAACTCTTGATTTAGTTCAGGGTGATGCAGACTGGCTTGTAGGTGCGCATGCGCCTTTGTAAATGACCACAATACTCGCAACGCAGTAAAGTAGATGATTAATGTAAGAAAATAAACTTTTTTTGAAGGAAGAAGTTTGCAAGGAAACGAGTTGCCACAGCTCAACAGGAAAGTGAACAGTGCACAGGGCTGCTAGAGATGATGCTAGCGTCAGTTGCCTGGGCCAGCAGAGCATTCTGTTGGGGGATATTCGAACTACTACAATACAATTCTATTGCTACCTTGGCAGGGTTTAAAAAATACTATTTGTGAGTCGTCCTCAGGTTCCTCATACGTTATAATTATGCTGAATGTAGTATATGCTTGTTCTCTGTTTTGTTGAAGTTAAGCAAAAGCACCCAGGTATTCAGGGGCTTGCCCCCTGTTGAGACACGGAGCACAGATTTTGTTAAACAAACCTACCATAGAAGTAAAGATACCGCTCATAATCAGTGCATTTTGAATTATCACTGTGAAGTTTATAATGAAGATCCTGTCAAATAATTTTGTCTTATATTCGCCTCAGTGAGTCACTTAGCATGTGCTGCTTCTACTCCTTCACAAGGATCCCTCTTTGCCCTATTATAAGTCCTTTACACAGAAAATTATTAAACTAAGAATGTTTAAGGCAGCGGTACGCTGCAAAATTACCTAAAGTACTCAACAATTTTGGGATCAGAGATTCCAAGCCACCTGTTGCAATATGCCCAAGTTATGAACTCACACCACACCAGCCACCAAGATGTATTCTCTCAGAAATCCCGTGTTGGTTTCTAAGCAAAACACGGATTTTTCCCATTGGGCCTAAGGTCGGATTATCCTATTTTCTAGTTTAATATTAGATGGTAACATGCTATGAGTAACAGGCGTGAGGTGTGGAATATCCATCGATGTAGATTTAGAAATTATGTTACCAAATTTGAGTCGTTTTTAATTTTTCTCAAAAGTTACAATTTCGTAGTCAAGTTTTTTTCGGACAATATTGTTTCTTTGGTTCAAGGCAATTTAAATTATTTGATCTCATATTTTTTGATCAACGTAAGTAATTGTGCTGGCAAAACACCTCTACACTCTCGTTAGTGTGTGGGGTGGACGTCAAATTTTAATCGAAGTATATTTCGTTAATATTCGCTGCCATATTTTGAATGTCTGTCGATGTATGAAAGAACTGAGGATTATTAGCGGATTTTTGTGTAAAACGATGGTCTGAATCACCATAAGTTTTCAAGATTTTTTCTTTCTTTTCTACCCAAGTTTTGGGCCTTTTGTCCACGCTGAATTCAACTGAAGTTCAAATCATTTTAACCATGGGCTTGTACAGGGTGCAGCAGAGCTGATTGATGGGGTTTGAAGTGCCAATATACACTGATGTAGCTGATTGTGGAATTCTTCAACCGCTTTTCGGCATGTAGTGAGCGGTATGGCCTGGGTTTTTTCGGTTATTGGCTGTGGCAGGGTGTGGACGATGTTTAAAGATATTTTTAAGGTGGCCCCGAAGAAAGTCACCGATGCTCATATCAGAGCTGCCCGCCTCTCAGTGATACCAGTCACCCCGGGAACATCTGTCAGAAAACAGCTAATGAAATTCGAGCTGTGTGGGCTGTAGCCCCATCGTGCTGGAACCAGATGCCACCCAAATCGTGTTCTTCAGCATGCTCTTCCTATTCAGGCAGTATGAGGGTTTCCAACATCGAAACATAAACGCCGGGAAGTTACTCTGATAATGAAAATTTCCTCCCCGAAAAAGTAAGGGCCCTGCCACTCCGAATTGAGACACAGCACACCAAACTGTGACTTTAGGTGAGTGTAGTGGTCTTTCGTGGATATTGTTAGCACAGCGAACAGGAATGTTGGTGTAGCGCCGAAATGCCTTCTGGGTTGCCATCACAAAACGTATTTTCGTAAAACGTACGAATGGCAAAGCCCCGATGCTAACTAAAAACTACAGACCCTAAGGAACACAAAGCTCTTTCGTACCTATCTGCAATGATTTGAAAAGATGATGTTTGGACGCAGTTAAATTAAGAAAACCACCTAAGGAAATAAATTCACATTGTTTTCATCTCTAAATTGCATATAAATATGAAAAATTGACGAAATTTTACCACTTTTTTCAAAATATAGTCAAGTACTAAATTGTGAGGTGCTCAAATAACTGTTCTATAATCAGACAAACTGGAAGAAAAAGGTCACAACTTACTCTTTGCCTGACAATGATGTGAAATTCAAACATTTGAAATTCAGTTGAAATGAAAAAAATCGTTTTTTACAAGAATTCGTTATAGCGTTGAATGCTAGACAAACGCTGTACGTCATTTTGTATTCATTTTTTAATAAAACCGGAAGAAGAAAAAAATTTGAAATGGATTTACCAGTAATATGCGTATGTGTTTTAATACTCTTAATAAAAATTGACTGATATTGCGAGTGTGGCCATGAACCGCACAAAACAATGAATAAATGAAATATATAAAGCATTTAGATGTATGCTTGAATAAAAATTCGTAGACCTTGGCCACAATTCCACGTTGCGGAGCCTTTCTACATGCACAAATCCAGTACCTAGCAGTCTTTTCGTGTTTGGTGAAAAGTTAATATGCTTGACTTTTGACTACTTAGTTTTATTGTTCAAAAATAATCTTTATTGAAAATTAGTTTTATTGTAAATATTAAAACAAAAAAGGTCAATTGTGAATATGTACATAACGTTTAAGTGGAATAAATAGTCGAAAAAAAGTTTAATTTGATGCAATGAAACTTGTATATTTTTATTACGTTCTAATTGTAAATATTCGTGAAAAAAAATTAGATAATCAAAAAGAAATATTTGTCTGATCTGGGTAGGTAGGAGTTAGGATTCGATAATCACCATAAATTGCAAAAAAACGTTGCTTCAAGCGTGTTTGTTAAGAACACAGATAATTTATGAATAATCGAACTTGTGAAGTTCATTTTTAATTTTATCTTGATGCCTAATGATGCTTCGACTGCTGGTAGTGAACTTCAGCTTACGCTGATAACATTTGGAGGCCTTTTTGAACGCAAAATGTCAAAAAAGCCAAGAAAAAGGAAAATATTGAGTTTTCCCGTTATTTCCGTTTGTTCAGTTGGTAGCCCTTCACCCAACAACAGACCCATATCCTTGCTTCTCTGCATTCCTCACTACTTGAGAGCTTATGCGTAAAACGTCCCTTAATTCAAAACCTGGAAGATTTCCCCGATCCGGAAGAATTTGGGGAACTTACACCCAACAAGAAACTGTACACCCTATTCAATCCAACTGATTAAAAAACTTGATTAAAACACATTTTTAAAAAATCGTCAGTTCCTGGAATATCTTCCAGGTAAACCTCAGGCACGTACCTAGAGGTAAAAGCAAAAAGCAACCTTTGGGACAACTTTGGTAGTGGTTTATCCTTTTTATCCCTCAGATAAATAATATTTATCTTTTAGGTAGCTATCCCTTGGTTAACCTCACTTGTGGGAAAAAGGGGTACCACAACAACAGCAATCCCCACAAAAAACAGCCATGGAACACAAGTTTTTCGTTTGTCCATGGGTAAAATGTAATGTAACTCCCTGTTTTTGGAGTAGCTGCGTCTACCATGGGCTTCTCTGACATTAAAAGAAGATATCACTCCTTCACACCAGGAAATGCATTGAACCTGAGAATAACAATTTTCACGAAATTTCAAATTATTTCAAACATAAGAAAAAGGTTCCTAGACAGTGAATCGGTGTGTTTCGTCCCCCCTTAGGTCTCATTGTTTTACATATTTATCCATTATTTCCATTGTGATTGATGAATGTCATTTAAGGGGTTAAGATAGTCAGTCAATCTAAAGTTCATGCAAAGGATGTGGGGAAGCAAGGCAATAGGTCATTGTTGGGTGCAGGGCTACCAGGTGGTCATATCTTTAAACCAGAATATTTTCCTATTTCATGGTTATTTTTTTAAATTTTGTGTTAAAAAAAGGGCTCTGAACTATATTTTAGTGTGAACTGAGATTTACCACCAGTTTGCACAGCTCTGGGTTTTTGAAAGGTATAATCAATCGTATCAGACTTTTCAGTCGATACGCATGTATAATCCTAACTATAAATTTAAAAAAGTGATTGTTCTTTCCATTGATAGTTGATGAGTTGTGATTCCTGTTTTTGTTATCTTATTATTGAGAAGTTTTGTGTGTGATTTTAGTTATTTTTGCTCCAAAAATATTGTTTTTGTTCTGTGTATAAATCATTTGCGATGCAATTTCGACTAAAAACAAACGCAATACCTTCAAGTTTTCTCCTCTGACTCGTAATCTTGTAACTATTTTGAATTATCTCTGTACATTTTTTGTTGTTGTTATGTTTATTTAATTTTTTATGATGATTATTCCGTATTTCGTTGCATCTTCAGGACTAATTTTTCTTTACACTTCCCATTAAGTGTCTTATTATTGTTTTAAAATGATTTTCATTTTTAGGCCTCATCGTGAATTGATCCACCGTATTGTAATGAAATTTTTATTTTGGTCGACTTTTTAGAGGAGTGGTTTGAATTGATTTGAATCGATGATGCAGGAACACTTTCAAAACCCTTCATGCTCCATACTCCAAATTGTTGTTACTGTACCTCTTTTGTTGTTAGAGAGAATTTACATCTCAGACCAAAGGTATGTAGGTGCTTGTTTATCTTACAGTTCAAGTGAACATTGATCGTGGTGCCATTTGGGGTAGAATTTCCCTGCAGACAGCCCAGACCAGCTAAGCTGGTCCAAAGCCCCCTAGGCCTAGAATGGTCGCAGGCCCATTACTAGTTTCATCAATGGTCTTCCGAAATTCTATTCATTCGGGCTACCAAGAATTGCAATACAAACAACCTGTACATCCTCCAGGAAACTGCGAGAAGTGAAACAAATAAATTGGATCTCTATACGAATGTAAACTAACTAACTTCTACAATGCCTTCTGCCACGTCATTACTCGTTCGTTTTTCAGTTAATGAAGTTGTTCGACTTACGTAATGTTTATTTAGCTAAATTGATCCTACAAAAATAGGGGAAAAAAGGGTTTCACAGATATCCAAACAAGCCCTCGGAAAGGGATTGAACACCGTGGTTGCTGTTGAAAGAAAAAGAAGAATCTAGACGAATTTGAATTGCAAAAAGTTTATGTAATTTATAACAAATGAAAATATTTTGTTTGTTTGGGCCAAACTAATGCAATAGGTCTGAGCTTTAAGAGACATAAGCTTTGAAAAACCCTGAGGAATAGCACTCTTTTCAGTTGAAAACAGTCTGTCATAGGTAAACACTGTTTAGGAATTGCAGGAGAAGCAGTTGAAAATAAGCCATTTTAATTATTCTCTGATTCTCCATTTTGAAACATGGCTGACAACCCTAGAGTGTGATATAGGTTAGTTTTATAAATGTTTCCTAAATTATGCCATCCGCCACGTTTTTGGCTCTGGGCTGTACGGTTTCTTAATGCTTTCTTATTTTTTAATCCTGCCCATCAATGTCCTTCTTTGTTGATATTGTATTGATAACTCACTCGTTTCAAATCAATTCATTTCCACGAGCTAAGGTCGACAAATTTGTTATATCGTTTTAATTTTTTCTGTATGCCCCTTGCGAAGTGCAATAACGTTTTAAACTTTTGTCTTAAATATTAGTTTTTTGAAGGTTAATTTTACTCTGCATCGAGATCTCCGGTTGTTTTCATGTTTATAACTATTAGTGAACCAGTAAAGAAAAAAAACTATATCATTCCAAGAATTGCGTAAGTAGATATTAGTAATAGAAATGAAAGGGTTCGATCTCTGTTTTGCTTCATTTAATTTTTAATCTTGAAAATAAAGTATTTTATTACTATGTTTGCTTAGTTTTTGTCCCTGCACGTGAATTTCACAAATTACCGTACTATCGGAATTGTGGTAATTTTCAGCAAGCGTTTTCAGGACTTAAATGAATTAATTTATAACCATTACATGGCAAAAGGCTTGTTCTAATTACGAATAATAAGGTGTGTCGGGGTTAGGTCCTGGGGTATCTTGGCCATGGACCCCTACTACTCTTAAGATTGGTGATGTTTTGAAAACAAAGGGTGGCACCTCAGCAGGAAGCCGTGATAAACAGAAAACAACAGCCATTTTAGACGTCTGCCACATTTCAGGGGTTGCAGTGTGAATGAAAGTTTTGCTGAGTTTTTCAGCTGTACAACGCTGAAGATCGTTGTGGAAATAGCATAGTATGAGAGAAAAAACGTTTATTGATCATTATATGGGGTGGAATGTTGGAATAGTTGGGGTTGTGAAAAGTATAAATTGATATGCCAAAATCTCGAATTGGTATGCCGAAAGTTGAAATTGAGTCGCAAAAAGTTTAAATTGAGATGCCAAAAATATTAAAATTGATTTGTGCCATAGGTTCAAATTACTTTGCCAAAATTTTCAATTTGATAATATGCCAAAAATTCAAATTGATTTTGCCTAACTAATCTGATTTTCTTTTTTTCCTAACTGTGTGTGTGTGTCATTTCATTCTTCTGGTAGCCAAATTGCTGCTCCGTCCTCCAGTCCAAGTCCTCGTACGTGTTTCCTCGGGCCCCTTAGCCTCATGGAAACTGCTCGATGAACTGAAAATTGAGCTTTCACTCGTGCCCACATCATCACCTGGGAGTAGGATTTAGAACAATTGTTGGAGAGGCGTAAGGAAACGTTTTTGAGAAAGGCTTCACACTCTTTATGTAATGCACCATTGCATGAAATGACGAGTGGCGTGAAAGACCCTCTCAGGTCTTCAGTGACTCTGTTGTATTTTGCATGTTTGGCTTGGGTAGCATGCCGGGAGATGGTAGGCCAGTCCATGGAGGAGTAAGAGACTGCATCAGCGTTTATAACGCGGGTATCGAAAAACGCAGGTCTCTCACGGTCCCATACGCCATGGACCTTCATGTCCGCTACCAAGCCGGGGCTGCCGTTGGCACTGTCACGTAAAACTGGTTCTGTGACCACGCTGTTCCATGCAAGGCTCGCTAACTTTGCACATTCATCTCGGACGAGGTCATGTCCCTGTTTGATCAGGCCTGCCTTCATACGTGATTCATGTCCATGGGACTCCCGCATCCGTCGCACCACACTGGCAACCCTTTGGGTTCCCAGCCGTACCGAATGGATGAATAGCATAGTATTATAACTAATTGAAGTACTTCTCTAGTTCCCAGTGCTCCCATAGTATTTTTGTTGACTACAGGTGGTATGCCCCAGAGATTCAATAAAATGGAGGTTTCTGGGTCTGGGCCCTCACTCTACGTGGCCAAAAGGGACGTCATTCAAGAGCTCCAAGGGCCCACAACTCACACATCAGATCATTAGCATCGTGATTTGGACCCCATGAAAGACATACAGAGCAGCCCAGGAGTCCTCTTTCAGTGGTTGTCCTGACAACATCCTTAAAACCACATTTAGACGAGCAACTAAAATTGCCAATTCCCATCCACCAAAGTTCAGCTGCCCTGAGCAACTTCCGGAACTTCCTTTTAACGAAAACTGACTTGTTCCTGGCAATTTCATCGCAAGTAGTTGTTCCGCAATTGAATTAGTCAGTCTGAAGTTATCCAAGAACACATTTTGTGAAAGATTTTAATTTTTGCGTCCTCCAACGATTGATCATTTTCTAGGGTTTCTCAAAATTGTATTAGTCATTCGAACAACCCATGGTGATGAACGATTAAAAACGTTCAAGGATGTTGAAAAACATGATTAGGTTCATGTTCTTCACTCCCTGGTGAAGCTGGGAGTGCTGAGAAATCGTTGATTGTCACAATTGGATCGGAGATCCTCCTGGTAAACGATTACCACTCCCGTTCACCAGGAGAAGCGGTGGGGGCTGGTTCTGTCCCCACCCTTCCACCCGAAGGAAATCTCACCCAACCTCCCATCCTGGTGTGACATCCCCAAAATGTGACACCACCGATTTTTAGAGTCTGACAGAGGTCAGGCCTGACTTTGGGTCCCAAACCCAGTCGTGTAAAAGCCCCTTTATAGATAAGCTCCATCTTCTCTCAAAGGAGACCAGGTCAACTGGTCATACTCGATGTCATCAGAACGGATTCCCATTTTATAAGCAACATAACGTAAGAACTTCCAACGGACTCGCTCTAGCCATGGACCACAAACAGTAGAGGCATACTCGAGCAAAACAAGGGCCTTATAGAGCAACACGATGGAATTGGTGTTAGAATATTCGAAAAACCGTTTTCTCGATTAAATCTCTTCACTGAAACTACTGTAAATATTAGCAAACATGTACAAATGCCAAAAGCATCTGAAAGTATAGGTGATAACTGAAATAAATTGATACACAATAAATTATTTTCTTTAATGATCAACTAAGTAATTACACAGAAATGTAAGAAAGTTCACCGGAGTTTTAAAGATTGGTAGCTAAGTTTGTAGATCACAGATGGACTCAAGGCACTTGGAGGAAACAAAAAAAATCCCTTAACTGAATAAAAATACCAACTAAGAACCTAATGATATTTTAATTCTGGGATACTATACAAGTTTTTCTAATTAGTAACTTCATTTTTTTGGCACTTCAAAAGACATTTAACGGTCAACCATGAAGAAAAAGAAAGGATGCATTTCTACAATAACGGGCAGCACACTTGCATCTTATTAGAATGGTCAAAAATTGACTTAGAGTAGAAAAAATGGAAATAATAAAAGAATAGAGTAGAATTGGAAGATCCATAAGATTATCTTGGAGTCAAGATGAAAGATGGCGGAGAGACCATTCATAATAAGGTTAATTAAATTAGGTATTATAATTTGTTACAAAGATGGTGTTCTAAAGATAATGTCTTATCAACTAAAACATTAGTTGCAAGAATAGATTGTGTGAACATAATCCTACCGTGATGTGAGTTGAGAACTTCAATTTGAGTATCAGCCTAAGTTGAGAATCCAATTCCATCAAGTTGATAAATGACACAAGTGGACTTATCTCGAGTTTTAAAGATAAAAATACAAACTCTACAAATGAACACAAATTATAAAGAGGAATTCATCGTTAGGGTAGAGAGAAAAACTGCAGATGATACATACATCAGCTCAGAAATCGTTCGTATACCACAAGCAAAAGGGGTATTTGATTTTTTTAAATTGCTATAACCATGGTAACTGAAGTATGGTAAAACTCGTCAGTCTCCCTTTTAAGTGATAATTAAATTAATGGTTATTTCCGCATATAACGCATACAAGTTTTTCATAACTCTTGATAGGATCTCCTAAAAGTTTTATGTCAATAATTGGAAATGATTTAGTTGCAGCACCCAAAAATCTCGATTTTGGTTTTCTTCTTCCCCTAAACGGAGGTAGACAAGTTTGCAGGTCATCTTTGTATCGCTCAATCATTAATCGTGATGGAACAGGGGATTCCTCTATTTGAAGATGAAGTGAAATAATAAATACAGCACTGAAACGTGGAAGACGAGGAACACTGACATATTTACAATAGTGACAAAAAAATATAAAAATGTACAAGCAGCATCGTGAAATCTCACAGATTTACACGGCTGGAAGCCACTAACCTTACAAACAGTAAATTAGCAGTGCCTACCTAACGTTTCCCTATATTTTACATTGATTTTTGACACACGAAATATGAACTACGTTTTACGATATAAAAAAATTCATGTATTTACAATGAGGAGGCGTGGAACTGAAAAATGGGAAGGATACAATTAACATTTCAACCCCTTCATGTTACAATAAACAGTTTGGAATACAAATCTGAAAAACTATTACTCCAAAAATATTACAAAATTAACTTGTAAGTACATGGTATATGTTGAGCCAAGAATTAAAATGCAGTACTTCAGTATTGGTACTTGCTAGGGGTTGAAGTTACAGAATGCTTCCATTTTAACGTTACTTTTGCTTTCAAATGAAACGTGTGGCTTCATTAGGCTTGCGTATCAAGGCCTAGGTAGGCTTTTCATTTGGACTTCAGTAGTTAACTTAAAGTTACAAGAAAACGGTAATGTCGTATGTGTCCATGCTGACTAAGTTCATCCTAGAGCGTCACACTCCCTAAAAGGTTTTTTCAATGGAGGTTGAATTTCTCGACGATAGGGCTTTTGAAACGGACTTTGAAATCTGACTCGTGATCAGGGGCGTTGACAGGGGTCAGGCGAGATGGAAGCATCCTCCCTAGAGAACGGGGCCGACGGAAGTGGGCTTGAAGGTTTTCCCAAGGAGGCAAAGCCCCTGGTTGATGCGACGGCAGTTGTCCAGCTTCTGTGCAGGACTTGCAGCAGAATTTGGCGTAGTACTTGTGGACACAGTATCTAGACATCACGATCAATGAGCAATTGGCCAGAGCTTTGTGGTCTTTGCACTCAGCATGAAGAAGAGTTCCTGCAATAGAAGAAAACATATTATGCAAACTGAAGGAAAGCTAGCTAAAAAGAAGAGGAGTTGGGTTGGAACTCTGAAAATAGAGTGCTTCTGTATTTCCCATATTTGTCAAAGTAGACATTTGAGTCAATAAAAATGCCAACTACTTGTGGGCCAATTCTGCATTAACAGAACAACTACGCCTACACTAGAAGGGTACCACTTCTATTGTATTCAGCATCAGTGTGTTCATTTTATGGTAGCTTCAACTGAATTTAACTTAATGGATCCGAGTTATAACATGGAGGTGATGGAATAGACAAGTGGCTCCTTCCAAGGACCGATGATGTAACCCTGCAACTCCCAGGGGATACCCCTGAAGCTAAAAAGCTTCAGGTTTTCTCAGGCTTAGCAGTTTCAAGGGAAGGTTCGTAATCAGGCTCTCCTAACATATATTAAGAATGTGATGGAATGGACAATTTTGCCCTTTCCAATAACAGAGGCGTTACAACTAAGCCAAATCACTGTTAACGAAAACGAGAAATACCCTAGCCCTAATCCACTTCTTTGACTACGGAAATTTTCTTTGAATGTACAAGAATCTACAGGTAATAAGTAAACTTTGTTTATATAGAAATATCATCAAGATATAACTTACTTTGAACAACTATTGGGATTGGTTCTGTGAGGCCTTCTTGAGCACCATTCTCGAATAGACATGTGTAGTTGCCACTATCCTCCTCATCTGCATTGATAATAAGTAACCGATTTCCTGCAAACGCAAAATACAAATTTTTATTAATATAAAAATAACTGACGGTAAAATGAGAGTAGGTACCTAGCTATCATATTGGTAGCATGCAACCAATATGGTTACGTTGAAGTCTTGATACAAGAATACACTGGATAAAAATGTCACGGGACGTGTTCTGGCAAATAAGAACCCCTTTGGGTGACCAGTGACCTTTGTGCAGTTCAGCCAAAGCACAAAGTCTGTAGCTGGAATAGGGTGGGCAAAACAAACAGTGCAGCTTTGAAGGTCTATTAAACAAATGTAGCTTGGAAAAACTGGTTTGGGATTTTGGCAAATTCGAGCGACCTGCATTCACTCAAGTTTACAAGATCACACCAGCAAGATGATGGCCTCCAGCAGCGATGCACTGATGGATGCAATTCCTGAAGTTTTGAACCACCTCCTGGCACATATCAACAGGAATCGCGGCGATTTCTCCTCTCATTTGGGTCTTTAGTTCTTCCAAAGTGTATGGACGGTGTTTGAAGACCTTTTCCTTGAGGTAGCTCACAGGGAAAAATAGCAAATGCCCAAATCCCGTGGCCCACTCCAGGTCTCCCCTCAGAGAGAAGGACTGAAGAACCAAATATCCCAGATCTTGGTCTTCAGCAAACTGATCCCATTTTGGCTCGAAAAACGTTTCCAACATGAAAACATAGCGCAGAGCGTTGACGGTCGTGTTTAGCTTATCCTTCCTAGAAAAGGAAGGCCCAATCACCCCGAATTTCGAAATGGTACACTGAATAGTAACTTTCGGGGAGTGGAGAGGTGTCTTGTGAACTTCTCGTCGATTATTTTCAGCCTAATAGTGAACATTTTGCTTGTTCACGGCTCCAGAGAGATGGAAGTGGGCTTTGTCATAACAAAAATGTTGAAATTGATGGGATACAGTTTACCCATAATTCCTTTGGGTAAAGCCTCGATGCTCTCCAGTCCAAATCATGGTAATGATTGATAGTGAGGTGAGTGGCCGGACATAATGAAGCCCCTACCAGGTTCTCACAACTCAAGAGATGAAGCCACATTTCGAAACTGCACTGTTTGTTTTGCCCCACCCTCCATATTGATGATATGTTCGTGTCGATTTTGATTCGACATGACTAAACTAATTTTCCCCTGCGACCCTCCGATTTTGAGAAAGACTGAACCACGTGCAATTGAGAAAATTAGGCTTAATGGATTTCAAACTTTGCATGCACCGAGCAAAGTACTGATGTGAGGGCTATGAAACTCAGCCACAACTTAAACCACGAGTTCCGTAAAGATTTTGCAAAAAAAAAAGGATGGAATATGTAGAAATCAAGCTTGTTACAAGAATTTGTGGACGTACCAACTCACACACTCAGACAGAAGCAAAATGAAAGCTGTTCAGAATTATTCAAAAAGTAAAATGCACAATTTCGATTCAGTAGAAGAAACGTTTTTATATTTTCAGTAAGGGAAAATGATGCTTCAAATGCTTATGGTACACTTGGAAACAAAACGATGGAAATGCAAAACATTAGGAAAATTTTCATTTTGGAAGGCAAGATTTGTTAATATTTTCTTGGAATACACTATTTACCATAGTGGTTTATCTTGGAAGAAAATATCGATGCTCTCCATTAACCTAGACTCGTTTGCACAGTACATTAAGGAGCATTTGAATTTAGTCACCTTCAGGTATGACTTTGCCGTCGATGTACGACAAATCCGCGTCGTTCTTCATCCACCTGAATGAGAAATCCACAGCTTGGTAGTCATTCTGGCTGAGGAGGTTACACGTGAGTGTCAGGTTAGTACCAGCCTTGACATGGTGGCCTTCACTAGCGTTGAGTCCAAATCTCAATGGCTCTGGAAAAACGCACGAAACATTTCATCAATCGACGGAACCAAATTAACTACGAGGACATAACAAACCAATTACAGGTTAGACAAAGCTAATATACTGGCAGATTCAATAGCAAGCGTTCAATACTTTCAGGCTTGTTAGAAAAACTAGCATATGGAACTATATATTTTACTACAGTAAAGTTATAAGAAGTGTTACTACATCAAAATTAGTAGATCAAACAAAATATGTACACAAACACAACATGAGAAGAAACACCTCACAGCTTGAAGAAGTTCTTTAAAGAATTATTACAGATTAATTGGGTACCCTAATAGTATGTTAGATTACTAAACTCATCATATTGACATGTCATGGAACACGAAATCTTGGGCTGTTAGCGCAAAACTACTGCTCACAGCTAGTAACCAAACTACGACATGCATTCATAAAAACTTGCTATACTTTTTGAACCCTAGGGCCAGAAAAAACCGTGGCTTTAATGTTTCCATGAGGAGCTCCGAGATATAAAATGATAACGTGAAATTCTAAGCAGTAAGCCAGTTTTTGCATAAAATCCAGTCTTGTTTGGATTCCAAAAAGGAATCCGACGGAGGAACTTCGCCTCTGAGGAAGTTAAGGCCATTTCAGTGACTTAAAACCAGAAAAAATGTAAATAACTTGAGAAAATAAAGGTAGGAATGTTCAACTATTGAACAAACTATAAAATATACCTAATAAGTCCGAACAGTCCCTGAAAATTTCATCAAAATTGGTCAAGAACTCCAGGAGTTATGCTTGTGGCAAGGATTTCACGTTTGCGCATGCGCAGAGGCTACTATTGATCCGGGGGTCATGAAACTCATAGGGGACCATCTACACATCAAACCGAACAATCCCCGAAAATTTCATCAAAATTGGTCAAGAACTCCCGGAGTTATGCGCGTAACAAGGATTTCACGTTTGCGCATGCGCAGAGGCTACTATTAATCAGGGATTCATGAAACTTATAGGGGACCATCTACACCCCAACCCGCACAATCCCTGAAAATGTCATCAAAATCGGACTATAACTTCGTATAGTTTTGCCCGTAACAAGGATTTGTTGACAGACAGACACGGAACCAAAATTGTTCAGAAAGGTCTAAAATGCAAAATGCGAGTGGAATTTTTGATTTTTGGAGACAAACAAATTTTCACATTCCAAAAGTGAAAACAATGCTTCTGCTACCTTAGCAGACTCGGAAGCAAAATCTTAAAATTTAAATAATTAAAATACGAAGCCTCTACAAAAAGCCTATGAGGCAGTTTTGTTGGAAATTTCTTTTAGAATCAAATAGTTGTATATCTTTTATGCCGTTTTAAGTTATCAGTGTATACAATATTCATTCTCACCAGTTGGTGGAGGTTGGGGCTCAGGAGCAGGTTGGTAAGGTGGAGGAGGTCGGAAATTGGTATCAGCCGAGGAAACCCCGGAACTGGGAACCAAGAATTCATTGACGGTCAAGTCGTTCGGGTCGTTGCCTGTGATGGGTCCAAAAGCCTTGAGCACCAGCGTGCGACTAGCGGGACGCCCTTGGCCGTTGTAGACTTGACAAGTGTAGAATCCAAGATTAGTGAGCGACACTGCCCGGATGAACAAACTGTTGTCCCGCCTTTGCTCGTATTCGCCGTCGGAGATTGGCAACACTGTGGTACCTCGGAACCAATTGATGTCGGGGACAGGGAAACCAATCGCGTAGCAGCGCATCACTGCTGGGCTTCCCAGAGTCACGACAGTTTCCTCGTCTTCTTTGTTGTTTACCACCGCAACAGGCAACGGACTACCATCTTCATGTCCCAACACCAAAAATATTAGTAAGCATGCACAAAATAAATAACGAACAACTATTACAAAAACCCAGATATTCAGTCATGCAGTGAAAATATTTAGTTTTGTTTGAGCAGCCAGAAGGTGAGTAATTGTAGTGAGTTTAAGGTGCATCAGAATTCTGACAAACTGTTCCAGCATATAGATTTTGCATTGATATATTTTTCCTTAACTGAACGACTAGTAATGAGAGAAATTGTCAGCTGCGACTATGAACAGCTTGAAGGACCTAGTGCATTTAGATATATACATGAACTTTTGATTTTGGATCTTATCGAATGAGTTGTTGGAGCTCTTCTCAATTTCTTAAAACATCTTTATTGTCATGGTTTCGATCGGTGAACGTTTCACCCATGCAACGTGGGCTTCATCATGTATTTTCTTAATTTTAAATAGGCAATAATCTCTTTGGTATTAGACATTCTTCGAATTCATTTCATTTCTAGTCATCCTCCTGTGAAGTACCTTGGCAACAACCCAACCTCCTCTTTTAACTATTCCAGGGTAAAGAAGGAACTTTTTCTGCTTGTTGATGGCTTTGCAGAGCTTACTCTTGTTAACTGCAGTGTCCACCAGGTGCATCACTTTATATGTTACTTGGTTGACTTTGATTAGCTTCATGTTAATTTGCCTTTAAATGCCAATTTTGAAAAAGTCTATAAGAGGTGAACACGTTTTTTTGGGGTAGAGGATCCAGAGATCCAGGATCTGAGTGGGGAGTAGTTCACATGGTGATCTGAATGTTTGTAATCTACCCTTCTTACATGCCAGCGCTCATCATTTACTTATTTTCTCTGGTTGGTACCTCCTCTGAGGTACCAAAATCAGCAATGCACCAGACACCAGAAAAAGCCTATCAACGTTTTTTATATCATTAAAAGTTGAAAATTGAAAAAACTCAAACTATCAACAGTAACATTTGTGAGGGTGATGGAATGGTACAGTTGCCCCTTCCGAGCAGGTGGATGCATTAAGTAATGCTCCGCCACGCTCAGAGGATGAAACACACGCTTGGTAACGTCTGATTCATCTCTGAAGGCGTCGGATTCTAAAATCGGGAAGGGGCCAACTAACCATATCCATCACATTGCAGATGGTAACTGTAGTGCTATCAAACTGTGCGATTGCAGATGGTAACTGTGGATTTACATGCTACTCTGCTACATATATACGATGACTCGAAGAAGTACCTTGAGGCTGAACAAACAAAACTATGGAAGTCGTTCAAATGGGAAACTGCAAAGAAAGCACCTATTTGAACAACCAGAGGTTAAAGATGGACGATTCAAAGTTGCTTTTCTAACTTTGAATATAGTATTAATTAATACTGATACAGTATTAGAGTTCAATTTATTATTGCTCAAAACATGTGTTAGTAGCGTAAAAAGCAAAATTTGAATAAAATTAGTAGAAAAAGTTGGTGCGATATCAATTTATGATATTTGTTCCTAGCTGAATAGGTAGGTATGAAGGCATAACCACTTCCTGTTGATGATGGTTAAGCTTGCAGTACTTACCTTTAACAATCAACTCATAATCTCTCGTGGCTGACGGTTGTATGCCGTTCGATGCTTCACAAGTGTAGGTACCCTCATCTTCCTGTTTCAACATAATTATCTCCAAAGTGCCGTTTTGTGAGATTCTGTATTTGCTTCCGCTGATGGGGCTCAACTGTAAATTGAAAAAAGGGCATTAGAGAGTTCCTGCTCCTCACGGTTGCCGATTTCACGGAGAACGTGAACCGCCGATGATGGCCGACAGCTCACGATCGTCCGCAAAGGTCGCCTCACAGCCGGTAGGCACCGTGTGATCGAGTCCCCCCAAGTTTTACTCAGTTCCCGCCCTAACGTTTGGATAACCTGAAAAAGTTCTATACTGATAACACATTTCGTTTCTACATCTTCTTTCCAACATCATGTTCCACTACAAACTTACCTACTTTGATTTAGCAGATCGATTTGTCAGGGAGTAATCAGTATCGTTTTCACTTTTTGACGTCTGGAATGGTAGCAAGTGGGAGTGTGCGGTGTAGGGCTAGGGTATTCGATGTAGATACCTACGTACTTACATTGGTGAACAAGCTTGACGACACTCAAGTTCTTCATTAAGTTAACAAACATGAATATCTACCTAACGCAGAGCTTGTCATCCTATGTATGTTCTAATAAATTACGACGTAACTATGTTTCTACTCAGCTATGCTAATTCAAAAGCAACTGACTGAAATGAGTGTGGAGAACTACGAATAGAAGCTGCATGAAGATACTCCTCAAATACATTTGCTAACTCGCTGTCCGTTAGGAGATCAGCATTGTACAGATTAATGAAGTCCACAACTTCTCCTTTCATAATCCAAACTTGAAGACGAGCAAAACGTACAGTAAAAAAACTCGACACAACTGGGGAGACTTAAACTAAAATTGCGGAGCACAGAGTCAGGTTATGAATCTAATGATAAGAAACACCGCGGAGGAACACGGAAACTGTCGGGAGATGACGTTGAACGTTAGCATTCAACTCGATTGTGCCTAGATTCCTAGGAGCAGGAACTCTCTATTATGCTGATGAAATGTAAGGAGTAACTTGGCTCATAATGTTGCTTATTGATGTTTTGGTGCTGGTTTCAAAGGTGGATCAATTGACTATTCAGGGCAGAGGGTAGTGATTCTTAAGAAATAAAGCCTCGAGAAAGTTATCTCAATTCGCACGGATAGCTGAAGATTCAAGTTTTAGAAGCCTGAGTTACCAGCTGTACTGAAAAACATGACTTTGTTATCTGAATCTACTCATTCACTTTTCCCTTAAGGAAAAACGTCATTCTTCATATACAGAATCTTTGTTTATGGATTGGAATGAAAGGCATTGTGATGTGGTAGCTACCATGTCTTCAGATACAAGTTTAAGAAGGCACAGTTACCAGCTGTACTGATTGAATGGCTTTGTAGCATGAATCTACTAAGTGTATTTTCAAAAGTCTTTTCGTTTGTTATCTCCAACAATTTTGCCAACGTTGGTACACTGGATGGAACTATTCTAAATATTAACAGTAAGGAAAATTTCTTCTCAATTCTTAATTTCCAAGAACATTGAAAACATGACAGCTAAGCAACTCATCTGAACTTATTTGGAAGATGACAAGAAACTGGCGCAGTTAGAGTCTACACTTCCAACTTTAGAGAAGTGACGAGAAATACTGAAGACATCGATAGGATCTTTGGTTTTATTTATTTATAATTTACCAACTTGTAACAGCAACCCGTTCTGAGGATTTCAACATCGCTAAGTAGTGATACCATTCCATACCTAGTGATTTTCAACTTGAACAACGTTGAAAAACAAAAATATCAATATTTGAACGTTTTACAATTGCAAGTTAATTAACCACTAATATGACCTTGAAAATACAGAAAATTTGTAAGCCGACAGAATACCTACTTGTAAACATCCACACTAATTTGTACTTACAAATCTGTACTGGGTTCTTTCAAGGTCATCATACCAATAGTGAGTTTTTCTATGCGGTTTTAGCTATTGACAATTAGAAATATAAACAATCAATTACCATTTCACCATTCCGTTTCCATGCAACAGTGGGAGTAGGAGTTCCTCCAGCAGTACAATGAAGACCAACCAGGTTACCTTCTTCTCCTTCCACTCTCTGGTCAGTATCGTCATAGATGTATGGTGGACTCTCTTGAACACAAAAAACAGTAAGAGTAAAACTGATCGTGGGAGCCATTATTCATGGGTTTCTTTCAAATACCCATTACTAAATTTACGAATACCAGTGAACAACGTAGAATATGAATAGGAACAAAGCAGGAATACAAGTAGATAAGGTGTAAATACGAGATCACTCTACTCCAAAAAATGAAGATGAGCTTGATTCACTGCACAAAAAGTGCAGTGCAGTTTACATTCCTTTCCTTCTCACAAGATTTTTTGGACTACTTTCTCTTTATAATCCGATTCAGTTTAAAGAAGAATTAATGCATTTTAAATACTGAGAACTAACAAGGAAATGGTTAAGTGTAAATGCTCAAAACTTGATTTTGAAAATGGAGACCTGTACGGAATTCGGGCTCATATCTTTCTGTGAGAGAAGCCCAGAGAAATACGCACCCAACATGGTTTTTACTCTTCGACTCGTATCTACTCTTTAACTGCGGACGCTTTCCTTGGTCGTTACATTAGCCACGGGAACCAAGAAAAGCAATTATGTCCGAAGATGTGGAATTGATTCAATAGTTACCCGTTTCTCTAGGTGGTGGCTCTTTAACCACAGGAGTGCAAACGGTTGCGCAGCCATTGTAGCAACATTTGCTGCCGCCTGAGCATTCATGATCGTAGTTACAGTTTGAGGTGCAGTCGAGGTCCGGGCTGTCCCTGATTTCAGGGCATTGACCGTCTTTGGAGGATGGACGAGGCGGTTCTGAAAAATGGTGGAATCAATGATTTAGTAGGTGGGAATAGAGATATTGAGAGAACTCAGCACAGACGAACATGCCTACATCACACAGAACACTAAGATTGATAGTGAAATAATAAATCTCACAACATTCGCTGCACAATTACATCAATTGTTTCAAAATCATGTCGGAAATCCAACTACCTACATGTCAGAGTTCAACTCCCCAAATCTAAGGATCTTCCTCATCCGACTCTAAACAACACATCACCAGAATGAAGAATTTCCAAACAGAATCTTCGCAAGAACAACTGTCTTCTCCAACTTGAAGCAACCATACATTTGTTTCAAGCAGCCATCTCACACAATCCATCCAAAATCCATCCATTCCATCTTACTTGCATGTGTCACGAAACTTAGAGGATTTGTTACGCTGTGTGGTTAACAGAAGAAACCTCAAAGGAATTCGTATTTGTTGCACAACTAGCGTTAATGGTATATTGGCGAGAGAATGAACAGGCAGTGGTGCCTACTACGTTATTCAATTTTCAAAATAGGTAGGTACGCAAGGGAGGATTGGCCTCTATGATTTTGTGTCTATTGGGTTTTGTGTTTTCATGCAGTTTCAAATGAAGGAGACAACGATAAACGGACAAACGGAAATTTGCGGTTGGCTAAAAAACTAGTCTTTTTCATCACCTTTGAGATAGCCCACTCTGTGTGCACCACCTAAGTTTCAAGGGAGGAACTGCCATCGTATTTAATACGTGTTGGGATACTTGTGTGAAGCCCCAAATTACATTACATTTAAACTACAGGTTACGTCTTACAGCACAACAAAAGAAAATTCAACGGCAAATGTAAAATACACCACGAATCCTATAATTAAGAATGATGAAGAACTGGAATAGCTCGAAGAGACAGGTTTAAATTAAGAGAGCTATCTATAGACATAAAAAAACGTTGCAAATTCTTTCACTGGGGTTTATTATTCAATTGGCTTGCGTTCATGATTTGAATTTCTAATAAGCTTTGGAGTGTGCGTGTTTCACAAGTGAAGAGCGATTATTGAATTTCGGGAGGCACACAATATGATCAACTGATCAATCCAAATACGTATAATAATGCAATGAAATTCAAATAATCGCTCTATTCAAAGCTTAGTATAAATCCAAATAATGAACTCAAGCCAATTGAATAATAAACCCCAGTGAAAGAATTTGCAGCGTTTTTTATGGTTATTGAGTTCACTCCAGTATCCACATTTCACTGCGTCACTAGGTTACTGATATCAACACAAAAACAATAATAAACCAAAATATGCGAATGGCACCATAAATCGGACCTAGATCGGGAATGGTTTGACCTACGGACCTGGGGTGGGGCTCATTCGATTCCTCGTGGAGTGTTCTTCAAAAAGAGTACAAATTTAGGCCGCCTTGACTTTTTTTGAGGTTTTCATTGATTTTACAAAACTTTGACAACCCTTAAACACTTTAAATTAAGTGAGAGAGCGAGTGAGTGAGATGGATTTTTCCTGAAAATTTCAGATTTTTTGCTTCAGCCGTTTGGGAGAAATCGTGCGTACGGCGGACGGACGGAAACATTTCTATTGCAGATTCGGATTCTACACCCTTTGAAACGTAAACCATGAAATTTTCAGGTGGGGTTAGAATATTTTTTTTCATGAGCGACTACAATGGTTTATTATTGAATAATAAACCAACAAACCACCTGAAGAAAATGTACCTGCCAACGATTGATAATAATTATAAATTATTGTAAATTGTAATGATTGTTTACAATTATTGTAAATTTTCGGAGTACAAAATGTCTTTTCTATCCTACATACCTTCCCCTTCGCAGTATCCCCTGTAGACGTTGCCCAATTCCTCAGGAACCAGACGAATTTCACATCGACCTGAGCAGGAGGCACAAGGGTCATGGCACCTGCATCGCTCACATTCGCTGCTGTCAACCCATTTTTCAATTCCGTACGAACACCTACAATCAAATAATAACGCAGTCTTGTAAAGAAGAGAAATCAAAAATAGATAACGCGAGAGGATGTAAAGCTTTCGAAACTGTTATCAAAATCAACTACAAACCGAACAGGAAAAGGTTTTCTGTTGGATGGGTTAGAAACCCCCTAAAAACTCTCTCTGAGAGTAGGACTGTTCTTCACCTCAATGAATAAATTAAGATTTAAAGAAAAATATGTAAATCAAGAAAGTTGTACATTAATTTACATGTTTTAATGACATAAATGGAATAAATCGTTTATCCCTTATTGTGTTTCAGAACTACCCTCGATTGCTAAATGAGTGTTGAGTAAAATTCACATTAGCACACATGCTTTTCAAGGTCGTATGATGAAATTTACTAGGAACCGACTAGTCTAATCCAAAAAACCATTACAAATTTAATTAAAATCGGATATTAATTTTTTATAGTTTTGTCTAGGTCAAACAGCTACAACTACCGACATAGAATCAAAATTGTTCCAAATGCTTTTAATCCTAAAAAGCTAGTGGCAATTGTTTGAATAGCTCTAAAACTCTTGATTTGTAATGTGAACATTCTGCACTGAAAATCTATTTTTACCTTTGAAATATTTACATTTTTTTTCAAGATTGATTGTAAACAATTTTGAGGCGTATTTAATTAACATTAAAGTGAAATGTAACCTCCTTTTGAGAGGTGGGTAGAAATTATGAAGCGTTTACCAGTAATCTCTCTACTGAATGAAATTCAGATATAAGAAAATATAGGTTATGTCTGTGTCAATTTTACCCACTAAGCTGCTAGCGGACAGCATTTTTAGTCTAGAGAGCGTTTAAAGATTCAACTGGAAAGCAAATATAAATTAAAAACCTTAGATTGGCGCAGTCTTCTTTGGTCGGGCAATCTTCTTTGACAGGCCCACTCCCAACATCGATCGAATTAGCTGTAACGAGCCAAAACGAGCTTGTATAATTGACAAGATTAAGTTTGAAATCAATAGTCATCAATAGGGCTCAGGAATTTAAATGAGTCAACTTTCCCATATCTATGGGAAACGATCAACGAAATTTGGGCCAAACAAACTCACGGTCTGGTTGTTCAATCCTCAGGTCTGGACTCTCAGATGGGACAACGCACGTGTTCGTACATTCCTCGAAGGTCAGGAAGTTGTTCAGATTTCCGCCGCAACCGGAGTACACGAATGAATTGCACGTCCTTCTGCTTTCATCGTAGAAATACCTTTTCTTGATGAACTCGCACGGACCGGGCTCCATAGGAAGCCGACAAATACCTGTAACGTGGGAGATGTGTGAAAAACGAGTACTCCAATGAACGGTAGGTTGAAATAAATTAGGAGGTTCAACTGTCGATTATGATTCGTGCCAGAAGAGAACCATTTTACACCAAGAGAGATAATGTAAATACTGTGTTTTTCTTCGGTGTATAGTCCGTTCCAAACACAGTAAGTATGTCATCGTAGATATGCGTACCTTACAGGTTGTTGGTCCCAACTTCTTGAAGACAAGAAGACAATGGGATGTTTGCATATACAAAAACAAACAAAAACTGTAAATTTATGCAGAATGGTGTGGTCCATTCAATACTAGATGGAGTAGGCAAGTTCTTTATACATACTACGGTCTTGGAAGCTACCATTTGAAAAAATTGGGAGCACTCAACATTTTCAGTATTTCACAAGTTACTCTTGATGAGGTAAACATGATGTATACAGCCTCTGTATTATGGCTAACAGTTATGTACCTGTCTGCATATTGCAGGTAATTGTTCATGATAATTGGTATCCATCCACTCCATATTTGGCAAACTAGGGTAGCTAGTTCTATTAGCATCTTCACTCGCTTTTCCCTAGAAGCAGCGTTGACAGGACAAATTGTACACGAACATAGATACAAACATAGGTACAAAGAAGGAAGGAGGGAGGAGGAGGAGGGGTACTTTGCAGGATTGTACAAAGTAGGCACAGAAGTCCATTACTCCACCATCAAACAGTCCAGAACGCCCAATAGTCCGGCATCGCTCTGGAAAATGTTCGTGTTCTTCTAAAGGGTGTCTTAAAAGCAAATAAAAAGGCTCGAGAGCTGATCAGAAGTTTTTGGGATAGTCTGGGATAGTCATCCAGGAACGCCTGTTAAATGCCTGCTGTGACGTGACTGATTTGCGAATAAAGTTTACAGTAAAAGATGCCGCCTATGCTATTGCAATGTCTTGGAACCAGGTAACATTCCAAAAAACTTAGGCCAGCTGCAAACTCAGCATCTGACCTAACTCTGCAGACTGATGAAGAAGAAAACCATCAAGAAGCTCTGACCAGTTTTGGATGTCCTTGGAAGTGCTGACAATCCCTTGAAAAACGTGCCTGATGATGAGATGGAGTGGATTCTAATCGACGAGAATGACCCTGCTAAACAAGAACTAACCGGTAAGGACATTATCAACGTTGTAGTAAACCCTCAGCCTACTCAAAATCTTGAAGAAAGTGACTCAGATGAAAACGGAAGAAAAGGAAAAAATCAGCTGTGCAGAAGCTGCAGAATCACTAAATAAGTTGATCTCTTTTGCCGAGGTTGGTACTGACTACAGTGCTTCAGAAATGATTGATTTCCAAATCATGAGAAAGGCGTTATACTAAAAAATGTAAGTGAAAGATGTTTTACAGTACGTTTACATGCATTTTATGAAATGTAAAATAAACTTTGTTGTATGTATTAACATACTGTATTTGTAGTTTAATTATTAACCTAATTGCTCTTGTAATTACCGCCCGACATATAATTGGTGAGGTAATACAAAACGTTATTACCTCTATTTGTTGAATCTTGGTCTGTTCCTTGAGGAATTTTGGGTTCTGCAAAATCGAGACACACCGTCCGACATTCCTCCAGAGAAGAGAATCTGTTGCCATTCCCTCCACAGCCAGAGTAGTTGAAGCGTCGGCAGTCATTCTCAGCTCTTTCAAAGTAGTATTTTTCAGTCGTGTAGCCGTCTATCTCGTTGCAAGTGCCCACTTCGACGTCGTTAGAGCAAACCTCTGTTGTGAAAATAAATTTACAAAGTTATTTTTAAAAGGATCACAAATATGAAATATTTAAGCAGTTTGTCTGCATTTATCAATATTTTAGGGTCCACCTTACGAAGTTGGGAGGCTGATGGCTTTGGGATTCACATATTGAAATTGCGACTGGCACAACACTTGAAATCCCAATACATTTCTTTCCAAACCAATAGCAGATGAAGTCATTAATAATAAATTATATTAGGAGTAGAGTATTCAGACGTAAAATCCTTGTCTACGCATACACTATTATCACTTAATAACCACTAAATGGAGCAGCGACCACTAACCTTGGTGTTTGAAGAGTCCACATTGCCTCTCGCATTGCTCTTCAGAAGAGAATCTATTGGCATTGCCCTGACATCCACCGTAGCTGAATTTGGTGCAGAGCTCATTACTGGGATCCCAATACCACGCATCAATCTGTTCACAATAGCATAATAACATAGATAGCAAATAAATAAGAATAACAAAAAATGGAATTTTTAGCAATGCAAAACGTTAAAACAAAATGTCCTGACCAAAGCGAGGTAAAATTGTAACAAGCTGGCAAGTAAAACATAGATACGCTCATCAAAATCATAACATTTTATAATTGCGCTTTACTACGTGACTTCAGATTTGGTTCCATCCAATTTGAGAGGTGTTTTATCATGGATAATGTGAAATATTGCTTGTCAAGTTTACCATTAACGTGATTTATACTTTCCTATACTGATAAATACCAATTTCCAGTTCGCCAGGTTGGTATTTCTGATTGCTATCAGATAGTATGGTTCGCGAGAGTTTTTACATACCAACGCCAAACCGTTTTCTTCTATTTTCAATAAGATTTAATGAAGTGGATTGGAGTGAGAATGGAGTGTAATGAGTGTGTGTGATGTGTTTGAAGTGTAATGTGTTGTTGTGTTTTCAAATGAACCCAAGTACTTTACAATAATGCAAGAATTGGGTTCTTCCATTCCTTCACTACTACACTCCATCACCACTCTTAAATAATCCTAACTCAAATAAGTAAAACATTCCAAATGCGAATCATTTCAACAAGAGAATGCCTTGGAAGCGAAATAGTTAATAGAAAAGTTGGTTGGGAACTGGGAATGTAGGACTTCTGTATCCAACTCATCGAGAGGAAGGGAAAGAAACCAGAATCTCCACCTTGAATTTAACTTTCCCAAAAACTAATACATGTTACGAGAATAATCTTGTCTAGTAAACACAAATCTTTGAAACATATAACAAGAAGGAGTTCTAATGGACTAATTGCCCCTTTGGCATTATGCTTACAACACCCAGAGGATACCCCTGAAAGCTAAAAAGCTTCAAATTTTTACTTAGGCTTGCCATTTTCAAGCAGGATGAGAGGAACTGTCCATACCCATCACAAACATGAAGAAAAAACATTTTTAAATGGATATCGTTGAGCCCTTCAATCTATTTCAACTGATTCATACCGTTTCGTAGCAAGGGCCAGGGTCAAATCGGAGATAACATATATCAGAATCATCAAGGACAGGCGGTCTTGGACGGGGTTGTTCAGGTTCAGGTCGCGGCTGTTCCGGTTCAGGTTGTGGCTGTTCCGGTTCAGGTTGTGGCTGTTCTGGTTCAGGTTGTGGCTCCTCAGGTTGTGATTCCCTTCCCCGGTAGTCAGGTTGGCACCTTGCTTGGCATTCCTCAGCATTTTGGAATCTGTAAGATTACAAGAGGCAAAGCTGATTTATATGAAGATAAACGCACAACAGGTCGAGGTTGACGGAGTTTACTGACTCAGATGATAGATGTTCAACGTTCACGTGCATACAATCATCTGAGTACTGGAAAAGACAAGTTATCACAGGTGTTCAATAGGTAGAAAACTGATTAGTAGAAATATCGCTCGCCAAAGTGTGGCAGCTAGGACCTAGTCATAGATGCTATAAAATCCAAGTTAATGGTCAACGTTCATTGACATGTTGAGAAAGAAGTTCGAGATGTGACTTCTTCAGGGTGCAGTAGCAAATTTAGAAGCTAGAAGGCCAGTTTTTTCCCATATTCAAAAGTCTAGAGGGCTAGATGGGGCTCACTCATGTGCACTCCTCACTTCCCAAGGCTTGCATAATATTCCAAAATACATTACTGAACTTCAGTTTGCAATGAAAGTAGTTTTTTTTAACTTCTTGACTGCCCGCTAGAATGCGTCGGAACCTAATCGGAAATTGTTCTTTGCCAAAACAGCTTTTTCAGGTGGCAGTGGAGCACTCTCATGCAAGCTCTTTTTTTCTCTGTTTTGATCCGATACTAATTCGTATTTCTTGGAGCGAAAAAAATCATTAAATGTGAATACAATCGCATTCCAGACTTAGTATTCACGGATTCAACGCCTTACACATATACCTATCAAACTAAGAAGAAGAAGAGGAGGTTAGGACCACCAAAGGAGTCAGCGAACAAGCGAGCGTATGGCACAAGCATCGAGAGTGTTAAACATGTCAAATCTTCAACTAGAACAGTTTTGATATATATCCGCTGAAAGAAACGTCTTCAGGTAGTGTGTGAATCTAACCTACAAGCCCAGATATGCATAAAAAAGAACAACTTCAAATCAGTTTATCAATTTCATCAGTTTTGAATAGGTAGTTTGATCTGTTTCATACCTGTTGGCGTTGCCGTGGGAGCCACCATAATAAAATTGGCGACAGGTTTGATTCCTTTGGTCGAAGTACCACTGCAATACGAAATTGTCACCAGGCCCAGAAACTTTGGGGAGTGAGCAAGGATCTGAAAAAAATTACTTGATATATCATGATTGAATTGAAGGTGCCTACAGTATCCCCCCGAATCTATTCTATCAGGCTATCCCTCTCTATAAGAAAAGATTTGATTCAGAGAGATCACCCACAAAAGTATATAGGTACCTTGAGATTGCCCGCATGATTGCAGACACATTTCTTCGGTTTCAAATCGATTGCCGTTTCCTTCACAGCCAGAATATTCGAAGACTTTGCAAGTTCCGTCAGCTGCATCGTAATGCCACTGACGAATGACTTCAGAGCAGGATCCTCTTTCAGGCTGCAGGCTACACATTGCTACACAAAGAGTGGAAAAAGGAATCAGTTAACATATCAGTAAAATTTGCAGAATTTCATATAATCTCTCCGTTTCAAATGTACTTAAACTGCACAATGTGGTGGTTTTAAAGTAGCTAACAAATTATTTGTTGAACGAATAACAAAATTGCATTGAAATTGCGCCATTTTATCATGTTTATTCTTTTGTGAGTGAAAATAAAGAAATCGGAATGATACGAAACGTCTGTTCATTAAGTGAACTAGATACGGCCAACATCCGAATACGAACCAACTAGAACAAGATAGGCAGGCAGTGTTTCCATCAATGTCAGGAGATTATTATTTTATCAAGGAGATTCAGCCCCTTGGTAAGGGGTTTGAGGCCCATGATTAGTTGTTCGCTTTGAATAGACTTCATTGGGGTTTGTGCCTCAAAAAGTTCAAATCAAGGCGAGTGATGGGCACTCAAATATTGAGTAAGATGCCGTTTCGTCAGTCTCCTCACATAACCTGCATAGGGTTGAACTTTATGTGACCCAAATGCGGTGTAGGTGAAACCTTAGGGGTGCAAAGCTGGTTATAAGGCCGACCACTGTTTTTCAGCTTTCTACGGTTTTTGCCAAGTAGCCATTCAGTAATTTTGGTGTTGGGTTCCGCCACCATGAGTTTACTGTGAACATGTCCTTCAATATTGAACCAAATAATTGTGATTCGTTGGTTGACCCACAGAAGGCGATTTTTGGTATACCAACTGCCAGCTCAGGGCCTACAAATGGGGTTTGGTATACCCATCTTGCAAGCTAGTCAGCCTTTTCGTTACCAGATATTCCCTCATGCCCTGGCACATACTCCAGGCGAACCCGGTTATGTTTGGCTAGGTTGTTGAGGGTTTGCAAGCAGCACCAAGCCACTCGTGGTGAGATGGTTGGTTCCATTAATGCTTTTATTGACGCATGACTGTCTGAGAGGAGGCGGACGTGGGCCTTTTTATATCCCATCCTAAGGCTTTCAGCAGCTGCTGCCTCGATTGCCACGATCTTTGCTTGGAATACAAAGGTGTGATCCCCTAGTGGAATTGAGGCATTCCACCTGGTTTTAGCACCATGTAGTCCTGCACCAGTTCCTACTTCCATTGTGGACACATGTGACACAATCAAATTATTGAACAGAAAAATACTGACAAGGTCTAAGCTAGTAAGTAACTAATCTAAATCATGCTCAATAATTAATAACATTCAATAGGCATATCAAAATTACCAGGTTATCCCATTCATCATATTAAAAGGTATGCCGTGTGTAATGAAAGTTTAATACAAGCAATTGGGTTATGAATAAAATTAAACATGCAATTCTGAGGTACCTTCACTGAATTGAGTCTCGGGTTCTTGTTGTTTTTCACACTTTCTGAGGCACTCTCGTTCCGTTTCGAAGTTGTTCCCGTTTCCGTCACAACTTCCCCAGTAAAATTGTTTACAACCTTTCTCCAGCGTATCGTAGTACCAACGGAGCCTATAAGTTGTGCAACTTCCGACATCCGAAGGTAGAACGCAAATATCCTTTTCTGTAAATGTTTCACCCAAAATCTTAAGAATAGGTAGGAACGGTTTATCCTAACAGCTGTTGTCCCTATATTTCAATTTGCAAAAGGAAGAGGGAGTCTGGCTCATGGGGTAATTAAATAATTTTAAGAAACTTCAACAATGAAGAGCACCAGAACAAACTTGGGAACAAAGACGAGTATTTTTCGATACACGTTATGATTAAACGTTTAGAAAATCCTAAAAATGAATCAGTAATCGTATGTTTTTGAAAATTAAAGTGTATCTAATTATCTTATATTGGGATTTATATATATGGCGCCTGACAAGTGGCTCAGCCAACAAAAACCTCCAATTCCAAAACTTTCTCATAAGCCTTGCCAAGCGAAACCTTTTCCAGCAACAAAATCTTAGCAAAACATCTTATGTCAAATCCATCTTCCCACCATTTGGAGGGTTTGCAAAGATGGCGTATAGTTTTGACAATATGATGTGTTGTTTGCATGTTTGCACGATGAGTTCCCAAAAGAAGTTGAAGGAGTGGGAAGTTGGCAGCATGTAGTATAAATGTTGGCATGAGCAATGAATGTTGAGCTTTCCGATGGATGTGCAAAGATTTTTATGAAGTGGAAAACGAGCAATTACAGCTCCCCATCGGTTTCTAGTGGACAGCTTTAGAAAACATTCCTTGTAGTGCGATGACGTAACATGAAACCATGTAAATTTTGTTGCGGTCGGGCATCATACTCACTTAAATGCTTCACCATGAAAATTATGACTTCAAAATTCATTGCAAACTTGAATAGAAGCACAACACTCGGCAGGAGTCCAATGGTAGAAATGGCAAAACTGTAATATTGTGCAGCACACATTTAAGTGAGTGTCTTCTATCTATTAACAACTTGAACAATCATTCGAAAAGCAAGATATCGCCAACAGTTTGCTGTACTAGTGTAATGTGAATTACGTAAGAGGCATGATCCAAACTATTTGATTCTCTTTTTCCAGAACGCAGAAAAATTGATATGTTCCCTATAGACACCAACTTTTCTTGGCGATTGTTCATACATTTCCTCTGTTACCATTCAACCGAAAATTGTTGTAAGAGTTTTGAAAGTTGAAACTGCAGATCAGATGGAGAACCACTGCATTTGTACTGAGGTTCAATCATCTTCGCTACACTGGTACGGTTTTTTGCCAAAAATTGGCGCATGCGCAGTGTATTTCATTTTAATCTTTTTTCACGTTTACGAGTGATGAACTACTGGAAAAACAAAAATATTCTATTTAAAATCTTTTTTTTTACCTTAGAAAAGGAGCTATGTGGCCCAACGGCATAAATATGAGAATCAGTCACTGATTACATTTAGTCGCAAACCTAACCTAACCTAACCTCAGTCGATCAGAGAGCTGATCCATACTTTGTCAAGACTACATTTTGAAACAAAACGAGATTGCATGAAGAGGGAGAATCTAGGCAACATAAAATGACTAAGGGAATTAATGAAATTCAAGAAAGTAGTGTACTGTTCAAAAACTTACGTCAACAGTACGTCAAACTCCTGAATTTCCTCATTTTAACCTATTTCGCATTTTACCAATAAAGCGCATTTCCTGCGCCAAACGTATTACTTAAGTGCCTACCATGTATATCAATAAGCCTACTAAATTGAAATTGATTTCTCACCTTTTTTGACAGGGCAGTATCCATTGCAGTCCTCCAAACTGTCAAAATGATTTCCGTTGCCACCACAACCCGAGTAGTAAAAAGGCATGCATCTCCTTTCTTTGGGCTCGAAATACCATTTAGAGACTTTCTCAGTGCAAGTGCCCGCAGCCTTTGGTAGAGAGCATTCGGCTATAATTCGTGCAGAGTGAGTTGCTATGTTAGTGAAGGTTGTACTACCCAAAGATGTGAAAACGTGTAAGTAACAAAGAACCATTCATGTTAGTGCATGCAATTCTACGGTAGGTGTTAATTATATAATATTGTACGAAAACTGAAAAAAACACACAATTAAAAAACCACATCCAATCCAAATTAAAAAGACTCGTTTGGGTGAAATTGATGTTTTGAGTGAGGAACAGAGATTACAGGAGCATAATTCGAAGAAAATGTGAAGATATGATTTACTTACTAGAAATTCTGCTGAAAGTAGAACAGTTTCCAGGATTTTATGAACATGTAATATGGAGGATATTACATGTTAGGTACCAGTGAAGAATTTCATAGGAAACTATCAAATTCTCAGGTGCTCGAACACGTTCATAAAAATCAGATGCAATCTTTGAAAGTTATGCATATCGCAATGATTTCACATTTGGGCGTTTGCAATGACTACTGACTATCTGACAATGATAAAAGTCATAGAGAATTATCTGAAGATTGGTACTCATGTAATCTCTAACCATTAGGTAAAAATTGACGTTTTTATGTGCTAAACAACATCGCATGCGCGAAAGGTGATATTGATTCGTGGATGCTGATTATTCGCAGGAGGACATAAGGCTTCTAAGTGTTCTACTTATTTTAAAGGGAAGTCGTTGAACTACGCTTACGCCTTTGTTGATCTGGTTTCATGCATTTAGCCTTGCAGGCAGCCTGAGACAAGAAGTTGTTCTTCGTTCCTTTACAACCGCCATACGAGAACGGAATGCAGTCTCGGTCTTCTTTGTTGTAGTACCACCTTTCAAAAGTACCGTTGCACGGCCCATGTTCCAACGTTTGTTCGCAGGGATCTGAAAAAGTTTAAATCACAGAACCGTTAAGAAGTGCATTATTAAGAGGTCAACACTATCCTAAATCTTGGAACTTGGGGAGATCTGTTGTTTAAGAGCAATGATTCAAAAATATTGAAAGGAGACGCGGAGACTGATGAAGTGAGAGCTTGAATGTTCTTTACAATCATTTTGTTGGCATACGGAGTAATAAAAATTGACTGGACTAAAAACTAAACCACTTCTAAGAGAATTATAGCAGGAAATGTCAGCTCTCAGAGATATAGGAACGTATTTGACCTCAACACTGAACTTTCTAGAATAAAGCGTTCAGTGGATGCCATCAGATGCCACTAGTTTGCAGAACACACTCCTTCAGAAGTGGCAGTGGGGATATTGTGAATTGTTCACTGCCTTGAACTTAACGGAACAAAATGAGAATTGTACTTCTTAGGGCATTGCTATTTTACCGAGATGTTCCTGAGATCCGCACTGAAGCTCGCATTCTTCCCTGGTGTGGAACCGATTGCTGTTTCCAAGGCAGCCCGTGTAAGAGAAAGGCCTGCACTGTCTGTACGTCTTGTCGTAATACCACATTGGGAAGTTGTTTCGACAGCTTCCAGGGCTCATTGGAAGGCTGCACAAATCTGGAAATGATTGTTTGAATGAGGACAAAAATCGACTTTCTTTAAAAACAGATCAAAAGGATGATCAGGGTGGTAAAAATGGATACTAAAAAGGCTCAGAGGAGGCAAGGGAAGTGAATGAGACTGAGGAAGAGGTTTCAAATGTTTTGAGCCTCAGATCACTTCAATTATCAAGGATTACCACGTTTAAAAAGTGTTGGCACCCAATTGATATTAATTAAATAATAATGATCTCTCTCGAAATGTGAGAAAAAGGGATGCCAGTAAAATTAAACGACAAATGAGGTACACGATCCTTCTTAACTGAGAATACCATATCCAAAATTGTTCAAATCTCTGTGATTACCATATCGAGTCACTAATAAGTAAACTATATTAGTCATTTGGTAAATACAATAATGTCACTATATCTGTTGTGATTACATCGAACCCTCTTCTAAATTCCCAAGTGCTAACCACCATTTGTGTAACCAATCTACCAAAACCCATACAACTAGATCGAGTCTCTTAGCTATAATCTTGAAAACACCAGTTTCAAATTGAGATAATAATAAAACCTTTGCCAGTTGGACGGACGCAGACGCTCTGGCACTCCTCCAGTGTCTTGAAACGATTTTGATTGCCACCGCAACCGCCATACCAGAATCGAGCGCAGCCTCCATAAGTATTGTCGAACCAATAGACAATTTTGAAATCCCTGCATTCACCATTGGTCCTGGGGAGTGAGCAAACCTCTCCTGCAAAAGGTTAAAACCGCAGAATATAGTTATTAGAAAATACAAACATTCAATTTGACGTACCAAATAATTGACCAAATTAGTTGGACTTGTTACATCTGTACCTACTTATGAAATCTATATTCATCTATGCATCTTACATGCATTTCTGATGCCTCACCTGTGATAGGAACATTTTCGCAGCCTTCGAAATCGTCTCCCTTCGCCTCGTTGATTCCATCTGGACAGCAACCGAATTTAGTGGCTTCGCAAGTGCAGTTTTGGTCTGGTCCCTCCTTATGAGTCTTTCCGTCGGGGCAGCAACCATGAGCACTGTGTTCACAACCACATCCTATCAAGAATAGATTGAAAAAGAAAAATAGGAATAATTGTTAAAATAAAACATCGACAATTTAAATTTCTTTTGAAATAAAATGGATTGCAATGGGTGATTGATCCTATTAACGATGCTATTGCTCAAAATGTTGAGTTAAAATCCAATACAACCTAATTATTACATTCTTACGACGCAATTTCGAAATAATTGGACGAATTTACTTAAATAAAGATGAGCTGAACAGGTATTAAAAGCTCCAGTTCTGCAAAATTGGGCATGGATACAATGGGTACATAAGTGTAGTGGAAAAACTACATAATATAATGAAATATTTACTAGTTTTTATAAAGTTTAAACGTTTATTAAAGTTTTGACCCTCTGCAGAAAACAGGAGGGAGTTTTAGAATAATAAAAATTTGAATATTTGGAACAGTGAAACAACAGCCTTTCCCTTTGTTGGCTTGGGTGGGTCATTGATATACAGCTCAGCTTTTGATGAAATTGATTAGTTATTGAACAGAAAGGGGTTTTCCTCGACAGGTGCCTATCGGTATTCCTACCTTGCAAATTAGGTCCTTTGGCGATGGTAATACCATCAGGGCAACAACCGAACTGGTAGGTGTGGCAAGCGCAACCCTCCAGATTCGGACCATCAGCCTCCGTTTGCCGGTCTGGACAACAACCGAACTCGCTGTACTGGCAACCGCATCCAAGATTGTCAGGGCCAGTGGCAGAAGTTTTCCCATCAGGGCAGCAACCATATGCAGAATTGCGGCAGTCACAACCTGAAAAATGGGGATATTTAAATTGATTAGTTATGTTTGAGCTGAGAATGGATACAGAGAGCAGAAGGTATTAGATATTTAGCAAGTTAATAGCCATATGATCTTTGTAAGAGAGATAGGACATGGGTCCAGAGGCGTCTTGTCAGGAGGACAGAGGTAACTGGAGCAGGGCAACACAGGTGAGCTGTGCGTTTTTGTTATCAGTAACCAGTAACTTGTTTCTTATTACAAGTAGCAGTTAACTCCTAGGGGCCACTGGGGACTTATTAGCCTTGAGTTTTATAGTATTGAATGACACAGACGACTCATCTGTGGGTGTGTGTGTCCACACTTCTCTTGCCAAACAGCAATTTCTTAATGCATCTATTGACTTAGTTTTTCCAACTGCAGCATGTGAGGTGAGGGGGGGGGGGCAAAGGCAAAGCGTGAAGGTCCCCCAATCATGGTTTGCCGGCGCATTAGTTATGATCATCACATCAGGCTCCTATAGGTGAATGCTGGAAGGTTGTTATATAATGGCTCATCTTTTTAGAAAGTGGTTCACAGATGAGAGTTTCTACTGTGGAAGAATGGAGCAACTACCATCAATTGCTATGACATAATTATAACAAAACCCAACGATGTAAATCATTGTTGAGGGTCATCTAATCTCAAAGAAAGAGACAGCAGTTCAAAATCATCATGACGCAGAATACGGAACTAAAATGTTTTCTAGTTTTAAAATAAAAGGGAAAGAATTGTAATCAAAGTATTCTCACCATAATAGTTGGCACCCTGAGCAGGGACAACATTGTCAGGGCAGCAGCCGAAAGGTGTATTGAGGCAGCATCCTTCTCCGTTAGGGCCATGAGCAAAGGTCTTGTTGTCTGAACAACAGCCGAAGTCACTGGTGCTGCAGGCTGGAGCGCATCCAAATTGTCGGATCCCTTTGGCAGCCAGGATACCTGCAGGATTGTTATATTAGAAAGCATAGCCTTAGTGCAATACATCAAAATTATGTGCTGTAAACACTTGTCGCCCACTATCCATCATACTAAGCCCTTTAGGGGAGTATATTTCAGTCTTCATTAGATTTAGTTGGTACAACTGATGGATCATTCTCACTATTCAGGATTCCCATCCACCAAAATAGCTATAGGTGTTCCTGAATTATTGTCTCTCATTCTTGTAGATACCTCTGAAGAATTCCATACTTCTCCAAGAGACGGTTCTCTGGGGAGGGGTTACTATTGAAATAATATGGTTACCCTTGGGTTGGGAGTATTTACATCTGTTAGTTAATACCTGCGAACCTTTAATGTAGAAATGAAGTTGCCTCTTTTTGGAACATGCAATAGTCGAAACTGGACAATATAAAGAGTCAAAACATTCGTAGAAGAAAAGGCGTTGCTAGAATACATCATACAGAGATGGTAAATACCAAATAGAAGGCCTTACCATCAGAACAGCATCCAAACCGCGACTCAGTACAGTTTTGGCATCCTTCATCATCAGGTCCTGCAGCAACACTAAGACCATCTGGGCAGCATCCGAATTCAGAGCTTGAGCAGGTCTCGTTATTAGGAACTGTAAATTTCCAAGTCAAATTTTCTTTTAAAATCAAGGAGAGGTCGATTATTTGACAATTTAGAAGTAGGTACTTAACATGTGTCTTTCGTACGTGTCTTTAGATGCATTTGTCAATATTCTATGCATACTGTTTAGCAAAGAGAACAATTAATTTTTAGTCTTGTGCACTTTAGTAATAAATGGGCATTCCGTTACTCTCGTTTAATAAATGTCATATTCATGGCAGCATAACCGCATAGAACAGAACATGGCAATTGACCTATGCTTATTTGAAGGTGTGAGGCTATTAGGACAGAGTCAATTCATCCAATCTCCATTCAACTCCCATCTTCACAGCTTTATTATGAAACCATCCTATTTGCTTTTGCATTAATAAAGTACAGAAATGATAAATCACCAGACACGCATTATACAAATAGCAAAAGATCTTTACTATTGCATGGATCAAACATTTCAGATAGTTCAATAAAATCCTTCCTCTTTTTAGGCCTTTTCTCTGTTTCTCATATCCTCATGAGATTGCAAGTTACATAAATGTAACAGTCGTCACTCAAGGTGCTAAGCCAGAAAAATGGATGTTTCAAGTCTGGTGTCAGACTTCGTGACATCACAGCTCAAGAAGCTCTTGATATCATTGAGGGGAAACTCGATGATGATATTGGGGCGTTCAATGACAATGACAACCCTCCCATCAACATCTACATTGCACCAGGAGACCCTGGGCAGCAGGTACTGATCGTTGATTCTACGGACGAGGACGGAGAAGGTACTATGGATAGTTTATCTCGAATCAGTTGCTGGCGTCAGCGGAAATTCGCAACAAACGATTCAGAATTTCCGAGCTGCAGTAATCAATCCATGACAGCAAACGGAGAAAATGGATTGATGGAGACTTCGAACCCATCCCAGACAGTGATCGCTTCCAAAACTATAATTTTTCTGAATTTACTGGTTTGAGTGCCGTTTAAACGTTCGGACTTTTCTTTGATGACGAAGTTATTGAGCTGATCATCACCCAGTCCGAACATTATGCACCCCAAAATAATGACCGATGTCGTACCAAACAACTTACGTGATTCATGATGCCAACACCAAGAAACCGAAGTTGAAATTTCGGCGTGAAATCGCCCAGACCTACCTTGCGAGGTACGGAACTGCTCCCTCACATCCAGGGCCATGTGCCTGAGCAAAAAATAAGCTTCTTGGCTATTGGAGGTACGATGGAAGAGACCATCTGATCTCACCAATCGAAAACAGCAGTAAACAGGGTGCGCCAATAAGCCCTGCACTTCTCTTGTGAAAACTGCCTGAAATGCGATGTTCGGCGTGTGTGTGTCATGCTTCAAGGACTTCCATACTTATTGAGCTTCGGTATTTTCTCTCAATATATTCTAATGAACTGATTTTGCAATAAATAGAGTTTTTTGATGTATCCCAGTGCTGTTCTTGGAGATTGACTCCGTGAGCCTACTGTTACATTTATGTAACGGTGTCCAATGGTGTACTCGGGGGCTTAACACGGTAAAAAATGCAATTTTCGTGTACTCTGAGGTCCAAGCTAACTAGAAATATGGAAAATTCCTCCTTTCCACACATTTTGAGTTCTAGGCGGTAAAGGGTTAATAGAAAATAGAATATTATTGTTATTTCATAAAAAAATTGGCGAATGAGTTAGAAAAAAAACCTTTAAACATGGAGGTTATCTCTAAAATATACCTATAAGTTTTACAATTACTTCTTTTCAAGGAGTATCGGAGTGGTAATTAAGTTAATTTGAAGTTAAGCCCAAGCTTTCAAGAGAATTCTGAAGCTGTATGATTCATGCGGGGGGAGTTATGACAGCTACTGTACTTCAAATCATCAGAGTGTCGGTACCCTTGTAGTTTTTCGGTTGTTGAACGATTTTAGCGAGCCCAACCGTGGTTTGATGCTACTTTTTGTTATTGAGGTTTCGCCATTTTAAGCTAAAACCCTGAGTGAACATTGCGCGTGAATCTATTATTCTTTAGTAACAACTTTTTCAGGGATTGGTTTACTGCAATGCCATAGCACTTTTGTCCAAACCTTAATTTGTAAGGGAGGAGCAGAATGGAATAACAGGATGACCATTCGCTTTAAACTTGCACCTAAAAGTGCCTCCATACTACACTAATTCTTTCTGTCTAACTAATCAACCAACTACATAAGGCAACCAAGAAATGACAAATAACAGTCATATTTACTTGTTCTCGTATATGTGTACTATGATCCAGGAACTAAATGTTACTTAAGCTTACTGTCACATCCTTCGTAGTCCAATCCAGTTTTAACAGTGAATCCATCGGGGCAACAACCGAACGCAGTTTTGCTGCAAGTTTCAACACACCCTTGGAAGTACGGGCCTTCAGCGATCTTGCCATCCGGACAACAGCCGAACCTGGGATTCAAGTGTGTTCAATGTAAAAGAAAACTTAATAACCAATTTTTAATGTTCTTTTAATTGTTTAATTAGATAGTTGGTAATTAATCATCTATAATATCGTAGTTAGGTAACTTAACGAAATTGAGGGCTGAAAATATAATGTTGGGCCTTCTATCCTGGCACAACGCTAAAATCAACTCAATAAGCCACCACAAAAAATTGTACTTGACTCGATTCATCGATAGATGTGAAGGCAATACTGTCTATTTCAACATGAATTAACAAGAGAAAGGCTTTCATTATTTTGTCAGAAGTTGCAAAAACAACCAAAGAAACAGGTTATCAGTTGATTTTACAGAATTGTTATTGAATTTAGAGTTAGCGCAGTGGAAGCGTGCTGGGCCCATAACCTATTGAATTTAGAGTTAGCACAGTGGTGAGATTATTGAAAAGATTGTTTTAAGTTTAACTTTGAATGAAATTATATTTCTCTACAACTCTAGGAAAGCAAGAATGAGACTAAATTCAATATGTTCGTTACGAGGAAAACTTGATGGTAACGGACATATTGATTTATGGTGTTCCACAAATTGTGGAGGCGAGTGAATTCCAATAATTGTGTTTTTCGTTTTCTTGACTTTCTTTGGGAATATGAACAAGAGCTAGTTCTATTTACCAAACATTCTTCCTATTTGCCATAGGTAAAGGTTTATCCAAAAGTTACCTTTCAGTTTATTATTCTTTAAATGGTGAACCTTTGTTTAACTCGATAATGAAGATCTCAAACAGTACCGTCGTTTGTACCTGTCAGAATACACCATTCTATGTCTGTGATAGCTATGTTGAAGTAACCAAATTTTGTTACTTACCTATTTTTGATTATTGAAAACTGTTTCTAGTGATTAATGTTAAAAAAATATTTTGAACAGTTTAGGAGTTTTTTTAAATTTACCCTTCTGTCACATGGTTCAAACACGGGTATCCACAGATACATACCATGTTCGTAACTAGAAACAAAATAGTCATTTTGGAAAATACAGTTTTGCCATATTTAGACCTTTTTCAAAGTTATGGTTCATACTTATTATTGCTTCATGAGTACTAGAGAATAATACACTCCTCCGTTATTTTCTAAATTTCTTATGTCTGGGAAAAATTTAACTGAAAAATCGTCCCAAGGTACAAGACTTTCTCCTGCGTCAATACTTTCGTTTCATTCTACAGCTTAGAAACCAGTAAAAACTAAAATCTGCTTACTTAGTGATGCTGCAATCAGGCATGGGCGTAGTTTGTACGGGGCAGCCCTCGAAGTTGTTACCCATTGAAGCGGTCGTTTTGTCTGGGCAACATCCAAACAGAGTTTGGTCGCATAGGGACTTGGGACATCCAACGTGATTGGGACCTTTGGCAGGCGATAAACCATCTGGGCAGCATCCATGTTTGGACTCCTTGCAGGTCTTGGGTATGGGGCAGCCTATAACGAGGGATTCAAAATACCAGTTTTATGAGATGAACCAAGCTGCTGTGATGTAGGGTGACAATTAAATGTTTCTTTTTCCAGCAGAAATAATGAATTAGAAGTCAATTAGAAGTCTGAAAATAACATGCCTTTAGAGAAAGGACCCTTGGCTTCAGTCTTCCCATCTGGACAGCAACCAAACGTTGAAGAAACACACTTCCTCTTGCCTTTCCTCCTTTTACATTTTCTCAATTTCTTCTCTTTCTTGATAGCTTTATCCACATCACTTTCGGTAGTAAATCCAAATACAGCTGAAAGGAAGTAAAATTAAAATGAATACCATCACCAAAAACTCATCATTTCTCATTTTTCTTGGTAAACTATGGTAAAATTATTGTATTCAATGGAAAATACCTTCTGCCAAATCGGTTGTTTCTGGACTAGATGATGATCCAGATGAGCTTAGATCCGTTGATTCAGAGGATTCAGTCACACCAGGGGAACTGGTGCTGGCATCAGACGAAGACTCACTACTACCTCCAGGCAGAGATTCAATCACTGATGGAAAAGAAGAAATAACTCAATCATTGTATTTCATAGTAACAATTAAATGTAGAAGTAAGAGGCAAAGAAAAGTAAGTAAATGCAAAACAATAAGAAAGTTTACCTTCAGTAGAGGGTGAATCTGAGCCAGGTGCCAAACTTGAATCACTGGCAGATTTGGAAATTGCACCTTCTGTAGTTAATCCAGCAACGCTGGAACCCATTATTTCCTCAATGCTTGGTGAGCTAGATTCACTGGAAGAACTACTTTCCGTGGTTACTATTCCTCCAAGTGAAGAGATGTCAGAACTAGGAGCATCAGATGCTGAGGGCACTGTTGTTCCATCAGAAGTGCCTTCAATACTAGCTGCACCTACGGTAAATAAACACCTTAAGAAATAAGTAAGCAACATTGAAAAAGTACAAACTAGAAGGGATGAATGAATAAAATTGACACATAACTCAACGACAAAATCAATTAAGTGACTTTGATTAGACATTGTGGTTGATTTGTAAAATTCATTTGGTACCTACCTACATGCATATTCGTTAATAATTTGTTTAAAAATTGTGCACTGACCAGCAGGACTAGAATCCCCAGTAGTGTCAGAAGCTGCAGAACTTGGTTCAGTTGATCCATCAGAAACAAGGGAAGCACTGGAAGCAGAAATATCCGTAAGTCCAGCAGAATCTGTAGCTCCATCAGCTGAACTAGTATCTCCAGTTGCTTTAGAGGCATCTGAGGTCTCACCAGCAGAAGTTGAATCAGAGGTACCCATTAACTCATTAGATGAAGAACTAGCACCCACAGAAGGAGAATCTGTGACTGATGAATCGGTTGCGCTTGATGAATCAGTGGCACTCGATGAGTCACTAGCACTGGACGAATCAGTGGCACTAGATGAATCAGTAACACTGGTTGAATCACTGGACGAGTCAGTACCACTGGATTCTGAAGACACACTACTTTCAGTCACTGCACTGACACCATCTACAGAAGCTGATGCTTCGGCACCAGATGGAGTTGAAGCGTCAGAAATTGTTGCACCACCAGTACCAGACGAAGATTCAGCTGGTGACAAACCACCAGAAGGTGTTCCAGAAACATCTGAAGATTCACTTGATCCAACAGGGAGGTTTGTTGAGGACTCAGGGAGTTCACTTGATACGCCAGGAAGCTCTGAAGATGCACCAGGGAGTTCTGAAGATCCACCAGGGATTATCGATGAAGGACCATCAGAAGCCCCAGAAGCAATTTCAGAACTTTCAGTACTTGCAGGTGAATCGCTGGATTTGTCAGAAATGGCTCCAGAGATTAAAGATTCTGATGCTACTGTTGACAAGCCATCTGTTCTGCCTCCTATAAAAGTATAAAATATGTAATTATTCCTCATGAATATGTAAGTATCAATTTTACACGTATATATCGATCTTATAATTTACTATGCCACCTGCTTTCCAATTAGTTTCATTGGTATTATATAGGAATTTGTATCAAGATAAAGTATGATGTAATAATAGGAAAAACGGTGAATTTGGTACAATACCTGTTTCAGCTTCATCAGCCAAAGTGCCAGTTGAAGCATCAAGGCTAGATTCTGCAATACTTGATGGGCCTTCACTTACTGCTTCTGTAACTCCAGCTGAGCTAGACGTCTCAGAAACTCCTTCAGTGGACGATTCTGGACCGAGTGAAGAGACACCAGAAGATGAAGCTCTATCAGGACCAGGGGTAGAACTGATGAAGATAAGATCGTCCGAATACCCACCTGACCCTTCAAGTTCATCTGTATCGTCAGACGTGCCCTTGTAACGGTGAATCAATCAATTAGAACAACAACATAACATTAAGGAGGCAAGGATTTATGTATAATGTGAATTAAATGAATAGATAATAAAATATTGGGTGGCAGATCAATATATGCCCCAAAGAAGGTGGTTCTGACAGACAGACTCTTTTCTGTCTTGTAGACAAATACTTTGCCAGACAAATGTTTTCCACATGAGTGTGGAAAGTGCTTCGTTATCTCAAATCCGAAAATCAACAAACTATTACATTTACATGATTTCCATTCCAGGAGTAATCAGTTATCTTCAGAATTCAACAGGTCTGCTATGGTGATCCTTCACTTTTACGAACGTATTGCGAAAAACGATGATTTTGCAATTCTTTTATTTTTACGAGAACACGTGCTATCATCAAACGATCCTGGCTTGAAGAAAAATTGACGCGGGAGTCCCACCTCGACACGTTTTGCTCGAGGCGATTGAGAAAAAATGTTTCTGACCTATTTTTGGCATTTCTGGAGGACGTGAAGGAGGCATATCGGTCCCAATCCTGTTCCAGAAATTGATGAAGCAGGTTCTGCTGATTAATTTGACAACTAGGTAATCCACATGGGCGTTTTCCTTTTCTCTCTTTTTTTTTTAAATTTTTTTGTCATTATTGAACCAGAAACACAATATGGTGGCAGATACAGAACCAGCACTCAATACTGTAACGATAATATTCCCTTACAATAGAGCTGAGTTCTATTAAACCGTCGCTGTCCGTCGACTCTTCATCATAATCCCCATCATAGTCGTAGTCACATTCCTCAGATTCCTCTTCAGTTATCACTTGAGCTGTTGATACTGGTATCAGTTCGTCTGAAACCAATTAAAATTGTAGCTTTAGTTTGCACAGGACGCAAGACATGTAAGGGTCAAGGGTTCATGCAATGAATTCAAGAATGACAGTTTCATTCAATGCAAGGTTCCAAAGAGTTGAACTCTTTCTAGAACAATATTTAATTAGGAGCATACCTAAATATTCAGATACTTGATTAACAAGAGGGGCCATTTGGCAACATGTGAGAGATTAGTTTGGCTAACGAGAACTCTTACCAACAAACCCCCCTTTGAAGGCCAACCAACCCCTGCAAGAAACGTGGAACAAAAATGGCCACCAAAACCATGTACAATGAAAATGATAAAAACTGAATGTATCAGCGGTAGGAAAGCACCCACATCTCAAAACAATTAGAAAACTAAGAGAAAATTTTATTTATGACACAAAAAATTCAAACACAAGCTTCCTGCTTCTAGGATTTGAGATTGCTGTGGAAGGTGGGGTTTCATTGTGAAGGTCATATGACTGCCTCACCAGCTCTTGACACCAATTGCGGTACTTTTCATAACTAGAATGCCAACTAACCCCGCTCTCCCTCGTTCAAAATTATTTGTGACGTACATTGTCAATATTTATACAAAATTCTATCACTGTGGTGGATACCTAGAGCTTCCTATAGATTTGATTTGTTAATTTCAGTTACCTGAATAATGTTCTTCATAATCACAATTTCTATTTGTTTGTTTTTTTCAATTCAATGTTCGATTTATATTACTTTACTTTTTCCATTTGACACTTACTTAATATATAAATATTATAATATAATATTGTCTCTACATAAATGTTAACAGCAGCAAACTAAGAATAAATCCATTAGTTCTGCAAAAACAATCGCTGGATGGGTTGTCAAGACCTTAGGAGAGGTGAATTACTCAAAATAGTTTATCAACCAACAAAAAATTCAAGAGAATGTGCTTAATTTAGTTAAAATTGGCTAAACATTGATAAGAATATTTTTAAAAGTCCAAAATCTTCATTTGAAAGGCGGAATAATAAAAAAAAGAGAACATTGAACTAATTACCTTCACCGCAAGGTTGAGTGTTACATTCTTTGGAGTTCCCAACAATAAAGTGTTCTTTATCACATTCATCGCCATCAACCGTCATGTTATCTCTCAAGCACAGAATACTCCTTTCTTGTGTTCCTCCTCCGCATGGTTTTGAACACTAAAAGAGGAATTTATAGTGGTAGTTGAGTATGAAACATTCACAAACAAAACTGGATAGTAAGATTGTTTGATAAATTCAAAGTACTTACTTCTCCAAAAGGCGAGACGAACCATTCCCCTTTGCATTCTTGTTCGGCTCTACACTCCATAGTACCCTCTGGCTTCAATTTTTCCTCACACTTCGCGTTATCCATTAAAGTCAGTTTGTTACCATCCAATGAGGCACATATAACGCTTCTGGTTTGAATACCTTGCCCACATTTCGCTGAGCACTGAAATAATAATGAATTTTCCCGTTTAATACAAAGTCCAAACAACTTCCAATCAAAAGGATAACTCAGGAATAAGGTAAATTGGAACATAATTAATTAAAGTAAAAATGGGTTTGTTACTTACTTCGTTCCACTGTGATGTGAACCATTGACTAGAACATGGAACATATGTGCAGTTTCTCACAGCTTCGGGTTTTCTATATGAGTGGCACATGGATTCATTGTACGGGTGACCTTTCTCATCAGCGCACATGACTATCCTCGTCTCTATAGCTTGTCCACACTTATCGCTGCACTGGAATAAACATCATTGAAGAACATTTCATTATGAGAACCGATACTTGTACAAATGCAGCATCAAAGGTGACTCATGAATAACTAAATAAGTGAAGAGCTTGATACTTCTTGGAAACGAGATCCTTACGAAAAGGCCATTTAGAACACGAGTTCAAATCGGGATCAAAATGTTACAGGTAGGGAGGAGTGGGGGTAAAATCAGGGTAGGTACTTTTAAGCAGGCCATTCACTAGCGCTCCAGATGTTGGGCTTAATGGGGCAGGGCCGAGAACGTTGGAAATTTACTACCGCCAAACAGGGTAGCGCCGTGGATTTTGGACTCGTAGGACATTCAACCAGCATGAAGGAGGAGATAAGAGCAAGAGTCGTGGCTGGCAGTAAATGTTTTTATGCTCTGAGCTGGGTGTTTAGAGCCCACACACTTAGCAGGAATACCAAGCTTAGAGTGTACCATACTATGATAAGACCAGTGGTGCTCTATGGTTCCAAAGTCTGGACCATTACACGGGCAGATGGAGACTTTCTAAGGCGAGTTGAAAGGAAAATCCTCCGCAAAATTTTTGGCGCCAAAAATGTCAACAGAAGTTGGGAAATCCTCACAAACCTCGAGTTACGAGAGCTGTATGGGCATCCCAACATTGTTGAGGAGATAAAGGCAAGTCGACTCAGATGGATCGGCCATGTGGAGAGAATCGGTGAGGATAGGACCGTGCGTAAGGTATATAAAGGAAATCCAGGAGATGGAGGAATCAGGGCCGGGAGATGGAGGTCAAGAGCTCAGGATTGAGCTGACTGGAGAAATGTCGTTGAGGAGGCCAGGGCCCTTCATGGGCTGTAGCGCCGAGGAGTAAGTAAGTAAGGACATTCAACCTGGCTGACCACTCCATCGAAATCGCAGTGGTATTTCCCATTCACACAACTATTTTGGTACCACGCCATTTGGTGGAGCCAGTGCCATTTAAGCTGGCCATTAATTAGTGCTCCAAATGGCAATGGCGTCATTCGTCGGGCTGAATGGCACAGGGCAAAAACGTCGGAATTACTACCCCATTCACTATCACCCCACGACATCGTTCCAATTTTGAACTGACCTCCGAAGTGGAAGTGTTGTTCCGTGTTTCTACAATCTGTTGTCATGGAGGAAAATTCACTTCTATACTACGCTGCTATTTGCCTCTACATCAAGAAGAAAAAACCGAAATGGATGAAACAATGGCTGCTCAAGAAAGTCCAGTTTACTCATTCAAACTTATTGAACAAACTGGGACTTGAACCTGCTGATTGGAGGGATTATTTGAGGATGGATGAGGAGTCGTACCTCCTGCTTTGTTCAGTATCTATCCTGATTGAAAAAAAGATGCTCCCATGAGGAAATGTATCAACCGTCATGAAAGGCTCGTGGATACCCTCGGAGTTTTTGCCAAGGAGATGGACGACGAAGATTTTTGGCGCATTTGGAGCGTTGGTGGGGCTGTTAATGGTGAATCCTGTGGCAGTTGGCTGCGAGGATTCGCCACTCACTGGAGTATGGCGGGCCTGCCAAACGGGGTACCGCCGTGGATTTTGGGCTGGTTGGACATTCAACCTGGGCGACCATCGAAATCGCAGTGGTATTGCCCATTCACACAACTATTTTGGTGTGGTACCGCGCCATTTGGCTGGATGGAGCGCTAGTGAACGGCCAGCTTTAAACATCATATGATGAAGTTCTTTCTCCTTGTTATGAAAGGGGGCCACTGCCACAACTCAACTTCTATGTTTGGCCATATTCAAAAGGTTAGAGAGCCAGAGGTTCGCAGAATCTGTATTCTACTAAATCCTTAAGGATTAATTGTAAATAAGATGGCTTGAAACTTAATTTTGATTTTCAACATTGAAGATCGATTAGGACAGAAATAAACAGCAAGGATCCTTCAGTTGATCAGTGTGCCTCCATAATATTGAATTATACTCTGGATGTGCCAAAAGTAGCACCAGTTGAAATGTTAATACCATATGCCGATTATCAAAGAAACTACCGTGATGGGGTCCCTCAGTGGATCAGTGAGCAACGAATTTGAATTTGTGATACAATTTCAGAAAGCTGAATTTTGCTTTCCTCTCCCAATATCAACAAATCGCCAAAAATGAGAATTTTCATTTGATCTACCTGATTTTAATCCCATTCTATGCACACGTGGACGATCTATGAATAATTTTGGCATATTTTACTCTGACGCTTTAGCTGTTTATTCAGTATTTTACAAACAAGATTAATGTATTTTCACCATAGGATTGACAATTCTATCCAGTGGCCGATTGTGAAATGCCAAACCAATTCACACTTGGATGATTAAAAGGGAGGGGTACGGGAGTTGTCGTAACACATTCATGTTAGGTTATAATGAAGGGTACATCCAACAAAATATTATTATGTTCATTCCAATTCTCACCAAAACCGTATACAAACCAGACATTAGAGGCCCTAAAAGCAAAATGTATTTCATATTCAGCCCTTCAAACAACAACAACAGCCTTTCTTAAAAGTAGTTGAAGGAACTTCAACCTACCCTTCTTGAAATGTTACTCTTTTCAACTGTATCATTTACACTGATTATGACCATGTTTCTAGAATTGAAATACATATCCAGAAACATAGTTACAATTCTATAACTTGAAAACAACCATTTTTGAAAAACTCTACAATGCATTTTCGTTCAGAAATGGGCCCTCAACCCATCGGACAACGGTAAACGAAACACTACAAAAACAGTTAGCGTCTACAGTCAAGGTGTGTATCTTTTTATTGACATAAGCACAAATAATGGTGCTTAGCGGCTTAAATGTTATAATAACCACTAGTTATTTGTACCGTATTGTAATTAGTAACAATAGGTTTGTGTAATGATTTCATGAACATGCAACGGGAGGGTGATGTGATGGAATGGTACAGTTGCCCCTTCCATTGAGCTGAATGCAGTTTAATGCTCCGCCACGCTCACACGAAGTCCCAGACTCTTGAAGGCGTTTAATTCTTCTTCCAAGGCGATGGATTCAGGAATTGGGAAGGGCCAACTATCCATCACAAACATCACTATTGAGCCTTGGTTTGCGGGGATTCCATTGAAGTAGTTAAATTCTTCTTAAGGCACCAACAACAATACTAAAGTTAGTATGGACTTCACTTAACATACCCCACTCCAGTCTGACGTGATCCAGTCCAAACCTTCACACGGCATCAGCAAGCATGTGCGCTCAACTTCTGGTTTGGCTTCAAGGCATTGGCTGTCTGGCAGAATTTCAACTAAGCCATCGACTTTTTTGTAACAGATAACATCCCGTTTTTGCTTGCCTTCTCCACAGAGGCGATCACACTGAAAACAGCCGAATTGTAGTTCGTGAAAACTTAATTCCAACAATACTAATACAAAAATCAAGATGCCATTAACAATAAACTCACTGGCTTCCACGGACCAACGTGCCAAATGGGACAAGGACCTTTCTCTTGACATTGTCTGGATGTTTCGGGTTTATCTCCTTTGCAAAGATGTTCTGTCACGGATCTACTGGAGAATTCAACTGCTTGCATACAAGTGACCTGAAATACATTTAAAAATGTACAAGCCGTTAAAAATAGTTATTCAATTCAGTAAAGACCATCTTTGAAATGTCTACATATCTTCTAGCATCATCGATTTCAATAAAAATTCAGAAACAAACGTTTATCAACAGTCCAACATTTTCAGATTTTCTTCAACTGTCATAATTCTGGTAAAATTACCATATAATTTTATATCTTTCACATTTCTGGCATTTTGGGCAACGCTGTCTGCCACGCTTTGATATAAATCTTGAGCAATCGTTTGATTTTATACAGAGCGATGATGGTACCTACTACGTTTTTACTACAAGTATGTTTCTACCTTCCCATTACATTTCTTAGAGATTATTTTTGGCTGAAACCTGAATTTCTGATTGCTGTTTATGAAGACGAAAAGCTATCATCCCACTGTTGTATCCATTTTTTCCAGCTGGAAGCCATTCTCATTTCAAATGCATCAATTGGTTTATATGGATGAAAAGACAGGTAAATTTGAAGTATCGTATATGTGAGGGTTAGTTGGAGAAATCCATCAGCTTCATAAGTTCCCAATGATCACACTCATTGCAATCTGCCACCGATGTTGAACGACTTGGAAAAGCATAGCATAGCTTATGCTCGGTATAGCATGTTGGAGCAAATTGGACAAAAAGGCACCAGCCTATGACTTACCTGTCTAGTTTGGTATCCCAATTCGCCGCAGGGAGCAGAACATGGTGACCATTTTTCGACTACCCACTCAGCTGGACAAGGCTGCATACCGCAAGACTTGGTTGATGCTGGTTCTGTACTCGAATCACACAGGACGTTGCCGACTTGTTCCGATTCGTGCGCGCACCAAACTTTTCTGGTTTGGATACCTAAACAAATCCTCCATGAAAACATTATTAACCAGGTTAGTGTCACTGAAAATGGTACAGTTTATTCGAACTAAACCTTGTGTGGTGAAAAGTTGTGGGAAGCCTAAGCCATTTTGACATCTAGTACTGATAACTGACAATCCAATAAAACGATGACGCAAACGAATCAATTCAAAAGGAATCCCCTTCATTAAACAGTATGATTACCCATAGGAGACTGAATTATCCAAAATGTACTTGTTCACGAACAGGGAATCCATTTTTAAACAAAAAAGGACAATTTCACAAAAAATGAATAACTAAAATTGGATGCTAGAGAAAGCGATACCACTGCCCCCAGCAGTTAAGAGTTAGAGCTCGTTAGTTTTTCTGATTTTATTGACAGGTGTAGAGCACATAATATCAGTTGTTAGCATCATCATGAAATCATTCAATGAAATGGGCTTTATTAGCTTGTCCAATGAGTGAACCATATGTTATAGCTTGACAGGCCGACAGATGGATTAAGGTACTGTGAGAAAGGAATTTGAGACGAGATTAAGTTAGGTTTCAAAGCTAGGTACCTAGTTGTCGATACATAATGTTGAATTCACATTATGTGAGCTATCTTTGAAGATTCCTTCCCAACTAATGATATTAATCTCTTTTCATTCCAAGTTAACATAGCACGTTAAGTTACTTAGGGTGGACGAATGTTAAGTTTATTCGTTGAAGCAGCGGAAGGTAGCACCAAGACCTGATAATGGTCGGATAGGGGGGGAATCAAGGAATTAGCACTCGCTTGCTCCAGATGCTAGTCCAATGATAACAAGTCGTATGAGAAGAACAAAGAATTCAATTTAAATACATTAGCTGAACTTAACGGAGGATTTAGTTAAGAGAGTAGGTAACTAGGTACCTAAAAACAAACGATAAAAGTACGCTCTTGAATGATAGGTTATGAAGAGTCTATATAAGATAAATTATTTATGCAAGGTTTTAATTTTAGAGTGAACAGTAAATTTTGGTTAAACTTCACTCATTTGAAGACAAGAAAAAGCCAAACAACAAAACACAACACGCCAACACAAATATTGACTAACAGTTATCAAGATTTAGCAATGATTGTACAACCTGAACTTGTGAACGGTATATCGAACTCCTGCTTGGTTCATGCAAACCCAAAGAAGGACTTCCATAGTCTTTGCTTATTGGCTCTCCTGTTACTCTTGCAAAGCACCTCAGGTTTTTGTTTGGCTTACAGACATCTCCTATCTTACGACACCACTTTCAGAATTTGCTCTCAATTCTTATGTTGATGACTCAAACACGGGGGGTATTGGGGAAATATATTAGTGAAAGCATTAGATAAGCAAAACTAACCTCCACCACAGGTAACGTTACATTCCGAGAACGGATCAGTTCTCCAAGAGTAACCTTGTTTGGGAGATTCGACGATGGAACCCACTGGAACGCTGTAGACGTACTCAATCCCTGGGTTGTGCTCTTGGTAAAGGAGCTGAAATGTATAATGTAAGAACTTAATTTGATTTTATCTAATAAACACACAAAAGTTGGTTTTGGTTCGTAATATGGTTTAGAAATGGCTAAGGTCCTATCATCATCCTCCCACCAATGATTATCTTCATTCCAACCATACAATTTAGCAATAATACAATAGCTATAATAACACACTCTACATAAAACAAGAGTTATTTATTTAAAACATTAAGGCTTACTGTAATGAAGAGAGGTTCAGTCGTGGGCCCCAAGGCGTGAATAACTTCGGGTGCGTAGTTAGGGAAAGGTTTTCGACTGTAGTGGAACTTGGTGCCAGCGAATTTAAACGGTCCTGAGTTGCTGATGGTCCACCCTCCATTGAGGTAGTAGTCATTATTCTGGTTTCTGATAGCTGAAAGGTTACGGATTCTTCTTAAACTGACATAGAAACCCTAAAGGAAGAGGTAGCTAAAGAGGATTGGCTTACCCAAGTAGTTGTTGGAGGCGCGTCGCTCTTGTATTCTGATGTTGGTGGCACCTGCAGGTATGAGGAATAGATCCACGTAACCTGCGGAAACAATCATAAACAGCATTTCAGCGAAATTTTGTGTCTGTAGAGGCAGTTCAAGTTTGAATCATGTTGTTAATTGGATCTTGGTTCTAAATTATTGGAATCGAGAAGATATGCAAAGGAACCTTTCACAGGAATAAGGCAATATCTTGATTGACTTCACCTCCTATGCCAAAAACCAGTGAGGTCCTTAACCATTAGCTGACTTCAGCACGTCAAAGATCGTGACAGTGTATCTCTCAGTTCGAAACAGATCAAACGTGCTTTCTAATATTTTTAGGAGTGTACATGTCCATGAGCTTATCAATTCATATATGAGCTTTGAATGTTTGCGTTGATTTACGGTTAATGTTTACAAAATACATCTCAATGAATCACATCTGCATTTTTTTTAAGACTTTATTTCATATCACAATCTAGTTTTACATAACTAATAAGTGATATTATTCTGACGATGTTAACTTGATCCAAACATGCAAACGTGAGCAATTTTGTATATATACTGACATAGTTTGGCGTCCCTACATAATCACTGGACACTGTTACACTATAACTATTTTCACAACACTAATTCATGTGGTTTTTTCCTCTTCAACCTTCTAACAAGGTGTTCAACGTCGAGAAGACGGACGGCCTCTTCGTTGACATGCTCCTGTAGCCTCTGTTGATGGGCTGCAGCAAAACGGTGTATTTCGGTGTGAACCAAATCCAATCCAAGATCACGATGGAGGTTCTCATTTCTCACGTACCAGGGAGCATTAACTACGTCCCTGAATACTTTATTTTGGAATTTTTGTATTATTGCAATATTACTTTTGGCTGCACAGTCCCATAGCTGTCATCCATAAGTCCATACATCTGCATGACTCAAACAAGTTCTAATAAAATGCCTTGATATGCGTTTGTCATTTTATTTCGTCATGTATTATGTATATCACATGGACAAACCATGTAAATAGATGTAAGACCTTTCTTGTCAAAAGTTTCAGCTGGGCTTTCTGCAGTTCTTTCTCGAGACAGCAAGAAGAGAAGTTTCTGCATAAAGAAACTGGATTTTGAGATACTAAGGCGAGAGAGAAACCTAGTCCAGCAGGCTGTTCTTGCGCCGGATTGTGCTTTGGACGATTGGGTGATTTGGTATTCAAGGTAAGATGTTAAATCTTAATTTGCAGTGATCCTAGGTAGCTAAAGGTTGTTAAAATTCGATCTTCGAACTTTTCGTTTTCACGAAATTGATAAGTCAAAACTTATGCCACCAGGAGAACTCACTGACTGGGTTATATCACAACCTAGGACGCAACTGAGATAAATAATTGTGGTTCTTACTGTAGTTTCTCAAGGTATACGCATTTTTTTACATGTCTAAGATATCAAGCCCCACATTGTACATGTAGTGGAGGGTTGGACACAACCGTTCACATTTTGGACAGGTGAGTCATCTTTTGGAGATCTTCACAAGAAGCATTGGGACGTGATAGAACAGAAAGGTTTTCCCGGAGAGACGTGTTGAGAATTTGTTGAGTTAAGCAACAAATGCAACGAGTAGGAGCAACTGTGGGATCCCAAAATTTATAATTGGCCCAAATCGGGAAAACATTAGCCAATAGGCCTGAGATTTCCTCCTGTGGAAGCTGTCCATCACTGAGTGAACTCACGCTGCCTCCAACTAGAGAGCAAACATGAGGAACTACTAGGTTTATAGTCTTGAAGGGTGAAGTATTTGATCAACGTAAAAGATGAGACCAACTGAACCTACGGGTAAACATCGAAGAGCATTCAATCAACCAAGTGCGAAGCTTTGTGGAGAGTAAACCTTAGCAATATAAAGCTGTACCGCGTTCTCTAAAGTAGTTTACTGGGATGCTTCAGGTGTCAAAAAGTAGGCAATCAGAATCACCTATTTGTGAGTAGAAGGACATCGCGAAACAGGGCTCTCAGTTAAGACACAGGAGGGATAATGGATTTCAAGGTTTCATACCAAATACAACAGACTCACACTGTTTGCTGCCTCTCTGGAGATTTCTTAAAAATGACTAACTTCGAATGATCTACTTACCTGTCATGCAAGAAGTTAATTATTAGAGCTAAATAAAGTTACAGTAATTTGAAGTAACAAAACATTTGCTTACCAGGTTGTGCATTAGTTTCGATGACGCCAGATTTCTTGATACACGTAGAACCATCTCCGCCACATACTCTGCAAGAGTCTTCTCTAGCTAACGATCCCAGAAGTTTGTCGCATCCGACTGGCTAGAAAAATTTAAGATTTAGAAATTTTGAATGTTAACGTCAATAGTACCCTTAAAGCTGCCACATTTTCCTCTACAAAATTTTGATTAATGATGATTTTGCATGAGAAAGTCGTAGTTACCAAGCATTTCCCTTGGACGCAAACATCCAAGCTGTCTTCGTTGCAAGGGGTGCCATCGTGGACGGCGTCCTTATGCCTGTAGTAGTACCTTTCTCCCTTGGGCATGCAGTTCAAAGCGCACTGATTTTCAGCGTGTCTGTATGGAATCCATCTAAAACGTACCAAAACATGCATGTTTGTAATTAAATAAAAGCACAAAGTTGAACCATACTGGTAAGCAGTACATGCACTACATTCCGTTTTTGTATGATCACACGTATAAACATCTACGTACACTTATGCATATTTTTAAAAACTTGCGTTCGAGAATTTCAGTGGGTGTGAAGTACTCCCCACTCTTCCCGTCTCCTTACCAACATTTAAGACTGATTCAAAAGCACGAATCTGCAGCAAGCAAGAGCTTATTCCAGGCTATGCACCATACACTTGTGGACCTGTGGATTGGGGGTTTTGAAAGATACACAATGTGTATTACACACGTTACTAAAATGAATAGGTACCTTGAAAATTCGTTTCTTTTTTATAGTATCACAATTTAAACTTGTCTAATAAATACAAAACCGAAAAAAGGCGAACTGATTCTCCGACAGTTGACCCTGGCACTTAGGACCACAAGATTCGTCTTAATCATGGATTTTCGTTCTATATCGAGCTTCATAATGTTCCTCGCTCTAAATAAATATTCCATAACCCAAAAAACTTTGGTTGTAACTTGAATGTGAAAAGCACTGGAAGTCTTAGTAGAACCCAATCAATTTAGTGACAATACCTAATCATAGGGGACTTAGAGCCTAATTCGCACAATAAACATCCGATAATCTCATTAAAATCGGATGAAAACAATAAATTGTGACAGAAGGGTTTTACCATTGATCTTCGAGCAATGAAATTCAAAGAGTATCACAAGGAATACTAGATGATGAGGCAGAAATATTGGAGCTCCCGGTCCAGCTTGGTGTTCTAGCATTGGAGGACCCAGTGAAAACCGCAGATGTAAACTACAGAGCGTGCTACCTCAATCCTGGCAAGTGCATTACAGGCGGGAGTAACTCCTCAGATGCAAGATCATGAAGACCGTGTGAAGGATGTTCAAATGGAAGAGAGAACACTAAATGGCGCGGCTGCAGAAGCAAAAAGACAGCGACTTCTCCGCGTGAGCACATTGTCCCAGAGACGAAAAAGGGCTCTTGACAGGATCGCGGCAAGTGGCTCATCACAATGGCTCTCAGTTGTCCCCCTGCAAAGAGATGACTTAGACCTCTCAGCTACAGAGTTCCGGGATGGGTTGTGTGTGAGGTACGGCCGAGAACCTGTCGGGTTACCTCATCTATGCGATGGTTGTGGCGCTCGAATGGATCTCAATCACGGATTGAACTGTAAAAAGGGTGGTCTGGTCAAACGAGGTCATGATCAAATTCGGGATCAGTGCGCAAGGATGGCGAGTCTTGCGTGGAACTCAGTAGGTCTTGAGCCAGTGCTGGTAGAAGGAGAAGACGTCAATCCTCGGCTGGTTGGGGATATTAAAATCCATGGAGTCTGGGACCATGAGAGAACGGCGTACTTTGATACCAGGGTCATAAACCCAGACGCTTCCTCTTATGGTTCACATGATTGGCCAACGATCTCACAAAATGCAGCCAATGAAAAGCAACGGAAGTATGACGCTGCGGCAGAAGACTTGCGAGGTTCTTTCACACCTCTAGTGGTGGGGTGTGATGGGTCCTTGCACAAGGAATATTCTTCATATGTCATAACTACTGGCAGACTTTAGCAGAGATGTGTGGTGGCACCACCATGTCAATGCCTAAAGGAATACTCCCGTTCCTGAAACGGATGGCCGAGGTCTTGGCTGAAAAGTGGTCGAAGCCTTTGTCCCAAGTAACCTGCTGGGTCCGTGTGAAAACCCAGATAGCCGTTGTGAGGGCGGTATCCATGCGTCTCCGCGGCTGCCGACGGAAAGTGAGGTGCCTTGGCCTGGAGGACGGGGCCCTGATGCCTCTATAGAAATGAAGAAGAAAATGAAGAAATTTGGCACACAAGCTCCCATCAGCTATATCCCAACCGACAGGTCCTCCTTCCAGCGACATTATTGTCAAATAAAGTATATTACAAGGAATCAATCGATAACTTAGTACAGCCTATTAAAAGCCTGTGATAAGGGTTAAGACAGACAAGCAGATAAACCTACAGACATATCCCACATTGCTTAAGATCACATAAAACAGAATGAAATTGGGATTTGAAAGATTATCCGAAATGTTGTCAGGCTCTGAAGCCAATGAATTCAAATGACAACAAAAGAATAAACGGAACATTATAAACTGATTATTGTACTGTATAAAAATATGCATTTGGTATGAAGGGATGCAATGGTGAATCAATTGGTAATTGACATTTCTCAGATAGATGAGTTCATAATTCCATGCTTAACTGGTAAGGATTCAGGTGTTCACGTATGACCTCCCTAGCGTCTTCAAGTATTTTCCGAACTTTCTACACGCTTTATAGCTATTTAGAATTCTGTACCGCATATAATGACTGCTATTCATTATAACTCCATTAAAAACGTCCGGTGTGAGAGCCTTAACTTATCTAGCAGGCTTTTAAAACCCGCCCGCCCATTTTGGGAACTGGTCTATCTCAAGCTGAAGGGTATTTAAGGATGGGAAGGCGACGGGTTGTAAAGGGCTATGAAAAAAAAAACTAAAACTAAATAAAAGACGCAAGGCGCTTACTCGTAGGTCTTGCCTTCGTACTCGATGTGGTTGTATTCGGCGCACTGCTCCGCCCGGAAGTCTGTACCCTCCGGGCAATCCTGGACACGGACAAAAAAATGTTCATTCAAGTTTTTAGTAGACGGTAATGATCGAGTCGACTGTGGAAAACATTGTAACGTAACATTGTTGTGGGACATTGTAAAGTAACAGGTTACACAGGTAGGGAATTCAATAACATCTATGTGATTCCTGATGAGCACAAGAAAGAACATGAAACAATCCTGGGTCGCCATCCTAACCCGACAAAAACGTGTCGGTAACATGAATCTATAGACCAGTGAAAAATTCTTAAACTTGAATGATGTAGAAATTAAGTTTGTTACAAGGATTCACGAGACATGGGACTACAGAATCAACGCCTTCAAGCGTTTGGGCTTCCTAAGTTGCAGTTCTGTGGTTATAGCGAGTACAATAATGACACGATCATGTCATGAGGTCGGATCAGTAGGATTTGCGCGTGCACAGTCTGCAGTATTGATAAGTGAGCAATGGAACATACAGGGGACTAATACAACCTAAACTACACGTTGATTGAAAGTTTCATCAAAACCGAGTGAAAGCATTAGCCATTAACATTGCTCAAAGGATTTAAGTTACGGCAATACGCATGAGCAGAATGGTACGTTTGTGTAAATTCATTTGAGAGGGCTCAATCCAAAATTTCCAGAACACTCTCCGAATTGAGGAAGATCGGGCCAATAGGGAATGAGAAAATTATAATATACAGGGTGTCTACCTTTCAGGTGGATTTTTTTTCATGTCATATCACAAAATGAAACTAAAATAAAAAAACAATGAAACTCGTATTTTTCCGAGAAGATGTACGCGTATTTCATTCGATCAACCGTTTTTCTCATTTGGTAGACAGGTATCGCATTAGTCCGTTTTGAGGCGGCCGCGATGGTTCAAAAGTGTCACCATTTGGGGTTCAGGATTTAAAAAAATTAAGAATCACAACGGAAAAATTAATAGGTACAATGAAGAACACTCATATCGGATAAAAGTCGTTTGTGAAAAATTGCGATTTTTAACGAGAAAACCTTTTTTTTTCGCATTAAAACGTCATTTTACGAGGTTTATTCAAATGTAAAGAGAAAAATGATGATACCGTTGGAAAGCTGAGGTCTTGGGCTAGTTTTTTCCGTTGAGTGCACACTAATATTCCAATTTATTACAGGCGATAAATTAGCCTGAAAAATGTTGATTTTCGAAAAAAAAATTAAAACTTTGACTTTGGCTTATTTTTTGACTTCAGAGAATGGCTTTAAAAAATAGCGTTTCACACTAAACGGATAGGAAATTTAACGTTCTTTCCAACGGTTTCCTCAAATTTGAGATTACTCCAAAAACAAGGGAGTTATGGCTGTTTTAGTGGAGTAAAGTCGATAACACGGAAAAAAACTTGAATCGTTAATAACTCGGAAACGAAGCCTCTAAAAAAAGAAGTCTAAGGGGCACTTTTTGTCGCAAATTAGTTGTAGAATCGATCCTTAAAGTTTGGTCCACCTGAAAGGTAGACACCCTGTATGGAGTTTGTTTCAGTACAGGTTGATGGATTGATTTATGAGCAATGATACTCATAAAGGAACATGTTCAGCCTAACTCACATTCCCTAAAAATTATATCAAAATTGAATAAAAACCGTAACTTTTAAGCTTGCTAAAAGGATTTTACTTTACCTGTGGCTAATAATGGGTTCGATCAAATTGAAATTGATATGAGACTATTCGACATCTGTTTCTCTTTGCTCTAGAAATTTGAGGAGGTCCTACCACTAGAATCTAAGTCTATGATGCTTGGTACATTTTACTTTTCCACATGGACAGATTCAAGTATTGATCAGTAAGCAGCAAGAGCCATTGAGGACCATCTTCCGCCTAACCAGCACATTCCCTGAAAACCTCTTCAAAATAGGTTGACAACTATTAACATAATGCTACCAGTTTAAAACGTAGATACACCTGCTAAGTCTTGAGTTGTACCACAGGCCAGTCAATAAACCAATACTGCTATTTTAAAGGGTAGCGATTTACAGCTTTTATCTCACTAAGCATCAACCAATACTGCAGATGCGAAAGGATGAATTTTCATTCTGGGGATGACCAGCAATCGTCAGAAAGTTGAAGGCTACAACACGCCCCCGCTCGTGGGTGGGTGAGTCAGGTTATGAGATAATCCGCCTTTTATAAGGATCCAGAATACGGAAGACGCCAAATGCCAGAGTTATTTCTGGATCTTGTCAATCACTCTACAACGTCTACCTAACCGTACCTCATAGTTCTAGACCCTAAGTATACACGATGTCCAAATTTCACAAATTACCATTCAATCGAGATTCTTACTTAAATCGGTTGAGGCGTTTCAGAGAAAACGATCATTTAATTAAATCCTCGATAACGTTACCATTAAGCGATAAAGAAAAGCTTTCTAAAATCCGAAATCTATTTTACAACTGATTTCCAATTATTGAAGACATAATCCAGATCTGATAGAGTGGTTTTGACAACATACCCATAACTAAGATGGTATGGTGTGCGTATGCGCAAAAATGAAGCAGAGCTACAGCCATATTTGTATATGATACTAAAACTGTCCTATTAAAACTCAACAATTTTGACCAGTACTTTGTTCTTCTACTAATTATACGCGCCTATGTTACGATAACAAGTGAGGATGCTATACGGACCACCCAACTTGTCAAATGTTTATAAAACCCTTTTTACCACATAATTACATACCACGTTGCAAATTTCACTATTTTACAGGTCGAAGAGATTCATAAGAGATATTCTGACGAAAACGAAAAAGAATTATTGAAAGACATCAGTCCCAACTAGACTCCTCATGTGATTTCTGATCCAAGTTTCTTTAGCGTTGGTTCAGTGGTTTAGGAGAAAAACTTTGGAAGCCGCACAAGGGTCCGGAACCTCCCAAATTCTGGCCAAAAATTGAAGAATCTAAAGTCTCAGAAATTAATATATTTTCATGGGTCAATAAACTAGAATACCTGGAGAGTGTAGAACAATCGTCACAACATAATGCATAACATTTTAAAGGTCGGGACAGATTGTGTTTATCAGCGGGATCAACGGGGGGAATAATCCGACAATTTCATCTTTGGGTTCACAATGCTCATTTTCCATTCCACCTTGTTTGAAAATCCTTAAGAACATCATGGGAGATAAGAGAATTGTTAAACATTTTGTTCGGTTAAAACATATGTTTTTAAGATATTTTGTTGTTGTTGGAGCAAATCAAAGCTAAATGAATGAAGAAACAGGTTGTCCGAACTTTTGGGAGTTGAGACCATCATTGAAGCAAGTGTTGTATCTGTCATGTCATTAGAATGTACGTAGAAACTAATCGCTCCCAATGCAATGGGAAGAATCAAATCGCCGCAATGCGCCTTAAGATCCCATTTAACGTAATTTTTAGCGAATTTTTGAGGAAAATTTCAAGACACCTCCGAATTTTGCCATAATGTTGATATGAATGTAAACTCCTATGAACTTACAAGAAAAGTAGTTCCACCGAAATATTAGTATTTGCAAAAGGTAGAATGAGACTAAAGGACAGTCTACCTTGTTCAGGAGCACACAAAAGTGTTCAGTTTCTGTTTTATCGAACAGGTGAAAGCTAAACATATAAAAATGAAATTATTATTTAAAAAATTATTCTTATAGTCATGTGACCCAAACAACTTGATTTTCAACAACCATTGAAAGATGTATAGACATAATTTGTGCACATTTAACGGCATTCACATTATGACAACAACAAACAAACTTGATTTTCACATCTATTAGCCTTTCGAAGATGTATAGACATAATTTGGTAACGGTTGGTCGTATCGGGGTGGAAATAATTTCATTCATTTTAGAAGGCTGAAAAACATAAAAAATCAGACCAAAATAGGAAAAGTTCAAAAAATTCTGATCTGAAAATATTCTCTTCATTTTGAAAACGGCCAAGTTTATCGGCTTAAGAGTGGTTCCTTTCGATTCCGAAGGTCAATAAAATAGAAGCTAAATATTTTGAAGCTCTTGGATTGGCCAGAAAATCAGTGTTTCTGGGCCACTGGTACGGCGTTGAAATTTTTGTCTTGGTCGATTAAAAAAGTTTATAGATAATAAAAAATAATGAACACAAACGACGCTTCATGATTTTCCCAATACCACCAAGTCATGAGGCGAAAGTAAAATAAGATTATCGTCGCTCACCTGAATATTACAGGAGAAATATCTAGTTTTGGAGCCGCGACAGCCGGAGTACGGACTGAAACAGAAAGAAGGGACATGTTAATAATGCAATCAACATTAAGAAAATTTGCTATCGTACTGCCGAAACAGATTCAGTAGATATCTATTTATTTCATTTACATTATGATTTTTGAAGTGAAAATAAATTGAGGAAAGAATTAAGATATCTAATATGGACGAACCGCCATGTTTTGTAATGTCAACTCTTCAACTCGTGACATAAGAGTACCATGTCAAACTTTTCTTACAATTGAGGCACCTAGGTACTGTTAAATATTTTACTCCTTACTTATTTATTAAGAATTCTTAATTCTAAATCGAATTAGTGAATTGTTGTAAATGAAGGTTCATGAGAAAGCCCAGCCTTAGACCCCTTTCTTCAACCAAACTTGATATTTATCTGTTCACTTAGACGATCCTTGCGGTTGCAACTTCCTTCGCTTCCCTGGAGTTTAGAATTACACTTCTCCGCCAGAAATAGAAGAGTAAGCCCCAGTGCTTTAGTTGAATTTGACAAGAGGCAGATTCTTTTTCACGAACAAACCGTGCAGAAATACTTATTGTTGCATTCAAGTAAGGCGATTAATTTGTTTATAAGGGTATAGTCCAATAAAGACTGATTGAGATTGATGTAATGTAGACACGAGATTAAATCATGAAAAGAAAGAAATAAAGCAGCTAGAGACAACAAATGAAAAATGAGGAAAATTAAGAAAAGACTCTATAGATCAATACGAATTACATCAAGACAGGAAAATAATCTGGAACGCACTACTCGCCAGAGAACGCAAGAAAATGCATAATTCGGGGCACACTTCAAGTGTACGATTCACATTATCAGACAGTCTGGTAAAGGTGATTTGTAGAATGGAACTGGAATGGGGCTGCTTTGTGAGAACTTAGATGGTGGACTAAAACATTCCAGGAGTCCAATATACCTGCTACGGATTTGCTTTATGAAAAATAGTGTCTGTCAGAGCATTTTCTGATTTCTGGGCACATCAAACAGGGTTTTCCTTTGAAGGCCCAACAGTTTACTGACTCCTGAGCGATATGTAACTTGTTTGTAGTGCAGAGCAAGAATCTTCCATAAACTCTCTCAATCGGACTCGTGTGGTGTTTATAGTGAGGGGAAGACTCTTAGGCAAACTCCAAGATGGGATTTGCGAGAGACTGAGGGACGTGTTGAGAGCTTTGATTGATGTTATGAAATCGGATTCACGTGTGATACACATGATGAATCTCAGCATTCGCATTGTCCAGCAGGAAATGATTGACACGTAACGTAGGTCTTTACTCCACCATTAGTAACTTTACTTAAAAAAGCGAAAAACTTCTATGATAACATGGGTAAAGAAGAATCATCGGAATGCCTTCTACGTATGGACCGTTTCAAACCCTACTAGCCTTCTGATAAGTGTTATGACTGTCTTCAAGCACTACTTCCTTCCAACACTTTCTACCAACTGTTCTCATTCTCAGAATTTCCCCAATCACCAACAACAGAAGGGGACCGTTTAGAGAGTTATCCAATCACAGAATCCATCCAAATTCCATCAAATTGGACTGCAGTTTAGTGCAATTCTACTTGGTATAAGGAATGCTTTGACGGAATGATAGATGCAGAACTTGGAAGAGTTGATGAAGCTAATAAAATGTGTGATTGTTCCACAGAACCCTACGATTGCCAGTTGTTGGATTATCTCCTGCTTTCCTGAAGGGATAGTTAAGGTAAACGTTTTAGGATGAGATCTTTTCAGGACACTATTTATAGCCGATATTTGTAAGTTAACAATTAACATTGTCAGGACTAGTTTAAAGAGAATTGATTCGGGAAGTGAGAACAATCCTTTTCAAGCGTAAGTTATAGAAGTCATCTCGAAATAGCGAAAGGCGATTGCTTTGAAGAAAACGAACTAGGTATTTGTCTAATACGTGAAGGTACAATGCTTTGCATATCTTAAGAGCAAACCCACAACCAACTGTACAAGCGTCAGACACGTTGGTTCGACAGTATGGGATTCATATAGGCACAGCGATTCGGCAAACCTCAAAGGCAAGCAGAAAGCGTTCCGCGATTCGCAAATTCAACCTTCATTATTAGTCAACTATCCAATCAACTACTGTAGATTGGCTCTGCGGATGTGAGGTAAGTAATGAACGTTTCTGCTTCCTTTGTCTTCTTTGCTACAATAATAGGAATGAAGCTTGCGTTAAAGAAGGAGTTGGGCTTCCACGATGATTCTTGCTCCAGACATGAATTTCAACAACTAAACCGTTATAGTTGTAATGTTACGTACATTGTACATCTCTTTCAAATTCACGTAGTTTTAACTTAGTACACCAGCTGGTTTTGGAATTTAGTTCGAATGTTGCTTTCTTTATATAAAAATAGGATTTTCATCATATGACAAAACACAAACCACAATATCCCTTAACTATTGAACAAGAACTGCAATCAACAAGGGCATCTATTTAATGCCACTTGTTTCATCTCTTGATTGGGATTATAATGGATTGGAATACTTGCAATGGCTTTGGATTGTGAAGTTGTTCATACTTCGATTTTGTGAAAATAAGATTGAAACTGTTCACGGTTTTCTTCCTTACATTGAAATACAGCCTACACTTTGATTGATTACCAATTAATTGATTGTTAATTCATTTGATAGGGGATTTTGATATTCAACCTCTAAATTATATCAATCATCACTAAAGCAGACACCATTTTTGAGAGATAGGCTCAAAAATTACGCAGGGTGCCCGAGGTTCGTTTCATCTATACCGTTGCGCAGATGATGTCGTCATTATCATTAACTTTCAAACAGTAATTCAAAACTACATAAGACCCTGATATGCGTCACATTTTTGAAAATATCTCGCTGACCGAAAAACGGGAAAAACGTGAAAAATAACAATTCAGCGTGCATAACAAATGCAGCGAGTAATTGTATAACTGAAACGCCTTCCATTAATTTTATATTAAGATGTCGCGTGCTTTTAAAAATTAACGCTTAAACCCAATGGAAATTCGTGCCATTTCCCCGATTTAGTAGATTAAAAGTGCTTAATTCGTTTTCCTCCTGGACATAAGTTTGAAAGACAGGGTTTTTGTAACTTGCCCCAGCCCAAAACGCTTAGCAGGGAGCTTTGCTCCGGTATTTTGGCCGTTTCTCGATTCGTGTTTGCCGGTATTTTATAATTGTTGTTTTCATGTTTTTCGGTACCAACTATTTCGGTTTCCTGAAGTTCGACGATCATTTCAAAATTTTCATTTTTTTTAACGTATTTACATCTCTATTAGTGAAATTCTTCTTTGAAAGGTAGAATTGAGTCGTTTGTTTCACTATTTGAAGACGAGAAAGTGGACAAGATTGATCTATTTTGCACATTGGTAGTTGAAAATTGAATTTGGCCGAGAAAAGTACATTTTTGTCTGACGTTCTCTTCGAGGATGTCGCTTACAATGTCTATTTGAAGACGAGAAAGTGGACAATATTGATCTCATTTGCACATTGGTAGTTGAACATTGAATTTGGCCGAGAACAGTAGGTTCCCTTCGAGGTTGTCGCTTACACTGTCGGTACACCTCCGGGGTCTCAGGGCAGCAGCCACCGCTGGTTTGAAGAGAGTTGATGCTCCTCAAAGCAAAAAAGACGAGGCTTCATTTTCGAAGTATAAACATCTTAATGTAATTTCCGTTCAGCAAACTAGCCCGAGGGTCCGCGGACCATCAAACGATCAAATAATAATAATAATAAATTAAAAGAACGATTTGGATAAAAGGTTGTGCAGCGGGGAAAAAAAGACCAAGAGTAAGTAAACATTAGGGAAAAAGGGAAAAAATACGACAACAGGCACCTTTCCGATGTCATGAGAAGCGCAATCACGGCAGAAGGTAAATTGAAGGTTTCGGCCCTTCTGCCTTAACAACCCCATAATTAGAAGGTTAGACGCCCTAAATAGGTTTTATAAAGCTAGCGACAAGGGTTATTTTCCCGAACGGGGATTTCAACGCCGGTCACTGAACTTTCACTAATTTTCGTCAAGGATCTTCATGAAATAACTGATTTCAACGAGATGTGTTTCCAGGTACTTGGTAGGGATTGTTAGTCGGGGAGCCCGGTTGAAAAAAGGCAACTGATCGATAGAAAAGTACCAATTATTGAATTTTATAGAACTAATAGTGGTTATCTATAAATCGTACGTCTGCCATTGTAAAGACGTCGCATTAAAAGACGGCGTTCAGTGAAACAGACCTCAAAACTATGAAAATGCGACTTACTGGTAGACTAATAACATTTCGGCCTGTGATACATGATGAGCCATGAGCAACTCGACCATCAGAAGTAAAAAAAAAACGCTGCAAATTCTTTCACTGGGGTTTATTATTCAATTGGCTTGCGTTCATGATTTGAATTTCTACTAAGCTTTGGAGTGTGCGTGTTTCACAGGATGGAGCGATTATTGAATTTCAGGAGATATGAATGGAGCACGTAAATCTGTTCTCAACCAAAATACCTATTTGGATTGATCAGTTGATCATATTTGTGTGCCTCCTGAAATTCAATAATCGCTCTATCCTGTAACGCGCACACTCCAAAGCTTAGTAGAAATTCAAATCATGAATGCAACTCAAATGAATAAAATTGAATAATAAACCCCACTGAAAAATTTGCAGTGTGCGTGTTTCACAGGTGATAGAGCGATTATTGAATTTCAGGAGGCACACAGATATGATCAACTGATCAATCCAAATAGGTATTTTGGTTGAGAACAGATTTACGTGCTCCATGTATATCTCCTGAAATTCAATAATCGCTCTATCACCTGTGAAACCCGCACACTCCGAAGCTTAGTACAGATTCAAATCATGAACGCAAGCCAATTGAATAATAAACCCGAGGGAAAGACTACTTATTTAAGCCAGTAATAATATTGAATAATAATCCCCAGTAATAATATTACCTATATATTATCAGCGTTTCATACGTATCAGAATGCTTCAACCCGTGTATCGGCTATAAACTACAAGTATCCACATCGGCTATCACTCCAGTAACCACATTCACTTCAACTCGACGCTATCGGCATCACTACGTTACAAACAAACAATAATAAACCAAAAAACGCAAATGTTGTCACCATAAATCGGGCCATACATTGAGAATGGTTTGACCTACGGACCTGGGGAAGGGCTCATTCGATTCCTCATGGTATGTTCTTCAAATAGAGAAAAATGTAGGCCGCTTCGACTTGTTTTGAGGTTTTTAGGGATTTTACAAAACTTTGACAACCCTTAAAGGGCACTTTAAATTAAATGAGAGAGCTGGCCTCAAGAATTGGGGCGTTGCCGGACCAATATTGATTTTTTCTGAAAAATTTCAGATTTTTTTCTCCAGCCGTTTGGGAAAAATCGTGCGTACGGCGGACGGACGGAAAAATAGTTATTGCAGATTCGGATTCTTCACCCTTTGAAACGTAAACCATGAAATTTTCAGGGGGGGTTAGAATTTTTTTTTTCAAGAGCGATTACAATGGTTTATTATTGAATAATAAACCAATATGAATTTTAGGGTCTAAGAACGACTGATTTGTAGATGGGTGACATTTTGGCATTGGCCAATCATACTTGGTAAACCAAGTACACAAGGACCAGCTTGAGGGGGTTCAGAAGAGGTTTTTGCGTTATATTGGGTGGAAAATGCGGATACCAAGCGATGGCTACAGCTCCCGAGCTGTGGCCGACCGCTGCAATCTTGTCACCCTAGAGACACGTCGTAAAATCACGGATATGCTGTTCTTCTTCTACCTGATCAACGGCAACATCGACTGCCCTCACCTTGTGTCGGAAATCCAGCTGGAAGTCCCCACCTTTTACTTATTGCCTACCTTTCATCTCAACTTCGCTTCAACCAATTACCTTCGAAATCAACCGCTCTATAGAATACCTCGTCTAGCCAATAACCTACTTCAAAACAGCCCGACTCTTAACTTTTTCTCCACCCAATCAATTAACTCCTTCCGTACCGAAATTGTTAACATTTTTCACCTCCAACAGAGGCAAAACCAGTAATATTTTATATTATAAATTCTTAATCGAAATTTAGAGACTACTGCCACAAGTGTAGGAACGTAGAATAGATATGCTTTAGCCTCGATTGAACGCTGAACGTTCAACGATGATCATCGAACGTTCATTGTCGAACCGAAGGACGATTCGCGAAGGACTTTCCGATTTACATAAATAAAATTCACTTCAAACGGGTTTGTCGCAACTATTACAGATGGATGTAAATATTCTTATCTTTATTGGTCTCGTGTCACCGTTTTATTCCTGGATAAACCCTTTTTCGACTCTAAAAAACGCGTGATTTGTAGTGGGTGACATTTTGGCCAATCGTACCTGGTAAAAAACGTTTTTCATAACCACTTCCTTTACCAAAACGACAAGGGATCTCCAGGAAATGATTATGTATTGGTCAAATCTGTCGAACGAAAAAATATCATTGGTTTCAAATGCCGGTACAAAATAGACGGGAGATAACTTTATCAATGGGCAAACAACTTCTGAGGCGCCAGAAGGCGAGAGCGAATGACCTAATCGCGGCTTCAGACTTGGCTGGCGAGGAGAGTGAATATTAATGTGTTACTCATCCGCCTTCTACCAAGGAAATCATAATAGCAAGGAGCGAGAGTAAAGCGTAGCCAAAAGGAGCTTATCCGTCAGTTACTTGAACTATTACTCAAATAGTTCATACTGAATGTTTGTGTTCCGCTGGATTTGAGGAGTCCGTGGTGATACCCTTGAACTTAACGGTGGTCCACACACCTCTAACGAGGAGCATAATAGTTTGTTCTCTGTACGATTCGGGGAACCTGAAGACTTGAAACACTTCTTGGCGGCTTGTCCAGTACTTGGAGATTTTCGTTGTTGAGACTTTATTGTGTATTCTAAATAGCTCAGAGTGGTTTCATCTTGCAAGATTCTGTCAAGCTGCCTGGAGTTACCGAGCGAAATTAGTAGAAGAATTTTACTGGAGCAGAAATTGATTCGGGTGTGGTGTTCCATAATGGTAGGTACTTTGTGTAAATTAAATAATTCAACGACTCAAAGAATAAAATAATGATGTAAATGTAGGGACAGCAAATGCAGTACTCTGACAGACGGGCATAACCCATCATCAATCTCCATGTATATCATTTTGTATTTATGTTTTATTAAAAGTTTTTTTTTTTTCAATAAATACATGTTCTCCCTCCCTCTCTCTGAACTATTACGACTGAAGTTGGAACTTTGAGTTGGGTTTCCCACTTCTCTCACAGTTTCCCGCTTTTTTTAGTTTGGTCATGGACATTTTGTTTATATAGAAAACACCTGTGGGATTGTAGAGTAGCCGATTATTGTGACCTGGTAAATGCATGAAATTATTGCTAGACCATAATCGTGACAGATAGCAGCTACAACCCTCACAGGAGGAGTGATAGGATTCTTATCCGAGTTTCTTTTTCGTGAAATATTTGAACGATTACTACAGGAGTTGTCGCTTTGGATGTTCCCCACTTGTTTTTTAGTACAGAAAAGATTTTAGACCAAATTAACACCATCTTTCCATTGATAAACTTAGCTAGAACTGTAACAACTATGGGATTGAAGACGAAACAACCGAACACGCTCGAGCAGGCGTCCCGCAGGAAAGCATTGTTGGACCACCATTGTTTTACTCTTATACCTGGGATATCCCTTTAATGATCATTTCGCCGTTCTCGGATGATATAGTCTTCTTTGTAGATCAGAGATCAGATTGATTTCCAGGATAGAGAAAGGGATTGGAACTGGGAGTATATGTTTGACCTGAATGAGTGGGCAGTCCTATGAAAGATCAAATCAAATCCCCAAAAATCCATTTGGGTAATTTTTACTTCATCTTCCTATCCACAACCCAATTTTTAGCTTTAGAAATACTTCGTAGCAGATGAACCAAACGTCGATACTTGGGAGTAACACGGAATAGAAGACTGGCTTTCGATCCATCAACATCTTACCTTATCTCCGCCAAATTAAAAACATTATCACTAACGGTTAAGGATCCTCAAGGGAAAACAATCCCCTTTAACATTGGAAACGAATTGGTCTAACATACTCATTAGACCCGTAAGGAATGTGGAGGTTTAATTTGGGTTGCATTTAATTCAAAACTACGGCGTATTCAAACATTTCGGAACGTGGCTCTGAGAATGGTCCCTGCTACTCGGTAGTACACCAGGAATTTAAACATACACAAAAACATATCAATACCCAGGGGTGGCCACTCCCCTAAGCTTCATGACGCAACCCCACTCCCTCAATTTAAAGCCCCTCCCCATGTGAGTTGGTACCAAAAACAAATATTAATAATATCGTAAAATACATAAAAAATTAACAGTTTGAAGTCAAACATTTTAAATTTGTAGTCTGACACCATCTACAAGTTATCTAGGCACCATCTAAGCTTGTTAGATATATTTCTTTAACCCTTCGAGGCAGTTTTTGTCTTTGGGATGAGGAAACAGGAAATATTCCGATTATTTCTTCTTTAGAAATAGATTTTCTGCCGCTTATATACATAGATTGGACAACCATGAGTCTCCCTTAACTGATCTGAGTCTGTTTTTGATAATGTCAACTCGTGTTATTGCTATTTCCAGCGAACAATTATTAATTAATTTCTAATTAATTTGCCAATTATTTACTGATTGACGAGGAGAGTAAAGTTGTATAAACAACTTTCAGAGTATTTGTTCTATCTAGTGATGTACTATATTTTTGAATGCCTTCACGTTAAATACTATTTCAATCAACTTTACTCCCCAACAAATTTTTTTTGGAACCCCCCCCCCCCAAGAATTTTAATGACGCAGTCTGCATAATAACAACAGCACACGAAACCTTTGAAGCAAGCTACACTCAGTAAAAAATGTCTCCGTACACCCCAAAACTGTGTACTTTTTTGTATTCATCCAGGGAAGCTAATTCGGATGTTTACACAAGAATACATGGAACGAAGTCTCCATAAGCAAACTGGAGTTCATCTGAATCAGTAGAGGATCAATCAAGACTCTTCCCACCCGCGAAAACTACTATCAGAGGTCTAGAATCATGAATATTGTGGTATCAGCATTTTTTCCGGAGACGATCACGCAGGTCTCCCAGTATAGGGACGACTTTCAGAATTGATCCTGGAGGGTGGGTCACAACCCAAACATAAAAAAAATAATAGTAATAATTATAATAAATGAAAATAGAAATAAAAAAAGTAGCCGAATACGAATCCATTCTAGACCAATCTAAGACCAAGGAAGTGAAGAAAAAACTATAGCTGTATGTCTTTCTGGGTGTGCCTGTTACAAATGTTATAGACTCTAACAAGTTGACAATTCTTCAACGATTTCCATGATTTGTTATTACTGTATGTGTAGTTTATTGTTATTGTTATGGTACACTAAGACGTTCTGAACTAGTACCCTCAGTTACCTTCCAGCTTGGCTGAAAAGCTTTTCGATTCGACGAAGTTCCGTTTCTTTGAAGTTATCAACCAAAAAGGAAGGTCCACGAGCTATTACTCCATTTTTTGAGCTCGATTTTCGCTGTTCTCTGGGCTGTACGAACACTTTTTTGCCCTGATAAAAATGAATGCGTTAACGTCTGTTGTCAATTTCGCTTGGTTTGCTCAGTTGAAAAGTTGGTTGACTTGAAATTCATTATTTAAGATGTCTGTGAATACATTCATACAATTAGTATCCAGTTTTTCAAGGTTTGTGAGAAGCAGCTACTATATTCGTGAAAAGCAAAGTGGGTGTACGGAGACATTTTTTACTGAGTGTACATTCAATTATACAGAAGGTAGCTGGCATATTCGAGACGATTCCACCTATTCGCGCAGGTAGAAGCATGAAGACTCACGTCTCACAGACCTACTCATCCCATCCCTTAGGTTCATAATGCCCCCAGACATAGCTTAAAGACTCCCGCACGAGAGGTAGATGACACATACTGGGAGATTATCATTGGATGACCGTACCCTTTCAAGTATCTTTACAGTTAAATAACCAAATTTATCATCTTAGCTGTAACGGATTTTTGAAATAAAGTTTCATTTTGAAGGACAAAAATCAACTATGGGATTGTATATGTGACTACAACGACCTGGTCATCGTTTGACCTAAATCACGAACAGATGGCGGTCACTACCTCAACAGGAAGAGCTGTAGGATTCTTCATTATCCGAAACCCTCCTACAGACAGAGGCCGGGCCTTTAATCACAGCTAGTCGTAGCAACTTAATTGGGACGGACCCGATTTACTATTCTACCACGAGATACGAACCATTTCAACTTCACCTACAGAGGGTCCTGGGAAACGCATAATACTGAGACGCACAACCTGGAGTACCTACAAGTTTTATTGACTATTAAAAACCGTTACCTACTCTCAAAGTTGTAGGGCTCTTAACGAAATTCCTTTTATCTTTTAGAGGAAATCAAGAACGCGACGGAAGATAAGTGTTTTATGAAAGAATCAAAAGCACGTTTCCTACTCATGATACGGCGGAACGGCTTTAATGAAGTTTTATTGCTAACATCAAACAATTTAGGAGTTATCAGGTAAATATTGATTATTGAATATGAAATCACAAGAAATCATTCAAAGAGACAGTGTAAAATCACAAGAGATTGTAATGGATATCTCAAATAATACATTTTAAAGGGACGTAAGAAACGACGGATACTGACCAGCTAGTTAGAGTTTATCAAAGTTAATTATATTAATTTCTATTCACCTTAGGAAACTGAAATTAGAAAAAAGTTTTCGAGGGCATCCAACTCATTTTGGTTTACCACCCTCACAATTTCATCCTTCAATACAGGGTATTGTTAGGATTTTGTTTTTATAAACAAACGACTTCAAGAATCCCAAAAAATAAGTAATAAAGGGTGTTATTTCATGAAAATATGTGGGCTATCCGTGGGTGTGGTTTAAAATTGCTACACTTAGTAAGCATTTCTCGTTCATCAGAGCTAATGATTCGAGAGAGCTGTAACGAATGTCATCACCTGTAAGAACGAACTGTAATCAATCTTAACCTTTCCGATCAAATAATCGAATTCTGCTCCTTCGACGTTATTTATTATATCTATTACTTCAGATAATGACTGCTATGAACTGTGTTTATGTCCGGTAATACAGAATTGAAAACTAAAAAACAAAAACTGTGAAATTCAAACGTAAAAATTCTAATGGTTGGGGAAAAACCAATAGCAAGAAGACTTCCTACCCTCCAGGCTAGGTCTGACGCCCGGGTTAGGTCGGTATTGAATGATGTCCTTTTTTTTAAAAGGGCCTTTCGGCCACTTCCAATAATCAATTGTTTCACAAAAGTTTTACAGTTCGGTTGATGGAAATACAACAGACTCCACATTGAACACCGGAATCGTGGGGTTCATAAACCAAAATTAGTCGAATGTTTGACAAAACGTCATCCAAACCTATAATGGCAACGCTTCTCATGCGTAAATGACACTACCTTCGGAACCAATTTGCAACTTAAAAACGCTGCCAATACACATGGGTTTAACATTAGGTATTTGAATAACGCATCGTTGATTGTGAGGTTTGGGGATTAATTCGCAGGTTTAGAAATTGCGATTATTTGCTAAGGATGAATTTCTGTGGATCAGAAGTGTATCCCAGTCGATCTTGCGCCCGAAATCACTAGGAAATGACGCCCCCAGTTGCCTGTGTCAGTGAAAACCTTTGGCAAGTTTTTGGCAAGAAACAAGACCCAAAGTGGAGTCCATCTGCCGATGAACGGATTTTTTTACATCAACTCTAAGGCCTTTTGAAGCCCGTCCGATGTTTTAAGCCACAGAGGCAACACAAGTCTCTACGCTACCCTCAAATAGCCCGCAGATTACCATAGCTAACGTTCTAAGTTACTGCTATGTTGTATCGACTATCGGATTGACTGCCAACCGTCAAGACAATCAAAACCCGCTTATAGGACACTAATAATATGAGGATTGAGGTTAGGAAAAGTAAATGAATCGCCATCTGGATGATCATCACTAGCATACATGATGGCGATCCCATGTACTACCAATTGAAGTTTACGTTCTAGAGCCAAAATTTCAAAAGTTGATTCTTTTCAAATTCCTTCCTGCTTCCTGTCGATGACTGAAACGAGTTTAAAAAGAATAAAAACTAGTATTTCATGCTTCTGAAAGAGGTTGCACAGGAAAAACTAGAATCACACTGGTAAATATTACTTGGCGATTGACATATTCACAGGAATGTGGATACCAGTGGGCAGCGATGATGGGATGCGCAGGAGACTGCTAAGTGCCGTTAGCCCCAGCACAGATCATACATGACAGAAGACGGACGTCTTCAGACAGAAGCAAGGAGAGGCTAAAGAGGAGTAAGCAGCGTGGAAATGCAATGTTGGCTGCTGCTTGCAATGTTTGGTTGCTGTTCAAGAAGCAAATTGTTCAAGTTGACATTTACCTTTGTCAGTGTTGATAGTGAATTAGAAGGACGTAGGAAGAAGAGTTGAGAAGAAATCGTGATGGAAAGGTGTTACACTATGTTTCGTATCAAAAATGACCATTTTACAGCTTTTTCAACCTTCAAATTTGAAAACAATCTAACAAGTTGTTTGATTAGGTAAAATTTGTCACCTGCATTCCCTGGTCTGGAACTGCACGCCGCCTCCGCACGTTCGGGAGCATTCGGAAGGAGCTGACCAGGGGCCCCAGTCGCCCGATTCAGCCTGCGATTGGTCGGGCGGGAGGTTCGGGTCCGACGGGACGAGGTAGAAGACGCTCGGATCGGCAGCTCCATGCTGCCTCCTCAGCCGGCTTTTCTCATGTCTGTGGTGCTGAAACAGCAAATAGGCAACTCTATTAAAAAACGCTAAATAGTAACCGTTTAGGTGGAAGTCAACGATTATAATAAAGAGGCTAAATAACTGTGTAGCACGTGTGTCTATCACATCAGTGCGAAGTTGTGGAGATCATTGGTCGAAAATGGCCAAAAACAGATGCTATGTAGCGACTCGGATTTTTGATTTGGAGTCCCAAACGTTTTCAGGATCCAATTTCGCTCCACCTGCTGCATGTGGCTTTCGTTTGCAGCAAGCTCAAATTTTCTTCAGTCGTATGGAATCCTACTTATGCCGACTACGCGGATGCCATCGAGGGAGTCCGACATACATTTTTGACGCTAATCTTTTATAGCTTCGGGGTTGATGATGACGAATTCAGCGATGCTTCGTTTCGGAATTATATGAACCTGGAATCATAGTCCAGTCGACGAGCTTTGGTGTTCCTGACAAAACTGCTGAAGGGTGATATAGATGCTCCTAATCTTTCGGCTCTTATTGGACTCCAAACTCCATCATACGCTACCAGATACTAATGTTCGCTGTACCACTTAGCACCAGGATAGATCAGGATTTATCTTGTATTTTTTAAATATATAAATAAATAAACAGTTAGGAAAGGTGGAGGCAATGGACCGCATTGAGAAAGACACGCATGTTTGGTTGGAATCCGTGCAGTAAAAAATTTTCTTCTTGATAAAAGTCAGTTGCTTTCCAAAATTCTTGAGGTTTTTGCCGACGTGGGCGGGGAAAATGCGATAAGTTTGTTTTTCCATGTTTTCATGTAATACATATTTCGTTTTGTTCTAAGTTATGATGTTTTGAGCTATTTTCAGAGTACAACTTGGAGGAATGAGCCTCATTGTTTAGCTTCACATTCCCTGCGCCCCAATCATCTGTTAACCCTTCTTTACATTGTTTGGTTATCTCCATTTTGAAAGTATGAAGATGGGGCAAACCCATAAAACTGTAAAATGAGCGAATTCCTGCACTATGAAAGATTGAAAGATGAATTATATTAGTGGAAATATGTGTTTGGAATATGGAAACAGTTTTTTGTTTACACAAAATCCAGATTTTCTTTACTTGTTGGTCCGTGTGTGGATGTTCTTTGTATGACATGCTTTCTACGCATCTGGGTCGTGATGGATAAAGCAGGAGTCAGAGATGTAAAGAACGAAATTACTCTCTGTGTGTGAGCACTATGTCACAAGTTCAACTGGTTTGTTTCAGATCAAAACATACCAAAAAACAGTTAATTCACGTCCGTTAGTCACGCGATCCGACGAGATAGGACTGGCTTGTTAAGACCGGACAATTAATAGGGTGGAAAAGGGCGTAATGGGCAACGCCGTATGAGAACTACCAACTACAAGCAGTCGTATGGGTAGGTAATTGAAAAGTCGAGAGATGGAACATCGCGTGAGGAAGACCCTCGAAGGAGAAGATTTGGACGCTATGAACGCCGAGTCAGAAGCCCTTCATGAAAGAATAACAATGTAAGTTGTAGAGCGTGGCTTAACCAGCTTTGAAGTACTTAACCGAACTTAACCGTTGTAAAATTTACTATTGTAAGCCCAATAAAACATTAAACGTAAATTTTACAAAAGCACTAACGCAGAGTGTCCTACCAGGTGCCCTATGTAGAGTGGGGCTCAACCAGCTTTAAAGTACTTAACTGAAAAGGTTCAATTGTAAAATTTACTATTGTAAGCCCAACAAAACATTAAACGTAAATTTTACAAAAGCACATATGCAGAGTGTCCTGTCACATGCCCTATGTAGAGTTAAGCTCAATCAGCTTTAAAGTACTTAACTGAAACGGTTCATTTGTAAAATGTACTATTGTAAGTCCAATAAAACATTAAACGTAAATTTTACAATAGTACATAGAAGAAGAAGAAATGTGTTTTATTGGAAGAAAAAGCACTTCGTACATCAAATAATATTTGTATTAAAACTAATAGGATTTGGCGGATATCGCCATGAATACGGATTGTTATCTTATACATCAGATTGGAGCGTATATTGGGTTTATTTATCGGAAACGTTTCGTCCCGCTATGGGGGCTTCTTCAGTCCTGTCATTATGTTATAGTTATGTATGTATATCCAACCAACATCATCCTGGTCAACACACATTATTGTTGGAGTGATTTTATCCTTATCATGCCAATACAATTTGTATAAGATCATCATTGAAAATGAGGAAATGAGAAAATCTCTCTCATGAGTTATCTTACAAAAAACTTCTTTGTTCATGTTAATCAACATCGTTTGCCATTAAATAATTACACGTAATAGGTGTTGTCCCAGTTAGAAAAAACAAGATTAACCCAATATGTTACAATCAAGCTTGTCCAGAGGACGCGATTTGATCTCCATTCACCATTTTCTGTCTCCCACGATAATTTGAAGGCCCCCGTTTGATTGAATCAGAAAACGCTCCCTCACGCGTTCATCAACGCCGAGATCACAAGACGGCGAAACCGGCATAGTGGCAGTTTTGATTAGGCCACTTTAGGGAACAGAGTTCTGTGCGTATCACGAAATTAAATTGGATTTTACGGAGTGCTCTCAAACTGTGGTGCGTTCGAGAATAAACCGCTGGTGATGTCATTATTATACGTCAAGCTAGTTGTAACCAATCAGAGGACCTGGTCTGATTTTGATTCACCAATGGCAGATTACGGGAAAAAAATAGTCACTCAAAACTCAAGAAATGGGGAATAGAGTGTTCCTCAGTACTGACAGCTCCACAATCCTCCCATCCATTTCGAAACGAAATTTCTTCACTTCAAAACATACTTTTTATAATTTTAAGAGGGGAGTTCATAGTCCTCACTTAGTCGCTAAGGAAATGCTCAAGCAAGTGCGTGAAAAATAGAGGAAGGTCCAGAGCTACCTCAAGCATTTCTGTAGTCTTAACTCAAGTCACGACTATGAATTCTGCCCTAAAAATATGATTTGGAACCATTATACTCTTCTCTTCAACATTTCAAAAAGCAAAATATAACAAATTTGAACAAACGAGTTCTTACTTAGTTCAGTGGTATAGATGCTCTCTATGCTCAAATCTCAAAAATGAAAAATATCCTGAATCAATCCTTTTAGTATTGATCTAGTATAGATCAGTTAAACAAATAGATCCGAACCTATGATTAGAATGAGTGTTTTCTTGTAGTGGGATAATGAAGAAAATGGTAATTACTTAGTGCAAAGTAGGATTGATCTTTCCCTGTCTGCATGCCCCATCCGCATTTGGTGTGTCAACACTTCATCTCTGCATTTTACTCTCCAGTGTTCTATGCTGGCAAACCTGAGGCTGAAGTTCTTAATACCTGTGCTCACATTCCTCCTTTCCTCTGAAGAACAGTACCTTGTGAAATCAATTGTAGCGTTTTTGGATAGTGCCAACACCCATGTACGTAGTTATATTGCTTACAAGTCTGCGAAGCAGCGGAAGCCTTGTGCTCACTCTCGGGAGCCAAAACATTTTTGCTGTCCGAATTTAAAATTTCCACTCGATATTTGCATTTCATAGCCTACTGAACAAATTTGGTTCCGTGTCTGTTGATGTGTCTGCATTTCCTTGTTACAGCCATAACTTCCACAATTTTGAATGAATTTACCTCATATTTTGAGGGACTATGCTGATAAGGCCGCTTGAAGTCCCATACGAATTTCATCATGATCGAACGAGCGGTACGCTGTGCGTATGTGCTTACGTGGAATTAATTAATTTTTGTTTATACTGCCTGCCTGTGACGAGGAACTGCAAAAGCAACTTGTATGTGAAACGCAAAGTATGAATCTTTAGGAAGTCTGATCAATCACTTCAACATCTCTCCTCTGAATATTTCTGTATCTTCTATTTTATTGAGAGAAAAAACATTTATTGATCATTATATGGGGTGGAATGTTGGGTTAGTTGGGATTTGTGAAAAGTATAAATTGATATGCCAAAAGCTCGAAGCGGTACGCCAGAAGTTGAAGTTGAGTCGCCGAAAATTTTAAATTGAGATGCCAAAAATATTAAAATTGATTTGTGCCAAAGGTTCAAATTAATTTGTCAAAATTTTCAGTTTGATAATATGCCAAAAATTCAAATTGATTTTGCCAAACTAATCTGATCTTCTATTTTATAATGGTGTCACTTTGATTGTAACGAGGAAACTGCTGTGCCATCTCCTTGGCAGTGCATTTTTATATTATGGCCAAAACTTAATTTATTGATATTTATCTATGAACCACTTTTCTATATATTTAGAGGTACTTAATAATAAATGATACGCCATTGTGTAATAATTTGCAGCTATCGCTCCCCGGATGCTCCGCCGAGTCGATTAGCCGAACTTGGAAATTGCCCACAACTCAAAACGATGACAATTACGTTGATTTCGACGGAGGATCGTGTCTCATTAAGTCAGTTAGGAGCTGAAGGTGATTGAGAGATCCATCTCGGATGACTTTATTATCACGTAATTAGATCTTCATTCAGGATGTCGGCGGACCCGCCCGAAGATGATCTGTGATTACGGGTGATTGCCTATTCGAAAAACACATCTCAAATCGGCTTATACACGTGCGACCGGGTCTTGTTTTCGAGAGAAATTTCGGAGCTGTTGTAATTTCACCTTAAGAATTAATTGGCTACAATCTTCACTAATAAATTGGGTTCCGGAACGAGGACTCTGAAGTAGGTAAACATTCCTGAAACTCATTAAATTATTCTAATTTAAGGAAATCACTAAAAACAGATAAAAAATCAATACAATTAAGTTCATTATCAAAATATTACTTAATCAAAGTTTATACATTATGAAGTAGATTGTAGTTACAAGAACTTTCAACAACTTAAGCCCAAATTTATACTGGAAAATATGTTTAAATTTCTGTAAAATGTGATGAAGAATCTTTAAAATACTAAACATTCAAATTCTTTGTTTAAACATTGGAATATTAATTAGAACAAGATTTTTTTTTTTTCATGAAGTTGATAGTTGAACTAGTCGGTAATAAAGCAGGGAGCTGATTCAATGTTATGTTCGGTGTCAGACTAGGAGATTCCCTCTCAGCAACCCTTTTCAACATTGCCTAGGATAAAGCAGTGAAGTTGGCTGACAAGAAGGGCAATAATGTTAATAAAACATGGCAGATCCTACCATATGCTGACGAATTGCTATCTTGGCTCGCAGTTAGAATTCCCTGCTCGAAGCCTTGAAACAATATATGAGGAAGGAGACCGTATGGGACTCAGGATTAACATGGATGAAACCAAGTACCTGAGGGCAGTGTCCCCTTCTAAAGCCCCTTGTCCACTGCAAAGAATTGTTCTGGGTGAATTCGAGTTCCAAAACGTGGAATCCTTTGTTTCCTCGGGGGTACGGTGAACTGCCGGAACCTTGTTTAGAACGAGAAATTATACTATTAGAGATTAGACTCTATAGAGATTATAGGATTAGACTCTATAGAGATTAGACTATTAGAGAACATTAGACTTATGGCTGGCCATGGAGCGTATTTTGCCAACATGAAGCTGTTCTCGACACGTCTTCTCTCCAGGACCACAAAACTCCGTCTTTATAAAACTCTGGTCTGCCCTGTCGTATGTTTCGGTAGTGAACCTTGGACAATGCGAATGGGTGACGAGAAGAGGCTGAGAGTTTTCGAAAGGAAAATAGTAAGGAAGATACAAGGAGGAGTTCGGGATGGTGTGGGATGGAGGAGAAGGAATAATCGTGGAATTGAGGCAATTCTGGAAAATGAGGATATTGTTAGGTTCATCAAGACGAACAGAATAAGATGGCTTGGCCACGTAGATAGAATGAGTGCGGATCAGGGGCCAAAATCAATCCTGAGGGCGAGGATTGAGTCGAGGAGATGAAGAACCGAGGAAACGATGGCTTGATGTGGTGACGCGAGACCTGCAAACTGTGGGGATGCAAAGATCGCAAGCTGCAGACCGGGAAAGATTGGGACTTCGGGAAGCCAGGGGTCACACCGCCCTGTTGAGCTCGGCGGTAAGGTGAGGTAAGTTGATGGTTGAACTATTCTTAACTCACAAAGTAATCATATTTCTAAACAAAACCACAATTTACTCCATCATTTGAGAAAATTTTGTCTTAGGATTTAACAACAGTTGTAATAAACTCGGTTTCTTGAAAAGATGATTAATTTTTAATGGAGTGGATTTGGAATGGCTGTTGTATTGTGGTAATTTGTTAAGCTATGATCACAACATTCATCATGCATGTTATCGTAGATGCTCTGGCACTCAGAGATAGCCAACAGATGAAGGTTATACGGGTGGATTCATTCAATTCATATGAGCGAGGCTTCGTCAACGTAAAGAATGCCTATTAAAAGACCCAGGAGGTGTTGGATAACCCAAATATAACTGAATACACTGACATGTTTCGGCTAGTTAGTCCAGGGCTAAAGCGTGTTCCATGCTTGGATTGAGGAGGCTATCTGGAATTTGTCTGGAAGTGAGAGGTTTCCTCTCCATGGACAATCTGCGAAAATTTTATTTTGCTCTGATTCATTCAGTGCTGTCCTACGGTGTCGCGGCGTGGGGAGGAGCAAATCGTTCTGTACTCAAACCTCTCATAATTGTTCAAAAATCCTTGATGAAAATCGTTTTAAAAAAGTGCAAGAGATTTCCTTCAGTGAATACAGTCACGTTAATTGAGACATATAAATATATCCACGCAGGATCATACTATCAAATGAATATGTCCAACACTCGGGGATGCGGAACTATTAGGATCCCCTTTCTCCTAACTACGGCCGACCAGCGATCCTGTCTATACCATGGTGCAAAACTGTTTAACGACTTACAAGAAAACATAAGGAATTCTCCGTCTTTAGGCAGCTTTAAACTTTCTATAAAAAAAATTGTTCTCCGTTAATCATTTGCAAATATAAACCCTTTCGGAAGAGAATTTTTTTATTATACACATAATTATGTATTAGTTTAATTTGTATTTTTATTCATTTTTTGTTCACCCAGTGTACCCATACAGTAGATGTATGACTCCTCCCCCAAGCACGAGGTTTTCCTCAAATGGGGGAGTAACATTCTTAACTTGCATTGTTGGTCATGCCAAGAGTAGAACAATTTTAGTTCATTCGCTGTATTTTTTTTCGTCTTTTTGTAAATCATTTCTTTGTAAATATTACTTGTGTACCTTTTAATGACGAATTGCATTATATTTTGTATTTATTTCAATAAATGAATGGAAAAAAACCATGCATGAAAAATGCTAAAACCATAGGAGTACTTGTAAGGTAAGTCTGGGTTTGACAAATTTTGCGAACGCTGCGCTTTTTTAGGTGCCCTCTAGGAAATGAAGATTAGAATTGATTTATTCCTTTTACAGCACAGAAATATTACAGAGAAAGACAAAGAAATATTACAGGTCAATCAATACTTTTAAGAAGTGCGCCATTCAAGTAAAATAACCGTGAGCTGTGTGCTTTGTAGCATGGGAAGGTGGGGTGATGGTATGGTTGCCCCTTCCATTGAGCTGAATGCGGTTTAATGCTCCGCCATGCTCCGACGCTTGAAGGCGTCTGATTTATCTCCCAAGGTGACGGATTCAAGAATCGGGAAGGGTCAACTATCCATATCTATCACAGCTTTCCAACAGCAGACGATTATTTTCCCAACATTTGAACATCACAGAGGAAGTAAGAAACGAAAAATACAGCAAAAAAAGGAAGTCACATTTAACGATACACACTTAGAAACTTGGAATAAATGCGTCTGATCGTATTCCGAAGAGCCGTGCAAAAACTATTTCGAGCCTTGACCGTGTTATTGTTGACTCAGTAACGCAGCACTCGGCAAACGAAATCAAATTGTTTACAGCGCTCTCAGGTCTAACCAGTTCAAAAGGAGCATTCCCGGTGAGAAATAACCGCTCCGCTCTGACATCAACAAACCTGAAAATCCACGGTGTCAATAAATTTGCTAGAAATCCGCTTTAAACCAGTCTGAAATGCTTAGAACAGCCTCACCATCGAAATCCATGTAGACAATTGGGCAGAACTTGTCTCTTTTCACCCAAAACTTACAATTTCTCGTGTAAAACGCAGCAAATTCTTTCACTGGGGTTTATTATTCAATTGGCTAGCGTTCATGATTTGAATTTCTACTAAGCTTTGGAGTGTGCGTGTTTTGCAGGTGATAGAGCGATTATTGAATTTCAGGAGGACCACAAATATGATCAACTGATCAATCCAAATAGGTATTTTGGTCGAGAACAGATTTACGTGCTCTATGCATATCTCCTGAAATTCAATAATCGCTCTATCACCTGTGAAACACGCACACTCCAAAGCTTAGTAGAATTTCAAATCATGAATCATTGAATAATAAACCCCAGTGAAAGAATTTGCAGCGTTTTTTCAAGAGCGATTACAATGGAAAAATATTCTATTTGAGAATTTTAAATTTCGTTAGACGGAGTATGTTTATCAGAATGCTTCAACCCGTGTTCGGCTATAAACCCTTTTAGGAGTTCACTCCAGTATCCATATTCACTACATTACTGCAATAAAAATATAAAAAAATAAATAAAAAAAACGCTGTTGTTTTTGTTTTGATCGCAGTAACCTAGTGATGTAGTGAATGTGGATTCAAATGTTGGCACCATAAATCGGGCCATACATCGGAAATGGTTTGACCTACGGACCTGGGGAGGGGCCCATTCGATTCCTCGTGGAGTGTTCTTCAAAAAGAGGACAAATTTAGGCCGCCTTGACTTTTTTTTTGGTTTTTAGGGATTTTACAAAACTTTGACAACCCTTAAACAAGGGCACTTTAAATTAAGTGAGAGAGCTGGCTCAAGAATTGAGGCGTTGTCGGACCAAAATGGATTTTTCCTGAAAATTTCAGATTTTTTGCTCCAGCCGTTTGGGACAAATCGTGCTACGGCGTACGGCGGACGGACGGAAAAATTTTTATTGCAGATTCGGATTCTACACCCTTTGAAACGTAAACCATGAAATTTTCAGGGGGGTTAAAATTTTTTTTCCAGAGCGATTACAATGGTTTATTATTGAATAATAAACCAAAAAAAGAATATTATTGTCATCTGAAGTCACTCCCTGCTGATGAGACTGGTGATAGTATTTTATCAGCTGTTCCAAGATAATTGTTGCTATAGTCTGCGCTCACTGTCATCTTTCCTTCTTTAGTTTTGAGATGCTGATCGGTCCTGTCGGAAATACCAGGAGTTTCGCCGATATTCCGAGCCCTCCTGAAGTCGGATTTTATAAGAGCTTGGCTCTGGTCCAACCTGTACGATTTCCGCTGGTTCCCAAAGTTTCTTTTCATTTCTGCAGAGAATGCGCATCAGAACCTAAAGCAGACATGAAAGAAGCGATTTGTACCATGTATGTGTTCAGGTATATGCCCGATGCCACGTAATACCAACCCCTCTGCTGCCTCCATTTTTCCCAATCAGCTATCATTCCGGAATCAGTAACGACGATGGTCTTTGGGGGTTTGACATTAGTATCTCTATTATTCTAAAACCTTACTTCGCGTTCATCTTCGTCTGGCGAGCTCCCTGCACCCGGCAGAGATTTCTTGCTTTCTCTGCTACAAAGTTGGAAATATTATCGTCATCTATCAGAAGTCGCTCCTTGCTGATCAAACTGGTGATGGTATTTTATCAGCTGTTTCAAGACAATAGTTGCTGTAATCTGCGCTCCTGTCAACATGTTTTCCGTCAAGGAAACAACATTTCTCTAATTCATTTTGGTTTCTTACTCTTGGGAATAGCTCCATCAGTTTTATATAATGAGCCAGAGCAGTACTTTAATTTTGGGAAATGGTCTTTAACTCCATAAGTACCATATTGTTTTCCTTTAGCAGGGCAAGTTTCACCCTTCTTATGAGGCCAATGACCACCACAATAAAACTGCTGCAAATTCTTTCACTGGGGTTTATTATTCAATTGGCTTGCGTTCATGATTTGAATTTATACTAAGCTTTGGAGTTTGCGTGGGTGATAGACGATTATTGAATTTCAGGAGATATGCATCCACGTAAATCTGTTCTCAACCAAAATACCTATTTGGATTGATCAGTTGATCATATTTTTGTGCCTCCTGAAATTCAATAATCGCTCCATCACTTGTGAAACACGCACACTCCGAAGCTTAGTAGAAATTCAAATCATGAACGCAAGTTGGAATAATAAACCCCAGCGTTTTTTTATGGTTATCAGAATGCTCAACCCGTGTATCGGCTACAAAGCCTTTTAGGCGTTCACTCCAGTAACCACATTCACTTTACTCGACGCTATCGGCATCACTAGGTTACAAACAAACAATAATAAACCAAAAAACGCAAATGTTGTCACCATAAACCATTCATCGAAAATGGTTTGACCTCCGGCTCATTCAATTCCTCATGATATGTTCTTCAAATAGAGAAAAATGTAGGCCGCTTCGACTTTTTGAGGTTTTTTTTTACAAAACTTCGACAGCCCTTAAAGGGCACTTTAAATTGAGTGAGAGAGTTGGCTCAAGAATTGGGGCGTCGTCGGACCAGGATGGATTTTTCCTGAAAATTTCAGATCATTTGCTCCAGCCGTTTGGGAGATATCGTGCGTACGGCGGACGGACGGAAAATTTTTTATTGCAGATTTGGATTCTACACCCTTTGAAACGTAAACCATGAAATTTTCAGGGGGGGAGAATTTTTTTTTCAAGAGCGGTTACAATGGTTTATTATTGAATAATAAACCAATAGGTAGAATATTGTTCATCCAGTTCGTGTACAAACTCGTGGAAATTATTGGCAAAGGATTCTATTTGTACTCTCACAACTTCTTCACTCTGCCCGAACCTGAGAATATCATTAAAGGACATTGTGTTGCCTCTCTTCAACATCTCTCTGCACAATTTATTTGAAAAGTGTGATGGATATGGCTAGTCATTTCAGTGTGTAAAAGGCCACACAAAAAATGTGTATAACTGATTAACTCGAAAACTAAGCGGGATAAACACAAATATTACAGGATAACTACGATCTAGAGTCAGTTTAATCAGTTCCTGGTCGATGTTATTCACTTAAAAGGAACACCCTGTGTAGTAGGGTGTTATATAGTAATTATGTTGTCAAATTATTTGTATCATAACGTAAATGAATCATGCCAGAAAAGAAGTTTAGAATATGAGGTCCCTCCTTCTTCGAATTTTTTAAAAACTCCATAACCCGTCGCTCGTAAACTAATAGCTCGGTGCGTGATAAGCGAAAGTACCCCAATGTTGTTTTGTTTCATTTTTCAATATGTTTCTATATCTATTTGAAGGAAGCTGCCCGACGATTAAAAAAGTTCAAAAGCGAGGATGGGGGACGCTCTCCGAAGGCGATGAACGATGAAATTTCAATTATGGTGACTCGAAATAGAGAAGGGCCCAAGCGCCATTGATAGATTTACATAATGTACAGATGAGGAGATAGGGTAATTGAAAACTTCAACTGGAATGAAGGGGTGTTGGGAGACCTTTCATGGAGAGGGTATTCTCAAGGGCCCATTATGGACCCTGTAGGTACCTACCTATCGCCTTTATTATCTCTCAAGATGTATAGGTTGTCTTTATGTGAGTGGAATTCATAAAATCGAGACGAGTCTTTTGTTATTCCATATTGTTTCCGACTGGGTGCGTTACCTTTTACGTTGAAGCGATGAATTCATACAATCAACACCTTACGATCGTTAAATTATCATAGGAGGAGGCTTACCGTGACCGATTCATGGTTTCGGTGCCTTTTAATTTGTCATGTGACGTTGGTACTACCTCTTAAAGGTAATATTTATCTACTTTTATTCTACAGAAAAACATGATCAAGATTTTAATGCCGCAAGTCTTAATTAGTGGAATGCTCCATTATAATTCTGTTGTGGGTTTTCCCAGCCTAGAACGTTCTCAATGCTTTGAGCTTGGGACAAATATTTATGGACACAAAAACAGAGACAAATATATACTAACACCAAATGAAAGTTATTCAAAGTTTCCAGAAGTAATGGTCAAAATAGTAAAACGCAAGTTGACAATTTGAATTTGCCGAGAAAAGTTGCACTACTACTGAGAGACTCAAAGCAATTGAAAAAACGCTGCAAATTCTTTCACTGGGGTTTGTTATTCAATTGGCTTGCGTTCATGACTTGAATTTCTACTAAGCTTTGGAGTGTAGAGCACGTGTTCTCAACCAAAATACCTATTTGGATTGGTTGATCATATGGAGCGAAATTCAATTGAATTTCAGTAGAAATTCAAATCATGAACGCAAGCCAATTGAATAATAGTGAAAGAATTTGCAGCGTTTTTTTAACGGTTATCAGAATGCTTCCACCCGTGTATCAGCAACAAAGCCTTTTAGGAGTTCACTCCAGTATCCACATCACTGCATTACGTTTGAGCGAATATGGCACCACTAATCCTGGAAATCATTTCTGAAATTTGTACGTAACATTACTTTTTCGGGTAAATATACTTCATGCACAGATCATTTCAAATAGTTATGCGGGTCATTTCAAAATGTCGGTCATATTTGTGTCACTGATCAGTATTGTCCAAATAGGTACTTTGGTTGAGAACAGCTCCTGAAATTCAATAATCGCTCTATCACCTGTGAAACAGGCACACTCCAAAGCTTAGTAGGAATTCAAATCATGAACGCAAGCTAATTGAATAATAAACCCCAGTAAAAGAATTTGCAGCGTTTTTGGTCCGACATAACAAACCTTCATAACATACGTTGACATGAATAGCACGGGACCTTTGTTATTATTAAATGGAAGGTAAAACTGGGTTGATTATACAGGCGATTATAAGGCGTGTACTAGGCCCGTCAGTAGAGCGTAAACAAGGAGTATTATGAGCAGAAGGTAGGAAATAATGTTTTGCATATTATTGTCAATAATAGGAGCACCATAGAAGGTACAAAAATACAAAAATTGGCAAGACCTTTTGCATCTGAAATGCCCCACTGACTGGCCTGTATGATTCATTGCCCAACTGCGGTCTTACTGGTAAAATACGAAAATACTGCATGAGTCAAGCGAATCGCAGAGAAACAAGAGGCCGAGGAATGCAGATAAAACGTTCATCAGCTGGCAGGAACTGAGCGCACAAGTGTGGAGGGCAAAGCCGTGTCAAAAACCTTTCGAAGTTAAACAGTCCGGCAAGTCGAAGGAAACGCTCGTACGTCAAGATAAAACGGACGCGGAAGAAATAGCGCGAACATGGTTCAACGTTCGAGAAAGAAGAAGGGCGTGGGGTCATAAGATGAAAGGTCTTGGATTATTCGCTCAGAAGAAATAACAGAAGTCAGTCGAAGAATGAACAAATCGTAGAATGATCATCAGAGAGGTAGGTAACACCGGAGGTGCATTATAAATAAGATAAGGCGTTATAGATCGAGATGATTTTGAAAATGACTCATTTCACCCCACATTCACTCGTTTGAATTCAAATGACATTGTAGTACCTAACTCTTATTTGCTGTCACTCGAAAATATGAAAAGCACTTGTACCGGTGAAATCTGTGTGGCGAATGACAAAATGATTCAGGAAGGTCATTGTCATTAAAGAAGTGAAATTTCTGTTGAACCTTTCTAGCTATTCATGGCTAGAAAATTAAAAAAATAGTGTTACCCATGATATACAGTGGAACCGATGATGGAATCCCCCAGGTTGCTAAATACCGTATACGGGTGTTTCTAAAAAAAAAGCGAAATTTCAAATGGTGAAATCGAACGACAGTGAAACATATCGGAATTTCTTCAAAAATTGCATAAGGCTTCCGGTCGGGGATCACAAAGAGCAAAATGATGCTCAAATCACAATTTCAAATCCAAAATTCCAAATTTAATCAATCATCAATTATCAATTCAATGATTTGATGGTGGTAATGAGAAGATTGATTGGTGTTAATGAGAGTATGGAGTTTTTGAGCCTGCCTTTTTCAAGAAATCTCAGGTTTCTCAAACACCATGGTTCATTTTCATAAGCCGTTTTAAGGCTTAACCAAACAGATAAATTTAAAATATGCATACATTTCAATATTGAAAATTGATAGAGTTGTGGTAATGAGACCAAAAAATGTATGCAACTGATCTCATATATCTGAAGGAATCTTGAAATAACATGACTGTGTAGATCATTGAAAATTATTATTGACTAAAGAATTTCGTTCAATCAAGCTCGAGGCTAAAACTTTATTTTCTCTTTATTACTCACGAGGACCATCTTTACATCAGTCCGAACAATCCCTGAAAATTTCATCGAAATCAGTCATGAACTCCCGGAGTTGTGCGTGCAAAAACAAGGATTTCACGTTTGCGGATGCGCAGAGGCTACTATTGATCCGGGGCTCATGAAACTTATAGGGGACCATCTACACCCCAACCCGCACAATCCCTGAAAATTTCATCAAAATCGGACTATAACTTCGTGTAGTTTTGCCCGTAACAAGGATTAGCTGACAGACAGACACACAGACAGACACGGAACCAAAATTGTTCCAAAAAGGATTTCACGTTTGCGGATACGCAGAGACTACTATTGATCCGGGGGTCATGAAACTTATAGGGGACCATCTACACATCAAACCGAACACTCCCTGAAAATTTCATCGAAATTGGTCGAGAACTCCCGGAGTTATGCGCGTAACAAGGATTTCACATTTGCGCATGTGCAGAGGCTACTATTGATCTTGGGGTCATGAAACCTATAGGGAACCATCTACACCTTAACCCGCACAATCCCTGAAAATTTCATCAAAATCGGACTATAACTTCGTGTAGTTTTGCCCGTAACAAGGGTTTGCTGACAGACAGACAGACAGACACACACGGAACCAAAATTGTTCAGAAAGGTCTAAAACGCAAAATGCGAGTGGAATTTTTGATTTTGGAGACAAAAAAATGTTCACATTCCGAAAGTGAAAACAATGCTTCCGCTACCTTGGTAGACTCGGAAGCAATAACATCCCATTTGCGCTGTTTTTGATAATCACCCATACCGATTTACCGACTATATTCTATACTTATACACGTGACCATCAGTTTGAATAACATTCCAAATCATTTATTCTAGACGTTTATGCTAGGAATTACTCAAATTTCAAACCATTAGTGTGAAACCATTTTACCCTTGAAATTAGCGACTGTGGCGGCACGAATGGTCAAACTACTTGCAGTAGACGCATCCGAATTCGAGAAAAGTGTCAAGTTTTGTCTACGCTATGCAAGACAGGCTTTTGTACAGTCGCAAGCATTTATTCTAAATTGATTTCCAAATTTAAAAACTATTAAAATGTAACCTAAATACGTAATGTGTTTCTTAGAGTAAACCCAAGATTACCTACACGCAGCACCATTAGATCTACACAAATAGTTGTTAAGAAGGGTTCTAGCCAAAGATCTGTCGAAGGTTTCACGTGGAGACAGCTTTAGCCAACGTTTATTGGTATACAACAAGGCAGTGATGGAATGGACTAGCTGCGGGGATAACCCTGTACCACTCAAGTGATACCTTTGAAGTTGAGAAGCTAGAATTTAATGCTCAGGAAGGTCCGTTTGTTACAACTGAGTAGGTTCTGCACTAAAAACGTACTGTTCCCTTTCTAAATAATATAGACAAATATGTAGGGATTATAACTATCAAGTAACAATGACTTGTCAAGATAAATCAACCTTTTCTCGATTTAAAAAAATGTGGGGTTGGAAATTTGCAATTCTAACAATAAGACCTGCTCAAGCTCTGAATTCGGATGCTGCCATGATAGACTTGGTGCTGCTACTGGACCTGATGATGAAGGCTGCATAACTTGAATGGAGTGGCGGTTCTGGAGTAGCGAAAAGTCGATAGCATATAAGTCTGGACTTAACCCTCTGATATAGAGTCTTGCTCTAGCACGGTTGTTACCACAACTGTTTACAACACACACTATTCATGTTTTGTACTGAGGCTCAGTTCACCAATATAATGCTGTGCTGTACATCCTGGCTGGCATAGGGACCCGACAGAGTGGAAACGCTCCAGCAAGCTGTACTTGGGCTGTTGATTAGATATCAAGACCTTGGTACACAGGTCCAACAAGTAGGATACTGCCTCAATACAGCTTTTGGTTGCTGACCCAGCTGAGGAACCCAACTATTATGTAGCGGATCCCGTTATTACAATTCTTCAATAATGAGGCGATGGAATAGACTAGATGTCCCTTCCAAGGGTTGGATTCCTGCAACACCCAGAGGAAACACTGAAGCTAAAAAGCTTCAGAACTATGCTCAAACGCAGTTTCAAGAAACGGGAAGGGAAACGATCCATATCCACCACATCATCTTATTGAATCCTTTTGGAAAACTTAAACAAAATGCCTCTAGTTCAGAACATACCACAATTTGGAGGATCGTTGTGCAATAGAGGATTTGAGTGACTACAACGGTTTCGTAGGGGGACATTTCCAAAAAATGATTTGTCATCAAATGACTCGACTGGTTGTTTGAAGAACCTCGCCGAATCTGAAGAACTCTACTCGCCTGGGTAGTAAAACACGAATACGGAGAACGGTACGATCAACATCGGCTGAAAAATCTATCATAACCACAGACAGCGACGCGAATCTTTCGTTATTGTGAAAATGAGTAATTTATAAATAATAATCTAATGATTTGCGAGATGATTCGACAGAAATGTTGAGGCGAGCCTTTAATATTGAGCAGTGAGAGCTCAAGCCGCAAATGAGAAGTTTCATTACATCTTTGGCATAGATCGAGGCCGACAATCGGGTGAAATATTCGCTCTTAAACATTTTTTGCGCAGTAAAAATAAAATAGGGATATTTAGTAGCAGAAATGGATACGGGTATCACCTTGGAGGAGCCTCCGTTCACGTGATTATGCAGTAGGTTAGAGCTGTACAAGGATTTGACTGCCTCATCGTTGTGCCTCGTTATGAAACTGTTTTGATAGGTATTTCACTGTTTTGGAAAAAGTAGAGTCTATCATAAGTAGGATTCAAATATCCAGGGCCAACTGAGCAATAATATTGGTACATCCGTCACAGGCTATTTATTACCTCCAACTTCTCTAAAAATCGAGAAAATATTACATTCTCTCGTCTAACATGAAGATCGTCGGAAAAGTGGGAGTAGACATGTCACAAGAAATGTAGATATTATGACGTTGAATAAAACCCATTTTACTACGGTAACAGTACATACCAACACTGAACTCTTTATAAGTACGTAAACTCCTGGATTCCGTGTTTCAGCATAACTCCTATCAACAAAGGACCTCGTTTGGGCTAGTTAGACGATTCGACAAAGGGAAAGCTTGCTAGTTAAGCATACGGTATGCAGTGAAAACTTCCCCATTTGAAGCTCGCTAAGAAAATACTTCCCTGACCAAAACAATTTCAGGGAAAAACGTCTGCCAAGTGGGTGTGGCACATAGCTTCCTCGTATCCATAACATGACTGTAAAGAGTATGCACTATGGTTCGATCCAAGCTCGAGGCTAAAACTTTATTTTCTCTTTATTACTCACGAGGGCCATCTTTACATCAGTCCAAACAATCCCTGAAAATTTCATCGAAATCAGTCATGAACTCCCTGAGTTATGCGTGTAACAATGATTTCACGTTTGCGCATGCGCAGAGGCTACTACTGATCCGGAGTCATGAAACTCATAGGGGACCATCTACACATCAAACCGAACAATCCCTGGAAATTTCATCGAAATCGGACAATAAATTCGTGTAGTTTTGCCCGTAACAAGGATTTGCTGACAGACAGACACACAGACAGACACGGAACCAAAATTGTTCAGAAAGGTCTAAAACGCAAAATGCGAGTGGAATTTTTGATTTTGGAGACAAACAAATTTTCACATTCCGAAAGTGAAAACAATGCTTCCACTACCTTGGTAGACTCGGAAGCAAAAGTTCCCTGGCATAAGTGTATAAACGTTTGCGATTACAAGGACCGGCCTACAACAACCCAAGTACTAGTTGACAAATAACCGAAGTAGGAACAATCCATTTGAACATCAACACCGTGAGTGGACGTGGCAATACTTTCTTTGTACCCGTAATATTAATGTTAGGTCATAAAAAGTTTTAAATAATGCTAAAAGGAACTTAATCTAGAAAGAAGTAGAGGCACTGTTTGGAATATGTACGATTCGTAGGATTAACGTTGCATTAGAGAAAATACTGGGGTCAACATGAGGAGATACCGGTTCGCGCTCTAATAACATCCTCAACAGGGTCTTGTCGCCGATTCTGTTCCGAAAAAGTAATAGCTTTGAAGGAATCGTTTTTTAGAAAGAGGTAAGCTTTGAAGGAATAATTTTTTCGATTTTTAGAGAAAGGGTTGAGTAAAAGACGTCGGTTTCGCTAACATTGCTATTCAATGGTCTGAAGAATATGAATGGAACAACGATATGACAATCGAAAGCTCAACATACATTGAAACAATTGATATATTGGTCACAGTCAAGTTGTATGCAGTTAAGCAAGCGACTGGATACGAGATACATCGCTCGTGTGTTAATCCTTGTGGACTCCGAAGGTGTCAGTCTCATCCTTACTGGAAATAATTTGTATACGAATGAGCTTAGAATGCAGTAAATTGATGGAACTACTGCTGGAGTGGTGTTTACAGTTAGTGTGGTAGTGGAGTTCTTCATATTGTCACATCAAGGGCAAACAGAAAGAGTGGCATTCTTGCCGAATGAAGTAACTATTCTCTACAGACAGAAATTGCTTTGTTCATAGCAAGAACAGCGTTGTAATTCATCAGTAGCATATAAGAGCAGCTGTAAGAAAAACATGGGGACCACTGATCTCATGAAATCTGATCGCTATTCTGGTCCAGAAGTACGGCTTCATGACACAAACTGGTTAAGACTTATGGCACTGGAATATTTATGCAGAATAGGCTTAGGTCGATGACTGTTGGATGAAATGACTGGACCATCTTTACAGAAGTTCTTCATCGATGTTTTGATGGATGACAACAACTATATATCAGGGGAAGAGATCTCATCTCTGCTGGGCTGCGCATCCACGAAACAAATGTGTAGTTAAAGACTGAAAAAGGATCTACCACATTTCTCGTGTATTAACGGGAGGTCCAATGAGAAAAATAATCCTAATAAAATTTTAGATGAGGTGGTATAGTATTCAGTCGGTAAGTATCAATTTATAAATCTTCAAAAGCAAAATCTTCTGAAGCAAAATTCAGAGAAGCTTTGAATGTTGTTCTTGGAGGTTGGCGCATTAACTGGGAATAATGATGTGAAGAATCTCAACTTGCTAGAAGAATATCCATAAACTCTTTGTATTAGGTAAGTAAAATTTAGGGTAGATCGTACAAGTGATGGATTGTGAACTGCCACCAAAATTTAGTAAATATTTGATTTTGTGGCTATTTCTGTTGAGAGTCTCAACCTAACTCTTTCAGATATCGGGAACTTCGATTCAATAAATTGGTCTACTTATTACTTTTAGATTACGAGTTTTTGTACCTGTTTTATGTGCCTTATTCACCATAGAAACCGAATTCCGGCCACCGAAAATGAGATTCAAAGAGAAATAAATTATCATATCATCCGTTCGGCCTCTGAACTGAGGAAAATAATGTAGGGTCCTAAGTTGGGGTCGCAGCACCTTGTCCAACGATTCAACCAGGGTGGGCATTAGTAAATTAACATACGTAATTCATCTGTCAGTAAAAACCGAGTCAAATCGCTTACCTGCGACGAAAACCTTTTTCATCGTCAATTCCTTTCCTTTTATTTCAAACTGTTTTAGTTAAGGAGGATCTACCTTGTGCATTATCGTAGGAATTACTCAATCCAACATGTGGTGTGAAAGTATAAGATCTTCCAGGGTATAATAGTGTAGAATTCTTCTGAACGATTTAACCCTCAGTTACACGCTAGACGGCGATTTTCCCGCATACTCAGAAAAACATAGTTATAATACGTTATTGTCTCCCCAGGGTCCTAGGTATCTTTTCCTCGACCTTTCGCTGAGTAAACAATGTCTCAACAATTATTTAACGTTCCGTCGGTATTCGATCAGACCGCGAAGTGTTGATGTACTGCGGGAGTTGAGCCGCTAACGTGTTCGTCGTCACATCAGCTGCGGGGGATTTGCCGCTATGGTGTTAGTTTGGAAGTGAACTTTTTTCTTTTTCTTTTGATGGTAATGTGGTACCTTTGACTCTTCAGACTTATTTTTGTATCTCCCATTCATTTCTTCCATGTCATAATGATAATATTCTTTCTATATTGAATGTCAGTACCTAGAACCATCTTTCGGCTTTTCTGACCATAGTGATGGAAAGAAAGAAGAAATAGGAATAAATCATCGTTAAGTTGATGACGAGATCAGAAATTTACTTCTATGACAATGATAAACTTGACCCGATAGATTTTGGTTTATTATTCAATAATAAACCATTGTAATCGCTCTGGGAAAAAAATTCTAACCCCCCCTGAAAAGGGGGTGTAGAATCCGAATCTGCAATAAAAAATTTTCCGTCCGTCTGCCGTACACCGTACGCACGATATCTCCGAAACGGCTGGAGCAAAAAATCAGAAATTTTCAGGAAAAATCCATCTTGGTCCGACGACGCCCCAATTCTTGAGCCAGCTCCCTCACTCAATTTAAAGTGCCCTTTAAGGGCTGTCAAAGTTTTGTAAAATCCCTCAAAACTAGTCGAATCGGCCTAAATATTTTCCTATTTGAAGAACATACCATTAGGAATCGAATGAGCCCTTCCCCACGTCCGTAGGTCAAACCATTCCCGATGTATGGCCCGATTTATGGTGCCAACATTTGCGTTTTTTCGTTTATTATTGCTTCTTTGTAACCTAGTGATGTCCGGCCGATAGCGTCGAGTTTAGTGAATGTGGATACTGGAGTGATAGCCGATGTGAATACTTGTAGTGTAGTTAGTAGCCGATACACGGGTTGAAGCATTCTGATAATATATAGGTAAATATTATTCTGGGGTTTATTATTCAATATATTACTGGGGTAAATAAGTATTCTTTCACTGGGGCTTATTATTCAATTGGCTTGCGTTCATGATTTGAATCTTACTAAGCTTCGGAGTGTGCGTGTTTTACAGGTGATAGAGCGGTTATTGAATTTCAGGAGATATGCATAGACCACGTAAATCGGTTCTCATCCAAAACACCTATTTGGATTGATCAGTTGATGATATTTATGTGTCCCCTCTAGGGCACATGTAGGTAGACATCTGTCTACCTTTGGCTACATCATTTAAATTTGGATTTGGGGAAGTTGTAACGCAATACGAGTGCCAAAGGACTTGATAAATTATAGATGTTTTTATTGTGGGGGTATTGAGGTTCAATAAAAAAACGCTGCAAATTCTTTCACTGGGGTTTATTATTCAATCGGCTTGCGTTCATGATTGAATTTCTACTAAGCTTTGGAGTCTGCGTGTTTCACAGGATAGGGCGATTATTGAATTTCAGGAGGCACACAAATATGATCAACTGATCAATCCAAATAGGTATTTTGGTCGAGAACAGATTCACGTGCTCCATTATATCTCCTGAAATTCAATAATCGCCCTATCCTGTGAAACACGCAGACTCCAAAGCTTAGTAGAAATTCAAATCATGAACGCAAGCCGATTGAATAATAAACCCCAGTGAAAGAATTCACAGCGTTTTTTCGCTTATTTTGGTCAAGAAAAAAACAAAATCATTCTTGCTGAGTTCGACGTCATTATTCTCTACATCTAAAACAAATCGGCAAACATCATCAAAACATTTCATGGTATTTCTTTTGTATTTTTATCTTGATATATAGTTTCATACACCTAACTACCTAGTAGGTAGTACCTACTCATGATTATATTTTGATATCACGTCCTTGAATTTATATTTTGATTATTATTAATGACATATGTAGGAATATGTTTCTACTTCAAAAATTATATTTTGATTTACTTCCTGTTGAATAAATAAATTGTGTATGTTGAGGACTACCATACGTCCATGACTTTTTGCAACTAATTCGTACATTTCAGTACATTATAAATTGACAATTGTGTCGAAATAATTGTGCGGGGATTTCCCCGCTAGCGGGAACTAACGTAACTCCGCACCTAGCGTGCAGCTAAGGGTTAAAAAACTAAAATACACCGACAAGTAGAAAGATTTTGCTAACAGGAACTCAGTCCTCCACAGAGATCTGGACGATCCCCAGATCGGCGAAGTGATTACCCAATCATACCAGTATTAATAACTCAATGTCTGGTCATCGCAACACAAGCATTTCGAATCGCAGGTAAAATCTCCCCCCCTCCAAGACCTCTTCGACGCCTGGAAAGGAAACATCACTCTGACCTCCGCAGTAAATAACTTTACGTAGCACTATCATTGGATATGCATGTTCCATTCACCACACTATGTATAGTGAAGTATAGTTATGATTGCTCCTAACTATGATGCATTTAATTTTAGAATAAAGTTCTCTATTCAAACAAAATTTACATATTAACATAAAATAAATATGAAGTCCAAATGTCAACTCACTCTAGGGTGGTCTGTAGAAGTGGGAGAAGCGGTGCAACCCAGAAGAAATGAGAGGAGACAAAACCACCTGTAAACAAAATTCAAATTTTAAAATCAGCAAAACAATTATTCAATGTACTTTATATGTAAGCATATATGATAAACTGTCGTTCCAGAAGACATTTTTTCCTTAGGATTAAGCTTGCAAGATCAGTTTTTCAGTTAAAAAGAGTGAAGTATTTCAAAAGATCACATTTTCTGGATAGGCCTTTTTGAGAAAAGTAAAATGCACATTTCCAAAAAATGGGGTACATAATAATTTTTTGTTGTCTTAAACCTTACGACAGGTTTGTTTGGTTCGATGTTAATTATGGAAAGATTTATTTGTAGCCGTATATTTGATTGTGAAACAGCTTTGTGAGACGTAAGTGTTCATAGTTCTTAAGAATTGTATGTTAAACTTAATGACGAATATAAAGAAAACTTCTCATTTAGCCAAACTAAAAGACAATCAAGAAAAGAGTTGTAATTCATCACTGTACATTGTTACAATTTGTCTAACTACATTTTAATGAAAACGGTAGGTGATTTGAGAGTTACAGATCAGCTACATTATTATTATAATGCATCGTACGGCATTTGATGTACAAAAAAAAGTGAAATAAAAATGAATGATTTAACAATTGAGTTCCTTTTTAAAGTAATTTTGAAGCATAGTTTGAATTTTCTGCATATTTTCAAGCTTAAATTTTCACGGAAAATTCTTATTGTTCTAATAATAGGCGATCAACATTTTCCAAGTACGATCATTACTCTGATATAAAGACGATTTAGAGTGTTTGTGATTTCCAAGAATATTTCATCAAGTTGAACGCATTTGTCGCTTTGGAAGCTTATAATTTCTTTTGAGGTGCTCGATTTTTCAGTGGAAGAATGGATTTTTTTTTTCGAAGGCACCCTCACTCTGTGTGGAGATTGTGAGAATTATTGTTATGGTACAGGTGAGGGGAGAAGATGCACGAGCCGACGTGGGCGCGCCACGTGCTAAGGTGGACCAGAAGACACGTGGGGAAGCCAACAGGTGTTTGAGGATCTCATCGAGGGACCCCCCCTTGATTGAGGGGCTGGGAACCCCGAGGCAGTCAAATATTGGCATTGTGGTAACTCAACTCAAATCTTTGCGTAGGAAGTGGGCAGGTGTCTACTCGATTTCCGAGAGCTATTTACACCGAATATGATGATTGGAGGGTTCGATATCGAATTCAAAAAAGTTTTATTCATCTCGTCGATTTAGTCAGCTCTCAAATAAATTAGGGATCTACCTCGAAAACCGGATTTCATCTTTTCCCGACCCCGAAAGTTGGTAGACTCATTAAAACTAACTTGCTCATAGGTTTGTTTCGTGCATTGCATGTCACAAAACATTCAACAACCCTCATTAGTGATGGTTTTTACGAATTTCACCCATTTAATCATCAATTGCATCAATATCCATGAAAACTATGCCTGTCTTTGAGGACGGACAAACGGCACAATCCCTGATCATTTCATCAAAACCAGTTAATGGGAGATTCTCAAACTACGGGCAAATTCTTGTAAATACCACGCTGTGCCGTTCAAAATTGTCTGACTTTCAACTTTTTCGAATATTTTACCTGAGATTTAAAATTATGAAAATTCTGTCGTCTTTAGTTACATATAAAGAGTTTTTCAATCCCTGCTTCAATTTTTTAGTGCCTTAACACTGCACTTTATTTGCCAGCGCACAGATGTGAGTTCCATGGAGATCTGGAAAGGCTGAATGAATGGCCGGAGCAGCTGGAATTGTTGGTGGATGGGGTTTGTCGCTTGGACGGATGAAATGAGAGCAAGTGCCCAGACTTCAAGGAACCCTCTTTGCCCACTTCTGAACCTGGAGATAAGACCTGTTTGTGGTTGGGGACCATCCGCTATGGGTTCTTCGGTGGATTCTAAGGCTTAAGGGTGCATTACTTATGCTGAATGATGGTATCTATTCGCTGCCAAGTACCACAAGGAGGCTATGCTCAATGTGCAATTTGAATGCGTATGAGGATGTCCTGCACTTCTTCGGGATCTGCCCTGTGCTTCAGGAATTCACGGTGCGCTTTCTGGGGGACACTGCGTTGGACATGGGGCGAATGGTTCAACTACTGAACAAAAATGATGAATGGTTGGCTGTGGCGTGTTTTGCATTTCACTCTTGGTGATACCGCTCTTAAAAGGTCAAAGAGTTTAATTGGTGAACCCCTAAAATGAATTCAATAAAATAAGTTTAATTGATAAGATCGGTGGCTCGGGTCATTCCGGCAGACGGGCATCAAGTCCATTGATGTAACATATTTTGAACTATTTTGCATGTGAACTTGTATTGATCAATAAATATGTTTTCTTCTTCTTCTTCGCTGCACTTTATTCAGGTCACTTTAGTCTAGGGTCATTGTCATGGCCCAAAAATAATGTGTTCCTGAGGGAACAAAACTGGGATTTTCTAGGAAGTTCTTGTTTTGGTGGTAGCAGTGATTCACAAGCAAGCGAGTACACCTTGAGACGCCCTAAACGGTAGGTGCTGTGTATTATGATCGGGCGAGAACATCTGCAAACAGATTAGTTTGTTTATTCAATGTATTTTAAATGGCCCTAGTTGCTCACCTATTATGGTTAATCCTAAATTGTCTTCTGCACCCACTCATTCTCCTGGTAGGTCGTATCACGTTGCATTTTTAAAACCCACAAAAAGTCCAGTGAAATTGGAAGGATCTCTGTTCAAATTCCGAATTGTGATGGTCATGTAGGTGAAAACATAGCAAAATTGTCATTGTCGTGACCGAAACCGCCACGTTATTGTTATGACTTCTATCAAATTTGAATTTCGCGGAGAATAATGGGATGTCTTGAATGGCTGGGCTTCCGAAAGACATCCAGGGAGGCAATTAAGTGATAAACACTTAAAAACCTAGCAAAAGAAACACATTTTTAAAACGTCAGGACCTGAAAATTGCCCGTAGTTTGATGATCACCCAATATCATTCTACCTATTCGTTTTTTCTGTAACAACCGATTCTTGTTTTGCTCACGAACTGTAGCGATAAAACATGAGAAATTGACGTTCTATGATATTCATGTTCGCTCTTGCGCAGACATTGACGGGTTGTAAAAATACGTTGTTTGCTTTCAATGTGGGAGATAGCTGTCTTTACTCCTTAACTAACATTCACATTCGTTACCTCGTACTACACGCTAATCGGGACGTTATCGACATCCGGGCAGCAACTTCAAAAACGGTTTAAGAATGCGATCGAATGAATTAGTGCTTTTGTGCGTTATCCAAGAGCGAACCGAGAAAATCGAACGTCATAAAACTGTTATATCGGCCATCAATGAGCCCGGAGCTGCCTTATTGGGTGCGGGCTATTACCCACTTCGTAATTTATTGTTATTTTATGAAGAACGCGAAAGATACGTCAAACGCAAGCTCAGCCCTTAAAGTTTGCGGCCTCTTTCACGTCAAGTCTGTCCATCAAAAAATATTACCTGAATTTTCACTTTAAATGGCAGAATTATGAAATGTTTGGGGTTATGATGAACGATTACGTAAGCAGTGAGAGGTACTTGCTTGTTTAACTTTCTGAATGGGGAAGTAGATCTTGTATGGAACTTAGAATTCAAGACCACTTTCAAGTTCACTACAAGTTAGCTCTAGCTATAATAAATTGAACACAAATAAATGTTACAGATTTGTTTTTATATAATCTATTTCTATTGTGTTGTTAAGACATCAGTGCAGCATTATTGGCATCACCTATCTGTATACGGTTAAGATCATTAGGTATTTTGGCTCTAATTTAGTTATTATGACAATGCAGGTGGATAGATCATTAAAATGTTGGAAATCAGCTAATTGAAACGATTCAAAGGACAAAAATACCTCAGGGCATGTTTCTGTAAGCATCTTTGCATTCATAATGAGGAATCAACGTGTGTGCGGAAGACAGTGATGCTAACAAAATTTGTTTGCGCATGCGCAGAGTGGAGCATTAGTTTTTAAGCCACGAAATTCTCAAGGGACCATCCATAGGCTGATTAAACATCTCCGAAAAATATCATCGAAACTGGATGAAAACTTTAGGAATAAGCTTGTTCAAGAACTTCACGTTCGAGCATCCGCTGCACTTTCTAATGATTGACTAACCTACGAATATAGCGAAATCGGACCTCAAAAACTTGAGAAAACAGTGGTTGGAGAATTGGACGTATGCGGATGGAATTCTTAGGGGACCATCTCTAGAATATTCGACACATTCATCAGCGGGAGCATATGATTTTTGACGAAGTTTAACCTTTGCGCGTGCGCAGAGTAAAGTATCAATTTTTGAGAAATGAAATTCTCAAGGGATATACAGCCTGATCCGAATCTCCTGAAAATATCAAAATCGGATGGAAATTGTAGCTGTGAAGCTTGTTAGAAGGATCTGCGGTAACACGTACAGAATACAAGAAGCGAAAGTTGTTCAATGGTATCAAGCGTTTACATGAGAATGGAAATTTTGATTTCGAAGATTTTATTTTTGGAAAGGATTGTTGGAGTTTTGAAACCTCTTCTTCGAAAGAACCACAGATGTGCTTCCTTAACACTGTTACTCAAGCTAAGTTTCTTTCACGTAGGTTCAGACTTTTTACACTAAGATTTAGTCTCTTTCTATTAGGATGTATACCTTTTTCACTTGGGTTTAGTCTCGTTCCACTTAATTACATACATTTAGTTCTTTTCAGCATACGTTTTAGACTTCTTCCAAGTACATAACGATCTTTTCCACTTATGTTGAGTGTCTTTCCATACAGATTTAGATCTGTTACACTGAAATTTAGTCTCTTTTCTCTTAAGTTTAGACTGTTACCACTTGGATTTAAACTCTTGAAATTAATACGTCACATTTTGAAATGTCTGCCAAGTGGGTGTGGAACATAGCTTCCTCGTATCTATAACATGACTGTATAGATCTGACAGACAGACATACAGACAGACACGGAACCAAAACTGTTCAGAAAGGTCTAAAACGCAAAATGCGAGTGGAATTTTCGATTTTGGAGACAAAAAAATTTTCACATTTCGAAAGTGAAAACAATGCTTCCGCTACCTTGGCAGACTCGGAAGCAAAATTATAAAAGCGAATTGATAGAGAAGGAAGTGAATTTATTGAGAAAGAAGATCAATCTCGTGAAAACCAAATTTTTTGAAGAAAATGGAATCTTGCGAGTGGTATTTATGATCAGAACTTTTTCTACACAAGTCTCTTTGCTAACGAACACCAAATTTTTTCGGGAATAGTTCTTAAAATGAAATACAGACTTTTGTTAATTGTTTTCAATAATGAACCTTTTTAATCAATCAAGAAAAACATTTTAACAGGGCCTTCCCACGCATAATGTGCTGTTTCAAGTTTCAAGATGTGTGAAATCCGAAAATAAAATTAAAAAAATCCATCCATCTGCCATCTGGAGTTTTTTTCCAAAATTACTGGACCAAAGTTTTCGAAATTCGGCTATAAAATCCGACATCGATCCCGGATGTGCCAGTGATCTTGGAATCCTGATCAATCAACCCTAAGGATAAATCAGCCGAAACATCGAAATCTAAAACTTTCGATGTAAGAGGGTTAGTTTTTTTGTTGGTTTCCAAGATAGAAATTAGTCCCAGAATCGAATGAGACCGATCGGGTTGCCTCGCTTACCATTTGAAAAGTCTCATCTTCGGGTGATGAAAATAAGCCAGGTGGAAGGTTTAGCAGAAGACCCGGGCGGTCAAACCCGTTCAACTGGACGTCTGAGCTCGACCGAATGGCTGGCGGGAGCCCAAGTATTCAAATCTTGAATGCAATCGCAAGATTCGGAGGCGCGAGGTGCCTGTACATAGATAATGTACCACAGACCTCTCTAATGTAGATGGATACGAGATTTTCGCAGAATGGCTATCAAATCCAAGAATAATAAACCTTTGTGTAATTATTTGATGCGTTGTATTTGAATATAAGTTGGAATCCTTCAAAGTAACTGTTTACCAGCCATAGCTTCCATAAGGAGAATCAAAGAATTCATCACAAAATTGGTGCAATCATTCGTAGTGACCGCTTCGACATTTTTCGAAATCACATTCGGAAGGTAGAAGATCATGATACCAACCGTGATATACCATTTTACATAAATACCAACCGTTTTGAGAAATGGATGTGTCCTGTAACGATGAGGATTGCATTTATGCGATAATCCATTATATTTAGAATATATTTCTACTTAAAAAATATATTTATTGTTCAATAATCATTAATCCATTGAATAGTGAATAATTGAATATATTTTGATTTGATAAATTGATAACGGTATAAATGCAGATGAAGGGACCAGCATAGCGTGAAGAAACCTATAATCATTTTATCGGGGCTACACGGACCATTTAAACGCCACTTTCGCTCAATGTGTGAACTGATTATTAATTAAACGATTTATATTAATTTTTTTCTTATCTCTCCTTCTGCAGTACACTTGCTACCGCTCTGATCTTCGGCGAAGAGTTTGAATGTCGCCGATTGGTTCGGCAGATAAACTCCAGCGGTGGCTTCTCAACGTAAGATCTCACGATATTATTATTTATGATGCAGTTCCGAGTCGCCAAAGCCGCCATAGCGCTCTATTATAAAGCTTACGTCTTATTTCTCCAACAGGTTCAAATTAAATAGATAGAAATCGAGAAATTCCACGCGCCTCCCTTGTCACACGCCTCGGTTTGGTATGCTCAAAATCTCCGGTTCTTAAATATTTGGTGTATGTAGAAGAATCCTTCCTTAATAAATTTATATGATACAAACTTATCTACGAGGTATGAGGCATGACTTGAAGATTCCACAAATTTGAACACCGATTAATCGCATTCTCTCCGATCCAAAGGAAGTCAAATTCACTTATGTTACGACGTCATTGAAGTAAGGTAATTTTTCTCTCTCATACGTATGTTGGGAGAACTGTCTTGATGTCTCCTTGACGTAACGTCGCTTTGTTTACATGATAGTTTTGAAAGGTTATGGGCCCAGTTCATATTTCAATGCAGAGATATCAGCATGTCAAAAGTAGTGACTTGTGAAGTGTTGTGAAACACGGAACAGTTTTCATGGTTAGGTTTGTTTTCAAGGTTATTGTCAGTGTTGAAGGTTAGGAGTCAAGTAACTTTCTGTATTTGAATAGCGAAAATCAGGATGGAGTTTTTCAAACACGTCAAACCTTTGGCAGGTCAGATTGCCCAGTATAGAAGAGTGAAATTCGAGATCTTTTAGACTACCATGAAGGTGCAATTGATGTCATTGTCGGTCAGTTGGTTAAAGCTGACAACCTTGAAGAAGGTGCTTCGATTGACGAAATGAAACAATTCAAAAGAAAAGTTGATCAATTTACAAAAGCCAATAGTTACGCTAAGACTATGATAGCAAGTTCTGTAACTGATGGCGTCTACCAGAAGATTATAGACCAAATCGGCTTTTGATGCTTAGAATACATTGAGACAACGCACTGAGGTCCAGGAGCGGACTAAACCCCAATTTTTCGAATTTGACAAAAAACGTAACGCGCTTCATTTTTGTGCTCTCAGATAGTAATTTAGATGATATCAGCACAAAAAATCTGAATAGCACGGAGCACATAGTCTTTCCAGGCTCCAAAACATGAAAATTGTGGAAAATCTTACAAAAAATTACGTGGTGCTGGGACACTTCCTGTGTGAAAGTATAACGAAAAACTTTGTCAACTGCCAATATTTTCCTATTCTCCAATATTCTCCTATTCTCGGGACTTGAAAAAGGGGGAGGATTTTTTTCTTGTTTGAAAAACGGTTTCATTCTTGTTTATAAACGTCTAGAGGGGCTCTACGGATAATAAGGATCGTTAACAGATTCATACGGCTGCGACCGCCTTGCAGTAAAGGTGAGCTTTTTGTAAACATTGGGATAGCACAATCAGAGATGATTGTAGTACGGTTGCTCAGTTCTGTTAAACTGAGGGTGATGGAGCGCTTCACTTGCTCATACCGTGACCTTTTTTCATTTTTTAAAGAACGGGAGGGATAGCGGAAAATTTTGGGAGGACCTAAAAGGTGATTACGCTGCCGTTCTCAATCCAGAACACTTGGTCGATTTTCGCAGATTCTTGATTCAGAAGTGGATACCTCAATTTAATAAAAGGTGGGTGGAGTCAGCTCGAGGTAAGGAGAAGTTTTTACAGAAAAATGGACAGTGGCTCAAAATTACGTGTTTCTTGAAAAATATCGGTTTGAAAAAAACATTGGACGAAGCAAGAAGAAAGTTTGCTGCTACATTAGCAGTCTAATAACCCAAGTTTGATCGAGAATAGCGGTATAATAGTAATCGTACTTAGGGAAAAATAAGTTCAAAAGCTAGAATTTCAGAGGTAAGATGAATGTTTTTATGGATCAAAATTGATTGAAACTATTATAAAAGTGCAAGGTTTGTTGAAAAAAAATTTTCTGAACATTTCCCTACTTATCAAGTCACTCTGCATGATTATAACTTTTGCAGAACTGATATAGGCCTTTTTTTCTGGAAAATCGGTTCGAAATATTGGTTTCGAGTAGAAGGTACTGCTTTTTCACAAAAAATAACTCCAAATGTGAAATCAGCACCCACAAAACGGGGGTATAGCAAGTTTTAGCCATTTTTTTCCAAGGCAAGAGGTTTTGGCCATTTTTAGGGGATTCTGGACCACAGTACAACGTTTTGAGGCATCATCAAAAGCTATTCAAGATTTGTTCAGATTTCTTTTCATTTAACTAGATTTAAAGTGATTGTGTGTTAGGCAGTGTAGTGTTTGAGTTCGATGCATCGAATAATGTGACATCACAGAAATAATCGACCATAACTATGGTAGAAAAGAGGAACGTCAAGAAAAGAGTTAATCATTTGAACTAATAAACCCAAAGTATATAATTGGTGATACTTGAATAATATCAGAATAACGAAAAGCGCACACGTTATCTATTTAGGATTTCCATTTCACCAATGTAATTAAAATTCAACTTGAAAGTACAAACTTGAAAAGTAGGCACCAAATGAGTTTGACATAGACGGATGAAGTAACAATACTTTACAGTCAGCTGCAGGTTGAAGAAACCGATTGTTTTTGAATGTAAGGAGCCAATGAGAATGAGGCAATCATCACTTGTCTGGTAGATTGGATGAGGCGTCGTACCTACCTCCAGGGACTTTCGGAGGACCGGTGTGCACAGAGCAGGGGTAGGAACTTGTTACTTATTGCATTCCTTCACGGTAGATCGAGGGCCCTTTTTTTTATAATCGGGGATGGCATTCATATTTATACGCAGAGGGGCTACCTACGGAGTCGTGGGGTAGCTATCCTTGTGTCGGCATTCTATTGAGACATCTATGGGGGCAAGTTTAAACTAAGATGACACTAAACCGTGTATTTCTTAACAACTGAAAATGTTGTTTCCTAAATATTTCAGACCAAACAGTGGTGAACATTGTCCACTACTACGCACTAAATCATTCGCGACGAAATTGTGGAAGCCCGTGTCAAGATCAACACAGAGTTTGTAGATCAAACGTAGTGTATATCCACAAAAATTAAAAGAGCCACAACGTTAAACCGATGTCGACTGTCAGATCATCATCAGTAAGAAACATGAACTGAAGGTACATCACAGAAAGCACATCTTATATAGACCCAGGTGAAAGGAGATTGAATCCTATTGGCTCAAGGAAGAGAAAGGGACGGGGAGGACCAACCAATGTCACTTAAGGCTTACAAAGTGAAAGGGGCATAAACAGTAACATTATGGAGTTGGTTAAACCTTTACAAGAATTAACCCATTAATGGTGAAATATTATGAGGAATAACCTCATTTAAACATTTTCCTGACCTGTCACTCTTAACAATTTCGAATTTTTCTGGTACACCCAACATACCTCTTAATAGGCAAAAGGGAGGAAATTCTACATATTGCCTGTTTTTCAGATCGAGAAAGCAGTGATTACATAGTAACAGGTGAAAGAGAGCTTCAACCCCATTGGTCAAGAGGTGTGGGGAACGTCCAATCATGTGGTTTCTGTAAGAGTGAAAGGGGATACAATCCTATTGGTCGGGGAGGTGAAAGGGGGAGGGTATCGCACAATATTGGGGAAAATAGATGAAGGTAATATAACAAACCTACTAAAAATGTATGTTTTCTAAAAAATGTCTCCACTGTCATCATTCCTACTCTCACAAGACAGTGCTGAAATTGATATGAGATTATTAGGCTGGTTTTCCCCTACTACATTGAAAATTTGAGTGCGATCAGACCGTTAGAACCTGAGAAAATTAAGATTGTCGGATTTTATGGATTCTACATTTGCTCATGCGCTTTTTGAGCGATGACATTCATAAGGGATCATCTTCACCCTAATCCGTACATTCCTTGAAAATTGAATCAAAATCGGTTGAAACGAGTAATTAGTAACAGACAGATGGGTAGACAACAGACGAATTTCGTTCAACAAAAAGTAAAATGTGAATGAAAATATTGATTTTGATAAAAACCAGATTTATAATTCCGGAAAGTGAAAAGAATTAAGCTTAACGGAGGGACATTCCATTATCCTATATTTAATGCCTGATTAACACCACAAACTTTGGTTCCATAAAACAAAAATCCACTTCAAACACCGTTAGGGCTTGTTGGCAAAACTAGTCTTAGGAGAGATAAAAACACGTCATAAGATAATTTTGATCAGAAATGGGCTCTAAAATCAATACCCGGCGGGTGTCAGTCACTTAAGTGAATCACCCGGTTTATTACCGTTAAGTACTCGCGTTGCGTGTACTCTCAAATAGCTCATAGCTAACTCATCGATTTGGTACTAACTCCAATTTAGTTAGACGTTGAGCGTCTCTTTCGATTGTCCTACCCCAACGAACCCCAAGTCATTAAATCATTTACCAGCTCATATGGCACCAATACGGACAAGTAGCTGCAGCTCATCCGTGAGACACCCAAGCTAACAACTCCCATCAATTAAACCTCACTGGCGGATGAGCCCAAACTAATTAGGACTATGAAATATCACTCGAAAATAATTCGAGCGGGCGGAGTTAATTACACGAAAATCCGAGACCAGTAAACAGTGAAACTCAGGGCGTCGTAAATTAAATCTTTTTTACTGCAGTTCAAAGAGTGACGCGGGTAAGATCCATTATTTATTGATTAATTGTTTCCTATCAAGAACCTTTTATTTTTAATGATCGACAAAAAATTAGGTAGGCAATGAAAATTAATTGGTGGATGTTGATAATTGCAAAGAAAACCTTCAGAAATTTGACTTAATTATTGAAATATACACTTTTTCGAGGGAAATCAGTTTAATCTCAAAAACCAGAGTTTCATGAAACAGTTTGCCAAAATGGGTAAGGCATTTAAAATCCTAGTATCGGTTACGTAGGATAGGGATCATTAAAATAATGTAAATTTGTAATCTTTAATGAATCGAAATGTTGAAAGAGTAGAACATAAACTTGTTACAGTGATATATGAACCATGATGGAGGATTCACGGTTCCCGCAAACATGAGCGCCTTCAAGTTGGTTGGTCGACATGTATTGCGGGTGTGTAGCTAACTCTATAGCAGATACGATAATGACGTCATCGAGTTGAAATTGATGTGAGGTTGACAGAGCCGTTCTTCCACGACCACCCTTTTGAATTTGAGCGAAATAGGATAACTAGAGCCTGAAAAAAGACGGTTGGTATATTTTGGTTGCGCATGCTCAGAATGATGCATTGATTTCTGAGCAGTGAAACTCCTAGGGGGCCGTCCATTAAAGAATAACCAGCAGATACCCTGCAGATTTCATCAAAATCTGAAAATTGTAGAAAGGAAATTCCGACACCGATTGTTAAGGTGCAAGTGGTTTTTTAGGACTAAAACGTGATTTCTCAACCAAATTACACTGGAAAATGTTTTTTCTTATACCGTTTAAAAGCTGAGACTCTGAAGAAGATTGTGAAGTTTTCCCCGAGGATCGATCCGACGATTGACCTCCGTTATAACAAAGATGATTGCAGAAGGAAAAATGGTGATTTTAACAAAATCATCGAATTTCAATGTTCCTCCATTTTTTGGTTTATTATTCAATAATAAACCATTGTAATCGCTCTTGAAAAAAAAAAAAAAAAAATGCAAACCCCCCTGAAAATTTCATGGTTTACGTTTCAAAGGGTGTAGAATCCAAATCTGCAATAAAAATTTTCCGTCCGTCCGCCGTCCTTCGAACGCACGATTTCCCCCAAACGGCTGGAGCAAAAAAGCTGAAACTTTCAGGAAAAATCCATGTTGGTCCGGCGACGCCCCAATTCTTGTGCCAGCTCTCTCACTTAATTTAAAGTGCCCTTTAATGGTTGTCAAAGTTTTGTAAAATCCCTAAAAACCTCAAAAAAAAGTCAAGGCGGCCTAAATGTAGACTCTTTTTAAAGAACTTTCCACGAGGAATCGAATGAGCCCCTCCCCAGGTCCATAGCTCAAACCAGTCCCGATGTATGGCCCGATTTATGGAGCCAACATTTGCGTTATTTTGGATTTTTATTGTTTTTGTTTTGATATCAGTAACCTAGTGATGTAGTTATGTTGTGATGTAGTAATGTGGATACTGGAGTGAACTCCTAAAAGGCTCTGTAGCCGATACACGGGTTGAAGCATTCTGATAACCATAAAAAAACGCTGCAAATTCTTTCACTGGGGCTTATTATTCAATTGGCTTGCGCTCATGATTTGAATTTCTATTAAGCATTGGAGTGTGCGAGTTTCACAGGTGGTAGAGTGATTTTTGAATTTCAGGAGGCACACAAATATGATCAACTGAACAATCCAAATAGGTATTTTGGTTGAGAACAGATTTACGTGCTCTATGCATATCTCCTAAAATTCAATAATCGCTCTATCACCTGTGAAACACGCACACTCCAAAGCTTAGTAGAAATTCAAATCATGAACGCAAGCCAATTGAATAATAAACCCCAGTGAAGGAATTCGCAGCGTTTTTATCAGTAAGACCAGGCTAAAAGTTGACTCTTCGTACTCTTTTCTCCATCTATCTTTGCAACGTAATCCATTGATATAACTACGGCCGTAGAGGCGTGTGGATCGGTTCATCTTTAGCTCTCGCGGCCTTTAGTCAAATGTATTCCGCCCCGTCCTATAGGCCTGACTTCGTTAATCAGAGAGAAGGAAGCTACGCATATGGAGAAGGGCCACCCCGCTTGCTTACGAGGCTTGAACCTCCCCGTATAATTAGCTGTCTCTCTAATTGTGTGGATCCTACTCCCTCGAAATGGCATCCGACGAGCTCATCTGTTAGCTTATTCACTTTGTAAGCGTTTGCCCGCGACGGAGGTCCAAATACAGTCGAAGCTTTTGATAAATTAAAACCTCCGCTCGGGGGGGAGAGGAAATCTACATCGAGTCGCATGAAGGTCGGTAATTTCGCGACGCGCTCAATGAACTCGAAAATTGAATTAATGGAAGGGTGTTTGAGTTCAGCAGGTCAAGCATACAAACAATATATCGATTGGCATCGAATCATGTCTTGTGTGTCGAATCGGATGTAATTCATCCATCTAATTGCAGTGTATGTTGCACTTATGTTACAGCATGATTTCCTGGGCAGTCCAATTCGTGGAAGGGATCATTCGATCCAACCGATAAAATTTGGTTAATAAGTTCAAGTTTGATATGATGTTCAATTGTGAAATGTCTTCAGTGTTTAAGGTAATTAGCTTATGTATCAAGAAAACAGACGTTAATTTTACTGAAATACAACATATTTTCTGTTAATTGTCCTGAAATCATGACATTGTCTTTAAATTTTAACCGAGAATTAGCCGATATTGTTTTTATTCATGGCGTTTCAAGTGGCTACTACAACTGTGTGTACAGCCTAGAGTACGTTGTTTAATCATTCCAGTACGTAATCTGAACATACCAAAATTACTATCTATGAAAGGCTCATTGCACGCTCATTGCATTGGCTCTATTTGCACGCTACTTCGTGAAAAACCTTCAATTCTAAAGGTTGATTCACACACACCGTGACGCGACAGTGGCGTGATCGGATCGTGATCCGTCCGGCGAGGGTAACAACATTCTTCCAAGAAAATGAAGGGGCCTATTCCCATTTGCCCGGGACGTGACAGTGCCGGTGCAAATAGAGCTGACACCGTGCTCGTACCGTGGTCCGGCACATAAATTGAATACGATAATTTTTGATTTTCACGACCGGTTCTCCGGTGGTTTTCCAACAGCTTAATACAGATTCAAATCGTGAACGCAAGCCAATTGAATAATAAACCCCAACTTTTGAAACTTAATTCGTTTAATTATATCAACCACGGCTCAATTCAGTTTATTAAACCAAACACTAATAGAGAAATTATTGACAATAAAATGAATTCTGACCTTTAGAAGGCCGATTTGAAGAAACAAAAAATTCATATCCATCTTTAAGGTTAAGCAATGCTTAATCTACCTGCTTATTAAGCGGGTAGAATTGGGTTTTTCAAAATCACCCGCACCCAATCACCTTTAAGGTTACTGTTAGGTTCTTTCGTAAGAACGAATCGTGAGTGAGAACGTTATATTTTTTCCCGAGACAAATAATAAATCTTTCTGTAATGATTGGCGGTATTTTTTTGTTTTTCGCGCGCCCCCCAACGAGATCCACACATGTCGCGGTCCGCACATGTCAGCTAGAAAACGCATTTAACTGAAGGACGATCGAGACCTCGTTAAACTAGTAGGTGAGGTTTCTCATGAGAATTATATAATTGTTTTAATTCTAGTTGTTACAGGTGACGTTAATAGAGGGGGACGCGTTGCATACAAGGAAGAAACAAAGCGATCTGCAAGGCACCTTTCAGGGACTAACAAGCACCTAGCCCTATTCAGTGGTAAATACCTATTATTTAAAGACTAGCAGTTTATTCTGATCGGGATATATAAATGAATAATTTCTTTATATCTATTTACAACGATACTAACACATATCCTCCCCATCTACCCCAGGGACTCATCTTTCGTACAACTTATAACGAACATTCAAAAACATATTTCAACAAATTGCTAGCTCACTTAGGCGATCAGTTTGAAGCCCGTCATTTAGCTTGTCTCATGTAGCCCCAGGGAGTTTTTTGTGTGTCAATTTTCAACTTTTAAAAGTGTGCAACTTGAAATACCAGTACGAGAAAGCGATCGAGTGCCTCAAATGGGAGTACAAAATTTTGGCACTTCTAAAAGTACAAACCGAACTGCGTGTTTTAGGGAGCACTGAGTTGAATGTTTTATATTGAAATTCTTTAATTTGAATCTAATACTAAAAGTTCGCGTATCTATCAGGAGTTGGTTAAACATTTTAATGCCCCTGCAGGTCTAAATGTTTTTACCAATATCGTTAGTTTTACAAGAAGTCAGTGAAATTAATCGTCCATCAAGTATTTTCAAACACAAGGTGAAAATGATCATCATTCTTGCAACTGTCACTTAGATAAATTAATAAACGCTGCAAATTCTTTCACTGGGGTTTATTGTTCAATTTCATTCATTTGGCTTGCATTCATGCTTTGAATTTCTACTAAGCTTTGGAGTGTGCGTGTTTCAAGGTGATAGAGCGATTATTGATTTTCAGGAGGCACACAAATATGATCAACTGATCAATCCAAATAGCTATTTTGGTTGAGAACTGATTTAAGTGCTATACGCATATCTCTAAAAACATTTTTTATTGCATTGAAGATGTGCGATTGCAGCGCGAATTGGCAGTTTGGTCAAAATCTTGAAATCGCCTGTTTTTCATCTCGCCTAGCAACTCTATCAATGCTTGACGCAGAACTGTGCAGGCCTGGTCAAACGTGCGCCAAAATGTCAGCTTGTCAACGGTGTAGTCGTTTTGGTTTTAAACAGATATATTTAGTTAAGGAAATGGTGTTTAACTGGAGAATAACGTGTGTTTTCTGTTGAAATTGATGCGACATACGATGCAAGAGGTGTCATTGATGCGACTCAATATCTTACCATGGATTGATCATGCATCCTGAAAAGCAAATAAGATTAGCTGTAAATCAGCAACATTCTTGCCTATTTCAGCCAAGCATTGAAGATTTGAACATTCAAGGGAGACACGAATCGTAGCAGCATCGGAGCAATGCAGATGACAAAGGATCAATGTCAAAAGGGAATACAATCAGCTGTTGCCTACGACAATCTAACCCGGTCTCGCCGCGGGTGGTTCGTCTGAGGGTTCCCAGACCAATCTGCAGGTCGCTAGACACAACAAGCTCCTCCTCGCCGGCCGCCTAGTTTTATTTTCAAGTTCCGAGGTCACGTCAAAATACCGGCGGAAAGAACAAAATTGCGGATAAAGAGAAGACGTATGAAAATACACTTTCTTTTCAAAACAGTTCTTACATCATTCGATACGGCCAGTCGAGAAATTATGAGCGTTGCATACGGTTTCTTTCATCAATAAAAGTCGGAACTTTTTATGCTCTGGAACGTAAAACTCACGCATCGAGCTATTGTACCTCAATAGAAGCTTGTCTTGAACATATATGGTTCAAGATTTCTCACTGCATTCGAAACATCTGCTAAAGTTTTTATGTACGAAACCGTGTGCAGTTTCAACTACATTCTTACAACAAGATTGACCTCCCAGGGTGGTTTTACCAGGGAATGAGTGCGCTCACCTTCATCTTCTATCCATTTCGACGTGATTTGATGATAATTTTGTATTATGAGTGAATGATTTATGAAATGAGAACGGGCGTATTTATGTTGTACATTGATGATCACATCATGTAAATCTAAATATACCTACTTAAAACATGTCCAACACGTTTCCTTGTTATAATCTTGTTTATAGCCGTTCTAACCTCAAGAATTACCTCCTTTTTCTAATGCGTTCTTAATGATAACACAGACGTGCGACATAAAAACGCTGCAAATTCTTTCACTGGGGTTCATTATTCATTTGGCTTGCATTCATGATTTGAATTTCTACTAAGCTTTGGAGTGTGCGTGTTTCACAGGTGGTAGAGCGATTATTGAATTTCAGGAGGCACACAAATATGATCAACTGATCAATCCAAATAGGTATTTTGGTTGAGAACCGATTTACGTGCTCTATGCATATCTCCTGAAATTCAATAATCGCTCTATCACCTGTGAAAAGCGCACACTCCAAAAAAAAGCTTAGTACAGATTCAAATCATGAACGCAAGCCAATTGAATAATAAACCCCAGTGAAAGAATTTGCAGCGTTTTTCTATCATCTAAATTTTTTTGGTGATTTACATGATTAAATATATTAAAAATGTTTATTAAATTTTTGGAGCCTAGTGATGCTAGCTAAAGAATTGGGGCGTCGTCGGACCAATATTGATTTTTCCTGAAAATTTCAGATTTTTTGCTCCGTCCGTTCGGGAGAAATCGTGCTTATGGAAAAAGCTCCATTTTCTGATCACATTTGATAAACCTCGGTTTATTGAGAATCAAAAACTTAATTTTTAATTTAAATTGATTCAGTATTAATTTAATTAGTAACCTAATAAAGATGTATAACATGAAAAGCACCTGTTCGTTACTCGTAAGTTTCTACCAATTGTAGAATATCCATTGAAAACTGGATGATCCGACCGATTTATTTCTTCATTCTTCTAGTTGGATTACTACGTAGATTTTGATCTGATGCGTATTGGGATCTGACATATTGTGATAGGCATCCAGTCAACCTTTGAAAATGCCATTTTCAGTGCGTTGCTTTAATATGATTTCAACATCACAACGTATTCCAACGGGAAACTACTGGACTTATGAGCATTAATTTTTTACTACCGTCGGTCTATAAATTATAACAGCTCCGTCCGCATGACATCCTCTTGAAAACACCATCTGACACTGGCGTCCCAGTATGGACTCCTCTCCTATACTGCTATCACTGTAAATGGAAACATCTGTAGATGGTGGAGTTTAACGCACGCATTTCAAATCCCAGATCGAGAGCGAAGCGGAAATTCCGAGACGCGTTATTCCCCAGGGAAACGCTTTCCATTTCAAGTGATACGCGCAACATCAGCATACCGAAAGCTTCAAGTGATCCAGTTACCCTTTCAACTGGGCTTGAGAAAGGGGAGCACTGAGAATTTGTCTGGGAGGTCCCTCGAGGTTTTAATATAATTCGAGATGCGGGGGGCAGAAGGAACGCTTCAGTGTCACCTAAACGTTTCGAATCGCTAGTCAAGTACTTTCTGTCACGAATTCAGAAAACAACGGAAACCCATCCCAGGGTCCCCTTGGTATGCAATATTCACGAGCACATTTTCTCTATCTTGAACTATATGATGTGCTAAGAGTTTTTCTCAATTTGTTCACAAATTTTAAATATTTCTAAGCTTACATTTTAATGACGTCCCTCTGAAACAGTGCCTCACGTCAATAGGTGCCTATTACAATTGATTGATTTGGGAAAATCCAAACATGAGACAAAAAACAACCTAACACAAATCCATTTCAGACCACTGCAAGATGGAATCCATGAAAAAAAAAAAAAAAAACAATAGTTGAGGAGTTTACCTTCAAAGGAAGACATGTCCACTTTTGGTTTATTATTCAATAATAAACCATTGTAATCGCTCTTGAAAAAAAATTCTAACCCCTCCTGAAAATTTCATGGTTTACATTTCAAAGGGTGTAGAATCCGAATCTGCAATAACAATTTTTCCGTCCGTCCGCCGTACGCACGCACGATTTCTCCCAAACGGCTGAAGCAAAAAAGCTGAAATTTTCAGGAAAAATACATGTTGGTCCAGCGACGCCCCAATTCTTGAGCCAGCTCAACACACTTAATTTAAAGTGCCCTTTAAGGGTTGTCAAAGTTTTGTAAAATCCCTAAAAACCTCAAAAAAAGTCAAGGCGGCCTAACTTTGTACTCTTTTTGAAGAACACTCCACGAGAAATCGAATGAGCCCCTCCCCAGGATCGTAGGTCAAACCATTCCCGATCTATGGCCCGATTTATGGTGCCAACATTCCCGTTATTTTGGTTCATTATTGTTTTTGTGTTGATATCAGTAACCTAGTGATGTAGTAATGTGGATACTGGAGTGAACTCCTAAAAGGCTTTGTAGCCGCGATACCCGGGTTGTAGCATTCTGATAACCATAAAAACGCTGCAAATTCTTTCACTGGGGTTTATTATTCAATTGGCTTGCGTTCATGATTTGAATTTCTACTAAGCTTTGGAGTGTGCGTGTTTCACAGGTGATAGAGCGATTATTGAATTTCAGGAGATATGCATAGAGCACGTAAATCTGTTCTCAACCAAAATACCTATTTGGATTGATCAGTTGATCATATTTGTGTGCCTCCTGAAATTCAATAATCGCTCTATCACTTGTGAAACACGCACACTCCAAAGCTTAGTAGAAATTCAAATCATGAATGCAAGTCAAATGAATAAAATTGAATAATAAACCCCAGTGAAAGAATTTGCAGCGTTTTTTAAATATTTATGGGTGTTTAAAGTTGAGCAACCCTGTAATTGCGCAAAAACCTGATTTGGGGCAATCCCAAGTAGAGCGGATTGTATTTCTTAGGTTATGACGCTGGTTCTCTTGGTGATGTCGGTTTCATGGTTTGACTAGATAAAATTCGATTTTCACAGCAGATTGAGATCGTTTTTCGTGAAAATTGCCATTTTTAGGGATTTTTTTTTTCACTTTTTTCAGGAAATCTATTTCAAAAATAATTCACGAGCAGTTCAAGTTTAACCGCTCTAAAATTTTGTGTTGTAGGTATCCGATGGGGCAGATTGAAAAATGTTCCAAGTTGAACGAAGGGAACTATCGCTCAATAGCATCCTATCATAACTCTTGAAGCGTAGGAGGACGTTCACTTAGAGGGAGTGATCAGCTAACATTTCTGCGCCTCATCACTCCGCCAAATCTACAGAAATGGAGCCAATCAGCAAAGACGTTGAAAAATGAACTGGAGTTCGCTTTATGGAGTCAAACCAATTGGGTGCGGCTTTTACATCGTTTTCTAGCTGGTAATCTGATTTTGAAGGTGAACATTGGTGGGTGGTGATGAATTTTAATGTTTATCGAACATCCCCAGGCAGATTCCTCTTTATAAGGCAAGCATGATTACCAATCCCATATATCCGACCACGATATCGTATCGCCAAGCTGGGAATTGATTGACATTTAAAAATATATAAATAGAACGCAAGAGCTAATTTTGAATTCTCCAACTTCTCAGGACAACCGAGTATGCAATGTAATTATTGTGGATACATAAGGTAACGGCACCGGTAGTGGCCACTGCTCCAGTAGTGGCCATTTTAAAGTTTATATTTGAGAAATAAGGATTCCCGGTCTCCTAGTGGCTTCAAACTTGCAGGAGGTACAGCTCATGTCATCTTGTGTAGGTTGAACTAGGAGTGCGCAGAGCATCATTGGAAATTGTGGTAAACTTCTCAATATGACCGTCCCTAGTTTCCTCGTTTGTTGGGCTGTATCCTAGAGCTTCTACTGGATAGAATCAATTTTGTTCATCTGGTATTGAATTTAATGATATTAAACACGTAAGGAGGGCAAAATGTCAAGTGGCCACTACTGAGACATGCACGTGGCCACTACTGGAAATTTCGTAATTTGATGTGGCCACTACTAGATCAAAATAAAAGTGTGAGAAAAAATTAATAAAAAATAGAAAAAATTGTTCTTTTGATAGTTTTAGGCAATGGATATGTTAGGGAAGAGTCGGGCTGTATTCTAAATGAGTCCTGAAGAAAGTCAGTACTACTGTTGGCCCACAATTGTCAAAACTAAAGAAAAAAATTCTTAACTGTGGCCACTACCGGTACCGTTACCTTACTAATCATCATAAATGAAATGAATGCACATTGGCTGTGTAATGGTCTAAAAATTTGCAATAAGTGTATAATAAATCATAAGTGACCCCATTATTGATGTCAGATCAGCTCGAAATCAATGATCACTCTAGAGGATAATGGCCAATTAATCGTTCAGTTCGCTCATCCAAATGCAAAGAAAGGAACAAGAAGACCCCTTAAAACAATAGGATCCTGGCCCATGGCCTACTAAATTGGTATAATTTTACTGATTCGTAATACGGTTTATTGAAGTTTACATTCTTGTATTAAATTAACAGGAATTATTATTATTAGAAACAATAGGACACCGCGTATTCACTGATTCCCATAAGTTCGAAATTTCAATTTCATAGTCAAGAAATGAATCTAATCTGAAGCCGCGTATGATATTGTTCATAAGAGTTTTAGCAAACTATTGTATGCTATCAACCATGTTAGGACAGTTTTGCAGCATGATAAACTTAGAATCATTTAAATGGGATTGGCTATATTGATTATCAAATATGGCACTGTGGGGAAGAGGGGGTGGGGCACTTACTCAATAAGATGAATACTAATTATGAGGCATAGTTGAGGCTGAAAATATAATATCTGGCATACATACATAGTAGGAAAATCAATACCTGGTAGACTTGTTTTTGATACTAAAATTTAATTGTTAATTTAATTTAAGTACTTAAATGATCACTGTATGGATAAAAACTCATGGGAAATAAAGACATTGACTATGTCTAACTTCATACGCATAGGTGCTATGGGCCTCAAAGATCAAAAACGTGTAAAACTAGTGGTTTCCCGAGGTTTTAATGGTCTAAGGAAAGTGGGGTCTTACTTTCAAGTGATTTTGGACACTCCGATTACTATAGTTATTAGTACTTGAGCTTAGTTAGTATCTACGAGAAATGCGTTATGTTTATTGACAGGTGATGTCAACAAAAACAGTCAACAACACTTGACGTTTGGAAAGCACGTTCCCAAAACATGCACCGGAAAACCGTATAGCACATAAGCACAAAGAAGAGGCGAAAGAAAATCCCAGGAGGTCATAATTCTTATGTTTCACAAAACATCACTCGATCTATTCAAACAAGTCGTTTATTATTCTGCGAACTGCGAGGAAGTACATACATCGGTGGAAAATAGACAAAGGGGATCGTCAACACAAATGGTTCACAACAGATGATTACAACACAACCTCTTCAGGGTATGATATCATTACGTAAATAGTGTACTGTTAGTATTGTTGGGAATAAAGAACTTATAGACAAATGTAGACGCAAGCTGTCAAATAACCCACTTACGCCTTAGAGTTCCGTCAATGTGCAACCAAAGTTATAGCTTTTCCCAACCAAATTAATACTTTTCCCAGTCAAATTAATACTTTTCCCAACCAAATTAATACTTTTCCCAGTCAAATTAATACTTTTCCCAACCAAATTAATACTTTTCCCAGTCAAATGAATACTTTTCCCATCCAAATTAATACTTTTTCCAACCAAATTAATACTTTTCCCAACCAAATTAATACTTTCCCTACCAAATTGATATTAGAAAATTAAGAAAATAGAACGCCGCAAAGCTTGCAATCCAACGAATAATGAATGTAGGTATTATGTTATAATACAAATTATTTGCAGAAAAAATATTGGTACTTTATTATCTTCGAAGAAGTTTATTTTTAGTGTAGGTATATTAATTGTATGAACAGCCACTGCTGCGGGTAGTTTGAGCAAAACTTCCAACACGAAATTTGAACAATCTGTGGGGGTACAATGTACCTACGGCTCCTGAAACTGTTTCTCCGAGGGCTTGATCTCTGGTAGCCTGAGAGCGATATCCTCTAACTGCCGTCTTAATCTTGGCAAAAGTGTACTCAGCCGGATGATAAACTACCAATATTTTTTCTGCCAATAATATGTATTATAACATAATATATACATTCGTTATTCGTTGGATTGCAAGCTTTGCGGCGTTCTATTTCCTTAATTTTTTAAGATCAATTTGGTAGGGAAAGTATTAATTTGGTTGGGAAAAGTGATAATTTGGATGGGAAAAGTATTAATTTGACTGGGAAAAGTATTAATTTGATTGGGAAAAGTATTAATCTGACTGGGAAAAGCTATATAACAAATTGGATTTTTTACAATGGGGATTTAATTGAAATTCTACCGACTGATTCAATCGTCGCTGTAACAATCATATTGACTGTTATTCGCTGCCCATCGTCTTGCTCTTAAGGAAAGTGAACAGAAGAATGTCTGGTTGGTATATTTAAAGGTATGTGAGTAAGAATAGCTGTTCAAGTGCAGTGGTTGATCCCAAACTAGGTAGGTAAATATATCGAAATAGTCGCAGGCACCCGCCAAATGAAAACGAACAGAATAAAACCAACAACCAAGACCAAAACCAAACCAACCCAAATAATCAACCCAACCCAACCTAACAATCAAACCCAACCTCAAACAACCTAAGCCAACCAAATCAACCACGCCAAAAACCAAGCAACCACCAACCTAATTATGGAAATAAACGGGTTTAAATGTGCTATATTGGTATGCGCCCCACAACCCTTGGTTTCTATGGTAGTATACGCCCAACAGTGATACGTAGAATATATATACGTCGAGAAAAAGTTACTCGGACATAGGAAGCTTTGTGGAAGGTACTTACAAGAAATCCTCATTGGTGCTTCGTCGAGGCTCTATCACAGTTCAGGGTCGGTATACTTCATTCACGTCCTTCAGGAATGCGACGAACAGATTACGCTTGCAGCAAACCGGGATTCGTCAATTTGAATAGGGTGGTCGCAAGTGCCTATCATTTGCGGACGTTTGTGGACGATTGAGGAACAAACTTCACGACACATACTGGACCAGTCCGTGATTGGTCTTGGTTGATTTTCCGGTCAAATCAGCGTTGGTTGTAAGCCAAGGTAAGGTAAGGTCAAGAACAAACATAAACCCAGAGCATTTCCGTGAAGGTAGGGTACCTAGTTCGTTTGAGAAGTTTCCGTTGACTGAAGGACAAGATGGGATAGGTTGTCATAATGGAACATTCGACTTTGTTCTAGCGATAAGCCGCTTGCCTTGCGACAGTTGTCTAAGATGAAACACATCTTCGCGATTATGTACGAAACATACACCGCTGAGGGGCACATTGCGAGTATGTTGGTGTGGGGCGCGTACTAATACAGAAACGCGACTGTGGGGCGCATACTAATATAGCACCCAATGAATCAACCTTAGGAAAACAATTTCGTGAAACGAACCATGTCATTTCAAAGAAACCATGGTTTGTACGGGTTACGGTCTAACCATGGATTATATAAAGCTTACCTGTTCAAAATAGGTATAGTTAATTCCCCCATCTGTGACTACTGAGCTGGTGAAGATGAAACACTGGAACACACTTTCACATTGTGTCCAAATCACCCTCAGCTCGAATTACGTCGTAAAATGTTAGAGTTTTCAACCAACTATGAACAAATATTAAATTCTACATCACTGCCCGTTAACATGACAATATGTCAATTTATCCAATAAGTGAATTAAACATTTTATTTTTACTCTTTTCAAATCATTGTTAAATGTAATTTATTTAAAACCGCCTCTTGTGGTTTCTATAAATCGGGTTTCATTCTAAATACATCATGGCTTGGACTTATGGCTAATGGAAATTTAAAAAAAAAGAGCTTAACAAAACTCATTAATAGGTAATCAAAGTTATGATAAACTCGAGTTCTTAGACTCAATAAAATTTATTTTTTATGAGAATTTATTGAAATTATGATACCAGCTCATTCGATTGTCATAAATTGTAACGTGATATTTACTGTAATCATGCATCGCAATCATGTTAACCTTCTTTTTTCTCCCAAACGCTTTTAGTTCTTAAAATGAGCGAACGGATGAACGGATCCGTAGATGAGAAATTCTTATTGGGAACGTCTTCGAAACACTTGTCTATATTTAAATGGAATGATTTTAATTTGCTTAAGCATTAAAGGCATTGAGTAGTATAAAAACACACATTTGAGAAAAATAAATAAATACAAATCTGATTGTTACAAGTCTCTTCAAGCATAAATGGTTCTCAACGGCCCACTTGATGAACTTTTCAAAAAAATTAACTAAAATAAATTAACTATATAAATATTTCTATCTAATTGTAAATTACAATCAATCAAGTTAAGAACCCCTCATCACTTGTTGAGACGTGTTAGCGAATGGTTTCAGTTTTCATCGTCCTGCGTTTACAATTTTCGTTCAGTGACTTATCGTGCTTGGTTTTTGCATGTAGTTTGAAGGTGGTTGGTTTGAGTTTCAGTTGGTAAGATTTAATAGATTTTCCACATCAATTTTCAATATTACAGCCCTTCAATTTATAAGGAGTGATTGAAAGTGGTACAAATGATCAAGGATTAACCTGACCCTGCACTTAATTTTTGATCCAAGCTTCATTAACGTTGGTTAAGTTCCTAGTTTCTGAGAAGAGTTGTGAATATTGGAATTTTTTAACAGACCTAAACTTGAACGTTTGAAGGGGATACAACATTTGTTTCTTAGTCTAATTACAAACCTTCATTATTGTAAATATAAACCAAAAGGTAAAACATCTAAATTTAAGCTTAAATCTTAACTAATTACCTAACAGCAGCTTAATTACTGATTTTCCCCCGGTTTTACTAAATAAAATAACACTCATTTGAATTTCAGCTGATCTTCGGTTGGTGAACCATGCTTGAGTCACTGTTCAATCTCAATATTCAGTAAGTATACAACTTCACGATATTTTGCGTATACTCGTATTATAAACTAGTTTAAAGGCCCTGCTACGCAGGTTAAAAGCAAATAGGTGAATAACACAATGAGGGAGTATAAAAACAATATTAAGTAAATCGTATATTCCAAGTCCCCGGGGAGGGGAGCACGTCGGTTGCCCTGGGAGACTCTCCGTCCCACTGGGGCCCTCTCCCCTTCACTGGCGGGGTCGGGGGGGGGGGGGGTTCTGGGGGGTGGTGTCCAACCACCCCCTGGATGAAAAACGGATATACCTACTCTGATACTTTCATCTATATATATACGATTATAAATTGAACAAGAATATCGCTTTTAAAAACTGATTATGAATCACACAACGAATTTAATGAACTCGACCTCAATAGTTTGGGAAAAAAGGTTCAGATATGTAACCCTCCCTCAAAACTTGTTGGTCCTACAATTCAAAATTCATTGATTCAAAAACCAGGATAAGTAATATTAATAAAACCAAATTGATAATGAATGCTCGTTTATTAATTAAAGTTATATTTATATTATTGAATTATTGGAATAGTTTTGCATTTTGTAAAAGCATGTTTTCATTTTCAGAGCTATGACGCATTGGGGGGTCATGTTTGCGTTACACGGAGCGGCCTTAATACCCATGGCCTTTGGCATCATTGGTTCGGCACTCGCATTGGAGTACGCCCTAGCTCTCCTGCCTTGGGTGTGACCCGCTTAATATACTCATTAGTCAAATGAATCATCATTAGTCAATGTGTCAATAAAATTTTAATGCTTAATTCAAGATAAAACGATGGAGCCTTTAAATGAAGCTCCATTCTCATTACATAAATTTTACGATTTTGTTAACATCTCATCCACAGCCATACGGTGCGAGATATCAAAAAATTGAACTGGACCGTTTCTATTGTATTTTTGCTCCGCTTGAAGGAGGTGGAACCCGTTTTTCATTTTTCGATGTTTTAGTGCCTCAAATTTTCGATTGAAACTTGAGGTTACCTCTTGACCACCCTTTTTGGTTTATTATTCAATAATAAACCATTGTAATCGCTCTTAAAAAAAAAAAAAAAAAATTCTAAACCCCCCCCCCTGAAAATTTCACGGTTTACGTTTCAAAGGGTGTAGAATCCAAATCTGCACTAAACATTTTTCCGACCGTCCGCCGTACGTACGATTTCTCCCAAACGGCTGAAGCAAAAAAGCTGAAATTTTCAGGAAAAATCCGTGTTGGTCCGGCGACGACCCAATTCTTGAGCCAGTCTCTCACTTAATTTAAAGTGCCCTTTAAGGGCTGTCAAAGTTTTGTAAAATCCCTAAAAACCTCAAAGAAAGTCAAGGCGGCCTAAATTTGTACTCTTTTTGAAGAACACTCCACGAGGAATCGAATGAGCCCCTCCTCAGGTCCGTAGGTCAAACCATTCCCGATCTATGGCCAGATTTATGGTGCCAACATTCGGGTTATTTTGGTTTATTATTGTTTTTGTGTTGATATCAGTAACCTAGTGACGTAGTGATGTAGTAATGTGGATACTGGAGTGAACTCCTAAAAGGCTTTGTAGCCGATACACGGGTTGAAGCATTCTGATAACCATAAAAAACGCTGCAAATTCTCCAAGTTTTGGGGTTTATTATTCAATTGGCTTGCGTTCATGATTTGAATTTATACTAAGCTTTAGAATGTGCATGTTTCACAGGTGATAGAGCGATTATTGAATTTCAGGGATATGCATAGAGCACTTAAATCTGTTCTCAACCTAAATACCTATTCGGATTGATCAGTTGATCATATTTGTGTGCCTCCTGAAATTCAATAATCGCTCTATCCTGTGAAACGCGCACACTCCAAAGCTTAATTATGAACGCAAGCCAATTGAATAATAAACCCCAGTGAAAGAATTTGCAGCTTTTTATTTCAGTTTTCGATTCTACGTTAAATTTTGGAGAGAAAATGCATTGTTAAACATTTTCTTCAGAGACATCGTTACAAAGCTATTTCACTTTTTGCGAACAACAAAAATCAGCGAATTCTTTCAGTAAGAACGCTTTCATTCTACTATCTTCAATATTTTTTAGATTTTGACCACATTTTTGAAATTAGCATCAAATTTCCTATCAACAGAAGCCAGTTTCCATCATCAACAATCATCATCAGAGGAAGCGCTAACGATTTGAAAAATGAAGTTTTCCTAAACTTTTGGTTGTTGAAAAAATGTTTCAAAAAAAAAGAAAAATGCAATAGCGCTCAAATAAATCAGTATTTCACTCATTAAACAGCTTTCGCAAATTAGTAATCATAAGAGAGAGAGAAAAAACATTTATTGATCATTATATGGGGTGGAATGTTGGAATAGTTGGGGTTGTGAAAAGTATAAATTGATATACCAAAAGCTCGAATTGGTGTGCCGAAAGTTGAAATTGAGTAGCTAAAAGTTTAAATTGAGATGCCAAAAATATTAAAATTTATTTGTGCCAAAGGTTCAAATTACTTTGCCAAAATTTTCAATTTGATAATATGCCAAAAATTCAAATTGATTTTGCCAAACTAATCTGATTTTAATTTTTTCTTAAATTATTCATTATTCAATTCGATCATACCTATTCTTAATTTGCGCGAACTTATCATATTGTGGGTAGTTGATAGCAATAAGAGAAATATAGAGGGTGGGAGAGGACGGAAAAAGAGACCACCCCAGAAGTTCCCCTTCCCATCTGTTGGACTACAGAGAAGTAGTAGACTAGCTTCACTGATCCCGCTCATTACACCTTCCACCCCGGGGTCGTCACAGTTGACTGCCTTCTTGAGCTCTTCCTTCGCTCGAAGAAGAACGAGAAAAAAATACAAAAAAATCTTCTGCGAGGTCGTAAAAGAATCTCCGAGAAGGGAAAAAAATTACCAAACTGGGTGAATATCAGGGGGAAGGCAAAATGCCGTAAATTAAGAAGACGGAGAACTCCAAAAACGAACGGTTTTCGGCTAGTTCGTGCTGAACTGGTTGCTTCTCCAGCGATACCACACGCAGTTAGCTTTCCGGTTTCCATAAAAGATTTAGCCGAATTGAAATCATTTTAAAAAGGAAGCCGTGAGTGTTTATTGTCATGACAATATAATTTTTATTATAATATTAAAATCAATTATGTCTCTCTGCGAATGCTGCTTGAAAAGGCGAGAGAATACAAACTTCAGACTCACCATTTGTTTATAGACTTTGAAACCGCATATGATAACGTCTGGAAACGTGGACTGCTGGAAATGGAAGTCCCCCGTAAAGTAGTGAGCCTCATTAGGGATTTTCCAACCGACCTGCTACGAGCAGGTTCGGGGCATGGCAGTGTAGGGCACTTGCTGCTCGGGACCACTGCGGTGTACACACGGAATTACACTGGGTTGGAAAATGAAATGAAAGTCCCAGAGCAACCTTACGGGAGGATAACCCTCGAACGTGAAACCCTCCTCATCTCGCGCGGCTTCTGTCAAATGTTCCTTGATTTTCACTTAAGATAGTCTCTTGGTGTTATTATACTGTTAAGTGCACTGTTACCTGAAATGGCCGTAAAAATCGTTACCCTCATACTGCTCGACAATTCTTTCGAAATACAATCTATTTCTGAGAACTTCTCGATCAATTAGCCCCTCGGCTACAATGTCTAGGAACTGAGAGTCCGACCAAGAACTTTCGCTCGAGGATGAGGACGAAATATCTCCAAATTATTCCAGAAACTCCATCGAAAATAAGCAGGAATAAGTAGGAAACAACCGCACGAAAACGAAAAATGGAATGAGGAAGGTTAGACTTTTGAAGAGGTTACCCTAGGTTTCCTGCTCAGAGCAAGTTACTCCGACCTCAGGCTGGAGTACCCTGGGGGAGTCCCGAGCAAGTTCCCTGGCCGGTTGGAATTCAGTGCAAGTTGCCCCGAAGTTACACTGGCGGCGGTTGGAAAACGCCTCATCCTGCTCCCTCATTAGTGCGCCTGCGCTCTTCCACTGGTGTAGCTCGGAGCAAGCGGTTGGAAAATCCCTATTAGGATGACCATGAATGAAATTACTTGTGTAGTGCGTGTGCAGTCTGACTGCTCTGAAGAATTTCACACACACAGGGGGCTTAGGCAGGGGGACGGTCTGGCATGCCTTCTTTTCAACGTGGCACTGGAAACAGCCATAAAGCGGTCCAAGATACAGGTTGGTGGGACAATCATTAATAGGTCTGTACAGCTGCTAACTAATGCGGATGACATCGACCTCGTGAGTCGCTCGCTTCCTGCTACGAGAGAGGCGTTTGGAGACCTGGCCGTGCAGCCATGGGGCTTGAAATTAACCAACAGAAGACTAAATACATGCGTACCGGTGCACCAGCGAACCATGATAAAACCGTTAACGTAGGTGAACATAGATTTGCATGGGTTGATGAGTTCACCTACTTAGGAACAACTAGATTGGCAAGGGGACACCAAAGACGAAATGGCACATAGTCACCCCAACCCATGGGGTGAAAATGTGCCACAAACATGCATTTCCCCCACCACCCCTATCAAACCAAAAAAATTGTGTTAGTCACTACTCCAACGCTGAGATATTCAGCAAGGTTCCCTGAAGATTTCAGCGCAATAGCTCATGAACGGATACCAGGTTATTGAAAAAAAAACAAGCCCAAAACGTGGCATATAGCCACCCCATTTTACGGTAGCTCTCCTCTTTCTGCTATTAACAAAGTATGAAAGAACGAGGTGCAAAACTTCGACTGTAACATAGACAAGAGGGTGACCAAGTCTTTGCGCTTCGCTACGCCGCAACCAAAAGCGAAAAGTTGGTAGTGGTGGTGACGGATTGCCGCAGTGTGCTGATGAAACTTAATAATTTCAAACTCCCTCCTAGTTTCAACGGCATCTTAATGGACATTTTGGATATGATTAGAGGTTTGAGTGTTTCAAATCGGTTGGTGCATTTCGTGTGGACGCGAGCACACTTGGGTGTCAGAGGTAATGAGATAGCCGATTCTTTATCGAACGAAGCTAGACGAAGTGGCACCGCCTTAGACATAAGACTTCCATACAAAGACATTTATAGGCAGGCACATTACAGTCTTAAATCAAAATGGCAATCACGATACAGCAGCGCGGTAACGGGTGAACGATATAGGATTGAAAATCCATGTCTGCGTAAGACCATGGTTTTGTCAGTTTGTGCTATACATAAAAAATCTATTCGGATCATCGCACGTTTACGCGAAAATCATGGTTTCTGTGAGGCATATTTTCATCGAATAGGAGTAAGGAACAACGCCGAATGCAGCAATTGCCAGGATGGCATAGAAGAAACCCTCCAACACATCCTCATGGAATGCCAGAAGTATGTGATACCACGAACCAAGATGTTGGAGAAGGCTACGATCACCCTGGGAGGCCCAGTCCACTACTACCAAATAATTTTCTCAAAGACGTTCCCGGTTTATGAAGCAATTCGTTCACACTTGAGTGAGATTGATGTTAAGATTTAATTTTTAAATTATTTATATACTTTTTATTAGTATTTTTTTCAGATTTAACTCAAGATTTAACTGTAATACTTATTTAAATGTATGCAAATAAAAATACCATCATGGCTATGGCTACCGGCTAATGCCAAGTGAGGGGAAAAAAAAGTCTTTGCAGAGCAAACCGGGACATCTCTGAATCTGTAACTTCCCCTCTCACCACGCCGGATAACAACCAACAGGTCAATTGTTGTCTGGATAAGAATTAGGTTTAATAAGAACGTAAGTGTTTTTTAATTACAATTAATTAACCTTAATTGCACAAAAACAAAGTTTCATGAATTTTCTAAATCATTATGGGTACATAGTGCAAATTATGTTTTTGTATGATAAAAATTACAAAATATAGAGCTTATATATTGCTCAGCACTGCTTGTTGATGGGATTCCTTGCAGAAAAGGATATCTTTCACTACTGCCGGCTTTCTTGATCATGCCTTTGTTATTTGAAACGGTGTTAACTTAGCAAATCCATCGTAAATGTAAGAATGTACATTAAATATACGTTGAATTGGTCTATATTTAGGTCTACAATTCTATAAAAGTAGAATTCCGGGACTTTTCGGTGTCACGATAGAATGTTTCGGGACGTCACATGACTTGATCGAAAACCGGGACGTTTTATCACCCTAATTACACCAAATAAATATAGATCAGTGATTTACTTAGAAGGATAATCCAATACAGAAATGATGAATCTTTGTCTGAAAATGCTATCCATTCTAGGTCATTATTGTATTGCTCTCATGGTATTGTTTGTGTTTTCAGAAAAACTGAAGGATCAACACATCTTTGTTTCAGTAGTTTATAAAAAAAACTCCAGACATATATTTAAAAAAAAATGATATCCAACCAAAACAGCTTGGACATATCAATGAAGATAGAGTGGCGTTTTCCAAGAATGAAACGACCCTGAAGAAGACGTATAAAAACGTCGGAAGCTGGCGCTGGTTATTACGGCGGATTCTAATCGAACAAGTTATTAAAAGGCCGCACTAAAACTTGACACCGGCCGTAAGAAAGAGATTCATGACTTTTTGCGGACCCGGCTTTGAGCCCAGAGCAAAAACCGAAAAAAAATATGGCGAATTTCACGGTGAGCTTCCTCCGTTGATTGTTTATTTCACGAAGTAAAAATGTAATAAATTATGGATGACCCCTGCTGACGGTTCTACCAGATTCTGTATAGTTTGGTGGAGTAATGAGATAATTAAATTCAACATTTTCGGTAGGGATTTTACATAAGGAGCTCGAAATTGACTGTTTTTGACTATGTTGTACTGTTGTTGTATAGGTATGTTGTTGGGAGTAGGTGAGGGTGAGCGATTGGTCTTATTCTCGCCCCACCACTGACAGTCCGTATAGTAGAGGCGCTTACAGACTGGAGCTGCGATAAGAGCGAGGAAAGAGAGCAAAGAGAAGAGCGAGGAAAGACAGCAAAGAGAAGAGCGAGGAAAGAGAGCAAAGAGAAGAGCGAATAGAGCAGAGAGTTGGCCATTTCAGACTGGAGCGACGCTGCGCGAGTCAGTGCGGTTCAAATCCTTCTCGACGACGACTATTTCTTTGCGGAAAACCCGTCATCGAGAATCTGGTATTTACTTCGGGGGCAAAAAGTAGTAGGGATTCACGCAATTAATCAATCGCGACACATACACGGGAAATTTCATCATTTGTACAATGAACTCTGAGAAGACTACTACAGGTTTTACGAGTATTTTCGGATGAATATGACGATATGCTGAAGAGGTGTTCAATTTCCATTTCAATTCCAACTTTGCCTGTCGAACCTACAAATTTTTACAACAGCTTCGTACCGAAATAAATGTTTTATTAATAAAAGTTTTATTTTATTCATTTATTTAATTTTTTATTTTTTTATTACACGGGCAGAAGCCCAATATAAGAAGGAATAGATACAAAATTTGACAAGGGAGCCAAGGAATCACATAACGGAAACAGAAAGTGAAAACTAAAACGAAAACGAAAACTCACGCCATTAACTGGGAACGCACTGCACACACTTAGTGACTCTTCCGAGACCACTAGACCAAGGCACGACGTATCGCAGATCTAATTGATGAAAACGAAGAAGCCATGAAGTCAACCGATGTGTCGGCACCCATCATGGTGTGGTTTACAGCTTGCTGTGCCCTCACCAGAGGGTTGTTCCGAAGGTAGTTTGCTGCCGCTGGCCGCAGGTAGAAGATCGGCGAGTTCCTGGTTGGGTACTGGGGTACGGCGAAATTCAGCCGAGACAAGAGATCAGGAGAATCCGTAGACCCGTCCAATAGCCTCTTCAAAAACAAGACATCCGCCTCAATTCGCGGATCATCCAAGGAAGGGAGGCTGTGTTTCCTCAACGCTCCAGAATAGGAGTAGTCCTCCCAGCTAACACCTTCCTTGTAAGCAAGGTAGCGCACAAAACTTCGCTGAACTCTTTCAAAGTTGAGTTGATAACGTGAATATTCAGTTCAATTACTTCAACATTTAAGGAGACTACTTCGGTTTATACGGGAATGAAACTCGGTGAGTACAGAAAATACAGTATACTATAATTAATGTTCCATAAAAGTTTTTTCATGAACACTACACCAACTAAATCATCTGGATTTATATTTCAGAACTGGTTTGGTTTGGTTTCTTCGCTCGCAGCGCTGCTCACAGCGCCGCTCCACCGTGAAGCGCTGCGTCCCCCTCACCTGCCTGCCTGCGTTTGTTTTCTTTGCTCTCTATCCTCGCTCTTATCGCAGCTCCAGTCTGTAAGCGCCCTGCTTACCAGACCTGCTGCAGACCTTGATTTCCTCTTTGAAGGCGTAGGTGTCTGCGGGAACACGTCTCATGGCATTTTCGCCCCCAGAGTCTATATATTCCAAATATTTCGAGACTGTGAACGTTTTAAGATTATTCACATTTTGATGATCTCCACAATAATGGGACCAATACGAGGGAGCTATGTGCTACACCTACTACTACTACTCCTGGGTGCTACAGCCCATGTCGGGCCTTGACCTGCACAAGGAGCCGTCTCCATTCCGTCCTATCCTGGGCAACAGTCCTCCAGTTGCGGACACCTATCCGCTGACAGTCCTCCACGACTCCGTCCAGCCATCGGAGACCTGGTCTTCCTCTCATTCGCCTCCCCCGTGGGCTGCCTTTTAGGACACTATGTGGCATTTCCCGATCAGACATTCTTGCAACGTGGCCGGCCCATCTGAGCCTCCCAGACTTTATGAATCCAACAACGCGTTGGTCACCATAAAGTTGGTAGATCTCATCGTTGTATCGTGCCCGCCATCGGTCGCCATCTTTCACTGGTCCAAATATCCTTCGCAAGATTTTGCGTTCAAACACGTCAAGAGCTTTGATCGTTGAGGCAGCCAGCGTCCACGTTTCTGAGCCGTACGTTAGAACAGGTCGTACCACCTAACTTGCCAGATAATAAGAGGTTTTTCCATCCCCGAAAGCGTAAATAATGCCCCCGCAACTCGATTCGGAAGCAAATACTTGACATCATGCGGTAAAATCCTTGTGTGGACTATTACTGTCGTAACACACGAATCTATTTCAGTATAAAACATTGCGTTTAAACCGTATCGTTTCTTTCGTTATTTATAAACAATCCCTCCAAACCTCCTCGCAAAGTTACCTTCACAATTCTCCGCAGTTTACGACAATAAAGAGATAACTTCCACAGTTTATTTTAAATATCTTCGTAAGTTGCTTTCGTTCTGAATGTTTCGTGGAAAGAAAGAAATAGGCGGTCGATACAGTAAGCAAACGCTAAGTTCTTCGGCTCCTTCTATGGGATTTGTGGTTCTATTTTTAAAATTTGATCTCTCCTGGAGAAACATTGTTTGAAAAGAAATCCTAAAGAAGAGGAGAATGCTATTTCCGCGACAGTAAAACAGGTCTAACGGAGGGTGATGCAATCCAGGAGTTAATTCCGCTTGGGATTAAGGTTGCTGTAAAATAAAAATTGAAATAGAGGTGCTTAGAGCCCGAAAGAACTCGGCCGGCATTCCGTTTTTTCTTGGAAACATAGTGAGAATCCTAGAAAATGACTGGAGCTTGGGCCTGTCAGTCACTGACGGTGCACAACTAAAATGGGAGTTGATACCTTCATTTTAGGACACGTTTTTATGAATTTGTGAGTCCTATTGTTTAAAAAAAGTAAGTTTCTCCACCTTTTGATAGCCCCTGTTGAGCTCTGCGTTTGAGGGAAAGCCACTGCATAGTTCATAGTTTAGTTATTAATGAAGCATTTTCCAAAATGATGACAGTTTGATGTATTCTTGAATAATCGGTTTCCTTTCCAATTTTATTGCTACACTGCGAAAACCGGAGGTACCTATCATTTCTAGCAAAATTAAATTGAACGGATTATAAGCTCGATTTTATGAAGAAAATGTAGTAGCCTAACGAAAATTCTTGCATACAAGTCTGCAACGCATTAGGACATTTCATGTCTTTCTCCTCCCTCCTTCTTCCCTTCCATCTTCTAGCAATCTTGTCTTCCTCTGTGAATTACATTTTTTTCAATATAAAGAAAACAAAAATTAAACTCATATTTTTATTTATTATTTACATCCATACATATATCGTCGTGGGTAGTAAAAGAACGGTATGTTATATGTTCTACATGACAGTACATTAACCCCACTAACCATTGATTGCGTAGACAACAATCAACTATTTTCATATGTTGATGCTTGGGTAGCATTGATTACCTTGGTAACACTCAACTGTTTTCAAATTTAGATGCATGAGTGAATACTTCCATATACTTCAAGATTTCGGTGTTCCACAATGGCTACGAAAAAGATACCACTTCTTCTTCTGGATACCACTATAATGCATTTAGAGGTGTCGAGAGATCAAATCATACCATAACCTGTGTTGAATTGCTAGCATGTGTCGTGTTACAGCCGTCCAATACAGCTTGTCAAGACGTCACTTCTGGATACCACTATAATGCATTTAGAGGTGTCGAGAGGCCAAATCATAATAATCATATAGCCAAATTTCAGCTATAATCATATAGGTACCTACCTACCTCACTTCTACGAATCATAATAATCATTGAGCATATTTCGTTACGTAACATAACGTGACATAACGACAATTTGGTTGTGTGCCATAGCAAAGACATGAAATGTCAAAAAAACCATTTGATCCAGGAACACATTTCTGGATAGAGAAATCAATTTAACTTTGTCAATACTTGACATCATACTGCACGCTTATAAGCATGGTAACATTGGATTAGTATTTTTGGTCTGCTAATTTGTTGTTTTACGTTTCAAGATGCCTAGAATCCGAATATCGAAAAAAATCCACCGTACAGAGCTTTTCTCTGACACTGCTGAACTTGCTTTGCTTTGCACAGCTTTGCTCTGATAATACAACTTGAATAAAATATTACAAATGCCATCCAGTTGGTATTGAGTTATAGTCACCAGTTTCTGTCGATCCTTAAGGGTTAAACCAGGGCCGCTAAAAAAATGAGGCAACCGCCAGAACCGTAATAATTTTAAATAAATAAATACAAAACATACTTCTCTTAAATGCTTTGTTTTTATATTCCTGAAAATGAAATAGTCATTATTTCTTATTGAACAATGAAAAACTAATGACCATGGATTTAAAAAATATATAAATAGTTTTAGTTCCTAAATTAGGCCTAATTTCGGATTTGTCGAAATCGTCTAGGAGTGCTTAGAAACCCTGTTTTCAAGTGTCTGACTTTCACAATTTTCCATTTCTGAAAATTCAATTGTTAATGTTTTTTTTATTGAATAACGAAATAGTAATTATGGAATTTAAAAAAATACAAACTAAGTTTTTGTACCTATATTAGGCCTTATTTTGATTTGTCAAACTCGTCTAGGAGTGCTTAAAAACACTGTTTTGAAGTGTGTTTTTTAATGTTAATTGTGTACTTTCACAATTTTCCATTCCTGAAAATTCAATGGTCAATATTTTTTATTGAACAACGAAAAAGTAATTGTAGAATTTCAAAAAATACAATCACTAAAAACTCATTTGTTGTAATTATATTTAGCCTAACTTTGATTAGTCAAACTCGTCTAGGAGTGCTTAAAAACACTGTTTTAAAATGTGTTTTTTTCATGTTAATTGTGTTTTTTTCATATTAATTGTGTTTTGTTTTTCATGTTAATTGTGTTTTTTTTCATGTGGTAATTTTCAACATTTTCCCGGACCCCTCTTCGGCTGGGGGCCTAGCCCCTCAGACCCCCCTGTTGGCCCGCCTCACCATCTCCACATTATGATACGGCCCTTGGGGCAAATAGTTTGGAGACCCCTGGGTTAAATCAAAGGGCTGAAATATTCAATATCAGAATTACAAGAACTTTCGAAATGACACTGATGTTTTAATGTTCCCTGCTGATAGACATCGTTTCAATGAATCGAATGAGCCCACTCGGACCGATTTACGTTCACCCGTTCGTTCTTCTTAAGGGCTAAAACTTCAAAAGAACGTTAACATGAACGTGAACCCGAACGTCGTTGCACACAGTAAAAACCTCGGAGTATCTAATCAAGCAATAATGAGCTGGTATAATAACAATGGAATTTTGTTCGGAAATCGAGTTTTTTGAATTGTATGTTATAATTTGTGGACAAATGAAGGATTAGTATGCGTGCTGGTATGCAGTGAAGCATACCCTTGTAGGTATTTAAATATCAGCTTGTGTTATGCATGTACTGAAATACTAGTGGACTTGAACTAATATTTAAGGAGCAATTCATACAGAAGACGTACTATCATCTTTGGTGCACCTAGAAGATGAAATATAAACCTTTGTGTAATTTTTGAAGCGTCGTTAATACTGTTAAAAAGTTTCATTATTGACAATAATAACCAAAAATTGTATATTCAGTTTCAAATTTTGGTGGTTTCAAGATGCACATATGCATCTTTATCATCTTTATCATAATATGATATATATCATTTATGATCATCTACATCATATCATATGCGAATAACGTTTTCGATGTATTGATATTTTGAAAAACATTTCCACATTTATATTTCTTATTTTACTCCTCAGGGTTGGAAGTGACATTGTGATTACAGCCCTTGGTCTAGTTGGTTTTGGATTCTCGGCATCAAATGCAATCAACAGTAAACACGTTGAAAGATTCAAATATTTTTAGAATGCGAATTTTGTGTGATTGTTATTGATCGACATTAATATAAAATGAATAGACATTATTCATGCTCCAATTAGAGAAATATATTAACAACTTGTGGAGGACTGAAAATGTTTGTAACTTATAAGATTAATTTGTTAAAGTGAGAAGAATTGTTCCCACTCCCGGTTTTATGAGCGTTTCTGATAGTAAATTAGACAATTTTGATCACACTGTCAGTAGATGATGAACAGTTAGGGGGCGGTTGGTGCTGTAAATAAGACCAAAAGAGAACGAGCCAGGATTATTTCTTCACTAAAGTAGTTGAGGGCTGTTCCATTGAGGAGCTTTTGGCACAAGGATAGAGGGTTTCAGTCCTTCCTACATTGCCATTCTATCTTCCATTTGTTCCAAATACCTTAATTTACGACAGATTTATAATTTGATCGAGTATGAATAGAAATGAATGTGCTGTTTTGTAGCTGCCCTTGCATTGATATTTGCTACATCTAATTCCTGGAGATATGGAAAGAAACCTACAATGAAGGGCTGACCTAAACGAGAAACCGTGGAGCTCTGAATTCCGATTTGACGGAAATTTTGGAACCGTTAACTGATTATAGTAATACCAACGGTTATTAAACTTAATTGCAGGTTTTTGTTTTCATTAAAAAGATTTGAGGTGTTCTACAAGGAAGAGATATTCATGGAATGTGTCGCCTCCGGCTGGTGCGGGTACATCACCCGAATCCTGTGAAACTATGTTGCAATCCTTCACACGCGATGTAGCGCCTAAGAAAACCAGAATAGGAGAAGTTCAGTTCCGACCGTAATATACATTTCCACTTCATTATAAACTGGTCACTCAATCCCTCAGCCTCAATGACGGCGTGCTAAGTTATTCCTCTGAACCGGCCATTAGACCGCTTGGCGGGCCCTTTTGTGAGGTCTGGAAGGCCCTTAGGACATTCACGTTGGTTGCAGTAATCATTTTCAAAACGTCCTCCAGCCACGCGTATAACCACGGTAATCGATAACCTCCAGTCAAATCTTGATGCCTATTTTTCTTCGATGCCCCCAAAGCTACTGAAGATCTAGTTTCGGATTTCTTCTAACGTCTCAATTCGCCTCGCTATCCTCAAAAGGAAGCAAAAACTGTCTGTTCTCTACGTTTCAGTGGCTTCAAAATGGCTTTCAGGTCCACATTACATTATGATTAATGTAGAGCACTGTTGGTGGCCTATTCTACCATTTAGTCCATGTTGGAAACGCCTGAATATTGTAGCCCAGAGGCGGAGAATTTGAATGATCACTTTCTGAATATCTATGTCAAGCTAAATCAAGGGATATGTTGGAATCATCTGCATCGTCTTGATCTACGCAGAAGCTTTTTCGTAGCTCCAGCAGTTGTGTTGGGAATGTTTTCTAAAAGAAGGGCAACCTTTTGAGAAGTGTAAGATATCGGGTCATTAGTTTAAGCATTCTTCTTCGTCCAATTCCATGACCGTGCTTTACCAGTTACTCCTTGGATCTTAGAGCTGAGAAGTTCATTGTTAGAAGTGCCTTACATTGAATATTGAATCTGTGAGAGATTGAACTTCCCAAGGAAAAACGCTGCAAATTCTTTCACTGGGGTTTATTATTCAATTGGCTTGCGTTCATGATTTGAATTTCTACTAAGCTTTGGAGCGTGCGTATTTCACAGGTGATAGAGCGATTATTGAATTCCAGGAGATAGGCATAGAGCACGTAAATCTGTTCTCATCCAAAATAAGTACCTATTAGGATTGATCATTTGATCATATTTGTGTGCCTCCTGAAATTCAATAATCGCTCCATCACCTGTGAAACACGCACAATACAAAGCTTAGTAGAAATTCAAATCATGAACGTAAGCCAATTGAATAATAACCCCATTGGAAGAATTTGCAGCGTTTTTTATGGTTATCAGAATGCTTCAACCCGTGTATCGGCTACAAAGCCTTTCAGGAGTTCACTCCAGTATCCACATTACTACATCACTACGTCACTAGGTTACTGATAGCAACACAAAAACAATAATCAACCAAAATAACGCGAATGGTGGCACCATAAATCGGGCCATAGATCAGGAATGGTTTGAGCTACGGACCTGGGGAGGAGCTCATTCGATTCCTCGTTGAGTGTTCTTCAAAAAGAGTACAAATTTAGGCTGCCTTAACTTGGAGGTTTTTAGGGATTTTACAAAACTTCGACAACCCTTAAAGGGCACTTAAAATTAAGTGCCCTTACAATTGTTAGCGATTCCAATGGTTTATTATTGAATAATAAACCAAAATGTAAATGTGGATGTGTTGCCTGAATGCGATTGAAGACATTTTCAATTTTATCGAAACCTGCTGTTCTGCGAGAATTCAGGATGCCTTCCAAGAGCTACCGCTTTAAATGCTGATAGAGCGGTTTTAACATTGGTTAACAGGGAGACTTGGTAGGTGGAGGCTCACTATGAATTTCAGGCTTGGAAATATCGTTCATAGTAAATAGTTGCTGACTTTACTTGGTAGAACGTTAAGTAACTGTTAGGTTGAGACAAATAAAATAAGTATGGTAAGGCTGACGTATTATTCATTGATTGGTATTTGTAGAACAAATTATATTATCTGTATTGATAATATGTAGTGTATCCGATCTAGCCACTCTCTAGAGTCTCATTTGCTAAACAGGATTGATTTTGACTTCTTGACAAGTTCTGCTTGCAGCATTATGGAAGGATGGTGTACAGCCAACAAACTGGCTTAGAATGCATCAAAAACCAAAATAATGCACCTTCAACTAGATAGTATGGTAACATATTCTGAACATAGCCATGACAACTCTGTGAACTTTCTGGGTTTGGATGTTCATCGATATTTGAACTGCATTCCCCACGTTGGAGCCATCGCAACAAGATTAGCAAGTAGAACATGCCTGTTGAGAAAGCTGTATTATAGTGTTACTCGGTCTACACTACTCCCATTTTGCATCTCATATGATGTACAGCATTTTAAGGTGGGACTCTCCTGCGTCCCTTGTCCTCAAAAAACGAAAAGCAGCATCAAGAGCCATATATGGCATATATGCAGGGTGAGTTCCGTTACATTCTGCTGACCTTCATTCAGGGAACTGGGATTCGCCACACTCGTAGTGCTGCATATGATTGAGCTGCTATTCTTCATCGTCACCTGCATACGAATGTTTGATCTATCGGAGCATAATCATGACACTCGCTCTCGAGATCATTTCGCTTTCACCAGAGTCCGTGCTGCGTTGGCATTTATTTGTTGGGCACCAAACATTCGGACAAACTGAAGAATGTCTCTTAATTTAATTGAGAGATCACAAGAATTAAACACAACCCCATTCATACGGCTGATGAGTTTTTTTACATTCGTTTTTATTTTTTTTTTATATGCGCGCATTATTTAAATGTTATTTATGCAATTTTTGACAATTCATTACCTTCACAGGGATGTCAAACAATAAAGTTATCTTTCTGTCAATCCCATTGCCGCATCGTGTTTTTAAAATGAAACACCCAACTTTGACAACCTGAATGTCCACAACCCTTACGCAAGATTGGTAAGAAAATTTGTGCCCGAAAGGAGCTCCGTGAGCTAAACTCTCTTATGTCTAAGCTCTGAAGTTGAAGTTTGACAGACAACCTCTCTGGGACCTCAAGAGGTCCTCCTTATCTGCTGAGAGATCTTTAATAATATAAAATAAAATATCGTGAGCCAGCATATCTAACGTCAGAAGTAGTTACGTTCCAAGTTTTTCAATTAGCCGATAAGAGGAGGTCCGAAAACCCAGCAGATCGCCGAGTTTTCTTTGGTTTTCTAACGCTCGCTCTCGCTAATTTACTGCTACTTAATGTTAATTGTTACTCTTTTTGCACGATTGTGTTAATTTCTGCAAATCGTCAAGTGTTCTTGTTTAATTAAAATCCAAATACCTCGTCATTTGCCAGAGAGACGTGGAAAGTTGGCAGATAAATCGAAACTTCAGCATTACGCACATTCACATTGCACATTTATGTGCAATAGAACTTCGTAACGCCACCTTGGTGACTCCTGTGTACTGGTGACTACAATACCGTTCTGCGTTTTCCAAATTATTCAAGTATATCAATTTTTACGAAATCAGATTCGCTGATTAGTGGTAATGCACGATATTACTCCTCTCTGTGTTCACAGCATTCACATCTTATCTGCCCAACCAGCTCTAAGCTTTAGGATTTCGTCTAATGCAGAAGACCTCCGACTTCCCGACTGCAATTAGACCTTTGGGCATGCAAATAGGCCCTCAAGGCACGCCGAGAATCCTTTTCAAAGGCTCCTCTCGAGAGAAATACCTTCAAGAAAAACGGCCGGAGCTCTCAGCGGTAGAGGTGTCGTAATGCAGTTATTAGGTTACCCGCGTTTATACCCGCCCTATCTCGTTCCCGCAAAAGGCTTCGGAAAGATCCGGAGTCTGTTCTCTGTTGTTATTTCGGCAAGATAAACCGTTTTATGGTCGAGGCTTGTTTCCCTTACCCCGAAAACCCTGTCTGCCTTCCTCCCAGAAAAGCCCTTTTGTTCTTCGTCGTCTTCAGGCCTGAGGGGTTTCGTCTGAAGATTCCCAAGTCTGAGAGGAGGCCTTCCGTCTGAAATAGGTGAAGATAATCGCCGGGTGTTTGCTCGAAAGGTTTTTTTTTTTACGGAGCCTTCGCTATCGCGATCTGAAGCGAAGGATGAGGCGATCGGAATGCGTCGAAAAGCAAGTTGTTAACGAGGTGGCATTGTGCGCTTTCGTGCCTGTTCGGTACACGTTTCCGATAATCGTTGCAATCGAAATACGATAATACGGTGATACGGGATTCCCAGAAATTCTGGTAAACGGCCAGTAGAATGGTAAGGTTGCCTTGACCCGTAATTTGGAAGAGTAGCCATCCATCATCTTGTATGTTCCGCCTGTTCTCCTATTGTACGATGCGAAAACCTCGAAATAGACGACCGATCGTCTTTTGAATATTGTGTCACCACAGCTGAAATGAGCAGGGATGCTGCTTAATTGCAATGAATCCAACTCATGCATGTTCTCTAAAAACATCTAAATTGTGAAATGATGAATTGGATTTGTGAAATGTTGTGTTATACTTTAGAATTTTAGAGTTTGACTGGAGTAACGTTGTATTTGGCATGTGTAATGATATATTTGACATGGCAAAAGTTGAAAGGGACCAGGAAAATGTTGAATTTTATTTGAAAATAGAGGATTTTGACTTGTAAAATGTTCAGTTTGATTGGGCACCTCATTTCAGAATGAAATTTGAAAATGAAATGTACTCGTAATGACAAGACTAGACACCGTTCTTGAGCGACAAAAACGAACTCGGCTGTCAATCCTAGCATGAGCAACGCTTGAATGAATCATCTACTCTCATCTCCATTCCGCCACCAGGCCAAAAATTCAAAATTTTCAAGGCGTGCTGCACAACTGCGCTAAATTTCGAGTAGAACACAGCAGTGAGGGCATAATTTGTCAAAAAATTGCCTTTTTCTGTACGTCTTCAATGAAGACTCTTCATCCAGTTCGTCTTTTCCATCATAAAAATGAACATTGCCGAATTTTGTTGCTGATGTGGGATCCATCAAAAAAAGATTGGTCCCGTAGGCAGACATACCACATGAATATTTTTCCAAGGATTGATTATCAGAATGGTCTAAAACGGTTTTGTACATCTGGTGTTTTCTCCCGAATTCGTTCCACACCCCTTGCTAGGGTAGTCATATCGAACCACCAAAATCAATTTTGGGATCGATTTCACAATCGGCGGTCTGAAATCGATTGTATCAATTAATGAAGGCCATTAACAAAATTCAATGTCCGCCCGCCGTGTCACGCATAACTGCCTCAAAAATGGTGCAAATGATATTGAACTTTTGACCAAAATTTCGATTCATTTGCACTATCAATACTCCTCAGGAGTATTGCCGACATGGTGCTCGCAAGGTTCCCAGCTCGATCAAACAGAAGCTGTAGTTGTTTTTCCTTATTTTTGTCGTCAAAACTGGTAATCAAGTAAATTCATCAAAAGTACCTTAAAATTGAGAGTAAAACCTGAAAGGTATAGTTCGAATATCATCAAAATTGTGCGATAATTGTCGCCTAAACACCAATAACACCTCTATAAATCGTCCGAATGATTCGGAATTTTTATGGCTGTACAAGAATATTATCGTAAAAAATATAAACGAATTTCGAGAAAAATCAGAGGTCCACTCCTTCTTGTGCAAAAGGTTCCAACTTTCCAATAACTACCATAAAAGTAGGAGTAGAAACCAAAATGTTCTAAGAATCGTCCGAATGATTCGAAATTTAGCAAAATGCTCCTCTAACGTAGACACATATTATGTCCAAATGAATAATAAATCCATGAGGCAAGGACTTCGCAGCGTTCTTCACTTGAAAATACATACAATTGAGAACTTGAAAATAAAAAAGGACGTGCTTTAAGAGCTATATCCTACGTGAACATGGAATTCATGTTATGGATATTTTGCTACCGAGGTTGCTAACATTCCTCAACTTGCCATTCATAAAAATCGATTTAACCTCACAAAAATCGATTAATCGATGACAAAAATAGATAGTAGGTTAAAATCGACCCATGAAAATCGATTGTAAAAAATCAAAAATCGGTGGTTAAACATCGATATGTTGTGAAAATCGGAAGCATCAATTTGAACATCCCTCTATTGAAGAAGCCTGGCTTCAGAGGGAGGAAATGATTTTTCGATTTACTCTTAAAATTGTGATAGATAAATTATTATATTATTACAAGAGATTTATAATATAGGCAAGTTGGTTTTTACACCCAGTTGAACAGTTCAACAGTAACGCATGAATATGGATATGAAATAACTCTTAGTATTGACTGTTTTCTCAATCGTTGCTCCAATCCTCCTCCTAATACACCATTTCTTCCTAATAAATTTTGAACTAGATAGACCGAATAAGCCCAGCCTCGTTATTTTGATCGGGAAGTTATCTTTAGGGCTCTTAGCGGCACCGGTGATTCCAACCAATTAGAGTTGAGTGAAGTGAGTTTGAATATCCAGTTAATAGGCGATGTCACTTAACATTCTGACTCTTGAACGCTAAGGGGCAAGCGGGTACCTTAAGACGATTCCTGAAGGAAAAGTGCTGGAAGCAAAGACCGACCAAAATAACATTCTGACTGATAATACAATAAATATTTGTATATATTGGTTTCATAAATTCATTAAATTAATTAAATGAGATAAACAATGAAGAAAGCGAAAATTAGCGCATATAGACATTCTTCAGAACTCGATGTTCTAAATTTCCTAAATAATTATTGCTTTTAATTTGAAGCTGTTTATCGTACTCAACAAGTGCAATACAACGAGCTCACCCTTTCTTGTAAAATACTGGATTCTTTCTCAAAAGAATGGATACCATTAAATTTTATTCTCAATTCTAAGGAAAAGCATTAAAACCCTGGAATTTTATATTTTGAAATATCGGAGTCACGCTAAAACATTGGAATCGACTTTTTATCAACTGTAGATCTTACCTATTAGTTCAAAATAAATTTTTAAAAAGGCGGAAAATTACTTAAATTTCATTAAAATAGCTGACAATCAGAAACATTGTTATAATGTATTTGTATAAAACAGTTTTCTGTTATTTTTTAACGAAGTTCATATTTGATATGAAATTGATGTAGGTACTATTTCTAAGAAAATGCTTATAAGGTCTTGCAAATAGAGATTCTTTTTAATGTAGGAATTAATAACTGTCGAATGATGTGTACTTACGGCAGAAGAAAGCGTCTGGTTAACCAACTTACCTGTAACAAAAACAATACAAAATCATTTATTGTCCATCGAACTTGGGGAAATTTTGAAATTAATTAGGGTGGTGAAATTTAAATTAAATAGATAGATGGCTAAATGCAAATTTTCGTCTTCTAGTCTGTAGTAAATAGGATGGGTGTAATAAGTATGTTGGTACCTCATACCTAGAAATCGTGGTTTAATTTGAAATCCAAATTCAGCTACAAATAATTGAGGAAAATATATGATGAGATCAGTGGAATTGTGATTAATGGTTCTACAACTATGTGATCAGTGTACTTGGCAATCCTCTTTCTTGGGCTAGAGGAGATGTAGTGTACAGAGCACAATAACCAAAGAACCAAACATTGTGATCTTGATACTCGTTTGTTAACTCACAAGCATTAAACATGGGTCAGAATGTTTAGCAATTCTCGTTTGATTGACCAAAAAGACTTATTCATCTAGCTCCTCAGTCCAGTACGGAGTCATCAATATTTCTCTCGATTTTGACCACAATTGTATCAGATTGTCACTGCAATGGGTTGCATCGTTCTGATATGGATAGCTGTTCAAGTGGAAATCTTCAGCAATTCAGGTTTGTTGGATCAAAAATTTTGATTCTTCTTGGTATCAGCTGCATTCCAATACACAGTCATCAATATATCACGTTATTTTGACCAGAGTTGCATCGACCAGCCTCTTCATTGTAAGGCCCTAAAGCACATGGATCGCAAGTCAAGTCGCGTTCTTCAACGTTTTGAACTCAATTGCACCAACTAACCTCCCAGCCGTGGGAGGGGTTTCATCTACACTAATATGGAAAGCGGATTCTTCAGCGATTCATGTTGATGCTAATTTATGCAATACTGATTCATCTTGGCACTTCAGTCCATCATGGATCAGCACTATATCTCATGTTTTTGGCATCAGTTGTATCAACTAACCGCAGCTACGAGTGGGATTGTATCCTCACTAATATGGATAGCTGTTCAATTGGGATTCTTTAGCAATTTATGTTGTAATTCGTGTAGGTACCTCCGTATAGTTCAGTATGGAGTCATCGATATATCCCTTGCTTTTGATCAAAGCTGCATCGACCAACAAGTAAACCAAGTTTCCATCAGAGCCTGTACATTCTAAGGCTTTGAAGGACATTGATGGTCAGTTCTTCTGCTGGATTCTTCAGCGATTCATGTTTGAAAAGTAAAAAGAGCAGATTCAAATCGGTCCTTCCTTCATTCAAACATGAATTCAACCTCCCCTTATGAACATAATTGTACCAAATAGCAACTATTTTGTAAGGATACTATCTCCACTAAGATGCGCATAGCCTCGCAGACCGGATTCAACAGCAATTCATTTTGTGCAAATACTACTGATTCTTTGAGGTGCCTTCTTCAGTCCTGCGTTGAATTACCATTATATCTCGTGCTATTGACCGCAGTTCCATCATTCACCCTTCAATACTCATCTATTCAAGAAAAGATCAGAAACTATGAATGAATATTGAAATATTCCCACCCTGTACCAACACATTCAACGCCCCTCATTGACTGAACGCCTCTAAGTGCAGCATAAAAGCCCCCACTTGGAAATGGCATTTGCAACACAATGCGATGCCCCAGCCGGTAGGTTCCCCTTATCGATGTCTCGGAAGTTGAGACATGAATCTCTCCCTCACGATTGTCCTTTAACCTTCCTTTCATTTTTTTGTTTCATTTTTCATGATGAGCTTTTCTTCTTTTTCTGCAGCGGAGATTCATACTCCAAGAAAGGGAATGGAAAGAACTTCTTTGAGGCTTAAAATCCCTCCATTACAACAAATCGATTCGTTCTCTAACATCAAACAGAATTTCCTTCTGTTGAAAGGCTTTTTCAATAATATAAGCTCCATTAGAAAACTTGATGAACAAAATATTGTTGTTGTGCTTGAGCTTTCAATGTTCAAAAAGTCTGTAGATTGCCGCGGACGCAAATCCCAGGGCTGTAATTATTACACGTAACCACTAACTGAAAATGAACGAGGCAACAAACGAAACACCTACTTATTTGTAGGTTTTACAAGCTCATCTATAGAACACGAAAGTTACGATGAACTAGATTTCGTGAAGAGAATGTCCATTGCAATATATCAGCTAAGTGAAGATTTGCGAGACAATTTTCAATATGTCTACATCTGCTACCATCTACATACGCGTTGACGTCAATTTTTCCTTTCAAACCCCCTTAGGGATAGGAGAGGGACATTTGAATTTAAATTGATTGGGATCATTCGATTAGTAAAAGTAGTAAAGTAAAGTAAACAAGGAATTTCACCTTAGATTTTCGTCCGACTGCCCGGAGGTGTCGCGGACGTCGTCAGCCATCCTCTAGAGGGGATCGGAACTAGGTCTGACGATTTCGCTCGTGGCTTAACCTTGCCTCACACCCCTGGGTTGGGAGTGATTTGGATTCACGTGATATCGAGATCAGAGGTCAAACTGTCTAACGACAGGACCCCAGGTATAGATAGATAGATAGATAGATATATAGATAGATAGATAAATGTGCACTACAACACTTGATGGGATTTTGGTCCTAATCATTGGTGCCAGCCGGATTCGAACCGGGGCAATCAGTACTCCCACTGAAAGTAAACAGCTAGAGGACTGACGCCCCAGCTCGCTCGGACAACAACGGATCATTTGATTAATTGAAGTGATATCTATCATTAAAAATAACAGACAAGTATTCGCTTTAGAAAATGTTTCGGCCCTTCATTTCTACCGTTTAAGATGGACCTTAAGTGATGTAGAGAATAGTCTCAGATATCTATCAGTGATTTTAGAGCGAAGTTTAATAAAGTTGGTGCAGTATTTACAGTGTGCAGGAGGGTGGATTTGTTTTATGGAATTCACATATTTTGTGACATAAACCAACAAATTCAAGGGGGTCAAACTTTTCATTTACGTGTTCTATTAGAAAGGTTCATTATTGAAAATAATGAAGCGAAACCAATAGTTTTGGAACTCAGTTGTAGCATGGAATCCAATTTGGTGGTTCACCCAATAGTGAGGAATTAGTTGTGGGTTCTTATTTAAGCGCTGTTGATGGATTATGTGTTACGTTGGTATTGCATTCATATTGTATCGAGACCTTACAGGGTAAAGGGGAAAAAAGGTTGAAGGCTCCCAGACGGAAACTAATTTCTCGGAGGCGCGGTCGCCAGTTTATCAAAGGTTCTAAGTGTTTTATTGGCCATTAGGTGAGCAGGAGGGCCTTTGTGGTCCAACGGTTTCGACTCGCGCGGGCCCCGTGAGATGGAGGATGGCCTCCCGATGGCAAGTGAAGCTATTGATTCAAATTGGCCCCGTCTGGGCTGGGTAAGTGCTCACCACGAAAGGAGGAAATTAACCCTGAAGTACGTACAGCCTGCCAGGTGTAATGTCATCGGCCGCGGCGTGTGGAACCGCAAAAGGGTCGGAGGCATCCGCTCAACGGATCGGCAGGTCTGAATGATCACCGTTCTTCTGCCTGTCAAATGTAGCTACTTATGCGAAGAAGCCACCGATCTGGATTTTGCTCTCTTCTTTAAAAACTTGAATTTGTACTACATTCTAAGAATACATATACAGAGAATCATCCGAGATATCCAGCAAACCTTCAGGCAACTTCTTCAACTTGAAAGCTATTCAAAATTCGTGAATGATATGGTTGTTCATCCTTCTGGGCTTTACTGTAGTTTATTTTAGTTCACTAAATTTATTATTACTTATAACCTTATGAACTCCACTAATTCGGGTCGATCCTGAGTGTCATAGTGAGGTCTCTGTTCTGCTGCTGAAACAAAGCCTCTTTCGCTATTCCTTTCAATTTTATCTCATCTGGTGACTCCTGAAAAGAATCTTGCAAACCTTACCTTCTGAATTAACCCAGCGGCATGCTGGACATCTTTAGGAGAAGTAGGTCCTAAGTATCCAACATCTCAAATCACAACGGATAAGAACTAGCTTGAAAAACGCCTAACAACACCTTTCATCTTTTTATGTGCAGCTCGAGGCTTCAGGGGCATCCATTATTCATCATCCACCGAGTTTCTGTTTTGGTCACTCCTCCCGACCTCTACGAGAATTTGGAGAACCTTACAAATTGATGATGGGTCAGCTGGTCAGGTCCTCTACTTGGAATCGCTGCCAAGAGGAATCACGGAAACACGCCTCCTCAAACTTCGTGGAATTTGTCAGAACTTTCATTTTATTCTTAATCATCCCACATAATAATCGAGAATAATATTTATAATGATCAAGGAGCTCCTCACCTATTGCTAAACGGATGTTTGCAGTTTAAGCCTTAAAAGTATTGAAATTCCATTGAGATTCCGAATCTTCTTCAGTGGCTTCAGAAGCAAAGAAGTGGATGCGGTAAATTTTACTATTTCAACTGGTGTAGAATTCAATTTAGCACATTCCCAAAACTTCAAACGGGAATACTATGCATATTTATGTACAATGTCTGGTTCAGGTCCTTTACTACAGGATAAGACGTATGCCTCCTACTGGTGGCAGAAAACTAGTTCACTATGGTGGAGGAGCGAGTATTTTCCATAAGGGACGAATGATACACAGCCGTGTAGGTGGAGTACATCCCCTGAGGATAGAAAACGACTGAAGTACAGAATTGATTACTTCCTCTGCTGTTCTATGAAATATCAAGAGATACACGACTAAGGAGAGAAGTCAAACAAAGTGCAAGATCGAGTGCTTGCCGAAAAATGTTTTAGTGCATTGTAGGAGCAAGTGTTTTCCCTCAAGAGGAGAAAATTCCTTTGCTACTTCGGTATTTAAGAGCTAGGGATTCGCATCAGGGGAGACAACTGGAAACTGCTTTGGTGTGGTGAAGGAGCGACTTCTTCAGGGAATTCTTATCTTAATGGAATGAGCTTTAAGGGCTTTAGGCTAAGCAATAGAATAGGATCGGTGACTACCCCTGATTGGAGCCAAGACATCCACTATGGTGGAAGAGCAAGGACTTCTCCGAAAGGGAACAAATGCGACACTACATTGCAGGTGTGAAAACATCCTCTGCTACCTTGTAATACGTGAAATTTGTAAGTCATGACTGACCACTTCTCTGCAGGGTAGGAAAGTTGTACACCCCTGAAGGGGGACTGATCCTGCAGTGAAAGATCCATTACTTCCTCTTTCAGAAAAAGACTGTTTTAGTGCAAAGTAGGAACAAGTGTTTCGTCTCTAAAGAAAAAATTGCTTCGCAGCAGAATTTAAGATGTAGTAGTTCTCTTGAAGGGAACACTTGAATGCTACACTCAAGTCTGAGTACGAGTACTATCACATAGTCTGCTAATGAAATCAAGTGTCAATACACACATTTATTTCAACTCCTTGTATTCTACATGAAATAGAATGAAACTTGAAATAGATGTAACTAGAAATAGATGTACTATGTATGTATGTACTAGAAATAGATGTAACTTGAAAATTCTCTTGACCACGAGAGAACACTAAAGGCATTGACCCTTGACTGGAATTTGACAAGTTTTAAGCCATTATTGTCTCATCTCAATCAATCCTTTCGTCATTTGAGATTAAAAAACGCTGCGAATTCTTTCAGTGGGGTTTATTATTCAATTGGCTTGCGTAAATGATTTGAATTTCTACTAAGCTTTGGAGTGTGCGTGTTCCACAAGTGATAGAGCGATTATTGAATTTCAGGAGATATGCATAGAGCACGTAAATCTGTTCTCAACCAAAATACCTATTTGGATTGATCAGTTGATCATGTTTATGTGCCTCCTGAAATTCAATAATCACTTGTGAAACACGCACACTCCAAAGCTTAGTAGAAATTCAAATCATGAACGCAAGCCAATTGAATAATAAACCCCAGTGAAATAATTTGCAGTGTTTCATGCATATCAGAATGCTTCAACCCGTGTATCGGCTACAAATCCTTTTAGGAGTTCACCCCAGTATCCACATTCACTACATCACTAGGTTACTGATATCAAAATAAAAACAATAATAAACCAAAATAACGCAAATGTTGGCACCATACATCGGGAATGGTTTGACCTACGGACCTGGGCAAGGGGCTCATTCGATTCCTCGTGGAAAGTTCTTCAAAAAGAATCCAAATTTAGGCCTCCTTGACTTTTTTTGAGGTTTTCAGGGCACTTTAAATTAAAGTTGAGCGAGAGAGCTGGCTCAAGAATGGGGGCGTTGTCGGACCAACATGGATTTTTCCTGAAAATTTCAGATTTTTTGCTCCAACCGTTTGGGAGAAATTGTGCGTACGGCGTACGACGTACTGCAGACGGACGGACAAATTTTTATTGCAGATTTGGATTCTACACCCTTTGAAACGTAAACCATGGAATTTTCAGGGGGGTTAGATTTTTTTTTTTTTCAAGAGCGATTACAATGGTTTATTATTGAATGATAACAGTAACAAGTCGCTGATTTTTCAACTCTACACACGCTGGCCAATCCGACACGGGGCCTAATTTTCTTATTAATTCTTGACGTATTCGAATCATTTTTTTGCCCAATCCCTTAATTATTTGTTGAAAGAGGGCGTAGACCAATAATTTCCCATAAAGACAACTTTATTGAACCGTCTTTGAAAACCCTGGGAGGAGCGACCCTGGTCTTGAGCCAGGCAATTGTCTCCACCTTAAACCGCGAAGCTCTTTACATTTTCTTCCTTGAATAGCGAAGGTAATGAACTCGGCGGAATGCGTGTAAACGCTTCGGCAACTTTTGAGTCGCGGTAGTGCGAAAAAAAGTTATTGTCATTTTGACAACTTTAAGGACGAAACCTTTATGAGTTGATTATTTTCGCTGAAATGCGACTGAAGAGGATACTAATTTTCTATTTTACGGAAGGCCTCTTTTTTGTTCGAATCCCACGTTTCGTCCTCGATTTCAAGTTATGCGTGCAGGTGATCGTCACATTTTCAGACTTTAAAGAGCACTTTCATTGTAGTTTACAAGCGTCTATCATTAGTTTCAATGGGTTTGACGACCATAAACACTTCATTTCAAGACGTGGATGTGGAACGTTTTCTTTCCCGTTTCTTGAATCTGCTGCCCCGGAGTCTATTTTTAGAGATTCCTACCTTCCAAGGTGTTCTCTCTGAGTTGCAGGATAATCGCCTCAACCATTGAAAGGGGCTACATCACTTGATATGTGGTATGACTAAATACAATTGAATTTTACTGGAGGAGTTAGCAATTCAGGACCAGTTTTAAAATGGAGTTCCAGTTGCGTTTTTGCAATCTTGATGGGTTTGTCGTTTGCTCAATTGCCTGCAAAAAGCTACCAAAAATATATAAACCATTTTACATAGGAGTTGAGTTATCAGCTTCGATTTATTTCGAAACGTGTGTGGATTGCGAGGGGCAACAGAACGGTTCTCATCCTCATCCTGTCGGTACTGGAATAAACTTGGTTCGATTCTGAACTGGTCCCGAACTATCTGTACAAACAAACCATCTGTTCGGACGGTTAAAGAAACCATTCTCAAGTACAACTCGTTTGTCAATGAATAGGAGAAGAAATGCAGGTCGAGTAGGGGAACGAGGGGTAATACCGTGCATCGGGTAATGCCGCCCATGGCTGTTTCGGATGTTTGAATCAACACCAGAAACGTGGGAATGAGCGCCGATCCTAGAGAAATGTCCCGCTAACTAGGTTCCAGCTTTACCCTACCTGCAAAGTTAGCCTTCTTGACGTGAGTGCAGTGAGTATTTTTCCGAATCTTTTGATGTTATTTCTTGTGCATCGGAAATAAGCAATGTAAGTCCCATTTTCAACTCTCTTTTAGTTTAGTTTTCATGTATATACGCAGAATTTCGTCATCTTTCTGAAGCACTAACCAAATTTAATTTTTGATTGTAAATGAAGTCAGCGTGAATGAATTACGAAAAACGTAAACATTGGGGTAATGCCGCCCATCGTATCGGGGGAATGACTTGCATTTCTGAAACGTCAAAAAAATATGGCAAAGAACAACAAATAACCAACAAAGTGCAAAATTCAGCTGGATGTTAGTACTCACTACTAGTAGCAGAGATGAGGTTCAGAAGAAGAAGAAGAAAGGTGGAAATCGAGAAAAAAATTGAAAGACCTCAAAAAAGGAAAGAGAAGCGCAAGAGAACCAGAAGTGAGAGCAGTGACAGTGATGACTGGGGAGATATCTCTGAGGGAGACCTTGTTGTAGACACAGACGAAGATGTTGAAGAATTCTTGACTTCGTCTTTTGTGGACAGCTTGTGTACAATTTGCCAAGAAGCCGATAATAATTCGCCAAAGTGGAATTGCGAGCACTGCAATCACAGCAGCCACTACATGTGTTCCATGGGACGACCTGATCACGGACTATGTGATGTATGCAAGGCTATTTTATAATTTTGTAAAGAAAGAAAAGCTAAATATTAGTGTGGGTTCAAAAAAGTTCTGTATACAAGACTGTAGTTTACCTATTTCTAAGTCATCGTTCATTTTAACTATAGTTTATTGACTGTTTTCATGGTTTTTATTGTTATAAATACATTTAACCTTCTAACTTTGGAAAAAATGGGTTGAATCACGGTTGAGAGGGGAACATAATTCAGTTCTCGGGGTTGGGCGTCATTACCCCATAGTGCGGGCGGCATTACCCCACAGTGTGTTTGGGGGAATGCCGCCCAAAGGACTTTATTAACATTCACGGCTGTTTTTCCTTTAAAAATCCTTTTATGTAAGGATATCGAAAATAGATATCGATATCAGATATCGAAAATAGAATAAATTCTAGAGCCATTCGTCCAAGAAAAACATTTTTATGACGTTCTGTCCCTTAACTGCGTGGTTCCGAAGTTAAGTGCACGGTATTACCCCTCGTTCCTCTAAGTACCTTTCTACTATTGTGTCTTGACGACCATAAACACGTAATTTTGAATCTTGGATGTTTTCTTCCCCGTTTCATGAAACTGTGCACGTCTATCTCTAAAGCTTTCTACCTTCCAGGGTATACTCTCTGTGTTGCAGGCTAATCGCCTGAACCATTGAAAGGCGTTACGTCACCTTCTTGATATGTGGTATGACTAAATACTACTAAAGTTACTACTACATTTTCTACGATCCCCTGAAATTTTCAAAATGGTGTATGATATGGATGGATTTCCCGTTAGCCCAATTGTCTGCGTAACAAAAATATGTCAACCACTTTACCATTAAATTACATTGTGTTAGCTCATTCTAGATGGTGATTCCGTCCTGAAATTACAGGAATCGTAATAGGAGTTGAGGTTATCAGCTCTGGGTATGTATTGTTGGGAGATGAAGAACGGTTGTCATCTCCTCCCTATTGGTACTACACGGAACTCGGTTCGATTCTGAACAGGTCCCGAACTATCTGTACAAACAAACCGCCTGTTTGGACGGTTATAGAAACCAATATCAAGTGTAACTCGTTTGTCAATGAATAGAAGAAGAAATGCAGGTTGAGTAGGTACCTTCTTACCAACTACGTCTCCAAATGCTCCCACGTGGTCAATATTGGAAACCCGCTCCTCTTCAAACTCCTCCCCCCTGAAGAGGTCACCTCAAGCATCAGCCCCTTTAGTCAAGATCGTGAGATATGTGACCAGGCGGAGTGACGCAAGGTGATGAGTTCTCGTCCTCTGCCCTCGACCTTCCCAAGCTCTGCTGAGGCTCACGAAGCCGAGATATTCCCCACCCCGTCTCTCCCGCAATACAAACACGTCTCGAAAGGCGTGAGGGAGCCCTTAGTACCGGCAATAAAGTTTAATCAAAGGGCTCAATGCTTCCGACCCTTGAGTCCTTCGGTTATGTCCCTAAACACAGTCATTCAATCAAAACCACCACAAAAAAAGGATCGGAGAACGCACGAGAAGTTTTTCATTTTATAGGATACGATTTAATGAATTTAAATTAAAGGAAAAAGATGAGTCTTCGGCATCACTACGAGCTAAGTTGATCGGGGGGGACTGGCGTTTGGGTACATACCGGTCGGAAGTCTATACGAGCGAGTGGCCTTTTAGGCACATTGACTACAGAGCGTTTAGGTACCTAGGTCCCGGTCGTTGCGTATTACAGTTTAGCGTATTACGTACACACGACGTATGTAGAGGATGGCTGTCTATTTCCTCCAATAATGTGGGCTGCCTCACCACCTCACAACCACATGTGGATAACAAACGGGGCAGAATCCTACCACGCTGACTACAACCGGCAATTCTATTCGCCCCACCCAAACATTCATGTTGTTATGATAGCTCTCAATGAAATCAACGTAGAAACTAAAATGGAAATAACCAGCATTTTCCGGGGCATGAGTAACCCCCACCTCCAAAAAACCGCTGCAAATTCTTTCACTGAGGTTTATTATTCAATGATTTGAATTTCTACTAAGCTTTGGAGTGTGTGTGTTTTACAGGTGATAGAGCGATTATTGAATTTCAGGAGATATGCATAGACCACTTAAATCGGTTCTAAACCAAAACACCTATTTGGATTGATCATTGATCAGTTGATGATATTTGTGTGCCTCCTCTACATCAGTCTACCTTTGGCTACATCGTTTAAATTTGGATTTGGGAAAGTTTTAACGCAATACGAGTGCTAAAGGACTAAATTATAGATGTTTTTATTGTTGGGGGGGGGGGGGGGGTATTGAGGTTCAATAAAAAAACGCTGCAAATTCTTTCACTGGGGTTTATTATTCAATTGGCTTGCGTTCATGATTTGAATTTCTACTAAATTTTTCACAGGATAGAGCGATTATTGAATTTCAGGAGGCACACAAATATGATCAACTGATCAATCCAAATAGGTATTTTGGTTGAGAACAGATTTACGTGCTCCATGCATATCTCCTGAAATTCAATAATCGCTCTATCCTGTGAAACACGCACACTCCAAAGCTTAGTAGAAATTCAAATCATGAACGCAAGCCAATTGAATAATAAACCCCAGTGAAAGAATTTGCAGCGTTTTTTTATGAGAGAAAAAAATATTTATTGATCATTATATGGAATGGAATGTTGGATTATTTGGGTTTGTGAAAAGTATAAATTGATATGCCAAAAGCTCGAAGCGGCATGACAAAAGTTGAAATTGAGTCGCCAAAATTTAAATTGAGATGCCAAATTTATTGAAATTGGTTTGTGCCAAAGGTTTATCATTATTATTTTTTCTGATGTAGTTCACTTTCATCAAGATTCATATTATGTTTGAGTTGGGACCTAAATCCCTTGTAATAATCACTTTGTACGATAAACCGTTTACTGTTTACAAGAGGACTGCTTCAGGTTTATTAGTAACCCGAGTCAAACGCCTTGACAGAACCATTTCTGCTTTGCTTCGTATGGTTCGTGACAAATTCCACGATCAACTCATTGCGCGTATGAGAGGGAAGTTGACTTCAAAAATTCAAGCTATCAGAAAACGACATGAGACATCACTTGGAATGCCAGGCGTCGAAGGGTGGCTTGTTACATCGAAATATGGCGAGGACCTCTATCTGGTCCAGAAGTTGAAAAATGATGGTTGTGAAGTCATTTGAACTCCTGAAATGAAGTCCGTTGAACTCAAATGTCAAAACTGTAAAATCCGTATCCATGATTTTACTTGTGCATTGATTCAATGGCGAAATTTAAAATTTGTAAGCCTGAGAACCGTGTGGCCTCTTGTAGGGCTACAAGTAAAAGAACGTCGGAACCACCCGAAGAAAACGATGATTTCAATGATCTCGTTGTAAGTACCAACGACGACGACGTTTCAACGGTAGAGATCATCATAGCTGAGGTATCCAAAAAGGACGTGAGTTTCATGGGAGTTTCTCAGAACAATCTCAACAACAAGATAAGTAAAATCCGTGAAAATGTCTAAGAAATTTTGGACAATTTGAAGACTAATAAGCATGCTGACATATTATGGAATACTTTGACCCCTGTCATTCCAACCTTCAATGCAGCGTCGTCGACTGAAGATTGTGACTTCGTTCCACCATTCATTTGAATACGATATAACCACAGCTTTGTATACCATGTTTATTTCTACTGAGATAATTACAATTAATAAAATAATACAATCTCTTATGAATTGTTAATTAATAACGTTAACTACTACTAGGTACTAATAATAATGATTTGGAGGAATCTTCTGTGGAAAATATACGTAGCTGTTAAAGGCACTTGCCCCACTTCACCATTCATGATTTTTCTTTTGTCCGCCAAAATAAACTATAGAACGTGTGGTATGTACATATCAAACAACATATCCCAGTGTTTCGGTCAAGTATTTCCTTACTCGACTCCGCATTCCGGACGGCACCTCCGGGGCACGATAAACCCTCCGTACTCAAGGGTTGCGCCGTAGTGTAATTTCGAGGTTTTTAACGACCCGGTCGAGTTTTTAAAGTAATTGAGACCCTTCGGAGCGAAAATGAAGGAAGGAAGAAGGCCCAGAGGGCTCCGGAGCCCTTCAAATCACCGACAAATGTGGCCGTGGAAGAAAACACGTGCAAACCCACGAGGGAGGGGGCAAAGGCGGGAACCCACAAAGGAACTGAATGCCCCGGCGCCGGGCGTGAAACAGAAAAGACCAACGGAGAAGTTTCAGGATGAAAAAAAGAAGAAATAGAAAGGATGACGGGAAAAAACGTCAAGACTCTTTTTCTGCGTGGTTTCCCCCTTTGAGCTTTTTAAGGAAGAATCTCTCTAAGACTATCAAACTCTTTCGCCGCAAGATCTGCATGGCCTTTAGAGCGAACTGGCGAACAAAGAGGAATTAAATTTGCAAATTTGCCGCCGCTCCTACGCTGGAACGTGAGCGAGAAGACTGATGGTTGGAGTGGGACTTTTCTGGGATTGCCGATCGCACGAGATTTCCTCTGACTGCGCATTCATTTGGATGAGTGTTAAGCGAAACGAGATGCGAAATTGTGAGATTTGTTTCACCTGCTTAATCATTCGATTTCTCGGATCAAACTGTAAAAGCAATCTTTTACTATATATTTCAAGCTCGATTTACGTGGGTAGCTAATTAGCATTAATTCATTTGACAATATGGCGAGTATCAGCCAATCAAAAGGCAGAACAAACATTTGAACAATGGATTTCGGTTTATCGGTTCGTTCGTTTTAATCATATGATTTTATGTCGCTTCCTTCTTAAGGATTAAACGATCTCCATGCCTCTTTGATAGATAGATAGATAGATAAATGTTTTATTGGCAGAAAGAACAAATAAAATATTACACTTCATGGGTAGTGAAATTGGAAAAAAAAAAATATATATATAAAAAAGATTCTTATATACCATACAAATAATTATACTATAAAAAAGAAATAATTTGCCAACTTATTGCTCGGCGATGGGCAAGCCCGTGCTGCCGACAAGAGTCTGAACTCAGCTCATGGGATAATTACTAATCATCAATTAGGTTACAATATTAATTTATGGTATACTTTTTAATTATTATTATTATTTTTTTATTATTTTTTTTTATTCTAATTTATTTGATTAGGTAGATGAATTGCCGAGGTGGGGTAGTTTCACACATAGGCACTAGTTATAATGTTATCAACGGAACTATAACCGAGTGAAATTAACCACGAATACACTCGCTTTTTGTACGAATCACGTGTATACATCAATGGTATTTTCAATTTCTTTGGTAGAGACCTATGCACTATACCTATTATGTAACGAGGGTTCTTGGTGTACAGCGTTGTTTTTGAGCGTAAATTGGATACATTTCCCTCGAAGCGAAACCTCGTTTGATACACATGGGCTAACTGATCGTTTCCATTATAAATGATCTCAGGATGTTTAAAATAATAGAGCAGCAAGTTTGAAGAGAGTTCTTTATTTGAAGCGTTTAGAATCAAAACTAGATAAATTTCATGCAAATTATTCGACAGATACAAAACACTTTCCATTGCACGGCTTAACATCAACCATTGCCAGGTTCGTTGCAAATTCATTGTGTGCCTTCGTGTAGTCACTAAGCACACTGATAATGTCGTTGGCTCAGAATGCTTACGTCAGCAGAAAATGGTGATTTTGCATTGGATCTGACTGCTTTTGACTCTGAGGAAACAGTGTTGAAACTTGGTCAAGTTTGAAGGATTTTTCTTTGCCTTTTGTAAATGTAGAGATAATTTTCTTCGAAAATTCGCTAAAAACTCGATTTAGGAAACCTTGGTTTTGACTCGGGAACGCTTTCAAAAACCTTGCATTTAATTCAAATTGTAAGACTCTTTTAGTAAGTATGAAAGAAATACTTCATTTTCACCAAAAAATGTCACATTAATAGGTACTAACTAACACAGGAACAAGAAACTGAGGTGCTGCAATAAGAAAAGTACAGTGAATGTTAAGGATGTGGCCGCTGCTCAAGAACGTTGAAGTACCTTCACGAGACATACGTCACCTGAAGACGCATTGCTGATTCCGATCTTATAGGCCCGAAAATGTACTGATGTGACGGACACGGCCAACGCTTGTGAGTCGTTCCATGCAACTTTCAATCAAGATTTCGGCAGTACCCACAGTAACATTTACAACTTTAATGGAGTCCTGAACGAAATTCACGTTTATTTTTACGCCAAATACAATCCACCAATGGCGGCAACATCCACGAGCCGAGAGCAGACATAACGCGGAAATAAGAGTGAGTAAGGCGGTATATTCGGAGACACGAGGAAGGGGAAATTTCTGGTTTCAAATTCGTGCAAAGGCTGTCTGCCTTTCACACTGCAAGATGAGGAGGAATAAGTGGATTTTTTTGTTATTGACTAGACGAGTCCAGAATTAGCGTGATTTGTAAATTAAGGTCTGTTTTTTGGTTTATTATTCAATAATAAACTATTGTAATCGCTCTGGAAAAAAATGGTAACCCCCCCCCCCCCCCCCCTGAAAATTTCATGGTTTACGTTTCAAAGGGTGTAGAATCCGAATCTGCAATAAATAATTTTCCGTCCGTCCGACGTACACCGTATGCACGATTTCTCCCAAACGCAAAAGATCTGAAATTTTCGGGAAAAATCCATCTTGGTCCAACGACGCCCCAATTCTTGAGCCAGCTCTCTCACTCAATTTAAAGTGCCCTTTAAGGGGTGTCAAAGTTTTGTAAAATCAATAAAAACCTCAAAACAAGTCGAAGCGGCCTAAATTTGTACTCTTTTTGAAGAACATACCATGAGGAATCGAATGCGACCCTCCCCACGTCCGTAGGTCAAACCATTCCCGATGTATGGTCCGATTTATGGTGCCAACATTTGCGTTTTTTGGTTTATTATTGTTTGTTAGTGAGCTAGTGATCCGGCCGATAGCGTCGAGTTGCAGTGAATGTGGATACTGGAGTGATAGCCGATGTGGATACTTGTAGTTAATAGCGGATACTCGGGTTGAAGCATTCTGATATGCATGAAACGCTGATAATATATAGGTAAATATTATTCAATATTATTACTGGGGTAAATAAGTATTCTTTCACGGGGGTTTATTATTCAATATTATTACTGGGGTAAATAAGTATTATTTCACGGGGGTTTATTATTCAATTGGCTTGCGTTCATGATTTGAATCTGTACTACGCTTCGGAGTGTGCGTGTTTTACAGGTGATAGAGCGATTATTGAATTTCAGGAGATATGCATAGAGCACGTAAATCTGTTCTCAACCAATATACCTATTTGGATTGATCAGTTGATCATATTTGTGTGCCTCTTCTAAGTCAGTTTACCGTTGGCTATATCGTTTAAATTTGGATTTGGCTGAGTTTTTACGCAATACGAGTGCTAAAGGACTTGATAAATTATAGATGTTTTTATTGTGGGAGGGTATTGAGGTTCAATAAAAAAACGCTGCAAATTCTTTCACTGGGGTTTATTATGCAATTGGCTTGCGTTCATGATTCGAATTTCTACTAAGCTTTGGAGTGTGCGTCTTTCACAGGATAGAGCGATTATTGAATTTCAGGAGGCACACAAATATGATCACTGATCAATCCAAATAGGTATTTTGGTTGAACAGATTTACGTGCTCCATTTGGAAATTCAATAATCGCTCTATCCTGTGAAACGCGCACACTCCAAAGCTTAGTAGAAATTCAAATGAATGCAAGCCAAATTGATGAAATTGAATAATAAACCTCAGTGAAAGAATTTGCAGCGTTTTTAAATATTAATTTGAAGAAGTGCATCTTCAGTAGCGATTTGGGGACCATCGCGAGCGATCTCCCCATGATGCTCTCCGGGTAACGCTGGTAGCTGACAATATTTTGGCGGGGAGCAAGAGGTCAAATTTGGTTGATCCCTGGCCAGGACGGTGTGGTATGTTGTTGATACCATCTACATGTTCTATAGTTTACTTTGACGAACACTACAGGAAACGTGAAAGAAATAAACACAATAATAAATAGAAAATGCAGACTGTATAGAAAATGCTGTACCGAAACAGTGGGATGTGCTATTCATACCGTCTGCATAACTTATGTTGCGTCTTAAAGAGGTACTTCGCCTCAGGCAATGAACAAGAATACAAACTGTTTGAAAACATTCACCTACTCACATATTCAGAGACAAGCTCCCTAATGCACTTAATGAATTATTTTGTAAGAGTTTTGATGGGAATCTTCCTGATCCTCATTACTCACTATCTCGAAATCTAACGGCTTGGGATCATTCGAACAAATTACAATCCGTTTCATCCCAGCGTGACCTCCGTCATAAGGTTCCTGAGTTCTCGAAGGAACGCGTTCCGTGCGGCCATTGTTTATCTAAGTTAGAATCCTCGTAACAAGTTTGATGTTTGTTATTGTCCGTGTACGACAAAACGTTTACCCGAAGTTATCTGGCTCGGATGATCTTGAAAAAGCTCAGCGTGGTGCCGGAGGGGGCAAGACAACACAGCGCGCACCTTGTGCGTCGTGTCCATTGAAGACATTTTATCTCGGTGCATAAATTACCACCGTCAAAAGTTCGAGATGTCTATCAGCTTTTCCATAAACCAAATGTTTACGGCGGTCCCTAATGTGTTCAGGGCAGTGTTCATACCTGATAGTCAGGTATTAATGTTTCCGTGCAAGCATAAACCTACCTAAATACTGCAATGTTTGTTGATAAAGACAGTTAAATGAAGATTCTTATTGTGGTTGATAAGGATTCAGCCAGGTGAAATGAACAATGTTCTGGCATGCCGCACGTACAAATATAAGAATTTCGGATGACGATTGTTTTGGTTTATTATTCAATAATAAACCATTGTAATCGCTCTTGAAAAAAAATTCTAACCCCCCCTGAAAATTTCGTGGTTTACGTTTCAAATCGTGTAGAATCCGAATCTGCAATAAAAAGTACGCACGATTTCTCCCAAACGGCTGAAGCAAAAAAGCTGAAATTTCCAGGAAAAATCCATGTTGGTCCGACGACGCCCCAATTCTTGAGCCAGCTCTCTCACTTAATTTAAAGTGCCCTTTAAGGGTTGTCAAAGTTTTGTAGAATCCCTATAAACCTCAAAAAAAGTCTAGGCGGCCTAAATTTGTACTCTTTTTGAAGAACACTCCACGAGGAATCGAATGAGCCCCTCCCCTTGTCCGTAGGTCAAACCATTCCCGATCTATGGCCCGATTATTGGTGCCAACATTCCCGTTATTTTGGTTTATTATTGTTTTTGTGTTGATATCAGTAACCTAGGGACGTAGTGATGTAGTAATGTGGATACTGGAGTGAACTCCTAAAAGGCTTTGTAGCAGATACACAGGTTGAAGCATTCTGTATGCATGAAACGCTGCAAATTCATTCACTGGGGTTTATTATTCAATTGGCTTGCGTTCATGATTTGAATTTATACTAAGCTTTGGAGTGTGCGTGTTTCACAGGTGATAGAGCGATTATTGAATTTCAGGAGGCACACAAATATGATCGACTGATCAATTCAAATAGGTATTTTGGTTGAGAATAGATCTACGTGCTCTATGCATATCTCCTGAAATTCAATAATCGCTCTATCACCTGTGAAACACGCACACTCCAAAGTTTAGTAGAAATTCAAATCATGAACGGAAGCCAATTGAATAATAAACCCCAGTGAAAGAATTTGCAGCGTTTTTTCAAATTAAGCTATTCGCGTGCATAGAAATCATTAACGATAAAATTTATGGGCAAAAAAGTCGTGTGTGGTACATAGCTTCCTTGTATCGGTAACATGAGTGTAAATAATCTTGAATGATAACAAATTTTAACATTTGTAAAATGTAAACCCTTTTTACGATTTTAAGGACAAAATGCCGCCAGATATCCAGAGATAAAAGCATTAAAATGGGGTGGTCGAAATGTATTGCCGGTCTACCGCGCTAATTCTACAGGGGACACAACAATGATACTTTCAAGGTGAAATAAATATCAGATGATTAAAAAGGCTTCCCTCACATATACACCAAATTTTAGCAAAATCGGACTACTATAACTTGAGAAAATGATGCTTGACTGGTATCTTTTTTTGCGCATGCTCAGAGTGAAGTGCTAATGTCTGGGCTTTGCAATTCATAAGGACCTGTAGCGTTACTCCCTGAAAATCCGAGAAAAATAATCAAAATCTGATGGAAACTGTGGAAATTGAGCTTGTTACGAGGGTTTGCGGACACACGAGAGACAAGAAACAAAAGTTGTTCAAAATTAAGGTCTAAAACAAAACCGGGAGTGGAAATTTGAATTTGGGAGACAACTTTCGTCGTACAAGCTGAAAACGAACCGCTACCTATAGGTACATTTGGAAGCCGATTTCAGATTGTAGGGTTTGCGCATGCGCACCACCGATTTTCATCACCAGAATTATCGGTTTTCCACGATCTGTCGTTGGTCTGAAAACTTGTGTTCAACAGAAACAAGCTGACAATTAGCTGAAAAGTGATTTTGAAACTCAGGTTAACGACTTGTGCACTACATGCAATATTGGTGCAATAGTTTTGAAACGCAAAAATGAAGTGGAATTTTAAATTCATATTTGAAATGGGGGCTTGTTTCAAGTGTCGAACATTTCTTTAGAGGGCTTCGAAGAGTCAATTCCAGTTTGTGTTAAACGTCGCGACGTTACCGACATTTTTATCCCAGACGTCTGGAGTTTGGGTGTCAAAGTCAATTGAAGCAAATCGGTCGACGATCTTGGTCTGTCCCCAATTTGCGAAGACGTTCTTGACATTCGAACCCGATCATTGATTTATTCGTCGGATTCGCAAGTTTGTAATGGAAACTCACAAATAAAACGATGAACTCAGCGTCAATAAAGTAAATTTACGCACTACCATGAACACCCGTTGTACAATAAATTGAACTTTACATAAAACTTTCAGATTTGTTCAATATGTCATTATTTAAAGTCATCAGTAGAGTTCAGAAGGATATGACTTGAAAAAAAAAACGACCTAAAACGTCTGAATATGACGCTACATATGATCACAAAAAAGCAGAATGACTAGTGTAAGTTTCTCTCCCTCCATTCCACTCTCTTTCATAATTGAATGTGTAAGCTGTGTTAACAGCTTGTGAATGGATTGCCCCTTCCAGCCACACATCTGACAGAAAATTGTCAATTCCCGGAGGTTGTTGCGGAGGTTGTTGGTTGAAAATTGGGGTCAAAAGTAATACGTTTACAATAGTCAATAAAAGGAGAGCTGAAAATATTGAAGAAATAGGGATTTATCACTATTACCGTAATGAATATTACAATACCAACCTCTTAACTGATCAAAAAATACTGGCATGAATCAACTGAGAATAATTGCTTGAGCAGTGATTGAAAGGATCGGTTATTACCACCTCCATTCCTCCTCATTTCGGCAGAAGCAACATTTCCAAAGCTTGTTGCACAATTAGAGCATCAGACCAAAACAGAATCACGAAAATGAGGTTAGAAATGTAGCCCAGGCTGTATCGACAAAATTAGTCCCACATTTTTTTGAAATCTCCCTCCAAAGGGGGAGAGGGCACACCATTGAATGAAAAACGAAAAAATAGACAAAATAAAAGTGGGGAGGACGCCCAGGTTAACGAATAGCCGATAGCTCTTGGGATCTGGGAATTAGAGGATGGTGGAGGAGGGCAGTATGGACGGAAGGAAGTGCCCCTATAGAATGACCACCAGTTTAAGTAAGAGTCCTGGATAACGCGGGTGGGGATACTATAAAGTAGTACCGACGAAATGTCTAGCTTGAGTACCTCCGTGGCACTTTTTACCGCACCGTAATGCGCGTCATGACACGGTTGCAGTCATAACCTTGATGTTATTAGGCGCCACTCCTTTCAGCTCAGACGCTACTGAATGGTCATATCATATCCACTTTTCTTAGTCCTCCAGCTCTGCTGCATGTCTACGCTGCCACTGACAACTTGGATATGCAGGATTATAGCAGGCTTATCAGGCTTAATGACAACGATATCTGGCTTCTTGCTTCGGTCGCTCGGCATATGATCCAGTCTCTCTTTCCTGGTTGACAAAGTACCTGCTATCTGCTTGGGAACCGCATCGTGACGGAGATTGCGGCTACCGTGAGTTCTTGGACACTGCTACACCACATGATGCAGATTCTCGATTTCACTCCAACAGGCACAACAGAGGGTATCTACTGCCCCATGACTACCTCTGGGAAACCTCACCGCAGTGAATAGTGTAGCCACCAGCACGGCATGAAAATCTCAGCCCACACACACAGGTACTCACTTTTTTAGGAATGTTTTGTCGTTGTTTCACATCCTCCTGTGAAAAATTGGTCATATAGACGGTCGAGCTGCTGGCAGAGCTGCAGAACCCGTTCGACGGGAGGTCTGAGCTAGATCGCAGAGCTGGATGCAGCCCAAGTATTTTCATATTGAATGCTATTACAAGATATAGATAGGCTTACATCAGTTACATTGTTTACGAAGGAGGTTTATCTGATACAGAAATAATTAACCTCTGTGTAATAACTTGCAGCGTTTTTGAATCGGAATCGTTATACGGAAAACCAAAACACCTGAAGTTATTTTTCTACAATTTTCAAAACTACCCAAGATGATGCTACATTTCTGAGTTTTCACTAACCTTATTTCATAGAATAATTCAAAAAAAGGTGCTAAAAAACTGAATCATTGACAATGATAAAATTTTTGTCTTGGGCTCTTGTTTGGGATTATTGGTAAAACGAATAAATGGAATAAAACTTCAAAATGACCTGAAACTTGAAATGGGGGAGCCAAATTGATCTTGCGTAAAACAATGCTTCCGCTACCTTTAAATAAGAACAAGCAATGAAGTTGAAAAATAATTGAAATGTAAAACTCAAACAATGACTCAATAACTTCTGATTAGTTTTCTTAAGAGTCTCCATGAATAAATCGATTCTCAAATATCGCTATAAAAAGAATCGATTTCAGAGTTTATCGGCTACGAAAAAAGAAGGATGATGAAAACGTACTTCGTTGAGACTAATAATTGGAAAATGACCTGTAATTTCAGTTATAGCCAATCACACCAGTTTATCGGATGATCTCTGTGGCCGTGAAATGTAGATAAGTAAACGGGCAGAGACTGGGCTAAGTCGAGGTGGTGGCGCCAACCTTCTGCGACTAACGCGAAACGTGTAATTTCATGATTCCAATCAACGAGAAGTCAGGAATAATTGCGATTCTATTAATATAGGTTGGAAACTACCAGGATGATTGTTGTAGCAGAGTGTGACATGCCAACGCATCATGTGGAATTTTCTATTCTGGTAACAAAGCTGGGAAAGTATTTTATACTCAATCGAAAGAGCAATCAGACCAGGGTTAAGTTGGCTGGTGGAATAGAATAGTGAAAGGAAATGGAGACCTCCAAAATATATCCCGAGTTACAATCCTTTGTAACTTTTGTGTTACAGGAGATAATTCAAATTGTTACTGCTGATGAACCACTTTGTATTAGTTGTATGTATGTTCTACAATATTGGAGCGTGTAAATATATCAATAGGATGCTGGTGGACAACTTCAAAATATGCAACGAGCAAAAATTTGGTTGAAAGTTGTCATTTGTGATCTAAAATGTAGATTCTACGCTGTTGTGAACCCACAATTGCATGTTTTTATGTCCAAACTTCAAATGATTGTCCAAATATCGGAAGCTATCCGACTCCTTGACTCAAGTGATACCACCAGAAGATTAACCTACCAAACCACTTGACCTCTTAGTTGTGAAGCAGTAACGTCAAAATCTTATATCCGAAAAAACTCTGTGATGTATCTTGGTTTTGAATATTTATCCACAGTTTCAAAATAACATCGTTAATAAGTTATATTTGATGCATGCAAATAGTGAAATCAGTATTGAATCTGACCAAAGGTTCCTGAGTGCAACGAAGCCAAATACCTTGGTATGTCGCTGGACGTCAAGCTCAGATGGAAAGCTCATGTCGACAAAAAGAAGGAAGAACTCCTTCTTAAACTAAAAAAAAATGTATTGGCTGAGATAGTCGAGGCTTTCAATCCAGAACAAGCTGACACTTAACAACCAAGTCCTTAAGCCAACTGTTTGGCTCAGTCAAACCAACCCAAAACAATGTGCTGAGAAATATTGGCAAAGCACCATAGTACTTCAGAAACGAACGCCTCCATCACCAGCTCCAGATGATGGTACTTAGCAAAAAACAGTGAGACACTACCATCGGCTAAGATCTCACGGAATCCATCCAAATTGACTCAAGTGATACCGCCAGAAGATTAGAACGTACCAAACCACTTGACCTATCTTAATTGTGAAGCAGTTTAGTGAAGATCTTATCATATCCAACAAAACTCTGTGATTTATCTTGGTTTTGAATATTTATTAATATTTTCAAAATAATATCAATAAGTTATGCTTGGTGCAATAGTGAATGAATGAGAATTTATTTCCATAAAATTACACAATGGAACAAACAACAGAAGTATACATTAGGAGATTAAAAGATATATATATACTCAAATCTTAAATATTGGAAATTACCCCACGCTGTGGAACAACGTTCCGTGTTGCGTGGGGGAGTCAAAAATCATTGGATTTGTGTACAAAGAAAAAAAAAATCAACTATTACATTGCGGGAAATTAAAATTAACCTTACTCACAGGAAATACAATACGAAAGTCCATTATGAATAAATATAAATATATATAATAAAAATAAATTTAATGTCTGTATATGCTTATGAAAAATTGTTCCAAATTACACGCCCCTACTTGGATTAACCAGGTGAATATAAGTTTTTTATATTGGCTTCGGGAGTATTGGGTAGGAGACTGCAAATTTAGGTTTACATTCCTTAAGAGAATGGGGAGGCTGAAATAAATGTGTCTCTGGCTGGTTATTAAATTTGAGACGACGGTAGGGAAGGTGGATACAACTGAGGGACGCAGGGCGTAAAGTTGCAATTGTCGATCGATACTGAAATAATCGGTATGTTTGTGGTAGAAGCATAGGGCAGCCTTTAGATACAACTGATCCAGGGAGAACACCGGTAGCTCGCGAAAAAGCTGATCTGAAGGAAATCTGGGGGGCTTACGGAAAAGTACTTTTAATATGGCTCGCTGCATTACTTTCAGTGAACAGAGGACAGAGGACGAAGCTCCTCCCCAGGATATGATTCCAAACGAGAGGATGCCTTGTACCAACGATCTGTATACACTAACTCTCAGCTGGATGTTAAGATGACGACGTAAAGCATAAAAGACATAAATAAACTTTTTTAACTTTTTTACCAGTGAGGAAACATGTACGTCCCATCTCAGACTATCGTCCAACCATACTCCCAAGTACCTCATGCTCTGAACACGCTCCAGTGAAGGACACGAGCACACAGTAGGGTCACTACATTTGTGCAACCATATAGAATGGTTGTCTACCTCGTCTCTTTTTGAGCGCGAATAACACATATACTTGGTTTTACTTATGTTGAGGCTCAAGGAGTGAAGCGACAACCACTTATACAAGATATTTACATGTTCGTTGGCTTTTAAAAAACATTCCTCCCACGTATTGGCACTGCAAATGAGGACTGTATCATCTGCGAAGAGGTACAGAGAACCGCCGGTGTCCAGCCCTGATATACCGTTAATAAAAATCGAAAAAAGGATGGGCCCCAAAGTACTCCCCTGCACCACGCCGCATTCAATCCCCCTCACATCGCTGGATGCTCCTTCAACCACTGTGTACTGTCTGCGTCCAGACAAATAATTCTTAAACCACTCCAATTCCCCTCCATATACCCCAATCGTTCCCAGAGAATCCATGAGCTTTTTTCGATCAATAGAATCAAAAGCCTTAGCAAGATCCAGCGCAATAAGAATCACTTTTTGTCTTTGATCCAGCAACTTAGTGATGTCCCTGGAGACCGTGAACAAGGCTTCATCCACACCCAGCCCCAAACGAAAACCAAACTGATTTTTTGATATGAGCTGTTTTTCCGTGAGGTATTGTGACAACTGTTGCTTCACCCACTTTTCGATCAATTTGGATAATACATTTAGCAAAGAGATTGGTCTAAAATTATTGTATACCTCTTCAGAACCGCCCTTATGCAGGGGAATAACTTTAGCCAACTTTAAAATGTTAGGAAACTGAGATGTAGTTAAACTGGCATTTATTATGTGAATGAGGGAATGCTTTAAAATATCGAAGTTATCTTTAATGATCCACAGTCCAATACCATCATCCCCGGGTGCTGAATTACCTTTCATACTGTTTATCATTGATTGAAGATCTGATTCGGTTATCATTTTAAAGTGAAAACTGGAACTCGGGCCAGAAGTACCAGCGGCCTGAAAACAGTCACCAGAGAATGTTGGAAGCTCCTTAACCAAGGATTCACCAACCTCCACAAAAAAATCATTGAATTTATTAGCTGCAATCTTTGCGGCAACCCCCAAGTCAATCCCATTTACCTCAGCCTCTGCAGCCACCATCTTATGTAAATTTGACTTTCTTGTTTTACCCAAAAAAGACTCATTTAAAATTTTCCAAAATTCTTTCGACGTATTATTTTTATCATTAAGCTTGGTGCTGTAGTAATCGTTCTTAACCTTTTTAATTAATTGTTTAAGTAAGCTGTCGTATTTATTCAGATGAGTTTTTAAGGAGACGTTAAATGGCTGTTTTTTTAGCTTCTTTGATAATGAGTCCCTTCTATGAATAGATTTCACTAGACCCGCCGAAATCCAGGGTGTTAGTTTTATTTTAGAAGAAGGTGTAGGAATAACCTTAGAGGCAAGTTTAATACACGCTTTTAACCCCTCAACAAGATATGTCGCTGCCAAATTAACATCGCCACAACCACACACCTGGGACCAGTCATGTAAAAAAATCATTTTTTTCAATTTAACCTTGTCTATATGTGAATTCCTCCTCATTTGAGCATTCCTACTATGTTTGACGCCTTTCACATGTAAACTCAAAGCGGTGGAATAGTGATCCGTGATTGAGGACTCTATTATGCCAACGGTGAAATGAGAAGTAATGGACCGCAAAAATATGTGGTCTATACACGTTGCACTTGCGTTCTGCAACCTTGTAGGCGCATCTATGAGGCACCGAAATCCCAATGACTCCAAAGAAGAACGGTAATACAATGCACTCCGATTTACTTTATCCCAAATATTAATGTTTATATCTCCACAGAACACCATACGGTTCACCCCCTTCTGTCCGGATATGAAATCAATAAGACTATCTGTGAACAAAGCAATATCGCCAGATATATTACGGTAAGTTGCGAGAATCGAGATTTTTTCAAGTCCAAGAGTGAGGGTCAGACAAGCAGAAGTAGCTTGGTGTAAAGCCACCATCTCTACAGAAGTACGATAGGCCTCCTTCACGTAAATAACCACCCCATCATTTCTATTAATATGGTCAGTTGTGTGGAACAAGTCGTAGCCTGGAATCTCTTGGAAGGCATAACAACAGTCAACCCAAGCTTCGGTGAGTATCAAGACATCAAATTTATAGAAATCATCACCCGCCCACATCAAAAATTCATGGATATTCGAGGAATAGCCGCGTATGTTCATATGAAGTATCCTACATTTATTTGATTCAAAAGCTGGTGCTTCCAGATTTGAATGAGTCTAAAAGACTCTTTAGAAAAACGCAGGGTAGGATGGACTCGGCAACAAAAAAAAATAATTGGGAAGAAAAAAAAAAGGCTAAAAGTAGAAGGAGAAGAGAAAAAAATCCTGTGGAAGGATGAAAGATCTAGTTCTTAGGATCTTGGGGATGAAGGCGTTGGTAGACCTTGAAGGGGGGTCCCCGGTGGTTGTGCCTGGAGGTATTGTGTTACACCTGTCTTCTCAAGCCCATTGATAGGGCGCTCTTTTACCTTCGGGTCGGAGAGGGTGTCCATAAGAACCTGTCCAGGGGAGACCCGCCTTCCTTCATCAGGTGACTTAAATTACGGATTCCTGACCCTTCTCGACCGGACTCGGACGGGGGTAAGGCCGAAATAACGTCGGGAATGAAGGCGCTTCTTCAGTTCAACCCTCTCGACTGCTGTCCTGCTGTAATTCCGTAAGGGTGGTCCGGCGTGAGACGTATGTACCTACTCCATTGTAGGTCGTCCGTTAGCAGTAAGTGAAGGTGATATATCACGCCCACATTGTTAATTTGGGTCAGAAGAGAACAAGGTTTAATCAAGCAAATGAATATCTCTACCATTTCCGATCTAATCTTGATGAATCGAAGACAAAGTGGCTGTGGTCACTGTCATGTTCGTAATTGTAATGGTTGAGGAGTATTACAGCTCTATTTTCTCTTAATGTTTCTACATTATTCTCTAAAACGTAAAATAGACAACTGTTGCAAGTCGATGCTTTCGTCCGGAATCCTCGACACACATATGTCGTTTTTGCCCAATCTGTCTCGTAAAAAGTCCAACTATCAACAGTTTGCCATGGGAATGCGTTCGAAAGGTTCATTTGACATAAAACAGAACTTAGAGAGGTGAAATTAAATCCAGTATACTTTTATTTAGGTGAAAATAGAATAAAATCTGATTTTTGGTTTTCTTAAAGAATGAAGAAAAATCTCCAAAACTTCCAAAGATAACTCATGGGATAACCTCAGTGCTGGATGGGGTAGGTAGTGGCAGCAACATTGCCGTTGCTTCTCGGAATGAAACATTTTTTTTTTCGAATTGTAGAAGCAGAGTAGCTTTGGGGTAGTGACGATGAGCGGATGAGAAGAAATTGTTAATCGACAAAGCACATCATCCAGGTTCTCCGCTCCGATGTTTTTATGGAATTGTATCAGAAATTCAAGTGGATCCACTTACTATGCAAAATTAAGCAGTTGCTTGTCTAAAAATTTCGTTTCCATACTGATTACAGGACCTGGAAAATTGTATCAATTGATATCAGATTTGATGCTGTAATTTGCTCTGCGATGAACCACGTTATTATGAATTTAAAAGTAACTGTTTTTACCCATTTTTACTTGGTTACATACCTTGTCTCGCATTCTATAAGGCGTTATAAACAGTACAATATCACGCTTACTAGGAATAAGGACAAGCTGCCATTGTTGACGGATTCGTCACTTCAACAGCTCGCTTGAAGATGCACCTTCATTCACGGTTCTATGTAAGTTTAGGTACCTCTTGGCTTTGATGTTATTTTCGCTTTACAATACGTCTGTGAAATGATTCTGAATGGAACGAGGCTTAAACGGAATTATGAAAATCTCGACTTTTTACGAGCCAGATTGGGAAAAACGACCCCTGTGCGGCGTAATTAGCGGTCTTCCTAAGGGAGGATTGTATTTCAGTCTGATGATTTCTCTAAAATCTAACGGTAGCTCCGTCCTCTTGAGTGGGAAGGGGTTTACCGTACAGAAGTGAGAATACTACTTGGAGGAGGTGCTCTTATCTCATCGCTCACTCCTCAATCCGCTGTGTGCAGTTGTCAGGGATTGACTTCTTTGAAGGTTAAAGGGCTGTCCGACCGCTTTAAGAATTAACGGGCAGGGAGAATTTGATAGCATGTGAATGAATGAATGAAAACATGCCTTTATTATGAAAAATAAATAATACAATTCTTGTAAACGAGGAGCCATGCAATAATCGTGGCCACTGGCCGTCCGATGAGTTTGCCATAGTTAATACATCTTACAACTCTAATACAGTTCAGATCAATCAAATTCATGAAATCCTCGTGCCACTTGTTCTGATTCAAATACATGGGGAAAATACTAATCGAATTTCCACTCAATTCAATATTGGCGTAAACGTACCCAAAATCTAGACATTGTGCAAAATTACAAGATATATTCCGTCTACAACCAATTAAGATACCTCCACTTGCTCTACCAAATTTTGACATTTTTCAGCACTAACCCATGCAATATGATAATCTCCGAAATACTTTTCAAACTTATTGTAATCATATTCAATAACATGCGTTTCAACTATAACAAAAATGTCATGCTTATAAATCAATTCGAAAAAACCAGGTTTTGCGATAGTCTGCTTAAGGCCATTGACGTTGTATCCCACAATTTTCAAGTGCTGATCCTCTGTTGCACGACTCCTAGCTCGCTGCTATAAACTCCCCGCTGCCGACGAATCCAGTTCGTTGATGTACTATACTTCCAGATTTAATACCAGCTACAAATCCAGACAAATCTTCCCCGGTCAATGATTTCAGTGCAGCAATAGCATCCTCTTGGTTCGACCAGTCCCACCCCATCGTTCCAGTAAAATCGACCTTTATTAACCAACAACATATTGTTCCGTACAAATGTATCCACCCCTTCACCCTTACGCCTCTTTAACTCACTCATCACTGTGAATAGTTTACGGCGTTTTTCGCGTGTTTTGGCACGATTTGATAGCATGTTACGCCGCGGGTACTTGCTCTCTCGTTGTCCAGATGGAAACATTCACCAACCTAAATCTAAATCTGGCAGATTTACTTATATTGTGAAGTAAAGAAATGAGGTAGCTATGCCGAACGGGCGCATAAAATTAGTTTGTACATCTAGGCAATCAAATGGGAGAGTTATCCATTCCAAGAACTGAAGCGATATAAATCGCCTGCAACATCTAGAAGAATGTATCCTGGAAGCTAAAAAGCTTCGGTTTATGCCCAGGGACAGCAGTTTCAAGGAATGGGAAATCAAAACTGTCCATATGCTTCAGAAATCTATTCTAACCACATCTTCGTCAGGCATCATATTGGTGACAAGTTTTTTCGGTCTGCTCCTTTATGTATACCTGTATATATATAAGTAGAATAAGTCAAATTAATATTGTTAATAAGTTTACTCGGTGCAATAAAAGAGTTTAAAAAAATGTGGCCTGTAGATTTTCTCAAAAATATTATTGTGTACGTTATCCCTATCAGATTCTTTTTACAATACAAGTTACAGTGTTCTGAAATCACGAAAGTCCACCGTGGCAGCTGCTCCGAAGAAATTGACTTGGAGACGTCCTTAGCGTCCTGGAGATCACACTGCTTCCATATTAATGATTTGTACCAACTTGAACTTCAAGTTCAACTTGGACAAGATGCATGGGCGCATTGTATGCCAAAGAGACAAGACAGCAGAAAGTTAAATCAACCTCGTTGCTCTTTATTTAAATTGCTCTCGTGTTTGAAATATCGGTTTCAGATATCCTCAGAATATCCGAGTGTTCAGTATATCATTGTTTGACGTACTGTTGGACCAGGCAAACGAAATTTGTTGAGCATTGATAGTGTTCTTGTTTGTGACACTTCTGAGGTTCCTCTTTGTTCTTCAAAGATTTAGGAATGACAGGGTATGCAAAATATTCCAGGAGGTGGAGGTTCTTACTTTTTATCGTCTTTCAGAAAATGACGATCTGGGTGCATCAGGTTCAAAACCGCCTGTGCCCTGTACCTGCTTTTGCCATTTAATTGAACTAACCCTTCTTGTTCCGATATCGAGTAAAATATATCGATATAGTACAAAATTGTATTACTATTCAAACCACCCAATCGGTTCATGGATAGTTATGAACTCGGTCATATCGTTTGGGCTACTCAATTCACAGTTGTGCAAGACGGTGGATTTTGTTTGATTTATCCTTTTAAATTTGATTTTTACTTTTCGCTGCTTTCTGAACAATTTTGGTTCCGTTTTATATTTCATTTGGCAATTTTTTGGCGGTCGAGATAGTGGTCATTTTTGACAGACCATAAAGAAGTGTACACTTGAGCTCACAAGGTTTTCGCCTGAAATCCCTCTACTTGATGAATTTCAATAAGATAGGGATGAATAATACTCACTTTCCTTATGAAGCAAGAATCTGCATCAAATGTTTGAAATCTCGCCAAGACGACGAGTACTATAAGGCACGTCTGGTAGTGGATATTAAAAAGGCTGCCGAGTATGATGCCTAGTGATGGAGCGGGGATCATAGGCTTGCCAAAAAATCAGAAGTATGAAGCTTGCCAAGAGAGTGAGCAGTTGAAACCTTACCAAAGGTGAGACCAGCATAAAGCTTGCCAGGGGAGAGACTTGATTCAAGATTAACAAAGAAGTGAGCAATGTGACCCTGGGCATAAACCGAAGCTTTTTAGCTTCCAGGATACATTCTTCTAGATGTTGCAGGCGAATTATATCGCTTCAGTTCTTGGAATGGATAACTATCCCATTTGATTGCCTAGCTGTATAAACTAATTTTATGCGCCCGTTCGGCATGGCTACCTCATTTCTTTACTTCACAATATAAGTAAATCTGGCAGATTTAGATTTAGGTTGGTGAATGTTTCCATCTAGACAACGAGAGGTCTGAATCTGAATGGTCACAAAATTGTGATTTCACCAATTAAAAAAATTCTTGTGCTTTTTCATGATATATGGGTAACATGTTTTTAGAACAACCAACTCTGACGGTTTCCTTCTTTTTGGTTTTACATTGTACTGAAGTAGGTATTCTCGACAATTCGCTCATACAGTATTCACAGTGAATTCTTAACGGGTTTAAGGGTTCTAAGGCAAGTCGCACCGTTTCTCATTCAGGCAAATTGCTCCAATAATGAAATGAATAAATTACAAATAAATTCATTCCCGTTAAATAAAGAAATCAATAACCTCTGAAAATCGATTCATCAATACTCGAGCGGTAACCGTGGGCCACGCAATGATGCAACGGAGTTATAGAAATACGACTGACCCCCTTCTCTGGGGTGTAGTAGTTGGAAATGTTTTTTTAGTTTTGTTTGAGGTTCTGGTGGGGGCCCCAAAAAAATCATCCGCCCGTTCGTCAATGTCACAGAGGTTTAAAGGGTTCGGGTTAATTAGGTTCGAGCTGGCGGGAGATTGGGAAGAACTCATCTCAAACAAATCGGTCTCCAGACCTACTCACGTTAGATAGGCATCTACCTGACTGTTCTAGTGTAGGTCAGTGGTGATCGTGAACGTCAGTTGGGTGTTTGTAGTTGTTATAATTGTAATGTGTCGGAGTGAAGTTGTTACAATCAGCAGTGGACTGGCTTACGAGAACGCTCCCAACCCAGGGGCGTGAGGCAATGGGAAGCCACGAGCGAAATCGTCAGACCTAGTTCCGATCCTCTCTGGAGGACGGCTAGCGACGTCCGCGATACCTCCGGGTAGTCGGACGAGAATTCAAGGTGAAATTCCTTGTTTACTTTACTTTTTACTTTTTTTTTTTACAGTGGACTGGCTTACGATAAGGTGCATCATTGATGTGGACTACAGCTGGATTTCATCCATGGAACAGAACTGAATTCCACACAAATGTGTCTTTAGATCTACTCAGGAGAGACGCATCAACGTACTGAGACGTGGATGTACAATGTGGTTATAATTAAATATATGATGCCAAAGAATAAACAGCACTGCACTGGCTATCAACGAACTGCATCTAAGCTGTACACTACACCAGGAGAGCATAAATGGAATAACATTCAATCTCATACAGAATATTATTTAACTATTTGGTTTGTAATACCAGTAAATGGTTTGCAACACCAAATAATGCGTTCGCAACATTTGCCTAACACCGGTGGACAGACAGCTGTAAACATGAGACGTTCCAGACCCGACGTGAGTACCTCCTTCGACATACCGATCATCGTCGAACCTTCAAGGAAAGCTGAAGGAAAATCTCACTTATTATGTTATCTGGACGTGTTAAATGGTATAGGAATCAGTAGATTGGTAGTACTTACCTAATGTTATAAGGAACTCACTTCGAAGTTACCTTATTTCAAAGTAACAAATTTATAATTTTTGTTTTGCAAACAAAAACCCCAAGTCAAATCAATAATGAAGTAGTTTATGAGTTGGGTAATTGGTTTTGGTTTAATTCGGCAACTCCTCACCTTCGGTAGTCCAAACAAGAACCGAATCTCAAGCAATTTCAGCTAGATCGATTGCTGGATCGTTATTACATCTTACTAAAGACTCAATATTGACACAGCGAAACCGATCAGATTCGGTAAAGAAATCTGGACTTCTGAAAAGAAGACAACTAATCAGAGGACGCTTGAAGTCCTGAAGAAGAAAAGAAGGATGGCAGGACCGCCACACGTGGTTCGTCCCTTCAGAGTAACTGCACCCTTCTTTTCTGGGAAAACATGTGGTCTCCAAAAATTATTACCTTCCAACCGAACTACATAGATGCTGGAAAAAGGGGAAACAACTGATGGGTTTGCGCCTTTGGTATTGTAACGAAAACGGGCTGACATTCTCATTTTGGTCGGTGTTATTCTTAGTGAATATGAACGGGAATTCTACTCTGACTGATGTTTTTCGAAGAACTGAATAGGAATACGTGATTCCAGATGATATTTTACTTCAGAATCGAGATGAAAAGCCGTTCTTCTGGTTCACCTAAAAATTAGTGTGTGTTGTAATGTATTTAGTCAACTGAGTTGTTTGGTTGCATTACCTGCTTTTAGAGTACCCAATTAAACTGTTTGGTTCCAACATTTATTATCAGAGTGAGTTGGAGTCACTCTATATTCATTCCCGAGAGCAAGTTCTTAGACTTGTGAGAGGTATGTTGGGTGTCTCCAAGTCTCATTTATGTTGATTGTTGAAATGCGTAGTTTAGAAATCTGACCAAAACATCACCAAAAACTGCGAAAATTGAGAATTTTCACAACCACTAAGTATATTTTATAAGATTTTGGAATTCGAGAATACGAATCCCTACTCCGAAAGTTGTTGTTAGTAACAAATTAAAACTTGTCTCTCCGGGTCTCGCCAGGAGGCAAGTCCCCCGTACCCTCTGACACATTTCGGTTGGAGCCCACTTCTTTTTTTTTTATTTATTTATTGTTACAACTGATTTAATATACAAACCATCTAGCAACTTAATTTATAATGAAGTACTATCACTTTTTGTGGTTCAGTAGTTCATTATCTTAGACCACTACAAGTCACAAACCCTAATCAGCGTCTGGTCACAACTAGGTCTAGCGGCTTGGTCCTCTTGAGTCGCCGTACCTCTTCTCTGTTGTCCAGGGTATACAGGATTTCGAGATTTTGGCGTCTGTGCAGCCGAATTTCGTGATCCGCTGCAATTCTTCTTATCGCGTCTCTCACCATTTCCACTTTGAGGTCGCGGTGGAGATCAGTTGTCCTGATATACCAGGGTGCGTTGACAATACTCCTTAAGATTTTATTTTGGAGTGTCTGGATAGTGTTGACATTACTGTTGCTCGTGCAGCCCCATAGTTGGCAGCCATAGGCCCAGACGGGTTTAATCATTTGCTGATACAACAGCAATTTGTTATGGGTGGATAGTTGAGATTTCCTACCCAGCAACCAGTTCAGCTTCCTAGCGTTGACCTCTTCTTTTTTTATTTTGACGTGTTCTTTCCAGCGTAGCTGGGCATCCAGCGTCATGCCCAGATATTTAGCAGTATTTGAATACGGAATTTCTTGTGAATTTATGGGAGCTTACTTCTGAAATTCAAGAAACATGGAACATGTTTTAGCCGTGCTTTCTTGTTCTGTTTAATTTTATTACTGTAATACTAGGCTCCCTAGTATCGTTAGCAGCTGATTTTTTGACGTCTTTACGAATTTTACAATTCTTTTGACGTTTCGTAGCAGTTTTAGGCTTCTTTGGTATGGTTGTTCCATCATCATAAGGCCTAGATTTAGGCTTGATCCAACTGTCGGGTTCAAGTGTTTAAATACTAATTATCTCCTGCGTTATCAAAACTTTTTGACGAGAAACCTCTCGTGGTTCATACAAACGTAAATTTCTAGTACTGAAGTGGACGTCTATTAGAGGGCCCTCCCATGTCTGTGGGACAGTACTTGCCCACATACTCGAGTCGTAATCAAGGCAGCCCTTCTCGAAATATTAAAAAAATACAATCAAGAAGCAACGGTGGATACGGTGAAGAAAAAACTAGAAAACCTCCGTACAAGCTACAAAAGGGAGCACGCGTCTCTCCGCTCCACGGAAGAACATTGAATCATAGATAGGTATGTAAGTATCACGCGAAAAAATTCCCGAACAAAAATGACAGAAATATCCTATAGTTTGACTGGATGCTCGCTACGCTCGCATCTCAAAAACAAACAAAAATATCCTATATCATCCTTTTAGTAGTTTGAGACGAAGTTTGGGGCCAACAAAAATTTTAATGCGAGTAACCGATTCATAGGTGCACTATTCAGTGAATAATTAACCAAAAACGTCATGCAAATTTTCGTTTAAAAAATGAATGAAGATCGATCGTAACTACTGAGTTTTGACGCAATGTTGTTTGTATTGTAGGTGGAATTCTTAATTTTGTTAAGAAATGGAGCCATCGAGGAACATTTACCCTGAAAAAAAAAGCTTGGGTTTCAATCACGCGCGGGCAGGGAAACTTCGTTTTTGGTTGGTCTGTGTGTGGTGCATGCGACTCTCGGTCGGGATCGGGAGTGGAGATATCGTTCAGCTCCCCCCACCACCGAATCTCGGCCGACGGTTGGATAGTGTGTGGGCCGCTTAAGGCCTAATCTAGGCTTGAATGTTTAAATACTAATTAGCGAAATGACGAGTCTTCATACACCTGAACCTTTGAGGAGGGCAATCTGGTCCAGGACACATCACCTGAGGACTGCTAGAGTAAGACTGGTATGTAAGGGCTCACGAGGAATTTAATAGAGTTTATGACAAAATATCACATAGGTTACACCAGGTTAAACGATCCTCAGTTACGTATCATCGCCTAAGCAAAATTTCGTGATTCGATACCGTTCCTAGTTACCGTTCCCGAAAAACGTAACACTTTTTGCAAGTTAGGTCAAGGTTCTATCTATACCTCATTATTGGCCATAGCATTCTACTAGACTAGTAGGCTTGTACTCGTATTATGTGAAAATATGTTTTGTCTAAATAAACACCCAAATATCCCGCGAACATTCGCAATTCTCATGTTCGGAACAGCGGGTGCATTCACCAACCGTTGGCCGATCAATAGCGACATCGCAGAAAGCAGTCGGTGCTTATTACATCGGATTAGTCCTGACACGGTGGGCCCTGGGATTATCCACAAAAGGTCCGAGGCGATTTGTGAAGGCTCGAGGTGTCATCTTTAGCGCTAATGGAAACCTTTTGTGCTCGCGATCTCGGGGCCCAGGGGCCCTTGACGTTTTGTCCGTTTTTCTTCTTCGTTTTTTCTTCTAGAACCTCCGTACGGTTGTACCCTTATTACGGCCTTGGACGCAGACTGGCCAACTTTAAAATCCAACGCAGCCTTTTCAGTGGACAATATTTACAAATGCTCCAGCCACGAATCTACATCGTACGAACAACTTTCTTAAATTATCGAACCAAACAGCGTAACCAGGTAATTTAAAAGCAGACAATGGAACCAAACAGTTAACTAAATACATCACAAACAATCCAATTTGTAGGTGAACTATCTCAAGAACTAAGGTGTACCCACCTACCTCAAACTGGAGACACTTTTGTAAAGTTGTACACAGATACAATGAAGAAGATTTAATTTCTAATTATCTTTTCTGATTGGTCAGCGTAAAATTTGACATAATTCAAGAGAAACCGTTGACACTGGAAACGGCCTTTGAAGCAACATCGGAGAAAATTAATAAAGGTCAAACTGAAAATGATAATCAGATTTCAACATCTTTAAGCGACGCTGAGTAAATTGATCTAGTTTAATTTTCGAAATTTAACTTATAAATTCAATACAGGATCAACAGAAAAAACTTAATTTTGTTGAATTTTTCCATTTCCATTTTGATTATTATTATTTTTTTTTTGGTTATAAAACCAAAAAACTGATTGTTCACTTTTCAGAAAAAACTGAATGACCAGCTAAAATTTTCAAACACGAAAAAAAAAAAAAAAAAAAAAAAAAAAAAAAAAATTGTTTTGCATCGAACGTCAGTGAAATATGCATGGGAAAAATTAGGGTTTTGGATTTTTGAAAAGTCTCTACAGTAGAAACAACAGAAAAAACTTTATTTAGATGAATTGATCATTTCGAAAATGTTTTTCTTAAATACAGCAAACAAACCGACTTTTCACTTCATTCTTGTAAAAATTGTAAAAAAAAAAAAAAATCTGAATCGTCAGTTGAAATTTACAAATACACACGTCAAAAACCTTTTTCATCAGATGAACTGATTCAATCAGAAATATGCACGGAAAAAACAGGGTTATGGTTTTTTGAAAAGCGTCTCTGGAATACAAAACAGCAGAAAAACTTCATTTGGAAGCTTAGAAAAATGTCTATATTTGGAAAATGTGTTTCATAAAAACCGAAAAAAGTGATTTTTTGCTTTATTTTTCTAAAATTTTGAATTAAAACACATCAAAAAAAACAGTGTGGACCAGTACATCCTCTGGCTCATAAAGGGTTAAGGAAAATGGTCAAAATGGGTTTTAATTTTTTTAACAATCATTTGAAAAACTGACTCCCAACTAATAAATTATTCGTTACAATAACCAAAATATCGATAAAATATTGTAAAAATATTGTAATAAAAATATTGTAAAAACGCTGCACACAATTTATCGCTCAGGAGATGAACGACTCTAAAATTGGCGCCTTCTTCAAGTAGAGATTGTAGAGTCGATAATGTACTCGTGAAATGTATCTAACTGGGATATGCATTAACTCAACACAATGGAATGCCTATGCATTTCTTTCAAATAATATTAAATATTATGGCAACTATAAAACGCTGCAAATTCTTTCTTCAATTGGCTTGCGTTCATGATTTGAATTTCTACTAAGCTTTGGAGTGTGCGTGTTTCACAGGTGATAGAGCGATTATTGAATTTCAGGAGATATGCATAGAGCACGTAAATCGGTTCTCAACCAAAATACCTATTTGGATTGATCAGTTGATCATATTTGTATGCCTCCTGAAATTCAATAATCGCTCTATCACCTGTGAAACACGCACAGTCCAAAGCTTAGTAGAAATTCAAATCATGAATCATTGAATAATAAACGCCAGTGAAAGGGTTTGCAGCGTTTTTTTAAGAGCGATTACAATGGAAAAATATTCTATTTGAAAATTTTAAATTTTGTAGGACAGAGCATTCCAAAGAATTTGCAGCGTTTTTAAATGGTTTTATGATTTACACATACATACAGCGTTTTGTTTTGTCTTGGGCCTAGGTGTGTCTGCGGGCCAACACATTTCTCATGTGTCCAAGTGTGTATACCATATTCACATGGGACAAACATTTTCCTGCCGAACGCGGGGAACGAACCCGAGGACCTGTGGTTGTGAGTCCCGCACGAAACCATTGCGCTACGGGTTTGTTTTACTTAGTTTATTTATAAAATTGAATGATAAACCCCAGTGAAAGAATCTGCAGCATAAGATCATGCCATACATAGGGAATGGCTTGAGCTACAGACCTGGGATTTTACAAAACTTTGACAACCCTTAAATGGCACTTTAAATTAAGTGAGAGAGCTGGCTAAAGAATTGGGGCGTTGTCGGACCAACATGGATTTTTTGCTTCAGCCGTTTGGGAGAAAACGTTCGTACGGCAGGCGGACAGAATAATTTTTATTGCAGATTTGGATTCTACACCCTTTGAAACGTAAACCACGAAATTTTCAGGGGGGGGGGGGGGTTAGAATTTTTTTTCAAGAGCGATTGCAATGGTTTATTATTGAATAATAAACCAAAATGGATGTATCGAACGCATCCCTTCCTAACAAGTGTTGTTCTCTTAGGTACATTGTGCAAAATGATGTGTTTTAATATGTAAATTTTGCACACATGCGCCCTAATTTCTTTAAAATCATTTTATCCCATAGAGACTTATACATTTTGACGTCTAATTTTATTATATCAATTCATTTAGTTCGCTTCATATCGATAAACTACATTTATATGTTGGAAACAAATCAAAATTATTGAAACCTCAGTGTCTCCCATCATAACAGCGATTTCGTAACTCTTTTAATACCGAGTTAATATTTCAGGAACAATTACGATGTTTCATCATTGGAAGCAATGAACCAAAATAAATGCTGGGACCGCTATACCGGGAAGAGGTTTCAAATTTCCAAGAACCGATATTATGATTATTGTCTATTCGCGTAGACGTCAGGTAGGTGCACTGGAGTATGTTTGCTTTAAAATAAAAAACATCTGTCTGATCCAATATTGGTTCGATTTTCGCACATTTCGGATTACTGTTCGTTGTGTGCAGTCAACTGTTGTGCTCCAGTTTGCCGCTCGCAAACATTTGTCCAGTTGTTGTTTTCGCTGGAATTCGGCGGTATAAAAGGACCGCGAATCCGATGAACAGCATGCAGAGGAAAATGAAAGCTTTCCTTATTGTGTTCTGCGGCTTGGCCGCAATCGCCTACGCTCGTAAGTGTCAAAAATCCAATTTTCACGTTCTAAATTGCATTTTACAAACTAATATCAGAAAGAGGACAGATTTTCTGTTAGTTCGTCTTAATTTAACTCAAAAACTAATCGACTTATTAGAAAAATTCTTTCGACATCAGAAATACACATCTTTACCTGTATTTTATAGCTGTACTTTATTTAAAAGTTGAAATAAATAAATATCCCTGCCTAAAATGATATCAAAGTTGTCTTTAAAAGTCATTGTTTTGCTTAAAGAACCAAAACTCGTAGCAATATACAAAATGATTCAGGCGGGTAGTCCATAAAACTTTGAGGTTCCATTAAGTTGCTCATTCCCAACAAAAAATGACTTTTACAACTTAAAAAAAAGAAATTTCGATATTTTTAAGATTTTGTTTCATGTTGCTGATCAATATGAGCCCTTAAACTGGTCATAACTCCTTTAAAATACTCAATAAAATCAATTTCTTTAGTCCACCGTTTGAAAAAACGACGAATATTTTATGTCCTAAGGTGAAAATAACAAAATATTTTGAAAATTTTTGGAAAAACGACTCTTTTTCGTGTTTTCCTTTGCTATTTATAAACTGATTTTGTACATTCTACATCCCAGCAAAACTTTTACCGGAAACTCAGCGTTCTAACAACATAAAAACAATTTTTTCACTTAAAATTCTGTGAAGAAAATGACGTTTAATTGCGGAATTACGTCGCTTAAAATCGAATTTTTAGCCAAAATCGTCTTGGTAGTTACAAAAAATGATTTGGCATTTTATGGATTTTATCATTTTTACCTACTGAATGAGGGTATTTCATGTCTTTCCCTTATTTGAACTTTTGATTTACCTTGTTATTTGAAATTTGCTACTGATGGTTCATTCCTTCCAACCTGTGCATTTAAAAATGAATGCACGAAATTGTACTGAAAAATTTCTATTTCGTTAATGTAAGCAAGTGTTGATAAAACACACAAAAAATGCCAAAATTTTTCACTTGAAATTTTTTTTAAAAGATAATGCGTTTGAATGTGGACATACGAAGGATCAAAGCATGGAATCGAGTTTTTTCAGCCTAAATCGACTTGCTACAAAAAAAAAAAAAGATTTTGAAATTTTGGGATTTTATGTATTTTTACCTACTAAGTGAGGGTATTTCATGTCTTTCCCCTATTTGAAATTTTGATTTACCTTGTTATTTGAAAATTTCAACGGATGATTCAGCCCTTCCAACCAAGGCCTTTAGAAATGTATGCACAAAATTGTGCCGAAAACTGTAGGTACTTAAGTACTTATATTTTAAAAAAAAAACAAAAAAAAAAACAATAAAAACACTGAAAAAAATTTTAAAATCCATACATTTATTTTTGAATTTGCACTGCAATATTACTTGGAAACGTTTCATTTGTTAGAAAATGTATAATGAGCATTGTCTCTGTTCTCAAAGTGCTCAAACGACAACACGATTTTTCTGAAAATACACTGGTAATCGGATAATTTATCAAAATTCGCTCATACTCGTACAATCATGCCATATGACTTGAATTTATGGTTTATTATGTTTAATAATAAGTTTTTTTAATAATCCCTTCAAATTCTGTCATTTTCCGTTTCAAGGTGGGCAGATCCCAAATCTGCCACGTCTGTCTGTCGTAAAAAGCCTGTTTAACCTCGAAAGACCTTAGAATTGATGTTAAAAGACCGATTTTTACCGCTTGGACTTCAAATGGGGTCTAATTGATTTGATTTTCTGTAAAGCCCCATCGCCTTACACTTAAAGATGCCGCGGGCCAACAACTGGTTAAAAATTTGCCAAAAAAATGTTCATCGATGTTATTGCTTACGTAGGCAAGAGGTTGTCCTATTTTTAGTAGGACCTTAAATCGACTAGGGTAGATCCGTAGAAATTCACTCACAGCAAAAAATCCCAATTTCAGACCCTAAAATTGACCCCACAAACCTCACAATGACACAATCAAGCGTCATTTAAAAAATAATAAACCCTTTCGAAGGAATGTTATAGTTTTTTTAATGTTCTACAATTTAGGTTCCTATAAAAATGTTTCTGGGACCTGCAGTTTTAAATTTTCCATTTTAGCCTTGTTTTTAGAAACGCTGAGCCATTTTGAGATGGCTGACAACTATTTATGACCTCAGATGGTGAGGTAGGTCAGTTTTATGAATCTAATATAAATAATAAAATCAGTCCTTGTTTCGGGTTTGGGTTCCCGCTCTTCGGGTGTACTCAAAAGTCAACCTCAATTTGAACACAATGTACACTATTTGTCTTCAAAATGACATTAGACCATGGAAAATTAGAAACATGCAAGCATTAATTGGATTAGTTTGATCAAATTGAAAAATGACCCTATTCCATTTTTCTAGTCATCTTCATGGCCTTCATACCATTCAAGTTCTTGTGCTATGATAGTTGTGGAACCATAATTATATCAGTAATATCAAGTGTTATACAGAGAACGTTTTATTGTTGATATTCATGGGACTGTTTGTTCGTTTGTTTCGATATAATTTGTGATATGTTCAACATTCTGTCATTCATACTCGTGTTTTTTATTTCCAGAACGCGTGCAACTCCAGGCTGGTAAGATTAATATTTATTTTTCATTATTTCATTATTTACACTCTCAAATGGCCTTTTTAACATTCGACATGAGCCAGGCACAGAATATGTGTTTATATTCCTCTTTTTTTGACAGGTACTCAATCGAGCTTACAGTGGGGCAGCAGATGGGGAGGACGTCAAGGAGGTAAGACAAGTTGATGTTTCACGAAATCCCATACAGATGTTTGGGGATTTGTGTCAAAATAAGGTTTATCTAGTAAACGTTTTGCCAATAAACGGAAAGTACTACTCAATTGGCAAACTGCATAAGATATATTTGGAAGGATAACAATTTAAAAGTAATCTCTAGTAGTTTAAATTATCTGGGTTCTGCAAGTCCATAATAGAACCATTACCTTAGTCAACGACGAAAGGGACGTTTTTTCATGTTTCTAAGGCAAAATGCCATAAAGATATCACAACAGCCTTGAGAAAAGTTAAAGATTGTTTTGTGGAGTGCCAAGATCGAAAAAACTATTTAGAAAATTCCACAGTTCCGATTGGTACCAGTTGAGGAGGGAGGTACCCGCCAGGGCCAATCATCGATGGCGGTAAGCAGTGCTTGTTGAAGGAAATTACGAATAGCATTCACTTCCAACTCCCAAAATTACGGACCCTCGGCGACAAGCCATTGTCCTAAGATGGGATTAAAGCTGGTAGTCCTTCAGGCCTGAACCTGAGTCGTCCTGAAAAGATCCAGTGTTTCCCACGAACGGTGTCCCATTCAGGGGCTTCATTACTGAGCGGTGATGTCAAGCTCCATACCAAAGATAAACACTGAGTCCAGAGAAGGCCCAGCTCGTCGAATGTTTTTAACAGAACTTATGGCATGACTAGGTATTGGCAACCCTTGGCAGGTGGGAAAGCACCATCTAACAGCAAAATTTCAACACTAACCAACACATTTTTGGAGAAAAAATGACTTTGATGGTTTTTTCCTTGCACCCTTCAGGTATCCCAATAGTTATTTTCTAATTACCTTCCAAATTTGAGCGGACAAGCGTTGTTGATTTCAACTAAAGTTTGGCAGAACTAAAGCTGCTTTTGAACTAGTGGAATTTATTGATGGTTTGATCGGTGCTGTGTAAATAGAACATTGCTTGCCAGTCAGCATTACATAGATTATGGAGTATTTTAAAGATCCGATTGATACATAGGGCAATTCTGGAGAAGATAATTTCAGAAATGCATTAATTTGTTCATTTCTTGAAGGTGAGGAAGGACAACAAGAAGAAGGCGAAGACCGAAGAAGACCAGAAGGAGGACGAGGAGAACGTGGACCCCCACGTGGACGATGAATGACGATGACGACCAGAAGACCTGGACGACCTGACGACGATAGAAGACCTGGACGACGTGACGACGATAGAAGACCTGGACCCCCACGCGGACCCCCACAAGGACCCTGGGGACCCCCACGTGGACCCCCACAAGGACCCCCACGAGGACCCCCACGTGGACCTCCACAAGGACCCCGTGAGCCCTCAAGAGAAGGCCAAGAACAGCAAAGACCACAATGGGGCCAAATAGGCAACATCGCTGCAGCAATCCAGTCCCAAGTCGGTCTTCCACAGATTGAAGTATCCGCTTCTGCTGGTGCCTCTGCTTCTGCCACAACTACTGATGCTGAAGATACGGAAACTAACACTTCATCATCCGAAGAGACGACGGCCACCGCTGCCACCAGCGCTGATAGCTCTTCATCAGACAGCAACGAATCCTCTTGAATCAATAGCACTTTTTAGTCTGATAATAATAAAACGTTGACCAGCATTGCTCAATTAAAAAAGTTTGTCAATCATTATTCAATCTTCACAATATTCAATTTTTTCATCACTTTAAGAGATATTGAGAGGAGTGGGTGGCGAAAAAATATCCTTTGAACATTAACATTATGGTTGTTTGAATCAATGGTCATATTGTTTCAAAAGGTTTTTCACGTCAAAAAACCTAAAAAAAATGTGTTAAATCAGTATTTAATGGAAAGCTTAGGAATCTAATAAATTGCTTAGGGTTACATTGATGTAGACAATGCCAACGGAATTATTGTTTCTTTTGGATTGCTGGACTATCCGACGAAAAAACTGACTGTCATGAACAAAATTTCATCGTACAAAACCTTTGAATAAATCAGACAATGTGAGTGTTGTAGCTCTGTATATAAATGGATCTGTCAGATCGGACTTCCATAAAGACCGATCCACTGCCCGGGAAACATCGATACAACGTCGAGGAATTCTTAAATTGATATTGAGCGATATTTAACTCATTGAAAACGGTGATTTCCATCTTAAAACCAACGTTTTTCAGGGTACAAATGTTATATCTTCCACCAAATTCAATTTCTAAAATTTGTTCATCTCACACCATTGGAAACTTGAGATTCTCAGCAAGTTCGACCTTAGGAGTTTAAGCCAAAAAACTCCTTACAAACAGCAAAAATGGGAGATTGTAAAAAAATCAAAATTTGACTTTGGTTCTTGTTTTTTTTTTTTACCAATCAGAATTGGTTTATTCTTTCACTGAAGTTTATTATTCAATTGGCTTGCGTTCATGATTTGAATTTCTACTAAGCTTTGGAGTGTGCGTGTTTCACAGGGCGATTATTGAATTTCAAGAGATATGCATGGAGCACGTGAATCTGTTCTCGACCAAAATACCTATTTGGATTGATCAGTTGATCATATTTGTGTGCCTCCTGAAATTCAATAATCGCCCTATCCTGTGAAACACGCACACTCCAAAGCTTAGTAGAAATTCAAACCATGAACGCAAGCCAATTGAATAATAAACCTCAGTGAAAGAATTTGCAGCGTTTTTTTATTGAACCTCAATACCCCCCCACAATAAAAACATCTATAATTTATCAAGTCCTTTAGCACTCGTATTGCGTTAAAACTTCCCCAAATCCAAATTTAAACGATGGAGCCAAAGGTAGACAGATGTAGAGGAGGCACACAAATATCATCAACTGATCAATCCAAATAGGTGTTTTGGATGAGAACCGATTTACGTGGTCTATGCATATCTCCTGAAATTCAATAATCGCTCTATCACCTGTAAAACACGCACACTCCGAAGCTTAGTAAGATTCAAATCATGAACGCAAGCCAATTGAATAATAAACCCCAGTGAAAGAATACTTATTTACCCCAGCAATAATATTGAATAATAAACCCCAGTAATAATATTGAATAATATTTACCTATATATTATCAGCGTTTCATGCATATCAGAATGCTTCAACCCGTGTATCGGCTACTAACTACACTACAAGTATTCACATCGGCTATCACTCCAGTATCCACATTCACTACAACTCGACGCTATCGGCCGGACATCACTAGGTTACAAACAAACAATAATAAACCAAAAAACGCAAATGTTGGCACCATAAATCGGGCCATACATCGGGAATGGTTTGACCTACGGACCTGGGGAGGGGCTCATTCGATTCCTGACGGTATGTTCTTAAAATAAGTTTACATTCATGCCGCTTGGACTTGTTTTGAGGTTTCTAGGGATTTTACAAAACTTTGACAGCCCTTAAAGGGCACGTTAAATTGAGTGAGAGAGCTGGCTCAAGAATTGGGGCGTCGTCGGACCAAGATGGATTTTTCCTGAAAATTTCAGATTTTTTGCACCAGCCGTTTGGGAGAAATCGTGCGTACGGCGGACGGACGGAAAATTTTTTATTGCAGATTCGGATTCTACATGTTTCCTTTGAAACGTAAACCATGAAATTTTCAGGGGGGTTAGAATTTTTTTTTCCAGAGCGATTACAATGGTTTATTATTGAATAATAAACCAAAAATTGGATTTTTGAACAGAGAGGTAGAAAATTTAGAGCTCTTTCCAACGGTATCCTGAAATTTTCATTTTAATCAGTAATTAAATGGAGTTATGGCCCGTTTTAGAAACATAAGGTCGAAAACACAAGAAAAAGTTTGTCTCATAATAAACCTAGACACCCTGTGGAAGTAGAAAAGTAACAGGTGTCTTATTATTACATCACTTATTATTACATTATAAGTGATTCGATCAAGAACTAACAAGCAGATTAGCGTAATATTCTGATGTTAATAGGCCACAAATGTAGTGTCCTGGAAACTAGACCTAGGTTTTACAATGTTTTTGAATTTCTGATCTTTCTCGAAATTAACGAGGTTTTTTCTAATTTAACGCAACATTTCCTCGAAATCCGCATGTAGGCCTGAGGACTTCCATTGTGAATCCTTATTCGTAAAAACGTTTGTACGAGTCCGGAATAAATATTACGACATCGGAAACGCCAAGTTAGCTTGAATTTCCGCCGTTTTCTGACGTAGGCAAATTTGCCAACTAGGAAGGACAATGTTTGCTTTCTCCGAGCAAGAAACCTCTGTCACTGGGCTCTTAAAAGTTGATACGTTGGAACGGCTTCTAGTAAGATCTCTTCGAGTTAGTTTCACAGTTCGAATATTTGAAGGAAACCTGAGGGATTGTACAATATTAAGAAAATTTCCTAATGTTGATTTCTAGATTTGATGTCGCTTTATAGCCGTTAAATGTTCTTGAAAGATGCCTGTATTTAAAATGTTCTTTGTTACAATTATTCACAGGACAGAAATCAACACATCAACGCCTTCAAATGGGTGAGCGACATGTATTACTGGTAAGTTACTGTGGAATAGAGATTAGAAAATGAGTCCGTTTTTCCCCGGCTCCGCTGAAAATTTGATCGGGCCAGTAGCACCTGAAAAATTGAGGATTGATGGATTTTTGCACAAAATGGTTTATTGATTAATTACCCGAATACTTAAAATGGTCCTATTTCCAAAAGTACCGAAGAAAAACGCTGCAAACTCTTTCACTGGGGTTTATTATTCAATGATTCATGATTTGAATTTCTACTAAGCTTTGGAGTGTGAGTGTTTCACAGGTGATAGGGCGATTATTGAGTTTCAGGAGGCACACAAATATGATCAACTGATCAATCCAAATAGGTGTTTTGGTTGAGAATAGATTTAAGTGCTCTATGCATACCTATCTCCTGAAATTCAATAATCGCTCTATCACCAGCGAAACACGCACAGTCCAAAGCTTAGTAGAAATTCAAATCATGAACGCAAGCCAATTGAATAATAAACCCCAGTGAAAGAATTTGCAGCGTTTTTTTCAAGAGCGATTACAATGGAAAAATATTCTATTTGAAAATTTTAAATTTCTCAAGACGGAGCATGCTTATCAGAATGCTTCAACCCGTGTATCGGCTATAAACCCTTTTAGGAGTTCACTCCAGTATCCACATTCACTACATCACTAAGTTACTGCGATTTAGTAAAAATGTAAAAAAATAAAAAATCGGGAATGGTTTGAGCTCTGTTTATTTTGATTTCAGTCCAAAACCTAGTGATGATAAATTAAGTGAGAGAGCTGGCTCAAGAATTGGGTTGTCGTCGGACCAACATGGATTTTTCCTGAAAATTTCAGCTTTTTTGCTTCAGCCGTGTGGGAGAAATCGTGCGTACGGCTTTTATTGAATAATAAACCAAAAAGTTAATTCGACCTGACACGTATATCAATAATAACGAAATTAATAAAATTATAACTATTTCAAATCAATTTATGCATTGGATTAGATGCAGTTAGAAATCCGCAAAGTGCATTCTACAGCTTTGCTTCTTGCAGTAAAAAATTCAAATAAAAATAAACTCTCGGGGTGAAAAAAGTGCAGTAAGTTCGCGACATCGTCTATTCAGATGTTGAGGTCGTTGACATGAGTTGGGGACATCTTGACTTGACAGGCCATTCGTTAGTTCTGCATGCAAAAGCTCACGTCTGCCAGAGCCCCACTAAAAAGAAGTTGGACGTTACTATTATTTTAAACTACTTCTCCGCTCTTGTCCCTCGGGTTTAGAATAAGAAAACAGCTTCCTGGAGCTCATTGCAGTCACCGATGCACTGACAGGCGGTCGTTGAGACGCTTCTTGATTCTGTTTGAAGGCTTCTTTAACATATCCATCTGGGTTGATTTGATAGTTAATCGTGGGGCAGCCTTTTCAAAATCCATATTGTTGAGGTGGCGACATAAAGTTTGTTTCAAGAACCCACGATAAGCGAAATGTGAAAATCTTCCCATGTTATAGAGATAACTTGTCCTCGAAATCGGCAGGTGTTGAGAGTATATCAGATACACTTGATCACACGATTTATCTTCTTGTATGACAATTATTGTTTTAAGGTTGTGTTTAGCGCTCAATTAAATCCTTCTTTGTATTTTTAAAACGATGAAAAATGAGCTCGAAAAGAAAATTTTGTCAAATAATGAATCAAACACTTTTTCTTAATACTCATTAGTCTCCCATAATTCTAGTGACACGTTATAGCCTGTAAGCCTAAATAATGCGCAAAAGCGTGTGTTTTCAGGAGCATTTGAGGGTTTGTTATGATGAGGGGGGACCCTGCATCACTCAAAAGATTTAAGTATTTCTGAACGCTTGCGACCACTCCCGAATCTCTACTATAAATACACAAGCTTTTCCAGAACAAAAGCCGACAACTTTTAAACAAAAACTCAAATGTTCCTAAAAATACACGTTTTTTCGCATTAAAACTCAATTTTCTCAAAAAAGTTCCCTTTAAACAATAAAAACGAATTGTACTATTAGAAAGCGGAAGCTTTTGCGCATTATTCAGGTTAACAAGCTATTAAGTATCACTTGAATTACTGGGGACTGATGACCCTTTAAATAAAGTGTTTTCTCAAGATTTGACAAAATTCTCTTTTCGGGCTCCTTTTTCACCATTTGGTTTCCTTTGAAACATTTTCGTTAGGGCTTAAGAAGATGGGAAATTTAATCCTCTTTCCAGCGGTATCCTCAGATTTGCAAATACTTTGAAAACGAAGGAGTTAAGACCGTTTTTAGACGATAGGGCCGAAAACACGAGAAAACTCGGCGCTGCGCGCCTCGGGGGGGCTTAGCCCCCTGCACCCCCGGTTGATTTCCACTTAAAGCCTAACGGCTATAATGTGATGTACCTTGAAAAGGTTTTTGCTCTCTCTCTCTTCTCTCTCTCACTGTATTATATAAGATACCTTTTTCCGAATCTCTTAATTTGGAGCGTTACATCTGTTTATTCTTGTCAGAAACGTTTCGTCCCGCAGCGGGGACTTCTTCAGTCTAACTATGTATAACTACTAGCATACTTGAGGCATTGACATGGTGGTGGCACCACACATATCTTGTTGTTTGTTACTTTTAGCTCTGTAGTTGTCGTTAAACTGTTCACTCCTCCCTGTCCATGTACTCAAGTTGGTCATACTCTCTATTGCTCAGTTGTTTGATCTCAACTGCGTCAATTAGTTAAACAACTTTGCTCTGTTATAAAATCAAAAAGGGGGAGAGGAACTGTAGCATAAATTAAAATTACTGAATGAGTCTTTTAACCATTATTACACACTAGTTTTATTCCTTCAATAAAAACATCTAAATTTTTAATATTTGAGTTAACTTGGATTTTGTCCCATTTTTCTTTTATAATCTTGATTGTGGTATTTATGTTGATAGAGGGAAACATGTTAATTACATCAAATGAATAAAGTTTGTATTCATTTGGTTAGACTCATTCAGTAATTTTAATTTATGCTACAGTTCCTCTCCCCCTTTTTGATTTTATAACAGAGCAAAGTTGTTTAACTGATTGACGCAGTTGAGATCAAACAACTGAGCAATAGAGAGTATGACCAACTTGAGTACATGGACAGGGAGGAGTGAACAGTTTAACGACAACTACAGAGCTAAAAGTAACAAACAACAAGATATGTGTGGTGCCACCACCATGTCAATGCCTCAAGTATGCTAGTAGTTATACATAGTTAGACTGAGGAAGTCCCCGCTGCGGGACGAAACGTTTCTGACAAGAATAAACAGATGTAACGCTCCAAATTAAGAGATTCGGAATGAATGTGGTCACTCCACTACCCACACCCACTATTGATACCTTTTTGTAACTCTCACTGTATTGTATTATTGAAGATCTGACCCCGGTAACTGGCCTGGAACTTTTCCAATCTATCCTGAATCTTTCCAGAGACCCCAAAACGATTTGGCGAATCCGAGAATATTTCGGGTGGTTGCCCAAACCAAGGGGTCCGCGCGATTACGTAGTAAGGCGACTCACCAATTGAGGGGCGCCAGTGGCAAAACGACATAAGTGCCTGAGCAACAAATTTTCAGGAGAGAATAAAATGTGCACAAAATGTGTACCTTAGCAACGATCGGTTGTAACTGAAAATCATAGGTATCTAAGTCAGAACTTCACTCCAATAAGAAGTGTTGTCAACAAAACGAACTCGTAACCAATGGTTCTCCGGGATGTAAGGAGGGGGAAATTGGCAGCGTGGGATGTGGTCTGGTGTCAAATAAATTCACAGCTTTCCACAAAGTAGTGAACAATTTTTATGCGATGAAAAATGGGAGAAATCGGCAAATCGGTTTTAAGTGAAAATCATTGTAAAAATACGCGCAACTTTTGTCTCACTTTTCCTGTCGCTTTTCAGCGGGGGTTTCCATCGCAAAAACCTTTTCAATTTTAAAAATCTCAACATTGAAATAACTCGGAAACTAAGTCTCTAAAAGAAAAACTCCAGGAAGCACTTTTGGACGCAAATTAGTTGCAAAACACGTGGGTTTTCGGACCATATATGGACACCCTGTGTAGATTGTTTTATTCTTCCATTGTTTGTGCTACTCGTATGACGAAGGCGCTCCTGGCCAGCTGAGGGCCCCATGGGCTATTTCATGTAATAATCAACATAGAAATTTGAAAAATATGAATGGTAAATGGGTAAATCGAGGTCTTTCCAACATCGCATGAACTGTCATGCAGAGCTTCTTTAGCTGTAAGTTTTGATAACAGCTGTTTTTTTTTATGGTGTTATACTTTAGATGGTGTCATCTGTCTTTGGACGTCTAGAAGTCAATAATATGGTAGAAGATCAATGATCAGCTGAAAGCCCTTGTGGCTAATACCGTACCTAGCCGAAATATAAATGGGGTTATTTTTATGGCATTTAGAGTGGATAGGAGAAGATATGGAGGCTCTAGGCGACGAGTTTAGATGATGCACTACTGACTACGTCTGGTATAGGTATGTTTCGCTAAAAGCTAGAATTGAGCTAGGATTTACCAATGTTGTTGGTGAAAGGCCAAAATCTATATGAAAAACGAGCATTTACTGCTTGACAGTAGATTAATCTTAGGATTGATTGACCACTTTGGTAAATACCCAAAAAACCTTGTGTGAATGAGGGATTCCGGACTTTTACCAACTCTCTTAGAAAATATGCGGATTCCCCACGACTCGTTGGTGAATGTAGTACCTACAAAATCACGTAACCAAATATAAATTTGTGCCAAGACCTTCGTATACCCTGAAGATGAAACTGATGAAGAAATAAGCCTTGGTATGGGGAACAATCGTTAGTCAGCGGCCAGGGTTCCAAGAAATGCAATTTTTTTTTTGAAAAGTGTTTCACTAAAACACGCCTTTGCAAGACAGCAAATATGGAGGGAAATTCGAAGTCCCATAAATCTTTACCTTGTTGCAACAAGTAATTTATTGTGAATTCTTTGCTATAATCTTACTTGATTTTACTACGTGAAAATAAAGTGTAAAAGTTTGCAATGTTAGCACATTTGCATTGTTGATTTACGAGTTTGCAAAGTGGAAATAAAGTTTACAAAGTTGGTGCCGTTCACTATTTCAGCTTTTTGCGCATGATTTTTTCGCCAACTATAATCCCAACGAGTCTTGGGAAATCCTCACATTTGCCGGGAGAGATTGGTAAAAGTCCGAAATGCCTCATTCACACAATTTTTTTTGGGCATTTCAACAATTTTTCAGTCAATTATAAGATTAACACATTATGTCCCAGTGTACCCTTATGGGCAAAGCCAACATTCACACAGTCTTCTGAGTGTTGCCATGTCCAAGTATGTTCAGGCAGGCCAAAGCGTGTTCTGTCATTACCTTCCCAGGTAACCCTTGTCTTAATTTCTCGTCCTGATTTATTCTTGTTCGTGTATTCCTGGATGAACAGTGTTTTGTGTCAATGGAGCACGAATACAACCTGGACTGCCTCAGGAATACTTCGTCTTCAAAGTCAATTTTTTACTACCGAAACACAACCAGTAGCCGTTTGTGTCGACCACCTGAGCCTGCAGTACTGATGCTGCAACGCTGCTGACCATAAGAAGGTGATTTGAGATTGAGAGATTTGATCATCCAGGGAACTTCCAGCTTGTTCTTCCTAGCTCACATAACTCCTCAATCCATTACCAGAGCAGGCTAAGGTAGTGTTCCCGGAGTGAAATAATTATCCGTCAACTCAATAGCACCTTATAACGAAATTTGTGATGGATATGGTTAGTTGGCCCTACACGGTTTTAGGATCCGTCGCCTTCTGAGATGAATCAGACGTTTTCAAGCGTCTGGGTCATCCTCTGAGCGTGGCGGAGGATTATTACCGCATCCATCTCAATGGAAGGGGCAACTACCATTCCATCACCTCACACATTTCAGGCTGGAAAAATACCCGAGTGAATATTAAGGGCCAGATATCTTAATTAGGTGTTCAATTTTCAAAACCATTTTTCTCATAATCAGACATGTCCAGTGAATAACCACACCGATTTTCGTTGAAAATTTTGAAAAAAATAATTACAGGACATTACGGTTTAACCAACTGGCAAGCGGTAAATGCCCTTTTTCATATAGATTTCGGAATTTCAACACCAATATTAGGAAATACTACGATTTTCTGGTTACCGCACCACCTACGTAGAAGCGTTTTCTAATACAGAAGTAATGAACCTCTGTGATAATTTTGCATCGTTTTGTTTAAATGACACCAGTTTAGCTGACATTATTTGTAACCTTATATTATGTGGACACTACACATAAAGTTCTAACATTTGTCGATTTATGTTTGATTACGTTGACAAAATAGTTACGAGTCAATTAATGATTCAGCATTATGTTTTCAACCTAGTTGATAAAAAATTCAAGAGTTTATTCAAATTATATATTTAAGTTCGACACGATTGTTTTAGGTATTCTACGCTGTACTGCTCCATAGATGTGTCGCTCATTCGGTTTTCTCTCGCATGATGATCACTCAGATTAGAAGATCGTTCTAGCTTTGTGACTCGTCTGCTATGATAACTTATTTGGGAGCTTTTCTGCCTTCAAACACACCCGATGCTATGTCTTCCGATCGGACTCAACTTCCTCATTTGGTGTATTGTCTACATGCAGGACTGATGTACACAGTTATTGGCCAAAGATGAAGCGATGTGAGTATGTACTTAACGACATTACATTGTCCCGCTTGAGCAATAGGAACTGCACGGAACAAGAAATAAACTCACATACTACGGGATTATTACTACGGGGGAAGCTGTCTATATTTCCAGGAAAATAATGAGTACACAGTTAGATCGATTTCGACGGTTAGGTCATCATCAGTAACAAACATGAACTGAAAGTCCATCACAGATAGTACATCTGATATAGACCCAGGTGAAAGGAGATTGAATCCTATTGGTTCAGGGAAGTGAAAGAGAGGACCAACCAATGCCACTTAAGGATTACAAAGCGAAAGGGGCACGAACAGTAACATTATGGAGAAGGGGAGCTAACTTTACTGAAATAGGTTTCCACAACTTCATCACGAGTGACTTGGCCCGTACGGAGGGAGCCATGGACTTTTGGATGGTTTTTTAACACCTGTGTTATCATGTCGTCATCTAAGGTACCAGCTGTTGTGAAAATGGAAGTCTTTTAAGTGGCTGTTGATCATCAGTGTCAATCACGTATTGCACAATCTGTTTGCTCCCCGAATTCTTTCCATTCTCTCCAAAAACTACGATATTGTAAGAGACACGGTTGGCCAGAATGCATTCCATGGAATTGTGCACCAAATCCGATGATAATGAAGCCTGTTTAAGCCAGGTTAGGTGATCTATTATTTCTTTAGGAGGTGTTACAGCTGAACTTTCTATAGGAAAACGCAAGCTTCCATTTGACTGAAAAATCCATTCCTAGAATAGTATTGTCTCTGATATATGATTCTTGAAAGGTGCTGTGAAGTTAGCTCAGACCAAAAACTAATCCGGGTAGCACATAGTCCTAATACTGACATTATTTCCCCTAAAGTAGTTAGAAGAGGTTCATTTTGTGAAGGAGTAAATTTCATATCATGCTTTCTGGCCTCATCAAGGAGCACTGTTGAAACCGATGCAGCTGTGTCCAGAAGGAAGAAACATATATTCGTATTCATCATAGCTTTTATAAAACACAACTTCTTCCTGGCCTGGTAGTCGGAATGTAAGCATTTGGGGAAGCACACCCCTTCCCTGGGTCTCTACAGTTTTCCTAAAGGTTGGATTCTCTACATGCTGCACAGCTCGTACATCCCAGTTCTCTCTACAGCCTTCCTTGAACACCGAGCTCGTATAAGTCCTGTTTGATTACACGACCAACATTCAGTTTCTGATACCATTGCATTTGATTTGGTTGAGCAGGTGATGTAAGGCTCAAACATTTGCACATGTGTGAGGGCATCTTGCAATGACAGACACGGACCCCCATGGCAAAGAACTTGACCGACTCGAGGTTTCGAACTGCGCGGAGAAACGCTCGAATGGTCACAGCATCCCGGCAGAAATGTGTCCAACATGGAAATACACTACAAGTCGTCCGTTATATTTCGGTGGCTAAGTCTATCAATGGCTCATCTGTCTTCTGTTGCCGTGTGTCCAGTACAGCTTGCCATTTTAGAGCGAGTTTTTCCTGATCATTGCGATCTGGCAGAGTCCGTAGAAGTTCATTGCATTTCGTTAACAGTTCACGCAGTTCACGCCTCGGAGTGCGCTTGCTAATTTCTGGCTGTTCCTTCCTTCACTCCAGGAGTTTACATGGGCTAGCACTTCTGGATGCCCATTGCGCTCCTTCCAAGCAATACTTCCATCATAGGTCATGAGTGTGGTTTCAGTAGAGGCACTAAAAACTGCCTCTCTACGACTGGGAGTTGACATTCTTATTTCAGACAATGCAGGGCAAGTTCAGACCTTTCTTGTAGCAGTTTATTGGTTGAAGAGTTTAAGCACCTTCAACTAGGTCCCGCAGTACCTGTGAGATAGTGAGTTGTTCTTGTAATGGATCATGCGTGGTTCAAATAGAACTCATCTTTGCCTCAAATCATCAGCAGTAGTAAATTATACAACCATTAGCACTAATGTGGTTGTGGCTGCTTCAACTGAATCTTCGCTTTGGTCGAGTCTCAAGCGTCAACGCCGGGTTGGCATTGCTTTTCGAGAAGGTGTTTTATGAGGAGCATCAAACGCTGTAGAACTGACTGACGAAACGATCCCAGAATGTAGAAAATTTGAATGACTTTTCAGAAGAGTAAGCTCAACATATATTTTTCCCATCACAATCGAAACGTAACAACAACGTTATCAAACTGCACAACAACAAAAACAGGGTTTTTATGGGAATGTTGCTCTATTAATAAGTGGAAGGTAAAGAATAATTGTTTAAGCACTTATATTTATGATGAAGTTATCGAATTCTCTTTGGTACTGCTGAAAGTTATTACACGGTGTTGGAACACACTGATCAGCTGTAGTAAACTTGTGGCTAATTTGATTCCTAAACGATCTACGGAGTAGATGCAGAAATGGAGCTCATTTTAAAGTATTTTGAGACAGAAATACGAAGTGTAAGAGTGGAGTTTCTGTAATTCACCCTCAGGCTATGTGAAGTAAACAGATTTACATAAACGTAATACATAAATAATAAAACTATGTTGTTATTTTGAAGTGGTTTCCACTAAGATGTCGCATAATTTACCCATCGGTTTTCTAGTCTAATGAGACACTGAAGAATGACAATTACTCGCATACTGGGACATCCTAGTGGTCAGGTACTTCTATATGAATTTCATTGCATTTTGAAACAACCGAAATCTTTGCAATATAGATATTCTTCAGAAATTATTATAGTAGTAATAATTTTGTAATATTTTGCAGCTTTCAAGATGAAGACGCTATTCGTTTCAATAGTCATAATTTGCTCAGCAAATCTCGTTAAGGGATGGGATTGGTGTGGAAAAGAAGCAAATTGTATGATTAAGGGGAAAGTGGTCAAAAATACGATGTGCACCTATCAGGAAAAGGAAAGAAATGAACATTACAAAGGCATTCACACTATGACCAATGCTATATTCCGACATCATTATCTGATATATTTCAATACGTACCGAGACAAAATGGCCAACGGCGAGATTGCAGGGTGGCCCAGTGCTGCAAATATGAGAAAAGTGACTTGGGATAAAGAATTGGAAACAGTTGCTCAGAGATGGGCTTTTCAAACTACCAGAGGTCGTGACCAATGTCGTCGTACTCAAACGTATGCTGAAGTGGGTCAGAACAGCGGACTTCAATTCAATGGGCCGACTGGCATACCCCTTCCTCTCGATGAAGCTGGATTTTCAAGTTGGTTGGATGAAAAGGCGCTTGTTGCTCCAGAACAGATAGTGGACCACTATACGACTGACATAGCTATGGGGTTTTTTGCTTCCATTATCTGGGCGGAAACGCACAAGATCGGCTGCGGCAGTACCGCCTTCTACCCTTACGTAGACGGTGACGGCATAGAGCATATGCAGGGAAGGGTATATACCTGTAACTTATGGCCGAAAGGCCTCATTCTCGGCCAACCAACCTATAAGAGAGGTCAACCTTGCACCGCTTGCCCGAACGGGACTGCATGTGACAAGAAATCACTTCACCCACATCTCTGTACTATTGGCGTTGAACCGACAACCACTATTCCAACCTTTCCACCTCCTACAACAAATCCAACTATTCCAACCCCAACTAGTAAAACAACCGTTGTTCCAACCAGTCCAAATTATACCACCGAGACAACCGTCGACCCAACCAGCACAACTACCCAATCAACCATCCATCCAACCACCTATTCAACAAGTGAACCAATAAATGGTATGACGGCTACGGTTGATATAATTTTCCCTTATTTGATGGTCCTCACGATTCTTTTTATTGAGCTGAATCGAATTTCGACATAAGCCTTGGGTTCGTGACCCAAGAATCTTTGTTCCTGCTCCATCACATACCTGGATACCGTTTTGTGGTACATCTTTGAAGTAGTACAGATACCGGTGTAATTCGAAATAAAAATGGTCACTTTCTTTCTTTATTTCTTTCACTTATTTCAAAAAGAAGCGCAGTACAACAAAATGATTCAGTCAGCAGTAAAGAATGAAGCTTTCAATGCACTGGCAGTACTTTGATGGTGTATCCATAACATTCGGCAGTATGTTTCATGACCTCTTATTTTGTTTGTCACTCAAAAATTTGTTTACTATGAAATTTCCCTTAAAAAGAGCTCTTCCTGTATTTCACCTCCGTAGATCGATTAGGAAACAAATCAGCAACATGAATCCACCAGCTGATCAGTGTGTATCCACACCTCATAATTGACTTCTAGATGTACCAAATATGATAGGGTGACATACCCCTGTTTGCATTATATTCAAACTTATTTTTCCTCTCCTTAATTAAATTTGAAAGATCCGAGATATGACTCAAAACTAGACCAAAAATCTCAATTCAACGAATATGCAGGAAAAACGGTTGTTTGGCTAAGCCGAAAATAATGTTCATCAAATAGTCAATGCAATTACATGGAAATAGTAAAGAAATAAGGACAAATCGCGACTATCCTCTCCATTGTAAGGTGATGGAATGGTTAGTTGCCCCTTCCATTGAGATGGATGCGGATATTAATGCTCCGCCGCTTGAAAACGTCTGATTCCTCCCCCTAGGCGTCGGATTCTGAAATCGGGAAGGGCCAACTTACCATATCCATCACACCATTCCTTTTCCTAATGAAAATTGAATGTTTTGATATATTTTTAAATACCAAACCAAAATCCATCTTAATCACAAAAGAATGGCAGGAATCAGAAACGAGTTCTTTCTTGAGCAGCGGTTGGAAGCATTAGGTAGCTGTTACTCCCTTCATTCCCCCTCATGTTCGTGAAAGCTACATTTCTGAGGTATATTGCTCAACCACACTGAAATTGAAAGCGATCAAAACAAGAACCAATGAAATCGATCAAGAATTCAGGGTTTTCTGATAAGAACAAGATATGCCCAACAACAGAATGCGAGGAATTTGTTAAGTTTTTGTTTTGACCATTTCTTGCATTGTTCCCCCACTACTCTGAAAAGTGTCTCGTTTGGTTCTTGCTGATTTCACATCGTAAATGAGAATGAAATTGCGAGAATCATACCGTCCTATGCAGTGCCCAATGAGGACGTTTTTCGTTCTTGCAAAAAGAGAGATCTATTTTTATTGATGCGAAACATGAACATTCTGATGCCCCCCGCAGACCTAGACGTCATGTCACTTAATTTTTTCATATACATATTCGAATAGCGACTTTAAAATTTGGATTTATCATCTCATCAAGACTTCGTTTTGGATCATGAAGAGTTTTTCGGTGTTTAGGTCATTACCTCTCGAAAACCACACTTGAGGAGCTTACTTTCAAACAGGCACATATCCATTCCGACAAAATGTTCAGGAAGTGAAAAAAAGATTTGCAGATTAGTGGAGATTTTCTGCAGTTTCTCATCCGAGTAATGTGTGAGAAGGCACAGATAAAGATGCCTCAGAATATGAATCAATTTTCTCCAAAACACGAGGCTGTATATCCATTTTCACTCTGGAAATGTGCCCTTTTGATCAAAACTCATGGGTTTGCGCCTTTTTGAAAAAGAAAGAATTCATTCTCCATTCTATAGGTTTTATTGAAAACTTTACCTGACTCCACATTTCCATTTGTCATGCCTGCCATCTATCGAGTCTCGTGTAAATATTCAACGTCAAGACGAAGGCGCAATGTTTCTTTTTGAATATGCGCCTGAACGAAATTCGGAGGATATGTGCCATTTCGATTGCAAGGCACTGACAAAAACGTAGGGGACGGATTTGTTACCTTTTGATGCAAACCCAAAACTTTAGCCCCGGGATTGACGTGGATGTGTTCTGTTTTGTTCGGAAATGATAGGGGGATCTGATTCAACTCATATTCAGAGATAGAAAATTGAGAAAAAATTATTTCTCCCAGATTTGGATATGTGCTTTTTTGAAAGTAAGCTCCTCACTTGAGTCGTATTCAAGGCCTTCAGGCTAAGTAGTGGCAAAGCAGCATGTTTTGTGATTTTGTTGGCTACCCGTGAAACCTCAACTTTGGCAGAAGCGCCCTAAGGTTTTATTCAACAACACCTGTATTTATTTGATTGGTTCAATGTATCGACGAATATTAATTGAATGATGTATTTCCAAACTCGTTGATTGAGCATGTACGCATTCATTTGAAATACAGCATCCATCAGTTCACTGCACAACCGTTTATATCTTCCTTGGTTTCACCTCAACAAATGGAATGAAACGGATTTGTATTCCAAATAGACTTTTAAGAATGACCACTCCGCTTACTTTTGGTTAATCACTCCTCACACATTTGACTACATTTTGCACATTGCCACATTCTTTATCACATGTGTCTTTATTGGGTCTTTCACTAGCTGTATGGTACTCAGTGGTGGTCTGGCAAAAGAGGAGAAACCCTTAAATAGGAACTAAGTAACCCAAATCTACGCAGCACAGATATTTTAAAGAAATGAATATAGTGTTAATGATATTGTGTAATATTTTGCAGGTTTCAGGATGAAGACGCTGTTAGTGTCAATAGTCATAATTTGCTCAGCAAATCTCGTTAAGGGATGGGATTGGTGTGGAAAGGAAGCAGAGTGTACAATTAAGAACAGAGTTTTCCAACATACGATGTGCATCTACGGGGAAAATGCTAAAAATTCACTATACAAAGGTATTCACGATGTAACCACTGATGAATTCCGACAGAATTTCCTGTCGTTTTTCAACACGTACAGAGACAAAATGGCCAATGGCGAGATCGAGGGGTGGCCGCAAGCTTCTAACATGAGGCAGGTGACTTGGGACCCCGATTTAGAAACAGTAGCTCGGAGATGGGCTTTTCAAACTACCAGAGGTCGTGACAAATGTCGCCGTACTGAAAAGTACGCTGAAGTGGGTCAGAACAGCGACCTTCGATACAATGGGCCGGTCGGGTCACGCCTTCCTACCGATGAAGCTGGATTTTCAAGTTGGTTGGATGAAAAGGCGCTTGTTGCTCCAGAACAGATAGTGGACCACTATACGACTGACCTAGCTATGGGGTTTTTCGCGGCCATTATCTGGGCGGAAACGTACAAGATTGGCTGCGCCAGTACCGGCTTCTTGCCTTATAAAATTGATGAAGATAACCATGATCTAAGATACATGCAGGGAAGGGTATATACTTGTAACTTGTGGCCGCAAGGCCTCATTGTCGGCCAACCAACCTATAAGAGAGGTCAACCTTGCACTGGGTGTCCAACGGGGACTGCTTGTAACGAGAAATCAACTCACCCGCATCTATGTGCTTATAATGATGACCCGCCTTCCGAAAGGACTGAAGTTCCAACTCCTCCAATCTCAGATCCAACCGCTCCTAGTCCTAGCAAGGAAACCGATGTTCCAACGATAAATCCAAGTACCCCTCCAACCAGTTCTAGCGAAAAACCCGGTCCCACCGATACAACTGGCACTGAAGAGACAACCATTTTTCCAACAGGGCCAACCATAGATCCACCAATCCGTCCAACCTGTTATAATGGTATGTCGACTACGGTAGACATCAATTCTCCTTCTTTGCTAGTCCTCGTGATTCTTCTCATTCAACTGCATCGAATTTCAACAGAAGCCAATCGAGGAAGACATTCATGACATTCGTGACCCAAGAACCTCTGTCGAAGAATCGTCAAAGGACCTGATGCATCCACCCCATGGATTCCTGTGGTCCGCTGATGGCTTACATCCTTGAAGTCGAACAGGTGCCGATCTAATTCATAATAGAATCACTTTCTTTCTTCATTTCTCCAACTTATTTCCAATAAATGTACAGTACAGAACATCCAACCAACAAAAGCCATCACAGAAACATCTGCTTTTATACCTGTCGTTCCACAGCTGAAGAACCCTAGAGAAAGTTTCAAGATTCAGTGAAAAGTATCCATCAGAGGACCAAAAGATTAGGAATAAACCTCAATGAAAGAAAGTCAACTCACACCAACCTTACTTATTGCAAAATCAAAACAACACCGTTAGTAATAAAAAGAATTCGAGCTCCACTAAACAAAAACGCTGCAAATTCTTTCACTGTTTGCATTCATGATTTGAATTTCTACAAAGCTTTGGAGTGTGCGTGTTTCACAGGTGATAGAGCGATTATTGAATTTCAGGAGATATGCGTAGGGCACGTAAATCTGTTCTCAACCAAAATACCTATTTGGATTGATCAGTTGATCATATTTGTGTGCCTCCTGAAATTCAATAATCGCTCTATCACCTGTGAAACACGCACACTCCAGTGATGTAGTGACACGTGACACTCCGCAGTAACCTAGTGATGTAGTGAATGGGTATACTGGAGTGAACTCCTAAAAGGGTTTATAGCCGATAGACGGGCTGAAGCATTCTGATATGCATGCTCCGTCTTACGAAATTTAACATTTTCAAATAGAATATTTTTCCATTGTAATTCATATGCATAGAGCACTTAAATCGGTTCTCAACCAAAACACCTATTTGGATTGATCAGTTGATCATATTCGTGTGCCTCCTGAAATTCAATAATCGCTCTATCACCTGTGAAACACGCACACTCCAAAGCTTAGTAGAAATTCAAATCATGAATCATTGAATAATAAGCCCCAGTGAAAGAATTTGCAGCGTTCTTCAAATTGTTAGCGCTTCACTGTATTGTCAATCCTCTGATGATGATTGCTGACGATAGAAACTGACTTCTGTGAAATGGGAAATTTGATGCTGAATTCAAAAATGTGGTCAAAATCTGAAAAATATTGAAGGTAATTGGATGAAAGCGATTTTTTCTAAAAGAATTCGTTGATTTTTGTTTGCAAGAAGTAAAATAACTCGGAACCGAAGTCTCTAAAGAAAATTTTCATCGATACATTTTCTCTTCCAAATTCAACGTAGAATCGAAAACTAAAATAAAAAAGGGGTGTCAAGAGGTAACTTCAAGTTTTAATCAAAGATTTGAGGCACTAAAACATCGAAAAATGAAAAACGGGTTTCACCACCTTTAAGCAGAGTGAAAATACTATAGAAAACGTCCGGTTCAATTTTTTGATAGCTCGCACCAAATGGCTGTAATTCCTTAATGGGCCCATATAGATGGGAGACCCTGTATATCTGGGAGAAGCAGAAGAACACATATCTGAAGGCCTGGTATGTCATCTAAATATCTCCAGTTCCGACACAGCTCGCTCTCTTCAGTATTATAAGGAAGAAGCGTGACAACTTCGAGTGACAAGAGGTTGGGAGCAGTCCATGAGGTCTGGCCGCAGGACCTATTGACTCCCAACACCTCCAGCACGAGGACATCACAATGGGGCACCCTCTGAGTTAGTTCCGCACGTGATTTACGACCAGAAAGTTGTTTATTGCTCCGGCTTCAAGATTTTTTTTTTTTTTTTTTTTCTTGAAGAGAACAACTAAATTATTGTATGAATGAAATTTAGTTTAAACGCGTTCACGATAGACGAACTTTTTTGGAGCAATTGCGAGGGGTTTTCTCGTTTTATACACATGAAAAACGGAAATGTCTGCAAGTAGCCACCGGGTTTTTCGAGCTTCTCTTAAGCCTTTTCACTGACTGAGCAACAACTAAGAATTCCGCCCTAAGGCTTGTTCTTAAGGAATAAGGTTCTCAAGATTTTAACACGATATGTAAATACCAGTTTTTTTGAAACTATGATGATCTAAACACCTTGTTCTTACTAGATGTATTGGAGAGCGCTAAACGTGCTCTGAGTACAATGCCACAAGAAGAGTTCAACAAACTGCCCATACAGCTACATCCGACGTTAGTGACGATCTTAACTCGAAATATGACCCGCCAGTTTTGTTGGAACCATAACGATCTAAATACCTTGTTCTTACAAGATATATTGGAAGGGGTTGAGTATTTACGCCGTATCCCCAAAGACTGCGCCAGACGACCTTTGAGTACAATGCCATAAGAAGAGTTCAACAAACTACCCCTAGTAGTCTGAAACTTTATCAGATGTTAGTGACGACATTAACACGATATGTGACCACCAGTTTCTAACTACCTTTTTCTTACTAGACATATTTGAAGCGGTTAGTTTTTACGTAGTATCCCCAGACTGAGCTAGACATATGCTGAGTACAATGCCTCAAGAAGAGTTCTTAGTCTGAAGCTAAATCCGACATTAGTGACGACCTTAACACGATATGTGACCACCAGTTTCCACTAGAACCATAATGATCTTGTTCTTACTACAGGGTGTTCTAGAAGTAGCGCAGGATTTCAAGTTGACAGCATTGTTTTCCGCGAACGTTGGTAGTCTTGGTTTTATCATTTTTGTAATCTATTATCATCCCGATTAGTGATAGAAACCCATTCGTTGCTGAAGTGATTTTGAAGCCATGAATCAAACCTCTGTTGAACAACGAATCTTGATCATAAAAACGTTTTACAAGTGCGATGAAAGCCCTGTGGCAACTGTACTCTAAGACGTAACAATGCACCTACAGAAACGAAGGTTCGAAGATTGGTTAAAAATTCGAATCCACGGGCTCAGTTCATAACGGCAAGAAGGTCGCGCTCGTCTCGTGACGAAGACACCATTCAAGCAGTTTAAACCAGTGAGCCAGTAAGTTGGAAGAAATGGAATTCGACGGATTTTGGTTTCAACAGGATGGGGCAACTTGCTACACATCGCGCGAAACCATCGAACTCTAGCAACACAATTTTCCGAACCGAGGAGTGGCCAGCACGGTCCTGCGACCTCAGGCTTTCTCCTGTGGGGCTTCATCAAATCGAAGGTTTATGCGAATAAAACTCGAACGATCCCGGAATTGAAGGAAAAAATAAGGCAAACGATTGCCACCATCGATCCGAGAACCTGCCAGCAGGTGATTGAAAATTTCAATGTCGTGCCGCTTTAGGTGGAAATAGGCCCGATGTCATTTTTCATGTCTAAATCGGAAATACGATTCTTTAGGGAGACCAATTTGGTCCGTAGTTTCTTTAAAACCGTTTATTCGTATGAGCTTTCTACAATATCTTAACAAAATTGAAAATGACGATGTTTTATAATACTTATCAGATTGCAGACTAAACTACGAGAGAGTTGACTAGAATGGGAAAAGGACTAAGTGATAAAGGAGAGTAGTTTAGTCTCTTAGTAGTTTACTTAGTAGTTAGTATTTAGTAGTTTAGTAGTAGTAGTATTTAGTAGTACTTAGTAGTATTTAGTAGTACTTAGTACTTAGTAGTTTACTAGATTACTTAGTAGTTTACTCTCTCTCGTAGTTTAGTCTGTAATCTGATAAGTATTATAAAACATCGTCATTTTCAATTTTGTTTAGATATTGCTGACGATGACAATTGGAAGATTGTAGAAAGCTCCAACGAATAAACGGTTTGTCTCCCTAAAGAATAGTATAACTAAAGGAAGGTCCTCACCAAAGAAGTTTAAATCGGAAATGTTCAAGTAAAAAAGATTTCTAAATAAAAAATTTCAGATTGGGCAAAAATTGAGTTTGTTACCTATCACAATTTAAAATCCTGCGCTACTTCTGCAACACCCTTTAAATACGAGGTGTATAATGGAGGCAGTGAGTATTCACGTCGTACCCTCGAAGACTGAGCCAGACGTACTCTGACTACAATGCCACAAGAAGAGTTCAACAAACTACCCCTCGAAGTCTGGAGCTACATCCGACTTTAGTGACGATTCTTCAACTAATAATGTCCCTCTCGGCAAAAATGATAACCAACATAAAATCCCTGCGGAGTAGATATCCGTCTCAAAGGCGATCGGATGTCTACAAACGGAATGGAACAGCGTGCGTCGGGCATTTGAGATCTTCATCTCAAGGCGCCATTAATTATTATTACTCTCTTAGCTCAGGAAGCAATGATAATAAATCATTCACGGCCGGACAACGAGCCCATTCAGCAGGCACCTACCCGAACCGCCTCATCAGCGAGAATCGAGGAGCGTCCATTACAACACAGTGTGCATACAACATGCAAACAACACAAAACACACCTGCATACTTGCACAATTGTGCGAGTTAGCTCCTCAGTACCCAATACTCCTCCAGCATAAATTTTAAACGAAAACCGCCATAAAAATCAAGTTAACAACCACCCTATTTAATAATTTAATGTGTATACTAAAAAATCAATTTTCCTGTCCTCAACTCTTTCATGTCTTGCACAACCTTATTTATATTTTTTCCCATCATGTTCACTTTTGATCTATTTAATCTAAATTCTATTCTTATTTGTGTCTAATCTCTGATATACTATCATCTGTACTTAATATTTATTACTAAATGTATCTGCAAATTGTGATTATTGCAAATTGTAATTATGATCTTAATAAGCAATGGGGCTGCGCCCTTGTCATTACGAATAAATAAATTAGGCGTAAGTAATTTTTTTATCTTGCCTAATAATTATTGTTCATAGGCAGGTTACCTAATAAAACTTTACTACACTTTTCTGTTAGCATTTGATGCTTTTGGTTTATTATTCAATAATAAACCATTGTAATCGCTCTTGAAAAAAAAAAAAAAAAAAAAAAAAAAAAAATTCTAACCCCCCTGAATATTTCATGGTTTACGTTTCAAAGGGTGTAGAATCCGAATATGCAATAAAAAATTTTTCCGTCCGTCCGCCGTACGCACGATTTCTTTCAAACAGCTGGAGCAAAAAATCTGAAATTTTCAGGAAAAATCCATGTTGGTCCGACAACGCCTCAATTCTTGAGCCAGCTCTCTCACTTAATTTAAAATGCCCTTTAAGGGTTGTCAAAGTTTTGTAAAATCCCTAAAAACCTCAAAAAAAAAAAAAAAAAAAATCAAGGCGCCCTGATTTTGGACTCTTTTTGAAGTACTTTCCACGAGGAATCGAATGAGCCCTTGCCCAGGTCCGTAGCTCAAACCATTCCCGATGTATGGCCCGATTTATGGTGCCAACATTTGAGATATTTTGGTTTATTATTGTTTTCGTTTTGATATCAGTAACCTAGTGATGTAGTGATGAAGTAATGTGGATACTGGAATGAACTCCTAAAAGGCTTTGTAGCTGATACACGGGTTGAAGCATTCTGACATGCATGAAACGCTGCAAATTCTTTCACTGGGGTTTATTATTCAATTGGCTTGCGTTCATGATTTGAATTTCTACTAAGCTTTGGAGTGTGGGTGTTTCACAGGTGATAGAGGATTATTGAATTTCAGGAGATATGCATAGGGCACGTAAATCTGTTCTCAACCAAAATACCTATTTGGATTGATCAGTTGATCATATTTGTGTGCCTCCCGAAATTCAATAATCGCTCTATCACTTGTGAAACACGCACACTCCAAAGCTTAGTAGAAATTCAAATCATGAACGCAAGCCAATTGAATAATAAACCCCAGTGAAAGAATTTGCAGCATTTCTTACTAGGAACAATTCTAATATCAGCGGGGATGGAAAAACAATTCCTCATAACTTACGAGTTACAGTCTATATAACAACGATCGTAACTATGCAAAAGTCTGGTGAGGCCAATAGTTTTAAAACTGATGTGCTATACCAAACAGTATTGATGAGTGATCATTTATCGGAATGTTTCGAAAGATTCTGTTCGTTGGCCTGAGAAGGTTAACAACGTAATTTCAAGGCCGACTGTTTCAGACGTGAGCTAGACCGGCGGTTATTCCAACTCATTTAACCCTCGGCGCAGGTAATTGGTTTCTCCTTAAAACTATAGGAAACGGCAGTAAAACGGCGGGGTGGTGAGAGTTGAAAAGGTTTTTATGGTTCGTTAAAGCGGACGAGGGTTGCGGGTGGGGTTTAGAATCGGCAAAGTCAGTTTCTGGAGTGTGGTGAGAGTATGCACCTAGTTAGGGAGTATGAATGGAGAGACGTGGAGTCAGTGTGTACGGGGATCAATGTTTATGCAGAGACATACATGTCGTTCTGATAGTGTGAAGTAAAATCGGAGTTTATTCGGGTTCCTGTATGAAGACACCCTGTCGCGATCATTGGAAAGTATGTGTCACTCATTGTGAATGAAGATAAAATTTTATCCAGGTTGGATGACAGATTTTTGTGTGATATTCACATTTCCAAATCTAATTCAACATTTCCAAACCAAATTCAACATTTTCCAAACCAAATTCAACATTTTCCAAACCAAATTCAACATTTTACAAAACAAATTCAACATTTTCCAGAACAAATAAAACATTTTATTAAGTAAATCAACCAGCATTGAAAAGAAGATGAATTGGGAATTAACTGAGAAAAGAATTCGCCCTTCGTTTTAATGAATCAGCACCTCATAATCGAGAACAACTAATATTTATCGACGAATCGGGGTTCAATTTGCATTTGAGGCGAACGCAGGCTCGATCAAAAGTGAATACCCGAGCTGTGGTCACGGTACCCACTGTCAAGGGACGAAATGTCTCCTTGATCCTTGCCATTGGGACTCAGAGAGTCGTTCATTACAAAATTGTAACATCAGGAACCACCAATGCCCAATTGTTTGGTGATTTCTTGACAGAACTCCGAGAAAAACTGCAATACTCAGGTAACGAATTCGTACTGGGGATGGATCATGCGCAAATTCACCGCTCTACCGAAATTCGACAACTGGTTGATTCAAGTGCATTCGATGGAATAAGTCAAATGTTTCTTCCACCTTATTCCCTCCCATGTTGAATCCAGCTGAGAGTGCATTTTCTAAAATTAAGACCGTGGTGAGGAATATTCTCAGCGAAGAACGAGACCATGTCTTACCACGTGCAATTGAACGGGGAGTAGCGGCTATAACTTCATGCGACTGCTCGAATTATGTTATGAACGCTTTGCTTCTTCTACCAACGGCGGCAGCTGGCCAACCTTTACACTAGTACTAAATTTCGTTCAAAATGTAATGAATGTTGAATTTATTTTGTAAAATGTTAAATTTGTTTTGTAAAATGTTGAATGTGGTTTGAAAAATGTTGAATTTGGTTTGGAAAATGTTGAATTAGATTTGGAAATGCTACGTACATGGAGAATATCATTCAGAGATCATTGGAAATCTACATTTAAGCAGAGTGTATGTCATCCAAAATGTACGACTGAAAATACACATTTATACAGAGAAAATTACATTCTGATTGTGTGATGTAAGACCCAGGTTTATAATGGCTGTATGTATTCGGTTAACAAGGAAAACTCCGTTTATTCACAGTGTATGGCCAGGGATGTTGAATGAAGATAAACGTTTATACAGGTTGTCTGTCAAAACTGTCTGTGCGATCATTGGCAATCCTCATATATACAGGGTGAATGCAACCATAGTTTAATGTAGACCCGAATTTTAACAGAGTGTATGTCATTTAAGGTGCACGAATTGAAATACACGCAAAGATATGCCATTCTGGTTGTGTGAAGTCAAATTCCCGTTTATTCAGGTTCTGTGTATTCGGTTACACGTTTATGCAGACACAAATCTCGATCAACGGAAACTGCGAATTCAGGACGTTCGTCGCCCAGGAACATACACGTTTGCAAAGGTTTTACGACAGATCTGTGTGTGAGATTCACTTACAATAACTTTCAGACAATGGTGATCCATCTTTAAACTGGGTGGATGTCATTCAAGACTTAAAAATGCAGAGAGGTACATATTTATGGCGAGAGTATGTCATTCTGATTGTGTGTTGTGAGATCCACGTTTTTGCAACCTGTATATGTTTGGAATCAAGGAAAACCCCGTATTTGCAGAGTGTGTGTCACTCAGGATGTTGAATGAAGATGAATTCTTATTCTTATATCGTTCAGGAAGATGGATGCACGTTTATACAGGTTGTATAACACATCATTTTGTGACATTCACATTTGTATAGAGTGAATACCATTCAGGAATTAATGATTATCTATCTTTAAACAGACTGTACGTCGTTTAGGAAGTACAAATGGATATACGAAGTTATTTTATACAAAGCGAGTTCCTTCTCAGGTAGTGTGATCTGCAATCCTCGCTGTATGTGTTTGGAATCAAGGAAAACCCCCTATTTGAAGAGTGTTTGTCATTCAAGATGTTGAATGAAGATAAATGCTTATTCATTCAGGTCTCGTGTCAGATCTGTGAGTACGGTCAATGAAGATCCATATCAATATTGGGTGAAAGTCATTCGATGATCATCGGAGATCTACATTACATACAGTGTATGTCATTCAATATGTACGAATATACACATTTATACTGAGAGAATGTTATTCTGGTTGTGTGATGTGATATCCACGTATGTGCAGACTGTGTGCCTTGGGAATCAATACCATTATGCAGAATGTATGTCTTCACGATATTGAATGAAGATTAACGTTTATACTGGCTATGGGTCAGATTTGTGTGGTATCAATGGACATATATTTCTACAAACTGGATATTTATGTTCAATGGAGATCCAAATGTAAACAGAGTGTAATTAATTTAATATGTACAACTGACGGTAGATAGGGATATTGATGCAGAGAGAGCGTAATTCTGGTTGTATGATATGAGATTCACGTTGTTCGGGATGTCTGTATCAGCATTCAAGGGAAAAAAGTTGTATACAGATGCGTTGTGTATATCGTTCAGAATGTTGAATGAACATACAAGTTTGTGCAGACTGTATGTATTGGGAATCAATACCATTATGCAGAGTGTATGTCTTCATGATATTGAATGAAAATGAGCTTTTTTACTGGTTATTTGCCAGATTTGTGGCTGATATCATGGACATGTTTGTACACAGTCGAAACAGAGCATTTCATTCAAGATGTATTACCAGATAGTAATTCATTTAAGATGTCGGTAAATGTCTGGCGGTAAATATTCAGCCAGAGACAATGTAATTCGGGTTTTATGATGCAAGATTCACGTATTCCTGGGGTCGATACTCGGGATCAAGGAACAACTTGTATATGTAGCCATAGTGTACACAATTCAGAATGTCGAATGTTGATACACGTTTGAACAGGTTGTGTGTCAGATCTGCCTATGGGATCAATGGAAACCACACTATTACGTCATGGATTCACAAAGTGTACAAATGGGAATCCACGTTCATACAGAGAATATGTCATTCTGGTGTATAAAGTTAATATTCGGATCAATGGAATCATAAGTCCTTGCGATAAAGGAGGGGCATGTTGAACTTGGACGCGTAGTACGAGTAACTCTTAACGAATTTGTACCTAGAATAATAAGTGTTCTCATAAATATTCAAAATTTTCCTTAGCTACATGTATAACTACTTAAATTCTGCTTATTCTTGTTTGACAATATCTGAGTTTGAAACATCAGGATCTGGTTAGATTCGGGGTTTACATTTTGAGAATCCACTGACACACGAGGATAATGAAACAATAGTATCGCTCTTTTGATTTTTTAAATTCAATTAAAAAATTCAAAAACGATAAAAAAAGTGGATTTTAATCTAAAATGGAACAGTGTTATTTTGCGTGCGTGGATAAAGATATTGACGGTACATAAAATAGTATCCTTTTTATGAATAGTACTTTTGATTGCCTTAATAAAATCCCAACTGTTATAGTTCATATACAACAATATTTAAATTTTTAAATTTGATAATTAGCGATGTACTTACCATTACTGTATGTCAATTTAAATTTTGATAATTTTATGTACGTGTAAATTCAATTTTAAATTCGGATTTTAGTTTCCTTTTAGAAGTTATGACAAGTATACAAAAAAAGATGTCAAGGTTTGAATCAACTGCCAAACAATAATTTACTACTTTATGCCATACTATGTTAATACTATTTGCAATAATTAGGTTAAATAATAGTTTTTAAATTTTGGAAATAAATCATGAAAAAAGAATTCTTATTCATCCTTTTAAGACGGTTCCCGGCAGAATCAAAACAGCACATCCACTTAGCGAACTATTGCGGAGATGACCCTATCAAAACGAGCAGTTCTTTCCAAATTCTTTGATTGCAGCGGAGCGTGGTTTAATTTCGTTCTTGCGATTCACAAACAAAATATCATTGTTAACATGATCTACAAAAAGAATCCTTAATATCTCCTTTGCTGTACGAATTGAAAGACATTCGGAATTATATTAAAATTAATTAAATAAAAGTTTTGTTTTAACTTCCTCAACATATTTGCGCGTACCTTTAAATCAAAAACCGCAATCATCACTCTAAAATCTACGACTACATAATGTATTAAAATTTGAATATGCGTTGAATGAAAAAAAAAAATGCATTTCCATTGGTATAAATGATAAAAAATGCATATTTTTGCCTTTCATCAATATGTCTCCTTAAATTAGGAATTTTTTTTTCCACCTGATATATCTAAATCCATGATTGTATGTTGTATTCTGCCCCAGGTGATGACGATTTTAATTGATAAATGCATGGATAACCAAACTATAATAGTTTGAGAAGGTTCACTCCCCTATAAATTTTGCAAGACTTTAAGGAATTTTTCTGATTGTTTCTTGATATTTTGAAATTCGAGTTTCTCAATTAATACATAGTCGGAAGTTTCTTTTTTAAAATGTAATTTCATTATTAATGGTCTATATTTCGTAAATAATGATTTTTTATTTCATCAATCTGTGCCGGCGTATATATTGTACAATTATTTGTCGATGTGATTTCTTCGGAATTGATGATTTTGTGACGTATTCCGTAGCTTGTGTCTATAATTATTATGTGTATGGGGGATTCGTACATACCTTAATATTTCGCGAAGTTCCTTCATCCTTATTTCATGTCCGAACTTCGAAGCACCAACAACTCAACTGGCGACCGGTATCGTTGGGAGAAGCGACGCTCGTAGCCGGCGCGGGAGAAGGGCGAACTCCCCCACCCCCGAGATCTTGTGTTCACCCCTTCGACGTCAACCTGCTTCTCCTCGTGGACCACCGATACTTTCCACTGACCGTCCCGAAAGTGTAAGGAAAGCAAAATCCTCTCCAACCCACATATGCCCACTATTTTTTTTTTGCCGAACTTTTCGAAAATTTCCTCATTTTTAGACTTTGACAACCTCTCTTATGACCATAAACATGGTGAAACTGAGCATAGTTGTTTAATTTTATGGATATAGCATGGTGCAAAAACCACCACTGGGCACACTAATGGACGAGTGTAATTGTAAGGAAAAGGAAAAAAGTTTAGGAGCTATAATCATATAGGTACCTAACTACCTCACTTCTAAGAATCATAAATGCTTGCATACGAGTCTGCAACACATTGGGACATTTTCTTCTGTGTATTCGAGCCAGACTACATCACCTACTCCAGTAGCGTTGTTGTTCATGTCCTAACGAGACAAATTTCAGCTTCCTACGGTTGATAGGAAAGAAGTTAGCTTCAGTAGCCACTCAGCTGATCAAGACCCTGTACAACTTATTGTTCACGTCCTAAGGAGGCTACCAGCCAAATTTCAGCTTCCTACGGTTGATAGGGAAGAAGTTAGCTTCAGGAGCCACTCTGCTGATCAAGACCCTGTACACCTTATTGTTCACGTCCTAAGGAGGCTACCAGCCAAATCATAATAATCATATAGCCAAATTTCAGCTATAATCATATAGGACCTAACTACCTCACTTCTAAGAATCATAAATGCTTGCATACGAGTCTGCAACACATTGGGACATTTTCTTCTGTGTATTCGAGCCAGACTACATCACCTACTCCAGTAGCGTTGTTGTTCATGTCCTAACGAGACAAATTTCAGCTTCCTACGGTTGATAGGAAAGAAGTTAGCTTCAGTAGCCACTCTGCTGATCAAGACCCTGTACACCTTATTGTTCATGTCCTAAGGAGGCTACCAGCCAAATTTCAGCTTTCCACAGTTGATAGGAAAGAAGTTAGCTTCAGGAGCCACTCAGTTGATCAAAACCCTCTGCACCTTATTGTTCACGTCCTAAGGAGGCTACCAGCCAAATCATAATAATCATATAGCCAAATTTCAGCTATAATCATATAGGTACCTACCTACCTCACTTCTACGAATCATAATAATCATTGAGCATATTTCATTACGTAACGTAACGTGACATAACGGCAATTTGGTTGTGTGCCATAGCAAAGACATGAAATGTCAAAAAGGAAAAGGTTAATGAAACATAAAATTCTGTATTGAACAATGAATGAAACATAAAATTCTGTATTGAACAATGAAGCAGTTTAATTTCGCGGGAAAAAGCAATTAGTAATTAATTATTCATTATAAAAAGCCTCCGAAAACGACAAAAAAAAGGCATGGCTTAGCGTAAAAGTCAATGAAACACTTACGGTGGAGGGCGGTTTCGCACTTGGAGCATTTCATTAGGGTGTGGGAATGGCAAAAGGCGCATCCCGTACGCATTGGCTGATGAACCAGGTAATAGCCCCCTTTACACGTACGTTCATTCACGCGAGAAAGCCGTATCGCTCACGAAAGATTTTGCGTGTAAAGGCGTCGGAGAGGAAGGGGAAAGGATAGGAAAATCACGCGGTCAAGACAGCACGCTCTTACCCTCACGATGAGTGCGCGTGTGAAGATGCTCTGGAAGGAAGGGAAAGCGTGGAGGACTCGCATCCTCAAATAGTTCTTGAAATCACTGCAATACTTCTCCCTTAGCTCCTATATGAGGGGCAGGTGACCAAATTTACGATAGCTTTTGGTCCATACTCTTCTGGACCGCTTTTCTTGGCCAGACACCGCAAGACCGGCAAAAGCAACCGCAAGGGTTCTTTTGCGCCTTGAAATTATGTCCATCTTGTAAACAAACTGTAAAACTCAAACTTGTAAAACTTGTAAAAATTAAACTTTTAAAAATTAAAATAGTTATAACCGCGAAAATAACCAACCAAGCAACCACACGCTCCAAGGGAAACTGCATGAAAAACATACGTTCCAACACGCGCCAGTTTCCTGCGTTCTATTGAGGGTGAATTGAGGGCGCCTTACATGGACGTTCTTTCCCTTCCAAGGGAAACGGGAAAGCGCAATCGCGAGCGAAAGAAAGAATGTCCAATTAACGCAACTTAACAAGCACGCGTGATTGAGTGTGCGAGCTTCCCCGCGCGCAGTCCCGTACGCTCCTGAGCATACGCGAAAGAACGTACATGTAAAGGGGGCTAATGTCCTCCGTCTTCATATCTCGTGGAGGAAGTCACTTGTGACGAGCATAGCCCACTCCTTTTTCGTTTTGTCGCATTGTACGTCTGAAAATTCTGACCAATGGATTCTAAATTCTGAATTCCCACGTTGTGGTGGTTGTGGCTTGGAACTCTAAGTTGATTTTCCCCGAATTTTTCTGAGCGAAGTGGATGAGACAAGATCAGACGCCTGCGATAGCACGTAAGTTGACGTTTCTTCCAGATTCAACGGTGTTAGTTGCTGGATCACGGCAAATGAACTTGGACGTTCGCCATCAGCATTTTCGCTTTAGTTCTCGTTTGAAATGCGTAAATCCTCACCATTGTTAGTTAAAAGAACCAACTCACCTTCTGCTGATAGCTGATGACCGTCTAGACATCGGGGGGGATTATGTAATTGTTCACATCTGTAGCTGATGTAAGGGCTTCTTCAATTTCTTGACGTGGCTTTAGCTTAAACCTTAATCTGCTGTACACCTATTTCTACTAGAATATGTATAGTTGAAATGCAAATGGCAGCGGATGTACAACGGTGGAACCGTCGGTGTTCAACACCGTTCCATGAATCCTAGAGTGTCCGTGGATCCTGGATCTCTCAGCTCCATCTCGGTAGGTCTGCAAACTTCGTTCTAATCATGGTCTGTCCGCGACGCACCTGCATCGGATTTTCTTCCGAAATTCTCCAAATTGTGATTATTGCGGATTGGAGGAGACACTGAAGTAGGGATGTCAATATCGACAAAGAATATCGATATATCGGTCATCGATATTTGTTTTTTAACTAATGCGAATTAAGGTTAGGGATAGAAGTGAGGAAAACCCTCCTGTGCTTGAGGATTGAGTGCTCTCCAGTAAGCATCGCACTGGCTAGAACCCAAGTCTCCAAGATGTCCCTACCTTTTTTACCTACGATTTGCCTACCTCATTTGATATTAGTCCCCTATTCTTCAATGGAAATTACAAAATTAGTTTTGAGCAATAAGACGTAGGATCTGGTTGATATGATGATATACGGCTGAAAATATTGGATGGATGTCGATAAAACGGAGTAGAAAATATCGCCCAAAAATATCGGTGTATAGACGGAAGAATATAGATATTTCGATTTATCGATATTTTCTTGATATCTCTAATGGATAGGGAGACTGAGATTGGGAAACTTTACATCTCCCGATATCAAACTGCTTGAGAAGATTCTTCCCATGCTTGAGCAGAAACATCAATGACAGTAGACAACTTCGACTTGTCACAATCCCAATTCCGCGATGCACTGTCCATTCGGTACGGCTGGGAACCGAAAGGGTTGCCAGTGTGGTGCGACGGATGCGGGAGTCCCATGGACATGAATCACGCCCTTAACTGTATGAAGGGAGGCCTGATCAAACAGGGACATGACCTCGTCCGAGATGAATGCGCAAAAATAGCGAGCCTTGCATGGAACGGCGTGGTCACAGAACCAGTTTTACGTGACAGTGCTGACGGCAGCCCCGGCTTGGTAGCGGATATGAAAGTCCATGGCGTGTGGGACCGTGAGAGACCTGCGTTTTTCGATACCCGCGTTATAAACGCTGACGCAGTCTCTTACTCCTCCATGGATTGGCCTACCGTCTCCCGGCATGCAGCCCAAGCCAAACACACAAAATACGATAGAGTCGCTGAAGACCTGAGAGGGTCTTTCACGCCACTCGTCGTTTCATGCGATGGCGCATTACATAAAGAATACGAAGCCTTCCTCAAGAACGTTTCCTTACGCCTCGCCAACAAGTGGTCAAAATCCTACTCCCAGGTGATGATGTGGGCACGAGTGAAAACTCAATTCTCGGTTCACCGAGCAGTCTCCATGAGGCTAAGGGGCCCTAGGAAACACGTACGAGGACTAGGACTAGAGGACGGAGCAGCAATTTGGCTACCGGAAGACTAAAATCACACACACACACACACACACACACACACACACACACACACACACACACACACACACACACACACACACACACACACACACACACACACACACACACACACACCACACACACACACACACACCTACATACAATATATATAGTTAGGAAAAAAATGAAAGTTTGGCAAAATCAATTTGAATTTTTGGCATACTATCAAATTGAAGTTTTTGGCAAATTAATTTGAACCTTTGGCACGAATCACTTCTAATATTTTTGGCATCTCAATTTAAACTTTCGGCGACTCAATTTCTACTTCTGGCTTCCATACCACCTCGAGCTTTTGGCATATCAATTTATACTTTTCACAGATCCCAACTAACCCAACATTCCACCCCATATAATGATCAATAAATGTCCAAACACACACACTCACACACACACACACACACACACACACACACACACACACACACACATTTTTTTAATTTTTTTAACTGCTTCCTATTTTAATGAAATTTTTAATAAATCAATATTGTCATAATTCATTTTGCAACCCTGTATTATCCCAGTAATTCTGTCTGATTATGTTTCTCAATAATTTGTTCTTTTAAATTCTTAATGGTAACCTGTAGCTCCTTCTTTTTTGCAATCTTCAATCATATCAAAAGACAGTTTGTTTTACATTTTCAAAGATTCAAAATTGTAGTGCAATTCGAGCTGTTTTTTTGACATTTTATGTCTTTACTTTGCTACATAAACTCGAAAATGTAACGCGGACAGCGTCACGAAAAAATCGTAAAATCGAAAAATATTTCTGATGGTTTTCGCTTACAACCGATTCGTTGCTACATTATCTTCGACATTTGTGATCGTAATAAGTTCTCCTATCATCCTAGCCCAATATGATAAATAGGTCAATATCAAAGTTTACCAGTAACACATCTGACGTAACATTACATAACTATGAATTAAGAATATTGTGGTGAATAATTTCAAACTGTGGGCATAAATCACTCCAAATAGTTATCTTTTTATTTTATTTTACTTATTTCTTGAACCGAAATACTGGAAATCGGATAATGGCTGCTAATTCACAGGCACCAACGAAAAAACACCTCGGGAATTAGAGTGTTGGAAAAAAAACCTCATCCGTGGATAACTAGATATACAACCGTTTAAGGAGGAATCCGATTTGACAACCGCCCTCTCCCGACAAAGGAATAACTTGGTCAAAGGAGAAAAAACCTCGGTTGATTATATTTCTCACAGAAAGGCCGAAAAAAAAAAAAAAAAAAAAAATCTGAAAGGCGGTGTTAATAAACAATTCATTATCTGACGCACTGGATCGTACCCCATAAATTCACTTTGAAGGTTCGTCTTTTATCATCCATCATAACCTTTTGTGGGAATTCTTTTCCTTCCGGCTACTCGCAGCAGGGTCTTATCTGTTGATAGAGGATGACTGGGGGGGTAGGAGTCGCATGCCGGTCGCTGCACCGGGGCTGTCCATTGGGTTTCTGGGATGGACGTTTTGAAAGAATGAAGATTTCTGTGTGGGAAGAACGACGCAAGGGTAGCGACTGCCTCGAAGTTGTACGCTCATCCAAAATCGAAATTTCCCCCCAATTGCCAGAACTTATGATACTGGGATTCAGACAAATCCTTAACAGAAACCATTTCAGAATGAGAACCTCTAAGAGGAACCTCTAAATTTAAAATATCAAAATTTAACATTTTGCCCCTTTCCCTTTGTGACAGGTTAGAGAGTTGGGAATATGACGTTTGTTTTAACGGTGATAGGTACATTCTCAAAAGAAAGATCAAGGAGGCACATGAAAATGAAAATTTGAAATTGGAGTTTTCACGAAAATGTCAAAATTAGGTCTGTTCCTAACGGGGACATAAAGATGATTTTTCTATCCTAAATAGTAAAGCTAAAGTATAATTATCTGAACCAATCAAAGTTTTAAAGTACCGATCATGCTCTTTTCCACATAAAGAAAACTACATGCCTGGTAAACGGGCAAATATGATTCGAAAAACTATATTATTATTAACTCTTCCCAGTAAATACCCCTATATAGAGGCCGCGATTTATGAAATAATCATGGATTCTGCTTCATTAGGATATTCTCTAAGATGTTCCTTGATGGGTTTTCGAAAATTTCAAAATAGTAGGTACGATAGTGAGGGTCAATATGTTGACTAATACATTAGTCTGTCCATAGGTGAACTACATAGTTGAAGGGGGGGGGGGGCTTAAATGGATTTTTGAAATTCGCAGTAGTTCGGGGCAATTTTTCCGTGAGCTGAGGACTTAGACAGGGGCCCATTCACGGGTTGATGCATTCTGATGTGCATGCTCCGTCTTACGAAACTTAAAATTTCAAAGAGAATATTTTTCCTTAGTAATCGGTCTTGAAAAAACGCTGCAAAATCTTCCACTGGGGTTTGTAATTCAATTGGCTTGCGTTCATGATTTGAATTTTTACTAAGCTTTGGAGTGTGCATGTTTCATAGGTGATAGAGCGATTATTGAATTTCAGGAGGCTCACAAATATGATCAACTGATCAATCCAAATTGGTATTTTGGCTGAGAACAGATTTGCGTGCTCTATGCATGTCTCCTGAAATTCAATAATCGCTCTATCACCTGTGAAACACGCGCACTCCAAAGCTTAGTATAAATTCAAATCATGAACGCAAGCCAATTGAATTATAAACCCCAGTGGAAGAATTTGCAGCGTTTTTTTATGGTTATCAGAATGCTTCAACCGGTATCGGCTACAAAGCCTTTTAGGAGTTCACCCCAGTATCCACATTCACTACATCACTAGGTTAAAAAAATAATAAACAAAATAACGCAAATGTTGGCACCATAGATCGGGCCATACATCGGGAATGGTTTGAGCTACGGACCTGGGGAGGAGCTCATTCGATTCCTCGTGGAAAGTTCTTCAAAATGAGTACAAATTTAGGCCGCTTTGACATTTTTTGAGGTTTTTGAGGATTTTACAAAACTTTGACAACCCTTAAAGGGCACTTTAAAGTAAGTGAGAGAGCTGGCTCAAGAATTGGGGCGTCGTCGGACCAACATGGATTTTCCTGAAAATTTCAGCTTTTTTTACAGCCGTTTGGGAAAAATCGTGCGTAGGGCGGACGGACGGAAATTTTTTTATTGCAGATTAGGATTCTACACCCTTTGAAACGTAAACCTTGAAATTATTGAACAATAAACCAAAAATAACACTGGGAGGTGCGAAAAACTGAGAGGACAGGCTGTTTGTTGAGTCTTGTCATCATGCGTCGATGATACAATGTTCAACTAACAAATTTATGTATATGGATCAGGACGTCATTCTTCGTCAAATAAACGAAGATTTCTTATTTTGAATAAGGACATCACAAATTGATGGAGGTCTTCATTTGGAGTAACATTGATGCACATTCTGGATATTGTGATGGTCTCAAGATGCAGGTTAACCTTGAAAAATCGAAAATAATTTCGCCGTGGAAAAGAGTCTAAGAAGCATATCAAGGTGAAAGGTTGGAGGTCGTCTCATCATATAGATATCTTGGGGTGTTGCTGACAACATCACTGTCCTTTGGTGAGTCGTTTGAGGGAGAGAGCTTGGAACAACCAGCTGAAAGCATTGCCGGACTTATGGCCTGGACGTTCCTTCGGAAGATCGTTGAAATACTTGATTTCGAGCCATGTACCGGGTATTCCAACACATCCCGAGCGGTGCTCTCCTATAATGCCCAGGTCTAGGGGGGTATCAGCAGTACGAAGTTGTAAAGCGAGTACTCAAGCATTTTGCGAAGCGATTGTTCTGGCTTCCTCGTAACACACCGGACTACTTCGTGTTTTTGGAAACAGGCATATCCTCGGTGTTTCTCTATACACTTGCGTTACATTGTAAATACCTGATTAAAGGTATTCCTGGCAGCCTGGGCGTGGATAGAAGAAGCATGAGTCGTTGAATCTTGATTTCGACATACTAGTCAAGTCCTGGTCCAACAAGTACAGCTTCGAGGACTCGAGAATCCCTGGGATTGAGGCATTTAGGGCCGCCAAAATTTAACATTTGAATTTCCATGAAACTTTCCAATATTTGACTTGCTGTAAATAGAAGGCGACAAAAGACGATTTTTCTATCCAAGGTAATAACGGTTAACTACAATAATGTGAATTAATAAGCACCAATCATGCTATTTTCCATTTAAAGGAAACTACATGGCTGGTTAACGCCCAACTGTGAGACGAAAACTACACGATTATAAACTTTTCCCACTAAACATTAGGTGGTATTTTGTAAAATAATTATCTATACTGGTTTATGGACTAAAGGGTGTTTTGATGTCTACATTTTCTGAGTACAAGAATGTTTGCCACTCTATAAATCGTGATTCTGAACCATTGAGCTACGTGTCGACCGCAGAAGTGACCTAATATTCTTCGAAACTCACTAAGAAACGTGAAAAACGCAACTAGGAATTTCATAGCAAGTCACCTTTTAATAATAGAACTTACACTCAGAGACCAGCTCGAATCGTCATTTCCTTTTCTTTCATAAAAAATGAATGGATTTCAACTCCGTACTAACCTCGTTAACGAGTAGATAAAGAACGACAAAATTGTGTGTTTTTTTTAGCGAACGGACATCCGTTGTTCTCTTCCGCGAATATCTACGTCCCAGCGTCCCTAAAAGATAAAATATTAGTTCAGCTCGTGGGTTGAGTTCGCCCTTGTCACGAATACGGGGCGATAGAAGTTTTCTAGGCCTTGATCCCAAGATATGAGGTCAAAGAGTGCTTATTAATTTGTAACACCCTATCCTGTATTTAAACGTAAAGTTAAAGTTAAGTATATCTGTATGCATATAGCTATCTAATTATCTATGATAACAGGATTTCACGTCTAAGAATGCTTATTAATTTGTGACATCTTATCCTAAATATGAAACTTCATAGTTTGTTTGTAAGTTTGTATGTAGCTATCTGTGTTCCTATGTGTGTCCATTATTTCTTGAGCTAGGAAGAACGAAAAAGTCACCATTCGATTCAGCGAAGTAGAGTTATATAAAACCCGTCGAGTAGCTAATGTTTTTGTAGCACAACGATTTAACCGTAAACACCCACGTATTTCCGTATCTAAACATAAAATTTTGCAGACAATTTCTTTTTGAAAATTTAATTTTTTATATACGGTTGGACTGATGAGATTCTAGGAAGTTTTTCTTGGGAAGTTGGAATTTAAAAACATGTTTATTTTGGAGAACAGAAACGTGGAAAGAGAGCAGTTTTTTCCCGAGAAATTCTCAAAATTTTGTCTCTTTACTAATTTACCACTTTGACATATGCGTTCAGTCAGTTCTCAGACCAATTAGTGACATGTTCAACTCCTGCGATCGGCGAAAAACGAATGAGGAATCGTCTTTGTAACCCAATTTTACTATTTTGCCCAAGAGAAATACGAAATTTGACGCTTTTGGTATTTTATTCAATCAAATCGCCGTACACTTTCTCCAAACGATAAATTGAAATTCTTTTCAAAATAGCCCATACATCCAATCTGTATTCTGAGCCAAACTCTCTGATATAAAATTTAAAGTGCCCTTTAAGGGCTGTAAATAAACTTTTATTAAATCCCTATAAACCTGAAAAACAAGTCGAAGCGTCTAAATTTTACTCTATTTGAAGAACATAATGAGGAATTGAATGAGCCCTTCCACGTCCGTAGATCAAACCATTCCCGATCGTATGGTCCAATTTATGGTCCAATTATTTGCGTTTTTTGATTTATTATTGTTTATTTCAAAACTACTTCATGAAAATGTTCCATTGAAAATCCACCTCGATTTGATCCAAAGGACAATGACGTACCTCGATGATTGAGTACTAAACCGAAACTTGAGTGAACTGTTGTAGCAGTTCTAAGAAAGGGGGAACTATATACATCTTCATCATAGACAACTATATATAGGGATTATTATCTTTATTTCTGGGATACTTGTCGTCTTTGTTTGCATGAGAATAGAGTTTAGCCTATAAACTCAAAACAAGTTGAAGCATCCTGATATAAATTTGTACTGATTATGAAGAATATTATTACTGGAGATTATTATTCATGATATTATTCTCAACTAAAATACCCACGTCCGTAGATCAAACCATTAACCGATTCTGGTCCAATTTATGGTTTATTATTCAATATTTTGCGTTTTTTGATTTTGTTTGTTTACTAGTTCAATGTGCGTGCACAGGTGATAGAGCGATTATTGAATTCAGGAGATTGCATAGAGCTCGTAAATCTGTTTCAACCAAAATCGGTTGATTTTTTGGATTGTTCCAAATTCACCGACGTTGTCACAATATTTGTGTGTCTCTTATAGCCGATACAGCTGAAGCATTCTGATATAATGAAACGCTAATAATAATAGGTAAATAATTACTGGGGATTATTATTCTTTTATTATTACTGGGGTAAACTAAAAAGAAGGAAATACGCACTTACACAAACTTCTACTTCGGTGGCCTGTTTATTATTCAATTTTATTGCTAATTCATGATTTGATTCTGTACTAAGCTTTGGAGTGTGCGTGTTTTACAGGTGATAGAGCGATTATTGAATTTCAGGAGATATGCATAGAGCACGTAAATCTGTTCTCAACCAAAATACCTATTTGGATTGATCAGTTGATCATATTTGTGTGCCTCCTGGACCGACAATAATCGCTCAATCACACTGTGAAACACGCATCAGGTGAGGTGCAAATTCATCAGTGGGGTTTATTATTCAATTTTCACGTTTAATTTTTGCATTCACGATTTGAATTTCCTGTTGATTAAGCTTTTTAATGTGCGTGTTTTACAGCCTGATAGATAAATTTCATTGATTTTTTAGATATGCAAATCGATGGACCTCGTAAATCGGTTCTCAACCAAAACACCTATTTGGATTGATCAGTTGATGATATTTGTGTGCCTCCTCTACATCAGTCTATCTTTGGCTACATCGTTTAAATTTGGGTTTGGGGAAGTTTTAACGCAATACGAGCGCTAAAGGACTTGATAAATTATGGATGTTTTTATTGTGGGGGGGGGGGGGGGTGCAATTTTTTCAATAAAAAAACGCTCCAAATTCTTCCACTGGGGTTTATTATTCAATTGGCTTGCGTTCATAATTCGATTTTCTACTAAGCTTTGGAGTGTGCGTGTTTCACAGGATAGAGCGATTATTGAATTTCAGGAGATACGCATGGAGGACCTAAATCTGTTCTCAACCAAAATACCTATTTGGATTGATCAGTTGATCATATTTGTGAGCCTCCTGAAATTCAATAATCGCTCTATCACCTGTGAAACACGCACACTCCAAAGTTAGTAGAAATTCAAATTATGAACGCAAGCTAATTGAATAATAAACCCCAGTGAAAGAATTTGCAGCGTTTTTCTTACGGAGTCCTCATAATTATTGAAGACTTCTTTTTCGTGATCCATCACGCAAGTAAAAACAATAAAACAAGTTCAAATAAGGCGTAGAGTTCCGTTATGTTTAATTGATGAGACTTAACACCCAAGGAATATTATTTCATTCATTCAGTAGCTGGGAGAAGGCGACTCGTGCCTGGGGGTTTATCGCGGGAGAGCGTGGGTTCCTCCACTTCCACGTTTTATCAGCTTCCTCTCGCGTCAACCTCCGTATCTGTCGTGTCGCTCCCCGCAAACAAGAAACCAGTGGAGCTTCTATTCATTAGATTCAATCTCCCATTCAGAACGAGATAATCTGAAGGTGGGCTCGAGATACTTGGAGGTTGAAGAATGCGCCATAAAACAGTTGGAGGGTTGAAACAAGGGCTGGTAAGACTTACCTGAAAAAAACCAAGCCGTGGAAATGTAGTGGCAATACAGTGGATTCACTTAAGTGAGCCCCACACCGAACACGATAGATCATGTCAATTCGTATCATCACACGCATACGCACATGTTAACACATGCGGAGAGCATACCGCTGATTATATTGATATGAAATTCCTATGGGACCATATCCGCATAATCCAATTCATAATCAAAATTGTGGAAATTGTGGCTGTAACAAAGAAATGCGGACAGACAGACCGACAGACACGGAACCAAATTGGTTCAGTAGGCTATGAAACGCAAAATGCGAGGGGAAGTTTTGAATTCGGACAACAAACATTTTTTGGCTCCCGAAAGTGAACACAAGGCTTTTGCTGCTTCGCAGATTTGGAAGCAATAACTGTTATTTCGTAACCGTGAAACATAATTCAATTCAAAACAAGCTGAAACGGATAGAAGAATCGCTGAAAATTACATTCTGAAATAACTTTTATCTCCAACCTCTGGTCGCAACTCGGCGTTTAGTCAGTAATTAGAAAGCGATTCATAGACAGTTGCAACTTTGCAACGTTTCCGACTCCGTTCCTAATAGAATCGTATTGGATGAAATTGTTCGTCCCGTGGAAGCAGCTGTGGAGATGCCCTAGACCGTTTTTTCCATCGTCCCGAGGTCTCACGTCGTCTTGTTTGTGACCACGAGGCGTCTGCACAGCGTCTGTCGCCGGAGGGTTTCGATAAACAAGCAAGTCACCCGGTTCTATCATCACTCATATAAATATGAGCTCTCAGTCACATTCTAAACATCTTGGCAGGTGACGGACGAAGAATCTCTCGGAGGCCCTCCCAGGAGAAAAAATGACAAAATAATAATAACGTAATAGAAACACGCAAAAAACGCCTCTTTCTCGCAGCTTCTTTCTGAAGTTGGGGGGGATTCCGGACGCCCGTACATCATTCTACCGTGAAGTTTCGGTCCATCAGCTCTTATAATACTGCTGACTCGAGTTAATCATAAATAAGGACGTCGATGAGGATAAAGGACTTCGCTGCTAGACGATGCTCAGCATCTCTCAAAATAAGAGATCCACTAGATTGACTATTCATTTCCCATGATATAAGAATCCTCAATCCTAAAACATATTGCCAAGTAGTGCATGTATTACAGGGACGCATCCATTGTATTTACGGGCCAAGTCTATTGACGAGAAAGTAACCTAAAGTGAGTCGCTCATATTCAAAATTGTATCATTAACATTCATGTATTTGTGTCGATTTCATTTATTGACTGAATAAATTACACAGCCCTACAAAAAAATGTCAAGATCCGTGAAGTAGGCTACGATATCCCTATGTATTTTTCGATGCTCAATTCGATTCCTGACCCCCAAAATTTTGAGCTAAGGCCAAAAAACTACCCTTAAACTGATGTCAGAAACTTCTTTTTGAGTCATAAGATTGGGATGAACTACGACGTCTTTTTAATTGAATTTCCACATTTTTTCCTAATTTCTGAAAAGGAGAGTACTTGGGAAAACTACCTCCTCCTCAATCACCTCCCGCCACCCCCTCCTAGGGGTTGAAATTTGAGTTCTCACGCCAAGTCGAGAGGGGTATGGATTTCTATGTTTTTGGGGTCCCTGAGATCGAATTTGAACTTAGGCACCCTTTAACCAATCAATTACCCCCCCCCCCCCCCCAAGGGTTGAAATTTGACTTCTCACGCCAAGTCGAGTGGGGTACGGATTTCTATGTTTTTGGGGTCCCTGAGATCGAATTTGAACTTACACGAGCCTGTAGGCACCCCTTAACCAATCAATCACCCCCCCCCGCCAAAGGGGTTGAAATTTAACTTCTCGAGTGGGGTATGGATTTCTATGTTTTTGGGGTCCCTGAGATCGAATTTGAACTTCCAAGAGCCTGTAGACACCTCTTCTCCCCTTAGTCACCCCCTCCTAGGGGTTGAAATTTGATTTTTATCGCCAAGTCGAATAAGGTAAGGATTTCTGTGTTCCCAGGTTCGCTGAATTTGAATATGATTTTTGAAAAGGCTTTCAAACTTCATTGGGGTCTCCTCCAATGACTTTTAATTCTTTCGGATTTTGTTCTCTTTTCTTGTGATATTCGAGGAGGGGGTGATTGAGGGAAGAAGAGGTGTCTACGGACTCTTTTAGATCCCAAAAACATAGAAATCCATAACCCACTCGACTTGTCGTGAGAAGTCAAATTTCAACCCCTGGGGGGGGGGGGGGGTGATTGATTGGCTAAGGGGTGCCTACAGGCTCGTGGAAGTTCAAATTCGATCTCAGGGACCCCAAAAACGTAGAAATCCATACCCCACTCGACTTGGCGTGAAAACTCAAATTTCAACCCCTAGGAGGAGGTGGCGGAAGGTGATTGAGAGGGAGGTAGTTTTCCCAAGTACTCTCCTTGTCAGTAATTAGAAAAAAATGTAGAAATTCACTTAAAAAATATCGTAGTTCATCCCAATCTCATGACTCAAAAAGAAGGTTCTGATATCAATTTAATGTAATGTAAATGTCATTTTAAGGGCTAAGGGTAGTTTTTTGCCCATAGCTCAAAATCTCGGGGTCAGGGGATGTTTTGGACCTTGGATTCGAATTCAGCATTGAAAAATATAGGGATACCCTAGTCTACTTCATGGACCTTGACTTTTTTTTTTGTTGTCTGCTTTTATATGATCTCACTTATAAACAACTGTATAAACATTGATAAATAATTTTAAAAACTTAATCGAAAAAAGCACAAAAATTCGGCTTTGAATTCTAGTAGTTATGAGCAGCGCTTGATTAGATCTTGCTCCCCCCTCCCCGCCTGCCCTTACCATTTGAGTTAAATTTGCCATTCCATAAATAAATTTGAAATATCTGAAATAGAACTCAAAACAACACGAAAGTTCTTACCGAAAAAGGAAAAACGTCAGAGTATAGTTGTTTGATTAGCGCTTGAAAGGGTTGAGAATGCGATTGCAAATTTTCGCTCATTTTCCGAAAGTGTTTGCTTCTTACTAATAAACAAAATTGGTATACCCATGCAAAATTAGAATAGCAAAATGCATTTTGGCACTGACAGGGACCTACCGGAATCCTAAAATTGAATACATCATACCTACGTCTGTATAGACACACTGACATAATATTATTGATTGATATTTTTACTACGGCTACACAAGTAACTACCATAAAGGTTTGGTCGGGAGAAATAAACTGAACACTATGTTGTTAATTGAGCGATCTATTGAATAGTTTTGAAACAATATCATACAATATTTGTAGCAGACAAGTTTGATTAGATATCCTTAACTAAACAAAGGTAATAAACACAGGTTCGGCCGCAACATTATCTTTTGTCTTTATTATTATGTGTAATACAAATATGAGGTATTGTAAATGTAAATTATTTCAAAAATGTAATCAAACTTTCGTAAATACATGATACTTTCAAATGAACGCAAGAAAACAGAGTGTTGTGTTTAGGAATGACGAAACTTCAGGGATTGATTCTGGTGACGAAAATTCCTCAAAACTTCAAAAGGCTTCTTTTAGTTTCGGTTTATTATTTACAATAATGAACTTTCGTAATCGGTCTTAAAAACGAATTTTAACCTTCCCTTTGTTGTTTTACATTTCAAGATACGCAGAATCCAAAAATCGAATAAGGAATTCCATCCGTTCGCCGTTTGGTGGTTTTCTCCGAAACTACTGGACAAAATTAGTTGGGGCTTACTGACTGACATCGCTCTCAGTCAAACCGTAAAGGGGAAATCAAACCACTACAATAATAAAACATCGGAATATCGTAACATTTCAAGAAAACACCAATGTGTTAACGTTTGTTTTTGATAAAGATCCCTCCAACCAATCGAATGAACCCACTCGGATCGCTTCACGTTCTCCTTGGGGTATAGAACTTTGATAGAAACAAAGAACATAAACATGAATGTGAATCCGAACGAGCCTGTACATACTAAAATCACCTAACAAATTTTTACGGTGTCATCGGCTGATGTATTTGCATTGTCACTGCTTTTTCAAGAGTTATTTCTGAAATTATGTTTTTCATCATTTATGATATCCATTTGCGGACTAGTGAAGTTTCCGTAGGAGATATGCTTTACCGCATCAAGTTGCGGAGGTGCCCATTGTATTTTTCTGTTACATGAAATATTTTCAAATAAATTCAAGTCATGCGATAACTCGGATTTTTATTAAAGTTCCGCGTTTCCTGAGAAAACGTCTCACAAATGAACAAAAATATTTCATAACTTATAAACAATTAAAAGTTTAATAATGGAGTTACAGCTGGAAAGATGATCTTTTGGATCAACGATTAGGACTGTTGCAGGAGAAAAAAACTTAAGATATTCAATTTGGCTAAAAAACGATTGACAAACCTGAAAATTCTCAACATTTTTGGAATTTCCGTGTTTGCGCTTTTTTGTCATGCCTGCATCCTCCTACAAATCATTGGGCTAGCTCTACAAATAAAGGAAATTAAACGGCATTTGCCACAATATCCTAAGATTTGTGATTACACTTAATTTACTCAATAAAAGGCGCGTTTTGAGGTCGAAAATACACAAAAATAGGAAGAGTGAAAAAACTCGGGTTTTAAGACGTAGGCTATTACCATATTTCACTCTAAATTTGAATTATGACTGGAATCCGGGGAAATAGTTTTTACAGATTTAATTCAGGTCTATGAATATGTTCACCTTTTTGACAACAAAGGGAATCTAACATTTAAGATCATGGGGTAACTCATAGTAAAACCATCGACTTCGGATTTGCGAATGAGCAATATTTGCTCCATCGGATTGCAACGAAATCGATAGCAGATCGTCCTGAGACATATTGAGAAAGTAACCTCCAGCAACTAGTTCAAAATTTTATCATCCGCAAATATGCATTTGCATCAATTTTATTTACTGAATGAATAAATTATATATCTATCAATGTACGTGAGTACATCTGAATTTGGATGAAATCTGAAATCTGAAGAGAGAGGGAAAGGGCTTATTCGATTCCTCATGGAAAGTTCTTCAAAAAAGTCCAAATTCAGGCCGCTTTGACTTTTTTTGAGGTTTTCAGGGATTTTACAAAACTTTGACAACCCTTAAAGGGCACTTTAAATTAAGTGAGAATGCTGGCTAAAGAATCGGGGCGTTGTCGGACCAATATTGATTTTTCCTGAAAATTTCAGATTTTTCGCTCCAGCCGTTTGGGAGAAATTGTGCGTACGGCGTACGGCGGACGGACGGAAAATTTTTATTGTAGATTTGGATTCTACACCCTTTGAAACGTAAACCATGAAATCTTCGGGGGGGGGGGGGGGGGGTTAAACTTTTTTTTCCAGAGCGATTACAATGGTTTATTATTGAATAATAAACCAAAATCGGTTTATTTTCCTCAAGATCACCATCCCAACACATACATTTGTAAAAGTGAACCACTCCACTTTTATTAGAGTCCGGTTGTTATTATACTTAATAAGGGTTTGTAAGTGTATTCTGAAGAAAGTTCATGCTGATTAGTTAGTTCGTCCAGCTAAATAGGGTTTCGTCCACAATTTACGAAATTAGTTGTGGTAGCCGTAGGTCTCAGGCTAACTTTGCCCACAGCTGTTGCCAATTCATTCCAAATGTTATACATTTTGTTGTTCGTTTCATTCATTTACCGTTGAAATTCCAAGACAACGACTTAGAACCAATTTTCTTTTCAAGGTAAATTATCAATCATTTTCAATCGTATAAAACAAACTTGTAAACTCGGATTGGGTTTGTAAACTAATCAATAAATGTTCTTTAAAGAGAAAACACGGTTCGTCGTCTTTCAAGTCATGATATGTTTAATCACACTGCCAGTTTGAACGAAATCAGATTGACAGATCATAAGAAACAATAATAATTATTGTTTTACAATAATGAATAATGAATAATAAATTATTCATGTTCGCACGACAGACGCTACTATTGATCCCGCGACAATTTACATTGGAACGTTTGAGAGCTAACCAGCCCGAAAAAATTTCTTCGGAATTGAACTAAAACTTACTCAGTTTTGGGAGTTGATCGGAATGGTTAATAGAGACGGACAAACCCAAATTGATCAGCAATCAAAAATTTTGATTTTGGATGGCATATTTATTCGGATTTTCACACTGACGCAAAGCAAAACAACACATTTGCTTACAAACCGAAAGCTTTACGAAAAAAACCTTCCCCGAAGCTCCATTGTTTCTAACAACATTTTAGGTATGTATCCGTACATGATGGGTGTTTATGTATTGTGTTCGGATCTCTAATGTAGGTTATGTTTTTACATGGTTCGTTATATAGAATATTTCATGTAGCTCCTACTTTTTAGGAAACAACGCTCAAAAATATTTACAGCACAACAAAATTTGGTTTCTTAGAAAGCACAAATCGAGAATACCTGTACATCAACAAATTTATACACTCGAGGTTAGAGCCTATCAATAATTAAGCCTAAAAAGGATTCAAACATAGAGAAACTTGATCAGGTATCCAACGCTGTTTATTTAAGGAAGAAATTGTTTCGGATGTTTAAGATTACAGCCCATGCATTTAAACCTAGAGTGGACTTAACTATCTTCAACCAACACTTGACACAAAATGAAGTAGGTATGTAGAGAATGAAAGCCTATCAATCTGAAATATTATCAACGAACCAGTGAAACCTCAAACATTGGGATTAATACTTCCTACCTATGTAAGGCACGCAAATACTACATGTATCGTGCTGTATGAAAGAACTATATGATAGTTAATTTTCCTCACTCAATTTTTCCCTGTATTCATGTAACATGGAATAGATGCTATGTAATTAAATTAAACGAAAAATAAATATGCGAAGTAATAAGGGTGAATCTCATTTAACGGGACAATCGAGGTTTTGATTCTGACTAAAAAATTTTGTTCTCCTAAATTTATGATTTTTTTATTATACAATCTAGATTTTACTCTAATGGTATAGTGATGTACAAGCACGCATGATTTTCGTTTGTTTCCTCAAAATTCAGGTTTTAAAATTGTATAGGTTATGAGAATGGTATGTTTCCACGACAATGAGCTTTGTCAACCAAATAACGATAGAATTACGTAAACGATGTGTAGGTAAGGTTGCATGAGACAGATATCTGATTCCAGTTTTTCCTGACTTTGTGCTAGAACAAGTATCACATTGTATTATTAGTATTTATTTAGTATCAAATACCAAACTTGAAAAAAAATTGTTTCAAACAGCCATGACGGCTTTTGTGTAGCCACAACAATGAAGTTTAAAATCGCCACGACAATGAGAAATCAACATTAACCTTCTGCAATTAGGAGTCTAATAAAAACTTATAGAAATTGAAACTTGTATTAAAAAGTTGTTACATCTCTATCACAAAATGTATGCTAGATGAATCAATAAGATAGATTAAGAGAGATTTTCGAACCCATAACAATGAGAAGTATGAAACGTACACACCTGTTGTACAGACGGCTAACTTCATTTTTGAGCCCCAACTGTATAGAAATGGCGGAAGCATGGTGTTTCCTCAAAGGGCAGGGTTACCAACGCTGAAAAAACTTTGAATTGCCAAAAAATGACCTCATTTGAGAGAGCTACGATGATTTCCTTCAAACCCATGACAATGAGACAGAAGGTTTGGGACAAACTTTGAGCACTTGATTCGTATAGACTATCTAAAAGTTAGTCCCACTTGTAAGCGCACTAACATCCAGTAACTAATTCTAAAGAAATACTAGTTAAAATATTTCCGGTAAAACGTACTTTGAGCGGATAAAATTTCGGATTAAGTTCAAATTCTGACTGACGGACAGACCATGACAATGAGATTAGAGGTGCATTTCGATCAATTAGCGGCATGTACAATGAAGAGTGGCCGAACTTTATGACAGCCATAAGGCCTAGTTATCACATAAAATCCACAAAAATAATTTTTGGAAAAATTTGAACAGAAAATTATTTATCAATTAAGGACAGCGATTGTCCCGTAAAATAGGAATCACCCATAAACAGAACATCAACAATTTTAGTAAACACTTTCTATACTATGTAAGGCATTCAATTATTGCAACATGAAATACTTCATTACAGTTCAATTGGTGTCAATTTTTCTCAATCAATTTGTGAAATGAAATGTATACTATAAAAATAAATTAAACGATAATTTCAATAACTGACGATTTTGTAGTTTGTACTAGAATATTTGTTGATATTTCATCTATAAATTTACTGAGTTATCTGTGTAAAACTTCCATTTTAGCACAAAAAATATAATTACAGACCACTTTGTGTATTTAGTGGGAGGGGGTGGGGGTGTGAGTAGGTTCAACTCACCAGAAAACACTCACATCGATTTTTTTTACTGTTCTTAGAAGAAAAAGAAAAATGATTTGACGGAAGCAACTGTTATTTTCCAAAGTATTTGTGCAACGAAATGCCGAACACTTGCTTTGGAGGGATTTATGAAAATAACTGGCATAACTGGCATAACTATGCCTTCTAGTAAACTGATGATAGTGCTAAGTTATCACAACCTATTTGTTATGGATGCATATTTTTTCCAAATTCGAAATCTGAGCGAAATGTCAAAGTCTGACAAACTCCTAACCATGCATTGGCGGAACAGTACGTTCCTTTAACAACAAGATATATTTTGTGAAATTCAACCAAAGTTGATAACATATTCATAGGAATTGGTCAAACCGTAAGACTTGTTTTTTTTTTTTTGCCCACAAGCGATTACCGTCAAATGTGCGGGTCAAGGAATCAATTGGAACCTTTAAAGAAACAAATCATAATACATTACAATAACTAAAATAATTATATCTGAAGGTGTAATAAAAATTGGTTTCAAACTTTGACATAACAAATTTATACCTATTTCTTGGAAAAAACTGTTGTCCTTGAAAAAAAGGTGTCCTTAACTGTGCCGAAAGATGGAATGAGTAGCAACTTTTTAACAAGTGTAAAGAGAAATTGCTAACTGGAATAGATTCAATTTTCCTGGCCTGAAGAAGAGTGTATATAAAATTTATAAGTCCCCGAAACGCTTGCAATTTTCAACTATCTGTGAAAACTCACTGTTTTGGTCCCCACTCAATCGGAGATTTTATTTCACAACTTACACTCTAAAATACAAAAAACAATTTTTAATACAAAATGTACAGACATTTCCGCGTTACCACTCCAAGTTCAGTTGGGTGCTCATGACTTTTAAGATTTGTGGTTGTCACCTTTTAACAACCTTAAGTATCATTTTCTATTGCATGTTGAATCATCGACGCAAACCACACTGGTGATTGTACAGAAGTATCTCGAAAACTGAACACGATTTTCAAGTGACCGTTCGTGAGAACATTGGAAGTAAGTAAGAAATCCTTTGGGCGGGAGAAGGGGCGTATGAAATTCCCTTGCGAAGCTGGTGATCCTCCGCAGTTGCCATCTGCAAATTATTATGATACTATTAGTCACAAATGTCATAAAGAGAATGGAATTTATAGGTGTTGCCTGCGCCCAAGAACCGTTTTTGTGTGAGCATAAGAGTTTCAAATCCACGCGCCAAACAGAGCCTCAGGATGGGTGAGAGGATGGTGGAGTCGTGAGTTTTGTGAGGAGGGTTAGGGTCATCCTTTAGTTCATAAACATGCCGCCTTCCATAGTATGATCAATAGGGCACTGTCTATACCAATGAATGATCAAAATTTATTGAAAGAAAAATCTGTTATTAAAAGTATAGCCGTAAGTAATGGATATGGGGGAGAACTTGTTGATTCTATTTGGAATAAGGTTCTTAGGAAAAAGAGTAGGGAAGGGGTGTGTAATTTAGTGAGAGAAATTGAGTTGGAAGAGAAAAAGTGGATTAGTATACCATATTATGGGAAAATTTCGGATAAACTCGGTAAAATCCTGTCGTCCAGGGGTTTCAACGTTGGGTTTAAGAATAAAAATAATCTCAAATCTTCTTTGGGTTCGGTTAAGGATAAAATTAACGTTCAGGATAAAAGTGGGGTTTATAAACTAAAATGTTCATGTGGGCTTGAGTACTGTGGTCAAACTGGTAGGAAATTTAGGGAACGAATAAAAGAGCATGAAAAGGATTTCAGGGACAACAAGGGTGATTCTGCCTTTGCAAGTCATCTGAATGAATCCAATCATAGCTTTAGTTTTGATCTGACAAACAGGCAACATGTAGAATTTCCTCACTTTTGCCCAAAGGGAGGTATGTTGGATGTGCTAGAAAAATTCGAAATTGTTAAGAGTGATAGGTCAGAAAAATGTTTAAATGATGTCATTCCTCAAAATATTTCACCATTATTGGTTTCTTTCTTGCAATAAGTTTGGCTCCGCCTCTCCATTATGATACTTGATGATTTGTGCCCCTTTCACTTTGTAAGCCTTGAGTGGCATTGGTTGGTCCTCCCCGCCCCTTTCACTTCCTTGAGCCAATAGGATTCAATCTCCTCTCACTTGATCATATATAAGATATGCTTTCTGTGATGTACTTTCAGTTCATGTTTGTTACTGATGATGACCTAACCGTCGAAATCGATTTAACAGTGTAACTCTTTACTTTCGTGGAAATATAGACAACGTTCCATCTTACTCCGTTTTTTTATTTGAAATGGGTTTCCACAACTTCGTCGCGAGTGACTTAGTTCGTATGAGGGTTAGGGGTTCGCTGTCCAGGAATGAAACTCCGTCTGTGCTTTGAATAGAAGGGGAACACAGCGTTGATTTTATACGGGTCCAAAGAATGACCCAATGAGAGGGCCTAAAATAAAGCGCGCAAAATTTTAAAAAGCATACACAGGAGAACAAAAGTGGTTCACACGGTAGGTACATAACTCAGTAGTTGAGATTTTGAATTTCGGTGGCTTATTTCATCGAATGCTTGCTACGTATCGATTGCCTTGAAATAATTAAGCCTCTGTAATAAAATATTAAGTATATACCCGTTAAGTTCGATGTATTGGAGGGAAAAGGACCGGTGGAGGCGTAGGTGGTGTTTTGGAAGATCTGGAACCGCCCATGGCAACGTTGTACCCGCCGTAGTTTCCCGTGTTCAACCTCGGTAGCTCCCAATCCGCCATGCTGCTTGATGAACCCTGTTTTGAAAACAATGACATAAATCACGATTGCAGATTTTGATAATGCTGGTTAAATATAGCAATAAACTAGACGATTTCACTGTAATCCTATCTTTAACAATGGATTGATGTGCAGTGGTGGTAAGAGATAGATTTCATGGAAGAGATCAAATGGAATCTGCATAACTTGAAAACTTAGTCGCACACCCTGGTCAACTCTTGTGTCAATTTCTTATTACTTATTTTTAAACTAAACGTTTTTATAATTCATCAAGAAAGAAATTAAAAAAAAATCATTTTTACCGTAGAACCAACATGATTACTCAAATGATTGAGCTGTAACTTGTAGCGATATCATTGTCAAAATCTATCTTCACTATCCGCAAAATTAAACGAGATCTAACTCAATTTCATTATTAGTTATAACAATAGTTGATGAGAAATATTGAAAACGCGATTTGATCATTGCAGAAAAGCTTCTGATTTCTTTCGGAGACAGTTAGGTACATTTGCAAAATTGTGGGGCAGAGGATGAGTATGAACGCGAAATTGAGGAGCGATACAACCAATATTAACGAAAATATGGACTGTTCCTGAAAACTTGTTGTTTGATTCAACAAGCTACAACAAGCTTGCTACTTGGCTTGTTGCTATTAATACAACTATGTATCCACTAAAACGTGGAATAAATTCTGTTTCAAAAGAAGAAATGATCATTATTTTAGTCAAAATCTGATTAATATAAAACAACGTGCATAAGCAACCTACAGCTCGATCGAGTCAATTAAGACTTCCTGGGAAGTGAATCAACTGAGCGACACCGCGACACTCCCGACCCAATACTGCCGAACGAGGCGCCGTTCCGTATACGGTATGCAAAACCGCACAGCTTCCCTGAATTGAAGGGTGCCTACCTTCGTGCGGGAAGGCAAACATTGTTCTGTGTCAGCCCCACCGTTGTCTTTACTGAGATACAAATTCAATTAGTTTCGTCAAGGTCCTACATTCGTAAATTTTAGGCTGGATGATTAAGAACTTTCTAAATTGTTAATTCGGTTTTGAATATGGAGACATCAGCAATCTATCAGAATAACTTACCCTGTTGATGATCTTTGAGCTTCGGATTCAGCAGTTTGCGGTATCATGGCCGTGTATCCTCTTTTTTCAAGGATACTGTCCACCCTGCAAATTCACATTCATCCGAATTAGGACATTCTGATATTCCGAGGGAAGATGGTAACGTATTTCAATAAAAATTTCTCAACCGCTGCCTGTTACTAGATGTCCACGTCTTAATCAAGTCTTACTCATTTTAAGGTTACTATTTTAGTTTTCAGAGTTGAACCTTGTATTTTAAAAAGAACAGTTTGACATAACGAAGGTGGTACCTAATCAATAGTAATATGAGAATTACTATAGTGAAATCGAATGGGTTTTCCATGAAATACCGTGAAAGCCTACCGAACAATTGGTAATGCTGCAATTCAGATGGGATTGAAGGCCGTCCTTAGACCAGAAAACGTTATTTTAGTTTTGTCTACTTAGGTACCTAACGAAAAAGAGCTGCTAAATAGAGCATCGCTGATTAAGGAACAACCAAAAATGCTAGAAATTTAGGGTTATCGGCTTTAATGATTGGGTTGTTCCGATCCTCTTCTTGTTTATCATAATTTAAATAGTTCTATAATAATTATAACAAAGATTTGCTCAATAAATGTAACGTATATTTCGTACAAGCTTATAGTCCAGTCATATTAGACAATTTTTTTTTGCCAAACATTGCAAAAAGTACTGTAAACTTCCTTTTTGAATATGTTGTTAGGGTTCACCAAGATAATACGAATCTAGATTTGCAGGCCTGAAAACCGCGAGCGACGGGAGTTACAGCCGAAAAACCACGAAATTTTCGCACTGTTTTCAGTTTTTCGCAAAAAAGACACCAAAGGAGCCTTTTGATGAGAAAAGACTCTTATCCTTTGTTAAACAAGATAAAATTTGCTACGATTTGAGACGTAATTGGACTCTGTAGCTCCATTAGTTCCAGAGATACAGCTCTGCAAATATTGACAAATTTTTCCAAAAAGTGAAAATTTTAACTTTTGGTCTATTTTCGACCGATATATTAATGTAAATAGTCATTCTACAGTAAACTTGTGAGGAATGAAGTTGTAGGACATTTAATTACCTTCATTTTAAGACCATCGGGGGACCTGTATCTATCATAGATTTTTTTAAACTTACATAAAACCAAAATAAGTAGAAATGCGGTTCAAGGAAAAGTTGAATAAATGTTGAGTTATTTGTGTAAAACTATGTAACTAGGTAGGGACTGAAACATTTTGCATACATTAAACATATTTAACTTAACATTTAAATTGACAGTAGGTCATAAAATGAAATAAATTATAAATAATTAAGACAAAAAGTGGTTCATATGAGTAGGTATGTAAGTTATAATACATGAAAACATTAACACTCACACTAAAAAGTATTCAAGAATTTCGGTGTTTCATATCCTGGGGATCTTTGGGGGGGCGGGGACCTTTCAGAGGACAGCTCACTTCCGCAATTAGGAGGGGGGGGGGGGAGATGTCTGGGAGGTCTTCAGGGGTTAGAAATTCCTCATCCACGTCCTCCTCATCTAGCTCCTCGATGGGAGGAGTGTTTGTGCACTCTCTGCCTTCACAATGCTTGCATAGAGCGGAGCACTTGAGTCCTGCCTTCCTGCAAGAGTAGGAACCGAAGCAACCCTTTCTGTACTTGCAGGATAAGCTTTTGAGGAGGAGCGGAGGAGCTGCAGCCTGCATCATGTGGATGGGGAGCCATATGCAAGCCATGATGAGGTTGAGAGTGCAGGGGAGTCACTCATGACTGCTCTCTACGGAGGAGATGGCCGACAGCCCCTGCATTCCCTCCGTCAATATTTGCATTCCCTCCGTCGATATTGTCAATATTTGCAGAGCTGTATCTCTGGAACTAATGGAGCTACAGAGTCCAATTACGTCTCAAATTGTAGCAAAATTTATCTTGTTTAACAAAGGATAAGAGTCTTTTCTCATCAAAAGACTCCTTCGGTGACTTTTTTGCGAAAAACTGAAAACAGTGCGAAAATTTCGTGGTTTTTCGGCTGTAACTCCCGTCGCTCGCGGTTTTCAGGCCTGCAAATCTAGATTCGTACTATCTGGGTGAACCCTAACAACATATTCAAAAAGGAAGTTTACAGTACTTTTTGCAATGTTTGATGTTTTAAATGACTGGCCTATTAAGTGGATTGTGTGTTTCGCTTACTCTTTTATAGGAGGCAACGTGTCGTACGCAGAAAATGGAATCCCAGCAGTGTCAGTGCTGAACGTGGTGGCGTGGATTTCCTGCTGATACAGGGTGTACAATTCCAACAAGTCCATCGGCAGCGGGATTTTCCCTTCTGAAAAACCACGAAATACCAAATTAGGTTCTACTGGTCGATTGATGGACTCAACGGTGAAAAATATTAAGACGAATCGGTGTGATTTGAACATGATGGGACATTTGTCTCTTGTAAATTGAATAAGAATGCAATGAGGATAACGGTTTATCAAACGCACAGCCAGATTCGTCGTCTATAACTTTCCGCAAACCTCCTTCTCTTGAGGGAGAACAATACGGTTCATATAGAAACTCTTGATTGAAAATGAAACATAAATAATCAATCTGGAATTGAATTAGCAAAACAGATGGATAAAGATTGAGTAGGGAATCGCGTGGAAATTAGATGGGCTGAATGAAACATGGAAGAAACGTCATTTCATTTCAAGAAATCGTGCGACTTCAAGTGGAAGCCCCTACTCAGGCAGATTTCTGGTTTAGGGTTGGACCCCAGGGCTTACAGATTTAGAGATTTTCGAAGCAGACCGATTACAAAATTATCCCATAACCCATCGGCATGTTAGTAAAAGTAAAGTTGAGAATAATTATTTTGTTGGCTTCAACTATTGAAGCCCAATTACCAATGATTGTGGTTTATCCAGGTACTGTTCACAAATATCTTCGGCCCAAACTGCTTTTGATTTGTGCCAAACCTTTGCCAGTGATCTCTAACGCCACAAGTCTTCTAACTGTCATCTGTGTTCGATGTTAAAGGCTTCAAGTTGAAAGCTGAACTGGTATGAGGTCATGACACTACCAAGTCTTACGATTCAACATCTATAGTCGCACCTTCAATCAGATGCCTCTGCCTGGTGATGATCTCATCCGTCAACCTCTGCTGCCTGTGGAACCTCTGCAGCATGTCAGCTCTTCGTCGCAGTTCGTGAGTTTCGACCAGACGTTCGCCCTGCAAAGCGACTTTGTCTGCCTCGAGTTCGTGCACTCTGATCAGCAGGCTCAGCATCTCTCTTTCAGTTTCCGAGTCCAACTGCTCCGGCAAATCCTAGAAGAAAATAAAAACCCACTTATACGGATCGGTGCTCATTTATTGAGTCTGTTTTGATTAGTAACAAAGTTAGAGGCAAGTCTTAGATTAGGTCCTGTCAAAAATCATGTTATTTGCATTATAAATAATAAGATCATGAATTTAATAATTACTCCCTCTTCTTCCTCGCTTTGGATGTGTAAATGAGAGGGTAATGTCATTTGGTCATCGATGAATCATAAAACCTGAGCAAATGTTAAAAACACGTGTTGGTTACTGCAAATCACATCATCTCTCTGTTGATAACAGAGAGCTTTTTGTTAAAATTATGCGTTCCACTGGTTTAGCATCTAACTGCAAATACCACAATCGCACTACAACAATTCTTCAAAAAATATACAAACAAACGTATCCACGAGATCTGTGCAGACAACTTCGATCATTTCTGGTTGTAATTGCTTGTTGATTTTTCTTCATTGTTATAATTTGATGTTATTATTTCTCTGCTTTTGCCATTAACAAACAACTTATTGTTTTTGAAATTCAAGGGTTCCTCTTTGATTAATTGAAATTACTCATTATCAAAACTTTTCGGGGAAATCTTGGTAAATATTAATTTGTTTTACGTATCCGAGAGGCCCATTTCGGGAATGTTTATAAGGGAGGTGTTTTGAATCTTTTTAATGTCAGATACCTGATAAGCGATTAGGGGCGTGAACTGTTATGGTACTTGCCTATAAAACGTCCATAGTCAGTCAGAAATATTTCAGTTCTGTTATATTATTTTTAAACATAAAGTGAGGCCATGTAATTTATCAGCATATCATAAAAATATGAAAATAAAATCCTTCTAATGGTCTAGTCATCTTGAAAATATGTTTGGAGGCTTTACGTATTCAATTCTCATATCATAGAAAGTTGAATTTCAATTGAAGTCTAATGATAATAATGATCAAGTATCGATTTGAGTAACAATTTTCCGAAGTAGGTACACAAAATGGTATTGCATCATGGTAAATCTTTGAAAATTGGAGTCTAATTTGTTTTTATGAAAAATATGATTTTTTAAAGTATTGCTCCGGCTACTTAGCACATGCTAAACATACATTTTCCAACAATACCGCCTTCTCTCTACACATTTCCAGCTCTTTCAAAGTGGACGATCTGAGGGCCACGTAGCGTTCTTGCTCCCGCTCGATGTAGCTGAGTTCAGACCAGGCCTCGTGCACTGACACCTCGTTACCGTTTTCTGTAACCACCAAAAAATATTAAGCAAATATATATTATATCAGAAAAAAAGCAATTTCATTTTATAATATTATCACAGTGGAACATTTGACCATTGTACTATGATAAAAGTGTAGTGAAATTATGAAACAAGTTGTAGTTAGTATGCTGTTTAAAATTACCACAATTCTGCTGAAACGTGTACGATGGACATATTATGCCTGTAAAATGCACAGATTGAGGTGCATGATAAGTTCTGATAATTTGAGTGTATAAAAAACGTAAATTAAAACGGCTGCATGGCATTTCCTTTTAGCTCAGGTGCCGCAGGTCGTTTCTATCATATTTGCTTTTGTTAGCCCTCCAGTTCTGCTTCATGTAAACGCTGCCACTGACAACTTAGACATCCAGGGTTATGGCAGACCCATCGGGCTTAATGGCAACGTTACTTGGCTTCTAGCCCTGGTCACTCAGCATATGACACAGTCTCTGTCTCTTCACTTCCAGGCACCTGCTGTCTGCTTAGCAACCGCATCATGACGGAGAATGCGGCCACCATGAGTTCTTGGACACTGCTGCATCACATGACACAGATTCTCATTTTTACTTTCACAGATACGGCAAAGGGTGCCTACTGCCCCTCGACTACCTCTGGAACACCTCACCTCTGACAGCATGATAAAATGGGTAGTCGCGGGTCCCAATACCGTCCCTCATTTGGAGGAATTGGGGATCCCGAGCATTGTCAGAGTTCTTTCGGTCTTTGACGGATTCGGTACAAGAATAACGTAAAACGAATTTGTACTCAGTTTTTTACTCTTAAGTTTGGATTGTCCCACCTTTTCCGGGATCAATTTTAATGAGCACACATGTATTGACAAAGCCTTGCGTGCGAGAGACGAACCAAAAGCGCTTGGATAAAATGCTCGTTCTTCGACAATGTTGATTATTCCTCCATTCAAATATCAACCACAGCATTGAGCGGTACTACCCCTGGGTAATAGGATTTGAGGTAAATTTCCTGTGATCCACTATAATGCACAAGGTATAATTTATTTATGCGATTAAGAGCAGCAAATAAGACTCCCCATATCGGCAACGATCAACACGCTGCATAGCTCTATTTTGAACAAAAGATAACGGCCTACCAATATCCTGGGTTGTGGAAAACCTTACCGGCACCAGCTGACGTGTTGGGTCGACTTCCTGCTCTGGTGTAGAGTTTGCTTCTTCTCGCTTCCCACTGTGAGATGATCTGGTGCTGTCGCTCTGCCTCAATTCCAAGCGACATCAGGTGCCCGTCGATATCCATGAGACGTCGTCTTTAATAAACGCAGAAAACATTTGTTACTCAAAGGAGCACAACATCGATTTTAGAAATTCATCGAATAGTTCCACGGTAAATACCGTGAAATTCGATTTGAAATGCCCGAGGCTGACCCCCTTGCACATTTTGTCGTTATGTGGACAAAAGTGGAAAAATGTAATTTATTTGTCATGTTTATTAAAGATTTTACGAATTCATCGTCCCACATGACAACCCTCTTTCGTGTTTTTTCTGACATGCACAAAATTACGAATCAATTATTGTTTAAATGAAACTAAAAAAAAAATGTCAGTCGAGTTCTAATTTGACCGTGTATATAGTCATGATGTTTTCCTAATATAGGTACATAGGTCTATAGGGGCAATTTTTGACATATTTCACATTCGAGTGTCCCCAATGTTAAATATATACGTCATAATTCGGATTTTTCCCCAAATAACATCATATTTATTTGTTGTTAGTCCATATTCAGCAACATATTTGCTCATTTATTTAAAACGCTGCAAATTCTCTCACTGGGGTTTATTATTCAATTGACTTGCGTTCATGATTTGAATTTCAACTAAGCTTCGGAGTGTGCATGTTTCACAGGTGATAGAGCAATTATTGAATTTCAGGAGATATGCTTAGAGCACTTAAATCGGTTCTCAACCAAAATACCTATTTGGATTGATCAGTTGAACATATTTTTGTGCCTTCTGATATTCAATAATCGCTCTATCATCTGTGAAACACGCACACTCCAAAGTTTAGTAGAAATTCAAATCATGAATCATTGAATAATAAATCCCAGTGAAAGAATTTGCAGCGTTTTTTAAAGAAAATACGAGATAAAGAGGAAATTTTCCTCAACCTAGATTTTTCACCTTTCAACACTGTTAGCAAACGTACAAACATTATTGAGGGATTTTCGGCAGACTCTGATTTAACTATGATAATATTGCTTGTATTAATAAATTAGAGTGGTCCCGGGCAAGACGTTAAATTGTGACTGTGGTGGAGGGCTACAGTAACCATCACTGACAGCATGAGGCATGAAAAAGTCATGAAAAGTCGCGGGCATCTGGGTTACCCAGAAGTGGTTTCAACTCTGTAGAGGGTGGGAGACGCTTTTTAAGCGGTAAAGGCAATCTCCTACGGGAGTAAACCCCTACAGAAAATCCATTATCCTGTGAACTGCGAGTAGGTAGCCCCTCTAATAGGTTAGGCGATAGGCTACCAACCTGTCCCTGTAAAAATCTATTTGTTACGAAACCTGAAAACGGGAAGCCAGGGGCCAGCCACTCGGCTTGTTGTGCTTTGTAGTTAGGTAGTGAGTTAATAAACTAGAAATAACTACTACTAAAATAAAATGAATAACAAGAAATATAAAATCCATCCATTTTTCCTTTTCCGGTCAATGATCTACACCCCAATTTTGATGTCATTTTCGGCTGATGGCTAGTTTGCCGGCCAACCACAGATCCGTAAGTACGGCTTAGAGTTTTGGGAAATACCAAAGGAATTTCCCAACAGGAATTTTTCTAAATCGCCTTATATTTATATTTTCCCACGTTCAAGTCACCTTTAAATTACGTAACAATTCAGCCATTCTGTTCGTTATCGAATCCAATGAATCTTGAACAGGACCAACCTCCAGTTCAGCGAGGATTTCGATTCAAATTATGCAGTGAAAATTATGAACAGAAGTCCCGGGGACTGGTTAATTTTAGGTAACAGGTAGGTGCATTTGATATTTTTGGAACTAACACTAGACATCCTGATTCAATCTTGATATTTACAGTACTATGATTCAGAACCGTTGTTAGATCATATAAAAGGGGTCGGCTGTCACATTCTGACATTTTTCATGTCAAACTGATCCAAAATTTGATAATCAGTGTTCAACACATCACTAGTACGTTTAGCTATCAGAATAAAACAGATAGTGCTAATTTCATTGAAAACAAGGAAGTAGAGAGACCAAACGGCCTTAATTGGCCGATTCTCACTTGCCATTCTAGAGAATTCTATACAAAGAACGGCTGCCAACTGATGGATTCTCACACTCTGACCCGTATGGACTGAATTACGTCACTTGTAAAACTTTGTCCATAATGAAACAGAGATTAGTTGAATATCTTGTAAAAATGATATATTCTTTCATCTAGAGATTGTGACAATTTACCAAGACTAAGTGTTATGTACACAAACATGAAATATTTCGACATTTCTTTTGATTGAGGGGGCTGCGATCCGATTTGAAAAGGTTAGCCAACGGCTCCTTGCCGTTGAGTATGTTGTTACGAATGAGAATTGAGACCCAGTTTCTAATCAGCAGGCCAGAATTTTTCTATATCCCGAAAACATCTCTCAGTAACTCTATGCGTAATGTTATAGGGCTTGGTTTCGTGCATTCAAGCCGAACGTACCTCAATTTCATTTGCTCCCGGAACGTCGCTATAATTTGCTCCCTCAACTGTTTGACGGGAGTTCCCGTCGCTCTTCCTCTGATTTCCGCCGAAGTTGGTCGCTGGTCTGTATCCAATTTTGATTTGAGCCTCCCGATTTCTGATCTCAAATCCGAGATCATGTCCCGGTACTGAGTCACTTGCCAGTTCACCTCCAGCTCGTTTCTCTCAACCTGAAAATGTTTTACTTAAATTAACAATGCGTTTCGTTCATCGAACTCAAGTTCGTTATAGATCTAATTAGGTTGCCTTATCTCTTAAACCACTGAACGATACCTGCTAAAGTGATACCAACCAGGGAAACTGAATCCTGAACATTCTGAGTAACCGAACAGCTTCATAATCACAGGTTAGACCACTCGGTAACCAAAACTATTTCCCACTTTGCCTTGTCCACTGCAACTACAAACATCACGTCCCTTCTTCCAGAATCCCAAGAGAACTCCTTCAGAACAATCTTTACATAGACTTATTCTGCAGTAAGCTGTCCAGTATTAACTCATTGTTCCTCAATTATACTCCTTAACTAGTTTCTTAATCTTTAATTAATTATTTCTGTTAACAGTCGATGCAAAAATACTATTCATTTTATGTTTAGTTGAAAGAATCAAATGAACATACATATATTTGTAATTTATTGTATTATTGCGTCATATTCTCCAACTAAAGTTCCAACTGTGTACCCTCACACTGATTATCTACTATTTGCGTGCACTTCTACTGGCCTACTTAAGTTATGTGTTACTGCAATTAGGGTTGCCTGTAATATGAATGAAATGGCACAGGATGAATAATTAATATCGCGTACTTTGTGAGAGATTCTGGTAGCTCGAGATGCGTACAGCAAAGTGTTCCGAGTTTCGTCTCTATGGACCGCCGCTGGAGAAACATGCCCGACCATAACCGTCCTGCAGTTACCGCTCAGAGCGTTTCTCAGTAGCCTTGTGAGCTTAGAATCCCTGAAACGAGCTTATATTTCAGTGAGGAAACTTAAGACAACAAACATGGACTTAATTCATTGCATCAAATAAGAGGCCACCAAGTCACTCAAGTCTGAAATGGTTACCTATCCTCTTGCCTTCCTTGTAATATGTAATAAAAGCTGTTCGAACTGCAGTAGGGACTTCAAACAACAGATGCATATTCAAGGAAGGTGACGAAAAGAGGTTTAAAAAGGGAAACTATTGATGGTACGTGCATTAATTTTTCATTTCATTAATTACGGTGTATTTCGCTTAATGAAACCCCACGAAGTCACAGGCATAATATGGTCCGAGAAACTAAGATGGGTATCAAGGATTACTCCCAAATCACTTGCTCAACAAACCGCATGAATGTTGCTTCTCCAATCACACAGGTATGATAAATTGGTGACACGGCGAATAATGCCACTCTCAGACACTTGGAAGAGTCCATCAAGATATCTGCAGGATTAGATCAATCGGCAAGTCTTCAAATTATTAGCGAAGAAGGGGAACTTAACTCCATCAAGTGTAGCTCACACTACCAGATTAAGTGTTAGTACAGCATTATACGGTAGCCGCTAGTTTTGAGATTGATACTGATGATGTCATAGATTATGGATATTGTGAAATTATATTACCAAGAGAAGAGCGTAGTAAAAACTAGTGGCCGCCTTTCTTGCACTGCACGGTTTTTGAACAAAAACTCTCGAGTAAAGTCGACTTCATATTGAACTATTCTGGTATAAATGAGTTACCAAATAATAAGTCTTGCTTAAACCCCCATATTTCGTCTGACATCAATGCTACTTGCACTTGATACTCACCTTTTGGTTTTCTTGTCACCCGTACCAGACTGAGTGTATGTCTCGTACTTATCAGGTTTGAAATTCAAACAGAAAAGCGATGAGACTCGACATAGTTCTCATGGCTGATGAAAATTCGTAAAAGGTTAGCTTCCTATTTATAGATTAACTCAATTATATCCTTGACTTTCAAAAGAAATGCAAATCAATTTATCACATTTGAATCCTATATTTTTGTAAATTGCTGCAAACCAGGAGATTTTACTAATGAAAAACCATCAGTTTAAAGCTTTTTAAAAACATTTCAAGAAAATGAACAATAAGTGGTAATTGACTCACCTATAATTAACGTAGCGGCTGCCAGAACCGCTGCCAGATAGTGCGTTGATGACGTTGCCCAGAGCCAGAAGCGATCGGTTTATATGAGCGCCTTCTACTAACCGTTTTCCTCTATTCTGTGGTGATAAAGACATTAAGTAACGAAGTACGGAATTAACAGATAAGTTTAGATAACTGGGATGGAAAAACCCTGGAAAGTTGGGAGGTCATCGGTCAGCACATTTGGCTGACTGTGTTATGAACGGCAGATCATCAATGTACACTAGCGACTTTGGTCTAATCCAGTACTCTCCCTGTCGCCTACAATTTCTATCTCGATCTCTCCCAGTCTCATTCTCGTAAATGATCTATTTCTTTGTCTTCAGGCTTTAGAAATGTGTCCCACTATTGACAGCGAAAATCCCAAAAAGGTCACCAACATGTGCAGTGAAAATAAGAATCCTTGCTGTACACGGTGAGATTCAACAAGGAATGAGGGCTTTTAAGAGGAAACTCTTCATTCAAGCCACTTTCAGTATAAACATAAACATTTCCACAGTAATTTAAGGTGTATTTTTGCGACCCTAGATGTCATTTTTGGACTGGTCTTTTTGTCCTAGGGCTAGCTATTTCTACAGCAGTTTAATGTGTGGCCCATAATGTTTACTATTTACCCAGTAATAAACAAATATACTATTTGTGTATGTACCCCGTCTTACTCGAAGAATAGCGACGTCATACAAGCTCTTTCACGATTGTATTTTACGAAATGTGATAATTAGCTCTGTTTGTACATCTGTGTATTGGTTTTGGACCATTTTACCCGTCAATAAACAAATAAGCTGATTAATGTACTCCTCTCCTCCCCAACTAAACCGTAATATCACACATGTATTGGAAGCCCTTGCACAACTATATTCTATACAACAGGATGGGCTGTATAAGCTCTGTTTGTAAGCCTCTGTTATGCAGCTTGTATTGCAATCTGCCTACTTTGACTGAAATGACTGGAACACTAACTGAATAATATACATATTTTGCACTTCCTATAAAGAGAAAAATAATGACGTCATACTTTAGTATTGGAAGCCCTCTCACTGCCAGCCAAATCGAGCATGTAAAGGCGTCCAGTTCTTTTTTCGTCTTCTTCTTCCATGGTGACTATGACGCTGAGGAGGGCGTGACTTCTAGAAGACGTCTTGTTCGCCGCAGTTGGCTCGACCGTCCTCTCCTTATTACCTCTTAGAAGAAGACCCATCACCTTAAATTAGATCAAGATGTAGTAAATATAAGATTACTATCGAATACACAGACATACTAATATAAGAATACTGCCGGATATAGATCCTTTGGAGGGATTCCGGGTAATAATAATGGAATGGAGAGTATCCCAGATCTGCCGTGTGTGTACCAAATAATAAATTTTCAAATGCTACAGTATTTGAAGGAAGCACAAGCTCTACAGAAATGAGAACTCACGTCATTTCCCAACTTTCAAGAGTTATATCATTAGAAATCACCAAAGTCACATAAACTACCTGGCTTGACACTCCACATAATCATAAAACCTGAATGGAACCATCATTAGTTTATTTTCAGCTGAAGTTTGATCACCTCATGGTCTGAACGTAGAACTGTACGTCCTGAATTGAGAATGATGAATATCTTTCTGGTCGAAGCGGATAACTTCCAGATTCAATAGCACTAAGTAAGTCTTGCTTTGTCTATGGCTTCTTTCGATGGAAGAGAATGTTTTCTAGGAGTCGTTTGCGAATTTCTGCCGATGAAATTCCATTTATGAATGAATCTCTAATTGTGTCATCAAGACTGAAATATGTTGCACTAATACCTCATAAATTACCATCCTTACTTAGTATTTATGCATTGGATGTATTAATCGAGTGTCTCGTCAACTTGTTGCTTCCCATTAAAAGCTGGAATCTAGCAGAAAAATTAACTCTTGGATTTAATATACAAATTATTGAGATTGACAACGGTTAGAGCATACCTAGCATATTCAGAGATGAATTCATATATAGAATGTTATACAAAATGTATTAATAACTTCTTTTCTTAGCTTCGGCAACAATCCGATTCTTCGAAGTTGTCAAATGTAGCAAACCATAGGCCCATACTTTGCTTGTTGATGTAGCATCAGCGATGTTTCGATACGACATGGGTTCAATTACTGTTCCATGATGATTCTTCTTGATAGAATGAATGGAATTGATTTCTCTAATATAAGAATTATTTGATCAATAGTTATAATGATCATGAATCGTTTTAGTGAGGAACACGTATGGTGAAAGATGAAAAATGAATTAAATCTCATTATTGGAACCGTCATTAGTTTCTTCTCTGCTGAAGATCTTATCACAAATTCTTCACATTGTGAGCTCTGGGGCTAATTTATTTCATATTCAATTACGATACTGGTATTTCCACTCGTATTAGGTGGTACCTTTGGGAATTTAGGGTTGAAGGTAATGATGGGGTAGGGAATATCCCCGATCAGGTTAGCGAGCTCCTCACCTATTGTATTACCCCAAACCCGGTAAGGAAGATCAGGTAAGGTTGGGTAGCTAGTCGTAACAATAAACAACAGTTTCATGGTTGTAATGACAGAATAGCGAACCTCGCTTGTTGAAGTAGCTTCAATTTCAGTCAGTCCAGCCACCGTAGGGCTTTTCGAAGGGCCCGTGTCTTCCCTCAAATCCAAAAATCCAGCAGATGGATTCAGCAGATCTCGAATGTTTTCGTTGTAGAGTTCCAAGTAGCTCAGTTTTACCTGGAAACAAATGTTCAGGGCTGTCAAAAGTGATGTTAAACAAAGCAGTGCATTCTTAATGGGCTGAACTTGCCAGATTACTCAATACGTACACAAAACAGTATTGACTGCGAAATGGCATCAAAATAGTTCATAACTACAGGTACAGGGTGGTCCATGGGAAACTGACGGTTTGTAAATGAGTAGTAAACATTTGTTTTCCAACATAAAAAAATTATTTTTTCAAAATCTTAGAGCCTGTTTTATGTCATTTAAGAAATCAAACCTTAAAAATAACATCTCTCATGTGGTGACCGTCTTGCTCGTAACATGTTGCAAGTCTGTTCAAAAACCCTTGACGAACGCGCTCCAATAAGGGTGTGTCAATCGCATGGAGTTCGAATCGCTTCCTTCAACTCGCCTAACGTTCTCGGTTTGCTTTCGTAGACACGAGATTTGAAAAAATCCCACAGAAAAAAGTCACAGGTGGTCAAATCAGGAGACCTCGGAGGCCTAGGAATGTCCCCAAACTGTGAGATCAAGCGCTCTGGGAACATTTGGCGCAACTCGTCCATAGAAACTCTAGCAGTGTGAGGGGTTGCCCCATCTTGCTGGAACACTAAATGGCACATCCTCACGGTTCGGAAGGCCCCACTGCACCTACAAGCCGAGTAATTCTCATACGAAAAACGTCAGGCTCCCGTGGACCACCCTGTATAAATTCTACCTGTATAAATCTTAGTCGAGAACTCTTCAAATCGTCCTAAGTCTACAGTTTTCGTCATTCAGTCAGTGCATTTCAGACATAATTCTTCCATTCTTCCTCTGGGTTTTAGGAATGCGTTCATTTGACTCAGCAAGAAAAATTAAGTTATTATAACACCCTCTTCCCACCAATTTTCTCACCACAGTAGCATTATTTCATGCTTATCCCCTGCTTCAAGTTTTTAATGTCCTAACACTGCACTTTATTCAGGTCATTTTAGTCTAGGATCATTGTCATGGCCCAAAAAGAATGTGTTCCTGAGGGAACTAGACGAGGATTTACGAGAAAGTTCTTGTTTTGGTGGTAGCAGCGACTCACAAGCAAGCGAGTACACCTTTGAGTGGACCTAAACGGTAGGTGGTGTGTTTTCTGATCAAGCGAGAACATATGAAAACAATTTAGTATATTTATTCAATTTCATTTTAATGGCCCTAGTTGCTCACCTATTATGTTTGATCCCAAAATTTTCTTTCTACCCTCTTATTCTCTTGGAAGGCCGTATCACGTTGCAGTTTTAAAACCCACAAAAAGTCCAACACTATTGGAAGAATCTCTGTTGAAAATCCGAACTGTCATTGTTATATAGGTGAAAACATACTAAAATTGTCATTCTCGTGACCGAAACCGCCACGTTATTGTTATGACTTCTATCAAATTCGAATTTCGAGAATAATGGGATAGAAAAACATCCAGGGAGGCCAATTAAGTGATAAACATCCAAAAACTCAGCAAAAGAAACTTTTTTCGAATATATAAAATTTCGAAATTTCTAAAATGTCAGGAAATGAAAATTGCCCGTAGTTTGAATCACCCATTTACTAAAAAGTTGTTCAATATATTAAAAAAAACTATACAAAAAAACATGATTAATTATGCTGTTTGACTGTTTAGTTTGTTTGGTAAGTGATTGTTATAGAAGATAAAGGAAATTAATGAACGATGGGAGATCCACTGGTTTAGTGTGGATATTGAGGCCTGCATAAACTCCCGCCATAATAACCATTTCCCAAAAATTTGCTCCTATGGTTCGGAAACTGCGCCGTACTTTGTTGGACTGCCCAGATTTGTTTATTTGGAGAAAGTGCTTGCCCAATTGAGGATGAGCTATAAAGGAAGAGTAAAGTTGTACTATAAAGGGAATAGTTACCTGATGGATTGTGCCGCATATTGTATGAACTGCAATAGAATGGAGTTAGAGACGCTTTCGCACTTCATGTTTATTTGCCCCACCTACAAGCCATACCGATCGTTCTACTTAGCAAAACATATCCCAAACTATATTGATATTACATCCACAGACCTTGTGAATGTGGATTCAGTGCTTGTCGATCTGTTCACTTGGGATGGCAATATCGGTAAATTTGTAGCGGTATTTAGGTATTGCATTCAATCTTTCAAGCTAAGAGCATTCTCGCTAAACGAATAGAGCAACGGAATGAACGGTGAATCATTATGTTCAGGATAATTGGAAATGAATTAATGTATTATCTCTGCCTTCTCTAGATATCTTGAATTCACTACAGCACTACAGTATTAACTACAGCAAAATATATTTTATCATTTAGCGTGGCAAATGTATGAAAATATAATAAAATTTTAAATCTTGGGAAGATGTCGTCGTGTCTAGTGCGAGATGGAATGGGTAATTTTCATTTAACCCTACCATCATCATCAGCCATCAACCAAACATAAGACCTGACAAAATTATTTAGCTAGACTCCTAATGTTCAAATATAATCCTTATTTACTATATATGTTTATACTCCATGACGGAACTCTTTATTTTGTTATACTGATAGAAGATGATGTGTTATTTTTCGCAACTCTTTGCAATGTATCATATAATGCAATTAAATTTTGAATTGAATTGAATTGATTGTTATAAGGTTATCGAGATTTGAGGAAGGTACAAATGTTTTTGGGTTGAATATTGTTGCTCTCTGATTCCATCCTTTCTTTTTCTTTGATTCTGCCAAATTAAACCTTTCTACTTCCGTTTGGATGATTGATTGAACGTATATCAAGTTCCCTTTACTTGGTAAAGGCTTGATTGTGACCAGGGAATAAGTCAAGCCTTGTAATTGCATAGAGGCGAATGACGTATCGACAGAACTGTCGGCAGGGAGCTCTCACCGTGTGCGACGGCTCTTTGTCGGAGATCGACGTGAAGAGGTCGTTGAGGGCCCTGACCATGATCCCGGGCTCCGAGGGCGTACCGACCATCGTGTGGGTTTTACCGGCTCCGGTCGCTCCGTAGGCGAAAACGGTCGCGTTGTAGCCGAGCAGGACGTCTCGGACGAGGCTCCTCGTCGTCAGGTCGTACACCTCTTCCTATTGTCGATTAACAATGAGCAGAATAACACTGTTAGAAACGCTGCCATAACATTATCAGAAACTCAAACAAAGAACAGAATTAACACAGGATAGAATTAACTGGGCACATGAGATAACATGAATTAGTTCAGTAAATACATCTTGTAAGTACACAACCGCATTGAGCCCATCACAGAAATAAACTAATTAGAACTTGTGCCTCCAGGAGGAGTTTAGTTATAGACTAATTATTACAATTTACAAATTAAAATCTTTAGATTAAAATAATTTAAATTAAGAGGCCACGAAGGACAATAAGTAACACCAGATAAAAACCTTCCGATCGTATTTACAATTAATCCCCAGTTTGAAAGAGATCCTCAGAGTAACTCTGTATGGCACATACCTTATAGAGTTAGATAGATAGCTAATTTCTTCAACCAATAAATAAAATTGATACAAATGCATACATGTTATATTCGTATAATAACCAGAATCCACAGATGTAGCTAATTCAGCACCCCAACCGTATAAAACTAGGAGCTTTCGCCGCCTGAAGTCAGTCTTGTCTTCACGCCCGTTCCACAACGTTACGCTGTCCGTATTCTATCAGATCTTGCTCATAAGTTCAGTGTTATTTATCGGCCAAATAAAACGATATTTTTTAAAAAATCTTTTCTTCGAGCTCCTAACTTGTATTACATGTGGATGGTGTAATTTTGAACATGAGCTATTCGGTTAGGATGCTTTTAGGTTGTTTTCTCAACGATAGACTTGGCCCGTAAATGTTCCATGATAAAGCAGTATGGGTGAGTTGAGCATTACATAAATTGTCATAATCAGTTTCATTCTTTAAAATTGGATAAAAGAATCACTCACAAAATTCGTCTGGGATCGAAAATTTAGAACACCAAAGGTAGAAGCCTGGTTGAATATCTTATCGTCCTTTCCAAAATAACTCACAGCAGCGAATTGCGAACAACTGTAAGAGGCTGCGAATGAGATTTAGAGGCGCTTCCCAAACCGGTATCCCTATATTTCAAAACGGAGAAGACCGGTATCCCTTTATTTCCAAAATGTGCAGATCTCAACCATTTTAAAGTAAGATAATTTCGTACAAGAAAATAACGCGATATAACATTGTCAGAAGCTCATACGTAACATTGTCAAAACACCCATTTACATAATATGCATTTCCCATCTCCAATTTATCTTCCCACAACGTTATGTTGCTACAACACGATACAGAGCCATCGCCCGAATTCAAAAACGCTGCAAATTCTTTCACTGGCGCTTATTATTCAATTAGGTTGCGCTCATGACTTTAAATTCTACTAAGCTTTGGAGCGTGCGTGTTTCACAGGTGATAGAGCGATTATTGAATTTCAGGAGGCACACAAATAGGTATTTTGGTTGAGAACAATTTACGTGCTCTATGCATATCTTGAAATTCAATAGTTGCTGTATAGCCTGCGAAACACACACATTCCAAAGCTTAGTAGAAATTCAAATCATGAACGCAAGCCAATTGAATAATAAACCACAGTGAAAGAATTTGCAGCGTTTCTATTGACCTTCATTACCCTCCACAATAAAAACATGCGTACGGTTTTCTCTATTTGGTAGAAAATGCTAAATTTTAGGAGACACACAAATATGATCAACTGATCAATCCAAATAGGTATTTTGGTTGAGAACATATTTACGTGCTCTATGCATGTCTCCTGAAATTCAATAATCGCTCTATCACCAGTGAAACACGCACACTCCAAAGCTTAGTAGAAATTCAAATCATGAATATAAATGAATAAATTTGAATGATAAACGACAGTGAAAGAATTTGCAGCATTTCATGCATCTCAAAATTCTTCAACCCGTGTATCGGCTACAAATCCTTTTAGAAGTTCACTCCAGTATCCACATTCACTACATCACTATAATATTGTAAGTTACTGATATCAAAACAAAAACAATAATAAACCAAAAAAACGCAAATGTTGGCAGCATAAATCGGGCCATACATCGGGAATGGTTTGAGCTACAGACCTGGGGAGAGGCTCATTCGATTCCTTATGGAATGTTCTTCAAAAAGAGTCCAAATTTAGGCCGCCTTGACTCTTTTTGAGGTTTTTAGGGATTTAACAAAACTTTGACAACCCTTAAAGGGCACTTTAAATTTAAGTGAGAGAGCTGGCTCGAGAATTGGGGCGTCGTCGGACCAAGATGGATTTTTCCTGAAAATTTCAGAACTTTTGCTCCAGCCGTTTGGGAGAAATCGTGCTTACGGCGTACGGCCGACGGACGGAAAAGTTTGTATTGCAGTTTTGGATTCTACACCCTTTGAAACGTAAACCACGAAATTTTCAGGGGGGGTTAGAATTTTTCTTTTCAAGAGCGATTACAATGGTTTATCTTTGAATAATAAACCAAAATGGATAATTTCAGAAACTATATGGTATTCGATTTGGAAAATTGAGACCACTCTGTCTGAGGAAATTTTTGGTTTGACTTGCTTGCAATGCTTTTATAGCCAATTGCGAAATCCCATGCTTGTTTCCCTAAATATGTGCATTCATATGTTTTCTTGGTTAATGCCAAAGAATTCGGGTTGGAGTAAAAGAATTTTGAGAAGTTGCTACAGAATAAAATTTCAATAATACTACTGTACAGGTATTGATCTTATACTCAGAGCTGTAGTTTGAATGATATTTGTTGAAACTAGGTCTGATGTTGTCATTAATGTGGGTTTCAGTGGTTTTGTAATCGACAAAGAAGAAACAATATTTTTATGTAGGTTTCAAGGTATGTATAGTTTTGAATAAAAAATTTTCATTCATGAGATTTTCTGAAATTTTCAAAAAAGGTAAAGAAATCAAACTATACAAAAACGAAATCTTGATAACTTTTGAAGTGAGAGGGTAATTTTTTGTTTGATTCAAATGGAAATTAGTTCCTGGAACCGAACGATACCAATCGGGTCGCCGTACAATCATCTGTTCGCTCAAAATTTGAGATTTTGATGAAGGGAGGGGAAGAATTGGATGCATTTGAAATGAGAAGGTCGGGCTACAGAACCTTAATTAAAATGGGAGGTCTGAAGTAGACAGCGAGGTGGCGATAGCCTAAGTAGTACGGTTGATGCTCTTTACGGAAAAGTCTGGTTCCTAAGATATTTATCATACGAGATAAACATACAACAAAACTGAGATAAAAGCGGATGCCATCACCATAAATCCCAACCGTCGAGCACTGTAGCCACAATAACACAACTAATCGTTAGCAATGTGTCATTGTTATCATTTTTTTTTTTCCACTAAAACTTTATCAAGTCCACTATCAAGTTAGATACATAATATGATATATACAAAATTATCACATGGCACTTGAAGTATTTATCGTTGCCCAGTGGCAACTTAATACAATTTTAATACGATTTTGGAGCATAGTACGGTAATATAGTAAAGAACACTTTGTAACAAATAACAATTGGTAACAAAATAAGTTAGGTAAGTAATATGAAGATAAATAACAAAATAGATATGTTCATTTTGGACAGATGTGCCCCTTTAGCGTATCAAGGAGCTAAGAGATCCGAGTGCCATTTTCGTTTCAGGCGTCTGGAGACTCGAGGAGGTCTGGGAGTAGAGAGGATGCCACTGACAAGGGAGTTCGGGTGAGAATTTATGCGGTTCGCTAAGCTGTTGTAGGTTAATGTGACTGTTTGAAGAACGGGGTCTATGGAAAGGTCAGTGCGAAGAGTGTCGTTTCTTACGTACCAGGGTGCGCCAGTGAGCGTGCGCAGCGCTCGCATTTGTACGGTTTCAATGCGTTTGATCTGAGTGTTGCAAGCTGAGCTCCAAATGTCGCTCCCATACAGCCAAATCGGTCTGATGAGCATCAGATATAAGAGACGTTTGAGATGAAGAGGGATGCAGTCACTTGTCAGTAGGAAGTAAAGCTGTCGAATCCTGTAACGCACTTTGCCAATGGTTTCACTTATGTGGGGTTTCCAGGTTAAACGGCTGTCTAATGTAAGACCTAGGTACCTAACTGAGTCGGCTATCTGTATTTGTTGTCCTTGGAGGATTAGGTTGGGAATTACTACAGCTCTTTTGTACGTGAAGCAAACCAAGCGAGTTTTATGATGCCTATTTTCCAGCGATTGGTCCAAGTGCCAAGAGATTTACACCATTGTTGTAAGTGCCTGCTCTCCCGAACTGTGTCTGACTAGAATGGCCTGGTCATCTGCGTAGTGTGCAATGGTGGCATCCTGACACCTGGGGAAGTCGTGAGTATAGAAGTAGAATAGATATTGTTATCATAATGAACATGAAAACCGTGTGTGACGTTTCCCCGGATATGTATCTTCGGGTTGGTATCCTTTATACGCCCACGCTTCCCGACCGCTGACAGAGCCTTGACCCTTCACACTGCTTTCACTGCCGCATCAATGACTAGAATGAACCCATCAATAACATGTTTTGATTGATGTTTTGAAGTTGACATCGGTGATAGAGCTATACACCTTGAAATATTAATCCTTGCTGTTGACAACTTAGGTCAAGTTTTCGAACGTTATAATTGACCATCTACTGAGGAATGCGAGGAATCAAGAGAAATTGAAGGGAACTTGATGCCTTTTTCGGTAACTTTATATTCCATCATCAGTCCTGTTATTATAACACACTACAACACAGTAGGCACGAACGTTTCAATTGACTTGCAAATATCTCTATTTTATTATTAAAAACTTAAAAACGCTCACTTCTATTAAACGCACCAACAATTAATGAGATTAAATTAACGTGTGCCTTGTTGGGTGTGGTACATTCTCCTTCTCCTCGTCTAGATAAAGCGACATTTTGAAATGAAATGAAAATTTTTTTAAATTCCTCCGTGGTAAATAATAAATAATGTAATGATACAATTAGGAATTTCCCCACTTTTTGGAACACAGTTCCGTGCTAAGTGGGGGAGTTACCTTTCACAATGGTATTAATATTCTAATTGTTATGATTTGATTCAGTATTTCAGTAAACACATTTGGTGTAATACTTAATTAAGGTCTCACAATACTATTGTAGTCGTATATGTTTGTGTATTTTCTACTGTTGGCGTGTACAGGTACTTTAATCAGAAACATAGATACTAGAAAATAGGCCCTAGCAATCACGATTGCCCTTCCCAATTAAATAGCTAAAAACTTGTTTTTTATAACTGGCTAACTATTTGCAGCAGGTACAGCAAGGGCCCTAGGCAGTTGTCTAATCAAAATAGGTAAGCTAAAATATAAAAGTCGTGGGGTAAATTTTAGTCCACTTGGAGGCACAGGATTAAAACATTGTCTAGTCAAACGAAACGCATATGAGGGCATAGTTTGGGTGTAGCTGAAATCATGGAAATGCTTGTGGAAGTACATAAGTGCAGACTTTATATATACAGGGTGTCCCAGGAGTTATGCACAATCCGACTCCTACGTGTTCTGCAACTCATTTCCGAACAATCTGCTTTCTAGCAATTTCTTGCCAGAGGCTTGTTTCCGGGCTATTCGCGATTCAAGATTTTTTTCGAGTTTTCAACCTTATCTCATTAAAACTGTCATAACTCCCTCAATTTTGGAGATAGCTCAAATTTGATGACACCGTTGGAAAGAGCGTTAAATTGTCTATATATTTGATTTCAGAAAACTTTTTTTGATTGCATTGAAGATGAGCAATTGCTGCGCGAAATGGCAGTTTGGTCAAAATCTTGAAATCGTCTGTTTTTCATCTCGCCTAGAAACCCCATGAATCCTTGACGCAGAACTGTGCAGGCCTGGTAAAACGTGCGCCGAAATATCAGCTTTCCAACGGTGTAGTCGTTTTGGTTTTTAGAAATATTTTTAGTTGAGGAAATGGAGTTTAAATGCAGAAAAACGTGTGTTTTCTGTTAAAATTGAGGTTTTTCCAAAAGTCTCGAAGATGAACGCAACTCATCGCAGTCGGAAATGAGTTGTGGAACACGTAGGAGTCGGATTGTGCATAAGTCCTGGGACACCCTGTAACACTAGAAAAGACCTAATGTTTGAAAATTGGGAAAGCTAGGGAGGAGGCATTGTCTTGGTCAGGGGCTGGATATGCAATGACCCGCGCGACCCCCCGGTCTTGAAGGAGGGGTTGCTCTGTGCGCCGTGTATTATCAACCCCAATCTGATTTGGCTGTACCATTGGGTGTTCCAATGTTGATAATTTGTTGTTTCTGAACAAATTCAGTTTTAGTAAAATGTTTATTGACTCGAACATGTTATCCAGTTGTTGGACAATGGTAAGATAGTGTGGTTTAAATCGAGTTCATACAAAGAGTTAGAGTTTAAACAATATTGTTAAGATTTAAATTAAAAAATAAATATTTAAAAATGAAGAATGAAAAATGAATTTACTGATTGAAAACGTTCGTTTTCGATCAGCGTCTACGGCATTGCCAAGCTGTCCAGCCAAAGTCAGGATAATCGAAGATCCGAGAAACGGCTATTGTTTGTGTTCATTTACGATTGATTGCGATGATTTGCTTTCAGTTGAGTAGCTATACCACAAGTGAGTATGTTGACATGATTTTTGTGCACGGTTTCGCCAAGGTAATGGTTCTGAAGCAGCAAGGGAGTCACACTCCTCCTGTGTACAACTCATACCCTAGCGAACATGTCGGATAGTATGAGGAAAAAATATTAGTAGATTGGCTTTATCCAGTAAACTTTCTGTTTTTTCTCTACTACCTCATTGTTTTTTGTCACTAAGGTTTTGGTTATTACTACCAGCTATGTTCAATAGCTATAGCGCACCATGATGAATGGGAATATGCAATAGGTAAAACCTCGCTGAAGGAAATACAGCGAGGAAAGAGGCGAAAGAGAAGAGTTGGTAATGATACGGAAGCCTGGTTTGATAAGGGTCCATAGTGTCAGCAATGAGATGAATGCAACTCATCGCAATCAATCGTAAATGGACACAAACAATAGCCGTCTCTCGGCTGTTACATGATCCTGACTTTGGCCGGACAGCTTAGAAATGCCGTAGACGCTGTTCACAAACGAACGGTTTAATGCACCCGACAAAACTAACCTATACCCCGCCTCCAACCTTTTTTCGTCGAGCCTTTTAGTAAAATCTCAATTTTAACAGAATACACACGTTTTTCTGCAGTTAAACACCATCACCTCAACTGAAAATATTTGTAAAAACCAAAACGACTAGACCGTTGGAAAGCTGACATTTTGGCGCACGTTTTACCAGGCCTGCACAGTTCTGCGTCAAGGATTCATGTTGTTCCCAGGCGAGATGAAAAACTGGCGATTTCAAGATTTCGACAAATCTGCCATTTCGCGCAGCAATCGCACATCTTCAACGCAATCAAAAAAAGTTTTCCGACACCAGGTAGACAGGAAATTCAACGTTCTTTCCAACGGTGTCATCAAATTTGACCTATCTCCAAAATTGAGGGAGTTATGACGGTTTTAATGACATAAGATCGAAAACACGAAAAAAATCGTATCTCGAATAGCTCGGAAACGAGGCCTCTGGCAAAAAATTGCTATGAGACATATATAACTGGTTAATTGGAAATAAAGTACATTGGTGAAAAGTTGGTCAGATGGGAATCTTGTAGGCTTGGAGGCTAATATTTTCAGAACTGCTTTTTGTGCGACTTTCAAAGGATACATAATAGTTTGTGAGGCCCCACCCCAGGCCACGATTATAAAACTCAGAATTCTCTGAACTAGAGACTTTTATAGAATAAGGAGGAACTTTGTGGCACTAACTTTCTTAACCTATGAAAAAATAATTGAATTTTGCTACACGCTTTGTTAATGAGGTAATTTGTGTATGCCTATCTTCGTCTATGTAGACACCGAGGTACCTTGCACTCTCAACCGTCACCGTCACGTCAACGCCTTCAATAGGTATGTCGACATGTACGTCGGGTCCATCAAGCTAATTGTATAACGGATAGAATAATGATACAATAGTGTTGAAATTAATATGATTTTACTGGATTATTTATCACCGACTACCCTGAAACGTTGAGCGCGATCGGACCAGTAGAATTCGAGAAAATAATGTTTGTTAGTTTTTAGGTTTGCGCATGACATGTTACATCTCATATAGGAAACGGCTTAATGTGAACTGCGGACCAAGCTGCTTATCTGTTAATGCGACAATAGCTCTTTGATACTGTTCAAATTGAAAGAATTCTTAAATTGTACCAGATCTGATTATAAAAAGAAGATTTTTTCTTGATTAATTTCTAATTAGAGGTTTAGATAACTGTCAAAATTTACTGGCTTGCATGTATGTGGGATAGGCTAAGCTTTGTTATTTGGGAATTTGTAACTGATTTTGGTATTAGCCGTCTACCTATCTACCATTTGTATCTATGATTTGTACTTGCTGTACTCAATCTTTAGATTTCATAACAGAATAGCTCAATCAACTTCTCCTCGTCGCACGGGGTTTACCTTATGACTGAGGGTTATATTCCATAGTGTGAGTATACTATGTGATGTCCTTAATGTCCTTTTTTGGAGTAAGCATTTTAATTCATTCATTCTTTCATGAACTGCAGATAGTACACAGTCCTTACCGTCGTCTCCTGTACTCGGCATGCATTAAAGCATATCGCACAAAATTCTCATTGCAACGACATCCAACAGAAAGACGTTTTCATCGATTTCGAAAAAGCTGTTCATGAAGCTGTCATTGTCGTTTGACCACATGCACCTGTCAGGGAATGTCGGTTTCACCTAGTTCACTCTTGGTGGCGGAAAATACAGGAGCTGGGCCTGCCCACAACGTACAGGATGTATCCCAGGAGAATTACTAGAAAAACTTTTTCGGGTCTCCTTTCTTCAGCCACAATAAGTTGTTGGCAATAACGATTTAACGGAAGCTATGCCATCGACTGGTTTGCTGTTCATATGGTCCGCAGTTCACATAATTAACCGAGGGCTTTCCGCAGTTCACGAGTTGCATATGAGCTGTAAGAACTAGGCTTGAAAGATCTGTGCACACAGGCGGACACACACGAACACATACCGTGTGTATACCGACAGACAGAATCGTCTACAACCCAAAATGGTAGTGAAAAGTTTGATCTTGGAGACAAAAACTTATAAAATTGACCTTTTATTTTGAAACCTTTCGTCAGTGCACACTTTTGTAATATTGCACACTAGAATTTCACCCCTTAGGCATTAGTATACACCAAGTAAATTAAATAAAGTTGTAAATTAGTAGTTAACTAAGTAAATTGGTCCAAATTTCGTAAATTTTGTTGTACTATTTAGTTTCAGAAATTATTCTCGGGTGGGGAGTTTGTTCTTGGTCATTTACAAAGGCTCATTATCAGAAATAATAAAGCAAAATCTACAACACAGCTTGTCATTAGTCAAATCAAATTACGGGCATGAATGGGATGGAAAGGGGTAAAGATACCAAGAGGATGAAAACTTTGTAGGCTTCAATTAAGTCTTGTCAAACGAAGACCACTAATCAATGTTAACTCGTTGATATGATATTGTATAAAACTGTACGTAGATCACGACACTGAACTACGGCAGAAGGCAGCGAAATTCGTGGAAAAGGTTTCTCGACATCAGAGTCACGCTCCTCTTCCTGCTCGAAACAATAACCTATCGATCTGCCTTCTGTAAATCACACATCGCACAGCGGGTGTCGTTCGTCTAACTTCAAGTATCTTTTATGTACGATTCGTTCCTACACGATCGGCAAATAGAAAGGTGAACGGACGGGTATTAAAGGGAGAAGATGTTTAAAAAGGTGCATTTTTTCAGAAATCACTCAAGATAAATATAACAACAAAACTTTATTTAATTTAATTTTTCCATAAAGAAAAAAGTTGTATCCTCTTAAATTTTGTATATAGCACTGTACTTTTGCTTTTTCGACCTGCTCAAGTACCTTTTTTCTATCGTCAAGATCATGATAATTATATTTCTCTTTATTCAATCTTATCATCATCGTACCTATAGATTGAGTTCTTTGTTGTTTGTTGATGTGCTTAGAATGATTCTTTGAAGGTGATGTTGAGGGTTGAACTTTTTGTATTAATTGGATATAAATTGCCATTACGTTGTCTGTCTAATTAGATAAAACGTATATAGGATTTGGAGGAACTGCAATAGCTACATGTTGGGGGAAAACAAAGAATCATAATTAGAATTTCCAGTTGCCTCTAGGTGGATTGTTGAACAAATGGGGTTGCATTTTTGGTTTATTATTCAATAATAAACCATTGTAATCGCTCTTGAAAAAGAAAGAAAAATTCTTATGAAAAAAAATTCTCATAGCTATACTCAGCTAAGTACCTAGGAATGACCTTAGATGCAAAGCTGAAGTGGAAAGAACATGTCAAAAAAAAGGAAGAGCTATCAATCAGGTATAGAAAACTTTATTGGCTGTTGGGCCGAAATTCACAACTCAGTTTGCACAATAAATTGCTGTTATACAAAACAGTAGTTATGCCCATCTGGACCTACGGTATCCAGCTATGGGGATGTACAGCTAAAAGTAACTTGAAAATAATTCAAACATTCCAAAATAAGGTACTGAGGAGTATTGTGAATGCTCCACGGTACATTCGTAATGATGACCTCCACAATGACCTCCAAATCGAAAAAGTCACCAATGTCATTAAAATAATACGCAAGGAACTACGAAAAAGGCTTCTTGCTCATACCAACCTGAAAAGCCATTAGGCTTCTCGACAACTCCCAAGTAAACCGACGCCTGAAAAGGACCAAGCCATTGGTCCTTGGATGCTGATGTGAAGCTGAAATGTGGTGTATTGTCAATGGACTAACACTCGTAAAAATATTGCGGAATTTATGTGAAGTAAATATCTAGATAGTTGCCTATATATTACCTCAGTTGTAACTAGTTGATATATTAACAAATAAACGCTCTATTAAAAAAAAAAAAAAAACATTTGCGTTTTTTTTTTGGTTTATTATTGTTTATGTTTTCATCGTAGTAACCTAGTGATGTAGTGGTGATGTTGTGATGTAGTAATGTGGATACTGGAGTGAACTTCTAAAAGGCTTTGTAGCCGATACACGGTTGAAGCATTCTGATACGCATGAAACGCTTGCAAATTCTTTCACTGGGGTTTATTATTCAATTGGCTTGCGTTCATGATTTGAATTTCTACTAAGCTTTGGAGTGTGCGTGTTTCACAGGTGATAGAGTGATTATTGAATTTCAGGAGGCACACAAATATGATCAACTGATCAATCCAAATAGGTATTTTGGTTGAGAACAGATTTACGTGCTCTATGCATGCTGAAATATCTCTGTGAAAAGCACTTAGTAGAAATTCAAATCATGAACGCAAGCCAATTGAATAATAAACCCCAGTGAAAGAATTTGCAGCGTTTTTTATGAATCACTTGCAGTGAGAATGTTGAAAACTCAGTCTTAAAACGGAATGTTGTTTACTTACATTTTTACGAAGTGAAAAAAAGAGTAATGATACGAGCAAATTATTTTAACTTTGACGATTAAGGCATCATCAGCAACAAAGAATCAAAATTTCCACTTGCTTTTGCTTTCAAGTACATATTTGAACCACTTGCTTCCATCTTAATGAAACAATTCACATTCGCATGGTCACTTGTTGTTTTTCATTTCCCTTGTTGGTGAAATTGGGAAAACTCTAGACTTATAATAATCAGAGTAGTGCAGTATCCAACATGCCCAGCGGCTGTCGCCAGCCATACTAGCATCCATTCTCAAAGCAACCTTCGGATTTTGTCTAACGCGGAGCGATCGGATGTTCGCACAGCCACCCGGATGGTATCAATGCACGGAAATTATTTTTACGTGTTTTCTACAAAAACTACCATCTTACATCGAAAGTTCTTGAGATTCGTTTTTTCAACAGTTCAATCCTTAAATATTAGCCTTCAGGGTTGATTTGAATTTATCTTTTAACGTACAAGAAGAGGAACCTGTGGTCCTATTCATAGTTCATAAACGATTGTTGAAGTGTGTTGCTAAACATCTAACAAAATTATAGTTATACAGAGTGGAGAGTTATGACTGGAATACCTGTGTTGAATTTTCCCCGAAAGCGAAATCGAAGGTGTATTGCTTATCTGACGTTCTTTTTTGACGAAGGATGTCCTTCTTGTCGGTGTCATCATCAAGTATGATAGTCTGCAATATAAAAGTTACGTAACATAATCATTGCTACTTGTATTTAATAGATGCTCGCTCATCAATAATGATACCTGAGTAAAATGATTAGAAGAATACATATAATTGCATTCTTGATATTTTTAAGGTGGCATGAATCTTTCCAGTCCACTTTCACAGTTATATTGATCAGTAAAGATGCTAAGTACAATAACCATTCCATGTGACATATGATCATTGTATCAAAGAAACAACAACAAATGCTAACGCAGCATTAGTGGTTTTATAATAACCTTCATCAACGCTTAGACATACTGTACGTTGCTACTAAACATTAGTTTTTTTAAGAAATTCTTCTTGTATAGCTTACAGAATGATCAGGTGTTTACCAGAATTTTATATTTGTAGCTCTGGCAAAATTGATTCAGACCAAAACAAAACTTATTTCTTACAATACTAATTTTGTACTATGTACATTGAATAGTACTCACCTTGTCATCGACAATATGAAGAATTTTATCTCCTTCATCAGGTTTGAGCGGCCTGACTCTAACAGCAACCTGAAACCAATGAATTACATTTTTAAAACCCTCATTGTGTGGAGAAAAATGCGTAATACAAATACATAAATTTGGATCAATCTGCAATTTTGGCCCAAAATTTATTGTTGTCGAAGTTCACCACTTCTTTGACCGACTATCCATGCAAGTAATTCTACCTAGGGCAATTGAAGTTCTGTATGTAATAGGTATTCATTATCAGTACAGTTTCAGAATCTTAAACAGAATCTGAATATCTGATCTAAATAGGCTCATGATATAACAAACCACCTAAGAATGTAATTGAACCACAACAGCGCTGTTTCACTGTCAATGTAAAGTAGGGAATCTAGCACAAGATTTTAGCTTTGTCATGGACTAGTAGGTAGGTATGTATCATCTAGGGGAAGATACGACTATATTTAGGTACCGAGTCTGCATTAAATGTCAACAGTTGGTCTTCTGCTAGGTACTGCATTGCCCCAACTGTGTTTAGAGGTCGCAAAGTTTCAGCATTAATTTGTTTGCCAGTTAAGAGCGAACCTTCCTCCCATCGACCCGAATCTGAAGGTAGGTCACTCGCAAGTACAGTTTCACTTGCTAATGTGTTGAATCTTCCTGCTCATCATAATAGTATTTGCCTTAGTTCAGTTTTATGGTAAAAAGTATAATATGTTGACTAAAATGTGTTAATGGGCCAGTCTTGCACCTTGTACAATCATGTACACTTGCATGGTGACAATAATTTGGACAAAAGTCAATAGCAACTATGAAAAATGTTTCAATCTTAACCAAAGTTTAAAAAACATCCTACAGTTTAAAATAGGTAAATGAATGACTATCCCAGAACATGTCAAGATGATTCGATTATTAGGTAAGTAAAGTGAAGAAAGTTGAGAGAAAAAAGGGTCTTGAAAAAAATACCAACTCTCTCTATAATTCCTGTATATTGTCCGAATTCACGGCAAGAGAACATTCCACCCATTTCTTCCTCACATTACAGTAATTTTCAAAAATATTTAAGATTTCCTCGCAACGGATTTATAACAGTCCGAAATGTTCAAACCCGATTCAATATGATCGAGGACACCCCTTAGTTTCTCAACCCTGCCGCTGGTGATCCACGTTTCAAGTAAATCCGAATTTGTTACTCCCGGACGATTTCCTAAACTAAAAAGACACCTCATTTTTTTCTCAAGAATTATCTTACAAGAAACATTTTTTCTACTGTTCCCTTCTGGATTTTAAATGATGACTTCATACATAAGGATGACCAGGATGATGTTGTTTAGATACGCACACTTCAATATGACATAGTTACAGGACTGAAGAAGTCCCCATAACGGGACGAAACGTTTCCAAAAGAAAAATAAACCTATTATACGCTCCAATTTGGTGTCTTAAATGAAAGTGGTCACACCGCAACTAACAGCCATGAATAAACTAAAAAACAACTGGCCATTACGGTTGTAAATAACTGCAGCAGGAAATTCAATATTTTCCATCTGTAATATACTCTTGTAACGGTCACTGACTTATACAAATAAACTTTATCTATCTATCTATCCATCTGTAATATGAATATATTCGTTAACTGTCACAATCTTTTCATTCTGTTCCGTTCCAATTTTTGGAACCTTGATATAAGTTGGAGAATAATTGATAGTTTTCGGCACATATTCACAGATGAAAATTCAATAGAAGAATATTGATCGGGAACTTTTTATACGAAGTTCATAAAATACTGACCGTATGGCAGCGTATGGTGCTGATTCCATGGCAGAATGGCTGGGAAGATAAAATGAGGAGCTTACTTTCAAAAAGGCACATATCCAAATCTGGGAGAAAACGTTTTTTTCTCAATTTTCTATCTCTGAATATGAGTTGAATCAGATCCCCTATCATTTCCGAACAAAACAGAACACATCCACGTCAATTCCGGGGCTAAAGTTATGTGTTTGCATCAAAAGGTAACAAATCCGTCCCCTACATTTTTTTTTTCAGTGCCTTGCAATCGAAATGGCACATATCCTCCGAATTTCGTCAGCCGATAAGTCGTGGGTTTTCAAAAAGGCACATATCCAAACAGAAGCATTGCGCCTTTGTCTTGACGTTGAATATTTACACGAGACTCGATAGATGGCAGGCATGACAAATGGAAATATGGAGTCAGGTAAAGTTTTCAATAAAACCTACAGAATGGAGAATGAATTCTTTCTTTTTCAAAAAGGCACAAATCCATGAGTTTTGATCAAAAGGGCACATTTCCAATGTGAAAATGGATATACAGCCTCGTGTTCAAAAGAATGAAGAAGAATTTGCAGCTTTTTTTCAGAAAATGGATGCAAGTCTAAGTAGCCTTAAAGGTTTTTCTACAAAACCATTCAGATCCGCCTGAAAATTTAACGCAAAGATTTCCCGAGAATCAAACGCAGTTAGATCCATGTCATTTCTCTAGGCAACATCTATATGCCGCCAGTGTTGTCCTTCTCCAGGTCCTCTGAAGTCACGAGTCAATTTTTCTTGTTCCATTTTTAAACTTTAATTAATAAATCGTTTTGAAGTTTTTGACGATGCATATCTTCTATTATTTTAACCACTATTCATTCAAGTATTGTGTAACTGGTGAATTCTAGGAAATCACCCATGAGTGTCGGTGAGGTACGATAAGGTAACGCTAAAAATTTCGAACGCTGGTGAAAATGATTTCTAATTGGTAATTAGTAATTACCAATTTTTTCTATCAATATGAGCGTAATAAGTTCCAAAAATGTAACTTTTGTCAATATCGGATACAAAAAATTAATTCGGCCGCCTTTGGGTTAAGGGAATGACCGATTTTTTGAGTTGACGTCGAAATCAAAAAATAAAAAAAATAAATATTAAATTGTTTAATACATGGCAACTTTTGTTGTGAATTGGTTGTACAATCCATCCCTGGCCTGTGTTTAGTACCAAAGGTTAACATCTTGTACGGGTAGAAGGTAGCATGTCGGAATCCATTTTGTCTGTGCCTGGCGAGAAATATCTTCAGCAGACGCTTCAAGTTTAGGTTAAAAATACCTTTAGTCTCGAATAATTCTTGAATCTCCTAATATAGGTACTTTAACTCCCGGTTTAGGCACATACTACAGTATTCACGATTCGCGAGTGGTTTATGACAGTGTTTCGGACAATTTATGTGCATTTTCGTCAGGGTTAACACGTAAAGCGGGAGATCTCTGAGCACGACCGGATAATGTTAAGGGTTGGGAAAGCCTTCTCCCGAATCTATTTTCAAGTAGTTGTTAGGTTAGATGGAAGGGATGGAGGGTGGTATAATAAGTAATGAAGCCGCCCCTTCAAAGGTCATTGCCGGGCGAAGTCTCGGTCCTGGCACAAGGCTGAGGGCTGGAAGGTCAGGTTGTCCGTGAAAACGCCGCTCATCAAGATAGGGGAGTAGCGGTGTGGCGGGAGCTATGCACGCCACTCGGCCGTCGAAGGTTGAAAATGGGTATTTGAGGAGGAAAAAAAAACACGTTTCCCTCGTATCGTGAGAACCGTAGCTTCCTCACTGATAAAATGACGGTGTCTCCTATTTTTCAATTCGAAATCCCCTGCCCACTAAAAAGCCATTTACAAATGTAACAACACTGGTTTATTCATTACGGTGCCACGGGATGAAGCCCTTTTTGTTGATCACCTTCAATAATGAACCATGTAGATGGGGAGTAGATGTTGAATAAAACTTTCAGGTCCTAAACGCCCCCCAAATTCGCCACGTGTCCTTTAGTTTAGGAAATCGTCCAGGAGTAACAAATGCCGATTCACTGGAAACGTGGATCACCAGCGGCAGGGCTGACAAGCTAAGGGCTGTCCTCGATCATATTAAATCGGTTTTGAACATTTCGGACCATTGCCGTGGAACTCTAAAGAATTTGTGAAAATTACTGTAATGTGAGTAAAAATGGGTGGAACTACTTTTGCCAAGGGAATAGCAGGTGGGTTTAAAGAACGTGCATGAACGTTTTTGAGCAGGGTTTTGCTCGTACCTGCCCAAATTTGGACAATACAGAGAAATTATAGAGAATGTTGGTATTTGTTTCAAAAACCTATTTTTCTCAACTATCTTCACTTTACTTATATAATAATCGAATCATCTTGACATTTTCTGGGTTTGTGTTCAGGTACCTATTTTAAACTGTAGAATGTTTGTGAACTATGGTTAAGATTGAAACATTTTTATAGTTGCTATTGACTTTTGTCCAAAATCTAACCGATTGGCCGCACTGCCACACGCAGTTCTGCAGTGAGCATATCCCGATCGATCCAGTGATGCGAAGTCTCTCCAATTGAGACCGGCTGGCAATAAGTTAAAGACACTTCGGAAAACTCAGTTCTCGTTTTATTGTAGAAGGACAGGAGGTGCTAAAGATCTTACGAAATTCCATTCATTCTTGTTCAAAGCGCTTTGAAACCAGCTAAAACTCCAATACTAAGTAGCATGAGAACTGATACCGGCCATCCCTCCTTTTTCTCTCCGATCACCTGGTCAATATTTTATTAATCCTTTTACCACTTGTACCGACTCCTTAACCTATACTCGCACATGTCAACACAACTTGGTAATTCCTTAGTATTCATTCAAAGCCACCCCTTTCTCAATGGGAGAGAAAAAACATTTATTGATCATTATATGGAGTTGAAATTGAGTCGCCGAAAGTTTAAATTGAGATGCCAAAAATATTAAAATTGACTTGTGCCAAAGGTTCAAATTAATTTGCCAAAATTTTCAATTTGATAATATGCCAATTCCTCCTTTCTTAATTATTCCTTTCGAGCTGTCGATGCCGAAGCCACAGATGTCCTACAAACTCTTATCAATGACCAAATGGAGAATGAAAATTAACCCACCAAATCGTGTGCAGACACATTCTCCTTCCGTAGGAGATTTCAAGATATTCCTCTACTCTATGAAGGGGTCCCACTAACTAATACCTCGAATCATAAATATCTGGGAGTCACCCTCGATTGCCGACTAACGTTCAAGGATCATAAATCAGATCTAATTAATAGAACTAAAAACAGAGCTCCCAGCTGAAGCCGAAATGACCGCAATCTCTCACTACCAAATAAGATGCTAATACCCAAAACCCTCATCCGGCCCATTAGGACTTACGTCCTGCCAGTTTGGGGAACGTGCTCCGACACCCAATTCAGGCGTCTAGAGGGACAGCAGAATTCAATTTTACAGAGGAACATATTACACACCCCACCTTTCGTTCGTAATTCAACAATACACTCCGATTTCAACATAAAAGTTCCTTCCGAACAAAGATTCTCTTCCATACAAATACAACACTTCAACCAACTCGCAGCTGATGGTTTTGCCCCCTTCACTGACCTACGACTAGTTAAACCTCGCCATATCCGCAACTTCATCTCATCAAATAATTAATATATTCAATACAGTGTAAATCTATACTTGATTGACTCTTATCTAGAGCATACTACATGTCATTAAGGTATGATACTTTATATTGTAACGGTCTTATTCAACTTTATTTATTTTTAATAAATAAATTGTATTGTGGAAAAAAAAAGGAAAATCATTCCTAGGGAAACTAAAAGTCCAATGAACTTCGGGTTTTCCTCTGTGAAAATTAGCTAGGTCTTTCTCCTGTGCTTTACAAAATCGTATTGGGCCCCATTTTACCGTCTTCTTCGGTACATTTTTGGAGGCGTTACCAATAGTGAAGTGATAATTTGTGTGACATTTCTAGTATAAGGGACTCACTCCCTAGTAAACTCTCCTTGTAAACTGATCTTCTTAAATCAAACCTTTTTATATTCCAAGATTATTAGATTTCACTCGCCTCCACAATTTGTAGAACACTACAAATTCAATATGTTTGCTACCAACAAGATGTTTTCCCTGTGACGAATATGGAAAATTATTCTCAGTTGCTTTCCTAGATTTGCTAGCGAAATATATTTTGTTCAAAGTTAAACTTATAACAATTTATCAACAATTCACACCACTGCGATAAACTCGAAATGCAATAGGTTATGGGCCCAGCACGCTTCCACTGTACTAAACTCTAAATTCAATGTACATTAAGTTCCTTAGGTTGGGTTAATCTGTGCAAAGTGTAAATTTAGTCTAATCGTGTGATAATTCAAATTACGTATTCTTAAGTATGTGTTTTCTGAAGTGGTGTTTTCTACTGCAACCCTACCGATAAGGCGTAGACAATTCGCTCAATCTCAAGGAGAGTTTTGTGGACAGTTCTACTGACGCAAATCGCTAAGATCGAGGAATCATTTCGCTATACCTCAAAATTTATTTCAGAAGTACAAAATTTGTACAGTTCTTACATTGAAGGTTTGGAATCTTTGCAATATCTCCATTTTCCAGTGAAATTTGCTGGTGTAATATTTATACTTTAAGCTTGTAAGTTGTGTAAGCCATATTCATTTGATGAATAAGTAAGATATGAAGACAGCACATCCGATTCGAAGAATATACCGCTAAAACCTTGACATAAATTTATTTCAGACGAACACCACTAACATCGTTCGCTGACAGCAAACAGGTAGATAGTGGATTGATTTTGTCATTCCGCCCCCACTGCCCGGCGGTCTCCACTCTAACCCATTGATGAATCTTTAAAAGGGTAAATATTTGCCGTATGAGTGGTGTTTTTTGATGTCCGCCTAACCAATGATCGCTCTTGAGAGTAACGTAAATGAGGTCAACCCATCATGTTAAGAGGTATTCGGGGGGGTGTTTGAACCCTTTGAGCGGCCTCAATAGCGAAGACGAGTCAGTCAACATAATTAATTTATTGAACCCCTAGTTTCGTGCTATAAACGGAGTTTATGTATGAATTGTTAAGGGCGGACGGCACGATTTCAACCTTACCCTAGTTTTGGGGGCGGAATCAATCAAATTCGAACGCCTATGACCACTTCCGGGACTTTTGGTGAACTCTGTCATGCGATGATGAGATAGGTCGTGTAACTGGTGGATGAAAGATGTTGAGTATTGGGGGAGAGGCAAAATCTCTATAGAAAACAGATAATCTAAATTGTTCCTGATGTTTCTTGAAAGGACTTGCGATAGAACTGCGGGCCCGGTTAGCAATAGGGTGGACCCCTTAGATTTTTAATAAAATTGTCTAATAGTTGTTACTTGGAATTCATAATTCATCTCTGATATTAAAACATCTAATAATAACAATAATTATAAAAATAACAATCATTTCTAATTTTATTAAACTGTGATATCTTACATATTCATTTTTATTTACACAAACAAACGTAGGAGCTGAGACATTCCTGTTTTAGCCATTTTTGTGTTTTTACAGTAGCACGTTCAGGTTACACTTCAAAAGATTGTTTTCACCTCTCAAAATGTGTTTCTTAGAAGGTAAATAAAAGGAAGAAAAATTAAAATACTACCAATATAAAACAATGTGGAATCTGTGATCAGTTCATTCAGTGATCCCTTAATTCTTTTGAGGTGTGTATAACTCACATACGGTATTATGTGAAGTAACATTTGAGGATACTGTTGGAAAGTGCGTTAAATTTCCTATATTTCACGCGCCAAACCGATTTTTATTGCGCACAAATTTGCGAAAAATCATTTTACAAAGCAAACTTCAAGAAAATTTGAAAAAATTAGTTTTTTCAAACGTTCAACTCCACTCTAATCGCATTTGATCAAGTGTCTGTAGCTTAAAAGTGCGCCAAACGGTCAGCTTTCAAATGGTATATCAAAAACCATTTTCACTATTTTATTTGGTCGAGAAAAACTCGGTTGAATACAAAAAACAGCGAAGCAAGTCGAGGTTTTTCACGCTTGGCAATGGGTTTCAAATAAGTACCTAGGCATTTTTACCAACAAAACTAATCTGTTTTATCTTCTAAGGTGCAGTTTTGAGTTTGTGCAAGCATTTTCTAATACGTAATTACAGTAAATTTTCAAAATGGCCTCCATTTTGTTGAATGCACAAATGTGTCTTTAATAAAGATTATTGAGATTAGGAGTTTCGGCTGAAGGGCAAAAAGTATCGACGATCACCAAGCGTTCGCTGGCCCGTTAATACCCACTAGGCTGCACCAAGTTGGTAGGTCGCATATAGAAACAGCGGAGGTTCCAGGTGGAGAATGTTTGCTCGTTGGTTCAACACTACGGTCGAATTTAAGGCTGGAGAACATTTTAGATTGGATAGGTGGACGTAAATTCGAGACAGTCTGCATTGTCAGCTGTTTCCCACCTTACGTGATCAAGAAAACGTAAACGAAATGCAAGCGAAGATTGAAAACGGTAGATGTAAAGGAAGGTCAAGGAAGGAGGGTCGCCCTCGAAGTAGCCCTAAACACGGCGCAAAAAGTATACAGTACCCGCACGACTTGGCGGTCTTGAAGGGGGGGTAGACCTACCCCTTCACAATTTTCCATGGTGATTATTTAGGCACGTAGAATGACCGGTTGGCTTTTGGTTATTTATTTTTAATAATTACCCTCTTAAATCTACTAAGAAAAAATTCTGAACACCCAGCACATTAATTTCTTGGCTTACATTTGTAACCTCATAAGCTAGGTTTACAACAACCGTTTTCTATATTCCATTACGGTTTGTTAGAGTACGGCGTTTACTGTGTACGTGGATGTTCACATAAATATTCTTGTAAAGGTTATTTTTTTCTGTCAAACTTGTAGGTCTCATTGAGAGCGAACGGATGAATTTAATTACTATGATAACTATAATTATAATACTATAATGACTCATTCGATACGTAGAAGGGATGTCTATCAAAAGCTAATTTAGAACATTCAAAACTGTTCAATATTCTGATTTTTTAATATTACAGCCCTGTGATTTCACCCTTCAGGATTGGCAAAATAATGACTAGAACTCAAACCCTTTTTGTGATTTTGGACCCAAGTTAGGTACGTGTAGTTTAGTCCAGTAGTTTTGGAGAAAAGCTCTAAACGGCAGACGGACGGATTTTTAATATGCAATTTTCGGATCCTTTTTGCTTGAAACATGAATCATGAAATGTTGAGAGTGGGTTAACTTTTTTGTTGAAAGCTTACAAACGTTCGTTGTTGAAAATCATCGAACGAAAAATTCACTAATATCTCGGTACTGATTGGAGGTATAGTGGTGCGGTTCGAGGCATTTTGGTCCGCCGCATGTGTAAATTAACCTAATATGAAATGTGAGTGTTTTGTCACACTCGGTCTTATCTAGATCGACATCTCAATATACATGAATCAGTAGTTGCGCGAAGTGTACGATCCGTGAGTTTGTTGACGCGATCTAGCAAGCAGTCAAGCTGCCAAGTAGGGACAGGACGATACTTGAAAGTATCGATACTTCTTTCGATACGATATTCTAAAATTCGATACAATATTGATATTCCAAAAGTATCGATACACCGATATATATCGCTAAAAAATATTGATACCACCGATATTTGTAAAAAAAAAAAACATTTTTTCCTAGTATTTCAGATGGAAAGGCTCAAGTAGTAATAAACCAGTTACCGAAAAACAATATTTTTTACTTGAATGAAAATTGAATTTTTACAAAAACGAACTTTTTAAACATTGGTTGCAAGTGGCTTCCTTTTGGTCGTTTTTGCGGAAATATTTCCAAACACTACTCTTAGGAGGCATTGTGTGAAGTGATGTTAAGAATAAGGGTGGAACGTGAAAAATGAATCGTCTTGAGGAAAGATTCGGAAATACAAAGAGACGAGAGAAGAAAGGTACCCAGGCAGCAGATAGATCGGCTATGGATGATCGATATAGGAGGTATCGATGAAGGCGAGGAGCGATGTGTATTTTGTTTCAATCGACCACATAACGTCTGGGTGATCACAAGAAGCGAGTGAGATGAATGTCGTTGTTGTTAATTTTTGTTCTTGATGTGGGCAGTACCTAACTGGTACTTTACTTCGTTGAAAAAGTTCCGATACCGACAGAAAAGTATCGATATCGGTGGTATCGTCCCGTCCCCACTGCCAAGACATTTGTGAATCGCTCAACCATAAGATGCAGGAGCTTGGGAGATGTCCATAACTACGAAATACGAGTATACCTGTTCTGATAAGCTTTCATTAGGTTCCCAACTGCGAACCAAACTGCAACGAGTCAAGTTGAAAGCAGTTCCTTTTGCTACACGAGTCCATCATCCCGTCGTCATAATGAATATTTCCTATAATTTCCGTTCAGTTTCATCCTGTAAGCGTCCTTTCAGTGAGCCGGTGCGAATGCTCCATGTGTCTATTTCGATAGTCTTGTTGATGTAATAACCATTTCGGGGAAAAGGTATCATCAAAGGAGGCTGATAGGTGACCACTCATTGGAAAACATTTCTTGGTGGAAAATGTAATAGTGTAAAGATGGCTTGGGGGTGAGTAATGACCCATTAGTCACGGATACTATACAATTTACACTCATGTTCAACTTTCATGCTGATCTGGAGGAAAAAGATCAAGAAGTGACTTCGTCATTGCACAATAGGTAAATTTTAGATCTAAGTAGATATTACGGGTTTTTCTAGAATCACATCACTTTTGCCATCGATTATGAACACAAAATACCATCTGGGGAACAGTTAGATAAGTTCAAATGACGTTGGCGATGCTCATTACACATCAACCAATCTTGTATTACTTGTCTTGATCTAATAATTTTTCCAAATTTCCTTTTTGGAACATGCTGTTTCTACCAGTCAGGAAAATAGGTCTCAAAATGACAAATGCAAGACGAAAAGTCCAAATTGGATAGTAATTCCCATTAGCACGTCTTAGCCCCGAACAAAATTTCGTTTCCAGCGTGGCGTGGCTCACAGTACGGCCGCTAACGCTGCATAAAAGCGAGGTTGACATCGGAAGGTCACAAGTTTCGAAGGTGAAGGGAAAAATTAATTTATCGTTGTGGGAGGGTCACGACACGAAGAGCTCCGACAAAAAAATGTGGTAGCAGCCATTGTTGTGCTCGCGGTTCAGCTTGTTTCGTTGTAATTGTGTTTTTTCTCCTTTTAAATCTTGTTTACCGGGTTTCCAGTCTGCTTCACCCCTTTCGTCAACATTGCTCCATAGTTGATAACTCAATTTCGCTAAACCAAGACACGGGTGATTCGCTCCGCACCGTTATCCCATCTAAAGAAAACTAATAACCGGCTTGGAAAAATGTTTATCCACCACGACGAATTCATGGGTGTGGTGTCAAACTGAAAACGCTAAAAAATAATAACACTAAGGGATATTATTTCTGTATTGCACGGGTAGCTCTGCTGCGTGGATCACAAAGTTATAAATGGAAAATATCGCACCCCCAGAGTCAGGAAACCTCTTTTTCGGGGAGACACATTTGAAGTTTTGTTTCCTCGATCTAAAATCAGTAGTAGAACACATTTTCGGGCCAATATTAGGTTTGTTCTATCCGAGCATAATATGGTCAAAATTTGACCATAATATTTAATATTATTTGAGGGGGATAATGCATAGGGGCTTGATTTGGGCATAATGCAGTTAATTGTGTTGAGTTAAATAGTATGCATATCCCAGTTAGATACATTTCACGTGTACATGTATCGACTCTACAATACACTACTCTGAAGAAGGCCGCTCCTGAATCCACGTTAAACTCAATTTTAGAGTGTCGTTCATCTCCTGAGTGATAAATTCAAACAGCGATTTGAATTTTTTCCTACTAGTTGATGGTTCGTTTTGTATAACTGGAAATGATTCAGCGTCATTTCTCGAGACCAGACCATGATGGTTTAATGACGAAATTCATCCGGAGCAAAAACTGAAAATTAGGTGCTACATCCAAATCTCAACTCGCGATATGAACAGGATGGTGCTTTTACATTTAAATTTTCTGTTTACACGTAAAATGAAATGAAAGAGACACGTCTAGTTTTGAAGTCTCTAGTTTTGATCTCCACAAATGGCGGTGTTGCTCAGAGAATTTGATATAAAATTGTCAGTGCAATAAAGACTTATTACTTCATGTTGTGTAGGATGCCAATAAACCAAATCTGAAAGGAGGTGCTGAAAGATAAACAGTAGTAGAACTCATTTACACCAAAATCTCAAAAACGACGCATATCGAGATGTGGCCCTATTGCTCTGGGGGTGCGATATACGTAATCCACTGGTCTATACTTGCTGCAGAGGATTCTGATCTTTTTTATCCACAGTCCCAAGAAGCGATGCCCACTGGTAATGGATGAGGGGACTCCATGGACCTGACTCATGCCCTCAACTGTAGGCACTGAGTGAATGTCTATCGAGGCGAAGATCATGTCAAAGATGCGTGTGCCGAAATTGCCACTTCAGCAAAGGGTGGTTAGACAAAGGCATCTTTACAAAATCATCAATGGATGCCCGGACCAAGTGGCAGATCTAGAGGTACAGGGGTTGTGGCACAGGGCCAAACTACACTTGATTGGTCAGTGAATGTCCAGAAAGCAGTTATTCGATAGAGTCTCGGAATACATTGGAACATCATCCATGTCCCTTTGAAAAAGGAGCTCGGATCAGTATCCAAATTGTCCTTTCCCGTGAGTATGGTGACCATTCTCGTATCTTTCTAGGAAGAGTCCATGGTTCTTTAATTCACCGTCTCATGCATCGGAAAAATGTTCTGAATAGCTTCTCAAATACATCAGAAATGACGTATTCAACTTCGAGTAACAAGATGCCTGCTTATGAGGCTGCCCACACACATTTATTTATTTGAAAAATGACAAAACCCCAATTTTACATATCTCAGTAAATCAAATGAGAAATTAAATTGTTAAATACTTGAATAATACACTGTACTACAAGGCATTGACTAGATAGTGTGAACAAATAAGGGAGTAAGATTGAAAATTTGACAGATGGCAAATAAAATCATTCGAAAAGAATCCTGCCCTGGACCAAAAAGATCTCGAAACCATATTACAAGCAAGTCGGTTTCCTCATCCGCCGCTCAACTGATTGTTTTGATGGCAGTTCGAGGAAGGCGTCGCAAGGAAGAAGGGTTGGCCAAGTCAGGTGGCATAAGAAGAGACGTAATTTGTTCCCATATCAGAACAATACAAAGAGGACATGACGACCACACCATGGCGGAACATTTCATGGGCAACCCTGCGGGAAAACACTCTATTGTCCTTTACCGCCTGTACACAACTGAAATTCTTCCGTCCTCCACTCTTCTTGATGAAAACGGCTTAAAAATCGATGTTGCACATTTTCAAGGGACTCTCTGACGTACGAATTGATGGCTACCAAATTGTGTGGACGAATTCTGGACCAAACAAGCAAAATAAACACAGCTTCGATGCGCGTCCTTAAATCTACAATACTGGTGTTCATCTTCAGGTGTCTTAGTCCACACATTGCTCTGGACCCTATCTCGATTGTCCCTTGAAGAAAGTCAAGTCAGAATCAAACTGGCCCAAGACTTAAGGCTGCAGTGAACACCACCAATTGTGTAAGTTTTGAATGGTAGTCCTCATCATTGACATCCATCAATCATCTTCTGAAGCTCCCAAAGCACGTCAACGAAACCATTGACTACATCAAAGATCCACTCTTCAGACACGAAAGAGCAATGAAGTCGGAAAAAATCATCTAAGAAACTCAAACTAACTGAGCTTAAGAATTTGAACATCAATACTAAGTGGCTCAAGAATCAAAACGAAAACAACTGAGTGTAATATCTTATTTCTTAAGAAGAGATTAGCTGTGGTTATTTGGCTGAACACAACTTCTACTAAATTAAAATACCTTTGTCGCAATTCAAGCTGTTTTAAAGTCTATGGTATACCCTCACCCACTGAACTCGTTGGGTCCCCCATAGTCCCCCATAGTGTACACATAGCTCAAGAGATCTCTCGTCACAAAGCTGATACAGTAATTGCTGAGTGTACTTGACAGAAATTGTAAAACCCTGCTTAGGTTTCTTACGTTTCCCTGTATTTTCTTGTTTCGAAAGTTTTGAAGATTTTGATTTTAGTATAAGCCTACACTTCAATTTAGTCTTTTGGGGTTTACTGAAAGTAGCGTTAATAAAGCATTTGCGATTTTTTATTGATTTAATATACTTAGTGTTGTAGCTTGGAAAAAAAGAACTGCAACTTGTGCTGAATGCTCTAAAACGTACAATGCAAATACAAATTTTAATTTCATCTCTCAGAAAGGGGAAGCTCGAAAGCAACACTTCTTACAAAGATAAAAGGCGTGCAGAAAAATAAGGAAACTGCCAAATAGAGCAATTTGTGAGTGAAACACAATTTTACTTTTTTCGTAGAATAATACATTGTGATGCCTTGGTTCTAACACCTTCTCCAGCAGATTTGAAAATTTGGGTGTATTTGGAAAAACCTAAATTCTTCAGAATTCGTGTATTTTGAAAAGTTTACAGTTAGCGAATTTTATTGGAAAACTACCGAAACTATCTGCGTCGCATATGTGAGTGTGTATCTGCAAAATACATGTCTGCGAACAGGTTACGGTTGCGGCCATGTCATGACGTGGAGTGTGGTGCGGGAAAAGTGCCACGGAATAACTCGAGCTGGGTACCTCTTTAGGAGCACTTCCGAGAACCTGGGCGACCCCCCCCCCCCCCAATTTTGTGGACTTGTGTGTGTATCGGGTGTGTGTTTGAGATATAAACTAGACGCCTCACCATAAAATCAAGCATTCCATTAGAATTATTAGTATGTTGAACATCATCGTTTTAGAACAATATAGTTGTCAAATTTCAAAAAATAAAAATAGATAACAACTAAAAATCACTAAATATGACAACCAAGGGCTTAAAACTATTACATACATATTTTTTCAGCATAATTCTAATATAAATTCAACAACTACTACAACAATGCAACTTGGAGCGGCAAATTTACTTACATTTCATTAAAATCTATAATATTAATATAAAATGTTTGTTTTAACTGCGGATTATTATTTGAAACGCATCAGCTGATATAATTACCGTGGTATTTTGTTTTTGAGTTCTTTTTGAAATCGAGTTTTTCATGTCTTGAGAAATGTGGTTGTGGACAAGCGAAGCTTACCTTGCCAAATTTCACGTTATTCTATACGTTGATTTCTAAGTTGTTTCCATATGCAGTGTATTGCACCATTGTAGGTATCGACATTCCATATCCTTACTTTAAATGCCTTTCGAGAAATAGTGTAAGATGATGCGCCACGAAACACTATAGTGGCTATTTCCCGTCCTAAACAACCGAGAGAGCTAACATTTGAATGGTAATATGATGATTTGAGGTAAATCGAGTGTCCCAACGTAACATGTTGAATTGTATGGAATGACACATGGTTCTTCGTACAAAGGGTCTTGTATTTGTTGGTTCACGGCTCTATAATCCAGACCTAGTCATCCAAACGGTCTTTGGACATCTATAAGTCAGTTACAAGATATGAAGAATGTTCAGCTGAAGGACCCTTATGGCAATATATATAATGACTAGGCATTCTTTATAATGACGGGAATAATTTCTTCATTTTTTTCACTTATTGCACTCATTGACTTGACAATTAAGTGTACTGGCTCGGCAGTATGTGTACCAAAGCTGGTAGCAACATTTCGTGTGTGCTGTTATCAATGTCCTCGTTCTTCTTCCTATTGATCCTTGTATAGCAGAACCAAAATTTCCCTTTGGGGAAAACATAACAGTAATACAGATGTATCAGAACCTTCTTCCAGACATTTGTTCTATAGAGTTTTCTCTTCTTGAACGTAAAGTCCATTAGAGGAGGAAATAGTGGACAGGAGACTATGACGAAAATTCAGGACACCTGATTCTCACCGAGGAGGTTCAATTCCAGGTACTCCGATTCGCAACTTCTAGAAGCTTAAGAGTTTTCAAGTTTAACAATTTGACACTCATCTCGTCTTCGTCTGGATGTAAATGCCCAAATCACAGATATCAGAAAACTACTTTATTCCAATTGAGCGCGAAGAAATATTTGGGGATACACTCGGGAGCAACATACTTGAACGAACACGATTAGACAGGAACTGAACAGCGCAGAATGAACGTATTTTACACATTGCCTAAGAGCCCATAGTAATTATATAGAATGACATTGTGTGAAGCAGGTAGGGTTTCATTCATTGACTAGCCGTTTTAGTCATTCTATAGAATGACTAGGTATTATGAATAATGACAGATTTCACACATTGACTATAACAGATCTACTTTGATGACATGAAAATGGGTCTCTTTGTATAGCAACTAGAATGAAATGACAAGACATGCAGGCTTTATTGGATAATTTACCACAAACTTCATATAACATACATAGATCAGTGTTGTACGTAGAAGAGTAATCCCAGTACAGGAAGAATATAACTCTGTGCAAAAACTCGTAGAGTTTTTTCTGTAATACTCATTCACAGCTCTACAAACTAATCGCCAACATGTGTCTACACAAATGATCCTTGGAGTGGGTAGCAGCGTGTATAAAAGTTGTTGAAAGATTTAAATGTCTCTTGCGGTGAGGTTAAGATTTATTGAGGCACTTACTACGAGTTTTTCATCGTTGCTGTGGTTCACGGTCGCGTGGTGGACTCCGTTCCTGTTGACAGGTGCGAAGCCGATGACGCCGCCAGCCGCTGGGAAGTTAGGTGTGGCGAGGCGCATGCCGTCGCGGCAACTGAACGGATCAGCAGTGTAAGCCGCCCGCCCTCTCGACATCGATTCTCAGCCATCGCATCGAAGTTATAATCGACATTTTTGCAACTCGAAGTCAAAGTTGCCCTCTCAAGCAATATTTGGATCCAAGTAACGTTGCTGGGAGGTTTAAATAAATTATCGCTGCACATGTAGACATTTTGAGTTGTTGTGGACCTACGGGATAATTGGCTCTCGTCTTTTGCAACAAGTTGTGGGAGATGAGGAACAGATGTCTGCGATGTAGCGAGTTCACTACCACCACAAATCCAACGTGTGGTGTAGGTTAGGCCGGCGATGCATCTGTGGCAGCAGGAGTCTCTCCTCCCGTGGTATCGTTATGGATGGCACTATCCTAAAACAGTCAAGTTATAAGCTTGCACAAGTGGAGAATATAGGGCTGATAAAATACTGCGGATGGTATGTGAGATGGATATGGATAGTTCCCCCTTCGATTCTTCAAGCTGCTGCTTATGGCTTGCTGCTTATACGTACCCTGGCACGTTCTAGCGTCGAGGATATCCTCTGGATGTTGCAGGCATTCATCGCCTCAGCCCTTGAAAGGGGCAACGACACCATTTCATCATCTCCCAATTTACATGACCACAAAGCGTGGTTATGAACCTCGGAGCATTGATTATTGAAGATCCTGACACGCCTCCCAGCTCTCGAATTTTCCCTCTTCCCCTCATAAATCCCAAATTGGTAAAATGGCTGATATGCAAGCCTATTGATACATATTGCCCTTTGATTATTTCAATTCACCACTGTCCCTTTTTATTGTAACCATTTCTCACTCAGTCTCCCCGCTCTCCCTTCCCAGGGTATCTTTAAAGCCCAGGGAGTGTGATAAATATGGGATATGCACTTGCTGTGTCAGACTTTAATCTCCTCACTCCCTTGGAAATGGTAACTATCTCATTACATCACCTCCCATGTTAGAATGGGACAAGGTTTACTTAGATTACAGTAATACTACCAAATTTTAACAAACATGTCCAATTAAGTCCTATGATAATACGTACCACGATGTGAAGCCGATATATCAGAACTCATGGAATTCTTCCATTCTTTAACGAGGAAATGATGACTCAATAGTGGAATATCACACATAAATATTGAATTCCTCTGATCCTAAACCCATCAGAGATCATGATTCACCCCTCCAAAGGAAAGAATTTAGGTTAATGTACATTTCATCTAGCAATATTTCATTTCTTAATATTATAAACACAGGAGTAGGTGAGGTTCCCTAAAACATATCCTGTTCCTAGCGTGGTTGTAAAACACAGAATTTATTGCTCTACTTTTGAGGTTACACAACTAAATCGAATTGTTCGTTTTTCTTGAGGCGTCGAAGTTTAGCTGCATTATCCAAAAAATCGAGCATTTCTGGGTTCTCGTGATTGTGAAGGAGTTGCTCGTACTTCGTTGCGTAGTGTTAAGTTGTTGAACTATCCACAAGTCTTGATAAATGTCATGTTTTCGCATGTGCCAGGGGCCACCAAAAATACCTCTCAGCACACTGTTGTGAAAATTTTGGATTTTTTGTAATATTCGAATTTTTTTTGCACAGTTCCAAAGTTGAATCCTCAATGTCCAAAATGAGTCGGAGAATCTGCTTGTATATTAGGAGTTTGTTGTCAAATGTAGGGCGAAGGTTCCTTCATGACAGCCAGTACATCCTACTTAATCTTCAGCTCTTGTTTTTTTTCTATGTCGTTATTCCAATTTAGTTACGAATCAAGGGTCTTCCTAAAGTATTTTGCTGGATCATATGTTATTTTATCCTCAACTTCTGTTTGAACATTTTGGTTTAGTGATTTTCTTGGCGTATCGTAATTTAGTCCGTTATGATTCCAGATACACCAGAGCTCATGATCACCTCTCTACAGGGAACAAGATTCATACTATTCGCTGGAATTAGGTCAGAGAATAAAGATCTCAGATATACCAGGGCTCATGGTTCACCTCTCTACAGGGAAGAAGTAAGTGTAATGTCATGAAAATCTATGTACAGTAATACCCCGCTTAATGTACATTCGAACTGCGTACTTTTCGGTTAAAAAAATCTTACTCTTGAACAATTTGTCCGCATAATAAACATTTCTCCGGAGAACGTACAAAGTTAGGACGAACCCTCCGCACTAATCCCTCCTCCATCTTCTCCTCCTTCTTGCACCCGTATGTCTACAAGTCCATTCTTTGTCGGTAAATGTTAATGATTTAATAAATGTGTTTTCTGTATATTCTTTCTATCTTTATTAATTATTTCTTCAAACTTATTATTTCTTCAAATGTAAAGTAGTGTACCCTTATCCTATCGGTATAAAAAGGTTGAAGGGTTGTCACGATTTAACCTCCTCCATCATTGTCAGCTGTCACCTCAACCATTACTGTTGCTGCAGCTAATGCAGTCATGGTTCATGCATTTATTTATTTGTTTATTGCCTTACTTCTTCCAATAATAATGTATTTACACTTTAGTTGTCATTATTTAGCAATAATATTGTACAAACAAACATTGAAATGGGTGGGTGAGGGGACGAGAGAACGGATTAATCGCTATTATCGTTATCTCTGATGGGATTATTAGGTCCGCAGTATGGACATTTCATCATTAACGGATTATGTATTTTCTACTGTATTTTCACGTGATTATAAGTTCGAAGTCATAACTATTCACTTAGATCTCGATTCCTCGACTATCGATTCGTACAAATCGCACAAGATTTCCACTTTCACACCCGCGGTTCTCGCCCGCCTCAACGGACCGCGTTGCTACGGACCGCCAAAAACCAAACACGCTCCTTGACAACCGCGGGAAACCCGCTAAAAAAACTCGCCATATCTCCCCCCTCTACTTTATACCCCTCCTCCGATCCCCTCCCCTCCCGAACACTCCCCGACCTGTCCAAACCTCGTTGGACAATCGATGATGAGTTATAGCAATTTTCCGTCCGATCGCCGGACCCCGTGGCCTCTTCATTAATGGAAACGCTCACTGACGTCCCCGTCTACCTCCCCCTATCCACCTTTTTTTTCACACTTCCACTTCATCAATAATAATAATTGACAAGGTCGACGTTTGGGTCGCTTTAACTGTTTAATGAGACGGAAAAATTGAACGGAATGAGAGAAATGGGACGAACACAACGTTGAATTATAGGATGTTATAGATTGATAACTACGAGGGCACTTCCTTCCTACCTCACTCCCACCAACCACGTTCCTCAACCTCCCTAACCCTCAGGGCCGGCGTTAAGTAAACTTGATTAAGTAAACTTCCTCGATCTAATTAATTAACTTTTTTCTCAATTATTCATTCTTCTCCAAGAGGATAGTTAATGAAAAATTCCAATGGTTCTGGCAAGCAAAGAAAATTGTGTTCGATTTGAGTTATTATGCAACAAAATTGTTAACTAACAACTTTGATTTAACGTCGTTCTTAAAACTAGGAAAAGCGCTTCAATGCGAACTACCATTTGCTATTTGGTTTAGAACGTCATCAATTTGATTTGGAAAGTTCTCAATCATATTTCTGAAGTCTAAATTGTGTTCGAATTTGAGCGGTTTATTATTCAACAAAAATTGTTGCATAACAATTAAATCCTTGACGTAACGAAATTGTTCTTAATACTCTTGAATAATATCAAATAAAATCTTACTTCAGAAAGGCACTTCAAGTCAAGCACGAAATACACCACCCTGAGGAAGTTAAAGGCTGGCGTGCCGCAAAAGCGTTCTTGGTCCAGGATTTTTGTATACAAGGGACCCCCAAAAGCTGTCATAGCAACGTTTGCTGATGATACTGTTTCTGACGACGGGCAGGACAGTCTATTTGATTTTGAATTAAACTTAATGAACTACCATTTGATATTCACCATAAATTCACAAGAAATTCCGTATTCAAATTTAAATATTAGAACGTCATCAATTTGATTTGGAAAGTTCTCAATCATATTTCTAGTTTTCAACACTATCGAAAGATATCCAAAATAAAATCTTAAGGAGTATTGTCAACGCACCCTGAGTGACGCGATTAGAAGAATTGCAGCGGATCACGAAATTCGGCTGCACAGACACCAAAATCTCGAAATCCTGTATACCTTGGACAACAGAGAAGAGGTACGGCGACTCAAGAGGACCAAGCCGCTGGACCTAGTTGTGACCAGACGCTAATTAGTGTTTGTGACTTGTAGTGGTCTAAGATAATGAACTACTGAACCACAAAAAGTGATATTACTTCATTATAAATTAAGTTGCTAGATGGTTTGTATATTAAATCAGTTGTAACAATAAATAAATTAAAAAAAATATATATATATTTCTGAAGTTTTAAACTCGAAAAATATCAATTAGGTGTAACTATCTCTACTTGGTTAGGGAATTTTTCATTATGGTTCTGTTTAATTTTTGTTTGGAATTTTCTTAAATCGGTACGGAAAACTCTTAATTTGGGTTTAAAACATACTTTGAAACGTTGTCAATTCGCAATGGAAAGTTGAAAGTTTGTTTTGGAAAGCTCTCCATTTGTGTCAGAAAATAGTCATTTTGGATTTGAAACATCTGTTTTTGGTTTGGAAACTTTTCGAATTCGATTCGTAAGACTCGATTGGATTGAAAGATCACATTTTTAGCACCCATGGCAAAATTCCGGGCCCCCCTTGAAAAAATTGTGAACAAAATTGTTGACGAACTACAGTAACTATTGTGGAAAATTCAGAATGATTGAGTTATAAAGCTTAGTATGTGTATATTTATTAAAATAATAATTTATATTATTTAATTATTGTGTATATTTATTAATCCTTTATTAATACTTCCAAACTAAAACTACAAACTACCGAAAATTCGGGCCCGTTGCCCCCCCCCCCCCCATCTCGGGCTTGATGACAGTTTGGTTCGAATGTTGTAATTTTTTCTTGAAAACCCATTTTTGATTGGAAAGTTTAAATGTTTTTTAAAAAGTTCGCAATCTACTCGTAGTTTAAAAAGTTCCCCCTTTTGTTCAAATACTTCTCAAATTGATTTGAAATATTGTCACTTTTGTTTCGGACGTTCTCAATCTGATTAGGAAATGTCTCGATTCCCTTCAAACATATCCTTATTCAGTTTTGAACATCTCCATTCTGGGTTGGAAGAAATCCCAATTGATTTGGAGTTTTGTTAATTTTGTTGGGAAATCTCCTATTTAGGTTCGGAAAGTTTTCAATTTTGGTGGACAAATTTTCACTTTGATTTGGAGATGTATCAATTTTTGAATCGAAAAGTTATCGACCTGTTTCGAAACTTTTTCGTACTGTTTTGGTAAAACCCGTATTGGTTCTGGACGTCCTCAATTTGATTTGCCTTTTTCTCAATTTCCTTTGAACACATCTCTATTTGGTTTAAAATATCTTCATTCTGATTTGGAAAGAACAGACTGGATGAACACACAGACAGATTGGTTTGAATTGTTTTCGATTCGGTTAGAATGGTCCAGTTTTGGTTCGGGAAAGTGTCAATTTTGATTTATTATTCAATAATAAACCATTGTAATCGCTCTTGAAAAAATTTTTTTAACAACAATATTGGTCCGACAACGCCCCAATTCTTTAGCCAGCATTCTCACTTAATTTAAAGTGCCCTTTAAGGGTTGTCAAAGTTTTGTAAAGTCCGTAAAAACCTCAAAAAAAGTCAAGGCGGCCTAAATTTGGACTTTTTTTCCGTAGCTTAAGCCATTCCCGATGTATGGCCCGATTTAGGGTGCCAACATTTGTATCCACATTCACTACATCACTAGGTTACTGCAATAAAAAGAAAAACAAGAGTTTTTTTTTTTTTTTTTAGTACTAACCTAGTGATGTAGTGAATGTAGATACTGGAGTGAACTCCTAAAAGGGCGTATAGCCGATACACGGGTTGAAGCATTCTGATATACATGCTACGTCTTACGAAATTTAAAATTTTCAAATAGAACATTTTTCCATTGTAATCGCTCTTGAAAAACGCTGCAAATTCTTTCACTGGGGTTTATTATTCAATGATTCATGATTTGAATTTCTACTAAGCTTTGGAGTGTGCGTGTTTCACAAGTGATAGAGCGATTATTGAATTTCAGGAGGCACACAAATATGATCAACTGAACAATCCAAATAGGTATTTTGGTTGAGAACCGATTTACGTGCTCTATGCATATCTCCTGAAGTTCAATAATCGCTCTTTCACCTGTGAAACACGCACACTCCAAAGCTTAGTAGAAATCCAAATCATGAACGCAAGCCAACTGAATAATAAACCCCAGTGGAAGAATTTGCAGAGTTTCATGCATATCAGAATGCCGGAGCCTAAACCACTTCCAAACAAAAGACTAACTTTATATTTGGTACTTTTTTCCTATTTCTTCGCCAGACCCCTCCTTCTTCTTCCAGTCTGCTCACAGAGAGGTAACTTAAACCGAAAAATGATGAATCAAGAGCCCATGGAGCTTCTTAGCTTTATTTTCAGGGCTTTTTGATGTAAGTGTCCACTACTGAAGAGGTGTCCGCCTTTTGTGCTTTTACCTGTGGTAGGTAAACGTTTTAGTTCATTTTCTTTTAAAAGCTGACTGGTAACTGCGGGCTACATAACATGAAAATAATGACCCTTCATGTAATAATTAGCAGAGCTGTTTCTCTCAAATACTTACTCCAATTTTATTTTAGCTCTTCAATAAATGATTTATGGATGTGAACAATATAACTGTACACTTTCCATTTTGTAATGAAATAAACCACGCTTTTTCCTAGAAATAAAACGTTTCTTTTCCCTTTTCATTTATGTTTTCAAACGAATGTGCGGGTACCTCTTTTATTCGACTTCGTGATTTACAGTTTTTTCGTGGTCAACAATTAATTGTTGAAATTTGAAATCGTAAGTTCAAAGGACTAAGTGACAATTCCGTAATACATTTCTAACCCGAGAACCCACTTGAGAAGGGAGGGCATGAGATCTGAAACACAGCGGGAAGGGGCAGAGTCATTTGATAGCTGCCGGTGTCAAATGGTAGAAAGGGCGGAGGAAAGGGAAATTAATTGGGAAATTCAACCCTCTGAGAGAGAAGCGACTGTCAGGCTGGCAAACTCGCAATTTGTTGTATTGTCGGGTACGAGATATAAACGATGGAAAACGCAGGGTTAACTGTGGCTCAAGATGTCAGAGAACTGATGCAAAACGTCACTCAATATTGTTGGTTGTCGATATTTTACGGTGGCCATTGTATCTACAAACGAGCGAATATGAAACGTTGCAAATATAGTTTACTCGATCTTGATGTGAGTTTATCGCTGATGTTGTATAGTCGGGTGCCAGATATGAACAATGGGAACGCTGAGTGAACTGTGACTTCAACAGAGATATAATGGATCTGACATATCGATACATAGGGAAAGTGATGGCAAAGCCACGAGATATGCTCAGCCACCTTTTTGGACGTATCTCGAGCATTCGATAAAGTCTCACGAAAGTTTGAAATGCAATCTGAAGTAGATGCTACCCTATCGATATGTTGAGCTGCTTGAATCCCATCAGGTCGATATTTTCACATCAAACAAGACTATGCACACACAGAACTTGTAACAATAAGTGTTGGTATGCAGCAAAGAAGTTTATTCCTCCTGCACAGCTGCAATGATTGAAGCATGAGCTTGTGTGGAAAGTGAATGTGATAACTCCGAGAAAAATGAAACAAATTATGTTCCTGAGGTCCTGAAAAATGTGTTGTACTAAAAAATGTGTTATGGGATGGACGGTCAATGGCAAGTGTCTCTGAGCTGGTGTTTCTTCTTCAAGTGCTCAAACAGCCTTTTCCCACATCCAGAACTCTGTCTCGATTCATTGATGCAAAAGTCCAATAAACAAAGGGTGAGGGGGGTTGTATATTTGTAAAGTTCGATTTAATTGAACTTGAGTTCAGCTTACGTTATCGGAGCTGTTCGCATCTCCCCGTTTCCTTTCTATCAGATGAACTGAGAATCTTCGCGTAGATGGTTGTCGTGTTTTGTCTGTTTTCCAGTGTACTCAAAGCATCACGTGCTTTTGATTTCTTCTTTACAGGACTGTTAAGTTTTTCGTTTTAGCATCATTTTTCAGGTCATTACTGTTCCTAAATATAAAAATAAATAATTCTTTACAGATGCAATCATTGTGACTCTTTCCCGAGTACGAATCTTATACATTATACTCACAAAAAGACATAGACCTATGGATTTTTTTACTGGATCGGATTTGGATTTGGGTATTTTGCTTCCGAGTCTACTAAGGTAGCGGAAGCATTGTTTTCACTTTCGGAATGTGAAAATTTTTTTGTCTCCAAAATCAAAAATTCCACTCGCATTTTGCGTTTTAGACCTTTCTGAACAATTTTGGTTCCGTGTCTGTCCGTGTGTCTGTCAGCAAATCCTTGTTACGGGCAAAACTACACGAAGTTATAGTCCGATTTTGATGAAATTTTCAGGGATTGTGCGGGTTGGGGTGTAGATGGTCCCCTATAGGTTTCATGACCCCCGGATCAATAGTAGCCTCTGCGCATGCACAAACGTTAAATCCTTGTTACGCGCATAACTCCGGGAGTTCTTGATTAATTTCGATGAAATTTTCAGGGATTGTTCGGTTTGATGTGTAGATGGTCCCCTATGAGTTTCATGACCCCCGGATCAATAGTAGCCTCTGCGCATGCGCAAACGTGAAATCCTTGTTACGCGCATAACTCCGGGAGTTCTTGATTAATTTCGATGAAAAGGGATTGTTTTTTCTATGAGTTTCATGACCCCCGGATTGTTGCGCAAACGGACTTATTCGATGAAATTTTCAGGGATTGTTACTTATTTATATAGTTTGTTCAATAGTTGAACATGCCTACCTTTATTTTCTCAAGTTATGCTCCTGCATAACAATAAATGTACCCTAATTCAATATTTACTTCATTATTTATATATTTATATTTATTATTGAACGAAGTTCTTTAGTCAATAATAATTTCAATGATCTATACAGTCATGTTATGGATACGAGGAAGCTATGTGCCACACCCACTTGGCAGACGTTTTCCTTTCATGCCTGGGTTTCCAACAGTACTTGGATCAGTTCCTTAATAGCTTACTAATATTCACAGGTTTTCAACACTAGAAAAAGTTTTCCAAAACTAAACTCATTCCTACGGCGTACGGACTTATCAATGGAGATCGATAGGTTTTTTGCAGAACTTTCCACTTAATATGCCCGATAGAGACGACAAAAACCCCTTCCTCCCTTCTCTCTTCACAAAACCAGTCGTCATTCGTATTCCATCTAATCAGTCCCACATGTCATTTCGGCCTCCACTCTCTTGAATGAATGTAGAACGGGCGAAACCGAAAACGTCAAAGGTGATTTTACCTCCCGATACGTCGAAATGTAGGTCGAGCGAAAAAAAAAATCGAGAAGATGGTAATGGTCGTTGTGCACACACAAACCCTCTTCGGCCCACTAACACAAATGACCTGAAAACAACTTGGGATTTGGCTATTAATAAACCGTTGGCCATCTCATTTATTGATGTGCTTCCAATAATTCTGTCAAGTGTGACTTTGGGGAGTTGTTATGTGGTAAAATACGGATATTATCAATACTCGATAACGAAACTGAATAAGTGAATGACAAAACTGAAACAACAGTGTTATGCCTTAGTCGGACCAATTCGCAAAATAGGACTACTACTACTACTACTACTACTACTACGGCGCTTATGGCGCTACAACCCGGCGTGGGGTCAGGGCCTCCTGTAATGATGTCCACCAGTCCTCTATATTTTTTGCTGTTGCTGTCCAGTTTTTTATCCCGAGGATGGAGCGGGAATCCGAGTTGACGCAGTCCAAAATGTGAAGCTTAGGACGACCGATCCTTCGCTTGGCGTACATTTTTTTCGTCGAGGATCTTTAAGGGTGGCTCCTCTGGGATCATCCTGGCGACATGCCGGCCCACCGGAGCCGACCCACCTTTATAAATTGGATGACGTATTTTTCTCTACATAGCTCCACGACTTCTTGGTTAGTTTGGACGTCTCCAGACGAGTTCCTCAACATCGTAGGTCCCACCAAGGATTCTCCGTAGCACTTTCCTGTCAAAACGGCGTAAGACTTCTTCCAGTGCTTTGGAGGGCCCATGTCTTGGAATAGGTAAGGACTGGTCTGATAAAGGTTTTGTACATTCGCCTGCTTTTGAGCTGAGGAACTAACCCGAAATAGAACCGATTGGCCGCCTGCATCCTTCGCTGCACTTCTGCTACCACGTCATTATCATTTGTTACAAGAGATCCGAGATAGACAAATTCATTCACAGAGTCGAATGTATATCCGTTTACTTGAATGCGTTCGGGTCCTCTTCTTGTGGCATTGGTTAGCATGTACTTGGTTTTTGACTGGTTGATTTCCTGCAGATTCCAGATTTGCAAAAGCCTCACTCACGGCTGCAAAAGTCCTACCTATGATGTCGATGTCATTAGCGTATCCAAGGAACTGCGCTGTATGGTTAAAGATTGAACCATCAACCTGAATATTGGACTGCCTAACGGCACCTTCCAATGCAAAGTTAAACAGTAGACAGGCCAACCCATATCCCTGCCTTAAGCCCCTGCAGGTGGTGAAGGGGTCCGATAGCTCACCCTCAACTCGTACAAAGCACTCGACCGATTCCATTGTGAGCTCAATCAAGTGAACCATCTTCATTGGAACGCCCATCTCCAGTTCAGCTCAAATAGTTCCTTTCTAGATGTACTATCATATGCAGCACGGACGTCAATGAAGAGGTGGTGAGTTTGGATGTTGTGTTCTCGTGCTTTCTCTAGTATCATCCTGAGGGAGAAGATCTGATCTGTGGTACCTTCACCTCTCAAGAAGCCTGTCTGGTATTTCCCTATTTTTCTTTCGGCGTGATGAAGAAGCCTGAGAAATAGTATCCGTGACAGTACTTTATGCGAGCATGACAGTAACGAGATTCCTCGGTAGTTCCTACATTCATGGACATCACCCTTTTTGTGGATTGGGCATATAAAAGAGGATTTAGAAGCTCTATAGTCGAAAACGTCAGTCAAGCTAGGTGTGGCACATAACTTCCTCGCCTAGGTAACAACGATGTACAGTCCTTTAAATATTCATAAACACTAGGTGAAATTGAGTGATTTTTATTCTGGGAAATCTTAAAAGAGATAACAATATGACCATCTACAGCATAACCCGCTCATTTCCAGAAAATTCCATCAAAATCAGATGAAAAATGTAGAAATTAAGCGTTTCAGAAGGACATGAAAGATGCACATGCAGATAGGCACATCATCTCATATCAATCTCAGTCGATCTTATCTTTAGTCAAACCCAAATCCCGGCTTCATTGAAGCTTAGTACATTTTAGTTTGAATACTTTTTGCGTACGAATTATCTGTAACTATCTTTTCTGTTAATCATGCAACTCTGTGAAGTTCCCTCTTGATGCTTTTGTGTTGTTTAAAAATAGTAGTTAACTTGGCAGCGGACGCAAATGAGTGAAACTAAGATAGAATTTACCTGTCAAAAAATTAGAACTGAAAGCAAAGGAACAACAAAGTAAAATTTCAATGTGATGAATGTTGATTATGGTTTTATTAGCTGTTAGTAATGCATTGAAAGAGACGTTGCTGTAGGTACATCGCTCTCCATAAACGGATATCTTACGAGATTAAACAATATAAATACCCGAAAAACAAAAATTAAAAGTTGATTGTAGACAAGCAGGTGAATGAATGAATAAAATGAATTAAAATCATGTGTATTGGAAAAATAAATTGCAAAACAAACATATAATGCACATGATTATATAGACAGGTGCTCGTGGTGATTTTGAACCAGTTATCTCACAGGGTTTTAAATTACAACTCTAGATTAACTCCTAACTAAGGGATTTACTCATCTACGATCCTCTACGGTGGTTAGGAATTAATCCAGATTTGATCCAGTTATCTCTTTTTTTCATGTATATGTATAATATACATTGTATATATATATTTTTTTAAATTGTTTGTTGAAGAATTATTCTAAATGGGTTGTTGGGTTCTTGAGGGTTCCCCAAAAGAAAGGAAGTGGGTTGAGGCTAGTTGAGTGGCATCAAAGCTCCATTCTTCGAGCCCAAGGCAGCGGACTTTCCTCCTTGAGCCTCGAATCCACAGTGAAACCGCCCGTATTACGGCCATCTGGGTCTTCATCCTCACCCACTGAGTCACTTGCGACAGAGGTTTCGACCATTTTTCGGACAGCACAACAGCTATTCTTTTTAAGAGCATTCGTACTCCTTGTGGAGGGAGCCCTCGCAGGATACCACTAAGGGCGTAAATGAGCCTCTCATATCCTCGGCTGCCCTGTCATATTTTCTGTGCTTTGCAGTGGCAGCATTTTGGGAAACTGAAGTCCACGTTTGAGAGATGTAGTAGGAGGCGTCAGCGTTAACTACGCGGGTATCCAAATACGCTACCCTTTCTACATCCCACAAACCGTGGGTTTTCAGGTCTGCAACCAGTCTTGGGGTCCAGTTATCTCATTGCTTTTCGAGATGTAAATCTCTACGCAGAGATTAACTCCTCTTTGACATTTAAGAGTTAACCCACTGACAGGTGTTACCTCTTAAAAATCGACCACTGAGTTAAAATGGTTCTCTCTGGATTAACTCGAAATCGATGCGGTGTATAAGAATAAGTAAAAGTTGTACGATTTTGGCTCTCTATGCAGTTCAGCTCTTGAAGTTTTCATAATTTAACATTCCTGTATTCCTTTTTGTTGTTTAAGTAAAACTTCAGTTCTCTCGTGGGGGAGAGAGCTCATTTAATCAAGGCAACAAAACCATTTGAGAGATTGAACCTTGACTCTGAGAGACCTTCATCGCAGAAGTGCGTTCCCGCATTTTAATCGTGGTAGACGCTTCTCTTGATTTCCATTTCACCCTGCTCGGATAGAAACTTTGTACTCAACTCAGTAATCAATTTTAAAGGGATTACCGCACCACCATTTTTATGGATGAAACAGAGTTAGGAAACATTTATTTTCTTTGATAAATAACACCAAGTACATTATTCGGATAATATAAGCTATTCTTGTAACTACATAACCATCTTAACTTGATATGTTTTATAACTACATTATTCTGGTATGGGGAAGGGAGGATTTGGTTTTAAACGGGGCAGCTTGTGTAGCAATATTCGAAGTTCACATAGTTAACTGTAGGGATAGTTGACAGGGGTCATACTGTAACCGTACTCGAGAGGCAAGGTGGGTGTTCTTCCCCAATCTGGCTCGTAAAACGTCCAATCACCAACATCTCGCCCGGGAAATGGGTTCGAAAGGTTCAGGTGACATAAAATGGTGATCGTTGAGATCAAACTAAATTGACTTTACTTTCATCTAGTTAATTTATTTCTTAAAACTGAGAATGAAGAAAAATTACTTTACTTCTCCAACTTTTAGTGGTGGTCTTTGGTCTTTAGTGGTGGTCTCAGTGGTCTTTGAGGTAGATGATGAACAACATTGAAATTGCATCCAGCGTTACAAATTTGTGTTTCGAATGACGGGAGTAGCGTTGAGACAGGAGCGATCAGAGGGTAGGAAAAATTAATAATCGACGAAAAATATGGTATAGCTATGAATTGGTATGTGAGAGACGTGCGTTATGATACCTGTTCTGGTTCAGGGCAATCTGTAACGTAACGTAAGACATGTCGTCTTCAGAAGACATGTCGTCTTCTAGCGATGGAGAACAGACACTTGTAAGCAGCTATTCTTGTACAGGAAATCCGTAACGTATTGTCTTCAAACGCATCACATATCAGGTCAAATGTCACGATATCGTAACTTGACAGAACCTCATTAACAGATTTTTGGCGATAAGGATCTCTAAACTTGTGGGCAATACAGTTTGCAGATCAAGAAAAGAGCGATGACATATAGATCGGGTCGTATACATTGAGGATGAGTATGAGATAATTATGGTGTATCTACGAGCCATTATATGATAGGCGTACATTATGATAACTATTCTCATTCAGGAAAATTTGTAACGTATCGTCTTCAGTAGATTTCAGTAGATTCAGCAGAACAGACGCTCGTAGGTAGCAGATGGTGAAGGTCGTGGAAAAAGCGAAGCGCGTAGAGATTGCGATGTATACAATGGGTATTCCCGTATGAGGTAAGTGTGATGATGTTAGAAAGTGAGTACTTGAGGGGTGTACACTATGAGAGCTTTTCTTGTGGGGAAAATCCGTAACGTGGCGAATCGTCATATCGTCTTCATATCACGTCACATGTCAGGACATCGTAACATGACATAACGTCTTTTAACAGATTTCCGGCAATCAGAAACCGCGTTTGTGGGCAATATACGCTGAAGATCAAGCGAATTATCCGCATATGGATGTATGCGGGTGTATGCAGCGACTGTATGAGGTAGTATGGTATAGATATGAGTTACTATACAGGGTGGAAGAAAAATGAAAGGAAAACGGGAGTGACGACATTTTTGTTTGTTAATATGCATAAAAAATGTGATAAAACCCTGCCAACTGCACTTTTCTATCTCAATCAGTTCTCTAGAAATAATTTTTTGAAGGTTTTTTTTTTTCCAGAAAACCACGTTTTTTTACATGAAAACCCACGTTTTTCCACTTTGAAACAACTTTTTCTACTTTTGACCAAATTTTCGGATTCAGCATAAAATTTCCTTTACGACCAATGCTTATTCATAATCGTAAACGAACCCCTAGCGTTGCAGTTCAAACATTGAAAATTAGAAAAAAAAATTACTAGTTGCTGAATTACTTTTACTTTTAACAGCACTTCCGAAAAACGTGCTGGAACTTGTCAAACCTCAGGAAGACTTGCAAATTTGATGAGCTTTCTAGTGTCATGGTCAACTAGGCGATTCAGCGTCGATCTCGTGGAGAAATTCCAGTTTGAAGGCGAAGAAACGTTAGGCACTTTATAAACAGCAATCGAGGAATCCCAGAAATAAAAGAAACAGTTCGCGGTATGAATTGGGAAACATTTTTAAATCCGCAAAATAGGTAGGTTACGAAAACGCTTTCACGCTTGAAGAAGTCATGAAACATTGGCTTGCTTGCAGACACATGGCACGAGAAAACATGGATATCCTCCTTTTAAGACCGGAAGGTCCCTGAACGTGGGTTTTTATGTCAAAAGCGCGGTTTTCTGAAAAAAAAAATAATAAAATAAAATAAACCTTTGAAAAATTATATCTAGAGAACGGATTGAGATAGAAAAGTGCGATTGGCGGGGGTTTACTACATTTTTGATGCAGATTAACAGAAAAAAATTGTCGTCACTTATCCGCTTCCACCCTGTATAAGAGGCGGACATCATGATATCCATTCTCATACAGGATAATCTGTAAAATAGCGTAAGACATGTCGTCTTCAGAATATTTCTAACAGTGTAGAAAGCAACAGAAGTTGAAGACCATGGAAAGAACGTGTGCGCGTAGAGATTGGGGTGTATACTTTCAGTGTAAGAATTACGTATGGTAATGGTAGAGTTAGTATATCGCACCCCCAGAGCAATAGGACCACAAGTCAAGAAACCTCTTTTTCCAGGAGATACAATTGAAGTTTTGTTTCCTCGCTCTAAAATAGTTTTTAAGTCCTTATTAAGGACTTATTGTTACTTCATGTTTTCTAGGATGCCAATGAACCAAATCTGGATGGAGGTGCTGAAAGATAAACAGTAGGGGAACACATTGAAACCAAAATCTCAAAAAAGACGCATATCGAGATGTGGCCCTATGCTCTGGGGGTGCGATATGAGAGGTGTACGACATGGGAGATATTTTCGTTGAGAAAATCTGTAACGTGATGAATCGCCATATCGTCTTCATATCACGTCACATGCCACGATACAGTAACGTGACATACCGTCTTTAACAGATTTCAAGGTTTCAAGGTTGAGGGTTGAAGATCAAACGTTTACGTTTTTGTTTGTTGTGTTTGTTTAATCGTTGAAGATCGTATGCGCTCAGAGATGGGGGTGCATACCGTAAGTAAATGCACTTAGTATGGTTTAGCTATGAGTTAGTATATGAGAGGCGTACATTAAAATACCAATACTCGTACAGGGCAATCTGTAATGTAACATGAAACATACCATCTTCAGAAGATTTCTAGCGGTGCAGTACACACGGTTGTAAGCAACAGACGTTGAAGATCATGGGAAGAGCGTATGCGCGTGGGGCGGACGGCCGGAGGTCGGGGTGCCGGCTGCCTCCCGCCGGAGAGTTCAGTTTTGTTTCTCCCATCGCGGGCTCAACTTTGGTGACTCGATCGCGCGTTCGATTTCGACTTTTCACGTGGTCACGACACGTGGACTCGACTCCGCGGAAGACAATTAGTCAACTCAAGATGTTACGTCTCAATTCGGCCACGGTAAGAAAAATCCATTCCGACACAATACTCCCTACAAATATCATAAACTGTGCATTTCCAAATAATCATACTGACAAACAATAGTTACTATATGAAAAAATGCTATGCTTAATATCAAAGAATTCACACGTCATAGAAAAACCTTGAATGCATGAATAATATTTTGATTACCCAATTTTTTAATTATTATAATTATTTTTTAACTTTATTTATTTTTCATTTTGAATTTTGTGAACTTTATTTGGGCTGTACATTTTAGTTTTGATAAATGTAATATTAGTAGACAAAGTCTATTTCATTCGGAACATGACAAGAGGTTAGTATTTCTGATACGCCTTTCAAAAATCAGGTACATTTTTTTCACGTTTGATCAAAACTATGCTTGTTGCCGCATCTATGCTTCTCTAATTAATTTCACATAGACACTGTTTCTCTGGCATTTTTTTGTTTTCTTAAAAAAAAAAAATGAGGTATTAGAATTGATCCAAAAAGTTTAAAATGAAAATTTTCTAAAGGAAATTCTTTTTAAGGCATTTTGGAACGATTACTGGATTGTAGCATTTTCTGAAAAATTATAAAAATATATACGTAGTTATACATATGTGTTCGTTGGTCATTCCAAACAATAACTTCATTAAAGATAGAGATAAGACTTCGTGTTTTTGTAAAAAAAAAACCCAATTCTCCAATTCTTGTCTTTCAAGAGTTCTCTAACCATAAAAAATGTGCCAAATAAACTAATAATTAAGCATTTTTGTTAGAAAAGAGGGATTAGAATTATTTCGTTCCTAAAAAGTCGTGATGTCATAAAACTCAAATTTCATTACGATTTCCCATTATTATCGTGAAGGCGTGAAATGTTATAAGCTGTTATTGTGATTTCAAAACACCTGTTTTTCAGCGTATTTGACGGGTTTTAAGAGATATTCATGAGGATGATTCTATTCTATTTCAAAAACCGAACGATCGATGAGTGGGATCTATAACATAGGTAACCGTTAGATGTTGGAAATTAGGAAAGTTAAGAGCGACTAAGGTTGCTTCGATGTATTCCGTAATTATGAATGAAATAGAATGTCGGAAGAATTCCAAGATTTACAAATCAGGATTTGAATTTTTTTTTCAAGTTTTAAATTGTTACTTACTTCAAATGAAATGAGATCGTGGCAGATACCTACGCCAGAAATACCGCACTTGGAGTCATTTTTCCCTGAAGGAGGATTTTGAAGGACATAGATCTTTATAAGTGACTGTCCCGTTATTAGCTGATTTGTTTTGAAACTGAATTCAGTCGTAATCAATGTTTTAAGCTTGAATTTGAATGAAAAGAGTTGATTCCGGCTACCATTTATCATCTGAATAACATCTGAAGCAGTTTTTGATTTCCCTCAATCAAGGAACCTGAAATTTGGTTGAGCGAATCCTGAAGAATACAGAACTCAACTGTTTCTGATCTCAGCTGATTTAGTCTTCATCAAGCATTTGAGATCTGAGCCTAATTAAGTTCACACTCAAACTATCTGTAAGTGTAAAATTGAATCAAGGAATCCTAAAGTATGCAAAAAACACTACTGATTTAGTCTTCACCTGCCATTTGAGCTCTGACGCTCATCGATTTCATATGAATATGAATTCACTCTATCCGTAAAGGTGAAATATGAATGAGCAAATCCTGAAAAATACCAAATCCAACTGATGATTTAGTCTTTATCACCCATTTGAGCTCTGAGGCTAATCAATTTTCATGTTCAAACTATCTGTAATGAAATTGGAATGAGGGAATCCTGACAAATGCAGAACTCAACTACTGATTTGGTCTTCATCAGCCAGTGAGGCTCATTGACTTCATCTTCAGGGTACAAAGCTGTGTTGAAGATTCTAATAAATGTGAGACTCCACTACTATTATTGTTCAAATCAAATCTGCTTAGCTTACATCATTCAAAACAGAACAAGAGTTAAGTAAGGAATTTTAAAAATTCTTTTCTTTGTTACAACTGAATAAATACATATTGTTTAGTAACATAATCTTGAATGACTGGATGTCGTTTGTAATTGTAAAAATATTTATCTGACATAAATCACCCATGTACACAACATGTTCACACTAAGGTATACATAGGGTGGAGGTTCAGCCTATTATAATTCTCAAATCGTCTAATTTCATACCATGTAGTATCCAAATGATTAGCCAAACTGATTATGATCGCATATTTTCAAGAATCCATCTATGGAGTTTTAGAATGTTTAAAATCAGCCATTTATTTCAGTTTTTTTTAAATAAAAAATTTCGATTGGTAAACACCCTATATCACACGAGTCAAAGCGTTTAAATTTAGTCAACTCTAAAAACGGATAGCCCCGCGAGAATTAATGTTGAAAAACAAAAGAACTTGATGTGTCACACTATGGGTTTGCTAAGGTTTAAGTGTAAACAGTTTCGATGGCTTGGTAACTGTGCACTTTCACTGAACGGAATGAGCGTGGCCAAAAATTCAGGTGAAGTTCCCACAACAAGAAATGAGATTTCCCATTAGAATAAAATCGACTTGATGCTTAGAAAGCGAACAAGCATGATGCGCAAAAATGTGATATAGCAATGTCTTTTAAAAAATTCTGAAATTGTGAAAATAAATTATGGATCCTGTAGATTTTCATCACTCTGTTTAGTGGGAGGCAATCACTACACTTCCATTCGCTCCAATTCCATTCCTGATGATGCCTAGCAATCGATTAAACTAGAATAAATGAAAACAAATATGAATTATGAAGAGGTCGACACATACTCTCTTCATTCGCAACCCCGTACCACTGACATGGCAACATAAATGAGAGGATTTGTCAAACGACGCTGTTCAAGTTGGTCACCATTGTCGCTGACATCTCGTGTCAGTGACGTTAAAATATCGTTTTCGTCTTGGGAAATTTTATTGACCGATCCAAAAAAATAAAACCCGATCTAAAACTGAAAAGATCGAAAAACACAAGTTGGTGTGGTACATAGCTTTCTCGTCCAGATAACAGAACACATAGACTTTTTGAAATGTTTAGAATTATTACAAAAGATGAAGAGTACAGCTAAGGTTCTTGAAACGATTTACGGAACCGAAATGTCGCGGGAAATCCAACGCCTTCAAAAGGTTAGTCTTCGTGTATTGCGGGTATTTCGCGATAATACTGTATCGGGTAGAAAAATGATGAGATTTGGTCGAAATCCATGGTAATAAGTAAGACCGTCTTCAAAAATTCACAATTTAAAAAAAATGTTTTCAAGATTTTGATAGATTTTACGTAGGAGCATATATGATTGAGCATTATACAGAGTGGAAGCGGATAAGCGACGAGAAATCTTTTCTGTTAATCTGCATCAAAAATGTAGTAACCTCCCCTACTTTTGACCACATTTTTGGGTTCAACGTGAAATTTCCTTTAGGACCCATGAACATTCAAAATCATTAACGAACCTGTAAGGACCAATATTGCAGTTCAAAGAGTGAAAACAAAAATAAACGATGGTTTCTGAATTACTTTTATTTTTACTGCACTTATAACCAAAAAATGCTGGAACTTGTGAAACCTCAGGAAAACATGCAAATTTATGAGCTTTCTAATGGTATGGTCAACTTTGCGATTCCGCGTTGATCTCTTGGAGAAATTCCAGTCTGAAGTCGAAAAATGTTACGCACTTTTTCAACAGCAATCGAGGGATCCCAGGGATAAAAGAAACAGTTCGCGGTATGAATTGGGAAAATTTTTCCCGAACAAATTAAACATGAAACATTGGCTTGCGAATGCTAGTTTACCTACAGACTCATGGCAAGAGAAAACATGGATATCCTCCTTTCAAGACCGGAAGGTGCCTGACGTTTTTTCGCCTTCAGCTGATGAAATTTGCAAGTTTTCCTGAGGTTTGTCAAGTTCCAACACGTTTTTTGGAAGTGCAGTAAAAATAGAAGTAGGTAATTCAGAAGCTAGCACTTTTAATAAAATGTTCAATGTTTGAAGTGCAATTGTGGTCCTTAGGGGCTCGTTTATGATTATGAATGTGCATTGGTCCTAAAGGAATATTCACGTTGAACCCGAAAATGTGGTCAAAAGTAGAGAAAAATTGTATTAAAGTGGAGAAACGTGGGTTATTATGTTAAAAAAAACGTGGTTTTCTGAAGAAAAAAAACCTTAGAAAAATTACATTTAGAGAACTTGTTCAGATCAACAGGCATCACAAAAAAAAACTGGAAGGATAGATTCGAGAGTTCCTACGATGCTCCGTTTAATTAAAGGATACAACCTAACCCCTTGCTTGTACCCTGGTTTCACAATAAAAGAATTGATAAACGTCTAGTAAGAATCATATGCCGCCTAAGAGTCAACTTTGGAGTATGTGACACGTTTTTGTATCGCATCAACCAGAGGGAAACAGCACAGTGTCATCAGTGCGGAGCACCTAATGGAACGCTAGAACGCAATATCATGGAGTGTCCAGTGTATGATGGTCCGAGATAAGTGTCCTTTGATTATATCTTCAGAAAAACAGGTATCCATCCAAATTATAATTCAATCTTGGCATCAAGAAATATTGTGATATATAAGGAACTGGTTAAATTTATTGATGTTAGCAATATAACAATTTAACAAATGTAATCATCTTGCACACTTAGTGGCCGCATGCAAAATTTAATGCCAATAAAAAAGTATTTAAAAAAAAAAACTTGTCCAGATAGAGAAGTGCGGTTGAGGTGGGGGGGGGGGGGAGTTTTTGGTGCAGAACAACAGACAAATTTTTAGCTAATTATCCGCTTTTACCCTGTATATTGATTTATGAGTAATGAAATTAGTTGGGGAGTATTTACAGCTTAACCCGCTAATGATCTGGGAATGATATTAAAATCGGTAGCAAACTATAGAAATTAGGTTTGTTACTAGGATTTCGCGTCCCGGCATGCGCAATAGCTTCTAGAGAAGTTGAGTTGAAATTGTTATAAGATCGTTACAACGGGCGATCGGAACGCTGGAAACTGAGAAAATAATGGTTGGTGGATTTTACATGTGCACATGGGCGAAATGAACTATTCATAGCTGAGCGATAGAATCCTTAAGGGACCATCTGAAACCTCGCATATCAACTGAATATTTAATCAAAATTGGATCATAACTTTAGGAATTACGGTTATTACAAGGATTTTACGTTGATGCAAGCCCAGTTGCCACAGATAATACTATCGCGTTAAATTTTAAACGGTAATATCAGATCTTTTTTTCTGCCCTGAAAATTTGAACTCGATCGGGTATCCACTGAAGATTTTATCCAAATCCGATGAAAATTGTCGAAATTAAGTTTGTTACGAGGATTTTTACGAAAAACTACACATTACCTGAGATGATGTTTGGTGAAACCAGGTGTTTGCGCATGGGCAGGCGGATGTATTGATTTCTGAGGTATTAAATTCATAGGGGACCATCTACAGTGGGTCCTTGGCCTCGAAATAGACATCGGCTCTCAAATAAATTCTCGATGGAAAATGGTATTTTCAGAGTGATATAAAACTACAAGTTCTGTTCTACAAGTACTCGGAATCGCTCCCTTCAGGTTTCGAATCCTTCGAGGAATGATGTTTTCGTTCTAGACGGGTATTCGTTCCTGCCAAGAGCAAATATATCGTTCCTAATTCTTTGTTTTCCTTCCTTCGCCGTTCAATCGTCTTTCGGGCCTCCTACACTATTACTGACACCGCCGCAAGCTGAGCGAGCGGTCACCCATCTGCGGCTAGAGGATTAATACAACAGAATGTCTTTGGCAAAGGAATCAAACTTGATTCGAATCGTCAAATTTTACGATAATTTAATGCAGTGAACCCAGACGGAGCCTGTGTAGGAAATTCCAGGCTTTTCCGACGGTTTCCTGAGCGAATAAAAGAATGAGAACGAAATCAGGGTTCCTAGCGGGAGCGGAAAAATTGGTCCTCTGAACATCCGTTCGGACCGGAACGTTTCTCGACTCGTATTAGGAACAGTTGGGAACGTTCCTTAGTAACGATGTTCCGACCCCTGGTCTAACCTGCACATTTCCCTGAAAATTTCACCAAAATCAGATGAAAATTGTAGGAATCAGGCTTTGTTAGGACTACTTATCTTAATTCTTCTTTATCCCAAAAATACGTTAAAATTCGGGAAAAAAATAATTCTATTTCGGAGCGATTCGGCATTCTTTCAAGGTAGGTGTTTGATGAAATTCCCAAAAGTAACTCTTTTTATGGATATAAACCTTGTGGATCATGCTTCAAGCTCGGAGAAATACGTTGAAGGTAGTTTTTTAAAAAACAAAACACAAAAAACGGGGTTTTAATCCTTTCTTTCGGCGTTTCCCGTACACAGAATGCGCCTTTCAAACGAAATCTAATACACCTACTGTACGAGAAAATAATAATGGTTAGAGAGTGAAATAACACGACAAATAATGTTGGCCACTACGTATTAGTAATAATTTAGAGTATCAAAGCGTACACGCAAGATTCTGGATTCCTAACAACATCGTAAACCGATAATCAAATTGTATTTTCAACGTGGAGTAATTTCGAATAGGTCTCATCATAGTCGGATCTTTTCATGAGACACAGGTAAATACTTCATACAGACAGACAAGAATCGAAAGTTGTTTAGAATGATCTAAAATGCAAAATGCGAGTGGATATTTTGATATTGGGGAAACAGAATTTGATATCCCCCGAAAATGAAAACACAGCTACCTACAAGTAAAGACACAGAATTATTTCCTATTTTACAGAACAACATGGATCTATTTTGATGGCTCTTTCAAACTGTACTGTGTATAAATGAAACTTGTCATACCTACATATCTGAAACTTGTGAATACAATTTCACCTACAATTTTAAAATAATGGGCGAAAGTATATGAAGATAAGTTGAAGGATTTTTTCGTTTCACTTGCCTTTCAACAGCGATTAACGGTATATTTCGATCACATTTGAGAGCATACAATGGTTTTTTTGAAAATAAAACGTACGCTTTTATATCACTTAACGATATTTTATAAAGCATATTGATCCTACTAGCTTGTTTAAAACGTTTTAATGATTTGTTCGTACATATTAGATCCTCAATACCCCCTACAACATGAATTGCCTGTTCCAAGATGACTTTTCTCTGGTTGGTTTATTATTCAATAATAAACCATCGTAATCGCTCTTGAAAAAAAAATTTTAACCCCCCTGAAAATTTCATAGTTTACGTTTCAAAGGGTTTAGAATCCGAATCTGCAATAAAAATTTTCCCGTCCGTCCACCGTACGCCGAACGCCGTACGCACGATTTCTCCCAAACGGCTGAAGCAAAAAGCTGAAATTTCAGGAAAAATCCATGTTGGTCCGACGACGCACCAATTCTTGAGCCAGCTCTCTCACTTAATTTAAAGTGCCCTTTAAGGGTTGTCAAAGTTTTGTAAAATCCCTAAAAACCTCAAAAAAAGTCAAGGCGGCCTAAATTTGTACTCTGTTTTTGAAGAACACTCCACGAGGAATCGAATGAGCTCCTCCCCAGGTCCGTAGGTCAAACCATTCCCGATCTATGGCCCGAATCATGGTGCCAACATTCGCGTTATTTTGGTTTATTGTTGTTTTTGTGTTGATATCAGTAACCTAGTGACGTAGTGATGTAGTAATGTCGATACTGGAGTGAACTCCTTAAAGGCTTTGTAGCCGATACACGGGTTGAAGCATTCTGATAACCATAAAAATCACTGGGGTTTATTATTCAATTGGCTTGCGTTCATGCTTTGAATTTCTACTAAGCTTTGGATTGTGCGTGTTTCACAGGTGATAGAGCGATTATTGAATTTCAGGAGATAAGCATAGAGCACATGAATCTGTTCTCAACCAAAATACCTATTTGGATTGATCAGTTGATCATAATTGTGTGCCTCCTGAAATTCAATAATCGCTCTATCACCTGTGAAACACGGACACTCCAAAGCTTAGTAGAAATTCTAATCATGAACGTAAGCCAATTGAATAATAAACCCCAGTGAAAGAATTTGCAGTGTTTTTTCTTGTATTTAGTTTTTCAGTAAAATAGATGAGCATCTCTGTTTTGCGAACCGTTTTTATTACCCCACACATGGAAAGCGCATTAGTATGCGCCCTACAGTTTAAGTCAAGTTGAGCGTATTCTCTTGAATTTGAAAATGCACGTAGTTTATTCACGTAAGAGAAGTAGATACCTATCACAGAAACTGATGAATATTGATCGAACATCGTTTAAACGTAACCCTGACCCGGGCGGTGACCTCAGATTACGTCTCCGGCAGAAGATCATCCGCTTTAGCTCGAAAAGTGGGGTCCAACCGCACTCATCTCCTGACCTATTGCATGAACTGATTCGTCTTGTATCTTTCGGTCAGATATAAGCGATAATAATATTATTTTGCCGCCAGAAGACGTTGTTTTCATGGTTATGGTCTAAATAAGAGATCAGTTCAAAGTGTATTTTGGACGAACAACTAGCAAAAGGAAACTTGACCTGAAAAGTGAAAAATATCATTGACAAATTGTGACATAGTTTCGAATTCTTAACTGCTCTTCCTTCTGAAACCAAGTAAATAGTAGATACTTTTACGGTGCTTGATGAAATTACGATATCAGAAAGTTTAGAAATTTCTGTTACTAGAAATCACACATGAAACTTCTAATTCTGCACTGATTTTCTTTAATTTAGGACTTATGAGAGAGTATTATCCTCAACGACATTTCCAGTACACTGCATTTTGAATTTCATCTGGGAGAGCGTTCACAAACATGATTTCCCAATCATTTCTAGTATTTTGACAGCAGTTACGTCTTCTTTTCAAGTCCAACAAAACTGCTCCTCCTGCATCTTGATCATGCATTTCGTTTCTATTCGGAGTCTGAGTTTAACACTCTCAATGCTTGGTTTATGCTGGTCTTCGCCCCTGATGGGATTTTTAATACGCTCATTTTTTATACTGGCAACCTAATTTTCCTTTGGTAACGTATATTCAATAATATGTTGTACGTAAAACGTAAATTTACGTTTTTTTGACGATGTATCCATATGGATACATCCGCACGCTGCCATGATCTTGGGTATGCAAACCCGCACCACTTCCCTTTATTTTCCTTTTTTCCAACTTTTTTGAATGATTTTATTTTTGACAAGGTGACATTATACCAAAAATATTCATTGTAATATTATAGTTTATTTGTATAAAAATGTACACTTCAAAAAACAGGTATAATATGAAAAAGGTATAACATGATTTTACAGTCTTTGCCTTGCTATCTAGAAACATTTTATTGGAAAAACAAGAATAAATTGAATTCAATAATAACATAAATCAATAATTAGATCACTTTTCCGAAAATCAGAGTGTAAGTTCAGGAATTCTGCCTCACAAAACACCTTACGGGGAAAGGCCTCAGGAACTTGCTAAAATCGGCACGTGCGCAAACGAAGAACACCCCGTCGTTACTCAGAGTTTTCTGAAATCATTCGAGTCCAACGGAACCATATCGGACGTATCCAACCCTCTCACGAGCTCTTTGAAGAGAGGGAAGGCATTCGTATAGCGTGTAGCCATATGGATACACCCGTCAGGCGCGTGGACCTAGCGTGTATCCATATGGATACATCCGCATTGAGAGTGTTAAATTGATGAACGCTTTCCAAAATATACAATCAGAATGTTGGAAGAACACCAAGATCACTAGAACTGTCGTAGAAATCGTCTCTGTAGCTGAAGACAAGCAGAGCTCTGCAAAAGCTCTAGCGAAATCCCAAGATGCTATGACAGCGTGGCCCCTCCACTGAATTTGATTTGACATATTGCTGTAAAAACAGCAATAATGAGCATATGAAAGTTCAGATTTGTGGCATTTCTGCTGATGTATTCCATGAAGAAACACTGCAGAGCTGCATTTTTTTATCCATAAAAGAAAAACTTTGTTAATTATCAACCATATTTTAGCGGTATTGTCTATTAACAGTAAAATTAAAGGTTGGGATTGTGGAGATTACGCCATACTAGGGTTTATTTGGATTCCGTAGTTTGTCTCCGAATGTATCGATTGGAGAGCGACCATTAGATATCGTCGCCATTAAATCTTCGGGTCTGTCGTTCCTTTTGACTGAGTTCGAGGGGGAGGGGGGACATATTAATCAAGCCCTTGCTGATGGTGTAGGCCACAGATAGAGTACAGTGAAGGATGTGGGTAATGGCGGTACCTCCGTCTACCTTGAAAGGTCTGCGTGGAGTATTCATTTGAAACCTTTGGTCTTCCCCCTCTTAATCAAGCCTCGGTTGGTGATATCTTATGTTTGTCTTCAATCGGACTTTTGTGTGCAAATCAGGTCCACTTGAATGGAAACGCAGTGTTGAAGATAAGTAAGGTTTTCAAAGTGTATTCAACCTTTCAATCAGAAATCATCAAATGGTGACCAAGCAGCGTTAAATTACTGTCCTTATGAATTTCATTTCAGATGATCTTTTGTAAACTAGTAGCATCAAAAGGAGGTCGAGAGTAATATAACAACGTTTCTTTTGAGAATAGTTCAAATCATTTCAATGAAGTACGTATTTCGGTTTATGATTGAACAAGACAAAATTTCAACCCCCTCAAAGTTTGTTATGCAAGAAGTGCACTGAATCCTATATCGCCTGTAAACCAAAGCCATAAGTACTAAAGAAGCTTGCTCCCGCCATCTGAAAGAACCCATACATTGTTACCAGGAGCAAGTCGACACACCCGGCCTCAACTTGAATGACTGAAACCAAAAAATCAAAACAATAAATAACAACCGAGCCGTGGTTACGATTTTTCCCAAAGCAAAACATTTATTTCTCTCCATATCTGTGAACAAGAATACATTACGAAATATCTGATTTACTCTCTTTGTTCAATAGGTGGAATTTGTGGAAAAAGTTGAAAGTCAGACGATTATGAACGGCACAGCGTGGCATTCACGGAACCAAAATTGTTCAGAAAGGTCTAAAACGCAAAATGCGAGTGGAATTTTTGATTTTGGAGACAAACAAATTTTCACATTCCGAAAGTGAAAACAATGCTTCCGCTGCCTTGGTAGACTCGGAAGCAATATCAAAACAATAATTAACAAGCGAGCCGTGGTTACGATTTTGCCCAAAGCAAAACATTTATATCTCTCCATATCTGTGAACAAGAATACATTACTCTCTTTGTTCAATAGGTGGAATTTGTGGAAAAAGTTGAAAGTCAGACGATTATGAACGGCACAGCGTGGCATTCATACGAATTCGCTCGTAGTTTGAGAATCACCCAGAAACCGTAAAGGTTGTGGTCTGCCAAACAATCTCACTCAAAGCTGGGTCCATCGGTGAAGCTTTGTTGAAGGTCTAATCCAGGGGCCTCCAAACTATTTGCCCCAAGGGCCATATCACAATGTGGAGGTGGTGGGGCAGGTGACAGGAGGGTCTGGGGGGCTAGGCCCCCACTTAAAGGGGGATACGGAGGCTTCTGCCGGAAAATTAAAAAAATTATACACTTGAAAACAGTGTTTTTAAGCACTCCTAGACGAGTTTGACAAATTCAAAATTAGGCCTAATATAGGAACAAAAAATTAGTTTTCAGTGATTAAATATATTTTTTTAATACCATGATTTATTTTTCGTTGTTCAATAAAAATTTTAACTATTGAATTTTCGGGAATGGAAAATTTTGCTAGTCAGACAGTTGAAATTAGGGTTTTTAAACACTCCTAGACGAATATGACAAATTAAAAATTAGGCCCAAAATAGGAAACAAAACTTATTGGTATATAAGAAATATATTTTGTATTAATTTATTTAAAATTATTTACATTAGAAAAAATATGTTTGGAAAACCAATCTAATGTGACGTGTGCAATTGTTTTGTGCTTACAAGATCTTCTCACTTATTTAAGAAAAATATATTTTGTATTTATTTATTTAAAATTATTACATCGAAAACAATTGTTCAGGAAAACCAATCTAATGTGATGTGTGCAATTGTTTCTTGCTTACAATGTCTTTCCACTTAGGATCATAGTTTGTTGTTCCAATCGTAAGCAAATTTTTTAAGCGATCTTCGGAAAGCATTGCTGGATATTTGGATTTGACATGTGTCATTTTTGAAAAGGTTTGTTCGCATAGATACGTTGAACCAAAAATTGATATCATTTGTCTGGCAAAACTTGATTCCCTTGAAGTCACCACGTTCTGGCGGTAGTCTATCGGTTTATTATTCAATAATAAACCATTGTAATCGCTCTGGAAAAAAAAAAAATTCTAACCCCCCCCTGAAAATTTCATGGTTTACGTTTCAAAGGGTGTAGAATCCGAATCTGCAATAAAAAATTTTCCGTCCGTCCGCCGTACGCCGTACGCACGATTTCTCCCAAACGGATGAAGCAAAAAAGCTGTCATTTTCAGGAAAAATCCATGTTGGTCCGGCGACGCCCCAATTCTTTAGCCAGCTCTCTCACTTAATTTAAAGTGCCCTTTAAGGGTTGTCAAAGTTTTGTAAAATCCCTAAAAACCTCAAAAAAAGTCAAGGCGGCCTAAATTTGGACTCTTTTTGAAGAACACTCCACGAGGAATCGAATGAGCCCCTCCCCAGGTCCGTTGCTCAAACCATTCCCGATGTATGGCCCGATTTATGGTGTCAACATTTGCGTTATTTTGGTTTATTATTGCTTTTTTTGTATCAGTAACCTAGTGATGTAGTGATGTAGTAATGTGGATACTGGAGTGAACTCCTAAAAGGCACGGGTTGAAGCATTCTGATATGCGTGAAACGCTGCAAATTTTTTCACTGGGGTTCATTATTCAATTGGCTTGCGTTCATGATTTGAATTTCTACTAAGGTTTGGAGTGTGAGTGTTTCACAAGTGATACAGCGATTATTGAATTTCAGGAGGCACAAAAATATGATCAATTGATCAATCCAAATAGGTATTTTGGTTGGGAACAGATTTACGTGCTCTATGCATGTCGCTTGAAATTCAATAATCGCTCTATCGCCTGTGAAACACGCACACTCCAAAGCTTAGTAGACATTCAAATCATGAACGCAAGCCAATTGAATAATAAACCCCAGTGAAAGAATTTGCAGCATTTTTTTTCATCCATCCATGTTTTCCGGCGTTCCGGACAAAATCCCCCCGCTGGCCGTAGTTTGGAGATCCCTGGTCTAATCAATTGACCTGGACCGCAGTGTAATAAGTAATTTCGTTAAAAGTCTCCTTCTTGAACATGGCCTCCTTCGTTGCCCTAAGAGATAACGTCTCCTTCAGTTTTTAAATTACTCCTCAACCTCCTTCCGTTAATTTCAACCCAATTAACCGGCCATTGTCAAGGGCCCGTTGAACGGAGAAATTCCTCCCACTTATATCCACTCGTTTTATCTTTCGGAGGAGGTCCAAAATTAAAGTGTCCCTTCTGTCGTTCTGACTCTCGGCTTTTATGATTCCTTTTTTAATTTTTCGGAAAACGGAGTGGAACGACCTAAACGAAGTTGTGACGAAGTGGGGATGAGCCCTGGAAGTGAAATATAAGAACAATGATTTCCTTGGCCGAGCTGATGCAGCGCCGTCATTAAAAGGATCAGAGATAACGAAGCTCCGGGCTTGTTTGTCGGAGAGAAATTTCATTACCTACTCAGAGAAACTCATTCCGAACTCGAACTCGTTAAGTTACCTGTTAATTAAAAGGCACAAAGCGAAAACCCGTAGGAATCTTGATGATATCGCTTTCGAGTTCCACCTTTATATTTTCGAATTCTTGGTAAATCTTCCAATTCCTTCGTCGAATGAATTGTACTATTGGATTCAAGTAATTTAATTACTGTGGTAGTGATTTACCACGTGAGAGAAGTTCGATCACGTTCGTTTAACTTTATGGATGAAATCCGATTAATGAATTCCACTGTATTGGCGTTAGATGTCGATTTTATTAGTAAGAGTATGTTAAAACTTCCAGTCCTACAAAGGGAAGGACGCCCTTTTTATCTCAATGAAATGGAGCGACCCACAATGGTATCGCCAAAAACATTTCGAAACTCGGATCTGCAGAGCTACTGGCTGCTAATATATTATTATTACCTTCTGAAGATATCATCTCCTGAGTTTCCAAGTGCCAACTTCGCTTTAAGACCTGTAAGCAATCATTGGGATATGAAGATTGCACATATTTGCTAGGGAACTTTGGCTGCCAACAAATGAAGTAACACTCTTGCAGTGTCTACTTTTGTCTCAACGATCACAAACATGTAAATTTTGTAGAAAATGCAGACCAAAAAAACGTTCACAAGTATGTCCATTTTAGCAAAAAATGCAATTAAGCCAATATGAACTCCGATTTGTCTTTGATTCAAAGCTTAGATGTTTTGTTAACATCCTTAGAAAGATTTCCGACCATAATTAGCTGCCACCATCCGACCCGTCACCATAATACAGGTGAAACATGAACTAACCTGTCAAATCGCTCTCGCTCTCACGTTAACATCGAAACGAAGGTCGCCTTAGATCTCTGGCCCAATGTTTATTTCCAGTGCGTTTTTTTTTTTAATTTTAGGCACCAGTCTGGTTAAAAAATGTAAAAACAGGAGAATGAAAATCTGACCGTCAATCTGAGTTTTTCAGTGTGGACTTCTTCTGAGGCTCGTGAGGGGCTGAGGACAGAAATGTACGAGAAAGGGATCCTGCTGATTGAGTATATGCCTAAGGGCACCACAATAACTTCCGACACTCACAGTGAGACTCTGAAAAAATTGAAATCCGCAATAAAGCGAAAACGACCAGGACTTTTGACGAAACAAGTTTTTTTGTTCCACGATAATGCTCGCCCCCACTCGGCTCGAAAGACTCAAGATCTTCTCAATTCATTCAGATGGGAAGTTTTTGGCCACCCACCATATTCACCTGATCTCAGTGACTTTCACTTATTTCCACATCTGAAAGTCCGAACCGACGACGAGCTCAAGACTGCCGTCTGTGCTTGGACCTCTAGTTTGGACACGCAGTTTTTGAGGGCATACATAAATTGCTCCCCCGGTTCCAAAAGTGCATCGATCGAGCTGGGAATTATGTTGAAAAGTGATATGATGTTACTAAACACAAAGCAATAAAAATTTTTGAAAAAAATTTTTTTTTGAATTTTTTATAGCATAGGGAACCTTACTTTTGAGACGACCCTCGTAATCTCTAGTTAGAGCATCCCCCACCAAACAGCGCTCTGGAGATGTCCCTCCAGGCACCTAAGCTCTACTGGTCAACGCTCAAACTCAGGAACTTAGCGGCCGCGTTAGGAATTTTTCTTCCGATCTTCGAATACAATGTAGGTAAATGTCTCCCGACAACAGGAGCGAATCTGGGTGCCAACACTGCAAGAGGAACGTGTGCAAAAACCACTCAATTTCTTCGATTACTTGCCAAGACTGCCAAGATCGTCAAGATGAGGACAGTGATGATGATGACCATTATGTGATAGGAGGGTACCTAGCTGTGATTTGAAAAATGGTTTGATTTGAGAAAGTTCAAGTTGGAATTTGTGTTTATTTGTTCTTTTTTTTCTTTGAAAATAATTTTTCTGGTCTGGTTCTATCCAGTTTCTACCGAAAAGACTGGAAATTGCGTTCACCTCTTGCTACATTTATGCATACATTTCTCTGTGAATAATTTTGCCTAAAACATCAATTACATGATATATTATATTCTCAATTGTGACAAATGGTTTTTAGAACCGGATTCCTTTTTAAAATCTTAAAAAAGGCATTTTCTACGAAAAAACTACAGAAATTCGCGAGCGGCAAAATTGCCGTCAACGCGAGTGGAAATGTTCCACTGGAAGGCGCGAGCGAAGGAAGGTTAATCTGAGAGTTGAAATTCGGCGTGAATGATGGTTTTTCAAGAGAAATAAACAAAATTTCAGTCATTATTCCGCATAAATTGAGTCGAATCAACAAATGGATCACGTGAGTCAGCGTTAAAAAACAATGGAAATTCGTGTGCCACACTTTTGAGTTCATCCACTATTTGACAATTTTGGGGTTGTGCAACTTTGAGTGCTCGCTGAACCGGTTGCGCTCAATCAATCAAAGAAAATTTATGATGGATATGGAGGGATTTAAATTCCGACGCCTCCGGAGATGAATCATACGAAGCGTCTGGTTCATTTGGCGGGTAATGATGCATCCACCTCCGAATCATTCCATCACCCTCACTAATTTCATGAAATTTTGGGTAGAATCCGAATCTGCAACGAGAAAATCGGGGTTTCCATTTGAAATAAGGAAGTTAGTGTCACTTGAGCACGTTGGCACGGGGTGCGCAAATATGATATTTGAGATACTTGCAACAAAAGGGAACGTTCAAAAAAAGTTTGTTGTTCTCATTTTGACGATTTTAGGTGATGGGGGGGATTCATTGGTTTGATGTTGTTTCAAGGTAAATAGAATTCTTCCCAAAAAACATAAGTGGGCAAATGATACGACATAATCGATCCCATGCTTGGCTAAAAACAACAGCGGAATAATTAGTTTTTGGTGGATGCCACTTCATTGGCCCTTTGTTAAAATTTAATTTTCCGTTAACTCTTCAGATTGATTCGTGGAAACGTCAAACTAAATCGACGGTCGCACGTGTCGGAGGGAACGTGCGTGCTCGGCTCCAACTACAAAGTGGATTTAGTACAGGTGAGCGAGGGTTAAAAGTGTTCCGTGCGTGCGGATGTTTGTCAGGGGAGTCTGACAAGCGAAGGCTGTTCAACGCCGGGGTAGTTCGGGGGAAGGCTAGGAGATGATTGCTTCATGAATAGCTGATACCGCGGGAGGTCGAGTCATCAAAGTTAACATCGCCGTTCGGGAGTCGACGCCTCCCGCTCGCCGCCAGGTGAATATTAATTGGCGCCAGTTGAAATTGATTAGCGGTAACTCGTCAGTGTGCGAGTCATTAGCGGCTAATGCGGACCGGGATATTCCCCGCTGAATGCGGCAGACAGGGAAGGAAATTCGTTTTACACGATAATACCGCCCTAAACGACCAGTCAATCCCTGAAATGAATTAAAATAAATGTTCTAGCCCTGTAGCACAACCCTATTAGCTAACAAACCATAACTTTCGTTCAACCACCCATTGAACTTCTTAAAATGGAATTTGAGGGATACTGTGTGTCAACTGTTGTTGATGGGGTTGCAGTAAAAAAACCACTTTCGAAAACACACACTTGTGAGGTGAGGCGGGGAAGTGACGTGACGGAATGGTATAGTTGCCCCTTCCATTGAGCTGAATGCGGCAATAATGCTCCTCCACGCTCAGAGGATGACCCAGACGGTTGAAGGCGTCCGTTTCATCTCCCGAATCGGGAAGGGCCAACTAACCACTTCAATCACACACTTAAGAATACTTTATTTTCATTTAAATGATTTAACAGGAGTACAATCCAGTTCTTAGCGACCGATCCGACAGTTCCGTTACCCCCCCCCCCCCCCGCTCAACACTTCATCAACTAACCTTCGGGTGGGCTCCTTCCGCCCTTCGTTATCCTGGCATCACCACTTTTCCGTCCGCCCGAGGGGGCCACCTTGGTAAGCGCTATCCTCTCTGGTGCTCTGGTTGAATCTACAGATTTTTCCAGGGAGTTGGTTAGGCTTAGTAAGTACTGTTTATGAACACAGAATGCGCTCACGTAAACCCTTGTTAGCCCCCCAACTGTAGCTATCATCTCTGTTTACTAGCTCCCCTCCTCTGAGTTAGAATCCTATATTTGTAGGTTGCATAGGCAATTTTTCATGTTCAGTACTTGAATGTGTAAAATTAATCATTTAAATGATCTGGCTGTAGAACCATAGAGGTCTACTGTCCCGCTTTTTCTGAATTATTATTCTATCAGACTGTATTTACACTTTACACAGATTAATTTAACTTAAGGAATTGGCATTAGGAATATAAAAAGGTTTGATACAAGGAGATCAGTTTGCAAGGAGAGCTAGGAAGTCATTTATACTAGGTATTCCACACAAATTATCACTTTAAGATTAGTAATGCCTCCAGAAATTTACCATAGAAAAGGGGCAGTTGATTTTGAAAAGGAGGGGCAATAGAACTCGTGATGCACAAGGGCCAGATATAGCTAATTTTCACAGGGAGATACCCGGAGTTTATTTGAACTTTAGTTTCCCAAGCGATGTATGAGAGATTGACTTTGGCTGAATGCAGGGAACCCTAGCACCAAATCAAGAATCTAGACACTAAAGCCTTAGGTATTGTGCTTCTCAATGTAATTCCTTCGGTATCAGAGAATACCTGTTTTATAATTTGGGTCAGTGAAGATACTGCCAACACTGAGATAAAGATCCAACATATTTCTCAATCAGTTTTACAATCGTATATTCGGTATTTCTTGTAATGTAATTTGGAATGAAACACAAAGAAAACACACATGCCATGAAAAATAATTTGGCATTACGAATGTTTGTTACCTAAAGAAGAAGAAATTCCAACAAAACGGTGTAACATTAATTAGGAATCCGATTAATGCGTCTCTCGGGTGAGAAACCGACTGACTCAGTTACCGATGACGGAGAGCCGACAATTGTCTGCTTGGACAAATGAACGGGCAGGGCGAGTTCTCTAGTTTATCTCCATCATTGGGCGGACAAAACGTTGTAGTTCAGCTCAATGATATTTACCAAGTTCTTCGCCGCTCGTATAGTTACAACCTTCGAGTATAATTATACCCTTCAACGAGTCACCCAATTAGAGTATTTCGCAGAACGTTCTGAGAGGACGTCAACAAACGATCGGCTGTTTCAATTCACTTCAGCAGATCCTGCGTAGTGTGTACAATAATGCAATTCATCGTCATACGATACACAAGTTTGGACAACGTAATATGTTTTGATGCACGTAGTGGAACTGTAGGTAGGGGTCATTCTGTTTTCATAACGGCAAAGTCAAAATTTCTTCAATATCGCATTTAATATTTTATACCATTGTGATCAACTTGTGTTCGTATATAACAGCGTAAGCCTTGTTTCTGCAAATCGTTTTAACAAATTCCAATGCCCAGACAAAGTGGGGGTGCTGTCAAGTACCATCCAAGTATGCAGTTTCAGTCAGTTTTTGGCCTTCACCATCTCATTTCAAATAAAAGGCGACTTAAGACCATTCTGATCAACTTTCGTTTCGTATTCAACACTGTACGCCATTTGTCCTCAAATCTTTTTGACAAGCTTCGTTTCTAATGACAATGACAATACTCTGATAAAGTGAGAGCCAAGCAAGAAAAACCGCTGTCAAAATCATCCAAGTATGCAGTTTCGTCAGTATTTGGCGTTCACCATCTCATTTCCAAATAAAGGCTTAACCATAGTTAGACTAGGTGGACGCTAGTTTAACGTGTGGTGGGGACATTTGTGCTTGCCCCTACCTCCCCTCTTGCTCTAAGGACCACTGAATTTAGGAGTGTCTCAGGAGACTAGTTGTGCAGTGAAAAATTATCTATTTTAGTTCCATATTGTTACTGAGGCTGTATTTCGCGAAATTAGTAAGAAACGTATATGTGTCTGCCAACACCGAACAGTTCAGTAGAAACTACCTACTGTGATTGTACTTTGGTCAATTTTTTAGCACCAAAGAAATTTGTTTTATATAGCTATTGCCCACGAAGTCTGCCAAATCGATCACTTTTTTTCAAGGATGTGCGTGGGCTATTAGGTAAGGCTTAGCAATGCTCACTAAAAGACTGCTTTAATAATTTATAATTGTAAGTTCGAAGACTGTGATGGAAAAGTGTATATCAATTTTGGTTTATTATTCAATAATAAACCATTGTAATCGCTCTTGAAAAAAAAAAAAACCCCCTGAAAATTTCATGGTTTACGTTTCAAAGGGTGTAGAATCCGAATCAGCAATAAAAAATTTTCCGTCCGTCCGCCGTACGCACGATTTCTCCCAAACGGCTGAAGCAAAAAGTTGACATTTTCAGGAAAAATCCATGTTGGTCCGGCGACGCCCCGATTCTTGAGCCAGTACTCTCACTTAATTTGAAGTGCCCTTTCAACAAGTTTTGTAAAATCCCTGAAAACCTCAAAAAAAGTCAAAGCGGCCTAAATTTGTACTCTTTTTGAAGAACACTCCACAAGGAATCGAATGAGCCCCTCCCCAGGTCCGTAGGTCAAACCATCCCCGATCTATGGCCCGATTTATGGTGCCAACATTCGCGTTATTTTGGTTTATTATTGTTTTTGTGTTGATATCAGCAACCTAGTGACGTAGTTATGTAGTAATGTGGATACTGGAGTGAACTCCTAAGAGGCTTTGTAGCCGATACACGGGTTAAAGCATTCTGATAACCATTAAAAAAACGCTGCAAATTCTTTCAGAGGGGTTTATTATTCAATTGGCTTGCGTTCATGATTTGAATTTGAACTAAGCTTAAGAGTGGGCGTGTTTCACAGGTGATAGAGCGATTATTGAATTTCAGGGGATATGCATAGAGCACGTAAATCTGTTCTCGACCAAAATACCTATTTGGATTGATCAGTTGATCATATTTGTGTGCCTCCTGAAATTCAATAATCGCTCTATCACCTGTGAAACATGCACACTCCAAAGCTTAGTATAAATTCAAATCATGAACGCAAGCCAATTGAATAATAAACCCCAGTGAAAGAATTTGCAGCGTTTTGTTATGCTGTTCGAAAATGTTCTTAAGAATGAATCAATTTATAAAGTGTTGATTATTGCAGTTTTTAAACATTTTTAAAGCAGTTTACGCATTTCTCCCTCTTCAAAACCTAAAAGATGGCAATGAAACACGAGGTTTTAGTACAGTACGTCGTTCATACTTAGCTCACCGTATAAGATGGGGAGGTGATGGAATGGTATCGTTACCCCTTCAGACAGCTGAATGCGGATATTGCCCGCAACACTCAGAGGATACCTCAGACATTTCAGGTCTGGTATATCTTCCGAGGCGGCGGATTAAAGATTCGGGAAGGACCAACTAACCATCACAACCTGTAATAGGCGATTTTTGAAGTCCACCTAACTAGAACATACTGATGAACTTTCGTTTCGTATACCTCGAGAATACATTGTGTGTCCACAAATCCTTGTAACAAACCTTCATTTCCAATGACAATGACAACACTTTGACAAAGTGGAAGCCAACAAGGGGAAACGGTGTCAAAATCGCCAAATTATGCCGTTCAGTCAGTATTTGGCGTTCACCATTTCATTTCCGAAGAAAGGCAACTTAAAATCCATTCACCGGGAAAATGAAGACTCCTCGCTTCATCTCCTTTCAAGCCCATTATAAATAAACCGCCATCCTGCTCACAGTGAACACCCGGCTTCCCCCCCGCGTTACGACATGGTTAAGCCCCGATCGAAATATTTAAGCTTGTAAATCAAAGTGGGGGCGGGAAAGGTGGCGGAGAGAAGAGGCGACAGGAGATGGATAGTGTAGCGTTCCCTTCTAAAGCTTCCCCGCAGATTAGCGACAGTCGAGAGACGCTCCATTACTCATGGCAAGCGACGGGTACATCTTGACGGAAACCCCGCGAGCCAGGTGTCTTCATTTTCGGGCTCGCTCCATCACTGCGGATTGCCGGAGGAATCCGAGGAAGTTCTGAGGGAACCCCTCGCCGGAAGACGAGATGAATACAACAACGTCTATCAAAAGGGAAAATCTGCCGCTTTCATTGGTCAACAACCAGTTTCCGACGCGGGAAAGTGCGTTGTGAAATGAGACGTTTACGTCGGTTGTGTCTTATTTGACATCCTGAAAGCTGGAAACATCTTACTTGAGGAATGAACTAATGAAAACAAGAATGAATTACACTCAGCGAATACCTCACCGTAAAATATTAGGTATTAAATACATTTTGTGAGTGTTGTGCTCCCTGTCAAGCTCCCTTCCACAAAACCAAAATATTCCTAATTCCAACATCAGACAATTTGTACTACAAAGAGTGTTTGTAGCAAACTTAGTGAAGTAGAATCAAATCAAATGTAACATAATCGTAAATTAATCCAATTTGCACAATATAAATTTGCATTCAAGGGCTACCTTGATAAGGAATCGGGGGGATCCGAAACACAACTTCCAAAACCAGGTTTCGAGTTAATCAACAAAAAAAATTTAATTTTGAAGCAGGTATATAAAGAAAAATTCTTCTTTGGAAGAAATAATAGCTAATTCAAGTGAATATTTAAAAAATAAAGGTCTTTGTGAAGTCTCTGATGAAACCTATGAGTGGCCACCCTCACAGAATTATTCTTAAAAAAAAAAAAAAAAAAATTAAATGAAGAATTCCACCTGTATTCAACGTGACCTTATATGCTATTTCATAAAATGTCCAACTCCCTTATTTGATCAATTTTAAACTTAATCACATCTAAATCTTTTATTTTGTTATTCAAGAGCGTTCGAAATTTACTAGTCCGTAAGGAATATGTAGAAACACCCACATCGAGTGGGCAGAGAATTTCTCTAATGAGATTATTATTTGGAAAAAAAGCGCCTGATTCTTCGGAGAGAGGCAGTACTGCAATGAGAATTAATAAACCAGACCTCAGTGACAGGTAGTCTCTCGTGAGAAGGTCCTGCCCTATACTCGATGTCACCCGATGAGAATTCAGACTTCGGGAGGCGATAACAAAAATCAGGAAGAAATCTAAGGAATTATTACTTTACGTGTTTCTGCCGTGCCTATATCCCGTAGTCCTCATTGGAGATGTAGAAATAAAAGCAAGGAAGTGGATTTGTTAATTAGTTTTTATTTAACTCGAAGTATAGGTGTCGGTTGCTCGGGGCGAGCTGGATTTAACAGCTATCCAGGGACGATCCTCCGTTACAGAGAAGAAGAACTGAACTTCTAGGGGTGCAAAAATAAAACATGGAATTCGCTAAACTAGCCTGGCTTGAAGACGATCCACTTTTGCCGTAACAGAAACACTACCTGAGCAGCGGTTCTGATTTGGTTCTGAACGACCAGGTGGTGACCACGGACTTGAGGCCGAGGTGGTCTGCGATACAGTCCGCAATCCACAACAATAATATCTCGACTTCATAAAAAAGAAGACGAAATAATCATCAAGATAGACGAGCTAGGAGAATTGGCTTCCTGGACCACATGTTTCACCAATATTTTTAATCAAGGTTCACTCAATAAACCGGTGATCCCAGCTGCAGAACAACGATGTTCGGTTTCACCAACTTCAGTTCGGATAAACCACGACCAAACGCGCTAGATATAACATCAAAACCAACCAATCAAAATCGGGTGGTTGCGTCCTATATAGTGATTAAAACCAATTCTTTTAGCAATCTTTGTTTGCATTCTGTCTTGCTGATATGAAATTAGTAAATCCAACATCCAGTGGACTAAAAATGGATTAAAAAATAAAAATAAACCAGTCTTTAAACTTTACCAGGTCCTGTTGAAGATTAAAATCAGTGTTTCGGGTGCAAGGTAGGTTTAAAAACTGAAATATTCTTGTAGCGAAGGCTTATATCATATATTCTGTAGTCAAACTGGCAGAAAATTATAAAAAAGAATAAGTGAGCTTTAAGGATTTCAGGAATACTGAGGTACTGTACGTTTGGAAGTTATTGAAGGGACATTCTGATTTGACTGATAAACTGATTAAATTTTAGAATTTCTTCATTTTTCTCCAAAGGGAGGTACGTACCAACTTAAAATACTGGTAAATGTCTACATCATCACAAATGATCATCTCTCAATTAATTAATTTCACCATTGATCAATTTCTCTCTCTCTTTCTCAAATTCTGTCTTGCTGCGTTACTGTTCACTGTGGAATTTCTGCTTTTTAGTTATAAATTTTGCTAGTATTTTTCTCCTTATTGGGCTATAAGTGTTATTGGTTACTCTGGCTAATTTGTGCTGAAAAAATGGCTACTTGAAGAAGCATTTGACCATAAAGAAGCAAATTTTACTAACCGCACTTCGAGCTTGACGATATTAATTCCATAACATAAAAAATATAGTAAACCCCCATTGTAATGGTCACTTTCTCTAGTTTTAATTTTTTTTAAATATTGCGGACGTTTATTATGTTTATACGAGTATAAATAACCCTCCCAAATTATCCATTAATCTGCTTATATTAAACGTTGTTCGTAACAGAACATGTAAACTCGCATTCCCATGTCTCATAATTGTATTTTTGGTGACAGGAAAGATATACATTTATAATTAAGCAAGGTAGATCGAATGCGAACAAAATTAGCCTCAAGGTTCCTTCAGCAGCTGAAATTTAAAGGGATTAAATAAAACACCTACTTACGATTCTACGCACATATAATAGGTACATGCACACATATGGCATATTACATCAAAGTTTAAAATAAACTCGATCAAATATTATGATAAACTCAAGTTATAGTAAATTCGATCGTCGCAATTTACTAACTGAGTTTTACTATGTTCAATAACTTTCAGATTCACATTCATGTTGATGTTTTTTGTCTGTCTAAGTTCTTCAAATGGAGAGCGAACGGATGAAGAACACAAAACGATATCAAACATAAAACCACTAATGTTATTTTCGATATAAAAATCATCGACATTCTAATTTTTTAATACCACTTGATTCCACCCTATTGTATCGACAGAGAAGGGGTGCCTACAACTCAGTTCCAACTAGGCTTCATTGGATTCTTGACACTAGAATCATCGACTTTTCAATAGCTTCGGAAAGAGGTTTCATACGATGGTTAGATGGATTTAAGGCATGAAATATGCATTGGCCATGACCTAACACCCCCAAAAACGTGAGAAAATGTGTCTTGAAATTATTCCAAGTATCCGGATGATCCTACTTATCCAGGTTGAACCTCTTATCCGGGACCGTAAACATGTTTTTACTTCTTGCTCGTTCTCGAAAGTCCATTATGGAAAATAATAAATCGAAAGAAGAGAACAGATTTTTTGTTTATAGTTTTTTTTCCCCTAAGTGGGTTTCGTAGTTCCCTCAAGTTTACGTTGCTGATTTCAGCGAACTCGTGTTCCACGTAGACGCAGACGTGGTTTGATCCAAATATGAATTTCCACTGGGCATTGCCGCCGTGCTCGCGTATATTGCGGTCCACTCACTGGTGTCTGAAGGATATTTTTTCCCCCCTTTCGAACAAAAACCTCGTTATCCCGAAATACTCAATTTCGTGAACAAACAGCCCCGAGGGAGGAACGCCAGAGGTTAGCGGCCAGCTGGGCGACCCGGTTCGGAATCGCGTTTCTGCGGTCGATCCTCCCCAGCGGCTCGAACCTGACACAAATGAATGCACGTGAAAATAGTTTTCCGAGCCTAAACCACCAGTTGGATGAGAAAGATTCCATCGATCGTACTCCAATGTATTTGGATGGTAGGAAAGGCGAAATTATTTTGGAATAATACGAGCGTAATATTCACCTAATCAGAACGCAACGTTTTATAGCTTTTCCAAGTCGAATTGAGAATTTTCCAAACCAAATTGAGATTTTTCCAAACCAATTTGAGAATTTTCCAAACCAATTTGAGAATTTTCCAAATCAATTTGAGAATTTTCCAATCTAAGAAACTTTCACTACTAAAAAGGAAAAGGGAGTTTTCCGAACCGAATTGACAGTTTTTTAAGGCAATCCAAGACTATTATTGAAAACAAAATTAGTGAAGCAAAATGAAAGAATAGCACTTTATGAACTAATTAACATTGAAATCAAAAAGACAAAATGAACGAAGAATACTTCATACAAATTACGGTCTTCTTAAGAACAGAAAAAATCGAGGCCACTCTGCGTTTGGCTGGTCTATTGAAGTCAACAAAAACAAAAATGATTCACTGATTTTGTTTTCAATAAAAGTCTTGGATTGCTTTAAAAAAATTGTCAATTCGGTTCGGAATTGAAGATTCTCAAATTGATTTGGAAAATTCTCAAATTGGTTTGGAAACTTCTCAAATTGGTTTGGAAAAATCTCAATTTGGTTTGGAAAATTCTCAATTCGACTTGGAAAAGCTATATCATGTTGAAATTGTGAAGTTAAATTGGCATATTAAACGATAAATAGATTGGTGACACCACGAAGCACCCCTAACGTGATGCCCAACTTGGGTAGATCCGTGGCACTTTTCTCGCATCACTATGATATTAGGCACCACAGCCCTTTGCCATAACTTTGGAATTATTTGACGCCACAGTGGCGCCGACACATCTTGTATCTCAAATATTACTTGCCGTAAGTATCCTTCATATTTACTAATTTTACTCTCTCAGGGATATTAGAGGCGCTACAGCCCCTTAGGGACACTTGTTTCATCAATTGTCATTCCCTACTGTTCATTATCAGCACCAACTGTTCTCAATTTCCAGACTCCTAGTACCTTGAGGGGTTTCATTTTGTCTGGCACCACCTGGATACTCGTGCATTATTTTCTTTGGAACTTTTTCTGGAAACTTTCGCTCAACATGTCCAAGCTATCGAACCTAGCAGCTATTGGCTTCTGCGATCAAGTCTATATCATCATAAAACTAATGAAGTTCGGTATTGGAATGGATACCTTTCGTTTCTTCCCTGTTGTGCTGTCGTAAAAGGGTTTATTTTCCGGGGCGGTGTTGTTACCCCACTACCGACCCCCTTAGCGTGGAGGGCTGGAGACTTTATGTTTTTCCTTTCCCGTAGGAGACCAGCCTTCACCACAGCTTCAAAGTCGCATGCTCTACCTGCTAAAGCATCTAACTAGGTCTTTTAGTGTTGCCGTTGCCCATCAGGCTCTTCGTTCACAACCATTACCTCCTGATACCACAGTGAAAAAGTTTAATTGTGAGAACTGAATAGCTAAATAGTTACCTACACGTATATTTGTAACTAGTTGTTATGGTTAGGAACTCCGCTGATGGTCGGAAGACCAAAGCGTGCCATGTTCTTGTGAAATTTAGTTGTCAAAATTGTGTAAATTTACATGTTGTTCATTCATTCATTCATAGAAACTCGTTAGATCTTCATCTTTCCCTTCATTTGGCATTAATCTTCATCTTGTTAAATAGAGTGTTTTGTATTATAAAAACTCACAGGGAATATGTACTCGAATCTAAATCAAGTTGGATTGAATGCGAAGGCTATCAAGGAAGTTGGAGCGACGAGCGGGAATATGGCAAGCGAGAAATTGAGATTCAAGGACTCGCATCAAGAGGGTAATGAGGCTGTTAGGGTCTTGGGAGTCGGCGACGATCCCGTAAAACGCGCAATTCCGAGGTGCAGGAAAACTAGAGGAACCGAGCGAGGGACATCGGATAGATTGGAAGTTATGAAGATGATGTGGGAGGAGGTTTTATGCGTGTAAATATGAACTTCGAGAATTTCCAACTAGGCACCTACGATGAGAGTAGACAACAACTAAAAGGAGAAAAATAACCCAAGACTATGTTTTTAGTACAAACATGCATCCCGTAAATTTCTCATTCATATGGCAAATGTTTAGTATGTCAAAACAAGAAAGAACCGACGAACACCTGACATATGAGAGTACTTCTACTAAATTGTTTCTTGAGATGTGTTAAACCGGACCGTGGCTGAACGCGAGAAACTGATGCTACCCACATCTGCAGATGTATTAATTGCTGTTCATCAACGTCGATTGGCTCGTTCAGCTGAGTATTGAAATATTTGTGTGAGAAATTCTAGAGTATGCAGTGTAGCCTTTACGAGCCGTATGACTTTGAAATGACAAATCAGGTGGTCACTAGTCTCAAATACACACATTCACATACGATGGCTAGTATTGAAATATTTCATGTGAGAAATTTTCTAGATGCCATCGTGCATCAAATCAGAAACGATAGCCTTAATGATTTACGCTTCAACCCGTGTATCGACAAAAGCCAGCCGTATCAGTTATTAATCAATTGAAGAATGTAATAAAAACTTTGAAATGACAAATCAGGTGGTCACTTTTAGATGTCTCAAATACACACCAAGTCCCATTCACTCGTTTGTAGCACATACGATGTTTCGAACATAAAAATGAGGAAATTTAGGGAACGAATAAAAGAGCATGAAAAATAACTTCTCAGTCCATCCAAAACAGTTTTGATTGCAATATGTAGAATTTCCTCATCTCGTTCATCATCAATATCACCAGAAACTGTCAACATGCCATCGTAGCATCAAATCATTTGGAAACGATATCCAATCTTCCTTAATGATTTCAGGGCAGCTCGGCCATCAGTTATTAATCAATTGAAGAATGTAACATGTAAAATGATGTAAATAAACTATCTATCTATCATAATAAAATACAGGGTGTCCCAGTACAAAATATTTGGAGGGACCAGTTTAACTGGGACATCATATTTGATTGTGATATTTTTCTTAATTTTTTATGGCACAGAGCTAAAGTTGATCCGATCTTAAATGATCCTAGATGATCTTGATGTTTGGAGTTTCGACTAACGCGTAAAGCGCAATTCCGAAGTGTATGAAAGTAGGACAGCAGCGGGAGCAACATCGGCGTCGGAAAGATTGGAAGTTATGGAGATGATGAGGGAGAAGGTTGAATGTGTATCTGGGTTGCCCGAGAGCCTCGCATACCCTTCCGGGCCCGGCCGAAGGGGAAACGATTATCCGTGGAACGGGGGTGAGCGGTTTTCCGGAGGGGTAGTGAGCCTGCAGTGAGTTATTCTAATTACCCGCGTGACGTCCAGGGCGGTAGCGGCCGGCGGGAAAACCTTGTGAAGCTATTAGCGGCTCCAACGAACGATTGGACGGAGCCTTTACGCCTTTCACCACCTGGAGGGGGGCAAAAAAAGAGTGCAGGGTTGTTAAGAGGGAAAAATGGGAAAATACCTTAAGCTTTAACGGGAAAGAGAATCTCAGGAGGGAAAAGTATAAACTTTGAGAATTCCTAACTACCTGTGTTGAGAATATCAAATGACTAAAAGTACATAACTCCATCCAAGTGCTTCCAAGACGTTTTAAATGCTTTCATGTTCAACAAAACCGTTTAAAAAAAGTCTTGATTTACAATTTACCCTATAAAACCGGGGTTTATTTCTGTACTGGAACTTCCCTTCTACGTAAATAACTGATTCATGTTTATTATCTATATATATTGCACTCAACGCTTACACTGTCATTTAAATTGTGTATGTAGTTTATATCATTGGTATAAGGTTTCAGGAAAGGAAGAGGGAAATGACGTAAGCGCGACTTGACATCAGTGATTGGTTGGCTGCAACGAGTTTATTGACCGGGTGCTTCAATTAGTCCAACTTCTGGGTTGGTAATCTTCGTAATTCTGAACGAGATTTAGGTTTGGTTTTATCTATTATGGTAAACGACTGAAAGGTGCAACAATATATATACTATCTGACAGCCATGCTGCAGTTAAGGCTATTTCTACCTTCTCAGTAACTTCAAAACTCAACAAACAGGTGTTGCTATGGGTACCGGGTCATGAGGGAATAGCGGGCAACGAGGAAGCTGATCGCCTTGCTAAAAAGGGATCGTAGTCCAACCCAATTGGACCTGAACCTCAACTAGGGGTTACCAAGAGTTATATAACTCAACAGGTTCAGAAATGAGAGGAAAAAACACGTACAAAATACTGACATTACACTCCTAAGCAGAGGCAAGCCAAGCGGCTCCTTTCCCTGTCAAGGAAACGCGCAAAAGCCCTTCTGTCATTGAGGCTCAGAGACCTTCGCAAACTAGTGGGTCTTCTTACTGGCCACTGCCCCTAAGGTACCGTCTAAACAAAATGGGTAAGGCCAGGACAGCAGAATGCCGGCTCTGCTGCGAAGAGGCGGAAACAGCAGAACACATCCTCTTTAACTGTCCTGCTGTTGCGTTAACTAGATTCCGGCATTTCGGGAAGGGTGCTCTAACGCCCACTGATATTGCCTTGGAAACACCTGAAAACCTCCTACACTTTGTGAATGAAGATTCTATAAAAAGGGTATTGAATTAAAAATGGGGACAGCGTCACAATAGATCCTAGCGGTCTCAGTGACCAGGGGGTCCTTTCATCCCTTATCGGAAAAAAATGTATTATGGTTATTTTGAAATTAATTCATGAATCGGTCCTAAAGTACGAAAAATGCTCTCCTCTTTTGTTCAGTTATGTAATCTAAAATATCATGTATACATCTATCGAAACACTTTCGTCGCTTCTCCGTCGAGAATGGAGAAATATCCAAGGTTTTTGAACGGGAAAGACGACCGTACACGGCGAGAAATAGGGTCGGCCCGTTTGGAGGAATGGAACGAAACGGAATTTATTATGAGGTTTAGCCTCGGCAAAAATACGTTTCTCTTTTATTTTGACCCTTACGGGGGAGCATTACATATTTCTAGATTCTTCTACAGGGAGGAATAATTCCTACTATTTGCGAGCTGTTACAATCCCTCGGATTTCATATACCGCATATCATGTTTTTTCGTCCGAGAGCAGGTTTTTATGGAGTAAACGAGATATCAGATTCGTAAACAAGTATCTCACGTAGTGACACAGAAAATCGAATGAATGGCAGTAACGTGGAAAAGCCAATGTTCGAAATAGTTGATCTTTTGAAAATATTTGACTTCTTAGATTCATTCCCTGATTCAAGTTTCTTCTTCCCATTCAGCATTTGAAACCCATGCAATGCAAGTCATGAATCATTTAAAATCTTTGATAACTGATTTTTGGTCAATTTTTCTATTGTGCTCTGGTTGACCACCAGAAATCAGTACTTATTCTACTTTGTGATGCCAGACCTATGAAGAATTGTTTGGATTCATGTTACGTCATATTCAGGCAGCTGTAAATACTTTCATCCTATTTTTCTTCCAGTTCCCCATTTCATGATTACCGACCGTAGCTACTCTGAAAGCACAGATATACTCAAACACGCCCAAATAATCAAATAATAGAGATGAAAAACCTATCTCAAATCACATTCAGAAACCCTTCAGGTGCCACCCAGGTATAAATCTATGGGCCCTACCACATCGATCTTTGATAAATTTCATGTACATGTGACCAAAACGCTGACCTACCCAATACAAGGTGATTAGTTCTGTACTTTAAGAACGGACCGGCTACTCGTCCTATTAAATTAGATGAACGCACATGGTAGGCTCAAGTAGAACAGTTGGTAAAAGAAGGAACGAACTATAGTAGAAACTCGATCATCCGGACGCGAACGAGGAGTTAGAGAGAAAAATGTGAAACAGAGGATTCGAGATTTGGTGTTGACGAAGGTGTTGAAATCGGAGAAACAAACAAAAATAAGTGATTTTGGTTTATTATTCAATAATAAACCATTGTAATCGCTCTGGGAAAAAAATTCTAACCCCCGCTGAAAATTTCATGGTTTACGTTTCAAAGGGTATAGAATCCGAATCTGCAATAAACAATTTTCCGTCCGTCCGCCGTACGCACGATTTCTCCCAAACGGCTGGAGCAAAAGATCTGAAATTTTCAGGAAAAATCCATCTTGGTCCGACAACGCCCCAATTCTTGAGCCAGCTCCCTCACTCAATTTAAAGTGCCCTTTAAGGGCTGTAAAAGTTTTGTAAAATCCCTTAAAACCTCAAAATAAGTCGTAGCGGCCTAAATCTGTACTCTTTTTGAAGAACATACGATGAGGAATCGAATGAGATCCTCCCCACGTCCGTAGGTTAAACCATTCCCGATGTATGGCCCGATTTATGGTGCTAACATTTGCATCCACATTTACTACATCACTAGGTTACTGCAATCAAAACAAAAACAACTGATGACGATTTCGCTCGTGGCTTCCTATTGCCTCACGCCCCTGGGTTGGGAGCGTTTTGGGTTCACGTGATATCGAGATCGGAGGTGAACTGTCTAATGACAGGACAGGTATACAACACTTGGCAGGATTTTGGCCGTAAATGTTGGTGCCAGCCGGATTCGAACCGGGGCAATCAGTACTCCCACTGAAAACTCCCACTGGTTCGCAGACACTTATCCAGGTATAACCATCTACACCCGAAAGTCCCTACCATAAACTTACTTTGGTTCATGTAACCCATGGGCTACGCAAACCAATACAAGGTGCGACCAAAATATCTTCCATCTTTACGAAGTTGAAATTAATTTTAAAATCAAGTTGAATCGCCTTCAGGTACCCCATTTTCCGGTACCAAGTATTCTGGTTCCCCAGTATTCTGACCCAAGTCCTCACCATACCTACCTCACCTTTATTTCTTATTTTGCCACACGGGAGCATAATGCTACAACAATTACAAAACGGACCCTAACCTCGTTTAGGCGCTTTTCAGGCGGCCAGCAGTCGGATGTCCACATGCACCTAAGTCTCAATTAAACCAAAAATAAAGCTCCGTATAGAAATATTTACAAATGAAAAGCAAATTATAATAAATTTACAAATATAAATTAAATAACAATACATTAAATTGAAATGAGATATGATCTCATATCTCATTCTCAAATGCATGCACTGTAGCCTTGCTGCATGACTATAATTGGAAACCTCCCCGGCTATATTCCACATAAAACTTAATTGGGAATAATAGATAAGGGAAATTTGGTTTCCACAACGGTTAGTACAAACACGTAACTATGTATCGAACCAGCCAGTTAATGTAGTAAAACTACAGGAACAGACCCAAGTTGGTAGCTCCGCCTTTTTTGGTTTCACAGAGCTACTCAAACATATACTAAGTGCTTCCTAAAACACCACCCATCTTCACGAAGTTGAAAATCTCTCCAAAACCACACTCGGGCACCTTTCAATATCCGACTTCATCCGACGGGGATCAGGTTCCCTCCGTTACAAACCCGGCTCGGAGCGTTGCAGGTGGCAGAAGCGCATAATCACTTGAGCCTGGGAGGGCCCCCTTCGGAGTCGGTATTATTGACGACGGGAGTGCGATAAACCCGGTTTTACGATAAGCCGCCGACCCCCTGAAGCCGTCCTCTGATTGACGAGTCCCCAATACCCTGGCGTAACACACCCCGGACAAGCCTCTTTTTTTAGTGTCGAAGCAGAATTGACATTCAGGGCAAGAAATAGGTCAGTCTCCTATGTGGATGATTCCTGTTTCTCCTACCTCGACAGTCTTCAAGGGTAAAACTGGAACGTTGTGACAATTCAATAATTGTCGTGATTAATTTTGGTTTATTATTCAATAATAAACCATTGTAATCGCTCAGGAAAAAAAATTCTAACCCCCCCCCACTGAAAATTTCATGGTTTACGTTTCAAAGGGTGTAGAATCCGAATCTGCAATCCAAAAAATTTTCCGTCCGCCCGCCGCCGTCGTACGCCGTACGCACGATTTCTCCCAAACGGCTGGAGCAAAATATCTGAAATTTTCAGGAAAAATCAATATTGGTCCGACAACGCCCCAATTCTTTATCGCACTCTCACTTAATTTAGTGCTCTTTAAGGGTTGTCAAAATTTTTTAAAATCCCTTAAAATCTCAAAAAACGTCGAAGCGGCCTAAATTTGGACTCTTTTTGAAGAACTTTCCATGAGGAATCGAATGAGTCCTTCTCCAGGTTCGTAGCTCAAACCATTCCCGATATACGGCCCGATTTATGGTGCCAACATTTGCGTTTTTTTTTTGTTTATTATTGTTTATGTTTTCATTGCAGTAACCTAGTTATGTAGTGATGTAGTAATGTGGATACTGGAGTGAACTCCTAAAAGGCTTTGTAGCCGATACACAGGTTGAAGCATTCTGATACGCATGAAACGCTGCCAATTCTTTCTGCTGTCATGCTCGTATACAGTATGACATGTTTTGTGGCATGCAATGACTAAATCAGTATATACATTCGGTACTACCTTCTGAATAGACGCACATGGTGCAAAAATGGTTTTCCTTAGAACGAGAAAACTGGATAGATATTTGGACTCACTACTGTCCATATTTGTGTACACTTTTTTGGGCAGCGAATGACGTTGACGGTGTCATGTTGCGGTAGGGGGTGCCCCTGGCTCCCGGTCGTTCCCACAGGTAGGCAAAACCTGCACGACGCTCCGGTCTTGAAGGTCGGGTAGCTCTCCGCCCCTCCCATTGCCCACCTGGGTAACCCCCGAGTGACTCTGGGAGCCGGTTTTATAAACCGGGCTTGTTGACGGAGAAATCTTCAAACGACAACCGTATCAGTAGTCACTCGAGTAATTGTGTCACATAACTGCTCGGGAAGACTCGAGGGAACCCTGTCTTCATAAATTAAACTCGCTGTTTAAGTCAGGGCGAGCCTCGACTTCAAAAGCCAAATTCCCATGGCACCTTCTTAGCTACTTTGACTGAGGCTTCTAAGCTGTTCGTGCATTGTTGCCCTGGTAAGACGGTTTTAACATGATTTTTGGTGGCGTAAACTTAATTCATTAACAAAAAACCTGTTTTATGTAGCAAATTTTGTTTTCTAACTCCTATTTCCTTCTTCGGATAACCCCGATTCGGACTGTAGCAACAATTATCTAATTTTTGCAAGAAAATTTAAGTTATCCATTCAATTTTTAGATATATCATTATTATTTAAACAACAATGTACCTACCATTTGTTAACTACCTTCCTAACGTAGTAGCTGCTATAAAGCAATAGGCTGTAACTACGAACACATAATGTGCCAGAAGTTTTTTCGTACCCTAACTTGAATTTCTCCTTGAAATCGATACGGAATCGCAAAGTTGATGTTTTTACGGCCCATAAATAAATGTCTGTATTAAACAGATTGAACTGTTGGTTCTTTTATGCTTGGAATCCCTCTTTCGCTGTTTGAAAAGGTGCTTATCAATTTTCAGCCTTCAAACCGGAGTGTCTCCATGATATCGATAGGGAATCGCGGAATTTACCATACCACTAGAAAGCTGATTGAACTGGAACGTTTCCTGCGTTTGACACCACTATTATCTTGAACGCATGTTATTCTCAAAGGTATAAACTGCAATTAGGGTCCTTGGGAGTAAGTTGTGATTAATTAAAATACCCTGGGCGTAAAGGAAATTTGACGCTGAATTCGGAAAAGTGAGACGAATTTAAAATGTGGTTTTTAAACGTTGAAATAATAGGAAACTAGGGACGGTCATATTGAGAAGTTCTTAGGCTCACTCCTAAATTCCATGACCATAACTACCGCCGTAATAAAAAATAAGCAGTGGCCAATACCGTCTTAATATAATAAGTAGCCGAAATGTTAATCCTTCGTTTGGCAAGTTAAGGGTCAAGTTCCTTGGTCTGCCCAATTGGATCAGTTATATGTGTGCTTTGGACACTTGTGGTCCAAAGAATAGCCAAAGATGGAGTTACTTATAATTAGAAAGTCTAGGTATCATTTGTGAACATTTTTAGAGCAAAGTTGATTGCCACAAGTTTTAAGTCTCAGCGGTTGCTAATATAGGTGAAATTACTGCAAAATTGACATCAACTTTTTCCTGATATTCGGTAAATAATTGTTTATTGCTAAGAAATGCGTGCATTACGGAGATGTCCTACAGTCCGTTCTTCTAATGATCTCACTTAAAAACAAAATTGTTAACAATGACAATACTTAGTATTTTTTAAAACTGGACTAAATTCTAAATCAAACGAAAACAAAGCAAGAAAATCAGTGGTTAAAGTTGTTAGAGCAATTCTCGAATGTATCGTTTATTACCCCATCCATCTCCCTTCTAACCAGATATTCAAAATTTCGACGATTGGTGCACAACTAGAATGAAATTGGGGTAGGACAAAATTTATTTTTCAAAAATTAGGTTAAAGTTGTGGATGTATCTATAAACTAATAAGGTAGGTATATACTTAACAGCATTATCTCTTTCAAGCACGCCCTTGCATAATGAAAATTTAATGTTCTGAAATGCATTTAAATACTAAACTTAAATGTTAACTGAACAAAAAAAAAAAAAAACCATTAATTGGTCGAGAATCATCGCTTGAGCAGATGTGAAAGGATTCGATAATACCTTCTCCATCTCCACTTATGTCAGCAAAAGCATAATTCCTGAGATTTGTTGCAAAACCCAACTGAAATTGTAACCGAACGTGATAAGAATCACGAAAATCTATTGTGAATTATAGAGTGGTTGGTGTCGACAAAATTTCTCACAAACACAGAAAACTATCGTTTGTTCACGGATTTGGCCCTCGAATCGTCTGCAACGGATTTTGGTTTATTATTCAATAATAAACCATCGTAATCGTTCTTGTAAAAAAAAAAAAAAAAATGGACCCCCCCCCCCCCTCCCCGAAAATTTCATGGTTTACGTTTCAAAGGGTGTAGAATCGAATCTGCAATAAACATTTTTCCGTCCGTCCGCCGTAAGCCGTACGCACGATTTCTCCCGAACGGCTGGAGCAAAATATCTGAAATTTTCAGGAAAAATCAATATTAGTCCGAAAACCCCCCAATTCTTTAGCCAGCACTTTCACTTAATTTAGTGTTCTTTAAAGGTTGTCAGTTTTGTAAAATCCCTAAAAACCTCAAAAAAAGTCAAAGCGGCCCAAATTTGGACTTTTTTTGAAGAACTTTCCATGAGGAACCGAATGAGCCCTCCCCCAGGTTCGCAGCTCAAACCATTCCCGATATACGGCCCGATTTATGGTGCTAACATTTCCGTTTTTTGTTTGTTTATTATTGTTTATGTTTCCATCGCAGTAACCTAGTGACGTAGTGATGTAGTGATGTAATAATGTGGATACTGGAGTGAACTCATAAAAGGGAGTTCCCGTAAAATAAGGTAAAACGCTACAAATTCTTTCACTGGGGTTTATTATTCAATTGGCTTGCGTCCATGATTTGAATATCTACTAATCTTTGGAGTGTGCGTGTTTCACAGGTGATAGAGCGATTATTGAATTTCAGGAGATATGCATAGAGCACGTAAATCTGTTTTCAATCAAAATACCTATTTGGATTGTTCAGTTGATCAAGTTTGTGTGCCTCCTGAAATTCAATAATCGCTCTATCACCTGTGAAACACGCACACTCCAAAGCTTAGTAGAAATTCAAATCATGAACGCAAGCCAATTGAATAATAAACCCCAGTGAAAGAATTGTCAGCGTTTTCCTGCAAATTTCAGCTTTTTATTCCGTTAATTTTTCCCTAAACCCACCTTATCAATTCTAATGAGCACAATCAACTCAATTGGAGAAGCGTTGCTTTAGAAGGACTTCCTGAAAAACTGATTAACCAGCAAACATGCTCGACATTATTTTCATATGTGTGCTGTTTCTAAATTACTGCGACTTTACACCCTTCCGGCTCCCGAATGATTAATGGTGTTTTCAATGAAGTTAATCCGATTTCAGGGTTACTTAGCTACCCCCGCCCCTGTTCGTTGTCGGGATAACTTCGAAGTTTGCCTTCGTACGAGTTGAGAGCGAAATAGGAGATGCTGAATGTGCTTTTAGCCGGCGTTGGGGCGCACAGAATTACGTAAGCTGATTCCACAACTGGGTTAAGGGCGTTTAAGGCGGGAAGCCGCGTCGTGCCGTCGTTTTATCTCCAACGTTATAAAATAATGTAATATAGAGGTTGTAGTGTGTATTGCCACTTGCGATTTCTATATCAGAGTCTACATACAGGCAGCGGAAGCATTATTCCCGATTTAGTGACATGAGGAAATTCGTTTTCCCCAAAATCAACATTTATACTCCCATCCTACACGGCAGATCGTTCTGACAAATATTCGTATCGTGTCTGAGTGTCTATTTACCTGATTCTGCCAAACGTAAAAGGTTTAATTTTGACAGTATTCATCCGATTTTGACGAAATGTCACGCGAAAGCCTAAAAGATGAAATTCGTTCAAGCATAATTTTTTCGTCTTCCTGAGGTCCGATCTCGCTCCAACACAGAGGATATGGGAAAAACGATCTTAGATTGTCACATCAATATCGAGAACTCCGTATCATTGGTAGCAGCATTGGTAGCTCCCTCATGCTCCCGAACGTGAAATTCTCGTAGCAGGATAAATGTCTACAGTTCTAGTTACGATGGTCCCCCTTTGTGTTTCAATGAGCACAAACCACTGCATAGCACCACAAACATAACATCTATCAATCATGATTTTCTCTTTTCTTAATCATCCGATCTAGCTCGAATTCGGAAGAGATTTGGGGAAGAATCGTTTAAACATCTCTTGGAAATTTCAACTCGATTGTACCAATATAGAGAGTTTTGTTCCTAAAGATCCGCAGTGCCTTGATCTGTACAAAAAGAGGCAGTACCGGATCCTAATTATCAACAATACGTAAGCACAATTTGAGAAGCAATATAGCAAACTGATGTTTAGATACGATTCGGATATAATATACGGACGACTCTGATGAACGTTACTCTCTATGTAAATATGTTTGTTTACACTGTATGATACCATCCAAATGAGATTAAACAAAAACATTTTTTTTATCTTCATATTTTTTTCCTAGGATCCGAATATATTATTTGCGCATTCCCGTTACTGCGCAACCATGCACATGTGGCACTAGCTTTCGTATTTTCAATATAAACCCCAACTTTTGGTTTATTATTCAATAATAAACCATTGTAATCGCTCTTGAAAAATTACAATTCTAACCCCCCCCCCCCCCCCCCTGAAAATTTCATAGATTACTTTTGTTTCAAAGGGTGCACAATCCAAATCTGCAATAAAAATTTTTCTCCCAAACGGCTGGAGCAAAAAATCGAATATTTTCAGGAAAAATCCATGTTGGTCCGAAAACGCCTCAATTCTTTAGCCAGCTCTCTAACTTAATTCAAATTAAAGTGGGTTGTTTTGGGTTCATTTCTCGTTCGTTTTTTTATTTTTTTCCTGTTTTCAAATTCGTATTCCCTCAAATTTGGTTTTTTGAAGAATCAACCTTCATTTTGGTTTAAATTGTTTTAATGATTAAACCTTTCTTCAGTGATCAATTGAAAAATCCATAATCTATGAGTTTTTCGGTAATTGTTTTTGTTTTGATTGCAGTAGACCTGTAATGTCAGTGTATGTGAACTGATCCTAAAGGCTATGAAATTGATTTGTCCGAAATCAATAATTTATGATAACATGGGTTGAAGCTTTATTTGAAAAAAAAATCATTGAACACGTGTTCAGCAGCGTTTCTTTCACAGATTTTTATTATTTCAATGATTCATGATTTGAATTTCTACAAAGCTTTGGACGCATAACTTGTTTCACTGACAGAGCGATAATTGAACGAAAGAGGCTGTTTTAAAAAAATATGATCAACTAAAAATGTCATCCAATTTAATTTTTTGAGAACCTTTGAATGTGATTTAATGCTTTACGATATCTTATGAAATTCAATAATTGTTTTTCACCTGTGTTTTTTATTTTACGCCTGTTTTCAAATTTTTTGTAATTTTCTTTAATCAAAAATCATTGAATTGAAAAAAAAATAAAAATAAGAGTTTTAAATAAATGATGATTTTTCACGCAAAATAAACAAATTTTGGTCATTATTCCGTGAAAACTGAGTCGAATCAAGAAACGGATAGTATCACGTGAATCAGCGTTAAAAAACAATGATAATTCACGTGCCACACTTTACGGTTCACCATCATTCACTATTTGACAATTTTGGGGTTGCGCTACTTTTCATCAAATGTACATGAAATTTTGGGTAGAATCCGAATCTGCAATCAAAAAGTGGGGTTCCCATTTAAAATAAGAAATTTAGTGTCACCTGCGCATGGTTGCGCAGTTGCGCGGGGTGCGCATATGTAATATTTAAGATCCTTGCGAAAAAATAATGTTGAACGACACGTATTTGCGAGTAAATAAGGCTTATATTTTTGAACATAAACTGCCACAAAATTTCGTCCTGCTCTTTCAAATACCAAAATAATTATAATAAATATTTTCTTCTTACTCCCGTCCAATCATACGTTTTGCTAGCAACCCCCCAACAACACATGATGCCACTGGAGAGTCCCTACAATATGAATATTCCAGCATAGTTGTCTTGTAGGCTAATAAGCCAATATTTACGTCTGAGCGTTTCAAGATTTGAAAACAAGTGGAACTATTAGGGCTAACAAGCCGTCGACCCTCATACGTAACCTTTTCCCTGCTCGCAACTAGTGGTTATACTTCTGCCACACACTTCCTCCAACCTCTCAGCTGATCACACCTGGGAGAGACTCCAAATATTTGGACCTAACCCCAACGGATTCTTTTAAGAGTGACGAAATAGTTTATAGGGAAATTCTCATAGAACGGGAGGATATCATCCCTACTTTTACCCCGGGCAAGTGTCACTTCTACTTGAACGAGACTAGCGCTCCCGTCGACTCAAACGGTGATGAATGCAAATTAATGCAGCCCCTTCCCCGCACTCCTGACTTTCTTCCTGTAATATGGACCGCTCGACGGAGTCTCCCTCTCCCTATTCCTCCCCCTCGTGATGTTTTTACATTTATTATCATTTCACCTTTCTCCTCCTCCGCCCTTCCCCTTCATCATTCCGCAAGAATGAATAAACTCAACCGGTTTACCGGCTCTAAACAGCGGGAGCACGTTGCGGCGCCCAAAGTAAACAGAAACGTATATACCTGATGAATTTTTAATGATCCCCTCCCACGCCGCCTCACCGCAATCTTGACAGCCGCAATGGTTTATTACTACAGGCAACACCCGACCCAAGTTTCTCACTGGCCTTAAATTCATCGTAGGTAGGCACTCATCTATCAGGAATATACAAAAATAATATTGTCTTGGTTACCACCGAAATTTGTTTATGGATGAGATCGAATTTGCTAGCTAAAGAAGTTTCATCCCGTTCTTTGCATTCTAGAAGTTTGTTTAATGGAATTCAACGCAATTTCACGAGCGCCCGTCGCCTTCGGCAAGAAACCAAGCTTGAAAGTATAAACAGACATCATCAGCTACTCAGTGGCGATCTTTTCTTGGATTAAGTAGTTATAAAAATACTTCGTTTGTTATTAAATAAACATTCTTTATTAACATAAGGACGAAGTAACTGCAAAGACCAAAAACTTACTTTAGCTTTTACAAGCTCCTGCTTGACGAAATCAGAAACTCTTTCTGGATTGGGAACTTATTGATGGACGATGTGTGATTGAAAATAAAACGGGACAGTAGACCTCTATGGTTCTACAGCCAGATCATTTAAATGATTAATTTTACACATTTAAGTACCGAAGATGAAAAATTGCCTATGCAACCTACAAATATAGGATTCTATCTCAGAGGGGGGGGGGGGGGCTAGTTAACGTGAGGGTTTACGTGAGCGCATTCTGTGTTCATAAACGGTTCTTACTAAGCCTAACCAACTCGCTGGAAAAATCTGTAGATTCAACCAGAGCACCAAATAGGCTAGTGCTTACCAAGGTGGCAGGTACACGAATGACCCCCTCGGGCGGACGGAAAAGTGGTGATGCCGGGATAACAAAGGGCGGAAGGAGCCCACCCGAAGGTTAGTTGAAGGAGTGTTGAGCGGGGGGGGGGGGGGGTCAGAACTGTCGGGTACTCAGATATTTCAAAAAATGCAACCCAGCTTTTACCCAAGCTGTTTTGCTGTATTAATTGTGATTTGTCAAATTCTGGGATAAAGATGGTTCTGCCGGTGGTACTCGAGCTTATATCACCAACAAATCTTTTGAAGCATCGTGCTGAACCTGTATATTTAATATAAAGAGTCACGAAGATTATTCTTTGAAGAACTTAAGACGCATCAATACCAGTCCACAAAACCTTGACACAATTGTTTATAACACAAGATTGACGGAACCATTCTTTAGAACGAATCTTCTGACAAAGTTTGCCCAGAGCAGCAAAACCAGCTGAAAGATCTTGCCAATTCCTTCATTAACGGATTTTTTTCCAGATCACAAAAAGATGTAATAAAATGAAAATAATTAAAACTCGCGTAGCTCCAAACCCTTGGGTCTCTACAGCTGGCAAAACATGGATCATTCTGCCTTGGATTGAAGACACGGACTACCGGTCTTCATACGGTATATCCCACCGATGCAGCACCAAAGTACACCATGGTGGAAGCGTAGGTTATGAATGATCGCCGAATCGAAATAGGAGAAGTTGCTGATGATGTTGGCATATCGATTGGATCGTGCAATGACATTTCTGCGAATATTGTGGGTATGGAAGTGGCAGCCAATTTTCTCCCAAAATTGTTGAATTTGCACCCCCCCACACGTTGTTGCTTGTTCCATGATTTTTTGAGGAAAAATAACGCTGTAGCGATGTCCTCACCTCCATGTTCACCAGACAGGGGCTTTTGTGACTTTTTCCTTCTTCCAAAAATTAAAAAACCTTAGAGACTCGTCGTTTAGAAGACGACATTAGAAGTGCATCGCTCGAGGAGCTCTAAGCTATCCCAAAGATCGAGTTCCAGTGGGTTGAGAATTAAAAAAAGCATAAGTGCATAATATCTAGTGGGGACTAAGTACTTTGAACAGTGGCTACATCTATGTAGATTTTTTTAAAAGTTAACTCTATTGTTTGAAAATTAATATATAGTTATAATTATATTTTTGCTAAAAATTAATACAATTAGTGGGATTGGCACTTCATTAAGAAAAACGCTGCAAATTCTTTCACTGGGGTTTCATTATTGAATTGGCTTGCGTTCATGATTTGAAGTTCTACTAAGCATTGGAGTGTGCTTGTTTCACTGGTGAAAGAGCGATTATTGAATTTCAGGAGATATGCATAGAGCAAGTAAATCTGTTGTCAACCAAAATACCTATTTGGATTGATCAGATGATCATATTTGTGTGCCTCCTGAAATTCAATAATCGCTCTATCCTGTTAAATATGCACACTCCAAAGCATAGTAGAAATCCAAATCATGAACGCAAGCCAATTGAATAATAAACCCCAGTGAAAGAATTTGCAGCGTTTCATGCGTATCAGAATGCTTCAAACCCGTGTATCGACTACAAAGCCTTTTAGGAGTTCACTCCAGTATTAACATTACTACATCACTATATCACTAGGTTACTGATATGAAAACATAAACAATAATAAACCAAAAACGCAAATGTTGGCACCATAAATCGGGTCGTATATCGGGAATGGTTTGAGCTACGGACCTGGGGAGGGGCTCATTCGATTCTTCACGGAAAGTTCTTAAAAAAAAAAAAGTCCTAATTTAGGCCGCTTCGACTTTTTTTTAGGTTTTTAGGGATTTTACAAAACTTTGACAACCCTTAAAGGGCACTTTAAATTAAGTGAGAGTGCTGGCTAAAGAATTGGGGCGTATTCGGACCAACATGGATTTTCCCTGAAAATTTCAGATTTTTTGCTCCAGCCGTTTGGGAGGAATCGTGCGTACGGCGTACGACGTACGGCTGACGGACGAAAAATTTTTATTGCAAATTCGGATTCTACACCCTTTGAAACGTAAACCATGAAATTTTCAGGGGGGTTAGAATTTTTTTTTTTTTTTTTTTTTTCAAGAGCGATTACAATGGTTTATTATTGAATAATAAACCAAAAGAGATCCGTGGAAGATTTGATGACAAAAGTTAAAGGGCACTACCACAGACTTAGCAGGATCCATTCTGACCTTCCATCTCTCGCACCAATTCTTTGAGAAAGCTTTGAGATGTCTTGAGAAAGCTGTATTATCAGCGTACTTCGAGGACATAGAGTTCTTTGCAAGTGAAGTAGCAAGAAAAAGCTTCAAGACCGTGAACGTACACTAAATACAGAAATGGAACGAGCACACTGCCCTGTGCGACACCAGCAAGAACAGCTCGGGATTTAGAAATCGCCGCCTTATACTTGACTGGGAATGTCCGTCCCCATAGATACGAGAGAATAAGGCAGTCATATGTGTTGGTAAGTGTGGCTTTAACTTGCAGAGAAGATCAGGATGAAAAAACTTATCGAAGGCTATTTCAGAAACTAGAGTAACTCCGAAGCAAACTTTCTTTGCTTCATATTTTTCAGGAATCTGCACAACAACACGATGAATAAATATATGTTTTGGACAAAAACCGATAAATCCGGGTGTTTTTTAAACACACCTTGTATACCTCCGACTTAACTTTGGCAAGTGTGCCATTATGACCTTCTCGAGGTCTTCAACGCCATACTTGCACCCTTACAATTTGAGTGGTATAATGATGTCTAGGGTTAGTTCTTTCGTGGACCTCGGAATCATCTTCGATTCTCGTCTTACATTCTCCCTGCATATAGACGGACTTTTCTCACGAGCAATGAGAAGTCTCGGCTTCCTGAAACGCCATACGAAGGGGTTCAAGGGTGTGGATGCCCTGCTTGTACTCTTCAATGCGTTGGTCCGTTCGATCCTAGAGTATGGGTCCGTCGTGTGGTCACCATGCTATCGAAACGCTTCTGATCGAATCGAACGGATCCAGCGCCGATTCCTTCGTTTTGTCGCCTATGGGCAGCGTGTGAGCTGGCCACGTTGGCCTTGTGTAGATTGGTTTCCCTTAGCCAGCGTCGCCGTGTAGCAGATTGCACTTTTGTCATCGGCCTTCTAAGATCTGTGATCGATTCGATTCTCCTGAACTATTATATCCAGGTAACTGTTAATCTCAAGCACAAAACCGGTACCATCGATCCTAGGGGGTTCAGGCGCCAGATGCAATGCTTCGGCGAAGCATCCAGCTGCCGATGCCCCCCGATGCGGTTGGCTTCGTGGTGGCAGTGGTTGACCTTGCAACCCTGGAAGGCTATTGTCTGAAAGCAGGTGGGTTAGCACTTTCTTGGTAGATTCGTCTCCCAAGATAGTGCCGGCATGTGAGTTTGTACCAACCTGCACAGTTGGTTGGCCGAGCTGGAACGCCCAGCTTCCATCCTGTAGTGCGCTATGCAAACAGGATGACGTGCAATTTAGGCGCGGGATATGCCCCTGACTGTGGGTGTAACAGTTGACGCTCATTTGGCCACGGGATTGTCCCGATCCTTGCTTGCAACGGGTCCTTGAGAGGGAGGACGTAAGCACAGTGTGCTGGGACACTCCTTCACGTGTAAGAAATTTTAAATCAACCTTGAGATTCACGAATCCCAAGGGGGAACAAATTCAAATGTCCTGAACTATTACAACGAATTGATATGAATACGCCTAAATATCGCACTCGCTCCTCAAATCCCTTTTATGTAAGGACAACCCCTAATAATTACTTATTCAATAATCCTCTTCTTCGCGTCCTTCGATCCTTAAATCTTGTAGCGTCCAACAAAGAAATATATTTATTTTTCAATTCCTTGAGGCAGTTGCGACTAAGCTTAAAGAGCTACTTTCGTTAGTCAATATTAATTAAAACTTACATTTCCTCACTGATAACTTATCTTATTCTTTTCTTGTATTCTGTTCATTATCTATTGCCTTATTCTACTTGTATTGTATTATTATCTTTCTATGTATTTTTTCTTATAACTGGGCTGTACATGCCCTTGTAAACTTGAATGAATAAATAAATAAATACCGAAAACCTCTTACTGTTTACGTAACTTCTCTTCAAACGGCGTCCCTTTAGTTTTTACGGAACAAAGTGAATTACTAGCAGCTATCCAGGATGAGTCTCTTTCGAAATAAAATGAAAAAATAACAAAAATCTCGTGGACCTATCGTTTGGTGATCATTGTTCACCCTTCGCTCTCCAACGACAAACATTTCTTAGATAGCCTCCTCCGACCCTCCCACGAAAAAGGGAGTCTTTCAGGAAGCTTGGGGGCTCATAAAGCGAAAAGGGCCGCGTTATCTGCCCCGGGGTTTATACTGAGCCATCTCTTTACTTTCTGAGGTCCTTCCACCATATTCTTTCCCGAGTTCCCTCCTTTTTTTTTTGTTCTGAGCGGTTTCTCTGTTCCGACTCGTCTTTCGACGATTGAGTGAAGAGTTGATATTTCCCTTCTTCTCCTTCCAGTTTTAAGGCGGAAGCTTTTTGTCGCCGAACAATTCAATAAGACGGAAAATGAAGCGTCTAATCTTAATTTGAAGGGGGCCGGAGAAATTTAATTCAGCCCTTAATGGAAACCGCTACTGTTTCTGACGGAATGAGATGGCCCCTCTGAGTCAATTTTTTAAACGATCTGACACAACCAATACCCCATCTTCTGCATTATTCAAGTAAACTCAATTTCAGCAGGGTTCAACGGAAAGTTGACACCTTTGTTTCAACTGGGACGAATTTTGATTTAAGATTTTCAAACATCGGCTTGTAAAAGGATCTTTCTCACAAATCGAAGATTTTGGAAAAAGTTCCGTGCAGCATGATCGCTTGAGCGAATTGTGAAAAATTTGTTTGTTTTTGTTGGCACAGCCCCATAGTTGAATCCCATAGGTCCAGATAGGGCGAAGAATCTGCTTATATAATAGTAGTTTGTTGTGGAGCGTTAGGCGGGAATTCCTTCCCAACAGCCAGTACATCCTTTTATACCTGATCTTCAATTCTTGCTTTTTCTCTTCTATGTGATGTGAGGGTGACGGAATGGTATAGTTGCCCCTTCCCATGAGCTGGATGCATTGATAATGCTCTGCCACGCTCAGAGGATGATTCAGACGCTTGCAGGCATCCGACTCATCTCACAAGACGACAGATTCTAAAATCGGGAAGGGTCCAACTAACCATATCCATCACAGCGCAGTGGAAGCGTGCTGGGCCCATAACCCAGAGGTCTGTGGATTGAAACCACGCTCTGCTACCATGTGAGGGTGACGGAATGGTATAGTTGCCCCTTCCAATGAGCTGGATGCATTGATAATGCTCTGCCACGCTCAGAGGATGATTCAGACGCTTGCAGGCGTCCGACTCATCTCCCAAGGCAGCAGATTCTAAAATCGAGAAGGGGCCAACTAACCATATCCATCACAGTGATTATTCCAATTTATTTTTGAATCAAGATTCATCCCCAGATATTTTACTGAATTACTGTATGGTATTTTATTCGAATTGATTGTAACATCTATGGTTGAACATTCACGGTATGTGAAGTTTATGTGTGTTGATTTTGATTCATTTTCATTCAAGTTTCATTCTCCACACTTTGGTCCATTCTGCTATGTCGTTAGCTGACTTTTGTAATTTTTGCGTTGCACTAACGACGTCATCACCAAGTGAGAGGATGGCGAAACAGACGAAACATGAACGAACAGGTTTTGAGGAGGCTTCAAATATATATTCAATCTCGAGTCATGGACTACTGTGAAGATTCGCACCAGATATTTTCTATGAAAGTCGAACGAAATATCTGCGTATAGAGGAAGCCCGTACAAAGCTTATCAAACGTTTAGCAACGAACAGTTCGATAAAACGCTCTTTCAATGGATTTCTTTTAAACGCGACGATTTGCCGACGTGTAACATTGAACTTCCGACAAAAATTCATAACGGATCATCCGTCGGGGATTTTTTTTTTCTCTCTTTTACTTTTTCAAATTGATACTGCGATAAAGGAACGTAGCCATACATATTCCTCGCGCCGTTTCATCAATTATTCATGGCAAATCGGCCGTGATGCAGACGCGAGCGGGTTTTCCCTGCATGAATGCGAGAATCTGTAGGAATATTCCGCCGTCGATCGAATTTGAAAACGTTTCGTCGATGCTTTTGTGTCGCTGTTCCTCATTTAACTGCAATAAAGGAAGAGCAAAATCGCTTGGCAGGTACGAACTTGATTTCGATTCGGAGTATATATCGAGCGACTATCAAAGGGCCTTTTGGGAAGTATCCTAAGGCCTGTTGTAGGTAGGCAGTTTATTACGGATCGCGAATGGACAAAGGGAGAACACTTCAAAGGTGGAAATAAACCGGAGAAATTGAGGATATCGATGATATTGGTAGCTTTCAGAAAAGTTGCAATTTAAGGGGTCTCTGCTGATATTGAGTGAAACTCCAGTGCTTGGAACATGAAATGCTTTTCCATGAAGACGAAGACTGAAGATGAAGATGACGTGATGATTTCAGATCAGACAAGAAACTCATGCGTGACATGAGCAGGCCAACGTGTCATTTCTTTGAGTTTTGACAACGATATGTCTTTTGGCTGGGGGTCAAGGAATCGTTCGCAATACTTGTTTTTTCCACACAAAATGCAATTTTCAATTACAAGAAAGAGAACGGAAAGCAAGGTTCTGAGGTTGGTTCAGACGCTAACTATGAAGACCTACTATCTGAAACTTCTGGCTCCGCTTTATGTGAACGTTTCTTCTGCATTAGAAGTACTTGTTTGATAGTTTCAGATTTCAATTTCTTATTGCATATTATTTGTTTGCGTACTTTCTCTTCTTCTCAACGTCCTCTTGTATCCTTTCTTCTTCAATGATGACCAAGTTGATTTGCCTGGATATAAACCAATTTCTCAATTCTTACATAATACTGCACGCGCTGGAGGTGTTTGCCTCTACGAGAAAGAAGAGTGTTAACCCGCCAAGTACTATGGTCACCTCTTGGTGACACTACTTTGAAAATTAATTAAAAATAAATAAACCGCCAAATTCGATTTTTCTGGAGTCCTACGGGGTCTACAGGGATGGACAACAACTTACGAGTCATAGAAGAAGTTAATATTCATGACAGTTCAACTGATAAGCTCATATGTTTTGTTATCTCGTGAATTTCGTGTTTCCCTGCAACTTGTCAAGAGTTTTGAGAAAAATGCCGAAGATCAGGTAAAATTCTGGGACTTTTTTGTGATAATCTGTTTTTAGGATGTAGCATGTGTTTGTAAATAACATTTTGTCCAGAAAAATTCAAACTGAAGCCCCCTATACTCAAAAAAATCAGCCATGTCACCTGTAGGTGACACTAGGATTTCACGGAACATCAACCCCCAACTCTCACCCAAGACGTCAAAAGTGTTTTATTCGTAATACTTATGTTTTATTTGAACTGTGAACAAGGTGAAAGTATGTGTCTGGTGTTGACTGTTCTCTGTTGACCCCGTTGGAGGAGGATTTTAGATGTCACAGATCTACCATGGTAGGCATGGCAGCAAGCAGCACATAAAGGGGAAGCCAATCCGTTTCGGCTACAAACTTTGGTCCATAGCCACCAAGAATGAGTTCCTTGTGTCGATTGAACCTTACCAAGGTGCAAAAGCTGCCCCTCTTCCTCATCAAAATGAAGTTGGACTTGGAGCTGCAGTCGTCCTCACCACTCATTCAAGGATGCCTACAGAGCTCTGACCATACAATTTGTACATTGAAAATTTTTTCACCTGGTTGCTGCTGCTGAATATTCTTCATGGTTGGTATTCATTCCACAAAACTAATGTTTGATTCAACGTACAAGTGATAAAGTTCACATTGTAAGATTTTGGAGGACTAACTTGTGTGTAGTGTTGAGCTCAGGCCTAGAGTCACCTAGGGGTGACACCCTCATATCTTCTGAATAAATCATTTTTCTCGCGGTTTTTCGTCTTGTATGCTTTAGATTACCTCTTGGTAACAACATATAAAAAGAAGGAGTAGAAATTTGCATGGGCGCCCTTATAGCACTTGGCAGGTTATCCGTTCTTCAATCTGAAAACCATGAGATCCAGAAATTTGATAGAGATGCTGTGCAAGTGAAGATTATAACTACATCAATTGATGATTGCACCTTTGTGCAATTCAAACTACAATCAATGGTAGAATTACTCTTACCCGTTCACTTCACACCTGGGAAATAACGCGTATAAACGCATAAATTGGAACAATTTTACGCACTTCTTCTATTGGCCTACAGTCTTAAACTTGAGTTGAGGACAATTCCAATTTTTCTATGTGATGATCTCAATGTGAGTATGAACACCACAAAAGTTGCAATATTGGTAACTTTCCAGCTATTTCTACAACCCGAAACAATACTGCCATTGATGGTTTATTCACACGATATGTACATCATATGGAAACAAGACATTTTATCTCATATTTTTTTTCGATAAATCGTTATTGAGCATTACTAATGCTACCGATAATATTTCAAATGTTGAAAATTTTGTTCGTTAATGTTCAATGCCAATACGTTTTTGAAAAAATATCTTGTGTCTATTTTATTTATTTCATCGTAAATGTCTTCCACCTCCATCAATGGACATATCCATGATCCTTTGTTCCCCCCCCCCCCCCCAAGGAAAAATTTCTTCAAAACTTTAACTTTGTGGACGGGTTTTGAATCCATGCAGTACTAGCTATGCAGAGTAATTTCCGTAGTTCTTCAATGCGGTTTGGGCGGACTCCTTCAGGGACTCCCCACCCTCCCCTGATTGACTACACAATTTAAAAGGACTTTAAACTCGAATGATCGGAATTGATTTGGATTTTTCTTTGCGTTTCAATATACATATCAGTTGTGAGAGATTTTGGACAGTTCTGATTTTGGATTGGGAAACCCTCATTTTGGTTTGGAAAGTTTTCAAATTGTTTAGGAATCTTCCTTTAAGGTTTCAATATACATACAATCAGTTGTGAATGATGTTGGGCAGTGATGTAATCTGTGATGTAACCGTCGAGAATTCACTCCAGGGGGATGGAGAAGGTCCAACCCCATATTTCAGCCGGAGAAACCCCGCGGACGGAAGCCGCGTGCCGCGCATACCGCTGCCCCCCCGGAGGACAAAGTCGCAGACCTTTCCGGATGTTTCCACCGGCTGATGTTCCAAAGCTCTGGAACGTTACCGAGCTCCGACGAATCGATCCCGCGTTCCAGCTCCTGAGAGAAAGCGGATTATTGTTTCTCGCCGGGGAAGGGTCTCGGGGGCTGAGGGGAAATTGATCCCTGATTGGGTTCCGGAATCCCCACTGACGAGCCCTTTACAAAGTGGCTGCCTTACAGGTAGCCACAACATATAGCACTTTTACATATAACCTCGGTTAGAATATACCCGACGATCAGCTTCATAAAGGTCTTTAACCAATAAAGTTAAAATAACTGTATTAACGTGACTTGAAAATCTTCTTTGAGCTAGAATTCCCATTTCCAACTCCAATACCACTGAAAATCATCCATCACTGGTTAAAAAAAAAAAATATATATATAACTTTATTGTATAAAAATACATTACAGTTTTGAATATACAATAAACATAGAGCAATATGTAATATGAAGGGGAGAATAAGACTTTCTCCCTTATATAAATTATTAATAAATTAGATACAATTAAACATTAAGGGAAAGATACCAATATAGGTATGAGTAATTTTTGTTGTACAAAGGTTATTGTGTAGTGGGGACGTTTTGAGGTGCACAAAGGAGATCAGTGTGCCGTTTTCGCTTGAGTCTTCGGTCTTGGCGGTCTGGAGTGATTGATTCCAAAATGCCAACAAGAGCGTACAAAAACGGTTTCGGGTGATGATTCAGTCGTTGGCGAAATCGACTGTAGGACGACTGCAGAACTTCTACTACTGTTGGCATTAGAATGTCTTTATGGAGATTGGAGTTTCTGATGTACCAAGGTGCGCCGGTTATTATCCTCAGCACTCGGTTCTGAAATCTTTGTATCTCCCTTTTTTACCTACCAGATCAGGTGGTTAATAATTTGGAATTTTGAGTAACCGCATTGTGATTTAAACAACAAAATAAATGACGCCACAGATGCACCTTCCCAGATCTGGCTACCGTACTCCCAAATAGGTCTTATTAGAACCAAATAGATCAGTCGTTTAGTGTGAAGTGTTAATGGAGATTGTCTTCCTAAGAGGGGTAAGAGAACTCGCAAGCGGTGTCGGCATCTGTGGAGGATAGTAGTTATATGCCTATTAAATGTGAGCCGTTCATCAAAGGTAATACCTAGATAACGGACCTCCGATTTGGATGGAACGACATCATTTCCTATGCTTAGTGGTGGATCATCGTGGATATGTAGGTATGTGAAGAGAACAGTGCAGGACTTCTGTGGGTTTAGCTTTATTTTCCATTTCAAGGCCCACTCATTCACCCACTGGTATTGTGATTTCAATATTAGATACCCCTTCTAAGCAGATCTCTGGACCTATAGATCACTTGTTTACAGAAAAAATTGGCCTCCGAATCGCTTTTTATGTAGGACGCCTCTTTGGAACCAGGATTCGTCATAAAAGGGCGCCTATTAGAATCGATCCAGGAATTGTGGGACACAAAAAACTAGAAATACAAAGCCATCAGTTCCAAAAAGACCTGTTTTTACTGTACTACTCACAATATTCGAGTCCGCAAGAGGATATAAGTTTATGAACCCCATTTTTATCTTGTGCGTTAACTTTATATTTTGCTGTTCACAAGGGACCTTCCAAAAGCAGCAAACGCTGTCACAGCTACGTTTGCAGACGACACTGCAATCCTATCAACAGGGAATACTATAGAGGAATCCGCTGCAGGCTCAAGACTCAGTCAACACAATTCTTCAGTGGACCAAAAGGTGGCGAATACAGCTGAATGAAACCAAGTCTACACACATAAACTTTACCTACCGTATAGTGAACCCTACCCCAACTGAAATTGTTTCTCAAATAGCACCGTACTGTAATACAGCCGAATATCTGGGTATGACACTAGACGCTAAGCTCAAATGGAAAGAAGAAGAAGGCAGAAATCGACCTGAAATGCAAGAAAATGTATTAGCTTCTGGGAAGGAAACCACAGCTCCCAGTCCACAATCAAATGCTTCTATATGAGCAAGTGATTAAACCAATATGCGCGTACGGCTGTTCCTTATGGGGCTGCACCAAACAGAGCAAAGTCAAAATGATCCAAACATTCCAAAACAAATTTCTGAGAAGAATAGTAAATACCCCATGGTAGGTATATTCGAACAAATGATCTGCATCGCGATCTCAAGGTTGAGATGGTCGACGAGGTTATAAGCTGTGGATCAAGAAAATCGGCTCCACAATCACTTCAACGTCGAAGCCATTTCACTCCTGGACAATAGCGATGAGGTGCGACCACCAAACCCTTGGACCTAGTTACGAATCGCTAGTAATAGTGAACTCTCTCTGGAAGCAGATAGTGATCTATGAACCACCAAAAGTGAACCAAGTAAATTGAAGTAAAGTTACTAAATGCATCAAATTCTTTAAAGTTGTAACAAAAAAATATATTTAAAAAAATTCTTATCTTTTACACAATTATTTTTAGTTTTAAAATCTACTTTGAATCCCCTAGATGACAAAATTTGGCAGACGTTATGGCCAAATTTTTCCATAATTTGGTTTACTGAACCATTGTTTTTCATCTAATATTACTTCCCTTGTTAAATTTTATACTCTTCCCCTATTATTTTTTCTAAAAACATTATTTCAAATTTTGTCTCCTCCAAATCAATTACTCCCCTTTGTACATTTGATGAATTTTGCCTGTTCTTTGATATTAATATAACTGTTACTCATACTATGATAGGCCCTTGTTTATGTAATAAAAGGTGATTTGAGGTATTATGAATAGTGATATCACAATAATATGATGAAATAAATCTTGGAAATTTTTAATTCCATATCGGGGAGGGGTGGAAGGGGTAATAGATTATTCAGGCAATAAAACGCTTGATGTTCATATGTGTCATTCCAGACGATAACTCTTCTCCAGATTGAGATAAAAACGTCAGCTTTCGCAAAAAAATCAACCTTTCCCGAAGAAAGTAGATATACCATTAGGGGATTGCACGACAACAATCATTTTCTATATAGCTCCTTTTCTTGAAAGGTAGTACTCCCCACATCAGAGTCTGCGAATTCAAAAGGAAATACTGTGCGGCAACGTCAACCGGCATGCCACTCTCATTTCTCTACTTCGCCCTTTAAAAAGGTGAATTCAATTTATCCGAAATCAAAACTTTCGCTCCGCCTAAAGGGAGAATCAGTTCCTCCGCCAGGAAGGGTTTCCGTGTCCCGGGCCTCCCGACGTCTGTACCATCTTTCAAATCAAATATCCCCCAACTCCTCCTGAAGGAAGAAAACAGGAGAGGAAAAGCCGGGAAAACGCAAGGGCAAAAGTGTCCTCACCGTCGGCTCCCGGAAAAACCGGGCAGTCGCCGGAAAAAGGAGGGGGGAAAAAGTAATGGGAAAACTTTTATTATAATCCGAAGTGGGTGGCAGTGAGTTGGAACAGTTAATCTCTGTCTTCCGCGTTTCCCCCCCCCCCCCCTCTCAAACCTCAACTTACTTTCATAGTTGGGCTACATTTTTCTTCCTTTTTTTTATTTTGGAAAAAAAAGGTAAAGATCGGAGGTTTTTCGCGGTTTTCCGGATGACGGGAAGCTATTTCACGTTTTGGATTCCAATCAATCGAAAGTCCATTTTCTTGAGTTCGTTTAGGTCGAAGTTTCTGAGGGCTCGGGAGCTTTGAAACGGAAACGGGACTTGAAATTAGGTTTTTTCTTTGGTATATTCTACTTTCACTTCAATTGGGAACGACAAATACACATCACATTTGACAAGCTTATGAGAATGATGGGCAAAAACATGGATGTGTCATTCGCCTGCCAAATTTTCGAGCTGTCAACTTTAGTCTTTCCATATTTGGTCTCATCCCAATTGAATTCTGAAACTAGAATGGCTCGGTATTTCCAGGCAAAGTGCTCCTACCTCGAAAATTGCAGTTCGACAAACCTGCAGTCCTCCAGAGCTGCTCACCATGTTGTGGACAACTTCTGTAGCCACCACATGGGAGTATCGATTTTTAGGCATCTTTAAAGTCTTGATTATACACCTATAAGCAACCGTCAGCATGTATATATGTTGGGTCCACGCTACTTCCCAGGTAAACAAAATGATTTGGGGTATTTCGGAGGAGGCTGGAACTAATTTTCATAAAGTACCTCAGAAACTGTTCCAGTGAATTCGATGGCAGCAGTTCGGTAACCTGGGCTCCATAACACCGCACTGCTGGAAACTGCGTTAAACACCCTAAACTTAGCATCGGTAGGAATGGAAGATTGGCAAAACACTGATCGGTATGTTGCCTCAGTAAACTCCGGCAAAACATGGCTGCAGGTCTATCAAAAGACAGAAAACGATTTGAGGGCAATTGGAAAATGGAGAAACACCAGCAAGCTTACCATCATAGACACAAAACTGATCTTCATGGAAATAGCAAGAAAAACTAAGCCATTCTCAACATCGTGCGAAGCTTTGACATTACACAACTGCAATGACTTACTATGTGACTTTTCTAAAATCAAAAAAGTAAATAGCTAAAAAGTAAATAAACGAATAGTGAAAAGTAAAATTAAATAGCTAAAAAGTAAATAAACAAAAAGGATATACCTAACACAATAATACAATAAATGTATTTAAATAATGCTTAATAATATACATAACACCTTCATAATGACATAGCTAGAAGCTTTCTTTCACGAATGGTTAAAAACCGTATTCAATCTTTGCCTTATACCTTAGATTCCACGCCACCATACAATATTTTATTAAATTAGGACTTCCAGATGTTAATAATTTTATATATTCGTCCAATTTTAATTAGAAAAAATAACCAAATAATTTGTTCTGACAGCACGCAGTGCACTACACCTAGCTATGAAATGGAAACAATACCTACTCAATATCTCCACTGCTGGAAGTCACAAGTTTGGTTGGTGGATGCATATTGCCTGTAATCTGCGATTAAAGGTCCCCCAATTTTGAACTGGCCAGCCTCTTACAACCATATATCAAGCGGAAACCCATGCTAGAAATTTAATGTAAGAGGTACTATTTCATCCTCGAGTCTGAAAGCAGGATATTGGTGGTGACTCGTAGTGTATAACGCATTAAACTCATACTCGCTAACCATTGCTCTCCCTAACTTGCTAAGACTCTCTTGAATAAGGTTTTTCCAATCGCCCTCATCCTCACAACTCATTAAAGGTGTTCCCTATTTTTTTCTGGAGATCCCCACTCTTTCACCCAGTTGCACTCAACACTCTTCTTTGCAAGACAGTTTGGAAGTCAGTTACACGGAAGCTTCATGATTTTTAATATATAGGTAATTAAAATGCATCTGGATAGTACATAAGTAGAGAGGTCGAACCGAAGTTTCTAGGTATATCATGTAATTGAGCGTGCATCTAGGTAGAGGAAAAATAGACTTAACAAAGAAACGTAAAACTGATTCTACAGGCTCAGACGGAACAAAGCCCCATACTTGGGACGAATAACATAAAATTGACCGCACCACAGCATCAAAAACCTTCAACTTCTCGTTAAATGAAATGTTTCGGTGGAATGAGAACTTTTTCCAAATACCGCCATTTTGGCCGAAGCAGATTTTTCCCTTAGGTGGGGGTTCAAGGAGAGCATGGGCGGCAGCACAAACCTCAGATATTTATATCTGGTGACAACCTCAACCCTCCGGCCGCCAAATTGCCACATCTCTCTCCTTCTCGGGTTACCACCATTTCTGAAAACCATTATTTTGGATTTCACTAAATTTAGCACTAAACCCCACGTTGCACAATACCCCTCCATTCTATCCATCGTTTGTAAAATTTTTATTTGACATTCAAAAATTAATTTTTTCACCAATATGTACATGAGGGTTAACCATTCACGTATGAAAGATCTCATCTGGCGTGTGCCCACCCAAGGCCGCACGGCATTGAGTAATCCGATCATTGAAATTCTCATTGACGCGAGCGCAGACATCTGGATCGATCCCATTGATCACTCGTTGGATTTCGGCCTTCAATATCGGGATTGTTATTGGTTTGTCCTAGTAAACTTGATATGCCCCCATCAAAAAAAAAGTCGCAAGGAGTCAAATCGCATGACCTGGCAGTCCATTCTTATGGTCCCACGCATTGAGATAGTACGCTGTGGGGACTTCTCCTTCAATAAATACAAGGATTCATGTAAAAGGTGAAACGTTGCCCAGTCTTGCTGAAACCAACAGTTTTCAATTTCCATACCTTCCAATAAAGGCCATAACCACTGGGAAAGCATGGTTACAACAAGCCATTCACAGTGACAGCGGCTCCGTTGTCATCTTGGAAGAACAAATACATCAATCTATGAAAATTTAATTCAAACGTTAAGATAAAATGAGATAAACTAATTAAGCAAATGATCGTTGTGTAAGTATAGTGGTGTAGGTACTGTATAAAAATTCCGGGCTGGGTCACAGTGCTACACTATCCAGCTCGGTTATTGGTTATTACTCCATTGAAAATGTAACATGTAAAGGAAATTGTGTAAAATGAAATATATATCTATCTATGTATCTATCTAAACTAGATGTTGATAATAGCCCGAGTAAAATCAATTTCCACCAAATGGCACCGGATTACGACACGATTACAGTCACCTTTTGTATCGCCGGCCTCCTTTATTAGTTATCGAACGATAAATCCCCCAACGAGAGACTCAATTCCTTTCATTACTGAAATGCAATTAAAACCCAAATCCGAGCTCTGCCTTTCTTTTTCTTTCTGTACCTACGCATTGAAACCCGTTGGCGCTTGATTTCGAAACGTTAAGGGACCGCCCGACTAATCCCTTATTAACCCTTTAATCCTCGAGGCGCCCCAAAACGTTAATCCCACAATGATCCCTCGGGTTTCGTGAAATGAAAGGCTAGACAGAAGCCCTGGGGGTAAATACCTAACAGGCGGCGTAAAGATATAAAACTGTGACCTCCCTACTGTTGTTTGACGTCCTCTTTTCAATTTCTGCTTCTTTAATTCCATCTCTGAGTCGTGGAAGTTTTCGTTTTCGGCTGTACACGAGACATGAATATGTGATTCGTTGTATGAGATCGTTTTTCGTTTAAAGAAATTGGTTTTAAATTCTCTCTGATTATATTTTTTTCCTTCTTCTCATGTTTGTTGTTTTTCTACCAACGAATGAGGACTAGCAGATCAAACGGCTCTCTAAAACTCGGCAATTTACTCGTATTAATAAAGAAGTACCCGCCTCAAGCGCCTCACACTCTTAAAATAATGGAATAAGATATATAAAAGATAAGCAGTAAACCTCTTGGTTTATAAAGGATCCCTGCGATAGGGCGGTCTCTCTACTCAAACCCCGAGTTCATTAATTTAATTAGAATAAGCTAAAAATTCACTTTAAGAAATGAACACAAATTATAATCTATACTGCAGACGAAAACAAAGCTGAACAAATCTTAAATAACAACGTTTTTTAATGCGGATTGGATATGAGGAAATTAATTGATATTATTCGTTAACGGGTGGGACTGAATTGTGTAATGTATTCTTTTTTTAAATTGGATTGTTAACGAGATAAATATTGGATCGAACAAATGGAATGAAACATAAACACTTATTTTCCAGTTGAGTAAGAGGGGATGCAAAAATAAGAATGTTACAGAGAATTCTATGGTATAGAGAAATATTTGGCAAGGAGGACCTCCAATAGTGAAGCTCCCTTCCGTTCTACCCCTGCGTATATTGCTACATTAGATTCCTTCTGCACAACTTCTTCAAATACTTGATCTACGTTTTGCAGATCTCAAATCAGAACAATCAGGACTAGCAAGGATGTACAACAATTTTGAGTACTGTTGCGAATAATCAATTTATGGAGAGTTACCTCCTATGGTTACCCTTTGGTGTCTGTTTTCTACTAAGACAAAAAGTGTGTGACCATACATTTTTTATGAGGGATACTCTGCTCGAATTTGAACTGCCATGATCGTGAGGGAAGGAAGACGCCATTAATCAAAGAAAGACTCGGCGCTTTAATGGTGCCTTATTCCAGTTTTTACATAAAACCCACAATACCCTTTCAGAAGCCCCTTGGTCATCATACTTGATCAAACAACCGCAACATCAAATTTCCGTTTACTATTTTCCCAAATAAGAAAAAAACCCATTCAAACTTCGAAAGGGCAGGAAAGGTTCCGGGGAACGCGGTTAACAAGGGGATCTGGGGATCAAGCCAGCTTCCTGCTTCTTCAGGACGAACAAACGGCCGTGTTAAGTTGCTCTTCCCCCCTCCACCACCCCAGCTGGAATAACTTGAACGTAGATCAGAATCATGAATCTAAAATGAGCTAAGAATGATATTTAAATTGGTTGGATGAGCCTGCCAATTAAATTGGCTCTGCATCATTACAAGGGTCAAAGTGTATTTTAACTGTGGTTGCAAATGAACCACTGTGGCTTAAAGGAGCTCCAGTAGTAACGCCACCTGCTGCTACTTCTGCTCCTATCGGCACAATGACTGCTTCTGCATAGCACCTTCCAAATGGTGGATCTACTTTCTGCATCACCAAAATCAGAACAATCTGGACTAACAAGCTTGCACAAGGAATACGAGTACTGTTAAGAAGGAAATGAGAATAATCAATTCACTGAGGTAACCGCCATATATTCAGCTACCGCTTAAATATGTGACCACAAATTTTCTTTGAGGAATTCTTTGCTCGAACATGAACTGCCGAGATCGTAGAGACCATTAGTATAAGAAAGACTCTTCGCTTTAATGGCGCCGTATCCCAGTCTTTACATAAAACCTACAATACCGTTTCAGAAACCCTTGATCATCATATTTGATCAAACAAACCCAACGTCAAATTCCTCTTTACCTTCTCTCAAAAAAGAAAAAAGCCTCATTCAAACTTCGAAAGAACAGGAAAAGATCCGCGGAACGCGGTTAACAAGGGGATCTGGGGCTCAAGCCAGCTTCCTGCTTCCTCAGGACGAACAAACGGCCGAGTTAAGTGAGTTAAGTTGGTCCTCACTCCCTCCACCACTTCTCCAGGCCCAAAGTCCCCTCTTAACTTGTGTTGCAAATGAACTAATGATTCTACGAGGCTCTCCGCTGAGTGACGCCTCCCTTTGTGCCAACCCCTTCCTGCCCCGTCGTTTTCTCCCGTTTAATTCGAAAGCAACGTCGTTTCTAATGAGCCCCTTCAGTCTTGACTCTTCACCTTCAACTATTACGACCTCCACACCGCTCTTTCACACTTTTTTCCACCGTGTAATGAATGAAAAAAAAAAAAGAAAAATAGTCAGAACCTTCTTTCGGAAGGCACCTACTTTTATAGCAATTAAGAGAAAGAGAAAAAAAAAGGAGACAAAATTTCGGCAGTTCAAACAATAAAGGTTATAATGATTAAAGTTTCGTGGATTTTTTTCAAAGCTCGAAAAAAAGGACTTTAGAGAACTTCGCAGTTTTGTTCACTAAACGGAAAAGTTCCAAGGTCGGCAACTTGAGTGAGTCGAGAGTATAGAGAGAAGTCCTACGTTTTCGGCCTTAGAGGAAAAGTTGCCAAGTTTGCTGTTGACGTTAGACAAACCTGAGGAGCTGGGAGCCCCATATGTCTGTATGTTGGGTTTTAATCTATGGCTCACGGTGAGTAACTTAGTGACCCAACGTCTTGTTGGTATATTTTGAAGTTCCAATACTTAAAGACGGTTTTACTCTCCCTAAACAGGGTTAACCTTCCGATAGTGGCTCCTTCAGCTCGACATGGGTCGTTGGGCGTAAGTTTCACATACACAAAATAGATTTAAGTATTTTGTTCAGCCAAAACACAAGGATTTGGGAAAAAGGGGTTAACACACAAAGGTGTTTTCACAAAACATCATTCATCATCAGAAAGGCACTATGTGTCAAATTTTTCCAAACGTAGAACATACGTTGACCACATTGTGCAATAAGTAACTTTCATTATTATCACGAAAGATATTATGGTGAGATATTTTGAGCCTCTCAGTCTTATTTTTGGTCCTTATTGGAGAACGGCATTCATTGACTCAAGGATGGAATTGATAAAATAAAGGCCATTAAAAAATCCTAATACATTAACTTGCAAAATTAGATATAAAAATCAATAGATTTTTGTATACATAGGTGAGTAACCGTATAGTAAAACCGGCCCATAGTGTGCTCAGATAATATCAAATTTACGGCAGAACACTTTTTCTGATAAATATCGTACTATCTGTACATGACGTTAAACTTTGATGCCTGCCTTAAGATGAGGATTGTGACAGACAGACACACAGTGGAATTTTCAACTTTGGAGATTTTCACATTTGGTTCCATTTGCTGAACAAAGATTTATATTTGGGAAAATGTTGCGCATTTGCGACAAGAAATAATAATCCTTATAATTGAATATCAAAAGTTGCCCTGTAACTTTTTTCTATCTCGTTTAGTTTTCAATTTTATGTCAAGTTTTCTGTCAACTCGGCTTGCAATTAGAGTTTTGTGCGTGTTTTGGATTAATTTAAATAGGTAGTAATACCTTCAACTTTGATTGTTACGTTTGAAAGTGCGTTAGGTTTTCCATCTTGCTGAACAAAGATTTCAGAAATGCGGTCGAAAATGGGAAAATGTTGAATACAATGTAAAGATGTGAAATCGATTTAAAATCCAACCCAAAAGATTGATTCACAGAAAAATCGTCACAAAAGTATCGATTTTTTCATAAAAGCGATTCAAAAATCGTTTATTGAAAAGTTATTAGGATTAATGAAAAATTTTGAATTGAAAAATATTTTGTAATGAAATAAGTACTTTTTTTTTAAATAATTATCGCAATGATAATAATGATATTAGGATGTTCAAGTTCCAGTTACGTAGGTTGTAAGGGTGAGAAATCGGCACAAGTGTCGATTAATTTTTTTTTTTTATATCAAAATCGAGACTTAAGTAAATAAATTTTCCTAAAAAAAAATCCATTTTTCATAAAATTTATTTTAATTTTTTTTTTTTTTCTTCATTGTTTTGCAAAAAAAAATTGAAAGTGAAAAAGGGGTCTTATTTCTACTAAAAACAACATTTTTTGCATGGGTAACCCATTCATATGTTTCAAATTTCCTATATTACGATAGCGAACCAAAAATAAAGTTTCTTTTGAGAAAAACTGCCGATTTTGTAAGAAATTGTTATTAAAGAATCGATTCACATAAAAACCTAAAACAAGAGTATCAATTCAAAAAATACATTTTTTCACCAATAAAAATCCCTTTCTAGAACAATGAAGAAAAATTGAGTTTTTTTTTAACACAAAAACGTTGTTTTTTTGAATGGTAGAATTCAAAACATCTGAAGTGAAACAACTCAAAAACTAGTGGTTTGAAAAATATTGCCACGAGTCATTTTTGTTCCAAAAATAAAAAACTTCTGAAGTCTTAAAGTGTAAGAACTGGGTAACACAAAAATGTTTTTGAAATGAACTCACACGTGGTCCGTATGTTAAGACTATGGTTGGAAAAACTCGTCTTCGAGGTATGTCAATTTGCATCCAATTTAATTCCGGAGATTGAATGAAGAAGGGAAAGTCACGATTTAACGAGCTAGGGCGATGTCACATATAATGTAGGGATTGTTTCAAATGCCTTAAAACGGTTGCCGGTTGAGGGTACTATGATCTAAATTCTTCAAGATGTTTAAGATTTCAACTTGTTCGATTATTATTTTTGGAATTGTAGCAATAGCTTCATTTGCTGGCCCAAATTCGCTAAAATCCTCCTATTCTCTTCTGTATAACGGTCCATTCGGCGTTATCTATCGCGCTCCACGTAACTTTGTATCTGAGCGGGTTAACACCGTTGTGAACCAACACCGATCCGAGATCACGGAAGTCGTCAAAGTCAAACACCGTTCTCGAACTGAGACTCCAAACTGCCAAGTTCTCATAGGTGGATCCTCGGGCGGCCGGTAAGTGGAGCATAAACACGCTCTGTTGCCTCACGCTCTCTCAAGGGCGTTTCAAGTTAATCCCTCGACTCTAATCGCCTGCAAGTTGCGTTGGTTTCCAACTTGAACACCGGCAGTTAGTTTACTCGTTGTTGTCTACCCACCAACAAACATTAAAGTGCTTAACAAAAGTGATGAAAGGTAATGCCTACCTATTAAGGAAAGGACAATACGCAATTTGTTCCAGGCACTCGTGAATGTGATTTAGTAGTTGTTTAGTAGCTATTTACACAAAGTGCCTGATATGCAGATTGTGCTCGATAAGGAGCAGACCACTTCACCCCGTAATTGGCAACTCATTTGCTGCAAAAGGTACCTCCTAGAGTTTGTGAGGTGATCGAATGATGTAGTTGCCCCTTTCATTGAGCTGAATGCAGTAATGCTCGCCACGCTCGGAGGATGATCCAGACGCTTCAAGGCGACGGATTATAGAATTGGGAAGGGCCAACTAAGCATATGGGGCACTCCATACCCAGACAGGCTCGAAATGTACCGACCCCCTCTGATTTAGTCCATACTTGTTGTAGTTGCTTCCATTAACGAATAAAAAAGACCTGCCAGGTCAGTTCCTCCAAAAATGAAGGATTTTGGAAGCTATAGCAGTATGATATTTTGACCATTTTTTATGACCTAAACATGGTTTTTTTTTACTATATCTTCGGTTCCAATCGATCAAATTAAGCGTACGCGGTCTGATTTTCTTTGTAATAAAGTAAAGAACGCAACGGACCCTGCAGAAAGCCGGTATGAGCGTCCGTTTTGTTTGTCTGGCGGATAACGTCCGCAAATCTTAGAAACGCGATTTCTCCCGAGTCGCTCAGTAGAATTAGGCGTTCGAGGTCTTTAAATGTTTGTACAAATTGCTTGTTTTACAATGCCCCCTACGGGTTTTGTGTGTAAATTTCATTTGACGGAGTTATAACGATTTTAAGGGCTATGCACCGTCATTATTTCACTTTATTTCGCCTTTTATCGATGTACAGCTGAATTATCTCGAAACCCGTTCGAGATATCGAAAATTGTCATGGGAGAAATGTTGTAGCTCTTTCCATTCGGATGGACTCCTTCCACTTTTCCATAGCTCCAACAGTTTACGCGCTATGAGCAAAACAAAGTCTGTCCATCCACGGGTATGGGTAATAAGATTGCTGTGGCAAAGGGAGTTTCATAGTCAGTAGAGCTCCAATTTGACCCATAAGGTGCAACACTATTTTGACCCATAGAACTTGAAGAAAAAGTTGGCAAGAAAAAAGAACCAAAAAAAGAAAGAAGAATTTAAAGTTCGCCACATTAGATCGCTTAGGAACGAAATTAGCCACAAGGGCTTTCAGCTGATGACTGTTCTACTTAGCTTTTAACAAACTTCTAGTTGTCCAAAGACGCTAGGACGACTTCGTTTTTATATAACTCCGTGAACACCAGGCTTTGCTAGTTCCTTTGTGTAAAACAGAAGCTGATATCAAAACTTACAGCTCAAGAAGCTCTGACCTGTATCACCACTGATCATGGATCTTTCCATATCGTTTATCATGTTATAATGTAACGCCCTTCTTTACATCAAATCATCTCGATAGCAGTCAAAATACAGCTGCCAAGGATGATTTGTGCAGAAAACATTCATCACAGTTCTTCGTGACGTTTGGGAGAATATATCCGAAGAGAAGAGGTGGAAGTAAGGTCAAGAGATGGCAATACCTAGTGTGTTACAGTCTATATGTATATGGAAACGACGTAGATCCACGAGTAGAACAATTTAATCTAACGAGGTAAAATTAAACACCCACCAGCTCTTCAGTTGGAATGGACGACAATGCCAAGGGAATTAACCCATGCATCGAAATAAAAAATATTGCCATCAAGAGAAATTTAGTCATGCTCATCATCTTCCCTTCGTACTAAGAGTCTAAGAAACTTCGTTCTTGTCTCATTAAGTACGAGTTTATCACAAATCCAGTGATTTCAGTTGAAAACAGTGAATGGAAATAGGACGAATTTGGTCCTGTACCTAGGTTGCACATTCTGTCATAGGATCTTCAGATATCAGGAGGTCCGTGGAATCATGAAAATTAATAATAGCAGTGTTAGGGCCACAGATGGAGCTAAGAAGGTCATTTACTTGTATCAAGAAGAGTAGGGTCATCAAAAGGCTGCTCTGGGCAAAACATTTCAGGTGAAAGTATGGTTCATCACTAGAATCGATGATGATTTTCCAGGGTATAGTATGGAATTAGGAGTGAAACCAGTTCAGAGCAGATCTCGTCCAGTTTGAACAGAAGCAAGTCGGGTGACAAAAGGTAGAACGTCTTGCCCAAATTAACCTTGTCAATTAACATTAGCATAAAACATCAAAGTACAATGCATTAAAGAAATTCCTTTTCAGATCAAATGTTTTTCAAGGCATTGCATCCAGGATTGGTAGTGAGGAAGCATTTAAGAATAACTATTTTCTTTTATGGGAAAATCACTGCGCTGAGAAACCTACAGGAGGTATCTTTTAGAACCCATTACTTTCACTCCTAGCACAGTATCGATCGAAACGAGAAATTAGCATAATCACATAGAAAGACATACTGCCAGACAGACTTGTGACCAAAATTGATCAGTAAGATGTGAAACGACTAGAGAAAATGGAAATCTTCCCTACACAATCCCTGAACAACTTATCAAAACTAAGTACAGTCCAAAACTTAGCAGCTTTCAGAGTAATCTGCAAGCTTTGAGATGTATAAAGCAAGTGGAAATTTTGATTTTGGAAAATGGGATTGTTTTCAACTTATTGAATCATCACAAACCTTCAGTAAGGAAGAAGCGAGAAGCATATAAGGTAAAACACTCATGCTGAAAGTTGGATTCCCTGACAGCTGCACACAATGCAGGTAAATGAAGCACTCCTCTCATCGTTATTGTAGCCATTTCGTCTTGAATTGATCGTATGACGCATATAATCCAGTATTTTACACTGCACTACAGGGGCCTTCTTGTACAACAGGCGGTAAATATGATTTTCTCCCGTATGCAGAATAATGCGATTGCCCATCATTCATCTTTCCCTATCTTTCCTCGCCATCTTCCTCGCCAATGCCTCGTTCCTACTATAAATCCCCATCGCGCAACAAGGGAAAAAAAAACTCCGCAACGAAGAAAACTCAACTGCGCGGCCATCTTAAACGGCAAATACACCGGCGGAGAGGCCCCATAACGCCCCCATAGACCTTGATACACGACGGAGCTCCATTTGCAACAAGACGGGAAAGTCTTGAAGCGTTTCAACGCCCGCTGACAACCCACTTTATCGATCTCTTTTACCCACTTCGGAGCAGGGAAAAAAAGCTGAGGTTCTCCCCCATTTGCCATGACTATCCTAATGAAGCCTTGTCGAACCTTTTTCTTGTTCGTTTTTCAGTACAATGCCTAGGGACTGCCGTCCGCAAGGGGCTGAAACCTTTGGATCTCGTTACTTTTTTGCTTGAATTTTTTTTTTCAAGACTGAAAAACACTTCATGTTCCTTCCTATCGCGATTTCCTTCGGACGGTAATCTCATCTCCATTGGATTTATTAGGGAGACGAAGAATAATCCCCGAAGTGAGACTCCATCGAGCCTCCATTGCTTTATTCAGCCCGGACTACGTTGGGATTTTGTCGGAACCTTTTGTCTGGTCCAAAATTTGCTGATTTTGAATCTCTGATCTGGACAATTTTGTTTAATATTTCCTGTAATGAATCTTCACGATCCACCGCGCCCCTCTTCTTTAACCAGCACTCGCACTTAATTTAAAGTACCCTTCAAGGGTTGTCAAAGTTTTGTAAAATCCCTAAAAACCTCAAAAAAAAGTCAAGGCGGCCTAAATTTGGACTTTTTTTAAGAAGTTTCCATGAGGAATCGAATGAGCCCTTCCCCAGGTTCAATTGGCTTGCGTTCATGATTTCAATTTATACTAAGCTTTGGAGTGTGCATGTTTCACAGGTGATAGAGCGATTATTGAATATCAGGAGATATGCACAGAGCACGTAAATCTGTTCTCAACCAAAATACTTATTTGGATTGACCAGTTGATCATATTTGTGTGCCTCCTGGAATTCAATAATCGCTCTATCACATGTGAAACACGCACACTCCAAAGCTTAGTAAAAATGCAAATCATGAATCATTGAATAATAAACCCCAGTGAAAGAATTTGCAGCGTTTTTAATGATATTCTTAAAAATCCACGAATTTTTTTAACAGTATTAAATACTGTGACCCAATTTTTAGGTAGAAAATAGGTCAATTATACGAGTTTTATCCGTTTCTTGACATTTTTTTGAAGTTCAAAGAATTAATAAAGACGAAGTAGAATCAACTTCAATGGGAAAATATGTTCCGGTGTGTTGAACCTTACAGTGTCACTCATTTTAACACACCGCATCCGATTTAATTGCAAATGTCGCGGAATCGAATTATTGATTGAACGATAACATTGATTATATGAATTATTTATTACACGACAAGTTTACATAAGTTTTCATTAAAACGTTCTCGTTTGACCAAAGTGGGGAAACCGTATATTAGCCGAAGTAATGAGAGGGATTTTTCATTTGCTCGGTGCCTCGTTTTTCTCACGAGTTGAAAGGAAAAATGAAAATATCAACAAACTTGAAAATACCGCCGGATTTATGAAAATCAGTCACTTCGCTTGAGTACTCGATGAAAAACGGAAGTCGTATGGAATTACATTTAATTTGCTGTATCGGATCGAAATATGATCAGCAAGTAGCTATTCAGATATCGCGGTTCATTCAGAGGGCTTTTAAAGCTATTAACCCTCAGGGCCTCAGAAGGTCAGTCCGACCACTAAAACATTCCATCACAATGGCAATCCATTCCACTCCAGGGCTTCGGGGAAATTGTTTCATTTATTTATTTGTTAACGAGTTTTAGTGAATATGTTTACAAAATCAGACAGACAAGCGCTGAACAATTAATACACTGTGGGATTGTTATTTCTGTGTTAGAGAAACCCTTCTCTGTACATCAATGATGGACTTACATTTGAATTAATCACTTTCATATCTTGTGTGTTATGAGTTTCATGAGTTTAGTCAGCTACTCCCATGTTTACAATAATTCTAACGAACACATTCTAACGGCCATCTCATACTTAAAATCAATCAGCAGAAACACGGTTTAAAATTTTTCCTTCAAGATGAAGTGGTTCTTCCCAGATTGGAAGAATTTCGAGCTATATTGCAATTTGGCTTGGACATATAGAAACATGATGGTGGCAATTTTTACCATGTCCGAACAAATTCACATTCTCGTTGACGATCTTTCAATGTTTCAGCCATTAAGACAAGCGAACTGATGAATGTCAAGCGGTCCATATGGTCTCATTCGATGCTTTGAAAGCACGTCTTTCGATAAAGAACATGAAAGCAATGTCATTAAGTGTATTATTTCGAAAATTTTTGATTTCAACCCTCCGATTTCAACCTATATATTTACTAAGATTGATGACGAAAATTCAAGTCCCACTAGATAATCTGTTATTTTTACCCAAGTTTCAATCTTTCGTTCAGTAGTCTCAGAGAAAAATTCTTGAGGGCAAATGGATTATTTTTCAATTTGGTTTTTGGATTCGACGCTTCTTGAAACGTAGAACATTCTGAGGGGTGTTGAAAAAAATTATTCTTTGTCGATTACAAAGGTTTATTATTGAAAATAAAAAAAAACAAAATCACACTTTCATTCCGAATTATCTTGAGTTATTAATGTTTTTGCGTTTGTGCCCTTCAAGTATCCGCCTGGATACAAGTGATGATGCTGAAATATCGTATCAATGATGATTTATTTATTGATGAAATTTCATGAACTTTGGAGCAGTATAGTTCAAAAGAACCTAGTTTGAAAACCGTAGGAGTTCAGCATGTCACAATCGAATCACGTTCGTTCGTGCGCAGGAATTATACTACCATGTTGGAATTGATAAGAGGTTGATAAACCGAATACACTCCGAATTTGAGCGAGATCATACCATTGTTGCGCAGTTCGATTTAGTCATAAGTGAGCATTGAAATTCGTACGGGATCATGTGCAGCACATTCCCTGAAAATGCCATCCAAATCATATGAAAGTTGCTGGAATAAAGCTGGTTATAAGGGTCTGTCACACGATAAACACCACTCACGAAACCTAATTTTTTAGGAATGGTGTAAAGCACAAATTGCTAGCAAAAATGTTGATTTTGGAGAAAAATAATTTGTTATGGTAAACAAAGCTTCCAGTTCCAATCACTGGGCTCGGAATTAATAACATCTTGGTGTAATAATTGCCAGGGATGCCGATCGCAATGCTCTCGTTTGATCTTTCTGTGTGCGGTCGAGAAATCGGATTTTCTATGGTTTGAATATTCACACCGTCCCATAAAGCTGATTTCCAAATCAAACGGGACCCATACATTAGGGTCACCTCGTATATTATAAAAAACGACCTCACGTACGTTGTGATTGGGGTTGCTGTTCGTACAAACTTCCAACACTTTACTTACGAGCAGATGGTCAAAGGAAATCACGGTACGTTGATGGTCTATCAAAGCCGGTCGACCGTTCGAACGAGATTTCCGTCGTTTAATCGAAAATACCAAGTTAACGTGAATCGGGATGGAATATTTCGTAGTATATTGGCTTCGAGAGGGATAAAAATAATGGATCAATCCCTACAGCGTAAATCAAGTTCAAATTCCTTTTTACAAGATATTTGTACAGTCATGGGAATATTATTGTAGTAACAGTGAGAAAAAATCAAGATGCCTCTATGAACTGAATCTATAGAATGGCAATGAGGCCATCATTACGAGCGTAAAAGGATGTCACGAAGCACTCTTGCTTAGGTGCCCAACTCGAGTAAATCCGTGGAACTTTCCCAGAACCATAGAGCTAAAGCTAATCACATCCACAACCTTGGTGTTATTTTTTGTCACTCCTTTCTGTTGGAATATGGCTTTCTGCTGTTTATTTCTGTCATACTCGAATACCTCAGCCTTGCAGATCGATTCAATGTTTGTGTGCCACTAGAAACCTGAACATCACGGACACTAGCAATATCTAGCTTCCTTCAGTGACCAAAAGTCTTAAGACATAGTCTCAAGTGTACCACCAAGTAGAATGCAGCCACTGTAGTCTGCAAACACATATCAATCTAACCCTGCACACATGCACATCATATCAGTCATCCTCGTCTATCGAAGCCTGCCAGGTCAGTTCTACATTCAAGCTGCTATTATCATCTTTGACATCCACGATGACGGCAACGATGCAACAAGCTTGATGGCTACAATAGCTCTCCTTACGTGGTTCTCTCAGCATATTATCTCTCTCTCTTGCTGCTCTTGCTTGATGTTGATGCTTGTGCTACTCATTGGTCAAACCGCACCACAACTCGAAATGTGGCCACAAGAACGCATTCATCTATCCCTAACACACATCCACACCATTTCAGCCGTACTTTTCTATGACCTGCTTCAGGTCCAAGCTATCACTGACAATCTGGATATCCAATCATGGTAGACTCATCGAACTTCATGGTAAAGCTAGCAGTCTTCATAACCACCTGCAATCTTGATGATTCCTATCTCAACTAGAAGAGCGCACTTTCCTGCAAGCTATCAAACAGTGCAAACGTATTTTCTTTCCATTTATTATAAACGTTGATTCGGGAGTCCCCCTAACCCAGAAATTTTTGAAAGGTATTTTCTGACAGCTGCAAATATTGCACTAAGCAGGATAATTTGAGTTGCCACACTCTTCTACCTAATCTGCCGCTATGTCCCATATTCGTCGTACATCTGCGTGGAAACCTCATGACAGGATACTAGAAAGACAGTAGGGGGTAGGACGACCGCCTATTTGGAATATAATTAACGAAATTTGAAGATTGTACTAAATCCAGATATTTCAGAAGGCGATTGTCGAACAAAGCACCCTCCTATCCAATGATGAAAATCTGCTATTGAAGCCTTGATTGTGATCGGCCAAAGACGCGTTTGTAACCCTTGCCGAGTAATTAAACAGCTTTAGTTTACACATTTGTGAACAAACAATATTAACCGCTAGGTTGAGTGGTTACCATCAACATTGTTCCGTCTGCACAGTAAACACAACGGTCCTTCATTATCCCGTTCGTATGTTATGTGGGCGGAGATGGTTGGAATGCAATTCCTCTTGCATAATTGTCCGGACCCGTTGTGATCTTGCAATTATACAGGTGATCCTATTATTGTAACGTTTGATGCGAATGGGTCATCCTCGCGGAAAAGCCGAAATCCCCGTATTGTCCCATCAAGGCTATTAACACTGTTCGGATTTCGCTCGAGTCAACACCCATTAAACCCGCGTATGGGATAATAGTCGGGAGTCGGATCAACCCCTTGGGGATGAGGTGACAATGCCCTTTGATGGCCGGGCGAACAATGCGAGGCTCCTGAGGACCTTGAAGGCACCGGAGGGTTCAAACAATAGTTTGAAAGGTCACGCTTAGTTTGGCGGTGCGGCCCGCGGGTACCGCGATTTCCGTTAATATTCTCCTCGTAAATACGACCAGAAAGGGGAGGATGATCTAATTCAGTGTAGATGTATTAGGTCGAAGCGCCCGGTCAACATTCCCTGTTAACCGGGACTGAGCGGCGTGAAAATCGGGATTTCCAAGAACGCTCAACCACCGAAAGTCCGAGGTCCCGCCAAGCAGCTTGCACATTCGAGGGAATTCTCAATCAAACTACCACGTTGTGATGTTATTTCAAAGCCAGTTTCACCAAAGTTTTCAATCAAAATGCACGGACATTTCAGCTGTCAAACAACGATGTTTTGTTCACCAACTCCAGTTCAGATGAAGCAACGAGCAAATGTGCTAACGCGTCCAACAAAACCAACCAACCGAATTTGGGTAGTTAGCTTACTGAAAAACGATCAATGGATAGTTTTTGTTACTTGCTGGTGACGGTAGCTTCAACCATCTTCCTAGGGCAGCAAAATTGATGCTAAACGTAGACTCGACAAATGAAACGGTTAGCGTGCCTCTTGAAGTGACGTGAAGGACTAACGCTTTGTTGAAATTTTTGAAGGTGACGTTCGATTAACGGGACCAATTCTACCAAATGGCGATCCCTATTAATATTATTATTTTCATTTTTTTAATAACTATAATTGTAAGTACCTAGCTTTGTTTCTGCTAAGTCGGTGAACTCAACAAGTTCCTGATGATGCAGAAAGTTCGTATTCGTGTGCATAACTACTTCTCAATCCCTAACGGTTGTTGTTTGTACCCCTAATCGATCACGTACGTATTTCATGGGACAGCGAGAGATTAAGGGGAGACTTTGATAGCTCAATGTGTTGAAGTATATTGACAGATTTCCAAATAAGTATTAATGCAAAATTTTATTGCGATGCGAATTGACAAAATTGACACTTCCATAACAGAGCGGTTTACGTCCAGTTTGCTTTGCAGTTTTCTTATGAAATGAATATGACGACATTTTTCGGTTGACGCTTCCACAAATACGTCATTTTTTCGTATAAACCTGGAAATGGAGCAATATAAGGATTATGAGTAGATTTTCGGCGATCTGCGAGGTGAGGGCAGCTACTTCAAGATAACTCTATAATTTAACTGATCATGTGTTTAATCCATCATGCGGTACAGAGGAAACTGGAAGAACTGAACTAGGAGCCGAAACTAGAATTAGCCTAGCCATCTTATCTCTTCCTCAGTATCATTTTATCCCATCTAATTACGAATGCTGTCATAATGTACTCAATGTACTCTCCAATCGTACCTGTCTCGGAAATTTCTGGTTTTTCTATTGTATTGTATTATTTTCTCCCTATTATTTCAGTTCTCACTCTTTCCTTTGTAAAACAACACAGCTGATTGTAATAGGCAACAGCTAAAAGCTAGTTCGATTTTTCTCTGCCAATTTTGATGTTTTTTTATTGTGAGATTCGGAAATGGGGTTCGGAAGTGAGTTTTATTATAGGTTTTCTGGCTTCCTTTCAGTCTTTAATAGAACAGCCGTTTTCCGAGGAGCATCCAAATTTCAATCAGAATATATCAGATTCAAAAGTTAATTCAGCCAACCAAAACAGTACACAGAGGACGGATTTAAGAAGGTACCTTATGAGCAGGTTATGAGGTGTGAAAAAGCTGTTTTGCAACCACCAAAAGCTTCATGTCATTATCACCCTAATTCGGCAGGCCAATGCCTTCTTGATATCGTCTAAATCATCATTTAAACCTTATGAAATTCGCTGTAAATCGATATTTACCGATAACAGTGTAACCACAGGTGAAACAAATTTGTTTTAAATCAACGTTCAAATCTTTAGTTCTGTAAAACAATGATCTACATTTACCATTGTTAGCGATCGTCGGTGAAACTGGCCCTTAGTGTCACACTAATAAGGAGTCCCCAACCGCCCCCAGCCGCCTCCTTAGCCGCCTCCGACCTCATTACGAGATATCAGATTGAGAGATTGTAATATGAGCAAAATGTAGACGCATTGCGGTCAATATTATGGCTAATAGTACGACCACGTCGGGACATCCAGAATACAACTAACAGATACATTAGATTGTAGCTATTTTGCTTCAGTTACATGTGTTTTTACTGTTGGCTAATGATAGACAGATAATGTGAAAGCTAAATTAGCTATTATACAAAAAGTACAGCGAAAGTTATTAGCAGCGAAAAATTAGCTGTCAAAGAAATGGAAACCTAATAGCTTCAGGTGTATTTGTCTATTAATTGCTTGCTGCTAGCTTTTTGATTCCAATTCGACCTAAAGGAAGCACCTTTCTTCCCTCTTAGGAGATGATTTTTTCTCTCCAAAATCAAAATGTTCACTCGTATTTCACGTTTTAGACCGTTCTCAACAACTCTTGTTTTGCGTCTGTCTCGATTTTGTGTTTTGTGTCCCGATTTCAGAAGATGTGCGATTTTAGCCGACTTAAATGGTCCCCTTCATCGCTTTCAGTCCATTTCGTCGATAAAAGATCAGTAATTCACTCTGCCTATAACTTGGAATTCTTCAACAAGTCCAATTTCTTCTACTGACATCCGATTTTCATGTCATCATCGGGAATGTGTGGCTTAAGCTGTAGGTGGTCCACTCATGTATTTCATCACACAAAAATCAAAACTGCAGTCCGCGCATGCGCAAACGGAAATTCAACAAAGCACATTTTTTGGGATCTAGTGATTTGGTCTACGTTGAAATATTTAGAGCAGTCCAGAAAGAGAAGAGAGGATCACTATAGTATCATTACTCTCTTTGCGCTTATTGATTTTTGAGCAATGAAATTCATAGATGACCACGTACAAGCCCAACTTGCATAGTTCCCAAAATTTCATCAAACCTAAATTAAAAACTATAGAAATAAGGATTGGTATAGGGATTGCAGGTTTGTAGCGTTTTAAGCTGCTACTGCCTTGCTCAGTCTCCTTTCATACTGTATTGTTGAAATTGAAATGAGATCATATCAACCCGCCTTTCCCAACTACCTTAACAATTTCAGCAAGATGGAACCACTAGATCCTTTGAAGACACATCTGAATTTTACTTTTTCGCATGCGCAAAACTGATGTATTTATTTGAGAGCAATGGAACTCATTTGGGGCAATCCTATACTGCACATTCCCTGTAATTTTCATAAAAATCGGATGAAAACATGAAAGAAACTTGTTACAATTATTTGCGGTGCCTTAATCAGGAGGATCAGCTTCTCCTAAGTTCTAATTGTACGCAGCTAACTAACTGATAACTTTTTAGTTGTATGTTATTTCAAATCTTACCTGAATTAACTTTTGCTTTTAGCTGCAGCTATTTTGGTTTATTATTCAATAATAAACCATTGTAATCGCTGAAATTTTCAGGAAAAATCCATGTTGGTCCGACGACGCCCCAATTCTTCGCCCTCTCACTTAATTTAAAGTGCCCTTTAAGGGTTGTCGAAATTTTGTAAAATCCCTAAAAACCTCAAAAAAAAAAAGAAGCGCCCTAAATTTGGACTCTTTTTGAAGAACTTTCCTCGAAGAATCGAATGAGCCCGTCCCCAGGTTCCTAGCTCAAACCATTCCCGATGTATGGCCCCGATTTATGGTGCCAACATTTGCGTTATTTTGGTTTATTATTGTTACTGTTTTGATTTCAGTAACCTAGTCATGTAGTAAACGTGAATACTGGAGTGAACTCCTAAAAGGGTTTATAGCCGATATACGGGTTGAAGTATTCTGATAACCATAAAAAACGCTGCAAATTCCTTCCCTGGGGTTTATTATATTGGCTTGCGTTCATAATTTGAATTTATACTAAGCTTTGGAGTGTGCGTGTTTCACAGGTGATAGAGCGATTATTGAATTTCAGGAGATATGCATAGAGCACGTAAATCTGTTCTCAACCAAAATACCTATTTGTATTGATCAGTTGATCATATTTGTGTGCCTCCTGAAATTCAATAATCTCTCTATCCTGTGAAACACGCACACCCCAAAGCTTAGTAGAAATTCAAATCATGAACGCAAGCCAATTGAATAATAAACCCCAGAAAAAGAATTTGCAGCGTTTTTTCCAGAGCGATTACAATGGTTTACTATTGAATAATGAACCAAAAAAATGTATATACAGGGTGTCCCAGGAGTAATGCACAATCCGACTCCTACGTATTCTACAACTCATTTCCGACCAAAAGTGCCTTCTAGCAATTTTTTTAGAGGTCTCGTTTCCGGGTTATTCGCGATTTAAGATTTTTTGCGTGTTTTCGATCTTCTGTCACTAAAACTGTAACAACTCCCTCAATTTTGGCGATAGCTCAAATTTTATGACACCGTTGGAAAGAGCGTTAAATTGTCTATCTATATAAAGTCAGAAAACATTTTTTAAGTTACATTAAAGATGTGCAATTGCCGCGCGAAATGGTAGTTTTGTCAAAATCTTGAAATCGCCTGTTTTTCATCTCGCCTAGCAACCCCATTAATGCTTGACGCAGAACCGTGCAGACCTGGTAAAACGTGCGCCAAAATGTCAGCTTTCCAACGGTGTAGTTTTTTTGGCTATTAAAAATTTTGTTAGTTAAGGAAATGATGTTTAACTGCAAAAAGACGTGTTTTTCCTGTTTTAATTGAGATTGAGTTGTTTTCGACCTTACGTCACTAAAACGGCCGTAACTCCAGCGTTTTTGGAGTATTTGCAAATCTAAGGATACCGTTGGAAAGAGCATTGAATTTTCCATCGTTTCAGTCTTCAACAGTGATTTTTTAAAGGGAACTAAAAGGTTAAAAGCTAGCCAGAAGAGTAAATTTGTCAAATTTTGAAGAAACACTTTTTTAACGGCTCATTATTTTCTCTCGATTTTTATGATACGTTTAATTCTGTAAGCCTAAAAATGCGCTAAAGCCTCAGCTTTCCAATGGTATATTTAGTTTTTATTTCTTAGAGGGAACTTTTTTGAGAAAATTGAGATTTTAGGCGAAAGAACGTGTGTCTTCAAGGACTGTTTTCAAGCTTTAGAATACGTGGAAGCCGGATTGTGCATAACTCCTGGGACACCCTGTATATCCTGCTAGACATACGAAAACTATGCATTACATCTTTGTAGTACATTTATGACTCTAACTAATGCTCGTGCATATTTTTGCCACAACTTCCCAACACAACTTTGACCGTTTCAACGCATCTAGTTCACCCATTTCTCCTTTCTACACGATCGTCAAATCTTTCTCAACGTCCGAAAATATGAAAGCTGAAAGGAGAAAATGAAATTTCTTCTATTGTGGAACAAAATTTAAATTATTCATCTAATTAATGAATACGCGTAATTAAAATAAGCTATAATGCAAATTATAATGATTCAACTATTTTTTTGCTATGAAAAGGGAACTATTTCTCTTACTTAATTACGGGGTATGTTTTTGTTTCGAGCAAAAGGTGACATCAAAGACTTCGATACAGAGAGTCTTGGAATAAGGAGAGGAGAAACCCCATGAAGAAAGTGAAAGGTCGTGTTTGAAGTCTTGACACTAAAAATCGTCCTGGACGTACGCGGGACGGTAAAAGAATAATAGGTAGAGAGGAGAAAAAAAAATATTAAAAAAATATATATTTAGTATTCATACCATGAGGGAACCGTGGGTAAAAAAAAATGTTGGGAAAACGGAGATGAATCGGGTAGGTACTGAAGGGGCGAGGGGTTGCTATGATAAAAAGTGGCCCTTTTTCCCTCTTTTCTGTTTAAAAGGCTTCGACGCTGTTTACACGACGAGAATATTTATCATTCATATTTCAGCTTCCTCCGCTCGCCCCTCCCGTGCAACCTCCGGGTTACCAACAGGTTGTTATAAGGTTCAAAGGAGCGGCTCCGGGTGCCGTAAAGGACGGACGACGGCGGTAAAGGTCGTCGGAATTGGGGAGAATTCGATGGAGAGATGAAATATGTAATCGAGTTCGCATAAATGTGTAATGAAACACATCAAACTTGTATTTCTTCGTCGTCAGTGATTTCTATTGTGGGAAATCATGCGTGAGATATGGGAAATTCATGATTTCTTTAATGAAGAGCGGAGGAATGGTGGCCCACCATGTGAACTTCATGAATGAATCTGCGTAGCGATGAACTGCATATTACATGAACTGGTGCACTACAAACATCTGCTGACCTATGCAGGTAATAATGAGGGAAATTCTGATGAACAACTCGGGAGCGCACTTTTCCTCCTCTTTGCTACCACCTGAAGCCAAGCGGCATAAATTTAAAAACGCTGCAAATTCTTTCACTGGGGTTTATTATTCAATGACTCATGATTTGAATTTCTACTAAGCTTTGGAGTGTTCATGTTTCACTGGTGATAGAGCGATTATTGAATTTCAGGAGATATGCATAGATCACTTAAATCGGTTCTCAACCAAAATACATATTTGGATTGATCAGTTAATCATATTTGTGTGCCCCTTGAAATTCAATAATCGCTCTATCACCTGTGAAACGCGTACACTCCAAAGCTTAGTAGAAATTCAAATTATGAATCATTAAATACTAACCCCCAGTGAAAGAATTTGCAGCGTTTTTTTCGGGAGCGATTACAATGGAAAAATATTCTATTCGAAAATTTTAAATTTCGTAAGACGGAGCATGCATATCAGAATGGTTCAACCCGTGTATCGGCTATAAACCCTTTTAAGAGTTCACTCCAGTATCCACATTCACTACATCACTCGGGTACTGCGATCAAAACAAAACAAAAAAAACTCTTGTTTGTTTTGATCGCAGTAACCTAGTGATATAGCCCGATGCAAATGTTGGCACCATAAATCGGGCCATACATCGGGAATGGTTTGAGCTACGGATTCGTTGAGGGGCTCATTCGATTCCGCACGGAATGTTATTCAAAAATTTCCAAATTTAGGCCGCCTTGACTTGTTTTGAGGTTTTTAGGGATTTTAAAAAACTTTGACAACCCTTAAAGGGCTTTTTAAATTAAGTTAGAGAGCTGGCTAAAGAATTGGGGCGTTGTCGGACCAACATGGAGGTTTCCTGAAAATTTCAGATTTTTTGCCCCAGCCGTTTGGGAGAAATCGTGCGTACGGCGGACGGACGGAAAAATGTTTATTGCAGATTCGGATTCTACACCCTTTGAAACGTAAACCATGAAATTTTCAGGGGGGTTACATTTTTTTTTTCAAGAGCGATTACAATGGTTCATTGTTGAATAGTAAACCAAAATCTGAAACACATCTTAGCTTGTTTGCTCGTTTGTCTGGTCTGAGAATTTATATGAACAGGCAAACTCAATTACAAGGAAATAGAAACATGAAATAAGCTTAGAGTCACTGGTAATAACAGTAATATACATATGGTGAGGATGTGAAACCAGATAATAATCAAAACAGTTGGCTGAACGAGGAAAGCGGGACCAAGGGCGATCCTCAAGATAATTTGACGCGGCGAAACTCACATAGAACAGAGGAGAGCTGCGAGTGCGAGAAGAGCATGTATTCATGGAGGAGAGGACGGGAAAATGTGTGGTAGCTCGGCAAACACCCATGTAATATGTTTTGAACAAGCTTTTCTCTTTTGTTCATGTAAAATGCTTACAATTTTCCCTCATGATGTTACACTAAACGTACTTCTTCTTCTTATGTTTGACAATTTGATTGACTTGTTTCAGAATTTGTGGCCGTTGATGCTAATATTATGGGCAGTGGCGCCCTCAGGTGACGCTGTGGTCTGCGAGCGGATGCCTCCCGGCATGACAGTGCCAAAGACGAGAGCTGACAACAGGTTCACTATCGAGATCAGCGGCGATCCTCCCGTCTACTCCCCGGGAGAAATGTACACAGGTACCTGCATAATATCATGTTACAAGTGTATAACGTACTGTTTGATATTCAACTAATTGAAATCCCATTCGTCTTTTTAACTCAGGGAGTGAAAGCTCCACAATATACAGTTAAAAACCTACAGATATAAAAGAAAGTCGTATTAGTAACCCTATTTATAAATCAAGAACGGCTAAACAGATTTGGGTGAAAATTAGTGATGAGGTAGCGTAGAATCAGGAGAATTTTTATCACGTTCTCGTGGGATTTGAGATACAACGTGGTACACAAAACGCAACTGATATGGAATAACAAACGCATTAGAAAGCGCTCCAATCCAATTGAATTTTTAAACTCCTCGGATAAGCCAGGCTCATCAATGCTCAATTCACGACTTTAGATTGGCTCCATAGTAATCATGCTTCGAAACATAAAACAACCAAAACTGTGCAAAGGACGCGTTTGGTGATAACGAAATTGATGAATATTTTGTGATTCACGCGACGATTCTCAAAGGAAAATCCGAAGGTGTGGAAGTTCTCATTCCAATGATCCCGATGATCCCAACCGACATGCCGTTTGAGTTAAAACGACTTCCAATCCGTCATGACCAGTAACAAATCACAGGTCCAATCCAAAAAAGTTTGTGGTCTGAATCTGAAAAATCCATAGTTGTACCAATTTTCTACTGGGAGCAATGGGTTTGCAAGACTTCATATCAGTTAGGTTGGTAACTTGTTATTCATGTTCGAGTATGTATTTTTGGTATAGAATATGGTATACAACTGTTTTATAATTATTTATTCATTTTTATTGCATGCTAGAGGCGAATTGGGACCATTAAAGTCATAATTTCGCGAGAAAATTCCCTTTTTACTCATGAGGAGCTTAACAAAATTCGGCAATTTGAATTGGCACCTGCGGCTAATGATATCTCAAGGCAATGTGATAGCCCTACCTACGGATTCATAAATTCCTTATGCTACCATACCAATAGTCCGTATATATTACCATAACAAACGTTCACATTTACAGTTTTTAGTCATCAAATGTTTTTTCCAGGTACTGTAAAAAATTAAAAATTGAGAATTGTGATAAATGTGTAAAAAAAATTTGGAAACAAAATGAACCTCTTCTTACAGGAAATTTACCGCCCAATTCGAACTTGTGGTTGAATGCCGGAAAACAATAATTGAAATCGAGAAAAATCAGTTTCTGTGGCCCATATCGTACGTCACCTACCAACTTACGTTAAAACAAACTACACGTTTTCTGGCATTGGAACTTTAATTTCTCCGTCAATTCCAATCAGAATTAAATGGTTGAGACGCCGTTCGAAAGCTTAGAAGTGGGAAAAGTTTTTATCAAATTTGACAACGAAAAAAATTATTTTTGTGGTCACGCCAAGCGTTCCAAGTTTTTGAAAAATTTCACTTTGCGAAAAATGTTCATCTTTGATTGAAAATTTCGGTGTTTGGAAGATGCGTTTTGGAAATCAAAGTAACTTCATCTTATAGGAAATTTAACGCAGATTCCGAAAATGTGGTCAAATGTGCAAAAATGTTGGGAAATTGCCGAGAAAAAAGCGTTTTAATGGGGAAAAACGCGATTTTTTGAAAAAACTCTTAAAAATAGCATATCTCAGCAACGGGTTGAGAAAAAAAATCGCGGTTGGCGGCGATTTACTCCATTTTCCATGTAGTTTCACCCAATTTTTTTTTACACTAAGTGCGGGACACCCTGTATATCGCTGAAAAATATTGATACACCGATATTTAAAAAAAAAAACATTTTCTTACTATTGCAGATGGAAAGGCTCAGGTAGTAATAAACCAGTTACTGAAAAACAATATTTTTTAATTGAATGAAAATTGAATTTTTACATAACGAACTTTTTAAACATTGGTTGCAAGTGGCTTCCTTTTGGTCGTTTTTGCGGAAATATTTCCAAACACTGCTCTTTGGAGGCATTGTGTGAAGTGATGTAAAGAATAAGGGTGGAACAACAAAGAAAAACAAAGAGACGAAAGAAGAAAGGTACCCAGGCAGCAGGTTATAGAAGCTATAGGATGATCGATATAGGAGGTATCGATGAAGGCGAGGAGCGATGAGTATTTTGTTTCAATCGACCACATAACGTGGGTGATCACAAGAAACGAGTGAGATGAATGTGGTTATTGTTAATTTGTGTTCTTGATGTATACAGTACCTAACTGGTACTTTACTTCGTTGAGAAAGTTCCGATACCGACAGAAAAGTATCGATACTCCTATATATCGGTGGTATCGTCCCGTCTCTAACCCTATTGTGTAAGTAAAAGAATTTTCTTGGCCGACTGCTGAAGTGTACCGTTTATGAGACATAACTAACCGAAAGCTACAAAATATTCATAGCTCTTTCGGTGAAGTTATTTGCTCGGCCGTTGACAATAGGCGCCTCTTAAGTTGTCCTGATTTATAACAATGTCAACGTCAGAGTTTTCCCGGAGCTCTCCAACCGTCAGCGCGTCTGTTTCCTTCGGCTCCGCATTGACGGGAAAATCAATCCCGCCGACTAAGTATTATTACAGCAGATTTCTGTCTCGCCGCCCTCCCTCGGGACTCTTAAGAGCTTTCAGGCCGAGGCGCTTAAAGGGAATTATTTGCCGAGCTCTATCAATCTCCGTCGCGTCGATTTATATTCGCTCACTTTGGCGCGGGGCTACCAACTTTTGACTGCAGGAAATGAAACGTGAGTGATCCATCGGTTGGTTTGCAGTGCGACGATTAATACGGCAAAGCTGCAGGAGGGAGCGAGAACTGTTAAGAAGCGTCCTTTGTTAAGAGAGAATCGAATGGACCCGAAGATAGCTGACCACTCCCCTTCCTCCGACTCTATTACGAGTATTATCAAAGCCGCGACAAACAATTGTGTCTCCACTTACGTTTGCGGGTTAGGCTGCAAATTGTTCCTCACAGGTTTCATTACTCACAATATATCACCCTTAACACGCGTAGACGTAAAACCAGTCAACCTCGTTTTCCTTAGGTATGTAGAATTCGCATACGTTGGTTCCGTTCGAAACAGTTGATAGGTACTGCTGCAATCCTTTTGTTGGTAAAATTGACATGAATGGATTTGGTTGTATCGAGCTTTAGTTGATACTTCTCAGTTCATTTGTTCACATCAGTTGCTGCTTCTTGCAGCATTTTACGTGTTGAAGCCCTCTGCTGATTCTGCAAGAGCTAAGATTCCTGTATCATGGAACCGAAGATAGCTGACCACGCCCCATTCCTCCGACTCTACGAGTATTACCAAAGACACGACAAGCAATTATTTCTGAACAAACTTCTGTTACACAACGCCTATTTTCAGTAGGTCTAGACGCCCTCTCTCAATGGTTTCAAAGCGTCCAAATGTGCAGTCATATCCTTCAACCACTCCCACCCACCCTTTTACATCGGTGGTGTGGCACTTCCTCGTATTGATGGAATTGTGGACCTTGGTGTACATGTGGAACATCAGCTCTCCTTTTCTGACCACATAGCCAAACTGGCTCGGCTTCTTGAAGTGGAATACTGGAGAGTTCTCTCGTGCAGACTCTCGTACAGATAATTCTGGCCTAAGCCTCCGTTATCTGGAGCCCTCACTATGAATGCAACACTGTGCAAATCTGGCCAGTCTACAGGGCAATCTTCTGATACCTGACATACAATCCTTCCATTCCTACAGAAGATCTGGACTTCGATGTGCTTTCCCGCCGCATCAACCTGTTTTCTCCCCAAGACCGTCATTTGTCTTCGGATGTATTCATCCTTCAGGCTCTGGTATCAGGGAAGATTGATGCTGCGGGTCTCCTGGCTCTTGTGCCACACTTCTCTTCCTGCGCTGTCACGCCGTTTGCCGTCCCCTTTTCTTCTACCAACAACTTGAACCACCGTCCATTCTCTCGTATTAATCATCAAGTAAATTTCCTCAGCGCCTTCATTAACGTTCTTTCTTTGCCTCTTTCTGCTTTCAAACTTAACTCTTCCGTCACCTCTGCTCGACACCTCTCGATGACCCCAATGCCTAATTGTGCCTTGTGCTAATCCAAGTGTGTGTCTTTCGATCTCGGATGCGTGCCGAACGATGCCTCGATTGCTCAAAGCTAGAGAAAGAGATGTGTTTCGCCCTTCCGGAGACCCAACAATGATTATCCACCTCATACTCACAGATATTTCACTGGTTGTTACGTCGTTCATTTATTTTCTATTTCATCCCCTTCTTTTGAGAGATTTAATTATTTCGGCAAAAGTTTTAATAATTCTGGAAAGAAAATTCAATTGTTTTGGGAAAAGGTTTAATTGTTTTAGAAAAAGGTTAAATTATTTGGAAAAATGTTATAAAAACCAAGTAGTGTATTAATAATTTGCAGCATTTATCTTTCGATTCTTGCATACTAAGCATGTTGAAACGTTGAAGGGAGGGTAACATTTGTTTTTTCTGGGTCGATTATGATCGATGACGAGGTTTATTATTAAAACTGATGAACCAATAAAAAGTATTGTATTTGAAAAGTTGTGTAGCACCTCGTATGCCGTTCCACATGTCTTCGTCGACTCGAATGATTCCGTGCTATTCACACAAACTACCTGCTAGTCGTAAAAAGGAACATTCGCCACCGATGGAAGCAGATGGCGGTACGGACCCACACATTTATATCAGACCGTCCTCCCTGTATATTCCCCATCTTTAGATATGCATAATAAAGGGGGGACGCTCTAGTAAACGAAACGTGATATATGCGACGCGTATAGGTACCGACCACGGGCTCAGTTGGAACCGCCGTCATTTCGCGGAGATCCTTTGAACGAGTAAATATTAGGAGGAGCGTTGTAGCTGTTAGAGGAAATCGATAGGGAACTTGTGTAAGGATTCAACCCCAGTCCCGAGGGACCATCACGAAGGTAGATGCCGTCGTGGAAGGGAACCTTCAAGGTAAGAGCCGCATAAATCCTCAATACGGTTTTGCTCGTCTTCAATAAGTAGATGCGGCAGTCACCTCGGCGCTTGCATTCAATTTTAATTAATTAGAGACGCCGCTCCTTCAATTTTTCTTAGATTGCTTAGGTTTATCATCTATTGAGTTTCCTTTTAACTTTTAAATATTGGCATAAGTGGAAAATAGACATGGAAAAGTATTACTTCCTTCAAACGGGTACTCCAGATCCGTATCTACGAAAAGGTTTAATATTAAACTGAATTCCTTCAACTCGTTCGAATATATTGTACTATATACAGGGTCCATTAAGGAATTACAGCCATACGGTGTGAGCTAACAAAAACGCTGCAAATTCGTTCACTGGGGTTTATTATTCAATTTCATTAATTTGGCTTGCATTCATAATTTAAATTTCTACTAAGCTTTGGAGTGTGCGTGTTTCACAGGTGATAGAGCGATTATTGAATTTCAGGAGGCACACAAATATGATCAACTGATAGGTGAACTGATCAAATAGGTATTTTGGTTGAGAACGGATTTACGTGCTCTATGCATATCTCCTGAAATTCAATAATCGCTCTATCACCTGTGAAACACGCACACTCCAAAGCTTAGTAAGATTCAAATCATGAACGCAAGCCAATTGAATAATAAACCCCAGTGAAAGAATACAGTAATAATATTGAATTATAAACCCCAGTAATAATATTGAAAAATATTTACCTATATATTATCAGCGTTTCATGCATATCAGAATGCTTCAACCCGTGTATCGGCTACTAACTGCACTACAAGTATTCACATCGGCTATCACTCCAGTATCCACATTCACTACGACTCAACGCTATCGGCCAGACATCACTAGGTTACACACAAACAATAATAAACCAAAAAAAGCAAATGTTGGCACCATAAATCGGGCCATACATCGGGAATGGTTTGACCTACGGACCTGCGGAGGGGCTCATTCGATTTCTGACGGTATGTTCTTAAAATAAGTTTACATTCATGCCGATTGGATGTGTTTTGAGGTTTCTAGGGATTTTACAAAACTTTGACAGCCCTTAAAGGGCACTTTAAATTGAGTGAGAGAGCTGGCTCAAGAATTGGGGCGTCGTCGGACCAAGATGGATTTTTCCTGAAAATTTCAGATTTTTTGCTCCAGCCGTTTGGGAGAAATCGTGCGTACGGCGTACGGCGGACGGACGGAAAAATTTTTATTGCAGATTCGGATTCTACACCCTTTGAAACGTAAACCATGAAATTTTCAGGGGGGGTTAGAATTTTTTTTTCCAGAGCGATTACAATGGTTTATTATTGAATAATAAACCAAAATTAATTGTTCTAAATCAATTCACCCGCTCAAAACTCACAACCCCAACACAGCATTTTCCTCCGTTGGAATTTTATGCCCCTTTAAATTCACATTAGAGAGATTCAACCTTCTTTTTTTTGTAGTTGATTACAAAGATTTATTATTAAAAAAATAAACCAAAATCGTTTAAATCCCGCTGCGAAACATGAACTGTTTTTTTAATATTGCGTTGCAAGATGTTTGAAACAGCGGTATTGTATTTCAACAACAACCGCTGTAAAAATAACTGCTCTTCGTTAATAAATTCATCGCGGGAAAACTCGTTCTCATTTCGCTTCTAAGTACTGAAGTATTACCGTTGTTAATTGGAGAGAGTGACTCTCAACCGGATGACTAAAAACAGGTCGATGCTTGGTAATTACCCTCAACTCAAATTGGCCCGTAACGAACCCTCCGCGTACCATTTATTAGAGTTTATTGTTTTTGTATCCGCCAACGATGTAGATGCAGAACAACTTAAATAGGGTTTTAGATTGATTTGCATCGTAGTTCGACGAAGCAGCCAATGAAATGAGGAAACCCGATCTGCAAAACCTGAGACGACAAAAATCAGAGTTATAGGTAGAAACTAAAAACCCGTTTCGCCTGCTGAAGCCATGCAGGTCGCGGATGTGTCACGAAATTTTTCTGATAATTTTTACGCACAAGCAACTGTTTTTAGGGAAATGAAAGTTGTTCAGTTTTCGACTTGTTGTTCAGTTCTTAGTGCGAGGTGCGTCATACTGTGTGACTCTCTAGGGATGGTTAAAGTAGAACAAGTATCGATATTTTGTACCGATACTGTAATCGGACTCCAACTGTATATCGTTTTCATCATCAATTTTTCAAAATTGAACTGTACCGATTATCTTTAAACAGAATCAGAAATTTTTCAAAATTGAACTGCAAAAACCCTGATAGTATCTACTTAAACAGAACAGAAGATAATTTTGACATTTCATGTCTTTGCTATGGCACACAACCAAATTGTCGTTATGTCACGTTACGTTACGTAACGAAATATGTTCGATGATTATTATGATTCGTAGAAGTGAGGTAGGTAGGTACCTATACGATTATAGCTGAAATTTGGCTATATGATTATTATGATTTGGCTGGTAGCCTCCTTAGGACGTGAACAATAAGGTGCAGAGGGTTTTGATCAACTGAGTGGCTCCTGAAGCTAACTTCTTTCCTATTAACTGTGGAAAGCTGAAATTTGGCTGGTAGCCTCCTTAGGACATGAACAATAAGGTGTACAGGGTCTTGATCAGCAGAGTGGCTACTGAAGCTAAAAATATGAGTTTAATTTTTGTTTTCTTTATATTGAGTTTAAAAAAAAAAAATGTAATTCACAGAGGAAGACAAGATTGCTAGAAGATGGAAGGGAAGAAGGAGGGAGGGGAAAGACATGAAATGTCCTAATGCGTTGCAGACTTGTATGCAAGAATTTTTCTGATGATTTTCGCTTACAACCTATAGTTTGTTTTGATTTTTTGAACATGTGAGAGGTAAGGTAGCAGTAACAGTAGGTACTATAGCCGTAATATAGTCTCCTACTACTCCCTTCCTACTTCTTCTTTTTCTGTTTTCCATCTAGTATTAAAGTCACTATTCTTTTACATTCCAGATTCCATTACAAGTGTCCAAAGATTGGATGGTGAGGTTTTTGACTAGTAAGAAAATCAACCAAAGAAAAATATTAAAACCAATTTTTTTAAGCTAGTGAGAAAAACTTTGCCGATATTTCGAAATATCGGAATTGAAGTATCGATACTCGATATTATTGGAGGGCCCAGTATCGATACAAAAATATCAATACTAAATGGTAAAATAATATTTGGATGTTTTGAAATAGCAGGTATCGATACCCATTCCTATTACTCTCAGGGTGCAATTGAGAGTCTGTGGACCAATGCTTCGACTGCCTTACGCGATGTATTGGGGGGTATAAGGGTCATTGAGGAGCTGCTCAATGGCGTACATGGTGGTACTTCTGTGGATACCCTCGCGCGTGGGAATCTGGGGAAATGAACGGGCAGATGCCCTCGCCAAAGATGGTTCCCAGATGGACGTGCCCACTGTACCAGTAGGTTTCCTCGTTGCGAAAACCGTAATTAAGGCCTACATTAGTGAAAAACTGCTGATTTCCCATACACAGTCGGCCGAAGGAAAACTGTGGGGCACACTGCTTAACCAGGAAGAACGTGTCACGCAGGATTTCCCGCGCCATGAGTCGGTCGCTGCATTTCGCTCCATCACTGGGCAGACGACCCTGGTTGAGCTCTCTGCTCCATGATCCTCACAGCACCTCTTTGACTGCCCTCGACTTGAGGACATTAGCCAACAATTCAATTCTGACGAGACCAAGTGGTCAAAATTCGCTCGTCTGTACTGGGCTGCAAAAGTATATGTGGCGGAAGAGCCATGACAAATGGAAGTAGGGAAAAAAAATGTTTTCGGCGGACAGAACCGTACTCCATTCGTTGTAAATACTTTTTGGAAATACTGAATACTTTCTGTCTTGTCGGTGGTGATTTGTTGCTTTACTGTTGAGATGGATTGGTTTCTGGTGATGAAGTGTGTAATGATCGTCGCCGTTGCGGTGGAAGGTGGTCTTGCGCTTCCTTGGTGAACGGGGGTAGATCGTGAAGTATATTGTTGTATGTTGTTGAGCCGAAGGCAGAGGACTGAATCAATTAGCCCGGTCGGGTGTGGCCTATTTATACCGACCGGGTCTAACGTGATTGGTGGACCAAACAGCGGAGGCGGTTGCTGATTGGTCCGCCTATCGACTCTATTGATGGACCCTGCCCCGGTGCCCATCACAAAGTGTAATTTTTTTAGATTCTATTTTGTATAAGTTTCGGGTTGAACTTATTATCTAAATCCTAGTTGTGCTGAACTACGCCTATTAACATAGAAATTAATTAAAAGGTTCCATAAGCGTGATTCTAGTGGTCTCTATACTTCCTGAGCGAGCAGTTGCGGTCATTACGTTCCCTCAATCTCACTCGTCATCTTTAGAAGTCCCCTCAAACAGCTATAAAGATTTTCTTGCGAGTTTTTTCTTTTAAAAGAAAAACCAAATTTAAAAATTTGAAAAAGGGTTTAAACAAGAAAAAAAGCAGACGCTAACGACTTCCAAAGTCCCTCCGGCGCTTCCTGCAGGTTTCCGAGTCCGGAGACGATGTTTACGACTAGGGCGAGGGCTCCCTCTCGATATACCACAACCCTCGCCGATCTTCTATCTCCCACTGGGAAGATGTAAATTAGCCTGTTGTAAATTAGTCGCCAACGACTTCTCGGGGAATGGCGTTTCAGATTGGATCTTGCACCGAAGAAAATGTGGACTCTTCTTCCCCTTTTCGGATATTCAACATTTTCAGCAGATTTGGACTCAATAAATAAAGTGGAAGAGGGTTGCAGGGCACGAACTTGTGGCCCTCCAATAAAGACATAACACAACGAAACAGCTGAATATTATTGCTGACTGGTGTATTATTGCTGTACTAGATACCCATTGGTACCTATATGCCGGCTAGACGAACATGTAGTGTACATTATCTAAAATAGTCGCATCCTTTACTTTGAAATTACATTCTATATGCCTTGTAACGAACTACATTTACATTACAGTACCATAGATCGATTAAAATAAAATTACCCACCGGGGTTCTTCATCCAATCAGCGTGTCTCCTTACACTGCAATCGTATTCTAGATGTCCGCAGGATCACCGTTTTGAATTTCTCTACCGTTGGTAGATTAGAAACGTTTTTACTAAACCAAACTCATTTTAAAAAACCGTTTCGGAGCCATTTTTGGAAAAAATTTTGTGATCATCAGGAGAGAGGATGAAATCTTCTTAAATACAGGAGTCCCATCTATATGGTCGAGTCGATCTCTCACCGAAGAAGTTGTTCTTCGCACCACATCTGGTGGAATGGCTAAGCAAGCTTGAACCAGATCACCTATTAACGCCTCTGGTGTAGTGGGTTGTTGTTTTTATCTTTGAGATAACCCCCAAGGAAAAAATCCAGGGGGTGAGATCGGGAGAACTCGCAGACTAATTGACTGTGCCTTGCCTGCCAATCCATCGATTGACGAATTGGTTGTTCACTTCCCTCCGTGCAGCAAGCGAATTGATTGAACTTCAATGTCAATCCTCTGATGATGATGAAAACTGGCTTCTGTTGATAGGATATTTAATAATGATTTCAAAACTGTGGTCAAAATCTAGAAAATATTGAAGGTAATTGGAGAAAAGCCTTTTTTTTCTAAAAGAATTCGTCGATTTTTGTTGTTTGCAAAAAGTGAAATAACTCTGAAACGAAGTATCTAAAAAAAATGTTCAACGATGCATTTTCTCTTCTAAATTCAACGTAAAATCTAAAACTAACATTAAAAATGGGGGTCAAGAGGTAGCCTCAACTTTCAATCGAAGATTTGAGGCATTACATCGAAAAATGAAAAACGGGTTCCGCCACCTTCAAGCAGACTGCAAATACTGTAGAAAAGGTACGGTTCAAATTTTTGATAGCTCGCACTGTATGGCTGTAGTTGCTTAATGGGACACCTTGTATAACTCCTTAAACACTAACACTAACACTTTACAAATTCCAGTGTAAGTAACAAAAGCTAAATCTAAATACCTACAATGGTGCAATGATAACATTGGAATGATCCCAGCATATCCGTCAAGTGGATATGATTTCGGGAATATCATACAGGCAGACTGAATCTTAAGGACAGACTTTTTCGTTAGCAACCTTTTTTTATCCAATCTTCGGATTCCACACATCTTGAAACGTAAAACAGCACATCAGGGGGAGGGGGTTGAAAATTAATTTTTCTTGGCCAATTAGGTGCAAAGATTTATTATTGGAGGTAATAAACTGTCATGTGATGGAATGGTATAGTTGCCCCTTCCAATGAGCTGGATGCATTGTTAATGCTCCGCCACGCTCAGAAGATGACCCAGACGCTTGCAGGCGTCCGATTCATCTCCCAAGGTGACAGATTCTAAAATCGGGAAGGGGCCAACTAACCATATCCATTACGAAATTTAGAAATCCATTTCTATGCCGTCCGGAGCTTTCTAGTCCATCACCTTAATAGTTAATATCAATTTTATGTTTTCTAATTTGATTTATTCCACGGAAACCACCATCTTCCTCCCGAAGCACCTCGAGTTACATTAACCATCCGTTGTGTTCCACCCCACTTTGCTATAGGAGAGAACAACGTACAGCACGCCAAACTCTTCCCTTTGCCGCGGTACTGAGGGAAACGATTGGCCATTGAGGTGCAACGGATCGGTAATTGAAGGCGTAACGTTATTAGGTGACCCCGCACGATCTTGCCCCAAATGATTATCTGACCCTAAACTTCTAATCCCTCGAATTTGGTTCCCTTGATTGGGTAAAACCCGAACCCTCGAACAGTCTCGCTACGTGAGAACCGACCTTCCTCACTGCCCCAAGTTCGAATGTTGAACTACAATCAACGACTCTCCCTCAACAATTGTAGCGCGTTCTAAATGATGAATCAATCAACAACTGCATCAGCCCAGTAACAATGAGAAAGGACATGCTCGAATAAAACCATGTATAGCACAGTTAAACGCTCAATGACCTCCAAGGAAGGAGGGGGAATCACTGCACATCATTACAAAAACGTTGATTGTGTCTTTATCGGATAGTTCTACCGTTTTACTAGTCAATAAATATTAAATACACCCACCAAATGGAATTAAATGAGATGAAATACAACACACTTCACACGCTCATCAGTAGCTGATGATTCTCACCTTCTCATGTTCTTGTCTTATATTTTTGGAAAAAGAAACAAAGTTAACCTTTCTCTACTACGGTCCGTCGGATCCGACCCAAGTGAAATTTGTTTTTCCTGTCAAGATCAACATAGACTGCGCTTGAAGCTGTCGTTCATGGGCACCTCCTACCCAGTTGATTTTAAGCTGTTGACTAGTTCACAATGATGAGGAACGTACCATTCTTCGCCTATCCCCTCTTTGGTCGGATTCGACCCAACCATAGTAGATTCGGATGTCCTGTGCAAATAGAATGTCAACAACGAGCTATCAAAAATTTAGCCTTCGCATTGGCCAAGCCGTGGATGGAGAAAAGATTCGCTAACGAACGTCTTCCGAGGAATCTGAGAGGGATGATAGGTGAACAGCTAGGCAAGAGGTTTGAGAGGCCTGCAGCATCCAGCGATGGTACGACAAAAAAAGGAGACGATGCGACTTCAGTGTCAGCGATAGAAAAGGGAGCTCATAGTGTACTTACAGTGATAGATCAATGTGTAGGGAAGTTTTGATTTGCCCTGAGTGTTCCTCGACCAAAGATGAAGAAAGTTTGTGATACTTTACAAAATATGTGATTATATTCTTGTCAATTCTTTTCATTTTATATTTTCAATTCTTATGGACTTTAAGTTATGTTTGTTTTCTTAACAGAACTACGATATTTTTTGAGTCTGAAACTATGACTGAATGAGCAGAACTGAGTTAAACGCAAGAGCTTATAAGCTGTGAAATATGTATAATCATACATTTTATTGAAAAGCTTGTTTGTATTTTTTTTATCTTGTTCATTTGAAGAATCATTAATATACATTTTCTAGAGGTTTCAAGCGTATTTTGGGAACAGTGATTGATAAAAAGGAATTTGGTCGGATCCGACCCAACAGTAGTGCATGTGTGATCTTGAACCACCGTAGTAGACAAGGGTTAATTCATTATAAAAATACATTCATCTTTGAAATTCACGTTCATTTTGACCACAGGAAACCAATTTTACACTGTTTTTCGCTTTCTGTTCCTATCAAGGGTTTTACAGAGTCAAAAATTTCACAAACTCCGATTTTTCTCTTTTCTTTGTTTTATAATAGCTCAGAATCATTCTTAAGATGACGTAAAATTTACGAATAGTCGGAGTATGTATTTTTCCTCCATAAAAAAGGTAATCCTGCATGTTTTCACATTTCCAATATTTTTTATCAATATTTGAACCATTATATACATTTGATTCTTGGTAATTAAAAGACAGTACTAAGGAAACTTGAAAACAAATACGCTGCAAGCTTTATGCAGAGTTTCATTATTGCAGTATTACTAGCTTTTACGTAAACCACTCATTTATTCAGGTATATCGGACGTAGTCAGTGACAATTATTTTAAAATCGCCGCCTCGAGCCTCAACATCTTGTCTTGTCCACGCTGGATGCGACAAAATTCTCCATTTATTGTTCAGCATGTTAGATCTTTTATAAGGGTCATTCTCAGCAAAACGTAAATCTGGACGTCCAGAGCTATTTTACCTATTCAGGGGTCTCTTTTTTTCAAAAACTAATGTTTCCGATAGGTTTTTCTGCGCTCTACTTGCTCCGCATATTTAAAGAAATATAAATTCATTATTTCTATATAAAAATTTGAAAATAATACCGAAAATGTCATTGGTTCACCATGTCCCCATCCAGACATGTCTTCCGTTCAGTATTTACCTAGTCTTTCGACCCACCACTTTTTCAAGGAAATTCTGCAGTTTAAGAAACTTGTGTATCAAAATTTTCAAATTATTACTTGATTTCGAAATAAGGTGCCACAGGAGTGTTCCACTAAGAATGTGTCATTAACGCTGAGGGGTTTCTTAAAAAGCTCTTTAAGACTTTTTCTTAGAATAGGGGAGTAGCCATATCGTAACCTGACATCTTTCACCAATCCGTCACTATTTGTTGCGCAATTCAGTCTAATCCGGGGCGTTAAGAGTGTCGTGCGAGTGCGAAGACGTTTGGGTATTTTTTCTTAGTGTCATCGGTCCGCATCGATTAATCCATTCGTTCATCACATTATCCTTTATTTTATATTGTCCGAACTCATTAGATCTTTTTTTAATGGTACCATCAGTTTTTGAAAAAACCATATCACTTGTCATTGGGTCATAGCAATGTGAACCAATGACAAACCTGAGTGGATGACATCTTGGCGAAACTTCATATTTATTTCAATTAAAGTCTGAAGAAATTGTTCCCATTTCAAGTTTTTTCACAGAATTTCACAATTAGAACCTCGAGCTAAAATCATTCTAGGGGTTGGGAAACTGTTCAAAAAGTATGGTCTCATCACTGAGTGTGCTAATGTGATTTCTTTGAGGATGATAATGAACGCTGATAATAATTCTAGAGAATCTTCGCTTTACAGATCTTCAGTTCGTTAGAAGGAAACAAAGCAATGTGTAGTTTCTGGAGGATGATGAAAATTCAAAGTGCCTCCCAGGAAAAAAATATTGCTTTACTAAATCAGGTGAGAAAAAACAAAAACGATTGCTCATGGGAGACTTAGTCAAGGAAAATAAACGAGTCCTCTTCATTCGAAATTCGTATTCCACTTTTGTCGCTCCCATTTTTTCTGGGTGGTGGCTCCAACGTTTGAAAGATAAAGACACTTGTCTCTGCAAAATGCATGCAAATTTTCAGTTGCGCCTGGATGCTCTCCACGAGCGTAAGGTGGTTGATAGTAACCAACTTTGGTCAATTGAACAGCAACGGATGGATAACTGGCATTGTGTCACGGTTAATGTCATTGGTTAATTCATTTTGGTCATTGACTCACCCAAACATGTCATCGGTTCACTTACACATTTTTTAAATTATTTTTAATTTAGAAAATAAGCATGCTGATGCGCTGCTGGTACCTTTTTTTTCAATGTGTATCCATAAATTAAAGTATCATGAAAAATTTGGGGAAAAAAACAACTTTGCGACAAAATTCCACATTTACGTTTTACATGTTGATCTTTTATAAACGAAATCAGCATCAAGGGCCTTCAGCTGATCAATGATCTCCTTACCTTGTAATTGACTTCTAAATGTCCAAATATAGTTTAGACAGTTAACGTTTTCTTAAATATAACACCGTGAAAATAAAACTTTACTTGTCCTTTTTCAAGAAACCCGCGTGGGTAAATCCTTCTCCTGAAGCTCGCACATGTTGTCATTATCGATCTCCGAGGATTCTTCAACCTCTTCGTCTTCATCGTGGTGCTGATTGCCTCCGATTTCAGCCAAAATGGCTTGGTAAAAAACCAATCTCTCGACATTATTCTAATCTGCTCCATAATGTTCCAAATCAAATAACTTTATTTGTAGAAATCATTTACATGATTGTTACAAAAGTCGGTGTGATTAAACAATAGGATAAAACTGCTCATACATGGATCGAAATTAGAGAACTAAGACATCTCTTACATCAAAAATCATTAACAAATCAAAATGTCCTGTTTTTAATTAGGTACACAAATTGTTCACAGCGGCCAACTATCAAGACACAAGTAACACTTCTTGTGCCACCATTAAGTGCAACATAAATAAGGAAGTGGAGGCAAGAAAAAATAATAATAAAAATAAAAATGACACTTATGGCACTTCATCGGGTGCCACTTCGGAATAGTGTATATCTTCTGTAGAAAGAATATGTTGTGGGGGAGGGGGGGCAGTACACTTCGTTTTGGGCAAAGGCTCTTTAGCATGAGAGATCTCAGCACAAATTGGTATAAATCGTTCATCTTCCTCCTGTCTTGTCCCGTATCTAGGAGAGAACAATAAACCGATTCAGCTCCTTCCATGTGCTGGTTTTTTACGTATCTACCTAGGTAGTATGTTCTGTATGAGCAGTAAAGAGGACATACAAGCAGGAAGTGGGCCAATGTCTCGGGGACACCGAGGCTGCAAAGGGAACAAATCTCGCTGTTTTCCAATTCGTACTTGTTGCGTCTGTGGTAGAATTTCAGCTTGCTCATGCCTACATTTCTTGTCGCCAGTCTCAATTGCGCTATCAGTCGCTCTCGATGGATATTCCCCGCCTACCCCAGGTATCCCTGTCGTCCATCATATTCCAGGATGTCACGGAATGATGTATTATACTCGGAGTTCCACGTCCGTTGGATGTCGAGGCTCCTACAATGGTTCTTGTAGCCTTCCATTATTTGTTTGCGATTGATTTGGAATGCGTCAAAATTAAGCTCGTCCCAATCCATTTTCACTCCAACAGACTGAAATATGCTATCGAGCTTAGTCACCCAGTTGAAGTCAATCGAGTTCCTAGGATTTTTGTGACATGATTGAGCTCCTGGAGGCCTCATTTTGAGGATTCTTGATAGGAAGCCCAGTGCACGCTCAAGTACATAGACTTTCAATGGAAGTCGATCCGTCTCAAGACGCAGGAAGTGCCCTGGTACTCCACGTGGCAGACAGAGTGTGCTTCTTCAACCTCTTCGTCTTCCTCGTGGTGCTGATTGCCCCTAATTTCAGCCAAAATGGTTTGGTAAAAAAGTCAATATCTCGTCATTAATCTAATCTGCTCCACAATGTTTAATCAGTAAGTTCTTGACATCGCGTACTTTCAGGGGCTTCACCACAGTAAGTGGTGCAACGTCCTCTAGCCAACTGTTCATGATATTCCTGCCACTCTTCACCACCTTCTTTCTGGCTCCAACCTCGGATCTGGTTTAGATCTCCCCTTGCACAAACAGTTTATTCTTCTCTTTCATTTTAAAAAACCATATGATATCACGTGATCTGATAAAGGGAACACTAGCTCTACCTGGCGGATTCGAAGAATGGGCGGTTTTGAAAAATATTGGTGGGTTGATTTGGCCGCCTCTGCCTGGGTTTGTCATGATTTCTTGTTGATATTAAGCGGGAATGTATGTGAATGACTTGGTAAAATTAAAAAACGATTTTGCAACCAGACGACACATACTTATATTCTTGCTCATTCATTTAACATATAAATACTGTTCCATTAGTTTAATCTTAGTTTCATGAAAGTTCCAGGTTTTAATAAAGGTAAACACATCCATACACCACCCAGGTCACGAATGTACATAGTTTTCATTAACTTAAGTTGTTTACATTAACACGTTTACTGCTTAATGACAGCGACCTGTTGATCACCGTTAATTAATTTCCCAGGCAGGTGGGTAACTGTAGCTACGAGTTTACTCCGAAGGGAGAAAAGGGAACGTTTATGCTGTCGTCTTGTCTGTCGCCGTCATGTCTCTCGCATAACTCCGGCTCGGAGAAACCGCAGAGCCGCCTCCCACGACCGCTATTCCAACCACGTAGACTGGTTGGCATTTATAGTCGGACAGACTTATAGGCTCCAGACGTTGACAATCGAATGTAGCGCAGTCCTGCGGCTTGTCTGGGGCGACTGTAATCAACCGATATCGGAGACACGGGGCCAGGGGCGGCCTTCTAATTATGCTTAGGGCGAATTACTGAGGAGTCACGATGCTCTGAATATATCTACAGACCTTATGAAAGTCCCGAAATATTGAGAGTTGCTCTTCCAAATCTGGTAGCTGAGTATTTCCAGTTGAAAAACCGGTAGACATTATTTATTTATTTACGAGGTGGACAAAATTACGTAATTTTCGTACCTAGAAAGCAAATTTTCAAACAGTAACTCCAGTAATTTTGGTTTATTATTTAATAATAAACCATTGTAATCGCTCTTGAAAAAGAAATTCTAACCCCCCTGAAAATTTCATGGTTTACGTTTCAAAGGGTGTAGAATCCGAATCTGAAATAAAAATTTTTCCGTCCGTCCGTCGTACGCCGTAAGCACGATTTCTCCCAAACGGCTGGAGCAAAAGCTCTGAAATTTTACGGAAAAATCCATCTTGGTCCGGCGACGCCCCAATTCTTGAGCCAGCTCTCCCACTCAATTTAAAGTGCCCTTTAAGGGTCTGTCAAAGTTTTGTAAAATCCCTAAAAACCTCAAAAAAGTCAAGGTGGCCTAAATTTGAACTCTTTTTGAAGAACACTCCACGAGGAATCGAATGAGCCCCTCCCCAGGTCCGTAGGTCAAACCATTCCCGGTCTATCACCCAATTTATGGTGCCAACATTCGCGTTATTTTGGTTCATTATTGTTTTTGTGTTGATATCAGTAACCTAGTGACGTAGTGATGAAGTGATGTAGTAATGTGGATACTGGAGAGAACTCCTGAAAGGCTTTGTAGCCGATACACGGGTTAAAGCATTCTGATAACCATAAAAAACGCTGCGAATTCTTTCACTGGGGCTTGCGTTCATGATTTGAATTTATACGAAGCTTTGGAGTGTGCATGTTTCACAGGTGATAGAGCGATTATTGAATTTCAGGAGGCACACAAATGTGATCAACTGATCAATCCAAATAGGTATTTTGGTTGAGAACAGATTTACGTGCTGTATGCATATCTCCTGAAATTCAATAATCGCTCTATCACCTGTGAAACACGCACACTCCAAAGCTTAGTAGAAATTCAAATCATGAACGCAAGCCAATTGAATAATAAACCGCAGTGAAAGAATTCGCAGCGTTTTTCACAAGGAATTCAAATACAACATTTTCGAGCGTCGCGCTTGCATGATTGGCTCATCAACTTTGATTTTTGTAAGTCGTTTTATCGTTTATTTTCCCCGTTTTTTATCACAGATTCGGATCCTACTCAAAATTTCATGAACATTTGATACTGAATCGATTTTTTTTACCGCGTACAGCCCACTCTACGACCACACGAAAATGCGCAACCCTGAAACTGCTCGGAAATGTTGTCCACCGTAAAACCCAAGTACGACACATGAAATTGTATAGTTTTTGAACGCTGATTCACGTCGTGCTGTTCATTTCCTTTTTTGAAATTTATGTTTGAAAAAAAAAAACACATTTCAGTAGTATTCGGCAGAATACTTTTTAAAATAAAATTTATCTAACAAAAATTGCTCAATTGGGAACCGAAGTTGGCTACGCACATGGCTGCTCTCATTGCCCTGACGTAGGTCAGACGTGCAAAGGTGAACATTGTTTTTCTCACAAAGTAAACACTTCATTGATGTTCACAAAGGTCGATGGTTTTTGCTGTTAATTTCATCTCGACGAATCAAAACAATAAAAGAAAATGAGACATTAGAGAGGCATCAATGTGGCCTCTCATAGTTTACTGCCATGAGGAACGGCTTGCCATGTCTGCAAGAGCCCAAGAGCCACTGTGCTGTCATCTATGGATTCTGTTGAGCATGTTCTGGTGAAAGATTTTGTCTGATTGGAGCTTCCATCAATTGGACGAATGAAGCAATACAATATGTCATGCTTGTCAACTGCAGAATGAACATGGACCCCTTTTGATGCCAACAGTTGATGCTCAAACACCAAGTAAGGAGAAAAATGTTCCCTTTTGATGGTAACAATAATTTTCAGGCGGGTTTCAAGCTAGAAAATGTTCTGATTTGAACACAAACAAATACAGCTCCAGTTAAAATCCATATTTGAAAGTAAACTCCTCAACTATTTACTCCGAAATTGAAGGGCCAAAATATACGAAATTTGGCTCAAAATTCAAACATCAATCCGCAATTTGCTAGCAATTTCGGCATGTGGATCAATCAACCCTAAGAATTAATCCATGAAAAAACCGAAATCTCAAACACTTTTGATGTAAGAGGGTAGTTTTTGTTGGAATAAGATAGAAATTGGTTCCCTGAATCGAAGGGCCACTCGGGTTGATGTCCAATGATCAGTTCGCTCACCATTTCAAAAATATATTTTTTTAATGAAAATCGGTTGTCCATGGTCAGGTAGACGCCTGAGCAAGAATGCAGCGCTGCAAATCCCGGGTGGAAAGAAATTTCGATTTCCATAGTATACTCCTGTATTGAATTCTAATAGGGAGAGAATGTTCATTTCTTGGTATACCAAAGCTCTAATATTTTATAAACAATGAATTTGTTTCATTAGAGTACGATTCGTTAAAGTATGATCTTACCAATATTAGTAAAGTGATCAACCTTGCTGAGTACAGCTATTCAACGAGCAACGACCTACGCAATTTCGGTGTGATGAGAAATCAACGTTGAATTCCTACGGTCTAATTGAACCTGTAGTTGTAGTTGCTGTTCTGACACATTCAGTTCCCCAATCATTTCCACTCATTCAATGTTAATTCAGCAAGGCATTGGAAATGACGAGAGAGCACTCGGTTGGAAAGCCGATCCTCATTTCCATCACAGAGTAGGCGGGCTGTAGTAGGCAGGTATGATTCGATGTGAGCGGCATTCTTGAGTTTGTAACGTGTAAATAATGCACTTAATCTCGAATTAACCGTTGGCTTAGCATTTATTGAATTCAATTAAACTATCGCGATCACCAATATTGAACTATCGACCGCGCAGCGCGATGGTTAGAAACCCAAGATTACATAATTAAGATTCATTACATCAATCGAGTTGGAATGCATACTACGGTTATTAACAACATCCAATATTTCCATTTGAATCACCCAATCATCTTACGGATGCGGAGAAGCTCATTGGTTGATAGGACCATACCCACCCAAAACCGTACAATCATAGAGTTTAAGTTTCTGGCCTACGCCAACTTGAATAGGAAATAAATTACCGTGAAGAAGTGTATTGGAATTTCATTTGATGTTGAGCGGCCAGCCGACGCATCCAGTTATGTCTGATGTCTAATTGTCACATGGTGTCCGCTGACAAACCCAGAACCTACTTGCTCTTACATTAGAGAGATTTTCTCTCAACTGATTAGCTACCTCACGGTGTTGTAGAGGTGTTTCGATGAGGTAAGAGGACTGTGGAACCTGGATATGGATAGGTCCACATTAACAACTTTTGAAACCGCCGTCTCTGGAGATAGCTTGGCGCTTTCTAGCAACTAGGTCATTGGTGGGTGTTGCGTGCATTACTCGCATTCAGTCCTTGGAAGGAGCAACTACATCTCAACATCACCCTCTTTTTTGCATGGTAGCAGAGCGTGGTTTCGGACCACTGATCCCCTATTAATTACTTTCCTGAGGCCACTGTCCCTGACAAAATAGGCAATAAACATAAACTTTACCCCTAAACATCTAACAATTTATATCTGCCCTGCCTATTGCTATCAGCCTTGTTTTCTGGAAGGTCAAGGAGAGTGATGGTTATGGATGGTTCCACCTTCCCTGTACTTGAAACCCCTGTACGTCTCCGGGAATAGGCTGTTGCTTACCAGCGTCCTGGCCATTCTCTAAGTGGTTCTGGCATCCAACCTTTGGAAGGGGGAACTACATGGTTGTAGTTCACGAATTGAAAGATTTACAACTCACCTCATATGCTCAAATTAGTTTAAAAATTATCATAGCTCCTAAAAATGCGTATAAAGGAAGGAATTTGGAAACTCAATAATTCCCTTATTTCAATATGAATTTGGGAATTTATGGTGACCTTGGAAGCAGAATTCCCTGCTCTACAACTTTTATGTGTGAAAAAGATTCTGTTATTTTGTCAGTAAAATTAAAACAATATTATGAAGCCCTTTTTTCTTTTGTCTATAAGGGCGTGGGTTAGGTACATTTGGAATCAGCGTAGAATTCTCTATAAGAATCGGTTTTAAAATAATTTTCCACCAAGAATGATATTTGGCCCGATGTCAGTCGGTGGATTAGAGTCATATTATTTTTTCTCTGCCCAAACTCAGATAAATCGAAAGCTGCCCATAATAAATAGTGTCCTGAAAAGTATTCCGATCCAAAAAATAGGAATTGGGATGATTTCGTGGAGCTTTACATGCAATTTGCTGAAAGTATTGGACAAAAGTTCTATTTCGCGAGAAGAAGGATATTAGAAAATGATGGAAAGAAGGAGTATCTCAGAATAATACTAATTTATTTATTGACAGTAAAAATCAATGTGTCAACTAGTACCAAACTCCTCACTGATTTATATACTTTTAACTAATTCATATCATCCAGTTCAGTGTGTATTTTAGGTATTTTTCTATTATTCGATCTAAATCAAATAAAACGACAGGAAGGTTTGTTGGTTCTATAAGGAACACACAAAGGTCCACTTCAACCGCCCTTGTGTCATTCAAACAAACAAAACACTGAAGCTAATTTTCTTCTACTATTCACGATCTAATTAAATTAGATCTTGATACGTATTGAATACTCATGTTTGGGTAAGCCCAGGTCAAAATGTAATAACAAATTCGTTTTGATTGAATAACAAACTAAATTATACAGTCTTAAAAAAGAAAACATTTTCATTCAAACCAATTAGTTAATAAGCAATGCCTATTTTCGAATTTTATAAGGGTGTGTAATGAGGATCGTGAATTACTTTTATCGCTAATTGGGGCAACTATTTCGACAAGACACTAATTAGAAAACGAACGACGATTACGATTTCAAAATTAACCCCAGTGTTTTGTCTATGCTATAAAATTATATGTGTTACCTCCTAGGGTTAACTCAAGTGCTTCCGGGACTTGTAAACGTAACACAGATGTGAGACAACACACCATTCTGAGGTGGCCACGCGACGTAAATTCATACCTATTTATTATTTGACTTTTGAATATTCATGTGAATTGAATGTGGAATGGTTACAGTACTCAGTAACAATGCATATCTTGTGTACTGTCGAGTGTTTGGTTTGAACGCTTATTGTATAGATTTATCATTAAATAACTCTTTTTTATGTTTAATTCGAATAATTTAATGGTTTGCTTCGAAAATGATATATTTAAATAAGTATATTTATACTGAAAACTGGATACTAATTTATTTTCATATCAAAACTTCAAAACTTGTAAAACATCTTGACTCGGTAGTTTGTCAAAATTATCAGAGTTGGATTGAATGTGGAAAAAGGTTCTCCTTGAAAGGGAAAAAGTTGTTTTCATTGCGAAAAAGGTTGAATTACATTGGAAAATAATTTAAAAGCTCTCTGGGAATTCAGTTTGAAGTGACAAATAAGAAGGGCATTCCTCCAGGGGTTGCGAGTCGGTTGAAGCATTTTGGGATTGTCTTGTGCAGATGAAGAACAAGATGGATGATGAAATGTTATCGCTGATAGCTCATCTAGCGCTTTATTTAGCGAGGTCAGCCTTGTCGTGCTCTCTGGAAAAGTATTGCGTGTTTTTCACACAAAAAATAACGCTTCCGAGAAAGGGATCATTGAGATGACTTGATATATGTAATTTAAAAGTGTTTGCGTTTATATATATATATTTTTTAAACATAAGTACCGCTTTTTGACTTAGAGTTTCGCTTTTTTGGAAAATATAATATTATGGAATATAATAAATATTATCAGTAATCGTGTTCTTTTTACTTTCGAAAACTCCCCTTGTAATGTTCGTGATTTAAAAATATTACTGATCTAACTTTGGATCAGCAAACTGTTAGCATAAGCTCTGATTTCACTTTAATGAGAAAGAAAATTTATTTTCCTCTAAAATCAAAATTTTGAATAGCATTTTACGTTTTAGACCATTCAGAACAACTTTCGTCTCGTGCCTGTCTGTTTGTGAGATTGCAAATGTTGTTGTATGAAGAATTGGTTTTGTGAGCCATGAAACTCAAGGAGAACGATCTACAGCAAAACCAGCACATTCCATGATATCATCAAAATACATAGGATTAACGGACACATGGACATACGTGAAACATGTCCAAAATGAATAACTAAAGACGTATTTTTTTAGCAGAAAAATACACGAAAAAAGTGTATCAACTATGAGCCACAGCATTAAAAAATTTAGGAAGTGACATCATCCTTCAATGCCGAAGTACATGCTATCATAAGAGCAATAAAATTTATCAGCAGACAAAATGTAAAATATAGGCCTCATCTGATTTGCACAGACTTTCTTAGTACTGTCCAGCTCCTCAAATCTAGAGGCTTTCAGAGGGTGAGGAACATCTTGATCGCCCGTTTACTTCAAATGTTGAAAACCTGCTGTGCTAATAATCAGGAAATAATATTAATTTGGGTAAAAGCTCATGTAGGACTGATCCCGAATGAGCGAGTGGATTTATTAGCTAAAGAAGGAGCGGTTTCTGGTACATTACTGGAAGAAGAAAATGATAGAGGAAGTCGTACCTATCATTAAAAAGCTATACTCTGAAAAATGGAAGGAACAATATGCTCGATCCAGCAATGGTGAATTCTGCAAGCAGATAGAATCCTGTCCACCTCGTTCCCCTTGGTTCAGCGGCAGAAACGTCAGCAAAGCTATGGACCGCACTATACGCCGATTAAGAGTGAATCATGGCGTACCTATGTGACGAATACCTACATAAAATTGGCGTGAAAGACTCCCCACAATGTCATCGATGTGGACATCCAAACGGAAACTCCAGCATGTTGTTATTTGCCCAACATATGAAAATGAGAGAATGGTGACAACGAATAATATAATGAGAAAAACCACTACAAGTCTGGACTATTTTTCAATCATTGCATCCAATAATATAGTAGTTTATGAAGAAGTATTTAAGTTTATTTTAAAATGTGATATTGATATATGAATGAAAGTTTTTGCTAATATTGTAAATATTATATAGTAGATATGAGTAAGAAGAGATGAGAAGAGACGACACAATGTATGGCTGTATACTGAAAGTAATACCAAATAAACTAATTTAAAAAAAAAAGGAAGTGACATATGTTTTTACATATTTTTAAAATGCGCTGAAAAAATGAACGAATTTCCGGAAAATAACGAAATATCAATCTCTTAGCTTGAAAAGTACGATATTTATAAACTTTGTAAGTTAGCCATCCTTTTGCCCACGAGGAAACAATATACTTACCTACCTAAATATTATGAGGAAGATATGTTTCCTATATGATTCCAAAGGCTTATTATTGAAAACAATACACCAAAAACGTTCGCCGCACTCTCACAGCTGTATCCCTGCCATTATCTTAATACGGAGACCCAAATTCAAATCTAGTGGAGCAAAAATAAAATACTGTTTGTTTTCGTCCTTACGGTTTTTAGGGGCTTAGAATTCAAATTTATGGTCAATTTAGTGATAAAATTTAGTCCCTCACCAGTTTTCGAATTTTCAGAAGAGATTTTAATAAAGCACTGCAGAGCGCACCGCTGATTTTATCAAGATGAAATTCCTATGGGACTTCAAGAGACCATATCCGCATTATCCGTTAAAATATGAGCTAAAACCATTCAAAATTGTAGAAGTTATGGCTGCAACAAGGCAGACAGACAGATCGACAAACACGGAACCAAATTTGTTCGGTAGGCTATGAAACGCAAAATGCGAGTAGAAATTTTGAATTCGGACAACATTTTTTTTGCTCCCGAAAGTAAACACAAGGCTTCCGCTACTTCGCAGACTCGGAACAATAGGCTATGAATATTTGGAAGTTTCACGTACATCATTTCATGTTCGTATTTTTGAGCCATTTTTCAATAGAATGTCGGTAGTTTAGGAGTATTTAGCCAGCTAATTACCCTTTTTCCAAACAGCTTAAGCATTTTACGAACCTATTCATTCTGAGCATATACAATTAATGTACTTTTTTTCGTAAAAAAGAAGGAAGAGACGCTTTATTGAATAAGTGAGGCACGTTAACGATATCATAATAATATACTTGGTGCGTAGGTACCTAGAGGGGAACAATGGTAAGTGAAATGAAGTGAAATTAATTTCACTCAGAAATAACCTCTCGAGGCAATAAATAAAAACAATTGAGCATTGAATAAATAAACAAAGAACGAACTGTGCTGAAGTAAATACGAACAAAAGAGAATAAAAAATATATATTCTTCTTCAAGATGGTCATCTTTCTCAGTAAAGGAATCGAGGGGCTCCAATAAATCTACCACATCTTTTTTGTAAGATGATTTTCTTCCTAATGATATATTTTCTTGAGGTATAGACTGATACTCGATACAACAGGATCCGAAAATCTCAAAAGCGCATCAACGAGTCCTTCGTGGGCTGCTTTACTCGAATCCGACCTCATATTTGGCTCATGGTCGAATCGATTATCTTTGTGCCTGGACTCATGCGGATCTTCCGATAACATTCCTATTGGAATAGTAAAATATTTGACAATTTCGAATTCGTGCAGTTGAATTGTGTGCATGGTTACGGACATTCGATACTAGATGTTCAACTGGACATATAATATGCGAGTTTTAGAACAATAGTTGTGGAATTTCCCAGCAAGAATAGCTCCTACTCGGTGAATCAGAGCTTCGGAGGGAACGGCGAGCACTGTATCCATTATCAGTTTGTGAGGTGATGGAATGGTATAGTTGCCCCTTCCAATGAGCTGGATGCATTGATAATGCTCCGCCAAACTCAGAGGATGACCCAGACGCTTGAAGGCATCTGACGGATTCTTTAATCGGGAAGGGGCCAACTAACCATTTCCATCACACTCCCAGGGCTCTGAGAAAAGCCGGGGGGGGGGAGAGAAGGGGGGCATGAATGGAAAATTGATTCTCATTCCGGGGGATGGGGGGGGGGGGGGGGCTAGCAATGAGTAGGGCCCGGGGTATGACAATTTTCAAATTGATCATAATAAAGGGCATAGATGCAGAGGGGGAAATGCGAGTGAATAGGGGCAGCAGGACAATCAGGATAATATATAATAAAAGGGTCAATGATCGAAACCATGCTCTGCTGCCATGTGAGATGATGGAATGGTATATTTGCCCCTTAAAATGAGCTGGATGTATTGATGATGCTCCGCCAAGCTCACAAGCTCAGAGGATGACCCAGACCCTTGAAAACGTCTGGTTTATCTTCCAACGCGTGGATTCTTTAATCGGGAAGGGGCCAACTAACCATATCCATCACAAGTTGTACCGAAGACAGGCTTAACAAAATCTATCAACAAACTCAGTTCGGTTCTAGACTGCACAAGTTTCTTTTCTTTCTTAAATTTGGCTTCTTCTTAGGAGTGTCTCCGTCTCTTTCCTCCACATATATTATATGTAATCTAAAAACACACACGGAACGTTGAGTAAATCCTTATGTACCCATGCAGTGGCGACAATCCCAAGACATATGTCCTGCCCACGGCGCTGCACAGTGGTCCAAAAAGGCTAAAAATGGGAAAAAACCTTCTATGTAATAAAGTGATTGTATTAGGAGCATGAAATCAATCTTGGATATGTTTATTCAATTGCTGAACCGAATGAAATAAAAATCTGCGCCATTCACCCATCAGGAAAATTCAAAAATACGAATTGACAGTATTAGTATTTTAATTTTTCATAATAAAAATAACTAACTTGACTGCAAATTTAAGAGTAAATTAGATGCTTCAATTGTCAACTCTTTTTTCTTTTTATATTTATAAATTGGCCTTAGGTTTGTACCTAATATATGGGTCACTAGTAACCAAGATGAGGTGAAAAACATTTTCATTAGTTGAGACTCGTGAGGTTTTCCTGGAATGATGTTCCCTGTAGTGTTTATAGTTCTTGTTCCTACTCTCCTGAGAGCCGCGCTCTCAATTATGTCAGCTCCATGAAATAAAATTTTGTGTACTGTTGACGGGAGATAGTACCAAGAGTACCGAGTTACCGCCAATTTAGCCGTTTCCGTTGCGTACAGTCGAAATGCTGTGGTATCAATTGGATATAGACAGCATATCACATCCAATATTGTTTTTAATCTGCGAATTAGTTCTTCCTTCAGTTGAGACAATTTCTCTACCTCCAGTTCCGGAAACCGGGTTTGTAACCACTGATCCCGTTCACCATCTGGCAGGAAACACATCTCACATAACTCACGATACGGAATTACTAAATTATTCATTTTTTGCCTTCTACCGAGTGGCTTTCAACAGTAAACTGACATAGAAATGCGCGACATACGAGGATAATGGAAGCATGTTTGAACAAACTGTGTTTACTTTTCTTTCCTGTTCAGCGTGTACGTTCGATCTTATAAAGCTCAGATCCGGCCGTATCCGGCAATGAAATTTTCACCATTGTTTCTCTACTCCCTACACTTCCACATAAAATCATCGCGAACATAAAGTTCCTTAAAGATTTTTTTTACAAACCAAAGAAAGTAGGAAAATTTCATTTTTTGCGGCAACGACTTGAACATTCCATTGCTCCCTTACTTATTGATACAATTTAAACTCGCTCATTCCTTATACTCCCATACACACATAACAACCTACTGATAGAGGGGTTTTTTTATTGCTGTTAATTTTCTTTCAGTAGAAATATGTCATAACTATGGTGGAAAATATGCTAATTTTCATTAATCTTCAAAATTACTACTTTAATGGATTGGACTCATTTGAACTGTAAACTAGTCGAAAAATTCACTCCGTACCACTGTTCCTCAAGTATCTGAGTATCCAAAAACTAAGAAAAAATTAGGTTTGAGTCCCTTCCATTTTTGGGGTTTTTTCCGCTTTTGGACCACTGTGCGCTGTAGGATCGCGTTTTGCTGCTGTTCGACTCGGCGGAACTCAGACTTCGAGCAGGTACCCCCGATTGGGAGGGCATAGGTTGTTAATAAACTTACTTAATAAATGTACTTGTTAATAAACTATGTACTTATCTTATGCAGATTGAAAGAAGTACATTTCGGTGGAAGATTTCTGACGGTAGTATGATTCCACTCGGAAGGGGAGTGAGTATATGATCCCTAGCATATATCTCTGATTGTTTTGTAAGTTTCATGGATGAAACTTGCTTCCGATGCATAGTTTGTTGTACCTACTACCCTTTTAATTGGTTCTCCACACAAACTAGAACGAATCCCTCTGTAAATCTTAGACGGCTAGGAAAAAAGAACGATACACTAGCGTAAACCATACCTCCAAGGCGCCCAGGCATCGTAACAAGCTCATATTCTACATCTGTCAACATTATTTAAAACATTAGAATTGTCAATACAATGTTACGTGTAGGAGGAAGATACGTGCCACACCCAGCTTGGCTTTCCCGTGAAACATTTTGATTGTGTCAGTTGGAACGACGGATTTATTCGCCGCTCACAGAGTTATGCGTGACTTCCATTGGATATGAGTGGTTGTCAAGTGTCACAGACGTCAGACCGAGTTATAAATACGTCCGTTGAGGTTCGAGGGGGGTCCCCGTCGCTTGGGCATCCGTACCTTCGCTCCTTTATCCGATTTGACGTTACTTCATATAATGAAAAAAGAGGGTTTTCGGGTATTGGTAGAACTTGCAGACTCATTGATTACATTCGGAGATAATTATATGATCTCCATAGAACATATTATAGAGGGTGTCCCAGAGATAAAACTTAAGGATTTAATAAGAAATTTGACGCTAAACAAAAATGTTCCCATAAACCTGGGCCCTCAAATGAAGTTTTACTAGTAAGAACCTCAAAACATGCCTACTAAATCATTTGTGACGAAATTTCATAATTTTTGCGTAGAGTTCAAAAAGTACCAAACAACAATGGCGACCCATTACTTTAAGTGAAGAAAACCAACGGGAGCATGCGCCAAAATTTGTAACAGAAAGACGTGGTGCTAGTATATTGCTATCCATTCTTTTTAAATAGGAAATCATCGATTTTCTTATGAAGAAATGTGTCAAAAAAAATAGTTTAGTAACAGGTAACTTTTACACATCACAAACACATCGCAAAGAATTTTCAGTCTTCTAGAAACATCATAATTAATAATAAATTGATAAGTTGTTCCGAACATTGATGTGAACAATATTACCTACGCTTCAACATCGCAAGGTGAAAAAATGATTAAACAATTAAGCGCTCCTCCTGCAGTAACGCCCCTGCTGTGAGTAGAAAATTTTCGTCGTTCTCATCGATTTGATGAATGAAACTCCAACTGTATTAATTGAAAAGAATTTAAACATGTTGAAGAATTGTAAATCAGTAAAATGAAATCAAATCAGTAGATTGTAGATTTTGAAACCTTCATCTCAATTTTGGCGCATTGCATCTTTGAGGGGCGGGGAGCGTAGTTACTGGGACACCCTGTATAAATCAGTTTTATTGTTTTATTTCGATTATGACTGTCAAAATCAATTTAATGTGAAACTCTTTAATTGAAAAGAATTCATAGGAAATATTTGTGCTTCCTCACTCAAATCCTATTTTTCCTACAAATACCTATGATTACAGCGGATGTTTTGAGAACTGGAATCTAATAATTAAGTCAATCAGCCTAACAAAACTGCAAAACCTTTGATTACTCTTATCCAACAAGTTCAGTAGTTGATGATTTCAAAAATCTCCTCATAGAATGTAGCAACAAGCCAATAAATTCGAATGTTTCTATTGCGTGTAGTTGTTGCTACCAAGAGCATGTTGAAGAATTCCTTACAGTATATGTAGATTTTGAAAGCTCCCTGATCGAAAAAAGTAGTAACGAGTCTAACAAAGCTACTGACTGAATTTGGATGCTTCTACTGTGGTTTAGCCATGTCTACCAAGATTCGCATGGACGAATTCGATATAGTAGTTCCACTCCCCAAGATTTTGCTAATGTTGCAGACACTCCTTGAAGTGTTCGTCTTAGAACTTGTTTTTTCTGCTAATACTGTAACTGGAAACCTTTTTCTAAAAAGTTTCTGAGAACGTACATTCACTTGACGAATCTGACGAATAACTCTCTCTGGAGACGAGGAACACCTCTTGGGAAAATATTCGTATTTCTAAGGAAAAGCCAAAACGTTACGCTTTTAATGTTAGGCGTGAGAGAAAACATCAGAGGGGAGCAGGATTCGTGAACTGATGTGAAGGGAAATCAAATTATCCATCGAGTTAGAAAAGGTCACCAATGTATGAGGTCTTCCTTGAAATGTTGTGAATAAATTTCAGAGAAGGAAAACGGAGGGATATTTACATCCTTCTGGCAAATGGGAGAAGTAAGTGAAAGTGTAGTGTAGTAAGTTTTAATGATATACGACAAAAGCTATTAATAGTGTTAAAGATAGAAGATGCGGTCTGGGAGCTCCCATCCCAGAAAGTTGGCAAATCTTAGGCGATGAAACAATTTAAAAACTTGGGCAAAACGAAATTTTAATAGTAAGTTACTTCCTACAAAAGAAAGAAGTGTTTCCGATTCGGTTTTTGTAAATAAGTCTTCAACACTGCCAGTTATCCCAACTGCGGCAGATTCATTGCCATTTAGATAAACATCCATTGCACATGTCATTAACAGCATGTACAAAATTAAATAGTCTAGACCGGATGAATAAATAAAGAATGTTTCGTTACGCCTCGCCAACGAGTGGTCGAAATTCTACTCCCAGGTGATGATGTGGGGCTGCACAGCAAAATCTAACATGCAAATGATTCAAACTTTCCAAAATAAAGTGCTGAGGTGTGCAGAAAACGCTCCTGGTACATCAGAAATGACGACCTCCATAAAGATCTCTGAGTGGAAACCGTAAGAGATACTGCGAAAAAATTAGCTCGAAGATATGAACAGCGGCTTCACGCTCATACTAATTTGGAAGCCATTCAGCTTCTTGACAACTCTAGTACTATTCGGTGCCTGAAGAGGACCCAACCCTTGGACTTGGGATGCTGATACCGATGTGATAGTGTAGTGTGGTGCTAGTTAGTGAACTCTCACCATAAAATTGCGTAATTATGTTATAGCTAAATAGCTTGATAGTTACTGACTGTATGTATGTATAATGTAACTGGTTGTTATGTTCAATATATAATATATAATAAATATATAAATATACACTTAAAAAAAAAAAAAGTCTAGCCGTTTCCATGAGGCTAAGTAAGGGGCCCGAAGAAACACTTACGAGGACTAGGACTGGAGGACGGAGCAGCAAAAATATAGTCTTCTAATTAGAAACTTAAAATCAACGTCCTTACTTCACTGGCTTCCCTTAAAAAATAATATAACCTAGTGGCTACCTTTTCATCACTGGATGTAAGCAGGCGTCTTTACTGCTCTTCAAATGAGAAAGGTGGGTGATTCTCAAACTACGGGGTTCCCAGGTCCTGGCATTTCAAAAATGCAATTGTTTCTTTTGCTAGGTTTATGGATGTTTATCACTTGATTGACCTCCCTGGATGTCTTTCTGAGATTCTTCTAATACTACTGGACTTTTTGTGGGTTTTAAAAATGCAATGTGATACGGCCTTCCAAGAGAATAAGTGGGTAGAAAGAAAGTTTTGGGATCAAACATAATAGGTGAGCAACTAGGGCCATTAAAATGACATTGAATAAATATACTAACCTGTTTTCAGATGTTCTCCCTCAATGAGGAAACACACCACCTGCCGTTTAGGGCTTGATTGTAAGTCACTGCTACCAACAAAACAAGAACTTCTTAGAAAATTCCCGTTCTGTTCTCACAGGAACACAATGTTTTTGGGCCATGACAATGACCCTATACTAAAGTGACCTGAATAAAGTGATGTGTTAGGACGTTAGAAACTAGAAGCAGGGGTTGAAAAATCATTGACAGCTGCTCTTCAGATGTAACCAAAGACGAGAGAATTTTCAAGTAATTTTAAATCTCAGGTAGAATATTCAAAAAACCAACTCGAAATTGGGAACAGTCTCGATACAGTTGCAGATCATGACCATGACAAATCAGGGTTTCTCAATCATAAAAAAAGTAGAAGTTATATTAGCTCTCGAGGTTTTTCAACATGTCAACGCACTGCTCGATAAATTTATGCAGTTAAGGGGGAAAAGTTGGAAGTCAGACGATTTTAAACGACACAGCGTGCCATTTACACGACTTTGTCCGTAATGAGAATCACACATGGAGAGCGAGCAGTGGTAGAAAGACCTTTAGGCGTGGGTCACATAACATGGGGCACTGAAAGACCAGATGCAAGGCAGAATCGCCCACACTCCAGTTACATATTGGACATGGTGGCGAGAAGAAATCTATCCTGACATCCGCGATTAGGATCCTTGGGGCGTGTTAGTGAACATGCAGAGTGCAAGATGAAAGAGCGAAGAGCAACGAGTAACGAGGAAAGCGTCGAAAACAGTGTTCTTGGTCAGGGGTGTGCAGAGTGTGAGCGTGCCTGATGAACGAGCAGAGCGTCTTATCAGCGAGCAAAGCGGCGAAACCAAACCAGTTTTATTTCTTTGCTCTCACGCTCTCATCACCCTTGTTGTTCGGTTCCCCTTCTCCTTTGCGAAAATGAATGTGGACTTGCTGATTAGTGAGGTATTGAAAAGGAACCTTTGTGAGACCAAAAAGACCCCAAACACCATAATCGGTTTGTGTTGGATCGGCTATGGGGTCAAGTAGCCACGGAAATGAAAACAACCCGTAAGTACAGTTTTCATATTGCTTCCGAGTCTACGAAGGAGCGGAAGCATTGTTTTCACTTTCGGAATGTGAAAATTTTTTTGTCTCCAAAATCAAAAATTCCACTCGCATTTTGCGTTTTAGACCTTTCCGAACAATTTTGGTTCCGTGTCTGTCTGTCAGCAAATCCTTGTTACGGGCAAAACTACACGAAGTTATAGTCCGATTTTGATGAAATTTTCATGGATTGTACGGGTTGGGGTGTAGATGGTCCCCTATAGGTTTCATGACCCCCGGAACAATAGTAGCCTCCACGCATGCGCAAACGTGAAATCCTTGTTACGCGCATAACTCCAGGAGTTCTTGACCAATTTCGATGAAATTTTCAGGGATTGTTTGGTTTGATGTGTAGATGGTTCCCTATGAGTTTCATGACCCCCGGATCAATAGTAGCCTCTGCGCATGCGCAAACGTGAAATCCTTGTTACGCGCATAACTCCGGTAGTTCTTGACCAATTTCGATGACATTTTCAGGGATTGTTCGGACTTATTGGATATATTTTATAGTTTGTTCAATAGTTGAACATGCCTACCTTTATTTTCTCAAGTTATGCTCCTGCATAACAATAAATTCAGCCTAATTCAATATTTACTTCGCCTAATTGAACGAAGTTCTTTAGTCAATAATAATTTTCAATGATATATACAGTCATGTTATGGATACGAGGAAGCTATGTGCCACACCCACTTGGCAGACGTTTTTTTATTATACTTTACTCTACTTTTACATATCATTTATTCTTACTTTTATTCGTATCTACCTACTTTTATTCTTACTTTTTCTTATTTTTGTTCAACTTTTACATCTGATATTTCAATTAGTATTCAGCTTTAACGAATAAATGATGAAACTCTCCGTGGGCACCACGCGATCGATTAATAGAATGTACCCCCTCACGTTTCCCTCGTGTAAGGAGATACCACATTTTCGGAGAACAGCTTTCAGCCAAAAACAAAGTGCTCATTGCGTCAATTTTTTTACTACTGAAACTGTCGGGAACAACTCATCCTTGACTCTTTGCTTTCCCACTCTGGCGGCGGCAACTCGTTGCTCTCAGCTTCCACTCTGCACGTACACTAACGCGAACACTCGCAGCCGGGCCAGAGGGCGAAGGGCTGTTTCCTGAAAGACCGATCCGTAGTCTGGTCAGGCTCTTGAGGATGTTGCCTGCTCCAGGTCTATTTTTCGAGAAACAAAAGGCAGAGTTGTCAGGATGCTCCTCAAAGTGCTGTTTACTGGCATTAGCTCAGCGTCATTAGACAGGGCCATCCCGAAAGTCCCTAATACGCTCCTGAGCTGTTTATTTATTTATTTATAAGAACGGGCGAACCCAATTACAGGAAAATAGTATTATGAAAAGAAAGTTTAGAGTCACTGGAAATATAAAAGAAATACAACTATGGTGAAGATTTGAAAATGGCTGTGGAATATAAATGCAAAAATCAATATGTTGGAGAAGACAAAATTAACGATTTCAATAATCTAACAGAACTGTTGAAAAAGTCCAACTCAGGGTGTAAATTAACGAGGCAGTTAGCTAAACGGGGTATGCGGCACAACGGGCGATCCTGAAGGTAATTTGTGGGGGCAAAACTCACGTAGAACGGTGGAGAGCTGCAAGCGGAGAGACGAGGCACAAGGAGGCCTATCTCTCCGAGTGGTGCTGGCGAGACTATTGCTCCATTCAACAGCTTGTGCAAAAACACCAGGTCTGCCACACGACGTCGGCTCTCCAAGGGCAGAAGGTGATACACGCTCATCAGGGCAGCATAATCGACTTCATCCTGAGGGATTCCAAGCTTGAAGGCAATATACCAGTTATACCTAGGTTCACAAGCCGTTGGTGTAGAAAGATCGAAGTGGCGCCTCATGCATAGCGCTGGCAAACCGTCGGGCGGCCTGCTTTCACGCTTGAGTATCACCATCCCGGGTGTGTTCACAGCTGTTTTAATGTTTCTTTTCGAAATTAAGCATCTCGTCAATATCGTCTTTTTTATGATACAGCTTTATTCTACCTCCCCACATCTTTCGTCTATTTGCCTGCTGAATCTTACCACTTGTCTGTTGGTCCAGATATCAACTTTCAGGACAACATATATAATTTCCCGCTCTTGTCGACACGATTGACCCCGCCGGCCGCGAACATAAGCAATAATAAAACGGATCAAAAGAAACCGACTCTTTCGGAAATAACTCGGAGGATTAACCCGGGAGGTTGAAACCCTCTCGGTATTTCGACGCTCCCGCAAACACGCGGTCGGCCTCCCATTCATCATCCTCTCATTTTATAGAACGGATGGGGGGGAGGTTTCGAGGGGGGAACTGGTGACGTTGAAAGTCTTTAATTCACTCGGAGAGCACAATAATACAAAAAAAAAAAAAGAAGGAGAAGGGAAAAAAAGGCGAAATAAAGAAAGAGAGACGGAACTTTCATTCGTCGTAATGCGATGAGCGAAATAGCACAAGAGGAGGAAATAACAAAAGAGGAAGAGAGAGAGAAAGGGAGAGAAATCTTTTATATTGACCGAGGGACGATTTTTTTCCTGGAAGTCCGTTTACTTTTGAGGGTGTTATTTCGGGGGCTTATAGTGTCCTTATTGCTGCCTGCACAAGTGGTTTTTCGTTGGGGTTTTTATGAAAGATTAGCGATTCTGGGAAAAGTAGTTAACGAATTTTCAATGGAAAAATTTGAATGGGAATATGGGATTGGAATGGTTTTTTTAGTTTCTGTCAAGTAGGAGCAGTGTGGGATTGTGAGCAATTGTGGGGTCAATGTAGGTATAAAGATACAGGTCGGCTGACACGGCCTACAATGACAGGAAGGTGCCACATCTATGCAGAGGAGCAAAGGATATAAGAGTTAGGCAGTGAATGCTCCCCTACGAATTCAACGAAGGGGGCAATGAAATGGACTAGTTCCCCCTTTTGGCTGAGGCGATGTACCTGCAACACCCAAAGGATACCCCTGAGGTTGAAAAGCCTCAAGTTTCTGCTCAGGCAGCAGTTTTGAACACTACAAAGGACGATCCATATCTGCAGGCAGCCTATGGTAATACTATGTTGACAAGGATGCAGCACAATCAAATGGTGCTGATAGACAAATCATCCAAGTATCAGTGCAGTCAGTTTTTTCTTCTTTTTTAATAGAGGTTGATGGAAAATCCATTACTGGACTGACAGTCAAAAGATGTGTCCCCCTCACCTTTTGTGTCGGGGTCTCCATCGTGGCATACCGATTAAAAAACACCGTTCTCCCTTCATTTAGGACTGTGCCGGGATTGCTTTTTGGAATTACTTCTTTCTCCCTTTTTTAACCTTGTGAGGGTTCCTCCTGGTCTTCACTACTTCTACCCTGGCTCATTCCCAGCTTCTGTTCACTTCCTTCTCCTTGAGCACCAACGATATACGTGCTCACTGTACTCCAGTTCACCGCAGATTGTATCATCTTTTCTATTACTGTTTCTGGGCTGAAATCACATATTACTCCAACCAATTCCTGCCTTAGTTGCTGCCATTTTGGACATGTGAAGAATGTGTGCTCAGGAACTGGGTTAAATAGTAATTAACGTCGCCCTGTTTCCTGTCCGTCAATTTTTGCACTCCCCCGTTCAGACGTGCTGTCCACCTTCCCCGGGTTTCAGCTGCCCATCTCTGCTGCCATTTTTGCAGGGTCTCTGCTCTCTCCTCTTTTTTTGCTGCTCTGGCCGCAGTGCAGTCAGTATACCACGTTTGGTAAGGTAAAACTTGGTTGTTGTCCTATGCGCTAAGTAGGGACAAAAGGAGCACTGGGATGTTCAATGTGAGGTACATAGGATATGTGGAAGTGGATGCATGCTAGAATTTGTTGTTAGACACATTCAGGCTCTACGATGCCCAGGTTGTATCTGGCTTTGAAAGGCACTCTCTACTTGGTGCTTTGAGAAAGAAGACGGAATATGGCACCTCAGACATTCGTTTTGCTGTAACTGAAGATACGATTGTTGAATCCACATCGGTTCAAGCGCTGTGGCAGGGGATCTGGCATAAACAATCTTCCCAAGAATCAAAAGCAGTTTGGTTTCCTAACTTTATTTTGTTTTGACCAGTGAATTTTATGTTAAACGGTAGTGTGTTCCTTTAATCATCATTTGTCCGTGTAGCAGTTTGATAACACTATGATGATATAAGATAGCAAGACTACACGTTGAAATACCTACACTGAAGTACAATTGTTATTTATGTTGTATTGAACGTGATCTTGTATTATTGAGAAAAAAATGAAATTCTGTTGATGATAAAATTCAATGTTCGGGTTAAGCTGTGGACAGTCCCTGGGCTCTACGATTTGAGTAACCTTTGGATGAAATTGTCAACAATTTTAATGATCTATCCATTCATCTAAGAAGAAGATGTGAGTTCCGCATGCACTACATTCAAATTGGCAGACTTTTTTTTTTTGGTTTATTATTCAATAATAAACCATTGTAATCGCTCTTGAAAAAAAGACTAACCCCCCTGAAAATGTCATGGTTTACGTTTCAAAGGGTGTAGAATCCAAATCTGCAATACAAATTTTGCCGTACGCACGATTTCTCCCAAACGGCTGGAGCGAAAAATCTGAAATTTTCAGGAAAAATCCATGTTGGTCCGACAACGCCTCAATTCTTTAGCCAGCTCTCTCACTTAATTTAAAGTTTCCTTTAAGGGTTGGCAAAGTTTTGTAAAATCCCTTGAAGAACTTACCATGAGGAATCGAATGAGCCCCACCCCAGGTCCGTAGCTCAAACCATTCCCGATGTATGGCCCGATTAATGGTGCCTACATTTGCATCCTCATTCACTACATCACTAGGTTACTGCGATCAAAACAAACACGAGAGCTTTGATCGCAGTAACCTAGTGATGTAGTGAATGTGGGTACTGGAGTAAACTCCTTAAAGGGTTTATAGCCGATACACGGGTTGAAGCATTCTGATATGCATGCTCCGTCTTACGAAATTTAAAATTACCAAATAGAATATTTTTCCATTTTAATCGCTCTTGAAAAAAACGATGCAAATTCTTTCACTGGGGTTTATTATTCAATGATTCATGATTCGAATTTCTACTAAGCTTTGGAGTGTGCGTGTTTCACAGGTGATAGAGCGATTGTTGAATTTCAGGAGGCACACAAATATGATCAACTGACCAATCCTAATAGGTATTTTGGTTGAGAAACGATTTAAGTGCTCAATGCATATCTCCTGAAATTCAATTATCGCTCTATCACCTGTGAAACACGCACACTCCAAAGCTTAGTAGAAATTCAAATCATGAATAATTGAATAATAAACCTCAGTGAACGAATTTGCAGCGTTTTTTCTCTTGTTTGTTCTTTCATATATCAAAATGCTGACTTGATGTTATGCACTTCATTTGCTTTACTGCCTTATTTGTGGTGCACTTTAGTTCCTTCTTTAGTTCTTTTGCATCAACTTCTCTAATGGTTTTAGACCGAAAATGGGAGAATATCATTAGCATTCTAGTTTATCAACATTTCCGGGTCTGACCTATGTTGGTGGACTTAATAGACGAGGAGACACCGTAAATGTAAGCGAGGCCAGTGATTCGTCTCAGGCTCAAGGAAAACAACGTTTGCCCGGGGTAACTGGATACTCACATCGCGGGAAGAGATTTTCCTAGTTAAAGCTCCGGCCGTAAACCCTTCAGAGTGTGGCCGGAGGGAAGTTGGCCCTAACCACAATAAGGTCGGTTCTCTTCCTAACGAACCTCGCCGAAATAACATTCCTTCCGTGCCGCTTGTTTTCCCATGATTTCCTCACCACCTTCGACTTTACCTCTTATTAGGCCCTCTGACTCAGTCCTTTCATGGCCAACGCTATCTCGACCCGAGAAAGTCTCAGAACGTGCAGCATGGAAATAAGGAATAAGTCAAGGACTCAGGAGATGTTTTATTATATCAAAGTTTGTGGATTCTCCGCGTCTACGGTGTGGAAAGCATGGACCCGGCGAACCGCTTTTACAACATTCCTCCATTCTCAACATGCATTCTCCAGGCTACAGAATTGATGCTGATGGCCTTAGGCGTGTGTTATCACCGGGGAGGTTCGTGGGTGCTTCAACCCTCAATGACATTTGCAGAAAATGTACGCGCAACATCAACAAGAGCAATGCGAGATTTTGTTTTATCAAGCGCAACACGAGGGAACTGCACCATCTACCAGCGATTGCTACAACCTGTATGATCCCATCCATCTTCCATCTAACATTAAGTCTCTCATCTTCCCGTCGTCTCCTTTTTTTCAAATTTAATATTTTATTGGCATTACAAAGTGGTATACAGCAACAAAATGGAATGACATTGTACTGCATTAGGTAAATGTTTTTGTTACATCTTTTTATAAAATTAAACAGCTCTTAATAAACATAAATATTTCTCGAAGCTAGAATTGAATGATAGTCTACGTTAATATTAGTCTCTCGAAGGAAACACTGAACAACACTGTTCTCGGACCTGTCACTCCATGATCATAAATCCATTTCCAATAATTTTTCAGGAAACTCAAAACACCGCTGTAGGTATTTGTTAAAAACTCAATGTTTTGAAAAATCTAATAGGTAAATGGTAAAAATCAACAGGGGTTTCAAGATATAAATGTTTATTCCGAAATTCTTCGAGTTTTTCTCCCTGTTGAGTCTGATGGAAAAAATGGTGGATATATCAACTTTTGTTTAAAAAAAGAGGGATGTTTTTAAGTTTTGTGGAAGTCACAAAGCCTTGGGAAAGGCTAACTTCGAAAACAAAAATTTTAAACAGTAAATAAATAGGTAAATATACGTAAATCAAATGTGGATACAGTGTGGTTCGTCATCTAAACAATCGCAATGCTCGTCGTCGTCATGATGGGTGGCATGCGTCGTCGGAATGGTCGTAGATAAATCAGCATCTTGGAGAACGCCAAAGTACCATCGAAGATCGTGGTTGTCTTGCCAATTTTGTCCAAAGTGGGTCTTTTATCTTCTCCTGAGTCAGAGTATTTATTAAAGGCACTTGGGGAAGGTATCACAAGAGAGTCGTTCAGGGAGACACAGGAATATGATCAAAATCTGATTACGCGTCGTTATAAGACGCGACGATGGGAGTTGGTCATGCCATCTATGAATACCTTGAAGACCTACGAAGAAATATGGTGAGGTTGTACGACCTTGACACCTATTGGTGAACGGTGAAATTCAGAACAGTGTGAACAGTATTTCAAAATTTGAGGATAGATTTATGAAAATTTGAGGTGTACGAGAAGTAGGGTATGTCAAGTTTTAACAAAACAAAACTGTGAATAAGAGTGAACGATTTACGAATGAATTTATTGAATTTTGTGACAAGAAGGTTTTGGAGGGCCAGTTTCAATAGAAATATTGAGTTTTGATACACAAAACTTTTACACAAGGTGCGAGTCGAGCCAAACTACTAGAATTCATTAAAACCTGCATTTCGGCCTGAAGTGGATTTATGAAGTTTTGTAAAAAAAAGCCCCTCATATGTTCAAGTGATCCGCGTGGTGCTCCACATTTTCGACATTGGGCCGTTTCCTTTTTATTGATGAGGTTCAGGTATGTGTGCAAACTCCACAATTGACCCTCAGGCTGGATCTGTTTTTGGTTGATATAAGGAATAAGATTTTCGGCCATGATGCAGCATTCAGCGGGAGTCCATCAACTGCCTCTTCCTTCGCCCACCGATCCACCTGTTCGTTAGCCTCTAATCCTGCGATACATACATCACAATTCCTTGATCCATGCAGCGTCTCAACAGTCGGAGCAGTTGGACGATGACACCATTTTTGGCTCTATTCATATTGCTTGTTTTTAGCAGCTGTTGAGTACTAACAGATTCGGTGCATATTAGATAAACATTCTCATTATTTCCAAATCTCACGATTGCTGTTGCGTGATTGCTGTTGCTTCAGCGTTGAAGCTGGACGTCATATACGGAAGCTTTTATTTTTCAACGTAATTGTGAGAGGCACATCCGACTGAATTCCTGGACTTCGAGCCATCCGTGAAGATTTGCACGGATTTGACAGATTTGTCACGATTTGTCTCCTTGGATGGACATTTTCCAATAGAGGTACTGTAAGATCCGTATCGTAGGAGCCTTGTCCTTATTTCCATAGGCCCATTTGCAAGAAAGGTGGACTCTATAAAGTCCACGACTGGAAGAAGTGACTGTACAAAGAATGCCAATGGGGTTGGCCAGTTTAAAGTTCCCCGAGAGGTAAAGGGGGTTATAATGGACCACCGTATCGTAGGTTGACACAGTATGGAAACTGTCCTTAGGTTCCAGTAGGGACACATATGGACACCAAGGAAGGTGGACACTATAAAGTCCCACGTCTGGAAGAAATTACTGTACAAAGAATGCCAATGGGGTTGGCCAGTTTAGAGTTCCCCGAGAGTGTAAAGGGGGTTATACATGGACCACCAAAATTAATTATCACTGGTGCCGTACTGTGTTGACAACTTCGAAAATATGCGACTGACTTCATATTTTTGTTCAATTAATTTTTGTTTACATAGATATATCTGCACGCAGTGTATATAATCGTAATCAGTGTTTTAAATCATTTTTAGCGGTATTGCCGCTTTTGTTTGCCTCATTACAACTTCAAACATCACTCCAATTTATACTGAAAACCTTTCCTTCTTACCATTTACCGTGTAAACACAAATTTACAACAATATTTACCGACAAATAAGTGAGTACCCATTTCCACGGCACAGGGCAGGTTCATAAAACAATAAACCGTTGTCATCTCTCGATTAATGATGCGTGCCGGTGATTGTTTGGCTCTCCCTTTCTCCCTTAATAAAAACATGAAATTCAGTAAAGAAATGCTCACCCCGCTCTGACGCTCAAACAACTCCCAAGGGAAAACCCCCATTGATACAACACGGCGCCCCCATTATGGAAATAATCTCCTCTGCGAATATACAACATTCATTTTGTTTTACTCAATTTTATATGCTTCAATTTCCTCTCGCTCAGCTCTCTACAAACGCATTTGAGCCGCTTGCCCCAAACGATTTAGATCGTTTCAACGAAATTAATCATTAAAATCCCCCCTTCCCTCGGGTTTTATAGGTGGTTCCTCCCCCTCTAACATCCCTCCCCGTAATCATATTTCGCTGCTGTGTTATTTGAACCTTGGAGTACATTCACCTCACGATACTCTTGTAAAAACGAAAGTTAAACAACTAAAATTTAACTGACCAGGAATCAAGGGGCTTTTCCAGCTCCCTTATCTAATTCGTCTCAATTACGTTTGAAACCCCTTTTTTCTCGCCGGTTATTATTTTCATTAAAAAACCTTTTTTTATCTACCAAGTAAAACATAAATAAAATTTTAACCTCTTCTCCCATTACAATTTGTTGAGTTACTTTCAAGGTGATTAGATTTAAAACATCGAAGCTGATTCTCAATATTTGTACTGAATCACATGAAAAGTTCAACTGATCAACCGATTTGGTCACGTAACGCTAATCAGAGACATGTTGTTTGCATGCTCTAAAACTACGTACCTAATGAGTTCCTCAGACCTGATTTGATCGTGCACAACGTCAGAGTAATGTACAAGACATCTTCATTAGCTTCCACATTCGTAATCTTGCATAAGCTTTGTAAACTCAACTCTAATGAGTCTAAGACGCAGAAAATGATCCACAACAATTGAATGGAGAGATACACGGAAAAGCCATTAGCGCATCCGTCGGTGACTTTGATTGCTGATTCGCATCTCTTGGAACGAAGTGATTATCTATTCGAACTAAATTTGTGACAGAGTTCTGCAGAGTGTCTTCATCAGTTAACCATGATTTACAGCAGTTGGACAAAATTGCTGTCCCTATTGCAGACAAATCTTGAACGGTAATAGCAATAGTACTAAAATAAATTATCTACTAGTAGATGACAACCTTCCGAACGGTGGGTCATGTCCTACTATTGCTGAAAAGATGTCGATGAGAATCTCCTACCAGAAACACTGCAGATCTTCAACATTGAAAGTCTCGAACACCAAGTATTGCAATTGGACTTCTTGCACATTTCACTGTGGTTGTTGTTTAGCTTCTGCTGCTGCTTTACCTTCCGATTCACCGAAATAAGTTGAATATGAACAGAACTCGATTGTGGTGTATAAAATTAAATTGTGTGAAAGAAGTCCGTTATTTCGGTGTGACAATCGACTGGATAAAACATAAAAAATATTCGTAAAGAGTTGAGGAAATTGATGTATGCATGTTAGGTGTAGCAAAAATTTATAATCGAACCATTTAGTAAAATTATTTGTCAAGATATCTTAGTATCCATAGTACAATATGTCATCATATGCTGGGGTCGGACTTACCAATCTTACTTGATACCGCAGTTCATTTTCCAAAAACGTAGCTTCAAAGTCGTCCTTAACAGTAAAGCTTTTCCCTGACTACTATATATTCAGCTATTATCAGATTTATTAAAAAACTATGCTGATTTTATCTTTTGAACCACTACCACAACTTGGCTACTCACGTAGCAATCCTCATATGTGTGAACTTCCTTCAGTAAATGAAACATTGAGTTACCGCATTAAAGCAGCTTCCAAGAAAATTAAAAATTACATGACAGCATTTAAGAAACCACAATTACTAATCCAATTAATAAAAACAATGTCTGGTAAGTACCTTTAAAAAAGTTATAAGATATACAGGGTGGTTCTATGAATGAACCACCTCTATGAATCGATATTTATTTGAATTCTCTTAGTGCAAGGAATTTTGAGGAAACGTAAAAACACGTATTACTACTATTTTTGGACTGCATTCAACGACGATATTTTAAATTTTCTCAACTGGGACAAATTGCCCGGTGAACCCCAACTTCGTTTTTTCAAATGACAACCCCTATTTTTTATCGTAGATTTGAATCCTACGCGACATTTCATGTAAATTTGACCCTCAACCAATTATTTGATCTCCAACAACCCGCTAAGTGAGCGCTCAAAGATTCATTTTACATTTTTTCATTATTCAATTGTATAATAGACTCCGCCAAAACGCAGATATACAAAGTACGTACCCAGGTGCAATACATGATATTTTTGTGATTTTTTACGTTGAACTAAGTGGTAATTTTGATCAAATTACCAAAGAAAAATTAATTTTTATGAAATGAAAACTCCCTTTTAAAAGGACAAATCCATCTACATGAAAACTTCATCAAAAAACGCTTACAGATCCATGGGACGATACGACGTGATGCTCTTAACCAAATTACGATTAAATGCGCTCATTTCATTAGGTTCTGACTGTGTGCCTACAAGCTAGACTTTCGATATCACGAGATAATGTTTGCCTTTACTAGGAGTTCGGCCGTAACAGACAGAAGATTGTTTTACCTCTTATGGCCTTCTATTTTAAATTTATTTTTTACTTGTCGAGGTTAAAGAAATCTAATGGAAGAAGACCAATTATTTTGGAAAGGTCTATCCCTTTTAAATATTTGATGTTTTCATTTATCATTACATCAGAATGCAGTCAAACCGCGAAACTGACATTACCACGAGATTCAGCGTCAAATAATACTAAAATATCATCTGTCATCGTTAGGCATTTGTTTCATCTTAATTTTGGTTAGCAGGTTGCAGGCAATTAAAACATCGGTTGAGGCCTCAAATTATCATGAAATGTCACGGAAAATCCAAATTTGAAATGAAAAATAGGGCTTCTTATTTCAAAACAAAAACGAAGTTTGTGTGCACTGAGCCAACTGGACCCGTTCGAAAAACATCTAGTTTACCATTAGTTCTGTGTTTATTATACTCTACAAAAGGCTAGTGGAAATTTTGATTTGTGAGGAAATATTTTTGTTCAACTACTTCCACGAACACAATGTTTTTCTTCCTTCGGCAGCGAGGAAGCAAAATACTACAAAAAATTCACCTGACAAGCTGGAATCAAGTGGCGCCATATTTCTTAGCCCCTCATCCAATTCCAGCTTCTTTTTTTCCTCCCTCTTTACCTCTTTTCGTATTCTCTTTTTTTATTCAGTAATTACACTTTCTCCCGACAGAATGGAGCAAAAAAAGAACACACTCAGTGGGAATTAATTCATAAAAAAATGGAAGAAGATGGTAGAGGTGCAAGGAATTCATAAGCCCCGTCTGGGAGATCTTCTTGAAGGCGAGTCTTGAAGGAAGGTGGTTGGTTAATGAATGATTCTGTTTTTTCTCGTTCGGAATGAAAGGGGTCTTTCCGAGCGTTCATGAGAGGGTATCAGTGCCAATTTTTTATTGAAATCCGCTGTTCGTATTGAACGAGTTAAAAGTGGAATAAGTTCGAATTGTTGAATTCTCCCCTACGTTAACAGTGTTTTAGAATGTCATGAACTTTCAAACTCGACTATAAAGGACTTTCCTCCGTGAACTACGTTTTCAGGCATTTTGATATGATTTCTGGATTCTGGAAAAACGGGTGCTTCGTAAATGTTAGGTTGCTCAGCAGTCGCGGCTCCAGCCTTGGAACCCAGGGGGTGCATTGAGACCGCAAAGGAGAACCACGAATGGAGCGTGAGACAAAAATGTGCTTTTCTCAGCCAAATACAAATTTCAACTACCAGTACGCGAAGTAGATCAATCATGTCCACCTTCTCGGATCCGAATCGTGAAACAAACGACTCAATCCTACCTTTAAACAAAAGTTCTGTAGTAGATACGGAAATACCTTAATGAATGAAAATTTTGAATTGATTGTCGAACGTCAGAAAAACGTTTCTTGCTAAAGTTGAAAAGTATATCTGCTCTGCAAGAACCATCGTGGAGGTGAAAGCCCAATTCCATCATTAACCCAAGCTTCATTCCTATTATTGCAGCAAAGAAGACAAAGGAAGCAGAAAAGTGTATTAGTTATCTCACATCCGCAGAGCCTATCTGAGTTTTTATAGTAATGAGCGTTGGATTTGCAAACTGTGGAACGATTTCTGCTTGCCTTTGATGTTTGTCGCAGTCTTGTCAATAATGGCATTGGGGACCCAGCATCGCAAATAATCTCTCTTTGATCCACAGACAATTTAGCGAACTCACGTTTTAAAGTAATTGCTGCATTCATCGCGTATTTACAGCTAACACGGTTCAGTCACAAGGGTTGGGGACAATCTACTGATAATAGGATAAGAGTGTGTTTTGGTGATTCTAGAGCACTCTAGCGCTAAAGAACACATTCTAGCGGGTGAGTGGACAACTACGTGTGTCATCTGAAATTTAGCTCGCATTCTTTCGGACCCTCTCATTGGTTCATTCATTGCAAAAGAACCCAATCAAACGCTGTGTTCCTCTTCCATTCTGGGCACCGACGGACCCTGCTCTGAATCAAAGACTCACAAAGAATCACGAAAGTAGTAAGGCAAATCGAAGTTTATATTGGTTTAAATTTAAACTTTCATTAGATACCTGTGCAAGTAATTTTTTTTTTTTTTTTTGAAGTAGGTACCTATGTATTTTTTTCTACAAAATTTTGCATGTTTGTGAACGTTTTTTAATAGATATTTTCTCCAAAATTTACGTGTTTTTGATTATTGAGTCAAAGAAACTGCTAGAGAGTTCCTTCATTTTTTGGCAGCGATAATTCACAATTCTTCATATCGCAACGATTGCTTATGGGCTTTTAAGCGAAGTCAGCGCTCTGAAACTCAAGAGATGATACCCCCCGAAGGTAACAAAAACATATTTGCAACCAACATCTCAGGATAAAATAGATCCAAGTGGTAAGCGCATTTGGCGATTCTGTAACACTGTGGTGGGATTCGGATGACCAAAGTGATGAGATGAGAATGAAATACATAATTTTCTGAAAGAATTGAGACATTCCTGTTTTCTTCGGAAAAAGGTCAATCTGGAGCACTCCTTGAAAATCTTCTTGTTCCCAACGTTTTGGTTGGATCTCTGAGAAATCCGATGTTTTTTGGAGATACGGAATAAAATTTATTAATTTAGTGTTTTCCAGGCTTTTCTTTCTGAAAACTTTTCTTCGAGGAAATGGTAATTTGCACGTTCCCTTTGAACTTCATTGTTTCATTGTATTCTCCGAAATTCTAATTTGGAAGTTTCCTGGTAAAATTTGCTGTCTCAACGTTTTCGTCGAAAATATGGTAATTTCAACTTTTTCTTTTGAAATTCGCTGTTTCGGACGTTTCTTCGAGTAAATGCTTCTTGATTTAATTGTTCCTTTCTAAAACTCGAAAGGTCGAATTCCTTCACTAGCTGTAGCAATTATCCGGTGAAAGAAAATCCGGCACAATCAATCTGCCCAAAATTTAAAGAAAGTGGTCTTTCCTGACTTTATATCAGGTTTCTGCCCAGGCAGCAGTTTCAAAAACGAGACGGGACGATCCATATCCCATCACAGGTTTTAAGCCCGTGCTAATGTGAAATCCATCATCCATCATTTGCCAAGAAAAGACGATTTAATCGTTCCATGTCGATTTTAACGAGGATAGTATCATTAGTAGTTGCATCATGCTCGAGGCAATATCCTTGTAACAATAATTATTTCTATTGCTTTCATTCAATTTTGATGAAATTTGGTGAACATGATAATCGACTACAGACAGGTGTGAACTATAGACTTCTCTTAAGATGAATCTAGGAATCTGCTACAAAAAGGTAGCTTTGGAGAAAAGGAGTGGAAGACAATTGCTGCCGTGAAGGTTCACAGTGGTTCTCGATTAAGAGTCAGTAAATCTGGGGACTTGGGACTCAATGCCGAAACTCTGTCGACGAGGATGCCAACGAAAGGTAGCTGCTGTACGTATCATACAAGTATCAGTTCGCTCAGTATACCACGTTCTGTAAGGTATAACTGTGCTGTTGTCCTCTTCGCTTAGTACGAACGAAATAAGGTTTGGGATGTTTGATGTTTGAACAGGTGGAAGTGGACGCTGGCCAAAACTGTTGTTACACACGGTCAGGCTGTTGGCCCCGGTTGTATCTGGTTGTCAACTAGGAGCAGTGGGATCGTGATAGGTCTCGATGGCAGTTGTGCGGTCATTGTAGATACAAAGGTACTCACACGAGGCTTGGCAGGGCAGGTTGAGTCGGCGCACTGAACATTGCCTGCTTTAGAAGAAGGTCAACCTTCTTATATCAACGAAGATGGTAACATGGTAAGATGGTAACGAGTTAGGTCGTAAAAGGTAACCAGCGAATTTAACGAAGGGGGTGATGAAATGAACTAGTTGCCCCTGTTGAAGGCTGAGGTGATATGCCTGCAACACCCAGGGGATAAAAACGCTAGAGAGGACGATCCATATCTGCAGGCAGTCAATGCCAATTTCTTTTTCGAAGATTACGCCAAAATTTAGCTGCTGCACAAGTATGCAGTGCAGTCAGTTGACCATGTTTGGCAAGGTGTAACTGTGCTGTTGTCCTCTTCCCTAAGTATGGGCAAAAGGAGCTTTGGATGCTCGATGTGAGGTACATATGCGAATATGTGGAAGCAGATGCAGGCCAGAACTTGTTTTTAAACACATTCAGGCTGTGGGATGCCCAGGTCGTATCTGGCTGATTACTGCACATCAGTGAAAGAAGATGAAATATGCCACCGCAGACATTTGTTTTGCTATTGCTGAGGCTACGAATGTTGAAACCACATTTATTCAAGTGGCTATGATAAGTATTAAAAGGCAGAGTATCCGTCACGAGCAATTAGCCCTTATGACTTCAGGAGTCAAGGCGGACTTTAGTTGTTTCCTACCACAGCTCCTAAGACGAATGGCCCAGTGCTTGAAACAGCCCCCCTCGCGTTCGGAACAAGTGTCGCCCCATCGTTCTCAAATAAATTAGTTTAGGGTTAGTTAATAAATTATTAGGATAAAGTTGTTGATTATACTTCTTATTCAACTTGATTGTCGACTTTTCCTTAAATACATACCTAATTGAATCAAACAACCCTAAACAAGCACTGACAGCAGTGAATCTTGTGTTGAATGGTGGTGCGTTCCTTTGGTCATCATTAGTCCATGTGGGAATTTGATGACAACCCCAATCTTCTTTCGAGGATAGTTCCCCCCTCCCCCCCAAAAAATATTAGCAAGACTATACTGACGGAGTATACCGAAGTAGGACTGTAATTTGTATTGTAGAAGTTTGTAATCATGTAATATTGAAAAAAATAAAATTCTGTCAATGATCGTTTCCTTCTAAAATCCGCTGTTTCGAACTTTTCATCGAAAAAATACCAATTTTAACGTGTTTCCAACCATTTGCATTTTTCAATCGTTTTTTTTCGAATATGTTTATATAAATATTTCATCCTAAGGTTGACTGTTTCCAACATTTCCTCTGAGAAAATTCTCAAGCTTCAAGAAAATTGCTACTATTTTCAACGTGCCCTTCTACCATTCGCTGTTTCGATCGTTTTATTCAAAATATGCTACTTCGGACGTTTCTTTCTCAAATTAGCTGTTGTGGATTTGGTTTCGAAGAAAATCCAATTTTGACGATGCGGTCTAAAATCCGATGTTTTGTCAGTTTTTCATAATCATAGCTTTCCAATGATTTCCTTGGTGTCACAAATGACAACGTGTACAATGCTATTAATCTATCGTGGTCTAACGTTTTCAGGTAGTTAGATCAAGCCTGTAGCGTGTCCCATGTTGTAGTAAAAGGCCGCTACAGATGAACAAAGGGATGAGGCAAGTTTGATCCAGATTCCGTTGTTCGCTGCCACCATTGTTACGTCCCTATTTAAAAAATAAACAATTTCGACGTATAGGTATTCACGTTTCAGAAAAATGCGCTTTAAACCCTTCGCTGTAATACATCATTCTCCCTCGTCTCCCATTCATCGGCCCGTCATTGTTTTTAAACGTTCCGCATTGAGTTTGCGACCGAGCCCTTCATCTATTAAGAGCTGACGAAACATGAAATATTACGTGGGAGGCAGCAATTTAACGGGAGAGATTTTTAGTTAGCCATCGACAAATCCGTTAGATAATCAGCTATTTTCTCATAGAACAGAGAGCTTTTCTGACGTCGCCGCCTCCCTTTTTCACGACTTTCAGCGGGAAATTCGAGAAGATTAAACCTTTCGTGGATGAGAGAGCGTTAATTTTCGCCTCAGGACGGCCTCCGTGATTGGTGTTATTAATCATTCTAACGTTGCCCCCAAGAAAAGATGTAAAGATCGGATTTCTGGCGGATTTTTTCTCTCGATTCTTCTTAATATATCTCCTTCAATAATCTCGATCTTCCAAACCCACTTGGTTCGGAATTCACTTCATCTCTCTTAAATGTGTAAAAAGTCGAATAACTTTTCATTCAGCTATACCGTTGGAAAGCTGAGATACTGGCGCAGTTTTTAGGCTTACCGCAAAAGTTCAATATCTCAATATCTGGACATTATGGGCTTTAAAACACAGAAAGTTGTCAAAAAGTTGCTAAGTTCCCGTAAAAATCTGAAAATAGGGAATTTTTTTGTTCCAACGGTTTCTTTAAATTCGTGATTATTGTGGAATCGAACGAACTGCTTTTTCGAATTTCGGGCATTCGAAATCCTGCCGCATCAATGACAATTTCAGGTCATAGACGACTGTGGCAAATTTCAGCAAAATTAGGGCAAATCGTCTTCCTCGTCTCGCCAATTTGTGTATTCAGACCTACCCAACATATGATTCCCCTACCATGCTTAAAACAACAGTTCAATCCTCCCCATTATTTCAACTGTAGTCTTCTAAAGTTTTATACCATGTGAAGTTGCATCTCATTTCTATATTTCTTTCTTTTATACTTGCTTGATATTTTTTGTTCTTTGTAATTGGGCTTGCCAGTAATTTTCTAATGAATAAATAAATAAATAAAATTTGTCGATTTTCACTATTTGAAAACGGTTGCTAGCCCTTTTTTTCACAACACCCTAAATTGAAAATCATTCTCGAATTGACTTATTAAATTTAATATTTTCTAGAAAAACGTAATGATAGTCTCTTCATATTGTGGAAACCTCCGTTTTCAGATGAAAAAAATTGGATCAATTAGCTTTAAACGCAGTAATAACGCTTCCATTTGTCCCCCTCGACCTGCTACTTAATTGAATTGAAGCTTATGAGACAGAGTTGTAGCTCAAATACTCGCCCATTATCCGCCTACTCAGTGGGCTGTCGCTAGCCGCTGGTCTTCTTACTGTTCTTCCGTCGAAGAAAACGTATGTCGTATGTCCGTTTTAATGAAGTAAGGTCGATAAAATGAAAAAAATCTTAAATCGTTATTAACAATGAATACAAGTGTTTAAACAAAAAACTTTATGAGGTATTTTTGTTGCAAATTGGTTGTGTAATCGATCCCTTGAAGGAATGAGACCTGTTTTCTAGACACACTGTTTATGTCAATAAAATTTAATTTAATTCCATTTCATCCCCCCCGCCCTATTTGTGTGATTTGGTGCCCCGCTTTGGATTTGCGGTATTCTATGGAATTCGTGGTGGCAAACAAATTCCAAAACTGCGAGGGGTTCAGTTATTTGACTTTGCTCGAGTCTCTAAAGAGTAGTCCTCGCTTCAATGGATGGTCAGTGCTCAGTGGATCGGTGTCGAGGCTACGTCCGACGTCGCCGCGCGGTGATTCATCGAATTCCGTCATTGCGGTGGAATATTCCAGTCATTCGCGCCGAGCGTATTAATTTAATGGAACGGAGCGGGCAACCGCCGGGAGCGAAGTGATGTTTGCCAACCTTTACACGCCCGTGGTACATAATGTACTGAATGCCGCGGAAGAAGTTTCTAATTGAAGGGAACCGTTGGCGGTTTACCCTTCATCTGCCAGCCAAGGGCCTTTGATCTTCGACATTTTAACGAGCTACATTCACGTAACATTCCCCGCCTGAAAAAGGTGAGACGGATAGAAAAGGCTTTTCCACGAGCGAAGGTTGGAAAAAGAAAACGGAAAGGGGAAAATTTAGTTTTGATTCGTAAATAAGCCAAGATGGAGCGGTAACCTACTTCATAACAGGTCAAGATGGAGGTCGGTTCGATGAAAAGCAACTTCGCAGTTTCAAACTTTCTTTCCTTTTTATTGGGATGATATTCGGTTTGGTGGAAGAATACGTCAAAACAAAGTTCCAATCATGTATCATGCTCGTACCTAAACTCTTATAAGCTAATTTTGTTGGTAACTTTGTGTTATGGTGAATGAAGAGGAAGAAGAAGATTTATTTGTGTTAAACATCACGTTTTTCACTAGAGTGCACTTAGTACAAAACATCATTAAGAAACAATAATAATGCAAACACAGTACACAAACTGAACAGTGAAAGAAATATTCAGGTACATTTCGGTTTTTATTAAGTGATAACAAATCCCTCATTAATAATAAAGGCTGTTTGGCGCGGAAAAGTTTGCAGAAACTTAACAAATCGCCTAACAGTTGCAGAATTCTGAAAAAGGACCAGGGATTGGTATATTTCTAGATTAAAGGAGGGGGTCCCAAGAAATCTGCTTCGCTCAAAAAGTGGACTAGCGTGTGAGGACTGGAAGTATTGCAAATATAGCAATTCAATGAAACATCCGAAACGGTTTATAACATGGTGGAGAATTTACAAAAGGATAGATTTGCACACCTGATTTGGCACAACATTCTTTTGATGAAAAGTGGAAAGTCTTTTGTAAGATGCTGGCTCCCTTGACGACGGGAATCTATTGAGCAGAAGCTGAACGAGGATTTTGCGATCTTCTCCAAATGAGATAGTGCTGTGCCCAAGAATTTTTTATGTAAGCGTTTAGCATCCTAGGCCTCTCTTGAGCTCCAAAGTTCTTCCATGCCAGCTTGTGCAAGATAATCCCTCAACTGTGTGATGGATATTGTTGTCCCGCCGCCTTGGAAGATGAATAAGACGCCTTCAAGCGTCTGGGGCATCCTCTGGACGATGCGGGTATTACTGTATTCAGCCCAATGGAAGGGGCAACTATACCATTCCATCACTGCAAGGACCAATTAAATTTTAGAAGTTTATTAAATCGTCTATTGGCTGACTAGAGAAGTGTTGTTAGGCATTTATTTTAATCTCATTATTTTTCAGTCCCAACTCCGGTAAGGGCATACATAGATCATGATGTGTTCCTGTACTAAGAGATTAGGTCTAGTTAAATACGTAATGGACTTGTGAAGTGTAAGTGTTTTATTTGATCTCACTAGTGTCCATATAATTGTGTTTAAATAATGAGAAAAGTGTAAAACTCTTTCCATTTCTCGTCAAGCTTAATTTCTGCATTTCTTTACAGATTACACAGGTCTGCAAAAAAAATTTGTTGATCAACTGCATGGAATATTTTCGAAAAAAATTTTATGTTTTTTTGGTGTGCTGAATCCAAAAATGACCGCTATTTTCCTCCATCACGTACAGTTTTCTTGCAAATTAGGGGAGAGGGGACATTAAAAACGAAAACGTAGAAAAAACACCATAATTTGTATTGTCTATAAACTCATAATAAAAGAAAGTATTTGTTTACTATTCAGTACAAAATGCTCAAAAACTTCATTCGTTTGCTTGTTGAGCCTTTTTTTCTTTGATACTCCGTCGCTTACGTTTTCGTGCTCCAGCATTGTTCGTATCCCTCTTGAGCATCCAACAATAGTCAGCTAGCATATTGACGTTCCATCGTCCTTGGTAGCGTTTTTCCATATCCCGAATGCCTTGGTGAAATCTTTCTCCTTGCTCTTCACTAAACGGTCCCAGGTTTTCTGGAAAGTATTCGACATGGGAGCGTAGGAAATGAACTTTTAGACTCATGTTGCATCCTTGAGCTTTGTAGGCAGCCAACATGCGATTCCCAATTGTTTTGTAGTTGGGGTCTTTCGTATTCCCATGACTAAATATGAAAGTGAAAAAATTCATGCAATTCATAAAATTGACAACTTGGAAGCAACTACCAAATTGAGGTTTAACGCTGAATAACACCGTATGTGGTATTCAAAAAACCAGTTTTGCGAGAAATCTAGACGTGATGGAATTTTTTGATTACTTTTTCCGGTTTTAGCAGACGAAAATCCATGGGAAACAGTAAAAACCCGGTTTTAGCAGACAAAAATCCATGGGAAACAGTAAAAAAAACGTATGCAGTTTTTTTGGTTGCAGACCTGTGTTATCAAAAACATTTCAAAGATACGTTCATGTTACTGATACGAGGAAGCCATGTGCCCTGCTCCCCCCACTTGGTAGGCGTCTTTTCCCCCTATCTGTATCTATGCATTATTGTTGAGTCGGGAAGATCTGAAATTGTTACCATTCGATTCACCGAGTGCGGTAGTGGGATCGACACTAAACTCTTCCACTTCATAAATAGAAAGCTATCGGTAGCAAAGGAACAACTTCCCTCTATCATCACGTCAGTAAGGGAGAACATATAAAGTCCGTGCGCGAATATGTCAGATCAGCTTCACCTGTGCGATTTAGGGATCAGGCAATTTCATTCCTTTTCTACCAGTGAAAGCCGGACGGACACGGTTGCATGACATAAGTTCATATTTCACCGATCCGACACATTTCCACATTAAGTACAAACCCGTGTTGGGGAAGTTTCAATAGACTTTTCTCGATCCGAGAGCTCAACTTTTTCTGACCGTTGGAGATCTGACGTACAGAAGCTTAACCGTCGTTTTTTATCTAACCGTGGGAGGTTCGCTTACTTTATCCGATCCTTTCGATCACCCAACTTCTCTATCCTGGTCCTGCCGAGGGGAGTTGAGTACATCAAAGTTCGAAATGACTAAAGCGCAGGAAACGCCAATGATTAACTCAGTAGCGAATGGAAACCCCTTCCACGCCCCGTCTGAAAGTTATCTATGAAAGGAACTTCCAGCTGGGGCCATTCAAGGGAGAGCCGAGTCAGGCTGCAGAGGACGGCAACCAGCCAGACCGTAATATTTCGTCTTTCGGCTGTTGAATCGCATCTTCCTCCTACTCCATTTCTCCCCTTTGTCCACAATCATTACAGTATTTCATCCATTCTTTACGCTATCTCCTTCGTAGCACTTTCGAATCATACGTAAATTCCTCTCGCTTACACACGAAGATGATGACACATAACCATCATCAAAATCACATATGCGGTAGTTACCCCACAGTGGGACGGGTAACTTAAAAAACACTTGGGAAGTGTGCCGAAATTTGACGCTTTCTCTGCACTTTGGAGAAGCACATAGCCCATTAGTCAATATAGAAACAGATTTCCTGTACCAAAGGCCTTCTCATTCCCTACGTTCATAAAAGTGGTTATTCAAACAAAAATAATTGAAAATTCGTCACGCAATACAATAATAATTATTGTATTAATTATTAATACTGCATGGAATTCATTCGAAAGCCTGTTTGAAAGCAATGTTTTTCGCTTCCACAATATTTTTAGGTTAATTTCCCACATTCCATCGTCATAACGAATTTCTTTTACTTAGCGTCAGTCTGGATTGGATTCTCCATAGTTCTTAAGATGTAAAACAAGGGAATCATGGAATGGACTGTACTAGCTGCGCCTTCCGAGGGCTGAGGCGACCAACCAGCAACATTTGAATGAGTCACCACCCCTGGAGCTAAAAAGCTTCAAGCATATGCTCAGACTCAGAATTTTCCAGAAATGGAAAGAGCAAACAATCCATAACCTTTACACTCCTAAGGCTTTCAGAAATCAGGAGAGAGGTGAGCAGATAGTCATTTTAAGGGGTAATGTTTAAAACTCAATACCCATTTTACCTTTGAGCGTACTTAACCAGGCTCTGCTACCACGTAAAAAGATGGAATGGAGCACTTGCCTCTTGTGAAAGCTGAAGCGACATCCCAGCAACACCCGGAGGATACCAGTGAAACTAAAAAGCTTCAGATTGATGCTCAGGGTTCCGCAGATTCATGAAACGGGAATAAACGTTGTCTGTATCTGGCATCTATGTCAACCAGCATGTAGGGCCTTGTATTTCCACATGAAAAGATTCCAACTGATACAAGGTTTAATATAAACAACTTATTCTACGAATCCCATGTAATGGTTGGAGATGATGAACATGCCACTCAGTTTCTAAGATCTTTCTGATGATCTAAAGATCTCAACGTGAGCTGTCCAAAAAGCTGCAGTGTACAGTATCTGACAAGCTGAATTGGTGAATACCAAAGAAAATTAAACTGAACAAAGCCACAAGGAATTTATCCCCACCTTTTCCTCCATACGAGGGAAATTCATTACAGATTTAATGATGTTATTCCATACTTTTTCAAACGTTTCTTTGTTCCCAACCTCATAAAATGTGAACTGAGCATTTTCGCTGTCTGATGTTCTGAAAATAGCAGGACATAATTCGGTATAATTCATAATTTGTTGTATAACATACAACAAAACTTATAGCACACTAAAATTGTCCATTGCAGCTATCTGGTTTGAATGGAACGAACAAGAGTGAATTATAATTTTTTGTCAGGTACATAATAGAGATGGATCCGAACGAGTTTCGTTTCAAACCAGGTCAGAGTGAAACGGGAATCTAGCGTTTGGAATAGACACCTAAAGCGAGAATCGATGAGAAACGACTGCTAGACGTTTTTGACTCCGAGACTTTCTATAAGAAAGGAAGGGAGAAAAAAGTAGGTGGGTGATTTAACGTCGTAATGGCTGTCTTGAATAAGAAAGACGAAGGAAAAGGACGAGGAGAGAGATTCGGAAAGAATACGGGATGTTGAAGATCTGAAGGCAGGATGTGATATTCCAGTATTTGGGGGGCAAGGAGTGGTAAGGCTATCCCAACCTGATGTAACCACCGTCATTGGCTTATCATCAAAGATCTCCTCCTTGTTGTGCGTGGCTCATAGCGCCATATCTGAAACATAAATGTGTTGACCATTGAAATAGTTTCTATCATTTTCAATTTCAACGTAATTTACGCTTTATTTGCATAAATAACGATTATTGGAATGATTTGCTACGAGTACATTGGAGTAATTGAACGGTACACACAAATTCCTATTGTGTACACTAATGAGAATATCTTTATCACCTTATTAAATTAATCCTTATATAGATAGAATTTCTATCGTTTTCATACCGCCTTTTGATCGTTTAATCGCTCTTGAAAAAAAAAATCCTAACCCCCCTGAAAATTTCATGGTTTACGTTTCAAAGGGTGTAGAATAAATCTGCAATAAAAATTTTCCGTCCGTCCGCCGTACGTCGTACGCCGTACGCACGATTTCTCCCAAACGGCTGGAGCAAAATATTTGAAATGTTCAGGAAAAATCAATATTGGTCCGACAACGCCCCAATTCTTTAGCCAGCACTCTCACTTAATTTAAAGTGCCCTTTAAGGGTTGTCAAAGTTTTGTAAAATCCCTTAAAACCTCGAAAAAAGTCGAAGCAGCCTAAATTTGGACTCTTTTTGAAGAACTTTCCATGAGGAATCGAATGAGCCCTTCCCCAGGTTCGAAGCATTCTGATACCCATGAAACGCTGCAAGTTATTTAACTGGGGTTTATTATTCAATTGGCTTGCGTTCATGATTTGAATTTCTACTAAGCTTTGGAGTGTGCGTGTTTCACAGGTGATAGAGTGATTATTGAATTTCAGGAGGCACAAAAATATGATCAACTGAACAATCCAAATAGGTATTTTGGTTGAGAACAGATTTACGTGATCTATGCATATCTCCTGAAATTCAATAATCGGTATATCACCTGTGAAACACGCACACTCCAAAGCTTAGTAGAAATTCAAATCATGAACGCAAGCCAATTGAATAATAAACCCAAGTGAAAGAATTTGCAGCGTTTTCTTCAACAAACCTCTCTTATGCAATAAAATTGTAGAAATTTTGAATTTGATGTCGTGAAGTGGGGGAATAAATCGCAGCTTGTATCTACTAGAATTCTTAGCAGATTTTCGTTCTGTTTAGTTCGATAAAGATTTTGGTCTAGCTGTTTAAAAATATTTGTATCTTATTATAAGTGTGATCGTGCAAATATCGGACAGGATGCACGCATCACTTAGGTACAATATGATTGTTATTTCTCCGAATCGGATCAGTCATTGTCATTCCCTCATCCGTCAGTTGAGCCGATAACGCATCCTTTTTACGTTTTCTATTAGAAAAATAAACTCACACTTGAAAAATGTCACGAAACAATACAAAGCGTTCTCGATTCATTATCCGTATGGTGCGTAAATAACAACTTGTTCATGAATACTCGTAATTGGGCGGTCATTACATTTGGTAGATCGCCGAACACATTATCGTTTGACTACAATTTTAATGGTGTTATTTTGAATCGAGTAAACGAAATTAAAGACCTGGGTATAATTTTCGACGGACGATTGACATTTATTCCGCACATTGACAACGTTTTTGCTAAGGCGATGAGGTCCTTGGGGTTTTTAAAAAGAAATACTAGGGACCCTCGTCGTTCTGTACAATGCATTTGCACGATCTGTACTGGAGTACGGCTGGATTGTCTGGTCCCCCTTTTAAGCCAATGCTAGCGAGCGGATTGAACGCGTTCAGCGTAAGTTTGCGAATGGTCTGATTTTGTTTACGAGAGTGTCCTTTGTGCTATTGACACTTTGGATCGAAGTCGCCTAATTGGGGATTACCGTTTTGTTTTTAATTTATTTCACAGCAATGTTGATTGCCTCCAACTCCTTGAATTAGTGAATCTCCATGCTCCCCTCCACAATACCAGAAGAAATGATATATTTTATGTCCCGTTCCAACCTACAAATTATTTACAGAATAGACCAATTATACCAAGTCCCGTTCCAGTTATGGTTTGAAAGGATTAATAAACCAAAAAATTTGTGAGGATTAAGGTAAAAGCACCAAAGGCGGACACCTCTCCAGTGGCGGACACTTACATTAAAAAAACCCTGAAAATAAGGCTAATAGGAGAGGTAGCTTGACCTTATATGCAGAAAGAGAACGAACCATGTAATCTGATCAGCATATTTGAACCGAAGAGAAGATGCAGGGGTTGATTGTGGGTCCCAGTCGGGTCCTTAGATCGCATCACAATAAGCTGTCAGATCTATGCAATGAGTGGAAAATGATGATTGAGTTAATTCGCGAAAAACTCGAAACCCCTTTTAATTACGAAACATTGCTAATTTCTAGGGATTTGGTATATGGGAAGCTCCAGTTCTAGTTATGGTATAAAAAAATTGATAAACCAAAAGAATTTGTGAGGATTATATGCAGAATGAGAACGAACCATTCAATCTGCCCAGGATATTTGAACCGAATCAACCGCAGAGAAGATGCACCGTGTGGTAATTGTGGGTTCCCAGTAGGGTCCTAACATCACATTCAATCAGCTGTCAGATCTACTGAAATACGGGAGGAATAATGTTGAAGCTAATTCACGAAAAAGTCGTAAACCCTTTTAATTACGAAACATTGCTCATTTATAGGGATTCAGATGCTTGGGAACAATGTATATATGTGTAAATGATAATAATGTAATGATTTAGGAATTATTATTATTAGTTGCATAATAATAGGTACGACTGTTACGAAATTAAAACGCGTTATCCTCCAAGTTCGTGTAAAATCGGTCAATTAGGTAGTGGAAAAAATTACAGTTTTAAGTGTCAAAATAGAGTTTCACCGGAATTCAAATTTGTTATGATTTGACTTAAATTCAAAAGCTGATAACTTTATTCCATCAATTGCATAGGAAGAAAACTGTAAGATTGAGTTAAAATGTATCGACACTCTGCACTTTTGAAATCCATTTCATATGGTTTCGAATCCAAATCATTTGCACGGACGTAAAGAGAAGCGCAGACAATACAAATTAAAATATTAAGCGAATATTTATTATTAATTTTAATACGACGAGTAAACATTAATTTTATTAATAATCTTCGTCAGATTGGACGTTTAATTTTGTTCACGGCGGCAATATCCGTTGGTTCGTCAGCTTTCACGGCCTCCCAATTTTCCCTTGGAAGGGCGGAAGGTAAAATCCATTTCGAAGTCATCGCAAAAACGAATATCGGCATTTAGGCCCCTTCAAAACCTGCTATTTATGTTTGGATCCTCCCATCAGCATAATGAGGGGCTGCTGAGGTAGATTTCCCGTTGTTTCGCGTCGAATTGTGGCGGGGGTGAGCTCAGATTAAAACGGCTCAGGTCGCATGCAAAGTAGCGTTTTGGCAATATCAGCTTTCGCGCAGTTAGTGGCGGGCACGACAGAGGGCGGGTATCGGAAATTGGCGTGATCAGCTATTCCTACTTCAACTCCCCTGACGAGGTGAACGGGATATGAGATTACGCCCCTCGCGCCGTTGAAGTTTTGGGTAGTTAACTTGGAGAAGGGGAATCTGGTAATGAGTCAATTTGATGTCATCGTGGAAGATAAAGGGGTCCAAATGTGCCGGAAAACACTTTGGGTGTGAACGGAGGAAGGAAAATGTATTTCACTATGAAATGGTAGTATTTACTTCAACCCGACTAACTAATTAGTCCACTATCCTTGGTTCAACCCAAAGCTTTTATTAGTACGAACCTCCTCTGGTCCAATCACATTTTGAGAAAGACATATAATAGTTTTTATGATTTTCCGTATAGCGTTCGAGAATTCTCGAACTATTGCTTCCTCAATATCGAAGGCAAATGCAGTCCAATGTCTTTGGGGCGCTACGACCGTCTCCTGAGAAAAGATTGGCTCGTATGTCGAATCATACATCATTTCCAAGCCAAATGAAATCTTTTCCATATCAAATGAAACCTATTGAGGAAATGAGTGAAATGAAATACAAAGAGAATAGAATGAATACAAAGAACACCCCCAGCTGAACATTCATATGCTGTATTACCTATTATTAATTCATTCTAATATGGCAGATAAATGCTATGGACTTAAAATCCATATATAAAGATTAATCTTTTATTAGAATATGCCCATTTGATCAAAATTATCATTTCAAGATAGAAATTCACCATTAATAGAACAATTAATTTTTTTCATGACCGTACAATAATAATTTTATTAATAATTACTACTATAATATATATATAATATTAACAACAATATATAATAAATACATTAACCGATATTTACTTGAAGGACAAACAATTGAATTATTGTGAACAATACTTCCAGCAATTACTCTAATATTTATTGCCTTACCATCATTAAAAATTCTATATTTAACAGATGAAATTAATAATCCAATTTTAACAATTAAAGCAATTGGGCATCAATGACATTGAACATATGAATATTCTGATATAAAAAACATTGAAATAGAATCATATATTATATATTATATTATATGATTCTATTTCAATGTTTTTTAATCAGAATATTCATATGTTCAATATCATTGGTGCCCAATTGTTTTAATTGTTAATATTCTCATAGGGTATAGGGGAGGGGGGGGGTTCTAGGCAAAGGATTTTCGAAGTAGATCTCTCTCTAGTTTTTTTCGTGGTTTTATTTATTGCAGAAGATTGTAAGATACATCATCTAGCAATATTTTATCTCTTAAGTTGACACGGTATACAGGTTGGGACTTCAGCAAACATACCCCTTAAAATAGGACTGTAAGCTGAGGTACTAAAACTAGCTTGCACTGTAACTTGCACAGCACAACCACGTCCAGTGACTTGTTTCGCTTGAGGCACCGCAGTTCTCCTTCGTTGTCCAAAAAGTTGAGCATCTCCGGGTTTTCGTGCTGGTGGAGGCGTTTTTCGTGCTTCTGATCATATTTTATGATGATTTCGTTGAGTGGTGCCATAGCCAGGTCTCGATGAAGATCATCATTTCGCGTAAACCAGGGTGCACCAACCATACTTTTCAGGGTTTCGTTCTGAGAAGAGACTTTTTGGCACAGCATCAGAGTTGAGGCTAACTAAGCCTCAGGGTTGAAATTTCCAACTGTTGGAACTAAGTGGGTACCTACTCGCCACCCCTGCACGGAGAGGCAGGTACCGATAAGTATGGAGAGCTTTTGGAAAAAGTTTAATTTGGTTTAGAAAAGGTTAAATTTGATATGGCAAAGATTTCATTTGTCTTGGAAATGCTGTAAATAATAGGTACTTTTCCTTCTATCTTTTCATTTTGAAGATATCAACATCCATGCAGTTAGAGGTGGGCACAAGAGGGGGAAAATTAGTCTGATCAACTGGCCCCAACTTAAACTTGCCTGCCGGATATGACATTAGGTTATTGGGCCTACGAAGTACTGGATAGTTAACGTGGAGGAACATAGAAAGTGGTAGAAGATAAAGCGGCTTAAATGGGACGGGAAACACGTTTTATATGATGGAAAGGAGGTAAATTCGAACACGGCGGTGTTATTCCACAAAATTCATGAATTTTCTTCCAACCAGGAGCTTCTGCCAACATAGGCTTCCTTAGGTCTGCTTTGTTCGATTGTCCGACACAGAATTTTTAAAAATTGCTTGTTGATGCATTTCCACCATGATTTCTACGCTTGAGCACATCTGCAAGCATTGGAAGTGAATGTTATTTCGACGATATTCAGATGTGCCATCAAAGATTGAAGAATTTGATTTCAGTGGGGAGAACCTTGAAGGTGATTTTGGACTTTGTTGATCACCCCCACGGTAGGTGGGGAAAAACTCAACTCAAATATGCAAAAAAGAAAATCGCTGACAGCTGCATATATTGCTCTGTGGAGGATACACACAGTCAACTATTCCAAATAAGATGATCAATAGAATATTTTGATATATTATATCAAATTTCATGTTCTGAGCTCTGCCACTTCATCTTAAATTCCTCTTGCACGTTGATTAAAATATCAATTGAAACCGAAAGATGACTTCATCAATCTCAACGTCCTTTCAAATTTTGAAATTATAAATACCTGTCTATTTCTAGAAAAATATAAACTTTGTGATATACATTACGAGGCATTACCAGTCAAATGGGTTTCGCCATTCAAATACCTCTGCACGAAACAACATTTTTTAATGAATATTTTATTGAATAGAGAATAAGGTTGTTTCGTGAACTTGTGGGTAAATATGACCTAAAATTATCTGTTCATATATTTAATAATCATTTTGGAAAGAAATTGTACAGTAAAAGAGTACCTTACTTACCCGTTTCATCATCTAGATATGACTTCGATAAGTGTAGTGTTTCGTTATTAGTTTTTGCATTTAAATCGGTATTCCGGAATGTTGAGTTATTGAAAACATCGAAACAAGAAAAAAAGGAAATAGCTCAATTTTTTTATTGAAAACGCTGCAAATTCTTTCACTGGGGTTTATTATTCAATGGGCTTGCGTTCATGATTTGAATTTCTACTAAGCTTTGGAGTGTACGCGTTTCACGGGTGATAGATCGATTATTGAATTTCAGGAGGCACACAAATATGATCAACTGATCAATCCAAATAGGTATTTTGGTCGAGAACAGATCTACGTGCTCTATGCATATCACCCATTGAAAAATAAACCCCTGTGAAAGAATTTGCAGCGTTTTTTTCCTTTTTTTATGGTTATCAGAATGCTTCAACCCGTGTATCGGCTACAAAGCCTTTTAGGATTTCACTCCAGTATCCACATTACTACATCACTACGTCACTAGGTTACTGATATCAACACAAAAACAATAATAAACCAAAATAATGCGAATGTTGGCACCATAAATCGGGCCTTAGATCGAGAATGGTTTGACCTACGGACCTGGGGAAGGGCTCATTCGATTCCTCGTGGAGTGTTCTTCAAAAAGAGTACAAATTTAGGCCGCCTTGACTTGTTGAGGTTTTTAGGGATTTTACAAAACTTTGACAACCCTTACATGGCACTTTAAATTAAGTGAAAGAGCTGGCTCAAGAATTGGGGCGTCGCCGGACCAACATGGATTTTCCCTGAAAATTTCAGCTTTTTTGGTTCAGCCGTTTAGGAGAAATCGTGCGTTCGGCGGACGGACGGAAGAATTTTTATTGCAGATGCGGATTCTACACCCTTTGAAACGTAAACCATGAAATTTTCAGGGGGGGGTTAGAATTTTTTTTTTTTTCAAGAGCGATTACAATGGTGGTTTATTATTGAATAATAAACCAAAAGTGAAATGTTCATTCTAGTCTCTCTCTCTCTCTCTCTCTCTCTCTCTCTCTCTCTCTCTCTCTCTCTCTCTCTCTCTCTCTCTCTCTCTCTCTCTCTCTCTCTCTCTCTCTCTCTCTCTCTCTCTCTCTCTCTCTCTCTCTCTCTCTCTCTCTCTCTCTCTCTCTCTCTCTCTCTCTCTCTCTCTCTCTCTCTCTCTCTCTCTCTTATTCTTTTTTCTGTATTAATAAATGTATATCTTTTACTGCCTTCTTCTGACTATTCATTTCTGCAGTATCCTGAAGCATGCAATTACATGAGGCCGTTCATGTTCATTACACGTGTAGTTGCTCCCTACAGCATTTTCCCCACGAACTCGGTCAATTACTGAAATGTGTCTATAATATCCTGGGGAACGCGGGCGAAGCCGCCCCCGGAGGTGGAGAAAAGTGGCGGCGAAGTGGGTGGAAGGAATTTAATTACGGTCGCTACTTCTCGAGAGGAGGTGGAACGAACCCCTGTCACTCCCTTCGCTCGGCAACTTTTCCGTCTTCAAGGTGAAGACGATGTCGACGGAATGGCGAGGGAGAGAGAGTGATGTCCGGGGGAGGGAGGATGCAGGGGAGTGAGGTTTGGTTAGGGAGGGAACTAGGGAGGTTACAGGGAGTTAGGTTTGGATGGGGTCGAGGGGGTTGGGTTGGTTAGTGGAGTGAGGTTAGGAAAAGAGGAGAGGTTAGAAGGCGGTTATGGCGAGGGAAGTGGAGCCGAAGGGAGGTAGCTGTTGAGGAAACTTTTCGATGAGTAAAGCCAAGTTTACCGCGCGTCATACCCCCTCCCCCATCCATCTAACCCCCTTGATGTCACTCTCGTGGCCTTCTTGATCAACAAATTGTCCCCATTCCCGGGGAACAAGGTGGTGACGAGGCAAAAACGCCCTTTTTCTCCTAGGTGAAGATTTGTGCCAGATTTTACTTTCCCCGACGCTCGAAATTCCATCAAAAAGTTACCTAATCGGCCTAAACATTATTTTACAAGAAAATTTCTTCAACCCATACCACTTAATACAAGAAAACTCGAGAAATATCCAAGCCAACCACGTGTACCTATAAATATGTCAGCACCCGTGAGGTCACTTCCCAACACCTGCGATATTCAAATATTGATTATTCAAGTATTATTTCATATACAAACATTTATATCTTTCAATATTGGTCCGACAACGCCCCAATTCTTTAGCCACCACTCCCACTCAATTCAAAGTGCCCTTTATGGGTTGTCAAAGTTTTGTGAAATCCCTAAAAACCTCAAAAAAAGTCAAGGCGGCCTTAATTTGGACTTTTTTTTTTTTTTAAGAACTTTCCATGAGGAATCGAATGAGCCCCTCCCCAGGTCCGTAGCTCAAACCATTCCCGATGTATGACTCGATTTATGGTGCATCCACATTCACTACATCACTAGGTTACTACATAAAAACAAACATAACAGTTTTAGCGTAGAATACGCTTTAGCCTTGGACTAACTAGCCGAAAAGTGTCACGCGGGAGTGGAACGAAGAAGGGTATGGTATCCAGGAACGAAAACGGTGACACGAGACCAATAAACATAAGAATATTTACATCCATGTGTAGTAGTTGCGACAAACCCGTTTGAAGTGAGTCATTTTATTTATGTAAATCGGAGTTTCAGTCGTTCGCGAATCGTCCTTCGGTGATGTTCTCCTGCCCCGGTCCAGATTGTCCTCCTTCGAGCTCTTCAGGTATATGTCTTCTTCATCCTATAACATCGAGATCGTCAGCTGAACGAACGAGAGAGTGGCGGTTGCGAAAAAAAGGCGGACAGTGCGAACCAAAACAACCAAAAACTGCTGCTGAACGTAAGAAAAAACGAAATGAACCCAAACAACCAAAAACTGCTTGCGTAAAAAATCGTAAAAAATAAATTACATTCTAGTGACAATAACGAATTACCTGAACCCAAACAACCAAAAACTGCAGCAGAACGGAAAAAAGAATGGAGGTTGCGTAAAACACTTGAAAAGTCCCCTCCAAGCGAAAACAACGAATTACCTGAATCCAAACAACCAAAAACTGCTGCTGAACGTAAGAAAGAGAGCCGTTTACGTCAAAAACTCGAAAAACTGGATTTGAAAAGATCTCTCGATGACAACGAAAATGATGATGTACCTATCAAAATACAGAAAACTAATTATGCTCTCGCTGATTACGAATTCGACCAGCGTTTTCGAAATAACCCGTTGGGTCACATTTGCGATGTTTGTGATCGAATTTGGTTTGAAAAGAATTTGAGTAAAGCTGGGCCAAAAAGTTACGCTCTGTTACGAGCTGAATTTCCGAACGAGGATGTAACCAAGTTTAAAATATGTGGTACGTGCAAACAGTCAATATACCAGTCGAACAAGATCCCACAATTATCACGAAGTAATGGTTTCGTTTACCCGGATTTTCCATTAAATTTACCGGCACTCGACCCTAGAAATGAGATGGCAGGTGAAGAGATTTCGAAAGCGGACAATAAAACCACTACCCCGTGCCAAAGAAAACAAATATATGAGGAGGTACCTAGATCTTCGTATGCCTTAAGAGATGTATGAGAGAGAGGAGTATGTAAAATCTTATCTGAACGAAGGAAGAAGATGGGCAGACGCAATGTGAACCGGATGATGTCCGGCGAGATGCTGGTCTCTTATGGGACCACCTTGGACTACCTGATATAAACAAGCCCCTCACAACGACGAGATTAACCATTGTTTTATCTATTCCCGAATCGGGAGTGACAAACTTTACTCTTGGTTGTCGAGCAACTGCAATCACCTTCTCCACCGTCCAAATATATCGCAACCAATAAACTGCACACTGCATGAACGTGTGGCTGTTAGAAGATGTAAATAACTTTTACTGTACAAATGCGGTAGGAACGCAGTCCTCAGGGTTGAATCAAATTGCCCTTTCCATTCAATCGCTTTGTCCGTCGGCGTTACACAGACGTCAGCTCTCCTCGCGCTCTGAAGTTCGAATACAACGATATAACCACTGAGAATTTATCGATTGACAGCTGGATACCCTTCCGCGCCTCTTCTCCCGCGTTTGATCGCCGCAAGAGCCCGGCGTTGAAAGCTTTTTTCCTTTGTGGTCGGCGGTATCACAACGGAGTGCAGTTTTTGACCCGTTAACCGCCTGTGTACACGAATCCACCGCCAAAGGGGGCAACCACATTCCCCACCAAAGGAATATCCCGCATTCCTCATTCTCCGCCCGTATTGTACGGAGTTGGATCTCAATTCGCTGAGCTGTAACAAGAAACAATAGTTGAAACAGTTGCGTACTGCCCAACCTTTGACACAGACATTTCATCAATGAATAAATCTTGCAGCCTGATTGTAAGCAAGTGCAAATTTTCTTAAAAACTGACACTACAAAATTGAGTTTAAAAATTTATAAATCCCATGAAAGACAATTGAACTGAGATAAAAACATCCGCCAAAACATTAAGCATTCCAAGAGAGAGGATTGGATCGTTCGATCATACGTTTTGAGCATTTTAAACTGCTTCTGAGCGAATAGTAACTTATTCCACGAAAATAATGAGCACACAGTTAAATCGATTTCGACGATTAGGCCATCATCACTAACAAACATGAACTAAAAGTAGATCACAGGTGAAAGGAGATTGAATCCTATTGGCTCAGGGAAGTGAAAGGGACGGGGAGGACCGACCAATGCCACTTAAGGCTTACAAAGTGAAAGAGGGCATGAACAGTAACAGCATGGAGAACGGAAACTAAACCCATTAATGGTGAAATATTTTGAGGAATAACATCATTTAAACATTTTCCTGACCCATCACTCTTAACAATTCCGAATTTTGCGAGCACACCCAACATACCTCCCTTTGGGCAAAAGTGAGGAAATTCTACATATTGCCTGTTAGTCAGATCAAAAATAAAGCTATGATTGGACTCATTCAGATTGCCACTTGCAAAGGCAGAATCACCTTTGTTGTCCCTGAAATCCTTTTCATGCTCTTGTATTTGTTCCGTGGAAATTCAACGTTCTATTTTACTCCATTTTCATTGAAATGGGTTTCCACAACTTCGGCGCGAGTGACTTAGTCCATAGTAGTATCTTTTTGATTGGAATATTGAAATTGATTAAAATCTATTCATTGAACGGTTGATTCAGTCCTTCCGACCTAGGTAGAGAGCTTGAAAATCCCTTTTATAAGAGAGCGAGGAGGCCAACCAGAATCACCATTCAATTTAGCGGATTTGGAACAAATCCGCTGCCAAACTCTTTGAATTGCACCGTCAAAACCTATGTTTTTCTCTAATCGTATTAATTTTGTTATATTTATGGCAAATGACAGAACGTAATGAACTGTTGTCACATTATAATTATAGTGAATCATATAAAGAACTAGCAAAGAATAAAACAGTTTTCACCAGTACAATAAATCCGCCGATCTAGTTCCGTTGGTGGAGATGCTAGATGTATCTGGAGATCTATAGAATTTGAAATTCATCATTACCTTGGATTCGCGGGCACTAGTCCGAAAGGGCGTGGGTTGGGATCCCACCGCTGTCATCATGTAATTTTTATGACAAATAACAGAACGCCATGAACTCTTGACATATTATTTTATAGTGAATCATATAAGAAGACTACTGTCTTCAACCCACGGTCCGCCAAGCCAGCACGAGCTTATATTCCCAGGGGTCAGGTAAATGGAATGTCAATACTTACAACGGTGCAATAACGTGTAAATAGACACGACGTAGAAAACTGAAATTTACCTATTTGTTTAAATGGACTGCAATAGCCAACGTACAAAGAAAACACTGGACGAGTTAATAAATTACGACATGATATTACAAAAGGCTAAGAAAATAACAAAACACGGAGACAGAAAGAATGCAAAAATACAATGAATGAGAACAAATCACTAATAGAAAATTTCAGCCAGTAGACACTTCAGGGTATGGAAAGATGTATTGAATACATCGCAGTCACTTGAATCCAGGAAAGCGTTGACCTCACCAGACAAAAGACACAATGGTCGGTTCCGAAGATAATTGTGGGCTGCGAAAGGCAACGTGGAACAAGAGTGTTTGCCGAGATCTGAACGGAGGCACATTTATATTGACTTTAGAGAGAAGCGATGAGGATGAAGAACTCCATTCACAAGCTTGTGAAAAAATATTATGTCTGCCACCTCTCCACGGCTTTCAAGAGTGGGAGCCAGGTGTCTCAAATCAACCTCCTTTGGTATTTTCAGTTTGAATGCAAGGTAATGCATGAGCTTCCGTTGAACTCTCTCTAATGGGTACTTGTATGCTGCATCAAATGAGGACCAAACTATACTAGCATACTACAAAATCGGGAGAACCAAAGACTTGTACAACAGCACAATTGCTTCGATAGACGAGAAGTCACGAGTGCATTTTGGGTATTAAATTAAAACACCCACTAGTCCATCAGTTGTCCACAATAATATTACATAAAACTTGAAAAAGACTCGATATCAAAAGGAACTGCTGAAACAATTTTATCAGCTGATACAATCCACATTGAATGTATCAAAATTTATCAATCAAAATTAAAATGTATCAAATTTTGATACTTGGCGATTTGCACTGTGTCCAACCACGTTGGCACTCACATTCGTGTTGCTTTTCTTTTTCTGTCAAAGTTCCATCTCTTAGGGACAGCGAACGGATGAACGTGAAGCTGTGCCGGATGGCTCATTCGATTCTTTGTAGGCACGTCTATCAATAACGAACTTAAATGATTTTTGAAACGTTTCATTCATCTCTCGAAGCCCTCGCATTGGGTGTGTGTTTGTGTGTGTGTGTGTGTGTGTGTGTGTGTGTTTTCAAGTGTAGACCAATTTGGTATAGTTTCATTAACATTATGTTTTTCCCCATTTCTTTCTTTCATCTGTAGCGCCTACTGCCCTTTCATAATTTTGTAATTGGCGTAAGCCGTATGTAAATAAATTAATAAACATTCGTTCAGAAGTTTCGGAGAGAGAGACGGATTTTGGATGATAATAGGTTATCAATAATAATTATACTATTGAAAATTATAAAGCAAAATCAGGCTTGTATAAGTGGGGTGGAAAAACGAAACTTTTCGTGTGAATCTCTTTCTAAAGCATAAAATACCAGTTTTCATCCATTTTCAACGAATTTCAATTAGGCCTTTCAGTTAACAAGAGGGAGTTTGAAAATAATCTACGATTGAATACTGGCGCTTAAACCTAAACTTCAAATAGTATAGTACAGGAGATTGTCATTAAATATGCTAGTGTAAAACCTAGAGTTTTTCGCATTCCAAATGACCGGATTGCTTACATTCCCTAACAATTATCATCATAAAACTAGTATTCCATTAGCTCTTTTCATAAATTCCTGACTGTTTACAGCCATTCCAACAGTCGAGAAAACAAAACAATACATACGAACGTTCCTTATGACAATCTACGGACTTCTGTGGACAGGGCAGCCACTTTCTTCTTAAAACGTGCTAACCCACAGGCGGCAATTCAAATCGAGTTTTGTTAAGCCCCTGACGGACAAAACGGACTTTTTTGCAATATGATGACGTCAATAATCTTAATTCAATCCAAGCTTGCAGTAATAGAAAATATCTGAAAATTGCTTATATACTCTGATATTGACCAAATTTTACACGAAAGAAATTCATCAACTGTTAACTATACAGTTAAGAAGTCTAAACACAAACTTGCTCTGAGATAGGTACTTGAAATTTATTAAACTGCGCTAAAAAACGCAGCAAATTCTTTCACTGGGGTTTATTATTCAATCGGCTTGCGTTCATGATTTGAATTTCTACTAAGCTTTGGAGTGTGCGTGTTTCACAGGATAGGGCGATTATTGAATTTCAGGAGATATACATGGAGCACGTGAATCTGTCTCGACCAAAATACCTATTTGGATTGATCAGTTGATCATATTTGTGTGCCTCCTGAAATTCAATAATCGCCCTATCCTGTGAAACACTCAGACTCCAAAGCTTAGTAGAGATTCAAATCATGAACGCAAAATTGAATAATAAACCCCAGTGAAAGAATTTGCACCTTTTTTTTTATTGAACCTCAAACCCCCCCCCCCCCCCACAATAAAAACATCTATAATTTATCAAGTCCTTTGGCACTTGTATTGCGTTAAAACTTCCCCAAATCCAAATTTAAACGATGTAGCCAAAGGTAGACAGATGTAGAGGGGGCACACAAATATCATCAACTGATCAATCCAAATAGGTGTTTTGGATGAGAACCGATTCTACGTGGTCTTTGCATATCTCCTGAAATTCAATAATCGCTCTATCACTTGTAAAACACGCACACTCCAAAGCTTAGTAAGATTCAAATCATGAACGCAAGCCAATTGAATAATAAACCCCAGTGAAAGAATACTTATTTACGCCAGTATTAATATTGAATTATAAACCCCAGTAATAATATTGAATAATATTTACCTATATATTATCAGAATGCTTCAACCCGTGTATCGGCTACTAACTACACTACAAGTATTCGCATCGGCTATCACTCCAGTATCCACATTCACTACAACTCGACGCTATCGGCCGGACATCACTGGGTTACAAACATACAATAATAAACGAAAAAACGCAAATGTTGGCACCATAAATCGGGCCATACATCGGGAATGGTTTGACCTACGGACGTGGGGAAGGTCTCATTCGATTCCTCATAGTATGTTCTTCAAATAGGAAAATATTTAGGCCGATTCGACTAGTTGTGAGGTTTTCAGGGATTTTACAAAACTTTTACAGCCCTTAAAGGGCACTTTAAATTGAGTGAGGGAGCCGGCTCAAGAATTGGGGCGTCGTCGGACCAAGATGGATTTTTCCTGAAAATTTCAGATTTTTTGCTCCAGCCGTTTCGGAGATATCGTGCGTACGGCGTACGGCGGACGGACGGAAAATTTAGAATAGAATAGAATAGAATAGAATATTAATTTATTGACAGAAAAAAATCGATTGAACAAAGGCAGCAAATAATGAATAAATGAAACAATTTCTTGCAGATTCGGATTCTACACCCTTTGAAACGTAAACCTTGAAATTTTTCAGAGCGATTACAATGGTTTATTATTGAATAATAAACCAAAATGAATGAAAATACAAAAATATTAACAATGTAAAAGCTTTAAAAAGCTTAAAAGCCTTTTATTTTGAACTAGTTCTCCTTTTGTGCACAATTTGTCCCTATCTTAGGGCCCCCTTACGTAATTTTATAAGAATATTTCGAATATTTCTCTGATCATACATAATTTTATCGTGTTGTGATATATTACGGGTACAAGGAAATGGCTTCATCCAAGTTGGCAGAAGCTTTCAACTTTTCCTCTCTTCCCAAACAACATGTACCTTGGCAAACCGGTATAATATATCGACCTGGCGGCTGAGGAGGAAGAGCAATGTAAATCATTCCAGCAAAATGAAAAGAAACGCCCGCGGTGTACGTACATGTATAATGCAAGGAACATTTTACCCGCCTCCGACTCAAGTTAATGTATTTACAGAGTCAACAAAAGGCGGGTCGACAAAAGGAGCGCGCTTCCGTCAGCAGGCGGGAGTTTCCACGGGGCGCTCGCCTCGTTTAGGCGCCGGTCTGGTTGCCCCACCTGTGTTTGCCTTCTTTTTATTATCAGCACAACAGCAATTTGCACAACACAACAGTTCCGAGGTCAATTTGCAACTTGATAGAACAGGCAGTATGTTTCATTTAATATATAATGGTTATGAAAAGCGGTGTGTATAAATGCTCATCGCTAATGAATAAATGTATCATTTTCATCTTAGAGATTGATCAAGGAAGTACAAATAAGAATTTTTCAAAGATTGAACATCCATAAGCTGCCATCTTCTGGCTCTTACTCTCTGATTTTCTGTATCAGTGAATTTGTGTTAAGAGACTCGATTCATCGAAATCACATTGGGACTTTGCATGGATTTTAGCGTAGCACATGCTTTTGCCTTGGACTAACTATCCGAAAACCTTCACAGAATGGAGAAAGTAGACGATCCAACTTGTCCAAATTGTGGTGGAGGTGATGATGATGTGTTTCACACATTCTTCGTGTGTAAGCAGTGGGAAACACAAAGAAGATGGCTGCAGGATGACCTGGAACTGCCGTCTTAGGACATGACAGCGGATAATATAGTAGCCAAAATGCTTGAAAGATGCTTTAGACCTGTGCGGTTATCTATGTCGAAGGCATCCTGCAGAGAAAGATCACCCACGAACGGGAGAGACCTACCTATGGACCGATAAGATTAAATACATCCTAAGGACTTGGCCTGAAGTAATGTGTTGAACAGCTACAGGCCGAGTTCCAACGTGGGAAACGTAGGTGAGGTTTAAGTGGGTTTGAATCCTACATAACCCGAAGAGCGGTCTCTTCTGGGTTCCTTACGAGATCCGATTTCCACCTTAGGATCTTGAAGATTTCCTCACCTGCCTACCGAAAAAAAAGAAAGAAAAAGAATGTGGGCAGTAGGTCTCCATAGAAAGTCTAAGTCTCCATAGAATAAAAGGGGATGCACGAAGAATGTTAAGGGGTTTGGGCAGCACAAAGTATACCATGAGTATAGAGAAGAGTACAGTCACGCTGAGAAGAAAATCCTTCCTCATAAGCTAGTAAAGATCGCTGTTAAAGCATGTTCCATATTTCTTGGATTACAGCCATAGGTTCTTACCAAAAGCATCCAGGGGGTCCATTCTATCATCTTTCCTTGATACATGTTGGCAGAGGCTGGTTACGAACCACAGACCTTCGATAATTAACTAACCTGAGGTCCCTATCCCTTGCATTACAACATAGGTAAAATGGGGTGTACACTTGAATCATATCCCTTAGCCCTTAAAAATTTACTCCTGCCCTGGCCCCCTCTCCTACTCTAGAGATAGTGTGATGGATATGGATAGTTCCCCCCTTCCAGATTCTTGAAACCGCCGCCTCTGAGGATAATGTAGCGCCTTCTAGCGTCAAGGGTACCCTCAAGGTGTTGCAGACTTACTCGCCTCAGCCCTTAGAAGGGGCAACCATACCATTCCATCACGCTCCTTGTTACATAATCCGGAAACCGAATAAAAAAGGACGTCACCATTCATGATGCGGGTATCTAAGAACGCCACCCTCTTTCGATCCAAAACTTTTAAAGCTGCTCAGTCTTCAATCAGACGTGAGGCACCTTCTTGAATAATAGGTTCGATTGCAAGCGATCTCATGGCCCGTTAATTTCTTCCCTTAGTTGGTCGTGTCCTTGCAATAATCACAACTAGTAAACAGCTGCAGAGGGTGCTGCAAAAAGCATCTTCGAAAATATAGCAGAGCTGTGGAAGGCATAAACGGGCTCTTCATCCCTGTGCAGCGCAGTGTTGTTTGTGGGGGATTTTCGAACTCTATTGGTAAGATGGGTCAGCATAAGAATCCAGTGCGATTCCATCATCAGAGCTGTTGGACATGAACAACTCAAATTTCTGCTGAAAATTCCATTAAAATGTTCTAAGAAATCTATACAGTGTGTCCCAGGAGTTATGCACGATACGATTTCAACGTGTTCTACAACTCATTTTCGACCAAAAGTGTCTTATAGCAATTTTTTGCCAGAGGCCTTTTCCGAGTTACAATATTATCTACCAATATTTTTTCCTCATACTATCCGACGTGTTCGCATGGGTGTGAGTTGTACACAGGAGGAGTGTGACTCCCTTGCTGCTTCAGAAGCATTACCATTGGCAAAACCGTACACAAAAATCATGTCAACATACTCACTTGTGGTATAGCTACTCAACTGAAAGCAACTGCAATCAATCGTAAATTAACATAAACAATATCCGTCTGTCGGCTCTTCGATTATCTTGACTTTGGCTGGACAGCTTAGGAATGCCGTAGATGCTGTTCACAAACAAACTTTTTCATTCATTAAATTGATTTTCATCTTTTCATTTTTAAATATTTGTTTTTTGGTTCATATCTTAACAATTTTGTTTAAACTGTAACTCTTTACATGAACTCGATTTGAACCCCAATTTCTTACCATTGCCCAATAACTGGATAACCTGTTTGAGTCAACAAACATATTACTAAAACTGAATTTGGTCAGAAACAACAAATTATCAACATTGCAACACCCAATGATACCGCCAAATCAGATTGGAGTTGACAATACACGGCGCACAAAGCAACCCCTCCTTCAAGACCTAGGAGTCGTGCGGGTCATTGCATACCCTAGCTCCTGACAAAGTCAATGCCTCCTCCGCAGCTTTCCCTGTTTTCAAACATCAGGTCTTTTTAGTTATTCAGGGTGTCCCACAATCCGACTCCCACGTGTAGTACAACTCAATTCCGAACAAAAATGCCTGAAAGCAATTTTTCGCCAGGGGCCTTGTCTCCGAATTTTTCGCGATTCAAGATTTTTTCCGTGTTTTCGATCTTATGTCATTAAAACTGTCATAAATCCCTCAATTTTAGAGATAACTCAAATTTGATGACACCTTTGGAAAGAGCGTCAAATTTTCTATCTATTTATTGTCAGAAAACATTTTTTAAATTGTATTGAAGATCTGCAATTGCTGCGCGAAATGGCAGTTTTGTCAAAACCTTGAAATCGCCTGTTTTTCATCTCGCCTAGAAACCCCATTAATGCTTGACGCAGAACTGTGCAGGCCTGGTAAAAAGTGCTCCGAAATGTCAGCTTTCCATCGGTGTAGTCGTTTTGGTTTTAAAAAATAGTTTTAGTTAAGGAAATGGTGTTTAACTGCAGAAAAACGTGTGTTTTCGGTTAAAATTGAAGTTTTTTCAAAAGTCTCGACGAAAAAAGGTTGGAGACGGGATATACGCAACTTTTCTCGCTGAATCGAATGGTGACAACGCCAGACCTCTCAAATGACGATTTAAGTCAGTTTTGTCGGATGCATAAACCCGTTCGTTTGTGAACAGCGTCTACGGCATTTCTAAGCTGTCCGGCCAAAGTCAAGATAATCAAAGAGCCTTGAAGAGAGGCTTGTTGTTTGTGTTCATTTGCGATTGATTGATCTTCAATGCAATAAAAAAATGTTTTCTGACATAAAATAGATAGAAAGTTTAGCGCTCTTTCCAACGATGTCATCAAATTTGAGCTATCTCCACAATTGAGGGAGTTATGACAGTTTTAATGACATAAGATCGAAAACACAAAAAAAAATCTTAAATCGCAAATAACTTGGAAACGAGGCCTCTGGAAAAAACTATTAGGAGGCACTTTTGGTCGAAAATGAGTTGTAGAACACGTAGGAGTCGGATTGTGCATAACTCCTGGCACACCCTGTTTAATGGCAATGAATTCTAAAACGTTAAGGTGTTGTTTTTTTCTTAGTACCTAATTTTGAAATTTCTTGGGTAAATCCTTTTTTTAATATTGTAAACTTTATTGTACATTGTACATTATAGTAATGCTAATAAATGACTATATAAATAACAGGAAACGTGTTGAGTGGTTGCTACCCGGCGGTAAATCATGTCTCTGCTATTTATGTTTTGTATGATTAGTAGGAATTTGAGAGCCTAGAAGAGGAAGAAGTAAATACCTAGTTGAATTTAATAAGATCTCACGGTGTGTTTCAGTAAAACTGGTTGGTGGACGAGGATCTCCAGGGCTGGCTAAATTCATGTGGTTCTCGCTGACTGTGGAGGCGGCCAACAGGGACGGCAGCCCCGCCGGTCGCTTGTTCCTCTTTGGAGAGTCCGGGACCCAGTACACCGAGACCTGCCCCAACACCATCACCGCATCCTCTCTCGCCCCCAAAACCGAGGCGACGTCCTTGTGGTCGGCCCCTTCTCGAGGTGCGGGTTGCGTCACATTCAGGTAAGACTCTAGAGATTTCCCAAAACACCGGCTTTAAGCAGGGTGTTAACCTCATGGAGCTCATAGGTACACACGTAGGTATATGAATAGCGCGCTCAACAGCCTTCGCTCTGCGTTGTCAAAGAGTGACCGCAAGAGTTGGGACTCCCCAAATCCGGGAAAGGGACCTTTGGGTACGATAGACTGGAGCCGAACGACAGAACTCAAGCCTTGGTAGGCAAAATCGTCCATATATCTACTGCGAATCATAACGTCAGTGTTAGCACGTTTATGTTTTGCTTGATTATGGTTAATATTATTATGGTGAGAATAAATAAACACCAACCAACAAAAACAGGGACTTTTTTCTTAAATTGATTTTCATAACGGAAAATAATACATTAAACGGGGATTTTTTTTTACACAAGATGATGCCTATCATGCCAACCTTATCGATTTGAATTTTCGCTCAAAGCTTGATATTTTCTGTCTGAAAATCTCTTATTTTTTGAGAGAGGAGGAAGAGAGGGTTATCATTCGATTCACCGAAAAAATATAAATAAAATTGATATCAAACACAATATTTGGTGGAAAGTCGGTGTTCACGGTATAAGCACACAATTTTCCGGTTATGCCAGATTTTCTTCAGAAAGTACCAAATGAGAATTTTTTTATAATCTATTTATTTTCTATTTATTTTATGTTGATGATAAAACTACAACGATTCGTGATGCAATAGAATTCAACAAATTATTGCAATACTTACAGAACGTTGTGTCATCACTCCAATGAACTTCACGGTTTAATCCTATTTTAAAATACTAGTAATCACTTGTAAAGAGACAAGATTTAGTCAAATCGAAGAACGAGGTGTATTAACCAAAACAAAGGTACCACAAGTACAAGTCTCGGAAATTAAGAGAGATAATTAATTTCTTCAAAGAGATGCGTAGGACGAGAGCGCAGGTGTTGCGGAAACAAAAGACGACGAGACAGCAGAAAGTACTCTTGATCCTCCATTCTTGAAGCATAGATTGGATGTGGGTACTTGTTATTGTAGTAGGTAGTTTCTTGTCATCAGATGAGCATTGGAAAAGTGCCAGGGAGGTGGAGTAGTAACCTTATTTCCAACATTTTATTTTTTTACGAGTAGAATACTTTTGAAAAGTTGAGATTCAGGGGAAGTTTTTGGCCCTGAAGTTGGAGTTACAAAATCTGTTTATAATGAGCACAAGAAACACGGAAAAAGTCACAAAATATTTTGCCCAAACCTAGAGGCTACAGAAAAGACCATTTATAGCCACATAGCAATGTCCGCATGATCGTATCTAAGCTCAAGCGTTTTGGTGGATGCCAAAGTGTAAGAGACCAAATCTTGCTGAAGAACGACAAGTATTAGTCTTATATTTCACTCTCTATCTTAATTTATCGTTTCCTCCAACCATATGAATCTGCTTATTCCACGGTATTTAAATCAATTTCAGTGTTCCGCAAATTCACGTTAGGAATGCGAAGAACCTATGTGCCTCACCCAAGTTGCTAGAACTTTTTGGTTTATTGTAATCGCTCTTGAAAAAAAAAAATTCTAACCCCCCTGAAAATTTCATGGTTTACGTTTCAACGGGTGTAGAATCCAAATCTGCAATAAAATGTTTCCGTCCGTCCGCCGTACGCCGTACGCAGGATTTCTCCCAAACGGCTGGAGCAAAAAAGCTGAAATTTTCAGGAAAAATCCATGTTGGTCCAGCGACGCCCCAATTCTTGAGCCAGCTCTCTCACTTAATTTGAAGTGCCCTTTAAGGGTTGTCAAAGTTTTGTAAAATCCCTAAAAACCTCAAAAAAAGTCAAGGAGGCCTAAATTTAGACTCTTTTTGAAGAACTTTCTACGAGGAATCGAATGAGCCCTCCCCAGGTCCGTAGGTCAAACCATTCCCGATGTATGGCCCGATTTATGGTGACAACATTTGCGTTATTTTGGTTTATTATTGTTTTTGTTTTGATAGCAGTAACCTAGTGACGTAGTGATGTAGTAATGTGGATACTGGAGTAAACTCCTAAAAGGCTTTGTAGCCGATACACGGGTTGAAGCATTCTGATAACCATAAAAAACGCTTTAAATTCTTTCACTGGGGTTTATTATTCAATTGGCTTGCGTTCATGATTTGAATCTCTACTAAGCTTTGGAGTGTGCGTGTTTCACAAGTGATAGAGCGATTATTGAATTTCAGGAGGCACACAAATATGATCGACTGATCAATCCAAATAGGTATTCTGTTTGAAGACAGATTGACGTGCTCTATGCATATCTCCTGAAATTCAATAATCGCTCTATCACCTGTGAAACACGCACACTCCAAAGCTTAGTAGAAATTCAAATCATGAACAAAAGCCAATTGAACAATAAATCCCAGTGAAAGAATTTGCAGCGTTTTCTCCAAGTTGATTCCCAGAAAAAGAATTGTTTCTGTCAACATTCACTATATTACTTCCACGCATTATTGTTCACACAATCCAAGTCATCATTGAATAATATTGAAATTGCAAATTTTGTTGAATGAGCATCAACTCATAATTTGGAATGCTCACATTATCCTAATGTTCGTTAAATGTTCCAGGGCGACGGTTCAAGAACACATTGACGTCTGGTATCAAGATGATGGGCCGCTATCGAAAACTTTATGCGAAGATTTGCAGCAGAACAGTGAAGAGCAACCTGCCATCCACGACCCCTGCTGCGCTTGTGATGAGGCCAAATACGAGGTTTGTTCCATCTTAGCTCAGATTTCTGCTGAATTTGGGACTTGTACAAGTACTTAAATCGCATTTCGTTTCGCTATCTGTTGACGATGAATTGAGGATGTGTCTTTAGGTTGTAAAATCATTCTCAAGGCTTAAGGACACCTTGTGAAAACATTTGACAATGCCCAAGATGTGAATCATCAATGATACGCAGTCCAAAATCACCAGCCTTTGACTCAGGGGGTCTGGGAGCTGATCAATGTGTCTCAGTACCTTGTAACTGTACTCTAGATGACCCTAGGGAAACATTTCCAATTTCAAAATCACAGGTCGATTAAGGAAAGGAATCAGCCTTCTGTGTGCATTGAGATCAAAATTCGTTCTTTTTTTTTTTAATGAAAATTGAACATTTTAGAAAGAAATATGAGCTTGCTGTCCTTCATAATTTGGGAGCTCTAACTTCCTAAAATATAGAAAAAACACACAACTATGACACTAAACTCACAGGAAGTGTCAAAACAAAGCTAACAATCATTGAATTTTCATTTTGGCAGCACATTAGTTAAACATCGTTTATCGACCATAGAATACTTTCAAGTTTGATGGAAATCTACAAAAATTGATTGAACGACAAAGCATTATGTTTATTTTAAATATACTGAACGCGAACAATTTTCGCGACTATTTTTTTGTTTATGTATGTGTTTGTGTATTTAGGCCGACCGTAACGCACAGCTGAGACAATTTTCGTGACAATTTTGGTTTATTATTCAATAATAAACCATTTTAATCGCTCTTGAAAAAAAAATTTTAACCCCCCCCCCCCCCCCCCCTGAAAATTTCATGGTTTACGTTTCAAAGGGTGTAGAATCCGAATTTGTGTAAAATACCTATTTTGAAAATTTCTCCCAAACTTTAAAAAAGCTAAATTTTCAAAATTTGGTCGGGCGACGCCAAGTTTAACGCAATAGCCAAAGGCGGCCTAAATTTGTATTTTTTTTTTGTCCGTAGGTCAAACCATTCTCGATCTATGGCCCGATTTATGGTGGCAACATTCGCGTTATTTTGGTCTATTATTGTTTTTTGTTGATATCAGTAACCTAGTGACGTAGTGATGTAGTGATGTAGTAATGTGGATACTGGAGTGAACTCCTAAAAGGCTTTGTAGCCGATACACGGTTCGAAGCATTCTGATAACCATTGAAAAAAAATTAAAGAAAAAAGAAGAAAAATGCTGCAATTTCTTTTACTGAGGTTTATTCATCAATTTGCTTGCGTTCATGATTTGAATTTATACTAAGCTTTGGAGTGTGATAGAGTTTCATAGGTGATAGAGCGATTATTGAATTTCATGATATATGCATGGAGCAAGTAAATCTGTTCTCAACCAATATACCTATTTGGATTGATCAGTTGATTTTATTTTTGTGCCTCCTGAAATTCTATAATCGCTCTATCACCTGTGAAACACGCACACTCCAAAGCTTACTTAGTATAAATTCAAATCATGAACGCAAGCCAATTGAATAATAAATCCCATTGAAAGAATTTGCAGCGTTTTTAGTTTATGTGCCTCAGCAATAGAGATGGGGAAGTAAAAACCCGGGTATTTTCCTAAATGGGTAAAAAAACCGGTATTTGTGTGGGAAAACCCCAAGTTATGGGTATTTTCGTTGTTTACAGTAAATGCCACACCTTTTCAATATGAACAAATGCAATTTGCGCGCTTTGTTGTTGCCAACAACTTGATGGCAAGGCGACGCTGGAAGCTGACAAAAGAAGTTCCGGAGCCCGCATAAGGAGCTATCGACAGCTTCAAAGGCTCGGCTTGCGCTGTACAGTCTCAGTACACGTTGATGAGTCAAACTTTAAATCGTTTCACCACAAAAGTTTTAGAATCTATAACTGCAAAAATAGTTCGGGAAGGTAATTTAAAAATACCCGAATATTTACCTAATCGGGTATTTTCCCAGGCATTTTCCCGAACTCGGGTATTTACCGTGTAAAATCCCGTGTCTACTCAGCGAATACATGACAATGTCAAAAGTTGGCCTAGGATTTGGCCGATAAAATTTTCAAACTACTTAGCACTGGAAATATAACAATGAACCAAAAATTAGGGGTTTTAGTTCAAAGCACTGGTTTGAACATCATCCATTACAATCCCGATAATTTCTGTCATAAATTTGGTTGTTGGACATTTCTATACAGTAAATTTTCTATGCTCAAATGTTGGAACCGCAGTTCTCTTACAATTGGTCTCCATAACAGTGATAGCGATCAATATTCAATATTGGCACAGAAGGAGACGATCTGGTTTTACACAGCCTACTGAAGAAAATGTTGCAGGGCGTACGTATCTGTGATTGAAGAAAGCCGATACCAATCTCCCTCAGCTTTGATTGCGGGCGAGATATAAATCAAAAGGGAGCAGATAGTGTAGTCGGAAGGGCAGCCATGGACATGATTGGAATTGGATTCCGGGAAAACATAAACCTAAATTGACATCATCGGCAAAGTTTACGCTGGGTCGGTCATTAAAAAGGAACGTCGAGCGTGCTAACCACAAGAAATCATCAGTTTTTGAAAGAAAAATGTCGTCAAACACCCCAAGCCTCAATAATCCTGTACAATAAATCGCAGCAAATACTACTTGAAGGTTTTTTGTCCCTTCCACACTGATCATTAGTCTAACATTATTAAAAGAACCCACTAAATGAAAAGATTATATAAAAACATCTACTATATTCACTAGCCCACTTACACAAGGCAAAAGTTGAATAAACTAAACTTCTGTAGAAAGAATTCTATTGGAATCAGGACAGCTGGTATCATCGGCTTCGCTTATAAGGCGAATTGGGATTCACTTTTTTTGGTTTTTTATTCAATAATAAACCATTGTAATCGCTCTTGAAAAAAAATTTTTTAACCCCCCTGAAAATTTCATGGTTTACGTTTCAAAGGGTGTGGAATCTGAATCTGCAATCAAAATTTGTCCGTCCGCCCGCCGTACGCACGATTTCTCCCAAATGGCTGGAGCAAAAAATCTGAAATTTTCAGGAAAAATCAATATTGGTCTGACAACGCCCCAATTCTCTAGCCAGCACTCTCACTTAATGTAAAGTGCCCTTTAAGGGTTGTCAAAGTTTTGTAAAGTCCCTAAAAACCTCAAAAAAAGTCGAAGGCGGCCTAAATATTTACCTATTCTTACCTATCACTCCACGAGGAATCGAATGAGCCCCTCCCCAGGTCCATAGCTCAAACCATTCCCGATGTATGCCCGATTTATGGTGCCAACTTTGCGTTTTGGTTTATTATTCAATAATTTGTAATCGCTTGATTCTAACCCCCCGGAAAATTTCATGGTACGTTTGAACGTGGATACTGGACGTCGTACGCCGTAAAAGGGTTTCTAGCCGATACACGGGTTGAAGCAAAAAATCTGAAATTATTAGAAAAAAATCAATATTGCTGAACAAAATTCTTTCAGCTCTCTCGCTTAATTTAATTATGTCAAGTTTTGTAAAAAGTTTTGTAAAAAGTAGCCCACAAGAGCGCTCACAGTTGGTGAAAAAAATGTCCTCAGGGAAACCTTGGTCAGTTTTATTGCCACCTCTCCATATAAAATTGGGATTGGTGAAGCAGTTCGTGAAAGGCCTCCCGAAAGATGGGGAATGCTTCAAATACTTGGGCACTAAGTTTCCAGGTCTGTCTGAAGCGAAACTAAAGGAAGGAGTTTTTGTTGGACCAGACATCAGAAGGCTTATAGCAGACACGGACTTCATTGAATGACTTCAGAAAGAAGGTTGGACTGCGTTTATGATCATCAATAAATTTTTCCAAATAACAAGGTAATTTTAGGGGATTTGAGAATGCTGACAGATTTCGTGCTTTATGCCTGATGAGCTTGAAAATTCAATAATCGCTCGACTATTTCCCCCCAAATTTGGGACTGTAAGTGAAGAGCAGGGAGCGATTCCAACAGGACATCAAGGAGATGGAGAAGAGATATCAAGGAAGATAGGAAGATGGAGCATTACGATGATGGCCGACTACTGTTGGATGCTGCAGAGGGACCTTCCAGATGCTGCCCACAAGCGGAAATGTAATAAGCCCAGGGAAAAGAAAGCGGTTTTAATAGCGTTAATGTTTCATTATTAAATTTGAGTTTTTACGTTTTTGCAATTAAAAAAAATAGTTTCATTTCAAGCAGGAATTTTAATTTCGTCCAAAATAAGCAAAAAAATTTTTTTTTGAATACAAAATTTTTTCCAAGGATCTCAAATACATACTTCGCAACTCTCTCTCTTGCTTATGACACTAACTTTCTTAAAATGAGAACCCGTGATTCGGATTCTACTCAAAATTTTGAAAATTTAAATCAATTTATTGCGCGAACGGTTCAGCGAGCACGCAAAGTTGCGACCCCAAAATTGTCAAATTGGATGATGGTGAACTCTTGTGGCACATGAATTTTCATTGTTTTTTAACGCTGATTTGGTGCTGTCCGTTTGAGTATTCGATCAATTTTTGCGGAATAAACCTAAATTTCGTTAACGTCCGTTTTTTTAAATCTTAGGCGCCTGTTTTCAGATTTTTACGGGGATTAGTTTTCGAGGTCCGGTTGAGAAAGGAGGACGGAAAGGAAATGGATAATTACCTATGAAATTTCATGTGCAAACACAAGCGCGAAAAAAGATGATTTTTTCATGAGAAATAACCAAATTTAGGTCATTATTCCGCAAAAATTGAGCCGAATCAAAAACGGAAGCACCACGTGAATCTGCGTTAAAAAAAAAAAATTCATGTGCCACACTTTAAGTTAAATCTAGGTGAAAAATTGTCAACTTGTCAACCGTGGAAATAATGAATCATTGTGTAATAATTTGTAATATATTCACATCAGTTCACGTTCAGTTAGGTCTTGACGTCATTTATTTATTTTTTTCTTGTCAAAGTTCTTGCACTTGGGTCCGAGCCTACGGTTTCACTACGAGGATATTTGACAAGTGTGTGCTCTAATTGAAGTCTGGATTGATTATGGTTGTCCGGGGAGTTGCTTTTGCTGTACTGCGTTCAATTTAAAGAAAGTTCCCTCAAGTTGCTGCACAAAATGTTGGACAATGCCTACAGTGGATTCCCGTCACAACTGGGAGAATCCCACCTGCCTTCCGAACTGTCGTAGAATCGACAGTTCCTACCCGTTCATTTGAAGCTGTGATTGGGTTATTCGATTAAGTTATTCCGTGATAACCGTGAAAGGGGCCGTTAAAGGAGGAACATTTCGCCGCAGTTTTTGATATCGAATTAGACGAAGTGAATGGAAATTGATGTGCTGGAATTAATTCCTCAGTAATTCAATCCAGAAAGTTTTAGTGGGCTGTTCCAAATGGAACATAGCGCCCGAGGATCTCTCTAAGGAACCCTTAATAGCACCCTTGTTATACAAATACTAACATTGGTCAATTACGAGTTCGTCATTTCGATTCCCTCCCTGTTTCCTTAACTTAGTATAGGCGCCTTTGCATTATTTCTTTTGAAGCGTTATTAGAATTTGCATTTGAAATAAAAGCTTTCTCAAATTGAATTAAACTCTTTGTAAATTAAATTAGACTTTCCCCAAATCGAATCAAACCTTGGGCGAATCTGTTGTTTTAGCCATCACTAATGTTCAGCTTCAACAAACTTAACGTATTGTCATCACAAATCATTCATATGATGGAAGGCGCAAGAAATGTATAAAGGTTGACACATAATACAGCACCTCATGAAGTTAATCTGAAGTTAATCTACCTCTTGAAGTTGGTGTTTTCTTTGACAGCATGTATTTGATGAGCATTTCAGTTGACACGATGAGTTGATTGACTGCAAGCAATTTGTGTATATCTGCGATGTCTATGCTTCGCATGACGTCTGTTGAGGGTACTTGAAGTTTCGGGTTTAATTCTCTCAACTAAAAAAACATTAAAACAACTTTTTTCTACTTTTGACCACATTTTGGGATTCAGCGTAAAATTTTCTTTACGGCCAATGCACATTCATAATTATAAACAAACCCTAAAGGAATGCAATTGCAGTTGAAACATTGAAAATTTGAAGAAAATTGCTAGTTTTTGAATTACTTTAATTTTTAGTGCACTTCCAAAAACGCTGCAAATTCTTTCACTGGGGTTTATTATTCAATTCCCTTGCGTTCATGATTTGAATGTCTACTAAGCTTTGGAGTGTGCGTGTTTCACAGGAGATAGAGCGATTATTGAATTTCAGGAGATATGCATGGAGCACGTAAATCTGTTCTCGAGCAAAATACCTATTTGGATTGATCAGTTGATCATATTTGTGTAGAAATTCAAATCATGAACGCAAGCCAATTGAATAATAAACCCCAGTGAAAGAATTTGCAGCGTTTTTTATTGAACCTCAATACCCCTCCACAATAAAAACATCTATAATTTATCAAGTCCTTTGGCACTCGTATTGCGTTAAAACTTCCCCAAATCCAAATTTAAACGATGTAGCCAAAGGTAGACAGATGTAGAGGGGGCACACAAATATCATCAACTGATCAATCCAAATAGGTGTTTTGGATGAGAACCGATTTACGTGGTCTATGCATATCTCCTGAAATTCAATAATCGCTCTATCACCTGTGAGACACGCACACTCCGAAGCTTTGTAAGATTCAAATCATGAACGCAAGCCAATTGAATAATAAACCCGAGTGAAAAACTACTTGTTTACCCCAGTAATAATATTGAATAATAAACCCCAGTAATAATATTGAATAATATTTACCTATATATTATCAGAATGCTTCAACCCGTGTATCGGCTACTAACTACACTACAAGTATTCACATCGGCTATCACTCCAGTATCCACATTCACTACAACTCGACGCTATCGGCCGGACATCACTAGGTTACAAACAAACAATAATAAACGAAAAAACGCAAATGTTGGCACCATAAATCGGGCCATACATCGGGAATGGTTTGACCTACGGACGTGCGGAAGAGCTCATTCGATTCCTAATTATATGTTCTTCAAATAGGAAAATATTTAGGCCGATTCGACTAGTTTTGAGGTTTTCAGGGATTTTACGAAACTTTTACAGCCCTTAAAGGGCACTTTGAATTGAGTGAGGGAGCTGGCTCAAGAATTGGGGCGTCGTCGGACCAAGATGGATTTTTCCTGAAAATTTCAGATTTTTTGCTCCAGACGTTTCGGAGATATCGTGCGTACGGCGTACGGCGGACGGACGGAAAATTTTTTATTGCAGATTCGGATTCTACACCCTTTGAAACGTAAACCATGAAATTTTCAGGGGGGTTAGAATTTTTTTCCAGAGCGATTACAATGGGTTTATTATTGAATAATAAACCAAAATTATCGAAAACATTTCCAGTATTCAGACTAGTAAAGTTTAAATAAATCAGACAAGTAAAATTAAAAGAAGTCCCACAATGTGTTCTCTAAATGACCACCATTGTTTCTGATGCAGGCTCTCGTTTTTTTCCGCATGACTCCGACTGTTACGTTGTGCGTTGTACTTCTTCCCTGTTGTCAATGTTGAATGAATGTTGAGGTTGCCTCAATGATCCTCGCCCTTAGAATTTCCACGGAGTCAACTGGCGCCGAGCACATGTGTTAATGAATAAACAACCAAACAAAGAAGTCCATTGGTGTTAAGTCAGATTATCTTGGGGGTCAAGGTAACACGCCCCTCGTCCGACCCATGTATCGTAGACAAACGATAACTTTCCAAAACGCTGCAAATTCTTTCACTGGAGTTTATTATTCAATTTCATTCATTTGGCTTGCATTCAGTGTGCGTGTTTGGAGTGTGCGTGTTTCACAGGTGATAGAGCGATTATTGCATTTCAGGAGATATGCATAGAGCACGTAAATCGGTTCTCAACCAGAATACCTATTTCGTTTGATCAGTTGATCATATTTGTGTGCCTCCTGAAATTCAATAATCGCTCTATCACTTGTGAAACACGCACACTCCAAATCTTTGTAGAAATTCGAATCATGAATGCAAGCCAAATGAATAAAATTGAATGAATTTGCAGCGTTTTGACCACGTTTTTGGGTTCTTTGTAAAATTTCCGTTACAACCAATGCACGTTCATAATCATAAACGACCCCTAAGGACCGTAATTGCAGTTCAAACATTGAAAATTTAAGAAAATGGTTAATTTCTGAATTATTTGTATTTTTTTACAGCACTTCCAAAAAACGTTACGCAATTTCTAAACTGCATTCGAGGAATCCTAGGGATAAAGGAAACATTTCGCGGTATGAATTGGGAAAATGATTAAATCCGCAAAATAGATAGGTAAAAAAAAGAGATACTACTTTTCTGGAAAAATGATCGAAAATCATTTATAGAATAGAATAGAATAGAATAGAATATTCGTTTATTGGCAAAAACAAGTATGAGAAAAAAAAAATGAAACAAAATGCTGTAGTACAAGACATATAAAGTAAAGAAAGGATATGAAATGTTTACAAATGAAAAGTCGTGAACGGAATTCAATACTGAACTGTAATAATTAAAAGCATATTCGCGACTGAACTTTTTGTTGTTGATATAAACAAAACCTTATGGTTTGATAACTGTAAACATTAATTAATGTAGTGTCGTCAAAGACACTCCATTCCTCCCTTCCTATTTAAAGTCAAGGTACGTAGCGGTCCGGCGGCCGGCGGCTCCTGGTAGATCGACGAAGGACGTCTGGGTGAAAAGTTACTCTTCTCCTTCTGCGAGGTTGCTCAGGATAAGTGCCCTCACGTATATTTCCCTGTTCCCAATCAGTTTGGTGTAACTGTGAAGTAGCAGTATGGTGTTTCTGTCGGCCAGTGGCTGGTTCTTCCGCCCAGGGAAACTCTGTCTCCAAACTTCTGCGCAAGATCCCTGTGGGCTGTGTTCCAACATAAGACTTTCGAAGCTGGTTTTGGTGGCGTCGAACCTTTCCTCTTGCAGTGCTCAAATGGTACATCATTCTACCGTGTTGCCTAATTACGGTACCTACTTCCCATGGCGATCCTGTGAAAAATCTCACTTGTACTCTTTCTCCAATTTGGAATTTAGAACACCCTTCACTAGGGAGGGAAACTGCCTCTTTTCTTGGGGTCAATAATGCCAAAGCTGTCCTTGGTTGTCGGCCATGTAATAACTCGGCTGGGGATTTGCCAACTTGTCCTGGAGTGGTCCTGTAGGAAAACAGCAAAGTGTTCAAAGCCTCGGCTTGACTGGTGGCACCATCTGCCAATGCCTTCTTCATCCCCTCTTTGAAAGTGCGCACCCATCGTTCCGCTTCTCCGTTGGAGGCAGGATGGAATGGGGCAGTTGTAAGATGCTTCATGCCAGCACTCATGCAAAAGCTTTCGAATTCTTCTGACACGAATTGTGGCCCATTGTCTGATACTAATGTTTCCGGGGGACCTTCCATTAGAAAGACACACTTCAAGGCAGTGATTATAGCATACGATGTGGTTGACTTCATGAGTGTAATGAATGGGAAATTTGAATAAGCATCCACAATTATAAGCCACATAGAATTCTGGAAAGCAGCCAAATCTATGTGAACTCGTTCCCATGCTTTCTCTGCCTTGGGCCAACTCTGTAGCTGTTTTGGGGGATTAGGTTGCACAGCCTGACACGACTGACAGGTTTTAACCACACGCTCTAGATCTTTATCCATTTGGCTCCACCAACAATGTCGTCGACTCATTTGCTTCATTCGAACGATTCCCCAGTGTCCAGTATGGAGTAGCTTAAGTACTTGCGGCTGCAAGGTTTGTGGCACAATTACTCGGTAATCATCCAGTAATATGACTCCTTTTCGAGAGGATATTGACAATCGACGTTCGAAGAATGGTTTGATCCGATCATTCGGACATTTCTCAGGCCAGCCCTGTGATATAAAATTGAGCACTTGCTTCAATACATTGTCCCTGAAAGTTTCATCAGCTATTTTCTTTGCATCAATTGGAAATTTATTTATACTCGCTTGGACCTTTTCTTCTAACCAAGAACAAGCTTCCTCAGATTTATCAAATTCAATGTCAGTACCAACTGGTAAGCGGGATAATGCATCAGCATTACAATGTTGACTACTGGCCCGATATTTGATGATATAGTTATAACTCATGAGAGTGATGGCCCAGCGTTGCAGACGTGATAGAGTATAAACTGGAAGCTTATTGTTTGGATTAAACAGAGATACCAGTGGTTTATGGTCGGTCAACAGCTCGAATGATCGCCCATACAAATATTGGTGAAACTTTTTAACGCCAAATATGATTGCTAACGCTTCTTTTTCGATTTGACTGTAATTTTTCTCGTGCTTGCTTAGAGTCTTAGAAGCAAATGCTATGGGATGCTCTGACCCATCTGGGTAACGTGTAGACAGCACTGCACCTACTCCATACGAAGAAGCATCGGTGGCTAAAATAAGAGGGTACTCACTTCGATATATAACCAATCTGGCTGCATCAAGAATGTGGTCCTTGAGTTTCTGAAAAGCTTCCTCTTGTTCCTGCCCCCATTGAAATCGAACATTTTTCTTCCTCAAGGTATTCAGTGGTCCAGCCAGCGTTGAAAAATTTGGTACGAATCTGTGATAGTAGTTCACCTTTCCCAGAAATGATTGTAATTCTGTTAAATTTGCCGGTCTTTTCAATTGCTTGATGGCTTTCAAATTCGTTTCACTTGGTTTCACTCCATGTTCTGAGAGATGGCTTCCTAAATATTCCACCTCCTTTTGAAAGAAACAACACTTTTGAAGATTGCAACGAAAACCATGCTCTGTGAGACGTTCAAAAAGGGTTTTTAAATTGATCAAATGCTCCTCATCTGTTGCTCCTGTCACCACAATATCATCTAAGAAATTAACACACCCCGGAATACCATCAATCACTCGTTCAATTAAAGCCTGGAAAATAGCTGGTGCACTGGCAATACCAAAAGCTAAGCGTTGGTACTGAAACAATCCAAAAGGTGTGTTGATGACAACTAGTTTTTTTGATTCCTCGTCCAACTCTAACTGTAGATATGCGTCTGCTAGATCAATCTTCGAAAAACGCTTACCATTTTTCAACTTTTGCAATAAGTCTTCCACCCTCGGAAGAGGATATTGTTCAACTTCAAGCTGAGAGTTCACTGTCACTTTGAAATCTCCACACATACGTATTTTCCCGTTTGGTTTTGAAACAACCACTAATGGAGCTGCCCAGTCGCTAAATTTAACTGGTTTGACTATTTCAGCCTTTTCAAGGCGTTCTATTTCTGTCTTTACTGCTTCGTATTGTGAAAATGGTAGTGGACGTGGTTTGAAGAATTTGGGGCGAGCCCCCTGCTTCAATTTTAATGACGCCTTGTATGACTGACACGTACCCAATCCTGGTTCAAACAACGATTTGAACTGTTTACAAAGGATTTCGACCTTTTGGATCGCTGTGCGCTCATTTCTTTCAGTTACCAGAGAGTTTACAGAGAGATTTGGAGCTGACAACTTGATGTCAAATGCTTGAAACCAGGATGTTCCGAAGATATTCACTCCTGAAGGAGCATCGGTCACAAGAAGCCTTAAGCACTTCATGGTGTCTTGAAGCTGTACCTTCGCTGTAAACCATCCCAATAGGGAGATTCCATTGCCACCGTAACCCTGAAGTTTTGTAGTAGGTGGTTGCAATGTTGGTGCTCCTAAAGCTTCGTAAGCGGATGCTGTTATCATTGAACACGTTGCTCCCGAGTCCAGAAGCATGTGAATAGGTGTATTATTGATCAACACGTTAATGTAATAGCGGTATCCCGGTTGCACTGTCTCGGCTGGCCAGAGCGATTGAATTTCTTCTACCCAATAAACTGATTTGGAACAACACACAGCTTCAATGTGACCCATCTTCCCACAACGATTGCAAGTTGTTTTATAATGTGGGCAGTTGTAGCGAGAGTGCTTAATGTGGCAATTGGGGCAAGACTTGCGGTAATTTGGAACGAATTCCAGTCCTGATACAGATTTGCGACCTTCAGGACTATTTGCATGGCTCCCGTCACTTGATTCGGATGATCCTCTTGAACGAAATGGCCTTTGCTGAGAACGCCCACATACTCGCGAAGTTCGGGGTGTATTTGATGAGTTGCCCCCGTTTCTAGTTTTTCCTCTGGGTTTCTTATACTCTGAAGCAAGTGTGTTTACTGCGTTTGGTTGACGTACACCATCTAATGGCTTACTATCAATAATAGACTTAGCAGCTATAGTCGTTTCATATGTTCGAGCTATGGAGAGAACCTCATTTAGCGTCGGGTTTGTCATTTGCAAGGCCCGCGTTCTTACATGGTCATGCGGGGTCTGGAGAATTAGAACGTCACGTATACTGTCATCGACCAATGACTGGTTACACCCCTCCTTAGGGCACATGAAATTGCACTCCCTAGCAATACCTCTTAGTTCTGCTAACCATTCTCCATAAGTTTGATTAGCCTTCATTTCAGATCTGTAAAATTGGAAACGTGCTGCTAATACATGCGCTCCTTCTGTGAAATATTCAGTTAATTTGTTAATCAAGTCCATATAACCTTGGCCTCCCACATCTCCGACGCCAAACAACTTCTGAAGTAACGAAAAAGTCTCTGCTCCCACCCAAGAGAGAAAATCTGCTCGCTTTTTTTCGTCGCTTGTGACGTTATAGGCTTTGAAATGCTGTTGCAGTCGTAACTGATACGATTCCCATTTTTCATTGCTCGGTTGGAATTCGGGGAAAGCTGGAACGAATGCCTGTAAGTTGGATACCTCACTCCCGTCAGAATGTCTTTGTAGTAAGGCGCTCATCATTTGAGTCTGCAGTTCGAAGAACTGTCTCATGTATGCTTGAAACTCGTGAGGAGATTGGTCTCCCCTTCCTTCTCCTGAGTGAGCCATTTTTCTTCGTCGCCAGTGAAATGTTTACAAATGAAAAGTCGTGAACGGAATTCAATTATGAACTGTAATAATTAAAAGCATATTCGCGACTGAACTTTTTGTAGTTGATATAAACAAAACCTTATGGTATGATAACTGTTAACATTCATTAATGTAGTGTCGTCAAAGACACTCCAGGATAAAAAAAATAATGAACGTAAAGTACAATATACCTTCTAAAATAATTAAATAAATTGTTTTTGCCCACCGCGAGAATAAGTCAAAGACTTGTGGCCTGCGGTGGAGCCTTGCATTCAGAAAAAATTAATTTAGTAGTATGAACATTACATATTTATAAGAAACAATTTATCGAAAAAAAATGGATTGTTGTTTCTTGATATACATTTATGCAATTGAATATGGGAAACTATTGTAATTAAAAGCCAAAGAACAAGAGTAGAAGAAAAGAAATGGAGGATCCTTGATGTAAAAACAAAAATGTAGCCTTATAAAATGAATTAGATTAGAAAAGAACAACGTCTGTATGCACAATTTTAGCTAGGAGGGTTTTGAATTGCTTAATAGTACTTATATTTTTTAAATTAATATTATATTTCCAGATTAAATACAGTGCCTTAACATATGCATTACGCTTATAAAATTCAGTATTTACTTTGGGAAGAGAGATATTTGAACCCATTGCAATACGTGTGCAAGATAGATTGCTCAGATGGGTAGGATGAATTCCGTTTCTATATAGCATTATACAAGATTCCGTTATAAAAAGATTTTCAACATTACATATCTGAAATTCCTTGTATAACTTATCAGAAGGAAATCTAATATATTATAGCATTCAGACTAGTAAAGTTTAAATAAATCAGAATAGTGAAATTATAAGAAGTCGCGCTCACAATGTGATCTCAGAATCTATATCTGATATAGAGTAAAAATTATTTATTTTTCAGCAAAATTGATATATTATTCATTTAATTAAATAAGCTCTCTTGAAAATCATTGAAAATAAACCGCAAAGGGAATAAATCACCCAAAAGGCAATATCATTGTTGAACGATATAATCTCAACATGAAATAGTGTTGGAATTATCTACGATAAGTAACACTTATTTCTACCCCAAAAACCTAATTTACTATTTCAATAATTGAAAATAGATAATGATTAAAACTTGAAAGTAGAAATTAATGGTGAATTGGGTATTTTTATGAATAACAAATCGGATTTGAGTTTATATAGATTTATTGAATCCGATATAGGTCCGATATGAAATCAAGAGAGAATTTGAGGGATTTATGAAGAGAGGGATCAACCGATCTCACAACGCACCTCTTGGGGGAGCGCCGAGGAGGCAGAGGCGATGAAGTATCGGTCCACGTTCGCGTAGCAGTTCCAGGAACTGCTACAAACAAGAGCAGGTTAACCTACAAAGTGTGAATAAATGTTAACGCGATTACGCGATTGCGACGAAAATCAAACCACGCGGCGTGAACGTTTGCCGCACGGTGCCGCGCTGTTACGTCTGACACATCCATAGAATCGCATTGTTTGACGGCGCCAATAGATCGCGATGGGCCAGCTCTATTGGCCTCACCTCGTTTTCCACGTGAGGCAAACCGTCCTGTGGAAGAGTTTTCTCTCAAGAAGCGCGGCGAGGCAAGCGGCCAGCGCCGCTGCCACAGCGCCCGAGAACCTCGGTTCCACTTTCAGTTTCGATCACGTCGTGCGACAGCACATATTCAGTTATTTTCAATGCATTTCTAAAATATGGGCATCAACTTTCAAGCGTTCGCGCCAACATGACTCACGCTCGCCCAGCTGTCTATTGACCGCCCTTGCTTTTTCAATGGTTATCGTGCTGGTTTCTCTACTTTCAATTTCATTAAATACAAGAAGAAGAAGAAAAACATGTTTATTAGAGAAAAAGGAACTACATCACTGGAAAATTCGGAAAAAAACATGAATAGGATTTGGCTATTTGCCGTCAATCCGAGTCTGCCGGAAACTGTACAAATGTTGCGCCCAACGTCTGGGAACAGAAAAATACATGAGATCCCCCAATATAGCTTAATACATTTTATGTACTTCAGTAAATATACAGCATAAAAATTAAAAAAACCCCACTGAAAGAATTTGCAGTGTGCGTGTTTCACAGGTGACAGAGCGATTATTGAATTTCAGGAGGCACACAAATATGATCAACTGATCAATACAAATAGGTATTTTGGTTGAGAACAGATTTAAGTGCTCTATGCATATCTCCTGAAATTCAATAATCGCTCTATCACCTGTGAAACACGCACCTCATTACTACGAAAAGTACAATTCAAATCATGAACGAAAGTCCAATTGAATAATAAACCCGAGTGAAAGACTACTTATTTCCCCAGTAATAATATTTACCTATATATTATCAACGTTTCATAAATCAGAATGCTTCAAATTTCGGCTATAAATCATTCAAAAATTTTAATTTGTTGTTATCCATTATTCAACAACTAAACCTATCGGCATCACTATGTTACAAACAAAAATAATAAACCTGAAAAATGGTTTACGTTTCAAATGTTGTAGAATCCGAATCTGCAATAATTTTCCGTCCGTCCGTACGCCGTACGGGCCATATCTCCGAAACGGCTGGAGCAAAAAATCTGGTTTGGTCCGACGACGCCCCAATTCTTGAGCCAGCTCTCTCACTCAATTTAAAGTGCCCTTTTAAGGGCTGTAAAAGTTTTGTAAAATCCCTAGAAAACTCAAAACAAGTCCAAGCGGCATGAATGTAAACTTATTTTAAGAACATACCGTCAGGAATCGAATGAGCCTCTCCCCAGGTCCGTAGATCAAACCATTCCCGATGTATGGCCCGATTTATGGTGCCAACATTTGCGTTTTTTCGTTTATTATTGTTTGTTTGTAACCTAGTGATGTCCGGCCGATAGCATCGAGTTGTAGTGAATGTGGATACTGGAGTGATAGCCGATGTGAATACTTGTAGTGTAGTTAGTAGCCGATACACGGGTTGAAGCATTCTGATAATATATAGGTAAATATTATTCAATATTATTACTGGGGTTTATTATTCAATATTATTACTGGGGTAAATAAGTATTCTTTCACTGGGGTTTATTATTTAATTGGCTTGCGTTCGTGATTTGAATCTGTACTAAGCTTCTGAGTGTGCGTGTTTTACAGGTGATAGAGCGATTATTGAATTTCAGGAGATATGCATAGACCACGTAAATCGGTTCTCATCCAAAACACCTATTTGGATTGATCAGTTGATGATATTTGTGTGCCCCTCTACATCTGTCTACCTTTGGCTACATCGTTTAAATTTGGATTTGGGGAAGTTTTAACGCAATGCGAGTGCCAAAGGACTTGATAAATATAGATGTTTTTATTGTGGGGGGGTATTGAGGTTCAATAAAAAAACGCTGGCAAATTCATTCACTGGGGTTTATTATTCAATTGGCTTGCGTTCATGATTTTAATTTCTACTAAGCTTTGGAGTCTGGGTGTTTCAGAGCATAGGGCGATTATTGAATTTCAGGAGGCACACAAATATGATCAACTGATCAATCCAAATAGGTATTTTGGTCGAGAACAGATTCACGTGCTCCATGTATATCTCCTGAAATTCAATAATCGCCCTATCCTGTGAAACACGCACACTCCAAAGCTTAGTAGAAATTCAAATCATGAACGCAAGCCAATTGAATAATAAACCCCAGTGAAAGAATTTGCAGCGTTTTTAGGTATTTACGTACGTGATAGTTTTTCAAAAGGTAGGAGTGAGTAGTTCGCTTCACGATTTGAAGCCGAGAAAGCGGACTAGGCTATGAAAAATAAGAAAAAATCTTAGAAGATTTGTAAGAATTTCCCGAATGTGCATTCGGATAAAATCCGTTCCCCTTTTCCTAGGCAAATCCCCTCAATTCCCTCTTTCTTCACTTCCCGACAACCGCCGGCCCTCGCAACTTAACCCGAGTATCACAACCTCTCGGACGAAATACCCGGAAAGACTTCGCTCTGAGTCAAAAATACGTTTCAACAACCGCAGAATCCGATTAGACCTTCAAATGGAAAACGCGGGGATAAAAAGTAAACCCTTCTTCTGTGAGACCAATAGCATTATCTCCAGTTTTGGGAAGAGGTTCTCTCCCCCTCTGGAAACGAGGAATGACAACGAAAGAGGTCCCCTTAGAATGACTCACAAAAGCCCCTTTTTTTGGTATTTCCGCGTATGTATATATTTTTTGTGTGTACTGCGAACACCGCTTTTGCTCCGCCTTTCAACGACGATCAAAATCTCGACTGGTGTTTTTTTTTTGCTACCCATTACGACAAGAAAGCTCGCACGAGACCTCGAACCCGAATTAGAAATATTGCTTGTCAGACGGGTTCACCTATGCGCTGAGAAACTTGTCAAACGTTTTTTGCACTATCCCGAAAACTGTCGTTCGTCCCCTCCCAGGGCCGAAACCCCCAAAACAATCACCGCGAGGACCGCGTTTTCTTATACGTTCATCCTTTAATCAATATCCGCCGGTGAAAATTAAACTTTGGACAAAAACGTTTAACCAACATTCGTGCTTTCTAGTCGTACCGTTCAGATTCATACACGAGAATTTCCTCTTGTTTAGTAACTCGACCCTTGATCGTTTTTAGAAAGAAAAGCAGCGGTGAAGCATGACATTACGAACAAAATTTCCCTTTAACTAATCATAAAATGAAATAGAGTTATAGCAAGCTAATCATCACACTATATAAAATCCAGCTTATCAGAGTATATCGACGTTTCAGGGGGTGGTAACGCTGGGCGGGTGGAATTCTCGCCCCCGTCTCCCAGGGCAACCGACCTGCTCCCCCCTCCCCCCGACCCCGCCAGTGAAGGAAGGAGGGCCCAAGCGGGGGGAAGCGTCTCCCAGGGCAAGCGACGTGGTCCTCTCCTCGGGGATTTGGGATATACGATTTTTTGACTTTTAATATTGTTATTATACTCCCTCATTGTGTTGCTTAGTACTCTACCTCCTGTACACACGGGACTTACCCCAACAAGAAGGCACAACTGTTGCCACCTTTGCAGATGATACGGCTATCCTCTCTGTTGGAGATGATATAGAAGCTGCAACACGCAAACTACAGACGTCTACTACTGAGGTTTATAAATGGACCAAGATGTGGAGAATGAAGCTGAACGAATCAAAATCAGCCCACATCAACTTCACTAACCGAAAAGTCCCAATCTTGGATGTTGAGATCAATTCGAATAAAATACCGCATACTGAAGCAGTTAAATACTTGGGTTTGACACTTGACTCCAAATTAAACTGGAATAAACACATAGAAAAGAAGAAAGAAGAACTTAAAATCAAGTACAGAAGGATGTATTGGCTAATGGGAAGGAATTCCCATCTCTCACTTCACAACAAACTGCTTATATATAAGCAGATCCTTCGCCCTATTTGGACCTATGGGATACAGATCTGGGGCTGTGCCAAGAAATCAAATATTAAGAAAATCCAAACCTTTCAGAATAAAATACTGAGAAGTATAGTTGGAGCCCCTTGGTACATGCGAAACGATGATATTCATCGAGATTTGAGGGTGGAGACAGTCTATGAAATTATTGCAAAATACGCAAGGAAGCATGAACATCGCCTCCACAAACACGTGAACCCGGAGATGCTCTACGTTTTGGACAACGAAGGTGAAATCCGACGTCTCAAGCGAAACAAACCACTGGATTTAGTTGTGCTGCGTGAATAGAAGTGCAATCGAACTCAGTGCTAATTAATTGAGCTATATAATAAAGGGCTAGATTTTGCTGTAAACCTACCCTCTTGGAGTGTACCTTTATTGATATGTAAAATTGCTAGATATTTGATTTTTCAGTCGCAATTAATAAATCACGAAAAAAATTGTGTTATTCACCTATTTCTTTTTAACCTGCGTAGCAGGGCCATTAAACTAGTAATTGATATAAATAAATTTGCATTACATACCAAATAGTATCCGAAAAAATGCATTACAACAATATTAACAGTGATAATAAAATGCTGCAAATTATTAAGCAAATGTTTATAATTTTTGTATTAAATAACTGTTCTACGTAAATCACCTATCTTTATTACACGTAGCCTGTGGTACGCTATTTCAACGCGTCACTTCCATGAATGGATTGGCTTTTTCAGCACGTGTTCAGATGTATCTGAAATATTTTCGGATCACGAAGAGTTTTTCGGTGTTGGGGTCATTACCTCTTGAAAACCACATTTGACTTCCATTCAAGGCCTGCAGGTAACGTTGACCGTACTTGCCGCCTTTACCTCATTGTCATGAATCCCGTTCTTATGTGAAAGTATTCAAAGCCCTCAAAATTCCCCAAGCTGCTTTGTGCCGTAGGTTTTTCCCAAGCCACTCGTTTTCTGGCAAACTACTCTCCCCCCTAGCACCCTGAGGTTTCCTGATCGGTTTCTACTATCCCCCTCTCTTCTCCCCACGATTCCCCACTCTAGATTTTCTTCACCTCCCCTCCAAACAAAATTTTCCTTTATTATTTATTTTTTTTTTTTAAACAGAATCCAGAGTCAGTTTTCTCCTTCGTTTTCTAGCTTGCTCTTACACCCTTGTTAACTCGACTAACTTCATATCATAGCTATCAAAGTGGCTTCACTTACCTAACCAAGTACTGGCAAAGCAGCATATTCTGTGATATTGTTGACTACCCGAGAAACCTCAATTTCGGCAGAAGCACCCTAAGATTTTATTCTACAACACCTTTATTTATTTTATTGATTCACTATATCGACGCATACGAATTGAATGATATATTTCCATTCTCGTCCATTAGCATGACATGATTTGTGAAACATGAATTGAGGTCTCACGGAAAGCTCCACATCGTTATTACAGGAGTCAAGCCGATAAAAGAAACCATCTTCCTGTTTTTTGTCCAACTTGCACCCTTAACCTGGTGCTCCAACTTTTTTTGACTGCCATTTTAATCGAACAATGAGGATATTTAATTTGGGCCTGATTTTTCAGAAAAACATGACGACATGAACTAGGAATTGATCATCAAACGCTGTGACGATAGGTTGTGTTGTTCACCATTTTGTAACATCCATCTTAATAAAAACTCATTTTTAATTGCAGAATCTAAATCAACAGCTTCGTTTTGAGCCCATTAGCTCCTTGAAAACCAAGGAATAATTTAAATTAGGTACCCTGGTAGAATTATGAAGAAATTACAATCTGACATTTGCTGACTACTATTCTATCAACACTAGAAGCAGAAAAGAAAATTAACAAAATGGCGTCTTAAATTGATTGGGATCCGAAAAAAAGAAACAAGTACCAGCTTAAAATCATTACTCAGCTCTGCTCAAAATGATGGTGACCCTGGACGCCGTTGTTCCGTAACGAAAAAAAAGTGGCTTATTGTTTAAGACAAAAATAATATTGGATCACTCATAAAATACGTTTATAACACAATTCTTCTATACATTGTAACAATGTAAAAATACTATTGTAAAAAATTTGCAAAACATTTCATAAGAAACTTGAGCTTGCTTTGAATTAACTAGTTGTGGAATGTTTGGGTTGATTTTAGTCAAACACAAAATAATATCATTTTCCAGAGCTAAACGATTTCGTGATTTGGTTTTTAAATGTACCATTGTGGAAAATCCATTTTCACAATTGTAAGAAGTAGAGAAAGGTGTCAACATCTTCAACGCTACTTTGGTCAATTCTGGGAGTACCTTCTTTATAATTAGCCAAAAATTCTTATGTTCGAAGGTCAACATTACGATGTAACTACAATGGGGTCGCCAAAATTCTCAAGCTAAAATGGGGGTCAGAGGGTTAAAAAGGTTGAGAACCCCGGATATTCAGAAGCTGAAATCATGTTTAAACAACAATGTTTTCCAAATTGTGTTTTGATCACAAAATTCACACATCGTTTTTCAGTTACGACTCACAACTATCATTTTACACCTCCACCCTGTTGAATAGGTATACCCTGTGATATATATATATTTTTCAACGAAAATTCGATTTCTTGATCATAGTTACCAATTCAGACAAAAAGAGCCCAGAATTTTTGTCGAAACTTTTTGCTATTCACGGCTACAGGAACGGAATGTACATTCCTCTAGTATTTTGCTTGTTACCGAGTAAGGAGCAAGTAATGTATGAGACAGCCCTTCACTATGTCGTTGCTAAATGCGAGGAACTCCATGCCAAAACAATTAAAACTCGAAAATAACCATACAAAACGCCTACTGTGTTTCCTGATCAAACTTAGTTTTTTTTTTTTTTTTAAATGACGATCCTGGCGCTTGCGTTGCTTGGGAGGCTATGATCAAATCACTTGTGGTCTGACGATGTGGTGTGTTACTGATGCCATGAAAATGAAGGTGGCTTGTTCAAGTGATGGACGACAAGTACTGGCAAAGCAGCATATTCTGTGATATTGTTGACTATAACTACTTGGCAGAGGCGTCCTAAGATTTTATTCTACAACACCTTTATTTATTTTACTGATTCACTATATCGACGCATACGAATTGAATGATATATTTCCATACTCGTTCATTGAGCATGTACGCATTGATTTGAAATATAGCCTCCATCAGTTAATTGCACAACCGTTTATATCTTCCCTGGGTTCACCTCAACAGCACGTTTTAATGGAAATGTACACTTATCGGTATTGGTTAATGCTGTCATTCGCTATTACAAACAGAGCCTTTGACAAAACACATCCAAGCTTTTCACCTGTCCTTTGAGTCAGTTAGTCGTCCATCGTGGATCACCCGACATTCAAACCCAACATATTGCACTCATCGTGGAATGAGAAAACAACTCAAAAAAACATATTTCCAGGAAATCGCGTTTAAATCTTCGCTCTTTCACGAATGGACGTTTCACCACGGCAACATATTGTGTTACTCCAACGAAACGGGCTCAAACATTAATGATCCCTCTGCTTTTGAACATGAATTTGTTCCGGCAGTGTGTAGAGAGTGGAGGACAGATGCGTCCCCGAATGTGCTTGACACTTGCAGTTGTTCTCTTCTTTCACTGACAATTTTTGTAAATTTCGGAGCTGTTCCTTTGTTTATTTATGATTTCTATCAGTTTTTGATCATCCATATTTCAATAAGTAAACTCATTACTTGAAATCTAGTAGTTGTTAGGAAGGAGTCTGTTTCTGTATTAAATGTTCACCAAATGAGAAAATTAACAATAAAAACGAGAGATCGATTTTTATTATGAACATCAGAATTAAAGGAACAAGTCAGAACTAAAAAGATCCAAGGAAACAATTAGGAATCAGTTAAAGATCGTCCAACGGAATAATCCAATTTCGTTGCTAACTCAAAAACGCTGCAAATTCTTTCACTGGGGTTTATTATTCAATTGGCTTGCATTCATGATTTGAATTTCAACTAAGCTTTGGAGTGTGCGTGTTTATCAGGTGATAGAGCGATTATTGAATTTCAGGAGGCACACAAATATGATCAACTGATCAATCCAAATAGGTGTTTTGGTTGAGAACCGATTTACGTGGTCTATGCATACCTCCTGAAATTCAATGATCGCTCTATCACCTGTAAAACACGCACACTCCAAAGCTTAGTAGAAATTCAAATCGTGAATGCAAGCCAAATGAATGAAATTGAATAATAAACCCCAGTGAAAGAATTTGCAGCGTTTTTCATGCATATCAGAATGCTTCAACCCGTGTATCGGCTATAAACCCTTTTAGGAGTTCACTCCAGTATCCACATTCACTACATCACTAGGTTACTGCGATCAAAAAAAAAAACTCTTGTTTTGTTTTGATCGCAGTAACCTAGTGATGTAGTGAATGTGGATGCAAATGTTGGCACCATAAATCGGGAATCGGGAACGGTTTGAGCTACGGACCTGGGGAGGGGTTCATTCGATTCCTCATGGAAAGTTCTTCAATAAAAGTCCAAATTTAGGCCACCTTGACTTTTTTTGAGGATTTTTGGGATTTTACAAAATTTGACAACCATTAAAGGGCACTTTAAATTAAGTGAGAGAGCCGGCTAAAGAATTGGGGCGTTGACAGACCACTATTGATTTTACCTGAAAATTTCAGATTTTTTTGCTCCAGCCGTTTGAGAGAAATCGTGCGTACGGCGTACGGCGGACGGACGGAAAAATTTGTGTTGCAGATTCGGATTCTACACCCTTTGAGACGTAAACCATGAAATTTTCAGGGGGAGTTAGAATTTTTTTTCAAGAGCGATTACAATGGTTCATTATTGAATAATAAACCAAAATGTCATTTTTTTTAGTGGTTCCTTCACTCTACGACGGATGCGATATTTTTACCCTTGTTACCTGATGACATCAATAATTTTATTTGGGAAAATGAGATGTGACTGGAGAATGTGGATTTATGAGCAAGCAGAAAACACCAAAGATGCCGCTCGTTACAGAAACGGATTAGGTCTATACTATAAAGCATACTTGTAACAATAATTTAATATAACCAGATGCAGCCAATAATGATTATTAATAAAATCCAAATTGTTTTAACCATTATCTTTCGCACAAACAACCAAAGCCCCCAAAAAACACTGGAGGTCGGAATATATTAATTTCCAGGAGTATTTTAATTTCGGGACGAAAAGCAAATATAATAACATGTTTTCATTTCAAGAGAAACGAGGCTTAGTTCAAAGAAGAAGCAACAATATTGGCAGCGAGGAATATTTCAACATTATTTATATTCGTAGTTTAATAAAATCTCTGCCAAATCTGCGATTGTACATGCCAAAATATTATTGTTAAGCCATTAAGTCTAATCCTTAGACATTCAAATTGTTTTGCAATTAAGGTTGATCATGTACGAGCAAAATCCGCTGTAAATTATTCATATCGGACTCTTACTTTAAAAATCATGACGGATACTAAAATTCTTCAAGTAAGAAAGGTGTCAAGTTTTGCACAAGCTGCCCTACGTTTACTCTATTACAATTCATATAATTAGGTTGAAAAATAGTTTTTCAATTTGTAAATCAATCTTGAAAAAGAATTGAAAGAACTTCATGGTATCAACTATGCAGTCCTTGGGCACTTATTCGAAATCGAAAATAAAATATCAAAAGTCGTGCTTGAAACAATTATCAGGGTTTGCTTTTATGGAGTGATGGAATTGAAAGATATGTCATTTTAATCGTGGCCTGTTATTTAACATTTGGGATTGTTGTGTTTTTAATAATGACCATTTGTAATGAACCAAGAAAATATATTTAGGTACGATGATTTCAAAATTCGAATTAATAAAAATCCGTTCTTCCTCCGTCCAAAGCTTTATTACGGAATTCGTGAAGTTTACGAAATTTGGATTAAAAATCATATACCTATCGATCCGGGATGTGCCAATAAGCTCGGCGTCTTGATCAATCAACCCCAAGGAAATATATTAAGGGATGAAATATTAAGAAATCGATAACTCAAAAACTTTTGATGTAAGACGTTGGTTTTTCATTTGATTCAGATAGAAATTAAGTAGTTCCATGAATTGAATGAAACTTGGGTTGTTGTACGAGCATCCGTTCGCTCCCCATTTTAAAAAACCGCAAGGGATTCATAACGTGGTGTCTGAGGGTGGATACGTGAAATGAGCGGCTGGCGACAGCCCTTGAGCATGGTGGATATTGTACGAGTATAATATCGATAACGCTGTATCCCAAGCTTCGTTTACTTAGAGTAACTCACAGGTAGCTAAACCGATTCCTTCGCTTATTTTAGTTTTGTCATTCCCTGTGTCAAAGATCTTTTCAATTGGCCAAAACAAAATGTTTTAATCACTTTTGAAAATTTGATAGTTTACGTTCCAAGATTAATAGTACCTATATTCTAAAGAAGCGAACAGTACAAAACATCCGTAAACTCATAAGCGGTTTGAAGCGTTTCTGCTTAACTACAAGGCAAAAGAAATTGGTTGATCATCCATTTTCCCGGAATTAGCCGATTAACTTGGTTTATCAAATTTGTATCAAATTTCCCAACAACTAATCAATAATCAACAGCTTTCAATAATTTCGGTGTGTTTATCTGTATTCAATTGAAAGCCCGTTAACTGACTACAGTTTGGTAGAGGCAGAACAAAGATACCACCACAAAAAAGTTAAATTCCCACATACTAAAGAGGTAAACTCTCTACTCGTTCAAGTTCATCTTTTGTAGTGGCGGCCCTAAGAAAATGAAAAATCACCACCTATCCATGATACAACATAGGAATATTAGGACATCCCTATCTGGCCAAATCAAACTAACGAACAATTATGATTGAAAAACCGGCCTAATATAGAGACACCAGAAATTATGTCAGGGGTGTCCAAATTGTAAGGCCTCAAGGGCCAACACCAAAATCTTTGATGAGGTTGAGGGCCATATGGTATTTCTAAAGTAACAATAAGAAATTTGAGGTACAGCATCGATTATAACCAAGAGTAGTATTATTTAATGATTGCTCAACAGCCGCAGTTCTATGTATGAATGAATTAGATACACCTAAGCCCTAAAGATTTCATCAAGATAATCATTACATGAATACTGAACAGTCTTATCTAATGGGAGGACTGTGGTCGATCGGCTTCGTCCACCAATGACGAAATGTCTACAGCCAGTCCAGTTGTAAAAAGTATCATGAATGACGCAAGCATCTGTTGTTTCAAGGAGGAAAAGGCGCTTTCACACATTTATGTGCTCCCGAACATTGACGTCAATTTCAGATCAAAATCTCGCAGGTTTGGGTGTTTCTCATTGGACAGCAATTTGAAAAACCTCTGCCAAGTGGGTGTGGCACATAGCTTCCTCGTATCCATAACATGACTGTATAGATCATTGAAAATTATTATTGACTAAAGAACTTCGTTCAATTAGGCGAAGTAAATGTTGAATCAGGGTAAATTTACTGTTATGCAGGAGCGTAACTTGAGAAAATAAAGGTAGGCATGTTCAACTATTGAACAAACTATAAAGTATACCTAATAAGTCCGAACAATCCCTGAAAATGTCATCGAAATCGGTCAAGAACTCCCGGTGTTATGCTTGTGGCAAGGATTTCACGTTTGCGCATGCGCAGAGGCTGCTATTGATCCGGGGGTCATGAAACTCATAGGGGACCATCTATACCCTAACCCGCATAATCCCTGAAAATTTCATCGAAATTGGTCAAGAACTCCCGGAGTTATGCGCGTAACAAAGATTTCACACACAGAAGACACACAGACAGACACGGAACCAAAATTGTTCAGAAAGGTCTAAAACGCAAAATGCGAGTGGAATTTTTGATTTTGGAGACAAAAAAATTTTCACATTCCGAAAGTGAAAACAATGCTTCCGCTACTTTAGTAGACTCGGAAGCAAAATTCAGGTCCCATTCCCTGTCTGGTGATTAAGAACATGTCAGCTTGAAGGACACATAATTTAAGTTGTAATTCTGCAGGTTGATCTCCTGAGCATGCAACGGATGCTGTTGAGCATCCAACGGATGCTCCAAGAAGATTATTGCAAAGCAGTGCACTACTTTTCAGACTTTCAATATCTTTGAATCTACGGTTGAATTCATCAATTGTTTGTTGGATCTATGAACTGCAAAGTTAAAACTCCGTATTTTCTTCATCTTTAAATTCTTCTGCAAGTTGATGGCAGCTAGGGGAGTGTGTCAGGTTTTTCTGTTCCAAAGAATGTTCAAATAGGTTCAACTTCTTCTGGAATACTGGATTCTTTAAAGAATCGATTTTTTGAAAAATAAATCGACACTTTTAGATTCTTTTTTCTCCCAAGTATCGAAGAATCGATTCAAAATTTGAGAATCGGCCCGGCCCGATTCTTTTCATTTTGAAGGACATTTTTTGACAATTCCAACAACAACAATGGAAGAGGAGCAAGAAGTGAGAATACCTGAAGAATCAAGAACACTCATCACTGCTCATTACAATCTAATGACCGACAGTTGTTATTCATCTACAGCTATCACCTCTCCATACACAGTACTTATGACTGGAATGATCGCGGTCAAGACGTTGAAATTTGAAGAAGAAGACCCTGTGCATCATCCATGGTGGGTCAAAAAAAAATGTGAAAGAAATTGTGTCCAAAAAATGTGAAAGATGTTGTTTCCAAGTTGTGCCCATAAGTAATGAACAAGTTTGCTCCGTGCACCTTCAGTGAGTACCGTCTCATCGGGGGGTACCAGGTAATGAGCAAGCAGACAGATATGCGGATAGGATAAAGCAAAAGAGCCATTGGAAGTAGAACATGTTACGCGCATTGCAGCCCTGAGATCCTGCTGCAAACAAGGAACGAGTGGGTTTTGTGGGTATTGACATTCTAATAAGACTCATTTAAAAATTACAAAAAAGTATCTATTGTAGATAAATTTTCTAAATAAATCGATTCTAAGTGATTTTTTTTCTAATTCTAATAAGACTCATTTAAAAATTGCAATAAAGTATCGTTTTTCAAAAAATTGATACTTTTTGAAAAAAACTAAGTAAGGTAACGGTACCGGTAGTGGCCACAGTTAAGAATTTTTTTCTTTAGTTTTGACAAGTGTGGGCCAACAGTAGTACTGACTTTCTTCAGGACTCATTTAGAGTATAGCCCGACTCTTCCCTAACATATCCATTGCCTAAAATTATCAAAAGAGCAATTTTTTTCTATTTTTTATTAATTTTTTCTCACACCTTTATTTTGATCTAGTAGTGGCCACATCAAATTACGAAATTTCCAGTAGTGGCCACGTGCATGTCTCAGTAGTGGCCACTTGACATTTTGCCCTCCTTACGTGTTTAATATCATTAAATTCAATACCAGATGAACAAAATTGATTCTATCCAGTAGAAGCTCTAGGATACAGCCCAACAAACGAGGAAACTAGGGACGGTCATATTGAGAAGTTTACCACAATTTCCAATGATGCTCTCTGCGCACTCCTAGTTCAACCTCTGACTACAAGATGACATGAGCTGTACCTCCTGCAAGTTTGAAGCCACTAGGAGACCGGGAATCCTTATTTCTCAAATATGAACTTTAAAATGGCCACTACTGGAGCAGTGGCCACTACCGGTGCCGTTACCTTATAAGATATTTTTTCGATTCTTCCCAAAAGGATCGATACGATTTAAATCGATTCCTTTTTAAGGAAGTTGCATCCCTAGTGGAGAGGCATGGCCTGCCTGAACTGAGACACCTCATTCATGGAAGAAGGAGTCCACTCCTCAGTAGTCTCAGTGGTCTTTTAGTGCGTGGTGGAGGAGGAAAGTTTTACAAGTCCGCGGTGCGTTACACTGCACTTGTGATGTAAAAACCATGATATCGCAAAAAAAAATAAAATATTTTTTTACCACAGCATTATTTTAAGAAAATGTATGATTTTGGTAAAACCTAACGCGGGCCACAAATAATTGCATCGCGGGCCCGCCCGTTGGACAAACCGCCCTAATATAAAGACAGCAGAAATTGGTCTGATGCGCTGCCTGATACAGACAATAAAACCTTTGTATCATAACTGGCAGCGTTTATATTTCTTCTGTTTTATTGTTTGCATTTATACGGACAGGTTTATAATTATAGAAATATTAGAGGAAAAATAAAAAATTAATAACAGGGCTTGAGCTAGTTTATGACGTTTATGTTATAATTATAAGTGTGGATCCCTCAACTATTTTATTGCCCTAAGCCGAGCAACAAGGGGTTGAACCATATGGTTCATAATGTTTATAGTTAAATATTTTTTTTACTCGTTTTCAGGGAAAAATTAAACTTTCTCATGAGCCTTTTCGCCGGCTAGATCGTGGGGAGAATATCATTATATGGGACTCCGCCGCACCCGAGCTAACATTAGCGTCGGAGCACTTTCTTCGTCTTAATGCCCAACCGAAAAAGTAGCTAATTCCACCTTGAAAGAAACATGAAGCTCGTTCGTGCTCCGGAATACAAATTAGAGTGGCGCCTAATGAATGTTCCGGGTTCAAAGATTTTATGTGCTGGTGCTAAGAATGTGTGACTGCGCCAAAGAGAATCACGTTGCAGGATGTGCTACTTAAATCCGCGAACCTTTCGCCCGTTTTTATTTTTATTTTCATGGTCTTCACCGTGCAGAAGTTTCCTTCTTCTAATACGAGCGGTTAGGATGAAAGCTGTTGGATTATCTCAGGGAAAAAGCGGAGATAAATTGAAATGGGCGGCGTGGAGGTCTCTGGTGTTTAGTTTTAGTTTTGTACTTTTGTACTAATGGGGCTTTTAGCAGTTTGCATCAAGACCCAACAGCGAACGATGTTAGTACAAAAACTCACGCTTTCAGCTGTAACTAAATCGTTAGTGCAAAGTAGATTCAAGTAGAATAGAATGGAAATGGTTTATTCAGATCATTCAGCAGTACAAATTGTAAGTACATTTTACTTAGATGGGTTCTTGTTCAGTATAACTTAACTTAATACCAGCTGAACATTATCGTAAGCAATGAGCTTTGAGTTGATTCTATCTTCATCATTCTTATATACAATTCATTACAATTATGTATCCAATTACACAACTAATTATTAATTGTACGCGTGCACATCCTTTATTTGTAAAGTTAGATCTTGTGATGGATGTGATTATTTGGTCATTCCCGATTTTAGAATCCGTCGCCTTGGGAGATGAATCAGATATTTTCAAGCGTCTATTTTTCATGGATTTTAATAAATTCAACGCTGATACAAAAAACGCTGCAAATTCTTTCACTGGGGTTTATTATTCAATTGGCATGCGTTCATGATTTGAATTTATACGAAGCTTTGGAGTGTGCTTGTTTCATAAGTGATGGAGGGATTATTGAATTTCGGGAGGCACACAAATATGATCAACTGATCAATCCAAATAGGTATTTTGGTTGAGAACAGATTTACGTGCTCTATGCATATCTCCTGAAATTCAATAATCGCTCTATCACCTGTGAAACACCACACTCCAAAGTTTAGTAAGAAATTCAAATCATGAACGCAAGCCAATTAAATAATAAACCCCAGTGAAAGAATTTGCAGCGTTTTTTACGGTTATCAGAATGCTTCAACCCGTGTATCGGCTACAAAGCCTTTCAGGAGTTCACTCCAATATAAAAATTACTACATCACTACGTCACTAGGTTACTGATATCAACACAAAAACAATAATAAACCAAAATAACGCGAATGTTGGCACCATAAATCGGGCCATAGATTGGGAATGGTTTGACCTACGGACCTGGGGAGGGGCTCATTCGATTCCTCGTGGAGTGTTCTTCAAAAAGAGTGCAAATTTAGGCCGCCTTAACTTTTTCTGAGGTTTTTAGGGATTTTACAAAACTTGGACAACCCTTAAAGAGCACTTTAAATTAAGTGAGAGAGCTGGCTCAAGAATTGGGGCGTCGCCGGACCAACATGGATTTTTCCTGAAAATTTCAGCTTTTTTGCTTCAGCCGTTTGGGAGAAATCGTGCGTACGGCGTACGGCGTACGGCCGACGGATGAAAAAAATTGTATTGCAGATTCGGATTCTACACCTTTTGAAACGTAAACCATGAAATTTTCAGGAGGGGTTAGAATTTTTTTTTCAAGAGCGATTACAATGGATTATTATTGAATAATAAACTAAAATATGGTCGAACGTTATGTTAATTCAGTAAAAATAGTAAAACTTGGGGTTTTAATGAAAAAAAAAAAACGTGTTTTCTTGAACAACTCGATGTAAAATTGGGCTTAATGGTGTATTTACAAAGTTTTGCAACGATGATTTGAGTCAACATGAGTTTATTTTGACTTTAATAATTTTCAGGTGAGCTTTGAAGGATTGTGGTCGAGACACACCCATCCCAAGGACTTCCCAGAGAGCTCGACTACGAGATTCAGTGATGTGATTGGAGCTTCCCACACCGTCGATTACAGGTTAGTCTGGTACTCAGAATGTGGAAAAATATATCTGTATTCTATACGATAAAGTGTCAAATACAATATGTTGAGCAAGCTCGAGGATCCCTGGATTTGGTGCAAGTTGGTGGCTCCGTCATTGAACTTGATTTTTGGTTAGCTATCGATAATGAACCTTTGTAATCGACTAACCCCCTTAAAATTTTTGATTTCGTGATGTTATCAAACCCGAAAATCAAATTTGAAGAAACTATTCCCCAACCAGATCTTTTCTCCAGTGGGGCAAAGTTGATGAAACTAGGGTCAAAAATCATTTTTAGGGTCTAGTCCAGTAAGTAGACTGAATTCTCGGTATGTCTCTCAGCCAATCCTTAAGACTGGAAGCAAAAGGGTGAAATATTTAAAAATCACAGTATTGAAAACTTTCGAAATACCAGTAATACTTTCATGTTTTTTTAAATTGATAAACGAGCTTTTAATAATTCGAATGAGTCCATCCGGACCGCTTTACGTTCATCCGTTCAATCTTTGACAGAAAACGGCAACATGAATGTGAGTAAGAATGTGTTAGGACATTATAAAAATGGTTTAATTTCAAATGAAAATTGCATCAACTGTTATAATTCCAATAAAATTTTGTATTTACCAGTTCCTTTTGAAATCGATATTTTCACTACTTACACCATATTATTGTGGGCAAGTAATTCGTGGGTATACGTTTCATGTTGTAGGGGGGTGGATTTCCTATTTTTTGCATCCGCAATATTTCGCCATTTTAGGTACTTGGATATCAGCTTTTGTATCTTACTAGGGGAAAAATTAATTGTTGGTACTCAAGGAGGTATGTTTAAGACGAAGTCATCCTACTGCATTTAGAACACTTAGAAGTCAACTGCAAGGCATGGAGACTCAGTGATCAGCTGAAGCCCCTTGTGGCTAATTGCTTTCTTAATCGATTGACCGAGCTGAAATAAATTTGTAGACAACTGAAACGTAGATAACCATTTTATTTTATCTCGTGCAATTTCAGTTGTTTTATTGGTAGGTTTCTACGGCGTGTCTATACAGTATATTCCGCCATTGTTTTATTTATTTTAAATATGGGCTCTGCCCAATACAACGAAAAGAACAAATTATTTTGATAAGAAGTACAAAATGATAAAATGAACTGTATCGTAGGTGATGATAGAGAAAAAATGCAACTGAAGCCATTAACAGGCTCGGGGAGAAAATATTGTGGAAAATACAACTTTCACAATCTATCAAGAAGGCAAGGGCGTATAGAATTAAAAGAATCGTAAAAAGGGTATAGATGAGGATTGGTTAATTGGGAGATTAGCTTCTCTAGGTAATCTGCAGGGGGCGGTTGTACAAATAATTTGTGGATTTGTGAAGATAATTAGTGCACGGGAGTATGCTCGAGGAACAGCTAGATTCACCTTGCTCAGGAGCAAAGAGGAGTCGACTGCTGCATGCATCAGTATCCAGAAGAAAGTCATATCCGAGAGGCGTCTATGTTCAGCAGGGCCTAGCACACCACAGCCACGACTAAGTGGATCATAATTCACTGAGTCCGGGGGAATATGAATCTTACAGGCCACATATCTCATAAACCTGCTGTGCACCCTTTCAACTGATCAATGTGGCTGAAGAGTAGGAACTCCAAACGACAGATGCATGTTCTATTACTGGAAGGACAAGAGCAACTACCACTGGTTCTTGCACAAACAGGGCAACTGCAACTGGTACTTGCATGAATTTACGAGTGTTCGACTTGACGAAACCCAATAACCGCACAGCCTTGCATGTCATAGCCATATTATGGTCAGATAAGATAAGCAGGGCGTCGAGGATCACTCTCAAACCACATGATGTAACAACCCGCCCTTATCCCTTCCCCAGTTCATTTAGGTATGATAAACAGGCGACAGGTTGCCTTTAAAAGTCATCGCCAGACACTTGGATAAGTTGAAGAGAAGACCATGATCGGCACACCAAGTGAAAAGTGCATCGAGAGATCTCTGCAGGATCAGGATGTGGTTATTTTGGAACCAGCTTTAGTTTTGTATAAATTTTGGTGTTTAGGGAGTTAACTGTTGGGACATCTTTAAGTCTCTCACAAGGTATGAAGACACAATGGCTTCTGGTTATAGCTCCCTATCGATTTATTGTTCTGAAATATAAATGTGGTTGTTTTAAGGCTCCTACGATGCAATTCGAAGAAATGAAGCCGCTAAGCGTTGGGTTTAAACTATGTATTTCAAACTACACCTAATATACTCGTACCTACATAGATCAGTTATGTACACATAAGGGTTCTAATGGCGAAATAATAAACATCTGTATAATGCAGAGATGGGCATTATTCAATTAACGAATGCTTTTGCAAATGCTTTTACAAATGTAATCGTGAAAAGTATTCGTCAATAACGATTATTTTTCCCCAAATACTTTTAAAATGATCGTGATTAAGGAATACTTTTTTGTGAATACAGATACGAATAACGAATAACGATTACTTTGTTTTTCGAAGTCTCAGAAGTGAGAATCTTCGAAGAATCCAAGAATCTTCGTTGTTGAGTGAAATTAAGAGGAAAGTTATGTTTTCGTTGGAATAACCCCGGGCTGAGAAAAGTAAATTTGACAGTTTAACCATACTTTGCTCTTGAAATTAGAATGTCCAATCCAGGACACATTCTTATCAATCAAGCGTACAACATACATCGAAAACGATACGCCACACAACTTTGTTATCAAAATCCCAATTTTCGCTCCCATTTTTCACTTTAAAACTTCGACGAAACTGTTAAGTTTCCGTAATCATTATTCATAATGTTATGTATAACTAGAACTGCAATTCCTTTCAAGTACCCGCACTTGCATCACAAACAATCTTATGGGCCTAAAGTTTTTTCAATTTACCAAAAATTTGGAAAATGCAGAAATACCTAATAATTTCTTCAAAACTGTAAAGTTATGGCACACCACACTTTTCCATCAGGCTAGAATGGTCAAACTTCAAAAGTTGCCATTTGGGGCGATTTCACAAAGAAAAACTACGAGTATGCCCACACGATTATCGAAAAAGAGTTTCAGTTCTTCTAATTCTTTTCTTTTCTTAAACATCTTCTTTTTTTCTTGCAAATTCGCTAAAATCGATTGTGAACTATGTTCAATAATATCCTTTTAAATAGGTAGTCGGTTGAGATAACATAGCAAATTGAACATTCAATAATAATGGTATGTACCTATTTATGATCACATAAAATTGGAACCAAAAGTACCCACTAATTTAAAACCAATAAGTTAAAATATGGAAACATTGTTTGAGTTCGGATCTTAATTTCGTGGGGTTCCGAGTAAAAGTGACCAAGTAACATTTGCAAAATTTTACAGGGGAGCGATCTGAAGTTTCACCTATTTTCTTCTTACGAACACTGGTTGTGTGATGTCTCATCCGACTATGTTTCGATTTTTCTTTATCCTGTAGGTAGTTAGCTAGTGCCCGCCTATGATATCGTGCTTCAAAATTCACTTCAGATTAAATAAGAGCTGTTTTCCGGAAAACTCTATTTGATCATTTTTACCTGCCTGGAGTTTCAAGCTTCACTCATTTGGTCAATTCAATTCTTCGAAAATCTGTCGCATAGTTACATGAAATTGAGGGATTGAATAGTTTTTTCGTTAATTTATCGTGTTGCCAAGCATCTAATAACAATGATATACCTATTTCTGTTAGAAAAGGTTATCCATTACCTATCACTGTAATTGGTCATTTTCACCTGCCCACTATGCAATCTTACAAATCTTACACAGTAAAAGTGATCAAATGGCAATTGATAACATTTACATGCACCAGCGAGAGTACATTTATAATCCATCTCGTGTTTTGTGGTTGAGTTCAAATGCCATTTGGTCACATAAAACTCTTTGGGTCAGGCAGGTAAAATTTATTTTCAAGTATTTCTTGCACATCAGTTTGAAGATAACGTTCTTAGCAACAACACACAGTAGACAACGTTCCTTAGTACCGGAATGACAAAAAAAGCTCATTTTGAAAAAAATGTTACTTGGTCACTTTTACCCGGAACCCGACGATTTGTACTAATCTGAAAATATAATTTTTCATAAAATAATTGTCTATTTTTTGTTGTTCATTAATGAGCTTTGCTTGCTTCTGACTTTGTGTAATATGCAGATTTTTATTAATTAAATTCAGGCAGAAGACCGTCTGCGATGAACATCAAAAATAAATATCAACGGCATGGACCATTGAAATCGTCAAAAGTATTCGAATACAAAAGTTATTGATTTGTAATCGCAAATGTAATCGTGAAAAATATTCGTTAATCACGGATGCCCATATCTGGTGTAATAATTTTCAGATTTTCTTGTAAACCTATGTCATCCAGCTTGTAAATTAACGGTCGAATCAGTATTTTCTTAACTGAAAAGGTTAAAAATAGCCAGTTTAAAAGAAAAATTCGAATGTTGGATTTTCGGTGACGAAGTTTGAAGGAGCAAATAATGTCAATCTCCGTTCGACCACTTCACTAAATTAAAGCTTGGAAGACGTTGGTCGTTGCCAAAAAAAACGGCTTTTCGAACGAGAAATTTGTTTGTTCGGATGAATCTCTCAGAATGAAAGTTTGTCAAAATCGATACCTAAAGTAGCTAACCTTTGCTCATATTGTAATTACTTGGTTGTTTGATTATAACCAAATGAAATGTCACCTTCCGAAACCGATTATAATGTTTTCTGTACCAATAGAGAGACTGGAAAGAAACTATTACATTTAATTTTCAAATTAGACACGGACTTTGTTGGGTAAGCGGGGAGAACATTGTTTGACTTTGGCGATAACTTGTCAAAGCCGATTACCATCCGATTCGTTCGGTCCGGTCCAACATTTCGATTCAGGCCGAGGCTTTTCGTATTCCATTTGTTCTTCAAACAAGTCCGCGAATCAAATAACCGCGGCAAGTTATACGAACGGCTCTGAGTGGTTTGTAAGCACGCGTGATGAACTTCATCCCTTTTAAATACGTAGGTTGGTAACTGTGTTCGCTGAGCTAAGTACACAGTCTCTTTTCATTGCACAGTGCATCCCAACATTTCATATCAGTTTGTTCCGATGATTTTCCGCTTCAAAATCGTTTGTCAAAGATCCAATCGTAATTTGACGGGGGCAGAGTTACGGATCAATATGCAGAGCGACGCTGTAAAATGAATGTGAACGTGATTTGTCCTCAACGAACGTAGGTGAGTAATCCTGAAGTCGAACAGTGCACAAACAGTGGCGCACATAAGCGGGGCGCTTTGGTTGTTTAAGCAACCCACAGATCTTTTTTTGATTTTGTATGATAGACATAATTGATATTTTTAAGCCAATCAATTGTAACATATTTTTTCGATTGGTCTACATATTTTTCACATCAGGGCTTTAAACTCTGGTGAAGCCAAAATGTTGAAACTCAAAACAAGGAATTCAGTACTTTTCAGCAGGTTCCGTATCTCTTGTTTCTGGATCTAAACATCTATTCTCTTTGCTTTGCAACATTTGTTTACAGAACAAGATTCTGCTTTAAACATCCAATAAGACAACTTCAGTATACCTAGGGACACAGCATTAACTTGTGCGCTGGAACTGAACTCACGTCCTCAATTTTCCTGGTTTTCGTTTGTGCAGGTTTTGGGAGTACGGAGGAAGGTCTTCAGAAGGGCTGAAGCAAGTTGCTGAGTTGGGTTCCACCAGAAGGCTCGAGACCGAACTGAAGCTAAAGGTGAGTGAGAAATAATTCGAATTCTTACTTCAGGAAAATTCAACGAAAAGCTTTAAAGTTCATTTACAAAGTGACGGCCCTCAAAAGCACCCCATATTTTAAAAAATAATCAAAAACAAAATAACCATCAACGTTTTTGTTTGGGGCCTGTGATAATACTAGTGACAATTCTCAGAAGAGTATTAATTGAAACCCGTTTATCAACAGCGATATAAACTATAGCATACTACGAACGTTGCTTAAAAATACTTTTCCTTTTTATTAAAACATGATTAAAAATCGATAAAATTGCAACAATCGTTAAAATCTTATAATTGTTTTTCAAAGAAGAATACTGTTTAAAACAACTTTCAAGCCAAAAATTCTAAAATTGTTAATTTATATAAACAAATATACAATATATAAATCGAATTGTCATCCACTCTTAAAGAAAAATTGCTTTTTATTCTTATTTGTAATAATATATGCCTTTAACCCCATTTCCGAGGCTTAGTTAGGATAAGAGTGGTTAGGATTGGAGGTACATCGTACAGTGGTTTTCAACAGATAGCTAAAGAAGCGTGATTATAATCATAATCTTTTTTTGCAATTTTATAACTGCAATTCTTTCAATATGGTACATGTTATTTGCCGTCATAACCTGTCCAAAAATGACGACATACTAATGGACGAAGAATAATTAATTTTCAACTGACTTCCAGAACGTACATACTAAACCTAACGAACGTGTCTGTTGTGAATTTAAAGGGTCATCAAATTTGAACGGATGAGAATTTGGTGTTGAGTTGCAGCATTTTGAATATGCGAATTTCGAACGGTTGAACTAATTTACAAGGTTAAAATTTGATCATAAATATGTACTTGAAGATGATGGTGATTTACGAATTTCCCTGGAGAGGTGACGAAGAGACCGTGGAGCAAGATCGCTCGAATTAATTTCAGGCGTCAGGAACGACACGTCGGGGAACAAGTAATTCCCCGAGGGGTAATGCAGCTATAACTTGTTTGTACAGGAGCCCGAGGAACCCGGCACATTGTAAATATAAGGGCCAAATACAACAGCTGCGACCTCATGTGATGAAGGTGGAGGAACCAGAGCACACACGACACCTGTGGATTTAGGGGTACATTTTAAAAGAACAGAGTAGGTTGAGAACAAAGTGACGGAATCAAGAGAGAGGATCTGAATGAATCCCTTGGGCTGGTCCAGGCTTATTTGTACGGTCGTTCTGACCCCCGTGTGGGATTTCCCATCCCTTCCGCCGTGATCGGGGGAAATCCATAATCTCCGACTCTTGGATCGTCCTTTGTCGGTTTATTGTTAACCACACGTTATATTACAATTGTTGGGGATTCTCTCAACAGTATCTTTCATACTTAACTGCGATTTTCTTTTCTTTTTCTAATCGATGAAACATTCGATTCTACGTCGTTTGAGAGAAGTGCTTGATTGATAAGCCAACTCAAAATAACGAAAATCGATGGTTTTGAATCAGTTTTTCAGCTCTCCTGAAACGTTAGAGAAAATGTGATAGTGAGGCTTAGACTTCCTCGATTTTCCCGTTTTGTTTGAATTAAATTGAATTTGGTTTGTTTGTCTGTTTTGAGCAACTCACTTCCAATATAGGAACTACATCGGTTTTCAACAAATAATAATGTTCTTGCTGAACGGCCGCCATATCAATAACATCGTTAGTGTACGTTACTTAAACGCTAATACACGAAACAGGAATTTTTGTTGTTGTTGTTACTATCCTATTTGTCAAACAAAGAGTTTCCTGAAAGTTCCAGGGGCATTCCATATTTTCCGAGTGCTTCTATTGATCAAGGAGACTTAGAACTTTCAAAACAGATTTTCTCAAAACTACCCCAAATGGACCCTGATGGTTATTCCCATGGGCCCTTATGGTTTTAATGGATGCAAAAACATATTCCATGTTTTGTCAAAATGTGTCGCTTAAGACTACTTTTTTCTTTGACTATGTAAATCTAAAACCAACGAATTTCATTGAAAATAAGTGTACTTTTCGGTTTTCGGAGTTCATTCCTCAATGTGGCAGTTCCAGCTTAATCTTTTTGTAAGCGTGACACCCAAAAATTTGACTCGAGAAGCACAATCGAATGTCAGTCCTCCTCGAGATGTCCCTGGTGGAAAATCGAAATCGTTTTACGGGACGATTGTCCTTCTCAGACTTGGCCATGCAAACACCAATCTATTCCGCCACAAAATGGACCCAAACCATTCTCCCTTACCCCGCGCCTGCTCCACGGAAGAAGAATCGGCACAGCACATAATCCTGGAATGCCCAGTTAACGCCACACCTCGAGAACGACTCCTGAATTCCATCAGGGGGGAAATCCTCCAGCCGTTCAACTTGGACAGTATATTGGCGGAAAACGATTTGGAAATTTATTTTGAATTATTTAATTTTGTAGAGAGTATTAATTTTAATTTTTAATTTTTACTAATTATCTATTTATATCGTCTTGATTTATTGATTTGTACTTTCAAGGCTGTATAATTTCGTGGGGTTCCGGGTAAAAGTGACCAAGTAACATTTTTTTCAAAATGAGTTTTTTTGTCATTCCGGTACTAAGGAACGTTGTCTACTGTGTGTTGTTGCTAAGAACGTTATCTTCAAACTGATGTGCAAGAAATACTTGAAAATAAATTTTACCTGCCTGACCCAAACAGTTTTACGTGACCAAATGGCATTTGAACTCAACCACAAAACACGAGATGGATTATAAATGTACTCTCGCTGGTGCATGTAAATGTTATCAATTGCCATTTGATCACTTTTACTGTGTAAGATTTGTAAGATTGCATAGTGGGCAGGTGAAAATGACCAATTACAGTGATAGGTAATGGATAACCTTTTCTAACAGAAACAGGTATATCATTGTTATTAGATGCTTGGCAACACGATAAATTAACGAAAAAACTATTCAATCCCTCAATTTCATGTAACTATGCGACTGATTTTCGAAGAATTGAATTGACCAAATGAGTAAAGCTTGAAACTCCAGGCAGGTAAAAATGATCAAATAAAGTTTTCCGAATAAACAGCTCTTATTTAATCTGAAGTGAATTTTGAAGCACGATATCATAGGCGGGCACTAGCTAACTACCTACAGGATAAATAAAAATCGAAACATAGTCGGATGAGACATCACACAACCAGTGTTCGTAAGAAGAAAATAGGTGAAACTTCAGATCGCTCCCCTGTAAAATTTTGCAAATGTTACTTGGTCACTTTTACTCGGAACCCCACGATTTATAAAAAATTTTAAAAAAAGTGTATTTTTCTATTTTTTGTTCGTTTATTTCTGTTTCTAGAGCCAGCACATTCGGACTATAATAAAAGCTCGGGGAATCAGCTATCCGAACGTAACAAGCAAGACATTCGCCGTCTTCAGAGTGGATAACAAACACCACCTCATTTCTCTCGTCTCCATGATTGGTAAGTGACCTTTTGGTGAAATTAATATCTTGTGATATTAAGGTGATGTTGTTGGAATCCGTTTCAACACCAATTGATGGAATATAATACAAAGCGATGCGTACATACACAATACAAGCGTTATGAATACATCGATGATGTTCCATTGTGATGGACTGGAATAAAGAGGTAATCTAATTCGTTTCACGGATATTCAATCAATTAAACGAGAATCCCAAATATCAAATTCATCGTCGGATTCTGTGAAAATAAACTGTGGGGGGCCTAACGGAATAAGCTTTAATCCAGTTCGTTTTCTGATTAAATCAATGTTCAGGATTTATTTGATGTTCGAAAGAGGGAGTTTATTAACTGAAATGTTTCAATGGTCAAACTGGTAGAATGAGGAGGATTTCAAAGGGAAATCTGAATTGAAGAGTAAACCTGTATAAGCGAATCATCTTGAAATCTAATTACAATTTCAATTTTGATTCGTCTGATAGTTCCTAGTGCTTCTGAAGTGTTTGTTCGAAGGAGGGTACGTTGAATGTAGGTACTTCAACAATAGGAAATTATCAAACGTGATCGATCAGGGCAGTGTTTGAATGAGGATATAATGTAATAGTTATCATCATTGGAAGCCCCGTTTCAGTAATGCCATGAACCTCCATGATGTCTAATGCTACTATTATTCTTACGTCGTGTTTTGTAGAGTTCCATTTTGATAGATTATCAAAAGAATGCTTCACTTCTACAAGTGTTTGTGGGTTCAGAGATATTCAGGGTTTCTCCTTATCAAATCATCAGTAAAAGAAGTGGAAACCAAAAACGCTGCGAATTCTTTCACTGAGGTTTATTATTCAATTGGCTTGCGTTCATGATTTGAATTTCTACTAAGCTTTGGAGTGTGCGTGTTTCACAGATGATAGAGCGATTAATGAATTTCAGGAGGCACACAAATATGATCAACTAATCAATCCAAATAGGTATTTTGGTCGAGAATAGATTTACGTGCTTTATGCATATCTCCTGAAATTCAATAATCGCTCTATCACCTGTGAAACACGCACACTACAAAGCTTAGTATAAATTCAAATCATGAACGCAAGCCAATTGAATAATAAACCGCAGTGAAAGAATTCTGCAGCGTTTTTTCCCCGTGTATCGGCTACAAAGCCTTCTAGGAGTTCACTCCAGTATCCACATTACTACATCACTACGTCACTAGGTTACTGATATCAACACAAAAACAATAATAAACCAAAATAACGCGAATGTTCGCACCATAAATCGGGCCATAGATCGAGAATGGTTTGACCTACGGACCTGGGGAAGAGCTTATTCGATTCCTCGTGGAGTGTTCTTCAAAAAGAGTACAAATTTAGGCCGCCTTGACTTTTTTTGAGGTTTTTAGGGATTTTACAAAACTTTGACAACCCTTAAAGGGCACTTTAAATTAAGTGAGAGAGCTGGCTCAAGAGTTTTGGCGTCACCCGACCAACATGGATTTTCCTGAAAATTTCAGCTTTTTTGCTTCAGCCGTTTGGGAGAAATCGTGCGTACGGCGTACGGCGGACGGACGGAAAATTTTTATTGCAGATTCGGATTCTACACCCTTTGAAACGTAAACCATAAAATTTTCGGGGGGGGTTAACAATTTTTTTTTTTTTTTCTTTTTCAAGAGCGATTACAATGGTTCATTATTGAATAATCACTAATAAACACTTCTGTCAGCTCGATTATTCAAGTGACTCTAGTTGTTTGATTTTCTTATCTTTGCCAACCAAGATTACTACCTCATTTCAATTATCAGATATATATTTATTTAAAGATACAACTCACCTAATTTCCAATACATTGAAGCCACGGATATGTTCAATAAACAAGATGAAAGAAGAGTTATATTAATAACTGTTCAAAAAGCAGTAAATCACTTGTGAGCACGGTTGAGGTCATAGAACAAAGTGGGAAAGAGTGGAGGTATAATTCCACACGTATGCAGTATTGCCAATCAAACAATACGAAATTACGCTAACAAATCATGACACAGAATTACTTCCTACATAAATGATGTCAAGATATTCGTGTGACGAGGCATACAATGAAAACACAGTAAATGGATGCTAGAAGTTACATAGAACTATTTCTGAAACAGTAACATAGACGTTAGGAATAAAGTTAAGACCACATCAATTTCCCGTCAACTTCAATTACCACAACTATCTGTATAACTACGAAATCGGAATGGGATTGTCACACTATCATAAAAAGATTAAATATTAGTTAAAGTTGCGGCTAACGAAAGCTGTACTCTATTGAAAACGTTAGATACGTGTTTTATATATGGATATTACACCACTTTTCTTTCCACTGCCTTCTATGGCAATATGCGTCTCGGTTATGGTTCATATTATGATCATGGTGATAATAGATTCTCAAGTTTGTCGCTGTAGACTCATCAAAACTCCGTTGACACAACGAAAACCTGTGTAAATCCTTTCTGTCTCATAGAGCGCACAAAAGTTTTGTACATATCACGGCCGCAAGACATAACTCACCTTAACCGCGCAGCCTTGTTAGCAACTTTCTCGTAATATTCTGTCCCCGCCTAATGGAAATTATATGGTACTGAACCTCGGTGTTTTGGTGGGATGTTAGAAGTTCGGAATACAACTCTTACTACTCGCTTATTTTCTTCATTACAACTGGCATGAAAAGTGATTCGGGCGGGAAAATGAATAATGAACCTCGGAATGTGAAAGACTATTCAACACACCCTCCTGGATGGATTTTATTAGGCGTGCTGATAAAAAAAGACTTGCTACGGAGGAACATCTTAAAAACTGAGAAATGAATCATTCAAAAAATTTAAAATCAAAATTGATAATCATTCAAGGATATACTTGCTTGACAAATGAGCACTGCAAATGTGGGGGAGAAAATGATCATTCAATGAAGTTAGAGACTGAACATAATCAGTATTCCTAAAACATCACCAAAACCAGTAGACCACTTTTCAGTTAATTAAAACAATTTATTGGTTTTTAGTTCAATGTTCCTCAGGATCGAGCATTGGCATTTTTTCATAACTACATTGTTTATTTTAGATAAGATATCAACTAATGAATAATGGGAATTTCAAATGGCTCCACTATTGTGATGTTGTTTGCCAACAACTACAATCGGGTTGTTGTACCAGATACATGTGGAATCCATAAAAACAATGAGAAACATAGCTCAAGAGAGAAGATAGAAATAAGGATTTAATGACATTAGAACACTAAACAAGTAAGACGATAAGACAACGTTTCGTCGTTACCCTGAAAACTCCCTCTCGAATACCTGGCCATTCATACGACAGGACCCGGAACCCTCCAGTCAGGGTTTGGGTTCCAATGACCCGTAAAGCTTGAGTAACTTGTGGACGGACATCTTTCGATGATTACGAAGCAGGCCAGAAGCTCTCCATAAGTAGACATTGGGGGTTATTTTGCCAGCAAAGCCTTATAATCCCAAGCAGGTAAGCATGGGTTCCCGCCAGGCGTGTGTTGGATTACGTGATATTCAAGGTTTCACTAGTATCCAGCAGAACGAATGTTCTTATTTATACAAAGGTAGAATAGTTAGGGCAGGCACTAATTCTCTGCCCTTGGGCTCGCTACCTGATCAGGCATCTGGAGACAGTAGAGAGTCCTGCAACTGGTAATCATCCATCTCAGAATCGGCGAATACCACCAGCCTGCCCTGATCAGGTAGGATTCGTGATTCCCACGGTATTTGGTTAGGATGCTCAGCGGTAGAGAGTGTATCTATACTCCAGTTAGGAATCTCGGCATTTGAGTTTATTTACAAAGTCGGTCACCAACATCCGTAGTTGAACGAACCTGATAGAACCTATTGCTTCACCTGCGGAGCCTTGGGAAGCAGGTGCCTTGTTAGGTAAAGGGAACAAGGTCTCCCCAATGTGAGCTATACCATCCATCTCTCCCCCACAGGGCTCAAGCAGTTCTTCCGTTTGCTTGCTGAGGGAGGAGCTCAGTCCAAGAAGGATATGCTCTTCTAAACAAATCAACCTTTTCAAATGAGAAGGGGGATCATTGATGAACGTCCAGAAGAGTGGATTTGGCCATGGTGCTGATTCGACATGAGGGCAGTTTATAACAACCACCCGCTGCCATTTATATGATCGAATGGATTAGTTGCCCCTTCTGAGGGCTGAGGTGACTAGCCTTCGACACCCACTGCATATCGTGCAAACTAAAATCCACAACCTTCAAAAAATTTGAGCTTGATTAATTGAAGCCAAATTTAATCTGTCTTGATTACATCTTCAAAGCTTTCTCGAAGTGTATAGATCTCACAGATCATGACAGATTCAAAGAGCGTATGGCCCCGATGTCAATAGCAATATTTCTTGAGACTTCACGAGTTATTGTAATCTTTAATAATATTCCATATCGATCACAACTTAGCCTGCCTCGTAGCTCATCATTATGGTTCGACCGCGATAAAACTTTTAGAGGACACTCAATCTGGAAATAGATGACAGTACAGACTCCTGCTTTTGACAAAATGAAATCATATTCAGATTGAGATTGATTCAAGCCAGCAATTCAGTGCGTTACGAATCATTAATATATATTATCAAAGCAGCTTTCCGTGATTCAAAGCTGTTTCGTGCCCACTTTCTCTCCCTCTCAGTCGATCCTGTCGAAAGAAGTACCTCGCGTGAATACTGCCTTATAAATTATTGATCCGCGCCTTCTTATTCCGTTTCTTCCACGACGGCCTCTTCGGAAGTTTCTTTTATAATCTTTTGCCAGCTTGAGTCGAGCTTTCATGATGTTTAAATCGGAATAAGAAAAACCGCTCATCTGAGAGGATTTGAGAGGCAGCACTTTTCCAATTGGAACTTATGAATTTAATGATGATTGCTTTTAATGATTGTTCTTGAGAGAATGCCAATCCCATCAGCACAAATTGGTGACTTTCTACAGGTAAATGCTTGAATCACCACGCTTTCCATTTTCATAATATTATAACAAAAAACTATGTCAAGTGGGGTTAGGGGGACCTACAGAAACTTGGAGCGACAACGGCGTCAGCACCCCAATGGACCATACAAAGGAAAATGAGGCATTTTTCAGTTTTTAAGCTATTTAAAGAATTTGAGTTTCCACGATAACGTTTTGCTTAAATGGAAGCCCAAGAGTTTTACTGCTTTCTCTACTTTAACTTTTGCTACGCCAAAATGGATTTGCTCTTCAACAGGCAGAACACTGATTCAGAAACTGATGATTTGGAGGTATATTAATAGGGTGTTGAAATAAAAAGAGAAAATGACAAAATAATAATCCAGAAATGTTCTGCAACGGGCTTTGTAGTTGGAAAAATCAAATTAAAATGTTTTTTTATTTCACTATCAACAAGTTAACGTTATTGTCAATGTTCACATTATAGTTTTGAAAAAAGATATTAATATAGTAGACAAAGCCTAATTAGTAAGCTATTTGTTTTAGGTGCACTCCATTGGCTATCCTATACCAGATTCTTATTTGATAAATTGACGACAATAAATAAATCATAAAATTAAATGATAATACTTAATTTAAGAAAATTAATATTTAAATAAGCGATCCAACAAAAGAACTTCATTTTAAAATAGAGTCTTGTGGTATTTTGGGTCTCCATCTTTTGCACCAATCACCTGTGGCGTCAAAATCGGATTGAATATTTATAGTGACAGCGTCGAAGAAATTGGGACTTGGATTATCGCTACATCATCTGCGAGCTGGGCGAGAGCTATTTGGTTGAAGTAAATCATGTGCATGGACTAAGTAGAGGAATGGGGCAAGAACGCTTCCCAGAGAGGACTTGGTAGTTGGCAAGGAATTTTTATACCTTACTGAGCGAGTTCTTCCTTCCAATTAAGACTGCAAAAATCTGTAGTAAGTGTCGAGTAAGCAATGTTTGATCTTATATAGTAAAACATTGTTCAGCACTTTGTCAAAACACTTCTTACATTCAAGGGAGACATACTTGTTTATAAAAGCAGATCCTTCGCCCTATTTGGACCTATGGGATACAGATCTGGGGCTGTGCCAAGAAATCAAGTATTAAGAAAATCCAAACCTTCCAGAATAAAATACTGAGAAGTGGAGCCCCTTGGTACATGCGAAACGATGATATTCATCGAGATTTGAGGATGGAGACAGTCTATGAAATTATTGCAAAATACGCAAGGAAGCCTGCACAAAAATGAAAACCCGGAGATGCTCTACGTTTTGGACAACGAAGGTGAAACCCGACGTCTCAAGCGAAACAAAACCACTGGATTTAGTTGTGTTGCGTGAATAGAAGTGCAATCGAACTCAGTGCTATTTAATTGAGCTATGTAATAAAGGGCTAGGTTTTGCTGTAAACCTACCCTCTCGGAGTGTACCTATATTGATATGTAAAATTGCTAGATGAAATGTATTTGATTTTTCAGTTTCAATTAATAAATGCTTGTTTATTCCATTAAATCCCCCCCGATAAGGGATGGGAGGAGCCCCTGGTCACTGAGACCACTAGGATCTATTGCGACGCTGTCCCCATTTTAATTCAAAACCTTTTTAATAGCCTCTTCGTTCACAAATTGTAGGAGGTTTTTAGGCGTTTCCAAAGCAATATCAGTGGGTGTTAGGGCACCCTTCCCGAAATGCCGGAATCTAGTTCATGCAACAGCAGGACAGTTACAGAGGATGCGTTCTGCTGTTTCCGCCTCTTCGCAGCAGAGCCGGCATTCTACTGTCCTGGCATTAACTATTTTGTGTAGGCGGTACCTTAGAGGGCAGTGGCCAGTAAGAAGACCCACAAATTTGCGAAGTTTGCCCCTCAATGATAAAAGGGCTTTTGCGTGTTTCCTTGAAATAGAGAGGAACCGCTTGGCTTGCCTCTGCTTAGGAGTGTTGTGCCTGTATTCTATACGTGTTTTGTCCTCCCATTTCTGAACCTGTTGAGTTAAATAACTCTTAGTAACCCCTAGTTGGGGTTCAGGTCCAATTGGGTTGGGCGCCGATCCCTTTTTTTAGCAAGGCGATCAGCTTCGTCGTTGCCCTCTATTCCCTCATGACTCGGTACCCATAGCAGCATCAGTTTGTTGCCCTGGGCCGCAACCTCGAGGGAGTTTAAGCAACTCCAAGTCAGCTCTGAATTCCATTAATTATAATGGTACACAAAAATCAAATCAAATACACAAAATAAAAAAAAACACAAAAACATATTTTTACGAAAATCTAGGAGACAAGGTAACGAAGAAAGAAAGAAAATTTCCTTGTTAAAAAAATTTCGACTTAATTCTGCCGGTACCATTTACATCCTAACCCGCACATTCTCTTCAAATGTTATCGAATCGGATGAACTATAGCAATTAAGGTTGTTGCAAGAATCCTCGTATAAACGGCAGACAGTCTAGCGTGAAATGGAAGTAGTTCATAGTGATTTAGAACCCAACAAGCTAGTAGAAATTTCGAATTTGGAGACAAAGAAAGTGTTATCTCCGGAAAGTGGTCACCCATGCCAAGCATACGGTTAGAAGTAAAAGAGGTTTTGGTTATGAGGCAAAACAGTTATTTTTGGTAAAGTTGTTTATTTTGAGAAAAAGTCGAATTCATTTGACTCTGTTTGATATACAAAAACGTTCACCTCTCCCGCAAAACTATTTGATTTCACTAGTATGCTATATTACTCTGTATTTCTGAAAACCTTTTCAAGATTTCAATTTATGTCAAGAGATGTTGAATTGCCAGTGAAACCAGAGGTTGCGGGTTAACGCACATACAACCTGAAACTTGGAGGGCATGTTCCCTCCCATATTAATTCAGTTCAAGGTAGCCCGTTTGATCTCCACTCTATTCGCTTCAATCAATTTGAATTCCAACTACGGCGTCAAAGGCGTAATGTGTGCATTTTTCAAATGTCAGCATATTCAAATACCGGGAGAGAATCTCTCCACCCAAAGACATGTACTTCTTCCATATTTGCATTTTATACTAACGCAAACACGAGTCACCCAACTTGACGTAATGTGTGGAATGTTTCGACTAATTTTGCCTGTTTAGGCCTCATAAGGATTTTCTAAGAGGTTGTTGGTTGGCATTTAAAGATAGGTAGTATTCAAAAATCAAATTAAAAAGAATCCGTCCGTCTGCTGTACGCTTTTCTCCAAAACTACAAGACCGGAGCTTTCAATGCCTATAAAATCCAACTTCGATCCGGTATTTATTTATATATTTATTTACAAAACGGGCGGAGCCCATTACAAATGAGAAAAAAAGTTGTTCCTGTGGAATGTTGAGGTGTAATAAACGTTAGTTTTTAAAGAAAAAATTTTAACATAAAACAATTAATTAAACTGGAGGGAGTGAGAAACCTCCGCACATAAGGACTGCAGGGTCCGTTCCTGGAAGAAGTCCAGGGCAGGATTGCACTGGGTTAGGTGGTTTGCCAGCCGAGGAATCCGGTTTAGTGGTTGGTTTCGCAGGTAGTTTGTTGTGAAGAACTGAACTTGGAAAGTCGGATGATTACGGGAGTAAAAGGCTGGTACGTGTAGGCGAATTTGAGAGAGGAGTTCCGCGCGGTCTATCCGACCATTCAACAAGCTGAAAAATATTACCATGTCGGCGACACTGCGACGCGCTTCAAGGGTCAGCAAGCCACAACGATGAGCAACAGCCCGCGAACTAAACCGGAATCCGCAACTTCCACCCGATGTATCTCAGGAACCTCCTCTGAACTCCCTCCAGTTGCTCCCTGTAAATCTGGTAGAACGGAGACCATACAATTGAACAATATTCCATTATGGGTCTGATCAGTGTGTAATACAAGTTTACCAGAGTCGGAATGCTGTCAAAATCTGAGGTATTCCTTTTAAGGTACTCCAATTCACGCATTGAACGGCAGACCACAGAGTCGATGTGAGTGGAGAATGTGAGGCTAGAGTTAAGAAGCACGCCAAGGTCCCAAGCGAGTGTCAAACGGTGCAGCTAATGCGTAACGTATGTGACAGTAATCTCGGCATCTTGATCAATCAACCCTAAGGGATTGCATTCAAGAATTAATCTATAAAAACAATAGAAATCTAAAAAACTTTCGATGTATTTCTTTGATTCTGATAGAAATTAGTTCCGTGAATCGGATGAGACCACTCCGGTTGCCGTACTATCATCCGTTCGCTCACAAATCGCGGATCTCTTTAAACGCGTGGATCCTGAAGAGAATGGAGACTGACATCCTTGCAAGATGGATATTCCGCCCTTTGAATGTTCTATCACCATATCGCCGTCTCCGACAGAGTTTTACATAGCTTATTTATACATTTGGGAACAGGTGAAACGTAGGTAGGCGTTTGTTTTATCTCTTGTTCCCCTCGTGAATGGTCATTTTCCGGCAAAAATTCTGAAAATCTCTATTCTTATAGGAAATTGAACGCTGATCACGAATATAACCATGTTCCTAACTATCTTAGCTATTTTGAATAATGAGCCTATGTAAAATAGCATGCAAAAAGATGGAAAGGGCTTAAAAAACGTATCAATAAACAGGTAGTACTTCATACATTTTGGATAAGGAACTTACCCGGAAGACACAGAATTATTCCAATAATCGGAAGTAGCGCAGCTACCACGACCCAAGGGCCGGACTCTTCTTCCTCGAGAATGGGAAGGAGGAAGCAGGGATACGACCAGGTATAGAAACCCGGACACCGAGCCGGAACTTCACTTGGTCAGTGAGCTCTCTCCTATGCTGAAAACCTTGCCTTATAACTGCTAAAAACACCAAACAACCCCCTCTTGGAGTAGGTTCTAGTAGGTACAAATTTTAGCCTCACCCTCAAGGAAAAACTCTGACGTACGCGGAAGTTGTATTCTGAAAAAATCAATCTCCTCTCTTCACCTCTGAGATACAAAGTCAGATGCTGCAGACATAAGTCTGAAATCATCGACTTCCTCTGCTCAATATCCATCCTATTCCAAGTTAGAGTGACTTGTGTACGCGGAATATATGCCACGGAAACACCGTTTCCCGTAACTTAACTACCATCCTCTGTCAGTTTAAGCCTGTTGCTGTAGACTTTTTTTTCTCTCCAGTACACAACTTCAGCCTTTCAAGTTAATACAAATTTACCTTTTACTATTCAAAATTTTCTTCGAAAAAATAAGTACTTAAGTAAACATACAGTAAGACTTCAAATATTAAAAAAAAAAAATTTAAATATAATAAATATCTACTTAAAAATGAAAAGAAAAAGAAAATTAAATAAAAATGTAGAAAAAGGTAATAATAACAAAATAATGAGAACTGTTAACATCAAAATTTATCAAAAATTCACTTTAGCGTCCTTGCAGAATTGTATGATGGCCTCGTATATCGAGACTTTTTGTAGTCCGAGGATGAGGTCCGAATTGAAGGGTTGGTCGACGGTTTGGGAAAAATTCCTGAACATCTCCTCTCGAGGCAATCTGAAACGAGGGCATTCCACCAATAGATGGTGTTCGTCGTTGACAACAGAACAGAGCTCCCACAGATCGCTGTTCGACTTTCCAATTCTGAAAAGGTACTTTTTGGTGCAGCAGTGCCCTGTGCTTAGCCGCGAAATAATTCTGTAAAATAATTTTGGCATTAGTGGCATGTCACTGAGCCAACAGGCATGGAGACGGGGCGGAGGGAAGACTCTTACATAACGATGACCTGCATGGTAATTTATATGTTCTGTCCTCCACTGTTGCGTTAACTTGGCCGCAATTTCCCTCTTCAAATCGGTTTGGAGGAAACCATGGCATAGCCTCAGGAGGTTCGAGTTGAGCTGCCATCTTGGCGTTGTAATGAGCTACGTCGTTGCCTTCAATCCCTCTGTGGCTTCTGATCCATAAAAAACGGACAGTGATGCCATTATCTTCAAGCTGGAGCATCAGTTTTTTTAATTTCAATCTCCAGTTTTCCCATTTTGCTTCCTGGATTTGAAGACCAAAGCTTAGACAAAACTGACTGGGAATCAGTGATTATCACTGCACAATTAGATGGCTATAGACTTACTGCTTATTAAAAGTTTGCTTATTAAAAGGAATCATTGGTTTATACTATGGAAACTTCCTAAATACTCCTCATCAACTCCAGCTGATCCTAACCAGAACTTTACGAAAAACCACTATCCTCCTTCATAAGAGACAGTAAAAGTAGTAGAGGAACCAAGATAACAAGTTCCCTACAGATTTGATGATATAAAGTCCCAAATTCACGGATTGAAGCTAATTAAATAACGCTGATGCATATTTTACCCTACCGGGATATTTAAGATTTGGGAGTCAAAAATAGGTATCAAATCAACAGTTCCTTACCTTCTTCGCACACTGGGAGGTATTTGTCTTGGGTTCGATTCGCATATGAGTTATGTTGGGGTCCGATGCCTTAATTAATGTATGGAGAATATATTTTTTTCGTGAATTTTATAACTGCGACTGAATAACATTTACAAAATACATTCCTTCATCAGTATTTTCTTTTGTAAAATTAAAAGTTTACTTTGAAGGGTGGTTCTCCAGCGATTCATACCATATTTATATCATATACTAAACACTCACATAATGTTCTTATGTGCACTAAATCGGTCCAGCACTAAGATACGAGATCCGACGGTTTGTTTCGGTTGAGACGGCGTAGTTCTCCTCCGTTGTCCAAAACGTGGAGCATCTCCGGGTTCTCATGTTTGTGTAGTCGTTTTTCGTGTTTCTTTGCAAATTTTTGTACAGTTTCTTGAACGGTTTCCATTCTCAAATCTTTGCGAATATCGTCGTTACGCATATACCATGGTGCATTCACCATAATTCTTAGTATCTTGTTCTGGGAAGTTTGTATCATCTTAATATTTGACTTCTTGGCACAACCCCAGAGCTGAATTCCGTAAGTCCAAATAGGTTTGAGAATTTGCTTGTAAATAAGCACTTTATTATGCAATGAAAGTTGGGATTTGCTACCCATCAACCAGTACATTCTTCTGAATTTAATCTTTAGTTCTTCTTTTTTCGTTTCCATGTGGTGTTTCCACGTGAGTTTGGAGTCGAGGGTTATTCCCAAATACTTTACTGTTTCGGTATATGGAATTGTATTAGAATTGATTTGAATTTTTAAAGGAGTGACCTAGCGATTTGTGAAATTTATGTGCACTGACTTAGATTCATTAAGTTTCATTCTCCAAGTTTTAGTCCACTTAGCAACCTCGTCCACTGATGTTTGAAGATTGCGGGTAGAAGTTTCTATGTCATTCCCTACGGAAAGGATTGCAGTATCATCTGCAAAGGTAGCAATTACATCGTTTTCATTAACGGGGATGTCCCTAGTGTATAAAAGGTAGAGCACAGGCCCGAGGACCCCATTTTACCCAATCTTCGTACGTAAAAATAAGGGCTTCAGTTGCTACCACGTAGGGGCAAATAGGGGGGAGGATGATTTTCGTCGTTATGTGAACTTTTACATGTCTTCAGGGAAGAGAAACCTTCCTCATTCCGTCGGAAAGTGGAGCTTTTTTTGTAGAACAACCATCCTAGTCGACTAATTCATATTTTGCGTTGCTGTAGCTCGCTCAAATATTGTTTTTCAGGTTTTGACCGCTGTATTTTATTGTTTCAAATCCAGGAGAAGCAGAAATAAAGAAAACAATTGCTCACCTCGTATTAACGAGACACTCCTCTAGATGACTTACCTCGCTCTTACTTTTAATTACCAATCTCTTGACTTTGGACGACTATTCAGAGAATTTTAGTTGAGTTTCAGCCCAAATCCTTAATGTAAGCAGATTCTGTTGCCAATGCAAGAGTCGTTTATTTGCCCGAATTCACTTTCTAATGAGATAATCCAGTTTGATCTTATCTTAACTGAAAGTCTTTGTTGAAATTGACAGACCACTCGACCCCCATCAGCACCATTTTGTCTCAAGTAGTCTTGTAACAGTAAATATTGTTGGACGAGGTCTTACGCAAGTTTCGCTGGGTATTACAAGGTTCAGAATACCCGATCCGGCCCCTGGACCAACGGACCCATTTGTTGTTTCCTCCGTCCGAACTTTTGTTTGACTTGGCGTATACCGCTCCCGTCCAGCCGTTCTAAATCTTGGCCCGACGGCCCTGTGAACACAAGAAGGGCGAGGAGGTCGCTAACTTCAACAAGGGGTTTCCGCTTGGATCTTCGCGGTTCATTCGCCTGACATCAAACTTTAGGAATAAGCGGTAAATCCTGAAGCCAAGCCGCCAAGCGAAGCCAAAGACCGCCACTTTGGGCATCTTGAATATTCATCTCGTCCAATACGGCAACCAATTTTCCACTCAAGTGTTGATATCTAGGATGCAATGTCAGTCCTTTGGCTACCATCGTCTATTGCTAAACGATCATTGTGGGTAATGCTAATTGATTATTGTAGGTAATGGGCAATCAAACTAAATAACAAAACTTTTTTTTTTTTTTTTTAAATAATTTATTGTAAACTTTTATACAAAGTACGTATCTACAGTTAGGTTAAATATACTTTCAAGTCTCTATGAAATAATGAAACATGTAGAAGGTCTCTATTCAACAATAGTCCTTCAGAATCCAGTACAATAATCACAATAAATAACAAGGTAACGAAGCAATAATGGTAACATTCGGTAGGTAATAATTTGAGGTATCCTAAGTAGCAAGTAAGACGATTGCACTTTGTTGCTACGTTTGTGGGGGTTGGATTAGGTCCACTGGCCGTTTGCGTTTGAGCCTTCGCGCATTTCTTTGGTCACCAAGGCCTCGATCATATCCTTCGAAAATGGGATTGGAGTGGGACGAAATTGAGGCGTGGATGCGAGTGGATGATCTTTCCAAGACTTCGATGACCGTGGGAATGTTTAGATCTCGGTGAATCACAGAGCCACGAACGTACCAAGGAGCTGACGTTATCATTCTAAGAACTCTGTTCTGTTGAGATTGAACTCGTTTGATTTGAGTGTTGCACGCTGAGCCCCAAATTGAACAGCCATACTGCCATATTGGTCGTATGAATACCAGGTACACCAGCTTTGTTAGTTCCAGAGGCAGTGGAGATTATTCATTTAGAAGTCCTTCAAGTTTCCTGGAAGTTTCCAGACATCTCACTTGCGCTTCAATAACATTGACATCCCCAGAATTGAATCCGTTAGATACCTGGGAATCCACCTAGACGCTAAGCTCACATTCCACGCTCATGTCGATAACTTGATTAGGCGGACCAGAAACCGTATAAATATGTTGAAACCGCTTCTAAATAACAACATTTGCTATTTGGTATTTAATACGACAAATAGCCCTTCAATCTTCACGAGTCTATAGAGCAGGGGTGCTCAAACGGTCGATCGCAAGTGCTTTTTGAGTAGATCTCGAGAAGAAATTTTTCTTTAATAAATAGGTAACTTAACTAAAAAAATGATAAATCAACTACTTAAAAAGAAAAGATCTGAAACATTTTCCGTCTTTGAAAGCAAGGATTCCTAAGTTGAATTATGATACGTATGAGGCTGGATTATCAAAAATTGTCGGACAATTCGAAATGCGTGTTATGATTGCAGTAAATTGGTAAATATAGCATCATTTATGAGTTATCCTTTTTCATGTAAAAACATTGAGGAATTAGCTACTGAAGTAGCAAATCAGTTTAATATGAACTCATGTTCTGTTGAAAATGAGTTGGTGCAGATTATATCAGATATACATCTCAAAGCTAAAGCATGTGATAAAAATTTCTGGTGTTTTATATCTGAAGATAAATATCCGAATCTAAGACAAATCGCCCTTCAACTGACGGCAATGTTTGGGTCAACTTACTTGTGCGAGTCTGCATTTTCTGAAATGAAGATAATTAAGTCAAAATATCGCAATCGACTGACTGACGATATGTCATCATGCTTGCGATTAGCACTCAGTGGTTACGCACTATCTTATGAAAAGTATGCTGAGGACATTCAGTGCCACGCTTCAACACCCAAAGTCACTCCTTAGTCAAGTTTAACACCATTTGTAACTCTTTTGTTTTGTAACAACGACTAAACTCGCAATTTAGAATAACTAGTTTTGGGTTTATTATTCAATAATAAACCATTGTAATCGCTCTGGAAAAAAAAGTCTAACCCCCCTGAAAATTTCATGGTTTACGTTTCAAATTGTGTACGCCGTACGCACGATATCTCCGAAACGGCTGGAGCAAAAAATCTGAAATTTTCAGGAAAAATCCATCTGGGTCCGACGACGCCCCAATTCTCGAGCCAGCTCCCTCACTCAATTTAAAGTGCCCTTTAAGGGCTGTAAGAGTTTTGTAAAATCCCTGAAAACCTCAAAACTAGTCGAATCTGCCTAAATATTTTCCTATTTGAAGAACATACCATTAGGAATCGAATGAGCCCTTCCCAACGTCCGTAGGTCAAACCGTTCCCGATGTATGGCCCGATTTATGGTGCCAACATTTGCGTTTTTTCGTTTATTATTGTTTGTTTGCAACCTAGTGATGTCCGGCCGATAGCGTCGAGTTGTAGTGAATGTGGATACTGGAGTGATAGCCGATGTGAATACTTGTAGCGTAGTTAGTAGCCGATACACGGGTTGAAGCATTCTGATAATATATAGGTAAATATTATTCAATATTATTACTGGGGTTTATTATTCAATATTATTACTGGGGTAAATAAGTATTCTTTCACTGGGGTTTATTATTCAATTGGCTTGCGTTCATGATTTGAATCTTACTAAGCTTCGGAGTGTGCGTGTTTTACAGGTGATAGAGCGATTATCGAATTTCAGGAGATATGCATAGACCACGTAAATCGGTTCTCATCCCAAACACCTATTTGGATTGATCAGTTGATGATATTTGTGTGCCCCCTCTACATCTGTCTACCTTTGGCTACATCGTTTAAATTTGGATTTGGGGAAGTTTTAACGCAATACGAGTGCCAAAGGACTTGATAAATTATAGATGTTTTTATTTGGGGGGGGGGGGGGGGGTATTGAGGTTCAATAAAAAAACGCTGCAAATTCTTTCACTGGGGTTTATTATTCAATTGGCTTGCGTTCATGATTTGAATTTCTACTAAGCTTTGGAGTGTGCGTGTTTCACAGGATAGGGCGATTATTGAATTTCAGGAGGCACACAAATATGATCAACTGATCAATCCAAATAGGTATTTTGGTCGAGAACAGATTTACGTGCTCCATGCATATCTCCTGAAATTCAATAATCGTCCTATCCAGTGAAACACGCACACTCCAAAGCTTAGTAGAAATTCAAATCATGAACGCAAGCCGATTGAATAATAAACCCCAGTGAAAGAATTTGCAGCGTTTTTTTCATTGATATTGTAGAGAAGAACTTAAGCAAACCTAACCCAAACCTTGACTAAAATAATGTAAATTGTGCGGAAAGCTTACCCTACCTAAGTAGGTAGGGTGTATCGTGTATGTACGACAACCCTGCATCACACATACTTGCAGCCTCTCAGAGTCGATCGTAAGTAGTTTAAAAATATAAAGGTATCGCCAGCAGTTTAAGTTTGAGCACCCCTGCTATAGAGGATTGCGTTAGTGGTTTCTTAAAAAGAAACGACATACTTGAACCTACTTTTTTCCCAGCAAGTCGGAACTTTTAAACTATTCCACCATCAAACCGCAGTACGAAACTGCTCCGCTTTTGTTGTTTTCTGTTTTCTAAAATGAATTCCACAAAACTGATGAGCCCTAAGAGACCCCGCGGGGTTGAGACGAACCCGAATGAACCGGGATATTTAATAAAGTTCCACGAAGAACACTAAGCTCGTCCGAGATTTTCTATAGGAAAATGAGTTGCGCTAGTTAGGAAAGTCTAGTTGTGGGTAGAACAATCTTTCGGTTAAAACATCTGGAGACCTCATTCTACTGCTGCCATTAGAGTTTAAAATCGTCGCATAGCTTTCCTTCGCAATCTCGCTCCACTTCGCTCTCTTGATATAAATTTTCCACCTTCCTTCTTCCATTTCTACAACTTTATTATTCAAAGAATATGCAGATTTTTTTTTTCAACGGGCTTCCCACTTTTATTTGTCTATAAACGACAATATTGCTCCTGCGTCGGTCCCAAAAGTGCAGATGCGAAAAAATTATGCCAAGATGGGAGGGTAGTGTAGCCTTTTTATGAAATGGAAATGTAGAAAAAAAACGTCTACCCAGGTGGTTGGGCGGTAAAGATTTGGACGTATTGAATTAGTTTGAAACACAAAGTAAGAGTCGAAATGCAAAACAAAACAGAACGGTTATATATGTTATTGGTTTGTCTCCGTTTCCCAAGAGGAAGTCATAGTAGAGTGTAAAATTGGTAGTGGAATCCTCCGAGTTTTTATTAAAATCAACGTGCACAATAATGAAACCGATTTATTCTGTCTCATTTATTTTGTATTGGATTTTATGTTTCTTATTGATAGACGTGCCTTCAAAGAATCGAATGATTTTGAATGGCTATTTTCTGCCCTAACCTGTAAAGCTAATATTTGGATGGTAGCTTTTTTGGGATGTCTGAAATATGACAAAGCGTTTTTTATCAGCTCAATGAATCCTCGCTTTAATTTCTGTCCTGAACAACTTAGAAAGTTAGAATTTCAACCGTAGCAATACGGTTTGAGGTGAATCGAGGGTTTTGCAACCTTTATATGTTACAGGGTATGAAATGACCCCTGGCCTAGCGTGCAGAGTTTCAAGTTTTTATATCAGCTTTTGTTTTGACGAAAAAGGCTAGTAACGGTTGGTTTTCACTAAATTATATTTAACACGATTATCGTGGAACAAGTAGAAGTCAATCACAAGTTATGGAGATCCGTGATGAACTGTGATCAGGCCCTTGAGTATAATTTCCTTTCTAAATGATCTAAAATCTGAAATTGGAAAAGTTCTTTTTATGGTTTTTAGAGTGGACAAGACAAGAAAAGGAATCACTAGGCGATGAGTTTACACGAGTACCACGTTTAATGTAAATACACCAGTGATTTGCGTAGAAGGTAGTACAGAAATAAAAAGCTGCAAATTCTTTCATGTTTATTATTCAATGATTCATGATTTGAATTTCTACTAAGCTTTGGAGTGTGCGTGTTTCACAGGTGATAGAGCGATTATTGAATTTCAGGAGATATGCATAGAGCACTTAAATCGGTTCTCAACCAAAATACCTATTTGTATTGATCAGTTGATCATATCTGTTTGCATCCAGATATTCAATAATCGATTTATGACATGTGAAACACGCCCACTCCAAAGCTTAGTAGAACTTCAAGTCATGAATCATTAGATAATAAACCCAGTACAAGAATTTGCAGCGTTTTTTTCAAGAGCGATTACAATGGAAAAATGCTCTATTTGAAAATTTTAAATTTCGTAAGACGCAGCATGCATATCAGAATGCTTCAACGTGTATCGGCTGTAAACCCTTTCAGGAGTTCACTCCAGTATCCACATTCACTACATCACTAGGTTACTGCGATCAAAACAAACAAACAAACAAAAACTCTTGTGTTTGTTTTGATCGCAGTAACCTAGTGATGTAGTGAATGTGGATGCAAATGTTGGCACCGTAAATCGGGCCATACATCGGGAATGGTTTGAGCTACGGACCTGGGGAAGGGATCATTCGATTTCTCATGAAAAGTTTTTCAAAAAAAGTCCAAATTTAGGCAGCCTTGACTTTTTTTGAGGTTTTTAGGGATTTTACAAAACTTTGACAACCCTTAAAGGACACTTTAAATTAAGTGAGAGAGCTGGCTAAAGAATTGGGGCGTTGTCGGACCAATACCGATTTTTCCTTAAAATTTCGGATTTTTTGCTCCAGCCGTTCGGCAGAAATCGTGCGTACGGCGTACGGCGGAAGGACGGAAAAATTTGTATAGCAGATTTGGATTCTACACCCTTTGAAACGTAAACCATGAAATTTTTAGAGGGGTTAAACATTTTTTTTTTTCAAGAGCGATTATAATGGTTTATTATTGAATAATAAACCAAAACATCTATGTGATAATTTGAAGAGTTTTTGAGTTGGTTATCATCGGTAAACGATTGATCAATTTTTATTGTTTGTGTGATATCGCTTATAAGCGCTTCCGGTGCTATGTGAACAATCTTAATCACGTGCAGTATTTCCGTATCTCCCGCACTACCCATCTACTTTTCTCCATTCACGAAGAAAGAAGATGAAAGCGCATCCAAATGAGTCGTGCACCTTCAATTGTAGTGTTGAGTGAACCAACAACCGAAATTGGTGATCCGTTGAGATCTTTGCAGAGCAATACAAACCAGAACGGCAAAATGTGAATCTCAGAATCTGGATATTTGACATAGTCTTCAGTTTTTTCAGTATCTCAAAAGTAGTGAGCTTTGGAAAAAAACCTGAATCCTAACATTTTCGGTGCGGGACTTCAAAATTCCGACCACCCGAACAACCTGAAATTATTTTCAGATTTTATTTCGAAGCAGCCAAGACATAATAATTTAAACCTCGTGCACTATCCCGAATAAAATGCTTGGGAGCTGGGCATAGGACAAACGCAGAGATGGGAGAATAGGCTCATTCATCCATAAAGTTGTTAGGGAAAGGACTGCCGAGTTGCCCTAAAAATTCCTGAGTGTGTAGGCGTTTTAATTTGAAATACTGTGAGTCAATATTTCATTTGGTGGCATAAGGAATATCACGTTAGTGTTTATGACAAGGGAGCCCCAGAACCACTTCAAGGAATTCTGAACATTAATACCACTGACTTTTGTGGTTTCTTCTGCAGTCGGTTCAGACCAGTACAATTTCAAAAAATATGAATTAGAATGAAAACTATAGCTGTTATGATAGTTGCCGAAATTTTACACTTGTTTATGTCCAGGGGCTGATATTGATCCTGCAACTGGAAATGCGTTGGTAGATTGGTAGTAGATAACATCTTGAGATCAATCCGCAGAACCTCTGAAAATTAAATTTTAGACTCCATATTGTTTGTCATGTTATGTTTTAATAAACTCTCAGGTGGACACGAGATTAAAATTCATCAAGATGGTCTACAACGGTTAGTACAACCCAAAAACCAGTAAACATTTTGGTTTTAGGGAATATGTTTTCAGCACCGAAAATGGGCGCAACGCTTCTTCCAGCTGTAGTTCAATTAAAAACCCGTCTTTCTCATCATGACAAATCTTTCATGTCCCCAGATCAAGACCTCATCCCTGTGTTTAAATCGTTTTTACAGGGTCTCCTTGAGCAGAAGGAAATTCCTGAAAGTTCCAGCATCAACTATTAACGTTTGAAAAGCGCGTAGCGCGGCAAGGAAAGCGAAATATTAATCACTCCAGAAGTTGAGAAAAGAATTTGGAAGTTCGAACTTTTCGCCTTTCTTCACTGCTCGGTTAGCTTAGGTTCCCTGAACCTTCGTCTTTCTTCTCAGTTGAGCTTGAGCGACGGATTCCAATCCACATTCTCCGTTTCTATTCAGAAATCAATTCTGTCATTTAAACAAAATTAGCATACCCTTTCATTCCGCCGCTTTTCGTTTGTGGTGGATATGGATAGAGGCGTGGTGCCGCGAAGAAAATGGATGTTGACGGAGAACGTTATCTTGACAGTTTAGTTGGCCGAATAGAGACCCTGCGTTTCCTCTAGCCCAGCAATGAGCATTGGCGACGCCAACGGGCTCTAGTGACAGCTACTCCAGTAGCAGATATTTTAACCAAATAGATTAGTTGACAGAATCGAGCATACGAGTCTGCGTTACAATAGTTCAATGGTATTTAGATTTCGACAGTTAGATCAACATCAGTAACAAACAATACTGGACACAATGGGCGTAGCTTATAACGTCATAGGCCAAAGGCTCGAATCCCATTGATCAAGAGAAAGGAAGGGGGTGGCGTCGGAGATACAACCAATCATGTGAAACAAGTGAAAGGGGGGTTGCAACTAATCAGAAAGTGGGGAGGAAGGGTGACCCAACTAGTTTTTAAATTGTGAAGTGATTATTCCAACAGTCATAAAAGTAAAGTAAAGCTTTCAACATAAACAATTTTACAAATTATAGTGGAGCAGAATACAAAAAGTTCACAACTGTGTATAAATTGTAGTTTTTAGTGCATTGTCTTTACCCTTGGTAATCGCGTATCAAAAATGTATATGCCCCCCCCCCCCCCAAACCTACCAAATTTTGTAATAATTATTATATCTTGTACGGGGTGGGAGGGAGGGCCACAATACAGCCGTGTGGTCTGTTCAGTCATGTGATCGATTACAGTCAACAAACCCGTTGCTAGAGAGTTATACTGTTTAGTTCCAAAAATTGCTAGTAGATTGCATTGGATTCCACTGCTGGATTGCATTGCTAGTATATTATTCAACACTCCACAACACAGCCATGTGATCTATTCAGTCATGTGATCGATTACAGTCAACAAATCCGTTGCTAGAGAGTTAAACTAATTAGTTCCACAAATTGGTAATAGAGCGCATTGGCATCGATCATTGAATTGCTCATTCCCGTACAAGATAATTATTACAAGATATAATAATTATATAATTATTACTTGTTTCAAGATGCTTAGATTCCAAATCTGCAATGTCCATCAGCCATAGCCATACCCTTCTTCCTCTAAGAGTTTCTTCACACCTAGACTTTTCCTGAGATCCAGATGGTCCTAACATTTAGACAAACTTGATCCCCTCACACGCATAGATTCTTCGGCCCAAAAACTGTTGAAAAACGTGTTTATTGGAGGTTTTTAATGAGACAGGCATGTGAGGTGTCATTCCCAAGTAATTTTGGGGGATGTATTTAGATCCGTATAAAATACCCCAAAGCAAAAAATCACAATTTCTGAACTCAAAAGTGATTCCCCAAACCTCACAATGGGACGAATAATCACTCATTATTGGAAAAGTAATGAACACATGTGTTAGGTTTGACAACCTTTTTTCCTTCATTTACTGTAGTTCCTTTACCCCTAAATTTTGTGTTGGCCCCCTTTGTGTTGGGTGCTTTACCCAAAAATCTTTACACAGGAATATCGTCATATTGTGTGTTTGCACTTAATTGGATAAATTGGATCAAGCTCCTTCTCTCGGATGTAAGGTGCCACCTTTCTACCGAATGTTCAGTCATTCTGGCGTTTTGCCATATTTGCAAAAGAGTTCAACCATCTTATAAATAACCAATTCTACCGCAATCAGATACTAATGGAATAATGAACGGGGGACAAATTAAAATAAGAAGTATCCCTATCTCATAGTAGTTTTATGTCGCTTTCAAGTTGGTACTGGTTGTGCGAAATTTCTTCCAAAGAATGTCACGTGGTAGGCACTCCACCACAGTACGCTTTCTGAGCGTTCGCGCAAACTTTCTCGATAGGTGTTGTCTCTTGACAGCTCTCCTTTCGTGGCATGTTCTTCCCGTGATTCTCGAAGCAATCCGCCTGACAGGGATTGGGCCACTGGCAGATTCCTCTGCCTGTCTTCTTCTGTGCTTCGACTTTCTTCTGCTCTTTCTTTGCTCGCTCTCGCTCCATGACTTCTTTGTTCAATAAATCGTCTGTAAGCGATGGATGGTTTTCTCCTGGAATGACATCATATTTAAAACGGATTTTCGGGCGAATTTACGTTGAATAATGATGGAACAATTTCAAACGCTGAGTTTGTACGGTAGGAATTATGTACATAAACTAAACACGTACTCGATAGATACCGCTCTTATTTTATTGACAGCTACAACTCTCTTTTCCACTACTATTAGAACGATGAACTAAAACAAACAAACATAACGATTAAAGGAGGAGAACTGCTAATTTTTCGAGCTATTTCGGCTATAGAGAAAAATACAGTGTGAGTCAGATGCGCAGTGCTTCACCCACGTATTTTACAACCGATTTCCAACAAAAAGTGCATCTTTTTTGTTTTGTTTAATCTCACTTATAAGTCAATCTCACTTATTAGTTTTTGAGTTATTTTAATTCTAAGATGTTTTTCGTGTTTTCGACCTTGTCTCAGTAGAACTGCAGTAACTCACGTACAGTATTATGTAAAGTAAAAGTTGAGGATACCGTTGAAAAGTGAGTTAAATTTCCTATATTACAAGCGCCAAACCAATTTTTATGATTTTTATGACCAATAATATGATTCTTACGAGTCGGCGATCGTCAACAAAGTTTGTATTTTGTTTTCGCAGATTAAATTGCTTTATGAAAACTTGGGATTGCAATTTCAACTGTACGCATCGTAACTCGGGGGAGGATGAAACGTGTGAAGGATATGGTTAGTTGGCCCTTACCAATTCTCGAATCCTTCGCCTTGGGAGATGAATAAGACGCCCTCAAGCGTCTGGATCATCTTCCGAGCGTGACGGGCATTACCGCGTTCAGCTCAATGGAAGGGGCAACTACACCATTCCATCTCCTCACTAACAGTACATCATTTGTTTGCAGTGTCGTATTTTAAGTGGCTTGCGGAGTAGTAGAGTAGTTTGGCTCTCTATACCTGATAGGGGAGAAATCATTTTCTGATTTGGATGGGAAGAACTGAATGGCTCCAGTCTGTTACGTAACATCAAGGCTGTTAATACAGAGATATGTTGGCGACGGGGTGGAGTTTTTTAAGTGTTCGAGTGAAATTTCGGTGTTCCAATTATGGGGTATTAAGTTTATGGTTTAGTATATATATTAATATCAGTTGCTTACATTTATGTAATTGGTTTTAAAATCACTGGAGTTTATTATTCAATTGGCTTGTGTTCATGATTTGAATTTCTACTAAGCTTTGGAGTGTGCGTGTTTCACAGGAGATTATTGAATTTCAGGATGCACGCGAATATGATCAACTGATCAATCCAAATAGGTATTTTGGTCGAGAACAGATTTATGTGCTCTATGCATATCTCCTGAAATTCGATAATCGCTCTATCACCTGTGAAACATGCACGCCCCAAAGCTTAGTAAAAATTCAAATCATGAACGCAAGCCAATTGAATAATAAACCCCAGTGAAAGAATTTGCAGCGTTTTTTTTTTTATGGTTATCAGAATGTTTCAACCCGTGTATCGGCTACAAAGCCTTTTAGGAGTTCACTCTAGTATCCACATTACTACATCTCTACATCACCACGTCACTAGGTTACTGATTTCAACACAAAAACAATAATAAACCAACATAACGCGAATGTTGGCACCATAAATCGGGCCATAGATCGAGAATGGTTTGACCTACGGACCTGGGGAAGTGCTCATTCGATACCTCATGGAAAGGTATTTAAAAAGAGTACAAATTTAGGCCACCTTGACTTTTTTTGAGGTTTTCAGGGATTTACAAAACTTTGACAACCCTTAAAGGGCACTTTAAATTAAGTGAGAGAGCTGGCTCAAGAATTGGGGTCAACATGGATTTTTCCTGCAAATTTCAGCTTTTTTGCTTCAGCCGTTCGGGAGAAAAAATTTTATTGCAGATTCGGATTCTACACCGTTTGAAACGTAAACCATGAAATTTTCAGGGGGGGTTAGCATTTTTTTTTTTTTTTTTTTTTTTTTTTTTTCAAGAGCGATTACAATGGTTTATGAATTGATGAACAATAATGGTGGTGATTTTTCATATAGGTACTCACAAATTAAGTTTCAAGTCTTTATAAATCATTTACGGGCTTACTAATTGTTAATCGTCCTTGAACAAAGTATCTACTGTAAAATGGGTAATATATGAATTACAGCTCATATCTTTGTTCTACAACGGTAGAATGTTTGGTCAATGAATACTTTATGTTTAAAGTAATACAGATAAACATTTAAAAACCAAAACAGTGCTAGTTGTGAAATTTCGTAATCCATTTTTGGGACTTATTTATAATTTTTACACCTCTTACTTATCCGAATACATTGTCACTCCTCCATTAAGTTTAAAAATTGTTGTCAGACATTCAGGGGCAAGAACATTTAACAATGTTTCCAACGTTTCTCAAATTTGAATGTTTAGTCCAAATGAAGGGAGTTGTGGCCATCTTGGCGAAGCAAGGGCGGAAAAACGAGAAAAAAAAACTTTAAAGTGACATAACTCGGGAACAAAGCCTCTAAAAAAAATCCCTTTGAGAGCCTTTTCGTCGAAAAACACGTGGGAGAGCAGCCGGCCACGACTCGTGTTACATCGTGTATAATGATAGAGATATTAAATAACCAAAATTAAAAAATGTCTTGGACGTTGCACGAATTCGGAAAAAAATAATGTTATGTATAAAATGAACAAAATAAAAGAAGAGTCAAGAAAATGGGATCATTTCAGCGTGCCCGATTGGGGTTTTTAATGAGCAAAAATAAGGTCACTGATCTCTTCTAATGAGAACAATATCTGGAATTTTCATCTCAATCGTTTAATCGAGAAGATGTTGGTCGCTATATTATACTTAACTATTTATTCGTAGTTCCATAAAATATTACATATAACCATACGTAATTTTCTGAGAAGTAATGGAATAAGCTCACAAAGAGACTAAAGAACCAGATTAGATCGAAAAAGTACCTATGAATTGGAAAAGAGTAAATTTTGATTTCTTAAACATCGAATTTCACATAGCTGCAAGTGAGACGCGAATGTTGTGTTTTAATATTAAGCTCACCGCAGACTGTGCATTTTGGCCAAACACTTTTGTTCGGTGTCGCACTTCTCCTAGCGTGGTGTAGACTGAGATCGGAAGAAGGAAATTTGAAACAGCCTTGCTCGTTGGTGCATTCACACTTGTCTCCTGTTAGAAGAGGTTTGGTCCTCGCCTGCGCCTCGCTGTTGTAGCAGGCTTCCTATTAAGGGAAAAAAACCAAATTATTGAAGTCTATGTATTACTCTTTAATTGATAAATCACCAGAATCTATCTTATAGAATTAGCTGCTCATGGTACTGTGATGTAACCATTTAGATATATTAAACACTTCCTCATGGACAGCAAACCACATAGTATACAGGATTTTGTACAAGTGTATGCCATTCGTTTGACAACTCTTCCTAGGATTAAGATAAAAACTCGAGCGTTCCAAACGATAGGATGAGCTCGTTGGACAGCACTTTTTGAGCACAGAAAATTGATCAATTTTCGAATGACTAGAACTGGAGAAAATGATGCATGGTAGAGTTTAATTGTGCGAAAAGAGATGTATTGGGTTGTCAGTGATGACTAGCATAGGGGTCCATCAGATTCTATAGCCAGACCTGCACATTCCCTGAATATCTCATCAAAATCGGATGAAAACTGGAAAAATTAGGTTTGTTGCAGGGATTTCGCTTTCTTGTATTCGCAGAAGCTACTAATAACACTATAATTTTTCAATTAATACAAGATCATTATACCGTTTTTATCCTACTGCCCTGAAAATGTGAGTATGATCGGATTATTACAACCGTAGAAAACTAGGCATGGTGGATTTTACGAGCAGACAGTTGTAGATACTGATTTGTGAGTAATGACAATATTTTAAATCGTTTCTTTTTCAGAAATAATGAACATAAAGTGTATGATTGATAACTAAAGCATGTTTTTTCTGGTTCTGATAATAAACAGGTATGTACTTTGTTCTTCAAAATAAGGCTATTTTGACAGTAAACTTACTTGGAAAAATGATAAAACACGGCAGCCCAATCACAAAGAACAATATAGATAAATAAAAATCACAGTTTGATCTAATAGGTACAGTACAAACAAATTTATTACAATCGCAATGAAAGAATTGGCGCTACATTGCAAGAAATGATTAATCATGAAACCACCGCTTTATTGAAAATAAAGGGGAGGAGAAAATGTCAATGTCAGGATTGGTTTGAAGTAATAAGTTGGCACTGCGTAACATTCTGGAGAGTGGTCGGTGGTACATCTAATTGGTAGTTTAATTGTCAATTGAGAAAGAAGCGCATCCATTGTGCGGACCTGTTGATCCTAGGAAGTTGGTCCTAGAAAGAAGACAGGGGCGATTCAGCTGGCCACGAATCAATTCGCATAGAAAATATGGGTCACTCATAGAAATACGCGATGGAAGTGGCATCAAATTAAACCTCACCAGCAGCGATGGGTAGTCAAAATCGGTGGAGGGGATGCACAACTTGTATCAAACCTATCTCAGGAAGACTTGTTAGGCTCTCTCGAATTGGTCAATATGAGCCTGATTGTAAGGAGACCAAACTACTGCAGTCTAATCGAGAATAGGCAAAACCAATGTTTTGTAGAGCAGTGAAATAGCGTGAACATTGGAAATTTCTCAAGTCTTCCTCTTGAGCCATGAGAGATTTTGTGGCTTTGTTAGTGATGCCATCGATGTGATCATTAAAAGTCATTTGAACATTGAATCGAACTCCCAAGTCGATTATATCCTACACTCGTGGGAGCGGAAGACCATTTATTGGTAATAGTGGGTTAGGAGAGAGGAGATTCGTAGAAACTTGTCTACAGAGCGTTTATTCAAGTTCAGAAACGAATTGTTTGCCACACACCATTGGCATGAGGCATCAACCGTCCCTGTAAACGTTTGCAGTCACTGACCTAGGAAACCTCTCAAAAGATGTTACAAACTTCTGCGAACACCAAGCATTTCGATTCTGGGAAAAGCTCAGGTTTGCTATTGATCACCAGGAGGAATAACAGAGGCCCGATATGGAAGCCCTGGGGAACACCTGAGGAGGCATGGAAAGAGAGGCATCACTATGAGGCATCACTATGAGATATCTATTCTGGAGGTAACACGTAATCCAATCCAATAAGGCACCAAAAATCCCAAGAGATTTGAAAACCGCCAGGACATGGTGAGGCAGCTTCTCGCAGGCTTAGGTCAATTTTGGTTCTTTCACTATTTATATTGTATTCACTCTGCCCATGGAGGAATTACCAAAGACTTGCAAGAGAATTGAACATTAATAAAATAATAGATATTATCTAATAGATTTAGTGTGAATTTCGGAATCAATTTCGGATAAGGCTGTTTTTGACGTAAACACACCGAGAGTAGTGATCAAACATGGCAAGCTCTAGAGGGGTTCGATTATTTGTAGCATATCGATTGCCTGTGGGATTGGTGTGAAATCCATTAATTTCCCAGGGTTGTCAACATAGTTAGTACCTAAGACAGTCTCTCCACATTCATGCTCACCTGGTACGCATGTTACTCGTTACCGGCAAACTCCAATCGCCAAGAGATTACTTTTCAAAAGGTTTTAATGGGATTCCCGTTCCAATACTCCTGATTGTGGTCGGGTCACAATGGGCTTGGACTTGTCAAACGCACGATTCTCCCCCCTGCAATTAGACTGCTATCAAATCTTCGCTTCCTACGTCAGAAACTCGAGCACCCGACCAATTACGCCGTGACATCTAATTTACAGCCGATCAACCCCGAAGATTCCTTCTCCGCTAAAAGCGAAATGGTTTCAAATCGTTGGAAATTCTTAACTCTATCGGAATTCAGTAACGCTGGCCGTGATTTTATAACAAGGAGAACTTTTGATATTTTGAACCTTGAAATACGCCCCGTCAATTTTAATTTGTGTCGAAGGCCCACATTCAAAGCTAAAGAGGATGACAGTTCATTAAAAAAGGGGAGAGATGCTCACAAGTTTGACAGCTTAATCGCAACTGTTGTCAAGTGAATTTTAGATCATTATTTTCAATAATGAACGCTTGTTATCGAATAAGAAAAAAAATTGTAACCCTCTCAAAATATGGGTTTACGTTTAAATATGTAAAATCCAAAAACGATACAATTTATACCATAAATTTCCATTATTTTTGTATTAGCAAGCCACATTTTTCGGTCCCTTCTCCTTAACTAGCCCTTAACTTTCAATCCGAGAAAAGTACGTCAATACGTATGTCAGAAGTGGGTGCCAGTTCGGTGTGCGTTCTATGACCCGCGTGCGTTCTGAGGGTCCCGTCGCGCTCTATTCTTTGTTTGCCTATCTGCGATCGGTACGCAGGGGTCGTTTATTAGCTGGAGACGCTCCACCATCATCGGAGGATTCTGATGCCGACGTAGCTAACAACCGAAACCATGGTGCACGGGTAGATGGGCCCTGGGTATTTGGATTAAAGCAAGGAAATGACTGCAGATATTTTTATGTTGCCCGTCGCGACTTTTCCACTCTTCTTCCAATCATTGAGCGAGAATGTGAAGCCGGATCACACACACATTCAGACGAATGGGCTGCATATCGGTGCTGCAAAACAGTGAACCACCAACAATCATACGTGAATCCTCAAAATTCAGTGCAGTCACACCTCGATCACTACTACTGGAGAATGTACCGTGCAGACAGCCCTGACCTGTTCTTAGCTCTGTTGGAAGACATCAAGAACTTCCATGCATAAGCTAAAAGCCCGTTTTTGGTGTATTCATGTCATTCGTAGTGAATTCGACGAAACGGGACGATAGAACGCACAAAGAACCAGAAATGGACCGATAGAACGCGTACCGAACCAGAAACGGGACGATATAACGCACACCGAACTGGCACCCAGAAGTGTTTGTATGTAAAAATCGCTTAGTAAACTGTGACACGAATCAGCTAGTATAATCGCAATGGAATTTGGTTAGTACTTGTTAAACATTTGCAGACAAGTGAAGAGTAGGTAGGTGTGTTATTCTATCTCGTTCAATTTCAGTCGTTCTATTCATGGATTTCAACGTTTGTATTTCGGTATCTTGATTTTTATATTTTAGTAAAGTGTTGGTTTTCACGGTGTTACTTTGTGACGATCATCTTTTTGGCACCTAGAAGCAGAGAAATGCTCATGGGCAGAGGGAAATGGATTTTCGAGCAATGAAATTTGCGAGGTAATGGAATGTGAGGGGTTTAAAGGGGTCATCATTAATGGCATTCAGCCTAAGAGGATATGTGAGTGATTGGGGGTGACAGGACAGTTAAAAATAAAAAGCCCAGTGGTCGTAACCACGCTCTGCTACCATGTGAGGTGATGGAATGGTACAGTTGCCCCTTCCATTGAACTGAATGCGGTAATGTCAGCCACGCTCAGAGGATGACCTAGATGCTTGAAGGCGTCTGATTCATCTGCCAAGAGGCGACGGATTCAAGAATCGGGAAGGGCCAACTAACCATATTCATCTCAAATTCATCGGGGACGAAAGGGGGGATTGACAGGGGACGCCAAACGAAAGTTGCATAGAATGGTCTAAGACGCAGTATGCGAATAGAAATTTTGACTTTAGAGGAAAAGTAATTGTCACCTCTCCAAAGAGGAAACAATGCCTCCTACACTTATGGAATAATTTGAAAGCAAAATTTTGGATTTAAATTTGAAATATTCTTTGTAACTCAACAACAGCGCTGACAATAGAAGAAAAATGAACAATGATTTGGCAGGGACTAGACGATTGCGCTCAGTACATTTGAGTTCACTTACACGCCTAATCTCATCGATGGTTTTTGGCATGGTGTTTTCCACATCTATCCGTTTCTGTAGATCTTCGTTTAGTCTTCGAATTTCAAAATTTGTCGTCCACTTGAACACTGTGTTATGCTGAATGTAAAATAAAAGGGTGTATAGTGTGGTTTGTTGAAATAAAAAAAGGTTAACTAGTTTGAAACGAAAGGCATTTGATTGTTTCCTCGTACCTAGGAGGTAGATAGGTTTATCCTGGATCTATATTGTTGCTCACAAGTAATCATGGTGTCGAATTTATGACCTTCTCAATCAAATACGACGCCCGAAATTACATAAAGTTTTGCATCGCCGTGATTCAGTCAGGAATATGCACGGGAAAAAATTGGGTCGCGGAACATTAAAAAGTGTTTCTTATTACAATGAAGAAAGAGCAGAAAAACTTAATTTCAATAAATTTTTCCATTGAGAAATTTCTGTATTTTTTATTTTTGACAAAGGCAAAAAACTGACATTTTACTTCAGTAGTTCGTACTACCTCTTCTTGCTGTAATAAAAGCTTATGGAGGATTGAGGAAGATATGCAGGGTGGTCCTTAATGAACGTACAACCCTTTCAATTTCGTTGATTGTGGAGAAATAAAAAATCTTGTCAAAGTAAAACCCCTTTATTATTTTTTTTCTGCAAAAAATTCAAATCTCACACTTTAGCGCGTCGCGCATGCGCGCAAATGCCCGAAATGTGCACTAACTTTCTTATTTTAAATGAGAACCCTGATTTTTTATAGCAAATTCGAATTCTACCCAAGATTTCATTAAAATTTGACCAATTAAATTTTTCGATTGCCAGTAACCGGTTCAGCGAGCACGCAAAGTTGCTCAACTCCAAAATCGTCGAAAAGTGGATGATGGTGAACTCTGAAGTGTGACACATGAATTTTCAAAACAACAAATTATAAAAATTGCAACACCCAATGCTACGGCCATATCAGATTGGGGTGGATAATACACGGCGCACAAGGCAACCCCTCCTTCAAGACCTGAGGGTCGTGCGGGTCATTGCATATCCTAGCTCCTGACAAAGTCAATGCCTCCTCCGTAGCTTTCCCCATCTTCAAACATTAGGTCTTTTTTAGTTATACAGGGTGCCCCACAATCCGAGTTCTACGTGTTTTACAACTCATTTCCGAACAAAAACGCCTCAAAGCAATTTTTTGCCAGAGGCCTCGTTACCGAGTTATTCGCGATTTAAATTTTTGTTAGCATTTTCGATCTTATGTCATTAAAACTGTCATAAATCCCTCAATTTTGGTGATAGCTCAAATTTGATGACACCGTTGGACAGCGCGTTAAATTTTCCAATCTATTCGATGTAAAGAAAATTTTTTTATTTCATTGAAGATGTGACATTGCTGCGCGAAATGGCAGATTTGTCAAAATCTTGAAATCGCCTGTTTTTCATCTCGCCTAGTAATCCAATCAGCACTTGACGCAGAACTGTGCAGGCCTGGTAAAACGTGCGCCGAAATATCAGCTTTCCAACGGTGTAGTCGTTTTGGTTTTTAAAAATATTTTTAGTTAAGGAAACGGTGTTTAACTGCAAAAAAGCGTGTGTGTTGTTAAAATTGAGGTTTTTCAAAAAGTCTCGACGAAAAAAGGTTGAATTGCGACATACGTAACTTTTCGCTCGCAATGGTGACAACGCCAGGCCTCTCAAGTGACGATTAAAGTTAGTTTTGTCAGATGCATAAACCCGTTTGTTTGTGGACAGCGCTACGGCATTTATAAGCTGTCCGGCCAAAGTCAAGAAAAAAGCCGAGAGCCGAGAGACGGTTGATTTGACAAAGGGTTTCTAGGAGAGATGAAAAACCGCGATTTCAAGATTTTGACGCGCCAGCAATCGCACATTTCTATGCAATGAAAAAAACTGTTTTCTGACATCAAAAATAGATAGAAAGTTTAACGTTGTTTCCAACGGTGCCATCAAATTTGAGCTATCTCCAAAATTGAAAGATTTATGACGGTTTTAATGACATAAGATCGAAAACACAAACAAAAATCTTTAAATCGCAAATAACTCGGAAACGAGAACTCTGGCAAAAAATTGCTATGATGCATTTTTGTTCGGAAATGGGTTGTACAACACGTAGGATTCGGATTGTGCATAACTCCTGGGACACCCTGCAGAATAACATTAAATAAAAAAATATGAAGTGATTTTTTCTTGTTTCATTGACAATTTTCTTGAAGAGTGAATCCTGCTATAGAATTGAAAGTATAGTGCTCACAGAGCTGATCTAAATTCAGTTCCTCAATCGAAAATTTGCTCTTCCAGTTTATATAATTATGCAGACGAAAGGAATTATTCAAGAATATTGATTTGTGAGTTCATTTTGAAGAATTTATATTACTTTCAATTGCAAACAGAAATTAATCAATGTAATAGAATAATTGTAGACTAACTGAGATACTTCGATGTTGACAGGGATGCAAAAACAGACAAGGGGTATTGGCGCCAGGGCCTCTTCAAGATTTTATATGGGAATATGTGTGTGGAGGAATACATTTATATGGAAAGTTCTGGCCTTGTATGCATATCAGACTTCTATAATGGTTACGAGAACCCTGTTGCTCCTGGAGGTTGCCTTTGAAGCCGCCAATTCGTAGTCGAAGGCACTTGATGCCAATGTAAAACGGTCACCACGTGGAAGAATAAAAATGATTGGAGTCGGAAAAATCGTCTTGCACGTGTAATCGGTAGAACTGTGATGTGGACTGACCATGCAAAAGAACATTGCGTCGGAACCAACGCAAGAGGAGGCGAGTGGAAGAGAGGAGTCGATAAGGGCGATTTCAAGTTCCGAGGGCAGGAGACTGATAATGTTCCGGTTCACTTGCGGACACGTATGCATATGACGATAATAACTTTCATAACAAAACAGGTTTCTTATCTTAGGATAAGTCAATCGCTGCGTTTAGAGGAATAACTGGGCATGACTATCTGAATGCCCACCTACACGGAATCGGAGTGGCGGAAAGCTCTAGCTGCAGTCTGTGAAACCGTAAGACTCCTGTGACAATACCACATCTACTTGACTGCCCTCTTTTTCAGGGCATCAGACGAGACCGATTGGTCGAAAACAGCAAAATTATATTGGGCGGCAAAAAGTTTATTGGCATAAAAGCCCGTAGCGCCGAAGAAAAAAAAACAAATAGTCCAGTCATCTGGTGCCAAAATCTTGCAAAAATTCCCAACTTTCCGCAAATTTGCTGGGTTGTTTCTAACCCCCTAGGGGTGCTACACCTCATTTTGCGGACAAATTAACCTTGTGCTAACTTCAGGGGGGCCGAAAAACCGCGATTTTTTCGGACTTTTTTCAGTTTTTCGGCTATAACTCGAAAACTACGCATAGTAGCGAGAAGACCACTCTACTATAAAATGAGGTAGACAAAATTTTCTACAGAATGACCTAATCACACCCGATTTTTGACCAAGCGATCATCGAGATGTAGGGCAGTAAGATAGGTACATTTTAAAAAAATCCAAAGCCCATATTTTTTACCATCCGTATTTTAGGCCGAATCAGGAAGATGCAAAACTTTTATTGATGTGTGCACTACGGAAAGGTGTGTTTAGAATAGGCTTATTAACTCCGGCATTGAAAGTGTTATCTCATCCTCAATGATCCTTGCAAGATAATCGTTAAGCATTCAATGCTTTTTTTTTATAGATGGTGACTAAAAACTCAATTTTTATCCCTCGAGGCCAAAAACAAGTTTGATTTAGCTTTGTTCCGTTCTAACGTTCGATGAGGATGAGTTCTGGGAATATTTCAGTTATTGAACAAATCCGATGCGATCGCTGTCACCGCTCCATCTGTCTAACGGGTTTTGTGTTCAAAAACTCATCTCAAATTTTTACTTTAACAAAAAAAACAGTATTATCAAAATGACTCTGTAGCGCGAATTTTTCTTGTTGAGTAATAAACACACCAGAGAAATATGTGTATTGTCTGAATGGTACGGGCTTTGATTTGTTTCACCAATCATAAAGATGAAGAAATCATTTCATATGATTTAATATTTCAGATCCGTCGCCGGACTGGATTGTCGGAGTTTCAGGGCTCGAGCTCTGCCTCTCCAACTGCAGCTGGCTGGACACCAAAACCCTCAATTTGTACCCTTGGGACGCTGGCACGGACTCTGGAGTGACTTACACGGTAAGTACCAACCTATGCAAGTCAAATACAACTAAAAAATTGAAAAGATACAATCCAGAAATCAAATGTAATCAATTCAGCATGAAATATAAAAAAGGACCACGTATTTGATGATGAGGTCTCGTGCATCATCAGATTGCACCCATTTCGGTTTGGACTGATCTTAATTTGGTTTTGAATGCAATCAATTTGGTTTGAAAAGTTATCGTATTTGATGGAATGTTGAAAAAATGGTTTGAAATCTTCCCATTTCGGCGGTTAGAGTGCCCTATTTCTTTTGGAATGTTTGGAATCTGGTTTGGAAAGTGCAAAATCAGCCGGGAAATTATTGTTTTGGTTTGTAAAGTATTTACACATTTTTATTTAATATGTTCTTAAAACAGCTTGGACACTTCTCAATTTGGTTTGGAAACTAGTATATTTGTTTCGAAGAAACTTCTGAATTTGATTTAAGGGGGTTGGGTACCCACAGACGTTCCGCGCTTCTCAAAACGGTATGATTTTACAAACCCTCAATTACGTCGGTCAATATAGTCATAAAATAACTTTATTATATATATAATTAGAACCGCCAGGAACTCTAGTTTTCAATAAGTGTCAAATTTTGTCAATTGGCTGCTTAACAAACCTTGTAGAGGGTCGACAAAGTTGATATTTTTTAATGAACAAAATGCCACTTTTTCCCACATTTGTCCCTTATTGAACTATCTAGCGTCTTCTTGGTTTTTCTAACAATTCACAACTATACAGAGGAACTAGACGGATCGGATTTGATTTATGTGCAAAATCTGATTTTTGGTATTGATAAGTAGTGATACCCCAAAAGTATCCATGAAAAATTGACTTTGTAGGAGTACTGAAAACAAAAAATAATCGGCCAAAATCAATTTGTCTATCGAAAGAGAAACTTATTACCAACATAACAAAACAAAAAAAGTTAGATTCCGTTAGATAGAACCAGAGGAAATGGGTCAAACATGGTTGAAACAGTAAATGTTTAGTAGAAGCGTTTGAAGTTTTTCACTCGCGCTCCCGACGCAACGTGAAAACATTTCTGCCCGGTTTGGCTTTGATTTTCTCAACTCTCTTGATCCATGAGTTACTTACTCGTTTACACACTTTTACCTTCCTCCATATTATCTACCAAATAATTGTCTGATTTTCTGTAGGATTCAAACAATAACAAGAAGAATATAGGAAGGCAGCGAGCCTAGCTACGATCCTGGCGGATGCTAGATCGCTACGGCTTAAAAAATTCATATTGACCAGAGTAATTGTCGTACAGACATGGGGGAGGTTTTAAAATGTTCGTTAATAATTCTACTTTAATAAAAAAATATTTTTAAAAAATCTGATTTTTTTTCGTTTGTTGGGTACCCAACCCCCTTAAAATGTTCTCTAATTGGTTAGGAAGGCTCTCAATTTCGTGTGGTTGAGGATTGAGATTGTGTGGCTGACTTCTTCACAATTTCTCTTTGGTTGTCATTTTATTCTGCTAGTTGCACCTAAAATGCAAGCCTAAATGCTTGGAGGGAATCGTAGGTAGAGACATATTTTCTTAAAACGGCATCCTGTAATCAGGCATCCTAATGACATGACCAAATCAACGCAATGTTTGTGCATTAATACATCAAACAATATTCTCTCCCTCTTTAAGTAGGTCAATTCTTCGTTATGGAAAATTCTCCAAGTACCTTCGACACAAATGGTCCCAAAGATATGTCTAAGAATTTTCATCTCAAAGACTAACAGAGCATTTTCATCTTTAGCTGTTAGTGTCCATGCTTCGCAACCATACGTTACAATTTTGAGGCGGTATAGCTTCAATTTGGTCCTTTCGAAAACAGACTGGATCTTAAGAGTTTTATGGAAGCAAAGTACCCCATGCCACCAGCAACTGTGCCAACGTACTTTAACTTATGCACACATTCAAAGGTTGTGCCGTGATCGGTTATACCTTCGATATCTCTCTGGTTTCGAGCTGTAATACGCGTATATTTAGCATTGTTGGTTCTGATGGCCATGCCAAGCCCCTCGATTTTCATCTCCAGTTGCGAAAAGAGATCTTCCAAAACGTTCGTGCTTCTGTACAAGATGGCTATATCATCTGAATAACCAAATAGAATTAACTAGTATACGAAATATGTGGTTGGTTTCCAAAAAGATCTCCCTGTTAGGAAAATCCCCTGGAACCTTAAATTTTACACAATGTCATCTGAAATACGAAGCAACCACATATCGCGTGTACCCTGCTAGTTAAGTTCTACTATTATTGTTCTATCTACACTTTCCTCCAAGTCATTTCTAGTTATTTCCAGACATTTTAGGCGAAACTACCAGATATAAATACTTTAGAAGCCTTTCATACATCCTTCAACCTCAATCACACACAAATAATATGGCTACACAAAAAAAACACTTAGCTTGGTTTGGAAATTGGGTCGAAAAACTTTCTCCTTAGTTCAAAATTTTCCCTAAGTGTTTTGGAACTTTCCTTTTTGATTTGGTTCCCGTTTTGGTTTGGGAAGTTTTCAAATCGGTGTGAACACCTCTTTTTCGGGTTTACAAATTTCTAAATTCAGTTTTGAATGTTTTCATCATCAAGGTTTGAAAAGTTCTTAATTCGGTTAGATAAGTTCTTTTGTTCGTGTAGGACGACAAATAATCAACATAGTAGGTACCAGTGAAACACGTGAGCTTAAACCTTTTTGTAATAATTCGCTGCTACGTATCCAGCCGATATTACAATTTTTCGTCTGTCTTGCCATTTTGTCTGAGGTCATTGAGACCCCTTAGGATATTTCACGCTTAAATCTCCTCATGTTCGGTTTTCTTCTTAACCGCTCCATTCGTAACAAATTAGGCTTTGTGTACGTTGGTCAGGCTCAACATCTGCGTATGATCAGTTTTGCATAAATTCCGTTGGTCTCATCTATCTAATTTCTGTTTTTATCTGTTCACAGTCTCCCGACATCCCGACAGAACCGCAAGATCACATCAGACGGATAACCAACTCCTTTCCGGCCGACCCAAGATCACCCTTTTACGATCCCACAGGTAAACATCCCACTTTCTAACATCATTTCAGATACGCAGCAAATATTAATGTTACACACCTGCCTATCTCCAAACAACATAGCAAACGTGCTATACTTTACAACAACGAATAATTACAAACTTACAAACTATACGTAAATATTACGGAAGACTTCCTTTCTTATCATTGAGACGAAATCTTCGTAAATTTGCCAAATTAATCAAGAATTCTACATGAAAGGATGAGTTAGACGGACAGCACTCTTTGATCACCTGAAAAGACTTGAATTAACTTTTTTTAAACTGTAATAAATTATTAATCAATATGAAACATTTTAAAAGGCTTAAAATTGTATCAATCTGGTTTTATTAGTAATTATCCTGTAAAATTTCATCAACTATGACATACAACCTTCATTCACCTACATTCTAACATGAACATACATTCCTTAATTTGTGCACAACTTTGTTGAAAATTGTGCTTAAAATGTCTTAATGTCTTATGGGGGCTGAGACTTGAGGATGAATATCTAGTGTTATTTAAGGGTAAATTTTAGCCCTTTGTGATTCCAAATAGGAATGATTAGACGAACATCTCGTGAATTTAAGGTCTATTCGGCGGCTAGATGTATCCGAAAGAACAGGCAACGCAAATATCGACTAGACAGGGTCGATAACTTTTGGCTTGAATTGACTGACGCAACCCAATTACGGGCTTGTAAGACGAATTGGATAATGGCTACGGGCGTTTCAGCGTTACACATTTGAATACAAATGTGTTGGAAGATAGTTTTGCGCGGTCCTCATATGTATTCTTATAACGAATCGATGTAACCATTGATTCATTCCCGGGCATCTACGTGTCATGGGAGGTGTCTCCCAATCTTAGACGCGCAGACAATCCGTTGGTTGTTGAAATGTTGAAGCTCGTTCACCAGTGTTGCACCAGTGGAAATACTTTCGAGGCCACGGGAAAACAAGGATTCGTAGACTTTTCAGAGCGTTCAAGGGTGGGAAGGCAAAAGCGCGTTCTTTGACCAATGCAGATGGGGCAGTTCTCCATACTGACGATCAAGATAATATTCTCACTACTAGTGCAATAGGTTAGCAAAACGTGATTAATGCGCACAAACTTATCTTATTCATTTAAAATCATCTTGGTTGTCAATGGAATGTTCAATGTTAGATCCAGATGAATTCTTTCATCTTATGTTTAGAAAACCATACACTATGTTGGTCTGGTGATGAAACGTTTTGTGCTAGTCCTTCAACTTCGCATGAATTGCTTTCAGCTGAATTTGCAAGTCGCCTACCCAATTATGAGCTGAAAATTTCTAGTCAGGATTTTCCAACAACGCTGTCTGAAAACAGATCGAATCTGATAAAGCAGCCCTTACATCCCTTTTTTTAAATATCCAGAACTTTCTTTTACGTACCATTCTGAATGAGTTTCACCGAGGGTCCTTTCATTTCTTGCAATTGAAATAACTCGACGATTTCAATTTGAAATCCATCCAATCGATCAATGTTCATCACCAAAGAGCCGTTACGACTATTCTTTTCAATGTGATAGACATTTTAGGGCCAATTACATTGAATCTGTAACAAGCGAATTAACCCCGTTTCCATCCAAACGGGACAGTAATCTAATCGAATTAAATCCATCTTTATTTCTGTCACTGGAACAGATAACGAATGACTCTGAACTTGTGATTTCAATTCTTTGCCTTCCTTAAAGTGGCTTTCTTCAAATAATAATTATAACTACGGATTCCTTAACCATTCAAAGCTACTCCCATTCCACCTTACTCGCCAACTGTGCCACCTAAATTTTAAACTCAATCTTCTCGACACTGCTCATTCATCTTCTCGTTCCTTTCATTATTGTTGATGAATCTCAAATTTTAAATATATTTAGTCTTCTTTAATTTGATCACTAATCAGATTCGTTAGCAATGCAGTCCGTAACCTTCCCGAACAATTCTATAAATACTCGTATTAGTCTGTTATTTGCGGTTCCGTGAAAGAGATCCTCTGGGTCAGGGTTCCAATTTGATTGAGAACATTTTTCCAAATTTGTGATGGATATGGTTAGTTGGCCCCTTCCCGATTTTAGAATCTGTCGCCTTGGGAGATGAACCGGGAATTGCAGCACTAACTCCCTTAAAAAAACTAAATGGCTACAGCTTATCATTCACGCTGTTTCTTTGTCCGTCGCACTACTAACCCCGACGTTAGTGTTTAGGTAGGTACCCACCAGTGGGGGCTCCTGCCCTGAAACCCCAGGGAGATCACCGAGACCGTAAGGGACCACGGTTCATAGGTTCATTCTTTGGCCCTGGATCAAATCAAACCCCACACAGCAAACCCCGAACCTCCTCCCCCTCACCAAACTCACAACTCCACCATCCTCTCAAACATCCTGAGGCTCCGTTTGGCGCGAGAATTTGAAACTTTTCCGCTCTTCAATGAAGATTCATGGGGAAAAGTTGAAAAACAGTATGATAATATTATACTTCCAATATTAGTATTATCAGGTATCTTTTTCATTTTGGCCAGGGGGTGCAGATGCACCTGTGCCCCTATCAGCTGCCGTTTCTGACACCTACTTATTTTACTCTCCATTTAAACATGCCTCACGACCATGTTCAATGTTCCCCCATACTTGCATCCAGCGTATTTATTCAAACGTATGAGTTCTCACTTATGATGGGTTATGTTGAGAAATTGTGTATTATCCAGAGTTCATTACCTTACCTGTAATCTATTTTGTAGACCGAAATCTTTATAAAGCTATTATCAGCGAAACAATTCATCTTCTCGTTTCAAATACAGGTGAAGACATGAAACCGCTGGCTCGTCTTGTGCTAACAAGACAGAGACTTTACGAAAAGAGCTGTTCGGAGGGCAGAGAAGATAGCAGCAATGAAGGCAAGTACAAAAACCTGAAATAACTATCCAAGTGTATTTGCAATTTATTTCCAACTGTACTATGAAAATTAGGAACTTTTCATGATTTTAGGCCCAACCTCGGTAGTGAAGGGTTTCAAAAACCAAGTTTACTGGACCTTTCATACTCAGTACTAAATTTCCTGTAAGACCAAAAAAGTTGCAGTTGAAATTGACCAAGACTTCTTGTGTCCAATAGTTGGGGACGCTTGTGATACCACACAGTGGTCGTCGTGGAGTGAATGTTCAGTCTCTTGCGGGAACGGGAAAAGAAGCCGCCAGCGGAACTTCAAAGACGCTGACAGAGCAGATGCGGCAGGTTGCACCAAAGACCTCACAACTCGACAAGACTGTTTCGGATCCATGCCTTGCAAGTAAGATTAACAATTCAATCATGACTTTCAAAAACGTGAGGTTTTCCAAACTAAAACTAATTTTAAAATAGGGTGTGTGGTAGACATAGCTTGTGATGGATATCGACAGGTCCCCTTCCCGTTAAACTGCTGCCTTTATCTTCCAGAATATGATACGGGTGTTACAGGCTAATCGCCACCACCCGTGTAAGGTGTATCTACCTTTTCTGTAACATGATAGCAGATCATGGCTTAGAACCGCTCTCTCCTCTAAATTGACTGTGCCGGCTGCTCTTCCCTTCATACAGCCTCCCAAAATCAATAATAATAATTTTTAATGTTACCAATTAAAATTTGACTATTCACCCCTGCCTTTTCTATTATGAGGGTCACAATATGAGCTTCAGTTACACCCTTCTACTTTCGAAAGACTAAGGACTGAGAGGGATATGCGTATTTCCCCCTTAGTATTGTGAAATTACTCCCCCTGAGCCTGTATTTTTTAGCTTCCAAGGAATCTCTTGTTGTTGAAGACTTATGCTACAGCCCTTGGGAGGAGCAACTCGTCCATTTCACCACCCCCTGTTACATGGTAACAGAGCCTGGTTTCGAACCACTTCTAACTGTGACAGAAGAGAACTTATACACATACTTGAACGTGAAATATTTTTGGTTAGCTTTACTTCAACAATTTTTCATACAGGAATATGTGTATAATTTTATTACTCCATAATGAGTTTTAACAAGATCGTAGCGTTATTGGATATCACTTCCAAGGGGTGAATAGTCATCGTTAAAGAGGGAATAATTAGAATGTAATGGTCATTTTGCTAATGTGGTAGTGTCAAGACAGTTATTATTAGAATGTAGAGGTGAATCATAACCAACTCTGTTGTCACATGACAGAGCAAGTGACGGAATGGACTAGTTGCCCTTTCCAGGTATTGAAGCATATATCAGCAACACCTAAAAGATACCTGGGCAGCTTAAAGCCTCAGATAACTGCTATAGGGCAGCAGTCAAAAGTGACGGGTGATCAACATCCGTGAAACAGCCTGCAAGAGCGTAACGGCAACTTCTGATCGGCATTGGACAAAGAGTAAACTGAGCTAGAGGCTTTTCTTGAACTATTGGATGTTTCCTCGGATAGGGAGTCTTACAACGACAGGTTTTTGTCGACAAAATGGTAGTCAAGATATTTTTTCTCATATTCGCCGTACACACAGAATCGTATTTGCTGCAGAATCCTTTTTTACAGCAAAACACGTTGTTTATTCTATCTTGCATGTTTTCTCTTCATAATTAGTAAATCTGAGACCGGTTTTCTGATTTGATGAAACCAACCTGTTGGTCAACAGACGCAGCAAGACGCTAGACCATGTAGACAGACGTACGACAACTTCTCGTGAACTTACTTGCTCTCTCAGGGTTGTCGCTGTTAACTCAACTAACACTACCTACTCTAAGCAATTATAGCTGCTGTACCTTTCCCCGTGTACATAGACCTTAACCAAATTTAGCTTCTTGTGACGTGTACAGTTTTTAACCAATATCTATGAACTTTTTGTGGGTTTAATATTCAATATTAAGTTAGACTTGACAATTATTACGTAGTATTAAATACGTTTTCATGATCTACACACTCACGTTTTGGATATAAGGAAGCTATGGTATATGGCCAAGATTATGGCCTATTATTATGGTGATGGCTGGCTTTGGTTTGAAAGTAATAATGTCGATATTATCTTCATGCCAGGGGACCTCAAGAAGATGAAGAGGAGGAACCGAAACCACACTCCATGTGTGCCATGTCGGAATGGAGTGATTGGTCTGGGTGCTCTGTTGCTTGCGGAATTGGAACGAAAACAAGGTAAAAATGTGTGGAATTTTCTCGAATTGAAATATTTAAAAATCAATACTGCCAACTCCATTGACTGGCATTTTTCTCATTCTCAAGCGATGAATGATTTTCTTTTTGCTAAAAGTAAAACTTCTTCTCAAAGGTAAGGTACTAGACCATTCTGATCACCTTTCGTCTCGTGAGCTTGTCAAGTGTAGGTACAAATCCTTGTAACAAGTTTGGTTCCCTTCTCTATTTGCAACGCTATGAACAACTAAACCAAATTACCCCACATTGACTGGAATTGCTTCTCGAATCATTCTGTCACGTAAAACACTAGTTTTATAAACTCACTCCTCTCGCAGAATAATTATTAGCCTTGAGAACATTATTTGTAGATCGCTTGTTGCAAAGGACAAGTTAACAATTGTATAATACTATAATGTAAAAACTATAGCCATTAAAATTTGATTTCAAAGAAGTCTTGTTGGTGAATAGTCTCTTTATCGAATAACACTAAACGCGATTCTGTACTGCGTATGTCTGTACCCTGTACGTATATCTGTACAAGTTTCTGTGATTTTCTAAATTGAAAAATCGTCTATATTTCAAAAATTTGATCATGACGGGAAAAAATGGAGGTGATATTCATCTGCAGTACCAACCCCCAAAAACACATAGATCGATGTTTTTTTCCGTGGCGCCTGAAATTGACCTTTTCTGTAAGCCTGTTATTATAACAAGCTTTATTCCTAAAGTTATCATCCGATTTTGAAGAAACTGTCGAAGATTAGGCTGGGGTTTCCATTGCTCAAACACAATTATATCAGTCTACGTTGAAACTTAATTCACTCAGTAACATTTTCACCCGACTCGATGGTCCGATCTTGTTCAAAGCGGAGGGCAGTCGGAGTCCTTTGAAGGCGTTTATGCTTGCGGAAACATGTCCCTCTCTATTTCTGTCCCGTTAATCATTGTAACAAGCTTAGAATCTACGCCTTTTTACATTATTTAAAACATGCTAATGATCTGTACATATATGTTACCAATACGAAGAAGCTATATGCCACAATCCACACGGAAGTCGAATATTTTAATATAAGGTAACGGTACCGGTAGTGGCCACAGTTAAGAATTTTTTTCTTTAGTTTTGACAATTGTGGGCCAACAGTAGTACTGTCTTTTTAGTCTCATTTAGAATATTCCCTAAAATCCATTGCCTAAAACTAATTTTTTCTATTTTTTATTAATTTTTTCTACCATTATTTACGAAATTTCCAAACGTGCAGTCTCAGTAGTGGCCAGACATTTTGCCCTCCTTACGTGTTTAATATCATTAAATTAATACCAGATGAACAAAATTGATTCTATCCAGTAGAAGCTCTAGGATACAGCCCAACAAACGAGGGAACTAGGGACGGTCATATTGAGTTTACCACAATTTCCAATGATGCTCTGCGCACTGTAGTTCAATTTATAAGATGTTTCCTGCAAGTTTGAAGCCACTAGGTGAATCCTTATTTCTATAAACTTTAAAATGGCCACTACTGGAGCAGTGGCTACCGGTGCCGTTACCTTATCTGTTATGTGGCCATTAATGCAATAATTACTTGTAATTAGGTTCCGGTCTTTAGTCCATCAGAAGAACTGGAAGAAATGCAAAGCGTCCCGTTTGGCTCTCGCTACTTCTCAGGATGACGAGTGTACCGGAACAGATTGTCCAGACGATGTGAGTATCGATAGATTCATAAATTAATCGGTGATAAAGGGGCATTTGTCCATATTTCGGGTTCTATACGGACAGCTGCATCGTTTAATGTTATAAGAACAATTAAGAGGAGTAGGAGTTGGAAAGCATGAGTTTCCAAGGTTAGCATGTTAGTTGAGGGAATTGATTTTGAACAGCAGAAAACCGTTGAAATTTACGGTCTGTGAGTTGCACGACTCATCGGCCGTCGAACAATTTGTTCAAGAAAAAGAACGTTGTAACGAAGAATATGCAGAAATCAGAACAGATGGGATTTTTACACAGTACAGTATTAATCTTATCTAATCAGCTGGAGTAAATTCTACCTCAATTCAAGATATATGAAATCATATTGAATAGACTGTAATATTCACCATCTACCACAGCCAATCACCTACAACTATGTTCTCGGTGGCGGACCTCTTCGGAGGGTGGCTCAAATCGTTGACCTGGGAATCCTATGTGATGAACGCCTGAATTTTTCTGCTCATATTGAGGAACTGGCTGCTAAGGCAATGCGGACCCTCGGTTTCATTAAGAGGAACACGAGGGAATTTTCCAATGTGGATGCCATAGTGATTCTCTACAAAGCTTTAGTTTTGCCCCTGGTAGAGTACGCAGCCACTGTTTGGTCACCTCTATACGCAGTTCAAAAATATCGTCTGGAACGAGTTCAAAGAAATTTCCTGCGTTATGTCGCGTTCAAGATAGGGATCAAATCGGAAAATATCAATTATGAGCTGCTTTTGGAGAGATGCAATCTGGTAACCCTCGAGCGGAGACGGAGCTCCGCGGACCTCGTGCTCCTATACAAGATTCTGAATAATACCCTGGACTGCCCCCCACTGCTAGCGAGGGTCCATCTGGCCACCTCCCGTTCATCCGCCCGATCTCCTCAACTGTTTTTCGTCCCATTTTCAGCCACAAACTATGACCGTCATCGCCCCTTTCACCGATTACCCCGCAGCGCAAATTTGTTCCTGGCCATGAACCCTCATTTTGATTTTTTTTTCCTCCCCCTTATCAACTTTGAAGTCCTTCATTTTGTCTTCCCCCATATCTTTCATTTAATTGTATTTCACCCCCACCCCGACTTATCAATTTATATATATACCTAGTATTGGACATTATTCATATTGTAATTACGTAACAGAATGTAAATTGGGCTTGCCCGTATAAAGATAAATAAATAAATATTAACATATAAAACTGTTTTATTCAATCTTGTTAAGAACCCCGAAGCAGCTGCGTTGCAAATGGACAAAGAGTTAGAGGCCCGCTGTGGGCTCAGCGACTGGTCTCAGTGGTCAGCGTGTTCGGCCACTTGCGGCTCCGGAACGCGCGAGCGCCTTCGCTACCCTCAGGGTCCGTTGAAAATGAGCCCAGAATGCGCTAACTTGGAGCTAAGACAAGTCACCAACTGCAAGGAGCAGTTCGGATGCACTTTGACGCCAGAAGAAGCCAGAGGTGAGTCCTACCGCTTAATATAATGCAATTCATCTTCGTATTTTGGAAAAAAATCACTCATCACTCACTGCTTAGTTTCTACCCTCATTTTTAGAACTCCATAAGCTCCACTAGCAAGCCTCTAACGAGGTAAACAAAGAGTCGAATCAAGAATGTCTAAGCCGTATAGACCGCAGGGATAATTTAAATTGTGATTGCGGACACCCAATGGGTAGTGTGGAACATTTGTTGATGGAATGTCCGATCTATGATAGGGAAAGAGAGGTGTTTCTCCGTATATCCGCAAAAGTTGTTAACCGTTTCAATTTTAAAACATTGTTGTTAAGTAGTAATATGGAAGTGTGGATTGACATATACAATTTCATAAATTGCCATGGCATTAAAATTTAATAAAAATAATAAATAAATATAAATTCAAGTAAACATATTATGGCGAAAGTAGAATGGAAAATTAATTTTGAACTTAAGTAGAAATTCGTGTAAAAATGTAAGTTCCTTATTATCAGATAAATGTATATTTTCAAGAGAACTCAAATATATAATCGATTGTACATAAATTATTATGGCTGTATTTTGTAAAATAACCATGCCAATTAAAAAAAAAAAAAAAGCCAAGAATGTTGCTATCTCCATTTCGTAGAAAAGTACCATTCTGCCTGTCTAGCATTCTAGCTTACTTTAGCTACTTTGAAAGTAACAGTTGTCCCAAAGTGGTAGTTGCAGGGTCACCTTCCCTGTGAATGGCCCTGTAGTATGGTTTTTCCAGTGCAAGTTTTGCCCACGAAATAATGTGAAACGCTAAAATCGTCGGATCAGACTCGTATTGAAATATGGAATGCTGCCTAGGGAGTGAGCAAACGAAATCATCTTGAAAATTCCATTGTAATCGTTCCCACACGGAGAACTATTTTCACAAACGAAAAACAGCATGAAGCATACGATTAGTATGCACACTCTAGAGTGTGTTTATAACACATACCTAGATCCTTCTTAAATATGTTGCTGTTTTGGGTTTCAGAAGTCTGCAGGTTGCCGAAGTTGGTCGGTCCTTGCCGAGGACACATGGAAAGGTTTTACTTCGACACCTCAACCGCGTCGTGCAAACCCTTCAAGTACTCCGGCTGTCGAGGCAACAGGAACCAGTTCGACACGTTGGAAGAGTGCAAAGAGGCTTGTAGCGAAGTTCAAAGTAAGTACGAGATGTTTACTCGAAATTTTAATCCCCGCTATACTATCGATATTTAAATATATCGATAATTTTCTTTCGATTCTCCATATTCTTCCCCAATTTTTCCCGATATCGATCATTTTTCCTATTATTGGAATCTATATTAAGGATTATACTACATGTATTTAGGATTATCGGATAATCTTTACTTGTTTATAATCGTAATAATTTAACCACGCAATCGCAAAAGTATCGAAGGTGGAAACGCTAGTGTCAACCGGGGCAGTTGGCAGGAATCGTTGTCTCCAAAATATTTTGGACCAATTGCTGTTTTTACAGTGTTCCCAAAAAGTGTTTTATTTTAAAAAGAACTTTTAATTGCTTCTTGACTTTTTTAATCATTAACATCCATCCTACTTACCTACTTGATATACACTACATACTTAGATATCAACGCCGTTTATTTCTGTTTCCTTCCTTTCACAGCCACGGTTTCAATATTTGATATCGATATTTCTTTTCGATAATATCCATATTCATTTTCGATATATCGAAACGAATACCGATATTTAGTAATATCGCAAATTCCCTACCCGCGAACATTAATTTGACCCCGAAAGTTGCAGGGAATTAGTTTAATCACCTGAACTACCCCCCGTTTACCCAAGGAAGTTGAAAAAAGGGAGATTGACTCTGACAACTAGATTTCAATGAAACGACAGACTCCCAGCTGGTCAGCTAAAAGAGCTAAATGCCCTTGGTTCTTGCTACAAAGTTGAAAATTAATAAAGAGTCTCTCTGAGGTAAGAAGAGACAAAACCATAGGCACCGTTTTGACAGCTGAATGAGATGAAATTCATGAAAATAAGATATAAAGAACCTGTCAAAAGGCTAAATCTTGTTTCACGTATTTGTAGGTTTTGTTTTGTTTGGTGATGAGTGATTAGGTAAATCATTTCACAAATTTCAGGAGATATCAAATTTCAGGAGATATGCATGGAGCACGTAAATCTGTTCTCAAGCAAAATATCTATTTGGATGATCAGTTGATCATATTTGTGTGCCTCCTGAAATTCAATAATCGCTCTATCCTGTGAAACGCGCACACTCCAAAGCTTAGTACAGATTCAAATCATGAACGCAAGCCAATTGAATAATAAACCCGAGTGAAAGAATACTTATTTACCCCAGTAATAATATTGAATAATAATCCCCAGTAATAATATTTACCTATATTTTTTGCTGGGATTTCTAACAGTCTCCTCCTTCAAATATTTTATCGAAACTGTTAGGCTTCAGTTAGATCTACAGTTGTGCAACTGTTTCATGTACCTAAATGATATTTTTTTAGACTATTTTACCACGGTTATTAACAATAACTATTCTTTTTTACGGCGAATAGGTGAGCTGGAAAAATCAGGGGAAAATCCCAAAGACATCACACCGTACGGAGACATCAAAGCAGAATCAAGCATCATCGACTCTTATGCTCAGGTGAGGTTCCTCATCTATTTTATCCATTGGAAGTATCTTCCTAATGCATCCTAGAGAAACTATTCATCCAGTACCTTAAATAATAACGAGAGAGAAAAATTACAAATCATACCAATTCTCAACTTTGGCATGAACTAAGGTGGAACCAATCGGTTTTTACAAATACATACCTATATATATTACTGTAAAAGTCCAAAGTGCGTTAGGATTTACCAGAATCCTAGATTTTCTTATTTTGTTGGTGAGAGTCCTAAGTCCATATGAAAAACGGGCATTTACCGCTTGACAGTTGGTTAATCTTAAAAATTGACTGTCCAATTAGGAAAACGCCCAAAACCTTGTGTGAATGATGAATCGGCCTTTTACCAATCTCTCTTTGCAAATGAGCGGATTTCCCACGACTTTGGGATTGGTGTTGGTGAAAGCGGGGAAAGCTGAAATAGATGTGAACGGTACTAACTTTGAAAACTTTATTGTCACTATGCGAACTTGTAAATCAACTATGTAAATGTGCTACCATTGTAAACTTTAAGCTTTATTTTCACGCAGTAAAATCGAGTAAAATGACAGCAAGCAGCCCCGTAGAGAGGGAGGGCACTGGACCCGATGCCTCCGGGCCCGGCCTTCGTAGGGGGGTCCGGATTTTCGATCTTTTGAAGTTTTAGAAGCTCCCTCATTTAAATTTGATTTGGCTTGGAAGCAATAATTCCAAATTGAGAAATATGCACATAGAAAGCTGTAACTCCATCATCCTCAATTTTCACAATGGTTACAGTAGTTCTTAGAAGCTTTTTTAGGGGGCCCGTAATCGTGCCCCTGGGCCTGCCTCCTGCCTCCTGTAGCTTGACAGCATGGAACTCACAATAAATTAATTTCTGCAACAAGGTGGAGAATTATGGCGGTTCGAGTTGCACTTCATATTCGCTGCCTTGTGAAGGCATTTTTGAGTGGAATACTTTTTAAAACAATTGCAACAACCCTGGCTGCCGACAAATGATTGTTCCCAAACAAGGCTTACGAAGGCTTATTTCTTCATCAGGTACATCTACAGGGTATACGAGGGTCTCGGCACAAATTTCGTGAATCTGTAGACACTACTTTTACCAACGAGTTGTAGGAAATCCGCATATTTGCCCTGAGAGACTGGTAAAAGTCTAAGATGCCTCATTCACACGAGGTTTTTTTTGGGCATTTACCAAATTGGTCTGCCAATCATGAGATTAACCAACTGTCTAGTAAATGTCAGGTAAATGCATGTTTTCTTATAGATTTTGGGCTTTCACCTTTCAAAATTAGGAAATGGAAAATCCCAATGAAATTTGGATTTTCTGATGAATCCTAACATCGTATAGAAGATGATGTCCTTCGGGTTTTTACAGTAACATATACAGGTTGAAGCGTATGATCCTTCGGACAGGTGTTCTACAACTAGTTTCCAACAAAAAGTGCCTCGTAGAGATTTTTTTTTAGAGGCTTCGTTTTTGAGTTATTTCACTTTTAAGATTTTTTTCGTGTTTTCGAACTTACGTCACTAGAACAGCCGTAACTCCGGCGTTTTCAAATTATTTGCAAATCTAAGTATGCCGTTGGAAAGAGCATACAATTATCTATCGTCTCAGTCTTTAATAATAATTTTTTAAAAGGAACTAAAGGGTAAAAATGAGCCTGAAAAGTAAATTTTGAAAAACAAAAGCTTTTTTTTTGAATGGCTCATTGGTCCCCCTTAATTTTAATGATACGTTTGAGCCTGTAAGCTTAAAAAATGCGCAAAAGTCTCAGCTTTCCAATGGTATATTTAATTTTTAGGTTTTAGAGGGAACTTTTTTGAGAAATTGAGATTTTATGCAAAAAAACGTGTATTTTCAAGCACATTGACCCTGTATACAGGGTGTCTACCTTTCAGGTGGACCAAACTTTAAGGATCGATTTTACAACTAATTTGCGACAAAAAGTGCCCCTTAGACGTTTTTTTTAGAGGCTTCGTTTCCGAGTTATTAACGATTTAAGTTTTTTTTTCGTGTTATCGACTTTACTTCACTAAAACAGCCATAACTCCCTTGTTTTTGGAGTAATCTCAAATTTGAGGAAACCGTTGGAAAGAGCGTTAAATTTCCTATCCGTTTAGTGTGAAACGCTATTTTTTAAAGCCATTTTCTGAAGTAAAAAAATAAGCCAAAGTCAAAGTTTTATTTTTTTTCGAAAATCAACATTTTTCAGGCTAATTTATCGCCTGTAATAAATTGGAATATTGGTGTGCACTCAACGGAAAAAACTAGCCCAAGACCTCAGCTTTCCAACGGTATCATCATTTTTCTCTTTACATTTGAATAAACCTCGTAAAATGACGTTTTGATGCGAAAAAAGAAGGATTTTTCGTTAAAAATCGCAATTTTTCACAAACATTGACTTTTATCCGATATGAGTGTTCTTCATTGTACCTATTAATTTTTCCGTTGTGATTCTTAATTTTTTTAAATCCTGAACCCCAAATGGTGACACTTTTGAACCATCGCGGCCGCCTCAAAACGGACTAATGCGATACCTGTCTACCAAATGAAAAAAACGGTTGATCGAATGAAATACGCGTACATCTTCTCGGAAAAATACGAGTTTCATTTTTTTCATTTCATATCACAAAATGAAACTAAAATAAAATAAAAATGAGCCACTAGGAACAAAAATCACGGCAGCCTGTTCTCGAAATGGCCGCCTATTTGCAATATGCATAGGCGGCATCTTCGCGAAACTGATCGCGTGACGTTTCGTAGAGTCCGTGCATGATTCATTCTCATCCCACATTCAAGGATTCTGGAACAGTAATGTCACCTTACTCTTAGTTTCGCTGTTGGTTTCCATATTTGTAGTACTTATCTCGGTTAATGTATCCACAAAACGTTTCCTACCTATGAAAAATTGCGATTTTTAACGAAAAATCCTTCTTTTTTCGCATCAAAACGTCATTTTACGAGGTTTATTCAAATGTAAAGAGGAAAATGATGATACCGTTGGAAAGCTGAGGTCTTGGGCTAGTTTTTTCCGTTGAGTGCACACCAATATTCCAATTTATTACAGGCGATAAATTAGCCTGAAAAATGTTGATTTTCAAAAAAAAAATTAAAACTTTGACTTTGGCTTATTTTTTTACTTCAGAAAATGGCTTTAAAAAATAGCGTTTCACACTAAACGGATAGGAAATTTAACGCTCTTTCCAACGGTTTCCTCAAATTTGAGATTACTCCAAAAACAAGGGAGTTATGGCTGTTTTAGTGAAGTAAAGTCGATAACACGAAAAAAAAACTTAAATCGTTAATAACTCGGAAACGAAGCCTCTAAAAAAAAAGTCTAAGGGGCACTTTTTGTCGCAAATTAGTTGTAGAATCGATCCTTAAAGTTTGGTCCACCTGAAAGGTAGACACCCTGTATAGAATACAAAAAACCAATGATTATCCTAAATTCATTTCAGACTTCCGGCCCCTACGGAGCCGTTGAAGACTGCAAAGTGTCGTCCTGGTCGGCCTGGTCTCCCTGCTCAGTCACCTGCGGAAAGGGAACGCGCACGAAACACCGAATAATTCAGGTGAGATTTCTCGTTAAATGCGCAGCGACACCGGCGTAGTCAGCCGGTAAATTTAGTGCGAGGGGACATCCGAGGTGAAGGCTATACAACATCGTTGTCTTCCTTCATGCAGTATAAAGCAGACGGCGTCCATTGGGAAACGATCCGCGGATCTAGGTCACTTAGCTTCGGGTCAGGTGGCGTATGCCGGGGTAAGACAATTCCCATATCCCCCTGGCAAGTTGCCATGCGTCGTCCCCCCCGAGAAACATTATACCCTCATATTCGCGGCTTCCTTCTTTCTCGTTTTTCATTTGAGACTTAACCGGATTATCTTGGCGTGTAATTCATATCTGTGTCTCCAACACCAGTCTGTTGTATTTCAGTTGGCCAAGTTCATTGTCGACACCTACACCCAATTCCCATTTGATTTCTTATCCAACTTAACGCTAATTTCGCTTGCACATAAAGAAAGCCATATTACTGTGGAATATCCAACGTTGACATAAATGTTCATTTAGCGCATTTTAGAGGAGTTTTCGATTTGCCACGAAATGACATTGTGTCTTTGTAAAAGCCTTCCATTGAAATACACAAACTCTTCAATTTCATGAGAAATTGGGGAAGATAGAAAGAAATAAGATTGTCAGGAAATTAGTAGTGATTCTATATAGTGATGAAATGTACTGGCAGTTCTTATGTGCTGCTAAGCATGGGCCAGTCCAGAACTGCTGGTTTGAAAATCCGAAATCGCTTAAATAACCTCAAAAAGCAGGTGAAAATGTTCATTTTGGAAGAGTAAATACATTTCCACTTCCAGCATGGATTAGTACATTGCTTCTTTATTTCTAAAAGGGTAAATCCTTAGAGATTTTTGCAAGTTAGATCTTTCCTAACTTTGAAATCATTCTTCTGTTACGTTATACTCGTATTTACATATAGTCCTGGTAATAGTTCCACGTTGTGTGTCCCAATAGGTGTACAGCCGCAATGGAGGGAAAGCCTGTCCCAGGAAATTGATGAGACGGAAGAAGTGCAGCATGGGTCCTTGCTTTGGTAAGTTGATGCCATTCAAATATCGTCGTCAAGGTGACTTGAAGTTTTCATGGTTGAGTAAGGGTAGTTTTGCACACCGTATTTGCAGATTTCAAGGCCATAGGATGAGCCATGTGTACAGGCTCAATCCCTTAAATAATGTTACCTACGTTATGGTGTTGGCATGGGACGAAACCCACCTTACAGGATAAAACATAATTCATTACTGAAAAACTGTGTTCATGATACTTGAGAAATTCTGCTAATCGCTCCCAAAACAGTGATTTATGTAACAATACATAATGGGTTTTAGATAGGGAAGGCCGATATTCGATAGTGAGACACTATCGATAGTTCAATACAATCGATAGTACCGATAGCATCGATAGTACGGAATATTAAAAGGAATGCCTGGACCCTATCCCCATTGTCGGCAAATAGATCAGCCTCTATCTATTTGCACGTTCAATGGGGATAGGGTCCACCCCCTGTATAAAATACCTGTACCTATCTACATTAACTCAGCTCAATAATAATTGTTGTTTAGAGTCAAATAGATAATAATTTACTTTAATCAAATATTGAGTGGGTTCCTACGGTATACATGAGTTAGGTAAATCATAAATATTTTCCAGTAAAAAAAAGTAAAAAACCTAATACGGAGAAATTAAAAAAAATTTTAATTTTAATTTGTCGGGAATGGAATAGATATGTGATAATTTGAATGAAAACTAGAGAGGTTTGGAAAAAAGGCAATGGCACATACTTATTAGCAAATACCATATTTATTGGAAAATACGATTTTTTTTATCAATCATGTTTTATTACTACGAGTTCCTGTAGGCACATGTTAGCCCCTAAGAACATACCCAGGTTTTTGACACCCCCCTGAGGTTTTTTAGACCCATCCGCTGTTGTTCCCATTCAACGAATTTCAGTTGTGAATAGGAGGAACCAAGATCTGTTGTAGATGCCTTTCAATTCTTAGAATGAATTAACTTTCCTTCAAGGGAAGCGGGCAGAGTTATTTTGAAATTACCAAACATCGATAGTCAGCCGACTATCGATAGTGTGAAACTATTGATATATCGATAGTCCTATCGACTATCCGCCTTCCCTAGTGGTAGCGAAGGTGAGGGAAGGTGCTGGGGTCATATCAAAATCTTTTTGTTCCTATTAGTAACTATCTCTCCATTGACAATCTATTTGTCATCATCCTTGAGTTATTCAAGCCCCTTCATGAATATATCGTAAAGCTTGAGTGACAACTAAATGGGAACGTGATGCTCATCCATCTGGGCTTTCACTGTTGGACGAAAACCGTCTTGCGGGTCAAAAGTGGACAAATGTAGATGGTTTTTTACTTGTAAAATCTTGAATGGTCCGGAACAAGACAATTTACTTGAGAAAATTAACTTCGGACCCCCAGTGAGAAGATGTCACTTACGGAGCTCCTAGAGTCATTTCTCCGCGAATTCGCCTTGTTTAATACAAAATTTGTTTCCCTTATTACCACCTTTAGAAAAACAAAAATTATGGAAGTATCAGATGGAGAGGACTAGAAAATTATCCGGTACTTCTGTGAAATAAAGGCCAAACAGTATTTTTATAATTGCTCAAAATTTGGTAATTTTGTTTAGATATTGTTTCATAAACGTTTATGGGCGGCGCTTCACAGAGAGTCAATCAGAACGTACGACTAGTTTTGTGCCACTGTGGAAGCACCCCTGAACTGAAGTTTCTTGGTAGTTTTTGCAGGTTTTTATTAAATAGAGGAACTTTCAACTTTCCCAGGACGAAATATCACATTTTGCTTCCGAGTCTACCAAGCATTGTTTTCACTTTCGGAATGTGAAAATTTTTTTGTCCCCAAAATCAAAAATTCCACTCGCATTTTGCGTTTTAGACCTTCCTGAACAATTTTGGTTCCGTGTCTGTCTGTGTGTCTGTCTGTCAGCAAATCCTTGTTACGGGCAAAACTACACGAAGTTATAGTCCGATTTTGATGAAATTTTCAGGGATTGTTCGGTTTGATGTGTAGATGATCCCCTATAAGTTTCATGGCCCCCGCATCAATAGTAGCCTCTGCGCATCCGCAAACGTGAAATCCTTGCCACAAGCATAACTCCGGGAGTTCGTGACCAATTTCGATGAAATTTTCAGGGATTGTTCGGACTGATGTAGCTTTAGTCAATAATAATTTTCAATGATGTATACAGTCATGTTATGGATACGAGGAAGCTTTGTGCCACACCCACTTGGCAGACGTTTTTTCAGACGTCGTTAGCGTAAGCAACGCCTTTCTTTTACTGTAGATGACTTAAAAGTTATATCTTTCTAATCCACTCGAAGTCAGGTCCTTAATTTTTCAATTTTCTTTCAAAATCCTGAAATTAATTAGAGGTACCACGCGTTTACATTAAATATATGTATAAACAATACAACTATCATCTTATATATTACATAAATGATGATGAATGAAGATATTTGCAGCGCGATATGATGGATATTAAATTACCTTTTCTGATCACTTCAATTCGAACGCTTTTTCATCCAGCGACGCAGCGCTACTTTTCGCTCATATACGTCAAAACTCAAAGTATACCGTTCTAGAAACATTCCAGGGCATAGCAGGTCGGTTTTTAGTTGTGTAATGTTATCACAGACTTTTGACACGCTAAACTCCGTTTTTGTCCTACAGTGAGTTGTTGAATTACTCCACCTAACAGAAACAGGAAGCCATAACATGCCCAATAGGCACGAGTAGTTGATCCCATGCCTGTTCGTATGTTCTATTCTGGTCTCTTACCATCCTCAAACCACTAGATTATGAATGGCAAAGTTTATTAACAAGGTGGTGTTCTCTAATAGGTAACTTTAGCACATCTGCCTTGCATGTTCCAAGAATTCGTGCATAAGGAATCGATTTTCCATAAGAATCAGAGAGTTGATGGGCATCTAACGGCTCAATGAAATTGGTAATACGGACTGCCAATAATTATATCTTGCTTGTATTCAATTTTCATTCGGATTAAAATGTTTTGTTATTGTTTTCGCAGGGTACCAAAGCACTCAAGAAGATAGCGAGAATGAGTACGACGATACGAACGGACAAGGTTTGCACTTGCTTCACTGAAGATTTCTTAGATTTGTGCATTGTGGCGCTTTTTCGGAAAGCTCTCAACTAGACTATTCTATGATAAAAAAGAGTTTGCCTCTATTGATTCCTAGCTTATTGTTTCATGGACTTTGGAGATAACAAATTATTTGATGCCTGGGACATTGTATCGCCCGACTCACCCAATACAATAAGCCATCATACATATAATTACAGTGGATGGAGGTTCGGGGAAATGGTTAGATAAAGTACCACAGACCGCGTCCAGTATATACGAGTATAAATCAATGATCTTAGGCCTCGTCCTACGTGAGCGGGAGTCGGGCGATTTCAGCGTTACCGGCGATTCACGCGAGTACAAGCGTTTACAGCGGGAAACGCCACAATTGTCCTACATGCGAGGGATGCCGCGAATGGAGGAGAGCGCGTTTTAGTTAGGTTAGTTCCGTACCTACCCTGTCAATCAATACGATGAGTGTTTTTTCTGAATTTCTTACAGAGAGAGACGATTTGCGTTGGCCTGAAGAAGTCCAGCTCTGTTCAATTGCATTTCTAATAAACGTTTGCAGAGGCAACCATCTCATGAAATTCATCAATTAAAGAACTAATTCGGGGAATTTATAACTCTTCAGCCTATTCTTTTTTTCTTATTTCGTTGATAAGTGACAAGAACATTGTTCTGATTAACCTCGCAAGCACTCGAGAAATGATTTTGACTCCTACAGACTTGGACAACTCCAGTAACCTTGAGAACTGATGTAAAAAATCGCGCGATTGTAGCGGGAGTAGCGAGAAAAAATCAAACCAATTTGATGATTTGATTTGATTGAAGCCGCGTGTAGCGTGTGCGTGTTAGCGATTTGCGATAGAGCGTGTGCACGCAGGACGCACAACTCTGTTATCATAGTTTGATCGGAAAATCGCCCGCCCCGCAAAAAACGCTGAACCCACCCGACCCGCTGGTATCGCTTAGTTCCCGCTCACGTAGGACACGGCGTAACACTTTGCAGCGTTCTTTATGCCAAGATTCGTCAATATACGCCTGATAAGATATACCGATCTGTTGTTTTAAAAATATGATAACCAATGAAGTTGTTTACCTTACTTTTTTAAGCTGAATCTCAATTTCATTTGAAGTTGTATCGGTGTTTCAGAGGACTGCGTCTACTCGGAGTGGTCAGCGTGGTCTTTGTGCTCGGCAACTTGCGGGCTCAATTCGATTCAGCAGCGAGCCCGAGCCATCGACACTCAAAAAACACCAGAACCCTCTGTTTGCCTCGAGCGGCTGGAAACCCGCGTTTGCAACGTGTTCCCCTGCCGGAAATTCAACTAACGTCCGCCATCGTCATCAACCTACGTTGTGTCAGCGAGGCGTCTTGAAGGAAGAACTTGATGTTGATGAATAGTGTTGGGAATCGGCGAGAACGGAAGTATTTGCGTTACTCCTGAACGTTTTTGGGAAAGTCAAGCCGAAGGAAGGGCTTCCGACGAAATTTCTCCCATCTTCTTACGTTTAACATATTTCCACCAATCCACCAGGACTACAGGACTCCAAACCATTGGGTATCACTCCACAATAACCGTTCGCCACTGTTATACAGCCCCTCATTGTAATTTAAGTAGATGTGCTTCATGTAGACTTGTATATCCCATAAATGCTTCAAAAATGACAATTATCTGTTTTTATTGTGTCAAATGAGGAAGTCGTTGGAAACGTGTTGAATTGATTAGGTTGGGCTGCAGTTGAAAACCAAGGAGAAACCTGATTTTAGCCCAAGCTCCTGTTATCCAGAACACTCCTCAGGAAAATACACGAAGAGAAATATATCAAGTAGTAATGTAACCTCAACTGAACAAGTTCCTACATGTTCAGGAGCCAAGTTACTTCATTGCATGAGTACATAGCACGGTTTGTAATACAATTTGTAAGATTGCTACGTAGCTACTGAAATGCCATCAGCTGTCAATTGTACATGTCATGTACAGGTACTTGTGGCTGTACTTAAAGAACCAACTTCAATTTTAAATTTTTGCTGACAACAGATCCTCACCTTCTCTACACTTCAGCATTATCAAAAACTCCTGCATCTTCTCTTGCCTTTCGTTTTATCTCAGCCTTGGTAGTTTACACTCCAGAAATAATAGCTCAGGATTTCTTAAATACTGACGACTTCCTCGTTGATGAGAATCGTAGCAGTACTTTTGACCATTGAACATGTAATCACACTCATATTTTATCATTTGATTAATCGAATTTGGAAAATTATTCAACTTTTTGTCTTCACGGGCAGGCACCTTGGACGAATTTTTACCGCATCAAACTTTGTTTTTTTAACTCGAAGATTTGTTATAAGAATTTTCCCGATTTACGTTTCAACATATATTTAATATATGATTTAAGATATATTTTAAAAAACGGAAAAAATTATTGACCAAGAGCCGATTTAGCACTATTCATCAACACAAAAACCATCCCACCACCGAATGTAAACCGTAATTATGAGAAGAATTCATATATTTGTACAGAAAATTTTTCCAATTATTCCTGAAAAATTGTAAAGATTGTACAATATTACTAACGACGGTACTAACAAGAGAATGATGTTATTGTTGTTGATTACGAAATGTAGTTCAACATCTTGAAAATTCATCCTTAGGTCCCATCTGTCCCTAGATCTCTATCAACATGTATAAATCAACGGTCGATATTTTACATATTAAATCTATTTCATTCATTCGAATTAGCAACTTAAAAAGCAAAGATAAATTGAATTTTTAATTTCATGAGCATAATCGTTTCTAGTAAAGTTTGAAATTTGTAATTTCTCCGAAAGGTATTACAATGCAGACCAAAAAGCTGAAATGCATTTTGTTTGTCGCACAGTTGAGTTTTGGTGGTTAAAGCTTGATCAAAATTAATTTTGTCATTTGTGGTTTTCAAATGATGTTTACGATTTGAGTTGTTCAATTAAAGAGTATTTTGCCCAATTTTCAACTCAGCAGGGAAGTATTTGACAAATATTGCTTCAAGTTGAGTCCTTGAGAAATTTCTTCAACCTCTTGCTTGTAAATGTTGCATCTGCTGTATCAAACGTACTTGGATGATCTCTTTCTGAAGGATATCATCAACACAAGCAGCTATAGAGGTCCAGTTTTGCTCTACTGCAAGCATTATTTTGGTTTACCAACTCTTACTCCCTGATACTTCCAGAGCATCATGATGCATTCTTTTTCAGCAGCAGTTGACCACAAAGCAAGGGTGGAGTACATCACAATCAGCTTTCTGGCAAAGTGGACGAATTGGACGACTACTTTCCCCATGTGTGCTTAAAAATTTCCTGAGACAATCTGTTTCAAGGAAAGGTTCTTCTATCCCTGTTTTACTACATTGCTTCAGACCGAGAATCCTTGAGAACTTCCTTCGGTCCTCTCGGTCCAAATACTGCCTCTTCTGTCTTTTCCATTATTGAATGATCTCTTTCTCAATACCGCTCTCAATCAAGTGCTTTGGCTACTACCACCTGTAGTGTCACGCCCTTACACTTCCAGAGCATCCTGCGACCGGATTGTTCCAGTAGCCATCTGCAGGCCACAAAGCAACGGCGGAGCTCACCATTGTCTGCCTCCTGACAGTTTGGACATATTGGATGGTTTTTCCATTATAATTAAGTACGCGTAAAATACTTCAGGTCCTGGGACGACCTTTGCTAGGAAAAAGGTTTCTTCTTCGTGTTGTACCGCATTCATTGTACAACCTTCAGCGCTCTCGCCCAAAATGCTGCCTTCACTTGCTCTCCAATTCTTGAATGATCTTATTTCGGACGATATATTCCAAATAGACAGCTACAGAGGTCTGATGATGCTCTCAGTCACACATTTGGACTACTACTGCTTTCAGAGTCATGTACTGTCATTTCTATACCATCGTGCTGCCATTTCCTTCCAGTAGCCCTCCGCTTGCCAGAAAGCGTGGACCACATCATTGCCACCTTCCAGTTTGAGCGAATTTTGGTATTTGACATTCCCATTCTATGTGAAGTAGATGTAAAACAGTACATGTTCCAAGAGAAACTGCTTTAGGAGAAATTTCGCCTATCCATGTGTTCTCCCTAACCGTGTATTATACTCTTGCGCCCACGTAGGAGCGACCCTGCGGTTTTCTGAAGACCTCTGGGTCTGGCAACACTGCTCAAATCCGAGCCTCCAGGTAGTGGCCTGACGGCTCGCATCGGACCCTAATTACGGTGCGATACTTACGTCTTACGCAATTCAAATGTGATCTAATAGTTAATTCGATCATGTCATCACCATAATCGTGATGTACATGAAAAAAGGGACACAACGAGTATAAATTTGAACTGGAAAAACATGCCTAGACGTTATGTAAAAATACCCACACACACTTGTTTGATAAGGTGTTCCTGAACCGAATGATATAAAATTTAGACTTGTTTTCCTCAGAACGACGAGGAGATTTTGAATCTCACAAAAAATTTCATTTTTCAACAAAAGCAACTAAAACGTCTTGTGTTAAGAGGGGGAGATTGAAAGGGGCTTTACGCCTGTTAATGAGGGATAGTCTGCTGAGTTAAACTGTCCGCTGCGGTGTTGCCACCTGATGGCGGGAAAGGGGTTTTCGTCCCAGCGGTCCAGGGTCGCACCTATATGGGCAATGGTATAATCTGAAGTATTCTGACCCAAGTTGGTAAAAAGACAACCAAATTCAGATTTTAAACGTATTGTACAAATTTAAAATCTGACCAGTATAAGGAGTCAAATGCTTCACTGTAAAACGGCAGAAATGTATTTTTCCCAAATTTCTTCATGAAAGTCCCAAAATTTGTATGAATCGTTGAAATTCGTCCTACCTTTAGTCTCCTGGTCTCCGAGGGGTTTCATGATCAGTTAAAGTAGACCGAAATTCGTGTAGCTTACAAAGTTTATTTAATCGAATAGGATCGAATTTTTTTCGCTTCATCTTCCCTTCTCATCAACGTCTGTATAGGACAGATGGGACCAACACAACCCAATCACAACAAATTAAAACAACATACTTTATAAAGTTGTACATACCCTCATCTAACCATTATTAAAATTTGAAAATATGATTTCAAAAATTGGAAGGAGATGTTTTCTTGGATCAAGAAATGTTGACTTTTCATCCACTTAATAAGTGCGGTTGTTGATTACATTATTGAATTAAACCATGTATTTTTCTTCATCAAGTGTACTTTTTTATATTTATAGTTGATCTTTATAAACACTCTCACTTTTTTGCTTCTACTAAACAAGGAAAAAATCGAGTGGAAAAGGTTTAAGCTATATTTTGATAATTATATCATTTATATTTTTAGGCAAAAAAAAAGTTGAGAATGTCAATTATAGTCATTTTTATGTTCCATCTGTTTTTTAGCAGATAACCTACTAACTCAGAATGAATAATTTTCAAAACATAATCTCGAGCTCTTTTTCACACATTGGTCAATTTTCCTCTTGCTCCAAGACTAAAATCATCTTAACCCAACTATTTAAAACATTGTAAAAATAGTTTCTTCAATTAAACCCAATTTTCTATTGAATAATTTTAGAAAATAATCAACTTTTTGACATATCCTTGTATCGGACAATATTAGATCATCGTACTGGACAAAAAATTTAAAATCTGTCTTATATTATCGTGCTTCCTTGTCAAATCATCCGTTAAATTTCCGTAATCATTGTATATTGTACAATTAATTGAACAATTAAACTGACTGAATTTGATCAACTTAGGTCAAACTGTTTCATAATTTTGCAATTTATTTTGGTTGAAAGTTCAAGAATCTATGTAAAACAGTGTGAGACCATTTTACATATAATTTTCTCAGTTTTGAGAAGAAAAACGACCAAAACTGGAGTTTATTATTGAAGTCATGTGAGTTTAACATTATTATTTACCTGTCCGCTTGTTTTTTCCGAAATACTGTCCCTTCCAAACTAGAAATTCCTCCCTTATTGTTCGGATTTTCGATCCAGCCCCCAATCTTGAAAAATGTCGGTGTTTCTTGACAATTTCCCGAGTTCAGAATCCTTCGAAATCTACAATTCACGTTTCTTCAACTGAAGGACTTGATCACACGTAGACGGTAGGAACGTATATACAATTTTGTTATAAATGAACGTCTGTGTAGTAGTGTCGTGACGTAATTGAAAATGATTGTTTAGGAAGATTTTCGATTCGTGCGGCATTTTTTGATCGGCCGATAAGTTTTGTCAATAATGAAATTTTGGATACTTCTCAACGAGTTAGTTAGGTAGGTTAACATATTTTGATAATAAATTATAACATTAAACAGTTTTGTTCATTTCGTATTACCTGAGTCCATCATCACCATATTGCCTGGTATATGCAGGGACTTTGAATCATTTCCCGCCAAAAGTGCCTCCTATCACTTTTTAAGAAGTCCTTCTGAAGCAAGGAGCTTTACGCCCATAATATTTTAAATATTTTCATGTCTTTGACCTTACTTCACCAAAACTACAATAACTGCCATAATTATTATTAAAAATTCAAATTTGAAGACATCTTCGAAAATGGTGTTAATTTTCCTGACTCTTAAATGCCAAACATTTTCAGGTAGAAACCCTATATAAACAATCAAGCATCGATAAAACGATTAATGGCACCAACCATCTCATCACGAGTGGTTTGGTGCTGCATGCAAACCCTCAACAACCTGGCCAAACACAACCGGGTTCGCCTGGGGTCGGTGCCAGGGCATATAGGAATATCTGGTAACGAGTTTTATTAGGTAGCATTGAACTAATAAATAAGAATAAAATATTAATATTATTCATCTTCTTCTTAATTCACCGTCTCCACGGGGAGGTTGGCGATCCAAACGGCAAGTTCAACTCTCTAGCAACAGATGGCAACATGGCTGTGTAGTGGCCCTACTCCCACCCTAATTTGAGACACACACCATACTGATTACGTGTCAGATATCTTGTACGGGAATGAGCAATAAATGATCGATGCCAATGCAATCTACTAGCAATTTTGGAACTAAACAGTTCAACTCTCTAGCAACAAATTAGTTGACTGTAATCGATCACATGACTAAATAGGTCTGAGGTGTGGAGGTGATTTGCTGATTGCTGCACGGAAGACTTCCACCGAAGAGCAAGAAAACCAGCGCCTGAGGTCCTTTAGCCACGAATTCTGCCGCCTCCCACAAATCTTGCCCTCGATGATGAGCTTCAGCAGCTCGTAACGAGCACCCCTCATCACGTGCCCGAGGTACCGCACTTTCCTCTCTTTGACGGTAGGAAGAAGCTCGGAGCACTTCAACATTGGTCACCCGCCGAACCCAAGAGATGCGCAACATACGTCTATAAATGTACATCTCAAAGGCTTCCAGCTTCCTCTCGATGCTAGGGTCAAGCATCCAGTTTTCACATCCATACAGCACGACTGAAAAGATGTAGCACTTGACCATGCGCATCCTTAGGGCCAGACTCAACGAGGAACGCACAAAAAACTTCATGATCATTCATACATACTAAAAAAAGATGAAAAATATGATGTGGGTACTTATCTGAGAAATCAAGCATAGCGCTAAATTAGTTCGAGTGGGTATTTGCCTCATAGAAAGGGAAATTAAGGCATGGCATGTGAGCCGTCAGCCTGTGAGTCGAATTCAGAGAGTAATTTGTATCAAATCAAGTATCAAACTAACAAATTGATCGACTTTTTCAGTTCCAACAGCTTGGAAAATGAAAAACAAAATCTACAAAAGGAAACAAATATAAATAAGTTTCAGTTGATCATTCATAATTTAACTCCCTAACCAACTCTTTTCTATAGCGCCAAGCCACTCTTGCATACATTATTAGGGAATTCCATTAATCTGACTTATTCAGCATTAACACGTTGACTGCCAGTGAGTACCAAATTGGTACTCAGAGAGGGTTACCCATAGGCCATGAGTACCAAATTGGTACTCACCTACGATCCTGACGTCATCGACTCTTGACACTTTATGAACTGTTTTCGGAACTAGAACGCTGTGTAAATCTTCTAAGAGGTGCGTTAGCATCCATGTACAGTGCTTAGCATCGTATTTTTCCGTCTTGGAATTGGACCACAAACCGACTTGTTCCTCGTTGCTCATAAGAATTTCGGCCACACGAGAAACAATGTTCGTCTAAAATCAATAAATTATAAAAATTTGAAAAAACATTTCCGTCAATAACTTTGATGTGAGTTTGGTTTTGAAAAATCAACCTCTTATTTGAGACAGGGTTCGGCCAATTTGTTTTGAATAAATAGTTTTGTGCGCGTTGACAGATAATCATTACAACCTATTTTTACTTTTTTTTGAGATACATTAGGGGTGAGTACCAAATTGGTACTCAGCAAAATTCACTCCTGGGCCGGTGAGTACAAAATGGTAATTTTTTGCCTGAGACCATGGTTTCGTCAAAAATTCGCCCGGCCCATCAAAATATTATTTTTCAGAGGTGTTTCTACAAGAATTTTCAAAAAAAAATTTTGGCCTGAGCGGAACCCTCGGCCTACGTAGCCATGGCAGTCAACATATTAAGCACAATGAAAACCTCTTCCGTTATCACAGCATGGCCAAGCCACTTTAATCTGAATTCCTTCAAGATTTGGCACTCACACACAAAATGATAAGTATCTTCTTTAGCCCTTCTATTGCACAATGAACAAAGCTCTATTCTATTGCCTATACATGGTCGGTAGTTAAGGTTGAGAAGTTCAGTGGATCTCCCTAAAGTGAATACAACGCTTCACCTATCTAAAGGTAGACTCGGAAACAAAACTCTTAATTGTTATCCGTCGAAAGTCGATTTCCCCACCAATCAAAAACGGAAAAATCCTACAGGCCGGCTTTGAAAACTCTCTCACACCGGATTTTCCGACTCTCGGTCTCTGAACGGCATGGGGAGGAATTCCCGTTGAAGTTTTGTCGGCGTAGCGCCGTATTTCGTATCCCCACAAAGCTGTTGTAGTATTCCAAGCATCCGCCAACTTCCAACGCAATATTTCTGCCCCGTTCTAAACAACAATTCAACGCTATTATGCCTCGAGATATAAATTATTTTTCCCAACCTTAATCCCCAAGTTGAAACACCCGAACGCTGACTTAATTTTCACGTTTCGTTCAAGTAAGTACTTCCAAGCTTATAATTCGCCGAGTGTTTCTTTAGAGGCTTAAAACTTTTACCTCTATCGCCCGTTGAGATTTTCTTGTTTTCTTTATTATTCCAGTTTAGAAGTTATTTCAAACAATTTACGCCAGAAATGACAAACTATTATATTCTCCGATACTCATGTGTGTATGAAGTTAGTACCTAGTTGAGATTGTAAGATCGTGTCTAAAACTAACACCAAAATGTTTACTTGGAAAGTGGGTCTAGTAGATTTGCTTCAGTCTTCGGGGTCTAGAGAACAAATCATTGCTGAGCCAATTCATTTTCATCCTCACCAAATTCAAAACTTTGTGTTTCGGAAAATTCTGAATAACTTTCATTCCTAGTCTATCCGCCGATGAGACCTCAGATCCTTGTAACAAACCCAATTTCTAAAGTTTTCACTTCATTTTTATAAAGTACCTTTTATAAACTGTAAATGGAACGAGAATATCAAGAAACATATTAGTAAGTAATGGATGCATTACAGGGACGTCTCTTCGTCCGATTTTTATATGATCAGGCTCATAGAAATAATTATAAACACATAATAATGGTTACATTTTAAAACTAGACCGAAATCTTAACCAAACAAAAAAATATGTTAAGAAATTCGGCTGTGTAAGCTGTAAGAGCAGCGCTCGAATAGATAGCTTATTGTCCCCTCCAACCCCCTCTAGATAGAAAATTCAAAATTTCTAGGGTTCGTTGCACAGCTAGACTAAAATCGGGGTTGAAAAAAAGGTATTTGAAATAGTCAATAAGATCAGATGAAAATAGGAAAGAAATAACGATCTATCACTATCCCCCCTACCCCATCAAATCAAAAAAGAATCATAGAAATTAGTTGACAATTGCAAGCTCTGCAGTGTTGACAAAATGTTTTACACACAGCAGACCTATCGCTTTGTATTAACCGACCTGATTTTTATGGAATTTTCAGGAAACGGGATAAACATGATCCCCTATGAAATGTATCGCTTGAAAATCACTCACACCATGCGTTATTTATCGCTCATTTCTATTTGCGTAGGCCCAAACGTAATACCCACCAAACCTCATATTCTCAGGTTCTGGTGGAATACAAAATAAAGTCGGAGAAGGTCAGTCGAATAAGTAATCTCATATAAAGATATACGTATCATTAGCAGCTGCAAGTGCAAAATGCTTAAATCAATCGTAGTTTCCACATTTTTCTTCCGATTTTGATTAAAAGTTTCATTGACTATGCGGGATGCGGGTGTAGATGGTCTCCTATGGGCTTCATTGTTCTCAAATCATTGCCCTGCGCATGTGCGAACCTAAATTCTGCTGTGTTATCATTTTATCACTTTCAAACTGCCCGAATTTAGTCAAATTTGGAGGGTAGTTGAAGAATTGAAGTTGTTGAATCATCGCATGTAAAATTCAACACGATCATACTTTTCTTGTATCCGCTTTAAAATTAACGTGACAAACCTGCAACTCATGTCGACTCACCATCTGAAGGCGTAGTGTCTTCGGGAACGTGCCCCACGGCATTTCTGCCACATGAATCGGAGAAACAAGCTTATAATCTACATCTGTCAATATTAATTAAAGCACTTCAATGGTCTATGCATGCATGTTACCTGTAGAAGGTACAACAGGTATGTACAACATCCAGGCTTGCAGTTGTCCAGACACTGCCAGGCTTTTTTTGAAGGATCAAGTTGGTAAATAAAATGGTCATTTTACCGTTTGATCGTACTATTTTTATTGAAACTTTATAGAACGTTGGTGTCCAATAAATTCTTGACGTATCTCAGTCCAAACAGCAGTATAATATATCCATGTTAGGGAAGTCATTTACTTAGTGGAATCGCTAATTTTCCCATTCTTCCCAATCGTCCCAATCATCCCAATCGGTGGTGGTCGTGGGTTCGGTGGAGCTCGACGTTGTAGTCGGAGGTTTCTTCCAATCTTGAACAGCCGATAGAACGTTGCTGGCCAGAGATAAGTAAGGATGCCCGTACGGGTACTGAAGATGCCTTGACGACGAATTGTCATCTTGAGGATCCGAAACGTTGACCCTAAAACCAATCCAAAGGTGAGTACACTAATGTTTAACAGTGATCTTGATTTGTTCTACATACTTGCATAACATAAGAGCAGGAGCGGCCTAACTTTTCCCCATGAATCCTCATTGAAGAGCAGAAGATTTTCAAATTCTCTCGCCAAACGGAGCCTCAGGATGGGTGAGAGGATGGTGGAGTCGTGAGTTTGGTATGAGGGGTTAGGGGCTCGCTGTCGGAGCACCAGTCATCCGAGCTCCAAAGTTTCAGGGGCTTGCAGGGAAGAGCGAAGTCGGTGGGCAAAGAGATTATTATGATTATTCGCTATTCAGGTGGCCCAATGCCACTATTGGCAAGACTGCAACAAAAATCCAAGGCAAGCAGAAATCGCCCCACGATTCGAAGTTAAATCCTCATTACTAGGAAAAGGTAGATTGGATCTACGCGTGTGATGTAAGGTAATTAACTTTTCTGCTTTCTTTGTCTTCTTTGCTGCAATAATAGAAATGAAGCTTGGGTTAAAGATGGAATTGGGCTTTCACCTCCACGATGATTCTTGCTGGGCAGATATGAATTCTTCACTATTGCAAACACGGTTTTTCAAAATTCGACAATCATTCCAAAATTTACATTTTTTTAGTGAAGTTTTTTAAAAGGTAGGATTGACTCGTTTGTTTCACGATTTGATACCAAGAAAGCGGACAAGATTGATCTCCTTTGCAAAATTTAATGTGGCTAAGAAAAGCACATTTTTGACTCACGTTCCCTTCGAGGTTGTTCCTTACACTCTTGGTGCATCCCCGGAGTTTCTGACTTTCTCTATTTCGAATATTTTTCATTTTTAGGAACATTATTCCTCGAGAGTTATCCTATCCATTCATTATGTTCTGAGCATAATTTTTGTCTATGACATTTGTTGTGAAATTTATATCATTTAAAGGCTACATTTGAAAAATGGTAAGACTCCACTTTTTACGATTTTGAGATTATATTGCTATCTAATGGCTTTCTTTGAGTAACTTCGGGTGGTACCTTGACCTATGCTAACATTGCTTCGTGAATATTAAGCAAAGAAAGGCCTCGCAGGGGGAAATGGGTTTTATTCCATCCGGTGGTCGGGAAGGAAGGTCAGACTCTCGTATTCCCGAATCACCCTCCTCCTTGCGATTTCTGTACTGGACAGAATACAAATTGAACCGTTCGACGATTTTTACATAACCAGTTAACTGAAGAAAATCGTTTCGACTCGGTGAAAATGGTTTTTTCCAATCAGAGGACACTCCTATCTTGAGTGAGACCGATATATGAGTCTGGTAAATATGCATTCGTACACAGAAATACAGCAGGATTGGCAAGTGTTGCGGACGTGAGTGAAACCTTCACCAATTACAGTAATTGACTCCAAAAAGGATGACACGATTTTTCATAACTGGACGGACTTCTTGAAAGGTCTATATTCGAAAAAGTGCCGTCTTGGGACACGACCAGTGATGGTGCTTGAAATTCTAAAAGATTTCCCCAAATTCATTTTTCATAAAAATGCGTTCACAGGTGAGTACTTCAACTCTGTGATGTACTACAGACGAACAAAAGGAGGACTAAATGTAAAGAAACTGTCACAGAATTTGTGACAACCCCCGGGAGTGGCATCACAAACAACGAAGAGCAGAACAAAGTGACAATCGCTTTCATATGGAGATAGCCCCAATAAATGAACAGATGCTGAACTTCATTTTGCAAGACAAGGTAAAAGTGGTGCGATAGAGGAACTTATCAGAACATATTTTTGTGAATTACCTTCGTTCATTTATTTCCTGTTGTACTGAAGTTTCGTTGTCGGAGAGGTGATAGCTGGACGTTGTTTCGGTGGACGCTGACACGATCAGAAGTATTGACCCGACCACCAAAACGTAGAGCCGTTGCAGAACCATACCTGTGACAAAAACATGTCTGAAGTGGCATTCTTTATTAGAATATAAAGTAAAAATCTTTATCAATAATAAATATTATTATAAAACGACGACGAGCCTTCCTAAAGAGAAAACGGATCTATAATAATTTCAGAACAATGATTATTATTAAACTCACCCGCCAATTGAGAAAAGTCGGCCAAGTTGGGTGAGCCATTTAGCACCCTCGATTTCTACTCGTAATATGAATGAGTAAATTAGATGAATGATGATTAAATGAATGATGATTAGATGAATGATTACCTAGATGAATACGTAAATCTCAAGATATTCTTAAGCTGGAAAAATGTAGCTAGGTACATGACTACTACATCTTTCTACTCATCCGGCATTCATAAAACTATTATGAGACCGTCTAGTTCCAAACCCACACAATCTTTGGTGATTTAGTTGAAATCGGGTGTTAGTTAGCAGTATATTTCATTTCTTTCTTGAAGCGGTTTAAGAAACTTAGAAACGTTGTTCGGGGCATCTGAACAATTCAGATACTGGAAGCTGGAGTGGTGAAATGACAACCGACTTCCGTGACCTGATCACAAAGATTCCATTTCTTTGGATGTTTCGGATTGTGAGCAATGAAATTTAAGTGGTACCATCTACATCCCAGCACGTCCATTTCTTGAAGATTTCATCAAAATCACATGGAAGCTGTAAAAATACAGTTTATTACAAGAATCAGTGGACACATTCACACTTGCCCATAATGAAAGGTATTCAGAATGGTTTGAATCTCCGATTGGGAGTGGGAATTTTGATTCCGTGCAAGAAAGTTTGTCTCCTGAATCTGAAAACATTACTTCCCCTAAAGAGCGGCCCATACCACCCACGGACTAGGTTTGGTGATTGGGGTCATCAAGGGGCCAGACCTACCCCACCTTCAAGACCTGGCGGTCGTGCGGGTACTGTATACCCACTTCGCCGTCTCGTACCAATTAGGTACTGGTACTTGGAGTTCTCTCTTGGTTCGACGGTGTAGGGATTGAAACTCGGATTATCAAGAGCAAAGGGTTCCAACTTTTATTGATCTACTTAATTCGTTCAATTGATGAAACAGGAATTAACCCGTAAAACAAACGGGAATGAAAACAAAAATTTATAGAGTGATTAGAAGTTTGGGCTAACTTGCCATCTGCCAAAGAATGGACCCCCGGTAGAGTTATGAAACGGTAAGGAGTAGTGTTGTATGAAGTTTTAGCACTAGTTAATACGTTAGTTAGTTAGGTGGTGTGGAACGATTTTGTCTTTTTCCCTTGGGTAGGGATTTGGTATAACTTGATTTGATGTCAATCTCAACCATTGGGACCCTGACCCACACAATCCGTCCAAACTGAAGATTACAAGGGATACCTAGCTCAATGATTACACACGGACCTGCACAAAATCAAAATTGTCTAGAAGAGTTTGCTATGCGATATGCAAGAAGAAATTTTGATTTTGAGCGGTTATTTCGTTCAACTCCCAAACAAGACCAAATTACTGCCGCAACTAATTGGTGGACCGCAACGAACTTTTACATAATAGTTCGTAGTTTTTTCAAATAGTGAGGGTTAGATTGAAGGGAAGGTGTTTCGGTAAAAAATCCAATATCACTATTTTCCTAGGGTATTTTGGTGCCTCAACCCATTCATGATGCCTCGTTTGGCCTGAAACCAGATTACATAATATTGGCCGTTTGCCGAGAAAACGAACAGAAACGGAAAGATTTGATTGTAAACATAGTTGGTAAAATGAAATAGATTGCATATTTTGAACTTTTAAATTCATTTAACAGTTGATTGAGTGTCAAAAGATCACGTTAGAGAAAACCATCCAGCACGAATGAGTCTTTCGTCGTATTTTTGTTGATGTGTGGCTTGCACCTTCATACCTTGTAATTGTATTCTAAATTACATTAAAAGAGCTCCATTCATAATTCACCTCCGTAGATCGATTAGAAAATGAATGAGCCACAAGCAGCCTTCAGCTGATCAGTGTATCTCCATGAACGAACAATACCACTTCGTAGTGTATTTGGTCTCCGCACATTGTAGTTGATTTTCAGATGTACGGAAGACGGTAGGTTGACTTCCTAATAAGTACAATTTCTTGACCATCAACAGTTTAGTAGAACAACTGAAGCTGAGGTTCCAAGACACGAGACGCTGTCAGGTGCGTTTTTTTACGCCAATTTCAACATAAGTGAAGTTTATAAACTCGACATGAATGATACTATTTTCTCGGCAGAAATCATTGCGATGCAGAAAGCTCCCCTCCTTTATGGAACACTACCACACTCGAATACTGACCATTTCATCCTAATAACCGACTCACTTAACACACTGATAAAACTCAAAAGTATTGACCCAAACTCTAAAATAAAACATGTAATTGGTGAATCCTAGAAGTATTGGCTCGTCTGAAAGACCGTGGACAACAAGTGGTTTTCGTATGGACAAGGACACATATGGGAATATTTGGTAACCAAAGTGGACCATGGCAGACTTGGTAGCAAAGCATGGAAGGATCTGGGGCAATATCGTGCTTGAAATGATGCCATTCAGGGGTTTTTATCTACGTATCCACCAGGACATGCGTAGAACACGGCAAAATCTGTTCAACTCCTTCCCGTCATGCACCAACCACAGAACTTCTCTTTCCAACACTTCCATCAAAATCTTGGTTTGACTTCTATCCATCTGAAGATAAAAACTTCATAAAAACTATCTTCAGATTACCAAGTGGACACGTCCGTTAGAATTCCCATTTTCAACGAATTGGGATTGGAAATGTAACCAGCGGCTGCGAAAACTGTGAAGAAGAAGACACTGTGCTACAGAATATTGGGGTGACCCAAATTTTCTCGAGAACGACATCTGCTTATGGACAATATAAGCGATAAAATTCCAGCTCCATTCATCTTGGATTTTATTCTGACGTCAGCAGAACAAAGGGTCTACAAAGAACTTTAATGAAACCTTTATACAATCAACTGTGATCAGTAACAATATTTAGTATCATCAGATTACTAAAAATATATTAACCTACAAGGTTTAAAAGTGTAATTCCGAGCCAATAAGAGAAAAACTGAAGTCTAGATACTTATGTATAGTCGTTCAATATACCTACTGCATATTTACGAGTTATTTTGCAACAAAACCACCCGGAAAGGCTTCTAATTTGCCTTCAAAAACTAGGATGAGAAACTAAAGCGGCAATCACCTCTGTTTCTTCATGAACAAAATAGGTTGTCTCCATGAGGAACTGGCATAATTGCTGGATACGCAAAAGCGCTTTTATTATTAGCAGAAAAGCAGCTTACTCTTGGTATGCAGTCGTAACAATCAATAATAAGGTTGGTATAGCAAAAATGTATTGACTTCCTCTTGATAGTAGTCCAGAAACGAACAGCTTCAACACAAATACGGCACAATTGTGAACACTTCAGATTTTATTTTGATCCCTGACTCTAAAGATAAGGATAACAAATTTCTCACAAATGCTTTGCCGCTGTTTTGACGCCCAAAACGTCCACAAACCTAACAATAAATATCAGAACAATTTAAACCTTTCCAACTTGCAGCACTCATTCTGAAATGCTGTGTAACTCAGTAAGAGGACATTGGAACCCACAATTCCTGCGATGATTGTAATTTACAGAAGTCAGATGAGTGATTCAGGTCTTTAAATGTGGGTTTCATGAGGGATTTTGCTAAATTGCAGGGGTGAAAACTCACACAGTCCCGACTTTCCCAGTTTTAAAGATAGATGTTTTAAACACCGAATGTATCAAGAACAATTCACAAAAAATGCGATACATGATAGTTTTCAAACATCAAAAACCTTGCAGAGTTGTGTTATAGGTGTAAGTAAGTGTATCTGCACTTTCGTGGAAATGAGGTACACATGGGAATCATGAATTTTCTTAGATGAGTGGATACTGAACAGAACCCAAAGATAAAGAAGACTCACCCTGTCGTGTGCTTGATCGTCTCAGCTATATCACGTAGTGGCCAACTATTTTGTGCTGACTAGAACGATGAAGAAGTGATTCTCCACATTCACGCACGAATCACTTTTGTACAAAACGTTTCAGAGAGGGGACCCGTCCAATTACCACTCGTTAGCTAGGTGTAATCGAGGATGATGGTACCTCTAGGCCCAAGTTGTTCCAATTAGTATAACAAGTGTCGGTACGTACGCATGCGATGTCCTTATTCTTCACGCTATTCTGTACACTCGCGTAATTACCATCTTCCGCCGTAATTTGACTTTCCCCGCGATACGATGGGATAATGGATAGATACCCAATCGGTCAGCCACCTTCCAATACATACATCTTATCATTCGAAACCCAACATTACGACCGGCTCCTAAACCTATCATATAACATAAATATTTTCAATGGATCGGTAAGTACACAGTGCCCCCGTTGATGGTACAAACTTCAGGGTTCCACAAACACCAATTTGAAACAACTTGCAAGTGTCTTAAGAGATTTTTTTCAAAATACCGCATTGATTCCATACTAATTACTGTCTAAATCAACTCATTTTAGCTTTACCTCACATAGGAACATCTAACCAACAACAATCAGTCCCCAAAAAAGGATTTATTACAGGTTTGATTGGGTAAAGTATGGAGTTGAACTCACATCTTTGAGCTTCTACACAGCTTCTGGAATGACCCCTTGAATCGGCGACTTGAAATTATGATATCCCCCACTTATTCATGAGATTTCAAGTTCCAGTGGTGTCAACTTGACGAATGAATACCTACAAAGTTACGGAAACCTACTGCATAGTGGATGCGTAAGAAATTGATGTCACACTCGTAGGTAGAAAATGATGTGAATCTGGGTTCGCATGTCCCAATTATGGTTAAAACGTGAAGTTTTTCCAATTTCAAGATTTTCTTCATCATTATTCGCAATAATGAGCAATATAAATTACGTGTCAACCAAGTACATCATTCCAGGATTGAGGAATTCAAACGTTAAAATACCTAATATTTTGGAAATTACAACGATTATTTAAGATAGATGGAGGTGGTCCAGTGACAACTGGATGGTTTTTTTTTTAAGTAACTGTCAATGTGATTTCGGGCTAAGTGCGGGTTTCCAGCTAAAAGCCATAATGTAGCTACAGGCGCAAATTGGGTCATGGACATGATGATTCCAGAGGTAGTAGCTGGTATTGATTTGCATTGACCTTACAGTGAAGAGTCAAATTACAGTTCATATACTTTTCCTGTTACCAGTTGCTTCTTGTCAATAATAACTTTCAAAAATGTTGTAAAAATCGCTTACTAAAAAAAACATCATTAATTTGAAGCTAAACTCGCCCTTTCGGGCCTCGCAAAGAACTCTACCCCTTGATACCTCCAGCTTTTGTTTGAAGCCTGTGAGCCCCGCAAGCTTTTGTTTGGAGCCTGTGGCTACTAGTGTCAGTAGCGCTGACTAGTAACATGTAAGGAAGTATTTTCTTTTCACCGCTACTGTACAGTTCCGTTTATATACTGGGGAGACTTTATAGTACCCAACCCCCTTGGCATTTTGTGTACAGCCTCCTACATACTCTTGGAAGACCATATACTGCCCACCTCCTTGACAGTCTGTGCAAAGTCTCCTTTGTACTCTTGGAAACAGTTTACAGAAAGTTATATTGTAATATAATTGCATAGTAGAAATATATTGAAAAGCTGATAAACTTGACGTTTTGGCTATTTGACATTGTCCACCAGAATAGAAGTAGTTTGGAAAAAACCACCAGCAAGAGTCCTTGCCTACGGCTGGAATTCAAGAAACATGAAACGCCCTTTTCAGCAGATCTCACTATTAACTTATATGGAAGTATTTTCTTTTCACCTCGACTGAACGCCCTTTTCAGCAGATCTCCCCTTGGCAGTCTGTTTACAGTAACTTATATGGCGTAATATAAGTATGAGAAACTTGAAGTTTCACCAGAACCAGCAAGAGTCCTATGGCTGTAATTCAGAAACATCCCTTTTCAGCAGATCTCACTACTAATACAGATGGGACCTCGACTGTGCAGCCTTTAAATGCCCACCCCCTTGGCAGTCTGTTTACAGTCTTATACTCTCGGGAAAGCGTACACTTGGAGCAGAAATCTATGGTGTAATATAGTTGCATAGTTGAAATAAGGAAAGCTGAGAAACTTGAAGTGTTCAGCAGAATTAGAAGTTTGGAAAAGAGAACCAGCAAGAGTCCTTGCCCCAATGTATGTATATTTTTTCTTGTTAACTTAAATAGGAGCTGATTTTTTAGTGAATTGTCATTTTCGATTAAATCCACCCTTAAACCCTCGATAAATCTCTGTTTTTCGTGAGACCTAACAATCTAAAGCGAAAATGTGACAAATGGAAGCTCCCGGTCTCCTCGGCTCGGTAAATTCTTCTGGAATCGATGGAAACCTCGTAAGAACCGTCAACCTCCGCTAGAAAAGTCTTTTCCCTCTCCGACATCGGAAATGACTCATCCAATCATCCTGCCCTTCAATCGACCCATCGCATGGCGCGTTATCTCGACCGGGGATGCGCTCAATACGTCAAACCCCTGTAAACAAAGGCTGAAGCCGCTAACACTGTGTTTACCTCGAAAGTCGATGAGCCTTTGTGAAGGGGGCCCCAGTTAAAAAATGCTTTGCCCAGTTGGCCTGTCGTACAAACAAACACACACAAAATGTCCTTAATTCCGTCTTCTCTTTGATCGCGGTCCTTTGAGGAGGTCTCGAAAGCTATCGATTCTAGTATGCCCTCCAATTAGAAATGGACAAATAGAGAAAATAATTGACTTATTCAAAACAGCTTCTCGTAGAGGTCAAATATTACTGTTTTTTCTTTAGCCACCAACGAGTTGGCTTAGATAAAGAAAAATATCCATTCTTCATTTCTCAAACGTTGCGATAACGGTAAATGGTTTCATGAGGGAAAACCAACTGGGGAGAACCCAAGTTCCTAGTACCTATTTAATGCCTGCTGGAAGCGGTGAACTTGATTGGGAAACACTGAGTTTGATGTGGAATATATTGAGTTGGCTTTCAGAAATGCTGAGTTTGTCCTTAGAAAAGAGAAATTTGACTTTAGAAATGTGGATTTGCCCGAAACATCTGTCAATCTTACTTTTTCTTCACGACTGTATATCAATGACACTTACTATTTGGTAAGTTCGATAGAAAGGGGGGAACAAATAAAAATACAGTCGCCAAGGAAGAGAGGCAGCGCACGATGGCTAACTGGCAGGAGATGTGGATAGGAGAACACCGAGGAAGATGGACTGCACGCTTAATACCCTGTATCGACACATGGATGAACAGAACACATGGGGAGGTGAACTTTTTCCTGACACAGTTCCTCTCAAGCCATGGACTCTTCTACGCCTACTTGCATAGGATGGGGAAAGTGGATTACCTAGCATGCCCGTATTACAAGGAAGAGGGTGGTGACGATGTGTTCCATACTTTCTTCAAATGTGAATACTGGGCTGCCAACAGAAGTTGGCTTCAGCAGACGCTGGAGCTATCACCTCAGGACATGACACCAGAACGTATCTTAAGTAAAATGCTTGAGCGTGAACAGAACTGGACCGCCGTAGCATCCTTTTCAGAAAAGATCCTGAAAATAAAGGCTGTGAAGGAACGGGAGAGGCAGAGCAGAGAGAACACGGACCGAGAGGAGTAACAAATCTCTCCCTAGAACCAGCCTGAAGTAATGTGTCAAACAGTTCCAGGCTGAGTTTCGTCGTGGGAAATGAAGGTGAGGTTTTAGTGGGTTTGAATCCCACATAACCCAAAGTGCGGTCCCTTTTGGGTATCTTAGGAGATCCGATTTCCACCTAAGGATCTCAAAGATTTCCTCACCTGCTACCGGAAAAAAGAAAAAAAATTGAACCCATGATAAATTTTAAAAAAAGGTCCGCCAACTTAGGTGTGGACCTCCTTCAGGTACCATGAACCAATAGGATCGAAATGTTTAAAATTATAGTAGAATGCAAGCTGATTACAATGATTCACGGGGCGGAAATGCCGAGGGACATGTTCGCAGGATATCAACTCCCTCAATAGTTTAGTTAACATGTATTATGCTAATTCTATATCTTGTTTAAATTTCTATTATATTGAGTATTACACCGTTCTTCCCGCATTTGCTTTAAATTTTTAGGGCGATCGGACCACTTGGAGTTGATAAAAGGAAGCTTGGGGGTTTACGTTTGCGCATGCCCAGAGTGAGATATTTATTTGTGAACAATGAAACTCATGTGGACTATCTATAGCGTAACCTCACAATCCCTGAAAATTGATCAAAATTGAATGACAATTTTAGGATTCATTCTTGTTACTAGCCCCGTAGAGATTGGGTGGGGAGGGGGGGGGGGCACTGCACCCGATGCCCTCGGACCCGGCCTCCGTAAGGGGGCCCGGATTTTCGGCTCTGAAGTTTTAGAAGCTCCCTCGTTTAATTTTAATTTGGTTTGGAAGTATTAATACAGAATTAATAAATATACACATACAAAGCGGTAGAACTTAATCATTCTCAATTTCCTACAGTCAATATTCCTCCCTTAATTTTCCCCTATGGCTTATTGTTGATTATGGTACATGGTTCCAGTACTTCGTAGACGCTTGTTTTTTTCGGACGGAAGGCTAGTTTAAAACGCAAAATGCCAGTGGCAATTCCTGATAAGTCGATCCAATTATGTGTTATCATTGTAAACAGCCGTCCAATCACCTTCCAGCCTTATTCGCCGAATAAAATCTGTTGTGCATTGTGTTATAGAATTCGAGTATTCTCACTTTCGGTTTTTCTTCATTTATTCGAACAGAGACGGTCAAGGATGTGGGTTGCTTTTACCTAAATCGCATTCTATCTTGTGATGCTCCCGATAGAGCCTTCAAGATCTCTGTAATTCGTTAACTTTTCTGTTCCACCCTAAAGGTGTAAAGTATATTGGTTACTGCTTCATCAAGCTTAAAATTAAGTCTTATGTCAAAAATGTTGAATGTTTCTCAACAAGAACTGCATGTTAAGCCAAAGAATGCAACATGTTAATTGGCCATGAGTAATTATACTTAATTTTACTGACTGGATTGCTAGTACAGTAAAATTAGTTTTGAAATGATTTTGATATTTCTGCTCAACCTATTAATCCGTTTAAATCGTTTCACTTTCTTCGATATTGGGTGTGACATCGAATCAATTGTGTGTTTACACCAATGCAACAAATACCAATCACACAACTCTCTTTCTGTTTCACGATTCGGATTCAAGTACTTATTGCAGTTCTTGTCCATGATCTGAAATTTTAATGCGAAGACACGGTCAGATTCGCCATTATTTAGTTGATGAAAATCTGCCGTAAAAGTCCAAAACAGAAATTCTGAATTTAAACAGCACTTCGCTTTTAGGAGCATTTGCCCAAGATTTTCTTGAATCAGCCCCAAACCCACTGCTCCCATAAGTCCACTGCCTCCATTAATGTTAATTCCTTTTTTTTCAAGTCGAGGTTTCAACATTTCAACCATTTTTAAATGGTATTCTATCGTATAAACTACCGTAAACCGGGGTTACTTTGCACCACTTTTTCGGGGTTTTCTGATATTCCTCAGGCTGAGCATCTTCAATCGAGCTGTGATTTTAATACGACATTACGGATCTATTCACTATTATCAACCCACTTCAAAATTCAACAAAAGTGCAATCGTTTTTATCAAATGAGCTGGTTTCTGTGGTGCACAAATTACCCCGTTCGAGGGCAACTTTGCACCACCCGATGTTTTTCCCTTGAACAAGCTAGAAATGAAGCACCGGTGCCATGTTACCCCCTACTCTTGCCTCATGACGACTCCCAGAACCTGCCTTTTTCACAAACAAACGAAAAAATCAAGTGAAACATAACAAGAGATTACGCTGTGTAGCTCTCAATCGGTGGACACAGGTCTATCAGATAGGACCAGAATGAGCTTTCTATCCTTACTTTTGTGGGTAGGACACCGATTTGAGTTTCAAATCCAACAGAGGTGCAAAGTTGCACCTTGAGTGCAAAGTTACCCCGGTTTAAGGTACTTTAAGGATTGTTCAAGTTTTCGAGTTTCGAGTTTGCCAGAAAAGATCGAAACAGAGAATAAAAGTGAATTGCCAAATTTCAGCAGCATTTGGATCTGATTTTTTGAATTGGTGCAGAAGGGCCTCTTAATTAATCAAAATACCTTTGTAACTCAGTTTGTTTTTAAATTTCAGCAACATTTTTCAACTAGCAAACTATTGGGAACGAGGCAGATTAAAGCTGATTTGTATTTAGGTCCCAAAGCCACCGTTCATTGGCTGAAAACCTGCCAGAAAAGTCCAAAACGGAAGTAGAAGGCTAAATTCTCAATTTTAGCAGCATGTGGCTCAGATTTCCTTGAATTGATGCAGATGTTGTCAGGTTCCCTTAATTTTTTCTTACATTTCATTTTGAGTAAACAACAATTTTGTTTATCAAATTTAGAGCATTATGACCCAGGTACATTTTAGCTAGGAGACCTAATTATAGCTACAGAACATTGTGCTGAGAAAATCCAATTTCAGGATTTTTAGCGTGGAATAAAATTCAAGATGAAATAATCCCAAGAATTATGGCGGGCAATAGTGCATTTTTCGCAAACAAAAAGCTTTTTACCAGCCGGCAACTCTCCAGAACCACAAAGATGAAGCTCTACAAGGCTCTCGTTCGCCCGGTCGTGTGCTACAGTTCTGAGACATGGACCATGTTAGCAGAAGACGAAGAAAGATTAAGGGGATTTGAGAGGAAAGTAGTTAGAAGGATTTATGGAGCAGTTAATGAAGGATCTGGATGGAGAATAAGAAAAAACATAGAAATACAAGAGATATTAAAGCAAGAAGATATAGTGCGATTCATCAAAGCAGGAAGAATACGTTGGCTAGGCCACGTTGAAAGAATGTCAGCGGAAGAGGGACCAAAGAGAATGATGAGGGCCAGGTTGGCCACAAGACGAAAGAGGGGTCGACCCAGAAACCGATGAACTGATGAGGTCATTCGCGATCTGAGGACTATAGGTCTTGGAAGGGATCGAGCTGTTGAAGAGGGGAGTTCGGGAAGCCAAGGACCACATCGGTCTGTAAAGCTCTTCAGTAAGTAAGTAAGTGGCGTGGAATCGTTTCATAATACCTCAAAACTATTTTCACGATGCAAGTCATGGAAAGATGAGATTAGTTAAGATCCTAAGCCACCGTTCATTCGTTGAAAACCTGCCAGAAAAGTCCAAAACGGAAGTAGAACGCAAAGTTCTGAATTTTAGCAGCATAGAGCTCATATTTTCTTCAATTGGTGGAGACGTTGACAGGCTCCCTTGTTTTTTAAATGTCAGCCCTTTGGATAAACAACGATTTGGATTATCAAATTTACAGCATGTTGATGTGAGTTTATTATAGCTAAGGAACCTAATTATAGCTTAACCGTATTCTGCTGCAAAAAAATCTAATTTAATAACTTTTAACAAGAAATCGTTCCGAAAAGGCTCAAAACTGTTTTCCATGAAGAAAGACATGGGAAAATGAGACCAGTTCAAGTCCGACAGTAACTGTAAACCGGTTACGAATCTGCCAATCTAAAACAGAAATGTAAGCAAAATGCTGATTAAATGAAGGTAATTTCTAAGCAGAATTATTTAATAGCGACGAGGGCAAATGAGCCCATAATGAACTTCAATATTTCCATCTCTCCATCTCGGATTTCAATCTGTACTACGTACTTTTTTTTGTTGGCTAACTTTCATGAAAATTCATGAGTCCTACCAACACTGTACGCACTGCCAATTAAAAGAAAACCATTCTAGACTTCACACTTTTGAATCTACCACCTGTGGGATGATCTAATGGTACTGTTGCCCCTTCCATTCAGGTTGATGCGGCAATAAAGCTCCACCACGCTCAGAGGAAGACCAGACGCCTGAAAGCGTCTGATTCATCTCCCAAGGCGACGGACTCTAAGATCGGGAAGGGCCAACCAACCATATCCATCACCATTTTATCAACTTTAATAGGTGGTAATCGTGTCTTCCAGAAATATACCAAGAAAATTGTCATTTTAGCAAATGATTTGAAAAGAGATGCTATTGCAAGTACCAAGCAATTTAAAGGAGATTTTGTTTCTGTTGAAAATTAAGTAATCGAAATCGTCAAAAGAATGTGTTCCTGAGGAAAAAAACGGATATTTTTGCGGAAGTTCTTGTTTTGGTGGAAGCAGTGACTCACACGAAAGGGGGCACTCCTTTGAGTCGCCCTAAACGGTAGTTAGTGTGTTTTCTGATCGAGGGAGAACGTCTAAAAACAGGTTTGTAAGTTTATTCAAAGTCATTCTAATTTCCCTAGTTGCTCTCCTATTATGTTTGATCTCAACATTTTCTTTCTACCCTCTTATTCTCTTGGAAGGCGTATCACATTGCATTTTTAAACCCAAAAAAAGTCCAGTAGTATTGGACGAATATATGTTGAAAGCCCGAACGTCATTGTGATGTAGGTGAAAACATACCAAAATTGTCATTGTTGAGACCGAAACTGCCCCGCCATCGTTATGACTTCTATCAAATTTGGATTTCGCGGAGATTAATGGGATGTCGAATGGCTGGGCGTCAGAAAGACATCCTGGGAGGCCAACTAAGTGATAAACATACAAAAACCTAGCAAAACAAACATAGAATTTTTAAAATGTCAGAACCTGAAAATTGTCTGTAGTTTTAGATTTCTTTAAAAATGATTTTAAAACATCTAATTTTTTAGTCCAGTTATAATAGTTTAAATTTCGTTTCAAAATAACAGGCCGCTCGTCGACTTTTTTTGAGGTTTTACGGCGGACGGACTGAAAAGTTTTATTGCAGATTTTCTACACCCAACGTAACATTCACATTTTGTTTTTTCACCAAAAATTATCGAAGCAACATACTGTACGTATTACTGAACTATTTCTCAGGTGCATCGTTGTCAGGCATAATCTCGCTGTGGTCGGAGAATAATGCGAAAAAAACTGATCAGCGAAGGTCCGTCAGCCACCGTTCATTGGCTGAAAAACCGCTCAATATAAAAAGCGAAGAGAGCGAGTGGGCAGCGAAGAACTGAACGGCCAGCAGTCATTTAAGAGAACACGTTTCGGAAACATGCCATCCTTCACCGCACGCCTCCCCGGCACAGCTTCTGTCGCGGTAATGTCCAACTTGTTCTTTTTTCTGACTCGAAATAGCTTTCACGATTAGGTTTATGTCTCAGGGGAGAGAATAATAGCTTTTACGGGTGGTGGAAAAGTTGTTTGAGAGAAATAACCGACAGCTAAGCGTTTTCTCTTTCAATAGTAACAAGCTTAACCGTCGAGTCTCTGGGGTGGAAGAAGGCTCTCACATATCTGTATGTCCGATCTTGAATGGTTTAGATCGTATCTTGAAGTGGACTACTCACTCACCGAAACAGAGTAGGATAGGACATTCACAATTATTAAAAACGAGGCTTCCCAAAGCACTTACGCGGGTGAAACGGGTGTCTCTCTATGAGACGTTGTTTAAATGAACGCATCAGTCCATTTTAGGGAACTTTCCAAAACAATTAAACACTTGATTTTGTCACATCTCCAAAAACTTGAAATTAAATTCTTTCAAAGATTTGAAAATCGATTTCGAGGCATTCTAAAACAGTCTCTAGAGTTTTCATGGTGTCTCGGTTTAACATGTTTCCCTCCCTCTACAGGGTGTCCCAGGAGTTATGCACAATCCGACTCCGTCGTTTTGGTTTTTAAAAATATTTTCAGTTAAGAAAATGGTGTTTAACTGCAGAAAAACTTGTGTTTTCTGTTAAAATTGAGGTTTTTCCAAAAGTCTCGACGAAAAAAGGTTGGAGGCGGGATATACGTAACTTTTCTCGCTGAATCGAATGGTGACAACGCCCGACCTCTCAAGTGACGATTTAAGTTTTGTCGGATGCATAAACCCGTTCGTTTGCGAACAGCGTCGACGGAATTTCCAAGCTGTCTGGCTAAAGTCAAGATAATCGAAGAGCCGAGGGACGGCTATTGTTTGTGTTCATTTACGATTGATTGCGATGAGTTGCGATTTCGAGATTTCGACAAAACTGCCATTTCGTGAAGCAATCACACATCTTCAATGGATTAAAAAAAAGTTTTCTGGCATCAAGTAGATAGAAAATTCAACGCTTTTTCCAACGGTGTCATCAAATTTGAGCTGTCTCCAAAATTGAGAGAGTTGTGACAGTTTTAATGACATAAGATCGAAAACACTTACACAAATCTTTAATCGCTAATAATTCGGAAACGAGCCCTTTGGCAAAACATTGCTTTGAGGCATTTTTGTTCGGAAATGAGTTGTAAAACACGTAGAACTCGGATTCCTGGGACTACTGTTTCACTAAAAAAGATCTCATGTTTGAAAATCGGGAAAGCTACGGAGCAGGCATTGTTTTGGTCAGGAGCAAGGATATGCAATGACCCGCACTACCTCCCGGTCTTGAAGGAGGGGTTGGTTTGTGCGCCGTGTATTATCAACCCCGATCTGATTTGGCTGTAGCATTGGGTGTTGCAATGTTGAAAATTTGTTGTTTCTGACCAAATTCAGTTTTGGTAAAATGTTTGTTGACTCAAACATGTTATCCAGTTGTACGACAATGGTGAGATATTGGGATTTAAATCGAGTTCATATTAAGAGTTAGAGCTTTAAGAAGATTGTTAGGATATAAACCAATAAATATCTTTAAAAAATCTATAATATCTATAAAAATAGTAAATTGCGAAAAACTCGGAAACAAGGCTTCTGGCAAAGAATTGCTTTGAGGAATTTTCGTTCGGAAATGAGTTTTACAACACGTAGGAGTCGGATTGTGCATAACTCCTGGGACACCCTGTATAATTGTTAGAAGATATCGCAAAACTTCAAAAGGTAACCCCTTAATTTTTTTTAAACTATTTCGAAGGTGAAATTGGATTTTGAATGCCAAGCGTTATTGTGGCCCTGTAAATCTTCATTTTTGGTTTATTGTTTTCAATAATCGACTAAGAAAATATCATCTTAACAAAAGGGGCCTCCCTGCATAAGAAAAACTCTCTACATTGAAAGTCAATTTTTACTCCAGTATTTCAAATTACGCTACAAGAACGCAAGTTTGTGCACATTTGTCGTTGAAGTAATTGAACCGTATTGGATAATAAAATTTATAGGAGACAATCATTGTCAGAGTCAAAACGTGTTTACGTTTCAAAAACATTGATATCATTTGGAATTCACTCTCTATTCCTCATTTCTTATATCCCATGCAAGTGAATTCGCCTTCAGACCGCTAGACGCACTTCCAAGTCATTAGAAGACCAGGAGTGATACAGTTTTGTCCGAACAAGCTGGCCCTGCTCTAAGATTACATATTTGTACTTATTGTTACAAAAAATGTACATATTACGGAGTACACTCCGTATGCGAATACACGTTGTTGTGTTCCATAGTCTACATTGGCGTGTTTTGCATTGTGGTTTGTCAGATGCTCCTCAAATTCTGATGATTGAGCCAAAGGCCATTTACTGATTTGAGCGAAAAGTGCATTCTGATACGCGATCCGCTACATAGCTTGCTAGTACGGAGAGCCACGGATTTTGGTGGTTGCCAATCCAGAATGAATTTTCTTTTTGAATGATTGAAGAATGGAATCGATGTTGTTGTTGGTTCTATTGTTGAAGTCAGTAAGGCGAAGATCGTTTTCATTTTTAAGTAGCTTTTGTCGACAACAATAATAAACATAGCTTGGCAGGGTAGCGTGACCTAATCTCTTAAAAAACAAACCTTTTTAACGCCCGAAAGTGGTTGCGTTACGTGTCAAAACATGTAAATTTCGAAAATGAACCAAAAAAATCCGTCTGTCCGTCCGCCGTCCGAAGCTTTTCTCCGAAACTACTGGACCAAAGCTTAATAAATTATGATCAAAAATCATACCCGGTCTAGAATGTGCCAGTAATCTCCGCGTGTTGGATCCAGAGGGATAATATTTAAGGATTAAACTATCAATACATCGAAAGCCACTGCACTTTCATTGTAAGAGGATAGGTTTTTATTGGATTCAAATAGAAATTAGTTCGTTGAATCGAATTAGACCACCCGGGTTGCTATATGATCATCCGTTCTTCCACCATTTGAAAAATCGGTCATGGCGGCAGAACCTTAAACTTCTTTAAAGTGGTATGTGGTGATACGCGTGGCTGGCGACAGTCCAAATAGCACGGTTGAAGCTGTATGATTATACTATCAGTAACACCATTCCGCAAGCTTAAATTTAGTTGAGGAGAGCAACCGAAAGCATTCTGGTTGCCTGTATTTTTATTAAATCCCGTTAAATTTGATTTGGACCTTTGCGACCGAATGCACGTGGGAAGCATTATCTCTGGTTGTTCGTAATTCGGTAGAAGGGTTATCTAACACAGCAATTATAAACCTTTACGTAGTAATCTGTGGCGTTTTAAAATAATATCCTACTAATTCAATTACAAAGCCTAATTTTTTCCAAGACCAAATTAAATAAGCGGCGGCGGAAATTTCAGAAGATAAAAGTAATAAAACGATAATTTTTATATCCAAATGGTGTCTCGAATGCAAGCTGAATATTTGTTCACCTTCATATTTGAATTAATTTTGGAATCGGTAATTTCACTCCTTTGTAATGTAATGGTCGTACAATTGTTCCGTTGATTATTTTGTGACTGTTGGTTTTATCGTGTGAATGAAGATTATTGTCATAAACACTAGAACGCTGCAAATAACTGTTATTAAAGACTTTTTTTTATATTTGAATAATCCTTCCACGTAAATTACTTATTTGTATACATTAGACTTAATGTTACATTATCTAAATTAATTTAGGTGGGGCTTTGAAATTTTAGGTTTTTTGAATTGGTACTTTTTGGAGTCAAACCTGGCGTTTAGTACTTTTTGAAACCAAACAAAGTGGGTATAGTACGTTTTGAATTCTTCACCTCCTGTCAAGGATTTAACTAATCTTTACAAAGTACTAAAGTTGCAAAGACATTCCCAAGCTGCTGCGGTTGTAGTTGTTGCTCCTCCTCCATCCCGCACTTTTTACATAGAAAAACAATTTTTCTTTCACACAATTCTTTTGAAACTGCGTTATATTCAGTTGAAATCAACGAAAACAAGGCATCATAAACCAAGCTTTATCGAAGCAGTGAATGGCAGTTTTTGATAGTGGCAATGCTATGGAAGCCACCTCGGAGGTTTCACCATGGTTGTCAACATTCTTCCTGTTAAAACTGATCTGAAAAAACTAGAAAAATACGGTTTAAATAATTGAAAACCCCTTCAAAAATGGCTTGAAAGATGATGAATCCTATAAAATAATCGATAGAACACTTTATGCTCAAAATATTGTAGATGTGATACTCTTTAATGGATAATGTACTTTTTAAACCCAAACAAGAAAGTGCTCTTTTATGATAGATGTAGCACCTTTTAAAATAAAACTGAATAGTCAACCTAGTTTTTCAAGGAGATTTAGTACTTTTAGCTCCAATTTTATTGCATTTTTATGAATAACACGGTCCCGAAACCCCCGGGAAGGTAACTCGATTTTGAAAAAAATTGTTTTAAGTACCTTGTGGAAACAAGCTTCTCAATTTACAGGCTCTTATAAAATTAAACCGACAGATTGCATTCGTACAAATAATTACACAGGGTGTTTCGAATCGATGAATATTCTGAGAGTGAAGCCTCTCTTATTTCATTGCCCTGATGCAATGCGGTGTTTTTTAACATTTACATGGATGTAGTGCACGGTGACGTAATTCTAGAGTTGTTTATGTAAATTTTGGTTTGGAATCGCTTCGGATTGATGATGCAGGTATTCTACGTGGAAATGAGGAAGTGTTAGATTGTTGTGTGGTGAGATACAGCTGCTGCGATAGAGAATTATGGCAGGCCCCTATTACTTGTGGAGGGAGAAATATTTGGAAATGTTTTATGAATGAGGGTTCCCTCCGTCCCGTTTGATGTGTATAGTCTGAAAAACGAACGGGAAAACTAATTTTATAACGCTTTGAGCTGTGGGAGAATTATTAAGGAAGAGAGAAATTGCCTGTTTTTTCGGAGTTGTTCCACGATGATATTACATACAACACCGGCCTTTTAGAAGGCAATATATATTTGTATTCCATTGTGCAACCGAAACTAGTTCATTGATTGTCTTTAGGAACCAAGCTACAATGGCTATACCCTCATTATGTTCACAAGATGATAAGTTTTGTAACGCATCACATTATGAAGACTAATTGTAAACTCCCTTTAAGGTGCTAAATTCCGGGCCAAAAATTGATCATTTACACGGGCAGAACTATTTACAGAAAAATATTTTCATTATTGGATCTCATGGAGTAGGGAGGTGTTATATGGCAACCGATGGACCTATAGGAATAGCAAATTACAACGATGTATAGGAGTTATTCAACCTGTCACATTCGTTTGCCTCTATTTTGATAAATTACGGATATCTCATTTTTAAAACTGGTTACAGTTCATATTTCTTCCTGAAACTTTTTTTATTTTTTTCAGAAATTATTCACGTTTTATCTGTTCTACGTCTCTCAACTTCAACACGTTCATTCCCAGTCAGCGACATCCATCAACGTCAGTAAGTATTCACTACTCCTTGTTGTCAATATGGTCACGACAGCTCGAAATGTATTGTAGTATAGAATAAACTCTCCATGCCGTACAATCAAAACTGTAAGATTGGTCTGTCTATCATTAAATTAAATAAACGAGCATGAGTGAAGTAAATGGTAAGACGGTTACAACAGTGCCACCTTCTGTAAAAATGAGAAATTCTTACTAGAAAATAAAAATAACACCTACCTCCTCTTCACTTGTCCTTCCTTAGCTAACAAAAGTTGTAACCAAATACTATATAGCAGGTACAATATATAATATAATAGTATATTTCTCGAAAATAGGGTTTCTCATAGGGAGAGCGAACGAAAGGACGTACAGCGATACGTCCAAATTAAATCCATCATTAAAAGCTCTGTTTTGATTTACTATTCAATAATAAACCATTGTAATCGCTCTTGAAAAAAAAATTCTAACCCTCGTGAAAATTTCATGGTTTACGTTTCAAAGGGTGTAGAATCCGAATCTGCAATCGCCGTACGCTGTACGCACGATTTCTCCTTAACGGCTGAAGCAAAAAAGCTGAAATTTTCAGGAAAAATCCATGTTGGTCCGGCGGCGCCCCAATTCTTGAGCCAGCTCTCTCACTTAATTTAAAGTGCCCTTTAAGGGTTGTCAAAGTTTAGTAAAATCCCTAAAAACCTCAAAAAAAGTCAAGGCGGTTTAAATTTGGACTTTTTTGAAGAACTTTCCACGAGGAATCGAATGAGCCCTTCCCCAGGTCCGTAGCTCAAACCATTCCCGATGTATGGCCCGATTTATGGTGCCAACATTTGCATCCACATTCACTACATCACTAGGTTACTGCGATCAAAACAAACACAAGAGTTTTAGTGAATTGGATACTGGAGTGAACTCCTCAAAGGGTTTATAGCCAATACACGGGTTGAAGCATTCTGATATGTATGTATTACGAAATTGAAAATACTAGGTATATAACAGATATACGTGCTCTATGCATATCTCCTGCAATAATCGTTCTATCACCTGTGAAACACGCTCATTCCAAAGCTTAGTAGAAATTCAAATCATGAATCATTGAATAATAAACCCCAGTAAGAGAATTTGCAGCGTTTTCCCATAGGTTCACCTGATTAGCAACTGGTGTCAAGAAGATGAGCTTCGCATCCCTTCACTTACTTGTCAAGTTTTTATTAACAGAGCAGAGATATTCCAATCAATTCCATATGTGTATCGAGAAAGCAAACCTCTTGTTCCACCTATCGCTCCCCGCTTTGCATTTTTTTCCGATTCCCTTCATCTTATATCGGAGTTGCGTTGTACAAGTAATTTCAGGAGGGCAAGGGCCTTCGATAACGTCAAACCTTCAAGAGACCGCTATTTTATATATATTCCCCCCTCACTAATTTCATACCTAGTTACATCCGATTCCCCATATTTGCTTCTCCGATCACATCACAACACCTACACACCCCACTTCATCAAAAATGTTACCCACATGACTTACACTCATACACTAATATTACAAACGTTTGGGGCTTGACAAAAACTGACAATTTGAGGTGGAGGACTAGCTGAAATGTTCTTCCTAGTCCATCTATAGGTTTATTGCATAAACGTTGTTTTCATATTAATAAAAAATAATGAGGTTGGCAAATATATACCTCCGGGATATTGATATCTTTAATGTTTCTCGGGCTAAATTAATTAAGGACGTAATGAACATTATCAGTGGAGAGTTATGATATCATTGACATACGAATGACTGTACGTGCGAATATCTTCATCTTTTTGTTTTAATTATGTAATTGGGCATTGCCCGTGTATTAAAATAAAGTAAAATAAAATATTAGTAGGATGAAAGCATTTTGAAGCAAAAATCAAAATTTCAAGTCGCATATTACCTTCTGGGGCATTCTCAACCACTGATCGCCAACTCCCATATCAGTTTCCTCGTTCACGAATGATCTTAAACCCTTATTTTCTCTTGGTCTATTCATCCGATTTCGCTCAAATTAGGAGGGTATTTGGGAATTAGCTGTTTGGTTTCTCTATATGATTGTAATCAGGATCAAACCATTAGTACATGCGCAAACATCGGACCATCCGAAAAGCTTGACTTTTATAGTTTCCATCCGATTCAGGCTACAGAATAGATCGTCAATAGATGGCTATTAATCTCCTGTGTACTCCGTTCGAAAACAATTGAACCAATTGAAAAACTCTTTCAAACTTTTCAATTCTAATTCTAGAGGAAAACACTTCCAAACTCAAAAGTTTTAAATTTTCTTTTTTTAAGAGGGTAATTGGGGGGTGGTTACTAGCCAATTCTTTCAAACATCTTTTTTTGTTTGATTAAGAAATTTAGTCTAGTTTTAAAACACATTTCAAACCTATCAAATTTAGTTATGGAAGGGTTGAATAAAGAGGGTTGATTGTGATTACGTTACATCTCCATTTTTTCTTCATTTCCCCCTATCTCAATTTTCCTCCTGTCTACAGACAACCTCTCTAGTGTATTACACATCAGAATTTGGTCATGTTTTCGATCAAGCATTTGGTCCAGTTTTTAAAAATATTCGTAAATGCTTACAATTAAGTACGTTTGTAAGTGTGATTACATAGAAACCGGACATAGTGATGCATGCAATACTTACCAATATTTTCTACTAAGACTTACTGTTATATGTGCTTATTCTATTTCAAGCCTAATTAAGTTCTGAGTAAGTGAACTCTTAATAGTATTTAATCGAGCTGACAAAACTCCAGACAAACTCAAGGGCGCGGCATCGATGGATGTTAAATGGTTTTTTTCCCACGTGCCGATCAGCCCTCGAAGCTCGAGTTCATAATTACGAATTACGACCCTCCCCGATAACTGACACGTGAGAGGTTCACCACGCAAGTTACTTCTACACACGCAAAAATTATAAGACCCAAATATAAATTTTTTGTTTATAACATTCTTTACGTTTTTTAAAAATATCTTGCTCTGTCTTCTTCGTCACCAAACGCAAGTGCGACGCTTCACACATCTCTCCTTGGGGAGTTCCGTAGCATTAGCCGATGAGGTTAATTTTGTTCAACAACCCCATCTTTGCTGATAATATATTGTACTGATATGGCCGTAAGATTTATAGGATGTGGTTGAGTGTACCTAGTTACACCCAGATTTTGTTGTTTCCTTGTTCTACATCCCTCTTTAAGGGCATATACACATGTACCCCAGAAAAATTTTTTTTTGACTTTTTTTTTGGTCTTAAAAGAAAACTAGATTCAATTCTGAAAAGAATGGTATATTAAACAATATTAAAAGTTCAAAGGAACATATTGAAATGAGGCTTAGAAGCCGCCCGCCTTGAACGAGAAATCAAAACTACAAAACTGACATTGGCAAACGATAATAAAGGAAAAAACAAGCTTGATACCAATAAAAATACTGATAACACAATGGAAGACACGATCAACCGATAACAGCATGGAAGACACGATTATCTGCTAACACAATAGAATAACTTCCACTTTTTTCAAGAATAGTTCATTAGAACGACGAGAAAACGCTAAATTCGTTACGTTTCTGTTTTTCGGCTCTCCTTGAAAATTGCATTTTTTGACCCATCTGACCCATTATCTCGAGAACCACTGAACCGATTTTCATTTTCTTTTTTTTATAAAGATTTGTCTATTCAAGATGCAAAAATATGCGGAAACAGTTTTTTGAAATTATGAGTTAGATAGTTCGGGCATGAGTGAACAAAGTGACGCCAAACCGCCACTAAAACGTAAAGTTTGATAATTTATTGTGGTTCGCCTAATTCATATTTTCAAAATCTGTTTCCGCAGATTTGAAGATCTTAACTAGGCCTAAATTATTTTTTAAAAATCATCAAAATCGGACAGCGGGTTGCTGAGATAATGGGTCACGAAATTCGCCATTTTCGGGGGGGTACAATATGCCCTTAAGTCATTGATTATATGGGATTAATTATTCCATCAATATTAATTATATAATAAAAATATGAGATTAACAGCTCTTATTGCTGCAGTGAGGAAAGCTTAAATTTCCTTTCATTTTTCCGCCAAAAAAGTTATTATTTTGGAAGTAACCCCCCCTTTATTGATCTTGTGTGGTTTACACATATCGCCAACCCAATCATACAAAATAAAATTCTCCTAAAATCATGCAAAATAAAATAGTACAAAATTGAAAATTTTCAGGTACTTACTTGAAATTGAAATAATTTTTCTCATTAAATGAACAATTTTCTTAACTGAATGTATCATTGCCAACTACCCCGTCTCACGAAATATTTTGAGTTTTGTGAAGAGTGGCGGCATTCATTTGTGAAACAATGAGGAGGTAATCCATGAAAAAACTCTTGGTTGTTTGAAAGAAACCATGCTAGTTTGTTAAAACACCAGTTTATTGTTCCGCGTTTCATTTTCTTCCTCTTTGCAACATTTGTATTGAAGGTACTTCGAGTCACCTCTTCGATAGTTAGACGAAATACATGGATTTTGAATTTGGTACAGTTTATCGGAAATGGACTGATTTCAAATGAATGCTTCAATTAACTCAAAAGTCGGTTATTTTGTAAAGACGTCAGTGCTTAAAATATGTGCTACTTCACCAAACCACAGCTTGTCAGCACCGACCACACCAAATGACGTATCTGGTAGTCCCCAACTCCGAAGGAGCTCAAGACATCGACGTGCCCCCTCCTATCTTAAAGACTTTGTTTAGTTCTAAGAGAGGGGTGAATGATATAAACTTGACTCCAGCTGTTTTTGAAGTCCTTGATCATAGTTTCCGCGTTCATAGTTACCAATATTCATTCTTAGTTGTAATGACGAATTCCGTACAATAAAACCTATCTCAAAGGTATTTCTTTCATCTTTTTATTACAAGATTCCATGTAGCAATTCCAGTTTGAATGCGAAAGACAGTAGGCACGTTTGAGAATCCACCTAAAAATTAACAAATGATTGTAAATTTTGTTTTGTTTTTGGCGTTGTAGTGAGATGATTCACATTGACAATTTCAATCATTTAAGGTAAAAATAATGGAATTGTCGTTTCCTGAGGTCGTTTCATTGAATTTCAGTTCAAAAAATAATGGTTATCGCGAAAACGAATGTACAGAGTAGGTATATTTGTAACATCGCAAGCAGAATTTAGTCTTCTTTTAAATAAAACTTGGAATAAAACACGAAAATTCGCTCTTACGTTCACTCTACTTAGTTTATTGAATTTTTTTAGTGTGTTACGCAAAATTACATTTGCTAATTATTTATTTTCTAGAACGCGCTTTTAGGGGGGCCAATTAGGTTGTCGGTTTACGTCCATCACGAAAAATGTCAATGGAGACAGACGGATCGATTATTGTTTAACCTATCACGCACGCCACCGTACTAAGACACAAGGTCCATTGAAGTTGAGCTAACACGTAACCTCATCCTTAGTGAACGGATTCGAAAGAAATCTCGAATGTAACCCCTTAATGTATCCCCTACATATCTATAGTAAAATGTTCGCGTTCATGCATATATACGAAAAGGGTGGTAATATGCACTTAGTAACTTCGTTTTCTTCTAACAGAAACCCACATTTTGTACTTGTTTTTTTCAAATTGTGGATTTGAGTTTGTGGGACATTCAATGGATTGGAACCCACACTCATTTACCAAGTTAATAGGTCTACAGGCCTACTATAATAAGATTATACACACAAGTCATCAAAGTTGTAATGTTCTATTTATGACAATAAAATTTCACGTTTAAAAACAAGTGGGTGTGGCACATAGCTTCCTCGTATCCATAACATGACTGTATAGATCATTGAAAATTATTATTGACTTAAGGACTCCGTTCAATTAGGCGAAATAAATATTGAATTAGGGCAAATTTATTGTTATGCAGGAGCATAACTTGAGAAAATAAAGGTAGGCATGTTCAACTATTGAAAAAACTATAAAATCTACCTAATAATAAAAATTGACATTGACGCTGAATGGATAGATGGCTGAAGTGATAAATAATTATTATGGCATTTCTAAAAATAAAATATAAGCGTCGTTCAATGACGGATCAAATAATGTTGGGTTGACTGCAGCGTCGTTGCAAAGTACCCAACTGCCGTCATCCCTCCGCACAGTGGCTATATAATGTCCAGAAAAAACTTCAAGCTCGAGGCTAAAACTTTATTTTCTCTTTATTACTCAAGAGGACCATCTTTACATCAGTCCAAACAATCGCTGAAAATTTCATCGAAATCAGTCATGAACTCCCGGAGTTATGCGTGCAACAAGGATTTCACGTTTGCGGATGCGCAGAGACTACTATTGATCCGGGGATCATGAAACTCATAGGGGACCATCTACATACCAAACCGAACAATCCCTGAAAATTTCATCGGAATTGGTCAAGAACCCCCGGAGTTATGCGCGTAACAAGGACTAACTTCGTGTAGTTTTGCCCGTAACAAGGATTTGCTGACAGACAGACAGACACACAGACAGACACGGAACCAAAATTGTTCAGAAAGTCTAAAACGCAAAATGCGAGTGGAATTTTTGATTTTGGAGACAAAAAAATATTCACATTCCGAAAGTGAAAACAATGCTTCCGCTACCTTGGTAGACTCGGAAGCAAAAAATTGTAGATTTGGGATTTACGACACATTTTAGTGGAAAATGACGTAACTCGAATTTTGGAGTTTATGTGGATTGTTAATCTTCTCCAGCATCGTGACTGAAACATAATAATATCATATTATGATATTATCAGTTGCTACGTCAAAGTTTGCACCGACTAGTAACCAGTTTGTTCTGTAACAATACGGTCAATGTCTTTTTGGATTTGTTGAATATTGGAACATTATTATAGGGGACGTCTATTGGGGTGATTCTCATTTTACGGGACAATCGAGGTTTTGATTCTGGCTAAACAATTTTGTTCTCCTAAATTTGTGATTTTTTTTTATTATGCAATCTAGATGTTACTCTAATGGTATAGTGATGTGCAAGCACCCACGATTTTCGTTTGTTTCCTCAAAATTGACGTTTTAAAATTTTATGATTTTAATCTTATGAATTTAATGATATGTATCCATGACAATGAGCTTTGTCAACCAAATAACGATAGAATTATGTAAACGATGTGTACAAAACCAAAAAACATAACAAATGTTTTAAACCAAAAAATATTTTAATTCCCAGTTGAAGCAAGATGATTTATTCAGTTAGTTACTACCACCCAATATTAAAAGTATCAAAATAATCACGGTTCACAAAAGTGTAGGAGGCCGGGCATCTGATTTCAGTTTTTCCTGACTTTGTGCTAGAACAAGTATCACATTTTATTATTAGTATTTATTTAGTATCAAATACCAAACTTGAAAAAAAAAATGTTTCAAACAGCTATGACGGCTTTTGTGGTAGCCACAACAATGAAGTTTAAAATCGCCACGACAATGAGAAATCAACATTAACCTGCAATTAGGAGTCTAATGAACACTTATAGAAATTGAAACTTGCATTAAGTAGAGTTTTTACATCTCTATCCCAAAATGAATGGTAAACAAATCAATAAGATTGATTAAGAGTGATTCTCGAACCCATAACAATGAGAGGTATGAAACGTACATACCTGTTTTAGAAACGGCTAACTTCATTTTTGAGCCCCGACTGTATAGAAATGGCGGAAGCTTGGTGTTTCCTCAAAGGGCAGGGTTACCAGCGCTGAAAAAACTTTGAATTGCCAAAAATGCCCTCATTTGAGAGAGCTACGATGATTTCCTTCAAACCCATGACAATGAGACAGAAGGTTTGGGACAAATTTTGAGCACTTGATTCGTACAGACTTTCTAAAAGTTAGTCCCACTTTTAAGCGCACTAACATCCAGCAACTAATTAAAACAAAAATACTACTTAAATATTTCCGGTAAAACGTACTTTGAGCGGATAAAATTTCGGATTAAATTCAAATTCTGACTCAAGGACAGACCATGACAATGAGATTAGAGGTACATTTCGATCAATTACCGCCATGTAAAATGAAGAGTAGCCGAACTTGATGACACCCATGAATGGGCCGAGTCACCACATAAAATCTATAAAAATAAGTTTTGGAAAAAGTTGAACAGAATTTTAAATAAACAAAATAGGAATCACGCATTGAGAGACGGTTAGGGATGGGTGGGGACATTCTTGCCACAGACAATGTCTATCCATTAACCACATCATCATTTGTTCCGTTGATACCTAAAATTTCAGCTGGATGATTTTTAATCAGAAATTATTTAGTGAATACCCCTTTCCAATCATAATGTAATCCAATAAATGTATTTTAAAGTGTTCATAGCAGAAGAGAGAAATGACATAGCTCGATTAGCGTTCGACGTTGTCGGTGACTACATCAAAAGAAACAGCAAGCTGGGAATAGAAATGGAAGTTTTCAGGGTGACGGAATCTGGATCAGACGCCAAATCACTCATCGAGAATCGTAAGTGAATGTTATGATATCTGTTGAAATCACAAACTAAAACTCTTTAAGAGTCTCGCTGTACGTAACGGAACCTGATTTCTTAATACCTACCATAGTGCATTATACTGTTTATTGGTATAAATGAAGAAATCCCACAAATGGAACACCCTAACAACAGATATATTATCCGAGTCATAATGCACTCGATTTCAAAAGGAAGTCTCGAAAAAATGATTTTATAAATTACGGCATGTGGTTGTTCAAGAAGCTTGGAAATGAAACAACCAATTAATTCTGCAATTATTCAATTTTATAGTTGTTAATGATGTTTTGTGAATTAAAACCTGAGTTTCAATGACGAGAATACCGTATATTCAATTGATTCAATATATCGTGGGGTTCCGGGTAAAAGTGACCAAGTAACATTTGCAAAATTTTACAGGGGCGTGATCTGAAGTTTCACCTATTTTCTCCTTACTAACACTGGTTGTGTGATGTCTCATCCGATTTATCGACTTTTTTCGATTTTTCTTTATCCTGTGGGTAGTTAGCTAGTGCCCTCCTATGATATCGTGCTTCAAAATACACTTCAGATTAAATAAGAGCTGTTAATTCGGAAACTATCATTTGATCAATTTTACCTGCCTGGAGTTTCAAGCTCTACTCACTTGCTCAATTCAATTATTCGAAAAAAAGTCGCATAGTTACATGAAATTGAGGAATTGAATAGTTTTTTCGTTAATTTATCGTGTTTCCAAGCATCTAATATTAATGATATACCTATTTCTGTTAAAAAAGGTTCTCCATTACGTACCACTGTAATTGGTCATTCTCACCTGCCCACTATGCAATCTTACAAAATCTCATTTTGAAAAAAATGTTACTTGGTCACTTTTACCCGGAACCCCACGATATTATATCAGTTGTTTCGATTGTTGTTGTTCTCTGTTCATTCATATTCATGTTGACATTCATTGTTTCTGTCAAAGTTCTAGCCCTTAAGCAGATTGAAATGTTGAACGTAGAACAGAATGAATGATTGTAAAATTGTTATTAAAAAACCCAAGATACCTTAAAGACTTATGATTTTCTTTGTTAGTGTTGAGTACACGGGTACGGGAATTATCTCAGCTTTCGATTGGTAAAAACCTCAAATGGCAGGAAAACTTGCTTCCTTTCGCGAATACTTAAAGTCCTTCTGTGAGGCCCTTGTACTCAATCAAAAAAGGATGGTTGGTTTTGTTTGTTAATTCGTCATTGAAATGCCCTATGGGGTTGTACAAATGAACTTGATGGTTAGATTTTGACGAATGAATCATTTGAATCTAATTTGTACTGCAGTTTGTGAAACGTTCAACGCTTCTGCCAAGGCCGGCAAGCCGCCCCACATCATCCTCGACACGTCGGTCGTCGGCGTGACGTCGGAGGCGGTGAAAACCTTTTCGAGAGCTCTGGGCATCCCGACCTTATCTGCTTCCTACGGTCAAGAAGGTGATCTTAGGTGAGTTGCCTACGAGTACATTGCCTCTTGAATGTTTGCTACTCTAATTCTTTACACCAGCGCTCTGGGTATTCATAACCTGTAGTAGTTAAAGATGTAGGCAGCATAAAACACTTCAAAAGGTTTTGTGCGGCGCTATCAAAACCGATTGCAACAATAACAGTGCTCAATTCTACCCAGCGGTCTTGATGATCAAAACAGGATCCAATCAGAGTTTTTTTGGTTCCTTATTGTCATGTTATAGTGGTTATTATTCTCACCATGTGGCTTCACCACCCAGCTACTGGCAAAACTCTGACTGTCCCCCGGAGATCATTTTATGGTACTTTGGTGCCAAATTGGCTGATGCAACTAAGCCCTGTACTAACCAATCGCAGAAGAAGCTTATCGAGGCCAATCCTGATTATGCCAGGATATGATACCCAGATGGGGGTGAGACCGTTCTCTCTACAAGGCATATTGCTGCGCCTCCAGATCTTGCCAGTAGGTACTGTACAGTTTGATACTAAGGCCGCTGTGCCTACTATGCCTAGTCTGGCTACACCTCCTATACCAACAGAACCTCCAGAGCCTTATCCAATTCAAGAATTTTCGACCACTTCTCCGAACCCCTACTTTTAGACTCCGAACGAGGAACCTCTCGGACTTCGACGTTCTACAAGGATCAGGCAGACTCCGGCCCACTTCAAGGATTATGTTTTGAAGTGATTGACTGGAAAAATGTCGTGATATAATCATTATTACTCTCACCATGTGACTGTATCACCTAGCTACTGGCAAAACTCTGACTCTTCCATTACTATTAGTCTAGAGTTTTCGTTGTTACATTTTCGTTCAATAAAACCTAAGATTCAGATGTTATCTTGATCATTAGTATCATTTTACCTGCAAAACGATGGTCAGATCAAGTGGGATCATTGGGTTCATCCGCAGACAAGAGAGTGCTATTTTCGAATAGTAGCGGAATAGCTTGCACTCAACAAATAGCCCCCACCCGGTATAAAGAGGACATAATGGATCAAACCAGGGAACATCCACCACCAACCTCCACCAGGTTCTAGCCTGACGTCTTAGGATAGACCGTCACTGGGAGCGGAAAGCTACAAACTGCGAAGCTGCAAAGTCATGCGAATAGTGATCGTCCTTTGATCCACCCCGTACGTACGAATTCATAGACGGGGTAGCTCATTACATCGGGGTTTTCGATAATTCTGAAGACGAATTTTTAGGTTTGGAACCTTTGAATCATTATCGTCGAAAGCAATTTTGTACACGAAAATGAAAATGTGAATCATATTCTTGAAGAAACGACACGAATGTTTGCACATAGTAAAAATGTAAATTGAGTCAACAGAATTAGCCGGTATAATGTAACGGCATGTTGTTTTCAAGCGTTCCTTTTGAAGTTGAGTTTTTGATCTTCTGTTAAAACAATTGCTGAGAAGTGAAGCTTAGCTTATTTCATCATTAGCCTATTTTATTTTATCTCGTTAAATTTTAGTTGTTCAATTTGTGATTTTCAACATTCGAACCGATATTCACTGTAATGCACCTTCGCAGGTATTTAGGAACCCGTTTAGGTTACGTACCATGTTACTAGAGAATTTTGGGTGTTTAAGGAGTTAAGTATATGACGTTTTGCAAGGGTATTCAGTGGCTAATACTTGAGGATCATAAGGGGCCGTTATTGGAAGTAGTTATGGCTCGGAAAAATCACGTAATGCGTAATCTAATTGTCTATTTGGAGTTACTGAACCGTATTTCGATCTCATGGAACGTCATAACAAATGTTAGTTTCCATAAATAATTAATTAAGTAATTACATTTCCCTAGTTTTAATTGGGTAATTTCATTTCCCTAGTTTTCTTCCAGTCGAACCTTTTTTTTCTCCCTTTAGTTATAACAGCAACTTTATTCGAATGTTTCCCTCGAATTGATCATTAGTCGAATTCGACTATGTTATTGCAAAACCCTTGGTGGATCATATTAGGCAACCAGTATTTGAAAAAACAGCTTTCGTACAAGTACGCAACCACGAGGGACATTTTATGTCTTTGCGCCCCTCCCGCACACAACACATACTTCGTACCACCCGTGGGTACTTAATTGAATTCGCGATCGTGTTGACTCATTGTTCCGACACCCGTGGGTACTTTATTGAATTCGAGCCAGGCTACATCACCTACCCCAGTAGCGTTGTTGTTACACTTGTGTTGCCGGGATAATAGTAAATTAAGAAATCGAAAGTTGAAATGGTTCCATGGTTTGGTCACTGAGGTTCCGAAGCAACGAATATGGTAAACTGTAAAGACATAATCATCACCACTCACAGGACTGTCACCGTAAACAATATGGTTCCATCTGGTGGTCACTGAGGTGCCGAATGTTAAGATTAAGTAAATCAACAGCTTTCAAATGAGTGGTGAACGAGTTTTGTACGATCACAAATGTCGAAGATAATGATCCGTAGCAACGAATCGGTTGTAAGCGAAGACCATCAGAAATATTTTCGTGACGCTGCCCGCGATACATTTTCGAGTTTATGTAGCAAAGTAAAGACATAAAATGTCAAAAAGAGAGAAGTGCTCGCCTAATTTTCACCTCTTCTCATATTTTCAATTGAAAAAGGACATTTTTCAATACATTCCTGACAAAATCCACTTAAAACTCGAAAAATTCAGTAATTTTCATCTGACGATCTCGCCTTTCACCGTCCATGTTTTTGAAACTCTGTTTTGCACCTGCCAGGAAAATCCCAGCAGAAAGGGATGATTACACCCTTAGCGCGTGTTCGTACAAAAACTGATGAACGATTCGGGCATAATCAACGCAACGCGATTAAATGTACGCGAATCACATGTTCGGATCGTCGTGCAAACGAACTAAGTTCGCAGCTTTCCATTCATAGTGAATGAGAGGCCTTATCCTATACGTCGGTCCAGTCTGGCTTAGACAAGTACTTGGTTTTGAGGAATATGTCCATCACCCAGAGGTTATTTGGAGTACCTATATTTGTTTGCTGCCTTTCGGAAAATTGTATTCAAGATTAAACGCATGTAATATACCTATTCAATGGAAGATCGTTCCGGAGATATCCACTGTATACATTACATGTACTCAGAACATGTCCTGTCGTTCGTGTTCCTTATATGATATAACTTTGTGCTTCCATAGGCAGTGGCGAGCGCTCGAAGTTGAACTAGCCAAGTACCTCCTGCAAATTAATCCTCCAGCTGACATAATTCCAGAAGTTGTCCGGAGCATCGTCATCCTTCAAAATATCAGCAGTGCCGGCATCGTGTTCGATGACTCATTCGGTAAGAAGCCTACCGAAGTATTCATTATTGTATACCTATACAGTCACTATGAAAGGTTCTGATGTGACTGCCAATGCAGTTCTCACAGGATCAAACAATCGTCTAAGTCATAAGATGAGACGTGTCCTATTCACACTAAATCCTGACCAATATAGTGCATTTGTGTCTACAAGTGCGATAGTTTATTTGTACCTAATTCCAACTTGAATAGTTTCTCCTGCCACTCACTCAAATTTTGTAAGAGTCGAGCAAACAATTCATCTTTGAACTTTCCTTCCTCGTTGTAGCTGGTTATCACATGTTGCCCTTGCACAGCAATATCCATCTCTAATAACTGTTGTAAATGCGAATGTTTCAATTTTTGCTTATTGCACCTTGATAATCGTTAAGAACTCCCTCTCATTTTAAAGATTCGTTAACAACCATCAAATCATCATCGTTTGTTTTTGTAAGTAAGTATACAAGATACGGCCGTGTGCAGAATATTTGACATCCCTTAAAGCATTCATTGAGAATTCGTCTACTTGCATTTTAAAGATTCAATGACAATCATCCAATTAAAGTAAAAATTAGATTCACCATCGCGAAACGTTATTTTTTATGTTTTTCAGTGATGGACCACAAATACAAATCTCTGCTGTTGAACGTTCCTGCACGTCACATCATGGGCCGAGTGAGGAACATCCAAGAAATCAGAAACCAACTGACGAGGTTCAAAGAGCTGGATATCGTTAATTTCTTCATACTCGGGAGCCTGACGACGATTAAAAACGTTTTGAACGAAGCGAACGGCATGAAGTTCTTCGATAGGAAATACGCTTGGCACGCTATTACTCAGGTACTAATTTGGCTGTTTACGTGGGCAGGTGGAGAAATCTTCAAGATCCTTAGGTGTAAATCGGATCTCTTAAACAGGTGCTCGTTTAATAAGGGACCGCAGTTATGGGGTTATGTGAGATTCAAACCCACTAAAACCATCATTTTCATATTGGAAATCCGGGTGGTGCTTTCTGAAACATTGCTTCAGACCAATTCCTCCAGAAATTTGTTCAGTTCTATCCATCCAGACTCCCTCGTCTGTCTCTCCCGTTCTTGGATAATCTTTTTCCGTAGAATATCCTCAGCACAGGCACCTACAGTTCAACGTTGCTCTAGTTCAATCATTTTGGCTGTTGCCACCTCCAATGGCATGGCTTGAGGTGACATTTCCAGATCGTCCCCCAGCCGTCTTTTTTCAATATGCCAGTGCTTGCACACAAAAAAATCAATACAAATCATAAACTAGTTCCACACAATTTGGGCAACTTGGGACGTCTACTTACCCCGTTCTAGGTACCATTATACCAGGTTACATTACAAACTACATTATCACTGACTAGAGGACGTTTAGTTGCATAAATTCCAATCCAGGAACCTTAAAACTGCAGTCCTGATCAAATTTAACGCAGCAATGTGCAGTTTTTCGCTGATTCTCTTCTCTTTACACTGTCTAATTATCATCCGCTTGATAATCAATATCTTGTTTGCAATCCAAGTTGTTTGCAAGTTATCAACACTTATCATTATTCCCAAAAAAATCATACATTCTTATAAATAAGAAAATTGTACTTATTTTGGCTAGATTGTTAGTTACTTGGAAAAAATTATGAAGTGTATTCTAAAACTTTAGCTTTTGCCCTCCACTCGTGCGTTTCCATTATTCTCCTGAGCGAAAGTGTCTCACTACTGGTTCGCTGCAGCTTCTCCAGTTGATGAAGGTTGTCTGGTGGTGGATACCAATCTTGAATTCTGCTCACCATCACCCAAATATGCTGTATCGTCATAAAATGCAAAAGAAACGAATGAATGAATAAATGTGTATCAGAAAATGCCATGGCATTCATTAACCCATTCAACCCGGCACTATTTAAGAGGTCCAGCACGCCAGTCTAGGCTCCCCATTTTCTTCCGTGGGGCAAAAGCAGAAAGTGAATGACAGGGACTTCAGCTGGACTTTCGTGCTGATGATGAACGTGAACCTCACACCTACTTTACTGCCCTAATACGGGTAGGTACTCCGTGGCACACCGGGCAAACCAGCATGTATCATATATTTTGGACCCTCATTTGTATTTCTTCGTTAATAACTTGCTTTATGTTCTCTTTAAACTGGTTTTGGAATAACTATACAGAAGCACATTTGACAGGATAAAGGACCGTTGAAGTGCGACTGTTCGAACGCAACGATCCTTCACATCAAACCGGAGCCGGACCCTGGAAGCAAAGAGCGCCTGGACAACCTCCGATCGTCTTACAACTTGATGGAGGAACCTGAGATCACGTCCGTCTTTTATTTCGACTTCTTTCTTCGGGGTTTACTGGCCGCCAAGTGAGTGAATACAAACGTTAATTCTGACAAGGTTACAGGCGAAATCCATAGTGGAAAGTAGATGCTCAAGTGAAGCTCTGAGAAACCGGTGGCAACGTTTGCTGTTCATAGTCAGAGGCTAAGGGAATGCTTGTGCTTTTACTCTGGTATTTCCTTAGGTGGAATTCATAAAAAGAATAGTGAGCAAATGCTCAACTAAAAAGCAGAAAAATCGGGGTCAGCCCTGAACTTGGCTTAATGAAAATCCAGTTCAACATTCCCACTTATTACGTTTCCCTTCCAAAACTGTTTTTGTAATCAACTGTTCAATAGTGTAAATACCTGATGGTAGTGGAACTCGATCAGATTGTTGGAAAGAACAAGTTGGACAATCAGCATGAAATTGAAATTGAATTTATCAAGATTTGATTGAATTTGACGAAAATCAATTTCGAAGTTCCGGGCTGAAACAATTCAGTTTCATAACGCGTTTTTTTTTTTTTTTAAATTTTATTGGCTTTGTAGGCAAATACAGTCGGCCTAATCAGGTAATATACATTTTATGATTCTAGAATATAACAATAATAGAATAGAGTTAACATATGAAGGAATCAGTACTAAATATCACTAAAGAGTTCTGCTGATGTGAGGTAGTTGTAGAGTGCAGCGTATATTTGTGGGTTGAATGGGGCCAATAAGGTGTCCATACAGAAAGGGTGAGGAACCATTGTACAGATTTTCTTGAAAAGTACATTTCGCTCTGAAATATGGGAGGGGCAGCTGAGAAAAATGTGCTGCACGGTTTCGACTTCGCTGTTGCACCGGGAGCAGAGGTCTGTATCCGATCGATTTATGGATGATAGATACTTCATTGTCACGGCATGACCCGTGCGTAATATAGTCATCGTCTTGATGAAGTTCCCCGGTGTTGAGGCAGGGAGGTCTTCAAACCACTGGTGTTTCGTTGGAGGAGGAAACAGGGAAATTGTGGAATTTTCGCCATTTTTCCATTAGGTGTCTGGTGAATTCACAGCGGAGATCAGTAAACGGAAAACTTGGCGGTGTGAGTAGTCTCAAAGGAATTTGGGTTGATTGTCGAGCTTTTTCGTCCACTAGAGTATACCTCTACCTTTACCTTGAAGACCTCTGTGTCCTCGTATCCAGACCATGTGCACTGATCTGTTTGCTTCTAGCATACTAGCGGAAAGCTTGAGGATTTCTGCTTCAATGAAGGTAAGACGAGAGGTTGAAGTAGCTTTCTGCCGAATATATTGAGGCGTGGTTCCACAAACGAAAGCTCCTGTACTGTTTGTTTGTGTCGTCGTATATTGCACATCCTACTCGTCCTTCCAAGCGAGAGCCATCTGTGAAAATCGTAGTGGCATTCGGCCATTTTCTTGAAATATATTCTGCCAAAAAACTGGTCGTTGAGACGTTAGGTCCATAGGCAATCTCAGGCAGTTTGGAGATGTGAGGAATCCTGTGAAACGTTTCGTATGGGATTGAGTAGCGAGGTGGTATCCCTCCCTTTGAAATCCATTGAAATTCATTTGACCACTTAGTGAAACTCTCGCACACTGACGGGGAGCGCTTCTTCTGCCAATACGAGGATGTGAGATTATTTATGGCTAGCTCGCGGGTTGTACTAAACATCTTCTCATTACGGCTATATAAAGAGGTTAAGTATCGATTAGAAATCATTTCTCTCCGAAGTTTCAGGGGAGATTCTCCTGATTCGGCTAGGAGTGAGTTGATTGGAGTGGATTGGAGAGCTCCAAGGCATATGCGAAGAGTCCGGTATTGGAGTCTGCCCAGTTTCAGCAGGGATGTTTCTGCAGCCGACAATTATAACGCGTTATGACAATATGTTGTCGGATAATACAGCCTCCAAAATTAACCGAGGAACACCGGTGCACCCCTCGACCGTGCTATAGCTTACGACCAGGTATCCACCGTACGTCATTTTCGTTCTGTTCTATGACAATCTGTGTTTGGTTTTGTATGTCCTTTATTGGTACTCTCTTGAAACTGAAGTTTTTTCGTCAAAATCCACTTTATGTCAGAAAACACCTATTAAGTATTGATTCCTCACCATCAATATTGTTCTATTCCCCCTTCCCTACCAGTAGAATCGTGAGAGACCACGCGAGTGCTCCCAAGGGGCTGAAAAAACACCTTAGTACTAACATAGAAAAGTCACGCCAGTACTCTCGTCTCACCTGAGTGTTCCCCTAGAAACAGCGAGTGCTCCGACACGCCGGATGTAATGTTATTATTTATTGTTATTTACTGCGGTGGCAAGACAAGGAAGGATTCCTGTTTCTTGTTAGGCAACAAGCAGAAAGCCAAGGCTGCACAAAATCCATTCTTCATCCCGTGCACCGTAAACAGTTAGGCGAAGAAGATGCTAAACGTACCATCCACGTAGATGGTTGAACATTTCGTGAGGAATTTTAAGTTCTGCAATAACTGTGTCACGTACATTATGTTCATTCTTCTTCATACTTCTCAAGAAATGGTGATCGGACATGAAGTAGGGCATTTAGAAACTTACATAAAAAATTCAACAGAAAAATTTACTTCAATTTCATTGAAACAATCTAATGAATTAATAAAACTCCAAGATTGCCAACAATATAAAAATTTGCTTCTTGGAGATGAAAAAGTTCACTTGGAATAACATTTATATTGCAGTAACGTTGTCAAATGGCGCTAGCTGTTTAATTTTGTGTTGGCTTCGTCAACCAAAATTACTACCCCATTTCAAACATCAGATACAAATATTTATACTTCACAGATTTGACTCATCTGATTTCAGTAGAACGGGTTTCCAATAAAGAACACTATTTAAGAGTCGAATGAAATAGATAGAAAATAGAAAATATGTTTATTAACAGAAAGGAAATCTTGGGGCAAATAGTTTGGAGACCTCTGATCTACTCTCGGGACAATCTATTTTCGAGACTGCGAAGTGAAGGGGATCACTCGGGTGACTCAACTTTCTCACCTCGGACTCGACAGGAGCACTAGAGTTTTTTCTAAAATTTAGTGTTCTTTTCCCTGTTTTATTCAGAGAGCTGAACGGGTTGTGCAAATGAATTTCTCAGTTGTATCCGAGCTTTTTAGTTGGAAGGCAAAGAGAATTATACAGGAGGCGTGGAAGTTGAGAGGATGTCGGTAGGCTGGCGTCGCTTTCGTTGCGTAACCGCCCGCATCCCCCCCGGTATCGTCTGATATTCAAATCCGCGGTCATTACGACGCGACGGTCTCACCCATTCGTCCTTCTATCTTCCCCTGGTGTAAGGCCATTATTGTCAGAGGAGATAGGGTAATAACGGTCTTGAATGCCTCTCGCACATACACACCTCGACCTTCCCGGGTACACGCTATAATATTCGAGAGAAATGGAGATCCCTCCGTGCTACTCTGGTGTACAACACGAAGTTCAGGGTACTTGGTTTTGATGGTCACTTGGCCCGTAATAACCTAAGATATATTTTTAGATGGTCAAATGTGCAATATCTGAACAGTACAAATATCCTCACAGGTTTACGTTGGACAACAGCACAACTTATTCAGGGGTGAACACCCCCCAACCTTTATGCTGCACCCCTCCAAACTTACAACCATCCCCCCATGTACGTTGGAACCCCCTCCCCAAAACAGAAATATAAAAAATACACGTAAGCACCCCTTTTTTTATCGAAAACTAAAAGAAGATTTATATGTTTATTGAAAAAATTCAAACCCAGTCGACAATAGACAAAACGTGTATATATCTTGAGATTCTTTACGTAGTTAACATAGTATTCTCAATGGTAAAATTGGAAAAGGTGAAAAACCATCATCAACAACACCGTAAAATACACAAAAACATTAACAGTTTGAAGTCAACAATTTCAAATTTGGAGTCTGAGGCCATCTACAAGTTATCTAGGCACCTTCTAAGCTTGCTAAATGTATCTCTTTAAACACTACATAGCAGTTTTTGTGTTTGGGATGAGGAAACAAAAAAATCTTCATTAGAAATAGACTTAAGTACATCTTTGTCTGCAGCTAGAACCATTAGATTGGACAACCTTGAGTCTGTTTTTGATCATTTTAATAACAAACCATATTTAAATTAATTACTAGGTTCATTATTATTTACGTTCTATCTAGTGTAATCATGTTTCGTCAATCATCGTTTCATTCAACCCCGCCCCCAAAATTCTTTTGCACCCCCCCAAGAATTTTAATGACGGAGTCTACGACATATCCCCCCCCCCTCCTGTCTGCTTTGAAAGATTGGCTGACACGCCAGCTATTTTAAGGTCCATTAACTCAAAATACCAACGGTTTTTTGGTGTTTGGGTTTTCCTTTAAGGCCAATTTTATGAAGTATCTAAACATTCTACTAACGCCCTCACACACTTGTACACCAACTTAAAAGGAAAATGGAGAATCCTTGTTGCTTGGCCAAGGCACAACACAATTAGTGCGATAGTTGATTAACTCATAATGCCTTACGGTAATATTTCGGAAGGCCAATTTTATGAATGAAGGTACCTGAACATTCAACAAACAACCGCATACTTAAGCGTAGGGTAGGTCGGTGCAAACGATTCCACTTGCATAAAAACAGTGGGATGATTTTGATATTGGATAGGAAATTTACAATTTGAGAGTGGAATCGGGAAAAAGGGGAGAATAGCATTGGTTCTGCTCACACCTCACCAGTTACCATTTGCAAAGAGGTGGTTATATGTTGTACCTTTATTTCAGAAATTACAAGAAGAAAGCCGACCCGAAATCCTTTACAGATTATTTCACCGCCTATCGTGTTAAAATTGATATGATATTATCAATGCGTTGTTTCCCAACTACCTCAACAACTGATGTCTTGTTTTTTTTAGCAATCAAACTCATAGGGGACCATCTACCTTTACCCGGGCATCATCTGGGGATTTCATGTAAATCGGATGAAAACTGTGGGATTAAAGCTTGTTACAATAATCTGTTTCCATTGGAATCATTTGCTCCATCCATAGGACCAAGAGGTTCCAAAACTGAATTATTAACCTGTTCATCAGAGGGAATTCCGGTCTTTTTAGTTGAGCTAGAGAAGGTGCTAAACTTAGATACTATCCACTTTGTATGTCCGAGTCAAAACTGGAATCATTTGCCCCACTAACTCTTTAATAGTACAACTTGTTAAGGTAATGGAGGGTCCTCGATGCTAACCACTGTACAACGCAAAATTTGACATGCCGTATGGCATATTTAATGGAAACTTGATAAATTATCTTTTAGATATAGAGGTTTAATTGTCCTCCCCGAAAGAAACTAACAGCTATACTTGAATAAGTTTTGGAAGTTTCATCGAAATCAGGTTGGTATTAAGCGTTTAGGGTGCTTGATGCTTATTTATTTATCAAAAAACGGGCGTGCCCAATTACAAAGAATAATATAGATAAATACAATCAACATTTTAATCTAGTAAATACAGTACAATAGGGGGGGGGGGGGGAGGAAAACAAATTTATTACAATCGAAATAAAAAAAATAAATGCTAGTGCACAGAAAATAATTAATCATCAAAACAACGGAGAAAATGTAAATATCAGGATTGGTTTGAAGCAGTAAGTTGGCACTACGTAAAATTCTAAAGAGCGGTCGTTGGTACGTGTAATTCCGTCGTCAGGTTGCAAAAGCGGCCAACTCCTCAATTTTCGGAAAATCTTTTCAAGTCCTTCAGCAACATTCCCACCTATTATCTACAAGAAATCATGAGCCAGAAAGACGGTGGTGAAGAATGGCAATAATATCATGAACAGCTGGCTTCCAGAAGTCGCACCAAGTACTGTGGTGAAGCCCCTAAAAGTACGCGACATCAGGAACTTAGTGACTGAACATTATGGAGCAGATTGGAATAATGACGAGCGATTGGTTTTTTACCAAAACATTTTAGCTTAAATTTGAGGCAATCAACGCCACGAGACGAAGACGTTGACGAATCCTCGGAGATCGGTAATGACAACATGTGCGATCCTCAGGAGGAGGATGTAGGTAGCCACGCGGATCTGATAGTTTAATTCAAAATTTTCATCCTTTATCGCCATTCTGAAGTTTATTTCACTTCTGATTTATTGCAGTCTATTTCTATTGAACATTAGATCTAATGTTCAAAGTTTAACAAAAAAAGTTCATATTGTTTAATAAAGTTAGCATTTTCCTACCCAGAGTTAACAAACATTGTGAATTTTTCAACTCTGAAACCACATTTGACAGCCAATTTTGTCGCTACTTCTCCTTTAGTTTGTTGCAAAACCGCCCAACTCCCAAATGGGTTGCAAATCCTTCCATGTCCTGAATTAAATGTTGAAATACCCCCTCCCTGCTCCTCCCCGCAGATTCTGTTATGGTGTTTCAGAACCTACAACCCTAGAGTAGTATAAACAACAAGAGGATTGGTTTTTATCTCGAATTCCCTATTTGTGGCAGAAAATTGGTTCTCCTGAAAAGTTTTACGTTTTGTTGATGGCCGGTTTTGCCATCAAACGACACAATTGGTTACGTGAAAAGTCAATTGAGAAAAGAGCCGCTATCCTTGTACGTACCTGTGGAACTAGGAAGTTGATCCTAGAAAGATGGCAGAGGCAAACCTGCTGGCCACGAATCAATTTGCATAGAAAAGACAGGTCACTCATAGAACGACGCTATTGAAGTGGCACCAAATTAAATCTCACCAGCAGCGACGGGTAATTAAATTCGGCATAGGGGATGCCCAATTTGAATCCAACATATCTCAGGAGGACTCGTTTGACTCTCTCGAGTTGGTCAATGTGAGACTCATAGTAAGGGGACCAAATTACATCAGCGTATTCCAGAATAGACAAAACCAATGTTTGATTGATGCTTAACCATTTTAAGCTTACGTCGAGCACTTCCCATAGTTACAGTTATTTCCAACAAAACTGACACGGCCGTTGCTGGTATTGATCGAATGTCAAATCATTTTTCCAGAGCCCTGATAGAGAAAGCGCCTTGGCCCAAGGACTACAACAAGACGTCGTGCGACAATTACGACGAGAATCACGATTTCATCAGAAAAGATTTGGATCTTCGATCGAGCCTCCGTGATGTGAGCACAACTCTCCACAATTCAAACACAAGATGCACAATTCACTGCATATGTAGAAAACTATAACAACTATTGTGGTAAGGCGTATTTGAGAACTTTGATTTGTTACTTACTTTATATTTCGAAAGAGTAAGTACTGACAATATTTTACATTATTACTACGAGTATTTCAAATAACTTGTTTATTGGCACTCTTTTTACCTTTATATTTATTTTAATTTTTAATTTGTGCTTCCTCACTTCAGATTCACTTGCTTTTTAGGTTCCAGGGCTCGTTAACCGAACAAAAGTATTGTATTGATTGATTTTGTTTCCCAACCAATCAGTTCGAAGCATCTCAGGCTACGATTTTCACCAGGTTCTCATTATTCTTAACTTGTTCGATTCAACTTTGTGATGGACATGGTTAGTTGGCCCTTCCAGATTCTTGAATCCGTCGTCTTGGGAGATGAATCAGACGCCTTCAATCATCTTCTGAGCGTGGCGGAGAGTTAAACAGCATTCAGCTCACTGGAAGGGGCAACTATACCATTCCATCACCTTACCTCCCCATGTTACAACTTCAAGTCTAGCATTGTCATGAAAATTGAAGCATTCTGATGTGCATGAAACGCTGATGATATACAGTTAAATATTATTCAATATTATTAGTAGGGTAAATAAGTATTCTTTCTCTGGGGTTTATTATTCAATTATTCACGATTTGAATTTAAACTAAGCTTCGGAGTGTGCGTGTTTCACAGTTGATAGAGCGATTATTGAAATTCAGGAGATATGCATAGAGCACTTAAATCTGTTCTCAACCAAAATACCTATTTGGATTGATCAGTTGATCATATTTGTGTACCTCCTGAAATTCAATAATCGCTCTATCACCTGCGAAACACGCACACTCCAAAGCTTAGTAGAAATTCAAATCATGAAAGCAAGCCAATTGAATAATAAACCCCAGTGAAAGAATTTGCAGCGTTTTTTATTTTATTTATGGTTATCAGAATACTTCAACCCGTGTATCGGCTATAAGCCCTTTTAGGAGTTCACTCCAGTATCCACGTTCACTACATCACTAGGTTACTGCAATTAAAACAAAAACAATAATAAACCAAAATAATGCAAGCGTTGGCACCATAAAGCGGGCCATACATCGGGAATGGTTTGAGCTACGGACCTGAGGAGGGGCTCATTCGATTCTTCATGGAAAGTTCTTCAAAAAAGTCCAAATTTATGCCGCCTTGACTTTTTTTGAGGTTTTTAGGGACTTTACAAAACTTTGACAACCCTTAAAGGGCACTTTAAATTAAGTGAGAGAGCTGGCTGAAGAATTGGGGCGTTGTCGGACCAAGATGGATTTATCCTGAAAATTTCAGATCTTTTGCTCCAGCCGTTTGGGAGAAAACGTGCGTACGGCGGACGGACGGAAAAATGTTTATTGCAGATTTGGATTCTACACCCTTTGAAGCGTAAACCGTGAAATTTTAAGGGGGGGGTTACACTTTTTTTTCAGCGTGATTACAATGGTTTATTATTGAATAATAAACCAAAAAGGGAGATATTAAGGAGGAAAGCCGAAACAAGTATTTTATTGATTGATTTTGTTTCCTACCAAATCAGTTAGAAGCTGATCATGCTACAAATCTCACCCGATGCCTATATATCTGTGCCAATCCTTTGTTTTGTACAAAACTATTCCAAGTTTCAGTCCGCTTTTGACGCGTTGATCCTGTATAAATTGTAGCGTTCATGTACAAGCTTACTTAATACGTCGATTCCCTCATATACATCAAAAACTGTTTTCATTCAAACTCACACAGCAGTTGGGTGTATATTTCGCGGTTGTGCTGGAAGATGTGTGATGAATTTTATCGTGGATGTTGATTGTAATAACTATTTATCATCTGCAACAAATCCAAAATTTGTTGAGAGAGGTAAAATTCCGACACTAATGGAGCGATTTTAATGTAATTTTCGGGCATTTTGTCCAACCTCAAAGCATCTACATCGATTCCCTCACAAGAGGACGAGCGATAGTGAGTAGGCATGAGCAAAAGTGAATTTCTTGTAACTTGACTTTCACATAATCCATCATCGGTCCGGTTTTGATATCATTTTGAGGATACTAGTGCAAGTCTCAATGTGGAATCGTTTTTATCGCAATCGGTTGTTATGCAAAACTTTTAATTGCTTGTTACAGACGTGGTTTTCCCTACAACCCCACCGCAAAACATACAAAACTCAACTAAATCTTCAAATTTACTATATTCTGATGTTCCCCGTTTGGATCGTTATAGTTGCCATCAATTAATACGTTTTAATTATAATCCAGTTTCTCTCAAATGATATTGAGTGATATATACTGTCTCTTACACTTAATTGTTTCCATCTGTAATTCGTCTATGTTAACATCCTTCCTATTAACGTTGTGTTAACATCAAGCTATTGTAGCACAAACTATGTAACATTCTATTGAAGTTATGAACTTAACGAGCATGGTGGTGTAATTCTGTTATAAAGTCGCCTTTTAAACTCTTCCGAAACAATGGCTAGTTCTTTTATACGGTTCTTATCTATCCTCCCATCCAGCCCTGGGAGTCTCAGATGAGCACAGGTTCAGTCCAAAGAGAATTATACATCACAAGAACTTTATCAGTGACTGCATTTCTCGTGTGGAGAAACTCCTGTACTTCCAAACTACTAATTCACACCTATTTGGAATGTAGAAATATGTACCTTATCGTAAACCTTCCACTACAATCACCACTATTTTCACTCTTACCTTTAGAAAATTCTCGAATTCGTTATTATTTGTGACTTCTTTTGTTCGAAGACCCTTCCAAAACCCCATTTTTCCACAACGCATACACCTTATACCACACTTGTTTATTGCTTTAATTGCTCAACCTATTGTTTAAATAGTAAACTAAGACGATTGTGAGAAAGGTTCGATTAAATGCAAATCCCCATGTTTCAGGTGAAAGAAGCCTACTCGTATGCCCCTTTTCTCATATCGACCAACGGAAAAAGTTTCATGGAATTTAATATGAAAATTGAAAAAGTAAGAGGTATTTTTTATTGATTTAATTAGATTATTAAAATATTTACAATACATTACTAACCGCTTTCTCTTGTCCTAACACTTAACAACTGAGAGGATCGGTGGTGTAGGGGTCCGTTGGAAATTGCCAATGATCTTAGGAATCCTTTTAAACATTTGATTTTAATTTTTAAATTTGCAAATCAATCTTGAAAACAGAAAAACAAAACAAAATAGGTTTGCGCAAGCTTAAAAGATACCAAAATCATCGTGAACTGTTCAACCTTCCTTGGAAATATACTAAAATCGGAATAAAACAGTTTATGTCATGCTTGATGAAAGAACTTTGATTCGCGCTTGAGCAGCGATGAATCTCATAGTCATATTGACTTTTAAATAATAATCGTCAATAGCGGGGAATCCTTGATCGGCTGTGTGAGCACTATGGCTCATTCTTTTCTTGTTTACCAACTATTGTTGCTATTTTGTTGTTTGCGACTATAGGGACAAGGACCCAATTATGAAAATATTATACGAACAAATAGGAAATGAATAACAAAACTTCAGCTAGATTTTTTTGATAATAATGAGTGTGCAACCCAAGCTTATTTCATCACCCTTACCCGAGCAACGACAGATAAACCAGCTACGTGGTTTTTTTTGCATAATTATGAGGATTTGCCCTACTGAAGGCCACTACTAAGTAAAACCTATTCCAAAACATGCAAAATCGATTTCTTCACATATTTTTGAACTGTCTATTTTGAATTATCGACAGGTATGTACCCGCCTGTTTTCCCGCAAAATGATTAGGGCTGAACTCAAAAACATCTCTCCTTCACATATAAATAACTTCACGATATCATTAATTTATGTAGACAAATTCTATTTTGTGTCTTCCTACGAGTCTGTGCTCAGTAAAGGTTTTGTATTTTCATTGTGTTAATTCTCTCAAGTTGTGTGGTTTATCAACAGGTGGTGATTGTGAATTCGATAGCAGAAAGCGCCGAAGCGATCGGCACGTGGAAAGCTGGCCTTAGCAACCAGATTCAGACCAAAGACGTCGCCTCGATGAGGAACTTCTCTGCTGTCACTGTCTACAGAGTGGTCACAGTGAAGGTAACGTGAATTTTCCGAAGAGTTAAAATAATCTAAATTGCATCTCTCTATCACGCTATTAAACGATAAAATGAATGTCAATCAGCTGTTGAATGTTGTGAAAGAACTTTTGGCTATATCGGGTTAGGAAGTTTTTCATATGTTGAACCTTTTGATTTTTGAAACATTTAAAAACGAAATATCGGCTTAGGATTGGTAACACATAGAGCTTGACAAATGACTGCAATGCGTTTGGGCGGTGGTCTGGAGAACCCAGCATGTGTTTGAGACGATGGGTTTGGGGCGGTACACAGCATTTCCCCTATCATTTTTTGCAGACTTGGGACTGCCAGGGTAACCCCAGGTATGATTAAAAATGTTGTGTTGTGATAGCACGTCGTCGAAGGCACATCAGTAGAATAAAATAAAAAATGGCAGGCGTTGATGATGAATAGTGAGGGACTTGAGATGGGGAAACTTGTTGAAGATAGAACAGTAAGTCAATTTGGCCTTCAGAATATTTGGCCCAAGCAGAAAGGACGGAATTCACGGATTTACTTCTGAGCGGCACGTACAGTGTTCGGAATGGAATTTCTTATGGAGTTCAATTTAAGTTTGGTTTCGAATTGAATCACCAGCAACACTTGAACAACTGTATGTACATTTGGATGTGGGCTAGTACTGAGCGTTGTAGTGGCTGTGGTAAGCCACAGGGCCATTCGTCGTTCTTGGCGAATCAGTAGGTTCACCAGCCCACATATCAGAAGGGAGGCGGCGCTCTGTGTAGTTGTCGATTGTGTAGTCGACAAACTTGAAATTCCTGGTGGGGGCAATGGAGGTCAGATGGTGCACTGCTTCTTTTGCGTCGTCCTAAGGGAGCAAGGCAAGACCGAAAAACAGTCGAAGCCTGTTAAGGCTCATATCTTAACTTTACGTGCTTATGGCACATTTGCATTTAAAGGTGAGAGCGAGGGTCCTTTGAGAGGAGACCGCTTCAATCACCGGTGCTGGTTACAGGAGCTAGGGTCCCTTGAGGAGGGAGACAGCTTCACTGTAAGAGCTTAATAGTGGGAGCAAATATCCCTTGAAGAGGGAGGCCGCTTCAACCACTTGGACTGGATATAGGAGCTAGGGCCCCTTTAAGAGGGAGACAGCTTCACTGTATCCGCGAAATTAGACTGGGAGCGAATATCCCTTGAAGAGGGAGGCCGCTTCGACCACACTTTCGAGGTAAGGAGCGAGGAACTCTTTAAGAGAGAAACCGCTTCACTTATCGAGGGTATCGGTGACGGAAGGATAAGACGAGTTTTGTTGGTACTTGTATCGGAGGCAGAAGTTGGGATCCCACTGGTTGGTTTCCGCCGGGGGGCCTTGGGCTTTTATAGGCCCGAGGCGTCCCCTCCTCAGAAGCTGGGTTTTCCCCGAGACGTTTATTCTCACATATTTTAAGTTAAATACAAAGTTATCAACAAAGCCCATCACCGATTTCTGAGTCTTTCCTTTTGTATTCCTTCAGTAAGGCTGGCGTTTTTTCGGATGCGTCGGAACCAACTTTGAGAAAGATGAAACCGGCAACAAAGAATATCACGTGTAGGAAACGAACACCGGATTGCCGATTCGGGCGCAGTCTCAAAATCAGCAAAAAACGTGTTGATCTGGAGTTCTTTATGTGCCAAACTGGTGTTCAGCGATTTAATTTCTGCCCACAACTGTTCGTACATTTCCGCTGATTTTGTTGCGGAAGTCCCCCTCGCAGCAGGGTAGCGTAATTCCGATATTTTACAAACCATCCTGTCCGGACCTGCTCTCCAGATTGGGTCTCCAGGTTCCCCGCATCTCCTCCCATGCACCTCTCCTCTTCGGCACCCAGCATACGCCAACGAACTATCTAATGAATTCGCCACTTCACCGCCTCCCACGAACTGCGAACCGCTACCTGGAGTTATTCCCCGATTATGACTTTTTCAACGATTCCGCGTCCACACTCAAGACTCACATCTTATCTCTGCCTACCACCCTGTAAATCATTTCTTTGTCACTATCCTTCGTTATTTTTTTTGTCTCTTCTCTTTTGTAATACAAAATGTAATTGGGCTTGTCCCGTTCAATAAATAAATAAATTTGTTACGCTAATAACTTGAATAATGTCGGTTGACCAGTTCCAGGTATCTGCTAGCATATTGGCCTCGGGTTTGAAACCTAAAAGTGCCGCAAAAGAGTCTGGATGATTGAAATCGATTCGCTTAGAACGTTTTACCCCTCATTGAAGCGTGTTCAAATTGGCTTTCATTTCAAAATCCACTCCGAGTTTCTTTAGTTCCTCGGTTAGTAATACATTTAGATCGTCTAATTCGTACGTTCCTGTGAGTACGATATACACTATTTATTTATTTCAATAAAACGGGCAAGCCCAATACATTAGAGATATCACAATACATGAATAAATCACCGCGGCGGAAAAAAAAAGAAATCAAATTCACTTAACTTGGTTTACAATTATGTGGGAAATGGAAAAAAAGAAGAAAAAAAAGAGAGAAAAAAGACTGATTCACTGTTCATAGTCCAAAGTTGGGCACAATTTCGCATAATTGCTTCACCTTCAGGCGGAGAGAGGGCAATGAGGTGCTGAAGAAATCAATTTCCGGGTATTCATTTAGCAAGCAGTTGGCCTCACGTGGCAGTCTAGACAGAGGGCGGTGGTACATGTAGTTTGTCGGCGAGAAGGATGTCCAAAATAGATTGCTCGATCGTGAGGCGGGACGAGGCACCAAGAAATTTACCATTTCCAGAAGATGGGGAGAATCGACTCGATTATTCACGACATTGTATAAAAATGAAATGTCGGATTGGTATCTTCTGCCTAGAGGGGGTACAGTTCCGCACTGTCTGTCAATAGCCTCATAGCTTATGAAGTCCATTGGCAAATGAAGCTTGAATGCCACGTAACGGAGGAAACGACGATGAACTCTTTCCAGCTGGTCAGTGTGGCACTTATAGAATGGGCTCCAAATCACAGAAGCGAATTCCATTATAGGGGCAACTAGGGAAACATAAAGGGCAGTTATAGCAGGGACCTGGGTGAACTCCCTCGTATTCCTTTTCACGAATCCCAAAGCACGCATTGCACGGGAAGAAATCGATGTGATGTGGTCAGTGGAGGTGAGCTGCGTATCTAGAAGCACACCAAGATCCCGAGCGGACGTGACTCTTCTTAGTAACGAATCACCGATTGAATACCGGCCGGCTTTTTATACTAGGCCGGTATAAAAGAAATGCTGCCTACCAGCCTGCACGTCAATACCGTAAACTTCCTTTTTCAAAGCCGCAGACAATGAGGATTAAATGGACGTTCAGCATTGTACTTGCCGTTTGAGAGGCCTTCAGTACACGTCCCTTGTCGAATCTTAACCCTCGACCGCCCCAAACGAGGTGCACCCTGACAAATTGTACCTACCCATGATAACCTGACTGTTCATAGGTAAAGTGTCTATGAAATTTGATTTTGCTACTGAGGGAATTGATTATTTGTAAATACAGCTGTTGGGCTTAGCAGGGCAGTAGTAGCGTGACTATTTCGACATAAGTCACACATCTTTGTCACAGAGAATTGAAGTTTTTTCCATTGTTTTAGCAAAAACCTTTCGTCATTGAAACCTTTGTAAACGGCAAACCCAAATACAGCGGATACTGCATCGACCTCCTCGAAGACATCAGGTCGTTCGTTCATTTCGAGTACGACATCTACGTGGCGCCTGACAACGCCTATGGAAACATGGACCCCTCCGGCAATTGGAATGGAATGATCAAAGAACTCATAGAGAAAGTAAGTTTTATTTACTCTTTTCACAACAAGTAGTGTATTATACAATTTAATTCAATTAATGCACAATCTAAATTAGCTGCTGCCGTTCGTTCTTCCAAGACCTAAAATTTAAAATCTAGAAAATCTAAAATTTAAAATCTAGTTCTAATGAATTGTGTCAGTACTGAGACGAAGATTTACATACATAGGTACTTTATAGTAATACTATAACATACCCAGAGATGATTCCCAAAGCTGATCATCTTTACAAGATTGTCAACGAAATATGCTCAAAAATCCACTTAGCTGATTACAGTGCCGCTCTAGACAATAACTTCCATCACGTTATAGACACTTCGTTCTTTTGCAAAAAAAAAAAAAAAAAAAAAAAAACACAATTGAGTGTGAGTCCGTTTGACAGCGATTTGGAAAATTTAAAATCATGTTTATTTTTAAAAAATTACCAAAATAGCTAAAGGTGGTTGAATTTAAATTTTTATAGGAAAATTATTCTATTAAACTTTCATCACCAGTGAACTAGAATAAGCATTCAAGTATAAAATCATGTTGAAAAATGAACTCCTTAAATCTTATTATTAAAATGTATAAATGCAAAAAAATTCTGTGAATCCAAAATTTTTATATAAATAGTAAAATATTAAGACATTTTCTTTTTCATAATATCGATTTTTTGCGAAAAATTTCAAACCCATTTATCGTAAAATAATGCGATGATTTAGGGAAATTCGCTTATTATTTTGCATGATTAGAACTGTTTCTGGATCATATTGATTTATGATCATCCAATGGCCAATTACATCGAAGTGGACAAGTACAGAATTATTACGTTGGCTAGTTGACAAAAAAACGCAGCAAATTCTTTCACTGGGGTTTATTATTCAATTGGCTTGCGTTCATGATTTGAATTTCTACTAAGCTTTGGAGTGTGCGTGTTTCACAGGTGATAGAGCGATTATTGAATTTCAGGAGATATGCATAGAGCACGTAAATCTGTTCTCAACCAAAATACCTATTTGGATTGTTCAGTTGATCATATTTGTGTGCCTCCTGAAATTCAATAATCGCTCTATCACCTGTGAAGCACGCACACTCCAAAGCTTAGTAGAAATTCAAATCATGAACGCAAGCCAATTGAATAATAAACCCCAGTGAAAGAATTTGCAGCGTTTCATGAGTATCAGAATGCTTCAACCCGTGTATCGGCTACAAAGCATTTTAGGAGTTCACTCCAGTATCCACATTACTACGTCACTACATCACTAGGTTACTGCGATGAAAACATAAACAATAATAAACCAAAAAAACGCAAATGTTTACACCATAAATCGGGAATGGTTTGACCTACGAACCTGGGGAAGGACTCATTCGATTCCTCATGGAAAGTTCTTCAAAAAGAGTCCAAATTTAGGCCGCTTCGACTTTTTTTTTGAGGTTTTTAGGGATCTTACAAAACTTTGACAACCTTTAAAGGGCACTTTAAATTAAGTGAGAGTGGTGGCTAAAGAATTGGGGCGTTGTTGGACCAATATTGATTTTTCCTGAAAATTTCAGATATTTTGCTCCAGCCGTTTGGGAGAAATCGTGCATACGGCGTACATTTTTATTGCAGATTCGGATTCTACACCCTTTGAAACGTAAACCATGAAATTTTCAGGGGGGTTTTTTTTTTTTTTTTTTTTTTTTCAAGAGCGATTACAAAGGTTTATTGAATAATAAACCAAAATTATGGTAGAGAAGAATACGTAGGACTTGTAACTAGGATAGTTATAAACAAGAAATCAGAAGAATCAGATGAGATTTTTGAATATTAAAGGGCAATTGCGTAGGTCCTGTTAAAATGTATACAAAATCAGCTAACCGAACGAAAATGTTAAACTTCTTTTAATGATTTTATTACCTTGTATAAGTAAGAATATAGATTAAATAAAAATGCGAGTATAGATCATCTGAGTCAGAACTGTTAACTGCAAAACTCATTATAATAACAGAGAACAATGTGTGTGACCAATGAATGCGACCAAACATATGAACCCTTGTCACATATTTGAGAAATACTGCAAGATTATTCCAAGCAATTCTTAGTTGTCGTATTACTGTTCGCGTTGTGTGAACCGAGCGTTTGTAATTCAAATGAAACCATTCCAATTCAAACAGATTATATCCGCTAAAACCATAAGAACTCCATCCGCTGTAGAATGAGTCATTTGCGAAAACGGTTAAGATAAATCTGCCGCACGTGCCTAGAAGGTGAGTTATTCGCCCGCATCACGTGTGTGCGCGAAAGCAGTAATTTCCCAGGAGGCGCTGGCATTGAACCGTCGGCCTCATCTTCCCGTAAAGGCAACTTCCAACTTATGAATGCATCCCAAATTATTTGCTATCCAGTGGATTTTGAACCAACTCTGAAGAACATTCTGAAAATTGTCATTGATGTTTTGTTTTCAAGACTTTCAAGGTGGAAAACCACCGAATTAGCTCTTGAGAAACGATTAATTTGCGTAATTCTAATAAGACACCTCTGCTGGTATCTTACCTGTAAAGGCCTTCTTCACCAATTTCTGTTGCATAGAAGGACATCTATGTCCATCCATGATTCATGGATTCTTATAGAACGCAATACTTTGAGGTGAATTTTTAAAGGATTTTATTTATATTTATTTTTATTGGCATTACATTTTGAATACCGCCACTACGTGTGCAGGATGATTACATTTGCTAAATAAATTTAACCAGTTCCTTTCATATCACAATATTTCTTGATGCCATGTGTACACTTGTACAAAGGCGGGTATTGTGGTTTGAATTTAATAACACAAGTGAAGTTACTTAGATTTTTAATTCACAATATCGGTCCAAGGTTAGATCGAAAACACAGAATATAACGTTATTACAAACGGTTGAATACGGTACAGGTTAAATGTATAGCACGGAGAAAACACACAGAGTGACAAGCTTAAGAATAAGTACAGACGGAACTATTTATATTGAACTCAAGGTGAGAGAAGGGGTGGAGATATTCTCAGTTAAGTGAGAGAAGGTGACGGGGAAAACCCAGGATCGGGACAATGATGGGATTGGAGGGCTACATTCTTTACCATGTCAATGACCAGGGGGTGTTGACCACTAAGCACTAACTTTACCGTTACGAAGTAACACCAAGATTGAATTTTAATTTGGACGGATACCTGTTTTTCTGAAGATATAATCAAAGAACACTAATCTCGGACCATCATACACTGGACACTCCATGATATTGCGTTCTAGCGTTCCATTAGGTGCTCCGCACTGATGACACTGTGCTGTTTCCCTCTGGTTGATGCGATTCAAAAACGTGTCACATACTCCAAATTTGACTCTTAAGCGGCATATGATTCGTACTAGACGTTTATCGAGTCCTTTATTGTGAAACCAGGGTACAAGCAAGGGGTTAGGTTGTATCCTTTAATTAAACGGGGCATCGTAGGAACTCTTGAATCTATCCTTCCAGTTTTCTTTGTGATGCCTGTTGATCAGAGGAATAAAATCTTCCGCCATGATATGAATGTTTAGCAGTGGTCCATTACTCGCCCCCTCCTTAGCCTTCTTATCTACCAACTCATTCTCCCTCAAGCCCGCGTATGCCTTCACCCAAACGAAGACCACCTCAATTCCCATATCGGTGCACTGCCACAATAATTGGAGCACCCGCGCGATGAAGCCATTCCTCACTCGTTGAATGTTGCATGTTTTGAGTAGCAGTAGTGTACTAAGATGATTATGATTTTAAAAGATTATGATCAGACTATCATCAAACGAATTCTATGGTATTTCACTTAAATGGAAACTTGGAAGGGAGGTTATTGTCACTGTTTGCGTTAATTATCACCGTGTTTAAGGAGCTGTCTTCAATAACAATAACATCGGCTGAAAGGTGTAGAGAGCTCCTGAACACTTCCTTGTACGATTTCATAGAGAGGCAAGTTCGTAATAGTAGCTTGGGAGATAGCATTGGGAATACTACATTCGTCTGCTATCCAGCAACGTCAGGGGCTGTCGCCAGCCTCTTGGCTTACTCAGTCCTCCCGTAAAAGACCCTTTCAATATTTTCTAATTGGGACTGAAAGGATGATCGTACAGCGACCCTATTGGTCTATTGCAATTCACGGAACTAATTTACATCCAAATCTTTAAAGAACAGCCCTCCAACAAAGAACGTTTCCGAGGTTTCATATCTAATACTTCGTCCCTTAAATGTTATACTTAGCTCAGATGCCGTCCTTATAGTTCATCCCGGATTGATGTATGATTTTTGGGCCGAATCACGAAAACTTTGATTCAGTAGTTTCTGAGAAAATCTCCGGGCGGATATTCTTTTCTTCGAATTTTGAAATAAACGTATCTCGTATAAATGTGAACCATCAAATTTGGAGGGGAATTAACATCGTTAACTGGTTATATGTTACAATTGTGACGCAACCAATAAGAAATAATTTTTAAAAAAACATTGTTTTTTCTTGCTCGATTAAAAAGGAACCTTTTAAAAAATAATTTTCCGAAATTAACCTGAAATTTTTCTTTCAACTGACAATTTTGATTAGTGTACCTACTACTAATTGATAGATGAATTATTCCTTACAAATTTCATAGCTACCGTTTCAATGACATATTCTATGTGCGAAAATTGAAATCCTTGTAACAAACAAGAACTGCGTTCATCTGATTTCGTTGAAATGGTTAGCGACTTTAGCGGTCTTGCATAGCCCCCTGCTAGTTTCTAATGATTGTTCTTTATTGCTATGAGATCATAGATAAAATTTGCACATATGCAAACGTAGGAGTTACTCCTTCAGAAAACAGTAATCAGGAAGAGGAGGATATCATTCGGGATCATCGAAGATTTAAACAGCTTCAATGTTGCTTTGTGCTTTTCAGCGAGCTGAAATTGGTTTAGGAGCTCTGTCCGTGATGGCGGAAAGAGAGAACGTGGTCGATTTCACGGTGCCTTACTACGATCTCGTCGGAATCACCATAATGATGAAGAAGCAAACCACTCAAACTTCCCTTTTCAAGTTTCTGACCGTCCTGGAGAACGAGGTGTGGCTCTGCATACTTGCATCGTATTTCTTCACCAGGTAATATAGTACGTAGTGACCTCGTGTTTTTAACAAACCTAATACCTATCTGAAAATTCGAATCACACAAAGCGGGCAACTCGTGGTCACTGGGCTCTGATTTCATTAAGAGCAGGGGACCCTAGGTTTAATGCTGGTACCTAAAAGGAATTTATCAGGATTGGTTCTTGATTCTTCTGAGAAATTAATGACACTTCACTGATTAAGATTCCTTCAAGCGTCAACTCAAAGAAACAAAATTTAATTTACATTTTAACTCAAAATAGAGTACTCAGAATCAGGGACGTAACTAGGGGGGGGGGGGGGGCTGCCCCGGGCGCCAAAGTTAGAGGGGTGCCAAATAGGCAAAAAAGTGACAGTTTATTTATTTATTCATTTATACACGGGCAAGAGCCCAATTACAAATTAATTAAATAATAATGCTGCTAACCATGGTAGTCAATAAAACATGAATTTATAGTGTTATAACAAAACAGAAATACAGGATATTACAAAAAAAAAGGAAAACTACTTAACAGCTCGTCTCAGAAAACTAACCGAATCACAAAACAAATCAAAATCTAGTTGGTTGAGGGTTCTATGCGCTCTAAAAATCGGGTTATTGAAAAGATAATTGGTGAAAGAAGTGGGGTTGTAAAGTAAATTATTACTTCTGGTAATATACGGGAAACATGCAAATTGATCAACTGCAACAAAAATGGACAATCAATCTTGTTATGCAATAACTTAAAAATAAATATACAATCGGACGTATGTCGACGACTAGCAAGAGTGGCAAGGTTGCATTTTTCAAGGATATCATTATAATTGAAATTAGAAAAATCAATTCTTTCTTTGTAAGCAACATATCGCGCAAATCTGCGCTGAATCCTCTCGATACGTTCACTCGAATTCGAATAGAACGGAGCCCAAACAATCGCACCATACTCCGAAACAGACCTGACAAATGCATTGTATAGAGTCACTAACGCCTCAACATCACTAAAATACCTAGTATTGCGCTTTAAAAAACCAAGTGACTTCATTGCTTTAGCGCAGACGCTATCAATATGTGGTATGAATGTTAACTGAACATCAAAGATAACACCCAGGTCCTTAATCGTAGTAACACGATTCAATTTCATACCATTTATGAAATAATCATGATGAAGCGGAGAAAGCGATCTTCTGAACGTGATTATGGAGCACTTATCAATATTGAGAAACAAGTTAATTTTAGAGCACCAAGAATTTAGTGAATCCAAGGCTTTTTGAATGTTATTAGAGTCAGAGTAAGATTTAACTATCGAATAAATTTTCAAATCATCTGCAAAAAGAGAAAAGTGAACACTATCTGGAAAAATCAATGATATATCATTTACAAAAATAAGGAAACAAAAAGGGCCAACATGGCTTACTAAGTTATTTTAGTCAAAGAGTTTATACATTGTGAATAAATCAAATTAATCATATTTATATTTTGGTTCATTGGTATATTAAGATGGCATGAGTCATGAGATATCGGGCCTATGGTCCCAAATTTATTTCTTGCCCCGGGTGAAATACGGAGTGGTTACGTCGCTGCTCAGAATTATAACTGGGGCCCTCTCGTTTGTGCGCAACGCTACTCTTCCTCCAAGTCCTGGATATACCGACTGTTCACCAAGTGATCCATACTAATCATAGGAGACTAAATGATAATATGATAGGCCACGAAAATAAATTGATAGCAAACATCCCCCTGAATTCCCCACCACCACCTTCTCAGGTCTCGTGATCTGAAAGCATCCGAGGAAGAATTCCAAGCCGTACTTTTATAGAAAATAAAATCGTATCCCTAATATATATATTTTTTAATTGAAACATGAAATATTTCTCGTAAGGAGCAACACTGACGATATTTGCTAATATACTTGTTTTATTTCTTAGCTTACTGATGTGGGTTTTCGACCGGTGGTCCCCGTACAGCTACCAGAACAACCGAGAGAAATACAAGAACGACGAAGAAAAGAGGGAGTTCAACTTGAAGGAGTGTTTGTGGTTTTGCATGACGTCTCTCACGCCTCAGGTAAAAATGTTTGGAAAGTCACAAATTGATAGAATTAATTTTGAATAATTGTAGGGATATTTAGTGTAACCATTTGCATCATTACCATGTATTAAATCATGTTACGTATCGCATAATAAAATCAACCAACAGCCAGGAAATCCAAGGGTTCAGATTCATTGAACGGGGAACGTCCGCTCCCTCTCCAGGACAGACGGGGAACGAGGAGGGGAACCCTATTAAGCCCTGAGCACTAAGCTAAGGGCACTAATCGTTCTCCCGTCGCCTTTCGGTGTAGTCTGTTCTGCATTTAGTATTTCTCAACCCCTTTGGCAAGTACGTCAAATACGTCTCGACATATCTAATGGTTAACAAAAAACGAAACTTCCCTAAATTCACTCAATGCTGAGTACGCCAAATTAATCCCTTCTAAATTCGGTCCTACTAGTCTAGGCTCTAGGAAAACTGCAATTTCGTTTACAAGCCAAAGAAACTCGTAAAATTTAGTATTTTGATTTATTGAGAGTCCCCAACTGGTCTGTGTGCATTCATATCGAATTTCAGGACAGCTATGGAAAAGGCTTGAAAGCTAATACTAGTCTTGATTACCAATTCCTAACGATCCTGAGAACCGGTCGGTTAAAAGTTGTAAAACATGGGGCAAATTACCGTTGAATAACTTATTCACATGTCCATAAAGCTTACAGCATTCCGTATTCGTTAGTTTCATTTCTTCTCTTGTATCTTTTCTTGCTTCTCTGACGCAAGCCCTAGAAGCAAGCAATTTCTGTCCACACTTGCCCGTCAGGTTTCTTTCAACCCTGATTCAGCTTACTACTTTTGAAAAGTAAGACCCCAAGCTTTTAATTTTATTTTCAACACTTTTGGTGTTCAACAGTACTCTAGTACTAAAATGGCGATCGCATCATTTTATAATTTACATTCCAGGGAACAGGTTATTTACTGTAATCCTCGATTAATTCAAGCGTTTCCTTGGCATCAGACATTTTATAAACAATAAAGAACTTGAAATCGGGACTTTTTCGATGGAAAACTCCCGCGAGATGAACGGTGTGACGCACAGACATACAACCCTTGCGGTTCGGCTTGCGCTTTCCGCTACTGTTCAACAAACTCAATAGGGCACGCCTCTTGGGGTTCATCATGTGCGTCACACCTTGCTCTATGACGCATGCCTCTGATGTACAAAGTTGCACAAGTGTAGATATACCTTTACAGCATTTCGAATTCCGTTAGTTTCATTTCTTCTTTTGTATCTTTTCCGTTAATTCACCAGCACAACCTTTTCGGTTTTGCGTTAGTTCACTACCACTCGTAACATAAAGTAAAGTGAAGGAAAACGTTTTGAGCACCTTCGAAAGTTTACATTGGGTTTTCCTTAACTTGTAGAATTCATGAATGCGTTATCTTGTAGCTTAGTGACAACTGGACTCCATGCGCCAGTGCAGACAGTTATTAGAATGCAGTGAATTTTGCAGCTGAAAGAATTTTGCACAACCCAAGTTTGTGTTGAAAAAACCGGAAAATGGTATTGTGGCTGAGGGGTGAATGCAACCCAAAGAAAGTAGTGGTCGTGAATTAACGGAAAAGATCCCTTCTGTTATTTCATATCAAGTATGAACCCAGGTATAGAAAATTTTTAATACCGTGTGAATTTTGTGAATGTCAGCTACTTTTATATTTGAAGCAACCGATCATCTGTACAGGACTCATAATTAACGCTTCTACATACTTTTGCATACCTAGAGTGGTGTAATATTGAATCAAGTTAAAATCGGCAATACTTAAAAAACTGAATTGCGAAGAAATTAGATTGATTTGTCAAAGCAACTATGTGACACGTATCAGGCTTAAAGTAGTGGTTTGCTCATTAGGCTGGTTAAAAGCTACGTTCTTGAGCACTGGGTCATTTGTATACGAGCATTCAAAAATTCAATCCTATAATGTGCATAAGAATATTTTAGGCGGGGAACGTATGAAAACGTATGAACGTATCAGCCGGAAACAAGCACTATTTTACCGAAAGGGAACAGGTGATCGCTTATCATAATTAACACCGAAAACCAACAGCACACCGTTGTTTCACACTTTCAACATTCTTGCTATTAAACTTTCTTGGGTCACAATTTTAGAAACCATAGCATACACAGTTACTGGGGTGTGGTTTGTATAAGCTAGAGCTAAGTAACATCGACTTCCCATTCCGCAACATGAGTACAATCTGTAAAATAGAATTAGCAAAAAAGGAAGAAAAGTTGAAAATTACACGTGTAAAGTAAGAAACGAGTAGTTCTTTTGAAAATTTGAAGAAGATGAAACACCATGAGAGGAGAGCATAAGCGTTATCAAAATATGGATATCAAGTGGGAAGATTGTTTTTGTCCAATTTAACATTGAAGACCCACATCCTTCCACATTTCAAAAATTACGATCAACAATGACTGTGAAAAAACAATTACCAGAGAGAACGCTTGGTAGCGATTCGTTAAATTTTAAGCGATCAAGTGTTCTCCAATTCTTGGATGACTTTTAAAAACAGGGCGGAGGGAGAAGCTCCGAAAAATCTATCCGGACGACTTGTGGCAGCAACTTGGTGGTTGTTCGGATTCATCATCATCGCGTCGTACACCGCCAATCTCGCCGCCTTTCTCACGGTCTCCAGGCTTGACACACCCATCGAGTCGCTGGACGATTTGGCGAAACAATATAAAATCAGGTGAGTCACTGTAGATAGATCCATGAATAGCCCAATAACACTGAAGCCTATTGGAAATATCAACTTTCTGAGCGATGCAACAGTAATTCCCTCTGAAATAGCTCATCGCAACACATAAACCTTGAATGGCTACCCAAGCTTCAATTTTCAAACAAATCGCGAAAGACCTGAAATTGTATCAAGGTTTAAGTTGGTTGCGCGTGAGGGTTAACTATTAAAACCATTCCGTTTTCTTTCCAAGTCCGCCGTTAACATGAATTCATACATAAAATATTTTCAGATACGCTCCAATCAATGGATCAGAAGCAATGACTTACTTCCAGCGAATGGCAGACATAGAAGAGAGGTTTTATGAGTGAGTATACAATACATACTATTGTTGTTGGTGAGACTGTTTAGTTAAGGGCAATCGTTACACTTTGATTTTACTTTTTATGTTATATTTTGGTATTTTGAAAAACTATAAAACAGATTGTATTTTCCCGTATTGTTTTATTTAGAATTTGGAAAGACATGTCCCTGAACGACTCCCTGTCCGAGGTCGAGCGGGCCAAATTAGCAGTTTGGGACTACCCGGTGAGCGACAAGTACACGAAGATGTGGCAGGCGATGAAGGAAGCGGGTTTGCCAGCTACGCTGGAAGAGGCCCTGGACAGAGTCCGCAAATCCCAAACGACCAGCGAAGGATTCGCTTTCCTCGGTAAGCATTCTCAGCTTTGTGACAGCTTTTTGTCATGTTTATATGCATAATTTTGCCGTAAGTTAGCGCACGGATCTGGTCTACAATTGAGCAATGTGCCCCTGTATGTTCCTCAAACTCATATGCCGTAATGACTGATTGTGTATGACAGTTCCATCATCACTCGTAGAGCTTCCCTTCTCTTGGATCTACATGTTGTTTAAATACATTTAAGACAGTCGGAAAATCTTTTGATCCTAAACCACTCATAAACTGGAAGCCAGTATTATTTGTAGCCAAGATGCCACCTTTTGGTTTATTATTCAATAATAAACCATTGTAATCGCTCTTAAAAAAAAAAAAATTCTAACCCCCCTGAAAATTTCATGGTTTACGTTTCAAAGGGTGTAGAATCCGAATCTTCAATAAAAATTTTCCGTCCGTCCGCCGTACGCCGTACGCACGATTTCTCCGAAACGGCTGGAGCAAAAGATCTGAAATTTTCAGGAAAAATCCATCTTGGTCCGACGACGCCCCAATTCTTGAGCCAGCTCTCTCACTCAATTTAAAGTGCCCTTTAAGAGCTGTCAAAGTTTTGTAAAATCCCTAAAAACCTCAAAACAAGTCAAGGCGGCCTAAATGTGTACTTATTTTTAAGAACATACCATGAGGAATCGAATGTGACCCTCCCCACGTCCGTCGGTCAAACCATTCCCGATGTATGGCCCGATTTATGGTGCCAATATTTGCGTTTTTTGGTTTATTATTGTTTGTTTGTAACCTAGTGATGTCCGGCCGATAGCGTCGAGTTGTAGTGAATGTGGATACTGGAGTGAACTCCTAAAACGGTTTATAGCCGATACACGGGTTGAAGCATTCTGATATGCATGGAACGCTGTTAATACATAGGTAAATATTATTCAATATTATTACTCGGGTTTATTAGTCAATTCAAATAGGTATCCACATTACTACATCAACTGATCAATCCAAATAGGTATTTTGGTTGAGAACAGATTTACGTGCTCTATGCATATTTCCTGAAATTCAGTAATCGCTCTATCACCTGTGAAACATGCACACTCCAAAGCTTAGTATAAATTGAAATCATGAACGCAAGCCAATTGAATAAACCCCAGTGAAAGAATTTGCAACGTTTTTTCAAAATAATATTTATAATTTGTCTGTTTTCTAGGTGATGCGACAGATATCAAGTATTTGGTTTTGTCGAGTTGCGATTTTCAAATCGTCGGCGATGAGTTTTCCAGAAAACCGTATGCCATAGCGGTGCAACAGGGTTCGCCTTTGAAAGACCAGTTCAACAACGCGTGAGTTATTCGTAATACTCGTATTTGAGATAAGATCTCGCTAGCTTTGTTCAAGTCAGATTTTTACCGAGTTTTGCAAGTTATAAACCTAAGTAAATAATGGTGAAAACTGGTCACTAAGAATTTGTAAATGAGCAATTTCCAGTCACCATACTCATTACCACGCTAGAAAATGTCTGTTTTCATCATTTATTCATTCTTTTATTTAGTAATATTGAGTACCAAGTTTTTTTTGTTGTAAATTTAAACGCTATTTGAGAACAAACATTTACACAATGCCAATTCATGGTAAACAATATTTTTTCTAAATGATGTTTAATTTAACGTCTTGTTTTAATTTGAACACATTTTTATGCATAAACATCATTATTTCAAATTTATAGCAAACAAATGTAATCTTGATAATGTTCTGCAAAAAAATGTATTCATTTCAGACAGTTTTTGTTTTTTTCGCAAGATGAGTTTGTCATTTGCTCCCGAAAATTGATTTCATTTTCTTTTTGTGATGTTTGGTTCTTTGGTGGAATGACGAAAGTTTATCTCGATCGTAAATTGGGAATTGTCTGTTAGGCACACACATTCCGCTATGTGATTTTAAAGAGATGATTCGATATGTGCGCAACAAAGATAATAGTGAATTCATCGTACTTACCGATTCCGTGTAAGAATTGTATTTTCCTCCAAAAGTACTCTTGATTTGTATAGAATCTAAAGGTGCTGATGCCTCTAAACCCCGTGGATTCGTACGGACTAAGTCACTCGCGACGAAGTTGTGGAAACCCATTTGTCTATATTTCCACGAAAGTAAAGATTTACCCTGTTAAATCGATTTCGACGGTTAGGTCATCATCAGTAACAAACATGAACGTTTATTCCTGTGGATTCCAATTATTAGTACATTCGGTTAATATTCTTGGTCTCCATGTCGTAATGGGTTATTGATTGATCTCGTAAAACTTCTAAAGTTTGTATGCAACTGATCAGTGAAGGTGTATAGCATTGTAATACGTCCCTTTAAAGCAAATTCTTACAATATTGGAGAAAGCTGGAGAAATCGTGTTTTAGGAGGCTGTAAGAGAACCTCCATACTGAACTATATATGTGTGATTGATAAATTTAGAAAATGAATTTCACAAATAAGAGTGAAAGAAAAATCTTATATTTAGAAGAAATCTTGGTCGCAGATATGCGTCCCTGGTTGCTTGAGTCTCATTGTGTGAAGAGATGCCGGTGTGAATTATAATTTGATGAGATTTTCAATCAATCATTTCAATTGAGGCCAGGTGGTCGATTAACTCCAAGGACTAATTAATGTTCTCTTTCTAATTGTTGGAGCAATCTATTCGGTAACTTCCTTGAAACTTTTAATCCAGAACAGTGGTCAAATGGTGCAATGTGAGACATCGCTTACACTTGGACTGGGAGTGGACATTCATGGTTTATCACTATATTCATAGCTGGGTTACTTGTATCATTAACTGAATTCATTTTGTCTCATGTCATTGCTGACGACGTGACACGTGGATCGCATCAGATCTCCCTAGTTCCGATCCTCTCTGGAGGACGGCTGGCGACGTCCGCGACACCTCCGGGTAGTCGGACGAAAATCCAAGGTGAAATTCCTTGTTTACTTTACTTTTACTTTCATGGTTTATCAAGGCTCTTTGGTTATTGCCACACAGGCAATAGTACAGGATGCCTCTGTACACTTTCTTCAGACTTTTGCACAGTTTTTACTGATATTCTGCTACACCTCGACACTTATATGTGTGATTGGTGTTAGCAGAGGAGAATTCTGTGTAAGATTAATTTTTTATAGAGTATTGTTGGGAACAAGCTATTTTGGTTCCTCTACTAATTGACTTTCTCTTCTGAAGGAAGATAGTGGTTTTTAGGCAAAGTTCTGGTTAGAGGATCAGTAGGAGTTGGCAAGGAGTATTTAGGAATGTTCCTTAGTGTAAGCCGATTATTCCAGACGCCGGTACGTCGGCACATCAAGCTCAAACTGACAGAGAGGATGGAAGTCAAGTTACGGGTGACGGTGTTTCCGTGACGAATATCCTGCGTACACCAGTCACTCTAACTTGAAACAGGATGGATATTCTATGTCTGCAGCATCAGACTTGGTATCGCAGAGGTGAATAGAATAGGTTAAACAGGAGACTCGATGTTTCCAGAATACAACTTCTGTGGACACCAGAGTTTTTACTTGAGGGTGAGGCTAAAAGGTGTACCTACTACAACCTTCTCGCAAAAGGCGGTTATTTGGGCTTTTAGCAGTAATAAGAGAAAGTTTTTAGCTAAGGAGAGAGCTCACTGAACAAGTAAAGTCGCGGCTCGTGTTTGGGTTTCTATACCTGGTCCGTATCCCTTCTTCCTCCTTCCCCTTCCCGAGGAAGAAGGGCCTGGCCCTTGGTCCCTGCGACTCCCTTTTTATTGGAATAATTATGTGTCTTTAGTAAGTTCCCTTACAAGTATCATAAAAAATAACTATCATAAAATACTTATAATCAAGTTTATAATAATTGTTACCCACAGGATCCTCCAACTCCTGAACAAGAGGAAACTTGAAAAACTTAAAGAAAAGTGGTGGACCGAAAACGAAGACAGAATGCAGTGCGAAAAGCAGGAAGAGCAAAGCGATGGAATCAGCATTCACAACATTGGTAAGTCACAACGTTTGGTGTTGAAGAATCTTGTTTACTGAATTTAAAATCAATTTTAAATTACTTACTAAATTTTGTTTAAAACATGCTGGTTTGGTTTCTGATCCTGTCAAAGATGTAATAAGCACAACTTGGTTGGTACCTAATTATTCCTAAATGTCCCTCATTCTGGACACTCAACCAGCACAATTAGATTCCAACGAATGAACGGTGCCTACGGTTGCACTAATACGATTTCTTTCCACAATTTTCTAATGTTTTTAGGAACTGGTGATGTATCTTTTATCTAAATGATCCTATACAATAGTTGCTAAATCAAGTTTTAACCTGCAATTCTTTCAAAGGTTGTCCAGAAAATTAATCATACATCATGTCAGATGTGTTTCTTCTAACTGGCAGTCACAGAATGCAAGGGAACTGTGACAAGACCAGTTCAGAACGCTACTGAATGAAAAGAAAAGTCACCAAAGTGAAGTTTACTACCTCTGCTAAAAATTGTATTTCACAAGAATGCAATGTTTAGTGGTAGGTACCACAGGGGCTACCTTATTACCTTACAGGGGCTCTCGAAGTTCGCGAATCTCTCGCACACGATTTTGAAGGAGTAGCTGCGTTTTTAGGTGGACAATGACCCCCTCTGAAGTTCTCAGCTTCTGCGCTCTACTGATGATAATTGTCCACTAATCCACAGATTGACACCTTCATGTTACATGAAAATTGCTTCTAATTTTGAAATTGAAAGAAATGTGTGGCACTTCTTTTTTTGCAAATACACACATGGAAATGGTGTACCTACAGATAGACTGGAATGACGTAAAATTACATATTGTTATTTTTCGTAGCTTTACGACATTCGATAATATGAAAGGATGCATTGATTTTCCTTTGCAAAGGGTTAAACCATATAAATATTCTTACAAATTAGCAATTTGATTCGGTTGATGTTCAGGTGGTGTGTTCATCGTGATATTCGTCGGGATCGGACTGGCGTGTATCACCCTTGGGCTGGAGTACTGGTGGTACAAATACAAGAAGCCCGCAAGCCCACAGCAGGTTGGGCCTATGGCACAGACGATTTCTAACAACGCAAATAACAAACAGCTTTCCGTCACTGGCCTTATGGACTACAACAAGAGAGAGCCTCGAGTTCGACATCCTATCAGGTAACGTATACGTGTGCAAACGTTATTATTAACATCATACAAAACATGTATGTCATTCCACCTGATATCTCTCCCAAGAATTAAGGTAGCCAATCAATTTAAGAAGTCATTCCAATGTTAAGAAACACTGTAGGGAACCAGCTAGTTCAGTAATTTGGTTGAGCTTTGTTATGGATATTGTCAGCACCCACCCCCCTCGGGCCGCCAACCTGACTTCCCCTGCGGCGCGAGGTGGGTCCCGGGGAGACAGCGACTTCCCCCCGGACGGTAACTTACCCGAGGTCCTGCATTCGCCGCGCCCCTGAGGCCGTGCTCCTGCTCCGGCGACCTGTACCCGGCGAATCGGATGGCGAGCTCGTGAAGTCCCTGGAGGCAGCACCTAACACGGGAGAAGCACTGGCCCGGGGGCGGAGCCGCTGAGCGCTCCCTATCTTGCCCCTATACTCTGAACTAGGTGTAAACTGATCAATGGGAGCGTGTAGGGGGTGTGCAGGGATTAGGAACGAGGAGCTTCGGTAAAACTCAGAAAAACGTTAGTTCGGTAGCTGTTTGAACTGTTATATTAGGGAAAATACTGTACAGAGGGCCTATGGAGTTGGCGCCCGTGCTGGGCCCCCTATAGCCTCATTCCTAGGATCTGGGGTGCAGAAATGTGACACTCTAATAAAACTTTAAAACTCTAGAAGAGAGTCGACACAGTACCTTGATGTTTGGGGTATGCAGGCGGCGGGTCTACGGCGGAGAAGCGGAGCCGTGGCGGTCAGCCATCCTCGGCCCCTGGTCTCCTCGGGGGTGACGTCGGTCCTGTTGATGATGAGCTGGAGTCAAGGAGAGAAGAGAGCTATCCGCCTCAACCTCACGGCTGACGCCTCCTCGGTTCCCCTCCTTGACACCGTGTATTGCCCAATCCTATCCCCTACCAGGACCATTGACCAAACAAACAAAAATCCCGGAGCCTCGCCCCAGATTCCAAGAACTCGGCTTACAATAAAATAAGGGTCACCCAGCACCTACCACGACCAACCAACTCCAAAAATATAATACAAAGGTAAGGGGGGCGAAAATGTGAAACAAGCTTTATTAGACAGTCCATTAAAAAAGATAGAACATTAAAACATTTAAATCATAATAAAACATCTCCAATCCATGGCCTCACGCCAAATTGTCCCGTTATCGGCGGGCGATGCTCACAATATGATATGAGAATTCCTTCTTTCCGTTTCTTGAAACTGCTAACCGTGAACGTAAACCTGTAGCCTATTTACTTCAGCGGTGTACTATGGGTCTTGCAGGCTTCACTCCGAGATATTCGCGTGATACAAATAGAAACAATATTCTATTCGCTAGAATACAAACGTATCTTGATACACATTTCCATTTAAGTGGCAAAGCCTAACTAATGATTTTAGGCTGAACTAGGCACACAATGAAAACATAGTAAATGAATGCTAGATTTTACATGGAACCATTTCTGAAACAGTAACATAGATGTTGGCCGCATCCATTCCTCGTACATTTTAAATCCTTGTTATTAATAGGTAGTTTTCTTTTGCTCTTTGACAGGCGTGTAAATGTCAACGCCACGCAGGACTACTCCCGACCCACGTTCCCTACCCAGCAGGAGCGCCTCAGCCATTGGTGAGCCAACGTGTTGCGGCGCGAAATGAAGACTTTCGGTAGGAAAACGTTCGCACTAGGATTGATCACGACTTTCCTAGCACTCATGACATTCACTGTGAATAGCCTTACTGAGTTAGTTATATTGAGTTATTGAACGAAACATTTAAATAAAGATTTTATTATTTCTGAAACTCGTAATTTTATTAATCCCTCATACCATAACATGTTATGCAAATGTACATTTTCGTCGGAAATATTTTATTAACAAGCTTAGCATTACGACATATGGTTTTATTTAATGTTGTATAGTGAATAGAGTGTCATTAAAGTTTTCGTTGAATGATAACTGTTTTTAATGTTTCAAGATATTTAAATAAGTTATCCTTATTAACCCTTCGTCATAAACATCTTTTGGCACGTAACCAAGACAAACATTGGGGTCTGACAGACCCCACTTCAAAATTGTAGAATGAAAACAACTTGAATAAATGATCGATACTTTTAATAACCTTCAACGAACATCATTTTGTAACATACATACAAATTTTTATGTGAATATGTATATTTTTTTCATGAGCAGCATACCCAGCAATGCCTTCGCTTCATTTTCACTGGTTGGGCTGGTGTATCATGTGATATCTCAGAATCATTCGTTAAATGTCTTCATTTGTGTTGAGGACAATCATGGCTACCATTGAATCATCAATTAACAAGGAAAAAAGGATTTGTTTTTCAATTTCTACATAAACCAATCCAACGGGGTCACAATGCCATGTGGCATTTTAACCCACGAGATAGGTGGCATATTCCCAAAAGCTGATCAAACAAATTCAACACTTCAGCGGGGACATGAATGAAATCACGGGTTCGGAGCGATACCTGCCTGTAAGGCAACACTAAACCAACACTCCAAGGGACATCTGTCTTTTAGGCATTCCTCTCGTGATTTCGCTACGTACCTACTCTCAGAGGGATGCATGTCTTTCAAGCATGTGAATTCAAAATGAGGAACCCATACCAAAAACGTCATCAAAATACCTGGTCGAGCCTGGATAAGTGATTTTCCAGTTCAGATAGTGACTGATAATATTGGAGGATGGTATTGAAAAACAGGAGATATGCATAGAGCACGTAAATCTGTTCTCAACCAAAATACCTATTTGGATTGATCAGTTGATCATATTTGTGTGCCTCCTGAAATTCAATAATCGCTCTATCACCTGTGAAACACGCACACTCCAAAGCTTAGTAGAAATTCAAATCATGAACGCAAGCCAATTGAATAATAAACCCCAGTGAAAGAATTTGCAGCGTTTTTGTATGGTTATCAGAATACTTCAACCCGTGTATCAACTATAAACCCTTTCAGGAGTTAACTCCAGTATCCACGTTCACTACATCACTAGGTTACTGCAATCAAAACAAAAACAATAATAAACCAAAATAACACAAATGTTGGCACCATAAATCGGGCCATAGATCGGGAATGGTTTGAGCTACGGACCTGGAGAAGGACTCATTCGATTCCTCATGAAAAAGTCTTCAAAAAAAGTCCAAATTTAGGCCGCCTTGACTGAGGTTTTTAGGGATTTTACAAAGCTTTGACAACCCTTAAAGGGCACTTTAAATTAAGTGAGAGTGCTGGCTAAAGAATTGGGGCGTTGTCGGCCCAATATTGATTTTTCCTGAAAATTTCAGATTTTTTGCTCCAGCCGTTTTGGGAGAAATCGTGCGTGTAGCGTACGGCGGACGGACGGAAACATTTTTATTGCAGATTCGGATTCTACACCCTTTGAAACGTAAACCATGAAATTTTCAGGGGGGGGGGAGGGTTAAAAAAAATTTTTTTTTCAAGAGCGATTACAATGGTTTATTATTGAATAATGAACCAAAAAACCTAAGCAACTAGGTACCTATACAAATTTCTTCGAAAATTCACTAATAGAATTTTTGGCGATTTCGCTTGACGGTATATCCGTTTTTCAGGCATGAAAGATCTCCTCTCTCTTAGAGGGACATATGCCTTTTCAGCATTGAACCCCCCTTAAACCACCAAAACCCTCAATCAAATGAACAGAAATTATCAACATCCCGTTCGTCACATTTCTATTCTTGCATGGTTTTCTCTACTCACTCTACAAAATCTAGGGAAACCAAGGTGAATGTTTAAAAGGTTATACTTTTCTGAACCGAATGATACCAACCCCGACTGTTGAATATGGAAACTAGGGAAGCTTTAATTTCTCTAAGTTACAATCGGGAATTCGATAATCCATACACGAAACTTACTCTACCGACTATCCTAAGAGGATAATCAACTTGAAAGTTAATCGCCTGATTAACGTGTTTTCGCGTCTTCCTTTCAATCAACTTCACTTCATACAACTTTACTCCTTACCGTTTCATAACTCTGCCCAGGGTCCATTCTTTGGCAGATGGCAAGTTAGCCCAAACTTTTAATCCTTCTCTAAATTGTTGTTTTCATTCCCGTTTGTTTTACAGGTAAATTCCTGTTTCATCAATTGAACGACTCAAGTAGATCAATAAAAGTTGGAACCAGTTGCTCATGATAATCTGAGTTTCAATACTAGCACCGTCCAAGGCACCTGTACGTAATTGATACGAGACGGCGAAGTGGGTATACAGTACCCGCACGACCGCTCGGTCTTGAAGGTGGGGTAGGTCTGGCCCCTTGATGTCCCCAATCGCCAGACTAGTCCGAGGGTGTACAGTGGGCTAAATCACCAATTTAGGTGGACAAAAGTCAAGTCAAAAGTCTGGAATTTCTGAGTGCTTTAGCTTTTTATTATTAGTTAGTGAGACTGTAAATACTAATATTTTCCTCCATACCGTGTTTACAAACAAATAGTAAAGGACTGAATCAGTCATGTTTACGCAAGTGCCTGATAATCGGCAGTGGGATTATCTTTATTCGATGGCCATTCATTATGTTAAAGGTGTGTGTAGCGCGAAGTTCTATTGCTTTTATTCAACAATGGACATTGCTGAGACAGGTAAGACATTAAATTTCTGCATTCGTTATAGAATATACATTGCGTTCTACCTGTGGATTTAACTTAGCAACTTGTAAATGTATGCCCCTATTCAATAACGAAAAACTATATTAACACCAAGTTATTCCACGGATTCGTTTGCAGGATTTGTTTCATCAATCCTTCTAGTTTTTAAATGTTGCAATGAATTTTTGCGATTTTTAGCATTTTGGGTGATACATAATTTTTTTTCAGTACAATTTTGGCAAATAAATTTGATAATAGACCACTTTGTGCTCGCGAATCGTGTCAAAAAATTAATTAGATTTTTAAATATAATTTTTCCCGTATTCTGGGACTTCAATCGTTGAATTTAGGAAAGTTTTAAATTTTAGCAAATCAATTTGATTTTAGACCACTGTGTGCTCGCCAATCATGTCAAAAAATTAATTTGATTTTTTAAATAATTTTTTCCGTGATCTGGGAACCCAAAGGTTGCATATGGACAAGTTTCAGAATTTTGTCCACCTAAATTAGTGATTCAGCCCACTGTGGGGTGGTACGAACCTCTCTTTAGGTAAGGTGACCAGAAGTCCCCGTTTTCAGGACGCTGTCCCTGATCCCAAAGCGGCCCCGTTTAAGTCCCCGGTTTTCTGAATCTTTCCCCTATGACCCCGATTAGTACCATCGACAAAATTCGACACTTCGCGTATTTTTCTTCTAGTGCGGTTGGTATCGCTGCAGCTCTTATACAATTACCAAAGTCTGCATGTGGGCATGCGCACTGATTACGGTTGTCATCCTATCGGTCGTCTGCTACCTGTATTACGCTTTTTGAGTGAATGCGTGAAATGTGTACAATGGGTCTTCATTGTCTTTCAGCGCGAAACTATTGGCTTATTCTCTTCTCTCAGCTTTGTGAAATTCCGCTCGCCGATTTCCCACATTGCTCAGTGCAGCCTGATTTCTTTATAGTTTCTTGCTTACCGATTAAATTATTTACATCGGAACATAATGAACAGCTTCGGACACCTCACATTCGAGACACTGCCGATCCAGGCTCTTGTCTGTACCAACTGCCACTCAGTCTATAAAATTGCCAGCGGTGGGAGGACCGCAATTCAGGAACATGAACTCAGGGATAAACACAAGAATGCTCCCAAGTTACGTGCAACATCTAACCCTGTGGCATCGATCTTTCGTAACGTTGAACCTTCGGATGGAGATTGTCTACTTGCAGCGAGAGAAGGTACTTTTGCATTTCATACTGATATACTAATAACCATAGCTTGTACTATCTGAAGTTTCAAGACAGATCTCACTAAGGCTTCAACCTTAAGCCATGACGTGACCCCATAAGCTTTGGAGTGTGCGTGTTTCACAGGTAAAGAGCGATTATTGAATTTCAGGAGATATGCATAGAGCACGTAAATCTATTCTCAACCAAAATACCTGTTTGGATTGTTCAGTTGATCATATTTGTGTGCCTCCTGAAATTCAATAATCGCTCTATCACCTGTGAAACACGCACACTCCAAAGCTTAGTAGAAATTCAAATCATGAACGCAAGCCAATTGAATAATAAACCCCAGTGAAAGAATTGGCTGCGTTTCATGCATATCAGAATGCTTCAACCCGTGTATCGGCTACAAATCCTTTTAGGAGTTCACTCCACTATCCACATTACTACATCACTAGGTTACTGCTATAAAAACAAAAACAATAATAAACAAAAAAACGCAAATGTTGGCAGCATAAATCGAGCATGAATACATCGGGAATGGTTTGAGCTATAGACCTGGGGAGCGGCTCATTCGATTCCTCGTGGAGTGCTCTTCAAAAAGAGTACAAATTTGGGCCGCCTTGACTTTTTTTGAGGTTTTTAGGGATTTTACAAAACTTTGACAGCCCTTAAAGGGCACTTTAAATTAAATGAGAGAGCTGGCTCGAGAATTGGGGTGTTGTCGGACCAACATGGATTTTTCCTAAAAATTTCAGCTTTTTTGCTTCAGCCGTTTGGGAGAAATTGTGCGTACGGCGTACGGCGGACGGACGGAAAATTTTGGTTCATTATTCAATAATAAACCATTGAAATCGCTCTGAAAAAAAAAAATGGTAACCCCCCCTGAAAATTTCATGGTTTACGTTTCAAAGGGTGTAGAATCCGAATCTGCAATAAAAAATTTTCCGCCGTACGCACGATATCTCCCAAACGGCTGGAGTAAAAGATCTGAAATTTTCAGGAAAAATCCATCTTGGTCCGACGACGCCCCAATTCTCGAGCCAGCTCTCTCACTGAATTTTAAGTGCCCTTTAAGGGTTGTCAAAGTTTTGTAAAATCCCTAAAACCTCAAAACAAGTCGAAGCGGCCTAAATTTGGACTTCTTTTGAAGAACTTTCCATGAGGAATCGAATGTGACCCTCCCCACGTCCATCGGTCAAACCGATGCACGATTTATGGTCCCAATATTTGCGTTTTTTGGTTTATTATTGTTCGTTTGTAACCTAGTGATTTCCGGCCGATAGCGTCGAGTTGTAGTGAATGTGGATACTGGAGTGAACTCCTAAAACAGTTTACAGCCGATACACGGGTTGAAGCATTCTGATATGTATGAAACGCTGATAATAAATAGGTAAATATTATTCAATGTTTTTACTGGGGTAAATGAGTATTCTTTCACTGGGGTTTATTATTCGATTGGCTTGCATTCATGATTTGAATTTCTACTAAGCTTCGGAGTGTGCGTGTTTTACAGGTGATAGAGCTATTATTGAATTTCAGGAGGCACACAAATATGATCAACTGATCAATCCAAATAAGTAGGTATTTTGGTTGAGAACAGATTTACGTGCTCTATGCATATCTCCTGAAATTCAATAATCGCTCGATCACTTGTGAAACACGCACACTCCAAAGCTTAGTAGAACAAATTATGAACGCATGCCAATTGAATAATAAACCCCAGTGAAAGAATTTGCAGAGTTTTTCTTGCAGATTCGGATTCTACACCCTTTGGAACGTAAACCATGAAATTTTCCGGGGGACATTTTTTTTTTTTTTTTTTTTTTTTTTTTCAAGAGCGATTACAATGGTTTATTATTGAATAATAAACCAAAATCCATATAAACACAGTATGCCAAAATGGCAGGGTACGTCCTGGTAGAATGATACTTTCATTCTATCGACGGAGGGAGAACGTCAATTTCAAATGCCTCCTTTTCCACTCCAGATGGCCAACTGACAATATCCTTTGAGAGGAAGGACCTCTTGCAGTAGAACTGCCTCAAGCTCCAGAAATATGAACCAATTATGCCTAAAAGGGATGTCCCGGCCGAAGTGTTGAAACGATTTATTGACTCCCATCGGACTACCCTTAATTAGGCTTGCCATAATTTTAGATGGCCAAACCGGGACACCGGGGGGTCTGGGGGGTATGGAATACAAATTTTATAAAATAATCCATTCAAATCTGCGTTTTTTACCATTTCTATACTTAAAAACGTTCATTAAAATATCTTATTTTTTAAGTATCAAATTAAAAAAGTTAGAATAAACTAGGCCTAGTTAAATTCTAACGCAAATACCACTAACAAGAAGAAATAATGAAATAAGACTGTAAAAAGTTGTGATTGATTCAGTTAAGTTCATTAGTGATTATATTAGAGGCTTACTATTCAAACAAATCATAAACCGTAGCATATCCAAGGTAATAATGAAATGAAACTGTAAACAAACAACGAATTTAGTTCAGTTATTTATTTGTATCAACCTTATTAACATAAGAAACAAAACATAGAGACCCTGCACATTATAAAATAAACGACCTTAGTAACGTAGGAGGTACCGTACATAGTAACAAACACAGTAAAACATAATGACATAACATATTGGGCCTTTTCAAAACGTGCCTCTGACTGATGAACTTATTCAACTAACTCATCTGCTGCAAACCATTCGTATTTTTCGCTAGAGTGAACTTTTTTCAATATGTCTTTTTTCACTTTTAATCTTCTCATAAAACTCTGCAAAAGAGAGACCAAAGTTTACTTTTCACTGAATCAAAGCTCTTGCGGTGCATTCGCGCATTAATGACCTATCGTCTCCCCAAGCATTGTTCATCAGTGAAAATACTCTTTCTACGGGAGCAGATGTGCCGGGCAAACAGAAAATATACTCTAACACTCGTCCAAAATTTGGAACGGGAATTCCTTTATCAAAGCAAAGTGGTTGAAAAGCTGTACTTTGCTTTGTGTACTTGCTACCACTGCCGATTTAAGTGTTAAACCATGAGCTAACAAAGTTATAAACTTTAACCGGGACATGTGCAAAACCGGCCGGGACGCCGGGACAACGGCAAAATACCGGGACGTATGGCAAGCCTACCCTTAATCCACAACGCGATAAACGTAGTCTGATGTTGTTCGGGAAGGGTTCGAGTCTGTTTAGGTTTAGTTCATATAAATAAGATCTACATGTTTAAAGATGCACATCACCTCGGCAAGAACATGATCAATTAGGTTCCTAATCAGAGTATTCCTACTTCTTAAGTACAGAAAATACCTTCTTAATTAATACACCGTTCTATAGGAGGAATCTCTTTAGGAAAATATTAACTTCCTACTTATAAAACGGGCGGGGATTGTGAGTTAACCAACATTCCACGTGGAGCAGCACTTTCCAGAAAGCGATGTGCCCACGGTGCTGCCACCTGTGCTGACAGATGTTTCTAGAATCTGGATTTCATCAGACAATCATAAATTAAGAATTTTCCCCGTTCACGAAATTGATTTTCATCCAATTCGGCCCACCTCCCGCCGAACCTACTCAATAAAGATAATAAAGATCACATCTTTGCTGTCCACTATGGAAATTCCACGTTCATTTTTCGAGGAAAAACTAATTTTCCAACCTACTTTATTATTCAAATGAACGATCCACTCACGAGGATGGATAATCTTCAAACTTGTTGAAGCGCGTAACCTTCTTATTCTGGTTACAACTAGTTGCCAGGTTATCATCTTCCATCCAACATATTTTCTTGATAAACACAATGTCAAAATTATGTTTGTGTTTGTCTGTTCTACGAAATGGGGAGTTAAAACGTTTTCTTATTGGCAGCTGATGTAGCGCATTATTCGAGTTGTGTTTTGATTATGGAACGCGATGCTCCCAAAAGCATTTATCTGGCTCTCCTTCGTGACCGTTTCGTTCAAGCTGTAATCGTAATATTGTTGCTAATCGTCGTGTTTTCTTCAGTTTTTTTCGGGTAAGAATACTATTTATCTCATTACAAGAAAGATTAAGTTGCAAGAAGATGATATTACATGGAATTAACGTCAATATTTACTGTTTTGACAGGTTACTGAGCGGATTGACTGTCATATTGTTTTACTGTTTGGGTGTCGGACTGCCAATTATAATCGTTCGAAAGTAAGTCAAGTGTTTAAGCCTATCGTTTCAGTGACCTTCACACGAATACATTCACCTTCACTCATTTATGAAGATTATGATGTAATTTTTGTTGAATCCAGGTTACAGATTAACTTCCGTATTGTTATCAGTGTTTGTTTTGTCGTTTCAGCGGTGAGCTTCGCAGACCCAGTTGGTTGTCCCCAGTGATATATAGATTAATTCAAAGAGAGAAATCTACCCCAGCGAGCGAGTCTTTGAAATGCAACGTGTGCGGAGATCAGAATTGCAATCGAGAGAAGATCGTTCACAAGCAGAAACCTTGGGCGGGACTCAACGTCCCTCAGGAAGTCGATGTTGCAGTCGAAAGTGTTAGTTTGTACTCCTAAGACATACCAAATTTGATTTAAAACTACATCCGAGGGCTGTCCCATATTAGAAGTCATATTATTTAAGATTGAGCCGTTAATGTGAGACATTGAGCATTTTAGTTGGACTTCAGGCTACCTATTTGACGATCTTGAGTTGCATCAAGTTTGACAATCCAGTTGTCCCACTGCAAATGAATGGACTTACATCTATATAACGTCATGAGTTGAGTTGATCTTCATTTGTAGGTTAACTACTTCCATGAGAGAAGCACAATGTGCTTGTTTTATGGCTGCAGGAAAGGTCCTGTCATATCATGTCAGGAAACGCATATGTTTGATTCTTTAATCGATAGCTCAGCCCATTTCTGTGGAACTTGGGCAGTTGAATGTGTGGATGTTGAAAACCTCAATGGTGCTGCCATTAGCTCCTTCCACTGATGGTGGTCAAATTCAAAAAAAAACGGTCACCATGATTGGAAGGAAGGGAGGAATCGCTCTACGCATAAAGTCGAAATGGAATTGGGTAATCAGCACTGGCCTCTGCAGTAATTGTACTGCTGCAGCTGTTTGTAATAGTTTAATATTGATTTTTAGTAATATGTACGTTTTGCAGTAGTCGAAATGTACGTACATTGGTCTCTTCATCCACGCCACAAGCAAAGACTCAACTACAAATAACGATTCTTTTTCAAAGTTACAGTCCATGGGCACTTCAAAGTCGCCCGCAAGCCATCCAATCTTTGGCTGTAACTGTGATGAGCTTTAAACTTTAACCTCCTTCCTGGTAGTTGCTACATATTGGTGGATTTGACAACAGATCCTGCAAATCAGCTTGGGTGTGGTCAGGAGAACAGTCATCCAACTGCACAAGTTGTACTGTGCATGCTCTTGAAGAACCATATCTGCTGCCAAATTTCGTGCTTGTCTGAAGGATGCATTGTTTGATTGAATCTTTTGCTCTCAATAGTGTTGCCAGGCGTGTGAAGCTATTTCATATTGGATTTGGGTGTGTTCGTTACTCCCTCCACCACTGGTTGGTTCTAATAGTTGGACTTTGTGTGCTCATCATATGCCCAGAGTTTGATGTCTTTTGATACTCAGGTCGAACGTCCCCAAATGGTGTTTTGATTCTGCTGAATAAGTACTATCAAGGTCTGTATAACCTGTCCTGTATACCTAGGACTGTCATATTTCATTAGTAGACCTTTATCATATCAGTCAGACACCCAAAGGAGTCATCCTGATCCTAAAGTCTTACGCCATACGAGATATGAGAAGTGAAAGTGTCCACGTACTATCCAGCTGGAGAGAGAAGAACAAAGTTTCCTCACGGTTATCTTCTGGCACACATAATGACTGAAGAAATTTGTTGAACATCCTGTATAATCTTCGGACGGACACGCTATTGTTTACGAGAAGATATCGTTCAAGCAGGACCATTAAATTTGGTCTTGGTAAAATGAAGAAAAACCTGCAACCCTTGATAGTTTTGCTACTGAAAACAGAAGGATCTTCGTTATGTAGCAGGGGTGCTCCTTTTCAAATTGCAATGAACTCACATATAACTAGTGTTCTGGTATCCATAATCATTCCCCTCACCTGGAAAATGTTACCAAAGGTTGTCTTCGAGGAGTAATCGTGTATTGGAACTTCGTGATCTCAAACATTCTTTTAGTATGTTGGTATGCACCTGCATTACTTGTATTGATAAACTGTCTTCCTTAGTGTATTTTGTGTGTGAATGATGGTAATTGTTCAAAAGTACGAATTAGCTAACAGTTGGTAGTTTCCCGTTTATGCGTGTATTTACCACTAACTGCGATATTCCTCTCTCATGAGGTTGTGGGGTGTGTGCTTACAGTTCTCTGATGGAAATTTGGCCCCCATCTCACTTAAATAGAAAATGTTCCTCCAGCTTGCAAATTGAATAGGAAGAGACATTGCTATCGGTTTCCACCTGGAAACATTCAAATTTCAGGTGTGACTTTTCTTCATTGTTGTAACTTAAATTTGTTTTTAGCTGTTGGAAAAGTGTCTTGAAGAATACGTGCAGAGCTGGTATTCCAAGGTTTCCGTGGATAGCAGCTTTCCGACAGAACTCCGTCAAAATGTCAGATACGCCGCTTGCGTTATACTTAATCGATTATTGAAGGTTGGTAACATCGTAAATCTCCTATTATTGAAGTCGTTGATTAGTTCGTTCATAATTAATTCTCGATCTGCCTCCTACATGGTTATATTAACTTGATTTTGGGCTTGGAGTTGTATAGAATTACAACAATATCATTTTCCAGGTGGATCTCGGTGTGTTTGTGTCTCACAAAATCATTCCAGTCGTCACACGGCATGTTAACGTCTGTCTTCAAAACGAGAAAGGCGATAAGACAAAACGTATCCTTTATCATCCGGCTCTCTTCAATCGAAAAGCTGAGCTTGACTACCTTCGACACCGAGTGGAAGAGATTCTACCCGTCATATTGGAACAAAAGAATTTAAAGTGCAAGTGAGTGCTAACTGAATAACGTGGTCTGATCACGAACTTAATCTATAAGAAAAACAAACTATAGGATAGATGTGGAAGTTGTGGTAACTCATATCAATAATGATATCTTGAATATCATTCATAGAGCTATTTAGAAAAGAACTGAAGTATATTGATTCCTCATAAAATGAAGACTGGTTTTGATTGTCAAGTCTTCACTTCCCTTCTAGGAGTTTCCTTTCAGAAAAGAATTTCCCTTTGGATGATTAAGGGATTCTGCCAGCTTTGTGGTCCTTATCCCCCAGTTACCATGAGTTGGAGCGTTCGCAAATGAATATTCTGCTTTAGTCAGTTTATTTGTTAATTCTCTTTCCCATAATATCTCGGAGAGATGAGGACGTTCATTGATTAGAATCACATCATCTGATGGCCGAATACTTTTTAGATGCCCATCAACAGTCAACTATGCAAAGAAACCGCCCAAGACCGCAGAGGCCTATATGTGAAAAATGCTGTAGAATGTAGTCTGGCCGCAGGGGCTGAAAGATGAATATTTAGGTGTCTGGGGAAATGATGAATGAATGATGCCCTTGCCAAAGCAGGTTCCTAGATGCCAATTCTGACGCCCCCACCAACTGACAGCTCTGCAAAAAGCCAATAAGATCATCCAGGTGCACAGTGTGCACTCCTGCAGGCAACCGAAAAAGCGCTTCACTGCTAGAACCTAGCAACCGTGTTCCTTTACATCTCCCCCGTCATGAGTCAGTCGCAGCGTTTAGAGCGACAACTGGGCTTGACTATCTGAATGCCCACCTACACAGAATCAGAGTGGCGAAAAGCCCTGGTTGCAGTCTCTGCAACTGTGGGACTCAAATGACAATACCCCATCTACTTGACTGGCCCCAACTCGAGGGCATTAGACGAGACTTTCGTCCTGATAAGACCAATTGGTCGAAGAGAGGAAAATTATAATTGGCAGTAAGAAGTTAGGAGAAAAAAAATTCAAAGAGTCCAGTAATCCTGTTCTTCTCCAGAAAAGTGACAAACCCTCTGATATGTCTGTCTTTACCAGTTTCTTTGACCCGAAGCAGTTTATTTAGATCTTCTGTGGACCAAATTTGTATTTTCATCTTTCAAGCAATTTCGGAAACGGAGATGCTTAAGGAAGGACCAAAGAATAGTTGGTCTGCTCATATCTGTACCAATCTGCATTGCCGTTACCTTCATGATTCTCATATCTTGGCATCGTGTTATTGGAGTTTTCTTGTTTCGTAGACGTAGGTTATTCAGACACTTCTCGTCTTCCCCACATCACTTCAGATTGTCAGGGAGTGTTGGGGTGCTTTGATACTGGCTTCACTGTTATTCAATTTGTTCGTGAATTTTAGACTTAATTTCTTGTTCTGTTGTCAGTTTATTCAGCGGAATTGTCACCGAAGTACTAGCGGGATGGATTTTGCTGCCGCTTGCCTCTACAGCGGACACGACTGTTCTCAACAACTTACTTCTCATTTTACTTGGGAGCTCCCAACTCACCTCCTACCCACCAAGTGAATCGGAAAAAGTGGAGTTCCTCTCCAAATTTGCCAACAATCATGTCGGCCTGGAAAGCAATCACAGGGTAAATTTTCACTCATTATATTCGTATATTCTTAATTTTGTTATTATTTAGGACATGGATTCCCAAACTGGGGGGGCGTGAGACCCTTCAACCATTCTTTGGGGCAACATCGAGCCAACTTGAGCGTGCTCGTTTCTGCCCCAAACTGAGGACAGGGTCAACTCCTGCCACTTACTTGTGTGAAAGAGCATTCTCAACTCTTGTATCAATAAAAACAAAGAATTGGAATAAACTTGATGTAGTAACTTACGTTGTGCCCTTACCAGAGCTCCACCAAGAATACCATCGCTAGGAAAGAAATGAAACCCATTAAGATTAACTTAGGCTACTTCATACAAGCTACGTGTTATCAAATTGTGTTGCTGTATAGCAAATAAAACTATGCGCTAGGCGCCTTGCCAGGGGAAGGACCCCTGGATGGTTACATCTAGAGAAACTTGATGTAGTCACTTACGTTGTGCCCTTATCAAAACTCCACAAAGAATACCAGCGCTAGGAGAGAAATTGAATCCATCTCATTAAGATTAATTTAGAGCTACTTCATGCAAGCTACGTGTTATCAAATTGTGTTGCTGTATAGCAAATAAAACTATGCGCTAGGCGCCTTGCCAGGGGAAAGACCCCTGGATGGTTACATCTAGAGTCTGTCGCTGAAATTCATAAAACATGGAAGATGCTTTAGCCTTGCTATTTAGCAGTTTTCCGTGCGCTAATTTCTTATCATTCTGCTGGTTTCAATTTGTTATTTTCGTGTCTGCTATTTCGGCTTTACCTATGTGACGGGTGTGCCTTAATATTACTTATCTCCGTGGTCTGCTGATTAAAATATATCTATCGTAAAGATGCTGTTAGACTGATTATGTAACTGAGGACTCGCAGCTCAGGTTCTCGCAGAACTATAGAGGATTATAGCGCTCATGATGACTCCCCACTAACTTCCATAAAAGCAAGGACATTATTCGTATCTTATAATATAAAGTAATATACTATATTATAATATCTCGCATTCCCCTCCTTTCTACTTCTGCGTGACATTTTCGGCTCTTTCGTTCAAGGCTAAAACATGTTCCATGATAAAACAGTCCAGACTGCCCTCAGTGCTACCAACATCCAGGGGCGAAAAATAGGGAGGCCCACTCCGACCCAGTTTAATTTGAAAACATGCAAAACACAATCACAACCAAGGAGGAAGAAAACAAAACAAAAACTAAACCAATGAATTTAAACCTCAGAACAATACAGAACTAACATGAAAAATTACCAGTAAATAACAATTGAAAAACATGGATCTAGCAAAGAAGGTTAGCAAAGTTGACAATGTCAACATGACATCAGCTTAGTAGCAAAGACAATTTTATTCAGTAGTTATTACAAGTCATTGCTAGGTTCTTAGTTATTACATCTCATTGGCTAGTTTAAAAATCAGGTACTTATTGTCATGTATTCAGAGAAATTAATTCTGTACTTATTTGGAGCCATATCATATTTTATGATTTTAATAAATAAATGATTTCCATTTTGTTGAAAACAATGTGTACAGGCTCTCCATCCAGATATGTGCAATATCCTCAAGGACCAATCACTCCTGTACGCATTTATGCAATTCTTGAAGGACCAAGGCGCAGTTCACGTGCTGAATTTTTGTTTAGATGTTGGTAAGTATAAACGTTGAGTTTTTGTAAATATTTTGATTATGGCTGGTTTTGACGTAGTAGTTTGTGGGTTAAACAGAACTTGTGCAGCGTGGTAGCTATTTGACAGAATTATGAAGCACTACATTGATTTTATTAATCTAATGGTAATGTAAGCTTACTCTTAATAAAATTAAATATAACAAGGTCTTCAGAAGTTAATCAATACTTTTCTGTCATATGTGTGGTTGTCTGTTGCCCTTGGTGAGTAGGAATGTGCAGACAACTTGTGGTTCCAGTACCCTAAGAAAGATTTTGTCGATCTCTTGATGTTCCCCTTGCACTCTCAGTTATATCTAAATGTGGCTAAATGACTTGATGCTTGAAGAGTTTGTAGAGTGGAATCTCAGCTGCTGTGGCTTATTCCTCTAAATTGGTCCTCTTTACATGTTTGGGATTCTACCATCACTCCTAATCTCTAAATTTGTTGCTAACGAATTCAAAGTCATAATACTCTATTTCGTACAGGCTCAAAGCCTCTTTCCTTTCTTCTCCAATATCTATCACAGTTGCGCAAAATGTGTTTTGCTGTCTCTTCCCCCTCTCTCCACTCTGTGAGTGGAGAGGTTATGTCCAGTTACTTGGTTGGGTTTTTATCTAACCTGAACGAGTTTCGTCTTGTTGAGATATTTACACCTTAGTCAGTATAGATGTGATTTCACTTCCCTACATTCCCATTACATATTTTATGACCTACGTTCGAGCTTTTGCCTAATATTTCTCAGCCCCAAGGTTCAAGGTTACCTGCTTGGCAGGTTATGTGTGGTTGCCATCGCAATGGATGATGACATTGCGTTGCCAAGATTCTGAATCTTGATGCAGTTGATTGGATCACAGAAAAGACGCCAAAACACTATCATACCAAGACTGTACAGTTACAACCAGACATACCTACTTGGGCCTCTTCTTAGCTTTAGTGACCTGTAAGTTTCAATACTCTACTAACACTATTTCACATGGGATTTTCTAGATAATTTCAATAAACGGATGCTCAATCCTGAACTAAGCACTAGTGACCTGGAACTCCTTCATCGTGATGCCTGGGATCTTTACTCCGTTTACTTCAGCCCGCATTCCCCAGATAACATCGGCTTCCCCTCAGAGCTCGTTGTTCAAATGCGAAAAGGTAACGTTTTTAATATAACGAATGTGTTATGCTGTGTGTGATTGATTAATAACATGAATTTTTATGAAAATAATAGTGGTATAATTAAAAAAATTAATACGGTTTAGAACAAATAGGTGCTCTCATGCGATAGCTATTGTTTTCTGTGATTTTTTAACGATTCAGCTATAAACTGGGAAGAACTATCCACTGTTTGTGATGACACTACATCGTAAACGTGTTTTAATCGAATTATTGAAGTTGAGTTATTCAATTTGGGCAGATCGTGGTGCTAGCGACAATAACAAATCATTCTCAAGAAGAAGACAAAAATATTTATAAATCAGTATTGTAACATGATTATGATGTTGATTGGTAATGTTAAAAATTTAAAAAATTAGATTTGTGACTACAAATGTTCCAAGTCTACTTTCTTTCTCAACCATTGGACAATTTGATGAGTTTTAAAGCCGCCTGTCAATAGTTAACCAACAAATTCGAGGCATTACCTAGCTCTCTCACAAACTCTACTAGTATAAGGAATAATCTATTATTGAATTTGTCACAAAAATTCAAATTTCCCCTTGAAAATTCCTAGATTAGGTTAAGTAGTTCGTTGGATAGTGCTCTGAGATCTTCAGGGTCGATCTTTTGACATATTCATATTTTGAGCCATTGAAGTAGCCAAATAATTGGCTTCTTCATTGTCATGGGTTTTGGTTTCATATTCAACATTCATTAATTTAATTTTCTCTGTTATGCAAACGCGCAGTGCTATCAAAGGACGTGACCAAACTCCGCACTTCTCCTCCTCTGTTTATGGCTTATGAGCATGCGTATGGCTTGCTTGATAAAAACTACTGCCCCCTATTCCACACGAGTGACGAGGTAACCGTTTTTCTTGTGATTCGCCGCATGTTGAATGGAATTTCTCTCATTTTTTTTTTCCTCAAAGAGCCGAAGCAACATTTTCATTCGCCATTAATTTCCTTGTTGTAGTTCTACCAGTGGCTATGTGGACCTAGGACACCCGCAAGCCTAAATTTGTCAGGAGCAAGGTAAATAACGGCCATTGAATTAATTGCCTGATTAACCATAATTCACTGGGGAATAGGACAAGATGCAATGAGAATTCGTCCAGTCAGATTGGCTTACTAAAACTAAAAAAGAGTAAACAAATCAAAGTAGTTTGTAAATTTTATAAATTGAGTCACAAAAGTGTTCTTACGTTATCGCTTATTCAATATCAATTCGATGAAAAGGACCACATTTGTGTTAACAGTGTCAGAAAAATCAAGTAAAAAATAAGTTACTGTGCACATCAAGAAAAGCATGGATGCTTCATTGGGTAGCATGAGGTCTGCATGGGGATGGATGCTAATTGATTTTGCTGATACATAATATGGCCACAGGAATCATTGGCTGAAGGAATGCTTCTCTTGAGCCATTTTTGTACAGTGGTGATTTGGAAATACCAAGTTTTTTGGACCAACGGCTACATAGTAACATTCACACTATTAAGTGCAATCTCACTCTTTATTGCGCATAGCTCATCATGAAGTTTACAGTGTGTCCAAATTCAGCTGAGGTTACAATTTTAGTTGTAGTTGAATACTTCTTTCTATATTCCTGTACATTTTTAATGGTATTTGCTTCCTTTGCTTATGCAGTTTTATAATAGGTATTGCGGTACCAGCTTCGAAATCTTCAATAATAAACTTAACTTACGCAAGGGTGTAACATTTGTCTTTTAAATGTCTGTATAAAGTTATTTTCGTTGGTAATCACGAAGAGGAAGGATTATCATGATAAAATCGTCTAATTGGACCTGAAATCCCATTTTTGCATGAGAACCATAACTTACTTCTAGCTGGCACTGCAATACATTTTCGGGGGCATATAAATACACATTTTATTACTTCAACCTTTATGAAATAAGTTTAAAAAAACAGATTTGATAGTACTGCTTCAATTGAGCTGCTTTGATGCCGTTTTCAGTCGGAAAAAGTAGGAGGATAATCTTAAAGTCCGCATTTAACTCAACTATTTCAAGAAGTCTACTTTCCACTTGTCAACTTGAAGGAATGAAAGTCAAAGTTTGGATTTGCAGTCAAAAATAGGTGGGTGCAGCGTGTATGTCTTCGAAGTGGGCAGTTTATTTGTATTCTGTCTGCTAGAATAGAGAAGAGTAGAGGCCTTATGAAAAGCCTAATTGGCTCATTAGGGATGAACAATCAATGGAACTGTTTGACAAATTAAATGGCATTTGCGAAATGAGCCGAACAAAGACGATTTTTGAGGCTTTAACACGTTTTAGTCGTGGCTCAGTGAAAGCTGCTCCTGGAAAATGAGTACTCTGCAGTGGGTAATTGTTAATTTGACTGTTGGGACTTAGGAATTTGAATGAATTTTGATACTGATTGCATTCAGCAAAACTGCATAGGATTTGAGCAGAAGGTGGAAGGCAGTTTGAGTATGGGTCAGGAATCCCAGAATCTCAGTACAGAAAGAGGATGGTAGCGTACTCTGGACTGCAGGAACCTGTGAAGTACTTACGCTGTTGGAAGGATGCTCAACCCCGATCTAGGGAGGACCCATTAGTTGAGTAGGTGAGAAGAAGATGAGTTTTGTATGGGAATGAAATGACTCGAGGTTCCTGGGACAGCTGCAGTACAGAAAGGATATGGTAGTGCACCCTGGACGTCAGAAATCCATGACGTACCTTCACTGTGTGAAGGATGCTCAACCCGGATCTAGGGAAGACCCATTAGTTGAATAGCTGAGAGAAGAGTTTCGAGTGTGAATGGAAGGACTCGAGATTGCTGGGGCAGCCATTTATATAGTGTGGCGTATCCCCTCTCCAGGATAAATCTGGAAGCCTTTTCTTGCAGAGTGGTGGAAGAAGACGTAAAGTTGGGTCGTTTATTAAATTGGAAAATCTAATAATGTTTGAGGGAAGCTGACAACAGTGAGAATCAGAAATATACAGTGATGGTAGTGTACCCTGGGCTGCAGAAACCTGTGAAGTACTTACACTGGAGGAAGGATGTTCAACCCAGATCTAGGGAGGACCCATTAGCAGAGTAGGTGAGAGAAGAAGATGAGTTTTGTATGTGAATGGAACGACTCGAGACTGCTGAGGCAGCTATTTATCTAGTGTGGCTTTTACTCTGTCCAGGATAAGTTTGGAAGAGCTACACCCTTCTATCGCAAAGTGGTGGAAGCGCACGTAAAGTTGTTCCCAACATGCTTGGGTCGTTTTTTTCATTTAGAAAATCCAACGTGTTAAAGCGGAGAAGCTGACGATAGTGACAACCAGAAATATTAATCAAAAACAGGATTGACACGCCAAAAGAACTATAGATTGGGTAGTTGCCAGTTATAAATGTGTATTAGCATCAGGATTGATGAGGGTTCACAATACAAACCCATTTCTTGAATTTCTCTTATTGGTGAAGCTGTTCTCATTTTGCCACCGCAGGCATATTTGTTAAGAGTTCTAGACATAACTGTCAGCTGACCGACCTCCTAAGTTCCTCTGAATTAAAGGTGTTGGAAAACTAAAAATTATATTTATTTAAGAGGTTTACTAACCTGTGCTTATATTTAAACGCCATTCCACCTTCCTCCTTAACGCATTTATTGGCTTTTAATCCCAACACCTATTTACCCTGCATGGTTATCTATACAACTGTAAATTAACGGTGTAAATTTTGTAAATTCATCTTGTAACTTTGGTTTATAGTTCGCCTTCGATACCAGGATCACCCGCTAAACACGGGTATGTTGTTATATATATAAATATGCCTTCTCTTGCTCCTTTTATCTTTATAAAACTTACCTGTTTATATTTTATGATACTTCAAACATTACTTTGTACATAATGTGTTGTGTCAATGATGGTTTCTGTCAATTATTCTTCTTGAGTTTTACTTTCTTAGGCGGATCTACAGGAGAAACGAAAGTACTGTATCCAAATTAAGCACGAGACTTCACAAAATCAAAGGCGCGCTCCGTGCACCAACTGTTGATGGCCACCCATTTGACACGGATGTACTCCCGCTTGACACGGACACGGAATTCGTAAGTTGTTCGTTCGATTTATTTTGATGAATATATTGGTAGTTAAAGAGGTTTGGTTTAGCAATCATACCAGACTGGATTACAGCAGCGATCTTTTTCTGAGCTCTCACCACAGAAAGGCACCAGTTCTAATACTGTCGAGGGGATTATTACAGTTTGGGCTGGCCACGGAACAGGCCATGTGGCTTGGTGCTGCCACATTCGGCACAGAACTTTATGACCTGTCTGTGGTGAATGGAAAGTCCCTTCAAAGCTTGGAGAAGGGTTCACTGAGAAATAATTGCATGGAGTCCAGTTGGCCACATTTATACTCAGAGGTAGATTGTCATTTGATAAATTATGCAATTGCAGGGGTCGTTATTTTAGCCAATGGGAGGCGACTACTGAAAGTGCACCTAGTGGTCTAACAAAGAACTAAAAGACAGTCTACATTTAGGTGGGTACATAGTAACAAGAGTGCATAACACATGTTACTACGTAAGGAGAGGGGTTTTATAGATGACATCACTAACTTTCATATGTGATCCATCTCAAGCCAGACTGTGAGCATCTTGTTAGGTGAAGCCCAACAAAGGATGACCCAAGAGTGAAAAAGAGGGAAATCTCACTCGGTGGTGAGAGCACCCGTATAAATAAGCCTGGACCAGCCCAAGGGGATTCATTCAGGTCTTCTCTCTTGATTCCGTCACTCTGTCGTTTATATTTGATATTCCCTTCAATTCACAACACATCTCATTCCCTAACGTGCCATTTTCACGAAATCTGAAAACTCTTGCTGTCGAAGAGCTTTGATTAGTAAGCTTACATGAAGGCAACAAGCTTCTCTGAGGAGAAGGCAACATTTACCTATGGCAAGCCTTAAAATCTTAGAAGTCAGCGAATGAACTTGAAAGGAAACTAATGTGTCCCGTGTGTGGGAACATTGAAGTATTCTCTTCGTGGTATGTTATTGTGTTTCAATTGTTATATATATATATATATATCAATAAGGCATTTCTTGTTTTGTATATTCGGAACATATTATGCATACATCTTGAAGAAAATCGCCATTTTTTTAACCTGTACAAGTGTTGACAATTGGTAGAAAGTCATTCTGATTCAACCAAATTCATTGCTTTGTTATTATAGTGTTTTATGGAGTATTTAAGGCTCGGTTCGGGTTGTTTGATGAATTTAACGTGTGCAAAAAGCTCATTCGAGTTAATGATTGGATTCGCAAAAGGTTAAAATCAATCTGTAATTGAAATGCTGAATTAAATTCTCTAAATGATAGATTTCTCTAGGTCTTCGATGTCGTTTGGTAATGCTGTTCATTGTATAACTTTCTGTGGCAGGGTGAAGAGCTCGAGGAAGAGGAAGAAAGAGATCTGACTTCTTACCGTGTAAAAATCAACAGTGCAGACACCAAATTCGATCCTGTCACCGGAAAACTAACTCCGACGTACATCATCGATATTCAAAAGTTGGGAGATGGTTAGTAGTTCTCATAATTGTTGAGAGCTCGCTAAATCCAGAACATGGAATACCACCCTTAACGGTTCCTAAATATTCCGTGCTTCCCTTAAAGTTGCGTGGTTGGCATAAATACATAAATATATCATAAAGCCATAAATAATCACGAATAACAGTTTATTATAATAAATAACGCAGTGGAAGCAAAAAATGGCAATAATAATTGTAGAAATCAAATTATTAATTAGGAATTGAGAAAATAACTCGAAATATGAGTACAATAATAAATACAGATAATATATGAATTGTTAATAATAAATTTAGAGGAGCATTGGAGCTCCAGGTGAGTGTTTTTAAAGCTAACTAAAATCTTCACTTGTGGCAGCGCCTGCACACAGGACATCAGTGGCATTTCCCGCTTATTTCTCGACCTCTTTTCTCTTACTTTCTTGTTAAACTATTCTACTGTGTTTATCTAACTACTCATTTACTTTTCAGTTACAGTGTGAACACATTCGCTTGTTTTCATATTTCTCTATATTGGCCAACTGGCATACCATGTATTTTTATTAAATGCAGGGTGTCTAGTCTGAATATCGGAACTTTAAAATTCTTTATTCAAGGAAGTATTAAACTTGGAAAAATGAATAAAACTGGAAATGAAAAATTAAGGTCTACAGGTTTTTTGGTATTCATAGATGTTCGATATGTTCACCAGTGGAAGCATTAATCACATTGACACGATAACTCAGTTCATCCCACAGTCTTGATAACATCCGCTGAGGCTACTATGCGGGTTGAGGTTAACCGAATTCTTGGCTAGAGGAGGTACAATACCTTGTCTTTTATGTATCCTCATTAGAAAGAATCGCAAGACGTCATATCAGAGGAACGAGGAGGCCATGGGTGAAGAACCAAATCTTCCGCAGAACTTCGACCTATCCATCGGTGCGGGAGAAAGTCATTTAAGAACTCGCGTACCTGAAGAGAACAATGAGGTGGTGCCTCATCTTGTTGGAATATCAAGTTTTCAAAGTTGCCCTGTTCTTCAAATTGGGGGAATAGCCATGGACGCGTTGAACAAGGATTATAAGGTTTGTTTTGACAAGAGGTTTAGAACCAGTTCAGAACCGAACACGCCCCTTTTTGGCTGTTTTGACACGCCAGAACTAGTTCTGAAAAATCTTGAACCTCTTGGTTCGCTGTTTGGACAAGGAGTCCAGAACCACTTAGAACTAGTTCAAGTGGTTTGAAGATTTTTGCAGAACTTCTAGTCCGAGACATGCGCAGTAGATTTATTGCGTTATCAACGGTTATCATCTATTCCCCTCCCAAATACGGCCTTTCATTGAAACAGAGCATATTAAAGACAAACAGCTTGTGCATAAGTAGGTATGTACTCAATAATAGATAAGCGATTAATTCTTCCCAACTTACCTTCCATTGGTGAGCAGAAATACAGATAGAGAATCAGTCGTCAGAATCAAAAATACAGTCACTGACAGAAACAGTCAGAAAATTAAAAAATTAGGTAGTCAAGTTGTTTTAATTTTTGTAGGAATAATATTATGTGTTATTGTTGCTGATGCCTCTTTTTTGGGTCTCTATGTCTGACAGAACCATGCCTATCCCTCCCCCTGTAGGTTCTGGTTCTATCCCAAACTGGTTCGGAACCTCTTGTCAAAACAAACCTATTGACTCACTTTTCGAGAACTCTAAAACACAGTACGCCTTTTGTTGTTGGGTTGCCATGATTACTGATAGACCCATAACTACCGAAATCTAGCGGTGCCTGGCATAAACTATAGGTTTCCCGGTTCCATTCATAAACAAGTTTACCTCGCTACGTTCAAAACTAATAGAGTGACGAATTTTCAAAACTCCGATATTCTTTTGTAGACACCCTGTAGTTACACATGCAGCTGTTTTTGTATGAAATTCCATCTATAGGGCTCCTTGTTTTGATTTTTTCGTAACTTGTTCAGGTGGTCGCGTGGAAGAGGAATGGTCTGTGGCCAGGAGGCTAGCGGATTTCTACAGTTTAGAGGGTAAACTCACGGAGTTCCACGGCGACTTTCCCGACACCCAGCTTCCACCTTGTGGCCTACTCGCTCCTAGCCCTCCAACGAACGCTGACGTAATTCTACCTCCTTCTATCTTGTACTGTTAAGTGTGGATATTGTAACGAATCAATACTTCATGGGATTGTGCTCATTTTCGTCAAAATTATGGGTTCAGGAGTGTTGTACAAGGGTGAATCACATAAAAACGAGACACAGTAATGCTGGTGGGGGTTCTGCAGTCATGGCTCTCATTTTCAACACGTTCACAACCCCCCACTAACTGTTTCTGCTATGAACACTCTAGTTCTCAATATTGGCTCTGCCCCAAACTTTGCAGTTAATCTCTTCAAGATTTTGGCTGGTTTTGCTCCTTCTGTAGCTAGAAACTTGATCAGAATACATTGCGCGATTGATGAGGGTACCTCCTGCTCAGTCATCGTCACGATGGATGCTGAGAGGGTTGAGGAGGCTAGCTCACCTGCTTCCCCCAGTCATGACAAACCTACCCATCCCTCCACAACGCGGGAACGTTCTTCCACCACTTCTGAGCTTGCAGGTCCAAAAGTCGTTTAAATTTGATTCACCATCGTTGCACCAATTCACACTGATATGAATCATGTTTTTTTCGCCAACATTACTGTTCAAACTCATATTTCACTTGAATATCTCTACAAGTACCTACTAATGTTTCTGCTTCACTCCTTGATCAATTATCATCAGACTGCGACCATTTCTAATCCATAACCACTGCCAGCGTCATTATGGAAATTTACCCTATGACTTTCTCTCAATTTATTCTCCACTCTTGAATATTTTGTATTCTTTTATAAATATAATTGTAAAAATAGTATTTGATGTATTCAGAAATAAAGAAAGAAAGAAAAGAGAAATTTGAAATAAATGCAGTGAGGCACGTTTATGTCGCTGTGGAGAGCGTGCCTCCACGGAAATGTAGTTGAGGAATGAAAGTTGACGCCCCTGTCACGACAAACATTGAGTCATGGATTTTCGGGGAGTTGAATGACGAATTTTGTATTCAGTATTTTGTCACGAACAAACACATTGGAATCATGAATATTCATTAATTATTCAATTTGAAACTCTTTTTCGTTTGCTTACACAGGCCAATAACGGTTGAGAAATCGGTTGGAGGTCTTCACACATTTTTATTAGTGGCAATAATCAACTAGTATAGCTTTTTAACAAAAACTATTGTTGAATATCCTGCATTATTAAAATCCGTTTTAATTTTATGTTGGAATGGGAAGCAGTAAATGATCAACAATATAAATTAATAGATTTTACCTTAAAAAGCTCACACTTTTTACTTTACACTAATGTGCTTTCTAAAATATATTTTTCGATATACCACATTACTTACTATGTTTTCAATTTTATGTTGGAATTGGAAGCAGTAAAATGATCCACAATATAAATTAATATAATTTACCTTGAAAATCTCACACTTTTCTAAAAAGTGAGAAATTCTTGACTGTCCTAGATCCCAAGATACTGTGCTTTCTAAAATCCCGTATTAAACCTTGAAAAATTAATTTGTTGAATACGTTGTTTAAAAGTTTAAATTCGAGAGATAATAAAGGGAAAGAACCACAGATGATGTTAGTTGATCATAAAGTGAAATGTTAATTTAAAAAACTAGTCTTGTGTGACTCATCTTCCATGGATTGTTCTGACATGAATGTCAGACAAAGTTTTTGGGGAAGTTTCCAGTGTTTTATTTTCAATTAATAAGAGGATAATTGTGTGCTTAGTGCATCATAGGTTCAGGTGGCGGCACTGATGTTAATACAAATCCAGGGTAGGGCAGGAAATTTGAAAGAAACCCCCTCATATTTGATCATTACTTTGAACTTTAACTAGGATTGTGCTCTTTCAAATTATTTATCTATCCATATTGCATTGATTGTCTAGGTATACGAAACCTACCTCCAAAAGCTCATAGCAAATCCATCACTTAGAGGATCGGATCTACTTTACCGGTTCTTAACTCCGTCTAGTCTTGATTTCGGAACGGACGACAACGCATTCGGCAGGCTGCTCCGAAAATCTGTTCCTTTGTCGCTTCGTAAAGAGCGAGGTCAGAACACTGACCACTTCATTGCTACTTATTTCCAGTCCACTGATACCAAAAAATCCAAGTAAGTACCCGAGCATTTTAAAATACGAAGAGATTATTTAATTTATAGATGGTTGAGGTATATCTTGTCCTCTGCAAGTGCTCCATACGTAAATCATACCATATTCTAAAAGGCTGTGAACCCCTAAGGCAATCTGGGGCAGAATTGAGGAGCTTACTTTCAAACAGGCACATACCCATTCCGAAAAAATGTTCAGGAAGTGAAAAAAAACGATTTGCAGATTAGTGGAGATGTTTTTCTGCAGTTTCTCATCGGAGTAATGTGTGAGAAGGCACAGATAAAGATGCCTCAGAAGATGAATCAATTTTCTCCAAAACACGAGGCTGTATATCCATTTTCACTTTGGAAATGTGCCCTTTTGATCAAAACTCATGGATTTGTGCCTTTTTGAAAAAGAAAGAATTCATTCTCCATTCTGTAGGTTTTATTGAAAACTTTACCTGACTCCACATTTCCATTTGTGATGCCTGCCATCTATCGAGTCTCGTGTAAATATTCAACGTCAAGACGAAGGCGAAATGCTTCTTTTTGGATATGTGCCTTTTTGAAAACCCACGACTTATCGCCTGACGAAATTCGGAGGATGTGTGCCATTTCGATCGCAAGGCACTGAAAGAAATGTAGGGGACGGATTTGTTACCTTTTGATGCAAACACATAACTTTAGCCCCGGAATTGACGTGGATGTGTTCTGGTTTGTTCGGAAATGATAGGGGGATCTGATTCAACTCATATTCAGAGATAGAAAATTGAGAAAAAAAAACTTTTTCTCCCAGATTTGGATATGTGCCTTTTTGAAACTAAGCTCCTCAATTGTGGAATAAAATGTACTTTCAGGTACAAAGTATACGTACAATATTTGAAAAATCCCAAGTACAATTAGGATTGTACTAATTGAAAGTGCCTACGTGTACTTGATATAAAATTTGTAAGGACAATTGCTTGTAATTGAAGTTCCAAGTACAAGTATTTGTACTCTTCGAGGTGGCAACTTGCACTTTAAGTACAGTCTCTCTCTTTCCACCTAAATACTGTGGTGAGTGATTGGGAGGAATGTAATATTGAAAAGCACTCAAAAATACAAGTATATGTTATAATTATCTATCTTATTATCACGGTCAGCAATATTCTCATTTCCTATGGTCATGATAAATTATGTTTTCTTAGTCTCTGTCGTGATTCCCAAAGTTAAATAAGGTCGCAGATGGACTTTAACGGCTGCGACCTCATATATAGCATTAGCAAACTGAATTAAACCTTTAGTAAACTAAATTGAACTTTTAGCGAACTGAATTAACCTTTTTGCAAGAAATTAAACCTTTGCAATTAGAATTAACCTTTCGCAAATACAGATATGGAGGTAAAGTTTAATTCTAATTGTGAAAGGGTCAATTCAGTTTGCTAAAAGCTTAATTTAGTTTGCTAAAGGTTTAATTCAGTTTGCTAATACTATACTCAATACTCACTACATGTACATTTACAAGCATGCGATTAAGAAATGTATAATACACATCTAAATGTACATGTATATTATACATGTACATTTAGAAGTTATACACGTGTATATAAATGTACATTTAGAGGTATCCAATACATTTGTAACTGTAAAACCCCAAAGTGCGGTCAATTTTAGGATTTACCAGAAAATCCTGCCATATCCCAGAAGCATTGTTAAAAGCCCAGTGTTGGCTCTCGAATCGAACGTTTTAAAGTAAACCTTGGGATTTTCCAAGAGGCTCGTTAAAAGCTGGTATTATCTCAATCAGAGAGCATGTTTCGGAATTGTACCAATTGATTTCGGTAAATCTTATCGTTCTCCAGCTCGTAAATATGCACATTCACATTCGAGATTGGTAAAAGTCTGAAGTTCCTCATTGTCACAAGGTTTTTCAGGCTATCCCAAGATAAACCAACTTTCAACCCTTAAATTCCTATTTCTCTTAAAGACTTCGGGCTTCCACCAAAAACTTTGGGAAACGCTAGACTTTTCTGGTAAACCCAACATTTAATGCTAGGTTGGTACTGGGAGGCTTTATAGTAATATTCCCATTCTATTCTAATTCTATTTTTCGGTTTTTTAAGACCTGTTTCCCATTTTAGGTAGTTGTTGGTTCGCTTTACTTTTGAGATTTCGATTCTGATAGGTGTAGCATGTATGTTGATTTACATTATTCGTTCTGTTACCATTTATGTCAATTTCCAGACCTGAGTGGAAAGAGGGTACGTGCGATTTGAAACCTCGTACAGTAAGATGTCTCACCAACACTGTGTTCCGTGACAACCTGGGAATCAGTTTATGCAACTTCCCTCAGTCACCCCCTGCGAATGGCCCCACCGTAATTAGGGTCGCAGGTCCTTCGGATGCCCTGCTTATATTTGGTAAGCATAAATACGAAATCATGATGCCATATCCTATTTATAGCTTAGTACCTCGTCCGTAACAGAAGTCAACATGGAACGTCCTCCAGCCGCCTCTGATGTTTCTGATTGCTCCGAATTGTAAATTATAATTGAGTGGCTGGGCAGAACAAGGGGTTAAGCGACAGAATCCGCATAGCCAGATAATCGCTCGCCATTTTCAGTGGTTACCTCCTTGTTGTGAGTATGGCACGTTTACTGACTGCACCACTTCCAAGTTCCACCCTTCCCAACGCCGAGTTTCACTTGCTGTATCAGAGCCTCTCACTAGATGTCACCTATAAATCCGATCTTTCAAATATCGACCAGATCAAATGGATAGTACCCTTGCAGAATCATAATATTGTAGGTGTAGATTGTAAATTACAATTTTACCGGATTAGTCCGTGTTTTTAAGCTTGTACTTTCAAGTTACAGGCCCCATACATTGTTTTATACCATATTTTACTGGTATATCTCATAGATTTAAAAAAATCGATTTTTTGGTCTCGATTTTTATTTGAAATCGATTTTATTCTTTCGATACATCGATTTTTTGAAAAATCGATTTTTCGATAAGTGTTGCCATCATTACTGTCAACTCTCCATGAAAGTATTTCACCTTTTCCATGTGTTTTCAGGAGCCAAAGTATTCAAGGTGCCAAATTTTCTCCTGAGGCTAGCCCTAGCTGTTCACTCGTTGCTCAACAAAGGTCTTGACTCGATGTGTTGTTTTTATATCGAAAAGAAGTTGAGATCTCTGCTTGCTTCACAGAGGATCGCTCATCTCATTCACCTACTTCAATGTAAGTTTTCCTGGCAAAAACATTTGGTTTTGCTACCTAACAATCGGTAGCCTAAAGATAATGGATTGCCACTTGAATATCACTAACTTTTCATCAATAATTCACCTAATTAATTTCATCTATGTAGAATTACTTTTGGAAGGAAAAAAATTTTGTTTTACCTAACTCAGTGACTCTAAGTACACGAAAATCTTGAGCCATCAAGCTTTTTTGGCAAAGCTGTCGAATGACCCACCTTCCAATCAATAGGAATTTGTAGTCAGGAATAAATTGATAACTGGAACACAGAACATTATGGAATCATTTTTTGAGATATGATTTCTAATACACACTTTTTTTATACAATAGTTAAGGTTCCATAGCCTAATTCGGTTTTTAACAGTCTCTTATCAATATTGTCTTAAAATTAAGAACAACTTAGTTACATCTCCAATGTCATTTAGATGGAATTCTTTGATTAGTTAGAATGAGATTAAATGGAACGTGTATGAGAATTATATAATTCAGTTTAATGAAATTGACTGTGGTATCCTGATGTAACATTTCGCTGTGGAAACTTGACTCGATCGTATTGTTTGAAAGATAAAAAAATACCATCAATTCTTTATTGACATAATCAAGGAAGTTGCACTTGACCTAACCCAAGGGCTAGTATTTGTTTTTACTAAACCACTTCTCTCCAGAGTACTTCTAAGGCTACCATATCGAAACCTTTTAGTTTGAAATGCGTTAAGAAATCAAAGTTTTACTTAAATCGTCATTTACGACTTGACAGGGATAATATTTGAAAAGCAGACCAAGTCTGAGCCCAAGGAAGTTGCCATGAAAGTGGAAGAAAGGATCAATCAACTCAGCGGAGTGAAGTACACTTTCTACCAAACCTTCTACAAACTCGTGCAAAATCGAATTCTCAACAAACAAGTAAGAATCCATATTAATACTCGCAACATGGCTTTATAAGTTGAATTTATGTTTAATTTCGTGCTCAACTTAGCATAATTTTGGTTTTGGGTCTGTAAAGGTCGTTTCACGCTAGACCGGGGCTGTCAGTGATTTCAATTCATATACGTCATCTTATCGGCAGCTCTCGCCAGTGCATATGGTAAGCTATGGCTACGTTTTCAGAGGAGGAATGGGTGATCGTTGCCTTGATTTTGGCTGCAGAAGAAGAAGAACCGGAGGTGAGAAAAAGGATGTGGGTGGCACCAGCGGAACAGAAGGGGAGTTTGCTACAGTATACAAGGAATCGGTGGAAGATGGACAGCGATTTTGGGATTATTTCAAGATGTCGGAAATTGCCTTCAACGTACTTCTTAGCAAGTTGGAAGAGCATCTTTGCAAGAAAGCCGCTCCCTTCCAAGCCAAAAGGGGCGCATACCCGAAGCTCCCCATCGGCGAGTTTTTATACGTGAAGCTCCCCGCTAACTTTCTCTTTGTGTACGCGAAGCTCCCTGCCCTCGTTCTCCTATTGTATGCAAAGCTCCCTGCCTCCTTTCTCTTCATGTACGCGAAGCTCCCCGTCACCTATATACAAAAATCACCTAATACTTCAATAATATTGATAACTTTATTCGCAGTGACCTACACTGTTGGCAATTGCGCAACCATTTACTGCAACCACCAGGAAAAAGATTCTACACTACAAAGTTCAGTAATCAATAAAATTCTCTTCAATTTCATCCTAAATAAACTGCATGGTACATTAGAGTAGATCACAAGGAAGCTTCGGGAATAAAACATCATGGTGAACAAAACTATTTTTATAAATTGGTTAAGGGTGATGGTGTGCTCATCGCATTGCTCAATCAGTTTTGCTAGCCACACATTCTTTTTAATGGATCTACTTCGCCTATGATTCCCCTGTTCTGTGTTTATTTTAATGTAAATATCAGTCTGATATTTGACCAAAGCAGAAAGCACTGCGACCGCAACGAGTACTGGATGCTACACATGTGGATACGTTGATGTTGTTCGACGATCACTGAGAGCCAGTCCGTTCAAATCTCCGATAAGGCTTGAAACCCCTCGAGAGAGGAAAATAGAGAGACGGGGAGCTTCACGTACACCCATTCTCTCGGCACGGGACGCTTTGCGTACACCTGCTAGAACTTGCCAGGGAGCACCAAGTACAGCCCAAACGTCTTTCACTTCGGACGGGGAGCTTCGCGTAGTCACCCCACCAAAAGAACCGTCTAGGCCACTGAAAAATATCATTAGCGACCCAAAATATCGTCCGGCGGCTGTTAACCCTGGCCCGTCACGTGCCGGGTTAGTATGAATACCCCCATTCTGTTCCTTGATCAATTTCAACTGTTACCCCAGCCAAACCACGTTACCCGTCCCTTCCCGGCCCTGATCTAGTGTGAAACGACCTCAACTCGTAAGTGGAATCTTCGCTCTGAAGATGAAAACTAATTTTTTCCTGCATAATCAACATCCCTCTCTCGTTAGCATGTAATGCCATTCTGAACAACTTTTGTTTTGGTTCACGTATGTGTGTGCCTGAAGAGCGACAAGTTCAATTTCTGCAGTTTTCTTCCAATTTCGATGAAATTATCAGGGAATATATGGTTTAGGTAGGTGTAGTACTGTAGATGGTTCCATATCAATTTCATCATCTCAAATCATTAGCGTGCGATTTGTGGACTAACGAAAATGGCGGGAAGTAGATTGCGGACATAACACATTTCCCTTCACACTTTTTCCTGTCAGATCAACCCCAACCTCCTGCAAGTGTGAGGAAAACTAAAAGATTTTGGGCATGTGCCAACGTGTTGAGGTAGGAGTAGAGGTCTTTGGTTTTAGTAAATTTCCTGACAGCTTCGTCAATTCTTTCATCCAAGTATAGAGTGGAACTTCCTAAAAAAAACCATTGATTTCTCACAAAATATTTAAATGGTGTATTTTAATAGCTGTACGCATGTTTAGCTAACCTCAGTTCATTTTCTTCTGTTTCAGCTCTTATACGCAATCCTTGATTTAGTGCTTGATGAACTTTTTCCGGAGACGGCGAATATCAGTAAATAACGCTGTGTGTACATTCCTATGTATGATAACATATTTTTGTTGCTAGTTACCTGTTACCATAGTTACTTATAAGATGTATAACATATTACGAAATGTCGGGGATTTATCCGAAAGAATAGGGAAAAAAAGGGGGGAGGGAGGGAAGAAAAGGGATATTTTTATTCCAAACAATATTTTGAGTTGTTATCAACTATTATTTATTTTGTATAAAATACAATCAGTAAAAACCACTTTGTGATATTTTTTCGATAAGGTAAAGTGAAGTACCTACGCCCGAATAAGAACAATACCCTAATCAATTGTTAAGAGTTGCAATATTAAAAACTCCGATTATCGAAAACTTGAGAAATAACACTGTAATTATGTTCGTAATTGATAGACATCCGTTCAACGAACCGAACGAGTCCACTCGGACTGCTTTACGTTCATCCGTTTTGCCTAAGACTGAAAAAAGGAACGTCAACATGAACGAGAATGTGAACGTCTAAGAACCTAGTCAAAATCGCCTTGTTAACTGTGATTATCGAATCAGCTGATATAATTGGAATGGAACGATATATTCAAGAGTTTCTCCTGAAATCGAGTTTACTATCTCTTTAGTTACATTTTAAGGGCTATTGAAGCTTAAGGTTCGATTACACGAGGCGAGTTAACTAACTAGTTAAGTTAGCTAGGGAGTGCACGTGTTGATGACTACTAGTACCTTTCCACTTGCTCTCTCTCCAACTAGTCGCTGCGTTGAAACCACGTGTTTTGTAGTGTGTTGTGTTTGCTTTTAGTGTTTATTTCGTGTTTGAAAATTAAGTGGAACGCAAATGATGCGAGGTGTGTCTGAAATTCGGTGATAAATGAGGTATGATAAAAACAATGTTAATTGTAAATACCTTTATTGACCTTCAAAATACTCTCCACTAGCCACAACACACTTCTGACAACGTTGGTATAACTCTTGAAAAGTATAGGAGAAGTCTTGATGTGGAATCGTTCTCAGAATAGCCGTCACGTGGTTCTAACCTCCTCGACATCCACAAACCATGATCCCTTAAAGGCCTGCTTAAGACGTGGAAACAAAAAAAAAGTCAGCATTCACCAGATCTGGAGAGTATGGTGGATGTTGCAAAACTATCACGCCTCGCTGAGTCAAAAATGTTCGTACCATGATGCTGGTTTGCAATGGTGCATTGCCGTGCAGTAACGGCCGGCCTGAATGTGGTTCGTCCTCCACGGATTCCTTACCAGCGCGAAAGCATATAAACCAATAATAACACATTTCCTACTCCACAGCATCCTGGTCGCACACCTGCACCAACATCTCATGGGTTTCTGTCGCTGTTTTACCCAATTTAAAGCAGAACTTAATGTTGCTACATGGCGTGTACTACTCGGAACACTCAAAACGAATGGAATAAGCACTGCACTAGCACTGAAAGAGTCAGGTCTGGACGTGTCGACACTGGCACGAGTGCTTCTATCAAACTTTGAATACCCTCTTATGAGATCATTCACCGGGCTTTTCAAACACACCTCGTATAGCTAAATTTCTTGTAGTTGACCGACAATATCCTTTATTATGGAATGTCGAGGACAAAGACAAAATATTGAAGGAGGACGATTTGAAACCCTAATCTGTGAGCTTAATGAAAATAACTTACTGGGGGGAATGGATGTAAAACAAGTTAAGGCTAAAATTAAGTATGTAAAAGATGTGTGCAGAGAGGAGCTACATAAATAACAGAAAAGTGGCTGCAGGAAACTAATCTAATTTAATTTTACTCTGAGACGACGTTTCATTTTCTCTAAGTATTTACTCATTTTTTAAGACCATTGACAATCCAACTCCGGCTACAACCAATTCTTCCGACATTTTCACCTCCACTGACTTGCCACTTGCCGCCTTTTTAACAAGCGAATCCCTTTACCAACGGCTGGTTTACTTGCTAGCTCGTTCAAACGCCGGCTAATAGCTAGTAAAGTTGACCGGTTTTCAACTTCTTTCCCAGCTTTTTTACTTTACCTCTTTCAGACGATTTCAGTTGTTCTGTTTGTGAGCTCTTACTTCTGTATCAATATACTGTATATTGCTCCATTTTTGGTATTTGTCTATCAGCTCTTGTGTGTCTACTGAGGGACTGGTAATGTCTTGGCGCTTACAGAGTGCATTTATGACAAAGTTATCGTATCATAATCCCTAGTGCACAGTTCCCAAGGCATGGAGCTGCTAAGTTTAGATGATGTGCAATACACTACCACCACCAGACATTGGCGTGCCGTCGAGTACAGATGTTTTCATGGGGTTTTCTCTGGAAGTACTTCCTAAGAAAAAGTCAGTCACCTGAAATCGCTTCCATAAAGAGGGAGTTGGAAGATCATCGTCGATTCACTACTCATCACATATTAACATCAATTACTATGAATACAGCTAATAAAGCAGTAAAATATAATCATCGTAAATTCGTCTTTCAATCAATGATTGTGATATAATTGATCACAGGAGCCAAACATCTTGGATCTTACTGGGAGATTCACTGCAACCGTGATATCTGTCTGTGCTTTTTGTGATATCACCTCTAATGATTTTGCTTCCTACTCTACTATCGGTGATATAAGCTTTGTTTTGACTTACGATTGATGGACCAATCCAAAAAAGCATGAAAACTCAAGTTTGATCGGGTTCATCAATAAAATTCCGCTTTACTTCCGAACATAATATATTGAGTAACACAAGTAAATAATTATTTGGCGAAACATGCCAAATATTCCTGTTCCATGATGTCGAGGTCTCCAACGATAACCAGGGAATGAAGCGGTGGACCAAGATCCGTGGAAGCTATTTCCGCCAGCGTCTTGTACACTATTTGCTGATTGTCAGATCCAACTCTGGCAACGCCGACAGCTTCAGTTTGTCCGTTGATGGCTGCAACAGAAGAATTATATTACAAACACCGTAAATGAGACTTGATTAGAAGAAAATGAGGTTATTGCAATGGATCTATTAAAATAATTAATTCATCTTGATATAACAATTTCCTGAAATTTCACAATTAAAATATGTACGTTTTGAGACATTCTGAAACGATGTCTTGAGTTTAAGAGCCAGTTTATCGAATCTCTCAACAACTAATGCGAGAATCAACGTAATCGATGATTAGCAGCTCTCATAATCGTTGGTGCATTTATCAATCTCTTATTGGAGTTGTAATGGAGTTATTAGCTTGATTGGAGTTAGATAGAGGGAGAACAGAGGTACCACAACAAAAAAGTTGAATTAATTTAAGTAACCTCTCTATTTTTCTCGTCTGCCTGATTGTGTAGTGGTACCCCTTCAAAGATAGAGGAGCAACACATTTTCTGGTGTCATTTCTTCCTGTTAGAATCTTAATCAAGCTCTTATAAAGCCATAAATAAAACGTAAAAATCGTGTACATCGACCCCACAAGGTTACATTAAAGAACTATTTCTTCACTAAAGAGCAGGAGGGGAGTTCATGCATTTATTCAATTTATTTATGTATTTGTATAAATCTCACATTCTTTATAAAGTATGAATAATGGTAATAAAACTTGGATATTAACAATAAGCAATAGTCATTAACAATACAAGAAAGAATCACTATCAAGTACTAGCCCACTTCAGTTGCTCACTCCTCCAAGGTGTTAACTACATTAAAGCCAGTGGCAACCGGTTTGCACATTCAGGTGGGTACCCCAAAAACTTGAGGAGCACCAAAATCATATTTTTCCCATTTGGAAGGGGATGCAAAGATGTATTGATTTGAGACTATGTGTGTTGTTGACACGTATGCACTAGTGGTGCTCTTGAAGCCCGGTGCACACTTGCTGCAAAAGGACGCAGGACGCCGCGTCATTTTCAATCGGATAACTAGAAATACACAGAGGAGCAATGTGCGGTGCACACGGGACGCCGATACCTATCTGCAGCTCGCGTCACTCCGGATAGGTATCGAGGTTGACGCAGGTACCTGTGGGACGCGCGTTGGGGCCGATAGCTATCCTGCCGTCCGATACCCCTATCAGTGCTCAAGAGTCAATCGGCCGGTGCACACAGGCAGCTGCGTCACACTTCCGTCAACCAGCCTTTCGGGACATTTTCGGGAATTTCGGCCCACGATGGAAACGAAGATAGGACGCAGATAGCTATTCCTAGGAAATGACGCGGCGTCCTGCGTCTTTTTGCAGCAAGTGTGCACCAGGCCTAAGGAAGTTGGATGAGTGGGAAAGTGACAGCATGAAATGTATGCAATAGTATCATCCGAGTGTTGCAGGCGAATCGCCTCATCCCTTGGAAGGGGCTCTATCACCTTCTTGATGGAAAAGTCTGGTGGCATACATAAATGGGCCATGTACCCCAGGAACAGTGGGGTACTCTTCCAACTATACTATTTAGTTCCAATCTCTGCTAATAGAGGAAGTTGGTCATTAAGATCAACCAGCTGAACAGGTCAATTGATTCTCCCAGAAACAAAACTGTGGGAGAACATACGAGTACTATCAGCCTCCTTGCGCTCATTTTCTAGGGAAAATAATCCAATGTTCTCCAGCTTCCACATAGCAGAAATCCTCTCTCAATCACCCTTACCTTTCTCCTCCTCATCCACTTCAACAAGGTAACACCTTGTAGCAATAAATAATAATTTAGCAAAACGTATACAGAACAAAATCTTTTGATTACTTACCAGGTTCTTCACCAGCTTCCTTTTTTTCAGCACATATTTGTAAAAGCTGGTCCGCCGCTTGCGCCACTGTCATGAACGTAGGTGGCATGTACTCTTTCTTCTTCTTGGTCATACTCTCCAGCGTTGGCTCTTTCACTTTGATATCTAAATGAGAATGGATGAGATCATTTATCGTTTTATGGGGAAAATATTCAGTATTGATCAAATATTAGTATCGATGATTAACTGGCAATGTTATAATTTGATTGCTCATTTAAATCCTAAATGCGGATCATAGAACATCGTAAAACAATTATGATTCTAATCAATTATGTCAGTATTGATAGGAAAATAGTAGCTGCAGTATGTATAACCACACCCAGAGAGGGTCTGTTCGAAATTTCAGCATCAGAAGTTGAAGAACAAAATTAGCTAAGAGTTCACTAAACTGATTACAGAGTTTTCTCATGTTGAAGTTAAACTTTTCCACATCTAAAGAAGCACTAAGTGAAATTCCTAAGTTTTAGGAATTAGGTCTAAACCCAAGTGAAAATAGTGATTGATTTTTGGAATGCTATACATAAAAACAAAAAACTCACCCAAAAGACACAACGTGTGTAGGCCCCTGACCTTGTTGTTCACAATTTTCTCGTAAAAGCTATCTGGTTTCCAACTGCCAGCCCAAAAAGGTATGGAAACTGTTTCTCCGAACCTGTACAACTGAAAAAAACGCACTTTTTGGGATCATCATTTATTTGAAAACAGAATAAATAATCAAATAAAAAGCTCCTTACTACTGATATCAAAGATCTACATGTCCAATGATCTACTTGGTAGGTTTCATATCGACTGAACTGCAATCATATCTACCCTATATTGCACTTTGCCCTTCTGCATCAACTTCCATCACATCGTCGCCACTTACTTTCGTTCAGAGTTCGAACTTGTGTCCTTACTATCAACGCTTTCAGCGCGGCTACATATTCATAGAATCTCTCTAGCCTCTGGAGGTTTTTTTAATAACTTTAAATTAAACATTCGGCTTTTTATTTTCAACAAGGAAGATATTTAGTTGCATTCGACCGAGAATGAAACTAAATTTGATCAATTTCAAAGCATGTTACCATATGGCAACCCCCTATGTGCATAAAACGTAGAGGCTACGACAATACCTTTTTTCTGTTGACCAGTTCCAAAATTTCTGGAGATTTTACTAGTTTTCCAGGGTAAATAACTTAGTAATGTATTGTACATAAATTATTATGCACGTCATTGTTGGTATTATTATATGCTCTAACTTTTTGAAACGTTCAAGAGGGAATATGCAGCAGGGGCTTCACGCCCTTTTTCCTTTGCACAGACTCCTTAACACGCACTACCCGAAAACGACTGGCACCCAGCGGTTCTTCAGCTCATACTGAAGCCATTGAATCCTGGCAGGACCCTTCTAAATCTATACAGTTACCAAATCCCACCATGGTGAAAAATAACTCGGGAAGAGCGTCGTGTCATTGTGTCACACGGCTGTCAGAGGCAGGAGCTGAGCACGTTGCCATGTGGCAATGCCTGTGCTGAGAGTGTAAGGGGGAATTTTGCTTCAGCCGTGAGATTAATTTAATTAAACCTCTTCGACAGCAGGATATTCTACATACACATAACATGTGTATGATATTCCACTTCGACATAACGTTTCCCCAGAGTCAAACACCAGCCGTCTTGGTTGGTTTGGGATTGGACGAAATAAAACTGCCGGGCCCTGCTTCAGCAGATTCTTGGTGGAATAGCTCATCAGTCGAACAAGGTCATTGTCACAATTGTATTTGACTCAAGTGAATGGGAAAGTGAAAGATGCCACATCGGGGAATGTGATTTTACAGTCTTTTGGATTGGGAGGGATTTAATTAATAGTTGTTTCGTATCATTACGGGTACAGCTGTCTGCGCCAACTGTTACGGACCAAGAATATTGTTACCTTTGACTGAGTTCGAGCTCCTGTCCTAACTACCAAGGAGAGATTTCCCTTTAGTTGCAACACTATATCAGATATTGCTACGAGGCCGATCTAATTAAACATCTTCTAGAACATAACTGCGGAACTAACTTGAAGGCCACAGCAACCAATCGCATTCATGATGGAAGCATTGTGTATGACTCGAACGGGGACACCCATCTGCCGGGCTCTGAGAACGATATCAGTGTGGGTGGTCGCTGAGAAAGGATCTCCAACCACCAGCATCACAACATCTTCCGTCTTCGAGGTGGACAAGATGTCGTCAGATCCCTGCTCAACCAAGTCCCTATCTGCAACGATGATCTCTCGACCGTAAAACTCTTCCTGTAAATGAAAAATAGTTGTAGTCCTCCAAAACAAAACAAAACGTTGAAAACAAATTCTAATATGCAGATGAACTTTATAAAATCATGTGATCTACCACCAACCTTACGTTTATTATTATTTTTGTATAAGAGGAGGTGGTGGTCACTGGACCAATGCTCCTCCTCATGTTATTTATCACTTCATAACTTTTGCAAAACTAGAATGTGCTTATTGTAGAATAAAGTTGAAACAAAAAAAAAGATGAACTTTATGAAAAGACCAGTCAACCAATACCTTGACAACTCAAAGCTTTTTGGTAGTTAGTTAGTTAATCAACTTCAGATTGATAGATATCCTCAATCATGTTTCTTCTTAAACTAAAGTAACTTGTTTGTAAATTGATACAAATGTTTCAAAACGTGCGTCATTTCCCCCTCAAATGCAATGTTTGGAGAATATTGTGGTAGAGTGGATGTAATTTATTTTGTGTGACTTTGAGATGAGTGCTGTACTCCTGGGGCATAGGCTGGGTTGTCTGGCTGGCTTTAGCGGGATTGCTGTTTTCTCTTAATTGGAGTGAGCTCATTAGGGCTACCAGTTAAGAATTTGAAGGGTGGCCTCGGGAGCCGCCATGGTGGGTGGGTCCAGGCAGGTTTGGGCACTCAGGCCCCTGCTGACCACATTGGGAGCTCTGTGCCTTCCCCACTCCACCTCTATATGTTCGGACCTCCTTCCTTACCCCACAGACATATAACAAGCTAGAGCTAGAACAGACCAACTACCTATGCTAATTTACAATAGTCCGCGACGTTTGCTCTATTGTTTGTTATAAAATTATGTTGATGGCATTACATATTCATCATTATTGGAGGGATGTTTCCTAGCAGTTGCCACGTCCAGGGTTTGAGCGAAATAGAATTTGCAGATATCAAGTGAGACATCGATTTGACAAGATGTTCACGTTCCCGCATGCATCCTGTTGGTCTGACAACGAATAAATGTTGAGAGGGGCCCATGTAGAAGTCAATATGTACATAATCAGTGAAAATTACTAATCTGCAGGATAGTCGGGTAGACTCCTGGTGGGTATGATTCTGAAAGCTCCAGAAACAAGTAGAAACATACAGCTTGCCCAAGGCACTTTCCATTCTAATCACAGGCTACCATAGCAAGACTTCAAATTTAGTAACGATGGAGCCGTACTATTCAGAGCACTACTTGAAACTCCCATGCCTTCCCAAATATTCAGAATACTTACACAGACCAGGCTTCTAAGAGGTACCTTGTACTTTCACTCAATAAGTGGTAATCAAGTTAGGTTTTTACCTAAAACTACCCCCGAGTGAAGACTATAAGGGTCATTAAGATTGAAAAACAGTCACTTGTTAGTGAACATTGTCTCTATAATATCCAAGGCCTCATTTACAATTTGTATAATGTTTAAGAGCATAATCGTCGTTGTCAACAAAATAACTGTGTGTGTGTGTGTGTGTAGATATGTCAATCAGCGCACGTATAAATAAGAAAAATAGTATTCTGTCAAAATGAAAGATTAACTCAATTCACGTAACACAAGTTAAAATAAGTTAAGGTAGGGCAAGTATTCACCAAAACATGTTTTCCCACAGTCAGAATTGATGTGTAGGACTCCAAATACACTTTCGACGCATTCTTCACGATCTCCAAGCCCTTGACGGTGATATCTTTAGCGTCTCCCAGACCGATCCCTATCACGAAAAACATCTTAAGAAAAACCAGTCAAAAATCACTGCGTTTCAAAACTTAAATGAGGATAAAACTGGAATACATGAATTATCAAATGAATGAGACTATCATGTCTTATCTCGAAGGCACGCTGCAAGATAGATAACAAAGTAAGGATTTGAGGTCTTGATGTCATAGTGTCTGGTATGGATTCATTTTGTATTTCTACCATTTCAAAGTTCCCTTAAATTATTTCATTGATTAATCTGTTGCTGAATAAAATTTTGGATGCCTCTTGTTTTATTTATCTGGTTTTCATGAGTTTCTTTCAAAGGGAAGTTTTACAGTCCTGTCGATACCTTCTTTCTGGTATAAGTGAAACCCTAAACTTTTTCGGTGTTGGCAACACTGAGCAGAGAGGTTCCTCTTTCGTAGTTTTCGCTTCACGTTTCTCCATTCGTGTGAATTGTGACGCCGCGAAAATGGTAAGTTTTATCCTAAATCATCCGTGAATTCAAACGAAATTGTCAATAATCGTATATTTCTTTTGTATTAACAATCATTTCTCCATCCGTAGTCCGCCCACAAAACCTTCAAAATCAAGCAGAAGCTCGCCAAGAAGCTGAAACAAAACAGACCCATCCCCCAATGGATTAGGATGAGGACTGGCAATACCATCAGGTAAACTACGTTTTCTTTTATCTAATTATGACTATAACGAATCACTTCGTGTCTAGGCATATTAAATTGTGCAAATTAATCGATAGGTGGTCTCTCAAATTGGTAAGAATATTTACTTTGGCTTGTTAGGTGCTAACTTGGTTTCTGTTGTTTATAACCTTAATCGGACATCAGGTTTACTATGCACTGCTTACATCGCGTGCTGGTGCTACTTTCATGTATTTTTTAGTGTGGTGTCTATTAATCTAAACCTAGAAGTTTATGTCCTAAAGTATTCTCAATGAGGAATATGGGCGTTTGTAACAGCGATGGATGGTGTGCCTGATAGTTTCTTCTGCCCATCTTCGGCCTCGTCAGATTGGGAATAATTGAAGTATAATTTTTGTGGAACTGGTGATGTTGCTGGTAAACCCACTAACTGGATATGGGTAGGAAGTGCTGGAATTTGGCTTTCATAAAACTCTGCATTGTTCCAATGTTCTTAGTTACAAACCGTTGCTGTTGTTAAGTATACATATGGGTCCATTCACTTCACTTCTAACTTGGTGGTTGCCTTCGATTTTCGTTCAGTTCATGTACCAGGCTGAAGTTCAGAATAGGGGGCCCTTCCTGATAAGACCGTCGTAACTCGATGTCTATATATCGATCCACGCTTTCGATGTATAAATCGATGATACGCGTTACCTCTTCAAACTGCAACTTGAATATGGTGGAAAATAACGAACTTTTAAGTGACAAATGGTGGAAAATTAACATAGTGAAATACGTAGGTTACACGTCTGGAAGGGAGGCCGGTAGAAGTTCAGAATAGGGGGCCTTTCCTGATAAGACCGTCGTAACTCGATATATAAATCGATGATACGCGTTACCTCTACAAACTGCAACTTTTGAATATGGTGGAAAATAACGAACTTTTAAGTAACAAATGATGGGAAATTAACACAGTGAAATACGTAGGTTACGCGTCTGGAAGGGGAAAAATCAACATCTCGGCTGACATCTACAACTGCTCTCATCTCTCTCAACAATCTTATTCCCACCTCCAACCATGTCCGTATCACTCGCCAACAAATCCACACAAACCTCTCTTAAAAGAACTACGCCAATCAGCAACAGAAGCCTTAGCTAGGTTCAATTCGTGCATAATGTGACTCACGATGTGTGTTCTGGTTTGCTAGTCTGGATGCTCGCATCTCAAAAACACAAAAATATCCTACATCAATCCTTCTAGTAAAGTATAGATCAGTTGGACAAATAGAAGGTTGACAGTTGTGCTGGTTCAAGAACGAAAGGTTGAATAGAAGCGGGAGAGATGGCGGACCTTCAGCTGCTCGAAGGTGGTTGTGCAGAGCAATCCGACATGGCAGCGGTATCGATATTATGATCCTATAAAAACATCGATCCTGATACACATCGATATATTCTTCTTATCAGGAGGGGCCCCCTATTCTGAACTTCAGCCAGTTTCTTTTGTCCATCTTCGGCCTCTTCAGATTGGGAATAATTAAAGTATAATTTTTGTGGAATTAGTGATGTTGCTTGTAAACTTACTAACTGGATATAGGAAGTGCTGGAATTTGGGTTTCATAACGCACTTATCACTGCATAGTTCCAATGTTCTTAGCTACAAACCGTTACATGGGTCCATTCACTTACTGTTCACTTCTAACTTGGTGGTTGCCTTCGATTTTCGTTCAGTTCAAGTACCCTTACAGTTTGACCGATCCGGGTAAACAAAACAACGGTCCTCTGTTGGCAGTTTCCTTCTTTACGTATTCCCCATCCTCTGAAGGCTTCTATAACAGGGGTCGTCCCAGACGAGCGCTTGGCACAGCCACTTTGTCAGCAATAGGAAGACCGCCTTGCTCAATGTCTCTGCCATCACAGTCAAGGATGTTAACATATTTAACCTTATTGAACTGGAGACCCGATTAGCCTTTGCTTTCACCTACATATCATTATCCTCCCAACCGTAATTTACTGACTGTTCGGACTTCTCCAATTAAGGTGTGTGAATGGCAATGGCATCAAATAATTCTTCAAGGTAGTTGATCTACTACACACCTAGAGTGTCTTCTGACCAATTCTTTGAGAAAACAGTTCAGTTCAGCAAGAACAATCCGGATAACAGGCTGCTATAAGAAGTTGTCAAAGAAACTCAAGTCCTGTTGCCAATTCCCTTCAAGCGCTGATTTTTAACAAATAATTGATTTTACAACAAGAATAGTGTGTTACATCTTATTGTAGTGTACGCCTGTATAATTTAGATTAGATTTATACTCTTTTTACAAGGAAATAGAAGGTACATGAAGTCTTTTGAAATGTGTTCAGAAATTCAGATCAATGTCACAAAACGAAAGTATGGAGGCCGGTATCCCCATCACTTGGAGTCTGAAGTATTGAGCCAATCATATAATTTCTTCCAACACTTGCCTTGTGAAGTACTCCCTACCTGGTACATTCTTTGTCTGTTATTCTTCGCCTTGTTGGATTAACCACACTCTTAAATTTCAAGTACAATGGAAATGGTTGCGACAAACTAAGATCATGAGGTTAGGTTCTGCATACACGGCGAATTTTGCTTTTCCTCGTTATTTCAACGCTGTCATTCACTGATACGCCTCGTTGATCAGTAAAAGTTGAATTTTTTTTTTACATAATTGCCGTTTCACTAGAAGCATATAATTTCAACCGTAGGTTCCTGATAATATGCTTTTGAGGGTTCAAACTCACACTCCTTCCATCCTCTTGATATGACCGCAGTTTTTCATGTTTTAACCTACGAGGTGGTAAAATCATCATATCTTTGTAATCATTTCCTTCACTTAATGACTGAAACACGTTACTGAATTATTTATTCAATTATGTTCGTTCTCCTGATCAACGAGCTTTGATTGAGTACCTGCTTGATAATGACGATTCACAATCCATTATTATTATGAATAAGACATGGAGATGATGGACATGATGAATATTTTTTTTCTCTTTCATTAGCAAAGTATCAAATATTCATGCAGTCTTTGGCCCCTTCTTGTCACAGTAGATGAAAAATTTGGGTTCCTCAACGGAATGAGAGACGCCCTTGTGTTTTATCTTTTTAAATTAAAGTAGATGAAATTCCATCTTAACACTAACCCCACTCGTCTACGATAAATATTCCGTTCTGTGGTTTTTCAAAGTTTTGGCAAGCAGCGACATCTTGACACCTCTTCTGCCAGCGTGATCCCTTCACTTTTCGTCGAAACAACCACTCATTGTTGTTGGGGAACTTAACAAACAAATCTTCGTTTGATAATTTGTTGTTACCTACCAAAATATAAAAATTTGGTAACATTTCTGTTGTTTGCTATTCGTGAAGGATCGAATCTTACAGTGTTTTTTGTATTTTTGTTGCAGGTATAACGCCAAGAGGCGTCATTGGAGGAGGACCAAGTTGAGGTTGTAAGCTGTTCCAAGATGTTTACAATATTTCAACTTTTATTCATTTTTTATTGTAAGGACTAATAAATTCCGTGTTTACAATTCCTTTTTGTGTCCTTAATAAATCCTAATATTAATAACTGTGCACTGGTGGTAAACGTTGAAACCGTATTTTGAGAATAGTGGTTATCCACCTTTTAATTTTAGTAGGTTCAATTCTGCTATGAGTTTTAACATTTCCTCTTGCTTCAAATGCGACTTCAATCAGTATTTTTTGTGGTTGGGAGAGCAATTAAGTTGTGGGTTTCAGACGAGTCTAGTTCTGTGGTAAGAATATTGCACATTTTATCTGTCAGTGATTGTTGGACAAGTTTGTTTCCCTTACCTTATCAGATAATTTAATTATGTTCAGGGGAACTTCAGTGGTGTTTTCGGTTCTTACCGTTTGCCGTAAGAAAGCTGTCGAGAGAGTAGAATGCGAATGGCTCGTCCAATTGGAAGGAAGATCTTTTGGCTGAAGAAAAGAATTGAAGGCAGCAAAATCAAATATTGTTAGGGTCCTTGTGTCTGACAATAGATTGTCAAGGAAATTGAGTAAGAAAGCTATGAAGTTGGATGTTTCAATTGAATTCTTAGTTATCACCTAGATACTGATGAATTTTGTTGAATGTACGGGTAAATCCATTTATTATCTTGGAGGCAGTTGTGCACGTGAAGTATGCAAGTAGATGAGATAATTTCATAGCTTTGTTCGGCTTCCTAGATCGAATGGCAGGATTTGTTCTAGGTTCTTCGCGACTTGAGGGCGATAATTGAATGTTTGAGGATAACGGAAAATGCGAAACCGTATTTTTCATTGTTTGCTGGTCAAATCGTTTGAAAATTTATCACATTTCGTTCATAAAGTCCCATGTTCCGAATTCATGATTTATTTTGAGATGCTCAATTTTTCCCCAAATATGAGAGATAACGAGGTATATTGGAGTCATAGTTATTAGCAATAGGTTTTTAATTATTCACATGAATCAAATTCAATAATTTTGACAGATCTCTGTGGGTGCTCAACTGGTGCAGCATTCTACTATGAAAGACTTCAGCACTAGAACTGTTCTCTACAGATTTTCTTAATAAAAAAAAAATGAAAACATTGTTTTGTATGGAAAAAATGTGTGGGTGTTACAGTTTATTGGTTGATACTCATACAAGATGGTATGTAAACAGTAAATTTTCTTGTCTCGTATATGCAATAGCGAAAGCGTGAGGTAGGTACTATATCAATTATTTTCTTGATTACGTTCGAAAAGTGGACATCAACAATAATGTTTATCATGAGTGGTCGCATTATAATCTCCAACCGGCCTTAGCAGCTACACCAACCTGTTAAGTCAGACCGATGAGGAGACCTATCGATTCTCCCATACCGCCGGGAGACTCCGTAGCAACGGGTTTGTTGACAAATTCACTGCATGTACCTACCTGAACCGAAGGTTATTGTTTAATTACTTAACCCTGAACAACGCCAGGTAACAACTTGGATACAATCACCAAAAATCACGCGTAATCGGGAGTTTTCACCTTTCGAATTTGATTTGAATGGAAAATTACTCCGTGCTGGGGAGAATCGGGGAGGGAGCTCACGGCAGCGTTCTACTCGGGAAGAGAAAGTCCGACGATAAAGAAGTCGCTTTGAAGAAGATTTCAGTCAAGAAAATCGAGGATGGGATCCCCACTGCTATTATTCGCGAGATCAAAACGATGCAAGTTCTTCACTGCCCTTACGTAAGTAGGAAAATTTTGATCGTCTAATGTGTTGATTATCACTTACCTATTGAGAATTGGTGGATAGGGACTGCCTGCGACCTAATTTTTACCTTATTACCTTGTTAAGTTAGGGATTGAGATATGGATTCTGTAGAATTCGTATTCATTAACCCTACAATGCCAATATGGAGTGAATTTTACCCCTTTCAAGTGTTTCGTTGACAGCTACCACGCTGCCAATCCAGCTATTCATTATGGATTTGTAACCCGACGAGGGATCAATTCATTTAAAGCGCCCTTTGCGTTTGGTTTCCGAAAGTAATGGGATTGAGAAATACCTCATGTTATCAAAAATAAAATCAGTTTGATAAATTCATAATTTACTCTGATGACTCCTGACCCAGAACCAATTGACGTAAAACTGTATTGCTTTGAGATTAGGAATGATAATTAAACATTTTTTTTAAAGTTTATTCATCACCCTAATTATGCACGAATTGGAAAGTGCTTTGTACTTCACTATTATTGTTTTACTGTGCATTACTATTGTTTTATTGAACCAATGATTATAATGGTTAATTACACTGGAAATTTCTTTCATAGCTTGCTTTTCATTGATTTTCCATCCATAAGAAACAAATTATCAGGCTGGAGTAAAAAAAAACTCCTTGTTGGGATATTCCCTGTTTGGTTGAGTATGATATCAAATTAGCATTCTAGGGTTGAGGCTATGAATTTCTGTGAATTGTTGACTTAACCACCAGATAACCCAAAAGTTTCTCTCTACTCCTAAAACTATACATGCAAACATTCTGTATTACCAAATCGTTCAATTTTCTATTGTTACGTTGTTGACTTTTACTATCTGCCTGAAGCCTAATATTTTACCTTATCATGCATGCAGTTAGGGATTGAGATATGGATTGTGTGGAATTCGTATTCATTAGGACAAAGCATTTCTGTGAATTGATGACTTAACCACCAGGTAGCCCAAAAGTTTTCCCAACTCCCAAAACTGTAAGTGCATACATTCTATATTAACAAATCCTACAATTTTCTTTATTACAATTGTTTACTTTTAAAACTACATGCTTAATGAGTGGCCATGATTCCATTTATTGGTAAAATCAATTCAGAATCCAACTCGTCCAAATTAGCTTTTCTGAATCCCAAAAGTCGAGGTAGATGTAGACTAAAACCCTCAGGGCGGGGATTTTGGGCTGCCAGCACGGAAGGCTGTAGGCTTATTGCTTTTTCCTGAGAGTTTTGCATTTAGCCAAGGAAATTCTGCTCCTTGTAAGGGGTTTTGGGGCCCTTGATGAGTCCTTCGCTTTGAATGGAGTTCAAATCTGCAACAGCTGAGCAATCAAGTATTATGTGGTACGCCCGTTTCATCAGTCTCCTTACATAACCTGCATAGGATTGAACCTTTGTGACCCCAATGTGGTGTAGGTGGAACCTTAGGGGTGCAAAGCCGGTTATGAGGCCGACCGTTGTTTTTAGTTCCCAACGGTTTTTAGCCATTCATTAATTTTGGTGTTGGGTTCCGCCACCATGAGTTCACTGTGGACATGTCCTTCAATATTGAGCCATCTACTTGTGGTTTGTTGGTTGACCCACGTGTTGATGGTCCTTCTGAAGGCGGTTTTTGGTATACCGACTGCCAGCTCAGGGCCTACCAATTGGGTTTGGGAGCCACTTCTTGCAAGCTCTTCAGCCTTCTCGTTACCAGATATTCCTTTATGCCCTGAACCTACTCCAGGCGAACCCAGTTATGCTTAGCTAGGTTGTTGAGGGTTTGCATGCAGCACCAAACCACCTGATGAGATGGTTAATGCCATTAATGCTTTTATCGGCAAAAGTCGAGGTAAGTATTGTGGTTTACGAAAATCCCAACTGACCCTTCTTTAGAGGTTGAAGGAATAGTTGTACCCTTCTATTCATGTTAGAAATCTTGCCGTGTTCCTTGATAGTGACTCTCTTGTGAGTCACAGCTTGTTCATAAAAACCAATTCATTGTCCTCGTCTTTTCAATTAAAACTTATCTGTGACTTACAATTCTTGTCTACGTTATGTAAATAATGTTATACCTCGATATTCAGTTAGTTCTGGTTCCTCTGTCACTAAGTTTAGGTCTTAAAACAGATACCAGATCCTTAGGCACATCAGGGTAACTTTTTCTTAATGTATTCTAGTTCGTTTTCTAATATACAATTCTAGTTCGATTCGGAATAACCACATGTTTTTGAAAATCGTCTTCGCCATTGTTTTATTCAGGTAATGCGAATACTGGACCATTTCCCCAAAGGCAACGGATTCGTATTGGTGTTCGACTACATGCCCTCCGGCCTCTGGGAAATGATCCACGACGTCGACTCCTCTCTCACCGAATCTCTCGTGAAAAGCTACATGAAGATGCTTCTCAAAGGGCTGGATCATATGCACAAAAACGGAATCATGCACAGAGTAAGTTAAGCTTTACCTACAGCAATATTTGACTATTTGTTACCATATCAAGTAGGTAGCTACCTAATTTAGTTGAAGTTTAGCAAGATTGCTATTCTACATTCAAATTTTCATGAAATTTTGTGGATTTATACTATTTTTAGCACAGTGTTCGAACTTGAGTGTGTGGGTTTAAATACTAAAACCCTTAAACTATCTAACTAGGTATCTACAACTTTGAATCGTTAAACTTTCATATTTACTGCCAAAAATCGAAAACCCTGTCCTTCCAGAGGGGTTTCTTAAGGTGGATAGGAGAGAATTTAGCTCTCTTGACTACTTTTGGGGACAAAGTTTCATTTAGATCTCGATGTAATCTTTTCTTGCCATTCAGTCACAGCTAAAGTGTGTGTCATCCAAACATAAAAAATGTCTGAATTGTAGGTTTACTTACTGCAATAAACACACGACCCTAAATGTTATTACCTACGTGATTTTATACGTAATTTGTGACTCTTTGCAATTGTAATACCATAATTTTATGAAAATGAGCGAATAGCAAAGAATTTTTTCGATAAATACCTAGGTACCTTCAAATAAATTCCTATCTTTCATAATCCCTACCAAAATGTTGGGTCTTGACTAAGCTTGGCTGTTTGGGTGACAGTTTTGTGAAATGTTAGTACTTTTGATAAATGGAAAGCTGTTACATATTTGAAAATCATGTGATGGGCAATTTATTTCAGGTGTCTATCTCTAAAATTTAGAATTTACGATTTAATAGTATTCAGCAATACAAATGGATTTACACGTACTACTTACGATATAGATGTCGAGCCTTTGCTTTGGTTTGGTTTTTGCCGTTTCGAATATTAATGATTAGTTATCTTTTGAAATAATGTGAAATTTTCACCTATTCAAAAAAGTCATCTTCAAGAACAGGCAATTTCAACAGCAGCGGTACCTAGATAATGCTATAACCATTGTTTTCTATGCCAGAGCCTAACCTAACCTAGCTTGCTGATTGATTAACTGTTAACAGACCACTCGGCCCTAAACTGCTCTCCATCGAATTGATAAGACGAAGATTATTGTCTTCCTTAATGTTCAATTTATAGATCACTGTTAGGATTTGATTTCAATGGATGAATCTTCTCCAAAAAGTGTATGGTTCAGATAGTTTAACGCTAGCAAACCTTGCTAAAGAACCACAGTTATCTGCCATGACTTTCATAGTTGCTTACTCTCATTGCCTTTGTGAATCCTTTTGATTGCGTTAACCCTTTCTTCCTTCGCAGGATTTAAAACCAGCCAATCTCCTCATTGGGTCTGACGGGATTCTCAAAATAGGCGATTTCGGGCAAGCTCGTACAATATGGAAAGAGAAGAACGGAAGGCGGCCTTACACCCAACAAGTGGCCACGAGGTGGTACAGGGCCCCAGAACTGTTGTACGGCGCTCGGCTGTACACGGAGGCCATAGATTTGTGGGCTGCGGGTTGCATTTTCGCTGAAATGTTCCTGAAAAGACCCCTTTTCCAGGTATGTATTTTTGAGAGGCACATTCAACTGTGCTTGAGAATGACCCATTCAGTACATAGGGGGTTTCAAAATGGTCATAATCTAAAAATATAGGCCTTCAGTTGAAAATTGAGGTTTGAAATCGACGTTATAAAATTTTGTCAACCGGAATTCAAAATTTACTATAAAAATCAAACCGATAGTCCTTATCAGTGATGTATAGTATCAATTTTGATTGTAAAATGTTGGATATTGACAGCTAGACCCTATCAAATCAAATGTACATGTATCTACCTACCTAAAGAATTCATAGCCCTCATCAGGACAAAATACGATAAATTATGAATGCGGGTAGAAAAACGCTGGAAATCGTTACAAAAAGGTTTATAATTTCCTTATCAGATAACCGTCCTAAGCAGATCGGTAGACTGCAGATAATTAGATTCAACCAAGTGTCTACATTAAGGGCAAATCTCTGGAAAATGGATGATTAGCCTAAATTCTTAGGTCCTAAAATTTTGCAGTTTAGCTTTAAACTGTTTACAAGAGATGGTCGGATGTTTTGTTCTTTTCATTGTTTTAGAATGTTGGAAAGTAAACAAAAAAATTTGAGAGGGAATTAAACTTTTTTTCTTGTTAGTTTGGTTAGGTTTTTTGTATTTGAAATATTGACACTAAAATAAACGAAGGAGTCAGGCTCTCTACTTGTGTACTGCTCTGCTTATTTGAAGCTTGGGAGACAGCGTTCTGGATAGTATACTCGTATAGTATCCACCATGTTTGGGGGCTGTCGCCAGCCACTCATTCTAGGATCCATTCCCAGCCCTCAAGTTGAAGAAATTCTTCCCGATTTTTTAAAATGGAGATCGAATGATCATCCAGAATCAGACAGAAATGCAAGGTCCCAATTTCTGTCCGAATCAAACCAAACAACTACCCTCCTACATAGAAAGTTTTTGAGATTTCGATTTTTTAATATTTCAACCTTTAAATATTAACTCTTAGAGTTGATTGATCATGATGCTGACGTTAAATAGACATTCATGTTGAGCCAAATTTCGTAAACTTTGGTCTATTAGCAATTTCGAAAAAAAAAAGCTTCAGAGGCTGACAGGTAATTTTTCTGTGAAAGTGAAGCAACAGATTTTGAGATGTAGGGGGGGAGGGGTATTATTGAAATTAATGAACCAAAATTCGTTTTAAACATAGGTATATACATTACAATCCAAATGGGAGCAACTCCTGACATCCCCAACCATTCAGGGCAGGTAACTGTGCTTTTTGTAGTTTATTGAATCAGATACTAATAACGGTTCCTCCTTTCTATTTAACTGATTCTTTCTTTCCTGTGAGGAATCTTTTGCTAGATACTGGTACAACGCAACTCTGCCTCAATAGTCATGTTGTCTTGAATGGCGCCTTTTTGTGAGTTTCGACTAGTGAACAGTCTGGTGAGTTCGAATTTCGCTCTTTGGATTAATTTTTGACCACCACATCTGCTTACTACGAAGCAGTCTATGTTGGAACTTTCCCTTAACCTCTTCCAAGCCAGCAAACATATTCAGGGATGAGGCAGCTTTGCTTATTTGCTTTTATAGTCAAAACACTGTGACCATGACCTCACACCACTGGTTCAGTGAACTTCTGCTGATCCCAGCAGGTACACTCGACTGTTGTCCAACAACAACCCCAATTGCTACGATTCAAGCGGGTCCATAAATTATAGATAGGTACCTACCTGCAGCAGGATTTGAATACATCAGCCACCAATTAAAGCTTATTTCTCCTTATTTCATTGCACATTTCTGTGGAGGCTTAGTAACAGTTGCCCTCGGAAATGGACAAATATGAGAATTGATGCTTAGGGTGAAACTTTGGGCTGAGCAAGGGATCGCTGGAAGAGTTCTCAGTCGAGGGAGCATGTTGTCACAGTGTGATTTGACATCAAAGAATGTCACGTTAACAGTCCTTGAGAGAAATTACATACCTATTAAAGTTTGGGTCGTACTGACTGCAAAGAACGTTAGAAAGAGCACTGGCTCAAACTATAACTATCTTGACGAACTTATTCCCTTGTTTTTCCTTGTAATAAAAAGAATCCACAAAAAAGAAGCTGCCAGACTTGCATTAGGGCAGGAGTTTCTCAGTATATCAGAACTGACGAAGGTGTTTGTAATTGTCGACGGGATTGCATCACGTTTTATTCTACATCTCATAATTTTATGACAGGGAGAAACGGATATCGACCAGTTGGCGCTAGTCATCAAATGTCTCGGAACTCCAACTGAAGAGAACTGGCCTGGCCACGCTCAGCTGCCTGACTTCAATAAAATCACCTTCGCTCCGTCCAAAGCTCAACCTTGGGACGTCCTCCTGCCCGGGGTTCCTTCTTCCGCTCAACAATTGGCGAAAGAAATGGTCAAATACGATGGCCTTCGAAGAATAAGGCCTCACGAAGTGGGTTGAAAACATATTTTCCTTTAAAATTCGTTAGTCTTACTTGGATGCATAGCAATTTCTCAACTTCAATATAGTGTTAACCATGGATATGCCATAAGGAATATTTTAAGGGCCTTTGACGGCAACTTGTAAGATAACTGCCAATGAAGGTCTTGTTACTATATTGAATAGGTATACATATGAGATGATACACTGAAATTGGAATGATAGGCCCCGATTTGTCAGCATCCTTTCTTTTGGATTCCCTTTCCGTGGTTTTTCGTAGGTGATAACTGACCTACGGTAACAAAGTAAATTCTCTGAATTTTCCAATCAAAGATAAAAATTCTAAAACAGTCATATAAAGAATGAGTACTTACACTCTAGCTATATTTATGTGAATAGTTAACCTTTTAATTATATAAATTAGGTATCGTGTTTTTAGAAGTCAGTATTTAAAAAAAGCTCAATAGCACTTGACTTGGGGTTTTCCTTCGTCATCTTAATTTTCATCAATTCCGCCTTTACAATATGTAAATTTATTTTTAAGTCCGATTTGTTGTGGAGGAAGGGGGTGAATTTTTGGTATCTTTTTTCCAATCTAAATTATGTACCTCACTTTCCTTCAAGTTCCTGAGTTTAACTGCAATGTAGTTTGGAGAGCTGTAGTTCAATTCTAACCCTGTCAAGAATATGAGAGTCCATCACGAGCTGCTCGCAGCTTTCTCTCCTTCTTATGACAAACTAAGTGATTGTCGTGATTACATGTCTTATTTCTCTATTTGACAGATGTTTACGAATATTGGTGACGCTTATTAACTGAGATACGAAAATTTAGACCCTTGGAAATTTTGATACCAATTTCTTTAAAATGTCCCTCTAAGAAAGGTATTGAAGGAAGGATTTTTGACTCTTCTGTTATAGAGATGTATTGAATACAATTTGTGTTAAGAAGGTACCGCAGAGGTAAGGTTAGCTGTGGCAGCAAGGTGTAAAAATATATATGAAAATATCAGGGCATGAATATCAATCATTTGCTGTGCGCACAATAACAATACGTCGTAGCTTATGGAGGCCACACAATACATGAGAAGGGAGAGAGGATCCCGGTGGGTTTTATTGGCGTTCTTCGGAACGGTTCGAGTAGCAGTTCCTCTGGCCATTATTGGTCCAAAGCTGTTACTTTCTTCAAAACTTGGCCTACATATCTGCAGTGACCTCCATATTTGAGTGGGCTGTCGGAAATTATAGAAAAGTTCAAAACTGCTACTGATTTCCTTGGAATTTGGTAGGTCAGTTCTTGAGTGAGAGGAGGATTTTTCATTGGTAATCTACCTAACTTTGCAGGCTTTTCCATATTTCAACTCCATCGTTCGTAGTTTCTTGTCCCAGGAGTGCAGATATGATAGAACCCTCTAGTAAATTAATGGGTCCTGCATTCCTGTTTGTACTGTTGACCATTCAATGAGCTTTGCAAGTGTGGCTTGATGCCACTTATTGGGGGGAAAGGAGCGGGTCAAATTTGGGATATTTTTTTGTTCTTGCCTTCATATTCTCTCGAAACAATAATAGGGATTTTCCAACCGCTTGCTCCGAGCTACACCAGTGGAAGAGCGCAGGCGCACTAATGAGGGAGCAGGATGAGGCGTTTTCCAACCGCCGCCAGTGTAACTTCGGGGCAACTTGCACTGAATTCCAACCGGCCAGGGAACTTGCTCGGGACTCCCACAGGGTACTCCAGCCTGAGGTCGGAGTAACTTGCTCTGAGCAGGAAACCTAGGGTAACCTCTTCAAAAGTCTAACCTTCCTCATTCCATTTTTGTTGTTGGTGCGGTTTGTTCGTACTTATATTTCAGTGTGATGGAGTTCTTGGAATTCATTGGTGATGTTCCATCCTCATCCTCGAGCAAAAGTTCTTCGTCAGACTCAGAGGTCCTAGATATTTCAGCCGAGGAGCTAATTATTTTATATTATTATAGCGGGAAAAAAGGAAACCGGAAAATACAGTATTAATACTGTAATTACTAATTAATAATACTCCCGAGATAAAAATGTGAAAAAAACCATGCGAGATGAGGAAGGTATCACGTTCGAGTGTTATCCTCCCGTAAGGTTGCTCTGGGACTTTCATTTCATTTTCCAACCCAGTGTAATTCCGTGTGTACACCGCAGTGGTCCCGAGCAGCAAGTGCCCTACACTGCCATGCCCCGAACCTGCTCGTAGCAGGTCGGTTGGAAAATCCCTAATACTCGTATTATGATGCGGATAGGTGTATGGTGTATGGGATATGCTGTAACGATATTCAGTACTCGCCCTGTCTTAGTCCTTTTGTAACAAGATCTGGAACTAACTAACAAAAGAATGATGATATCTGGTAGTGAGAAGACAGGCCACAAGTTGAAAGAAGAGGTGGATAGTACCTAGGTGTCAAATAATAAGTGCGTCCCATAAAAACCTGCCACCTCCACGTGGTCCATCCCGGGCTCACTCATGGAGTGTGGCTAAAGGCCGGTTCACACGCTCATGTTGTTTGCACAAACCGGCTCGTGCAAGCCAGTTAGCTCAAACTGAACTGAACAACTTGGTAGCGTCCACACTTTCAGTTGAGTTTGTGCAAGCCGTTTGGTGGGATCGTTCTCAAATTTACTACTATTGTGGTTTACATTGTTTTTTAATCAAAAACGAATGAGGAGGAGCTTATCCCATGTGCGACTGCAGCTTATTTAGTGAGAAATACATTAAATTAAAAGGGCTAAACGGCGAAGATGGACCAAGGATTGGTTACTGAAGAGGGACCTCCTTTCACATACGAAGTTAATCGTCGAGTTGAAGGGGGAACCGAATGATTTCCGCAATAGTTGCCTTTCAATTCAATCCTTATTATTGTCTATAAATTCACAAAGGAATTCTTGTTCTTGCTGCATCGCGTGAATAGTCCTATTGTTCGTGAACAAAACACACGGCAAAACATACGTCGTAGAACCTACATCAGATGACATCACATTGTGTACATAGATTCCCTCCAGAAGAGGGGCGCTGCGAGGGCGATGCGCCTGCTCGAGATTGGTGGGTTGAATCGCGTTTCCTCGCTCAAACTTCGCTCCAACCTCATGCCGATTTTCTGTCCGAGACAGATTTTACTCAAGCCAGATTTGTTGGTTGGCACAAACCAAATGGCTTGCGCAAACTCCGTTCACACGCAACGATATAACTGTGCAAACTGGCTTGCACAAGCCGGGGACAGCAGGGCCTGCAGTATCATCAAGAAACCCTCACTGCCCCATCCGTTAAGCCCTGCCAGACTGTATTGGCCCAAAGTGGACCCAGAAACAATCTAACCCAATCTGATACAGCAGGTGTAGAAGAAAAAGATATAGGCGGATGTCATTATGTAAGAGATCTTTATACATTCCATTTTTCTAGTTATCCACCCATCACTAACAGTTCTAATCGTTTGTATAATAATTTGATATTTTCTTCATTTTGAACTATACTGGTTTCAGGCGTTAAACCACAAATATTTCTCCTCGCCTCCAAAAGAGATGCCAGAACGAGATCTCCCACGCCCGCATCACGATCACAGAACGGAACTGAAAACCAAAGAACTGGACGGTGCCAATTTCCACATGTTTCAAGACCTTCATTTCTTATTGGATTCGGTGAAGTGATTTGTGCAATTAGAACCAAGAACAATTTTGAACATTGAAGTATTTTGAACTTACGTTGGTTATGATTTTTACGTTGAGGTACGAATAACCTGAATATTGAATGGATATACCATCACCATATCCGTCCATTTTCATTCGCCCTTGAGTTCTAAAACCGTAAACCCACCGTTCGTTTGCCGTGTTTACAAACTACGAAATATAATAGATAATTATAACAATACCGTACGATTGTGGATTTTATTCAGAGAAGAGCACCCCTCCGTAACGCTTTATCCTTAAAGTTTGTTTTGGAAACCTCATCCTGTCGCGAGTACAAGGTTTTCCTCATTTATCAGTTTATATCTCTGTGATTTCGATGTCATGTCGTGGAACATGTATAACATAGTTGTGATAGCCGACACCATCTATCGGCTATCAGCGGAACAATCGCGAGAGGAGAGGCGAGGAGTGACTGGGGGGAAGGAGAGATAACTTAAACTTGCGACAAGCCCCTCTCCTTACCACTTTCTACCCAGCTCTCATCCGAGCAGGTAATCTGTTCTTTCAATTTCTGTATTGAATCAAATTGATATTAATATCCCAGATCCATCCTATTAACCGAACTCCTTACCTAATACCACCTGCGGTGCTATTTTATAAAAATAAAAATATTAAAGGAATACCAAAACCTTTTCCACATCGTGGTTAATAGGAGCCCCATAATAATTCTTGGAGCAATAAATACATTTATTGAATAAATAACTATATCTATTACCAAAACCTTGCGTATAATTATTTCTTGAACCTTATATATCTATATATAAAATAACCTTAGTAATTAATAAGGTGAAAAAAGGGAATAATATCAAGAAATCGTAATCAGGTAAAGGTAGAATTGATTCAACAATTACTAGAATCACTAGGATAGATTTGTAGGCTTCCAAGTGAAAAATGAGCGAAAATGACTACAAATATCCAGTTGAGGATATGTTATCCAAAGCAAAACTAAACACAATTGTTTTGTGAAATTAACACGCAGGTGTTACGGAATACGGACGCATCTACTAATTCCTACTGGCGCATTTCCTGAACTACTTCGATGGTTTACGTGGTTGGGTTCGTTTAAGAAAGGGTATGAGATAGTACAGAGGGGTCGCCGGAGTGTTTTTGACTTCAGCACGATGTTGGCAGGTGTCTATAAAAATATTTTACCCTATTCGTTTCACTTTTTCGCTAGTTTTTCTTATTTGTTTCTCACTTTCACGTTCATCTGAGAGGCAGTTGATATATAGGTGGTTCCTGAACTACTCCATACTCGTATATACAGGGTGTCCAGCGTGTAACCTGAAAAACTTCGCACACAACTAGTTTCCAACAAAAAGTGCCTCTTGGAGTTTTTTTTTAGAGGCTTCGTTTTCGAGTTATTTCACTTTTAAGATTTTTTTCGTGTTTTTGACCTTACGTCACTAAAACGGCCGTAACTCCGGCGTTTTCGAAGTATTTGCAAATCTAAGGATGCCGTTGGAAAGAGCATTGAATTTCCCATCGTTTCAGTCTTTAACGGTCATTTTTTAAAGATAACTAAAGGGTGAAACAATTTCCAATGAAAAAATTTCCAAGTTCTATAGTTTTTCATTTATTAATATAGTAATTTCAACTAAGCTTTGGAGTGTGCGTGTTTCACCAGTGATAGAGCGATTATTGAATTGCAGGAGGCACACAAATATGATCAACTGATCAATCCAAATAGGTATTTCGGTTGAGAACAGATTTACGTGCTCTATGCATATCTCCTGAAATTCAAAATCGCTCTATCACCTGTGAAACACGCACACTCCAAAGCTTAGTGGAAATTCAAATCATGAACGCAAGCCAATTGAATAATAAACCTCAGTGAAAGAATTTGCAGCGTTTTTTGAGTAATATTATACTTAAAAATATAAATTCAAAGATTTTTAGCCGTTTTTTGTAAGATTTTTGAAATTTAACAGGTTAATGTGATTAAAGAATCCTCATGGACCCCTGAATGGTTACTGCTTAGGGCCTTAGGGGAAAATGAGGTAAAACAATAATATCGAAAGAGTCACCGATGTCATTAAAAGATACGCAAGGAACTACGAAAAGAGGCTTCTTGCTCATACCAACCCAGAAGCCATTAGGCTTCTCGACAACTCCCAAGTAAAGCGACGCCTGAAAAGGACCAAGCCATTGGACCTTGGATGCTGATGTGAAGCTGAAATGTGGTGTATTGTCAATGGACTAACACTCGTATAATATTGCGGAATTTATGTGAAGTAAATATCTAGATAGTTGCCTGTATATTACCTCAGTTGTAACTAGTTGATATATTAACAAATAAACGCTCTATAAAAAAACAATAATGTAACACTTTGTTGGAATGTTTTTCCGGCCCCTTGCTACGTTTCGAAGTTGAATTTGTTCTGCGGAAATTGCTTGAAGCCTCTCACCAGATGGTGTCAAGTATTTTTACTTCCCTAATTCAAATCGCCCGCCCACGAGGCTCCCACCAAACACGCCGGCCGCTCCCATTGGCGTCCCCGAGGTGGTCCGACGCAGCTCTCGACCAATCGGCAACGCGATAAACATCAACAAAAGCCTGTCCCCGTTCCCCGACCCAGCGAACCAAAACAAAACACACTTTGACAGCCTTTCAGTCGCTCCACGGCCGCCGATTCCGCTGGTTGCACCTGTATTTTGGTTCGGATCGCACGTCTCGACAACACTCACAAACCTTGTTTACATTCACCGTTTCGTCCTTATCGAGATATCAGTGTTTCCATTCTCAAGTGAAAGCGACATGACGACGACCCCGACGTCCATCCCAGAAGAAAGCCTAGGTGGTAAGTCACAACTGTCATTGATTTCCTCCGTTCATATCGCACCATCTGTTCGTCTACAATCTGACCTCTACTACGTTCTCGCTGCTAAACTTGTTGTCAAGCCGGATATCGCTTGAGCCCTCTACGTTTCTTTTATGTAACCGCAACGAACAATTCCCCTTTTGTTACGTCGAATGATTTTTCTGCGTTTTGACCTTGGTCGGTAAGGACGGTATGACGATGTTCATCTGTCACGATGCGGAACGGTATTACGTGATTTAATGTCGCATTTCATCATAGGTCGCCCAATTTCGCATCCTTTCAATGCAATTATGATAATAATCAGATTCAAACTATACGAAAATTTAAAGAATGCAGCTTTCTTCCTAACCCCCGACCTTGGATTCCACACTCCCCTCCACCATCCAATAATGATAATTTCACCTAATTAAATTACGATTATGATATTAATATATAGCTAATTAATCGTATAATATCGTGATTTGATGTTCGAGTATCCTCTTTGTTAATACACACCCAGGGACGTAACCAGCCCATATTTCTCCCGGGGCAAGAAATAAATTTGGCCCCTATAGACCCGATATCTCATGACTCATACCATCTTAATATACCAATGAACCAAAATATAAATACAATTAATTTGATTTATTCACAATGTATAAACTCTTTTACTAAAAGAAGGACGGTTTGGTAAGTAAGTGCTTAATGTAAAATACCATATAATTTTTATTAAATTTAACAAAATAATAGTCAATATACAATATACACCAGCTCTCCAATACATTGGTTCTTGAGCCATAATTTGGAACTTGCAAGTGGTCGGTATAGAACGTTTCCTTCATCTTTGCTTACGCATCACATTTTTTACTTGTAAACATGGCAGTTATTAAGAGTGAATGTTGAACTATATATACTTTTTTTTAAATCCCACCAAGACTGGCCTCTAGTTGGCTCATTTTCGGGATAAAAATCTCCAATACCTTCAATTTTGGTTTATTATTCAATAATAAACCATTGTAATCGCTCTTGAAAAAAAAAAAAAAAAAAAAAAAAAAAAAAAAAAATTCTAACCCCCCCTGAAAATTTCATGGTTTACGTTTCAAAGGGTGTAGAATCCAAATCTGCTATAAAAATTTTCCCGTCCGTACGCCGTACGCACGATTTCTCCCAAACGAGAGGAGCAAAAAATCTGAAATTTTCAGAAAAAATCAATATTGGTCCGAAAACGCCCCAATTCTTCAGCCAGCACTCTCACTTAATTTAAAGTGCCCTTTAAGGGTTGTCAAAGTTTTGTAAAATCCCTAAAAACCTCAAAAAAGTCCAAATTTGGACTTTTTTTTGAAGAACTTTCCATGAGAAATCGAATGAGCCCCTCCCCAGGTCCGTAGCTCAAACCATTCCCGATGTATGGCCCAATTTATGGTGCCAACATTTGCATCCACATTTACTACATCACTAGGTTACTGCGATCAAAACAAACACAAGAGTTTTTTTTTAATTTTTTCTCGCAGTAACCTAGTGATATAGTGAATGTGGATACTGGAGTGAACTCCTAAAAGGGTTTAAGCATTCTGATATGCATGCTCCGTCTTACTAAATTTAAAATTTTCAAATAGAATATTTTTCCATTGTAATCGCTCTTGAAAAAACGCTGCAAATTCTTTCACTGGGGTTTATTATTCAATGATTCATGATTTGAATTTCAACTAAGCCTTGGAGTGTGCATGTTTCACAGGTGATAGAGCGATCACTGAATTTCAGGAGGTATGATCAACTGATCAATTAAAATAGGTATTTTGGTTGAGAACCGATTTAAGTGCTCTATGCATATCTCCTGAAAGTCAATAATCGCTCTATCACCTGTGAAACACGCACACTCCAAAGCTTTCGTAGAAATTCAAATCATGAATCATTGTATAATAAACCCCAGTGAAAGAAGTGAGTCACAGTAGATGACGTGCGTGGTTCCCAACTCCCAGAAGCTGCCATTAGGCTCAGTCTGCACATCAGTTTTATTGTCAAGATTCACTCCATTAACTTCAAATTGACCAAACATAACAAATTCAATCATTTTAGAAAACAATAAGACATAAAACTCGTTGGTTTTACATTTCTTTTCATGTATTCATGGATTTTTTTTGAGGTAAACTAAAAAACCATGGAAGTCGTGCTCAAATAGGTATATTGTTTCCACATTTATTGCTCTCCCAGAGCCCCTTGATGTTTGACAACTCCCGCTCAGAAAACGTTAATAGTGAATCACAGTAGATGACGTACCTACCTTGTTCCCAACTCCTAGGAACCGACATGAGGCTCAGGCTCTACTATTAGGTTTATTGTCAAGATTCACTCCATTAACTCCGAACTGACAAAAATTATGAATGCAGTCTTTTTAGAAAGATATAAAACATCTAACTCGTCGATAATACATTTCCTAACACGCATTCATGGAGTTTTTTTTTTGTAAGTCAAACTTAAAATCATAAAATTTGTTCTCAAATTCGTTGTTTTCATAATTGCTGCTCTCCCAGGGCTCCTTAAAGTTTGACAACTCCTAACTATAAAACGGTAACTCACCCAAGATTACATGGAGATAAATTGACATTTTAATTTCCATTATAATGGAATGGAATGGAATGAGATCGTTTGAGTTTTCTGCAGGAAATGTGGAAAATCCACTGAAACAATTATTAGTACGTAATCATTTGTCGCAATACGTATTTTTTTAAGACTCAGTCACAAATGGATCTTCCCATCGCATTAAGGAAAACGCTGAAACTTCCAGAAAGGTTGATTATTTCTTACTCCCCTTCACATCACAACTTTTCTTGACTGAGGAGTCTTCAAAACGCAAGAAAAAAGGATTTGGATAATGGAAAATTACACATTATTCAATATTTTCAACATTAAAATTGGAATTTTCCGAGTCAGGTAAGCTCGGATCAGCTCTGGGGCCTTTCGCAAAAATATTTTCGTCCAAGATTACTAGAAAATGACACTCCTTGGTGTCATCAGACTTGTAAAGCAATCGGTCTGGCTAGAAGTTGAGATCAACTAAACTCCAAGTGGAGTCCATGTGCGAAACATCGTATTTTCTATGAGTTTAAGGCTTTTTATAACCAGTACAGCGGACGGATATTGTACATTTTGAATTTACACGCCTTGAAACGTAGAAGGACTTCGTTTCAGGAGGGAGGAAGGCTGTACAAAACAGTTTAGCTGTACTATTAAATAAGCTAATTATTGAAAGCAAAAATCTTCCAAAACGTGTTTTTAATTTTGTACGTGCAGCCGTCTTTAAAAAATAGAATTTCTCACTTGTCCAGTTCTAATTTCACATAGTTTTAATTTGTTGACTTGTTAGAACACTTATCAATTGAAAAGTTCTAAAATTCGCTCGAAAGTGTCAATTAAGTATTGATTAAATATTTGACTGTGTATCATCTACTCGAATAATCAATTAGAAGCGCGTTTATTGGCGAGGTGCCGGAGAGGGCAAACTGCCGTAAACGCGACTTGCTCTCGGCGCCGTCTGAAATTCCTCTACAACAGCCAACTACGAACGTTCAACTTGCCAATTGCAATCAACGTGGATTCTGTAGTACTCAAGACCTCGTCGTAGATTGAATGAGCGTGGAAGAAAACAAAGTCAAATTAAGAATGCTGCTTCCTTCCAGCGAATATAATCATGTTATTAGTTACGTGGTTGAATAGATTTCTATGATTAGGTCATGATCAGTAACAAACAATAACTGAATATTACAAAGAAAACAGCTTACGTAGAGATGGGTAAAAGAGAGCTTGAATCCCATTGGTCAAGAGAAAGAAAGGTGGTAATTAAAGTGGACACATGTGTCCCTTATAAAGTGGACATATATGTTAAAGGGATATATGTTTCCCTTGGAGCTTAAGTTGAGCGGAAAGTGTACTCTCTATTTCTCCAAAAAATGTACCGGGAGCGATTTTCTGCAACTTCTGCAGTGCGCTACAAGAATCTGAGAAAATCTGATTTTTGTGGGCTACCCTCGATGTGTTCTACTGCCAATAAAAGAGCGTTCATTTCAACAGAGAATATGCAGGGTGTCCCAGTGTGTGTGAGAGGCCTCGTTTCCGAGATATTTGCGATTCAAGATTTTTTTTCGTGTTTTCAATCATTAAAACTGCCATAACTCCCTCAATTTTAGAGATAGCTCAAATTTGATGACACCGTTGGATTTAAGATTTAACATTTTCTATCTATTTATGTCATTAAACTGTTTTCCCTCAATATTGGAGATGCTTAAATAGCTCAATCAGAAAACTTTCTAAAAATTGCATTGAAGATGTGCGATTGCTGCGCGAAATGACTGTTTCATCAAAATCTTGAAATCGCCTGTTTTTCATCTCGCCTAGACGCCCCATGAATGCTTGACGCAGAACTGTGCAGACCTGGTAAAACATGCGCCAAAATGTCAGCTTTCCAACGGTGTAGTCGTTTTGGTTTTAAAAAATATTTTTAGTTGAGGAAATGGTGTTTAACTGCAGAAGAACGTGTGTTTTCTGTTAAAATTGAGGTTTTCCCAAAAGTCTCGACGAAAAAAGGTTGGAGTCGGGATATACGTAACATTTCTCGCTGAATCGAATGGTGACAACGCCAGACCTCTCAAGTGACGATTTATGTTAGTTTTGTCGGATGCATAAACCCGTTCGTTTGTGAACAGCGTCTACGGCACTTCTAAGCTGTCCGGCCAAAGTCAGGATAATCGAAGAGCCGAGAGACTGCTATTGTTTGTGTTCATTTACGATTGATCGCGATGAGTTGCATTCATCTTTTTGCTTACACTATCGACCCTTATCAAACAAGGCTTCCGTATCATTGCAAACTCTTCCCTTTCGTCTCTTTCCTCGTTGTATTTCCTTCAGCGAGGTTTTCCCTATTGCATATTCCCATTCATCATGGTGCGCTATAGCTAATAACCAAAACCTTAGTGACAAAAAAAATTATTAGATAAAAAAAGGATAGTTTACTAGATAAAGGAGGATCAGTGACATAAACAATATTATCTACCAATATTTTTTCCTCATACTATCCGACGTGTTCGCTAGGGTGTGAGTTGTGACTCGTTTGCTGCTTCAAAAGCATTACCATTGGCAATACGGTACAAAAAAAATCATGTCAACATACTCACTTGTGGTATAGCTACTCAACTGAAAGCAAATCATCGCAATCAATCGTAAATGAACACAAACAATAGCTGTCTCTCGGATCTTCGATTATCCTGACTTTGGCTGGACAGCTTGGCAATGCCGTAGACGCTGATCGAAAACGAACGTTTTCAATCAGTAAATTCATTTTCATTCTTCATTTTTAAATATTTATTTTTTAATTTATATCTTAACAATCTTGTTTAAACTGTAACTCTTTGTATGAACTCGATTTAAAACCCAATATCTTACCATTGTCCAACAGCTGTATAACACGTTCGAGTCTAGAATTAACATTTTACTAAAACTGAAGTTGGTCAGAAACAACAAATTATCAACATTGCAACACCCAATGCTACGGCCGAATCAGATTGGGGTTGGTAATACACGGCGCACAAAGCAACCCCTCCTTCAAGACCGGGCGGTCGTGCGGGTCATTGCATATCCGAGCCCCTGACCAAGACAATGCCTCCTCTTTAGCTTTTCCAATTTTCAAACATTAGGTCTTTTTTAGTGATACAGGGTGTCCCAGGAGTTATGCACAATCCGACTCCTACGTGTTCTACAACTCATTTCCGACTGCGATGAGTTGCATTCATCTTCGAGACTTTTGAAAAAACCTCAATTTTAACAGAAACACACGTTTTTCTGCAATTAAACACCATTTCCTTAACTAAAAATATTTTTTTAAACCAAAACGACTACACCGTTGGAAAGCTGACATTTTGGCGCACGTTTAACCAGGTCTGCACAGTTCTGCGTCAAGCATACATGGGGTTTCTAGGCGAGATGAAAAACAGGCGATTTCATGATTTTGACAAAACTGCCATTTAGCGCAGCAATCGCACATCTTCAATGCAATTAAAAAAAAGTTTTCTGACATCAAATAGACAGAAAATTTAACGCTCTTTCCAACGGTGTCATCAAAAATCTCCAAAATTAGGGAGTTATGACAGGTTTAATGACTTAAAATCGAAAACACGAAATAAATCTTAAATCGCGAATAGCTCGGAAACGAGGCCTCTGACAAAAAATTGCTAAGAGACATTTTTGGTCGGAAATGAGTTGCAGAACACGTAGGAGTCGGATTGTGCATAACTCCTGGGACACCCTGTAGAAGCCTGATTCCATAATCTGTTACTACCTGATATTTTGCATTTGTCATCGTAGTATGCGCATGTTGTTCGACCATTCTTTTTTGAGCCATCTGTATAAATGTGTCTGCTTCCTGGACAAATGTCTTGGAGTGTTTTAATTGTTCGCGCGATTTATTTTAATTTGTGGATGAAAAAGGGGCGATGGAGATGGTTTGTGAACGGGAGCGTGCTCGAGGAACAGTAAGCATGTCTTAATGCATGTCTCTAGAAGAAAGACACATCCGAGAGGCGTCTACGATCACCAAGGCCCATAATATATGGTATTGACATAAATTATGGGTCACATTCATTTCAGAATCCCTTCACAATCTTTCCACAGGTTGCAGAAGCTTTGAACATTCGAGAAACGAAAGCGATTTGGTTTTCGACAATTTTCGGTTCGACGGTCGACAAAATTTTATAATGACATTTTCAGGAATATGTGAATTAAGCTGGTCCCCTGTGAATTTCATCTATCTTAAATCTATTCTTCATTCTGCGCAGCCGCTAGCACAATATTTTCAGGTTCTAGCGCTCCAATTTGGAAGGTAGTCTGGGAACAACGGTCCCATAATTTCACACGATCGTATCATTTGTAACTGCGGCCCATACTCGGACATTGAATCCTTTCAGCAATTTCTACAGTTATGTGTTTTCTTTGGAGAAAGTGGAGGTCAGGCTGGTGATCGTTGTCCCTTATTAGTTTCATCAACCAACTTACTAACTTACATTTCAAACTTGCTCTGAGCACGTGCGAACATAGAATCCTTCAAACATGATTTGGTCACTTCCCTAAATTGTGATTTGGCTAAAATTCGGAGGGCAGTCGGATAAGAACCGTTTATTCATCTTATGTCAATTTAAACAGGATCCTAGCTTTACAGCACAGCAATGGAGACCAGCAATTGATGTTTTTCGGAAAATATTCCGTGAATCACTTCAACAAGCTCAATATCTACCTTTTCTAAAGTTTAATCACTTTTAAGAGTATTTCAAACTTTTCAATGTCCTATTCGTACAAATTACCAATAAGAGAAAGCTATGTCCTTCCTGCCCAAACCCAACTTGCCTATTTTTCTCATGTATTGATACAGTTTCACTTCATTCGTTTAGTTCATTTGATTAAGTTCATTACAAAAATCAGAGTTTTGTTGGTTCACAACCGTCTGACGTTCATTTATAAACAGAAAGGGCCCTGACCCATGACCTTTGCCGACGCCTTCCCAGCCTCCCAGCTGAGATTCCCCGGTGCCGTGATTCTCGTAGATTCTTCTTCCATTTATCTTTCCTGAGGTGGGAGGTTCCTATTGTTACTGTGGCAAGAATGAACAAATATTAAACAATTTTGCTTCAAAGTCTTCCTGTAGCTAATGGATTTTCATGGTTCTTTTCTTGTTCCCAACTGTTGCTCTAGTTACCACAAACCTTGGAAATGAGGTATTTCGTAACGGAAAACAAACATTTTGCTGCTTTTTGAAGGGGGGGTTGCTGATAGCCAATCTTTTCAATCGCCGCTTTGAATTCTCAACCGATTTTTCTTGTTGAACATATTTTAGAACATTCAAATTTCATTATGAAAGTTAGTTAAGGACATTTCCAAAGAACGTGTGGATTTTCAGGAGAATTGCGTATATCAGGGAGGTGCTTTGTTGTAAGCAACAATTACCAGATAAATATACTAGAGATCTGAGCAGAAAGGCTCTATCTAATAAGGGAAGTATACATTAACCATTTGCTATATGATTTGAAGATTATTCAGTTATTGCTTGGAACAAAGCACATCCCTGGCCAATATCTGTGTGCTGACGGATGCTGTAGGATGGGCAGGGGGTTTGTCGCGCACAATCAGGCAGGCGCAGCCCGCTTGGCTTCCCCAAACATTGATCTCCTCGGGGGGCCTTTTCCGTTCGAACTTCAATTTCACGCTGGTCGACCGATTCGTCCGAAACGTTGGCTTCGAGTCGTGTTAGTGGAAGACTGCAGTTATTTGGTTTCCAACTTTCATTCTATACTGAACCTTCGTATCGAACCTAGAAATGTGAATTATCTTCAATTCACTAACTCCAACGCAAGCACAGTTAATAACAATAGTTAGCTGGTGTGATTTATCTGATGAAGAGTGGAAATGCAATATTTTGAATCAAAATCTGACTAAATTAGTGAAGATACAACGATTTTACGCTAATTACTCATCCATTCACCCTCTTCCGCAGTTCAAACTGAAAGTAATCCAGCAGGGAAATCGACAGTATAAGTTGTAAGAGCAACGTTTGAATGTTGGTAGTAACAATAAGGTTACATTGGTGTGGTGCCCTGGGCACCAAGGGGTTGAGGGGAACGAAAAAGCGGACACCTTAGCTAGGGAAGGTGCTGCTTTTCTCCCGGTGGGTTCACAACCCTTCCTGGGCACAACGGAGAGCTTTCTTCGGGGAGATCTTTCCAAATGGGAGAGTAAGAAGAGTACTGCCTGCTGGCTCCGTGTTAGGGGACAGAGGCAGGCAAAGCAATTTATTGATTTCTCCAGGAAGAGAGCTAACGAGCTGCTCAGCCTAGGAAGAAAGGAGATACTTATAGTAACAGGGCTCTTAACGGGGCACTGTCCACTTAGATACCATCTCCACAAAATGGGCAAATCTGACACCACCCTCTGCCGGTTCTGTGGGGCTGAGGATGCGACTGCGTGTCATGTGATATGCCATTGCCCTGGCTGGCAAGACAGCGTTTTCTAACCTGGGGGCAAGCTTCCGTTGATCCCCAGGTTATTAAAACGGGAGAGGTAAAGGATCTCCTCTCTTCGCCAAAATGTGGTGGGGAAGGGTGGACCTTCCAGTTTTGTCTGGGGTTGACGACAGCTGGTCGCCACAACAGACTGGGATGGTAATGCCCACCCAGTAATTACCAGGCAGTTAGTGCTTGGGTCCCAGGCAGCTCCTGACGATGGGTACAAGTGCCGTTCACTGGGCATTCAGTGCTCGGTTCGGCCGGGTGCTCTGGTCGGGTAGACAAAGGTGCCGGGGAAGGAGTTGGAGGTCACGACCAGGGCTGAATGGTTTATCTATAACCCCCTTCATAAAATGGAGAAAGCACAATTTTATAGAGGAAAACAATAATTCAGTAATGGAGTGGTGAGTTTGAAGAATTGAGAAACAAAAATATCTGAGCTCTGAAATGGTGTTCAGCCAGCTAAAGCTCAGAGCAACGACGGTAGGAAAAGGGAAGGGAGCTCCGTATCCCTGCACCGGCCACACGGAGGGAAGTCCCTCAATGAAACTGTTTATTGGGGATGAATGAAGATATATGACTATAGTAGCCCTTGTCAAAAAGTACCTGTTGAATTAAAGCAAAATACCAACCAACGAAAGTTCTAGTGGAATAATAACGCTGTTCTGCAAAAAAACTTTTCTCCCCTCCCTTGAATAATTTTGCCTGTTTCTCATGGAAAAATTCCATCAGGTCTAGGTAACATGGTGATACTATAGAAATATCTGAAGAGAGGAGATATTGAAGTCATCATATGTTTGCTGCTCATTTGTTTTACAGTAACAGGTGTTGTGCAGTAAAGTTGTACCTGCGTTCTTAAGAAAAATATACAATGTATATTATACATTTGCTTTTCCTGTTCAAATTACCGGATGATTCTTCTAATTCTAAAAATACACAGGCTTAGGTACCTACAGATAGAAATTGTGGCCGAAAGAAATCGTTCTCTGAGGTGTCTCTGCAGTACTCTGAAGCCCGAAATGATGTGCATGCTACTCCCGTAGAGCTTACAAAAATAAACTTCCAGTAACGTTATTCAATTCAGTGAAATATCGAAATATTGACCACTCGTTGGTTTTCGGCCTTCAACATCGGGATTTTTGTTGGTTTGTTCTCGTAAACCATTGACTTGACATGTCCCCATTAAGAAGTCGCAAGGCGTCAAATCACTTGACCTTGCAGGCCATCCTTAATATGTTACTTTTTAGGATTGATTGAAAACAATGCCGAGGTGCCGATGCTCATCTTCAGGTGGTTTTGGACCTGAATTTGAAGAACCCATACCAGAAGTTTGTAGAATGACTTCGTGGGATTCTTCTTAGAAAACCAGAGCTGGTAGTAATGTTGGGAGGCTTCTATCAGATGCCTACGTGAAGGTCGCGGCCCATCTTGCGGCGGATGGCGGTGAAAGGGGAAGTTGCCGCGCACTTCGCTGGGGTTTCGCAGTACACAAGAGCTACGTGATCAACATCACGTCTTCCTGCGAATTGAACTGGTTCAACGGGATTTTTTAAATGAGCAATTCCGACGTATGAGAAAATGAAGATTCCAGCATTATATCGGGCATCCGACAAGTATATCAAGCGCGTAACTCGTTCATTTATTAAATTAAGAGAGAGAGAGAAAAAAACATTTATTGATCATTACTTATATGGGGTGGAATGTTGGAATAGTTGGGGTTGTGAAAAGTATAAATTGATATGCCAAAAGCTCGAATTAGTATGCCGAAAGTTGAAATTGAGTAGCCAAAAGTTTAAATTGAGATGCCAAAAATATTAAAATTTATTTGTGCCAAATATTCAAATTACTTTGCCAAAATTTTCAATTTGAAAATATGCCAAAAATTCAAATTGATTTTGCCAAACTAATCTGATTTTATGTGTGTGTGTGTGTGTGTGTGTGTGTGTGTGTGTGTGTGTGTGTGTGTGTGTGTGTGTGTGTGTGTGTGTGATTTCATTCTTCTGGTAGCCAAATTGCTGCTCCGTCCTCCAGTCCAAGTCCTCGCACGTGTTTCCTCGGGCCCCTTAGCCTCATGGAAACTGCTCGATGAACCGAGAATTGAGTTTTCACTCGTGCCCACATCATCACCTGGGAGTAGGATTTCGACCACTTGTTGGCGAGGCGTAAGGAAACGTTCTTGAGGAAGGCTTCGTATTCTTTATGCAACGCGCCATCGCATGAAACGACGAGTGGCGTGAAAGACCCTCTCAGGTCTTCAGCGACTCTGTCGTATTTTGCGTGTTTGGCTTGGGCAGCATGCCGGGAGATGGTAGGCCAGTCCATGGAGGAGTAAGAGACTGCGTCAGCGTTTATAACGCGGGTATCGAAAAACGCAGGTCTCTCACGGTCCCACACGCCATGGACCTTCATGTCCGCTACCAAGCCGGGGCTGCCGTCGGCACTGTCACGTAAAACTGGTTCTGTGACCACGCCGTTCCATGCAAGGCTCGCTATCTTTGCACATTCATCTCGGACGAGGTCATGTCCCTGTTTGATCAGGCCTCCCTTCATACAGTTAAGGGCGTGATTCATGTCATATTATTAAATTAATATTTTGAAAGTAGCAATCCGGTAACAATGGAACTTGAAGATCAGATGGTTTGTAGCTCTCGAAGTATGCTGTTGATCTTCTGCGGTCCAAAAAGAACGTCGGCATTCGTTCCCAAGGAACGACAGTCGGATTTGGTCTGTACTGGACTCTTGCAGGATCATTCCATCTTGGAGGAACCTTCGAGGATGAGACGAAATGTTTCCAGTCGATTGTTAACATTGTTGTTGTGTTGCCTCGACGATTGTTTACTATCTGCGTGTCATGGATTATATATTTACCAAAGAAAGAACCGTGATTAGTTGAGATGTCGGTTAATGAACCGTCCTCAATCGCTCCGTTCGAAAAATGACGGTGGTCTATATCGCTGACACCTTTGTTGTCACAGGTTTCCTTTCTCATGTTATCCCATTGTGTTGTTCCAGTTATTTTTTCTCTCTCTCTCTCGCCCCTTTATCTGAAAAACAAGTTATATCACTATTGAGACCGCCTTGAGTGGCTTTTAGCGATAAATACCTAATACCTGTGTGATTCACCTGTTTGTTTGGCGTTCTTCTTACGTCGCATTTTCCAAAGTTGTATACACATATGTGTTGTTGGGATTTAAACGGTCTTTGTTCCCCAGAATACTGCTTTTCTTTATCCATCTTTGAGCTGTTTCTGGAGATCTCATCAACTAAAATCTCAAAAACGCTGAATATTACTATACGAAAGCTTATTTTTTCTATATAGAGCACCCATTCTGCGTCTAAGTTGTAAATATACTCCGTAATCACTTAACCAGTCCAACTATACATAACAAAGTCTGATATATAAATACATACATACAACGGCGGAATGTTGTGTATATCGGTATAGGCGTTGAAACCCAAGAATAGCGCAACTGAAATTTCACCAGATAAAATAAAACACATGTCACTTTTCTTCAAGTATTACTATCTCGCAACAAGTTCATCAAACTTCAAAGGCTGATACTAAAACTCTTATTTTTTTTAAATTTTTATTTGGCAATGTTTAACATTTTACAGCCACATTATTATAACAAATTATCATTACAAGATTATTTAAGTACTATAAATGTTGCATTACTTATAAGAATTAAACCAAATTTTTCACAAATAAATAAATTAAATTACACTGATATATACTGAAATATTACAATGATGCAAATAATTATATATTGCTCAATGAACGTACTACTCTTTCAACAAATTTTAGTGTTCCTTAAAAAAATGTGTTGTTGGTCGATTATAAACGGCCATTATTAACAATAACAAAACGTACAAATGTAAGAAGATAAATGTGAGCAAATAATAAAGCAAATGAAAATGATAAAATATAAATAATATTTTATTAACATTTCGAGTAACTAATTCTTTACTTTAAGATATTACCATCAGAATACACTCAACATCTCAGAATTCGCTAGATATATCGGAATTGTACCGTCTGTTTGCACAATTGACTATCTGTTAGGAATTTATTTATTCCATTCTGAACTAATGAGGAAATGATTTTGGTCAATCTCACGTTACAACAAATTGTCCCCAGGAAACGAAAGCACAAGTTTTGAAAGAAACGCGTACGCTAGGTGTCTCGCGTTGGTTTCCACTCCTATTAGGGGCGTTTATAAATTATTCAGAGTGTTGTCACCACTTCACCTGTTGGAAGTGAGGCGGAGGTCGAAGTGACAGTTCTTGACGCAATCTGATCAATATGGAAAGTTTCTGGGAATGCAGTTGTCAGTGCGTTATGATAACTTTCCTTTCCATAATAATAATGTAGTGTGGAACTCGATATATATAATATACGGGAGTGACAATATTTTATAAACGACGACATTAAATTAACACCGTCATACAACACCAGAGGCATTATCTCATGCCACAACGCTGATTTCGTTGAAAAAAATTCACGTTTTTCCTCGTTCAAACACCAATTTTGGGGCGTCGTCGGACCAAGATGGATTTTTCCTGAAAATTTCAGATTTTTTGCCTTTCAAAATTGCACTGAAATAAAACTTTAATATACCGATAGAAAGCTGATGAAATTTAGATATTGGTTCAGTTTTATTCGTTTAAAATAATGGTATTACTTTGTTATTATCGTAATATGTTTAATTGAATGGTATTAGCACAATGCAATGAGAGAATAAGAATAATAGCAACGAATCGGTTGTAAGCGAAAACCATCAGAAATATTTTCGTGACGATTTTGGTTTATTATTCAATAATAAACCATTGTAGTCGCTCTTGAAAAAAAATTTAACCCCTCTGAAAATTTCATGGTTTACGTTTCAAAGGGTGCAGAATCCAAATCTGCAATAAAAATTTTTCCGTCCGTCCGCCGTACGCACGATTTTTCCCAAATGGCTGGAGCAAAAAATCTAAAATTTTCAGGAAAAATCAATATTTGGTCCGATAACGCCCCAATTCTTTAGCCAGCTCTCGCACGTAATTTAAAGTGCCCTTTAAGGGTTGTCAAAGTTTTGTAAAATCCCTAAAAACCTCAAAAAAAGTCAAGGCGGCCTGAATATGGACGTTTTTTGAAGAACTTTCCATGAGGAATCGAATGAGCCTCTCCCCAGGTCCAGCTCAAACCATTCCCGATGTATGGCCCGATTTATGGTGCATGCATTTGCATCCACATTCACGACAACACTAGGTTACTGCGATCAAAACAAAAACAACAGGGGTTTTTTTGTTTTTGTTTTGATCGCAGTAACCTATTGGTGAAGCACCGTGGTTGTAGTTAGACACAGTTACTTTCAAAGCAGGACATTTCTCTACATTTTATCCATGATCGGCGAAAAAAACAGTATTGTTTGGATGTTTTGTGGATTAGAGTTTTGTTTTGTAGATCATTGTTGTGGTACCCTTAATCTCTCACAGGCTATCCAGGGAATAGTTACCCGTGAACTGTAAAAATCCTCACAGAGTTTTGTGTGAGTTTAAGAATCTTCCCTCTCGACCTGGCGCAAAAATGCAAGAGTCTCCAAGTTTTCAAATTAGACGGGCACAGAAATGAATGGTTTGCATTGCTTTTAATGCATAAGTCTTAAAGATTTAAAATCTTACTGTTAAAATGTATCATTGCACACTATTCACGTCATTATTGCACTTATATCGAGGGATGTTTCTTAGATCGAATGGATTCAACCTGGTCATAGACGAGTAGAGATAAGCAAAGGTTGGTGAGTATTATTCGACAGCCACGTGCCGTTATTTTTGGGACATTATTTTAATTAGGGAGTTTAGGGTCAGTTCCCCTCTCTGAGAGTGGTTGTTGGTACGAGTTACACCCACCTGTCATTTTTCCGTACGCGTGTTGCGGAGGTCATGGAATTCAGAACTCCTGAAGTTTGCATTTTCATTTGCCTGAGATTTGCCTTGCACGTAGCTAGAGGTAAATCCCTGGAAGATATCCCAGCAATTGGTAAACTGACCCTATGAAAGAAGCAATGGATACAGAAGCAAACAAACAATAAACAAAGTTATTCAATATTTGAGTCAGCGAATTCGAATACTAGCTTACAGTTTGTGATCAAAATTGAATGCATCTTACTAAGTAAGAACCCTCAAATTTGAGGGAGGGTTACTTAATGATTGTTTCTTGGTCATTGGAAATGATGAACCAAATAAACAGATTTCTCAGTATAACTTGTGATACTTTTAGATCCCCCTTGAAGGTGTTATATCATTATTGATTTAAGATTACGTGACTCATTGTTGTTCTTCTTTTGACAGCAATTTGCCGATCAAGATTTATTTTTCATGGTAAAAGCATGTTTTCATTCGTTCATTCATAAACCATATTGGTTTCTTGCAGGCCTCGTTACAAGGAGGTACATATCCTGCATATTTAAAATGTGATTCGTTTGATAACTCCCAGCGAGAGTACGATCGATGTTGTGTTGATGTAATTTTAAATCGTTGAAAACGACGTACGAACGAAAAATTCGCGATATCTTGACGGGAAGTTGGAAGCGGCAATTCGAGGTCGAGCTGTCGGCGTTGGCAGCTGGTGGGGGGAACCCGCCGGCGAAACAAAGAAAAAACTCCATTAGAAACGACCGGGCATCTATCGGGATGGCAGGAGGCGACAGGAGCTCGAGCTAGGAACTGAGGAGGTCCATCAGCTGGCTCTACAGGCGACCAGCTGGTGGGGAAAGCCGGCTCCCGCCTGTCAGTGCTGCCGACACTACTTCACAAAATAACCCGCTCCAGGTGGCCAACAACCCCGAAAATTCCTCAGATTTGTAATGCACACCTCACAAAATGCAATACACTCCTCACAATTTGTAATACAATACTTACACTTCCTACGAAATTGTGGAAAACCCGTGTCAAGAAAATCACAGAGCTTTTAGTAAAAATGTCTCTTTCCACAAAAATACCTACTAGATTTTTTTTGAAAAGATGCAGTCTTTCTCCACAAAATCATTCGCTTTAAAAAAAAAAAGGTTTAGGAAAAATAAAGTTGTCTATTTCCTAAAAACTATCCTGCGTTGAAAAAAGAAAAGAAAATTTCCACATTTTTTAGAACAAACGTTGCCTATTTGCACAAAATGATGATTAAGCATGATTGGCATGATTGAGTGAGTGTGTTGGTTGATTAAAGTGAAGTTTATTTCTACAATATCGTTCAATAAAAAAAAGAGAAAATGTCCACAGTTTTTAGGAAAAATGTTGTATATTTACATAAAATTGTCCAATAGTTTTTAGGAAAAATGTAGTCTATTTGAGCAGAATTGTCCAGAGTTTTCAGAACAAATGTAGTTTATTTCCACAAAATAATCTCTCACCCTCAAACTGTATCACTTTACTTTTCAAGTTCCTGTATTCTAAGTCTGCAATGCCGTCCGCGTCCGATATAAAAAGCCTCAGAATTGACGTAAAAATGAGGTCTTTCTCACATGGACTCCACTTCGTTTCTAGTTGGTCCTAATTCTAGCCTGCTCGATCGCTTGACGTGCATAGAAGCTGGTCGAAAACGTGCCAAAAAATGTGGGTTTTTTTCAGATTTTTATTGACATAAATAACTGGAGTATCACTGTCAAGCAATTTTGGGCGCCGAATCGATCAAGCTGGCCCCCAGGCCTTTCAAAAATAATAAACCACTTGTTCGTAATAATTTGCAGCTTTTTTGGTAGAGTTTGGTTAGCATTAAAACGGATTCCAGTCCAGCGTTTTTATTGAAGCAACTTGTTGCATTGCCGGCTGTTTTTCCTTTGAATTGATCTATGGAAGATCTATCCACGACAATGTCATAGATGTTGTTCAAATAGAATGTTCTAGCTTTTCCCTCAAACATCATCATTTTCGCAATTCCTTGAAATCCTTTTGGTAGGGATAACTCTAAATCGTGTTATATTCTCTGCCTTCATGATTTTACAGATCGGAGTCACTTTTTGGTTTATTATTCAATAATAATAAACCATCATAATCGATTTATGATGCCAACATTTGCGTTTTTGGGTTTATTATTGTTTGTTTGTAACCTAGTGATGCCGATAGCGTCGTGTTGTAGTGAATGTGGATACTGGAGTGATAGCCGATGTGGATACTTGTAGTTTATAGTCGATACACGGGTTGAAGCATTCTGATATTCATGAAACGCTGTTAATATATAGGTAAATATTATTCAATATTATTACTGGGGTTTATTATTCCATATTATTACTGGGGTAAAAAAGTATTCTTTCACTGGGGTTTATTATTCAATTGGCTTGCGTTCATGATTTGAATTTCTATTAAGCTTTTGAGTGTGCGTGTTTCACATTATAGAGCGATTATAGAAATTCAGGAGATATGCATAGAGCACGTAAATCTATTCTCAACCAAAATGCCTATTTGGATTGATCAGTTGATCATATTTGTGTGCCTCCTGAAATTGAATAATCGCTCTATCACCTGTGAAGCACGCACACTGCAAATTCTTTCAGTGGGGTTTATTATTAAATTTTATTCATTTGAGTTGCATTCATGATTTGAATTTCTACTAAGCTTTGGGGTGTGCCTGTTTTACAGGTGATAGAGCGATTATTCAATTTCAGGAGATATGCATAGAGCACGTACATCGGTTCTCAACCAAAACACTATTTGGAATGATCAGTTGATGATATTTGTGTGCCTCCTCTACATCAGTCTACCTTTGGCTACATCGTTTAAATTTGGATTTGGGGAAGTTTTAACGCAATACGAGTGCTAAAGGACTTGATAAATTATGGATGTTTTTATTGTGAGGGGTATTGAGGTTCAATAAAAAAACGCTGCAAATTCTTTCACTGGGGTTTATTATTCAATTGGCTCGCGTTCATGATTTGAATTTCTACTAAGCTTTCGAGTGTGCGTGTTTCACAGGATAGAGCGATTATTGAATTTCAGGGGGCACACAAAATTTGTTTGCTGTAATTCAATATTTCAATATATTTAATATGATCAACTGATCAATCCAAATAGGTATTTTGGTTGAGAACAGATTTACGTGCTCCATTCATATCTCCTGAAATTCAATAATCGCTACATCCTGTGAAACACGCACACTCCAAAGCTCAGTAGAAATTCAAATCATGAACGCAAGCCAATTGAATAATAAACCCAGTGAAAGAATGTGCAGCGTTTCGTAGACTGGTCAGTCTGCCTTTCTAAAGTTTGCCATAATAATTTAGTTGAAGAAGGTAAAATGCTGGATTCTTTTGATGTTGCTGTCTCTTGAGGTAATCTTGAACGTTTGCTGTAAATTCTTGGATCCTACCTGTATTTATAATTTTCAGCTATTTCAGCCATTCCAGCCTTTATATCGAAGCGACTTGTTGCATTACCACGCTGTTTTCCCCTTGAATTGGTCCGTAGAAGGATAGTTCATTATATCCACCATAGTTTCATTGATTTTGTTCAAACAAAATCTGCTTGTTTGTCCTGCAAAACGTCAAGATTTTCGAATTTCCATTATTCTTTTCTGGTAGGGATAACTTGAACTCGTGTGTTCTCTGCTTTCATGAATTTACCCCTTGGAGTCCTGCGTATACGCGCTGGACTAAGTCAGTCCTCCTTTCTTGAGTTTGCCATGCTAAAATCATTGTTTGAAGAAGCTGAAAAGCTGGATCGTTTTGATGTTACCATCTCCTGATGTGATATTTAACGTCAGCTTTGAATTCATGGATTCTATCCATATTTACGTATCGTTCAGTCAGTCCAACTACGTTGTTTGTTTGTCAATGGTCGACAAGATATCAAAATTTGCAGAATCCTCCTTCTATCTTCCACCGCGCAACTGGTGGCCTTGGCGGCCGATCGTTGACGCCTCTCAGCTGAGCTCCTTCTTCCCCGGACGTGAACCGCCGCACGTGCTGTTTCATCGATCGGGTTCGCACCGCGTCGTTGTTGACGTTGGGAGTTCCCTTCGCTCTTCACGCGGGTTTCGCTCTAATCAATACGAACTGCAACTGCGTCACAACGCCTGTTCGGTTCACCTTATCCTCTGTTTTGTTCAATAACAGAAATCTGGGCAGCTAGCATCACCTCCATAACAGGCGTTTCAAGTTGATTCAAATGAAAAATGGCATAAGCATTGAATTAAAAACGTGTTTTTACGTGTTTGTCAAATCTATGGCAAATTATGGACATTGTTTCCGTGGTATTTCAAAGTCGTTTATGCTACCTAGCTCTCATTTTAGGCTGTCGCAGTCTACGTAGTTAAAAATCGAATAACTCGTTTTCTAACATGGAGGGAAAACTTAGTTGGAGTTCTCACGCAATTGCGTGATTCGGTTCGTATAATTGTCGGCGCAGTTTATCTTTGAAATTTTCTGCGGTTATGATATTCCGAACAACTTTTTGTCAACAATATTCGTTCACCGCATGAAAGCTTTATACAGAATTGATTAAAAACCCGTTTTTTCTTATCTTGGAACGCAATCTCATTACAAGGAGCGGTTCTGAGGCGAGTCATAAGGGAGTGAGAGGAATTTCCCGGCTATAGTGTGGTTTTGCAGACATCTACGCTACGCACAGTGGTCGATTTTCTCGATCTGGCTCTTAAAAAGTCCAACCGTCAACATTTCGCCCTGGGAATGTGTTTGAAAGATTCAATTGACCTGAAACAGTAACAGTAGAGGTAAAAGAAAATTTAAATCTAATGAAACAAAGAACAAAACATGTAATCGATTAAAGTTTTCCAAAATAGGTTTCAGGGTGGACAAACAATGACATTTTCGTTCGTGCTGTACTAGGTTGTTTAGTTGAGATTGTGATCCGATAAAATTTGTGTTTCATTAATTAATCAACTTCCGTATAATTGATTGGTGTACGTTTCAATATCCAATTATATTTGTACTGTGTTGTTATTAATTGGAATCCCGTTTATGGTTTGATAATGGTCCTCGAGGTTGTCATTATCGAAAATGTTTACCGATTTCATTGTTGACTAACCCGTTTGTTGGAGAGGTACCTAATCTGTACCGGTTTATTCACGATTGTGAGAGATTAATCTGAATAAGCTCCGAAAGTGGGACGAAGATTGCCTCGTTGAGGGGCAAATTACGTGACACTGCACATGCATCTTTTCCAACGCTTTGTTTACCTCCTCAAATGACGTTGATAATTTCAAAGATGAACCACAGTAACCGACCTAGAAGAAGATCCTGAACATTCTAAGTTCAATTCACAATGCGGAATTTTGTGATTATAATTAAGAACTCTTAATTATCATACTCGTATGATCATCAATGTGATTATCAACATGATCGCAATCATATTCACAAATTGAATATGATTTCATCAGTATTGATACTGTTTTTGCAATTTTGTCTTATTTCATTGGTAGTGCATTGCTAACTAGGCATTTATAAGAGTCATTTTTTATTTTAGACTCCTTCAATTTCTCGGTAACTAAGCAGACATTTCTAATAGTATTGGGGAAGATTCAAAAAGATGAATCGAATCTATATCACATCTGGTGTGATACATCACATTATTGTCACAAGTTCCTAAGTTATACGCTTATAGTTATATCTAGGAACATCATCACCTATCCCAAAATGTCTTTAGATTTTGCTCTAGAATGGGCTTGGGAAACATGATTCAACGACAAATCATAGTTTCTCAATCCTAAAAAACATATACATTATTAGCTTCTGAGGTTTTACTATTGGTTAGTGTAGTAGGTGCCGTACGCACGATTTCTCCCAAACGGCTGAAGCAAAAAAGCTGAAATTTTCAGGAAAAATCCATGTTGGTCCGGCGACGCCCCAATTCTTGAGCCAGCTCTCTCACTTAATTTAAAGTGCCCTTCAAGGGCTGTCAAAGTTTTTTAGAATCCCTAAAAACCTCAAAAAAAGTCAAGGCGGCCCAAATTTGTACTCTTTTTGAAGAACACTCCACGAGGAATCGAATGAGCCCCTCCCCAGGTCCGTGGGTCAAACTATTCCCGATCTATGGCCCAATTTATGGTGCCAACATTCGCGTTATTTTGGTTTATTATTGTTTTTGTGTTGATAGCAGTAACCTAGTGACGTAGTGATGTTGTAATGTGGATACTGGAGTGAACTCCTAAAAGGCTTTGTAGCCGATACACGGGTTGAAGCATTATAATAATTTCCAGGAAAAATCAGAAAATCTGAAATTTTCAGGAAAACGCTGCAAATTATTTCACTGGGGTTTATTATTCAATTGGCTTGCGTTCATGATTTGAATTTCTACTAAGCTTTGGAGTGTGCGTGTTTCCCAGGTGATAGAGCGATTATTGAATTTCAGGAGATATGCATAGAGCACGTAAATCTGTTCTCAACCTAGATACCTATTCGGATTGATCAGTTGATCATATTTGTGTGCCTCCTGAAATTCAATAATCGCTCTATCACCTGTGAAACACGCACACTCCAAAGCTTGGTAGAAATTCAAATCATGAGTGCAAGCCAATTGAATAATAAACCCCAGTGAGCGAATTTGCAGCGTTTTTTCCTTACCTTTCGTCGACAACCATGAAGTTGGTCATTATCATGTAGGTGAAAACATAGCAAAATTGTCATTGTTGTGACCGAAACCGCCGCGGAATTATAATTGTTATGACTGCTGTCATTGTTCTGGTTGGTTTCAAATTTGAATTTCTTGGAGAATAATTAGATGTCTTGAATGACTGGGCATTGAATTCATTCATTCCATTCAAATTCATTCATTCCATTCAATTCATTCATTCCTACTGCTATCATTGTCTTGGAGGTCGAATTTCAAATTCGAATTTCGTGGAGAATAACGGGACGTCTTGAATGACTGTGCATCAGAAAGACATCTAGGGAGGGCAATTAAGTGAAACACATCCAAAAACCTATCAAAAGAAAAACTTTAGTTTTTAAAATAGGACCTGAAAATTGCCCTTACTTTGAGAATCGTCCATATCCCTGTGAACTGCACAGAAGAGTAGTTATGATACTTTGTATGATAAACCCCAACGGCTTTTAAAGGTTACGAAATTTCGTGGTTGAGCGGCGGGTTTTGTACAGCTGTTTGCAGAATGTAGCGCGTAGATTCCGCGCGGAGGTCATCGGCCTTCTTCAGAAAATGGGCATTCGCAGAGAAGGCTGGCACAGTGGTTTCCTCTTATAGTGGCAACCGACATGAGTTCAATAATTTATGTAACTGGCGACGTGAAAGGTTTCGTTTGAGAGAATCCTCCGTTAGATGAGAGAATTCGCATTGGCCTTCTAGTCTGAAGCAGTTTTTATTTGGCATCAACCGGTTTTTATAGTAGGAGGGAAGTAGGAAGAAATTGGCAACTTTCGTGTGGAAATTTTTCTTTTTTGGAAACACCACGGACCACCAATTATCAGTCAAAAAGTCGAGTTTGGACCAAACAATACATTCTGGGCGGATGCTACTTTACGGCCCAGCATGGGAAAGTCATTTCTCACCGCTCTGGATATCATCGGTAATTTGATACTGGAGGAAATATCTATTCCTATTCTATTCATTTGATGAGATTTACCGTGTAATGTCTCATACATACCCAGAAACTCAAAACTGTTGTTTGTAAACCCCAGTGGCACTCGATTCAGCACCATCAACGTTTCTGCACAGCTTAGCTCGTGCAAAATCGATGGCACAACCCAAAAAACGAGATGTCTTCAGCTATTCTGATCTTGGTGTAATACCTTTTGTCGAAGTCACCTAGCAGTTTTGTGAGTTGGAGATTCCAGACGATAAACCTCTTTAGGATTGACATGATATTGCGAAATGGTTAAACCTTGTAAAGCGAATATTTAACTCTTCACGCTGATGCGAACATATCTGTCCAGTTTAGATACCACATCCGTCCTAGTAAATCATAATTCATACTAGGAATCTTGATGTAAGCTACCTCGTTTCTTGTTTCCACTTAGAGGACGGATCGCTATCAAATTTGTCAACTTTCTTGGATGAACAGGATGTTTGCTTAGTTGATCTGTAAAGAATCCGTAATTTCATTTGTGACTTGATGTACTCCCTGTCAAATGTTTATTGTTGCATTTCTGGGCATCCAGGCCAATCACAATGCATATAAAATATAAAAGTGATAATATAAGATAATGAAATGATTGATCAATAAATTTTGAATCAAATGAATTGTTGAAATCGTGTTATACCTGAATAAGCGATGAAGGAAAACGTAACAAGAGTTATCAATCAATTGACATAACAATTTCCAAATCAGACAACCCAATAACTTTCAGCTTCTTAGGTGAACATAAGAGAATTGGGTCTCATTCGCCTCTTGTAGGCCCAGATATGCACCCAGCCGAATTTCAATTTCCTCGAGTGAACTGGAGTGGATTTAGCTCAGTTGCCCAATCTGTATTCCTTCCACCATTCTAATGATTCGTTCAACGTTTCACAGAGGGTCCCTATCAAAATCAATTCTCTAGAATCAATATGAGGATGGAACACCCAACATTTCATTCGTCAGCCATTCATGTGGTCCCAGGAAGGATGGGCTCTCTATCAATTTGCAACTTCTTTGCGTAAACCTGAAAGAATTTAGCTCACTCAGCTAATTTTTGAGCAATTTGTATTCCTAATGTTTTCAGCAACTGGAAGCAACAACATTTATTTTTAAAAACCCCTTGAAATGTGGGGGGAGTTCCAAAAGATGTCATACTTTTCAAGCAGATTTGTAGCAGGATGAACTGGAAGAATTTAGCTCACTCACCTTATCAGGATGAATGCATGATCTACTTGTTGTTTACGTAGTTGTGTTTTATAAGTATGATGCGAGGAATTGAATGGTGTTGAGTGATGAGAGAGAGAAATTTAAGACACCGACTTACGTAGCAGGCCTTATCCGCCAATATGGGCTTAGCATACGTACGTAAACTGGCCAATCCCACCTGTTGAATTATTGTACGTACTATCGAACAAATTGCAATGATTTGTTGAATTGGATTAAAGTACTCTCCTCAAGGAATTCCAAGGATGATCCGCAGTAATGGTTCCTCTGCTAATTAAGATGGATCAAGTAAAAGGGTATGGAAATCCACCGTTTTGATCCTTTGATTGATCTCCACTCCTACATTCGCACCTTCACTAGCACGTCTGCAACTGGAACTAATTGTTGATTATTGTTATCATGGCTCATTGATTGGGTAGCTGCTTCCAGTATGAGGGATGCTGTTAGACATCCCTATTACACCCTGAATTTCCATAATCCATCCCCACCCATCTTCAAATGTCCCTAATAATCTTTTCCCAATGTCCAAACAAATTCAAAAGCTTTGACTCCATTCATCATTACGAAAAAATGAAATCGGACGAATAGTTGGTGTAGGTGAGACGGATGGCTCGGAAGTCGAGGAACCAACACTGTGGAATCCAAGACTTTCCTGGATCCCACCATTTCATCGATTGTTGATGCCTCTCCGAAGATTTCGATCACTTTCAACTTCCTAGGGCGAACTGAAAAGATGTTGGCCTCTTAGTTGTCTGTTCTGTATGCAAAATTTTCAGATTGAGCCCATCTCATGGACATGTTCAAGTTAAATCATGGTAGAAAAATGTGAATACTCACATGCTGTATATAGAAGATTCCTTCGAGGCGTTTCAACTTCTCACGCCCAAGTTGACGTTGGGCAACCGAACAGGGCGGAGGAGCCCCGACCTTGACCGGCTGATGCCCACCTCCTCTTCCAGGTCTATACTTAGCTGTGGATTGTGGACGAGACCGCGGAGTTGGTCGTACCGACGAGCCATTTTGTTTTGTTTTGCCCCCAACCGGTACCCCCTTGTTAAGTTGTTTACCAAACCGTGTTTAGCCGTTTTACCGAGCTGGGGAAATTAAACCGTTTCTGCGGACTCCCGGGGCTCCTTCGTACACAAATCATTAGTGAATAAACGAACCAACCGTCTTGTGCGAGGGAGAAGAAAACAACAGCTTATTATCAAAATAAATCTCGGGCTGTTCTCATTGTGTGAAACGAGCAACCCAGCCTGATTGTGTATGAAAATGAAAAACACTGCAAATCATTACATTGAGGTTCATTATTTCTGTATTCTTCTGCGTGGGGTAGTTGGAAACAAAATTACAATGTTTCAAATTCAACATCCTCTCTACTTCTTGGGTTAACTCGGAGGACAAAGTTGCGTATTCATGTCAATCAGGGATTATCTCCAAATTAACACCATTAAAAATGTTGGCTATAACTGAATTGGAGGGGTTTGGGATCCTGTTCACAATCACCCCAAAGTATTAACATTTATCTCGGAGATTATGGAGTAATCTTGAACAGGTGTGATCAGATGCATCAAAATTGGATTAAAATCGCGATGGTAGCATTTAACTGGATGGGCAAGAATTACTGAAGCTTATTCTTTTGATGAGAGCATGTTTACAACTACCCCAAGGAGCTGTTCCCGTTTTCCTTGCTACAATTCAAGAAACTTAGAACATGCTGCCCGTACAACTTGCACACACATTCCTATGTCCAAAGAAGATGGCCATAAAGAATATCTGAAAACTAAATACGATTCGTTGCACACAAATTTAGAGGATAATTATTGTCAATCATGGTGTGCTATCATAGCTATGATGTTGCGAAACTATTTTGCCAAGTGACAACATAGCAAAGCTCTCAAGCGGTACAACTTGTTTCTTAATTTCTTGTAAATTATGTAAAAGTACGATATAAAAATACGATATAGTTCGGAAGATTTTCTATGAATGGTGACCGATTTATGTGGGATGAACACTGCGGAAGTTCCATTTTCGTACTAACTGCTTCATTGTGAAAAAACTGCTCAAAAAAGGTGTGTGATTGTTCGTGACATTTGAAAACGTTAAACTTTGACCAATTATGTCAGGCTGAAGAATGTTCCATGCTAGACAGAAAAAGTCTGACCCAACTTGGCACACAGCTTCTTTAATATGCACACGATAACGAAATTTTTATTTTAAAAGATGTCAGTTTTTTAGACGATTCAAGGACGATTCAAAGGACGAAAAGTTCAAGGGACATGATCTCGCAGACTTAAATTTCTTCTAATGAGTGGGTAGACCAGTAATTCATCTTGAATTCCCGGAAAACTTCCGATTTTCCCCATTTGTCATAGAACGCCTACGGAATAGCTGAGTATAGGCCGTTGAAAGTACGTTTTCTATATTCACCAGTGTATAAATAATAAAGTTTAGTGCTTTAGGAGCACATTGGAGGACTTCCAAATGTTGACTAATGTCTCGCTACATTGTATGCTGTCCAACAACCGTGGATAACAGTGCACAGCCTCCTTGATTATTGATAACCACCGTCAAGTGTGCAGATAAACGTTTGTTAGAACATTTGTGCCATCCAACATTCAACTTAACGTTGATTCAGGCAATTTTTGCTGTGTTCGCTACTCGGTTAGGCGAGAGGTTTTAACCGTTCAAGGTTTCCTTCGTCAACTGCAAAGACCGGAACCCCTCGGCTGCCTCTTCGAACGGTAATTACCATTAATTCGCTTGCTCCAGTGAAAAATGGCTGAAATTCTGTCAAAAGCACCTCTTGTTGATCAAACCTGCTGATGCTTGACGAATATCGCGTTTGTGCGTATTCAGAGTGGCCTACTTATTTTTGAGCGGTAGCGCACCTAAAGCATAAATGTTCCATGTAATTTTACATAATCCAATAAATGAGGTAGTGTTCTGAACCGTTCTCGACTTTTAGCCAAACCAAACTGATGAGAAGGGAGCTTATGAAACAGTTTCCAGTAACCATGAGACGATATCGTCTGACTCCACTGCTAGTTGCCTTAATGTCAGTCCGATTGTAGGCTGCCAAACTTCATTTAACTCTGGGTTTAATGTTAACCGAAGTTTGTTTCGGGAAATTCGCAGCTCAGCTCCTTTCCGTTGGACGTAAAGCTGTAATTCGGATAAGTTTTGGGTCATTTGACGTAATAAACTTCACAGTAACAGCAGTTTATGCTTCAAGCCAATGAAGAAGGGTTCTGAACCGTTCCGAACTTTTCGTCAAACCAAACTTACGAAGTTTATGGGACTAGTTCCAGTAAATACCCAGTTACACTTACATCTAACATCTCACGGCCACCGCCAACTTCGTTCTTCCGCCGTTGATTAGAAATCGAGAGCGATTTCCACGCCATCTCCCCGAGTTCCGCCGTCACGTTTCGTGAATTGTCAGATTCGTTACGAGTGTCAAGCTGCGAGGTGAAAGGAAATGAAAATTTTCACATTGACTGTAACTGGTAGAACGACCTTGTGCAGGTTAGTTTCTATCCGGTGAGTCCTATGACTTACCAGGTACTAACTATAATTTCAGTCCAACAGAGTTTTTCTTATCTGATTATCAATTATTGTTCAAGTTTTTGTTCCGTTCTGATGATAGCTGTTACGCTTTTTTTTTACTAGTTTAAAGGCCCTGCTACGCAGGTTGAAAAGAAATAGGTGAAAAACACAAAGAGGGAGTATAAAAACAATACGCAAAGCCAAAAAATCGTATATTCCAAGTCCCCGAGGAGGGGAGCACGTCGGTTGCCCTGGGAGACGCTCCGCCCCGCTGGGGCCCTCTCCCCTTCACTGGCGGGGTCAGGGGGGGGGTTCTGGGGGGTGAATTCCACCCCCTGGATGAAAAACGGATATACCTACTCTGATACTTTTATCTTTATGTATGCGATTTGCAATAATACTCCTTTGTAACCTTATAGCAAAAGATGTTAATAACCTACGTCAAATTTTGACATTTCATGTTTCAAGGTGCGAAGATTCCAAGTCTTCAATGATTATCCGCCTGTGGGTCATAAAAGGGCTTGAAATTAATGTAAAAATCCGTTGTTTCGCACAATTTCAAGGGGTCCAAGTGGTCGTTAGCTAGCTGGTTACCCGCAGAGATGTCATGTCTCAAAAACTGGCCGAAAACGTTCCACAAATTTGTCATATTCTTGTAATTCGGGGAAAAAAAATCCAGTGGGATGGCGATTTCATCCGACTTTACAAATCTTATTCTTGATGGTGAAAATGTTGTAAATTGGTGTAAATTTATATTTTTTTAAATACCGTTGTTTCATTTTCTTGTTTCGACGATCTGCCAGTCAGTAAAAGTTTGGTGGGAGGTGGCTAGAAATAATTAACCTTTGTGAAATGATTTGTGGACTTTTTTGTTTGTTGGACTATTTGTACTTGATAGTAAAATATATTTTTAATGAACTACCGTAGAATACTAGATTAAGAATAGTAAAGACTAATTTGTCTCGTCCTTACATCACTGCATGATGAAATCCCCAAAAAAAAAAAAAAAAAAAAAAAAAAAAAAAATGAATTCTAGAGAAAATACGCCACAGAAGTGAGCTTTCGTTAGATGAAGTCACTCTCATTCTCTCTAGCTTTTGCCTCTTGAGTCTTTGTACAGTTAGATGTGGTAATAGTAATTGATGCAAAAAAAAAAAAAAAAACCATGAAATTATCTTTAAACAGCAATGCAGGTTCAACGAGCAAACTTGTCATAAGTTGGCAGCGTGCCTACGCTCAAGGAGCAGATATCGGAACGATACTGTTTAATTGGTAGAGTTGATCACTGTTTGTGCATGCCAACACGTTCTAGTAGCCGTTATTGGAACTAAAAGTAGATCACCGTTTCTGCGATCACAAATAACAGTCCAGTAATAATCGCATGAAGATTATCCAATGCTGTGGTTTTAAACCTTTGTGCTGGAATTGCCTATGTCAGCGAAGTTTCGCTGCATTATCCGAGACATTCAGCATTTCTGGGTTCTCGTGTTTGTGGAGTCGTAACTAGTGTTTGATGTGCACTCACTTTCTTCAAGTCTTGATGAATGTCATCATTCCCCACGTGTCAGGGCCACCAACAATACTTCTCAGTACTTTGTTTTGAAAAGTTTGGATTTTATTGGATCACCGTTTCTGCGATCCCAAATGACAGTCCAGTAATAATCGCAGAAGATTATCCAATGCTGTGGTTTTAAACCTTTGTGCTGGAGCTTTCTATGCTCTATTGATTTTACAGTTCTTTAGATACATTGCATTCTCCTTGATCCTAATTCTGATTCATATAGCACCTGCGCATTACAGTTTTCGAACCACTGCTGGTAATTTGGACTGTTTTAGAAATGACGGTATTGACGTACATCCGTACAGTTCTAGGTTCCACCAAATAAAAACAGTTACGTGAGCTAAATACCTACTAACACCGCCTGGATATATGTATATCGTTTCGGTGAAAAGCCAAGAGATAACCAACACGAGAGAGATTGTGTAGAAATTCGTTCGGAGACGTCCATCAGACGATAACGGCGTTTAAACATTTGGTTGGTCGTTACGTTGTTTTTAAGAAAGATTGTGTTAATGTCACCTACCTAATGGGAATCAGTCTATTATAGAACACGCCGGTAAAAGTCACTACTCTCTCATAATGGAAAAAAGAATGTATTTTTGTTCGGAAATACAGTTGTTTATTCTCCCAACACACAAAACATTTACAGAGTTACTGTATTAAACTGATATATTGATCCCAACTCCTCTTTTGGGGCTTCAATTATGCATATAAGTAATCGAGACATGTGTTTAGTTGCATCGATAGAATTAAATTATCACCTCTCTAGCACCTCTCTTATTAGATAGCACCTGTCTTTATTCATACTGGTAATAGGCTTTGCATCGAAAGAAGCACCAAAAGCACCCCTGTAAGGTTTTTACATGTTGACGAGGTTGTACGAAGCCTCGCGTTTGCAGGATAATGCTCTTCAGTATAAAAACCGAACCCTCAAACCAGAATCTATGTAGATTTTATAGAGACAGCCAGACAGGCAAGACAACAGTTGGTATACAGCCCTATAATTTATGTGGGTAATGCATTCTCTGATATAATCAATCCACGTATTTTGAGCGATTTTGGGGTAAAATGGCTATGCTTTTAATCTTCGTTTCCAATTTATACGGAATAGAATGGAATTTATATGGAATAGGTGATTTGAGTGAAATTCACAGGATTGTCTCGTTTCCTGAGAGTAATTCCATCGATCAAATCTATTTGTTTTGTTGGAAAATACCTTAAGGCGGTTTCAAGTCATTTATCCGAAAAACTAGGCAACGATAGCCAATTTGACATGAAAGATCTATCGAAAATTGAACAACTTTTTACAAGTAAGTAAGTAAACAAACTCTTAACCATCAATCACGTCTTATCGTTATTCGTTGTCAACTCTACGATATATTAGATTTGTACGATTATTGATGGTTCCGGTTGACGTTTGACTCAAGTTAATCGATCTAGACGACGGGAATGCCTGGGAGGTCACGTAGCTCGGCCGTCCTCTAGCATTAGTAATTGGGAAGACCTTGCCATTGATTCGATGAGACATGGTTACGGCATCTGCTGCAATTGTTGATTATGAATCAAATACGCGTCTCTCGTTAGATATTGTATATGGACACGATGAAGTAAAACATGTAAAACGACTCTAAAAGAGAGCAATAATGTGTGATACATTCGCGATTGATACTACCAACTAGTGCCGGTATTTGTACTTGTAAGGGTTCGTCGCAATACACCTTACCTGATAATCTAACTTGTAAGCTCTTTCTAGAGCAGAAGTTTTCAAGTCTCATTGCTCAAGTGAACAACTTTCTTATTATCAATAATCTCATCTCTCTGCACTTCATGATAACAAAATCATTCCAGTGATCTGAAATCTTTCTTCGATTTATTGTATTTGTGTATGAAGCACAGTGTAAATTTCCTTACATCAAATTAACAGACAAGATTCGTTCTGTATTTAGCCATAACCCTTGTAGGGACTGATGACACAGTAATATTCCAGAAATGCTTTCAATGGCTCGCTTCTTCTTCGTTTGAAAAACGAACACGACGATAAACAATGTCTACTGTTCCCTTGTGGGTCGAAGTTGGTTCTTGCACTTTTTGCTATTTCCAATAAATGTTTGTTTATTATTTTCAAGTTTGCACCTGTGCAATCGACCAAGAAAACAGGTGTCTAACTTCACTCAAAATTGCACAAAGGTTTATCATTCATTTATGAATTCACTTCTATTTTAATCACTGATCTGTCTATTAGAAGTTGTCTGCGTACATTAGGCACACTTGACAGAAAAAAGGTCAACAAAAACGTGGATGTGGACGTCCTTGCATTTAGTAAAGATCGCCTGGTAAATTGTGGCGGAAGAATCAACCTATATAATGGTTATGAAAAACGCTGCAAATTCTTTCACTGGGGTTTATTATTCAATTGGCTTGCGTTCATAATTTGAATTTCTACTAAGCTTTGGAGTGTGCGCGTTTCACAGGATAGAGCGATTATTGAATTTCAGGAGATATGCATGGAGCACGTAAATCTGTTCTCAACCAAAATACCTATTTGGATTGATCAGTTGATCATATTTGTGTGCCTTCTGAAATTCAATAATCGCTCTATCCTGCGAAACGCGCACACTCCAAAGCTTAGTAGAAATTCAAATAATGAACGCAAGCCAATTGAATAATAAACCCCAGTGAAAGAATTTGCAGCGTTTTTTTTTATTGAAACACGCACACTCCGAAGCTTAGTACAGATTCAAATCATGAACGCAAGCCAATTGAATAATAAACCCGAGTGAAGGACTACTTATTTACCCCAGTAATAATATTGAATAATAATCCCCAGTAATATCATAATGCTTCAACCCGTGTATAGACTATAAACTACAAGTATCCACATCAGCTATCACTCCAGTATCCACATTCACTACAACTCGACGCTATCGGCATCACTAGGTTACAAACAAACAATAATAAACAAAAAAACGCAAATCTTCGCACCATAAATCGGGCCATACATCGGGAATGGTTTGACCTACGGACCTGGGGAGGGGCTCATTCGGTTCCTTATCGTATGTTCTTCAAATAGGTAAATATTTAGGCCGATTCGACTTGTTTTGAGGTTTTTAGGTGTTTTACAAAACTTTGACAGCCCTTAATGGGCACTTTAAATTGAGTGAGAGAGCTGGCTCAAGAATTGGGGCGTCGTCGGACCAAGATGGATTTTTCCTGAAATTTCAGATCTTTTGCTGCAGCCGTTTGGGAAAAATCGTGCGTACGGCAACGGACGGAAAATTTTTTATTGCAGATTCGGATTCTACACCCTTTGAAACGTAAACCATGAAATTTTCAGGGGGGGTTAGAATTTTTTTTTCCACAGCGATTACAATGGTTTATTATTGAATAATAAACCAAAAAGGGTAATAATACCTTGCAGATAAGCTTTCGCAAAATACAATTACACAAGTGAGTAGTATATTTGGGGAATTGGGTATAAAGGTTCCATATAGACAATGTTACTGTGAGCACAAAGAATCTCTTTGTACCGCACGCTATCGCGGATTCCTCTGCGAGTCGTATCGAATTTCGCTCGAGGATGTTCATTATAAAAATGTTTTGGCAAGTTTCCCTTGAAACAACGGGACTGAGTTGTAATTGGGAATCAGTATGACAAAAGTAGGATAGAAATGCATTTCCTCTTGACATCGCGCCAAAAGTGTTGGTATTTTAAACCATGTCAGCCTATATCTGTTTTCAGCCTTCCTGTTGTAGAAGATATTGTTCTATCGAGGGGAAATAGAAATTATTGTACAAGATATTGCAAATTTGCTTATTCTTAGATGTCCTGAACAATGGGCTTTGAATTTTCAAGCTTCTCCGTTGGGAACCCTGTCTTCGAACTCAATTTCAAAGAATATTCGTTTCATTGTCATTGCTCCCGAATCTGCTTGTTCTCCTTCACGGAAGATGATGATGTTTCGCTGAGATGAATCCATCAAGTCTCATTTCCTAATCCGTCCGATTAGGTGCGATCTCTCTAAAATTTGGGATGTAGTTGGAGAAAGATGTTCCAAATATCCTTGATTATATCTAACGACCGTATCATCATTCTATCTGCTATAGTATCAACGCGACAGACCTTCAATACATGTCGAATAACCTTTTGAAGGCGTTGTTGTCTGACGGAACATTTTTCAATTTTTTGTTTATTCTTCGAGCTATGTTTCCACCTCAAGCACGTGTAAACAGACATCCTGTCTAATTCCTAATGCTTGGTTTATGTTTAATAACCATGTTGTGGTTTGAATATTCTTTGAAACGATCCTTTTTTATCTGTCCACAGGTAAGGGGCTCAGCGAGATCTCTAATGAATCAGATAAATTAGTCCGTGAGTAGATTTTTTTTTTCTCAAGAAATATGCATCATGCACGATTGTCATTATAAATTGCCTATTATTAATCGAAGTCATTTAGATCAAGTCAAATGATCAATCATTGATTAGCATGGAATAATTTTTTGTTATTGATTAATGACTTGGTAAATTTGAATCGTTTTTGTGCATGCATTTCCTATGAATAACGCCTTGTAATAATAATAGCCCTTGTGTTCTGTACAGAAGGGCTACAAGTACAGATACATTAAACTTCAGAATTTGTTAAATTTCGTCAATTGTTGTTGGTTTACGTTTCAAGGTGTGCAGATTTCAAAAACGCTGCTAATGATTTCACAACGGTTTGTTATTTCTGGCACTTTTTGCCATACGATTAAAAAGACTCTTTTTGAATATAATTTCAGTACACAATCTATCAGTGCGCTGTACTCCGTCCGAAATTTTCCCCTGAAACTACTGCTCCAAAGTTAACGAATTTTTTTCTTAATTTTTTATAGTGATTTTTGTGTGGCAGCTTTAAAATAATATACGTTACATCTAGCAATATTTCATTTCTTAATATTATGAACACAGGAGTAGGTAAGCTTTACTATAAAATCTTCCATTACTTATTATACTTTTAAAACACTGAGTTCATTGCACTACTTTTGGGATTCCACAACCAAGTCCACTGTTTGTTTCTCTTGAGGCGGCGAAGTTTCGCTGCATTCGTAACTCGTGTGTTTTTTTGCGTACTCAACAATTGTTTGATGTGCATTCTCTTCCTTCAAGTCTTGATGAATGTCATCATTCCCCACGAATACTCCAGCCTAAGGCCTATTAAAGCAGGTGTTCCGCAGGGAAGCGTCCTCGGGCCAGTACTGTACCTGATGTACACTCGGGATTTACCCCAGCAGGAAGATACAGTGATAGCCACCTTCGCGGATGACACAGCCATACTCTCTACTGGACATGAAGTAGACGACGCAACCCAAAAACTACAAGAGGCCGCCAACAAGGTTACAAACTGGACCAAGAAATGGAGAATGAAGCTGAACGAGTCCAAGTCAGTTCACATTAACTTCACCACCCGAAAAATCACAGCCCCAGAACTTGTGTTAAACTCGAACTAAGTAAGTCCCATATTCTGACACTGTGAAATATCTGGGTATGACTCTCCATTCAAAATTGGTGTGGAATCGTCACATCGAGAAGAAAAAAGAGGAACTGAAGATTAAATGTATTGGCTGCTGAGAGCGGATTCCCGTCTTTCACTTCACTATAAACTGTTTATTTACAAACAGATTTTACGCCCTATTTGGACATACGGGATTCAACTGTGGGGCTGTGCCAAAAAGTCTAACGTAAAGAAAATACAAACTTGTCAGAACAAAATCCTGAGAAGCATAGTTGGTGCCCCCTGGTATATGCGAAATGATGACATTCATCGTGACCTAAGACTGGAAACAGTCAACGAAATCATCATGAAATACGCCCAGAAGCACGAAAAACGCCTCCATCAGCACAAGAACCCGGAGATGCTCAACGTTCTGGATAACGATGGAGAACTGCGGCGCCTCAAGCGTAACAAGCCATTGGACCTGATTGTGCTGTGCAAGTTATAGTGAAGTGTGTTCCAGTTAACAGTGTGTTACTCTGAAGGGTTGGTTTGTTGAAATCTCACCCTGTACATCGTGTCCATTTATGAGATAAAATATTGCTAGATGATGTATCCTACAATCAGTTGCAATAAATAAAATCACGAAAAAAAAAAAAAAAAAAAAAAAAAAATCCACTTGTCCGGGCCACCAACAAAACTTCTCAGTACTTCGTTTTGAAAAGTTTTTATTATGTTGGATTTGATTGTTTAGGCAATCGCTCAAGGTTGAACCACATAGGTCCAAATAGGGCAGAGAGTCTGCTTGCACCTTAAGAGCTTGTTGTGGACTGCATGGCGGGAATTCCTTTCTAACTCTTGTTTTTTCTGTTCTACGTAGTTATTCCAATTTAGTTTTGAGTTAAGAGAGACCCTCAAGTATTTTATTGAATCATTGTATGCCATTTTAATGGAATAGGTCGTAATTTCTATGGATGAACATTTGCGGTTTGCCAAATTTACGTCAAGTTACGTAATATGGCTCAAAAATCCTACATTGTTCCGGGATGTACCAGTAATCTCGGCGTTTTGAACGATAAACCCAAAAGGATAATATTTAAATATTAAACTATTAAAAAATCGAAATCGATGACAGAGAGTAGCTTTTTTGTTTGATTCAAATAGGAATTAGGAAAAAGAAAAAGATTCCGTGAATATAATGAGACCACTGGGGTTGCTGTGAGATCATCGGTTCGCTCTCTGTTTGAAAAATTGATTGGGTTGTCTTCAACAGGTGTCTGACGTGTGGCTGGCGAAGACCGAATAGCACGATAGACGCTTACGATTATGACATCCATAACGCCGTCTCCCAAGCTTCAATTCAATTAAGGGGAACGAGCGAAAGCATTCTTTCTGGCTGTATTTCTATTTTATTTCATTAAAATTTAGTTGGATTTTTATGTGTGTTTTTGAGTATACCAAGGAAGCATTGTTCGTGGTTGTACATCCTCAAGAAATCGTAAACTTTGTGTGATAATTTGCATTTATCCCAACTGGATAGCTCATTTTGTCGTGTCGATACCTCTTGAGATATTTTACGGCCTCGTTCTCTTAAAATACCTTCAGTTCTTCGGCCCATCTGCGGCAGGTCCGCACTGACCTGATTCCTTGAACGAAAGTGCCGTCATGCTCGCGATACTCTGATGTAAACACGGCCCCGCATTCTTCTCGCCTTTTTGAGGTCCTGCCTCCCTCATCCACAGCCAAGCTACAACGCATATTCGTTGTATACCGGATAAAAGGTCGCAGTAATGCTTGTGTTTTGGCAGCTGTATTACCTGCATAGTCCATCTTTATATCCAAATATATCTTATCTACACTATATCTTTTATGAATATCTAAATGTATCATCAGCTCGCTTCCGTTCATAATGACACTTTAAAGACACGCTTTGATTTTGCATGCATTCTCATACATTCACCGTTATCCACCTCACCTTTCCACAGACTATCTCTTGAGTTCCTTCAGTAGACCCTGTATGTCTTAAAATCACTCGTCTTCTTTTTAAGGTTATGTTACTTCAAAAGATTGATTGTCGTCCAGTCCTTCCTCGTCAATGTCCTACCACTATTCTTTTGCGCAAATTAGTGTGTTTTTGTGGAGTTTGTAGCATTGAGCCATCAAACGAAGTATGATCATAATATGATTTCATGAATGGAATACGCGTCAGTATGTTTTGGCTACCTATTTTTTTCTGCTAATTATTAATTGTTTGTTGTTCTTAATTATAGATTTTGTAATATAGCAATGATAGCAATCATTTTTTATAACTCCCCCTCAAATTTTGTCCATCGATGTTTCAAGATGCTTAAATTCCAATCTACAGACCACAAAAGGCCTTGGAATCCATGTAAAAATTAGGTTCTTTGGCACATTCGAGGTGTAGTTGGTCCCAACTTCTAGGCAGCCCAAACACCTCACGCTTTAGATGCTTCAGGCCAAAAACTATTGAAACCTGCCCAGAAAACGAGGTTTTCCTGGCATCGGCTTTGTGGGGTGTCGTGTTTCCTAACGATTTTGGACCCAATACTGACTAGTATAGATTTCAGATCCTAGCAAATTCAACCTTAGCGAATGATCGCAATTTGTGAACCTAAATCTGACCTCCCAAATCTCACTATGTCACGAGCAGCCACGCTTTGTTAAGTTAATAAAAAAGTAAACCCATACGTTAGAGTTGTCCGAGCTTTTTAAAATCGTTTGTTGGAAACTCGTGATAGGAATAATCTTGGTTAGATTGAATGTAGATCTTCTTCAACAATCAATTCCTAAGTTAGTTGGATACATTTTTCATGCATGGAAAAGAGAATTTAACAATATCTCATTATTCTTGACCATATAATGTACATAATAATGAGCTACTGGGGTTACCAGTGAACTGTAAAACGCTTCAACGTGTATTTTCACTTCAGAATCGTGCTATGTCATATTTCCACATAGGAGGAAATTTCTCGTGGAATTACGTTATAAAAGCCCTGCGGGACCCCACGTGTCGAAAGAGGCCTATTCCGTTTATGGAACTTTTTCCACCCATTTCCATTCTTCATACACCCATCTTATTGCGTTTTTTGTATTGTTACGAGTATATCTTGAGTCGAAACATCGAAACGCCCCTTCTTTCATCAGTCGTTCATGTTGCGTCCCGGTGGACGGCCCATCAACTAATGCGATAGAAATTAGCAGGCCGTCTGCGGCACTCGTTCTGCATCCCAGGAAGTTGTTAATATTCACCTTGCGATCAACTTCAAGGCTATGGGAGCTTGCTCCCGCTCGGTGGGCTTTATTTGCAGATATTTCTACCTTCCTACAAATTATATTGTAGCCATAGAAGTAAATACACCGGGAGCATTCTGTCGATTTTAAAGGATTGTAGCAGGGAATAAAAATTTTGAATACCGAACTCTAAATTTTGGCAGTTCTTCCTTCCATTTCACTGCTGTAGCTTAGTCGCAGCATTTTAGGTCCTTGGCCCTCCATCAACCCTGATTGTTGATCTTTCTTTCCTCCTGACGTTGTTTCATCAGATAATTGTGGGATTTTACCTGTAATTTCCTGAACCAAGTTTAAATGATAGCCTTTTCGGCTACTGGTGAATATTTCTTGGATAGTCTGCTACAGCAGCTTTTGCACTTGGCTATTGCTGAAATGGCTGATATTTGAGGATTGGATAAGGTGTCTTAGTCTTTCTATGATACCTGTACAGTTAGCTACGGTTGAATCATTATCATTATAAATTTCCGACTTGACACCAAACTTTTCTCTGAGTTTTATTAGTCTCCTTCCTTCAGTTCATCCCTACATAAAAATCATACTAGATTTAACCATTCCAAAATGAGTCCATAATGGTAACTAAACAGACTCATCACACCAACCGCTTCCTAACCTCCAAACTGCTACTAAAATGGTGCAAGATAGAATTTTTCGCAGCAGCACACGACGTCTCGTTGCATTCTACTTGGTATCTGATAGCCCTGGGAAATCCTTCCATCATAATGATTTCTGTAATTGTGAAGTTCCTTTGATAACTGTTTATTTCCCATGATCTGTTCAATTATTTAGTCACCAGTATTGATTTTGGAAATACGGTTGATGTTTTGTCGATAAACTTTCTGTTTGCTTGTACGTATGAGGTTCGAAGCCTGCCGTTTCCTGTACCAAACTTTGAGTTACCTGGAAGAGGTAGTGCAACGCCAAAACAACTTGAACTTATATGACCATCCCATTCCCACCGATAATGACCTATCCAAATGTATTACAGCCGCTCCTAGAAGGGATTTGCATGATACGATGTCAGGAACTGGTTCAAATCGCGAATTTATGATTCCGTCAATCGATTACTCGCAGAATGATTGAGATTTCATCGCTACATAACAAACACTTGTAATGTTAAATCTTTCCTAATTCGGTTCATAATAATAATAACTGAACTGTCTCCTAACACTCCATACGTGAAAAATCCAGTTACATTTAGAATTGAGACCAGGGAATTGTAAACTTCCACAATTCCTACATCACTCCCTACATTCTCACTACGTTGTACATGCTCAAACTAGGATTCTCTAGGGTAGGTCAGTGATTCGCTCCAGCGATCTATCTACTACAAAATCTTGAGTTTGCCACGTTCAAAGAACAAAATAGGGTCTCTAAGGGTCTGTGATTCGCTCCAGCGAAGCTCCCAAATCTTGAGTTTGCCAGACTCAAAGAACCCTTTTGAAAATTTCTCCTGTTCGTACTCATTCCTGAAGTATGAAGTGGAGTCCTCATTGTGTGTTGGTTTTTTTCCGCATATAATCTTACAATTTTAGTTTGAATGTATTCAGGTCGATTTGCTGCTTAATATAGTGGATCAAGTTCAGCATATCTCCTTTAAAATTCTACGTGATTCGTCTCTTGAAACCGAAACGGATCGATGTTAATGAGTTTCCTTTGGTCTATGATGGTTTCCTTTGGATAAGTAAATATGATAGAAATGACCTGCGGCAAGCGATATCTGAGCTTAAAGGAGTGGGGCCTAACAGCATCAAGGTTATGGCTGCGACCGTGTCATGACGCGGGGTGTGGTGCGGGAAAAGTGCCACGGAGTTACTTGAGCTGGGCATCTCGTCAGGAGTACTTCGTGGTATCACCACCCGCGTCATCCGGGGCTCTTACCTGAACTGGTGGTCTTTTTATAGGGGCACTTCCTTTCACCCCTCTCTTCCTCCTCCATCATCCTCAACTTCCCATATCCCAAGAGCCGGCGTCGGGTAAACCTGGGCGTCCTCCCCACTTTTTTTATTTAGTTTTTCGTTTTTATATTTTAATGGCGTGCCCCCTCCGTCTTTGAGAGGAGATTATTTAAAAAAAAAAAAAAAAAAAAATCTGTTCCTCCATTCTTTATTTAAGAAATTTAGTCTGATGAAAATACTCTGAACGAAGAGAGAAAAGGTGGCATTAGTTTATTCACCCTCGTCTTTGTAATGTAAACCGTTTTATACAGTCGAAACCTCTTACTGATACACGTGAGATGCTTGTCACGTGCGGATTCCAGTCCGCAATTACGAAACCTACACCTCCATGACAACTAAGACGTTTATTATGACGTCTTGTAACTCAATTGTTGTCCAGTCTATTGTTACCGCAGGTAATCGGATATGAATGTTGCGATTCTTTCGCACGGTGTTCGCCCTTTCAAGGCAGTTCGAAATACTATCTACCTAACTACGTATCGTTCGCTCGACACTCAATACATCACTCCGCTGCCAGGGATATCCGAAACGTTTAAAACCCAACTGCGACCCTACAGCTGAAATACGTTGGTATTTATCTTCCTCAAAAGCGAAGGCTGGTAACCTTTGCGCAATTGCAAGAAGTCGAAAACATTTGTTCTCTCAAAAATCCAAAATTCCCCTTGTTTTCCCCTTACCTTCTGTGAGGTAAGATACGTTGATAGGATTTCTCTTGAGCTCTCGGGTCGAACGTTCTAACAATACAAATCAATCGTGCGCATTGTAGAATAACATTATGTTTTGGCTCAGTGGAAACATCTTGTATGAATCCTCGTTGACCCAACAGACTAATTCTTTGACGCGAGCTATTCTTAGAGATGAAAGAAAAGGGATAAACAAGACGCTTGCAACCTCTCCGGGAAGTCAACATTGGCGCCGCGATACGAGTCTGCCAGACGTCTGACCGTTAGATTTTTTTAAAATGAGTTTTAAACAAAGAGGAAAAAAGAGGATTCGGGATATGAACCGTCGCCCTTGAGGCTTCTTCAGTTAACAGCGCTATTCATTCTGTAGAGCGAGGTCGTAGTGGGGTGACGCACATCTTACAAGCCGTCTCGACTCATAAAACGAACGACAAAAGACAAATGATGAAAGTCGGTGCTCTCTTAAAAATGAGCGGCTAAACTTCAAACAAAATTGTGTTTTCGATGGAGTCGTTTTCAGGGAAAACCGTGCGAAAATGCGACAGGTGTAACTCGGAGCGCGTGGGCAACATCTCAATAGAGTAATCACCATTGGCTCTCCTCCAATGCATGGGAGGACTCAAATGTCTTGTCTTTTACATGAAAGATGTGCTTATGGCTTGTGCAGATGAATACAGACACTTTGTGTTTGTATATGATCATTAGGATTCGATTGCTTTCAGGAATGCACCTTTTTAATAAACCTGAACGAATTAGCTCAAATTTACCTGTTATAATACGTAGTTGTTGTAGCTGTATTTAATATATTTTGACATAAAGCACATCTTGGTCCACTTGTCATTAGTGTGGTACAAGTAAGTGAAACAAAGCTTTGACCAGATGTTGATAAATCCACTTCAGTTATTTGGAGAATTTTTATCGATCAGTTTGCTGTGAACCAGCAACGATGTGAATGCTATGAGATATTAATAAATCCAATTCAATTGAGAGATATCGCAGTTTGCTGTGAACCAGCAACCTTGTGAAAGAGAGGGAACTGGACCCCATTTGTGCTAAATAAAATGTTTACCCAAGGAGTTTATCCAGGATGGGCCTGAATGTCCTTAAGTGGTGACAAGTCTGCTGAAAGTATTGGGAGGACAGATCCCTCAAACCCCCACATTCCACAAACAGTATCGCTAGCTGCTGCACTAAGCAGAGGTCAATGGTTAATAAGGTTATAACCAGAGACAACTCGATAGACCCCTACTTGGTCCTTCCTTGGACCATCTGAGCAAAGATGCAGAAAGGCAGCATTCAGACTATTCCAGCCGAATGGAATTTGTTCCAAGATGCCTGTAGGAGGTCTGCCCCCTGCCAATCACCAATGTGGAGCTATCACCAATGGCACTCCTCGCAAGTGTTTCAGTAGACTGATTGCCTTAGGTACTCAAATGACTTGGCTTCCTCAAAAACTTTGGTAATGCCTCGACTTTATCATCTTAACACAACTTCGTAATCGACCTACATACAATTGTTTGCAAACTTGTCTAATCTGCTAAGGAGTTCGTTACCAATTCGCCTTCTATGTCGCATCTACTCCAGACATTAACAATGGAGAATACTTTCTATCAGCTTTTTCCATCGTTTGATAACCCCTAAATTCTCTCCGTTTCACCAGTAGTTCATGTGTGAAACACGTGTATTTGTAAAAAAGTTAGGGTTGAATGGACGCACAAGTTATTGTATTTGATATACAGATTTTGATAATATCATTCTCATCAGATACTAAAACAGTATGCACATAACCCTTGAATGGTAAAGATTACATATTAATCGTTTTATTCCCATGTTCCTCATGTCAACAACTTATCAGATAGCGTGAGAATCGCCCTCTATTTACTCTTACTCCTGAACCAGCCGCCGAAAATGGTTGTTCGTGAAAGTGCATTCAGATTGAGAAAACTGTTGTTGGACATTTCGATACGAAATCACGAAGATGGCCCACATTGCACATTTTCTCAAGTTGCAGAATTTCGTATGCACCTAAACAGTAGAACAGGGGTTGCCAAATTTGTATTGCTTCACCGTCTCCTTCATCCAAAGGTAACACAATAGGTCCCCTCCTGTAGATTGGTGGGTTAACAGAAACACGTGTATTTAGGTCATCATATAAGACAATCAAATCTTACTCACATAGTGTAAGTTTCAATTCAGTTGAAGTCATGTTTCTGAACTAAAAACATGACTGCCCCTGTATTTTCTTCCCTGGTATTGGAATTCTTGATTGAGTTGAAGAGGCACAATAAGTTACTGGCAACATCAATCCTGTAATCAGTCCTGATTACAATGAGAGTTGACATTGCCATTCACACAATCAAGTATTTTAAAAAGGCAAATATAATCGAAAAGCATATTGCGAGGCTCTGTATTACAGTTTCACATATTTTATCCAAACTTATGGCCTTCTCCATTTTGTTTTTCAAAGTTGTGGTTGGCAGAAGAATCTCGTTTAATCTCAGTGGACTCTTCGTAAAGTGGTTCTGGCAGGGGTTCCATGATGGTGAATGGGTCTGTTGACATTCTGCAAATACTTCCATCTCAAGTCTCCGGAAAGAATTTCTTGAATTCCTCGTCGAGGTTCTCCGATTGGATTGATGTGACTCTTTTCAATTACAGTCCTTCAAAAACCGCCTCAAACTGTGGGTCTTCTGAGAGTGACGTAACTTAAGAGAAGTTTGAATAATTGCTTTGATTTCCATGATATTTTCCCTGTCCACACTTGGAATTTCTTGATGTATATTTTGATGACATCATGGTGATGTACTATGTAGGTTTCTACCTTCCAATTTCAAGTTAAGGTTCTTCAACAAGTCGTAAAAGTCCGATAAATAAGCCATAACACTTGCTCACTTGATTTCTTGAAGTCCAGCTTAGTTCACATGTTTATTTAGTATTTTAAATATTTATTCTAGAATTGGTTATATGTATTTGTATGGATTTATTTGACATCTTAAAGATTTATTAATTTTTAATTGGTTTTGCCCTCTGCCCCCCCCCCCCCCCCTCAGTTTCGCGCCAATTTGGGAACGTCTATTGTAAAACCCTAGTGAATTATGTTCAGAACTAAAAATAGCCTGCTTGAATGAGGAAGTTACAGGTCGTCTAAAATCACCTAGCGACCTTGATGTTGGCCCTGTTGAAATCTGCCAAAGCTTTTTGGACTGTGGGTTAAATGTTTTCCATGATATGTATCAAGCTATATCTAAATTACAGCACAACTCATACGTTTTCTGTCGTTTCACTCGTTGAAATTCGCTTAAACTGCGTTTTTGTTAAACAACAATGGAGAGGAATATTACAATACAGAAGGATGCTATAATTATATTGCCCACCCAAAGGCGCAGACGCTTTCGCCGATTGTGGTTAATTGATCCTCGCTCATAATCCGATTCCGCTTGCAATCATCGAATCGAAGACTGCTAGTTAAGATTTGATTGCACTTACTGTTCCGTGAAGTGACTGCTCGCTCAAATGTTCTCAAGGACGTCAAGGCTCCTCTGCTAAGGGAGACCAGAACCTGATCCTGGATCCGGCCATGTCATGTGCAAGGCTGAGTAACTCGTCTAAATTTAGTTTGGAGTCTAAATAACAATCGGCTACTCTACTGCACTTCAGTATTTCAACGTATAACTGAGAAGTTTAAATAAACCTACATGAATTAGCATTATTCAATAATCCTAACACAGTTCTTACTACCTATTTGTTTTTGATGCCTTCAACAAAAAACGCTGCAAATTCTTTCACTGGGGTTTATTATTCAATTGGCTTGCGTTCATGATTTGAATTTCTACTAAGCTTTGGAGTGTCCCCGTTTCACAGGTGATAGAGCGATTATTGAATTTCAGGAGATATGCATAGAGCACGTAAATCTGTTCTCAACCAAAATACCTATTTGGATTGATCAGTTGATCATATTTGTGTGCCTCCTGAAGTTCAATAATCGCTCTATCACCTGTGAAATACGCGCACTCCAAAGCTTTGTATAAATTCAAATCATGAACGCAAGCCAATTGAATAATAAACCCCATGAAAGAATTTGCAGCGTTTTTTTATGGTTATCAGAATACTTCAACCCGTGTATCGGCTATAAACCCTTTTAGCAGTTCACTCCAATATCCACGTTCACTACATCACTAAGTTACTGATATCAAAACAAAAACAATAATAAACCAAAATAACGCAAATGTTGGCACCATAAATCGGGCCATACATCGGGAATGGTTTGAGCTACGGACCTGGGGAAGGGCTCATTCAATTTCTCATGGAAAGTTCTTCAAAAAAAGTCCAAATTTAGGCCGTCTTGACTTTTTTTGAGGTTTTTAGGGATTTTACATAACTTTGACAACCCTTAAAGGGCACTTTAAATTAAGTGAGAGCGCTGGCTAAAGAATTGGGCGTTGTCAGACCAATATTGATTTTTCCTGAAAATTTCAGATTTTTTGCTCCAGCCGTTTGGGAGAACGTCGTGCGTACGGCGGACGGACGGAAAAATTGTTATTGCAAATTTGGATTCTACTCACCTCGAAACGTAAACCATGAAATTTTCGAGGGGGTTAAAAATTTTTTTTTCTCAAGAGCGATTACAATGGTTTATTATTGAATAATAAACCAAAATGACCAACATCAAGCCTTAAATAACTTTATAAGGCTTAAATAACTGTTGAATGCCATATACTTATCGTTTGATATTAAACTTGAGATGAATTCTAGTTCCAATGATGAACATGCTTTAGCCATCTGCTAGTTCATGACATTTGATCAGGATGGACGCCTGCTGTTTCATTCATCTCATGTCCAAATGATTCCCCTTTCAAATGTCACCTTCCTGGGGCGAACAGGATAGAGTTTAGTAGCTTATTCACTACCCTACCTGTATTTTTTGGATCAAATATTCGTTCCATTCACGTGCGACGTTTCAGGGCAGTTGTTATTCGCAATTTTTCTTAAGGAAGAAATGCCGGAAGCAATGGTTCTTGAGAAAAATTGCTCAAATTGCCATTCCAATAACCGAAGATCCAAACCCAATAGACTCTCTTTCCAGAAATGCCTCAATTATCGAGGTTTTTCTTCCACAAAGGTACATGTGTACCATGATTATTATGGATTTCGGAACACACATGTTGTCTGCGTAGAATTGAATATTGACGAGATGTTCGCGATCACGTATGAGCCTTTTCCAATCAACTACACCCACCGTGTAGGCGTACCCATTCACAACTCCGTCAAGTCTCGCTCTCCTCTCTGATTATCTCTTATCTGTTATGACACCGTCCAGTGCGAATGGTTTCTATTTTGGTACCTAGGTATTTTTATTATGTGAATCCTAACTTTAAAAAAATCATCAAGCGTCACAAACAATTTAGTAGTTTTCATTGTGATAATGTTTCGAAGAATTTCAATCTCCGTTGTCATATTGCCACACCAGAATGTAGTGAGTTTTCCTCAAATCATATTGAGAAGGTACCAACTCTCTCATATAGGCATTAAAAAAGCATTAACTGGTCAAGCAAGATGAAGAACGTACTTTAGAGGTGGTGGACTCTTGTGCTCAAGAACGAAATTTTGGGTTGTGATTCTCCAAGTTGCAACAAAAAGTGCCTCATGGAAATTTCTTTTGAGGCTTCATTTCCGAGTTACATCACTTTAAAGTTTTTTTTCGTGTGTTCAACCTTGGTAAAATTCCCGAAATGTACCAAACTGCTAGTTAACATACAAATTGAGAATATAAACCGTTGTAAAGAGCTTTGAATTTTCGCTTCCGAGTCTACTAAGGTAACGGAAGCATTGTTTTCACTTTCGGAATGTGAAAATGTTTTGTCTTCAAAATCAAAAATTCCACTCGCATTTTGCGTTTGAGACCTTTCTGAACAATTTTGGTTCTGTGTCTGTCTGTCTGTCAGCAAATCCTTGTTACTGGCAAAACTACACGAAGCTATACTCCGATTTTGATGAAATTTTCAGGGATTGTGAGGGTTTGTAGATAGAAGGTTTCATGACCCCCGGATTAGTAGCCTCTGCGCATGCGCAAACGTGAAATCCTTGTTACGCGCATAACTCAGGAGTTCTTGACCAATTTCGATGAGATTTTCAGGGATTATTCGGTCTCTATAAGTTTCATGACCCCCGGATCAATAGTAGTCTCTGCGCATGCGCAAAACAAAATCCTTGTTACGCGCATAACTCCGGGAGTTCTTGACCAATTTCGATGACATTTTCATGGATTGTTCGGACTTATTAGGTATATTTTATAGTTTGTTCAATAGTTGAACGTGCCTACCTTTATTTTCTCAAGTTATGCTCCTGCATAGCAATAAATTTACCCTAATTCAATATTTACTTCGCCTAATTGAACGAAGTTCTTTAGTCAATAATAATTTTCAATGATCTATACAATGTTTGGAAAGCTATGTGCCACACCCACTTGGCAGACGTTTTATCTCTCAGATATAAGTTTCGATTTTTCTAATCAGTCCTGTATCGCCTAAAAAATGGTCAAATTTGAGGTTTGAAGATGTTTCATGCGTCCCTGCTAAAACGCCAAAAACTAAAGAAATAGCTGTGATTTTAAAGAAATTTTCAACACTAAATGTATTTTTACGAATTGGAACTGATTATGAAACCGGACTTTGGCTAATTAAAATAATTATTGTTATCGTTGGCAGCGGACTAGTGACAGACAAAAGGTAAGTAATCAGCTCTGCTGGGAAGGGCCGAGAATTTGGAGTATGGCAGTAAAGGATGAGGGCGGGCAGGAAAACAGCTGCAGAATGAAGTGGGAAGTTAGCTAGCTGTCAACGGTAATGTCTAGACGCTCATTATTGTAAAAGGGAATGGGGGTTCTCACACGTGATCTCGAACGTCTCGTTTGAATATTGCCTATAAATTTTCGCTGTTCAACATTTGCAAATTTGATATCTAGATTTCGTAAAGTTTGGCAATACTAGAGTTCTAGTAGGTAAGTGCGTACCGGCCACGTGAGGAGCGACAAGTGCCTCGTTCATCACCTATTATTAGACCTGTTTATTCACCTCCGACTTGTGTGCAGTTGGCAGCAGTTGTAACTGTGCCCGTCTGTGCTGCTAAAGGGAGGTTTCCGACCCCTGCCACCATCAAAATACTTGAGACGAGTTGAAATATTCAGACGCTTTGCTCGCATTTCGTTTAAACAATTTGAAAGCCGTTAAAATTGTTTCAAAGATTTCTATCCAGTGGACATTGCTTGTAAAATCTCTTTTATATTCAAAAAATCATGCTGGTCATCTAAACGAGCCCTTTTGGTGCTACTATCAGTCACAGTGAACCATGATGTAATAACTTGAAGTTTTGTTCAAACTAAGTTTCCTCAAAAGCTCAGACTCTTTCGTATTTTTATTTGAAAGGATTTGGGAGAGCACAGTTACCAGTAAATGTAACTATTAGCAGTACCAGAACGTGAAATGCTGGTGCAAGTAAACACTGAACTTAACTGTGATGGATAGTTTTCCATTCCCATTTCTCAAATTGTTGACCCTGAGCATACACCTGAAGCTTTTTGACTTGAAGAGTAAACTGGTTATTGTAGGCATATCTCCTCACCCCTTGGAAGAAGCAACTAGTCCTTTCTGTCACTTTCTTGATATATACATTTGAAAGCATTCGAATTGTTTTGATAATTCCTAACCAGTCGATGCAGCCTAAGAGGCTGGTCGTGAGGAAGATAAGGCTTTACATCCGAACCTTTTGTGACTGATAGGTGTCAGTCTTGCAGCACACTGCACACGTTTATGAAATTTTCGCCAAAATTGCATTCTTTTATACAATAAATTCTTTTCCTGTTTCTATTTGAAAGCATTTTGGAGAGCACAGTTACCAGCAAATGGTACTATCAGCAGTACCAGACCATGAAGTGCTGGTGCAAGTTAACATTGAACGTAATTGTGATGGATAGTTTCTCTTCCTATTTCTCAAACCTGCGAACCCTGACCATACATCTGAAGCTTTTGAGCTTGAAGGGTATGCTCTGTGTGTTGCTGGCACACCTCCTTACCCCTTGGAAGGGGCAACTAGTCCAATTCATCACCTTGTTGCAAATTCGAAAGCATTCGACTTGTTTCGACAATTTCTAACCAGTCGATGCAGCCATGGAGACTGGACGTGGGAATTATAAGGCTGGACATTGGGACCTTTGGGTGTCAGTCTCGAAGCACACAGAACCCAAAACATTTCTCCCCAAAAGTTCAATCTTTTATTCAATGAATTCTTTTCGTGTGCATGCTTATGTTCGTAAGTATTTGGGGGAGCAGAATTACCAGCATATATAACCATTATCAAAATTGAGCGGTGTGCTCTGATATGCAGAATGCAAGATACAATATCTATTTTGGCATACAACGATTTCGTCGATTTCTTGCCCGTATAAAAACCGTTCCTTCGGCGGTGAGAAAGTTAACGAGAAATGCAGGAACCGGGAGTGATCAGTCATCTTCGGGTTCACTCGGTTTTGCACTCAATAAGATCGAGTGACAGATATGAACTGACGACCTCCTTTATGTCTGCCCCATCAACCCATTGTTCTAGCCAGGAAGGAAGTGCTAGAGATTCACATCTGACGACCGGTAGTTCCAAGGCCACTGGCGTATTTGAGAGGGAAAAAAACTCGCTTTACTTGCTGTAAAAAAAAAGCTCGCTAAATAAAATACGATGTTATACCAGTCTTTCCAAATGTTATTGTCTTATGAACAACATAATGAAACTTTCATTGAAAGGAAGTTACTGAGAGAAATTACTGACCAACCCGTCCATTTCCTGAACATGCCATCAAAATCTAATGGAGACTGTTGAAATATATCGCTTCATTCTTAGAAAGTTCTGTAAAAAAGAACAATAGAATTAGTACATAATCTCTACAGCCCAGTTTGTTGAAGAAAAATGAACTGATTGGCCTTGTTTAGACGGTTTTCATCTCAACCTATATAGATGGAGTTGACATACTAAGGTTTTATCATTCACTAATGATCGACATGACTTTTTAATATTTTTCCGTCACGTTCCAATACTTCGAAAGCTGTCTTTTCCAAAGTTTGTTTTCTATGCTATTTACCCTACAAAACTATAACTTGAAATGAGTGTCTCGGGATAATAAAATTGTAACTCGTTAAATTTCAGTTGTTCTACTTGTGGATTTCTACGACGTTTCCATGTTCATTATGTTGCACGTTTGACATTCTATGTTCTTAATTTGACCTGCCCCCATGAGATATATGTACTTCACGATAAGCTGTAATGGATATTTTCTGTCCTAACCAACGAAGAAAGCTGACATTTGAGTAGTATTCTCTGTGAATCGTCTAAAATCTAACGAAAGCTCTCCTGTTCAACTGAGTGCACCCAAAGACTGTTTTCTGTTCTAATCGAGCTATAAAGCTGAAATTTGAAACGTAGCACGATGATTTCCAACGTAACATGTAGCATAAAGGAAGAACCATGGTCTATCTTGAAGCAACAGGCTTTGTGAGGTATAACGGTTTTTACCAGTTTTTGGTCCATAGCTTCTATGCATATAAAGCGATCTTGCTGGCAATAGGTTAACAACAATTAGAACCCAAAAGACGTCCATGTGCGAAAGAACACTTACATTCCAAGGCCTTTTGCGGAATTATGAACCAAAATGTGCTTCTTTTTATCTCTGTAATTATATAGAGTTTGAGTTCTGGGAAAATTAACTACACCCCAGGAATGAAAGCTAAATCCTTTCTGCAACGATAATTATAATATAACTCTTTATTAGCTCCAATTAAAGTAAAAAAGACCCTCGAACACAACGCTGGGTATATAATAATCCGTTCTTTAACCGCAATACGATGATGAATATTCAATAACGAACCAGTTAATTAGTTTTGGTTTGTAATGTGGTATTAGTTTCGTAGGAATCGTATTTTTCCTTTGTGAGATCCGGTGGAGTTGCTCAGGTAGGAAATTGAATGGCCAGAAATGCGGTCGACGCTCTGCCATTAGTCACGGTTGTTTACACAAAACGTTTCGGGTCAAGAGCATCTCGGATGTCGCAATTCGCGAATCGAGTTTGGGATTAAGAACGAGTCAAGCAGAAAGACAAACAATGTCAATTGTATTTTGTTGTGTTGCTTGTCGTTCAAAAGGGAGTGATCAAAACATTGTAGGCTATTACTATCGACTGGAATGTATTATAAAAAATACATTGGAGCGACCCTGAGGTTTTCTGAAGAGCTCTGGGTCTGGCAACGCCGCTCAAATCTAAGCCTCCAGGTAGTGGCCTGACGGCTCGCATCGGACCCTAATTACGGTGCGGTACTTACGTCTTATGCAATTCAAATGTGATCCAATAGTTAATTCGATCATGCCATCACCAGAATCATTAGAAGTGATGTACATGAAAAAAGGAACATAACGAGTATAAAATCGAATTGGAAAAACATACCTAGACGTAAATACCCAATGGCGGTTTTCGTCAAACTCAAACAAAAATGGGTTTTTTCCCATGTGGGGTATCGTTTTCCATGTAATTTTGGACGCTGAAGCGATTGGAGTGGGTCCCAAACCTGTACGATTGACCCAGAACGAGGAAATTCATTTTCATGGGGTTAAATGGTGCAAAATGACATTATTTCCGTACTTTTTCGAGCCCCATCCCATCTGACAGGGTTGGATGACAGAAACATGAGTTTAAGTGTAATATAGTTCGACACAAGAATAATAAACCCATGTGTAATCAAATTTGCAGCGTTTTTCTTGCAATTTATTACACTTTTGCAATACGGCCACACACTTGTTTGATAAGGTGTTCCTGAACCGATTGATATGAAATTTAGACTTGTTTTCCTCAGAACGACAAGAACATTTTGAATCTCACAAAAAATTACATTTTTCAACAAAAGCAACTAAAACGTCTTGCGTTAAGAGGGAAAGATTGAAAGGGGCTTTACTGGTGCTAATGAGGGATAGTCGGCGGAGTTAAAGGGTCCGCTGCAGTGTTGCCATCTGATGGCGGGGAAGGGGTTTTCGTCCCTGCGGTCGAGGGTCGCTCCTATATGGGCAATGGTATAGGGATGTAATTGGTTGGGTAGGAGGTTGTGATAATAAAGAGAAGAGTATTCCTGACTGACCAGTGAAAGGACAAATCTTTGTAGCAAGTCCTTTTTTTACATTTTTGCATCCGATTTTGTTTAAATGGGCCTTCTGCACTCTTCACTGGTCAAAACCTGCATAGACTCTTTGGAGTTTGTATGCTGTAGATGTAAGCTCTGCTAATAACGTCTCTTCATTGTCGTTCTTCATAATTTTGGTACCTCCCTAATTTATTTCACCCTGAAATACTTTCTCATCGTCAGACGCATTTTAGTGTTATTTTATCGCACGGATGACACACCAGCAACTATCTTCATTACCTTTGTTCCTTCAGGCCTGCGTTGTGTGTCATGAGAACTAATCAGACCATTCTGTAATCTTTGCTACCCGTTGTTTTCCACTAGAAGCTCGCTTCTGATTCCTATTTTTACAGTCAGCACGTTTCTGGGATGACGACGAAGCTAAATGTCACGATTCGGTGATATTTGCAGCTATCAGCTATCATGACCGACACAGTATTGTATATTATGAACACATTCCATGATTGCTTTACTAGTTGATTGGCTTTTGATTCCATTCCCCTACTCTAATAATATTGTAATTCCGATTTTATTTTGGTGTTGACCTAATGAATCTAAATTCAAATGTACTGTTTCATTACAGTCAAGAAAGTAACAACATCTATAATATATGTACATACATTCAGATAATTTGCACCTGTCTCATTCGCTAAACAATGGATTAATTTTGAGTTAGAAGAGATTCACGCTGCAATGTCAACTCGTCTTTCTCTCTATTGTTGGTGCCTTACGACGACACCCCATTGGTATTCCAACTCCATTCATCTCACCCTGAGATCTTTTATCTTCGCCTAACGCTGGTTGAATCACATGATATTGTATCGCACTGAAAAACTCTTGCAGTTTCTTTCTTCTCAATCACCTTTGTTCCAACTGAATGTGGTCAACTCGGTCCCGGTTGACACCAATTCCGGAAAAGTATACATTTCGTTAAAACCACCATATTTCAAACCTATACATACCTTCACGTCTTTACAGAGTCAAATGATTATTACTGCATTGGCATTTTTGGATCAGGTCCTTGTACATTACCATCCTTGCTATTCCAGCACGACTGGGTTATCTTATCACCTAGGCTTTTGGATGCGTTTTAGCGGACTGAATCGTCTGTCAGAGACTTACTGAACTGGCTGCACCAGCTATCATGATGCAGTAGCGGAATTTGACGTTTTTTGTGCCTTCCCTGTCATCTGAGACGATTTTGGACCCCACTGCAATTTCTTGCTTTATAAATCTGAGTAGGGTCAACTGTCAACTGATTATTGTCTTTCCCGCGCATCACTACCCCAGTAACAAAGGCCAAATGCCTTGGGTCCTTGGAACTAGAACCCATAATTAATGTTGCTGGTAACTCTGCTGTTATCTGCAGAAGTGTCGTCATCGCTCTGATCATCTTTATCTTTATTGCAGAGTCAGGTCTACGGAGAGCGAGTTGATTTCACTCGTCCACATAAATTATTTTCCGTTATAAATGATCCCTTGTCATAGCGAGGCTTATCATTAAAATTGTACAAAAAACAAATATCATTGGAACTGTCATAATGCAAAATATGCAGCAGGCTTAGGTATGGTTACACGTATAGGGTTTGATAGGCGATGGCTTATTTACATCAGCGCGAAGAATGAAAGAAGCACGCCAACAAAAGCTTAGTTCTGCATTTGCTCAAACAAGATCCATTATCTCACGCCATGCATTCTTAATCTCTAAATGTGTTATTGCCGGTTAGTAACCAGCAATTAGTGAAGCCGAGAGCCGTTTATGTGCCGTTTGGTAGCAAACAAGGGGTTCAACTTCTGTTTGTGGAATGGATTCAAATTTAATTTTTTTTTTAAAGAACTTGAATTGGTTGAAAGAAGATAGACGTGCGCTATGCAGTGCAGTTAACAATGTACACCCGGGGGTACAATGTTGTGGAAATTCGGTACCTAGGGCTCGTTATCTATTACAAAGACAATGAAAGCGTAGGACAATGGCTGAAAACCTCGTTTGAATGCTTTATCTAAATGCTGATGATTGCACGACGGTTTCGCTGGTGATAGTTCCGCCACTCATATACACGTCAACTGTCAGTGGCCATGCTGACTTCTCACTTAAATTACGGGTCATCAGAACATCGGATACAAATCGAACAACGAACGCCTGCCTGGCATTTCTCACTCACTTTAAATACAATTTTGTTGGCCCTCATCCCAACATTTTCACATTTTTACACTTTTTTTTGACATTCCAGAGGGAGGTGTAAGTTAACATTTGATTCATTAATGCATGCGGTGCTTGTCGTACAAGTACAGAAAAACGCTGCAAATTCTTTCACTGAGGTTTATTATTCAATTGGCTTGCGTTCATGATTTGAATTTATACCAAGCTTTGGAGTGTGCGTGTTTCACAGGTGATAGAGCGATTATTGAGTGTCAGGAGGCACACAAATGTGATCTACTGATCAATCCAAATAGGTGTTTTGGTTGAGAACAGATTTACGTGCTCTATGCATATCTCTGAAATTCAATAATCGCTCTATCCCTGTGAAACACGCACAAACATCAATTCACATGAAAAAGCCAATTGAATAAATCCCCAAAATAACGCATATCAGAATGCTTCAACCCGTGGATGTAGAAGGATCCATATCGGCTATCACTCCAGTACCCACGTTCACTACAACTCGACGCTATCGGCCGGACATCACTAGGTTACAAACAATAATAAACCAAAAAACGCAAATGTTGGCACCATAAATCGGGCGGCCCGATTCGGGCCATACATCGGGAATGGTTTGACCTACGGACCTGGGGAGGGGCTCATTCGATTCCTCGTGGAGTGTTCTTCAAAAAGAGTACAAATTTAGGCCGCCTTGACTTTTTTGAGGTTTTTAGGGATTTTACAAAAGTTTGACAACCCTTAGAGGGCACTTTAAATTAAGTGAGAGAGCTCGCTCAAGAATTGGGGCGTCGCCGGACCAACATGGATTTTTCCTGAAATTTTCAGCTTTTTTGCTTCAGCCGTTTGGGAGAAATCGTGCGTACGGTGGACAGACGGAAAATTTTTTATTGCAGATTCGGATTGTACACCCTTTGAAACGTAAACCATGAAATTTTCAGGGGAGTTAGAATTTTTTTTTTTTCAAGAGCGATTACAATGGTTTATTATTGAATAATAAATCGAAAGGGAATCGGGTAGAGAACACACAAAGGCAACAACAGGGAAAACGCATTACCCCACTGAAATTCATGAATCTAGCTATTTCAAACGAAATGTTTCAAAAGTATGGATATCCAAAATGTTTTACGTCTAATTGGTATACCTAACTACTTTAATTTTGAAGTCGAGAAACATTCATGTATCTGATTTGATTTGTTATGGCTTTTGAATTGACATTTAATATGAACTGTTCCTTGATCTCCTGGGAAAATAATGGCAAAAACACTTAGTGCAGTAATTATTGTTAAGTGGAATGGAAATGTCATCCAAAACGAAGGTTTGCATAAATATACACGGTACTCAGGGGTGCAAGATCATATGGGTGCAGGTATACATTCGTTTTTGGGACCAGATGCAGATTAATGGAAACAGTACTCTATTGGGTGTACCCTGTATCAGGTATTCACTAAATTTGGCCCTTTGCTCTATCATCTGTAAACGCGTGATATACCTACCAATAACGACACAATAGTGGCAACTTTCGCCGATGATACAGCACTTCTAGCAGTAGGAGATGCAGTAGAGGATGCAACTAGGAAACTACAGGAGACTATCAATAACGTCAGTACTTGGACAAAGAAGTGGCGCCTCAAGCTCAATGAGCAGAAATCGGCTCACATCAATTTCACGAACTAGCATATAACTAAAATACCAGTTATACTAAACGGAAGAGAAATTCATTTTGCCAATACAGCAAAGTATCTTGGGATGACTCTTGATGCAAAACTTAGATGGAAAGAGCATGTCATTACAAAAAAAAAATGAAGAATTAAACATCAAGTTCCGAAAAATGTATTGGTTGCTTGGAAGATACTCCAAACTATCCCTACATAACAAATTGCTTCTCTACAGGCAAATTCTAAAACCAGCTTTTACATATGGAATTCAACTCTGGGGCTGTACAAAAAAGACCAACATCAAAATAATCCAAACATTTCAAAACAAGGTGCTAAGGAGTATTGTCAACGCTCCTTGGTACGTACGTAACGACGACCTTCATCGGGACCTCAAGATAGAACCAGTCAGTGAGGTGATCAAACTATTTGCCGCTAAACACGAGCAGAGGCTTCATCAACATATGAACCCAGAAGCTCTACGATTATTAGACAACAGCAACGTCATCCGACGTCTGGATAGAACAAAACCTCTCGACCTTGTGGCGTGACAATGTGACAAGTGCTTGAAGTGATCAAATAGAGTAGTTGCCATTGGGCTATTACCTCTACAAACTGTAGTTTATTGTATTGATGTAAATTAACTTGATGGGCTATGCTCAGTTGTTATGTTATGTTTCTAATAAAGAAATTTTTCGAAAAAGAAAAAAAACTAAATGTTCTCGTTCAGTAGGTATTCTGCAATTGATGGTGATCATGAAAGTATACAAAAAAATCGCTCTAGTAATGGCAACAGTTTTTTTTCTGAATTCATGCAATCTTACCTACTATTACATAAATATTTAAACAACTCACGCCTTACGAAACCACGAAGAGTAAACAACATCGAACCCATTAGCCTCGTTTTGCTGAGAAACAGTAAATCGCTTATCGAGTGACACGTCGCCGTCTGATGCGGGTGGTGCCCCTGATAAACTTCCACTGGGATCATCTTCGGAGATCCAGCCCCCCCAGCAGATAAGAATCTCCTCATTTGTATGAATAGGAGACAGCAGTTTCATTATTGCCTCCGGTTCTTCCTCATGGCGAAAACGTCGAGGCGTGGTGAGCGAATGACATCGATTTCTTTTTGACGTGACTCAAATCATTTCTCATCATTTCCCAATCGTCGCATCGTCTTATTAATCTCATTAGTTCCCAGTTGAAGAACTCTTGTAACTAACCCATCAGCGTATGTACATAGTATCGTGTTTGACGAAAGTGTTCCTCAATCAGTTAGTTTTCGTGCCCTTTAAATTGACAAACGTCATCCCACGTAGATTATGGTGATTTTGAATTTCAAAGGATGGTATTCATCTCCTCCTTAGTAAAATTAGGTATTTACAGCCTCTTTACTTCTCCAACTGGATGCTAACTGTAGAGACCTCCGATGTCACGAGGAATATGGGATCTTTTTCGGTCGTGGATGGACGATGGGTGTCAACCCACGGGTATGGGTAGACATCTGCTTCTCGATCGAGATGACCTTCGTCTATTTTGCTTCCGAGTCTACCAAAGTAGCGGAAGCATTGTTTTCACTTTCGGAATGTGAAAATTTGTTTGTCTCCAAAATCAAAAATTCCACTCGCATTTTGCGTTTTAGACCTTTCTGAACATTTTGGTTCCGTGTCTGTCTGTCTGTCAGCAAATCCTTGTTCTACACGAAGTTATAGTCCGATTTTGATGAAATTTTCAGGGATTGTGCGGGTTGGGGTGTAGATGGTCCCCTGTAAGTTTGATGACCCCCGGATCAATAGTAGCCTCTGCGCATGCGCAAACGTGAAATCCTTGTTACGCGCATAACTCCAGGAGTTCTTCATCAATGTCGATGAAATTTTCAGGGATTGTTCGGTTTGATGTGTAGATGATCCCCTATAAGTTTCATGACCCCGGATCAATAGTAGTCTCTACGCATGCGCAAACGTGAAATCCTTGTAAAGATGATCCTCGTGAGTAATAAAGAGAAAATAAAGTTTTAGCGTCGAGCTTGGATCGAACCATATTGAACCATCATTGAACGATGCATATATTTTATTTTTCGAAATGCTATAATGTCAATTTATCACTTTATTTTCTCAAGTTATTACATTTCATACTGATTCTGCACGTGCCCTTTCTCCATTGCTTCGTTGTTCGCATCAGTTTCTCCATTCATAGCTTGCGGATACAACCCATCCCGCAGAAGCACTCTCCACCAAATTATCATCTGTTTTCATGCTCAGGAGATTGTAGAATGTAGTGCACAGTGTCGTATCAAGACCAGTTCATCATATCGTACCGAATAGCCTTGTGGAGCACCGCACATTGTTCACATTTACACTCCCAAAGAAAGCTATAAGAATGCTATAACATTGGCTCTGCCAAACACTAGACTCTGTTGTCCAAGGCACATATCTCCATAATCATCTCCAGAGAAAATTGAGAAGTTGAGTCCACACCAAGTAAAACTGGAAATGAAAATATCACTTCATGGCTTTGACATTTTAAGATATTGCTGAAATGTAGATCGTAGTTGTTCTTTAGCTATTGAAGCAGCTGTTCTCTAACAATGATTACGATGAGTTCCTCTTTCAAGATCTGGTTTTCTGAATCTATTTCCTTGTACCTACTGTTGAATAAGTCCAGCGTTAAGCTTTGTCTTTTGGTTTCGTTAGTTCGTGCTGGCTTGATGTTTGATCGTTTGCTATTTCTTTGCTGAGTGATCGTCATATATTTTAATTAATATTTCACATTTGATTGCTACGGATAATGCATGCATTCTACTGTCCATGGAATATGCACTTTGATGCATCGCTTCTCCCTAATCAGCTAGTTCCGCATTCTACTGCATTTCCTATTAGATGTAGAAATATTCCTCATTCACCTGTGTCGAATAGCAAGTCAATTATTAATCGATTTTGTTTTAAGCCGGCACTAAAATCCGCCTGTAAAATGCCTTCCTTCATATTTGGGTATATGACTAGTTTGGTATCACCATTTGACGAATATGCTGAAATGAGAAATATTTATTGCATATTTTAACATAACATAACAAAATCGTGATCTTAGATCGACCTTCCTGTGTTCATACTACCAAAGCATATCAATGGCACTTCTTCATGTGTCCTGTTTTTATTCACCTCTTTAACGTTATTATTTTTATTTCCAGAATCATGGGTAGAGCTCGGTCCTACGCCCGATAGGACGACACCTCTTCCGTTCACACCTGCTGAAGAGTATCTGAGGCTGCTGAGGGAAGCGCAGAGAGAGAGCAATCAGTCCTCAGCTCGCCACAGCCTGGCATCCTCGCGGAAAGGAAGGTAATACATACAGCTATCATTCTATCTATTTTACAACACCAAGACAACCAGAATTCGTATAACGTCCTAACCCTTTAGTAACAATAAGTTGATGCAGCACCCAAGTCCTTAACAAATGTGTATTTACAAATAATGAATTCTTTAAATGGCATTGGCTATAGCATCTAAAGTGCAGTGAAAGAGTTATGTTATTAGTATTAGAAGTATTATAAATATTCATGTGATGTAAAGTTATTTAGTTTATAAATAATATGGCTATATGGAGAAATCTGATGCCAAATAAAAGGGGGAAAAAAAGTCCTTAACATTCATACTAAGATAAGATTTGATCAAATGTTCATTGTCATGGAATTATGTTCCATCCCTTGCACGAATGATTCATCAACGAAAGGGATTGCTATTCCGGATTTTTAATGTGAACCATAATCACAAACACCCCAAGCACGGTTCTGTGAATGAAAATATTCCATGGAGAACAATAGTCGATCTCCTTTAGGTGCGAACTGGCACGAAAGCTGATCCGAAAAACGATGTTAATTTACCGTTGCTGCCACTACGAAAAAAAGTTCGTATTTCCCAAGATACTGGACTGGAAGTTATTAAGTCGATATACCCATGGTACTGAGGTTTTCTGGTTTCGAGGTTTATAATGTTCTATAGTAACATAAATATGTTGTTTTTTAAAAATTATATAAACCATCGATGGAAATAATCAAAAACTGTCTCAAAAGATTTTAGCACGGAACATGTTCCACACACGGTTAACAACCCGTAAACCGTTAGGTGAAAATGGAATACGGAGCTTTACAAGACCACCAAGGGAGGTGGGCAGTAAAGACTCGCAAGATAAAGTCCCAATAAAGTCTCCCTAGAGTATAAAGTGGACTTTACAAAGACTGCCAAGGGAGGTGGGCAGGAAAGACTCCCAAGATTATAAAGATAGTATAGCAAATACTCCCTTATAGGGTAGTAGTGAGCGCTGCTAAAGTATGTTACATGATTCTTGAATTGCAGCCGTTTTTCTGCGATTCATGTTTTTTGGCCAAGTTACGAAAGTTGAGTGTTGTAAATCAAAAGTGGATTCACCCTCAGGACTTGAAAATTTCATGTTCAACATGAAAAATTGGATTACACATATGTTTTTAATGGAATATGAAGTGTGTGCTTAAAACCTACAGGGTGACTGAGGAAAAACAGTTTCATTCCAGCACACAAATCACTGCGGTATCTCACCAGTTCATTGAAATTTGCCTCTTTAGTAGAATGAGTTTTTTGTACGAGGCTTCTATTGAGAATCAACCTTATATGCTTGAAATCACAACTTTTGCGAACATTTTCGAGTCTTGATACCCTGGTTCAATCAAAGGTGATGCCATGACATCTGGACAATCAGCTACCCCTTTGTGATCCAAAATGTCATATTTTGAAGAAAAACTTCGGACGGCAGATTTGGAATGTACACTCAGTAAAGAATACAAATTATATAAGAATACAAATTATTTGGCCTGGTTTGTTTAGTTGGACAATTGTCTGACTTGAAATACGTTATTTAAGACCTCTGTAAACACATTCTTAAAATTAGTATCAGATTTTTCTAGGGTCATGAGGTGGAGCTACAATATATGTAATAAGCCAATTGGGGGTACGGATACATTTTTTACTGAGTGTATCTGTTGTAGTTTTGAACCAAACATCTTGAAACGAAGGCCGGTAAATGTTGTTACGAGGTTAATTTTGGTTTCCCCTTACCTTGAATGAGAAAGACTCATTCATTGAAAAGTGTATTGAAAATGACCAATGTTGCACACTGCGGTGGTAGAGAACAAAAATAACTTCAAACTTGACATTTAGTGCATTGTGCTTAGTTTATTGGAGTTCCTCATGTTGGGAATAATTTTATTCCTTTCCGTTTCCCTCTCGGAAGAAGATTTTCCCCCTCAGATATAACCAGCGGCTTCCTTCCTCCATCTATTTCTGTCGTACGCGTCCTACTTGACGCTATATCCGAAACGCAGTCAGTTCCTGGCGTGACTTTTATTTTCACCCCGGCGGTGGTCAATTTTTTCTGCCTTTCTGCGTGACATTCTCATCTTCCGCTTTGGATTCTGCTGCCAAGATTATGAAATACGTGAAGATTAGTTTCCTTTGTCAAGCAACCATGTGGCAACAGATAATATGATTCAATTCTTGCCAACAGAGTAGCTTTAGTAGCCTGAAAAAATACGTATTTTACCATTCAAACCTCATTTTCACTGTGAAATCCAATTACTGCAATCAATTTGATTAGAGCATTAGGAAGCTGACGTTTTGACGCAGTTTTTAGTTGGTATGCACCACGGATACTAGACAACTGGGAGACGTTGTCTAGTATCCGTGGTCTGCACAGTCCTGCTACAAAAACTAATAAGATTACTACGCATTTAAAAATATGTAATTTTATAATTTTGACCTAATTTACTTTTTGGACATGTTTTTTGCGCCTTAATTCTGCTTGAATTAAAATGTTTAGGCATTGAAAATACAGACAATTCAACAATCTTTCTGACGGTATTCTCAAATTTGAATTTTTCGTTCAAATTAAAGGAGTTGTGGCAATTTTTGTGAAATAAGGACGAAAACACGGAGTAAATCATGAAAGTGAATACGTCAGAAATGGAGATTCTAACAAAAAAATTCTATGAGGCATTTTTGGTCGAAAATAGATTGTAGTACAGGTAGAAGAGCGGTGGGACGACTCGCGTAACCACCCTGTATTTTACATGTACTTTCAACCGTAATTACTGTTAGGCAAGTGTTATAATCTTCGGTCAGGTTGACGGTCGGGCTGCAGACCTTTCAAGTTGTAAAGTAAGCTATACTACGTGGCTGGCGATAGCCCAAGTAGCGCGGTTGATTCTCTACGATTATACAATCTATAAGGCGACCTCGCAAGATTCGATTCAGTTCATGAGTACAAGCTGAATTGTTGATGATTTATTTCATCTTGTTAAATTTCATTTGGAGCATGGGCGCCCGCAGAATATTTTCCCAGGGGGGGTCTGGGGGGGTATGAAACTAAGTAAAAGTCAAAAATGTTCTGAAGTAATATGTATTAATATGGGTTTGGTTATTTATGCAGTCATATTTTTCGTTAACGTGACCTTATCCCTGCTTTCATGCTGAATTGCCGATATTTACTAATTTTGGACATCCTGAATTATTCAAAACACTAAAACCTTGAAAAAAATTGCATACTATCCTGATTCTCTCAATGGGGGGCCCCCATGATTTGGAGGAGAACTGCGTGTTTCCGAGTGAAACTATGAAGTATTGTCTCTGGATGTACAGTCCTGTTTAGCACAAAGGTAATGAACCGTTTTGTAATAACTTTTACCATCAACACCGGAGGATATGTACATTGTAATGGAGGTACTGGTAAATGAATTATTGTTACTTTAAATTTTTGAAAATAAAATATACCTATTCTTTGGATAGTCGCAACAATTGAAGGGGTGAATGGAAGAACGTTCCAAATAGCAATTTCCAAATTTTACAGGAACTGAAAAAAATGTCCAAGTCATGTAATTTCCACTTTTTTCGGTAGGTCTTGCTTCCAATACATGGTGTGGACTTCTGTAAGAAGATTTTCATAATTTTCCAGTTGAAAATGTGTTCATCGATTCCATATAGCTCATTTCATTTTTGCTGTAGTGTAAAAACGTTCCATATAACATTTTTCCGTGCATATAGAACGTTTTTATACTGTAACTTCATTTAAGCCAAATGTGCATAAGAAACGTTTTTATCCATCAGGTATTATTATGAATAGAATTGTTATAACTAAAACCAAATCCCCCCCCCCCCCCCCATATATCATCCTCGCTAGTTCAGGATTTGGGGTTATTGGGGAGGGGTTTTGGCTTGAATATTTTACAACTAGAAGGGCTATAAAAAAACAAAGTCTTTTAACAAATTTATTACAATTACTGTCACACAGGGACTAATAGGATTTGGGAAATTCACAACAGCTCATGAAGACTCATGCATCCTGCGAGGAACTGTTGCTGGCCGTTGTAGTCTAGATCATAGAATGTGTTGAACAAGAGCAACCTCTGAGCGATAGACGTGTTGAGTACTGCGCAGCCTTTGTATGTGCAGCCCTCACTGCATAATACATGCTACAACAAACAAGATAAACATGAACGTATTAAAGAATTAGTAGTCAGAAAAGTAGTTTTTCCTACTCAGGATTCAGACCTCAGACATTCAAACTCGTGGCTTCAAATTAATCCACAGGATCACGGGAAATACCTAATACAATTTATTTCATGAGAAAGAATAGCACACAGCAATGTATAATACGCAACAAAAAGATATACTCGTAGATATCATCTGGCAACCCTACACTACAGGATAATGCAGAAGGGACGTTTTTACACTCACCGGAGTTGGAGGCTTCTTTGCAGGTTTTTCATCTCCTTTCGAGTTTGTATACGGCATACCACTGTTCCTCAACAGCTTCGACTTCACCTGCTTCCACTCGTGATGATTAATTTTTCGTTTACGCCCTCTATTCATCTGTTTAATCACTCCGCTTGTGGGAGCTACCTCAGCGCGCTTCGCCATGACACTCATATGGAACGTTCTTATACTGAAAAACTAACTTTGAAGTGATAGAAGATAAGGAAATAGTTCGAAAATCGGCCACTAGTCTACACCACATGATGGAGTAGATCTGAAGGAACGTTTTTACAGTAAAATCTCACTTTTCGAATTTCTGTTACTTGGAACGTTCTTCCATTCACCCCTTCAATTAGTAATAGAATGTTGTCGAAATCATGAATATAGTTACAGAGTATTCGCTGAATCGCCTACTACCAAACGAGTGTTCTTATGATGAATTTTAGGGAAGGTTATCATAATTGGGCGTTAACCACGCGTCTGGCAGCTAATTTATTATCAAGGACGAAATCAGTCATTTCGCTTGACTCTACTTGATTAGTAAGGAAAGTAAAAATACGCGGCTGTTCTGTTCAGGAATGGGGTCGTCCCGGCGTCGATATTATCGGGAGTGGGGGTATCGTGCGACAGGAGTCATTTGCTTCAACCAATGAACCGCAGCCGCGGGGGGTCAGGGACCGCCAACAATCAACAGACCACCGCTCAGCTTCGCATTTTCTCCACCCGTCAGAGCTAATCGGAGGTCAGGAACAGAGTTCAACCGCCAATGTCGACAATTCAAATTAGACAAATCATTGACGATGATCAAATTGATCTACCACTCAATAGGTACCTGTGGGTGATTCTCAAATTACGGGCGAATTCTTGTAATATGGCACAATGCGCCGATAAAAATCGTTTAACTTTCAACTTTTCCCCTTATCCGCATACATTTATTGATTACTGCATTGACCCGGAAGATAATATAAATTATGTTTGGACTTGTCGCGAAAAATCAAATTTCAACCTGTCTAGGGAATTAAAAGAAGATGACTTTTTGACCTTAGAAAAATTGAAGCAGGGGTACCGCAGGGGAGCGTGCTTGGACCACTACTCTACCTAATGTACACGCATGATGTGCCGAGCACACGTTAGCTACATTTGGTGACTCATACAGATTCAAAAACATAGAAAATCAACTCCATACCACAAATGCAGTAAATCGACTCAAAAATGGCGTCTTTAATTGAATGAAGCAAAGTCCACTCACGTGAATTTTACCTACAAAAGAATACCCCATGTACCATTGTTCTTAAACCAGGCATCATCCCACATGCCAACTCTGCCAAATATTTGGGTATGACCCTGGACGCAAAGTTGAAATGGAAGGAACACGTAAAGAAAAAAAAGCAAGAGCTGCAAATCAAATTTCGCAAACTTTATTGTATTATGGGGCGATACTCACAACTCAACGTTTATAACAAAATTCTTCTGTATAAGACATTGCTATGCCTATTTGGACTTTGGCATCCAACTATGGGACTGCATAGCAAAATCTAACATGCAAATGATTCAAACTTTCCAAAATAGAGTACATCAGAAATAGATTACATCAGATATGACGACCTAGATAAAGATCTCAGAGTGGAAACCGTAAGAGCCTGCGAAAAAATATGGCGGCTTCACGAATTCTAATTTGGTCAGCTTCTTGACAACTCCAATTCTATTCGGCGCCTGAAAGGACCAAACCCTTGGACCCTGATACCGATGTGACAGGCAGTGTGGTGCTAGTTAGTGAACTCTCACCATAAAATTGCGTAATTATGTTATAACTAAATAACTTGATAGTTTTACTATATGTATGTATGATGTAACTAGTTGTTATGTTCAATATATAATAAATATATACGCTTAAAAAAAAAAAAAAAAAAATTGAAATAAAAAAGTGACCAACTTTTGCAGTCAAACGCTGTATAAAGTGATCTATTCAATTTATTATCGAAAACAATGAAAGTGGCTAAGAAGCGTAAATGACGTAAAAAAAACTTCCTATCGAAGTAAAAATAATGAAAAAAAAGCAATATGCTTACAGGGGGTCCCAGTGGAGCTCCTCCTAACTGTTTAAGAAACATAATATAACTTCTTCTTATTATAGTTAAATTTTGTTCGCCTAAGAAGAATAGGACGTTGCTGTCACTGTTTTAGAATGAAATTATTCTGTTGCTTGTGAAAATAATATCCTGCGTGACGAGGGGCGAGTCTCACTCAGCGATCGGGAAATGGTCAAGCTTCGGTCCTCGTCGGGTGTGGGGCGATCCGAATCTAACAAAGCAGCAAAAAGGGCGAGTGTATTAGTTATGTAAAAAACTAGATTGTGATATAAAATAAAGTCTTTAGGAAAAAAAAAAAAAAAACTACCCACCCAACTAGGCAATTTTAGTTTATTATTCTCAATAATGAACAATCAACAAACTAATCGACAGAAAAAACAAATTGTTACACCTTAAAGTTTTTTGTTTTGCATTTCAAAAAGTTCTTCGCCTCCAAAAACGCCGCATAGTTTTATGCAGTGGTGTACTATTTATCACAATTAGATGTGAATGACACACTGATCTGGTGAAGGATCCTTGTGGCTAATTTCTCTCCAATGTACAACTTCATACAATAGTGAATTTGAGTGTTTTTTGTAGAAATTTTGAAACCAACTGAAATAGGCTAAAAATCGACAAAAACACTATGAACTACTACAGAAAACTGAAATGATTGTTGTGCATCGGATTTGAAAATGCATTTACTATAAAATTAATGGTTATGAATGGTCTTTGTCCCAAAAGTGCTCAAATTTGAATAAACGTGACTTGGACTCCTACATTCCATATTGATTTATTATTTTCAATAATGAACCTTTGAAATCGAACGAAAAAAATAATAATTTAAACCTTCCTCAAAATCTATTAGTTTTCGTAATGCCCGTAAGAAACATGGCTAAAAAATCACAAATGGACCGAGGTTGATCCTTAATCGTCGTCATCAATCTTGTGCAAATCTAAAGAGTGAAATCAAAGGGCTCAAATATTCAAAAATCAGAATATCGAAAACTGTCGAAATATTCCTGATGGTTTTAATGTTCGTTAAATATGAACATTTCGTCCTAGAACGTAGTGAACATCGCATGAAAAATGGGCAAATCAATTGATATAATTACAATGAAATTGGTTTTTTTTTTTCAATTATACCTCTTTAAATCTAGTTTATTGTAACTTTGGAGATATTTTTGAGGTAATAGCGATTCTTCTGGGCTCATGTGAATCTTGAAATGCGTAAGCCCTTGACATAGGATCTACTATTCGTACACAACCAACTCTAGGCAACCAAATTTAACTGTTTGGTAGTAACTTGACTGTGAATATCGCTGATACCTTTTGAGCTGATGACTTAAATCGCGTATTCTATCAAAAATTGAAGGGAATTTAGGAATTTTAAAACCCCTCTTGGAAAACCTAAAAATTCCTCCATGCTTTCAACCATTTGGACGATATGTTTTTTTAAATAATTGTGTATGTTGGGGTGCGTACTTGTGCATACTCACAGAATTAGCTGGGTTTTAGGTTTATTATTTTCAATAACATGTGATCAAGTAGCAAGCAAAAATGTTTCATCACTTTCATAACTCTTCCATAAACTTCGTAATTTTGATGAAATTGAGTGTACATTCCAGTTCTATGATGTCATGAAAAGCCTTAGAATTGATATAAAATAGCTGTTCTTTCGCACATGGTCTTCTCTAGAAATTGCCTTTGATATCAATGCAATGGTTGAACTATATCAGATAGATTTTGGTTGATATAAGAAAAAGTGAATGTGCACGATGTACCGGTTGGTGGGCTCAGTAATGAGCCATTTTTGGTCTGGTATTCAATAACACAACAAACTAAAATTTTGATCTTCTCGATCAACATGTTTTGACAGATTTGTGTGTCAGAATGGACAGTATCTAATCCATAACTGCCATTTCCAAAAGATTAGTGGCAGCGGTGGGATTCGAACCCACGCCTCCGAAGAGACTGGTGCCTTAAACCAGCGCCTTAGACCGCTCGGCCACGCTACCCTTGTACATATCGATCAGTGTGTTGATCAAATAAACGTAAAACCGGTATCATTATTACGCAGGGTGTGGTGATCTGAAAGGAGATCAAAATTATAATATTATTACGAGATGGAGGTTGCGAGCGAGACCGCGCGATCCATAATATTGAAGTTGGAGGTCAGGTGAAAGCGCGGACGGCGAAACGCACGACTCCACTGCTGTGCGGGATCGCATATATTTCGCCTGCCGATTCTCCTTTTCGGCAGAATCCGTCTTGGGTTCGTGTTCACTTATAACCCCGAACTTTCGGCCGAACTAAGCTGTTGAACACATCTTTAACAATCAAAGAATTGACGTTGACTGTCTCAGGCATCTAAATTGTCATCAGGGGCCCACTGTGAACCTGCACTACAGCAATCGTCTTCCAGTTCCTTGCTCCATAGCTCGCTTTCCGTCAATCAATTGATTCCCTCACCTCACGCGGTGTCTTTAATTGACACCCAGGGACGTAACACCGACACGTAACAGGGACACCAAGGGGCGGCTGCCCCGGGCGCCAAAGTTAGAGGGGCCCCAAATAGGCAAAAAAGTGACAGCTTACCAAGTTCTTTTAAATATTATGACCGTTTGGAGTAAATTTGAAACTATTTACTAAAATGAGAAATAATATTAATAAGGAATGCAATAGGCCTACAAGAAAGGACAAAGGATATAGAAAACGTATACTTCGCGAGGCGAGAACTAGCCTTGAGCGGCCGTATGCAGGGTAGTTGACGAGGCGAGTCTACTCCATTCGAACTTTTGGTTTATATTTGCCAAAACGGCCTCCATGACGCCTATCCCAATATAACCACAGCTTTGAGAATTTTTCTTACAATACCCGTGTGTGTAGCATCGAATGAAAGAAGTTTTAGAAAACTGAGGATAATAAAAAGCTACATCAGGAACTTGACAGGACAACAACGACTAAGCAACTTGGCCATCATAATTTTAGAGGACAAAATAGCTTCAGCACTATCTTTTGATGGTATCATTAAAACATTTGCAGCAAAAAAAGCCCGACAATTTTCATTTTAAAGTTTGTTTAGGGCTTCCATTTCGTACAAAAATTTATTTATCATCTATTAGTTTGTTAAATTTAATAAAAATTATATGGTATTTTACATTGAGCACTTACTTACCAAACCTTCCTCCTTTTAATAAAAGAGTTTATACATTGTGAATAAATCAAATTAATTATATTTATATTTTGGTTCATTGGTATATTAAGATGGTATGAGTCATGAGATATCGGGTCTATGGGGGGGGGGGGCAAATTTATTTCTTGGGTTTCAACCCCCGGGTGAAATACGGGTTGGTTACGTCCCTGTACCCATAAAAACCCAGAACATGCAATCAAAATTAGACAAAAATTGTAGAAGTTGTTATCGTACTAGTTTCTGCGGACCTACACACAAACAGAGACAAAATGGAATTTATTATAACTCGTCCAAAACGTAATATGGGGTTTGAAATTTAGGTTTTGGCCAAATCAAATTTTTCAAGTCCCTAAAGCAAACATAGCGCTGTAATTCCTAATGGGAAGAATGATTTACCTACAGAGATTAAGTAAAAACTTAGAGATTCCACATCCCATCCATATTCTGTTTTTTGTGTTCATGGGAGTTCGGAGACCTATGAAATTATTCATTTTTTCAATCCTTTTACCGACAATTTTGGATGCTGTAGAAGTTTCTGTCTCGAAAACTTTTATTTTTATTTTGAAAATTTTACTCTAAATCACTTTGTAGTAGTGGAAATATGCAGCTTGATAATGGAGGAGAACAATGAATTGAAGGTTAATCAACCTGAGAAGTGTGAGTATGCATGAACCTGTGGGCTTAAAATACGATAGTGGGCTATTTATGCTATCTCGTTTAAACTGTCTTTATTGATAGTCCTGACTACTTTAGCTCATGTTTAAAGACGATTGTGAATTACTATCTCAAGTTTAGTGAGTAAAGCTATCTCAGAGTGAAGTCATCTACCTGGCTTGTTAAGTAATTTACAAAGACTTTTCATGTGCATCTAAACATCTTATTTCAACTCCTGATGAGACGTTGGTGGTAATAATTTAGAGCCTGACATCAAAGAAAACTCGCGATGGCTTTTTCTGTCCTGTTGACCTTGAACTCCATATCAATTCCGCTAACTTAACCTCAACCGAACGACCTTGAAGACAAATATCGATCAATTTTATCGATACTGTCCCTAATTGTGCACGTGTCGGCACGGGGTAGCGTGGCCGAGCGGTCTAAGGCGCTGGTTTAAGGCACCAGTCTCTTCGGAGGCGTGGGTTCGAATCCCACCGCTGCCAGAACATTTTGCTCCGTTGAGGTAAAATTTTGACCCAGCAGAACAGAAAGTCGTGCAATTTTGTTAAAAATTGATCATTTCCAAACTGTTGGTCTAATTTGTTTTTGAATGTTTGTTTCAGCCCGAAATCCCCTCCTAACAGCCCTAACACAGAACTAAGCATCGACGAAGACCTAAAAGGAGTTTACATAAATTATAATAACAAGGTAAACATCGTAAATACTCATTAATATATTTTATTAATTCCAGTTTGTACGTTTACTGGGTTGTACACTATTAAAAATTGGATTAAGGGCTTTCTCCATAACACACCGTGGTCATTTTCACGTCAATGGCAAAATGTGCTGCCTGTATAAGATAGCGCATTCCATTTTGTAACACGCATACATTTTTCAACACTGGTTATGTTATCATAAATAGATAACGCCTCTTCAGACCTAACCATAATAAAAATGGGTCATTAACCATAAATTTGAACGCCGAAATCCTGTTCCGCTATGACAAGAGTATGTAGTTGTAACGGGCATAACTTATTACAACACTAGGTTCTGTTGTCATAAGTAGATACTCTCTTCTTCATACCTAACAATAATAAATTAAAAATGAGTCATTAACCATTAATTTTAACGACAAAATCCTGTTCCGCTATGACAGGAGTATGTTGTTGTAACGGGCATAACTTTTTTCAAAACTGGTTCTGTTGTCATAAGTAGATACTCTCTTCTTCATACCTAACAATAATAAATTAAAAATGAGTCATTAACCATAAATTTGAACGCCAAAATCCTGTTCAACTAGGACTTGAGTAGTTGTAACAGGCATTACTTTTTTCGATCACTGGTTCTGTTAACATATGTAAATACTCCCATCGTTTGACCTCTCAATAGTCAATTGAAAATTATTCATTAACCATAAATTTGAACGCCAAAATCAGCCTTGTCCCAAAAGTGGTCAAATTTTGTAAAATCTTTGGTAGTGTTCAACATTGTCTACTATTGTAGGTTTAAAGATTGACGCAGGCTTTGTCAGAAAAACTGGCTTCTAGTTTGTAAAACCTCTCATCATTATTCATTATTTACCAACTAATGTCGTATTTTTTTGTAAAAGATTTCATTCACGTCTGTCTAGGATGGAGAATGGGTGGGCGTTGAGAAGAATACAGACTGGATTTGGGATTGGAGCAGCCTGCCCGATCAGTTCCCTCCAAAGTAAGTCGATCACGGTTTTCTTTCGAAAGAAAATAAAAAACTCTGCCAATTTTACGTATTTGTTTTATTACTTTTTTAATAGTGTGATTGTGAGGTTTGGAGGTCATTTTTAGGTTCAGAATTGCGTATTATTTGCTTTGGTTGAATTTATACGTTCTAAAACCTATCCCAGTCGGTTTTATGAAGGCACACTGATTTGCTGAGTACCCCTTTTGTCAATTTCTGAACTACGATCACTACGTGTTTTAGCTCCAAATTGACCTAGTGAAACCGAAGACCACAACCACCATAACTCCAAACCAACCATAATTTCCTCATTTGACTGTAGAGGTCTCCAAAAACCTTACATACTATTTTACTTGGAGTTGAAACTGGCACATGTTCCGCTGTCAGTGACAATGGGTCACCTGTCTAGCGAAAATGAGTTCTGCTGAGAGAAGCACGACTTCCATCTTAGTTAAAATAAGTTCCGTTGAAAGTAGTGAAATGTCATTAACCATATGTTCAGGTGGGTGTGCACCTTGCGCACACAATCAATTCTTTTTGTTTATATAATTTTCTGTTTTTCACAAACTATTTCGATTGTATTCTGATCATGATTCTTAATTCATTACCAGATGATTGTTTTTTGAGGTTTGATTTGCATCTCAGTTAAACGTAGTTAAATCTCTGTTAAACATATATTCTGGTTGGAGGGTAGCTTATTCTCTACACATTAAATTCTTTTTGTTCCTATTATTTCTACTATTTTGTAGGAATTTTGATCATGATTGATTACTTATTAACAGATGGTTGTTTGCTTTCAGGGACTGGAAATTTCGACACCCTTGTCGAAAAATGCTGTCCATCAGAACGGCCAAAGTTGGAAAAGTGGCGCTTTTCTCGAGAGAAATGATGTACACGATTCTCATCACCAACGTCTTATCGCTTCTCCTCGGTACTGGAATGGGGTAAGTGATGCAACCTGATACTATTCAGCATGAAATAATGTATGCATTTTGTAACATGATAATGCTCTGTAAAGGGAACTACCAATATTATTATTTATAAATGAGTGCAGTTTGGCTACTCGTCCACTGGATCAGGAAAGCTACGAAATCAATTCGGCCGAACCCGCAGGAAAACGGACGAACGATCCCAACACGTAGCTCGGTGGTTGACGGCATGAGCGGCCCCACTCAGTGTGGGAGCACTTGTACCAGCGGCCTCAGTCGGTCTAGGCGTACCAGGGGCCCCACGGAAATATGGGAAATGAAACCAATGGCACCAACTCGAAACTTTTTTCATGCGTATAATTTATTGCTCTAAAACATGCAAATAGACAATCACAGTCACATGACTCTTGACCCAAATAGGTACTTCTCACTTACTCGATCTGGGCTGGTACTTATAAGAAACGATTTGGACATACTTGGCTAGGGTAACCGTTTGCCAACATCACATCTCGATTTCCACGCGAACTTTTCGTTAACAAGGCTACTTCGGGTTCTATCTCCGCTCGGATTTCTTCCAGTCACTGGGTTCAACTGGCCTGCGGGCCTTCGCTCGAGCGGGTCCGCTTGTACCATTTCTAATCTGTTCCCTTAGACCAGGCGGGGCCGCTCGTACATGCCTATGACTCCAAAACGTCGCCTTCCCTCCCTACGGAGACGCTCGTACAAGTACCCAGCTCTCTCGGTGGGGGACCGCGTCCACTGGGCCCGCACCGTTCGTCAGTTGCGAACTGCGAACTGATCCCGTTTTGCTGGGATCGTAGTTGCGAACAAGTGCGAATTGAAGACGAAAATGGACATCGAAAAGTTAATTCTGCTAGGTAATAAGATTGTATTGAAATGTATCCTTTCTCATTCGAAAATAGGAAAAATGGTGGACATCGTCGATTTGAAGATCATGCCACAAATGAAAAAATTCCCGAACTCTTTTCTTTTGGCGTATATTCACTCACATTTTCCGTCCAGGTTGAGATCGCCTGTTCTTGATACGTTAAGAATCAAAGGAGAGAACTCCAAAGCAAAAAGCTCTTCATCAGAAAAACCGTTCTGAAGAGCCATCTCGTCTACTAGGAATTCGGACGAATACTGATGCAATGGACAAGAGGCATTCAACCGATTTCTGACGAACGACATTCGTCAGAATTCGTTGTTTCGCACTTCCCAGCTTTCCTGATCCAGCTGACGAGAAGCCTTTGAATCAAATTGGTGGATACTCAAGTTTAAATCAATGTACCTTACGTAGGCAGGCGAGTAAATCTGTAAGATCCTAAGGTGGAAATCGGATCTCGTAAGACACCCAGAAGGGACCGCTATTCGGGTTATATAGGATTCAAACCCACTAAAACCTCGTCTTCCTTTTCCCACGTTGGAACTCAGCCTGGTTACTTACTGGTTGGAATGTATCTAGTCCTCTCAGTCCATAGAAAACCTCCTCTGTTTCTCCCGTTCTTGAGTGATCTTTCTCAGCAAGGTGCTTTTGACATGGACAACTACAGAGGTGAATGCTCCTTTGTTTCAAGCATTCTAGCAACTATATTCTCCGGTGTCATGCCCTGAGATGGCATTTCCAGGTCATCCTGCTGCCATCTTCTTTGTGTTTTCCACTGCTTACACACGAACAATGTAAGAAACACATCATCATCTCCTCCATCACAGTTCGAACAAGTTGGATCTTCTTTTTTTCCTCATTTTGTGATGGTAGGAGTAAAATAGTCCGTGTCCTGAGAGGAACTGTGTCAACAAAAAGTTCACCTCTAGCCACTTTTTGGCATGTAGTATCCAGCGTGCTGTCCATCTTCCTCTTCGCTCGTTGGTCCACATTTCTTGGCATGGTGTGTTTCCTCTCTTCTTTGGTAATTCAAGTTGTTTCTCCTGTCAAATACTGTTCGTAATTTTCGTTCTGTAGCCAAAAGTTGAATTGGAATGCAGCCAGTGAGTACAAATATGGCTGGCTCTGAAACTGTTCGGTAGGCACACGCAATCTCCAACGCTCCTCTTCGTTGGACTGCTACCGTTCTTTTCGGTAGTGGGCTATGCTTAAGGCGTCTGCCCACACCTCCGTGCCATACAAGAGAATAGATTGACCAAAGCTCATCATAAGACGATGCATGGCTTATGGATGTTTCTCATAAGGTGGCAGAGAGCTGATTGCCTCAGGATGTACTGTCTAGTTCTGGTAGCCTGGTGATTCGCATAGGAGGATTATGCAGTACATACACTGTAACCTGTGTAATAATTTTCTGCGTTTTTATTCCATCTAGTTAAATCACAGTTGTTCCATTCGTTGGTTTCAACGTCTTTGTCGATGTACAAAATATTCCACCACTTATAGGAATTTAGATATCAGTTTTTGCTACGTACTAAGGGACTTCTATACACTTGGTGTTGAAGTCATCATATCATCTTTGGAACCTCAAGAAGTCGATTTCAAGGTATGGATACACACTGATTACCTGAAGGGGCCTTGTGGCTAATTTCTTTCCTGATCAATAAACGATGCCAAAACACAAATGGAACTCTTTTTAAGGCTATATATTATCAGACGAAGTGCAGAATTTAGTTAGCGTACCAATGACTGCGTTTAATAATCATGGATCAGTGCATTGACGGAATATGTGATTGAGAAATAATTGAAATTGCAATTTTAGGAGCCATCGCAATAGCTTAAATGTCTGTGAAAGTTCGCTAAATGACGTATATTCATATCGTTTCCTATGTTATTGCAGGATTTGGCTCACACGGCGAGGTTGCCTCATGTCCTCCATCAAGTTGGACTAGAAAGACGAAACTCAAGATCACGATGAAAGAAACGGCAAACGCCGACCACCATACATTTCATGTACCCCATACTCCCTTCTGTGAATCTACTATTTCCCCTTCTTTAATTTTTCTTCAAGAAAACTCGATTTCACGAATTCTTGGCCAATTATGTGATGTAACGTTTTCATTATCTATTTAACGAATTTTCAAATAATTTAGCTTAGAAAAAATCATCATTTTCCCAAATTAATTTCTTCGAGGAAACTTTGTTTTCGTTTAAAAAATTATGATATGCATTTTATAACTGTGTTATTGCTTTGTAATGGGAAGTACCAATATTATTATTTATAAATTAGATGATACGTTTATTTTCTATTACTTATTTACGATTTTTGTTGTTTTGAATTGAGAGCTTGACGAGTTTTTTTCAGTAAGACTGAAATGATTGCCCGAGCACAAAGCTGGAATGTATACCTATTACACTCTACAAAACTATTTTACTTAAAATCTTATTACTCTGAAACAATTGGTGATTTCTAAAATAAAATAACTTTCTATTCTCTTTGCGACATACGTACTATACTGTCTTGCACTATTGAATGTGATTTTTTAGAGCAGATTTCTAAGGTAGAGCTTTAGGTTAATGGCAGAGTCGGTAGGCGTTGATAAGAGGCTGAGGTTTTTGTACAGTTTATTTTTACGAAGAATTTGTATTGACTTGGTTATATAATAAACGATAAAATATAAATTTATTTTCTTTTTTTACATATCCCTTGTGTTCTAGTACTTTTGTGTCGAGGGACCAAAAGGATCTATAGTGGATTTCTTCTTGGCTGAATTAGCTCGATGAGCAGGGGTTTTAGGACGTCTCTCTGAAACAAGGCTTCGTCAGTAGAAGGACGCCTATTATAATTTATCCCGGGGGGGTCAACACAAACATGAGAAAAGAAATTTTAACTGCATACAAATTCGTCTCAGATCATTATTTTGTTTGTCTGTGTTTTAAGCCAGTGAATCGACAATATTTTGTCTTTACTGTAATGGATGCACAACTTTTCAATATGTTCTTGCCAAGGGTGGTTTGGTTGACTTGAAAGACCAGAGTTACCTTGACAAATCGGAGGCCGATCGGAGACAAAAATCCCTGAAAATTTCATCGAAATTGGTCAAGAACTCCCAGAGTTATGCGCGTAACAAAGATTTCACGTTTGCGCATGCGCAAAGACTACTATTGATCCGGGGGTCATGAAACCTATAGGGGGCCATCTACACCCCAACCCGCACAATCCCTGAAAATTTCATTAAAATCGGACTATAACTTCGTGTAGTTTTGCCCGTAACAAGGATTTGCTGACAGACACACACGGAACCAAAATTGTTCAGAAAGGTCTAAAATGCAAAATGCTAGTGGAATTTTTGATTTTGGAGACAAACAAATTTTCACATTCCGAAAGTGAAAAAAAACTTTCTTCCCATACCGGAAGAAACGAGCAACACAATCCTGTATTTGTCACAGAAAGAATTTATGTGTATGTTTGTGATAAATTTTGTTCTTAACCGATTTTTATCATTCTTATTTCGTTCGATAGCAATTTTAGTCAAGTTGAGCAACGAACCTTAGAAATGTTGCTCTCCCTTTTAGGAAGGGTTAACAGCCAATTGCTGCAAACGCTGCTCAAGAGAGAGTTCTGGACCGAATCACTTCATTCTTTATTTTATTCAATTAAGATTTTGGATTTCGATTCCGTTAATTCACCACCAATACTCTTAAAAACTTGAAGGAGGTTGAGTTCTTTACATTAGAACGCAGAGACACTAGTTTAACACATATTCTGATCTATAAATAAGCAGAAGGATTGATTTGAGATGTTTTTCTGTTTTTGAGATGTGAACGTAGCAAGCATCCAGGCTACCAATCTAGACAGAACGCATTGTAACATTAGGTGGAAGTAATGCCTAAACACTCCAGATTGGCGCTGTGATCGCCGAGCGTCCTAGTCGCCTTCACCTCGCCATTCCATATATTTTATTCTTCTTACCTAATAATTGATTGTACCGTTGATATAAAAATCGAATAAAGAATCATTCTATTGTGTGCTCGACCACGTTGTTCTTCTAACCTAAGTTCTTTTATTATAAAATAATTAAATCAATCTTACACGCATTTCTGCCTTTGGCCCCTAATGGGTTGTTGAATCTTTTTCCGTTTGATGTATACACCTAAACCTCCTTTTACTTTCAAGAGGATTAACTTTCAGGAGGAGGTGGTGGATTAACGGAGAACGTCCAGATTTTGATTTAGTATTTTAAAATATTTCAGCTCATTCAATTTTCTTTATGAAAAAGGGTGTAAATTTGAAATTTCGTCATTTCCTCCCAATTTCAAGCGTGATCATATAAAACCGGAGAAATCCCTTTCTCCCCCCTGTTGTCTTCTTGTCCTCGTCATCAATGCATTACTCACCAAAATGTTTTAAAAACAAGTTTCCCCCTCCCCATGTTTTAGTTAACCGGGGTTAGATCGCCATATGAAACTTCAGAAATTGCATCGGGAGATGATACATTGCTTCCAAGGATTCTTCTTCTTCCCTGGCACTACATCCCGCGAGGGGACAGGGCCTCCTGTAGCAGCCTGCGCCAGTCTTCTCGGTTCTGTGCTGCTGCTCTCCAGTCTGTGGTTCCCAACAACATTCGGGCGTCTGCTTTTACTCCGTCTACCCACCGTAACTTCGGGCGTCCTCGTCTCCTGGTGGCATATATCTTTTCGTCTAGTATCTTTCTGGGCACGGAATCCACACTCATGCGTGCAAGGTGTCCTGCCCAGCGAAGACGACCCACTCTTATATGACAGACCACATTGCAATCTCCATAAAGCTCCATAACTTCTGCATCTGTGCGTCTTCGCCATGCTAGGTCATAGGGGTCAAAAATCCCCCCAAGGATTCATAGAATCATATTTTACCAAGTGCATCCTATTTCTGTAACACGGTAGCGTCAGATCTCCCACATTACTTTCTCAATTATCTTCAAATGATATTCAAGAGGTCCAAGGCTAGGAGCCTCTGAGTATCTGACGTATTTATCAGGAATGACGACTAATTCAGTCGCATACCTTGCTGAGAACGTCATAGATAGTTTAGCCTGTCTCAGGTCAGAGCTATTTAGCAAGTATTGTGCCTTTTTTCACGCCCAGTTGGCAGCATTCTGTAGACATCTTTTGGTTTGATCCTCTTATAGCGAGGTAATCAGCAACTTCATTATCCTCATGGCCAGGAATCCAGAGGAATGACTTTATTGTCTGAGCCACCACTTTCTTGAGGATACAGAAACTCTGCAGAAAGTAGCCTTTGGAGCTGTCAGGCTGCTGCTTCTGGAATTCATACGAAGAAGACCGAGAATCAGGTTTGACATTCCCAGACCAGCATCGAGTTAAAAGCAAGCAATAACGTGATGTGCGTTGCGCTCATGTAGATCTTGGAAAACAATTTATTTTTATTTACACCAGAAATTACGATATTAGTAGAGAAAGGGGGGGAATGCTTCGTGGCAACTCAGCAGTTATGAAATTATTAAAAAAAAAAACAGAATTGATAAAATGTTATATTTTGCATAACTTATGTACACTGGTTGGACGTCACAACATCTACAGAATCAACCCTTACAGCTAAGCTTACCTATTTACACCGTTTATACACAATTCTATAATGAAGGAAGTTACATATCTGAATAATTATTGTGTTAATTATAAAAACTGAGCCATAGGATCATCTTCTCGTCGTTTCTTCATGTAGTAGGCTTCCATTTCGATGTCTGTCGGTTTTGCCACGTCCACCATACTGTTGTAGTTGCGCTTGCGGTCGTCCAACTTTTGAAGGCGCTCGCCTTCTTTTTGCGACTCCTCTTCCTTTTTAAGGGCCTACAAAGTATAGGGAATTTCATTATTAACACCGTAAACTGCAAGTATATCAATGTAAACATAATTAAATAATGGAATGGTTTTTTTAAATTGAATCCCTCAGTTGAAACCAATTGCAGGACCTGGCGGTAGCTTAACAGGCAATTTTGACGGTTAAATCCAGGCTGTGGTGCTTTGCCCTAAATTGGTAGTGATTTATGGAAAAGGTTTGGGATTACAGTTACAAAATTTAGTCATTTTGAGTGACAACAGTTTTTGTCTGTCATCTCAAAATTGTTGGACTACAAAATGGCGGCCTCACAAAGATGGTTGAACTATCACATTCACCCATCTTTCCTTAACTTTTTCCCTCCAAAATCAAATGTTGACTTGATTCAAGTCTGTCAAAGCTCAGGGTTAAATGTTTTCCAATGTTTGTATCGAGCACATTTCAGTTCAGATCTTTTCTGATTGATTTACATCACAATCCATAAATGTTGAGTCATTTCACACAGAAAACTCGAAGAAATGGCGTTTCACGTTATAATTTTGTGGGAAAAGGTATAAGCTGAAAGTTGTTAATTATAATCTTTGGAAAGTACTGGTTCAAATGAGACTTGGTAGACTTGAATCAGACAATTTGAGGTGACCACGTGATTTTGAAAGGGCAAAAGTCTAACCAGGAAGGTGAGTTTACGGACTCCAAAATTCCCTTATTTCGAGCATTTTTGAGAAAATTTGAATGTTTACATTGAAAATACGTAGGGTAAGGTGCTGAGGAAGTGATTACCACCAAAGTAAGTACAAATTTAAGGTGATTAATCCTGAACTTTGTAGTGAAGTATCTTATTTAAAAGTTAATCAAGTCACTCTCCATCAAAACATTGGCATTTGGTCATTCAGGCTGTTTTTCATGTATGACTAAACTCGTTTGTACCTAGAGCCACTTTTGTGTTTGTACCATGAGCCATCTAACATAGCTTTGTTTGGAGGTGAGTTGATGGTGATAGGAGTTTTATGGTTTGAATCCGTATATTGCAGATGCCTCGGAATAAACTGAACATCAAAAGACATTGGTAGGAGGGGAGAAATTACTTTTTGACTTTCATTCAACGGAATGCATGTGATGTTGGGCCGAACTCGATCTCAACAAGTGATTTAAGAAAATTAAGGTTCCTTCCAATGAACTCAGCCTGACATTTTAAGGCACTTCCTACTTTTTTTTTCTTTCTTTTAGATATCTGAGCATCCTGATTTCATTGAAATGTTCATCCTACCCAAGTCAATTGAAAGATCTAAGTCAATATTTCAAGAATGAGCTTTTCAAAATAGTTCAGTCCTAATTATTATATTAACATTTTTCCTAAGTTTTAGTGAGATCTCATCTGAAATGAATGACATTTAATAGTTCCTATTTGCATCTGTGACAATAAAAAAAAAAAGGTTTTTAGTAAGTCATGTTAAACTTTCCTGCTGAATCTGAGAAACCGCTCGAATTACTATAAGTAAATCGTATATGTGGCTCAAGGTACATCCACAGTTGGCTCCAGGTACAACCACGTTTGTACATGAGCCAGTTTGGAGGTTTTGGGGAAATTAGTTAGTATGTACAGATGAATGCCGGTTTAAATATTATGAAAATTGGTTTCTGAAGCCAACTTGTTCCTGGACGGATTGAGACCAAAACCGAATTGATCGGACCATAATTACCTCCAAGAAAAATCAAAATGCAAAAAGTGGCTAAGGTACAGCACCTTACCCTACATAACCAGAGTAATCCTAGAAAATTACACTTACTTCTTTCAACTTTTCTTCTTCAGTTTTTTCTGAATTTCGCTTCTTCTGCTTTATAATTTCTTTCCTTTGTTTCTTCTTCAACTTCTTCTTGGCTTTTTTCTTTTGTTTGGCTTTCTTGGAATCCTCCTAAAATCACATTGCAAGTTCATTACGTAAGCCAGGAATCCAGAGTATTGTAAACGATATTTTTTTTATTTAGAAATCAGTCACCTCTGAGTACAAGAGAATTGATGAAACGTAAGTGACAAAAAGCTTTTCCTGAATAATAGGTTGAACTAACGTGTTTCTGGATTTCAACAATTCTATCGATTTCAAAGACCATTTTAATGAACTTTGAGCTTATTTAATGAATACATACATCCTTCTAGTTTACAGTTGACAAAAAGTTTTCAAGTTATAATCGGACACACCTTATGAAGTTAACAGTCGTTAATCAACAGTTCAAATCCCTTGAGCAAATTATTTAAAATGTAAGCGTCTTATTGAGGCACTTCAGAGCTGACCTACGAACTATTTCTCTCTTTTGTGAAAAAATTATCGTTTTTCTCAATTTTGAAGCAGTTAACCAACAAAACCAAACCAACTTTTATCCCAATTAGTTACCTGTGTCAATCTAAAATCAACTGTAGACTTTAACTATCGCAAATATTGAATTATTTGGAAATAAAACAAATTTTCACCCTTGTCATGGATTTCTTCGAGTAATTGCTCACATAAGTTCTTCAAGTTCGTTAACCTTGTGTAGTGGGTAATGAGAGAAAATAATTTTTCTGGGAAAGCGATGAAAATTACTATTTTTTAATTTTTAAATTGAAATGTTTTTCTGCATAGTAAGAAGTGATAAGATAACCCACGGCTCATATCCTTTCGGGAATATGCCTCAATCTGACCTCTTTGGCTAAGAATAATAAAAATCACAAATAACAATTTTTTCTGTCTTAAATTGTCCAGAATAATCCAAAATTAAGTCCACAAAAAGAGATGTTCTGTGATTTTTATTTTTTGAGTCAGCGAATGAAAACCATTTGATTTGTTTAGACAATTTATTGTAGAAAACTTTAATTCTCTCATTATGAAGGCGTGATTGTGAAATTTCAAAGTGGGATTCAATCTACACGGTGTCACAAAAGAAACACACCTACCCTCATCGAAGTGGCAACCCTGTCTAGAGATTTCTAAAAACTTTGCTCTACTGTACCAGGTTACCACAGCAAACGTACCTAAGTAAATAATATTTCTCTGTAATTAGATTCAATCTCTCTTATTCAGTTTTCAATTTGATCTAACATGAAAGTCATTTGTATATAATATAGCTGCTGTATTTTTTTAGTTGGGGGGCCAGATTGCTCGATCTTCTACATTCAAATTTCATAGTTATTCTTTCAAACGACACTTCCCTGGTCCAAGGGGGTGTATTACTCCAGAATATATTACTGCCTTTCCATCCAATAGTCTGTGGGGTTTTGCATTCCGGATTATTCCATCCTATTCCATATCTATCTGTGCAGTGCGGTTTCACATTTTAACCTGGACAAGAACTATTTCATCTCCTTCTATTTCTCTAAGCACGGTAATTCGGTATTCTGACTTACACGAAATGCTTCTCACGTCTTTCTTTTCTAATAAGTATCATTAAAGACGTGGGTAATTCAACGTAAATGTGAATCTAGGATTGGCTTATATATCAATTAGGGTAATCTAAAAGGTTTTTTGTTTCGTGGCAACACTAAGTGTCTTATCAGACATTTATTGCTTATTTATAGCTTAATAAAACTTACATCACTGGAAGACGAGTCTGAGTCACTCGAGGATGAACTCGACGAGGAAGATTCTTCTTCGTCCTTCCCTGAGGTTTCAGCAACTGCAGCTGCTGGTTCGGGCATCTTGTCAAAAGCTGATGTGGAAGCCATGACTGACGATCTGGAAGCCATCCTGCCTGCTTCCCCAGTACAATAAGAACCCTGAAACAATTTTTTCGGCCATGTTGATCAAATAGATTTGCATCGAGATGAAATCTCATACAAAATATGACGATATTCTTTAGTTAAAAATGTGAAGCTCTCAAAATGAATTACAGTGGTCTGGTGAAAGGTTCAATAACTGCAGTTGGGGAAAGGTCATAGGACGAACTTGTAACTCTATCTGTAGAGAAATAGCCTACTGCGCCTGGAATATATATTTGGCAAAGCATAAAAACAAAGTTGAGAGGTTGCTGGTACAAGCCAGACGATAGTTGAGGTAAAAGATAATTATACTGCCGCCTTTGTAGACACTTGTTTACTGATGCAGATCTCGTGTTTACACTGTTGTGTTGAATTTCAAAGGGCTAATTTGAAAAAACCCAGGGAAACGCAGTTTTTAATATATTGGAAAAAAAATTGGAAGATTCAATGCTCAGGTTGGGTACCTCCCCACCCTCCACCATGTTGGGAGACAGTGCCTCCTCACTAACAATGTTCACTGTGTTGCTTGAATGCTATCACAATCTGTTTTCTGTTTTTGCTTTGTTAATTTACTAATTTCGATCAATTAGTGCCGTACAATGCATCCTAACGTAAAATAGCTGCTGATGAGAAGCCAGGAAACAGCGTGGGTTCTGTCACTGCCGGCACTAGGGTTTTCACGAGGAAATGTCATGCAGGGAAGCAAGTCTGGTTTCCCCATCAAGGAAGCCTTGGGTAAACCCTTTCTCCCTCTTTTTCAGGATCAGGAATTCCTGGTGGAATGGCTCCAATCACCATGTCCTCACCTCAGATACCCATGAGGAACTTTACTAAAAACCTGGGAAGGGTGAACACAAAATTGAGGCTAGCGATTTCTCCTTTTCATCCACCTCTTCGATCTCATCATATGATTTCTATTCTAAAAATATCCCGGAAATCTTCTAGAAACTAACATGATATACAGCGCATTTCACGTTTATCTGCCTTAATAGTGGCTACTGGAGGATCCATCTTGAAAACACTAAAGTCCGTGTATTTCTGAACTCCTAAACCATTGAGAATTTAGAGTCTTTCTTCTGCTCATTAATGAATTAATGAAAAATGATGGCATTACTCAACTATATCAGCAGATGGCTGAAGCTATGAGTTCTTTTTGTTTAGCAAATTGGTATGGTTAAAGGACGAAGACCACTGTTTGTGCGAGTGTAAGCAATAAATGCATTTGATGTTTTTTCTTCGCATGTATTTGTTCAGTTCTGTTTAGATCGATTTTCACGCAATTCAACCAGTAACAAGAAAAACAAAAAGTATTCTGTGTGATTGTAAGAAGTAACATTATGTTGTAGAAATCAAATTAAACTATTCTACCCCGAATATTTGTAACGGATTTGTATCCTTTAGTTAAAAACGGATGTCTAACCTTGACAAATGAGTGACAGCATCGGTACCCCCACTCGCCATTATACCAATAGGAGCCCCACACGCTGGTGTGGTTGTTGGTAAAAACGTCTTCCTCGTATTTGGACCGAATGATCTGCTTTTCTTGACCCTGAAAACACAAAATAATCAGCATTATCAATGTCGTTAACTCAATGATGAATTTTACAGTTTGACGATGATGAATTTTACACCTGACTTTTTCAGTTGTTAGAAATCCAATAATAACAATTAGGTATAAGGTGGTTTGGAGATGAAGAGTTTTTCCAGAACATCCGATAATACAATTTTTATGATAATTAATACAAGAGTTCTTTTTACCCTGGGCTCCCTCTTATAACCGCGTACCACACACTGCAACAGCAGAGCATGGCTCATGTACCACATTGTGCAAATGTAAACAGGTATGCGTACTAAGAAGGAGATCAGTTTTCTCCCTATCGTCCTCAAGTCACTTACTTAAGAAGGCTCCTAGCTAGCTGTAAGGTTTCCCACCTGGGAAACAACAACAATGTATTGAAGTACTGTGCAGTATTTAAGAGAACCCCCACCCAACCAGCTGTTAACCAGGTCGCCCAAGCGAAGACCACAGGGCGACACAGCACCGAATGCAGTCCCACCACTAAGAGTCTCAAAAATTTCGTGAGCTACGGCTCCCAAAAGTTTTGAGGCCAGGAGGGGGAGTGTGACGGAGCGGAGTCCCTTATCGCTCGGGCGTCACGGCAAAGGGAAGCAAAGGTGAAAAGGCGAGGTGAGAGGAGTGGGGCGAAAGAAAGTGTGAGATCACGTGGAGTCAGTTCCCTTCTAGTTTTCTCGAAGACACCGCGCTACTCAAGGTAGGCAATTTTCCCGAAATTACCATAATATATTATATTAATATTTCCCTTTCCGCTGGTTGGTTCCTGGTTAAATAAACTTCCCTTAATCGGAGCCGTTAGGGACTTGAGTTAATAAACAAGCAAAAAGGTTGATTCTCTTGTTTCTTTCAATATCCCTTTCCGCTATAATCGTTGGTGAAGCAAAGGTACTACCGTATAGGGCTTATACAGCACAAATATCCCTTACAAGAGGTACTTTTTGTCTTAGGAACATTTCAGCTTAGTTTCAAGGCAACTTTCCACTAAATATGGTAGGATGCGTGCACAGCCTGGCGTCACTGTCCACTATGACAGGAAATACATCAACAACCATTCCTCTACGATCTTGATACAGAATGACGAAAGTAGAATTGTTACTTAGGTCAAAAAGAGGAAATTGCTTTAAGACACTCCCTCAAATAGCTAAAGTACCAGCGACGTTACAATTAGATTATGGGATGAAATTACAGGGATAATGAAAACATAAAGTTAGCACTTGATACCTCCTTCTCTGTAAAGTAGGCCGTACCAATTTTCGTGGAAAACACAATGACTCTAAAAGATTTTAAATAAAAATAAGTCTTTTGTGAAAATTCGTTTTGATTGTGAAACAATTCCTGAATTTTAAAGTAAACTCCTAAGTACGAGTAGAACACGCACACACTGTGTATTTTCGTGTAGGTACATGTATGTTTCATGGGTCATTCAAACCTGAATATTCAGAAAATGAATCTAAATGTAATGTCAATATATGTGACAGCAAGCTTTATTATGTTTCCAACATTTTAGTACGTCTCCTAATAAAAAAAATATCTCTAACTCAAAAAGATTTATATTTCAAAATATTAAGAACTTGAACGTCTTTCCATTGTAACTGCCCTGGTTGGCTGATTCAGCAACCTCAATGCGGCCGTTCATGGCCGACTAAAAATTAAACTGGTAACAGCAGCCCCATTGTACAATTGTCCGAATTCTTACCTTGACCAGAGTTCCATGTCTCGTGTATTCCGCATAATACTCCGTTTGGGCGAGTAGCAGTTCTTTGGGAGGGGCATTGAGATGTTCTTCTCCACCATACCTGTCAATCAAACGCACACCATACATTAAAATCTAGAATAGTTTAAATAAAAAACAATCGCGAAAATCATATAAAAATAGTGAAACCCCTCACATGTGCTCTAAAAGTAGATGGTATTATTAAAAACCCAAATGCAAACCAAAATCGCAGAACACAACTAAATTAGAATCGGGATCGAAAAAAACATGAGAACGCTACAAATTATTTCACAAAGATTTATCATTTTTGACAATCCCTCATACCCTTCCCCAATTTTCTTGACTCTGCCTAGTCGTCAAAACGAAAAAATGAAAAATCTGAGATTTAAAAAATGAAATGTTCACCCTTTTTCAACAGTTTCACCTTGAAATGAGATTTTCAACGTCAGATGAGTTTGAAAATCATCCAAAATGGTTCAAAATTACTACAAACCGACATCCCACTCCCCCATACAGGTGAAAACTTCAAAACCCAGGTTTCTAAGAAGATTTTTGGCCCTTAGAATAAATTTGTTAAGAATTTGTTCAAGAAGTCAGGGCCAACTAGAGTCCACATGCGTAAGAAAGGACTATTTACTTAAATTTTAAGGCTTTTTATGGTACATACGGCCGTACAGAAGGCTTACAGACATTGCAGATTTTTGAATGTACAACCTTGAATAAGACAAATGACAAAGTTTGACTGAAGGGTGGGGGTTCTAAAATGTTTGTGCTAAGCGATTATAGAGGCTCATTATTGAAAATAATAAACTGAAATGAAAGTTAAGAATTGTGGCAGTGTCGAAGTGTTGTTGTACAGTTTTCCCCAGGTTTGATCTTGGAACCGTCTGGAACTGGTTTGTGGTTATTTTGCTTCCGAGTCTACCAAGGTAGCGGAAGCATTGTTTTCACTTTCGGAATGTGAAAATTTTTTGTCTCCAAAATCAAAAATTCCACTCGCATTTTGCGTTTTAGACCTTTCTGAACAATTTTGGTTCCGTGTCTGTCTGTCTGTCAGCAAATCCTTGTTACGGGCAAAACTACACGAAGCTATAGTCCGATTTTGATGAAATTTTCAGAGATTGTGCGGATTGGGGTGTAGATGGTCCCCTATAGGTTTCATGACCCCCAGGTCAATAGTAGTCTCTGCGCTTGCGCAAACGTGAAATCCTTGTTACGCGCATAACTCTGGGAGTTCTTGACCAATTTCGATGACAATTTCAGGGATTGTTCGGTTTGATGTGTAGATGGTCCCCTATAAGTTTCATGACCCTCGGGATCAATAGTATTTCGATGAAATTTCTCTGCGCATGCGCAAACGTGAAATCCTTGTTACGTGCATAACTCCGGGAGTTCTTGACCAATTTCGATGAAATTTTCAGGGATTGTTCGGACTTATTAGGTATATTTTATAGTTTGTTCAATAGTTGAACATGCCTACCTTTATTTTCTCAAGTTATGCTCCTGCATAACAATAAATTTACCCTAATTCAATATTTACTTCGCCTAATTGAACGAAGTTCTTTAGTCAATAATGATTTTCAATGATCTATACAGTCATGTTATGGATACGAGGAAGCTATGTGATACACCCACTTGGCAGACGTTTTTTTTCTAATGCTGGATCCACATTAATCTGGATCAACTCTAGTGTGCCATCCCATAAAAGAACTTGAAACAATCCAAATGATCAAATACTTACTTATCTAAAATATCGAGTTTTCCTTTCTGTTTGAATTCCTCCTTCTTCTCGTCGTACTGCTTCTTCAAGATTTCGAGTTTGGTGGGTTCTCCGAGCGGGTGAACGTCGACACCTCGCTCGTGAGCCTCCCAGGCGAACAGCTGAGTTTTCGAGTGCTTCATCGTGTCCCCGGTAAATCTAACAAAATTCTCTCCGGCGTAATCAACTCTGGAAAAAAAATGTCACAAGGTACATTAATGTACTGTGAACTCTTGCTTTCTGAATCGTGAATCAGTATTAAACTAATTCAGTGATTAAACAAACTGTTCCCAGTCTAAAATGTGTAATAATTTAGTGAGATAAGGGACAAATCTTGGTCACCTATCAATATGACAAAGTGCTAAACGCACCTTCAGCAAGTTGGGATAGTTTACCTGCTGGGACATCACGATTTTGTATACTTCTACATAAACTCATAATGTAACGACTTAAATTATGAATGAATTCACTTTATTATATACTATTGGATTCTTTAAGAAGTGTAGTTTTCAAAAAGCTGTACCATACACTGAAAGAAGAACTTTTCCAGCCCCAGTCGTCAATTGAGATCACCTTACTTTTTTGATGGGAAAATCACGGGTTTCTTCATATTTTCTCCATTGTTAGACTTAACATATTATTTAGACAGTCTCTCGATTGCTTCTAATAACATTTAGAACAAATAGGTGAGAGATGTTGCTTTAAAACTCAAAATCTGAATTTTAGTGCCGTCACAAAGGAGCATGAATTATTAATAAAAATTCAATTTTAACGGTCAGGTAACAATGCCAAACAAAATCTCACCAAACTGGCTCGTTTATCGAAAGAGTTTTGTTTTTGGCCACAAAATTGAATTGAGGAAAATTCAATTCTATTCATTAGATCTTGAGGAAATGGAGAAAAATTTGAAAAAAAAATATGTTTTTTTTCTCTTGAAGACTGTTGGGTTATTCTGTTGTCGTTGATTACATCCAACTTTCTTTCATTTTCTACGTCCTAAGTTGCTTGGACATATATCTGTGTTTGGACTTACTCATTCACGTCGCTGGCTTGGTCACCAGGGTTATCCCTCATGGATCTCGTCTTGGGATCGTAGTAAGCTGAGTTGGGATCGAGATTCCTCAGGTACTTGGCGGTGTCTTCTCGGATCCTAAGGTTTCTGACAGTGATTCGCTGCTTAGAGTCGACTTTCGTACCCGGCATGTCCACTTCGTCGACGTATTTGTCATCATCCGCCTCTTCGTCATCACGAGCATCGTCGTCAGATCCTTCCTGTTTCAGACATAAAACACGTCAAACATAATATCAGCCATAAAACCAGGCTATGCAGGAACCATACTTAGGCCCATTCTACACGAGCGTGAAAACCGCGACGGGATTGCCGCGTCACCGCGCCGAAATATTTTGCAAACTACACGTGGCGGGTTCTCCTCCGCATGAAGCCCGTTGGGCCTTACTACACAAGGCGGTTCAGACGCGGGATGGACACGGTGGAGCTCGGTTGTATAGCTGGGGTTGTCCAACTCCAGCTATTCGAACTACTGAGGAAGAAACGCAAGAAGAGGCGATGGTGGACGCATCCGACGATGTCAAACAGACTGACCACAGGAATATTCCATGTGATGTTTAATGACCATCGAAAGTACCCGGAGAAGTTTTTCCAGTTTTACAGAATGTCTGTCGAAACGTTCGATGAGCTATTAGTATTACTTGTGCCACACATTGAGAAGAGAGATACCGTCATGAGAAGAAGTATTGAACCAGCTGAACGACCATCAAAAACATTGCAAGCAAATATTTTCATAAGTAAATTGTATATTAGCCTATTTACAACTTTAAGATAGCACTTAACTCTTACATCTTTCTCCTGGGAGGAAAGTTCTGGGGACTCCCAGTCTTCGTACATCTCATGCCCAATTTCATTCCAACATTTGTCCTTGACATCCCGACTACTATAGTCCTTACTTTTGACATTATAAAGGGCAGGCCGAGCCTCTATCTCGAAAATAAACTTTTCAGTGTCGAACATGTTTATTCAACAAACGAAACACTACAAAACTGTACACTAGACGCTACGCAGTTCAGCTGCCACGCGCGGTGACTCTGCTACGTGTAGAATGGCTGGGTGGGATTTCCGAGGCGAGTTTGACGCCGACCTCGACGTCAATACCGCGCTCCCAACTGCTTCCACGTCCTTCCGCGACGTGAATCCCTCTCGTGTAGACACTCTAATTTAACGCAATGGTTCCTGTCGAGCACGCGGTTCCAACGCGGCAATACCGTCGCAGTTTTCACGCTCGTGTAGAATGGGCCTTATGGTGAAAAATGAATGTCCTTCCATGAATGAGATCACCATTATCCCACCTTGGACAACACAATAGAGACTTTTTGGTGGACGACGACTAAGAAACCGTGGTCGCCGAGTTGAGGCGAGCAGTTGGATGCTAACATTTCCATGACGAATAGCATCAAGGCTACCGGCTGTTGAAGTCACGTTTAACGTGACGTCAACATTCATTGGAAGTTGTATACTGTCGTTATTGTGGATTGAAGTTTGTGTTATTGAGTTGAAGTTGTATTTTGTGGATTGTTGACAAACAACACGGACGTTCGTTATTGCTACCGCATGCAAAAAAACTTGTACAATGCCAAAAACGGAAGATGAGAAATAGGTAAAATGGGTTATAAATATGGAAGGTTATGTTACTGCCAACTCGTCAAGGAAAGACGTATAGGAGAACCGATTTCAGACGGTTCGTCATGACGGCTTGCATGACGGACGGGACGTCACGCATGCGCAGTCTGCATTTTTCCCCAGACGGTATCGTCAACGTCGTCGCGTGAACTGCACCAAAAAGTCTCTAATAGGGAGTCTAGAAACCGTGAAATTGTGGATCAACAGCACAATGAATATAACAAATGAGAAGTGACTCGAGAATTGAACCATGACAAATAAATCCTTCAACTGTATAAATAGATACAATGATCAATGGAAAACGACTGGCGTTTACCAAAAACATAGAACATAAACATAGAACTCTAAACTAAAAAACTGATTAACTTAAACAATCAATTGTCAACAATCACAACATAATCAGCACCTCGTTTAGTTCAAATTTTCTGTTAACACTCCATTTATTGGAGTTACAACCAAGAATTCGTTAAATTCGATGTAAAACATGTTTCAATTAGAGTTGAAGTTTTAAATTGACGTTAAAAAAGGTTCATTCAAAGTAAAAAAAGTTTTGAATCAATGTGAAAAAAGTTTAACTAAAAGGTAAATCATTATAAAATTCAAAGTTGAAAAACTTCCATTGGCGCTATATTGCACAGGCATACAATTTTACAAGAAGAATGTACTCGTGTATAAAAAGCAATCTAAAGACGTCAGTCAGATAAAAAGAACAAAAGAACGATACAAAGAACCTCACTTGATATTAAAAATGATCAAAACAAAACAATAATCAGGGATAAAGTTTATATCAATCACGCTCGAATGAAAACAATAAGAAAAATTAAAAAACATGAAACGTCACTTCATAACAGTATTGAAAGGAAAAGTTGATTCAGTTTTTATTCAAGGATTTTTTTGAGCGAGAGTCTTCCAAAAAACCATCAATTTCGTCAGAGGTAAATAATACGATAATAAATTTTTCTTCTTAGCATTTTGGTGTTGCATTTCGGGAGCCTAATTTCACTGTGATTTCTAGTTTCAACAACACAAGTGTGATGCTCTGCGTCGTTTTCAGTAATAAAAACGAAATTTAGGGTACTGGTAGAAAAATCTACAGAAGTGTTTATACCTTGAATTCAGTATGTATTGCTCTAGTCGCATATCAGCCAAGGATTATTCGAAATATTTTGTTTGTCACATTTTGAACAACTTGTAAATGGCTCGAGTTTGTCCTTTGAGTAATACCCTATATCATCACACTATATAAAGACGAGCTTATCAGAGTATATCCGCTTTTCACGCTGTCCTGGTGGAATTCTCCCCCCATCTCCCAGGGCAAACCTGCTCCCCCTCCCCCAGTGGGGGAAGCGTCTCCCAGGGCAAGCGACGTGGTCCTCTCCTCGGGGATTTGGAATATACGATTTTTTGACTTTGCATATTGTTATTATACTCCCTCATTGTGTTATTCACCTATTTCTTTTTAACCTGCGTAGCAGGGCCATTAAACTAGTGATTTCATAGAGGAGAATAGAGCGCGTGTACAACTTCAGCTAATAAACTGAAACAAATAGAAAATGAAACTTCAAAATCTGTTCTTCCTCATGGAGTATGTTGTTGGCGAGAGACATAAGACCAGATCACACTATTTGAACCAACGCAGGAAAGAGATCTTCCAGGACTCTGCGAGGAATGTGGTTCGGAGAGCTGCACGTCCGAAAACAAAAGCGATGGAGGAGAACTTTATACACCTACCTTCTCATTTCCATCAGTAGATGTCTTCAATTTCTCTGCCTTCAGCGATCTCTTGGCCTGTTCCACTTTAGCGAAGTGTTCGACAACAGCTTTATGCTGTGCTGGATCGTACCCAGCCCACCTGTCTCTCTTGCCGTCGTAGTCTCGATCCAAAACGGGTTGCACCCACTCGTCAGGGGCGATCAAAGCTCCAGAAAATTTGGCTCCCACCTTCCTCGGCCTGTCCATACAATCTTTTTTCTTGTGCGTCATAGCTCCGCAGTTCTCGCAAGCCCCTTTTCTGTATCTTGTGGCACTGGGCTTGGTCTAAAATAAAATACAACCATACAGCATAATTCATTATTAATTCAGCATAAAGTTGGTCATTAATCGAACTTATCATAGAGCACAGAAAAGAACTAGGTTCCAAAAGGAGTGAGTGGAAGCAATTCATGTTCCTCCAGTCTTACCAGTTTGTCCCATCAACAATCTGAACTTTATGGATAACTACCGAAATATGTTTGTTCTTCCTGTAAAGCTGTTTTAATGTTCACATCAAATGTTATATGAAAGTTTTTTAGTTGAACTGAGAAATCATCTAAGCCACACCGTTCTCTTCCTATACGTGTAAAAATATGGGAAGAGGGAACCATCCGCAATTGCTTGCTTTAGAAGCTGTTCAAACTGTTTACAGAAAAAATTGTCCATGAAGAACCAAAATGTTCTGTCAAAGAGTGGATGAATAACAGTACCTTACAGGTGAAGAATTGGGTAGTTTCATTACGACTCAGTAAAGAAGTAATTCTTCAGATTATCTTTCTGAAAGTGTTAACCATTTAGGGACATCAGGTTTGCTGACTTCGTATCTGGAGAAATGTATATAGATAAGAAGGGTGTGGGTTTTACTTGAGTACCTTCACTATTCAGGACTCACTGGTCAATTATAAACTATACTTAGGTTATAAATGACATTGTCTTGCAGAGGTTTAAGTTCATACATCAAGAGATGGGTAGGTACTGATCCCATAGTTTGGTTAGTGATCAGTGAGTAAAGAGAGGCTGGCAAAGATCAATTAGCTGAAGAGATGTAAGTATTAAGGAGGAACCACTAGAAACTGCTAGAATCTCTAGATTTTGACCACACCTAACGATACTGAAAGGAGGAAGTGGATGTGTATACAAGATCATTTTTCTCATAAAAGTTTGGAGGTAAGAACAAATACCAATTATAAAAGAAGCCAGCCATTTGCATAAGAGTCAAGGGTGGATACGTTTTAGGAAGAACTGAATCAAGTGAGGGGTGACTATTGCATAGAGTTACTTTCAATCCATGCAAATGAGTATGATGCAAGTATACCTTAGGCCGTACGAGTATGTTAGAGGTGGAGCAGCTCAATGAGGACTGAGCCACATCTTGATGGGCTGGAACGGGTTTATGGTGATGACGATTTGGAAGAATGTAGGCCATGGTCGCAAACCTACATGCTTTCCATTGTTGGGACAATTGGGACTATCCAATGATGACCTAGTACACTGGAGTACAGTCTGGGACTGGAGCACCGTTAGTACATAATCACTATGATGCTCAAAGAGAAGGAAGTGAACAGAAGATGCAAATGGGTATGACGCAAGCATACCTTAGGCTGTATGTTAGAGTTGGAGCAGATCAATGAGACCGTCCCAAACAAAGGACTGTGCCTCATCCTGATGGGCTGGAACTGGTGTATGGTGATGACGATTTGGAAGAATGTAGGCCATGGTCGCAAACCTACATGCTTTCCATTGTTGGGACAATTGGGACTATCCAATGATGACCAGTACAGTACATTCTACTGGAGCATCCAATTATGATGATGCACATCGTCGCAAGCATACAGTCTGGGACTGGAGCACCGTGTAAACAAAGACTAGCCTATCATGGAAACTATGATGACGATTTGGAAGAATGAGAGGCCATGGTCGAAACCTACGCTTTCCATTGTTGGGAACAAAAGCTGGGACATGAGCCTGGGACTGGAGCAAGTACATGAAGACCAAAAGAGGAAGTGCTATCACCTATGCTGCACATCATCACCTATGCTGCACATGTGCTATGCTGGCGTAGTGCAGGCAAACCATCAAATTGTGGCATTATTTCTGATAGTTCCTAACGTATCTTATAAATCAATGTAAGATTCTTGACTAGGCGAATCGTGCAATTGGGGAGAACACCATAAAAATATAGAGGAACATCCTGAATGTCTAACCTCTTCTTCCATACATTGAAACGCAGCACAACAAGCAATATCTAGCTATGTCAAGTAGGGATTGAAATATAAGTTATGTAGAAATTGAAAGTGATACTCACTGTGTCAACACCTCTCTTGTACCATTCGTCTATGCCCGAAAACTTCTTCACGTTTTCCTCTTGAATTCTCTGATGCTTGAGAGTGGGGCCCCTGGCATCGTAGTACCAAGGAGCAGACGAGATGTACTGTGGGATGTGAGGGTTGATGTCTTTTCCTTCTTCATCAACCGCAGCTGGCGCTGTTCCAGCCTGAAAGAAATAGCATGTGTTAAAGTACGACGTCCATCAGCTCATTTTTCACATAATAATCGGCAATCTTCACCAATGATATCTATTAATCTGTAGAACGTAAGTTGCTTTTTAGAAAATTGGTGTAATTTAAGGAGTGATAGATCGACTAAGGTCAAATTTTGCTAATTGTGACGGAGAAGTACAGGAAGCTAAGAGTTGTTCTTACTTTTTACAGCTTTCTGAACCATTTTTTCCTAATTCCTCTGTCGGCAATCTAAAGCGATAATACTAAATTATGATGGTGAAATTCCGATACAATTTTTAATGGTGTGAAGGAGGAGAACTTATAGAAAAAACCAAACACAAAAGCCGTTACGGTGTTAGCGCAATCTTCTAACATTGAAGAATTTAAGAAAAAAAGCGGCCATCTCTAATTTTTAACCACTTCAATTCAACAACTTTTTTATGATCATTATAGCACGCGCTTCCTTCTCTACCGTTCTCTCTCTCTCTCTCTCTCTCTCTCTCTCTCTCTCTCTCTCTCTCTCTCTCTCTCTCTCTCTCTCTCTCTCTCTCTCTCTCTCTCTCTCTCTCACCTCGAAGATGAACCCCTATGAACTTGATCGCAATCGAACCACCAACGCTACTGCAAAAGTGCAATCACAAAATTGTATGGTAAAGAGCCCCGCTGACAGATACTGCCAACTTTTTGGCGCGTAATGGGGTTTGTATAGAATTATTCACATTCTGGGTAAACTGCAGCACATCAGAATCTGGTTAGTTAGGTACTTGCTCAGAATCGAGTTGTAAGGAGAAACAATCTCTCCTTCAACTGTGCACGAAGCAACAATTCTAATCAAAGTTCCCTCAGACTTGGAGAGCTGCACCAACCATAAAACCTAACAACTCTTGACTGCTGCTTCAATTATCTCTGGTCCCTCATACGCATATAGGGTCCTCTAATCATAGAGCTTTTACTATGGGAAATAGCGCTCAAGCCAACCTTGCACGGCTGCGGGCTTTTTTCCATTTCTCGGCGATATTCAATACATAGCTCCTCTTAGCTCATAGTTAATGTTGATGATTATTGCTTCCGACTAAACTAAAGGAAGCATCATCAAAGAAGTCACTGCAGCACGTGCCCGAACAACCAAGACACTAGCAACAACCAAGACACGCCAAGTTTTCATCAAATTCCTACGACATTTTCAGGGGTAGATGGTTCCCAACGATTTCATCTAACGTATTAACTAACAATTCCTAGTTTCTACTACAAGGGTACTAGTACCTTTTGCGCAAGCGCAATCGTTGTCTACCGCGCATAATTTTGTTTATTGTTATTGCGGTTTATTTTACCTACTTCACTCAAACCTGGAGGATGTTACGAAAAGGGTGAACTGAACGCTCCAACATAAATTTCATCGTGACCATATGTAAAATTATGAAATTTCTGCGCAATGGTTTGAAAACTGTCAAACAACAAATTTACTAAGCTTTCATTTTGTGTTTTCTTAATTTACCATTTCATCCAAACCAGAAGATTATGGATTTAGAAAATTTCAGAGATCTGTACATTCATGTTGAATTTGGGTAGGAGGAAGTTAAGTGGCGCTCTAAATTTGAAAGACTTTTAAAAACATTGTCCTTGTAAAATGGGTTAGTGCTGTAAAATGATTGAATGCAGTTTTAGTAATTTTTACTCATCATGCTAGTTGGAGGATAGTTCCAAAGTGATTGCTTATAAATATCATATTGATAAACATAGCTATGACCAATCCGCATGCTAACACTTGAAATGCGTTGTCAGAGAAAAAACTCAGAAACTTTGCCGCCAACTGCGATGACATTTCTGCTATTGTTTGGATTGCCTTTAATAAGTTTCCGTTCACTATCTTTAATAATCGAATTGTATAGCTCGAAACTCACGAAATGCAGTTTTAAAGGAAATTCATTGGGTACATTTTATCAGCAATAACGATGTTGGAGCATATAGCTCATTTTTTTAGTGATTCTGAAATACAACACGAACGTTTGACGTAGAAAATGCGTTTGACAATGCCAGTAATAAAACCATGGAGACCAGTCAACCAAATGAGGACCCCGAAACGAAAAGGCCGAGAAAAATAAAATTGTTATGCAACTTGTTAACATTCCATTGTTAACGGCGGTATTACCAACATCGCACAAAAACAATAACAAAGCCATAAAAATATTCATAATACTGATTAACAAGATAAATAAAATAAGGCAATTAAAAGTCAGTGGCATAATTCATAACGGGATCGTATCAGCTCATTTTACACCATTTTGAAGGAGATATAAACGACAAATTATTACATAAATGATTATTATGTCTGTAATAGATAGTCCGTATTCGTAGATCATAGATCATGATCTATAGATCATCATTCAACGGATTATTCGGTTCATTAATCAAAACAATGAACTTTTTCTTTCTAGTAAGGGTGATTCATTGTTATAGTGAACGAAAAAGTTCCAGTGACCGAGATTTTATGAGTGAATTTAAACCATCGGATTACTTAATATTTTCGTTAAATTCTGTCGAAATTTGAACACATTGAGGACAGATATAACGTTTACTATAAATTGTATACTAAATAATATTCCGGTGCAAAAATAAATTACTGGATTTTTACAATTTCTTTTAGAGCTTTAATATATTTTTAGCTTATTTCAATTAAATGTAAGTACATTTTTCGAAACTATTTTGTGACTATTTCATGTTCAAATAACTTTTCCCCAAGAGTTTTCTGCTTAAAACAAAAAGATTTGTTTATTTTTAATAGTTTATTGCCATTTTTAGTGATTTTTTGGCACATTTTTTAAAATTTGATCAATTTAGTGTGCTCAAAAAGTGCTTTACAACAAACCCTTCCTTTATTTCTGAAATCTCGATTTTTGGCGAAAGAACGATGTTTTTATCTCAATCTTATTGAAAGGGATGGAAGGAAGAGCCCCTGTAGACTGACCACTTGTTTAAGTAGGAGGCTGGATGTCATGAGTGGTGATACGACAAAGTACTCCTGACAAGATGCCTAGCTTGAGTAACTCCGTGGCACTTTTCCCGCACCACATTCCACGCCATAACGCAGTTGCAGCCATAACGTTGATGTTCTTGTTGCCGCAGGTCGTGCCTATCATATTTACTTTTCTTAGCCCTACAGGTCTGCTCCATGTTCACGCTGCCACTGACAACTTGGACATCCAGGATTATGACAGACCCACCAGGCTTAATGGCAACGTTGTCTGGCTTCTTTCCCTGATCACTTGGCATATGATACAGTCTCTCTCTCTCTCTCCACATCCCAGCCACTGGATGATAAAGCACGAGCTATCTGCTTGGCAACCACATCATGACAGAGAATGCAGCCACCATGAGTTCTTGGACATGGCTGCAGCACACGATACAGGTTCTCATTTTTACCCCAACAGGCAGCAGAGTGTATCTACTGCTCCATGACTATCTCTTGAAACCCTCACTACGGTGGATAGAGTAGCCTCCAAAACGGCATGAAAATGTCGATAGTTGCGGGCCCCAATACCCTTTGAAGCCCATTCCACCCATTGGGAGGAAATGGGGGATTCAGAGGAGTTCTTTTCCATCCTCTGAACTATGCAGGGCAGCAGCAAACTGAGCAGATGAGGTGGATTTTGGAGCAGTTGGAGTTGCTCAATTGCATCAGAACAACTGCTGCCTGACAAAATCAAGGTCAGCAGCAGTGTGGGCAACCTCCCAGCTGGACCCCTAAGGACTAGCAGGCATTGAGGCGTAGAGAATTGATACTGGCTGAGAGAGAGACAATGCCGAGCCCACCAGCCTTGACCAGTGCATGGATATAGGCACTTGGGACACACACACTCAAATACACATATATATTATCATATTTCATATCCAAACCAAATTCAACTTTTTCCAAAACAAATTCAATCATTTCATAAGGCAGTCCACAAGAAAAAATAAGTTCCTGACCTGGGGTTCACACTATGGTTACTATATGTTTTCAGGGTCGCCAAATCCGAATTTGAGGTCTTTACAGCTTAGCCATAATCTCAATAAATAGACTTGAAACAAAGTAAAGCACGACGTGAAAAAGCCAAGAAAAGGGGGTTTAAGACAGTCACTAGAAGAGGAGAGTTGTTTGTAACCAGACTCTGAGATACTCCTGAATCTGAAAAAAATCCTTCATAAGTTCATTCAGCAGTTACAATGAACAGGAAGGAGAAACTCTATTCATATCCGTCACAGGGCTGACGTAGATCAGTATTACAAAGGTTATGTGCACAATAAAATCATTCATGTTTTTGGCCTTGAGCTCCTGAACTAATTACCGTTTCTGTATTAAAAAGCCACGCTTTAGACGAGCTATTGAATGCTGGACATAGTGTGCCCCACACCAAAACCCTAATTCCCAGCAGATTTATTGGAATTGCCGAATAAATACGCATTAATTACCCATTTTTACGTTTTCGAATAAAGTGAATACCTCTCTTTGAGTGGGCGCCTTTCATGGCATACTAAAGCTCGGTAGAAATGCCATTTGGAAACTTTATTTCACCTCATCAAAGCAGTACTTTGTTCATTGCCAATCGCAATGCCAAGATAATGAAAAATACTACCAATAACTCTTCATCGGAGTAATAACACAGCATTATAGCTACTAGGAAAACGGTTATTATTGCAGTGGAGGAATGCAATTTATCGAAGTTCATTATAACAGGGCAAGACAATTATGTCTTATACGAGAAAATATCACAACAGAGGTAATCATATGTTATGATTCATATCCACCCTCTATCAATGTGAATATCAAAATATCAATAATTACAGGTAAACCTTACTGTGTATACACCCAGCCACATTTCTGACTTCTACCGTTGCACTGAGGGCGATCCTCATCACCCCCTCCATCTCAAACTACTTCAGTTCAGATTATAATCGGTCATAACTCGGGGAGACTGCGATTGAAACAATTTAATGATCCGGCAGATGTTTAGAGAGAGATAACGCCGCTCATTTCGATCAAATAATTATTCATTACTTACAACTGAAATTCCGAATCGAATTTCTAAAAGTCGTTATTTATAAACGTTTGTTTTGCTATTTAGGCAATCCGTTATTGAAAGCGGTTAACATTTCCAGGTAGTGAAAGTTGCGATTATTGCTCTTTAAGAAAATTTATCTCCAGCCACTCAAAAAAACATTTACGGTCTCCATTATTTACTCCTACAACAAAACTCGATTAATAAATCTTTATAAATTTATTAGTAATTATGATTGTCAAGGCTGAGGAGAGAAAAACAGGCCTGGAGATGGGTAAATACCTAACAGTATTTAAAAAATTCATCAACTTTCATAACCATAGACACACTAAAATCAATTTTAAAAAACTCGTCGCTGGAGCCTGCTGCTGAAATTTGAAAAACATGGTACATGCTTTAGCCATGCTATTTTTGCGGATTTCCTTTCGCTAATTTCTGCTGGTTTTGATTTGCTATTTTCGTGTCTGCTATTTTGGCTTTACCTATGTGACGGATGTGCCCTAATATTACTGATCTCCGTGGTCAACTGACTAAAATATATCTATCGTAATACTTTTTGTTCCGATATGGGATGGGAAGAACCCCTGGTCACTGAGACCACTGTGATCTATTGTGACACTTTCCCAGCTTAACCTCAGAATCTTTTTATTGGCCTCTTTATTCACAAAGTGAAGGAGGTTTACAGGTGTTTCCTTGACAATATCGGCAGGTTTTGGGGCACCCTTTCCGACATGTCGGAATCTTGTCGATCCAACAGCAAGACAGTTGCAGAGTACATGTTTCTGCGTACATGTCTCTGCTTCTCCGCAACAGAGCTGGCATTCTATTGTCTTGGCTATCTCCATTTAGTTATGGTGGCACCTTGAAGGACAGTGGCCAGTGAGGAGTCCCACAAGTTTGTGGAGTTGTACACCTCAGTGCCAATAGGGAGTGTGCGCGTTTCTGTGAGATAGTAAGAAACTGCTTGGCTTGTCTCTGCTTAAGACTATCTTGCCAATATGTTGTCCCATTTCTGGAACTGTTGAGTTATATAACTCTTGGTAACCCCTAGTTGCAGTTCAGGTCCGATTGGGCTGGAATCTGATCCCTTTTTAGCTAGTCGATCACCTTGCCATCTATTTCTTCATGACCTGGTACCCAAAGCAACGTTAATTTGTTGCCGTGGGCTGCAGCCTTGAGTGAGGTGAGGCAACTCCAGGTCAGCTTTGATGTTATTGAGAAGGCAGAAATGGCCTTTATGCTGCATGGCTGTCTGATAATATGTAAATGAAGAAGTTCTACAAAATGAACGAAACGTTGGCAATGAAATCGTAATTTTCTGTCACACTATGACCGACTCTCAAGATCTCCATGCAATTTTCAAAGATACAATAACAGCAGTCAAGAACTTAAACACAGTATCTATAGAAATATCTGTATTGTTTTTGCATATCTCAAGATACAAATCCACCCAATCTAAGAATTGAACGCGATATCTAAATGTATCTTACACTTATGATTCGGCAGTAGGACAATCATTAGGTACCTATAACAATTTGAACTGTTTTCAGAACAACTCAGCTAAACTCATTCCATCGACAAGCTTAACAGTTTTATTGAAGAACGAAGGACCCTATTTCGTTAAGAAATAAGATTATTAATTAACGATATTTTATTTTATATACATATTGTTATGAGTTTATATTTGAAAAAATCCATTCCACAGACAGTTTTTACTTTGTTATTCAAAAAAGATTGACTTTGGATTGCGATTCATGGGAACAGTTTTCACTTTCAAAATAACTTGATTATTGAGTGCGGAACACAAAATTATACATGCATTCTCAGATGGGTGCTAAATGAATATTCAACGTGTTGTTGTTTGTTCTATTGTTGGATGGTCTAGTTGGCAGGAGACAAATTCAAGTTTATGCTCAGGTGTGTCACTTTCAAGAATCAGGATGGTGGCACTATCCATATCCATCACACAAAGTATGAATGAATGCTTGTAATTTATTGGATGTCTATAGTCGGGTCACTGTAAGAAGTTACATGAGATGGTACCGCCATCTCATCTCATCACCTGATGGGCTGCAGGAATAGCAGAAGCAGCAGTCTGATACCCCTTCCCTACCAACTCCTCCAATCCACCACCCACTTCCACGGTGGTTGATCCACACACACCCGTGACGTGACAGTACCACAATAGGTGATTTCACTGGCCATGATCGCTGTACACATTGGTCAGTGTTACAAACGTGCCAAGGGTGAAGTTGCATGGCCGTGGTGTTTTCAAATGATGAACTTGTGATCACCTTGATTTTGGATGAAGAAAACTAGGACGCAGACCAGAAAAAGAAACAGAAGTGGGACCATCAAGCATAGGAGAAGAGAGGGGCGGAAGGCGAATTTGCAACGTCATTCAAGGAATTGATAGATGATGGAGCACAATTTTTCGAATACTTCAGAATGCCAGAAAACATGTATTTGGCATATGACTGATCGTACAACACAGGATAGTTTTGCACCAACTCCATCAGTTTTTTGACATTCATGATGAAAGAAATTCGCAATGGCACTGTTACGTCTCAGGCAAGTGGGCCATTTTCGTTTTCCTGGAAGAATCACCCTAGCCGGATGGATCATGATCCGATCACGCCACAGGTGTGTGTGAATCAACCTTAAGGCTTGCAGATGGTGGGGAAGTGTTAGATGAGTACAGAGAGAGTGATGCACTGCTGTCAACTGATTTTCCACCTCCACACAACTTTCCACACTGACCTGACTGTAGCTGTATGTATTTTTTATTGCCGAGTTTTGGCACCTCATTAACGCAACATAAAAATACAATCCTACTTGGCTGGAATCTAACTACAGTCCTAGGTGTCAGTTGGTAAAAGATGTACATTAGGTGCAAATACTTTTCATTTTCTACATATGTGCCTACAACATACCTTTCTGGCTTCTTCAAGCTCTTTGGCTTTCCTCCAATCATCTCTGGATTTCTTCTTCGGCTCATCTTGCTCAGAAGTGCTTCTCAAGATGGTAGAAACAGGTATGTTTGAAGTAGTCGTCATCTTGGTTTGCCCAACGAATTGGACCACCTGGTTCTACAAGGGGACTACCTGCAATAAGTCAACAGATACTTTGTCAGTAATTATTATTGGATAATTGTAAACTCAATCTTCCCTCCACTCATGTATACAATATTTAGTTTATCTGATAGATATTTTGAAATGTTTTCTTCTTTTGAGAAATCAGATGTACCTAGGAATGAGATCTTGGACGCATTAGCTAAAACTGTGTACTGTCAAGATGGATCCTTCCACATGATAATAGAGAGTTGTGGTTCAAAATTTGATGTGCAGTTTTACAAAACACAGAAGTGTACCCTGCCTCGCTTTTCAAGCTCCTTGTTTGTTCAATCTCATAGGTATGCCTGAAAATCCTCCATCACATCGACCTAGGAGCATATGCTACTGATTGGGCAGGAGTTCCTCTACAAACCACATTCCTCACAGAGCCTGGGGATTGTGGAAACCTGCAGTTTTGTCAGTTAATGTCATTCTATCGATCTTCTAAAACTTCTTTAGGTTACCTGTGTTCTACGGTACCCTTTGAGTTATTTGGTTCCAACTGTTGCTCACAACAAGGTCAATTGATGGTATGCAAACCCATTGAGGTCACAGCAAGTTACAAAGCCATTCATCACTGTTAGCTGTAGCTGTTATTGTTCTGTTGTTTTTCCGAACCACTCCTCATTCGTGGGCTTTGCATACCACATAAATTCCTAGGCGGCTTCATCATAGTTTTATTGTATTTCTATACTCTCTTGGCTGTTATCTCGAATCGCTCAATGGCGTCTGATTAAATCGCAATTAATTATCACGTAGGCTCTTTTTATTTATTTATCGCCCTTGAAACAACATGTTCAAGCTGTCCTCAAGCCAGCCCAGGGTGTTCCCGGTTCAAGGTGCATACAGAACACGTACCGAAACGAGAATTAAAAAAGTACTGCTGGCTATATGAAGGCAAGAGTCGGCTAATTCCTTCTTATTCCTTACCTTTCTCCAACTACTACACAATATCTATGTAATTTGCACCCCTTTGCATAGTTTATTCTACAGGTTCAACTGTTCCTAGCTCTTATAAGTACGCTTAAACGTAGGAAGGTCATGTAATCCTTTCGTTAATACCTAACTTAACCAAAACAATGTTTGACAATAAACACTGTTTATCAGTGTAAACACTGGCAACACAATGGGTCGGTCGATCGACTTGCAAGATCCATTACTACAAGGCTTTACTTCAGGGCTTCTTCTGAGTTGGACCCACAACTTCGTTGCCTTTGATAACTTGTTTTACTGAACAACACTCGACCAAAACATAAGTCGAAAAGGCAGTACATGTTACCAGTAATGTGACTTAGCGAGGTGCTGCCTGTCCGGGACAAGTCCGGAGCAGAGTGATAGGTAAAATATCAATATCTAGCATCAAAAGACTTGATTTCTGACAAAAATGCCTCCAGGTTGAATAAACAAAACAGATTTACAACTGAGAGAGGAAAAATGACCATAATGTTTGTACTTACCTGTGTCCTTTGTTTGTAGTACAACTATCAGTAATGGTGCAAACGCTGATAACTCGGCCCTAACGAATTTCCACTTTAACAAATATATCACAGCTGATAAACTGCTTATTACTGAACATTACAGTAAAAAACTAGCCAGCTTTACATTATTCGTAAGTAAAGAAGTACGTCACTTGAAAATAGAACATCAAGTATCCATCAAGTCTCAAAAAGCTTCTTCTACTTCCCTTCTTCTTTGTCGACTTGATAGTTCCATGTAGCTCCCATGTTCCATGCAAATACACGAAGTTGGAGAAACCCACCCACTTCATATTTGGCAAACAAAAACAATCGGTGTTTGTGTTCTAACTTCAAAATCTCGAAAATAAGAAAGTACATGTCATATCTCATCGATTATCTTTAAATTCTTGTCGAACCATTGTCTTAATTTGTATTATCTGCTGAACGGTGTTTTGAAATTGAATAGATCGTTATTGAAGATTGAGGAAGAATAGCAACACAGGAACTGTGGTGAGTAGGTCGGGGTTTATAGGATGCATTTTGATCTGGAATGCTTCTTTTGAGATGTTACATACATTTGAGGTCTTAGCTTGAAGTTCCCTATGATTCTTCCCCGTGTTGATGTAGGTGCCGTGGGGGTGTGTTGATCCAGGCCATTCTCAGGAACGGTGCCAACGGGTACCGTTCCGAAATGCCGGTACATTAGTCATAAGGATGCAGAACAATCTCTACTAGAGATGGGTTGCCACCACTGATCTTTCTGAAGAGCGAGTGAGCTTTTCTCGATTTCCACTCTCACCTCTGCTCCCACCCACCTTGTCACCGCTCCCCATTTGGAGCGATTTTGACAACACCTCGTCTCATTTACACGGAAAACACGACCCACAAGTTGAGGCGATAGTCGAACTGGACAAATACCTGAATGAGCCCTTACTTTGGTGGGAGAGGAGAAAACTGACGTATTCGTATTCGTTGGTGAGGAAGAGGCTCTGCATACTTAGCTCAAGTACACCGTGCGAGCTACTGTTTTCAAAGGCTGGTCTGGTATGCACCGAAAGGAGAAGCTACCTGATGACTGATAAAATCACCAAAATGTTATTTATTGGGCAAAACTTGAGTTACTTGTGAATATATAAAATATAAAGTTTTTTCTTATAAAATATATCTCTAATACAAAAGTTCACACTGCTAAAATCTCTTCCTTTTTCTTATACCAACCCCCCCAGCCCCCCGGTGCAGTCAGCTTTTGAAGAGCCGCTGAGCCTTCACAAGAACCGGCTCTTTTTAGTGAGCGGAGCGCTCAGTGTCGCTCTTCGAAGTGAGCCATTTTGCCCATCTCTTATCTCTACGCCTCAGATCTGGACCTTGTTGTACTATAGGAAAGGATTCAAGTTAGTTTCAGAAAATAATAATTTAAAGAACCTCTTGGGAAGGCACGCGGCTAACTTAGAGTCAGTAGTTGGTAAAATAATCGTTTATTCAAAAATTAACATGCTTGCTTTCCTTGGTATAAGTGAACTCATTCTGTCTGACTAAATTACTTCTGCTTTTGAAAACGGTTGGTCGTAAAGGGCAGGCAAGGCTGCCAGATTGCAGCACATTCCTTCCCAAGTATGGCCAACTGGATCAATGCATCTTCCAGGTCCTTGGAGCTGTAACGTAATGGTTAAGGAACGAGTCAGTACCTAAATAGTTCTTGCTACACGTGGTCAGTACCATACAGTGCTGTTACATGATCCAAAGGTGACTGAAGACGCCATGAATGTGCCCGAATGGCTCCCGTTTACTGAGCGACCACGCTAAGAACCCTCAACACGGACCACACCTACCTCCATGGGTGTAAGGATAACAGCAGGAAGGCTTCACTGATAAGAAATCGTTCGCTAGGTTTTCTTACCTGATCTTATTGAATAAAACTACTGAAATAAATAGAATAGAAAACAAAAATAAGTTGGAAAACCTGAACGATGTAAAACAAAGTTGGAGGTCGAAATGAGAGTTGGCTGTTGGGTTATGAAAGAATGATAAGGGCAGTCACATGACTCTGCAGTAAGCCGACGATTTACACCCCACTAAAGCAGGGTTCACATCCATCTGGAAAGCTATCCAGATAGTACGAGCATCTGATTTGTTGGACATCAGCTGGGGAGGGGGGAATATTTCTTCTGGAGAAGCACTTTTGAAGCGAACTGTACGCATCAGATTTTTCAGATATTTTTGGCTCCGCATCTGGGCAGTTCACTATTGCACATACAGAATGGCGTCAGGAACCAAAACAGCTGTGGAAGGAACACGGGAAATAGCTGTTCCAGACTGCCAAAATGATGCATGGTTATGTACACCTTCCATACTTCTGGATGGATGTGGACCCTGCTTGAGTTAGCGTCTCTTCATGGATTCACAGTCACAGTGCCTATCGACCATGTGAAGCAAGAATTATCTACTGACAGTTACAGCTTGGAACAGAAGTTCCCAGTCCGTGGAACAGTACTGGGAAGAGACATTCCGGTCTGTGGAACTCTACTGGGAAGGACTAGAATGTTTTCACTGCTTGGAATTGTTTCCTGGTGAGACTTGGTTCCCCTGTCCCAGTACAGCTGTACCGACACATCCCTAATGTGCCCTTCAATCTCGCTCATATGGTGGTCCATACTACACACAGAGGTTGCCAATCCACCTATTAGCAGTCCTATTCAGAAATGTTGGCATTCGTACTTACATGATAATTGCCAATACTTAATTCTTACAGTTTGTTCGTTTTGTTCTCTGTCATGTACCTAATTATTCTTTTACTTTCAGTCTATCGCCTACCTGATTTGGCCAACATGAGCAAACATAGCTCTGTCGATGAAGATGTTGGAGAAGAGCAATTGATGTTGGATGGTAAGTTGAAAAATCATCAAATGAAAACTTTTTGAAATCTACCAATAATAAATACCTTGATTTAATACATGATTAACCCTCTCAAATTAGGTATTACTGACCAAAAAGTGTACTATTTAACATTTCAAGTACTACAACTGGTGAATGATGATTTGAATATTGAGAGATGGTGTGAGCATGTACATTATCTGATGGGATCATAAATTGGTGCCATCTTTATTTTCTGTAGTATGTCATGAATCAATCAATATATGTCATCAATCCTTCGTATCCCTGAAAATTTTAAGAGGAAACAGCATTAAAATTGAATAGAAAATATTCTCGACTTAATTTATGCACACAAGGAATGCATAATGGGAAAGTACTGATTTTTCCTAACTTCTTAGTATTTTGTCAGTTGTTAAACGCATCTCCGAGCTTTATAGTTCGTTTAATCACATAACTACATTTGTCAATGACCTCAATATATGATCAGTCCTCAGGGCTCAGATGGACAGTGAAGGGGTCTCCAAAAAACTCAAGTCCCAAATCAGGATTTCAATTCTACGGATGTTGGGCCACTCAATTTCACAATGCGAGAGCAGCGACGATGGAAAACCAGCACCGCCTAGGGATCTTGCTGTCATCAACAGTCTTATCAAAGAATATCTTGAATGGGTCGGCTACACGTACTCTTCCATGACGATATCGTCAGGTATGTTGTTTTTATTAGAGATTGAGTAATCCTATTTCTTACAAGTTCTATGATCATTTACCAACTGGTTGTATTTTCGTGATATTTTAGGAAATTCATTTTTAACTAGGACACTCTTAACTTCCACTGTTATAGCATGGATTCTTTCTTCCCTAATTTTTGGTGGTGAAATTAAATAATAGAGACCAAGAGAGAGATCAAGTGGGGATTCTTCTAAAAGCTTTTCTAACATAAAAGGGAATAAAAAACCAAACCTGATAGACAATGGAATTACTGGGGATGGAGTGGAGAGGTTGGGGCTCAAATTTCATATCTACAACTAAAATGTCCTAATTCAGATGGCATTATAGTTATTTTCGTTGAACATGAATGATGGATTCCCTTTGCACTCTCAGCTTTTTGGGTTATGCCACACCTTCCCTAAATCCAAAATGTCTACATTTTAACATTTCATAGTGGTAAATTGAGTATATGCAAGAATTGTACCTTCTGGCTCACTGGGCTAGTGTATGAAACTATGTGTAGTTCATTAGTTCTTTGTTTCTCATGAATAGTACAGTAATAAGTGCAGCTTTTCATCATTGTTGGTTAAATATGGAAGAGATTCGTCTCTGAGCTATCTCAGTAGATTGGTTCTCTCAGGCTGAATCCCTCACGTCCTAGCTTCCTATCGATTCTAATACCTTTGGTTGGATAGTCACTTTCTGCATGTTGATTAGAAATTCACAAAACTTACAATTGCCCATTGGTCGGTCACGGACATATCCTCCAGGAGCGTAGCATAACATAATCAACGAGGATCACGCCCTGTCCAATGGATCCAAGCAACAATACGAATAGAGCGCACTAAACATAACTATTGGGATTCCTGAAAAATAATGGTATCATTCTCAATGGTAAAACCAGTTTGCTGACCGGGTTCGGCCTTCTGTAAGAAAATTCTGTGGATACTACTGTTCATGAAATCCTGGAACTATTGGTTCCGTTTGCAACATTTCTGGACCACATCTGTCATTTGGATTTCTGGGTCTTCTCCGTATTCCAACAGACCTGTGCATCCCTAATCCACCCGTCTTTAATTGGAGTTGTGTCCAATATGAAATCCTCATCTCCAGTCTTCATTCACAGGGTTCTCCCACCATACCACAAATTACGACATAATTCTGCATCCCTCCTCTCGAAGCAAATAAACACATTGTGCACACAGCATACACGAATCTCTCCCCAATCGTGCTTCCTCCATTTAGTTACTGTTCCTATGTTCAGTTACAGGTTAGCTTGATAGAACTGTGTTTTCTTGAAAATAGTTGGGAAACCATGATAGTATGGACTTGACTTAAGACTTGGAGTAGTTTTAGTAAAAATATGTAATACAGCTCTAACTTTTATATGAAACCTTATCTTATGTGAGTATTGCGATTAATATCCTTTCAAGTAAGGCATTGGAGTCTTCTGGTCGTACAATAACTCAATTACAAGAAATTTGTTCAACCTTTAATTTGCTTTATAACGATTTAGCCAGAACAACTTCTTTTCTTTCTTTATTATTCAATCTTCTTTTTGTCTCAGAATCATCCGTGGGTAGCAGTCATCCTGAGTTGTCAAGAACTGAAATGCAGTCTATTTTAAATTTAGAAGCGATTGGAAAACAAAATACAAATCTGTAAGTACATAATAAATTAATATAGATTCTAGATTACATTTTGGTTTGTCACGATGGGAAACTATGTATTTGAAACAATTTCGTTCCACAAAATCTAAATTTGTATTTGCCTTTTGCGTTTGAAAGCTCAATTTTTGTTCAATCTATAGTAAATCCTTGTTTCACTCTAAACTATACTAAGTTATAGTGTGATTTTGCAGACATTTTCAGGGATTGTGCTGGTTACTTCGTAGATGAATTCTTGACTGGTTGGTTCCTTCCTCCATTCATTCTTCCCCATGTATTTAATTGCATAAATTTCTTGTAATGTCTCACGCCCTATTTCGTTCAAACTCGGGGGGCAGTTGTGTATATGTTTTTGGGTGCTATCCCAGAAATGTGGCAATCGGTAGATAGAGTAGTAGTAGAGTAGAGGTTAATGTTAATTCCCTTTGTGATGGGTTTGTGTATATTATAGTAAAACCTTAGGATATAGAAACTGTCATCAGCTAATGTTCAATTTATTTTTCAGACCTTTGCTGTACATATTAGTGGATCAACTCAAGAAGGGACCAAGAAATTGAAGATGAAAATTCAATTCTTCCGTTTGGAACAAATCTAGTCATGACAAGTGATGCATATAACTATTATATATTTTTTACTATAAAGTATGTTTTGTACCTAAATAAAGCAATTTTGTATCTAAGCATAGCGCACGAAAGTTTGTCGAGAATACATACTTTCTTACATACCGCAAGTCGTTGTTCTTTCATAACCGAACATTTCTGGAGATCTCAAAATCAAAAATTCTTTCAGGAAATCTGATTCTGGTCATGCCTTCTTAGGGTAGCATTGAATGTTATGTGATGCTTAGAGTGGAGAAATGTAACCAAATAAAAGGTAGAGTGGCTGTTTGAATGTTGCTTCTTCCCAACGGGCTTTCTTGTCTAATGACGCTTGTATTCAATAAATTCCACTTTTGTCACTATACGTTATGTGCTATATAGAATTGAGTCTGGTATAGTTGCTTGAGTAATCTTATCATAACTTAACTTACATAAATTGTGTATCACAAAATGGTGTGTACTCGGACTTTAAATGGAAATGTTTATCTTGTTCAAAAAATGTACTATTGCACAATAAACTTCCAAATCTGCTATTGCTAGAATGTCATCCACGTTTAAAGGATGTGGGATGAAACTGATGGTACTGGAAATGAATTCAGCTGTTCACATGATGAATTGAGTGCTGAATCTATTTGGACATAACTTAGACAGTGAGGGCAATTCTGGTGACTCAGATGTTTCCAGAATAGTGATAGATTGGTGTTGCAGTATCCGCTTTTGAGGAAGGATTTCTGGGACTTTCTGAAACGAAGGATATGTATCATGCCTCAGAGACTGGCTACTCATGTTGTTGAAATCGCGCAGTGTAGCACTAGCTCTGGGTTACACGGCCAGGAGAGAGAAGGCCAGTATGGAGGCTCCCGGATGTATTCACCTGTAACTTCCTTCATTAGGCGAGTGATGTAGGAGTTAGCATGAAGCAACCAGCTGTACCCCTCCGAAATCTCTTCTACTTAAGTATGAGAGGATGACTAATAACAGGATCCCAGATAGATTCATCCATAGCCTCCTATGATGAGTCGAGTAGAGCTTACTTCCTACAATTGTCAACAGCAGGAGAAGCAGGCAAGGAAGATGAGTTATCGACCAACAACGAGATAAACTTTATGGTTTCGAAAGGTAGGTAAACAACTGCTTAGGGCTGAATAGTGTGCTGATAAGGACCTCGAGTGTCCCTTAGGTACCCTTCCCGTTCAGAAGTAGAGTACAAAAGCCGAGTTAGTGGGGTTACCTCAGTACTGGATCATTCCCTAGCTTGTATTGTGGTGATTATCAATATGTAACAAGGAAAGTTTTAAATAGTTCCAAGGATTTTTCACCAAAGCTAACTGTGAATTAGTAGATGAATTTGATATTGTGTCCTAGTAAATACAGTTAGTTACGAACTTCGATACTTTGTACAAATACAAACCTTTCAAGCCTGGTCGCTGACATTTCAATCCTTGGCAAATAAGGTTCAATTTCTCACTTCTTAGTCAAAGTTCACCTTACGTTGTCTGACCACCAATTATGCTGAAGGCAGTTGTTATTTGACTCTTGGGAGATATTAAGCGCTTGTAGGCAACTGTCACATTCGTAGAGTTTTGATTTATCAGCCTCCTGTAAACTTGTAGTCTTAATGACTTTAGGAAAAGGCGTGATTTCAAATTCTGGCATTGCTCCCTGTGGGTAAGAATAATTTTAATGAGCTCAGTTCATTCCAGCACTGCAGTAGGTACGTGTTCACGAACAGAGCTATGCAATACCTACCAAGCCTCCCTGATACAGCAATTTTACTTTCATCACTTCCTGAGACAAAATAGAACGTTTAGCGGTGATACTGAAGAATCTCTATTTCTTTGATAGACAAAAGCAAATTATGACAATTACTTCACTTTTTTTGTTGAATACATTTATAATTTTCAGAAACACACGCGCATGAACGTTTCTTGGCAATAAGTAGTGAGGTAAATCAAATTTCAACAATATTGTCCAGGAACTTATCAACCATTTTTTATATTTTCAAAATTTTTCATATTCAAGTTGAGCGTTATTTTTCTGAATCGGATCCTGCACCTTTCAAAACAACATGGTAAGTTGACTGTTTTAATGCTTTGAATTTCGTTGTTCATTTTGGATGTTGGTAGGAACTTGACAACTGTAGAGTATTGGGAAAGAAGGGGCCATTATGGTTTTGGCTAATTCCGAGTAGAACGAATTTGAATTTAAAAAAAACTTGATAAAATACATCCCATGCGATCGAAATTCCGAAATTTCGATATTGAAATGTCAACGTACAGGTGCAAGTAATAACAATGCCGAAATACCTCACAAAACTATTATTAATGAAATTCAACGGACAGAAGTGGAACATCCAAAAAACGTCTGCCAAGTGGGTGTGGCACATAGCTTCCTCGTATCCATAACATGACTGTATAGATCATTGAAAATTATTATTGACTAAAGAACTTCGTTCAATTAGGCGAAGTAAATATTGAATTAGGGTAAATTTATTGTTATGCAGGAGCATAACTTGAGAAAATAAAGGTAGGCATGTTCAACTATTGAACAAACTATAAAATATACCTAATAAGTCCGAACAATGAAAATTTCATCGAAATCGGTCAAGAACTCCCGAGTTATGCTTGTGGCAATCACGTTTGCGCATGAAAATTGATCATCGAAATCGGACCATCTACACATCAAACCGAACAATCCCTGAAAATTTCATCGAAATTGGTCTAGAACTCCCGGAGTTATGCGCGTAGCAAGGATTTCACGTTTGCGCATGCGCAGAGACTACTATTGATCCGGGGGTCATGAAACTCATAGGGGACCATCTACACATCAAACCAAACAATCCCTGAAAATTTCATCGAAATTGGTCAAGAACTCCAGGAGTTATGCGCGTAACAAGGATTTCACGTTTGCGCATGCGTAGAGGCTACTATTGATCCGGGGTCATGAAACCTATAGGGGACCATCTACACCCCAACCCGCACAATCCCTGAAAATTTCATCAAAATCGGACTATAACTTCGTGTAGTTTTGCCCGTAACAAGGATTTGCTGACAGACACACAGACAGACACGGAACCAAAATTGTTCAGAAAGGTCTAAAACGCAAAATGCGAGTGGAATTTTTGATTTTGGAGACAAAAAAATTTTCACATTCCGTAAGTGAAAACAATGCTTCCGCTACCTAGGTAGACTCGGAAGCAATAATTGGGAAAGAACAGGATGTCGTCTCTTGTGGTGATCGATGTTCTAACGCTTGTTGGGACAAGTCTCTCAAAATACCTCCTAGCCTTCTCTTTGCAGAATTCACATGAACTCCACAGATGAGACTAGAAAATGGCATAGCCTGTCACTTTCTTTGAACACATGAAAACATTTGAGCTGCAGGCAGTTGGAACTCGTTCCAGTTGTATGAGATTGAATCCTTCTTGTCACTTTTCGTTTTCCGATCGTGGTAGATGCTTAGTTGCATTGTTAGAGGGTGAGGCATGTTCTTCCAAAATTTTACGATTACGAGGGATTTGAGGAACCACTGGCACCAAAGGCGTTCACTACACTCATCACACCTTCTCTTAAAATGAACTAAGTTGGGAATAATTCCAAACTCATTGTACACCATTGGATCGATTGAAAAATACTGCATATCACGCCCGAATCAGCAACGGATAAAATAGTAATCGAGCGAGACATGAGTCTGTCTTTATGTCAGGCAGTCGTGGTCTCATAAGAAACCAGTAACTCGCCGGCCATCATCCGCTCAAGTTCGCGTGTGCCAACCTTCTTCCCACGTTCAAGTAAGATTCTACATCCTTCTTCGTTGACTTCACTGGTGGGATCCACCCCCTTCCCCCACTCAACACTCCTTCAACTAACCTTCGGGTGGGCTCCTTCCGCCCTTTGTAATCCCGGCACCACCACTTTTCTGTCCGCCCGAGGGGGTCATTCGTGTACCTGCCACCTTGGTAAGCACTAGCCTCTCTAGTAAGTTCCAATTTTCATGCAACATTACCTCAATATCAATAAATTGATAATCTTGGCAATTTTTCATCTTCGGTACTTAAATGTGTAAAATTAATCATTTAAATGATCTGGCTGTAGAACCATAGAGGTCTACTGTCCCGTTTTTTTTTTTAAACATGTAGGATGTGGACAGTGGAAACAGTAAAAATAGAGAAGATAATCGATCAGATGTTAATTCATACCATTCACCACATCCTCGCATTGAATTCCTTTTCATCATATTAGTATTTTATGACTAACCTAGAAACCGTCATACACTGAGACAGCAGCTGGTCGGAGGAGAGGAATTTCAACTGTGAAACACAGGGATCCACAAACTTATTGAAAAGCCCACAATGGCGAGGAAGGCTCTACGTTAATCCATTCTTTGCCTGATCTGCTCTCATAAACCAGTTCTTTTGCGATGTACGATATCAACCACTGTTTTGAACCATTTATACAAATTCTATCCCTGTTTTGACCACACCACCGTGTCCGGCTGCTCTTAATAAACAAAATACCATTCTAGTCGAACCAAAATTCGACATAGCCCGTTCTTTTCCTGCACTCTTCAACTAAGATTTCAGTACCTAAGGTGCCTGTCTTATCTGTTGTCCAGAAATCTAGAGGCGGTAGGGCAAACACCTAGTACCCACTTATACGGTCTAATTGTTGTATAACACTATAAAATCTGAATCGATTTCTTAGGACCTCGGCTGTGAAGAGAGTTCCTACGACGCCTATGATTACGAGAGCGAAGGTTGTGATGATGGCGGGGCAGATGAATACGAGGTACGAACAGAAAGTAAATTGAATACCTACCACGTATTAGCGAGTAGGTTTGTATAATATGTAACAAAGTACTATCCTCATCTTGGTAAGCAGAAATCACATAGATTTACCAAGAATAAGTCTCGTGAAGGAGATTTGAATGCTTTATTATCACCTCTACGAAATGAATGAGATGTACATGAATTCGAAGCATATTTTCCCCATCTCATTAGTTTCTGAGATATTGCTCAATTTTTTCAGTTATTTCATTCAAAGAGTGTACTATCGTACATTTCTGCAGACTTGATTGCATCTGCAGAATTGGACTATGGTCTGTAGCGTGCAGACACTGCAGGATTGGATAAATGCAAATTTAATTTATATTCACTTATATTTTAATGAATGCACATTATTACACAAATGTTTATTATTTCTATACTAGATAGGTAATAGCAGTTACCTATTTACTACTCAGATCATTGGACTACCAAAACTGGACTGTATACCCAGATATAGTACCTCCTACGTAAAGTTGGAAACATACGTAGAAATCTAAATAAAATTAACGAGATATAATAAGAATACAGCCAACCAGCATGCGTTCGTTTGTTCTCCTAAACTGAATTGAAGCTTGGGAGGTGGCGTTAGAGATCGCATAATCGTGTAGAATCCACCGTACTATTCGTGCTGTTGCCTGCCTTGCGGCCTAGCTCAGCTCTCCTGTTGAACTTTAAGGCTCTGCAGCCTGACCGTCTAATTGACCGATTTTTCAAAGATGATTCTACAGCAATCCAAGTGGTCTCTTTCGGATCACGGAACTAATTTCTGTCCGAATCAAACATTTAACCTATGTTATCCTATTCGGTTGACTGATCAAAATGGCGAAATCATTAAATGTAAATGTTTTTGAATAATTTTGTATAATAATTTTGAATAATGTGTTTTTTTTTTAATCGAAATTTGAAATTGAGTTGGCATTACCCGACGCTTGTTCTTCCTCCTAGTGGCAGACCTTGGGGTCAAGTCATTCCCTGTTTAAATCATTCGATCTAACGAGTTTAGTCCGTTGTTCTTGTCAATTTTCTCATTATTAAAACTTTATATTTTCAACAATTGTGAACTTATTTTCCATCAAACCCTACTCAACGGAGATTACTGGCACATTCCAAATAGTTTTTGGATTTTTGAGTCAAATTTCTTAAACTTTCGTCTGTTTTAGTTTCGGAGAAAAGTCTCAGAGCCGGACAGACGGATTTTCTTTAGTTGGAATTTTGGAATTTACGTATCAAAAACAACAACTTTTGAGGGGGGAATGAAAAATTTGTTTCTTGATCGATATTAACGGTTCATTATTGAAAACAATAAACCAAATTAGTTGCATTTTGGACTTTATTACAGAAGGTCGCACTGGGGGGCACCCGAGCGTTCAGAGCGTTGGGGGAATGGGACCTAGAGCAGGAATAATTTATTCTTGGTAGGAGGAAAGATATACGGCAGAAAAGGGAACTCCTATTTTAGTCAAATCATAATACACGTCTTTACATCAAAACGCAGAGACACTAGTTTTAACACATATTCTGATCCATTGTCCAACTGATCTATACATTACTAGGATGTATAGATCTAGGATCTAAGGATTGATGTAGGATTTTTGTTTTTGTTTTTGAGATGCGAGCTTAGCGTGCATCCGGACTACCAAACTACACACAACACATTTCTGCCATTGCCCGATAATGGATTGTTTACCGTTCACCCTATCGGGTACAGATTCACGACAAACATCCTCATTCCCCCTAACGGGCTAGGGCCCAAAGTAGTTACCTACTTATTGAAAACTTGTGAATCTATAAGACTGACAAGATGTGTCCTTACTTTTCATTTTCAGATGTATAAGACTTGGCAAGGTTATACGGCACCGAAAGGATTTACTAGTTATACCTGTGGGGGCCCCGTAAGTCATATTGCAACACCTTGCGCTCAATATAGATAAGACCGTTGGTTTAACGGACTATTATTGATGTTGAATTCTCAAAAATAGGTCACTCATCAAAATATTGGATCAATTTTGCACAAAAATCTTTACCCATGTAGGGATGCAATCATTCGAAACTAAAAATATTCTCAACTCCAATTTTGCGTGGATTAAATCGCCAGCGTCAAAATCTCTGAGAAAACTACGTCTGTTTTACACCTTTCCATACTGTTTAATTTCTTCCTTAATCGATCTACAGTTCTGAAATCACCGTTCGAATCGAACTCACCGAAATGTGCACGAGGCACAATGATCAGCTGAGTTGCCCTTGCGGCTAATTTCGTTCCTTACAAATCTAAAGCTACTTATGTCCACGGTATAACGATTGAATAACAATTTGTTGCTTTTCCCGCAAGTACCAGTGATGTGTATGCCGAGACTTTCAAGTCCTTAGACTTGATATCCCAAGATGCCCTTTTAACTAGATGCAAGTACGGACGCATTCCTTAAAATATGATAAAGAATTTTAAAACTACCCACTTGGGAAAGAACTCATATTCCAGTTTTCAAAATCGACTTTTGACGTGAAATATAATTTTAATTGAAAAAAGGTTACACCACAAAAAAGACAGTTGAGTATATGAAAGAAACCCAGTGGCCCCTGGGTTAATTTTCATTAAGTTTATTAATTCAGTTTTAATTTCAACTCCCTGATGCCCTCGCTGAGCTATTTAGGCCTTAATTTTGTTTAACCTTCCGGCTTTTTCATTGTTTTTTCATAAATAGCTTGTAGGGACCTGTTCATTTTGTTATCCATCGTTAATTGGATAATTTCTCTTTTCCTGGTATGCGAGTTGAACCTCGTGTAACCAACGTACAATGTTATTATTATCATTATCATTATTGTACGGTTTCGAGACAGACATATAGTTCTACGTAGGTGTGTTTTAGGTACCAAACGGTTACTCCGATTTAGGGTTTTCCACGCATTAAAAATTCCCAAATATTGTACTTATTAATTGAAACTCGATTTGTTTTACTGAATATTGCTTGAACAATCACGGGTTTTTGTCGATTCCAAACCTACAATCGATTTCGCAAGGACCTATCAAAGTTTACTACGCTCTATTTACAGTGTATCTCCTCATATGTTGACATAAATCTATCACCCATTTACTTGTTTTGGTGTACAGTGTGGAGGCTAAAGGTAAATACCACAAAGTCACGTATTGTCTCTTATACCTATCGCCTAGAATTTGATAGGTCCACTTTGCTGTACCTCAATGAGGTAATACCATTTGCGACGTCCCGTAGGTACCTCGGCGTCATTCTAGACCGCCGCTTGACTTTTGAAGGCAATATTTCCCAACTCCTGACCAGACTGAGAACTCGAACGTACCAGCTGAAATCCTTATTGAATAGCCGGCATATCTCCATACACAATAAGATGGTGATATACAAGATCTTAATACGGCCCATACGGACATATGCTATGTTCAATCAATTTGGGGAACCTGTTCACGCTCCAAACCAAAATAGCACCTAACAAAGGGACATTATTCATAACCCCCTCCCCCCCATATTTGTACGAAACAGTACCATTTACCTGGATTTTGCTCTGGATTCCCCTTTGGAATGTCTAATCCATCATACCAACTCTTTCGCCGAAAGGAACAGGAATCATCCAAACAGCCTCGTGAATGAAGGATTTGACGCTAGAACAAATAGTCGGCTCAGGCGCCCCCGACACGTTTTGGATTTTATCTTATAGACCTATCAAAAAATTAAAACAGAATTTAAAGAAAAAATTGTCTATTTCCACCAAATACTGAGTTACAAAGTTAAATCGATTTCGACTGTTAGGTCAACAAAATATAACTAAATGTGCAGTTGAGAGAGCTCATCTTATATAGTCTCAGAAGTGAAGGGAGCTTGAATCCTATTGGACAAGAAAAGTGAAAGGGGGCGGGAGATACAACCAATGAACAAAGTGAAAGGAACTCAAACAGATGTAAGGGTAACATTTTGAGTTTGTAACTCAGTATTTGGTGGAAATAGACAATTTTTTCTTTAAATTCTGTTTTAATTTTTTGAATTGGGTTTCCACAACTTCATCGCGAGTGATTTAGTTCGTTATAGACCTATACTATAAGCCTATAAAACTTGTACCCTATTATTATTATCCTTTTATAATAATATATCCTATAATAATTATCCTATCTAACATGCTTGTCTACAGCTACGTTCTATAGATTAATTTTTGTCAACTTATGAATTCTAACAGCGGAAAACCTAAACTGTCATTGAGATGCTCATATTTTACTATTGTAATGGGCTCTAATACAATTAACAAAAACTAAACAAAAATACTTGTTTGAATTGAAAATTGCTCACGTTTTCAGTACGGCAACGATCCTCGGTATCGAGGGGTAAGTACCTCCTTTTCTATTTTATACCTTTTCTTTTGGTTTATTATTCGATAATAAACCATTGTAATCGCTCTTGAAAAATAAATTGTAACCCCCCCCCCCCCCCCGAAAATTCTCTCTCTAACACGATTTCTCCCAAACGGCTGGAGCAAAAAATCGGAAATTTTCAGGAAAAATCAATATTGGTTCGACAACGCCCAAATTCTTTAGCCAGCTCTCTCACTTAATTTAAAGTGCCCTTTAAGGGTTGTCCAAGTTTTGTAAAATCCCTAAAAACCTAAAAAAAAAAAAAGTCATGGCGGCCTAAATTTGAACTTTATTTGAAGGACTTTCCATGAGGAATCGAATGAGCCCTTCCCCAGGACTGTAGCTCAAACCATTCCCGATGTATGGCTCGATTTATGGTGCCAACATTCTGCGTTATTTTGGTTTATTATTGGTTTTGTTTTGATTGCAGTAACCTAGTGATGTGGTGATGTAGTAATGTGGATACTGGAGTGAACTCCTAAAAGGCTTTGTAGCCGATACACGGGTTGAAGCATTCTGATAACCATAAAAAACGCTGCAAATTCTTCCACTGGAGTTTATTATTCAATTGGCTTGCGTTCATGATTTGAATTTATACTAAGCTTTGGAGCGTGCGTGTTTCACAGGTGATAGAGCGATTATTGAATTTCAGGATATACGCGTAGAGCACGTAAATCGTTCTCGACCAAAATACCTATTTGGATTGATCAGTTGATCATATTTGTGTGACTCCTGAAATTCAATAATCGCTCTGTCACCTGTGAAACACGCACACTCCACAGCTTAGTATAAATTCAAATCATGAACGCAAGCCAATTAAATAATAAACCCCAGTGGAAGAATTTGCAGCGTTTTTTCAAGGTTGACTAAATTGAAAATTTTCCTCGAATGCGCGGGTCGAACATTAAATTTAGAGAAAAAATAAAGTTTTACCGGCAGAGAGAAATGAATTAAATTTATTGAAAACGATTAACAGGTAATAATGCAACATAAATGGTGAGCACTTCAACGTGAGGTTTGGCATTGTCTGTTGCTCAAAATATTTATGTAATCGGGCTCAAATTTGATCGTTCCTATCAACAGGCTCCCCTCCAAATGTTCATTCATTAAGTTGGCCCTGCGTTTAGATTTTGTGAATTTCGTCCTCAAAAAGTTTTTCTTGGAGCGCAGAGTAGATATATGGTATTCCCTCGCCCTGGAAGCTGTCTTTGTAGATGTCATTCGATTTCAGTTTTATGACTTCCAGTTGACGACAGGGGTTAAGTCTCCGATTGCTGTAGTGAAAGGGTATCGAAAAATCCTGATGTTCGAAGACGATTCCAGAAAATCTCAAAAACGTGTTTCAAACTGATAAGAGTCACCGCCAATTAAATCGGAAATTCGTCATCATTTTCGGTTCTAAGGTTGTTGCAGGTTGGGAAATGGATCAGGTTTTTCAGCGGGAGCACAAGAGCTACTGAATTTTGCTCGTGTGGTGGTTCACTTAGTAGTCTCTTCCTCAACCGCGTAACCCCCCCCCCCCCGTTCCCCATCAATTCGCTGGAAAGCGTTGGTGATATACTTTGAATATAATATTGTTGAACACGTTCAAAGGTGGAAATGCTCTGCAGTCCTGTTCAAAAAGCTCGGCGGGCCTTATCTTTCGTGCGGGCCCTTGGTTGGAGACCCCTGCTCTAACGGATTTAGCTGTCAGGCCGATTCAATCGAAACTCTTCAACTGTGGGTTGTTCTCCATGAACGTAAAACTTGAATAGATGCTACTTTTGTTCCAGGAACAATGGAATTTTCGGAATAATTTCGACCCCAACATGTCCAATCACTGAAAATTGAACCCTGAATGCCGTGATTTTTTTAGAAGAGATACTTTTCTCGCAGCGGTGAAATATGATTCATAAATTGATCTTGCGTAGTTGAATTCCAAATTGCCATAAAACTGTAATTGGGTTTGTTCGGGGTCTGCAAAATTGTTCCTGGAAAATCTTGATGGAATAAATTCCATCTGTTGTCTACTGTAGGTAGAAAATCTTTAAATTGTTCATTTTATTCAGTTTAAAATATTGCAAGTAGCGATTCACCACACTCACAGGTTAATTAATGAATTCTGTATCTCATTCTTCAGAATCAATATCAACCATCGTTTGAAGAGGGTAAGTTATTCCGATGTTATTACTTATAAATTACACAACTTGAAATAGTTAGAATACGTTTGGGGTTTATTCCTCATTAGAAATTAGAAAGAGCTAACAATGAAAAACAACTATTGGCGTATTTTTGCTAATTTGTTCCGAAATTTCAGCATGTCGTGTGCAAAAAACATACAATTTATGGTAAAAATACGCTTTCTAAATAATATTTTGCTATACAAACAATTTTTTGAAGTTTTACCCATTTGTCCACACATTTTAATGAAATTTCATTACTTATTTTAGGTACAAATTAACGAATTTTTCGCAGAATAACATAAGTTTTTGTAAGATATTTTTAGTAGTGTAAGACTTACTGCTAAGGTAGTAGTATGCTGTTAGAAAACAAACGAATAAAAATAAATTTCAAGTCGTTCTTGACCAGTTTACCGAATTTTGTAGAAAATGTTGCAAGGTATTGCAATTTCAGATGTTAGAAGCATTCAATCGACGTAAAATTTCTTTACTTACTAAATTTCCTCTATTTTATATATGACTAGTATCGTCAATCAGCGTCAGCGGGTAAGATAATATTATATATCAACCAACCATATTCATGCATAAGATGGCAACCCCTAATGATTCTTATCCACTAATTTTTACTAAGAAAAAACTTCTAACATCGCAAAATATGTCGAAAAACTTGAATTTTGATTATGACCTACTTATTAGTATAGGGAAATTTGGTACTCATAGTTATCGTCGTCAAATTTTCTATAAGATGGTCATTTGTGCAATCGTTCGCTGCTTATTTTCATATTAAGATTATAGACCTTGTCGTGTATTTACTCCAATCTGATTTATTATACATACAAAATAAAAAATTTACAATTTATTTTTGTTTGCAATATATTATTTTTATTGAAATAGTGAATCTGCCTTACGGGGCAGAAGGCGTTAATTATCAAAGTGATTCCAACACTGTTTCAAATATGTGTGTTGAACGTTTAAGCACCATGGTGATACATACCTAAGCGAATATTAATTTTAATATATAGGTATAAATTTCCTATATAATGATACATAAAAATGAAATACTGAATACTGAGGACGAGTATGGTTCATACTTCATAATCAACCCGGTGGTTATGATTGGTTTCGGGGCTGACCCAATGTTACCAATCTTTGATCAGAAAATAAGATAGTAAGACCTGTGAAAATTGGGTTACGTTCTGGTAGATTGTTGCTTTAATTATCATCAAATGATTTGTACTCTAATTACTATGCATTCTCTCACACTAAATCACCTTGAAATTTAAATTGAAACAGATAAGCATCAATGAAATATGAGTTTGGTAAAGAATCCGTTGCCATTACGAACTAACGATAGTTTGATATTAAAACTTGTCTTTTGATTGGATTTACTGGTAGGTATTACTTAAGGGGGAATGGAGTTCGGTAGTACGGTCACAGCAAAGCTACTACGGGAAGTAATTCTCTCATTGCTCTAATGAAGTAACCCTGAAAGTTTAACGTAAAATACGAAAATTGAATAATATTAACTATTTAATATTTACCGTACTTCAGTGTACGGTAATGGGATGAAAACTGTTCATCCTATGCACAAATCACCGTTGAAATTTGGTACGATTAATTAACGTAGGTTGGTAACGGGGCCGGCCCCTGAAAATCGGCAGTAAGCAGGGTATGCTAACAACTCAAGACCGGGCGGTCGTGCGGGTACTGTATAACCTCAACCCCTTAAACGTAGGAAGTGGGTAAGCACGGGCTTGCTATCACATTGTGCAAAGAATGAAGCCTATTTACTTTACAATTGAGAACTAGGTGGACTCACTCCGTGGATTCAATTATTGTTTTTTAGAGTGGAAAAATGGTCGTATGTAACACAAGTGTTTTCGAAAAAAAAACATCTTTAGCATTCAGTGTGATAGGTTAAGGCTTAACCGTTACGGTATGAAATGATTAATATTTACATGGGTAAATAGTTAGTTGTCTATCCAAATATGCATATAAATTTGATCAAATTATCATGTACGTAGAATAATAATTTTTACTATTTAATAATCATCATTAGGCTCTCGCGAGTGCTTGGAAATCAGTCTATCTGCCTTTATTATTTACAATGCTGGAAAATGACTGTTTTTATTATTTAATTGTTCTACCCTTCTGTTCATTTGGGCTTGGACCACGTTATTCAACCCGATGGATTCAACAAATAATATCACTCATTCTATTTTCTAATATTAACTTTCATTGGTTTATCTTTTTGAATATGAAAATGTAAAGGCAGTGTTTAATAACGTTGACAGTTAAGAAAAAACTGAGCACTTGTATCTCAAGTCTCGAAATGAGAAGTGTTCTGAAAACATTTTAATGCCGAATTAGAATTTTTTACCCTTTTCTTCCACAAAATTTTTTCAAATGAAGATTTTTTTCAATTTTTGGATGCTAATCGCACAATTTAATACAGCGATTCTAACACGGTTTCGTCTAGGTTAAATGTGGACCCATGAATGAGATATATTCGATAAACTAATTTATATCGGTTTGGTTAGGAATAATTCTTGCAGATTTATGAACCTAGTAATGGACTTACTGCGTTATACTGATCCAAATTAGTAAGCACCACTGAATTGTATTGTTTTTTGATCATTTTTAACTATTCAAACTTCAAATTCACTCGAAATATTTCGTACCTAACGCATGAAACCCTATCCTTGAGAAGAATTTGTGGGGCTGGTATACGGAAAGCCGAAAAAAAAGCTTGATTGTAGCAGAACAAGGTTGGTTGTTGTGTTAATCAGCAAAATCAATACTGAAGGAATCTATCAGTAGAAATATCAATCTGTTGGTAGTACAAGGAAGTTTAATTTGAAGGGATGCAAATACATATTGACAAATACGGTCATTGACCTGCTAAATATTAATTATTCGATGTTGCAGTATCTCAATGTGGCGCTCCAGCTGATGACTCCCAGGTTAGTTTGCACACTGAATCTATAGGTGCTTGTATAGAAATCTCCCTTAAGTACATGGGAAAATTTATGTATCTTTCACTCTTTTTAGTTTTCAACAAAATATAATAGTTAAAAATTGAAACTTCATACTTACGCGGTTGTTGTTTTTCGCTGAATCGAATGGTGACACTTTCGGGCCTCCTCAATCAACAAATACGGGATTTTCAGACTAGCAATTCAAAGCTGAAAACGTAGTAACACACTATTCGGTTTCTGTCGATTCAGCAACGCCAAAGTCTTTTTTGCGTATCAAGTCGATTTTGGATGAAGAACGTTCACTTTGCTGAATAAACCCACATTTTTATCATCTAAAACGATTTTTTTTTCTCAAGAACTTCCATGTTTACATTTTTTTATTATACCGTTGGAAAGCTGAGTGTCTATCGAAGTTTATCCTACGGTGTGGGAGTTACAAAACCTGTTCATCAAGGGCGACAGAAAACATGGAAAATACCGTTCCTCCAAGTCATGTTGAACTTTATAGGGAATTCAAAGCTATTTCCAACGGTGTCCTCAAAATAAACTTTAGAGAGTTGTTCAAAAGAGTTTTGGACATTTTAGTGTTGAAAACTGTCTTTGAACAGGTCAAACATTTTAAAAGTGAAATAACTCGGGAATAAAGCTTCTAAAAAATGAGGTATTTTTTAAAATGGAAATTGCCTGTAGATTGATCCCTGGATTTTACCGTTAAGTTTGTTACAACACGCGTGTGTAGTAAATAAAATAAACATTTTTGCCTAAAAGCTTGTAAACTTGGGGTATTGATCGAACAATCGTACTAATCATGGGGTGGAATTTAAAGACGCAGCTCCCATCACGAAGTCAAACCTAAAATAAAGAATCATCGACAGGTAAAATCAATATCCATCTTTACAGTGACAAAATTTAATTAATAATATTATGTTTAATGGAACATGTTATATTCCAATAATATCATGTTCAATGAAACGTATTACAAAATTAGCTGCGATCCCTAGAATGTGGTTGGCCAACTCCAAAGAAGTCCCAGCAGTGTAGCATGATCGTATGAGCGAATTTTCCTACATTATCGCCTTACATTTTTGTTAAATTGTATTGGAATGTCAGCTCTTTAGAAACAAAAATAATGTTAATTATAAATTTTATAGAAAATGAAATTTTTAAAAGTAATATTAAATATTTTTTTTTAGCGTTTTTTCTGTTTTTAGTAGTAATTCTCTATTTTGAAGTGCTGGATTTTTCGGCGAAAGAACGAAGTTTTAATCTCAATCCTATCAAAAGTTAAAATCCAGCAATTATTTCAGAAAATTAAAAAAAAGAAGTTCTTTTTAACATTACGGAGCCATTTAAAAAATAGTTCCATTTTTTAAGAAAATTTACTGTAATACAAAAAAACCAGTTTCATAAGTTACCATTTAAATTTGAACCGATCGTGATTATTTAACGTTATCTTCATTTCAGGGTTGTACTGATGGGGAAGAGGAAGAGGAGGAATATGAAGATGAGGTAATCACAAAAATAAATTGATCAATAGGTCTTGAGTGATTAAACCAATCAAACAATGAAAATTCAGGATTCAGAACAAATTTACCGGTATGGGAGAATCATACGCGTAAAGATGTTTCCCAGCATATAACATGAATGGAGAGAGCATCTACTTTTGAATCTGAATTCCTACAATGTTTTGATAGCATATTTTATCTCATATTTAAATCCTTGAAAACTGAATTTGACTGTCGGATTGATAAGATTTAACAAAGCAAACACTAGTATTGCTCTCATTTTTTTTTTTTTTTTGAGAACTGGAATTGTTTATGAGAAGTTGCAAATAAAGGGGTGGTTGGGCTCTTGAGGGCTTCCCATGTTCTAGGATCCAAAAGAAAGAAAGTGGGTAGAGGCGCATGTCTTTAGTTCAGCGGCATCAAATTCCACATCTTCAAGCCCAAGGCAGCGGACTTCCCTCCTCAAGCCTCGAATCCTCAGTACTACGGCCATCTGGGTCGTAAATGCACCCACAGGGTCACACCTACGGAAGAGGTTTTGATCATTTGTCGTGCAGGGAAATCGCTGCTCTCTTTAGGAAGCAGTCGTGAAGGGAGCCCTCGCAGGATATCGCCAAGGGCGTAAACGAGCCTTTCACATCCTAGTCTGCCCTGTCGTACTTGAAATGCTTCGCATTGGCGGTATTTTGGGAAGCTGATGGTCCATCTTCGAGAGGTTGCAGGAGGAGTCGTCGGCTTTAACTACGCGGGTATCCAAATACGTCGTCCTTTCCCATGAGGATTTTCAGTTCTGCTGTTTGGGGTGCCATCTTCGTACTCCGCCGGTACTGATTCGATTCCCACGGAGTTGAACAATTGCCGTCCAATTGTTTAAAATGCCACACAAACAAGGATGGTCATGTTTTTTCTATCTTTACTTTTTTAACTGAGAAATAAGACTCTAATGTTTCCAAATAACATTTTTTAAATTAAAAATCTTTAGTACAAAATGGAGATTTCTCTTTCTGAAAGGGGGTGGGGGTGTAGATGCTGAAGAACACCCAATAATTTTGAAATGAGTACTTGTTTGGTTGTTTTTTGTCACTGCTATTTGATCTTAGCCCTCAGACTGGGTTGCCTTGCCTTTTTTAACGTTCTGTTCTGTTACCCGTTAGATTGCCAAAAATTAATCCAGCGCATTCAACCCGCGTCCACCTCCGTCAATCCAACCATCATGTAGTTTGGTATCTTCTCCCCCGTTTAAAGATTTTCTGTCTAGCTGGTCCGTCTTTTTGTGCAGCAAGTATGTGGGTACGTGAAAACTAACACCAGGTGCCAGTGTTGAATTTTCCCAACGACAGGTTCGCAATTCTGACAGGGTAACCAGATTCTCCACACCAAGCACCTGTAGATTCCATTCTTGACATTTATTTTCCTGAACTTTCCTGTCACTCACAGTACTTACAGCCATCTGCAGACAGACTGCACCGAGAGCAGTTTATATGCCTGCTGTCTACGATGTGTCTGAATTTCAAATTATTGGCACGTCCCATGTACAGCCTTTTTATTTTGGTTGTTTGTTGATTATTTGGCCTTATGTTGGAAAACCAGGGTAATCACCCTGGTATGCTTATTCTGTCGGACACCGACACGACGAAATACCGACACAGCGAATAACCGATATTTTCACCGATACACCGAATTACTATTTCGATAGTGTTTCAAATACCCATAGTTGGACCATCGATATTGTTCTCCGGTAGTGATTTCTGTTTCCAGTGTGGTGAACCAGACGATAGTGCGTATGATGACGACGGAGAGACTCAAGATGACTGTTTCGATGACTGTCCGCCTCCGTGCGGTGACCCCGCGAGTCAAATCTGCCCGCTACCAGACCCAAATGTTCAGTGTCCTCCCTGCAAGTCAGTCACCGCCTCCTGCATAGAAGACGAGGATGCAATTCCGTATGTATCTTAACATTCTGTATATCATAGTTGGACATTAGCTAGATAATTTTATAGCTATACCTTTCAACACCAAATACTTGAAAGGCTCACCAAAAACCATTAACAGCGGAAAATTAGCTGCCAGAAGAAGCTGAAAGTTAACAGCTAAATTTGAAAAACGTTCTCCTGTGTATACCTGAAAAATTGTTTCCTCTTCACTTCAAATCCATATTTCAGCTCCTCTTTTGGGTTTCAGACCATTTTGAACGAATTTCCTTGATGGTCCCTACGAGTTTCATCTCTTACATACACCAACATTTTCTCAAGATCTCGTGGTTCTATCTCGCCCAAAGCTGTCAGAGACAACCGGTTGAATGATCTCATTTTTATTTCAATATATCAGTATCATAAGTAAATTCTGCGCCTGCGCGAAAGTGGAATCCTTATAAAAAATGTAATTTCTATCGTTTTCATCCGATTATGATGACATTTTGAAAGCATGTGTACGATAGGCAGTTTCTTCAATCGTAAATCATTCTGCGCTTGAAATACATCAGTATTGCTTTGTGAGCGAAGTAACCCATAGAGGATCATTTACTGCAAAGCGATAGCGCAACCAACGTAGAATTTTGGTCCATATAAACAACTTTTGCGAACCAGACAAACATGGTCGATTGGCATTCCGAGGTTCCTCAGCATCTGCAAGTATGAGTAGTATTTGCAGAAGAGAAAGTTTGACCTTCTTTTACGAAACTACAAAACTTAAACCCTGGAAATTTGCACAGACTATTGTGAGTCAGCATGAGGAGTCTCTGGAGGCGTTGATGACAGAGAATTTCTCCGATTCAATGTTTGCGAGAACAGCAATCCAACTCATCTAGAGGACTGGGATAAAAGATTGACTGCGAGTAACATTTGAGACCAAATGAACCTAGCTGTACAATCTTTACCTCATAAACTCCACTTCCTCCTTAAACAAAAATGACCCTTTCCCGTTAGTTGAAACAACAATTAGTAACTCCAAAGCTGCTGCTTTTTAGCTAGCAGTAATTTCTGGACATTCCAGCTGTCTGGTCCATTCCATCACCTCCTAAATGTTCAATAGTTGATAATTTTAGATGTCTAACAGCATAATTTGAAATCAGAGAGTGTTATCATCTTTTCTGTGAACAGAGCTGTTTGGTTCCATCATCTATTCCTAGAGTAGCTCTACTGTTAGGTACCACTGTGCTGCTACCAGCATTTGTACTAGAGTGAGTTGGCTTCGCTAATTACCTATTTCTTCACACGATTAAGACCAAGTTTTTTGCTTAATTTAAAACCCATACGATCAGTTGTTGATCATTTCAATGCACTCAACTCACTCGAATTTCGAAATCATTCACATAACTGTAACAGGTCAACTAGGTAAAGTTCGTTCTTACAATCATGCTACATGACTGGATTGTTTTACACCTAAACTTATGCAAGGCCTTAAATGTCTAAATTTAGGCCTGGTGACCACGGAGCTCAAACCATCTGCGGTGCGAACCTCGTGAGAGTAAATGAAATCATCAAGAACATAACTCCCCATACGGTCCTAGACGAATTTATGTTGAGCATTGCAAACTACACTGCGGACAACGGGGAGGCCATGTTCGACGCCATGTCGAACGAAGTGAACAATTTCAAAGAGCTCATCAAAGAAATCTACGCGAATCGCAACGACGCCGTCAGCGATCTTTTGAAGGACGAACAGCAACAGTTGAAAAGCAGGTATGAGAAGTTGACGAGGGACGCAGCCAAGAAGACAGAGGAGACGATAGAACGAATCAAAGAGATTTTGCCTGATTTTGATATGGCGCAGTTTACGGCAGACCCTTCAAATTATATCTACACCGCCTTGATGGAAGTGAGTCAGGTTTCGAGAAACGCAAAACCAAGAAGGTTAGAAGGGGAATAATTGTAGATGAATACTAGCATTGGCGCGAGCCTGGTGTAATATTTTAAGCTGGTAATGTTTTCCAATTGTACATACAGCGCTTCGATGGAATTTTGGATTGGAAAATTACAAAGCAAAGAGGTCCGAATGTGAATAATTAAAGATGATTGAGAGACTGACTGTGCTTTTGAAGCTAATTGTAAACAGTAGATTGTACTTATTATGTTTTGATTTGTCGATGTGTACGGCGAATCTGTCTGACTGTGTCTGCAGCACCTTTTTGGAAGTGATTGATGTTTCGAAAATCGCAACCAAAGAGGGTTAGAAAGAGAGCAATTGTTTTTTATTATACTCTGTCTGCGCTTCCTTGTCAGTTTAACTACCTTGGGTGACTCTTAGTCCAGCAGCCCTGTACTGTTAAAGGTTCTTTTTACGATTACTGTATTTGTTTCCTCTATGATTAGCCGCCTTAGTTGGATTACGGTATTGGTCTTTATTTCAATAAAAATCAAATTCTGGAGAAAATTTTGAAATGAACAAGCACAAACACAACATGTTCAAAAGTAATTTAATCGGTAATTTTTTGGAGCTGTTTCTGCTTCTGATCACGGGGTTATCCCATAGAGTCCAGTTCAAAGTTACACACTGCATTCCAAACAGTTTGTTTGTCGAACTCCTACATCTAAAGTAGTGTAGTTTTTGTCAAGTTTGAAACACACTACACAAGTCAATGGCCTCTCGTAACTTGACGAGTATTGATCGGGAATGTCGAATTTTGGGTTGGGCATACATTTATTGGGAAAAACAAGAAGTGGGTTGGGCTTGAAAATAAATATTATACAGCGTGTACGAGGAGTTGCACCATCCGACTCCTACGTGTTTTACAACTCATTTCCGACCAAAAATGCCTCCGCTTCCGAGTTATTCGCAATTTAAGATTTTTTTCGTGTTTTCGATCTTATGTCATTAAAACTGTCATAACTAACTCAATTTTAAAGATAGCTCAAATTTGATGACACCGTTAGAAAGAGCGTTAAATGTTCTATTTGATGTCAGAAAACATTTTTTTATTGCATTGAAGATGTGCGTTTACTGCGCGAAATGGCAGTTCTGTCAAAATCTTGAACTTGCCTGTTTTTCATCTCGCCTAGAAACCCCATTAATGCTTGAAGCAGAACTGTTCCGGCCTGGTAAAACGTGCCCCGAAATGTCAGATTTCCAACGGTGTAGTCATTTTGGTTTTTGAAGATATTGTAAGTTAAGGAAATGGGGTTAACTGTAGAAAAACATGAATTTTCTGTTAAAATTGAGGTTTTTCCAAAAGTCTCGGAAACGAGGCCTCTGCAAAAAATTGCTTGGAGGCATTTTTGGTCGGAAATGAATTGTAGAACACGTAGGAATCGGATTGAGCATAATTCATGGGGCACCCTGTATAACGAGTTCGTTATACAAAATATAAAAACATTTTCCGGATCAATATTACGGAAGCATACCCTGCCGACTTTGTGCTGTTTAGTCACATTCTGACTCAAATTTTATGAAGAATCCGAATTCATTAGCAGACATTGTAGCGTACCTAGCCGAAGGAGTTTTGTGCATTGGAGTCATTTGGACCATGTCATACCTGCCACGAAAGCCAGGACGGAGTACAATAGCCAAAATGTACTTTTGAAGCAAATTGTCAACCTCATCGCGTACTATAGTGCTAGTGAACCAATACTGTACTACCAACCAGTTACTCAAATTGTAGCTCTTTCTAAAGCGCTACATGTAAATACAATATTTACAAATTCAATTCAGACTTTGCCTATTCATTTCATCATTTTGAAAATGCGTTTCAAACTTATGACACATGTCTCGACAATACTATTGATCGGATATGAATGCAATTCATGCGGGACCTTTAAAGCATCCCCCCCCCACCATAACAACCAATAAAATATTTTAATAAGTTTTAATAAGCATCTTGTTTAAAATGCTTTTATTGGTCTCTTTCACAGCACGTTTTACACGACAACTTTTATAGGAATAACTCGTTCACCTTACGTTTAGTTTATAAGGACAATATTTTTACGTTTCTCTTAATGAAAAACACGTTTATGTTACTTTTGCTTGCCAAAAAAGTTAGTTTTAAAATTGCAACAATTTTACGTTAGCTAGTTCTATATTGCAATAGTTAGTGAACACAGGCTCAAATCCACAAGGGTCCCTGTCAATCAAAGTAACAAATCATTAATACTAATTATTATTGCCTATCACTGGAATTATTCTTACTGATTCAAACGAATGAAAGTGTTTTACAAACTTCGGTTTCATTCTCAAGGAAAAATCCAATTCGAATAAACCTACCTACTTATTTTGCTTCCAGATGTACAAAAAGCAGCAAGTGCTCTCTTCTGTTGACACCATCTCGATAAACCCCGACAAAGATTTCAGAGTGGGGTTGCATAAACGGACCTGGTTGATGAGAGAAGCTGAAAGAATTGAAGTAAGTTTCTTATGTCATACGTTCTTGAATTTGGGATGTTGTTACAATATTTTAATGGGTGGTGATACCACGAAGTACTCCTGCCGAGGTTAGGTTAGCGCTTTTACCGCATACAACCCGCACCATGACAAGGTAGAGGCCACACCTTTCAAGTTAGGTATCGTTTGCAGCAGACAGCTGTATCATCACCATCATCATGTTCATGATGCTTACTTATTTTAGCCCTTCTGGTCTGCTCCATGTCTGCGCTGCCGCTGACAAATCGGACATCCAATATTATGGTAGACCCATCGTGCTTGATGGCAACGATATTCGGCTTGTTGGCCTGGCCATCCGCCATATATGCTGATACAGACATTCTCTTTCCACAACCGCTCCGCTCGATGACAAAGCACCTGCTATCTGCACACAAAAACAGAAACTCACAAAATTTAAACCCATGTTACAATTTATGAGCAGATTGAAAAAAATCATCCAATTAACATGCCATCAAATAATAGATATAACCCGTCTTGACCTGAGTCTCCAAATATGGGCAAAATTGAAGTGAATTTGGGATTTCTGTCCTAATAAAGTGTGCATATCGCTTCTTGGTATTTGGACGAGAGACCCCAACCGCATACTGTAATTAGTCTCAAAGTATCAGGATAAAGGTTACAACTAAATGAAAATCTTCATTGCCGAGATTTCGGTTTACACAAAACCTTTTTGATTGCCCATAACGATTAGAGCGCTCAGCACAAGATCAACTTGAAAACGTAGGCCCAAAGAACTCAACAATAACTATAAATTTAGTTATACTTGCAGTTATACTATGAATTCTTATCACCTGAATCCAACTGTTTCCAGTGTGAGAACGAAGAAAGAATGTGTAAACTCAACGAAATGATGGCCCAACTTGCGTGTTTGTCTGACAATCTTGCGACCACCAACAAGAAATTGGCCGCCTACAACCGTCAGTTAGAAAGCCACGCTACATGCCTCAGAAACAAGTGAGTACTTGCTTAAAATTACTTATCGTGCTCAAACATTTTTATCGTGTTTCATTCAAATGTAAAGTCACTCTCTATGTTATCAGAAGAATGTGAGTAGAATTTACCAAAATACGATCTCATCAATGGTGAGTCATTGTACATTGCACAATGTACAACCAAGTCTGCATGGCTTCTACCTTTTCTTCCGTCATTGCACATGCGAATTTTAAAACCATTATTTAACCCAAATAGGTACTTCAATTAGTATTAGTTAATGGACTAAAGGTTGGACAGTTTGTTCAAAACACGACAGTTTTCTTACTTGGAAAATGTTCATGCCCTTCAAAATTTCTAAACGATAAGAAAATTTGACCACTAAAAAGGGTCTTTCAGGAGTGCCGTCACTGTCTTATCAACAGGCCTGTGTGCAGGAGTTGTTGTGTATGCAATGTCCTGCATTTTACGCTTTCAAAGCTGAGACACCACTCAGAAGAATAAATCACGTACTTAAATAATTCTTAAGAATCATCAATAACAGGGCGTCATTTGTTGGAAGGAACACTGATTTTTAACTGAAATTTAACGGGATAAAATACAAGAAAAGACATAGGAATGGTTCCACTTGCTTTCCTCAACTGAATTGAACTTGGGAGGTGCCGTTGTGGATAGTATAATCGAATAACAATAACCGACCTACTAGGGATATCGCCAGCCACTCTTAGATCTCCCGCTGAACTTAAGCTCTGCAACTCGACTGTCTACCTGACCGGTTTTTCAAATGTGGAAAGAACGGACGATCGTACACCAACCACATTCGTCAACCAACAATCATTTGATTCAGTGAACTAATTTATATCTGCGTCAAACAAAAAACTACCCTCTTACATGGAAAGTATTCGCGATTTCGATTTTTTAATCGTTTAGTCCCTTATTATTACATCTTAAGTTTGATTGATCAAGGAGCCGAGATTACTGGCACATTTCGGACAGATGTTGAACTTTTTAGCAAAATTTTGTAAAATTTCGTCAAGCGGTTTCGAAGAAAAGTACCTACGTACCTACTTAAGACGTGAACCAACAACTTTTGAGGGATGTTCTTTTACTGGTCGATAACAAAGGTTCAGTATTGGAAATGAAAACCCAAAATTATACGTTAACTATCGTTAACTAAAAAGTTTATTAATGTATATATGTAAAACTTCATTTATAGCTTACAAGAAAAAGTTTTCAAGCCCAAGAACCGTTTCAAAATTCCTCAAAAAGGAATTCCATGATGAACATTTTGGAGCCATTAATATTACTTTTTTTCAGTGAAAATTTACTGAAACGTTTGTTTTGTAAAAAAGAGTATTATTACATTTCATTTTGCACGATTTTCAGGTTGGCATACAACGAAACCGTCCTAAGCTGTTTGGCAGACGAGTTGGAAACCAGCAACATGGAAAGAGAAAAGAAAGATGATGATTGCCCCATCATCGATCCTGACGACATCCTCACACCCTATCCATCAGGCTACGACTACTGCTGATGGGAAAGGCTGATCCACGTATTCACCTTCATGTTCACAATTCACTGAAAATATTACACATGTATTCATTGAAGCAATAAACGTTGAAATTGGATCCATTCATTCCTTGGTTTTACTGTAATCTAGGGTGACCCAGCGTCCCGGTTTTCGATCACGTCATGTGATGTCACAAAAAGTTCTATCGTGACACCGAAAAGTCCCGAAATTCTACTTTTACAGGGATTAAAAATATTGGGACATTAATATGGACCAATTCAACGAATATTCAATGAACATTCTAACGTAGCAACACTATGTCTTTACTACAGTAAGCAGATTGGGGAGTCGTCAATATTACTCTGTATTCTATTATTAAGCGATCCGATTCCTATCTCTCGTCTGTAGATTTAACTGCCATTGCAATTTTAACTGCTCTATAATAAGGTAAATTTAATCTTGAAAAAGTCCGCCAAGTAGGTGTGGCACATAGCTTCCTCGTATCCATAACATGACTGTATAGATCATTGAAAATTATTATTGACTGAAGAACTTTGTTCAATTAGGCGAAGTGAATATTGAATTAGGGTAAATTTATTGTTAAGCAGGAGCATAACTTGAGGAAATAAAGGTAGGCATGTTCAACTATTGAACAAACTATAAAATATACCTAATAATAAAAATTGACATCGACGCTGAATGGATAGATGACTGAAAATTTCATCGAAATCGGTCAAGAACTCCCGGAGTTATGCTTGTGGCAAGGGTTTCACGTTTGCGTATGCGCAGAAGCTACTATTGATCCGGGGGTCATGAAACCTATAGGGGACCATCTACACCCCAACCCACACAATCCCTGAAAATGTCATCAAAATCGGACTATAACTTTGTGTAGTTTTGCCCTTAACAAGGATTTGCTGACAGACAGACAGACACACAGACAGACACGGAACCAAAATTGTTCAGAAAGGTCTAAAACGCAAAATGCGAGTGGAATTTTTGATTTTGGAGACAAAAAAATTTTCACATTCCGAAAGTGAAAACGATGCTTCCGCTACCTTGGTAGACTCGGAAGCAATATTACAAAAATACAATATGAATTTTTTTTTAAATCTTAGAAAATCTGGGGGTGCCAGGCATTCCCTGGTTCCCCCGTAAATCCGCCCATGTTTCCATCTTTCTTTTCATCAACTGCTGAATTGAACTGTACAAAATTTTACTCGCTAACGGCAAATTCGTGAAGAATCGTAAACGATATTTTCTACCATTTAAGTTTATGGTAGAAAACTACTAAAACATATACAATGAAGATATATTGAAGTAGATCTTTTTATTGTATGGGAGATTGGGGCTTGTCCCAAAAAACTATCCAGTACATGAATATTAAACCTTTGAGTATTAATTAGCAGAGTTTAGGGATTGAAGACAAATACCGAGGGAAGTGGAAGGGAGTGGGGGAAATGAAAGAGTGGGGGCGTGACATAGCGAGTACCGCGCGCCGGCCCCGTTTTCCCGTGTGGCCTGCGGTATTGATTCTCAGCGAGCTCGGAGCCAGTTGGGAGCTGGGCCTTCGTCGGGTCGCCTCGCAACTCTGTAAGTCCGCAATAAATAGAACCTGTCACCCTTTTGACAACTTCACACATGTCACTCCTTGTATGTAGAAGCACGTTAAGGTCACAAGTGCATTTCTAAGTTACAAGGCTTATTGTACCTCTTGCAAATAGTACGATTCCACGTCAAGTCGATTGTCAAAATGAACACACAAGAACCTCAACACATCCAAGAGGCAACAAATTGCATCTAACAATGTTTTTCGAGCCAATCTCCTCATTTGTGCTGTGTACAAATCACAGCATTCACAAGAACCAAGTACCCTCAACTAAGAATTGCGTCAATCTTCAACTCATTGAAACTCAAAGTTCATTCATTTGTGTCCCAAAACTAATAAAAATAACTTACCCAAATCAGTTATTTTTACACTAACTCAATACAATTGAATATTCTTCAACATTCTTAATCCAATTATCATTTTTTTATTCAGAAGTTCTTATTGTACCGTTTTGATCCAACGGTTTCAGTTAGCTCCTTCAAATTGGTGTCTTTGATATTCGTAATGAGTTACAAGTAGTTGTGTTTCTTAACTCTTTTTCACGACTCTTGCAATGTGACACAATTGGACTTATCAGGTGAACCAGGTTTCCTGGTGTGGGGGCAGCTGATAAGCTGAACTAGATAAAGGCGAAGCGAGCGTCGCTAACTTGCCTCAGCTGTACGTTATCGCTTCCGAAACTCACCGCGATTTCTTCCGTCTTTTCTCATAAAATCGGTCGTACGATTTTTAAAAACCCAAAATTTTTTTGTTTTTCACGTTTCGACGGCGAGTAAGAGAAATAAAACGCGTTCAACCTCCCAAATATTGATTCAGGGCTGAGGTCAATACGGGAGACGTGGTGGGGCGGCGATGGGGGTAATGAGACCCAGATACCCCGCGTAAGCTCGTCCTGCCCCCTTTTATTAAAACGAAAACGTCCCAGTCAAGACGAATGACCTCATGGGCGAATTTTCCCAAATTGTCGTTACTTTCCATGCATACACTTAGTAAACAAGAAAACCCATTTTACACACTCTTCTGCTATTAAACAAAATTTTTGATTTTTGGCATTTTAGTGAATTTTTGCAGGAAATCAAGATCTAAAATGAAAATTTTCTGATCTTTACAATTAGTTTTGTTGTTGGTTTATTATTTCCAATGTTTAACCTTTGTAATCAACCAATAAATATGATGTTTAACCCCCTCAAAATTTGCTGTTTTACGTTTTAAGATTTGTGGAATCCAAAAGTCGAAAGTTAGAAAAACCTGTCCGTCCACCATCCAGAGCTTTTTTTTTTTTTTTTTTTTTTTTTTTTTTGAAACTACTGAATAAAAGTTAGTAAAACTTGAGTTAAAAATGACATTTGGGGTTTAGATATGATTGAATTCCCCGCATCGATCTCATTCAACCCTTAAGGGTGATATCGAAGGGTTGGAATTTCAAACATCTGAATACCAAAAACATTCGAAATGTCACTATTATTGATAGAAGTGCTTACATGTTTATCCGTTCGCTCAAACTAAGGGCAACTTAGACAGAAAACCAAATCGTTAACATGAATGTGAATGTGAACATACTTGAACTTCCTAAAAATGGCCTAGTATCATGTGAGGATTGCATTAGCTGATTTGATTGCTGTGGAATTTGGTTTCACGAGTTCCTCTTGAAATGGAGTTTTTCAAGTCTTACGTAAGATAATTGTGGTACAAGTTGTGATGGATATGATAAGTTGGCCCCTTCCCGATTCTCGAATCTGTCGCCTTGAATCAGACGTTTTCATGCGTCTGGGTCATCCTCTGAGTGTGGCGGAGCATTATCAATGCATCCAGCTCGTTGGAAGGGGCAACTAAACCATTCCATCACCTCACAAATTGAAGCGAAAGTAGGTGTGTTGAATAAATAATCTCACTGAATTTAAGTTGTTCTATTCGCCATTTCTTCCCATATTCTATTTTTCTTCAGTATATTCTATTTGACAGTACAATGCACCATTGTATGTATTTCATGCCCTTACATTCAGCTGTTATTTGAATGGTAACTTTTGTGGGGTTTTGGAAATCATACGAAAACGCTCCTGGTCAGCTAAGTGAACCCAAAGGCTATTTTCTGTTCTAAACATCAAATAAAGCTGAAATTCGGATGGCGGATAGGTAAATCAAGGCATTCCGACGTGACATATTCAAGGATACGGACTGGCCCATGGCCTGGCATTCAGAGCTTCTTGAGCTACATTTTTGATATCAGCTTCTATTTCGTACAAAGGGACTAGTTAAGTACCTTAAGGTTGTATTAATACGAATTCATCTAACTGTCTTCGAAATTCTAGAAGTCAATTACAACGTCGAAGGTCAGTGATCGACTGAAAGCCCTTGTGGCTAATTTTATATCCAACCGAAATAGACAAGACAAGGAATATTCTCAATACATCAGCGAGTTACTGGAAGGGCTCTGACCTCTGAGAAATAATTTGCTGTGTTTTAGTTTTATTCTCCAATATGGCGGTCATTTTGTGTGGTTATATAACTTTTGGAGTTCATTTTGGAAATGGCTGATAATTTATTTTATTTTAAAAATAAATCTATTTGCTATTTCATACATTCACCTACAGAACAACATGTCGAAAGGCCTTAAACGTTAAACGTGAGTGGAAATGATGATTCCGGTAGAATATTGTTTCACCTGCATAAAGTCATTGCAGGGCTTCCAGTGCCTTGATAGGCACTCAGAGGGGCATAATGCAGCACCCTCTCTGACACTCAAGCTTGATAAAGGCACGAACAACTCCAACCATCTCATCACGAGTGGTCTGGTACTGCATGCAAACCCTCAACAACCTTGTCAAACATAACTGCCTAGAGTGGGTGCCAGGGCATACTGGTATAATCGGTAATGAATTGGCAGACGAGCTTTCAAGGAGGGACCCCCACGCCCCACTTACGAGGTCTGACCCGGTAATTCGTTTATTAGAAACTATAGAATAAAATATAAATTCATTGACAAAAAGAAAACACATTATGAAATATCCTACAAGCCGATGGAAAAGAAAGAAAGATGGTACCTATGTTTCTTTTGGGCACCAACCAAGAAGGTTCGTGGCGGGCAAATCTCAGTGGATAACATGCATCTAATCTACAAAGCTATCTGCGATATTTATTTATTTTTTAGATATACATAGTTTTTTGACTATATCTTCGGTTCCAATCGATCAAATTAAGCGTACGCGGTCTGATTTTCTTCGTGATAAAGTAAAGAACGCAAAGGATCCTGCAGACAGCCGGTATGAGCGTCCGTTTTGTTTGTCGGACGGATAACGTCCGCAAATCTTAAAAACTCGATTCCTCCTTAGTCGCTCAATAGAGTTAGACGTTCAAGGTCTTAAAATGTTTGTAATTACTTGTTTTACAATGCCCCCAACGAGTTTTGTGTGTAAATTTCATTTGACGGAGTTACAACGATTTTAAGTGCTATGCACCGCCATTATTTCACTTTATTTCGCCTTTTATGGATGTGAAACTGAATTATCTCGAAAACCGTTCGACACATCGAAAGTTGTCATAGAAGAAAAGTTGTAGCTCTTGGAATTTCCATTCGGATGGACTCCTTCCACTTTTCCATAGCTCCAACCGTTTACGCGCAATGAGCGCAACGGAGTCTGCCCATTCATGGGTATGGGTAAGAAGGGTCACGGGGTGGGGGTCAAAAAAATATTTAGCATCTTAAGAAATTTATTGGATTATACAACTGATTTTCGAGTGACCCGAGAACTATTGTTCGTTTTAAAGAAGAAAAGTACAAATTACGTTCTTTACTTTATTACGGAGAAAATCACACCACGTACGCTTAATTTGATCGATTAGAACCGAAAATATAGTCAAAAAACCATGTTTCAGTCATAAAAAATCGAAAAAATCGTCAAAATATCATACTACTATAGCTTCCAAAACCGTTCATTTTTGGAGGAGCTGACCTGGCAGGAATTTTTCATTCGTTAAAGGAAGCAACTACACCAAGTATGAACAAAATCGGAGGGGGTCGGCACATATCGAGTATGTATGGGTATGGAATGACCTAATACCAATTTTGTGAACAAACAAGCACGATTGAAATACAAATAATTGTCTTACGCTGAGCATAATTAACTCGCGTTAGTAGGGAACCGTGAATTCGTCTTTTAGGTATAATATTGTGAGCAAGTTGCAAGGATTTTAGAAATGAATATCCTAAAACTAGCTTCCGTAGGACCATCAACTGACAAACCACAAGAAGATGGACCAGTATTGAAAGAAATTTCCACAGTAAACGCATGGTCGCTGGACCCAACACCAAACTTACTGAAAGGCTATTCAGAAAGAACCCATTGGTAACTAGAAACAATGGTAGGTTTTGCGCTCCCGAAATTTCATGTAAATCGCATAAGAATTACACAAAGCTCAACTTTGTAGTGGAAACAGAATCTCCCTCAAAATCTTTGAGTGTTCTGGTCCCACCTATAACAAGTTTGAACTCTTTGGGGCAGAAGTTAAAGTGAGACCTAATCAAAGTGAACAATCAATCAAGAGCCTCACACACCTCACCAGGGGCTGAGTCTTTTCGATTAAATGTAAAAGTCCCCGAGCTGAAAGTTTTCTTAAGCCCCCCCCGAGACTCTCAGGGAGCCTGTTCGCCCAAGTGTGGCAAGCCACAAAGCTCATGCATCAACTCTCTCATGGAGTATCCTTGCGAGGCATGTTTGCTTAATTGGGGAAGGCACAAATCACATGAGCTCCCTACAGATTCTCTTGGAGTGTCTTCACCGAAATACAAAGCACATGCGTCCACAATCTCACGCAGTACCATTGCAGGGCACTTAGTTCTTTCCTACTCTTTCCTCACTGGAGGGTAGGATGAATTACCTGATTGAATGATTAATGGGTTCCTCGCGTCCCTTTGATTAGGGATCCAAAAACTGCTTTTGAAGCGAAGTGAGGAGAGGCGAGAGAAAGAACAAGAAAGGCTGAGCTACTCTGAGGAACATCTCCACATTCTCACTCCTAGGCCAATCCACGAGGGTCTGGAGGGGCCTTTGCATCCACACTCGCGTGGAGTAAGCTCACTGAAATGGGGGAAAGGTCCAAACTCCAAACTCTTTTGAATATCCTTGGGTAGCATGTTCGGCGAAGTGGGGAAGGTGCCAAGCACATGCTCTTCTGAAATATCCTTGGGGAGCACACTTGCCGAAATTCGGCCGTGCACCTAGCACATGTTTATATTTTGGCAAAGTATTCTTGCAGAGCATGTTAAACGATATGAGGCAGGACTACAAGCACGTGCTTCCACACTCTTATGAAATATCCATGGGTATCAACTTTGCCAAAGTGGGGCAAGGCAACAAGCACACGCATCCTCAGTCTGGAATATCATTGAGTAGCATGTTCGGCGAAGTGGTGGCAAGACACCAACCATATGCTTTCACACTCTTTTGAAATATCCTGGGGAGGGAGTTTGACAAAGTGAGGCCAGGCACCAAACACATGCTCTCACAAAGTATCCTCGCATAGCATTCTCACCGAATTGAGGCAAGACAATAAACAAATGCTTCCACACTCTTTTGAAATATCCTTGGTAGCATGACCAGTAAATTGAGGCAAGACAACAAGCACACGCTTCTACACTCTTGCGAAGTATCCTCGCAGAGCAAGTTCACAACGTCCATCCTCACTTTTGCCTACAAACTGGTCTCACTATCGGTCGAACTATCTACACCATTTGCTTTCTATGTTAACAGCTATTATCAATATGTCAGTGTTTATTTCCATTAAAAACCGTAAAAAGTGAAAACCCAAGAGTTGGTGGATACTACTTATATATTGGATCAGAATAAGCTAAATATTCGACATTGTTGTTGAGCAAAACTTGGGATATATGAAAATGTTTACAATGTCTTTACGATTCTATATCGTGTAAAAAGGGACTGGATGTATGAGGTTTGCGCGAAATTGGGAAATAGTGGACCTTTGGTATCGGGGCTGGGATGAAAGCCGTTCTTTTCTTCTACATCTACATCTCCTCTATAATGGAATCATCGTGTATCACAGTCATGATTGATGATGTCGCGTTATTCAAGAAAGATCGTAGAAGGCAATACCTACGGGTTCGACGTTACCCTTTTGCGTGGGCAACTCCGGATTCTGTACACGTCGCTGCTGACGTCATCCGATTTGCCTCGCAGCACCGAAGCCCACCCGCTGTCAGCATCCGCAATCCCCGTTCCAATTTCCTTCCTTCAGCCTCACTGACACGACGGGCTTTTCAAAGGTCAGGGTAACCTCGATCGGTTAACACGCTTTGTGGGCGGCTTGGGGCAAGCCTACCCTTTTTATTTCTATTTCATTACCTACCAACACTTGACCGTAATCACAACTCAAATGATCGTCCCACATGATTTTGATATGGATTTAGTCTAGATTGCCTTCAAATCTATCAGAATAGAATAGAAAATATGTTCATTAAAAAAAAAAAGAACAAGTGAGGAGCATACTTTCAAAAAGGCACATATCCAAATCTGGGAGAAAACGTTTTTTTCTCAATTTTCTATCTCTGAATATGAGTTGAATCAGATCCCCCTATCATTTCCGAACAAAACAAAACACATCCACGTCAATTCCGGGGCTAAAGTTATGTGTTTGCATCAAAAGGTAACAAATCCGTCCTCTACATTTTCTTCAGTGCCTTGCAATCGAAATGGCACATATCCTCCGAATTTCGTCAGGCGATAAGTCGTGGGTTTTCAAAAAGGCACATATCCAAAAAGAAGCATTGCGCCTTCGTCTTGACGTTGAATATTTACACAAGACTCGATAGTTGGCAGGCATGACAAATGGAAATATGGAGTCAGGTAAAGTTTTCAATAAAACCTACAGAATGGAGAATGAATTCTTTATTTTTCAAAAAGTTCCATGAGTTTTGATCAAAAGGGCACATTTCCAAAGTGAAAATGGATATACAGCCTCGTGTTTTGGAGAAAATTGATTCAATTCTGAGGCATCTTTATCTCTGCCTTCTCACACATTGATCCGATGAAAAACTGCAGAAAAACATCTCCACTAATCTGAAAATCGTTTTTTTCACTTCCTGAACATTTTGTCGGAATGGATATGTGCCTGTTTGAAAGTAAGCTCCTCAAGTGGCATTATCATCAAAAGCTTGTCGCTAGAAACATTTAGGGTACTGGGCCGAGAGTTCGACTCCCGAACGATTTGAATCCAATTTCAAATATTTCTAAATATTCAATCCAACAATAATTCAACATCACAATTCAACAGCAATTTTCGACTAACATCAGTTATTTATACGAACAATAACAATAACAAAACAGTACAATAAATTGAACCTTAGCCAACAAAATTAAATTCTTGACCAAAAACGGCAATTCAAATGGGTACAGCCTGCGCCAGTTATCACCGTTGAGTATTTGGAAGACCTCCCACGATTCAACGTAGGGGTTTCCTAAGTACCGCTGCTTGAATTTCTGCAATGATGGGGCATGTACAGAAGAAATGATGGCTCGTCTCTTCCTCGACCTTCATATCTATTTAAAACCTCTTAACGTTGTAAAAGAAAAACTTGAGGTTAAGGTCTCTATATATAGTTAAAACACCATAACTATTTATCGCGAATTCAACAGGTTCTCGAGAGATTTGGCCGCTGTTATCTTAATAACAGTAATTATGAAGTTATTAGTGAGATTAGGATTGGTATCGAAGTTGTTGACGTGCGTTGCGAACATCATGCGATCATATTTTCTGGATATTTAAAGATATTTTCCAGCCAAAAGTGGAATCAAAAGTAATATCAGTCGCGTTTAAGCAAAGTTCTATTCAAATTTTCCAGTAACATTTTGAGTTTCTGAACATTCTAAAAAACTTTCGTTTCTCTAGATACGTCCCCAAATCTTTGTAATAAACTAATTTCCTAACGTAGTTATCCAATTTTGAAGAAATTCACTGGTTTGAAATGAATCTGGTAGTCGTATCTCCACAAATCCCTCTTTACATGGCATGTGCAAGATCATTAGTTGATCTGATTGAACATGAATGTATTACATTAATTGTTACGTTTGCGTCACACTTAGGTATAGAGACAACTACTAACGGAACTCTGGACCAAATTTTACGAAATCTGGCAAACCAACGTCGATCCGGGATGTGCCAGTAATCACTGCAACTTGAGGTACAAGATGAACCTTTTATAAATGACGTGAGTTTGAGATGAAACTATCAGATCTCCGCATTATTTTAAAACTAACGTAACTTGGTATCTGTTACAGTTTTCGTGATCTGGTTAAACATGAACGTATTAGAATTATTGTCACGTTCTCGTCTCATAACCTCTGGATCGTGATAAAACTGGTAATCACACTCTAAATCCCCCTTAACGCGGCACCTATAAGAGTTTTACGTGATCTGGTTAAGCAAGACATTTCGGCAACGAGACATGTGCCTACTCTAAACTAAAGCCTACGGTGTATTATCCCAGTCTCGAGATTCATCTAAAATGCTGTCCACCGTTCTCTCAAACCTCAACTCGGGAATTGGGGGCAAGATTTTATCCTAGGCTCCCAACCTCCTCACGCCAGCGCTCCCTATGGGCCCGCCGGGATGGATCAATAACGAGTAAGTAGGTCGGGAGTGGAAACGGTTTAATTTATCGTCGGTCCCCCTTTTCACCCAATTATCTAGAGCGTCGGCCATCTAAGGACCTCATTAGTTCAATGTCAAGTTTTCCCGAAAAAGGATGAACTAAAGGAAAAGGTACAATTAAGCAAAATACAATTGAAGAGTATTCTTCCAAATGGGCCACTTGGAAATCCACTTTTCTGGAAAATTGAGAAAAATCAAATTTGTGTCAAAGCAAATTTTCCGAGGTTTTCTGAATTTTTCCAAAAGTTTGTTCATAGAACCATTAACTGTAACATGAAATTTCGAAAATCTGGCAATAGTTTTGAAGGAGACTTGACTATTTCTAATGTGGATATACGCCTAATGGGTTTTAGGTAGCTCTAAGACCAATCTCGTTTACACTCCTCTTGTTATGTGACATAAGGTTCGTTTAAAGAACGAAGGCTGTTGATGGGCCCCTATGAATTTCATCAGTCAAAAATGAATACTTCACTCAGCGCGTTCGCAAACGTATCCGACGAAACATAATTTTTTCAGGCCCCGTTGATGTGATTTCGCTCTCGTTTTGAGGAAAACTGTCATACTTGGAAGAATATCATACAATTTTTCACACACCATTAGTAGCTGCTATTCACGTTCAAACATGAAATCCTATTGACAGGCTTACGTCAAACAATATACAATACACGTCGACAATACAGGTTCACAACATGCGTCGAGTTAATTTTTGAAGGCGTCGATGTCAAAAAACGCGAAAATTTTGAATGCAAGAAACCAAAGTACAAATCGGGAGAAAAATTCTCCAAGGAAAAATTGCGTGGTTACTTGTAAATTTAATGACTGGCGAACTTGAAATCCTTGTAACAAGCATAATTCTAACAGTTGTCGGATTTTGATGACATTGTCAGAGAAACTGCTAATTAGACAGTTGATGTTAACTCATAAGTTTCATCTGTCATAAATGAATACTTCACTCAGCTCGTTCGCCAACGTAAAATCTACGAAGGATAATTTTTTCAGGCCTTGTTGATGTGATTTCGCTCTCGTTTTGAGGGTAGTTGGGAAAACTAGTGCAAGAATACCATAAAATTTGCAATAGCATTATGCCATTAGGAGCTGCGGTCACGCGCAAATATGAAATCTCTGTTACTGGCTTAATGTCCACTATACACGTCGACTTAATTTCTGGAGGAGTTGATGTCGAAAATAGCAAACATTTTGAACGCAAGAAACGAAAGAACAAATCGGAAAAAATTCTTGAAGCAAAAATTGCGTAATTACTGGTAGATTGAATGACTGGTGAACTTGAAATCCTTGTAAGATCATAATTCCAATAGTTGTTTTCGGATTTTGATGTCATTGTCAGAGAAAGTGCGAATTCGACTGTTGATGGTAACTCAAGAATTTCATTCGCTACTAAAATTCAATACTTCAGTTTGAGCATGTGCAAACTTACAATCGCGAGATCTGCAATGCACGTTGCCTCAATTTTTGAAGGCGTTCATGTTGACTGAAACATGTCCTAATGCGTTTAGCGGTATCACCAGTACCTCCTGCGCATGGGCGAAGGTAAATGTTTGTAACTAATTTTTGGTTTTACCTGATTTTAAATGTCCCAGATTGCTAAATGGCTTCCTATGATTTACATTGCTCACAATCAATACATCAGATTCATGTTCCATACGAAGATGCTAGTGACACACCCAACTTGTCAGACTTATCATTGTCTTTCACATGATCAATAGTTAACAACTTCTGTGCATACAAAATAATGTTTTCCCAAATTTGCGAATTATAAAAAGTTTGCTTATACAGTCATCCTACTCATTTTGAACTTTATTTCCTATCAATGAATATTCTATAAGTTGTTGTATCGAATGTTCCAGGTCGAACCAACATATCATAAAGAGTCATGGAGGGGACAGGCACGGCGTTGAAGAACAAGAAATACCTGGACAAAGAGTACTTCATCAAGAAAAATGTCACGTAACCATCGCAAAAAACGGTCAAAATGGGACTTGACATTTCTTAAGAGTGTTTTAGTTTGGTGGTAGAATAAGAAAACGAGAGAAATAAAAGAATACGAACAGAACATAGAACGAAAGTGACTCCGAGTGTAAATAATGGATGTACAGAAGAAGTTCTTATGCCCCCGTTTAGTTGATTATTTAGCTATAGTCGGAGCTCGGCCAACGTCACCGCGAAATGTCAACAGCGCATCTCCAGCCGTACAGGTACGTGGATAGTAGCAAATCAGGGCCTTGGAAGAGAAAGGGCGAATGCCGAAATTGGGGTGTTGGGAAATGGGACTCAAAGATTTGCAATGACTTCAAGATAGCAAGGGCGAATCTTAATTCTATTAATTTGGTTCGTAAATCTTTTTGATATGAGGTCGGATTTTTTGAACACATTTATCAGGTGTAAGCCCTGCCTAACAGAGCAGTTTGGGCTCTGGAGGGCAGCGACCCGGCCTCTCTCAAGATTTTCTGGCGAGCGCGCTGTTTGCTTCCCGCCCTTTCTTTTCCTCAAAACATTGGCCATTTCGCTTTTATAATGGTTCAGCAATCAATTTCGAATCTATTTGTTCATCTAAGCTTAATAAAACCCACATTTCCCAAGTTTGTATGCTAGATACATTACACAGGTCTGCAACAAAAATTTTTGATCAGCTGCATGGAATAATTTAGATAAATTTTATGTTGCTTCCGAGTCTACCATGGTACCGGAAGCATTGTTCACTTTCGGAATGTGAAAATTTTTTTGTCTCCAAAATCAAAAATTCCACTCGCATTTTGCGTTTTAGACCTTTCTGAACAATTTTGGTTCCGTGTCTGTCTGTGTGTCTGTCAGCAAATCCTTGTTACGGGCAAAACTACACGAAGTTATAGTCCGATTTCGATGAAATTTTCAGGGATTGCTCGGTTTGATGTGTAGATGGTCCCCTATGGGTTTCATGACCCCCGGATCAATAGTAGCCTCTGAGCATGCGCAAACGTGAAATCCTTGCCACAAGCGTAACTCCGGGAGTTCTTGACCGATTTTGATGAAATTTTTAGGGATTGTGCGGGTTGGGGTGTAGATGGTCCCCTATAGGTTTCATGACCCCCGGATCAATAGTAGTCTGCGCATGCGCAAACGTGAAATCCTTATTACGCGATCAATAGTAGATGGCCTATAGGTTTCATGACCCCCGGAACAATAGTAGCCTCTGCGCATGCGCAAACGTGAAATCCTTGATACGCGCATAACTCCGGGAGTTCTTGACTGATTTCGATGAAATTTTCAGGGATTGTTCGGACTGATGTAAAGATGGTCCTCGTGAATAATAAAGAGAAAATAAAGTTTTAGTCTCGAGCTTGATTGAACGAAGTTCTTTAGTCAATAATAATTTTCAATGATCTATACAGTCATGTTATGGATACGAGGAATTTTTTGGTGTGCTGAATCCAAAAAAGACCCCTATTTTCCTCCATCACTTACAGTTTTCATGCAAATTAGAGGAGGGGGGACATAAACAACGAAAACGTAGAAAAAACACCATAATATGTATTGTCTATAAACTCAAAATAAAAGAAAGTATTTGTTTACTATTCAGTACAAAATGCTCAAAAACTTCATTCAGTTTGCTTGTGGAAACTTTTTTCTTTTTCTTTGATACTTCGTCGCACACGTTTTCGTGCTCCAGCATTGTCCGTATCCCTCTTGAGCATCCAACAATAGTCAGCTAACATATCCCCTCTCTTTCATTTCGTATCAATCCTGGGAGTGACATGACTAAATATGAGAGTGAAAAAATTCATGCAATTCATAAATTTGACAACTTGGAAGCAACTACCAAATTGAGGTTTAACGCTGAATAACACCGTATTTGGTATTCAAAAAACCAGTTTTGCGAGAAAACTACACGTGATGGAATTTTTTTATTGCTTTTTTCGGTTTGTAGTGGTATAAGGTACCAATGTCTTACATACCTACATAATCAGTGATTTACGTAGAAGGGTTATTCTGAACAGAAAAAATTATGCTGTGCAATGATTTGCAGCGTTTTTTTTACGATTACAAAGATTCATTTTTGAAAATACGGAAAAAAATAATGTTATCCTTCTTGAAAATTTGCTGTTATGGTGATGCTGGATGCATGTGTTTTTTGGTTTCCAGGTTCCTGAACTCCTCCGCCGCTACCCCGCAGAAGACCACAAGGATTTCCCTCTGCCGCTGGACATGGTCTACTTCTGTCAGCCGGAGGGCTGCGTCTCCGTGGGCCCCAAACGAACTGCCTTGAGAGACGCAACTTCCTTCGTCTTCACCCTCACGGAGAAAGATTCAGGTGAGTCAAATGATCTCTTTGACAAAGTAACCAATCGACAGTTTCTGCTTCTATATCGGCAAGCGAAGTTCAGATGGTGAGCAGGGGGAATTTTCTGTTTTTCAGGAGTTCCAATCAATAATAACAGGTCATGGGAAAAACACAGCTTTCACAGCTCAAGCCCATCACGACAGAACCTTCCTAATACAATATCGGTGTTTAGAAACCATTTCTTCCATTATTTCTTCCCGCTGAGTGTTGCAAGTAAAGATAACAAATAAGTCAGGACTTCCAAAATTCTTTATGTTTGTCATTGAGTCTTCCGTTTTGGTTTATAAACAAAACTCCTCCTATTTTCGAGAGAGGATTAGAACTTGTTCAAACTGGATACAAACAAGTATTTCATGCCTCTGAAAGAGATTCCGCTGGAAAACTTGACTTTTCTACCACACTTACACACCCCATCCTTGCCCCATTAGATTCTGCGGTCACTTCGAGAAACATGATGGAGACGATCGAAATTGGCTCTTTCAAACTGTTTTGCAGCTCTCAGATCACTTTACATATTTTCTCGCTTGATAGAGAAAATGAGGGAAACACTGTTTCTATCAAATCATGAGAAAGCTCCCAACAACCCACATGAATCGACCACCGTACACGAGGAACCAAAATTGTTCAAAAAGCTGTAAACGCATTCACTAAACTTTATACTTTGATTTACGATAATCCATGGCTTCCCTTTATTCAATCTCATTTAATCGAATAGAGAAGAATTCAAAATTGTAAAGAAAATGAGGTAGCTATCCGGGAAAACTTAATATTGAGAAAATAAACAGGAAGCCAATGCATTCGCACCCCTCACTTTTCATGCAAATTTTTCTTATTTTCCACACCTCAAACCCCTAAAATACAAAACGTTTTAGACAACGATGGATCCTCCTTAATCTCCATAACTTTGCAGTGAATGGCTTCCACATTAAAAGTTATAAACATATTACGTTTTCGTTGTCATATCAGGAAGCAATTCCCTTACAATTTGAGTGGTAGAGCGATATCTAGGGTGAGTTCTTTTGCTGACCTCGGATTCACGGATGTGGATGCCCTGGTAGTACTCTTCAATTCGTAGGTCCGTTCGATCCTAGGGTCCATCGTGTGGTCGCCGCACTATCAAAACGCTTCTGATTGACTCGAACGGGTCCAGCGCAAATTCCTTCGTTTTGTAGCCTATGGGCAGGGTGTGAACTGGCCTGATTTTGATCTTGATGATACGTTGGCTTTCTAAACATTTTCTTCTCTTAGTCAGCGTCACCGTGTAGCGGATTGCACCTTTGTTATCGGCCTTCTTAGGTCTGCAATCGATTGTCCTGCCCTACTACAACGAATTACATGCACCTCAATATCGCACCCGCTCCTGAAACCCCTTTTATGTTCAGACAACCCCTAATAATTATTTGTTCAACAATCCCCTTCTTCGCCGGCTTTGACCATTGAATCTTGTGGCATCCAACAACGAAATTGATTTACCTATTTTTTGATTCCTTGAGCCAGTTGAGAAAAAAGCTTAAAAGCTACTTCCGTTAACCAACATTAATTAAAACCTACATTTGCATACTGATAACTTGTCATATCATATTTTCATTTCTTACTCTTCCTAATTCCAGCATCTATTGTATTATTCTATTCTTATTGTATTATTATCTAGTCTAGTAAATTAATAAATGAACAAAACAAATAAACAAGCAATGACTGATTTCGCTTTTGGGGGGATGAATATTTTATTATCCAAAATCAAATTCAGGATGGAATTACATTTTAGGCCATTTTGAACAACTTTGGGTGGTCTGTCTATGTGTTTGTGATGTTTCCCAATTCTTTTAACAACTTCTCAATCACACCTTGATATAATTTTCAGGGATGTTAGGCTGTAGAACCCCTATTAGTGGCATACTTAACAAATCATTACTTCATCCTGCGCAATCGCAAACGTAAAATCCAGCAGGCATAAATTTTGTATGGTTTAGTCCTTTAATTCTCTCAAAGTAGGAGGAGAGTTCGGAAAAAACAACTCAAATTTAATCAGTCCACATCAATTTCAACAATGATTCATCATCAGTAATTGCTGCGTATCCACAAATGTGAAATCCTTGTAACAACTTCTGCAGTTTCAATAGCAATTCCAGTTTCAATTTTAATGCATTTTTTCTCGTAAATTTGGGGGTTAGAGCGAGGATGTTCCTCTATATTATTTATGTCCCTCTTGTCCAATCCAGGTCAAAATTTGAGAACAAATTAATCACGCCATATCGATTGAAACACGATCTTAATTGCTGCACACGAATAGGTGTATTATTTAAAAAAGGTTAACGATTTCGATGAAAATTTCTAGAATTGAACGGTTTAGGCTGTAGATGATCCTACAAACTTCATCGCTACAGACTCACTGATAGTTTTTGAAATATCAACCAAACATAACATTCTGGCATGTTAAGTAAAGAATCCCTTGTCGTAAAAAGTGGAGATATGGCATCACATTTGATCACCATTCTTCTTTTATGTATGGAATAGATTTTGAAGCTCACAAAACTGCTTGAATTTTGTATTTAACCCATTTACTTAGGATGTTACGGAGGGGGAAGTGGGGATCTATGCTGTCTGAAGACCAGCTGTATCAAACGATTCTCCAAGGATGGCAGAATCTTTGTTCATGGAACGAAAACATAATTATAATGTACAACATTGACTCTTTAATGAAGTTGGTATTGATGGTTGTTTCAGGTAAAAGCCGGTATGGGATATGCGTCAACTTCTACAGGCCGATCGACAGGCCCGGGGCTGGAGCGACGCGGGAGAGACAGGACACCTACCTCCGCCGCGAGTCTTGGCGGAAGAGTATGGAAAAGAGCTCCGACTCAGCCTTCTCGAGGTATAGTGGGAAGTCGGAGACATTACGTGTTTGATCATCTTTTATTATTATAATTTATCATTATTATTAAATTACTCCGTTGTCAGTCTTGGTGGCAGATTGTGGAGAATAGCTTCGACTGTGGTTTCACGAGGAATGTAATTCAATATCTCTCTTTCCAATGAATTGGAAGTCGGGTTTAGGGAGTCCTCAGGCATTTGCCCTTGGACCTGGGAAGATGCGAGAGGAGGCCAGGAATAACCTAGTCTGGGTCCTTTAATGGCCCAAATTCTTGTTTTGACCGACGGTCAATGGCCTGTGTCAGGCCACACTTCCAACTGAGCAGCTTGGTACCCGAATTTCAGGCAAAGCCACACAAACCCCAATGTTGGAGGTACTGAAGCTATTGAGGGCTTCGCGTGGACATCTTCAGCACTCCTCCCTCTGTACATGCATTGATTAGTATCATGCGAAACCAATGCTCCCGCGAATCCAACCTCAACTGTAGGCAAGCAGTTGATGCTTTTACGAAGTCTACGCACCTGTAGCCTAGGGCCCTCCCCTCCCGCGGTCATTACAATTTATTATTATTATTATTATACCTACCTTCGGTACATTTCCCCTACTCAAAGTAATGTTACTCTAAATATTGGGTTGTGTGGTTACTGTGTTATAATCGAGAAAGGTAGATGAAGCAAAGGTAGTTTTGATGTAAAAACCGAACGGAAATGGAACGCGTGCCATCGCATAAACAGCAGAGCCTATCGCTGCTGTCATTTCACGGTGAGGTGATATTATCGATCGACGGTAAGATGTATTTTAGAACGAGTGACACAATTCCAATTTACCAGAGAGGCGGGAGTTCTGACTGAACTCCTATTGTGTAAGAAAACGAAAGCCAAACTTTGTAGGCGGTGTACCAGGTGAGGCCCAACTCGGTCCGCTAAAATGCATCCAAATGCCTCGGCGATAAGGCAACTTGGTACTACAGTCATACAGCTGACATAAAAACAACCATTGACCTTGTTTTTCATCAAACTAGTAATTAAATTTAATTGATGTTACAATATGAATACAATAGTTTGAGATCCTAGCCTGCATTAATACCAAGAGTGTTAAGCTGTCTAAATTAAAATTTAAAAAAAGTAAAAAATAATCGTTTGGGGAGTTATAGGAGTGGACTAAATTATTTATTCATTCATTTCTATCATTATTGTGAAGAATTCACCTATGTAGAACAGAATTATTCCCTAATAAAGAAGAAGACCAGGTAGCGTCGTCCCTTCCACCCTCCTCCAAAGGGAGCACAGTAGAAGGGGTACCATACCGCGTAAAAACCCGGCCTACGAGCCGGGAGGCTACAGGCGGTGGAAGCCCTAGCAGCTTTAACCAAAACCCTGCGTTCTCATTTCACTTTACCTAACCTTGCCTTGCGCACTTACTTCAGTTAGGGCTATCTTTTTCCTTCCACTGAGGTGCCGCCGCCTTGAGGGACGGGTATCGCCTCAGCATCCAAGGACCTCTCCTCTGTAGCAAGCAAGTTGGTGCCTCAACCTCGAGAGGTTGGTATCACCAATTTCGCGCACTACATCCCGCTCAATTCCTTCTTAGAAAGCAACTTTGGTGCTTCGGACACTCGCGGCCGGTTTCGCCAACTTTGTGTGCTAGCCGCTTTCTTGCACAGCAAACTAACGCGGTGCTTCGGTCGCACGCGACCGGCAACTCGACTTTGCGAGCTCAAATCTCAATTTCAATCAACTGACCGAAAGGGGTAAAAAACGTAAGCGAATATCTCCCGTCAGGAGAGAAAGTTAAATAGTAGGCGAATTCTCCCTTCAGGAAATTCACTACAATTATCATTTTAGATATGTATTTACATTTTGAAAAAAAAAAAAAAAAAAAAGTGTGTTGTATATGAGTTTATCTGACAAGACGAGTATATACAGTCTTCCATGGCATAGAGTTCCTAATTTACGCGGATGACCTGAAGCTTTTTCTATCGATCAGTGACCCTTCAGGCTGCCTTCTACTCCAAGAACCTCGATGCCCTCTATCTATGGTGTGACCGAAATGGCCTGGCTCTTAACCCATCCAAGTGCGCTGTCACCTCTTTCCACCGCTCCCACTCTCCAGTCAAGCACCCCTACTCAATCAACGGAGTTACCCTTTCGCGTGGGGACGGCATTGTGGACCTCGGCGTGTACCTGGACTACCAGCTCTCCTTCTCAACTCACATTGCGCAGGTGGCATCTCGCGGTATGCGTGTGCTGGGTTTTGTGAAGAGGAACACTAGAGAGTTCTCCCAAGCATCTGCCCTGGTGTCCCTTTATAAATGTCTTGTGCAGCCCATTCTGGAATATGCATCTGTGATCTGAAGCCCTCACTACGACAGCCACACTGAGCAAATCGAGCGTGTTTTCAGGGCGTTCCTCCGGTTCCTGGCTCATAAGCTTTCCATACCCCGAGAGAATCTTGACTACGTTGAGCTTGCCAGGCGTTTCAACCTCCTGCCTCCCCGGGACCGTCGCATTTGCTTGGACGTCTCATTCCTCCATGGCCTGCTCTCGGGGCGTGATGATGCCATGGATCTTCTGGCTCGTATTGGCTTCCTCGTCCCTCGCCTCGCGTCTCGATCTGTCCCACCTTTTGCCGTCCCTTTCTCCGCTACTAACTACCTCCAAAACCGTCCAATGTGTCGCCTTCTTCGCCAAGCGAACCTCCTCTCCACGTCACACCCCTTCATTGACATCGTATCCTCGCCTATCTCATCTGTAAGGACTGCTTTATTTCATCACCTCAGTTCCAAGCCTCTGCACGATCCTGCTTAGTTTTTTTTTTGTTTTTGTGTACCTACTGACTATTTTCTTTTTCCTAAACGCTTACAAATTGTAATTGGGCTCGTCCCGTTTTTTCCTAATAAATAAAAATAAATAAATAAATAAATTTACATGTCCGTGGAAGGTGAAAGTGAAGGTTTAAATTACGTACTCGAGAAATGATGTTTTGAATTTTTTTATTTGTCTCCTCACCCTGGATCTACTTTAGTAGGCGTGCCTCTACTGAGAAAGCTTTGTTTCCTTAAAAAAATCAAGTCTCGTGGTCGTGTTGAGATGGAAAAGTGGACTTTTTGCTCCATTTTTGATCTACCAGAAATTGTGTTTACTTGAAGGGCGAGACACCATGTACATATAAATATATCATGAATAGACCTATTATAACGGAAGCTGATGTCAAGATGTACTTTTGTTGTCTTTGACGTTAAGTCTAGAGTCATCCCATGAAAATTTATGGGTTTCCCCTCGTTGAGATACGCCAGGTCTATTGAGAAGGTCGGCGGGGAAGTGACGGGTTGTTGACGCGGCCCCTTCAGGGAATAACAAATTGATTAAGTTGCCCCTCCGAGCCAGTCGAGGGGTTGCAATGTAAACAACTTTCAATCGCCTGTTGAGGCTTCCAAGTTCTTTAGTTAAGACGATTTTCGTTGTTTATTCGCCAATCTCTACCGGTTCTTCCGCTAAGTCAAACTCGCGCAAGTGAAACTGAGCAGCATTTCAATCAACTTAACGGGGTAAACAATCCAATTTCATGGAACGTAACCTTTCCTAAAAGGTGTAATATAAGGGGTGTCAGGTGATTAGACGAAGTCCTGACACTAGTGTAAAGAAACTAAATGACATTCCCGTAAGACATGACTATCCCATATCTGATCCCTAAGGTGAATGACGTCAGTTCACATTCTGTATATTAATAGTTGTCCAAACCATTTGAAGTTTCTGGCTAAAAATCAGCAATCGCAGTTTTTCAACTGTTCAAAACTCTATCCTTGGAGCAGAAATTAGGAAGTTTCAACACACAAAAGTTGGAGATTCAAAGTATAAGATTTTTCGAAATCCCCCCTATCAAAAATATTCAAAATCAACCACAGTATTGATTTTGATTAGTCTCATTTTGATTAATCAAATGTGATATTCCGATTCGTTGAACGTTTTCCCGTTAGCCCCTCCCCCCTTAACATTTAAATGTAGAAAATTATTACCTAAAATTATTAATAGGTAGCCTTTCTGCTAAGTAAACCCGAAACATTTCGATCCTTTGAAAACAAAAATCATTAAGTACAATTAACAAAAAACTTCAATTTCATATTTTTAGAAAGATATTTGATGAAACATTTCCATCAACAAAATACCAGAACATTCAGAAATTCACTTAAAATAATACCTATCTACCGAAAATTATGCAAAACCATTAAAATTTACCACAAAATCGATATAAACTCCATAGTCTTTTTAGGAAAATTTGTTTGCTTCAAACATGACAGTCAACAATTTGATCAAAACCGGAACACTAATACTTGGGAAAATTGTGGCTGATGGATTTCACTTTTGGTGTGCGCAGGTTGATATCAGATCAATATCTGTGAGCGACGAAAGTCTTAGGAGACCATCACCAGCCCAAACCACATATTCCCTGAGAAATTCATCAAAATCGGATGAAAACGGAAGAAGTAAAGCTTATTTTAGGATTCGGAGGGAACACGGACGTACACCTGGACAGAAATCTTCGAAAGTTGTTCTGCGCGGTGTAAAACGCTATTTTGTATATGAAGATTAAAATTGGTTCATCTTCCGAAACTGAAAACAATGCTTCCGCTAGCTGTAGGTAGAAACATATTTCACTGTAATACATTGCTTCTTCTCCTTATTTCAAAGAATATGAAAGGATGACTGCAAGTCGTGCGCGTAAGAGATTGTATTACTATCTTAATCATTTCGCAACAAAGCAAAATTGAAATTGATTGACATCAATGGACCGAGTTTTATGAAATTTTCAGACATTTTAAGAACCTAGGCACTCCTTTATCAATTCTATCACCATCTAATAAAGAAACAACGATTTCTAATGTTTTAGCATTGGTCTGATTTCTTTCAAATTGGTGGAGGTCCCGGGATGGTCTCTCTAGAATTTCGTTGCAATTGGCTCAAATAACCTGAAAATTTGCATCGGTTTTGATCAGTGTGAAATGGTCAGGGTCTATTCTGGATAGATCTTGATCGGTGCTCATATCTATCATAGATTGTGGAAGATGATGGAGGCCTGAGGGTTGGTGGGTGTGTGCATCCGTAAACATGAAATAATTCTACGTACATCAAGGATGCTGTTCATTTTTGCATTCAATCATGTTGACAGGTACATGGTTTTCCCACCAATTCCGTAAGTCTGTGCCACAACAAATGGAGAAGGTACACACCCCACTGTTCTTGGCAATCGTATTTCTGTTATCATCTGGAGGTGAATTCATTTTCCATTACCTAAGACCCAGCCTGAATCATTCCATTGAATCCTGTTAAAGAAGAAGGGCAATTCTCGACCGGAAATACCGTCTGATCTGCTTTCGTCGAGTGGGTTGAGAAGCGCACCGACAGAACTGAGAGACGCAACCTGGCGGCCGGGAGCTAGGAAATCCAATAACACTCCATCACCTGGCGAGGGCGTTGTCCTAGCAACCAGCTCCGTTCAATTACCTTATCCCCTCGCCTGAGCTCTCTTCTATCATCCCGACGTTTCCTCACTAACTTCCTGATTGAGTTTCCACCATGTTGGAAGTTGGTTGGTTGGAACATCGGTTGATATTGCCGGGTCACGTGGCATTTAAAAACAAGTTGGGCGGTTTGTGGAACTGTCAGGCACAGTGGCCGTGGGAGGGGAAATGAGTTTTCGCATTGAATCCCCGTTTACGCGGCCAGAGTTCAAAATGAGGGAAGAATGAATTCTACTCCGCTGATTATAAAGTTGGAGTAGTAGAGTAGTTGATGAAATGGCCATTCTACCATTCCTGCCCCAATGCTACCCGAATCATTCACAAGCCAGTAGAGTGGTCAGCAGAAAGAGCAGAGTTTGCATTTCCATTCATGTTAAGTTTCCCATTAAGAGTAACAGACAAAATGTCTTCAAATAAGATGCAGCGCAACGTGTAATGATCAAATGCAGTGCATTACTAAATGAAATGGAGTAGGTTTGAACTGAAGAAATGAAGAAAAAATTAAAGGGTTTCGGTCTTGTTCTACAATCCAAATGACTACCAACTGTGTGAGTGGATGTGTCTTGGGGCCTTCAAACCATTACTTGGCTTCCGTTTGTGTTCAATAATTAAAGAACCGTTTTCTACGGGTGGAAAGTGATGCCATAGGTACCTAGTAGAGTGGACAGGTCACATTTGATCTGCCACCACGCTGATAACCCTCGTTCTAGGTCTAACTAGAAGTCTAGAAGAACCTGCTCATCAATTTTCTATGCATTTCGAGTACCTAATTGTATGGTAAAGCCCGTTTGTATTCTACGTTTATCGTAGTGCACTCTTCTCTAATGTAGCACACAGGATGTACGATCCAGCCTTAGTGTTTTCATAATATGAAAATTGTTACAATTCCACACGGTCCTCGATATAATTTTTTTTTTTTTTTTCAAGAAATTTGAACATCACATTTTCGTCTGTCGCCTAATTGCTCAATAGTGCGAAACCGAGCGAAACTTTTTTTTGCTGACAACTCTCTCTTTTAAATTACTGATGCGGATTCTAACTTGATGAAAATTCGACACCTCAAAGATTATTTTATTAGTGTTACTTACTCAGCGAATGCTCAATTATGCATTAGCTTGCTGTCCCGACAGACAGATGATCTTTCAATATTTTTGTACGCTGAATCACGTGATAAAGCCCGTTTTGGTTTATTATTAAATAATAAACCATTTTAATCGCTCTTTAAAAAAAAAAAAAAATTCTAACCCCCCCCCCCCCCCCCCCCCCCCTGAAAATTTCATGGTTTACGTTTCAAAGGGTGTAGAATCCGAATCTGCAATAAACATTTTTCCGTCCGTCCGCCGTACTCACGATTTCTCCCAAACGGCTGGAGCAAAAGATCTGAAATTTTCAGGAAAAATCCATGTTGGTCCGGCGACGCCCCAATTCTTGAGCCAGCTCTCTCAATTAATTTAAAGTGCCCTTTAAGGGTTGTCAAAGTTTTGTAAAATCCCTAAAAACCTCAATAAAAGTCAAGGCGGCCTAAATTTGTACTCTTTTTGAAGAATACTCCACGAGGAATCGAATGAGCCCCTTCCCAGGTCCGTAGTTCAAACCATTCCCGATGTATGGCCCGATTTAGGGTGCCAACATTTGCGTCATTTTGGTTGATTATTGTTTTTGTTTTGATAGCAGTAACCTAGTGACGTAGTGATGTAGTGATGTTGTAATGTGGATACTGGAGTAAACTCCTAAAAGGCTTTGTAGCCGATACACGGGTTGAAGCATTCTGATATGCATAAAACGCTGCAAATTCTTCCACTGGGGTTTATTATTCAATTGGCTTGCGATCATGATTTGAATTTATACTAAGCTTTGGAGTGTGCTTATTTCACAGGTGATAGAGCGATTATTGAATTTCAGGAGGCACACAAATATGATCAACTGATCAATCCAAATAGGTATTTTGGTTGAGAACTGATTTAAGTGCTCTATGCATATCTCCTGAAATTCAATAATCACTCTGTCACCTGTGAAACACGCACACTAAAAAGCTTAGTAGAAATTCAAATCATGAACGCAAGCCAATTGAATAATAAACCCCAGTGGAAGAATTTGTAGCGTTTTTTTGTACAACTGCGTTCTGATCGGCTTGTAAACGAAGGAACAACTTTTAAAACGGATAACTGTGTTTTTCAAGGAAAACCCATTACCTTGATAACCTTTTAGCTTTCAAAAATACATGTCAATCTTCGGAGCCTTACATCAGTCGAATAGCGATCGAATAGCGATTGAGTGAAATCATTTCATTTGGATCTAAATGTGTGCCAACCAGCTTGAGTTCCGACTTGTGGGGTAACGCGACCTTTTGCAGCTGTTCAGCCGGTACAACAAAGATTGTTGACCTACTCTGCACTTATTAATTTTAATTTCTCGAGGATAAAAACAAAATCTAATGGGAGAAGGTCCATTATCTTGGAAAGCGATTTTCAAGCAAAGAAGATAGTTTTGCCTTTAAAATGAAAGTGAAATGGTTTTCAAGTAGACCTGATGGTTTATCCTGGCGGTTGTCCTTTTAAAATGTTGATTTTTCGTTTATAATTTGTTCGAAATGTGGCCATACCGGTAAATGGACATGTAATAGTTTCGGACTGCTCCTTGGTATTGGTTCGAGGAACTGTTACTCGAACCGTTCCGAAGAATGCCGCGAGAACCCACCGCGGTCCTCCCTCAGTTCTAATAATATGATATCTTCCTTGGCCTCAGCTGAGATTAGACGTATTTTCCGCATAGAAAATATTAGTCACACCTAGATACATTCATATCTACCACCTACCCTTACCTCTGCGGTATCTTCTTGGTATATAAATTAGATTGTTTTCAATATATCTGTACAACAGAGCCATAAGGCCTCCCTTTAATGCTTTTTTGGTAGCGGCATTTAAAGAAATTTCCTTATCAAAATTTCGAAGTTACTAAATTTCTTATCTCACTCAAAAACCTCTACCCCGTAATGATGGGATTCCTGCTTGCGGGCACCTCTGAGGCTCCTGGTGAATATTTCTTCTCTCAAACTTGAGCTCTCCAGAGTACATTATTACACGTAGAGCACTAAGGCGCCTCGCACCAATATCTTGGCAGCCATGGCGAATTCCTGTTTGGACGAAAGGCAAGAATCTAAGGACGGACCCGCGATCCATAATATTTCCAGTGACTCCTTGGGCAACTTTTATCGAGTCCAATTCGCTGTGGAAGTAACGATTGCACCACCTCGAGCATCAGATCTATTCATCGCTTCAAGGCTCCCCATACCACGATATTTCTTGAGACGTACACCATTAGAGAAGAAATATTCTCCAGGAGCCTCAGAGGTGCCCGCAAGCAGGGATCCCATCATACCAGTACACCAGTACACTTATATACCACCACAAACGTAAAAACGTCCAGACCCACCGTAACGAAAATACTGAAATATCATGTGTCACCCAGTCTCCTTCGTACAGCCTCATGCTTGAGCGTTTGCTGAGCTAGAAGCACGATCATCAAATATATTGAGGTGACAAATTTTCATGAAATTTAGAGTAGAATCCGACTCTTTTATAAAAATTGGAGTTGTCATTTTAAAAACAAAGTTACCCGGGTTTCACACGATTGCACAAAGCGCGAAAATGTGATAGAATTCCTTGAAAAATTAAGGAGTGTAATTCCGTTTGACATTTTATACGACCAAAATAGTAAGGCTGTAAGAAATAGATTTTTACAGGGACAGGTTGTTAGCATATCGCCTAACCTGTCAGAGGGGCAGCCTCCTGGCAGTTCACAGGATACTGGAGTTTCTGCTGGGGTGAACTCCCCTAGAAGATTGCCTTCACCACGGCTAAAGACCGTCCCACCCTCTACAGCCCGAAAATCATGCTGCGAGCTCGGATGGTAACTGGAAGACGAAGAGGTCATCCTCGAAATCGCTTGACGAGGTCTTGAGGGACCTTCAGGTGGTGGGGTCTCAGGCGGATGGCCGCACCCGGTGGCGAAAGTTGTTCGGGAAGACCGGGGCCACATCGGCCTGTAGCGCTTTTTAGTTAGTTAGTAAGGCTGAACCACCCATTAAGGAAATGTACGAAATATGATGGGTCATATTAAAAGGTTCACACGGTGGTTATTGAACCTTCGTGGTGAGGATTTTTAATGTTTTAAAGCCTTTGACACATTATTTGGTCTGTTAGCAAAACGCATCTTCCTTGTGATTCTTATTCCTTTACGTAGAGTGGAATGCCTTTTACTTTACTGACCGATCTGACTTTCTTACACCACTTCTGCTGTTGTTTGTGTATTGTAACGCCGTATTTACTTATATAAACTCGACAATACATGCCACTGCCTTCGTCTCATCATTTCCGGCATCACATCACGGGTTGGTTGTTGCAGCGACTACAGAAGCAACCTGGGGCCAAGCGACTCGGAAAGGGAGAGCAGGAGGGACTCGGAGCCGATGAGTCACCTGACGGCATCGCGGCTGGTGCCCATCTCGGGGGACTCGGAGAGCGGCGGTTCCCACAGCCCGAGTCCCAGGGCATCCAGGAAGCGGCAGGTAAGTCCATAGAAAGTAGAAATATTTGAAATTTTAACGAAATGAAATAAAAACAGGCAACAAGAATGCTTCCACGTGTTCTCCTCGAGTAAATTGAAGCTTGGGAGACGGCGTTATATTGGGGAGTCGTTTGATCATTCCTGTAAACTAATCTGTTTGTGTCCAATATCTGCTGCTAGAGAGATTGTACTTGTTAGTTCCAACATTTCCTACTAGAGTGAGTTTTATTTATCAGCAGTCATTCTCGTACAAGGTTTCTGGCATATAATAGAATAAGCATACTGCATCCGCCGTGCTACTTGGGCTATCGACAGCCACGCGTTTGGAGTCAGACCTCCCATTGAACGGTACCACAACCGTCTACCCGACCGTTTCATCAAATGCTGAGCTCAAGGATGATCGTGCACCAACTCTAGTGGTTTCATTCAATTTGAGGAACTAATTTTTATCTGGATCAAACACCGAAAGTTTTCGATTTTGCTATAGTTAAATTCTTAACTTATGCGCTAGGGTTGATTGACCTAGACGCTTAAAAACGCGGTCAATTTTGTAAGATATTAATTTAAAAATGGATTTTCTCGCTATTAAGAACAATCTCGGAGACCTTGATCTACTCTCAGTCGAGTCAGCTCTCGAAGATACACTGGAGCCCTAAATATGAACTCCCCCATTTCAGTGAAATATCTTAGAAAATGAAACTATTACAATGGCCCCGAAATTTGTAAACTAAAGATTGTCTTAGACGAAATCCGTTCAAGTCACAACCATTCTGAAAGGGTTCCAGGTCTTTAACGGTTTTTAAAATTATGTGTGTGTGTTACAGAAGGTAACTCCTGGTAGGATTGAGTCAAAAGCTTGGTTCTTTCGCCAAGAAATAAAAAACTCAAGCTATCCCAAAAGAACTACTTAATCAGTTAAAAATTGGATGAAAATTGACAAATTTGTGTTTTTGAGCGGTATGCTACTCAGCAAACTGTTATGAACATGAAATCAGAGATTTGAAACTTTTGTACAAAACTGTACGAAAAAATATCGTAAACTTCATTAAAACAGGGTAAAAATCGATAAAAACACTGACAGAAAAGAACAAAATTGTAAAAATGCATCGAATTATTTTGCAAAGGAATTGAATAGGGGCATTGAAAAAGTTCATTTGCTACAAAAATTTATAATCAACTTGATCATTGCCCGAAAAGTGCTCAAATTCCAAGATGATAAATGAAACAATAACATTCTATAACCCATTCGTATTCTTACCACGAAAATTTAGGAAAATTTGCATAAACTAGACTGGGATTTTTGGATTATTTATCGGACCGCCGGAGCTTTGGTTCTCTGCAAGATATATATCCGTACCTTTGATGTCATATTTCGACGTGAGATGAATGATTATTTTCACAGTCTCGGTAACTGTCAAGGTTTATTTCATCTGTGCTAGTTTTGATTCGTCAGGTCTATCATTAATGTCTTAATTTGATCTGAATAGTTATCATGTAATGATAAATTAATTACTGGTTGGTTGCAGAGAGTTCGAAACCACTCGCTGACATCGTTGTGCCTACTATCGCATCACCCCTTCTTTTCGATATTCCGCGAATGTTTGTTTATATTGAAACGCCTTATTGACGCTTGCAATGAGAATTCTTCCCCGAGGAGAGTCGGAGCTTCCCGCCAGATCAACAGGTACGTTATTTGAATAAAATTATGCTTTTTCTGAAATAAAACCAGTTTTTAAATGATTGAATGTGCTGCAGAATCGATAAGAAGAGAGAAAAGGCTAAAATCCTAAAACTTCAATTTCAATTACTGAGAATATTACTTAGAAAAACTGTGCTACTTAAAGTTGTAATTTTCATGAATAATTTAACTATAAGTGAATGTGCTCTCTATAGTGCATTCATTTGCTTTCGCTAGCTTCTTTGCTTTCTGTTTCCATTTTTTTAGTTATGAATGTTGTTATCCCAGCGTCTGGGGAGTTCTGACGGGGAAGGGAATCCTCGACGCCACCGCCTCCGTCGTTCTCCACGACGTTCGTGAGATCGAAACCTGGATTTTAAGACTGCTAAGCGCCCCAGTTCCCGTCCCAGGAAAAACACGAGTGGAGGTAAAGTTTTGTTTCGTTATTCATTATCGTTACTGTTTTCAGAGTTAAGTTGGTTGTCCACGGTTTACCCATAAGTTCTGGAGCAACCAGATTGTGGATTCCTACTATAAAGGTTGCCTACTGGTATAGGTTTGGCTCCATCAACGGACCCAAAGATTCTGAATCTGTCTAGGAATGCAGCGTGCAATAACAAACCATGTTTACCGAACTTTAAACGGCTGAATACAGCCATTGCATTATTAGGAAATTGAAATAATAAAGAAGTAACGTTGATTTTCGTTTAAAAAAACCAGAAGAGAACAGAAATCAAGAATTTTAAAAGCGGACAGCTAGCCTTAAGAGCCGCGGCTCATGAACAGCGTCTTAGAGGAGTTTGGTTCCTGTCCTAGAAAACTAAAGTAGTTTCAAGAGTTATTGATGGTAACTATTCTTACTTTTCTGCTCTTTCCGTTCTGCGAGATTGTGGTGGAGACTGTAGCAGCGAATCGCCACTGTGCTTGATCTTCCAATATGGACTAAGCGTCAATACCATTTTGGGGCGAGCTTAGAATCTTTCTCCACACTAGAGATTCAAAGAACAGACGAGCGTTGTTTCTTCTTCACTCCTCACATTCTGCACAACTGATTTCCCACATAGTCTCCAATCCTGTTCAGATGTTTCCTGAAACACTCTGAGAAACCTCCGTATCCCTGAAAAGGCTTTGCGTTTTTCCTCCAAACTTCTCCTGAATCCCGGCGTTTCAAAGACGTATTAAATTTAATTTTCATAGTAACAATTGGTGAACAAAATTGGATTGGTAACTTGATAAAGAAAACCTAGCGGTGTGGGCAAAATATACGGGTTTTCCATGTTTACGTGTTATACGACATTCTAAAAACTTAGATTTGAAACAAAGATCAGTTGACTTCCATATTGTTTTCTACGCTGAATTAGAGGGATTTTCTACATTTCTAAGTCTGATTACAAATCTTAGGTGTAAAATTTTCATTGTTGTTAATTGCATATATGTGCAACGAACTGCTTGGTGTTTACATACTGTCATATAGTGCTGCCTAGAACGTGTGGATTTTTGGATATTCTCCGTTTCTAGTTGGAACCATTGCGCATCAACAGTGAGTCTTCTGATTCATCTGTCCACATTTCATTTGAATGAGCCTGCGCTCGTCTAAAATGTTCTAAAGAATTATATTTAGAATCATCATCTTGATTCAAATGGACTTCCGTAGCCTCAAGCGTCCTGAAACATCATGTTGTTCACTTTCAGTAAAAGAAAGCGAGCAGTTCATCCCATCGGTATCAAATAGAAGAAAGTGGAAAATCAAATAACAACAGCTAAAATGTAATAATGGAACCGTAAATATTTTTGTTTCAGGTGGAGGTGTTGTCGCCGCATATCCATTCTCCGCTCAATTTCGCACTTCCAGACCACACCAGGTTCTCCCTCGTAGACTTCCCTCTCCATTTACCTCTGGAGTTGCTAGGAGTAGACACATGCCTTAACGTTCTTTCATTGATCCTTTTAGAGCATAAGGTAAGTCAATATAATAATTATTTTTCCCAGTTAATTAAGAGTACCATGTCGATTAGATTATTTTTGACATGGAGGAACCCATAGTTCTTAAGAAGACAAAATTCTTCTTTGTTGCCAAAAAGTTGACCATTTCAAGTTTTTTTGCGTGGATGCAGTGGATAATCCCTGTTGCGCAATAAGAAAATCATTTCATTGAAAGAATCTCCCTGTCCTCAAGTAATTTGCATCGCTCCTTAAAGATAAAGAAGTATCATCAATATAAGACACTGGTTAGGAGTGACAACCTCTTTATAGGTACGAAACCATGAAATCCTGAATAATTTTTATCAAATAAAGTGATCCTTAGACTCTTTGGAGGGATAGGAATTTGGATGAAAGTTTAGCAAGAGGCCAAGGGACGCTTCATCATTTTGATTTCTGAGGTGTGATGAATATGGAAAGTTCCTCCTTCTCGATTCTTGAAACTGCTACCCCTGAATAGAAACCTAACCTCTTTCAATATCAGGGGTATGATTGGAGTATTGCAGGCATAATCGCTTTAGCCCCTGAAAGGAGAATCCACTTCCTTCCTTCATTACAGAGGTCACTTCGTTCCTCACACGAACAATGGATTTCTTGCTTTCAGTTGGTTATACAATCACGAGATTACAACGCACTCTCGATGTCTGTGATGGCCTTTATAACTCTACTTTATCCGTTAGAATACATGTTCCCTGTGATACCGCTGTTGCCTACCTGCATGAGCTGCGCCGAACAGGTAAGCTAATTTAAGTCTCGATTGTCAAACCTAAAATAGAGTTCGAACCAACTATTCGCTGAATCAGTTTTACTACTGATTCCCCACAAGAAGTTACAGCTAAGTATAATTTAAAAAACCCTTTATTCGTTGAGATTTCACACTAAGATTTTCTCGTGTTTTTGTTTGTTTAAATTACCCTCTTTAAGTATCCCCAACCCCCTTAAATTGCAGTGCACAATTGAAACTAATATACCACTAGGATGAGCGTTAAAACCCAATAAAGGGAGCCAAAACAAACTTTATTGCTTCATTCGTCTACTATTGCTGCTTTTGTGTATTACTAATAACTGTAAAGTAAGTCTTAAGTACAAATTTCGACAATTCCTATTTTAACGTCAAAATATTTACAAACCCAACGCAAGGTCGTAATGTCTATTCCCATTGTTACTGGACAATTTATGTTGTAACGATCCAAATGTATACCTTCTGGAAATATTAGATCGTCCACATACTATATTTAGTAGATACCTAGCTTCTTTTACTTAGGTGCAAGTAAACTCATAAATAAACCCATAAATTATTAATATCTCGGCTCTCAACGATCTCCCAGTCCTTAATCTTGTTTGGTATTTATACCCATAATTATCAGGCATCTAATAACTTAGTGTGTATTTTCTTTCATCCGTTACTACTAATCTGCGTTTGATTTTACCGACAGCTTTTGCTAGCTCCTACGCCTTATGTGATCGGCATCCCAGCCAGCTTTCTGATGTTCAAGAAGAATTTCAAGTAAGTTGGTTATACCAATTTTAGAGAAAATCATTCATTTAAAATGCATTCTTTACGAATGAAATTTGTCTCTTATTTTCGGATATTCCATATTTCCCCACTTGAAGATTCCATTTCCGTCCGAGATAGTGTGAAACGGATTGAAATATCTATTTGTAAGGATATTCTCGGGTTACAAGATCAACATACTGATAAAATCATAGGCAAATGAGTAGATTTGAAATAAGGAAAAGCAACGAAGGCAATTGAAGGACAACAAATAAAGAAGCCTCCAGAAGAACTCCACAGTAAATATTTGGCTAATAATAAATTATGGGTAATAATTATTAATGAATGAACCCCCGTTTAAGAAAATGCTCTTGTTTTTAGGCACTTTACTTCGAAAAACACATTCTTTTTATTCATCTAGAGTTTTAAAAGCTAGCTAGCAGAAAATTTTGCAGACGGACAACAATAATTCGTTCTTTATTAAAAGGAAACCTTTCTCCGCGGAAAAGTGGATGATTTCCCAAGAAATGAAAAACTATATCCATATTCTATGACAAATTTGACAATGAACTTTACAAACTTGTCTTGGAAAAAGGTACATGCAACGACTTTGGAAAGATGTAGCGATGTACTGTATGATTTGTGTGTACGAACTATTGAATCGCCCTGCTAAATATGACCCTCTTTCTATTACAATTCTAATTTAGGGATTCAATTCAAAAGATTACTGTTACAAGTGAGGTTAATGGGACTCTCTTTTGCACATCTTAATATTTGAGATAATGCTAGAATGGAGAAACGAGTACCATGACTAATTTTAAGTAAGAAATACCTGAAGAAACGTACACTCGACGAATGAAATCTTGACTTTTGAAGATGAACGAGTTTCGGCAGGCTTTCAATAACCTAATTCCTTACAAGTTTAATCTAAATATTATTGTACCCAAAATCAACAACTATGTTATTATGTGCAGTAAATATCTGTATTGGTTTTCCAGGCTCCCAGACGACGTTTGGTTAATAGATTTGGACTCGAACAAAGTCACAGCTCCATCGGGAGGCCACGAAGAGGTCCCTCCTCTGCCAGAACCCGAAGGAAACATACTAAAGAACCACTTGCGACAAGTAGGTTTTTTTAATTTCTTTCATTTTGTATTTTCTTTTTGTACGGAATTTAGCCTTTTCTTTTGAATTATTGGTGTTTTTTCGATGTTACAATTTTTTTCCCTTCTTTCTTTTATAATGACACTTGAAAATCTATTCATTACTTATCTTTGTCATCAAGGCAACTCATAACTGTTAGCATCGGATCAGCTTAACGCTTTATATACCTTTAACTGTGGTTGTAGAAACGAAATGATCTTCTTCTACATTTTTATTTTTCTCTCCTGTTTCCGATTTTTCTTTTTAATACCCTTTATCTTCTTTTTTTGTTTTCATTACGAAAGGCCATGCAACATATGGACCAGGTTGGTTTTTTTGTTCATTCCATCATTTATGTTAACCACTCGCACTTTTCACTCGATCTTTCCGCCTTAACAAGCACATCATTAATTGCACGAGGGCTTAAATCATCGAACATTCTACTTAACGAAAAATCTTCAGAGTCTATACCCTCCCAGTACTATCCATCAGTTTTGATCTGTCTATTCGTTTGTTATAGAAATAGCTAGAAACGTTTTGGGCATATAGCGGTATTTTGTGGGTGTGTTCTATCATAGTTTTATAGGCTGATCTCATAGCTAAAATGTATGTTTTCTTGCATTGGATTCTCCCATGTAAAACATCGGCCAGTAGGAACTCTGCTAACTGCATAAACGCGCATAATATACCAGCATTTGTCGATATTCGTGTACAAAGCATTTAAAATATCTACTCAAGCTGTGTTACGTCGCATTGAGCGCATGGAAATATTGTGGTTAGATCTATGTGACCTTTTGATTTGTGTCTCTTTTGATCTAGCATTTGTTTTCTATTGGGAGTAAATCGGAATGAAAAGTTTTCTAAAAACATCCAAGCCGCCGATTATACAGTAAAAACGCCATTTGTTGTTGCTTGTCTCTTAAAATCTTCCACAAATGAGGATAACTCTGCATTTCGGGACAGATGACCTTGAGATCGTTCTAGGTCGTTGTTCCTGACCTCTATTCATTCTTGAAGGTCAAAGACCTTCCGAGTCAAATATGACTGTATGCATTCAAAACTATATAAGGTAGGTACAGTAAAATGACTTTATCGGATCTCTATGGTTACACCCGTATGACCATTTCGGGTGCGAATCCGTCCCTAAATGTCCGTTTTCTCCGACCACACATAACAGTAGGGCTTAACGCTGTGCATAAAAGCATAGACTGCATTCTTGTGTACTAAAATCTATCTGTTGTCACCCACTGCAAACATCAATCCAACACCGTTATGCACCTAATTTCAGAAACTGTTCACTCTCATCAAGTATGCAATCGACCATTAAAATCATAACAAAATGAAAATGGTTTATTTCAAACACAAAATGCATCATATCAATAACAAAATAAAGTTTCAACCACCGAATTTGACTCAACCCCTCCCATTTGACCAACAACTTCTTCCACACCCTAAGTTTGAAATTTCGTATGCAATTCAATAGTACTAACATAGTAGTAATAACACAATTTATTTATTTCTACTTACTCTCTTGTTATGCTTTGAATATTGTACAAATTTCGTAATCATAATCGACAATATTCCTATCACGGATACATCGTAAATATTTCCTTCCTTCCTTCATTTATTTGATATCGCTTCACTATCAATGAACTGTCGTGACGTTAATGTGTTGTATCTTGGTTTAAAAACGCATCGCTTTAGTATGTACAGAAGTATCACTGCATATAATTAATGATGGAATATTATATTTTATTTGTTATGTCTACTCGTGCTGATAATGGCATTCTTATTTGATTGTTTATGATAATGGAATCTAAATGATCGTTGGAGAGTATGCGCATGACGCACCTTTGATTGCTAGCGAGAAAGAAATGTTGTACTTTCGTACCGTGTGCGTTTGTAATATTTACTCGTTGTACATTAACAATAATTTTAGAAAATATAATCGAATCGTGTTAGAATTTATGTGATAGTTGACAAATAACGTTACACATGTCACAGTTGATACTGCATTCGAGATTTGTATATTGATGACGTTCTTGAAAGACGAACGAAATTGTTTCATGTCTGGTGGTACTGCATAAAACGAACGTTTTAAGTGAAAATGACGTCACATGTGAAGAACTCAAGCATACCTCGTTGTACAAGCCTTATTCGAACAACTCGAGAAAGAGCCCGAAAAAATGAATAAAATCAATTAATGTAAAAGTGCTGCTATAATAATTCACACAAATATACTGGTCGTTAATTTAATAAAGCTTGCCTGGAGTAGACAATCCATTTATGTTCTTTCATTAAACTCACACACTTACGTCATTAATTTGAATTTAAACTTGAATCCGAACAATAGGTTTTTATTCAAAATTTGACACTTTTAGTTGACTATGTCCTTCTCTTTTGATTTTAAATCTGCTCGTTAATACCTCTCATCATTATTTAAATTGTTCTTAGATCTTCATCTGGAAATTATTGCTATCTGAATTCAGTTTCTGCCGTGTTTTATTCAAATTTACCTTCGTACCCTGGTACTTTGCGTATTTTTTATGTTACTTTTGAAACACAGATTGTAGTACGTCCATAAATTTCATTCAATTCAATGCGATTCATATCAACTACACGATTGCTAAAAACACAAGTTTATTGTTAAAATTTGTAACAACAAAAATCAGATATTCTTTTAGGTGAGTACTGATTACTATTTCTAATTTTCAAATTGCCAACATACTCATTGCTTGGCTTGACACATCTTGACAAATTATTACATCTTACAGAAAGAATATGTTTACCCAGCCATTGAACCATAGTCAGAATGAAACTTAAATGACGTTCAAAAGATAAATAAGGTACCAATACTACGAGTATATTTATGCTATTTTTTTTAAACAATTTCCAAAAGCCTATACATTTTTCCGCTTCCTGTTTTTACTTTTAGTATAAATAATTTTCTCAACAAACTGTTTTTCCAATTATATTTTCATTATTGTATTTTTTTGCAATACCATGCGATTAAAATGCATTCTGTTTTTTCAAAATTGTTTGCACGATATTTGAAAGAACTACCGTTCATCGCTGTATTCCCCTTGGAGAATGAATATTTCCCAAAATTAGATCGCCTATCGTCAACTAATAACTAAATGTTTTCTTTCTAGTTGAACCTCTTTTATTGACGGCTGTTTGAAATCTAAAAGCTTCGAATTTCCCAATTAAACATTAGTAGGAACTTCTGCATGTTTATTGGCCCTTTTATAAACCCTAAATCGTAATTATTTCATTTATCCATTTGTACACTTCCTATAAAAATCAACTATTTTTTCTAAATTCAAATATTTTTGCCAATACTTTTACCTCCCTGAGTGATTGTATCCAACTTTTTGACAAATCCTCTAATTCTTTGTAGATCTTACCTATGATATATACATTTTTATTTTTGAATCTTTATAGGCTTTCAAGCGAGTGTCATGTGTGTGTGCAGTTTCGTTTTCAAGTACAAACTTTGTGTTTTGTGGGGGACCTATTCACACGTTATTACTCATCATTTGTTCGTTCTAGCCAACCACGCAATATCACATGTTCGTGCCAGGTTAAATTGTTCTTACTTAAGTTATCTGTGCTTGTTGTTCCGTCGTTCTAAATAAAATTAAGTTTCTTTGCTGTTAAATGTAATATTTCTTTCAAGCAATTTACGGTAGAGAAGAGGTGACCCCGAAAAGAAAACCTGTCTGATGTGTTTTGGATCGCTTTTCATGGAAACTTTTGGTTCGCGAACAAATATTGAAAACATTCAAGGTAGGATTCAAGAAGTTAGAGTATCTTTTTCATCTCTTACGATGGCGCAAATGATGATGGACAATTTTGCAACTCGGCAGTGATTTTTGAGCTAGCAGCTGGAATTGTGGGTGTCTACATGCCACCTATTCGTTTTTAACCGACTCAATCAAATTAAATTCCAAGTTGATTCCGTTGCGGACATTCCAGTTGTCCCTGTTAATCAGCTGATCGATGTCACACAATTGAACGATCTCTCTTTTGCAGCAAAAATCACACAGAAAAGACTTATGATGAATGCCTTTACAGGACTTAATGCTGAACGCCTACTATTGATTTGGGCTGACGTCAAATCAATTTTGCTGGCCTTGAGTAACTGAGGATGTCAGATCCCGTTGGTATCCTAATTGACGAAATTAAGAACCACCTCCTAATTGACTATTCCACTAGCTTGCAGACACCTGTGGCCGAAGCAGAAGTGCCCGACCACTCTTCCTTACCTAGACCATGAATATGCAAAGCTGCTCCTCGCATTCCTAAACCTTCTTCAAGGCAACCCAACAACCAGCTGATTTGCCCCAAATCTTCGACACCAGAGAACCTCCAGTCATAACCAAGACTTGCGGACTCCGACCAGACGAGTTGAAACAAGCAAAATAGGAATTTGAAAACACGAAGGACATGAAGGACTTAGGTATTGGTCGACCTACCAAAAAAAGATGGGACGTGGGGACCATGTGGTGATCACCGATCTCTCAATTCTGATAGATACCAAACCACGTCTATGATTTCAATGTACAAATCCTTGATTTCGAAGGTTGACCTTGTTAGTATACAAAAAACGGCAGTTGTCACCTCTTATGCCCTTTTTGAGTTTCTGTGCATTTTGTTTAAAAGCGCGGTTCAATCACTTCAGGGAAATTATTGTTCTAGATTGTGTTGACTTTCTTCATTAACTCGCTCATCTTGGAATTTCTGCTTCTGTGAAACTGGTTCTGACACTTCATTTCTGGCCTTTTCTCAAGAGGGATATCACTCTATGGACCAAGACTTGCACTAGTATACCTTGTCAACAAGCTGGGACTTGGTATCAGACTTCCCGTCCTATTATTACCGATATAATACCAACCAACAGAGGCACGGTTTGCTCACATCAATGTGGACATTGTTGAATCTTTGCCAGTTCCACAAGGTTTCCATTATCTACTCACAACCGTCAATCGTTTCTCCAGATGGCCTGTAGTGACTCCAATGTGAGATAACAGCCGAAACTGTCGCTTCCGCCCTCATTTCCACAGGGATCTTCTTATTCGGTGTCTCTTGGTTTGACTGCCAACTGTTCGGTACCTGACGTAGATGTGAGGAGCAAACCACCTCCAGCAAATGGTGCTTTTAAAAAATGGCATCGGAGCTTGTAGTCACCACTAAAGACCCAACTTGCTGATGCTTGGGTCACAACCCTGCCTCTGGTACTGCTGGGATTGCATTTTCACCAGGCTGTGAAGAGACTACTGCAGAACCACCCTATGGACAGACAATACAGTTCGCCATCAAAAACTCCAGTGACCACTAGTTCTGAACACCTTTCTTTTCCTGGTGAGTTATCAGTGCAGGGGTGGGGGTCGTAGGCCGGGAGTGCTGTGGGGGAAATCCACTTGTTTGAAATCATCATTTGTCATAGTAGCCAACCACTTAGCACCACACATTATTATCAAATTATATTGTTCTTACTTACTTTACCTTTGCTTGTTGTCCCGTCGTTCAAAATAAAAATAAGTTCCTTCTTTCCATAACATTATGTTTCTTTCACTCGATTCAAGTGCATCATTACAATTTTTTCAAGCTATTCCATTTAATAATAAGAATTTCGAAAACACAAGTTTTATCTGAACATTTCTTGTAATATGTGTTTTCCGAAAGTGTGCTCTCTTGGTTATCGCTTCATGTTAATGATTTTTCGTATAATGAATTTGAAGTAATGCATTTTAATTGAGTAAATCTTAGAACAAAAACCCCAGGTACCACTTACGTTGCAACTAATTTGCTTAACTTCCACACAATTACTTCTCCTACTGATACTTGAATAATTACGGAATTATTTACCTTCCAATTGAATTAGGAATTCGAGTGAATTGATTTAATCACAAGACTTTTTTTGCCTGTTTTCACTACAAATCCATGAAATATTAATTTACTATCAAAACAATGAAACAGTCCGTGTAATTTAATAACAAATGAGACATACAGGACTGATACAGTTGTAAATTCTTTCTCCAAAACATGTTTTTAAATTTTTTCCACTTTAAACATGAAATGACATACGTATTAGCTATAGTCCATTGATTTTTGTAGTTACACGTTGTGAAATCCCCTTATGCATGGTTTTGTGGAGTAATAAATTCGCCTTCTCCCACGATTCTTCCGTTTAATCCATTTCAAGTATGATTCTATTGTCAATTGTATCGTTTAATGTTCGGATGAACACAATTTGTATTGAAATTATTATAGTTACAATCAGGTGTGCTTGGCGTCTTCATTATATGTCTGATTTTGCGGCGTTTTCATAACAGTTTTGATGCTAGAGTTGTTTTATATAGAGTGAAGTAGTTTTAAGATAATCTGTTTCTTTTGGATTCATGCTCTTGTCTTATTTGCGAATGACCGAAAAAATTTCCAGTACTCGTATTGAGGATATGTTAATTTTGAAAGTTGTTTAGTTTGTTTCGTCGATTTACGTTTTTTTAGTTGATTGGTTAAGTTTTAGTTGTGTAGTTTGCATTTTGCTTGCTCGTAGGCCCTGAACAGTATGAACGCTCCGAATCAGTCGCTTCCGACTGCGAGTCACGCCAGCACGACGCCCAGGGAGCTGGGGAACATGCTGAGGAGGGAAAGCTTGAATCCCATACACCAAACGCCGCATTACCAGCAAGTTAACTTGGGGTAAATTTTCTTTTCCTAATTATATCCTCGCTTAACTTTCACAAATTGAATAACAATCCATTTCGTTAAGTTTTCCGTCAATATGTAGTTGGTCCAAGAAAAATATACTTATTTTATTTCATCGACCTTATATTGCTGCAGGCAGCTGTAGATCTGGAGATGAACATTTTCGTTTACCGAAATCAAAATCTTCGGCAACAGTCAAGAAATCCCCAAAATCCAATTTTTTTAGCAAGCTTTGGGTGTTTTAGACCATTTTGAACAACTTCGTAATGTTGTACACGACATCGTTTTCTTCAAAGAATGTTGTACGCGAATGTTATTACGTATGTTGAGTTAGAGACAAGCGGAATCACCTCTGTCTGACTGGCAAAGTGATCCATTATTTCCGTAGGTGAAAGAGGTAAAATTCAGCATGTCATCCAGTTTGTTGAACGTGCGTTGTTCACGTGGACCCAAGAAGTCTCTTCAAGCATCGTTAACACTACTCGAGTTTTCGCCGCTAGCAGGTTCTTCGAACGAGCATTCGCTCTGGGCTCAGGCTGTGCGAACAGTCGCTTAGAGCCGAGCAATGTTCGCTCGGAAGGATTGCTCGTGCTCGAGGCTGATCGTCAGTGTAAACACCCCGGACCGATGGTCATCGAATCTCGATAATAACACAGGTGCCATCCGATAGTCGGAAATGCTCGGCCAGTGTCAATAGTGGTTTTCTTTGCATCGTGCTCGTTGAAAACTAGAAAATGCTCGGACGCGAATGCCAAATGCTCGGTGATACTCGAGCAGTGTAAACGGGGCTTTACATATTTACGGTTACTTAAATGCATCACTGCAGCTATAACTACCGTTGAAACTGCCGATTCTGTTTCAATTAACACTTGAACACACATTCTGGGGTGTTCAAAACGATTCATTAAGAATTTTTAAACATATATGCTAGAGGAGAAGTTGTTTCAATTCAAATAATTTGAATGACGTTAATTTGTTTCTGTCTGTCTGTCCGTGTGTCCGCAGTTCCTTGTGACAAACCTGGTTCCTACAGGTTTCATTCGATTTAGATGATATAGTCAGGGATGAGCGTGGAGAATTTCGATGGTTCCCTATGACTTTCATCGCACAGGAATTACTACATAAGTCTATGCATTCACATCAGACGGCAAACGGTGGATGGATAGATTTATTTTATTAAATTATTGAAATCCATTCATTTTGAAACGTAAACCAACAACTTTTAAAAGGGTTAACACTTTTTTTTCCAGGTCGATTACAGTGGTGGTTATTGAAAATAATAAACCAAGAACAGTTTCTCGTGAAAGCAACAAGAACTGTCTGCTGTAACGAAAAACACCTGTAAGGGATCGTAGAGTACAGTTTGACGAAACTTCGCCTTTCCCGGTATTTTTCAAGGAGGTAGGCTCTAAAGCGTGGAAGATGTTGGGATTTTTGAAGCGAATTATAAGTCTTGACATGCCCTCATGCACTAAGTTGATTACTTATCTCTTTTGTCCCCTGTGTTGAGTTTGCTACATCTGTGTGGTCACCCACCTGCTTCAATGCGAAGGACTTGAACAGAGGCAACTCTTGAGTTACATCTCGTATAAGAGAGGTTACATAAGGGGCGACCAGTGGTACTAACCGCCTGATTTCATTCGAAAACCCTCGTATAGAACTAGATTCTGGAAAAATCGACTGTCCACACCTGCCAGCTCAACTGAATCTTCATGTCGCTCCCTATCAGACCGAGCATAAGCTCACATTTCATCTGAAGGCATCTTCAACAAATTATTTACGGACTTCTTTAAGGCAACGCATGCAGCGTTTTTACATCCGATCGTCGGGCGATCCAAATCCGAACTTGTTGCACTCTTCCTTTGCATCATTTAGGGATGTCGTCCGCGTCTCATTTCTAACGCAGAATTGACTAGTTTCAATATTTATTAACTCAGTGTTTGTTGCAAATTTGTACTGCTTCTCCTTGTTATAATCTATTGTTCTTCTTTGCTTTACTATTTATGAATTAATAAATAATTACTTATCAATATGTTTAACATTGTCTTCCCGCAGGTACAACCCTCTTCAACGAGGAGACATACCGTACATGCCAGTACCCGGCCATCCGCCGCCACCCCAAAGCTTCAACCCCTTCATCTACGGCAATGATGTTGATTCCGTGGATATAGCAACTCGAGTCGCTATGGTTCGTGATTGCACAGATTAAACTAAATTAATTCGTTAAGCGTTCAACCTTCTTTCATGACGTAATTCCGAGAAAACTTGACGAAATGACGTCAAGAAAGAAAGTTTATTACAATGCTAGATTTTTAATGATTATTTCATAGTAGAGCCTGCAAACTGTTGCATCAACATGGAATAATAAATTTATCATTTCTGGCCAACACACACAATTTCCAACGACCAGATCATTAATTCATAGTTACACATTATTATTACTCTCATTTACTAATGGATAGCTCATAATAATTTTAAAAAGCCTCTGATTTGTTACCAATACTCCACACAGCATTCAGAAAACGTACAAATGTGTTCCTATACATATTGTATAATATAATTATAGGAGTACAAATATGAAACTCCTAATAGAATGAATGATGAAAATGATGGTGATTCTACTTGTTGTGGGGTAATACACCTTACATATTCTATGCAGATTTAATAAAACGATTTATTACATTTTTAATTTTTAATGAAATTCAGATCTCTTCAACTTCATTATTTCGTATGAACATCTCCATTTGCATTGCAGTTTCTTTTTCCATTTGAAAATTCAAGCAAGCACAATTGGTCCCGGAACCAACTTTTTATGCCACATTTAAAATTTGCCAACTTTGATGAAAAAAGCATCTTTAGTGTCGACATTATGTTTGGTGAATATGGGATTGTAAATAATGTGCTCCTTTATTGAGCCCCAAGTTATTATTCATGGAAAAAAGTTGGATGTGACCTGTGCGTCACTTTATTTTGGTGAAAGTAATCATTTTGGATACATTTTTCTTGGTTTAGTCCAGGGTCTCGAAACTACGGCCCGCGGGCCGGATGCGGACGAGATGACTTCAAGGGAATCAAGAGTTTTCCCTAACAAATTATTCAAATTTTTGGTTCAACGTATGTTTGCGAACAAACCTTTTCAAAAATGACACAAGTCAAATCCAAATATCGAGCGATACTTTCAAAAGAACACTTGAAAAATGTGCTTATGATTGGAACAACAAACTTTGATCCTAAGTGGAAAGACATTGCACACATCACATTAGATAGTTTTTCCAAAAATACTTTTTTGAATATGATAATTTTAAATAATATAAATACAAAATATATTTCTCTTAAATTAAATGCTTCGTTTTTTTTTATTCTTGAAAATGAAATTATTATTATTTCTTATTGTAAACGATGAAAAACTAATAATCATGGAATTAAAAAGATTTATTCAATCACGAAAAATCAAGTTTTGGTTCCTATATTAGGCCTGATTTTGAATTTGTGAAATTCTTCTAGGAGTGTTTAAAAACCCTGTTTTCAAGTGTCTGACTTTCAAAATTTTCCATTCCTGAAAATTCAATTGTTAATATTTTTCATTGAACAACGAAAAAGTAATTATGGAATTTTAAAAAATACGATCACTAAAAACTAATTTTTTGTACCTGTACTATGCCTGATTTTGAATCCGTCAAAGTCGTCTAGTAGTGCTTAAAAACATTGTTTTCAATTGTATAATTTTCAAAATTTTTTATTATCCATTTTGCTTGGTCAATATTAAGTTTTAATACGATTTTGATCGCGAATTCTTTGATGGTGTGAGTTATCTCTCGGAGGGTCATCTATATATTTCCTTTCCGTCGAATTTATACGAGTTACAATTATTTGTATTTATAATTCATGAAAGTGGAGTAATAGCCATTGCGAAAAAATTCACTGGGAATAGTTCTGAAACCAGATTCCAGCTGTATTAGACCCTGAGTTTGAAAGCAATCTTGGTTCTAAATCATATGAACCATGTTCGCGCACTCGACCATAATATTGGGTTGCAAGCACTATCCTAAAATTGGATATTTTATACGAAACTTCGAGAATAATATACCAATTTGCATGAAATTGGAAGAGGTTGGGTGAAACAGTTAGCTCTTAGGAAATCATCAAGTACCTTTTATGGTTACCGTTATTGGATTGATGGTAGGGGTGTGCGCATGGACAAACATCATCCAAAGCGTCGATTTCTCAAGATCTATCCGTTAAATGTTGGACAAAGGTTAGAACGGTACTGAATGAAGCATATTAAGACAGCTTTAATGGAAGCAATTGCTTTTGGCGGTAACCTGACATTGGTTGTCCCCATTAAATCGAGACTGAAACAGCGTTTCGATGAAATTTCGGGGATTAAGTCCGTCAACATTCGAACCAGTAGTTGCATGTACGCACGTATAAATATCTCATTCATGTAATTGTAATTTCTGAAATACCGTGATCATTACTGTTACTCATGTACTCCCTTGTTACAAGAAAGAGAGTTACACTATCCACCCAACTTGGCAGGCATTCAAATTATAAACAGTGCGAAAGAAGCCAAGACAATTGGGTAAACCAGCATGTATGGGACACTTTGTATTTTAGCGAAAAATCGGATCATAAATTCTTCTGAAATTCATAATTTACTTCACTAGTACATCTTGATGTGGTTGAGAGTTATGGCCTACAATCCTGCATCAAACATGTTCCATGATCAAATATCTCATACATTGTCAGTTAGACTTGAAAATTTATAATGAAAAAGTGGATTTTGCTTCCCTAGTTTAAATTTAACAATTGAAAAGTGAACTCTTTGTTTTTTTTCCATTTTCAGTCAATTAAATAAGTACCGACCTATAATAGATAAAGAGATAAATCATTTGGTTAACCATGTAATTAATAATAATGAAATTGATGGAAATTAAGAATCAATAATAAATTAAACTTGTAACGTTTTCCAGGTGAGGTTTTTTAATTCGCAAAACCTCTTGGTGAATTTCACGGAACACACGAGAACTCTTCGGTTGTACCCCCGTCCAGTGGTTGCGCTCCAAATCAACAGCTTCCTCAGGTCTCGTCCCAGAATTTCTCCGTTTCTCCAAAAGTTCGCCAGAACGCAGGTAAAGAAAATGGGATTAGAATTTGAATGATACACAAATCAGGTGGTCTTATACACTATTTCAAACAAATTGTAAACCCGCATGTAAAAATTGACAGCATCTTTTTCCTCGAATCCATGTTAAGAAGTGTGAATATTGTTAATTTACTTAATAATTTATTCATCAATAGCATTCGCCCTTTTAAACTGTTCTAAATATAATCTATCTATCGAATGTCTTCGCAGGCGGTCGAGTTTTTGGCCGAATGGTCGCTAACTCCTTCCAACGTGGCCTTCCTCCGAGTCCACACCGGCGTCTGCGACCCTCAGCAGATCGGCGACAAAGCCAAGTGGTTCAACGAGACCCTCGAACCCATCGTGTTCCGAGTCTGGGACGACAACAGCTCTCTGGCCACGGCTCTCAATCAACTTCCACAGCCTGAACAACCTACAGGTAGGCGCCAAATGTGCTACTAATTGCTTTCTGCACTTTTCTGTGCTTACTAATTCATAGTCACCTATCGACCTATGAATATCTTCGTCCAGCTTAGCTGTGAACGAGGGAATAAAATCATTCCTTAGGCAATTACTATGGAATACCACAATAAACATTTGAATACCATTAAATCACGTAAAATTTAACTAAATAAATAAATTTACACTTTCAGATGAAAGCGGATCGGATTCTGAAGGAGAAAACAATAGTACCAGCTCGTCGTACTCCTCTTTGAGCGATTTCGTTTCCGAAATGGTGTCGTCCGATCTCTCACCAAGTAAGATTTCCAAATCCGCAGCATTAGTTATATTTTTATTTAAATATGCGTCAAGTTTTTTTTCTGAATTGCTAGGTCGAATTTATTTAGATTGACAAAGGCATGAAAACTCCCATGTCCCTCAAGATTTGTTCAGATTTTCTAGCAAGAACGTGCAGAAAATATTGTAGCATAATCATCTAGAACCACTCTTCTGATTGTTGTCTAATTTTCTTATTCTTCGATTAGGATTTGTAATAGGTACTTCAATTTAAAGTTGTACCTATGTATCATATACATTTTCAATAAAATATAGTTTCCAAACTTTTCATAATGCTAGTGATTGTAGGAAGGGTCTCTTTGGTCTAGTAAGTCTTGGATTTTTGGGCTTTTTCTTCTCCCGCAATAACCCACTCACCCTGTCCAGTCTTCAGATTTATGCACGATAGAGTTTTAATATCTCACGGTTCACACAGATAATTACATTTTTTATCCAATCTTAGGTTTCAATACCCACGTACACCATTTTCAGGCCAATATAAAACTAAGGCACATTTAACCACTACAGAACCAAGCCACTATAGAACCAAGCCGAAGCTTCTATGTCTTTACAGATTCACTCGTTAATTCCAATAGGTTTCAGTTTAAAAATTGAATATTTCACAATCAAAACGTGAAAGATCCATTTTCAACTAGGCTGATTAACAATTTCAATCGAAATAAACCATATTTGAATTCCATGTATACAAATAGGATCAGCGCATTCTAGGCTACAATTCATGGGACATATTCAATCAGCATGTTTTTTTTTGTTTTTTTAGCAACTTTTGCCTTATCCAATTTTGCTATTAATTTTAACCTCTGTTCTTGGCGATGCAACTAATATATTTGAAAATTTACACAGCTTCATATTTGGTTGCATTGACTGCTTTCACGTTTGCATTAATAAGTGAACAAGTACACAATTACGCAAATCGACACGCTTTGTCCAGTTCAAAACATCTAAAAACTCATAGATTTGACCTGCTAACCATAAAATTGTAATAGTTTGTCTTGCTATTGAGTTTAAAATTAGTTGACGTTTGTGGCTTGAAGCAGGTTATGCAACCGCCCTGAAAAATAGTACAGTTGGCGAAAAAGCTACAGTATGTGAGATAGTAGTTCAGGCATGAGTGATACTATGCTACTGTAATTAGTGTCATGATGTAAAGAAACTTTTAAAGGATGAACTTCAGTGCTCAATTCTGCTCCTAGTTGTCAAGTACGAAAATAAACTTTCCTACTGAAGACATTTTTTGAAAGGCCTTGTTTTCAAGTATTTTCGCTTATAGGATTAGTTTTGTGTTGTTTAATTTGTTGGCTTTAAGATGCAAAGGACGAATAGGAAAGAGAGTGATACATTTCCCTTCAGAATGTTGTCATAACATACATTTACGAGCTTATTCAACTGCCGAAGGGTGGTTTGACACAAAACCCATCCCAAACAGACGAAATCACGTGAAATCTTCAACATTTTCAAGTCTAAACGAAATTAATTTTATTATTTTCATGGTTTGACACATAACCACAAACAACGACGTGGCACTTTTTATCGTAATTAAATTCTTTTACAGTACTTTCAATTCACAACCAAGAATTGTCTAAGGAGAGTATAACTTCATCATTTCCAAAATCCCAACTATCTTTCATCACTCGCTGGAAAAGTTTCAATTTATGTAGTAGTTATTGTGTAGTTTTAGGGCATGCTACTCTACAAATAGGTGTGAACGACAAGAATTTTTACCAAAAGTGGTGATTTGGGGATATTAGGGCAAACTAGTCGTAAGGAAGTAATAAATTAGTGTCACCAACATAATTTGCGTGAAATAGCTAACATGACAATGTCTTTCTTGGCTGGGGACCCGTATGTAACTAGCTCTTCTCACTCGTAAAGGAGACACGTTTCATCTATTTATTTTTGCATATAACAATAACTCCCGTGGCTGTAACTTATCAGGTTAAGGAGGATCATCATGAAAACCCTTCTTTTACTTGGAAAAATTTAAGTGATTTTACCAATCGATTAAGTTTTGTTTTAGCCATTTTTCGTCTATTTTATATTCTTTAAATGGTTGTGGTCTTATGCTCATAGCAAACAACGCTTTTTCGTAATGTCTCCTTACTTTTGCTTTCCCAAGAAGCCATAATGCAGAGAACACAAAACAAATTGTGATGAAAACACAATGGAAATGAGGCGTATGAAGGAAAATCTCGAGGAGGGACTTTTCATTGAATATTAGTTGTAGAAATGAATAATCATCCCTGAGTTCACCACAGCTCAATAATTGAGATTAATGTCAACCTACTGCACCCTAGGTGTCCCTACATGAAATAAGTACCTAGTTACATTATAAAAATAAATATGATCCTATTACAATGAAAGTGGTGATGGAATGGTTAGTTACCCCTTCTAAAGTTTGAGGCTGTTAGCCTGCAACATTCAGAGGATAACAAGTTTTCAGGAGAAGATCTAACAATTGTTATACAACAAGTGGTTAACGATGACGGCCCAAGAGTCGAGGATTATTGGTTTTCCGGGGGAGTTCAAAACACTTGTATAAATAAGCCCGGACTAGCCCCAAGGGGTTCATTCAGATCCTCTCTCTAGATTCCGTCACTCTGTCCTTAACCTACTCTGCTCTATCTAAATTTTGCCCTAAATTCACAGGTGTCGTAGCTGTTATACCTGCTCCCTCATATGTAGATTTTAGCTGTATTCCCCCTCAGGGAATAAATTGCTCCACGACGTGTCGTAGATGGCACCTGAAATTAATTCCCCACGGTTCCTTCGTCACCCTTTCAGGAGAATACGTAAATCACAATCATGTTCAAATACCTATTCATTATCCAAATTGGACTCTTCCAAATCAGTTCATCCGTTCAAATGTGATGTCCCCTTAAATTCAAAACAACAAGGAGCCTTTTTAAAAGGCTCTTTCGGCTCAGGGAAGGTGGATTTAGTAATCACGAAGCGGGAACTATCCTTAACCATCACACAATTTTCTAGTAGATTAGAGCATTTTTGCACTCTCGCCTCGCCGCTTGCACGCTATGGCCTGAAGCTCTCTAGTTGGGACCTTAACAGGTTTCTTGGCCTCAGACACTGGAGCTGTGGGACTGGCGACGACAGAAGAGGTGCTCGCCGTCTATCGCCCGCCGTCGACGCTGCAGATCCCCGGGGAAATGGCGGCGCCTGAGTCACCGGCTCATTCGAGATCGCCGGCGTCACAGAGATCCAGCTCGGAGTCGGAGAGCGAGAGTGAAGGGAGCGGTCGAGACACTGGTGTAAGTTGCACCCTCATTCGCTTCGTAAACCTACAACCTTATTGTAAGGACCAAACTTGGCTGTACGACTTAGTTTTCATTTATATTATTAGAGTATTAATAATCACGTTCATTGACCAAGAGCGTCTGTTGTGATGACGCAGCACGACCTCATTTTCCGGCCTTCGTCAGTTTGGGAAAATGTTAATTTACCTACGTGGAATATGTAGAGTCCGAGTTCCCACGGCGACCGTTTATTATCCCAGCACTCCCTCGTAACCCAATTCAGTGGTGGTACATCTATACTTTTAATAAGTTAATAAATCACGACGTATAGTGATGGACAAACGTTCGTCCTCTATCAGAACATTACTCCTGTCACCCATATCCTATATTGAAAATATCTTAATACAGTGGAATCCGCTTATTGGAACCACGCTTAATGGTTCCAGTCGGGTATTGCGAGCAAAATGGCTTGGAACGGTCCGGCTACCAATACCGTGCTAAATATTTCGGTTATTGTAAACACCAAGTCGGTTATTGTGTACATTGGAGGTAACTAGTTCATATCAACACAGATCAAAAGAGCTTATCCAACATAGTGACCAGGGTATAATTCGTACCATGAAGGACCACTACAGACGTGAAATGAGGCAAACTGTACTTTCTGCTATAGATGAGGCTGACAATTGGCTAAAGAAATTAGTCTCTTGGATGCATTACACCTAGCTAACAATGCATGGAGTATGGTCACCGAATCAACGAACTGTTTTAGACATGGTGGGTTTGTGGATGGAGAAGAGGAAATTGATGTTCTGCTAGTCGAAAAACTATCCGATCTCACTGAGCCCACACCGAACATCACCACACAACCGAGTGCTGACAGTGGGTACCTAGCTAATGACAAGTCACTTTTAGACAGGTCAATTAGTACGATTTGACACGGAAGACAAAGAATACCTGCCCTAATGAGAACAATAATTCCTATTTCCCGGCTTGTGTATGACAGTTATGCCTTCCCTTCTCCCAGGATAACTGGTAGAATGGGTGTCCTAGTGATTCATCTCTTAATGAGTTCGCAGGTTGCTCCTCGGCTTTGATTGCATTGAACTTGAATTGTGATTTATACAATTCAGGTTCTACAATCATGTATTGCGAAGATGATTGCATCATGTAAGCCTTGGGCAGTAAAGCATTCTCACTTATTTGTAACTTGGACTGTTTTAAGCTTGAAACATGTGATTGGAACGTAAATTTCACCATGAAAGTTGTGGAAAAGTAGCTTAATAAGCTAAATTAGCTCCTGCTCACCCTAGGAAGTTGGAGTTTGAAAGAATCTCCTTGGAAGAACAAAAGACGAATGAAATGAAAAGCCAACATCCTGACCACAAAGTGTAAATGAAGCATGCTCCTTGTTTTCGGATTTTAACGTAAGGCTCTATATTGTCCGTCTACGTCACAGGAAGCGTAATATTTTGTGTATTTGTAGGATCGAGACGAAAGTGCCGGAGGTGATTCCGACTGGACTGGACGGACTGTTGTAAGCGCTCAACAGGGCGATGAATCCCCTGACAGGCGGCCTCCTTTGAAATCTACGGCCTCCACGAATGTAAGTTGAAATAATGAAATAATCAGCATTGATCAATTCGGATCTGGTGAACTTGCCACTAGCCGTTATTTTAAAATGGTTTGTCAATCCTAGCGTGGAGTAGTTGAATTTTATTTGCACCTCTGACTGAGTGATTTGCAATCACTGACATCAAGGTTTCTCATTTTGTTCAACCATCAAATTTGTAGAAATTTTCAGGCAGGACTGTTCTGATATTTGCACGCAGCATTGTGGATAACTAGTGCTCCTCCATCTTTAAAGGGTTACCAATAAAATATTAGTACATAAGGGAAAAGCACCAATAGTGAACACTGTACCAATAGTGGACACTTCGGAAAAAAAGTTGTAGAATAAGGATTCGGGTTGAGCAGGGCACTTGAATCTTTTTGGATTAACTAAAGTAATAGCCTAACAAACGTGATGAACCAAAAGAAAACGTTATGGCCAAAATGAAAAATAATAACTTGACATTAAAAACAACCAGTCTGTGGGTGGAGTGATTTTGAGCAGGACGCTGTGCAAAATGCTAAGGAATAGAAAGTACCTATGTTTTAAGCAATGTTCACATATGATATTCAAATATTTGTGCCCATTGGTTCGAATATATACTTCAGTAACTAAATTGACGATTTTCCAGTCGCCTAACTCCGTTAATATTGATAAAGTGGGCTTTTAAAGCATGTCCACTTCTAGTACAACAAAAATGACGGATGCTCCGGTAGTGGACATTCCTGTTCACTACTGGTACAACTTCCCTTTTCACGAAAGGATATTTTCTTAATTTTCTACTTGTTCATTTGTATTGGAACAAGCTCTCGGTACGATTTTCAAATGAATATAGTGTTGCGGACCAGAGGCGGACAGGGGGTGTCCTCTACTAGTGCAAGAGATGTCCACTACTAGTCCATGAGCTATCTTCTACTTATACATGAATTGTTCTCTACTGGTGCTCACTTCATTCTTTCAGTTGAATGTAATTCTTTTTGTTTTGCTACCGATTAGATATATACATGATTTTAAACGAGATTTTACGTCGTCTTGTTGATATCTACGACGTGTCCACTACTGGGTCATGAAGTGTCCACTACATCAACAATAGAAAATTTTAGCTGTCCACTACTGGTGTTTTCTGTTATTTCACAAAATTTGACTCTATTTCTTCAAACATTTACAAAATTGGTGTTTCCTTTGATTAAACTCAACTAAAAATGTCTGAAAAACGTGTAGACAAAAAAAAAAAAAAAAAAAAAAAAAAAAAAAAAAAAAAAAAAAAAAAAAAAAAAAAAAAATTTGAGAGCTAAAAATATATGAGGTAACACAAACAATCCCACAAGATTTTCTTAACATGTCCACTACTGGTGCTTTCCCCTTACGTATTATTTAGTTGGGGATTAATAAACGCACCGGAATTCGTGAGAGCTGCTCATGATTGATTGATTCTCGATTCTCAATATTCACAGTGACATACATCACTAGGACTTTGTTGATCAATTAAGATTTTGGTTTGGCATTTAAAGATATTTCAAAACACTGTAGTGGTATTGATTCCATTTATATTTTTTTAATCATTTGTATATCCCAATTTCTGTTTAACGAACCTCTCTCTGGCAAGGAAACTTGGAAATATCAAATTAGTAAATAATTATGATAATTAATAATTAATATCAAATGGCCGACCTATTCGATCGCTGTTCACACCTAGAATTCTCAGGCGATTTTCGTACTTTTTCTAATTAATATCTGTTTATGATCATGTTTTTGTGTGTAATCATTTAAACTGCGAGCTTAGGGACTACCTTATAATGCGTGTATTTTTGAGAGAAAATACATTTATTGATCATTATATGGGGTGGAATGTTGGATTAGTTGGGGTTGTGAAAAGTATAAAATGATATGCCAAAAGCTCGAATTGGTATGCCGAAAGTTTAAATTGAGATGCCAATAACATTAAAATTGATTTGTGCCAAAGGTTCAAATTACTTTGCCAAAATTTTCAATTTGATAATATGCCAAAAATTCAAATTGATTTTGCCAAACTAATCAGATTTTATTTTTTCCTAACTGTGTGTGTGTGTGTGTGTGTGTGTGTGTGTGTGTGTGTGTGTGTGTGTGTGTGTGTGTGTGTGTGTGATTTCATTCTTCTGGTAGCCAAATTGCTGCTCCGTCCTCCAGTCCAAGTCCTCGTACGTGTTTCCTCGGGCCCCTTAGCCTCATGGAAACTGCTCGATGAACTGAGAATTGAGTTTTCACTCACCAATATTACTTACCAATATTCATTGGACTCATACCATTTACTATAGAAACACAATGCTCATTTTCATAAATAACTAAGCAAGAAACCAAAAACCTTCATTTTACCACAATTTATACTTAAAATGTAAAAATCCTTGTGTTATTGTATGTACCGATGATTAAAACAAGAAGGTGATGGAGAGGACTAGTTGCCCCTGCCAAGGGCTCAGGCGACGATCCTGCAGCACCCAGAGGAGACCTCTGGAGCTAAAAGGCTTCAGGTATTTGGTCATGGGTAGCAGTTTTAAGAAACGGGAAGGTTAAACCATCCGCGTCCATCGCGCGCTGCTCAGAACTTCAGTGGAAAGCTTTGTTCTTAGTTAAAAATTGTGGTAACCTAAAAGTGGTTTTTATTGTGTTCTGTACCCATCCGGTAGATGGCTTACCATTCAAGGTAGTTTAACTAACTAGAGAGACGTATTTTCCATATTTTGCAGTCTCAGGGCAGCGGTGGGAGCCCTCAGTCCGGAAGGAAAACCAGCTTGACGGGGCTTCTGGGGCGAGCGGGCAGCTTCGGGTCCAGCCCTCCCGGGGGCTCGTTTTTGGACTCGTTCACGACTCACGCAAAAGAACTCGTGCGGGAAACCAAACGGCAGAGCAGCCAAGAGGGCCTGATCGCTCATATGGACAAGGTACCCAGCATCAATATCCAATATTAATTATAAAAAAATCTCATAACCATCGACTGAAAACCCTTATTCCTAAAATTTACAAGACACTGTTCTCATTAGTGACCACTATTTTGGGTACTCAACATTGGACAAACAAATTTAACGACATCAGAATTAATCTTGTGATTTAAAGGTCTTAAAAGCTCGTTTTAGATACTCTCATACGTTTTAGTTTATTATTTTTCAACAATGAACCTTGTAATCTACAAAGAAAGAATTAATTACATACCTTTCAATATCATACAATTTCTTATTATGGTTTACACCGTCCTTTCCATATATCTCTCAGCTGGCAGAGTACAGCATTCCGATTGACGAAATACCTCCCACCTCCTTTCTTCACTAAACCATATTTTGAAGTCGTAGTTCAACTCCCGTTTAGCTTACCAATGGAAAGTAAAAAAAAGAAAATTTGATCATTTCTCATGTAATAAAAGATGAATACGGACAACTTAACGAACACCAAACTTTAATAGTCCCTTTATACGAACATAAGCTGATATAAAAATATCTGTAATAGTGTTGTACAAGGAGGCAACATGGATCCACAAATAGAACACCTGCAGTCCTAATAGACCACCTACCTACGCTTCACTTGTCCGCAATTATCTGATTATGTCTGATCATATCAGCTGAATCTCAGCCCACATGATACCAGGTCTGGGGGAGCTCATTCGATTCATTGAATTGAAGTCTATCAATAACAAACACTAAAACATCAGCGTTACATGGAAAATTTAAGATATTCTGATTTTCAAATATTTCTGTTCTTGGTTTCACCCTATAAGGTAGACTGAGACCTTTTTCGAGAATTCAGTCCTAACTAGAACCCAAATATGGCCAAGTTAAATTAGCTTTGTTCCAGCAGTTTCGGAGAAAAGCTCTGGGCAGGTTTTAAAATTTCATTTTCGGATTCTACACACCTTGAGATGTAAAACAACAAATTTTGAGAGAAGGTTTAAAGAAAAATTGTTTTTTTGGTTTATTGGTTTATACTAAAGCTCAAAACAGAGTCACAAGGGAAATTAGGGTGGACTGTGATCCCTGTTTAGTACGGCGACCAATTCACTCCTTAATTCATCTTTTAAACCTTGTTCGACGCATTCATTGTTGTCATTTATTGCTTGAACATCTGTCATGTACTTCTTATACGTTGAACACAACGAAGAGTATATTGATATTTTGTCAGGTTTAAATTTTGGAGAAAGTGCTTTAAATTTCTTTGAGATTCCCCACTCCAGTTCTGTAGACTCATAAAATTAATTATATTCTCTTATTTATATGGTATTGTCTGCAGTTGACCGTGCATGCGAAGAAAGCCGCTGGGGAGGCCCACAAATCAGCGGTTGAAGCCAGCAAACAAGCTGCTGGCGTCAGTAAAAACACGCTCGAAGATCTGACTTACGTCAGCAAGAGCACGTTGGGGGATTTGACCAAAAGTGCCAAACAAGTCGCATCCAAGAAAGGGCTGCTGAAGGTAAACTGTCCATTTCTTCAATATAAATTATACCTTAACTTATTTCAATAATCAGTGGATATCTATATAATGAAAAATAATAACATAAATTGCTGCTATTTTATATTTTGGTGTAACCCAAAAGTCTGAGGAAGAAAGGGCAACACGTTGAAAACTATCCTTATTATAGTTAAGTTCAGTATTATTTTTTCCTTAAGGCTCTTCACGAGAAAATGCCGACTTACAAGTCCAAAGATCTTCCTCGATATTCGTCAATAACTTCAATTACTAAACAACTCTCGTTGAAAAAGAGTCAGGCAGCCGATGCCCCCGTAGGGGTAAGTTGTGAAATCAATCACGTCTCTTCTACCGTTGGAACTCTTCATACAGCGAATAAATACATAATGTATATACAGTTTTACATGTGACTACAACTACATGGTACTAATTATTACTACATGGAAACAACTTATTCCATGTAATTAAATTTTTAGAAAATCAAGGAGTTTGTACATCCCTTTATCCTTCAGTGCATGAAAAATACACTATTTCATAATGTCGTACCTCTTGTTTTACATCCATTAAAAGAGCCCCGATTTTGCATTCATTTGTAATCGTTTCGGAATATTTTCATTGGAAAATTGTCATCGCCTTGAAAGTGTCTCTCTCATCAGTTATGGGATTTAGGTTTAAAACAATCACCCTGCATTTACAATACTCCACCTAACTAGTTTTAGTGTATTATTTTCACCGATGAATCTTTGTAATCGATCAGGAAAAAAAGTATGGATATTTTGATCATCGAAATATAGTAAATAATCGTCAAAGATTCTTAATCTTGAAAGATGCAGAAATTAAGCTTGTTTGAAGGATTTACGGGGCAAAACTGTCTTGGGTCATGTTCCCACTGACATCAACGTCTTTGGATCGACCTGTATTTCAGACAATTACGATACGATCCAGTTATAATCGAAATAACACAATGAAACCGCTCTTCCCATGCAGCTATCCAAATTTAAGCAACATCAGACAATTAGGAAGTTAGAACGAGCTATTTCAAAGATTTTACGTTTGCGCTTGCACAGAGTGGTGTACTCATTTGTCCGAACCTGACGTTAGGGAACCTATACGTCTTAATCTACACATTCCCTGAATATATCATCGAAATAGGAAGAAAACTGTATAAATTAGTATTGTTACAAGGATTACGCAAGTGCAAGCGCAAGTGCAAGTACAGAAGCTTGCAGAATACAAGAGTAATGCAGAATACAAGCTTGCAGAATACAAGAGTAATGAACTTGATTTAAGATTAAACTGTTCTTACCTCACTGCCTTCCAAGTTTGAGCAAAATTGGACTCTAGAGCGTCAGAAAATGATGCTGAGTGGTTTTTGAGTTTGGGCATCCGCAAAGTGAAGTATTGATTTTTTGAGCGGTGAAATTCACGTATGGCCATCTTCGGCTAACCGCACATTCTCTGAAATGGTCATCAAAATCGGATTAACTATTGAAATTAAGTTTTCCCACAAAGATTTGCTTTTACACTGCCGATCCGAAACAAAAGTTGTTCTAGGTGAGAAAATGAAAATTATGCTACCTTGACATGGATGCAAAATTAATCTCAACCCTAAAACCCGCGATATCTTAATCTCTTCAAATAGGTACCATTTCTAACCAATACCTGTAACTACCCCAGTTTTTCGAGATATCATGAACTTCTAATTTTAAAAACCTGTTGAGCTTTTCAAGCATGGATATCCTAGTATTATTTGTAATTGGATTTGGAATTCTCAACTGCGTCAAGACGGCAGACTCAACTTTTTGACATCCTTTAAGAAGTAACTAATTCCTTTCCCTGCCTTCAGTATTTTGTTGAAGTGATAGGTACCTATATGTTTGCTAACGTATTTTATGAATGGGGTAGTTAATATTTTACGTACATAATTTAGTTAAACAATAATTAGTTAGTTCTAAAAGTGTAACCTTAATAATGTCTAAACCCCACGATGCAGGGGTCGTTTGCTCGATTTCTTCTTGTATCGCATTTGTCGGGTCACCCAGGGTCTTCAGACGATGATTAAAAACCTCAACGTTGGATTAAAGTCACACGGGCTTAAATGGGGAGCATGAGGGCCACTGTTCGTTCCACCTGCCCAGGGAACATCTGTCAACTCTGTATGTGTGCTGTAGTGTTATCTTCTTCGAACCAAATGTCCTCTAAGTCTTCCTTTCCATTAAATTTTTCGATTTTTGATCTTGTAGAAAGTTTTGAACCTTAAGAGAAGCTTGTGTTCCAAAAAAACTGGTTGCATTTCATCCTGCTGACTGGACGGTGTGTGTTTTTTAAAATTATTTTCAATAATGTACCTCGGACCAAGAAAAAACATTTTAAGCCGCTCTAAATGTGCTATATATAGCTGATATATCACGTTTCAAGATATATAGATTGTGGGAATCGAATTTTAAAAAAATTGACCGTCCGTTATTCGGAGCTTTTCTCCGAAACCACTGAATGAAAGTTGATAAAAAACGGGTCAAAAAGCACATTTGGGGTGTAGTTGGGACTGAATTCTCGGCATCGATATCCGTCAATCCTACACGGAGAAATCGAAGGGCTGAAATGTCAAAAATTTGATAATTGAGAACTTTCAAAATAACACTATTGTCATTGCCATTGCCGGCTGAGTCTTCAGACTGTACCTGTATGAAACCCTGCTTTCAAAATCAATTATAATCCTCTACCAAAAAAGGGATGGGATGGCGACACCCGCAAGGCTCTACTGAAGAGCAGAAGTTGTTGAGCCTGTCATGCAAGGATTCGAGAAGGAACCAAGAAAATGGGCCACACCAATCAACGTGTGCTCATTGATAATCAAAAACAACCCATCAGGGAGTCGACAGTATCGATTGCACACAATTAATTATGGTACATACAGGTACAAGCTATGTACAAAGTAAATTGATGTTTCGCGTAATCGTACTCGCTGCTGCATCAGCGAAATGAAATGATCAGTAGGATCATTCAGTAGGACACCTCACAATAGGCTCCTTTATTTGTTGTTTTTAACAAAAAGTAGTCTTTTAAAAAAAAAAAGGCATTTGTCTTGCTCCTGGTACTAGTTTACATGTACAAAACATATCTATATCCAATGGCTGGATACATCCATGAACAGAAAACGTTTTTCTAAAAATGAGTACATGTAACTATGCCGTTCCAATTCCCATTAACAACCAATTATTGCAATGCAATATCTGTCCCTCCAATGCCAGGTCCTGCTCTCTAAATTCGCTCAACATCCTTTCACATATTTCAGGCCCTCGGTGATTCTAAAGAATCACCCGAGTCCCCCAGCCCGCCGCCTACTGGTCCCCAGGCGACCTCCCTCGTTCAGCCGGATCTGTCGCGAACCGCTGGAAGAGATTTCCTCTCCAACATCACCAGCGACATCAACGGCTTAGCTCAGCAGACGTCCAGCATGTTCAGCGACTTTTTCGGTAAGTACGCAACCACTAACTTCATTATCCAAACCCAAAAACTTCAACCATCGAAAACAATGGCTTACCTAGAGCTGAACCAATTAAACATAGTATATGAAGTCCATCACGCTTATTGTATTAAGTTCCTTGTCTAACTGTCCCATTCGTGAAAATTCTTCGATGAACGAAATATGAATTGTATCCACATAAGATTTCCTCGAACTTCACATACTTGCAGAAAACTGTGCAAATACGGACTAACTTTTACAGAATCTTTTTAAAAACCTGCTGAAATTGCTTTTGTAAAATTTATCAAGAAACATTGGGTTCTTTCGATAAACCCTTTAGATTGCATCGTAGGGCGCTTGGGGATTTTCAGCTAGGTACTTTTAAATCTACAACTTTTTCCAAGAATCAAATGATCACCATCGGATGCTATCAGAAACGAAAAGTTAACACTGAATTTACAAATTACACCCTCGTAGAAAGGATATAATTACCTCTAAATTCGACCCACTTTTTTCCAAAAGCAGTCCAAAATTTGTCGTATACCAGATTCTGATTTTAGGTTGAATGAAATTGGGAGTTTTTAAAGGAGAGCAAAAAGGATGCTATAGACTCGAGCTGATTGAACTCCGAAATACAAATTTTCACATACAAAAGCTTTACGGAGTTTCTTGATTTGGGCATCTCGGCAGGATTGTCGTGGTACCATCACCCGCGATGTACACGAAACGTTACAACCCCAACAACTACTGCGCAATGCATGTTGAGCTTTCTTAACAGTAGTGGGCTGTTATACACATTCACGAACGGAGTGGTGAATTTCATTATGTACAAATTTTTCTCACATTTTGAATTTTTGAGTATGAATTCTCAAGCTATTGATCACAATCAACTGTAACTTTGCATGCATCAACAATGGCGATACACAAGCTCATATTGATGAATTTAACAAATGAGATTGTATCTATAGAACTTTTTGTTCAGCTTACAAATTGGCATATACACAGATGGAATATGATTTCGTGTAATTTTCTTGAGTTATTTCCATTAATTAGGTGTTACACTATTAGACTTTTGGGGGTTTACTGCTTTAAAAATTGTTTCATTTTCTAAAAAAGACGGAAAGAACATGGAATTCTGTGGACAAAATTGATTGCGACATTCTCTTATAAACATTCGGCATATGGAATTTTATACTCGCACCTTAATACAATGTGTCTAATATAAATTTCTTTCCGAAAAGTTTCAAGAGAAAAATTCTGTATTTCTTTGTGTCCCTGTACCTTCCCTGTTTTAAAGGCATGGTGTGTGGTTTTCTGATGTATTGTACTACGGTAATTCCGAATTATAACAGAAGTAGACAGCTGCAAACAAAAAGATGTTTTTCCGAAGTTAATCCTGCGTAAAGCGAGCAATAACAAATACATAGCCAAAATTTAATCTTTAATCAAGAATATCGAACTCCGCGAAGTAGAGAAATCAGCTAATCGAAAAATTTGCAAAACTAAAAATGGATGTATTGGTAGAGTGGGGTAATAGAAAACAAATAGGAAGCTTCGTGCAGATCTTCTAAATGTTCAGAAAAGTTTTGATATGACAATCACATGGTTTTTTTTATCATAACAACGTTGAAAATAAAATTTGATTAATAGATTTCACAATTCATTATGCATTAATTTCAATGCATTGATTAATTTTGTTAGATTTTCCGGGTCTATCGCTAATTTTGTTTAGTATAAAGACAAAATTGCTACTTCCTCAACAACCCGAATGACGAAATGTCAAGTAGCTGGCCTGATCGTGCATTACAAAATTGAACAATCCGGGAATGAAGAAATAAGAGAAATTGAGTACTGGTAACTTCATTTTATTTAAATGACAACAAGATGGAAGTGGGACCTTGAAAAATGATGTAATCATTGAGGGAATTAAAGATTTTAACATGAACTTGCTTTAACTATGATCTAAATGGCCGTGAATGTTACGTAAATTTGAACCCGAAAGAACAGGCACACAAAAACAGTGATATATTTTTTAATAACCCATAGCTAGTACATTACTGATGAGAATAAGTTTAATAAAAACGATAAAATTTGTTTACACACTAAATTTGTGATGGGTATGGATAGTTTCCCCCTTCCCGTGTCTAGAAATTGCTACTCCTGAGCATACACTTGAAGCTTTTTAGTTTCAGAGGTATCCTCAGGGTATTGCCGGCATATCGCTCCGACCCTTGGAATCGGCTCTAATAACTAATCCATTCCTCAACTTCTCAATAAAAATTGTAATTTCAAATTTTCAGAAGAAAAACTGAAAACTCAGAACATCGGCTCATGCCTAGAAAGCTTCAACTAATTACAGTCACTGTACGGTTAAATCATTTGAGAATTTTAAAAAATCGGCAAATGCATTTTTTAAAACGCTGCACAATATTTATCGCAATATCCATGAAGTACGAGTTTTGTTTCTATGTTTCTGTTATAAAACAGATATCGAATGACGGTAGATGAGGTTTAAAGCATGTTTCATATTTAAAAATGCCAAGTGCGTGTGGCACATAGCTTCCTCGTATCCACTACATGACTGTATAGATCATCTACACATCAAACCGAACAATCCCTGAAAATGTCATCAAAATCGGTCAAGAACTCCGGGAGTTATGCTTGTGGCAAGGATTTCACGTTTGCGCATGCGCAGAGGCTACTATTGATCCGGGGTCATTAAACTCATAGGGGACCATCTACACATCAAACCGAACAATCCCTGAAACTTTCATCGAAAATGGTCGAGAACTCCCGGAGTTATGCGCGTAACAAGGATTTCACGTTTGCGCATGCGCAGAAGCTACATAGGGGACCATCTACACCCCAACCCGCACAATCCCTGAAAATTTCATCAAAATCGGACTATAACTTCGTGTAGTTGTGCCCGTAACAAGGATTTGCTGACAGACAGACAGACACACAGACAGACACGGAACCAAAATTGTTCAAAAAGGTCTAAAACGCAAAATGCGAGTGGAATTTTTGATTTTGGAGACAAAAAAATTTTCACATTCCGAAAGTGAAAGTGACAATGCTTCCGCTACCTTGGTAGACTCGGACTCTTGGCAAAAAAATGATCGTAAGGCAGTCGTAACAAATGTTGGGGGGATTCACTAAAAGGTTGTGTTGAGTGTTCCACAAATTTAGTGTTGAACCAATTTTTGACATCCTTTGCTGTTCTGTTCTCTTTTAGGCAGTAAAAAGTTCACATGTAACCAGAGCGTATTTGTTCTTTGATTTTTTTAATTTTATTTTGTGTTCGTGTTGTTCTTTTGTTTGAGTGTTTGTTTTTTACTCTTTTTAAAATTTATTTTATTTTTTTGTTTTATTCGAAATTGAACTGAGATTTGTGATCACCTGGAGAGTGCCACTCGATTTTCCATTGCATGGGTAGTTTTGCATGGCGATTTTGGGCCACTATTTGGACTGTTAACACGAGCATGATTGCAGGGAATAAAAGTCCCCGCGGAGGGGGACAGCAGGCACAGCCTGCTTCGACGAAACCCAAAGAAAAGCAGCAGGCATTCAACCCGTTCCCAACCAGAGGTACCTATTTTATAGAACTAAGCAACAAACCATAAAATGTCACGAGTGGTGTTCAATCAACGAGGTTTCACTAGGGAGAAAGAACTTTGTGAGCATGTATTGAGTCGTTGGAATAATATAAAAACTTTACCGAATTAGAAAAGACCAAAAGAACCACGAAGTGTTGAAGAACTGGGCAGATGTGAACAGCGAATACCACTACCATCACATCCAAGTTTCATGATTTATTCATGACTTTAGATTTTGAACTAATATTTGCTTATTCCTTTATTAGGAATTTTAATTTGGAGGTATCTGATGCATTCGGTAAAGTATGCCGACTAATTATACCTATACAGTTCTTTTCCAATCTTATACAAATGCAATTCACCTATTCAACTGACTTCAACGAGAAACTGTGATGACTATATACACGACTTTTAAATATTCTTCATATTCCTGCACAAATCATTGTCGTATTTGTCCACCAATATTTCACCATCCTTGCACAAATTCGTTCAGTAAACTTTAGGAGGGCACCGTACAACAAAATTTGTGTTTAAAACGTGCGGTTTTGGGCTCGTATCTATCTCTCGATTAAATGATAAATTATCTGAAAGTGATATCTTAAATTTATTACCTTAAAGTGATGAATAAATCTACATTTTACTCTTTCGAATGGTACACTTTTCTGAATCAGCGAATAATTCTACTGTAAGGGAACTTACCTGGAAGACACATAATTATGCTAATAAACGGGAGTAGGGCAGTGACCAAGGCGCAAGGGCCCGGCCCGTCATTCTCGGTATGAAGGGATACGACAAGATATAAAAACCTGGACACCAAGCCGGGACTTCACTTGGTCAGTGAGCTCTCTCTTAAGCTAAAACCCTAGCCTTATTACTGCTAATACCACCAAATAACCCTTCTTGTGAGTAGGTTATAGTCAGTGGCGAGGCTTGACATTTTTGCTAGGTCATCGCCAGTGGCGGCGATTAGTAACCAGAAGTGGGGGGGGGGGGGGTCTGGGGGCCCTCCCCCCAGCAAAGAAAGGGGTCCTCCCTCGGGAAATTTTGAAACATTACCTCTCAAAAACCCCAATCTAAGGTGTTTTTGATTTATAAAATTCACAAACCTCGCTTTAAGGTTGAAAATCGCTTGCTACGGTAACCCTGTCATTGTGACTTCAAACTAAAATTCCATGGACGCCTCTGAGAAGTCACGAGAGCTCCCGAAGGTTGCCGGACTCGCTTGTAGTTGCGTGTTTGAGCACGAGTATCAAAGCGATTTGATTGGGCGATGTTTTGGAAGGAGTAAGATGAGGGGGTCCTCTACGGTGGGTGCGGGGAGATGTATGAGATACGCAGAATGACAGCGCTAATGAGGCTGTAATTGCTCCAACTGCGAGCATGAACATTTCTTCTTTATAAAGAGGAAATTGTATATTTAACATTAGTATTAACTAATTCTTTAAATGTATTAAATCGTCTGGTCATCACCGAATCCAGAGATGACCACAGGCTTCGCCACTGGTTATAGTAGGTCCACCTTTTAGCTTCATTTCCTTGAGTAAGAACTCTGATGTACGCAGAAGTTGCATTCTGGAAACATCGAGTCACCTGCTCAACCTCCTCTCTTCACTTCAGAGATAACTTCCATCCTCTCTGTCAGTTAGAGCCTGATGCTGCAGACTTACCGCCGTCTGGAATCATCGGTTTACACCACAGAAACTTCCTAAATACTCCTTACCAACTCCAGCTGATCTGCTAATCAAAAACTTTACACGAACCACTATCTTCCTTCAGTAGAGGAACCACAGTAACTATCTAGCATTACCTTCTTATTAATCACCTGCTTCCCAGATCTAACCTCCCAATCAAGAGAAATTGCATTTGTATAAATTTGAATAGAACAATCACAGTAATGAGTTTGAATGGTTTTCGATTGAATTCGTAAGTTGGATTGAATTTGCATATGGTTTATGACCTTCTCAAAGGACCGTTAGTTTTAAAAACCATCGATTCAGTAGGTACCACTGACTTGTTTCCAGTTCTTTGACATCTGGTTCTTTTCGGTAAAACACCTCTTTCAAAACGTGTTCCCTCCCAATTCTTTCAATATTGGTTCTCTATCGAACAATGTAATTACTCTTTTAAAAAGAATGTATTCTCCAAATTTTCACCAAAAATGTCATTATACCCTCCTGATGTAAAAATTCTTTTCATCTCTCGCGTGAGGGCTTATTTCTATTGGGAATTCAGAATATTACCTCACAAAGTTTCGGCGATTGTATTGCTTTGCCGTAACAAACTCATTAGTGATACAAAGATTTACATTTGTCGCAAAGATCTCACTAATGTTATTTTTTCATGTTTTAGATTGAATTTCATACCAAAACATGACTTAATTTTATAGAATCACAATTTTCTCCAACATCACATATTGATTTTAAAAATCCAAACATTTAATTTCTTTCAATAACATATCTAATTAATACTCTATCTTTAATACGAGTAAATAAATGTGGAATACGTTTGAATAGTAATACTTCAACAAGTTATTTGTAGATATATTTATAAATTGAATTGCCAAATTAATAGTTTATACCTGAATTGTAGGTAAGTACAAAAAGACAAGAATACCTAATATGTTAACTGCATGAAAATTGTTAACACTATCTGGGAAGGTTTAAATAAGAACCATAACTTGAATTTTACCCTTTGCTCACTTAAATTTCAAGCGAATTCCGTTGGAATTATACTTCTCTAATCGGAATCTCTCACAAACATGAAAGAGAAAATAGTAATTTTCAAATATAATTCTTTCGTGTAGGCGATTGGTAGGTGACCAATGCTCTTGGTGAACAGTGTACCTTATTTTTTGAGCACCTCTCGTTAAAAGGTGAATCAATATCACGCTCGATCTTAGATGTGGATTTCGTAGTGGTTTATTGAGTTGACCCTTGAGTCCCTATTCAATCAAGGATTTGCTCAATGCACTTAACCATTGTCTGCAAATGGTGATAATCTTCATTACGAAACTGCATGCACGTAATGAGTGAAGTTGAAAGTGCTGGAACCGTGAAATGGTGGTATCAAGCCCTTTCGAAGATCACTTGGAGTCCACCTAAGGTCGAGTGAGATCATTGATTCTGCCTTGGGGTTGAATTCAAGAACTGTGATTGGTAACTGAGATCGGGTTCGGAATAACTAATTTATAAACGAATTTGCCTACATTTTAGTTTACTATTTTAAATAATAGGCCTTTGTAATAGAATAGACAAAATTTGTAATAACCCTATAGAATATTGTTCTTTTTGCGTTCAAGGTGTGTAGATTCCAAAACCGCAATTTCCGACAGCTGTACCCTGATCCGTAAAAAGCATTACAATTGATTTAGAAATCCTTTCTTTCGCAAATGGCCTACACTTGGCGTTTGTTGTCCTTAACTTCTAGCTATCTATTTGCCATAGATTGGTTGCCCTACTTGCATAGATAGTAGGTATAGGCTAAACTTTGGTTAACACGTGCTTTTCGAGGTTTTTACTGCCATAGGCAAGTGGGGCTGTCATTTTCCAGTGAATCTCGACACAAAGCCAATTCGGATAGGTTTCATATCCGTAGAAATCCACCCATAGCAAATTATCAAAATTTCCGAACCTAAAAGTCACCCCCAAACCTCACGATCGAGTATTATAAAAAAATGAACCCAGGTGTTAGAAATGATAGTGTTTTTAAATATGTTTTGCTAAACTCGATTTAAAAAAAACGGTTGTAAGTTTTCTTATACCTGAGAAATGTTCTACTGGGAGACATTATTGGGAAATCCGTGAAAAATGTAGTTGAAGTAACGTACGTAGAAGCTAAGGTACCTATGTTAAAAGTCACTTGAAGAAAGTCAGACGATAGTACAATAGCAATAATGCGTGAAAAGATATAAATATGTGAAAAATTGTTTATATTAATCCCCCTAAACGTTTTCAAGTCCTTCCAATTAAGAAATTAGCTTGATCACAATCTGAGTTGTTTATATTTGGATTCGGCTAAGGCAGTAACTTAAAATGTGGTGATTAAATAAGGAAATACGTAGCATTGAGATTGTAAACTCAATAGTTTTAAAATAGGTTTATAAACTATTAGATACCTAATCGATATGAATCCATCCAAAACAAAACTGGTTGCTTCACCGGGTAAAGCAACTTCAAAACCCGGCGTATTAACTGCCGCTTTTCTTGCACTTTTACCTCCTTGTTCGATTTTCCATCAAACTAATTAGAAACCTAGTTTTCCGTGGGAAAACTTTCAGAGTACTGGGTATATAACCAGATCCAAAACCAAATCACAGTTACTGAATTCTACCTTTATAGAAAAGCATGCGTACAAGCTCTTAGAGCCTGCTTAGTTCTTCTCACAGCTGCTCAGGGTAGCCTCAAATCGGTCGGGCAAGATTGGACACGTTACGAGGAAAGTGCAATTTGCAAAGATCTCAAACACACGTAGAATGGACTACTAGAGTTAGTTAAAAAGCAATTCCAAATTTAATCAGCGATTTTCCAAATCAAATTACCACAGTTCTCCAAAAAAAATGTGAGTAGTTCCTATTTAAATTTAAGCACCTACACTGGTATTGGATTTCATGATAAGAGAAAGAAAAATTAACAATTGCGAATATAGATATCCATCTTGTGTCAATTCTGTATGTGGTAAGCATCTCTTCAGTTAATTTATATTCGTATAACCCATTGAATTTCACCTTCACTGATTTGATTTGGAAAAGTTGTTTAATTAGGAAAACCGAAAAAACCTAACTTTTTCTATTGCTGGCTATACATATTTTGATAATGTTAACTTGAACTAGAAAACAACAATATCACTATTTTTATCCTTCGTTTTTCTTTTGGTTAAAGAAACAAGAAGTAATCTCGTTTACTATCAAATCATTTGCACCGCGAGAGTTCCTAATACGTCATCAATAGCTTTGCGTTGAGCTCTGCTGCTTTCGAAGCTGTTTTAGCAACAAGATCGATTGCGATTTTTCCAAACAATTATGAACCATTTATTTCGGATGAAAACTTACATTTGACATGGCAAAAAATCAAAGCCACCGTTTTAAGTAGAAATTTTACTTTTCAAAGTGACATTTTAAAACCTGGCATTTTTGTGGTTCTTTCGTAGTTTTCACTGACTAATGTCTAATGACGTGATATCCATGTCAAAATAGGCAATTAGTTTGGAAAGACCTAAATTTGATCTGACAAAAACGTTAATTTGGTGTGCAAAACAGTTGATTTGATGTGAAAACCCGTAGAAAACCAACGATTCGGTTCAAAAAACCTCAACGAATTCCAAATTAGGCAAATTCAAATAATTCAGAATCGAAGAATCGACATTTTAAATCGATTTCGACACCACTCATAAGTCATTGTTAGCAACGCACAAGAACACCGTTTTCGTACCAGAAACAGTAAATTTTTTGTAGCAGTTGATTTGATTCAGAAAATCATTAGATGTTTTTCTAAATTGTTGGTACATTTGGAAATGCTATAACTTGAAGTTTTTTTTCTCTACCTTCGTGCTATAACGAAGTTTGTGAGGAAATAATCAATCTAGTGTTGTTGAGATCTGCGCACAATGGTACTTTTAGCCCATCAACCTTTCGTTAAATCCGTTAGTTCTGATATATTGTTGGCTTATGATGTTGGTCCAATGAATAATCCAAGTTAGTGACCTCGAGAGGCTGAACGCGACCTTTTCAAAAATCCAAGAAACCGTAAAATGTCCGACTTTACTCCAGTTTTGCCAATTTTAACCCTGAAGGACTAAATTTTTGACAATACCTGCTAAATAGGTTTTTGAAGTAGACTAAATTTGCAACAATTTGAGACCAAAATTGTTTCTGCAGGCCCTACAGTTTCCGAGGTAAAGCTATTTAGAATATGTAAATGATTTCAAACTTGTCAATTTTTGGCAATATTGGTTTGTTCTGAGTGAATTGATCCTGTTTCTTATGATATTGCCCCTTCTTTACAATTTTCGCTTATATCATTTCTTGTCCTGTTGTAGGTACTATCAAACATATAAAATATCTGTTCTGTTCGTTTTATGATGGAGTGTTGAACACGAAAATGAAAACTACGAATTTCAGTAGGTCCTGAAAAGGTTGGGGGGGGGGGGCAAGTTTTCAATTGGCCTTTCAATTTATGAGCAAGAAAAATTTCGGAATCTTCTGTAGGTACAACGGTCGGAGTCGAAGGACCTGTTGAACCGCATCGTAATAATTAACTTTTTCCTCTGATCTGTCATTTTCTAGAATTGACCCTATTCTGACATTCTACAATGATATTTACCTTGGATATTCTCGCGTTCTTGTTTAACAGCCCCATCATTAAACGTACAGATATATGGCTTCGATATTTCTTACAACAGGGCTAGGAATGATGGAAGTGAACATTGTAAAGAGGGAGGGGGTTTACTGTCCCTCAAACCTGCTCAGAATCTATTGGCATATGGTTGTGGATAAAGGGAGTGTATTTTTGGAAACAGCATCAAAATCCACTCAAAACAAACAAAAATATTGGTAAAAATTGATAAGTTTGACAAAATTCACGTATTTTAGGTAGCTTTATCTCAAAAACTGTTGGATTTAATGGGACAGTTTGGTCTCAAATTGTAGAAAATTCAATTTTCTTTAAAAACGTATTTTGTAAATATCGTCAAAGAACTAGTCCTTCAGGGTTAAAATCGCCAAAAACTGAAGTTTAGTCGAAAATGTTACTGTTTTTTCTGTTTGAAAAGGTCGCATTTAGCGCTCGAGGTCACAAATTTGGATCATAAACATTAAACATCATTAGCAAGTGAGCGAAAAATCAAAACTGGTGGATTTGATGCAATGTTTTACGAATAAAGTTGCTGGACTATTTCTCAAGCTGTCAGATTTTACTCGTCTGATTTGGAGCTCTTACCAGGGTATTAGTGGTAGTGAACGGAAACCAGGTAGCACCGTCCTTCTCTTTCGTCCTACATAACCTTTTGTTTTCCCCCAAATCTTCTCCCAAAAGTCTTTTCCTTTTTTTCAACCCCCGTATCCGACGGTCGGGATATTGTTCTCAGAGGTTTTCAGAAGCATTCTGAATCGTTGTCGTTCTGATTCGGGATTTTTCCGTTTCTTTTGTAGGTGGAAAACGCGGCGTGGTGGACAGACCCAGTCTGATTCGACACGCGACGGTCCAAGGGAAGGAGCACGACCTTCAGCGGCAGTCGACGACCGAGAGGACGGTGACCAACCAGGAGAATCAAGCGTTTCTCAAGCAGGTGGGCATTGAAATGACATTCAATCAAATCCTTTATTTGGCAACCAAATGAAATATTACAAGATAATTATTAAAATCTTCTATGGATACAAGTTGCCCCCCAAGGAATAAGTTTTAAAAACTTGTGCTCCTAGGGGGAGTTCAAAATCACAAACCTAGTTACAAAAATAGCTGAAAGGATATGTAAAAGGCAGGCTCGCAGTCGGAGATAATGAAGAAAAAATAAGTAAACTAAAAATATAGAAAAGAATTTTAAAAAATTTTAAAAATGAGCAAAAAATTAAACATACACTGTAGAGGTGTGTAAACCCAGGTCACCTGAGGGAGTCGACGACCTGCAGGTCACTCAGTCCAAAGACAACGTCAGTGGGAGAAGTTCACCAGTTCACTCAGTGAAGGAAAGCGACACCTGCAGTTCACTTCATGAATGAATGGGACCTGCAGGTCGTCGTCTCCATTCTGAGACAGTCACTACCACTACTGCTATCTCGTGACATGACCGTCAACCTCTATCTCTTGCCAAGAGAAGTTCGAACGTCGGCCGCGGGGAGCCATGCTGTCTAGTGATGAACTGCAGGTCTTCCCTCCGCAGGTCATTTGGGACAAGTTCAATTGAAAGAGAAGTTCTTTGAGACAAGGTCACTCACTCACTACCCACCTCTAATACACTGGAATGTGACAAGAACAAAAATTTAACAGAGAACACAACTTGACGTTCCTAATTATAAACACCTATTCAACGATTTCTTAAACTGTATGAGGCTAGAGAGCGAGAAAATATTAATTTCATTTTGATACAAAAATCTAAGTGCAGTTACGTAGGCGTTTCTCCTATAAAACTCAGTGTGCACAGTAGGTAGAATGATTCCAGAGTTATTATAATTCCGAGAAAGGGACAGAGCAGAACGATGAACTGGATCAATGCCATTATTAAAAACATGAACACAGGATTGAAATTGAAAAATTTGATTGATTTTTTTAACTTCAAAACATTGATACAGAAGGGAAGAAGAATATCTTGGGTTTTTACCAAGAAGAATCCTGAGCAGCTTATTTTGAACTACCTGGACCTTATTTATATAAGATTTGGGTGCAGATCCCCACAGAATTATACAATATTTGATAATCGAAAAGGCTAGCCCATAATAAATAATTTTTAATTGTTTTTTCGTGAGAAAATTACGAGCTTCTTTAAAAACATAAAATAATTTGCGTAATCTCTTAATAAGTTCACATATATGCCTCTTATAGCTCAGATGATTGTCAATTAGTACACCCAGATATTTACATTCATCACTTAATGGCAGCGGGGCACATTCACACCCAACATCACGTACCTGTCATGCACGAAGAAAACCTGACCTGAACATAATAATAACAAAATTAGTTTTTGAGCAGACAGAAAGAAATGAGACTTGGGATGCATGTTCACAAACGTAGGTACCTATAAATTCACTGAAGTTGTTCCTTTTTATTTAAAATTTTAAAAAAATTCTCCTTTGAATGTCTGATGTATCAGGTCATTAGCCAAGTTTTGGATGGAGAAGGCGTTGGCTGGTTGAAGCTCAACAGGCTGAAGAAGTTGATGGAAGATGAAAATTATCGAACGCTCGTCATCACCAAACTGTACACGAGCATCGGCAAGAAAGTCAGTCCGGCGGATCACATAGACGACGTTGTTAGTACCGAATCATTTTCATACCAAATTGTCTACCAAATCATTTAGGACTAGATTTGAAAGGTATCAAAGAGATATCATTAGATCATTTGCCGATGATTGGACAATATTAAGTTTTTTGAAATTGTTCATTAATTGTATTTGATTACATGTTCATGTAATGTTTATGATAAATACACGTTGAACTATTGAACCTAATATAGATACCATCAACATATCGCACATTTAATACGCAAATTAGGAAAACTGATGCAAACGTTAGATGCAAGAAGCAAGAACAGTTCCGCCTTAGAGGTTATAAATGAGCAGACTTTAAATTTGATCAACATCAGTTTTGGTTTAATATTCAATAATAAACCATTGTAATCGCTCTTGAAAAAAAAATTCTAACCCCCCCCCCCCCCCTGAAAATTTCATGGTTTACGTTTCAAAGGGTGTAGAATCCGAATCTGCAATAAAAAAATTTTCCGTCCGTCCGCCGTACGCACGATTTCTCCCAAACGGCTGAAGCAAAAAAGCTGAAATTTTCAGGAAAAATCCATGTTGGTCCGGCGATGCCCCAATTCTTGAGCCAGCTCTCTCACTTAATTTAAAGTACCCTTTAAGGGTTGTCAAAGTTTTGTAAAATCCCTAAAAACCTCAAAAAAGTCAAGGCAGCCTAAATTTGTACTCTTTTTGAAGAACACTCCACGAGGAATCGAATGAGCTCTTTCCCAGGTCCGTAGGTCAAACCATTCTTGATCTATTTCTCGATTTATGGTGCCAACATTCTCGTTATTTTGGTTTATTATTGTTTTTGTGTTGATATCAGTAACCTAGTGACGTAGTGGTGTAGTAATGTGGATACTGGAGTGAACTCCTAAAAGGCTTTGTAGCCGATACATGGGTTGAAGCATTCTAATAACCATTAAAAAAAAAAAAAAAAAAAAAACGCTGCAAATTCTTTCACTGGGGTTTATTGTTCAATTGGCTTGCGTTCATGATTTGAATCTGTACTAAGCTTTGGAGTGTGCGTGTTTCACAGGTGATGGAGCGATTATTGAATTTCAGGAGATATGCATAGAGCATGTAAATCTGTTCTCGACCGAAATACCTATTTGGATTGATCAATTGATCATATTTGTGTGCCTCCTGAAATTCAATAATCGCTCTATCACCTGTGAAACACGCACACTCCAAAGCTTAGTAGAAATTCAAATCATGAACGCAAGCCAATTGATTTGTTTTATTATATGGTGCAAGAATAAGTAGCGCAGATGGTCTTCTGACCCGTGAACATACCACATAGAACTGCCACATTAAAAACGTGGATTTTCTAGATTCAGACCACAAACTTATAAGGACTGGCCTTGCGATTTGTTTCTGGTCATAGCGAATGCAAAACGGATCGGATTGAAATCGTTTAAACTCAAACGGCATGTCGGTTGGGATCATGAGGATCCTTGGAATGAAAACTTCCTCATCTTCGAATTTCCCTTTTAGTATCGTCGCGTAAATCATATTACTCATCAATTTCCTCCCGTTGCATAGTTTTGGTTGGTTCATGTTCGGAAGCTTGATTACCATGGAGCCAACCTTTAGTCGTAAATTGTGCGGTGGTAAGCCTGGCACACCCAAAGAGTTTAAAAATTCAATTATTAGGTTTAAGTCATCTATATTTTTATTCCTAGCCGCCAAAAGTCACTCGCAATGTTTCGGATTCTCGGATTACTCGGATGTTTCGGAATCAGGAAAGATTTGATCGTGTTGGTCGTAGGATGGCTTTCTTAATGATTGTGTCGGATTTATAAGCTAATAGAAGCTCGGAACAATCATATCAACCGGCCAACTTCAAAATTTAACTATAATCAACCTCAGACTACATGAATTTAGCTATTAATTGCGTTCACTACAAAAGAACTGCTAGGCTTTTTTTTTTTTTTTGTAAACTGATAAATTGCTTTTAGTTGCGTTTCGTTATTCCATATCAGTTGCGTTTTGTTATGAGACATTTTATATCACGTCCACGGGAACGTGATAAAAAGTATCCTATGCCCTTCTCCTGATTCTAAGCTACGAGTACCTCCCCACCAATTTTAAGCCAAATCAGTTCAGCCGCTCTCGATTTATAAAAAGTGTATTCAACACGACTTTCTTTTATATTTATAGAAGATTAATAAACTGTACTCATCGATTTCTTCTTCTTAATTCGCCAAAATTTGAATCCATAGTAGGTAATGGGCAGTTTTATTCATTTTCTAGGCTTAGAGTCTATCTTTCACACAAGTAATGAAGCACTGAGGCTGAACAAATGTTCCTCGTTTGGAAGAAATTGATCCTCTAATTACTGATATAGGCCTTATCAAGTTTCAACTCCCCTTCTAATCGAAGGCTCCTTTTTCTTGAAATATTAAGTGAAATACTATGAGTTAACTTTGAACTTGGAATATTTGTTGCAGTGTGTATCGCGCTCTGTCTGGAAAGGTATGCTGAGAGTCATCCAAGCGATTGTAAGCGGCCTGGAGGTGACCTACGCCAATTATGGCCTGGGTGGGATGGCGTCGGCTTTCCAAGTTTTAGAAATTGCTCATACCCACTACTGGACGAAAGACTTGACTGACCCCGCCGGCCTTGACTCGAATCTCCTCTCTCAGGTGCATAATCAAAATAAATATAATCATGACACATACTTATAAATGGAATTGAATTTTGTATTTGTTAAACAATTGGGTGGTACTGGTGATGAAAGCAATGGCTATTTAAATTGAACCTGTAGTGAATTCACACAACAACATACCAGTCAAAGATGGAATTATTTGGGAAGAATTAAAGAGAGCGAAAAGTACTCGCACAGTGAAAGTGAGAAGACAGAAACTGAACCATTATCAAAAGTAAATTGTTTTAAGAACAGAAATATTTCAAGAAAGCTGGACATACTGTAAGAGAAACGGGTATCGTGAAGATTCCAGAAAATACTCGTGCAATGAATGTAGTACTAAGCAAACATTACGAGGACATTAAAATAAGCATAGAAATATAGATGATTCCAAGAAGAAGAAAAGAAAAAAGAAAGAAGAAAGAAATTTATTTTATTTGCTGTTTTGAGGCAACTATGGCCTATTACAACAAAGTGGTTTGCTGACCCAATATACATAATGCACAAAAATACCAAACGCAACACCTTCATACCATTAAACTAATAAATAAACCTAATTTCTTCTATTTAGTGAATAACATAATCGTAAACAAATTTTATACATAATACTCATAAAGTCATAAATGAATCAAAATTAGTTTGATAGCCCAGCCTCATTTACAAGCTCCTCGACAAACGTTCTATACTTCATGTAGCACATAGTAAATTAAATAACATGTAAACACTTTCTTTACAGACCGTCCCGAATAACAAATTGTTTACGAAGTCCATAGTGACCCTGGACGAGGCAAAATGTTTCGCTCTTGTATTGGCCAGCTGGGGGCAGCTGCAGCTGCTGTATATATGCTCAATGGTTTCCGGCTTCTTATCATTACACAAAAAACATATTTTACTATGGTCGATGGAGTACAAGGAACCTTTATAGAAGATACGGAGTAGCTTACCATTCCTCAACCTTAGCTGAGCTATTACTCTTTTAATTTCAAATGGGATAGCCCACGTGAGGTAGCCCTCCAGAGAAGAGTAGCCCTGAATATACTCTTGGTAGGCAGTATTATAGGTTGAACATATTACTCGCTCATAGTCATCGTAAGCACATTTCGTCGTGAAGCTATTTAGTATATTCTGCTTACATTTTTTCACCTCATCAGCATTTTGCGACTTCCAAATATCTCTATTCCAAGATTACTGGCCATTTTAGCGTCCGAAAAGATACTGCTTTTGCAGCAAGTTCATAGCTGATAAATTTTTATACACTATATTCCAACAATGTAGTTCTTGAAGGAAAAATAAAGAAACCATCAAAGTTAGCCATTTTCAGGAAGTTTTTCAAGACTATACTGGGAAAATGTCATTACCGTAACTGTCCCACTGCATTGGTTATGAGTTTCCTAGTGTGTCCTTTGCTGCTGGTTGTAATTAAAGGGCTCATTTTTTGGTACTTTTTGATGAGTAAGGTGTTGTCACCACCTTGGTTGTTTAGAATTTCCTTTTGGTTTCGTGAAATTTCTAGCAGGTAACGCTACGAAAAACGCGCGCCCCACGAAAAAAGGCATTACCATCACTTAAATTGAAAGTGGGAGTACATAATCACTTGGGGGAAATTCGTATGAATCTTGCTATGAATGAAACTTGCCAACCCTACCGATAGCGGTGAAAAAAGGAAAAGGAGCTCCAGCTAACAGTTGCTGTTCGGTTTCAGCAGGTGAAAGTATGAAACCAGGTTCGTACAAATTTTTTCATCATTGCCGTAACGTTATGCTGCAATCCTGCATGTCCAATGTGAAATGTACAGGGTGCAGCAGCATAACTTCCTTTTTTTTAAACTTAATAAAACGCATTGTATGAATCAGAAAATTTTTATTCGGTTTTTATAATATAGGCACATACATAAAGTTTTGTTTTACCCAGTTTTGAAGATCAAATCAGGTAGGTGACGTCCCCCATTCTCCATACACTGAGTAAACCGATTTCTGGCATTTGTCATGACTCCAACCAGCATAGCAGGCGTTTTGTTGGCAATTTCTTCCTGGATGTTGGTCTTCAAATCTTGTAGGTCCTTGGACGACGGTTCACATAAACACGGGTTTCAAACAACAACATAAACGGCTTCAAAAAACCCCATAGAAAAAAATCACAAGGGCTCAAATCGGGAGAGCGGGCCACTCCAAATCGCCCCTAATTGAGATAAGGCGCTCTGGGAAGTGTTCCCTCAAAACAGTCATCGATGCTCTTGAAGTGTGTGCCGTTGCACCGTCTTGTTGGAACCAAATGTCCCCCAAGTCCATTGATGACTGTTTTGATCCCTCCCGATTTGAGCCCTTGTGATTTTTTTCTATGGGGTTTTTTGAAATCCCGTGTTTATGTGAACCGTCGTCCAAGGACCCTACAAGATTTGAAGACCGACATCCAGGAAGAAATTGCCAACATAACGCCTGCTATGCTGGCTGGAGTCATGACAAACGCCAGAAATCGGTTTACTCAGTGTATGGAGAGTGGGGGACGTCACCTACCTGATTTGATCTTCAAAACTGGGTAAAACAAAACTTTATGTATGTGCCTATATTATAAAAAACGAATAAAAATTTGCTGATTCCTACAATGCGGTTTGTTAAGTTTTAAAAAAAGGAAGTTATGCTGCTGCACCCTGTATAAAAAATTTATTCTGAATTCTGTTTTGGGGGCGACGAAATATCAAACAACAAATACTGGTCTTCCCTTTGGAAGAAAACAGATGACGCCCTCAGGACGAAGATAGTTGGACGAGAAACTCCAACCTGGATCGGATGTCCACTTTACTTTTTCAAGGAGAGAGGGGAGAATTAAAAACTTCTTTCATTATTATTTTGTAAAACATTCGTTAGTCTGTCTTCTGCTTGATTATCATGCACAATTTCGCCGTTGTTTCAGAACACTTCGCCGTACGGGAGTAAAGAAAATTTGCACTCGCCCTCTAGTCCCCCGGCGGGTTCTCCAGTGCCTTCTACTTACGCTGATACCTCGCGGAAGTCGAGTCAAACCAGCCCTTATCGTAAGTGTAAGAAAGGCTTTAAATACAAAGTGTCTCAAGGTTAATGATAGAGTGTACTAGGGCCTCACAGCAGGACTTTAATTGCTGAAGAAAGACGCAAGTTTTACCGCCATTTGAGGTTTTTACGTACTTGAAGCAGAACTTTCCATCCTACCTACCAAAATCTGAGATAATTCCTCCCAAAAAGAAACGCAAATGTTGGCACCAAAAATCGGGAATATCGGGAATGGTTTGAGCTACAAACCTGCGGAAGGGCTCATTCGATTCCTCATGGAAAGTTCTTCAAAATGAGTCCAAATTTAGGCCGCTTCGACGTTTTTTGAGGTTTTTATTGATTTTACAAAACTTTGACAACCCTTAAAGGGCACTTCAAATTAAGTGAGAGTGCTGGCTAAAGAATTGGGGCGTTGTCGGACCAATATTGATTTTTCCTGAAAATTTCAGATATTTTGCTCCAGCCGTTTGGGAGAAATCGTGCGTACGGCATACGGAGTACGGCGGACGGACGGAAAATTTGTTATTGCAGATTCGGATTTTACACCCTTTGAAACGTAAACCATGAAATTTTCAGGGGGGGTTAGAATTTTTTTTTTTCAAGAGCGATTACAATGGTTTATCATTTAATAATAAACCAAAAATGAATAAATAAATAAAAACGTGAAAATTCCTATTTTCGCCAAAGTTATTCAATTTTAAAATTTGGCAGAATTTCGCTCATTTTGCCATCTGCTTGGATTAAAAAATCAATTTTTCTCAGGAGCGCGTTTAAACTTGTGCGTGCGGATCGTAATCCAGCATCAATTCGTTGTAGTAACGGTCGTTTTCAGAATTGGCCAGAAAATTCAGGGGAGCATAAACTCTACTACAAGATGCTTTTTTCCTTTTTGCAAGAAAAAAAAAGTCTGACAATATTTCCTGTTAATTTTGGTTTATTATTCAATAATAAACCATTGTGATCGCTCTTGAAAAAAAAATTCTTGAGCCAGCTCTCTCACTTAATTTAAAGTGCCCTTTAAGGGTTGTCAAAGTTTTGTAAAATCCCTAAAAACCTCAAAAAAAAGTCAAGGCGGCCTAAATTTGTACTCTTTTTGAAGAACACTCCTCGAGGAATCGAATGAGCCCCTCCCCAGGTCCGTAGGTCAAACCATTCCCGATGTATGGCCCGATTTATGGTGCCAACATTCGCGTTATTTTGGTTTATTATCGTTTTTGTGTTGATATCAGTAACCTAGCGACGTAGTGATGTAGTAATGTGGATACTGGAGTGAACTCCTAAAAAGCTTTGTAGCCGATACACGGGTTGAAGCATTCTGATAAACATAAAAAACGTTGCAAATTCTCTCACTGGGGTTTACTATTCAATTGGCTTGCGTTCATGATTTGAATTTATACTAAGCTTTGAAGTGTGCGTGTTTCACAGGTGATAGAGGGGTTATTGAATTTCAGGAGGTATGCATAGAGCACGTAAATCTGTTCTCGACCAAAATACCTATTTGGATTGATCAGTTGATCATATTTGTGTGCCTCCTGAAATTCAATAATCGCTCTATCACTTGTGAAACACGCACACTCCAAAGCTTAGTAGAAATTTAAGTCTTGAACGCAAGCCAATAATAAACCCCAGTGAAAGAATTTGTAGCGTTTTTTAAGGAATGCGGAAACACATGATATAACATATCCTATTCAAGTCGTGCTCGGGCTAGTAGCACTTCATGTATAGAACTATTTCGCCTTCTTCTTTTATTCTTAATATCTTTTATTGTTGTATTTATAGCCCCGGAGGGTCCACCGATGGCGGCGCCACCTTCTTTCCGAGTCATTTCTGATTCGATGGACGCGGACGCTCCTCCTCAAAGCACCACCGAGATGTTCCGCGACCTTTTCAACCAAAAACGGCAAATGCTTCTTTCCAAGCTGTCTTCCGTCGATAACGAGGTAAGTTAGCAATTATGACATCAACGATGGTTTCTAAACGAGGAACAAGATCATTAAATTATCAAATAATTAGTATATCTAGCCTTGTAACTTATAAGAGTAACGAGTCGTTACTCAGAGGTAGGGGATAATTATTCAATTCGTCTACTGCACAGTAAAACACAATTCAACTCAACTAAAAACTGAAAGCCTGCAAATCTACATTTCAGTTATGACATTTAAAATTTGGGCAGCGAAAAATGGGGGTTTTCAATCCAAATTTGGGTTTTTTCATTTTAAATTTGGGCAGCGTGAACAGCTGTTTAAACTTCGTCAAGTTTGAAAGTAGTTTTGTCTACTTGCTTTGTGAACAGGGTTCACTGTTCCGACTTTTTATCGATTGTTGATCTCCTAGTGAAACCTCATTTATTAGAAAGTGCTAGGCTATATCAAAAAGATAATTAAACACACCCGTTATGTATAAATTATTTTGTTCAATGATACAAGAGTTATTAAGAGTATTGAATATGGGAAAACTATGAAAATTACCATTTCGCTAACAGTTTCCGAAATTGCTTTCCATATAACCTGAATATCAACGTTTGATTCAACTAGATAGTAGTTGAAAACAGCAAACTTCCTTGGGCTAAATCTTGTAGGGAAATCTATTATGACCACGGTAGACGTTTTTGTGATTGAAGAAATGGAAAATTGTACAATGAAACATCCTAAAGCAAAAAGTACATTTGGTCGATTTCTCTGAACTCTTACACAATCTATCTCCTCTTCATTTCCATCTTCAACATTCAACATTCTAGCTTTTTGTGTGACGTTACACCTTTCTACACTCATTATTGTGTTGGTTAAGCAATTTTCTGAAATGCACAGCCAGTGACATAAAGTTATTACAACTTTTTATAATCGAAAATTAGCACGGGGTTAACTCATTTAACATTGAAATAGCTTCATAGCATCCACAACACACGTACTTAAGAGCATATAGGTAATCACTCACATTTAAATTATTTTAATTTTTGTTAGGCATATCCTATTTAATGTCTTCAATACAAACTTTATACCAAGTACCAATTATCCTGAGTAATCGGAGGAAGAAATGAAATATGGTTATTATAATAGTAATGGATATTACTTATTATTTAAGAACGAAGACGCTGGAGGGGAAGGGGTAAGTTATCAACCATTAGGGAAACTTAATCAGTATAAGAAGTCGCTTCAATAGCTCACAGCACAGCCTGAAAATTTCATTTAAAAAAAAATCCCCTCATCTTCGTTTACCATTACGACACGAAGCACGGAGATGTTGAATGCAGCTCGTAAAGTAGTGATCACGTACAAATACTGCATGCTTTGAACCACAAATTACATCCCAAACTCCAACTCAAGCTTTGTTAATATATAGATTTAAAGTCATGGACTTCAATTTTGTTCACCATTCAAATAGATATAATCCATTAAAAAAGATTTTGAAAACAAAACAGTAATAGGGCCGCTCTGGCACCGTTTAGTTCATAACAATAACAATTTATATTATTCTACAACATCGTAAATAGTTTTTTAAATAATTCGTAGTTAACAGCTTCGCCATAGAAGGTATCATTCATATCAAGTCACCATTTCTATTCATAACTAGTTGCTGCGTACAGATTCATAACAGCTGTAATATAATCTTTGCAATATGGCTTTTGCCGGTTAGAATCAATGCTATCTGCATGAAGTAATCAAAACAGTACGACTGGAAACCAAATTTGCATTTCTTGCAGACAGTATTAACGGACGAATGTACATTGAACGCATTGAACGCGCATCGTCCTGGCAAAACAGATTTATGCAGGTTTCAACCCAGAGCTTCGGACAGCTAATGATAATAAGTCCAACAATCACGAAGTTTGCATTATGTCATTCTTCACATTGATGATACTCATTGTGAATATTTGGAAGAGTTGTACAACAATAATTAATTATTAATTATTACCTCCGAGGGAGTTGAAGCGATCAAAATCGTACTTGATTCATAAAATAATGGATCTCTGGATATTTTCTGTAATCACACATGCGCACATGTTTAGATCGTTTTTAAATTGAACGTGGGATTCAACCTCTCAAAATGGAGTCCATATTTCTGAATTCAACTGCTTAATCCAAATTTAATTGCAGATTTAATAAAACTACCGTCAATATTTACCCGTAGTCATATTAATTGAAATCATTCTGAAAACAAATTATTTCCCCGGATTATGAAAGATCACGAAAGTGACGCGTTTTGAGTTGTAATAAAATGTTAACATCAGCAAGACTCACGAAGAATATTGGTAATAAGGAACGTGCACTCGAGACATGTTGCGCTGTTCATTGAAAATATATAAGGTATGATAATTTCATACCTACAACCATATCATACCTTCTACCCTCGGGAGGTAGAATAGGTAAAAACAGATCATTGAACATGGTCCTTAGCAGTAAAGTCCTCCCTTCGAACTTGCAGTTATGAAATGTTTCATATAAATCAATCTTCAAATATTGTTGCAGTCAGTCAGGAAAACGTGTATTTAAATTTGGTTAAAGATGGGAAGAAATATTGAGAATGTTAAATTCAAGAACAGTAAGCCCAAAAACGGGCTTGAGTGAAACATTTTGGGTACATAGATACCCGTTTTTACAATTTAAGGAGCAAAGACTATTTTTTTCTGCGGTTTAATGAAACCGTGTAAAAAAAATACATAATTTTGCTCATGAGGTCATGCGCATGTGATTTTTGCCTATGAATTGTTAGGCCTGCTAACTTTACCGGTTTGGAGGTAGACGCTTGTATTTGACTTTTGCTCGTATATGATGTGATTTGCATCGCGTCCAACTGCTCACACCTGACTTGCTTAATACAAAGTTGGGTTTGTTCGTTTCCTTTATTGTGCTTGTGATAAGTTGTATGAAACACTCGACAAACAGGGAGCCGAGGCGAGGAAGAGCAGCCCCGACACGGGCTCGGAGGCGGGTAGTATTATCACTAACCCTTCGTTCTTCAACCGCAACCACAGGAACAACGCGTCGTTCCGAAGTACCGTCTCAGACAGCGAAGTAGAAGCAGTAAGTACATTGAAATCAAGCATTTAGATATAAAGAAGTGGGTTGGTTATGAAAGTGTGCAAAAAAAGCCAGGTTCCTCTTTCATTGTAACGTTGATTTATAAAACTCATTGGTCAGATCTCTAAATGACTCATCAGCTCTAAAGTGGTATTACACTACAATCACAGTATCTATGCCATTCATAAGGAACTTCAGAGGAGCAACTCAAACAAAAATTCGTAATATTTGTAAAAATCTCATGAGAAAAGGCTACAAATTAAATTTTGTGCTAGGTTCCCCATAGAATTTTACGTTTATGCAATGTTGAATCAATCACAAACATACTCTTACTATGGGCTAAAGCAGATTCTTGGGAGACTATCCATCGATCCCATTAAGAATTTGAGGTACTAGATCGATGCAAAAGGAATATTATAGCGCATGCATACGTGCCACGATGTTAAAGATGAAAACGATAGGAAACCTGCGAACATCACTGGTAATTCCTTATGATTTGGCTTCTGGAATAAATTATATGTGCTATCTCTGAGCCTTTGAAGCTTGCTCATAAGCAGTGTTGATAGCTTAACTTCATGAGCTGTTACTTTGAGCCCATCCTTCATCAACCCCCAAATTATGAAGGAATTGGGGAAAGTATGCGTTCAAAAGCTAATCCACACAATCCCTGGCAATGTCAGCGAGATCGTACTGTAATTTTGTTAAAGTTCGGCAGCTGATTGTAAACCGCGTAACTGTGATTGCGTAACTCTAAAAGACATTGTGGCGGTGGAGAGGACACTCCTGGGTCCAAGGCTCAGTTTTTCCTGTGGTGTCTTGACTTCATAATGTACAGGAAGATAGCAAGCAAGGTTAAATGACATAACAATTTGCACGATTGTGCTGTACGATTATTCCACACCAAAAACAGAAGAGTCACCTCCAGGAGTATCAAACCCGCACATAATAAAATTTAGTTGGATAAATACGAATAGACAATTGGATGAACAATATTTAGACCAATTCGCAGCTCATCTGGATCAAAATGTGAACCGTGCCCGTAGTAACTTATGATAGCCTATCTGGTGTCTCTTAATAAACCACTCATTTTGACAATTTCTCCCCAGTACTATAAATATAACAGCTCAAACCATTTTCCACCAAACAACTGTACGTTTCACCAACCTGAAAAAGCGTTATGAGCTGAAATAACGAACTGCTGTATGGCTGAACAAATTGTTTCAAGGATCAATGAGGTTTGTGCTCATTAATAAATCGGCAGGAAAAGCAATAAATAGTCTTATGCAATCATATTTTATATACCACCATGTATTAAATTGGTGAGGAACACTCGAATTTCTGTTGACAATGAGTTGCTTGGGTTTGTGAGACCCTGTCCCCAGTCTGGATATCTAACTATAGTCTCTGATGAGTGAGTTAGTTGTATAAACATGGTCTGAACGTACGACTGAGAAATCATCGTGGTTTCATCCGTAAGTAAAAAGTTACCCGCTCGTTACTACCCGAATTTTTATGTTGTATGCACAGAGCACAAGGAAAAGTGTTTCTGGTTTCTGTGGTTGTCCATGTATCGATGTTGTCCGTACTTTCCGTGAATGCTTCAATACCATGGTACTTCCCTTGTTGAAACATCCTAATTGTCGTGTGCTATGCTACAACCCCTTTGTGAAACTGGGGTTGACAATGGTAAAAATGAAGTACTTTAATGCTGACAAGAGTGGTTAAAGATTTGTTCAAGAATCATCGAATTTTACAGGAAAGATGGATAATATTTGAAAAAGTTACTGATACTGAGTTCTCAACCAATTACAAAATTCTCCACCCTCCTAATTTTGTTTAGTCCTTGATTTTTCTATGTTGTTATAAGTAGATCTCCACCTACTAAAATTATTACTGGACTCTTTAGTTTCAACTCCACGATAATTGAAACAATTGGATATTAATTAAGATGGAATCTAGATCTAATGCAGGTCAAATATGATAAGAACAATATAATTGAGTTTTCGTTGAAATTTTGGTGTCTAGGTCTCTTATCATGGTCGGTGTTTTTGCTAAAACATTAACAAATAATTTGAATGATTCAATTATTGAATTGAAAATAACAATAATTTAACGTATGATTTTGGCAATCAATATTGAAAAAACCCCTGTCCCAAAAATCCAATTGAAATTCTACTAGTAGTAATTTCTTCTAGGCATTTTATATGTTGTTCATCGATATAGTTGTAAGGGTTCAATAATTTTACTATTTTTATAAATTAAAATTTGCTCCTGACCAAAACTACTCAGGAGAATCAGTGTGGCACCAGTTGTTAAATGCTATGAAAACGTTATGTGTAAATTATTGTTTTCTGTGTAAATTAATGGGTAAAGTATGATTATACAGTTTTTTGAACGTCAAGTTGTGGCTTAGTTTGTAGGTTGAAATAGAATAGCAGAAAAAACGTCTGCCAAGTGGGTGTGGCACATAGCTTCCTCGTATCTATAACATGACTGTATAGATCATTGAAAATTATTATTGACTAAAGAACTTCGTTCAATCAAGCTCGAGGCTAAAACTTTATTCTCTCTTCATTACTGACGAGGACCATGTTTACATCAGCCCGAACAATCCCTGAAAATTTAATCGAAATTAGTCATGAACTCCCGGAGTTATGCCTGTAACAAGGATTTCACGTTTGCGAATGCACAGAGGCTACTATTGATCCGGGGGTCATGAAACTTATAGGGGACCATCTACACATCAAACCGAACAATCCCTAAATTTCATCAAAATCGGACTATAACTTCGTGTAGTTTTGCCCGTAACAAGGATTTCACGTTTGCGCATGCGCAGAGACTACTATTGATCCGGGGGTCATGAAACTTATAGGGGGCCATCTACACATCAAACCGAACAATCCCTGAAAATTTCATCGAAATTGGTCAAGAACTTCGTGTAGTTTTGCCCGTAACAAGGATTTGCTGACAGACAGACACGGAACCAAAATTGTTCAGAAAGGTCTAAAACGCAAAATGCGAGTGGAATTTTGATTTCGGAGACAAAAAAATTTTCACATTCCGAAAGTGAAAACAATGCTTCCGCTACCTTGGTAGACTAGGAAGCAAAAGGTGGTTTAGTGCAGTGGTTGGGCAGTTTGCATTGCACTTTAAAGTGAGTCCTGCGGTTTGTTTTTGTAGATCTTGAAGTACCCGTCGTTGCTGTTTCCAAAATGGATTAATTGTCTTCAAAATCGTCAATATCTATGGTAATGGCAACTGGTGACATTCAGCACAAGGTTTTAACGATTTATTAACGACCGTACGTAATACTATCTGCTTCCGTGAATCATTGACAAGGAATAAGGGGGTAATACAGAAAGAGAACGGAAACCGCGGTAATCGGTTATCTCTATTTCGACTGACCTTCCTCACCTTTTCACGGCACGAGAGGGGTTCGGAAAGAGAGGAAAAAAAAAACTTGTAAAACTGAGGACAACGGATTAGTCAAGGCGGGACTGGAGGGGGACCCTGAAGGAGTTCTATCATTACCGTGAGAGGTTCGGGGCTCAAGGGAAAGTGGGGGAGCATAACAATGTAGATCAAGGTTGGACGGAGCAGTTGTTCCAAAGCGTCAGTCTGTTTTATGCAGGTACACGTGTTTCTACGAGATAAGGGCCTTATCTGAGAAAGCAGCAGGTTCACGATTATGGGAACATGTCGAGCGAGGATGAATCAGTTTTTGAAACCGGAATCTCGGCCCGCGACATATTTCTGAAAAGGGATTTCGTCGAAGAGCTCACTTGCGAAATCAATCAGGAGTTGACGTCTTTGACCAACGATTTCGGGATAGATCCGTTCTCGCAGCTGATACCGTTGATCGTCGACGCTTTGGCGTCTTTGGTCGAATGCTGCGGCCTTCTCCAGGAGCTCACCGAGTCCAGAAATCAACTTTTGAAGGATTTAAAGTGCCTGGAGCGGCAATTTAACAAAGAGAAAAACTTTAGGAGGTGCTGCGAAAACAATCTGCTTCAGATCGAGTACGAGAACGAGGAGGAGCGGAGGCGGCTGAACAAAATAGTGTACGAGCAAGACCAATTAATCAGAACATTGAAGTTCAAATTGAAAGAAGTCTCTTACGAAGGTGATTTACCAGAAGAGAAAAACGTGTTTGTCCAGGATTTCCAGAGCTACGACTTGGTTTTGAAAGAAAACGACGCTTTATTGAAAGAACGCAAACAGCTATTGATAAGGATCGCGGAGCTTGAAAGTTCTATTCTAGTGCAACAGCAGCCCGTCGTCAAAGTTGTCCCTACAGTTGATTCATCCCCTGAAGCAGTGTACACTAAAATCAACCAGATCAAACCGTGTGGAAACTGTGAGTGTGCATCAGTCACCTATGTAGAGTCCAAGCATGAGTATGAGTCTTGCCAGCAAATTTTGGGTTTGGCTTCGGACCCCGATTTCGGGGATAGTGATGGTGAAGGACGAAACGGCAAGAGGCGGGAACGCGCTAAAAATCGTTGGATTTCGGTTTATAACAAAACGGTAAATAACCTTGAAGAGTTGCTGAAGAATTTTTGTGATGGTCTTCAATGATGAGGATTTTTAAACCCCTTTTCATTATCACCGTTCATTACACGAAGCAAAATGCATAAATTCTCAGTAGAAATTAAACCATCATCAATAAAACACGTAAACTATTTAAAAATTGAAAAGTTTTTGCTTTGTGTAGTATGCGGTGATATTCGGGGTGTCTTGCATAGCACAATCCTCAAAACTGTAAATGCTTGTATTTTAAGGCAGCACTAAAGCTTACTACCAAGTAGAAAATTAAGGTATTAAACTATTTGAATATTTGATTAATTTAGCAATAAAACTTGGGAATGATGAGGCAACTAAAGCATCAGGCGGACTGAATGGTGGTCTGGGAGTGTTGTACGATACCATATTTGTGGGAATCCATTAGCATTATCTGGTCAGGTGCAGGACCTTCATGAGTTCGCGTGTTCGTTGTGATAAAGTAGGACTATCAACTTGCTTCTAATGCTGGCGTATTGTGTATGAGTGGGTTCTGCAGGTTTTGCATTGGTTGGTGTTATGATACTGGCTGACTTTTTGGATTACAATGATCCTTTCAGTTCGAGGATTAGGAAATGTCTGTTTACGCCGGAGCTAATCGAATCCACGTAAAATGAGCACGGTCCTCCATTAACCTTGAAGGCAATCTGTTGGAATGACTCACATCGCTTAAAAACACTCTTTCGCTCAATGCAGCATGATCCAGTCGTCACCGTCTAAATTGTAACGTTGAATATGAGTTGAAACTGATTGGAATGAATGGCTTCATCGCTTCATTTTTGGCACAACACTTGCTGCCGTTACGCAAAACTTCTATTGATCGATACATGGCAAAACCTTCATCTCTTGATGTCTATAATCATATTTCCCTTATGTCGCCAAAACCAAAATCACATAGGCCGCCCCAACCTATAGGCGTAATCAGTCCTTGTTAAGGTGCGATATAAGAAACTCCTATTGATTGTGCATCTTCATATATTTAAGTCGCTAGTTGGATGGAAGACAACTTCCGTTGCCAGCCAACTTCGTTAAGTCTGTTAAGTCCCAGTAAGATGTACCATTGTTTGCAATGACTTAACCATTTGTATGGCTGGAAATGGAAATAAATGGATTCATCAGCTTGGTTTTAGAGGATTTGAAGTTTACTTATGAATTTGGAAGTTGAAAAACAGTTTAATTACGATTGGTTCACCTGGTCACGCTTCATTGGTATCGGGTAATTCCTTTGAAATATAAGAAATCAGGGAATTTTTTCACGTTGTGATGGGCAATTTCACCTTTTTATTTTATTCCATTAAACGAAAGATCTGGAAAGGTCTCGTATGATTGGAAGTGGCTCTAATTCCCGTGTAAGGTATTATAAATGATTTTTTTTTAAATCAAAAACGAAAAATATTGACACAAGTGCCGGAAATTCATACCAGAAATTACCACTGAACCATGTCTACGGGTGGTTCTAGACAGATTTTCTAAAAATAGGTATCTGCTTAGCTAACATTTCTTGATTCCGCACAACTAGGTATTGCATGATTAATGGAATCATCGATGATTTATGGATTATTTCGTGATATTTAAACTAAACAATCATGACCTGAAAAAGTTTAATGATACCATATAAACATAACGACATTGCGAAGATGTCATCCGTAGTTTAGTTCCGTTTTTCACGACCTATTAAACTCAAGATGGTGCCAACTCATCGGGCATTGAGTACGGGCAACAGTAAAATAAATTTTTATTGGCAAGAAACACGGAGGAATTCAATATTTTGATCATTGAATAGTCGAATAAATGCATACCTAGTGTAAATTTCAAAAATTGTTTCAAAAGTTGAATGTATGGTGTTACTTGGCGGAGGATTACGGTTTTGGGGATCGATGAAGAACTGTATTTGGAAAACCAATTTTCTTCGTAGGTTCTCGTAACACAAGCTTGTGCAGTAGTTCAATGTCGTTAGTTCTTATCTTATTTACATTTGCTCAAGCAGATGGTTACTTAGTTTTAGAACAGAAGGGCTCAGATCATGGTGGTTTATTGTACAGAGAATAGGGTTGGGCGAGGACCTTACTCTCCTGCTAGAAATCATTGGAAAAGATAGACAAGATGGTTGATGCTGAAAACAGAACCATCTAGGTGAGGGCCTTGTATCTCCGTCCAGTATGTTGAGTGGACAACTGGGAAGTTTAGGGTTGTCGTTGGGAGCCAGTGGGACAGTATCTCAATTTTTGATGGAGTTTTGCTGATCGCACAGGCTGAAATACGTGATTGGTGAGGGTTTAGGCGAGTTTGGGCGTATTTGATCGATTAAGAAGACTATCAGATTCCTACCCCAGTTGCCGAACGGTATTCTGGCTAATTTCGGAATTGGCATGTTATTTTACATATTGATATACCGACATTCTACGTATTGATTAAAATCTGATCAATACTGTGAAAATTGGGGTTGTTAGAAAGATTTCACGTCCGCGCATGCTCATCAGGTAATAATGATGCGATTGGTTGGAAATTGACATGAGGTCAAAAGACTATTTTCCCTCCGACTACCCTCCAGATTTGAGTGACATCAGACCACTTGAACCTGAAAATTGTACTTGTTGAATTGTACAGTTAAGAAAGTGCAGAGAGATGTGTTAATTTCTAGGACAACATCGATAACCTAAACTGCACATTCCCTGAAAATGTCATCAAAATTAGATGAAAACAGGAACAATTAAGCGTGTTGCACGGATCTGCGGACACATGCAGACGAGAAACGATGGTTGTTTAGAATGGTCTGAAACGTGCTACCTTTAGATTGGAGACATGGAACCAAAATTGAGGGAAGTCGAAACACCGTGTCCTATTAATTTTGAAGGAGAACGTGCACGATACAGGTTCTTGCAGTTGTCTGCGTTTATGAAATGGGGTCAAAAATATTAAATACAAAAATAATAAAACTAGTTAAGATTCCCCGAATGTTTACTACTCAGAAGTGGGAGTCTTTGATGACTGTGAAATGAGATCAATTGAGACACGTTTCAGAACAGTAGGAATCCACGCAAATCAATTTCTGAACCTAAATATGACTCCATTCCTCACAATGACCCAAAGAATCACGCACTACTCAAGAAATAATAAACCCATGTGTTTGAATTTGCAGTTTTTAAATAGTAATATCCACCTTGGGCATATCATGATCCTTCTTGCTTACATAGTAGGCCAGTCAATCTGGTATAAACAGCGGTAACTTGTGACCCAGTCGCAATTTTTTCACTCTTCTTGTTGTTTTGGTTCGCTGAACTGGAATTTCATGTTTACTGACAGAAATTTTGCCCGAAACATGTTTTCTCTTTGTTACAATTTGAGTCAAAACTTTGCACGTTGGCCAGTAATTGGCCATGAATCGAAATGTTTGCATTTCCCAAAAGTTACTACAAGCGTAACTTTTAAATTCAGCGGGCACAATTTCCTAGATGTTTCACTCCGGAATTATTTTTCTTTCTTTGTAGTTTTTTCGCTAGATGACTGATAAACGTACTGATCCATCATTTTTAGGATTTTTAGGAGGAAGCAACGTTTTGTCAATAGAGGGACTCCTTCCGAATGGAGTGACCATAACCAGTCCTACCCAAGTTATTTCCACGTACCTACGTAACAACTCTTGACCCCAAGTTATAAAGTCATTTTTTGTCTACTGTTTCCAGCCATATGAATAGGAAGGGTGCCTATCCCTAAATGCCGAACCTTGAGAAGTGTAGATAGTTTATGATGAACGTATGAGAAGAGAAAGAGTAAACTATGTTCGTTCCACCCTTCCTGTGTGATGATAACATGTCATTTAACTACTGAATAACTGAATTCGTTCATATCATCTATAAGTTGTGATGGATATGGTTAGTTGGTCTTCTCGATTTTTGAATCCGTCGCCTTGGGAGATGAATCAGACGCCTTCAAGCGTCTGGGCCATCTTCTGAGCGTGGCGGGCATTGCCGCATTCAGCTCAATGGAAGGGGCAACTATACCATTCCATCACATCACAAACTAACTAAATGCAAACTGCTTATTAATAATGACATGGCTGGTAATAAGGTTTGGCTTCAATTTATGTGTAATGTGTTTCTCACCGATACAGTTTCCCAACCAGAAGAAGCTCAGAACGCCCAGCGTCTGGTCCAGCAAGTCTTCGCTTAGCGCGGGCTTCAGGTACCACGGCGGAAGTATCGTGCCCTCTACCACCCCCAGCCCGGAAACCGGAAGAACGTACCTGTTCGAAGGTAAAATTATTGTAGCAATTTTACGTTCATTTCAATTCTAAAGCCTTTCATGGGCCACAGAACGGACGGACATTGCAGATCTCATAATACGTAAACATTAACAGGTAAAATGTACGAGGAGGGGATTTAAAAGATGTTCGCTATACCATTACCAAGGCTTATCAGGGTTTGCTGACGGTACCGCGATGATATGTAGAGGGTCGAATCATGATGAATTACTAAATTTTTTATTTTTTTTATTCACACACATTACAAAAGTGAAATAGATACATTTATTGACCAAAAGTCAGCTTTCTCGTGCTACTCCCCGCACTAAGTAAGCAAATACTTGTGACGCGGGGAGGAGTCGAAGCGCCGAAATAATCTACACCATTTCCTGCAAACTAACTAAAGTGCAACTTCCTAAACTTAGAACTAATTGACAATATTATTACTCTGTAATATTACTCTGAATATATTAAATTAAGCAACTTAGCTTCTATTTAGCAAATAATTTTTTAACCTTGAATTTGAATTGTTCTAGACTTAACTTAAGTATATCTTCCTCAAAACAGCGATTATTGAAAAATTTTACACCGGTGTAATCGTAACATTTTATGCCTGCCGTTGTATTCTTCTTTGGCAGTGTTAATATTATTTTATTACCAGACCTGGTACTATTTGTGGTTCTCTCAAATTTTCCTGTTATAAGATATTTATATGCTATTGTTATTGATGTTTTTTCTAAAAGTTCTTTCATAGTTAAAATTTTAGTTTCTGAAAAAAGTTTCTCTGTGGGATAACTGTACGGCTTGTTGAATAGAATTTTTATAAGTAATTTCTGCGTTTGTGCTACATTTTGTATTTTGTTTGCGTAAGCATTTCCCCATGCTACAATTCCGTAGTTAATCAGTGATTGAGCTAACGCGTTGTAGACAAGCACCTTGGTTTTTTTTATTCAAAATATTTTTTAGTTCGTAGAAAATGGGAATCAGTTTTCTAAGTTTATTATTTACCTCATCAGTGTGTGCTTCCCAGGATGTCGTTTCATCAATCAGAACTCCTAGATATTTAATATATTTTATTTGTTGGATTATTGGGCATTCACAGCCATTTTGGCCACAGTTTTCCTGAGTGTGGCAACGCAGGTTCGGGATGACGGGAACATCAGTCGCCCTCAGTGTAAACGCTATGAGCTTGGTTTTTTCAAAGTCCAGTTTTAAATTTTTGCTCTCACAAATCCTATTCAGTTTTTCTAGGTCACCTTCCGTTTTCATTTTAACCTCATCCCATGTCCTCCCTGACAAAATTAAAGCCGTATCATCCGCATACGAGACCAGTTCCTCATTAATTTCCGTATTCAGGATTTCATTTACGTATATTAGGTACAGTATGGGACTAATTATAGTAAATACATCCAGTTTATGGTTCAGTATGATTAAACGGTGGTTGAACCGAAATATACCGTAATGAAATGTGAAGAAAACCTCAGTTCTCAAATTTTTCTGTGATTTTCTGCCCAAGCACGTGGATCAGTGTATCTACCGTTGACATATGCTTATTATTTGAAACCTCTGAAAATCGTACAGAATTCACTGATGAATGTTATTTTGAATAAACCAATCAGATATCTAACGGTCCTTTCATATTAAAAATTAAAGGTAGTGAGGTGATGGAATAGTATAGTTGCCCCTTCCAATGAGCTGAATGCGGATATAATGCTCCGCCACGCTCAGAGGATGATCCAGACGCTTGGCCAACTAACCATATCCATCACAATGTTCTGATTAAAACAATGTTTTCTGCACTCTTCTTGTCTCGGAGTGTTCGACTTACGACAACTTGTTAGAACAGATTATTATAATCGAGGAGTCTTTGTGCAGGCCCTCAAATTATTTAATGTGAATAATATCGACCCTTTACATTTTCAAAACGTCATACAATTTTAAAAAATTGCTCCCACCAATTTTAGTATCTTCATAAATTTATAAAAAATATGGACATTATAGGATTGAACTTCTTTGCAGATAACATTAATATGCAGTAATACGCTTTATTTTATTTATTTATATGGTATTCTCTGCATAACATGATATTCGTAGCTCTGATAGGATAGTTAGACTCCGCCAATATACACAAAATCTATCGAACTTTTTAACTACCAGGAATACGTATGCATTGTTTGAGCATTTTTCGTATTACTGTCAATGTTTTTATTAATGTCAATGAGACTTTTCTTTCTTTCTTTCAAGGCTTATTGAAAATAATAAACCATAATGGGGATTTAAAAAATTGAAATTTACCCACGTTTTCAATACGTTTACACCTAAAATGAGATTTTTTATGTCAGACTAGCTCGGATCGGTCTGGGACCCACCTCAATCGTTTCGGTGTCTAAAATTACTTGGAAATATTTTATCGTGTCATTGTGAGGTTTTGGAGTCACATTGGGGGTCATAAAGTGCGATTACTCTCTTCTGGGTGAATTCTTTTGATCTGAAAGCCGTCCCTGTTGATTTTTCGTCCAAAATTTCTCAAAATGGCACTTCAGTTGTCTGTCACTAAAATCCTCGAAAAAACACAGTTTGGGTTAGTTTTGTTACCAGCTTTGGGGCATAGCATCTATGCAAGTGATTCAGTTAGGGCCAACTACACCCCGAGTCCATGTCCGGAAAAACATTGTACGTAAATAAATTCTAGGACCTTTTATGAAGACATTTTTGCTACACGATTACAAAGACATTATTGAAGATAATGAGCCAAAAATGGAACCCATAGCTTGTCCATAGATAATACGCGCCATAGTTTATCCATAGCTCTTAAAGAATCCTTTTCAGAATGCCCCAAAGAGATTTTCCCAAGAAAGAATTTAAAAAATTTTTGAAGACCTTAGAATAGTTTCATTTTTTTAAGTTAGCACTTTTGAAGTAGAACAGACTAAAATTCATGTCCCACAATAGGCCGAAAAATGAACATTAATTTCATATCTGCTATGAAAAATCGATCAAAACTCCACTTATAAAAGATCGAGTACATAAAATTATTTACAAGTTCTTTTGAAAATTTTCAGTAAACATTTCCGTTAAATTCAATTTTCAAAGTGATTCAACACGATTGTTACTATTATTGTTAAGCGAGGAAAATTCGCTCCTACTACCTATTATAGACTGAAAACTAGAAACAGACTGTGTGAGGGAAATAATTTTTCCTCTACACTTGAAAACCACAGTGGCAATAAGTGACGGTAATAATTTGATGTGACACTAACCGTAAACTTTCTTTTCACGATCAGGTCTTTTGGGTAAAGAACGATCTAATCTTTGGGATCAGATGCAGTTTTGGGAAGACGCCTTTTTGGACGCTGTGAGCCAGGAAAGAGACATGATCGGCATGGATCAAGGACCCACGGAGATGATGGAAAGGTAGTGTAATTTGTATGTAGTTGAACTGTAGTTGACATATCTATACCTCAGAGGTAGACTATCGTATTTAAAAATATCATATCGACATTTTTGCTGCAAATGCATACGGTCTATTGTGAGTATGGGGAACTCAGAAACGTATGTTGTCAATGATGAGCAATCGAAAGGGCTGACTTGAGTTCAAAACAGAATGTCCAAAACTTCTTTTGACTCTCCTATAAAGGGCTGTCCTGTTTAGCTTTCCGAAGCGTCATACACGACAGTTAATTTCTGAGACACAGATAAGCAGTTGACAAGGTAATGTTTTCGCCTGATCTCTCGAAATCGTATTGCGCAAATCGGTCTCGAAGTCTTGTTAGGAAATTTGATAATGAAATGGTGTTACGAATTATCATTTGCGTCCCAGGTGCTAATTTCTTTCTTAATCGTCGTTTAAGGTGGCTCTTTTTGTTTATTTAAGCCCTTCTTCGAAGCTTATAACAATGGGAAGAAGTTCAGGCTCCGCCAAGACGCTAACAAACAGTTACTACATCAGAAAAATAAGGACACCTCAAAAACAGTTGCACTAAAAATATAGTGATATCTACAATTTGTATTTACAACTAACTCGAGAATGCTATATGGTGTCAGAATACTAGACAAGGCCATTGCAATCTTTCACGGTCATATCTAGAACCTGGAATTTGGCACATTTGCGTATGTGGTTTTTTAGTGGGGATATCGTTGGGATTCTTCGTTCTGGATCATTTCCACCATGTTCACTCCTTAGTATCTGATTCTGATTCTATTCATTAACTTAGAGAACACACACATCGTTCAATTGAGGAGGGTAGAGTTGATAATTTTGTTGCCTATTTCAAATTTTTATTTTGTAACATTAATATTAACCAGCATTGTCATTGATTTTTACTAAAAATATAGAAATCCGATTCCAATGAGGACAGAATGAATCGTCAAGTCCAAACCATATCATCCAGAGGGTTTTCGGTGCTACCTACTCTTTTTCTCGGCAAATGAATCGATAGAAGTCGTGATCAATATCCTGATTGCATGTTTCCTATCCGTTGCAGGTATAAATGGTTGAGCGTTTCGGAAAAGAAGAGATTGGAACATGAGGAGGATCGATTGTTGTCGACGATGCTGTACAACTTGACGGCGTTCATGCTCATGCTCAACGTTGGCAAAAATGAGCTGAAGCAGAAGGTGAGGCGACTCCTCGGCAAGAGTCACATCGGGCTCGTCTACTCACAAGAAGTCAACCAGCTCCTGGATCAACTCAACAACCTGGTGAGTTTGAGCAGAATGGTGCATTTTTCAACCTTGTTTCATCAATACCTACCTATCGTAATAGGATTTTAAGCATCTCTAAAATCTATCACACCAGTCTGTCTATAAAATAATGACACTCCCCATTCAGCCCTCCTTATCATGCGAATAGAAGAGGATTATAATTACTTTAGGGTCCCAGGAGTGCTCGGTTTCCCAACCGCCACACCCGAACTGTGCTTTATTCCGCTAACCGTTCCCTGCTCTTTAACAATAAGTTCTGCTGCCAATCCCCATCCTCCACCAAACTAAGGATACAGCACCACGATCTGATGACACAATCTCCTCTAGGTCAAGAATTCAAAAGATTCTGATTCATTTGGTGGTAAGCTGTTCCTTCCTCCTCTTCGCCCAATCTGCACACTGGATCACCTGCATATGCTCCAGTCCTGTTCAGATGTTTCCTGAAACACCCACGACCCGTCAACATCCCCACTAAGAATCTCATTTTCCTCCTGGAAAGATTGAATGCCGCTGTACTCCTGCGATATTACAGTAAATTCATCACCAGTTCACCAAGTTTCTGTCCTGACGTGATTCCCCAGCTCTGTTTGTGTTCCTTCCTTTTCCATTCCCACAAAGCACTTTTTACCGATTATCTACGTATATCCAAAACAGAGTCCGGCCCATTAAAGTTCATTGGGCCTCCCTTCTTGCTACCTGGTCCATTCATTCATTGTCTTATTCTCTCATATGCGATTCCAACGAAACCTTAGGGCCTCGGTATTCAGTATTTCACATTAGTTTCTAACCAGCCATGGCTTATTCTGAGCCGATGCAAGTATATTAAACGACTCGTAACAGTGCCTTGCATCTTCTCTACTTCCCTATCCAAACCTATTCCGTTCGCTTTCCGTGGCCACAAAGGGCGAACTATAAAATTGAACTTTATATAGTGTAGATTTTTGTTTAAAATGTCCTTATTATGATGGTTGAAGGATGTACATTTGATTTAGCAGAAATGGCTTCTTCAGAAAACCTGGGAAGGATATGTTTGTCGACTGAGAAGCAATTTTGAATTTCCCTGGAGGATTATGGGAGTGAAGGGTCGTCGTCATTCTCCGATTTCTTCCCTAAAATGACCTAAAGCTGTAATATTATGTTAACTCGTACGTCACCAGTGAATATAAAGTTTTCTTGGGTTTTTGTGGAGAAGAGGTCCGTTTCATCCGTTGTGAAATAAACTGGAATCACGATTCCGAGGTTGGGTTTTTAGTTTATTGTCAATGTTTCTTAAAACCTAGACGAATTCCGTTTCGATGACGGTTGATGATGAGTAGTGATGGTGGGGGATATGAACTGAACTATCTAATCTAACATCAACCAATTTTAGTGGTTGTTTGGTGTTTTGTTGTTTTTTGTGCACGGAAACAAAACATGGGGTGTTCTTTGTAATTCGTGTATCAATTATTAATATGTTTTATTACAAAATATTATTCAGAATACGCTCTTTATTAAATCAACTTTCGTATTTTCCTTAAAGAACGCACGATTATGAATTATTTGTTAGCTTAAAACTGTTTTAATTTCAGCAAAAATACTTTGGATAAAAATGATTTTAGGTTTACAGTAAGGTTTATATGATTCTAAATATTTTGCCCTATCACAAATTCAAGAGTCGAAATTTACCGTCAAAAGAGCGAAATATTTCCTACAGTCATCTAGTGACTTATGAGATTGATCAATAACTATTAACAAGCGTTAGATAAGAGGTATGGATTACTTTTGATAGTGTCTCACCATTACACAGTCTAATCGGTGTGGTTATTACCATACTTCTTCCGTGTCACAACTGAGAAAGCTTTTAGTCCAGTATCCCAGGGTTAAAAACACGACACATTTCACTATTTGTGTCGTAGGTGTAAAACCAAAGTATCCACTGAGCAAATACATTTTTGTCCGCCATGTCAAACCTAATGGAAGAAATCTGACTGATTTCAAAACTCATGAAACTTGGTTCTCCTGAGATGTGAATGGAAATAGAGAAGTTTTCTGCCGTTAAACAACCACTGACAATTCACCAGCACGCAATTGTTGAGGTAGCTGCTTGTTTGAAGTATTTTATCATCATGATAACCCAGAAGTTACGTCCTGTCTGCCGCGATGTTCCCATAGTTTATATGGCGACATTCTTAGCTCTCCATATCGCAATCAATGAAGTCAGTCATATTACTTCAAATTGGTTGTTCTTAACGTGACATCCATTTTGTATTCCATTGGATTTGAGATGGCAGACAAAAATTTAGTCGTTTAGGGGATGGAAACTTTCGTTTTATATATCCAACACAAATAATGAAATCATTCATGTTTTTGACCCTGGGCATCAGGACTGTCTACTGCCTTTCTAACTTGACAGACTTTTTTTACCACCTTTAAACTTCTTTTCATCCTAATACTCTTCACAAATCTGTAAGCAACGAGATTTTATTCTTCGTTTGAGGCGTTCAACCTTGGTCTTCCAAGAAAAAGCCCCCTTCGGCGTTCATTTTTTCGGCACTTTCGAGCGGTGAATGGGCCCGGCGGATCCCGTACGCACGCTCGGGCTTCAAAGGAGAGAAAAAAATCTTGTGCAACCGGGCAGTGTGACAAAGGTTTATTTCTTTCACACTTAGAAACTGCACCAAGGACGATCTGAAGGGTTTTCCAACCGTTCCGTAACTCGAGCTCAATGAACCATGCCGCGTTCGAACGGGATATACCTGTTGTCGTTTGAGTAAATTGGTGAACTTAAAAGAGCCGCTCGGTAGGCACCACCTCATTTCCTGGATTTACGTAACCTCCTAGTTGATTTGTCGGTTTTTGTCTTGCTGCAAGACCGTTATTTCGATCTTGAAGGCGTCCTCGGAACAACGGCACCCATGTTCTGTGAACGGTTTCGTAAAAACATCCTTGTTTTGGAAATACGTCCGTATCAGTTAGGGACTGGAATCCGCATTTAACCGAATGAAATAAAGGTATTTGTTGGCTTAATGGCCTTGGGATCTTTCATGGGCCCTTGTCCATAGGAAGTGAGCGTTCTGATATAAACAGTGCAAGATCTCAAAAAAAAATTACTGAAGCATCTTACAATCCGAAATTTTTATTAAATTCTGCGTCTATTTATCATCACGATGGTCTGCTCATTACAAGAACAGCATCCCGAATTGCCTCTCTTATGACAACTGCTTCACAGGAGTGATTTGAAGCTGTTGTAGTGATTTTGAAAGATCTATTTATTCCTAGGATAAGATTTAAACAAGTACAACCACAGCAACTAACCGCCTTTGATCCATCCTTGTGCTAAGGATCACTGAGAAACTGTGTTGAAATAGAGCTAACATATCACCCACGTAAACCTCATTAACTCCATACGATTTTCAGACGAATAGCCATTAGGCACCTATCCTGGTCATTCGACTAAAGTCTACCATTTATCAGTCACAAGACTTTTCTCCACTTATATGAAATATTTTAGTAGGGGAAAAACATCATCAGTAGTACAATCAAACTCTTAGCATTTAATTGCTTAATCAGTTATCCATGGGTCATTCCATACCCAGACAGACTCGAAATGTACCGAACCCCTCCAATTTTGTTCATACTTGGTGTAGTTGCTTCCTTTAACGAATAAAAAAGGCCTGCTTGGTCAGTTTCTCCAAAAATGAACGGTTTTGGAAGCTATAGCAGTAAGATATTTTGAAGATTTTTTGATTTTTTATGACCTAAACGTGATTTTTTTTTACTATATCTTCGGTTCTAATTGATCAAATTAAACGTACGCGGTCTGATTTTGTTCGTGATAAAGTAAAGAACGCAACGGACCCAGCAGAAAGCCCGGTATGAGAGTCCGTTTTGTTTGTCGGGCGGATAACGTCCGCAAATCTTAAAAACGCGATTTCTCCTGAGTCGCTTAGCAGAACTAGGCGTCCGAGGTTTTAAAATGTTTGTAATTACTTGTTGTACAATGACACCAACGGATTTTGTGTTTTATTCTCATTTGACGGAGTTATAACGATTTTAAGGGCTATGCACCGCCTTTATTTCGCCTTTTATCGATGTAAAGCTGAATTATCTCGAAAACCGGTCGAGATATCGAAAATTTTCATTGTAGCTCTTGAAATTTCCATTCGTAAAAACTTGTACTTTTCATCTTTAAAACGAAATGGTCCCCCTGCCCCTCTCCCGGAGCGGCGTGACCGGCCTCTTTCTTACGATGCAAAATATTTTTTTGAACCCCACCCCGTGACCCCTGCAGTTCCAATAAACCTTCGCGATTAGCAAAGTACAAGTTTTACGGGTCAAACGTGTGTTGTACCTCATGGTTAGAATTGAAGCGGTACTGACTATGAAACTATTTTTGCCACTGCTACCTTCTTACCCATACCCGTAAATGGGCAGACTTTGTATTGCTCATCTCGTAAAAGGTTGGAGATATGGAAAAGTGAAAGGAGTCCATCCGAATGGAAATGTTAAGAGCTACAACTTTTCTTCCACGACAATTATCGAGATAATTCAGCTTTACATCGATAAAAGGCGAAATAAAGTGAAATAATGGCTGTGCATAGCCCTTAAAATCGTTATAACTCCGTCAAATGAAAATAACACACAAAACCCGTTGGGGGCATTGTAAAACAAGAAATTACAAACATTTTAAGACCTCGAACGCCTAATTCTGCTGAGTGACACCAAGTATGAACAAAATTTGAGGGGGTCGGTACGATTCGAGTCTCTCTGGGTATGGAATGACCCCCATACATATGCATTCCACCTTCGAAATTATTTTTTTCCCACTCTCCTGGTTGTCACAAGTGAGCGGAACTTCAAAGATCCGAATATAAGTTAGCTCGTATTCAGTGGTTGCTCCTAAAACCCCGGGAGTGCACCGAGACTATAAGGGACAGCCACGAAGAGAACGTGAGACAAAAATGTGCATTCCTCAGCAAAATTCGATTTTAAACCACCAATATGCAAAGGAGATTAATCTTGACCGCTTTCTTGGCTTCAAATCGTGCAGCAAACGACTCAATCCTACCTTTTAAAAAACTTCACCAGTAGGTAAATACCTTAAAAAAAAAAAAAAAAATTGAAAATTTTGGAATGATTGTTGAACTTTAGAAAACCGTATTTTGCAACAGTTGAAATTCATATCTGCCCAGCAAGAACCATCGAGGTGAAAGCCCAGTTCCATCTTTAACCCAAGCTTCATTCCTATTATTGCAGCAGAGAAGACAAAGGAAGCAGAAGAGTTTATCACTTACTTTTCTTAGTAATTAAGGTTGAACTTGCAAATCGTGGAGCGAGATCTGCTCGCCTTTGAGGCATCGCGAATAATCATTCTTTGCTCCGCCGACAATTTCGCAAACTCACGTTTTGTAGCATTAAACGTTAAGTTGAAACTTGTATAGTGACGATTTTGTTGGAATTGTTCTGGATAGTTCATATATGCAGATTTTCCACGCAGCATTGAGACGTCCTGTAAAAACTCACTCGGAATGTTTCAATTGTTCCAGCAAGGGAACGACATCGACTTGAAACCTGTGACTTCCCGCCTCTCCAAAAGGCAAACGTTCACCGTTCACATGGGAACTGACAACAGCGGCGACCTCATCTTCATGGAAGTCCGAGAAGACGGTCTCGTCCTGAGGGGAGTCAACGGCATCATGGTCCAGCGCTGGTGGTACGAGCGACTTGTCAACATGACGTACAGCCCCAAAACCAAAGTCCTCTGTCTTTGGAGGAAAAACGCGGGACAGACGCAACTCCATAAGTTCTACACTAAAAAGGTCAGATATCAAGTTGTCCTGTTTCAATTTCTCACTCCTCTGCAATGAACACTCGTATCATTTGTCAGGAATGTCCACGCTGCCTTGGTGTTGTGTTGCACGATGGGTTGAATTACACCCCACATTCCACATCCTGCTCACACCCTCAAACATCGAAGATCATTGAAAACAGTTGTTTCCAGGATAAATCACTTGTTTTGGATCAGAATAAGCACAATCTTATCTGATAGACTCCTTACACGTTCCTCACCACCTATAATAGTACAATTTTCGCTGTTGCCTGCATCCTCTCAAATGAGCAAAATAAATAAATCATTTTACAATGATTATTAATGAAAAGAAACAGTGGTCCACAATTATGATTGATATGATACTCTGAAAGAGCACTTTTGGCAAAGTCGACCTTGGAGCAGCTTCTGATTGGTCAGGTATGACCTCCTTCATAATATAATTGACCTCACCCTCCAAACCGCATTCCACAGCAGAACCCAGGGAGGTATGTTTCATTGGATCAAATAGTGTAATCCAGCCTTCTGTCACAAGCAAATTTTCATTTCTAATGAGAAAGTAGGAATTTTGCAGTTGTGGTTTTAGGTTCATTGGGTGGAGGCACACGCGACTTTACTTCTACCAGTAGCATGCCTCTGGCCAGCAGATGGCCTTTCCCACTTGAGGTGAGATAAATGTGCAATACCTGGTGGTATTCCCTAGGAGGATTCGAATCCGGGAATGAGTTATTCTGACTAATCATTTTGCTTTGAAGATTATATTAGTTACCTATGGATTAAAAGCACTTGTGCCACTAGTAACCGCACATTTGCTGTAAAAGATGTAAGTATCACGCGCAAACTAGATATCAGCAACTTGGATAAATGACGGTTATTGTTCTTGTCGAATCAGCGCCTTGCTATTCTTACATGAGTGAAAGAAAGAGTACTGTTCGATTATTTTATGAGTATCAAAGATTTCATGGGATCCGATTGTTTTGGGAGTCGATACCTTGATTTGATTGTTGACCATAGAGACTAAATGCTGTCGTAGTGCTACTTTGTGTAATGGCTGTTCAAATTTCGACTTTTGATCTCGTTTCCCTCAGTGTAAAGACGTCTACTACACAATCAAGGAGTGTATGGAGGGCCGGGGTACCGGGGACATGAAGGGGATGGAACCAGGAGGTGAATTCCCCGTTGAAGATCTGGCGTCTGGCGAGGGCGGCTTACTCCACGTCTGCATGGAGGGCGTCGGTCTCCTCTTCGCTAACAGCAAGGTAACCCGCATGCACTCCAATATTTCAACAACGTCTTCCGTTTTTCGTTTCATTTTCTGTTCAGTATATTAGGTCGGTATAACGTGCCGAAGGAAAGAAGCTTATAAGGAAATCGTTGGTCCAGTTAACATCAAGTTCATTTACATCCTGCGGTACCTCATTTGCTGATGCAGCTTGCGAGTTACCCTCACACTATATCAATTAAAGCTATGCTTTGAATTGAACTAAGATTCCTTGACCTTGTTGGTTTCCTGAAAAACCTCATTTGAACATATTCAATGTTTACTGCACAAGCGAAGTTAATAATTGCAGAGCAGATGTAACAATCAGTAGAAATCCACTTATCACATCTAGTTAATCTATATAGAAGGATTGCTGAGCTGAGAGGACTAAACAGGCTGAATATCTGTGGTGGAACAGTTGAATTAGACTGACGTAGATGTTCGAGCTTCAACCCACTTACATTTGATCTTTACAGTTGACGTACCGTGCCAAAATTTCTGTGTAAGCTCCTCTACTCAATCGCCTAACATGGATGTCTCACCATACTATTTAAAGCCTAGTGCGAGCATTTTGTCTAGCTATACCCTTAAATTCTGTCGAAAAGCTCACCAAAGCTCCAAAAATCGACTGCATCAGTGAGTTTGAACCAGAAAGCCTCCATCTTTCTGTTCTCTTATTCAAAACATAACTTTAAAACACTAAATACATTTTAAACAATAGTTTTGTATTGTAAGTTTCTACTACCTTCAACAGTTTTTGGTGCATTCCCTATTAAAACAGATATGTCACACTTGCCGCACCATTTACTAGTGGACATTTTTGCTGACGAATATGGCACGTCCCTATTCCTCAAGATGTGAACAAACTAAGCTAATCTTACTTCAACTTAATAAAACATCAAGATGAAACCCGAGTGTTGAAATAAGAAATATATAAGCTGTAATTTTCTCTATCCAGCACCTAACTACCTCTCCCAACGATTTCCATAGGCTTTCGCATTTCTTTTGGAAAAACTAATATTCTTGGTTCTTCATTGTCAAGTCTTTCACATAATATAAATATTTTGTCGACTAAATCTGAATTATAAATTTGCTTGTTCGATGTTGATTCGACAATTTTCTCGTCTCTCTTTATCATATTTTAAATTTTCCTTGCTTCTGCTCTAGTAAACGCTGTTTTTCTTGGACTGCTGTGTTGTACAAAGTTTTTCTTTCTGTTATAGTTACTTTTTTTTTTGGACTTTTTTTCGTTGGACATGTGACGAATAGAGTTTTCAAGGACCTCTCAAAATTTCCCGAATTACGCTTCTTTTTTTGCTTGACATTTTTTGCGAATGGTTTGAACAAACGAATTTGAAAGGCCATTTCGACATACATTCGGTCAATGAAAGTATTGTTTTGTAACTTTTTTTTTCTTTTTCACTCACTCTACGAGTATCGATGTGGTTACTTCCAATTATAATCCATATTTTATCGTAATTTTTATATATTTTTGGCATGTACTTGATTATCTTTATGCGAATACCGAAAAAGAAATACTAAGTGTGATGTTATTATTATTTTATTTTTTGGAAAATAAATATCAATTTTTGTCAATGTACTAGTAGTTGGGAAGGCTCTTAAATTTTCTTTTTTTAATTTTCAATTATTGTTATCGCTCGAATTAAGTACCTACTTTTTTAATATAAATTAATTTTTTTGTTTTGTATTTCATCATTCTATTTCTACTACTTCTCTATTATATTTTCAACGATAATTTTTTTTTCTGTGTTTCGAATTATTGTTATATACCTCAGTGGTATTTTTTTTCGAAACTCCTACGCAACAAAGTTTAAGGAACTTTTGAGATGGTCCTTAATTTTTTTTGAGAGTGACAAACTAAAATCTTGTTTAATTTTTTTTTTTTAAATTGATAAATACTAGAGCGACTTGGTTTTAATTTTCTCTCCCGCATTTTTTGACTCGTTCCATTCTTCTGTTTCTCCTTTCTAAATGCGATCTGGATAATGGAACACAGGATTTCGAGGTAGCTACAATTCACCGCCTTCCATATATTATGTTTGTCGTAGAAAAAACCTCTGATTGTTTTTTATTTTGGATCCTAGCTCAATGTTTCTTTGTTTTCATCCTTTTCTCCGAAAAGGGACTGAAAAATTGTCCCTTGTGTCGTTTTATATGATTTTCATTATAGTAATTAACCTTTTGGTTTTTTTTTACCATTTTTCTTTAGACTCCGAACCTTATATTTTTTAATAGCATGTATGCACTTAGAATAGATGTTGGACCACTGTTATAGTTTATTTTAAAATTCATAACTGCCATCTCACCAGTGCCTTAAGCTTTGAAAAGTAGTCATAATATGAAACTGTATTTCGATAACATGTTACGTCAACATTACATAAATTGTGCATGGCAGGCATGGTTCGCTTTGTAATGTAGTAATCACGTGTGCTAGCTTTCGATTTATTTAGAGTAACTTATTTCATCCCATTTTGATTTCTCTCCAATTTTTCGTTTCGATGCGAAATTCCCAAACATTCCTTTCACGACCCCTTACATACACGTTTGTGGCATATCACATTTCCGCTGTTCTTTATTTTGTGTTTCGATTACGTTTATTCTCCGTACTGCGTTCAAATCACATTTTATCCCGTCCGAAACCCACCATTGTTTTGCTATGTCTACAATAGAGGAACCGACAAATATGTACATTCTAGTGTCCAGGTTATAGATTCGGTACCTCCAACTATTCATCTTTTATAAACGAGCGAGATTTATAACTTACCATAGTTTATTTTGTGTGATTCTGCAACTTAGTATACTTAGAATACTTCAGGAAACCAGTCAGCGAAATTACAATGTTTGCGAACATAAATCCAATTACAATCCAAATCCGTACCATAAATCTACTTCAACGGAACCAAAAACTTCAGAAAATTAAATTTCCCAAAATTTCCTTCTTGGATGGAAATCCACTTTTGAAACACTAAGAAATTATTGATGAATTCCATCGTCATTGTTTCCTATAGTTTTGAATGAAATAAACCAAATGCGTTAAAATAATTTAAGGGGAAAAAAATGCAACATATGGCTGAACACTCACATTTTTGTATTACTGCGAAATATTATACAGAAATATGTTTTCCATAGAAAACACCCGGCCAAAATTGACTGCACAATAATTTACTTTTATTTCAATGAAATTTACTCGATTAACTCGATTTACACCATTGACGGTACTCTCATATAAATTCGCGGCTACACCTGAAGCTGTTTGGCAGTCTAATCGCCTCACCTCCTAGAAGGGGCAACTTCTTTAGCCAAATCGTACGTGGGGAGTGAGCAACAACTTTATCGTCAATTCTCATCAATTTTGATAAGAATGATCTGTTTTACAAGCTTTTTCGCCTTATTTCGGCTGAAAATTTATAAAAGGTAGATTTAAATAGGAGTACTGCGAATCAAATTTTAATGAAGCCCTTAGAGCGGGCATCAATAAACATTTTGTTCATAGAGATCTTTCTCGGGACTTAAGGCAAAATTCTACCAAAACGACGGAGTTATTAATTGTTTATATAATTACGATTCCTCAATGTTTCCTATTTACAAATAACTACCGTTCTAGGAATTAAACTTCCGTTTACTTGTTTCCATAACAACGAGTTATACCTAATCAGAATTTCATAATTCTAAAGAATCATCACTTTGCAGGCGTTTCGACTCATTTTTTCACCACCTTCAGGTCAGATACCTGACGCTAGCTCACTCGTCTCCAGTTCACTAGTTGTTACCTATTGTATAAGCATCAACCTCAACTATGTTCTTTTCGTGTTAGTTTTAGAGCTACTCTCTAGTTATAGTCACCCAAGTCAGTTCTTACCTGTTCAAAATCTCGACAGAGCGAATCCATCAATTTAAATGGACGATCCTAAAAAAAGTGACCTTTTTTTTACTGCAATTCAGTGGAATACCTCGTTAGTCTAACCCCGCTATACCCTCTATTTGTTCGATTTGGCTCTAAATGCACTGTTTTTTTTACTTTTGTTTCCACAGTATGTTAGTCGCGCTTGTCTTCTTTTGCGCCCCATTCCAGCACCAAAGGCTAAAAATTTTTTTAAATCAACTTAATCAATACTGGCGTTTAAATTTGTAGAAACCCCGTCATTGTGGGACGTATGTCATTTGAAAGCTTCAATTAAACCACAAATAGACTAAATTCAGAACAATTTTTCAAAACTAGAAGCGAGTTGATCAATTCGATTAGAAAAGCTGCATGAAAGGAGCACTGCTTTTTACCATTTCACGGAGAAGTGGTTATAGAGCAAACCTGTAGTATATTCTGGAATGTTTCCTCCACAAGTAGCTTGTGTTTTTGTCCTCAAACAGTTTTGTTTTTATTTTGTACACACAAAAAAAATCGAGAGTAAGAAAGGTTTTTTGTGGTGAATCATTTTTGTTTTGGTTTCTTGAGTTTGATTGAAATTGTAAACTGTTTTTTCTGTATATTCAGATTATATTTAGCTGTACAAAAACTTCCAGGGGTGCTACAGGTACGTAACAACTGCCTAATTATTTCATCGAATTGAATAGGTACCTGGCGTCAAGTGCTGACTGGAATATATCTGCTAAAAATTGGTAGTCTTAACGAATATTAGGTAGGTAGGTAACTTATTTCGGTTAACCGTGTTCAATAATAGACCTTTGTAATTGGCCAAGAACAGCTACTTTCATCTATTCTCAAAATTCCATGATCGGATTTTAAAAATCCCGTGGTTGAGGCTGATATTTGCTATTGGTTCGGTGTGTTTCGAAATCAGTAACTTCAATGGAAAAATTTGGCAATGAAAGGGTAATTTATACCGATGGCTTTGAAACGGTTCGTATCAACCAATCGAACCTACTGGAAAATCCTAACTTAAAACTTACAGGAATTCGGAGCTCTTAAAACTTGAGGCTTTACGAAGGCTCCTGTGGTAAAACGAAGAAAAAGTTTAAGCGACATAACTGTGAATTCTGAATTTCACTTTTCAAGATTCAAAGATTCTAGTAAAAAACGCTGCAAATTCTTTCACTGGGGTTTATTATTCAATTGGCTTGCGTTCATGATTTGAATTTCTACTAAGCTTTGGAGTGTGCGTGTTTCACAGTGATAGAGCGATTATTTAATTTCAGGAGATATGCATGGAGCACGTAAATCTGTTCTCAACCAAAATACCTATTTGGATTGATCAGTTGATCATATTTGTGTCCCTCCTGAAATTCGATTATCGCTCTATCACTTGTGAAACACGCACACTCCAAAGCTTTGTAGACATTCAAATCATGAACGCAAGCCAATTGAATAATAAACCCCAGTGAAAGAATTTGCAGCGTTTCATGCATATCAGAATGCTTCAACCCGTGTATCGGCTACAAAGCCTTTTAGGAGTTCACTCCAGTATCCACATTACTACATCACTAGGTTACTGATATCAAAACAAAAACAATAATTAACCAAAATAACGAAAATGTTGGCACCATAAATCGGGCCATACATCGGGAATGGTTTGACCTACGGACCTGGGGAAGGGCTCATTCGATTCCTCGTGGAAAGTTCTTCAAAAAGAGTCCAAATTTAGGCCGCCTTGACTTTTTTTGAGGTTTTTAGGGATTTTACAAAACTTTGACAACCCTTAAAGGGCACTTTAAATTAAGTGAGAGAGCTGGCTCAAGAATTGGGGCGTCGTCGGACCAGCAAGGATTTTTCCTGAAAATTTCAGTTTTTTGCTTCAGCCATTTGGGAGAAATCGTTCGTACGGCGTACGGCGGACGGACGGAAAAACTTTTATTGCAGATTCGGATTCTACACCCTTTGAAAAGTAAACCATGAAATTTTCAGGGGGGGGGTTAGATTTTTTTTCAAGAGCTATTACAATGGTTTATTATTGAATAATAAACCAAAATAATGTCCCTCGTCCAAAGCCTATCTCCAGAGGTGCCCACAGGGGGAGGGGGCTATTACGCAAACTGCGCCATTGATATTCTTGGGGTGGGGGTTCCAACAAAAATGGGGGGGGGGGGTAAAGTTGATTGAAACAGTGTTTTAACGTGACGACATTCAAAAATACATTACATCTCCAGATAGAACGTAAATAATAATGAACTGCTCTCAAAGTTGTTTATACAACTTTACTCTCCTTAGCAATTACTAGTTGTTCCATTTTGTCAAATCTAGTTAAAATTATCAAAAACAGAGTCAGGTCAGCTATGGGAGACTCATCATTGCTTCTTCGTCTGTTTCTTCGTTTTACTAGTTATAAAACGGTTATCCGTGACGATGTTCTAGGTGTTGGTATATTACAAAAACATTAATCTGAGGAAGAAAAACTGATCCGCGCTTAAGATTAACCTACATAGAAAAAGAATAAACGTTTAGGCAATAAATTACAATGTTTTCGAATCATAGAAGGGGGCATGATATTAGTAATAGTGCAAAGACAAGATCTACCTGGTATTTACTTCCCGATTTCGTTCAAACACCAACTTTTAAAGAAGATTTAGGGCATGAAAATACTCGAGCATAATTTATTAGTACATAACATCCTATTAAGTATACCTTTTCCGAAAAGAATTAAGTGTTCAAAGTGAAATCCAATGTTTTCCGAATCGAATTCACGACTTTCTGCGTCAGATTCAAGTTTTTCTTAATGATAAAGGTTTGCATGGGAACGAATTTTTAAAACCTGTAGTTTCCTGTTTTTGGGTTACTTATTCTCAAAAATGGTTTGGCAAGGATCCTCTCTGAACAAAACTAGGAGCTATTGATAATGGTTTCTTTCTGACGATGATTTTTTTAAAAAACAAAAGAAATGCTTTGTTTTCCTGCGCTGTTCAACAATTAGAAACAAATGGAAAGATCTCACCAGGAAATGATTTCAGAAATAGAAAGCTGATTTGATTTCCGGAACCAAGACACAATTATCGCGGGGAAGGAAGTCAACATCGCTTTCAGAATCCAGAGGTGACGAATCCCATCCTGACATCCCCTGAATGTCTCTCTGAGAGGTCACATTTCGGATTTTCTATTTTAACTTCGTGACCATGGCAACATAAAACGAAATTTCCCGAGGGATTCCTCTGGTGGTAGAACGAAAAATTAAGGGAAGAGAGGATGGATTTAAAAAAAAAAAAAAAAAAAACAAAGTACATAATGACAGAATGAGCATAATGACGTGACAATCATTTATATCCAACTAGCGTGAATTTTATAGATTAAATTTACCTTTCAAATGTAGGAACACAAGCTGGAAACGAACGAGCGATTGGAAATCGTTGACTTTCTACATTTTCAATAATCAAACTTCTTTTGGTTTATTATTATAATAAACCATTGTAATCGCTCTTGAAAAAAAATGTTTAACCCCCTGAAAATTTCATGGTTTACGTTTCAGAATGGTGTAGAATCCAAATCTGCAATACAAATTTTTCCGTCCGTCCGCCGTACGCTGTACGCATGATTTCTCTCAAATGACTGGAGCAAAAAATCTGAAATTTTCAAAAAATCAATATTGGTCCGACAACGAACCAATTCTTTAGCCAGCACTCTCACTTAATTTAAAGTGCCCTTTAAGGGTTGTCAAAGTTTTGTAAAATCGCTAAAACCTCAAACAACGTCAAGGCGGCCTAAATTTGGACTTTTTTGAAGAAACTCACGAGGAATCGAATGAGCCCCTCCCCAGGTCCGTAGGTCAAACCATTCCCGATTTATGGTGCCAACATTCGCGTTATGTTTTTTTATTATTGTTTTTGTGTTGCTATCCGTAACCTAGTGACGTAGTGATGTAATGTGGATACTGGAGTGAACTCCTAAAAGGCTTTGTAGCCGATACACGGGTTGAAGCATTCTGATAACCATAAAAAACGCTGCAAATTCTTTCACTGGGGTTTATTATTCAATTGGCTTGCATAGGAGGCACACGAACATGATCAACTGAACAATCCAAATAGGTATTTTGGTTGAGAACAGATTTACGTGCTCTATGCATATCTCCTGAAATTCAATAATCGCTCTATCACCGGTGAAACACGCACACTCCAAAGCTTTATAAATTCGTATCATGAACGCAAGCCAATTGAATAATAAACACCAGTGGAAGAATTTGCAGTCTTTTCGTTCAATCTTGATTTGAGATAGCTAACAATTAGGTTTCAATACACAAATAACTGGTTACGTAGTTGTAAAACCATAGTCACGGAAAATCTTCAATTTGAAATGTTAAACTTTGAATGATCGTTGGAAAAACTGGGATTTCATTTGAAAAACCTTAATTTGATTCCGATTAGTTACAAGTAAAGTAGCGAAGTTTCGTGTTTAAATAAAGAAGCCGTTCTTAAATTCCAAAAAATCATTGCAGAAGCAAGACATTCCATTACGGTGAATTTGTTTTTGGATTGGGTGAAATTTTAAGTTTTCATTTCTTCTGTTTTGTGCAAGTGTCCTTTACCGCTTTCTCGCAGGCGATCAAACTGCACTACATACCTTCGGTTTTGGTAAAAGATAGGGTAGATAAGTTTTTCAAACTTTGTAGATTCCTTAATAAAATATGCCTATCTGGAAAGTTGTCGCTGGACAAACAAACAAATTACGTTTTTATCGGTTGAATATGGCAGGATATTTATACAATGATGGCATATTATCTTTTTTACATACAAACTACCACGATTGGGGTAGGTTAGAATCACATAAAAGGGTTTGAGGGGTGGGAAAAGATTGTTAAATAAGATAATGTACTAAAACGCTAAAATTATTTCAATCAAATAATTATTCAACTTATTTATTTGCTTCGTATATGTTTTGCTAAATCGGAAATTTGGTTTACAAACGATTTTTCAGTCCATTTTATTGCTGTGACTTCGTCGTAATTAAAATGTGGATAGTATCTGATTTAACTGGTTTAGTCGGTATATACGCATCTGGTTTTTCTTACAGTACATCAGTTGTTATATTTTCCTAAAATTCATCCCTGAAATCAAATTCTATTTCACGACAAGGGATATTCGGAGGTTGCTTTCAGTAACGTGAGCTCTAAAAGGAGTCGTAAACAAGATGATATTGTTGCTGATATTGACAAACCACGCTAATCCAGAAGCAGTTTACTTGAGCTGTGAACGAAATATGGCGAAATAATCAGTAATAAATTTTACTTTTTCGTAAATCGATATTTGGAAAATGTTCTAAACCAATTGGGCAAAAAGTGCATAATCCATTGTCGCTCGACAGTGATGTTTTCTTGAACAGCTGTAACTTATATCATATCAGTTTGCTGTAAAAATAAAATGAATTAATAACAATTTTAATGACTTGAGAAATTCAGGTTGATTTTCTGATTTGATATTCAACTGTTGATTTATTTCACGACATAATGAGATGGAGTGTAGTATTGATTTCGACTGTGTCAAATCATAAAAACCATTAAAACTACAGCACATAGTGCACAGGCAAGTACGTCTCTGGCGAGAGTGATTTGAATTTTCACTGATCGAGAAGAATGAAGTACTACGAAAGTGAGGAAGGCCTTAACCAATCGCGTTGCAAACAAAGTGAATAGAGGGATGAAAACTGTTCACGATGTCTATACTTGATTGGATAGACCAGCCACCCTTTCACTTATCTCAACCAATGGAATTCCAATTCCCCTTCACCTGCGACTGTGCAACTGTGTTTTTTAAGATGTTCGTTCAGTTAATGGCCACCCAGCAACGTTTTCAGATGGTAAAATGTTGATGTTTCTACGTTTAGAGTAGAACCTAAACTAAAACTCATCTGCAAAATATGCTCTGCTCTCAAATACGTATTTATTTTGTTATCTCGTAGGATTCAAAAATTATGTTATACTTTGAGGCGCTTAGGTATCATTTTTTACTTCCACACCAAGGTAATCAACATCTACATGCAATATTCCCGCCAAACAGGACCTTGAACGATTGACATTAATTATCTGGTCTAAATTAAAAGTTTGACTTGATAAAAATAACTAAAAATCTTAACTTACGTTCGATACATATTTGTTCATGCAATCTTATAAATAAGCCACCGTTATTCACAAATGAGTCAGTAGGTATCCAAAACACAGATATACCCACACAATGTACCAATTAATTTTTTTTTCAAGCGTTCAACAACTAATTTTTTAAGTTATTTCCTTATTTTTTCTTCTTGATGTTTTTCTTTTTTCCAATAAAATACCTACTCATTCTGATCCAACATTTTGCAAACCTTTACATGAACCTTTTTTGAATTTTATTATCTCCATAACTTACAGATTTTTTCCTCACTTCATTGATGGCAACTATTGAGATTGCATGACTTTTCGTGTAAATATTATCTTTCCACGAATTTTCGTATACAATGAACCAATGTGTTAGAAAATTGCGGAAGCTAGTGTTCCGAAAAGTTTCAATACAGAAACGAAATCATAATTTAAACAGTTTCCGTTTATACATATAACTCAAAATACACATTGTCCGCTTTTTAATTGCATTTGACATTGAAAACATTAATAAACCATAAAGATATATATTTTTCCCTTAAAACTTCAATACCCCCGTGAGAAAATGAATAGTTCATTCGGCTCGCACGATCGCAGTCCAAATTGTACGCATATACAAAACTCATATTTTAAAAAAACACAAATACATCCATTACAAGTTCTTAAATTTCATGTTGATATTCGAAAAACTATCTAAAAAGGTGGATTTGAACGATACACATTCTATCTGTCACGTTAGAAAATGTCTGCCCATCGATCGCATAAACTGCTCAAGATTGAACTTCATAAATATTACCGTGCCAAAACGTTCGCAAACTTGCAGTCTGTTAGAAATCTACTTAGCTTTTTGCAATGTTAAATTCAGTAAACAAAACAACATTGTTTCATTTGAAAGTATTGAGGTTGTTTCATACGAAAATTCGCTAAATAGGCCATGTTGCACGACTGGGACTCTTTTTTTAAACTCTCAATGTGGGATGCCTAGAATTTATCGATGTCGTTTTTTTGGCCAGCACTTCGGATATTTGGTCTCGTTCAAATTTTAATATTGCATCATTTTATTTTTTTTTATTTTATTTTTTTTTTTTTCATGAGAATAGTTCATATATTTGATGTTTATAGTTCAAACGCCTTGACTATTTGCCTATAACGCGCTGTTGTTTCTGTTTCTGAATTTCCAGTTCTTCGTAAGATTGGAACACATTCGCAAGTGCTTTACACAGAAAGGTGGCATTTTTGTTCTTGAAGAATTCAGTAAGTGATAACCTCTATTGTTTTGATGTCATAAATCTTACTCCGATCGATAATCAATAAAATTTGTTGATAAAAACACACAAATTCGACAGAATTTCGCATAAATGACTTGTAAATGTATGTTCACAGATCCTAAAAATCGTCAGATCAAGCAGAGGAGGTACAGATCATCTATGGTAAGCAAGTATGACGTATTACTTACACGTAGAAATTTGAGCACATCTGCACATGGGTGATTATCAAACTACGGGCAATTTTAAGGTCCTGACATTTCAAATATCCAAGTGTTTCTTTTGCTAGGTTTTCGGAAGTTTATCTCGTAATTGGCCTTCCTGGACGTCTTTCTGATGCTCAGTCATTCAAGACGTCCAATTATTCTCCGCAAATTCAAATTTTGACTCCCAAATTAAACGGATGCAGACATTCCAAAACCGCGCTCTGAGGGTTATTACTGGAGCACCCTGGTACGTCAGGAACTCCAACCTCCACAAAGACGTGGACGTTCCCACCATCCAGGAAGTTCTACAGACATCTTACAACCGCTTCCACCTGAGGCTGTACAACCACCCGAACCCTTTAGCAGCGTGTTTCCCAACCTTTCCCAACCTGTGTGCCGCAAAGGTGGGCTAGGTGTGCCGTGGGATAAGTCAACTTAAACTAAAATAGTTGCGAACGAAAAAATGCCTAACGGCTTGTCTAGCACAATGAATGACCGATTTCATCAAACTTTTAACCAGGCAAGTATTTTCCTTCCCTTGACACATCTGCATTTGATTGGGTGAGAAATCCCTTTATTTGTATGGCTGACAATGCAGGCCTAAGCACAATCGAAGAAGAGGAATTGAGCGACATAAAAAATGTCGGTGGCCTAAAGATGGAGTTTGAAAAACTCGTTCAAGATGCAAAGGAAAAGTCAAAAATACTACAAAAGAAAATAAGCCCTGACATAGCAGCTTTTTGGGTGACATTAAAAAACGAGCAATTACTAAAAAGGTCGTGCGAGCATTGTTGCCGTTTTTAACGTCTTACTTATGTGAGGCATCTTTTTCGGCTATGAACCAAATAAAAACGAAGAACAGGTCACAGCTTCAATCAGTAGAGCACGACATGAGATTGGCCTTGTCAGTTGTACAGCCTCGTAAAATAGAGTTAGTGAAAAAACATCAAGCACAAGTGTCACATTAATAAAGAACATGACATGAAATCAATAATAAAGATAATACAGTAGTATAATAAAGTAGTAACAAAGAACTTTTGTAATAGAAAGCAAGAAGTATTTTGTTAGCTTTTCTGAGCTCTACTTTTATTGTATTTGATTAGGACAGGGCAATGTAATGTTTTCTTTACTTTTCCTAGAAATTAGGTTAGGTGTGCCGTAGGCTAAAAAAGGTTGGGAAACACTGCCAGCAGCTAGCATAGTGGAATCAGTCCCGCCAGACTGACCAAATTGTAGATTGAAGAGGAAAAGACATACCGATCTCCTCACAGCAAACTAACACCCACCAATTTAGTCACTTGTTATCATGTTTTATAACCTTTAAAATACTAACTCAATTTATTTATTCTTAAAAAAAAAAAAAAAGAAGAAAAAAACTACAGGAGAAAGTCATTTGGCTATAACTCCTATTCATGTTTCATGTTAATTTGTTTATATTACTCTATAAACAATATAACAAAGTTAATTTAACAAAAAATTCAAATTTGATACAAGTCTTAACAATGGAGTTGCGGTTTTGGTCACGACAATGACATTTGGTATGTTTTCACCTACCTAATGACAATTCGGACTTTCAACAGAGATTCTTCCAATACTACCGGACTTCTTGTGGGTTTTAAAGATCCAACATGATACGGCCTTCCAAGAGAACAAGTGGGTAGAAAGAAAATTTTGTGGACAGTGAATGAACATACTAACCTGTTTTCAAATGTTCTCGCTCGATCAGAAAATAGACCACCTACCGTTTAGGACGACTCAAAGGTGAGCCCGCTTGCTTGTGAGTCACTGCTACCACCAAAACAAGAACTTCCTGGAAAATCCCCATTCTGTTCCCTCAGGAAAACATACTTTTTGGGCTATGACATCGACCCTAGACTAAAGTGACCTGAATGAAGAGTAGCGTTAGGGCATCAAAAACTTGAAACAGGGGTTGAAAAACCATTGACAGCTGCTCTTCACTAAAGACGAGAAAATTTGTATGCAGTTTTATATCTCAGGTAGAATATTTGAATATTGTAATTGGGAACCTCGATACATTTGCAGATCATGACAATGACAAATCAGGGTCTCTCAACCCCAAAAAACATAGAAATTATATTAGCTTCCGAGGGTTTTTTATTGGTAAATGCAGTACTCAAGCAGATAAGGGGAAAACGTTGAAAGTCAGAAGATTTTTAACGGCACAGCGTGCCATTTACACGACTTTGCTGAAGTTTGACGTAGTTTGAGAATCACCCTCATGTGCTCTACTTGATTATCATAGAGTTACCATGTTGCTAAGGAGTTTACTTATGGATAGCATTGTTTTCACGTTGCGGACACTAAAGGAAATGTTTTGCCAAAATCAGTAGTACCATTGGGATTATACGTTTTAGACAAGTCTAAACTTCTTTAGAATTGTGTCGTTCTGTTGGTGTGAATGTCGAATGGGATGCAGTCTGCAACTGAAGCCAGATCAGAAACTGCAGCAAATGTGCTTTTGATCGGCGTCACAACGGTACGATCCAGGTGTACCAACATGGCATTTTCATACTACTTGAGTTGTCCACAGTGCCTGTCGGCGCAACAATGAGAATCAGTATCATGTAGTGCAGCAATGGACAAGTATCCTCAGTGCAGAAAGGTAAATACCGCACCCTATGGCGAGTGAACGGGACAAGAAAGCGGATATCGTTACCATCAAGCCGTATGGATTTATCATAATCCAAGATGTCCAGGCAGTCATTGGAAGCTCGGTCATGAAGCAGACCTGGCGGGCTAAGATGAATGGCATGAATGTCTGATGAATATGGGTAGTCGGCCTCGTGGAAGGTGTAACTATACCATTTCACCACCTCCCTTTATTACCTGTTAACATGAGCAAGGCTGTGACCAATGGCCTTTTTATTATTGATTGTCCTGAGGCCCCCATTCCCTCGCTTGCCCCATATGCTAAATTAATTTAATTATGTCCCTTTAAGTAATAATAATTATTACTTAATAATTAATTATAATTATTATAACCCCTCCCCATAATTGCGAGCCATTACTTCAATTTGAACCCCCGGCTTTTCTCAGAGCCCTGAGACTGTGATGGATATAGTTAGTTAACCCTTCCCAATTCAGGAATCGGCCGCTCCTGGAGATATACCAGACGCCTTCTGCATTCTGCTTTTATATATATATTGATTTCAACCCCTGATTTCGGCTTAGAATTATCGATAGTATTTCTTTAAAACACGCCTTCATTTTATTTTAATTTTCAGTTGCTCTTATTTTTCACTCATTTATTTATTTTACTCATTTCTCTTGTTTTAGGGTGACGATCTTGTACTTTCCGTACACCGTGTTATTTCGATTGAGTACTCCAAGCAGTTGGCCCGAAAGATTTGAAGCAATTTAGAGTTTCAATTTATTATGATTTCGTAAGCCCTTCCTTGATTTTTTCATTTGTATCGTTTAATTTCATTTGACGGTATCGTTACTCCTTATTTACATGTTTTATTATTCGTCATTATTAATTATTTTTTAAAGATTACTAATCATTAATCACAAGTTGGCACTAACTGTTTTATTTCACGAGGTGTTTATGTGGAATTTGTGAATCACTCAAGAGAGTTTGCAGGTATATATTTACGACAGTAATCATTTTTTCAACCATGTTTCAAATCAATCAGAAAATGGAAACAATGTTACTGAGTTGAATAAAAACACCCTGTAGTGAAACATGTTGAAACACGGTGGAACAAGCATTGTTAACGGAGGTATCCGAAAGTGAAGAGTTAGTACGCATAGATGATGTTATTGACTAAATTACAGCCATTCGGAAATAATTAGGACTCTCGTTTGTTGAATGGTGCATGGATGCAATATGTATGCAAAGAGTACCTAAGTGTCATTAACTCCTGTCCCTAATAAGTGCCGCATCCAATAAAAACCTGGCACATCCACGTGGTCCATCTCGGGCACACTGACAGGAAACACTAAGGCCTGCTGTCCCATCAAGAAAGAGTGAACGAAACCCACTACTGACTCAACTTTCTAAGCCCTGCCAGATCGCATTGGGCCCAGAAACAATCTAACCCACTGATACAGCAGGATGCAATATGTTTGAAGAAAGTATTTTCAATTTGAAAGGGCATATCTAAGTGGGCAAGTTAAAACTCCACTGTTAATGTCCATAGATGTTTTGACATCACATATTATGGATGAATAGAAATATATTATTGTTTGTTGTAAATTTAAGGGGAGATCAAATATGAACGGATGACAATTTGATGTTGAGTTGCGAAACTTTTAATCATATGAGTTTTGGACCTGTGAACTAATTGGGAACAGTTAGATTTGGTTAGTAAATTGGTATTTGAACAGGATGGTAATATACGTATTTCAATGAAGAGGTGACGAAGGGAGCATGATCACCCAAATTAATCTCAGGTGTCAGCTACGACAAGTCAAGGACGATTCCGAGGAATTTGAGGGAGCAAGCAGGGAGACACCTGTGAATTTACGGATAAATTTTGAAAGAGAAGAATAGGTTTAGGACAGAGAGATGGAATGACGCGGGAAAATCTGAACGAATCTCCTTGGGCTGGTCCAGGCTTATTTATACGGGTGGTCTAACCCCTCTTGGCTTCGCGGTGGCAGTGGTTGTATACCTAGGCAGGACAGCTATGCTGGAAAGCTAAGGGGTAGGTTCTCTCGTGGTAGATTCGTCTTCCAGGATAGACGGCGTATGACTAATGACTCGGGTACCCGCTTAGTTAGTAGGGCAATCTAGAATGCCCAGCTTTTCCTGTGGTGCCCTGTGCGAACAGGTACTCGCATCTCCTGATGTGGGGCTCTCTGACTGTGGGTAACAAACAGTCTCCCAGGTTTACCAGGGATTTTCCTCATTGCTTGCAAGGAGGGGGGAGGGCGTAAGCACAGTGTTCTGGGATACTCCCTTAAAATCAATCCTGGGATTCATGAATCCCAGGGAGAACATATTCTTCATTGTTCCAATCCCCGTTGCGTGACCGGACTTCCCATCCCTTTCGCCGTGACCGAGGAAAACCCATAATCCTCCACTCTTGGGTCGTCCTTCTTCGGTTGATTGTTAATCACATGTTTTATTACAATCCAGGAGAGATGAGTGCTGAGCACTCAAATATCAAGCGGGACGCCGTTTCATCAGTCTCCTCACATAACCTGCGTTGGGTTGAACTTTGTGTGACCCCAATGCGGTGTAGGTGGAACCTTAGAGTGGAAAGCCGGTTATGTGGCCGACCATTGTTTTTAGTTCCCTACGGCTTTTGCCAAGGAGCCATTCAGTAATTTCAAATTTTAAGATACCTACGTAGATTTCAGAAATCGAATTTTTTTAAAGTCTGACAGTCAGCTGTCGTTATTATGTCATTTGATGGAATCACCTATTTACCACTTTTAATAATCAAAATTATTTACCGGAGACTAATTGATATTTTCTGTTACAGGCGGACCAAATTTGTTATTCGGTTCTGTGCGTCTTCTCTTACGTTGCGGCGGGTCAAGAAAAGAAAATCCAGCAAAGGCGACCACCTCCGCCCCCGCCTCCAAGAACATAAAATACCTACCTTTAAAATTACTTAACTAGTTAGCTTTAAAACAAACAAGAAAATATATCTACGTTTTTCTAGCTTCTATAAATGATAGAATAAAAATGAGAATGCACTAGATTAAATGAATATAATGTGATATGAAGCAACAAAAAAAGGAATAATATTTAATGTAAAAAATAAAACAGAAAAACTGCTGTAACTCTTAGTTTAAAAAAAAGTGTATTTGTGATTGACAATAGTTACCTAAATCTTATTGCGGTATAATGTTTGGATCTGTGTGCTTAGTCGAACATAAAATTAATTACCTTCAACGTGTCGCAATTTAGGTGTTGACAATGCCTACTGTATATAGGTATGAATATTTCACGAAAATGGTACATCACAACATATACTTTGCATGTATTTCACGAGAAGTCTTTATTTTTCTTAAATTCCTCTCATTTTGCTGAAGGATATTCGAAACAAAGCCAAACAATGAGGGAATCGTTATGTTTGTTATTATGCCGGCAGATATTGGTGAAAATATTTTGGCCTCACCAAAATTAACCTAGTTTTTCGGATGGATATTTTTCTTCCCAGACTATATTTTTGATCCGATGCTATTATTCGTATATCAGTATTTTATTGACTACTACTTTTGTAGGGCCTTGGTTAGGATTCAGTTGTATCTGCTTTCTTGAGGGCGGTTTATCAATCGTGTTTGTTAGGTAGCTCGACGGCCAGGATCGTTAATGGCCGATTGTGAGGTGCTGTTTTTCAATAGACTGTAGCGGTCAATTGACCATCAAACTCGTACTAGGAGCTAGACTTCAATCTCCCTTTAGCTCTTAAATCTAGAATTATACATTGCTTCTCATAAGAAAAACCCTGACAACTATCAGTTTCTACATAACCATTTCATATTAGTCTGCAATTTACAATCAGTTTTGTTACCCTATAATAACTTCGTATTGTAATATCACTGATAAAAGTAAACGTTCACGGTTATTTGGTCAATTTAATTGGAGTGGTAATAAATTGGTGAGTATGCATTGCGGACTATGATATTAAGTGTAAATACGAGCAACCACCCGAGCTTCAAATGCAGGTATTCATTGGGTGACCTGATAAATAGGACAGCAAGAGTTGACAAGAGTTGGTTTTTAACTCATAAGACATACGTATACGAATAGTCTTGTAGGTACCAGAGTAATATGTTTTTTCCGTTTAGATCAAAGGAGAAAAGTTCTCTTTTTCTTTTATATCTATTCGTAGTATGTAAGTCGCTCCATCTCTTCCCTGCCATCAACGTATTCCATTATGATCAATCCCAAAATGTGTTGTAAATTCCAGACTCATTTACAGTGTTCCTTATATTTGGACATTGTGAGTACCTGATGCCCTTCTCTCTTCGAAGGGTTACCACCGTACATGAGCAAATAGCGAATTTGCCCGATGATACGGGAAAATTTAACTTTTTATAGTGGCACCTTTGTTTTCCCTCTACCAAACTCCCTGTAACTAGTTGACATTCTTGCAGATTGATAAACGCACCGATATTTTTAAGAGCTCCTAAGCGTAGATTACATTGGTTCTCACATTAGTAAATGGGACGTTTGATAAACCGGTCCTTATAATTCTCGATTTACACTAAGGCCCTTTCATTTTACGTATGATTTCCCATTTGCTCGTTTTTCGGAGGAAAAATTATGAGTGGAAACTTGAAATACCCTTCATCTCAATTTGATAAATTCAAGTAATTATTTAATCAATTATGAATATAAAACGTTCAAAGTTGTAACAATTATAGGTAGGTAATGATTCTTATCATATATTATTCTTGTTTTTTTGAGCATATCTCTAAGATCCTACCTTTTTTTAGCACCCAAGAATTTAAATTGGGAATAGCGATGAAGATTGTTTAATTTGAGGTTTTGTTAAACAAGCCAAACGCATCCAAATGAATAACAATTCAACTGTTTGATTCCAATCAACGAAATAACAATAGTATTCTGAACTCAAAGCAAATTCTTAGCCAATTTGGCAGCGAGAAAAAATTAAAAAACTATATGACGACACGAATTGTTCAAATATTATGCGATTTACACAGGGTTTGATTTATACAAACCTGTTATGACAGCTTTTTCATTCAGTTTTCATGTAAAACCAAAGTAATTTGTGACATTTTTCGCATTTGGAAGTTTCCTATATTTTCTTGAATAGCACTCCGTCAATTGCGAATATACAATACTTCAGTTCTATACTGCTCGTTTTAGATATTCTCGCATCTCATAACCACCAGAATGTTTGATTGATGTTGATGTTTTTCATTAAGAGGATCTTTTGTAAGAAATGAATCCCTCGTTCGTTCTCTTGACTGTAAAATGGAAATCGATGTGACCCATTTGAAGCAATACTGTATGTGGATTCTGAAATTTGTTTTATTGATGTTGTAGAAGCCCATAAGATCAGACAATATTTTGTATCCGACACTAAAATACAGCTAAGTGTTTATTAAGTTTCGTATAATTGTTACATATCAGCTGAAATATAATGTTTTGCGACAGAATGTTGGTTATTCTTCATTTTCTCGTTGATTCTGTGGTATGTATCGAGTGGAGAGACTGTTTCAAAAAAAATCCATAGAGGAAAATCCAGTCAAATTCATAGAGTCTCGTATTTCTGTCACATGAACCGCTGTAAGATGCTTACATTATTCACTGTTCAAGATTGTTTGAAAATATTGAGAGAGGGGTGGCACATAAATTTACCACAAGTTTAGGAAACAGGCATGAAAGACGTGAGTGGTGATACCATGAAGGACTCCTGCCGAGGTGCTCAACTCAAGAAGTTCCTTAGCTCTTTGCCAGCAACACACTCCGCGCTATGATACGGTCGCGGCCATGACCTCGACGTTACTAGGAGTCACAGCTTTTAGCTCAGATATCGCTTGCAGCATCTCATTCCGACCACATTTACTTCTTTAACTCCTCTTGGTCGGAGTCATGTCCACCCTGCCACGGACAACTTGGACATCCGGGAGTATGGGTAACCCAAACGCTTCTAGTTGCTTTCGGGTCCACCTTCGTCGAGAACGTGATCCTGATAACATTTGAATGAAAAAGAAAATAACTTTTTCTAGTTAAGTGTAGCAAATCGCTTCCCTATATTTACAGGGTGTAATGTGCGTCGTGTCCGACCGCTCTCCCACAACGTGCTTCAATCCTTTTTTGACTCCGCTTAATATGCCACTTTTTCCACACTATCCTATTGGTTTATTATTCAATAATAACCATTGTAATAGCTCTTGAAAAAAAATTGTCTAACCCCCTCTGAAAATTTCATGGTTCACGTTTCAAAGGGTGTAGAATCCAAATCTGCAATAAAAAATTTTTCGTCCGTCCGCCGTACTCCAAACGGCTGGAGCAAAAAATCTGAAATTTTTAGGAAAAATCAATATTGGTCCGACAACGCCCAATTCTTTAACCAGCACTCTTAACAATTTAAAGTGCTCTTTAAGGGTTGTCAAAGTTTTGTAAAATCCCTAAAAAACTCAAAAAAAGTCAAGGCGGCCTAAATTTGGATTTTTTTTTTTTTTTTTTTTTTAAGAACTTTCCATGAGGAATCGAATGAGCCCCTCCCCAGGTCCGTAGGTCAAACCATTCCCGACGTATGGCCGGATTCATGGTGCCAACATTTGCATCCACATTCACTGCATCACTAGGTTATTGCAACCAAAACAAACACAAGAGTTTTTTTTTTTTTTTTATCACAGTAACCACACAGTGAATGTGGATACTGGAGTGAACTCCTAAAGAGGTTTATAGCCGATATACGGGTTGAAGCATTCTGATACGCATGAAACGCTGCAAATTCTTTCACTGGGGTTTATTATTCAATTTCATTCATTTGGCTTCATGATTTTATTTCTACTAAGCTTTGGAGTCTGCGTGTTTCACAGGTGATTGAGCGATTATTGAATTTCAGAAGATATGCATAGAGCACTTAAATCGGTTCTCAACCAAAATACCTATTTGGATTGATCAGTTGATCATATTTGTGTGCCTCCTGAAATTCAAAAATCCCCCTATCACCTGTGAAACACGCGCACTCCAAAGCTTAGCAGAAATTCAAACCCTAGTGAAAGAATTTGCAGCGTTTTTCTTCAGGTTATCAACTTACTTCACTAAAAATAGCCGTAACCCTCTTACATTGCTCAGAAATTCAAAGTTAAGGATCGCTTTGGGAAGTCCTTTAATTGTCTAATAGTATGGAATTTTTCCGGAACTCCGTATTCAACTAGTTGAAACCTAATAGTAGTTATAGACAAGAAGTAAGCAATATCAGGGCTCCTGAACCCAAGGGACGGTTCAATTCGCATCGTCGAGTCTGATTATCAAAGATAGGATTTGATAATTCCACGAGAGAAGAAACACCGAGCAGTTGGTCTTCCGCACATCAAACTGCCGCGCGGTCCAGTCAGCGGTGTTGTGTCCCCCAGAGATCGTCCCACTATTTCAGCGTTTTTACAGTTCTCCTCAACCGACAAGACCTGAATCGTCAAAAATGGGCAGGATAACATCGCCAATCGTATTGATGACGGGGTGGGCATTCTTTCTAACAGCCCGTGCTTCAGAAGTAAGTGGCTTTCCACCATATTTTATCAATATTTCAACATGATATACCCATATTTCATGCCATCGCTTTATCCGTATTTCTGTATTTCCATATAGTGGACAGGTACCTGTAAGTTTCAACCGATTTAGAAAAACCAAAAAAAAGTTCAAATCTTTCACCAACATCATTTGAGTGGATTTAATAAATTATTGTACAAAAATTAACTTAAATTCTTGTGAAAATTGAGGGCTTTGAGAACAAAATTGTTTACCTTGCGTTAATTGCATGGAACAAGAAAAAACGTCTGCCAAGTGGGTGCGGCACATAGCTTCCTCGTATCCATACATGACTGTATAGATCATTGAAAATTATTATTGACTAAAGAACTTCGTTCAATTAGGCAAAGTAAATAAAAATTATTATGCGCGTAACAAGGATTTCACGTTTGCGCATGCGCACAGGCGATTTTTGATCCGAGGGTCATGAAACTTATAGGGGACCGTCTACACATCAAACGGAACACTCCTGAAATTTTCATCGAAATTCTCCAGAACTCCCGGAGTTATGCGCGTAACAAGGATTTCACGTTTGCGCATGCGCAGAAGCTACTATTGATCCGGGGGTCATGAAACCTATAGGGGACCATCTACACCCCAAACCACACAATACCTGAAAATTTCATCAAAATCGGACTATAACTTCGTGAAGTTTTGCCCGTAACAAGGATTTTCTGACAGACAGACAGACACGGAACCAAAATTGTTCAGAAAGGTCTAAAACGCAAAATGCGAGTGGAATTTTTGATTTTGGAGACAACAAAATTTTCACATTCCGAAAGTGAAAACAATGCTTCCGCTACCTTGGTAGACTCGGAAGCAAAATCAAGTACAACACAGGGAGGTAACTTTGTAGAATTAATTGAAATTCGATTCTAACGTTGGAAACAGCGTTGACTTTCCTATCTTTTTAGTGCCCAACCATTTTTCGGTGCTTACAGTAAATTGACGAAAAATCACTCTAATAGGCATACTTTATGAGCTTCTGAAAAAAAATAGTTTTCAAACGTTCATTACAGGCTCCTCCAATCTAGCGTTTGATTACATGCGGATTGCCCTAAAATGAGCCAGTATGTGAGCTTTCAAACGGTGTATCATATTGACGGTGGAAATCGGTGAAGAAAAATTCGTTTGGATGCAAAAAACCCACTTTTTTCGGGAGAATCGACGTTTTTGAAGCTTAGTGACGGTTTGTAAAAAGTAGACCTTCTACGGATATCGAGTGAACAATATCAGGAATGTCGTTTTTGAAAGCAAATTCTAATATTCAATCACAGTAAATTCTCGAAATGGCTTCCATTTTGTTGAATGCTCGAACTTTTCCTGATTGCACCCATGGTTCGTTTAGCGGAATCCCATACACGTTGGATTTGAGATTACCCTACAAGATCATGACTTTTTATCGTCTAGGTATTTGAGGAGTTAATCTCAGAGTAAAAAATAATAATTGCAGAAGAGGAATTAATTTAATTTTAGAAGGGCACTAGGAGGAAATTTCTGCCCACAAGTTTACGCATCGATCAAACCTGATGCAACACCACCTTTCAAGAAATGAATGGAAGAATTGGAACCCAGACCGGTGAACCCTGAAGGTTGAAACGATTTTTAGGTTCCAGTTTTCCTTGTTTATACCAATTCACAGATAACCCCGGCAGACGGGAGTGACCTGCCCCGTACGCATCCGTTTTTTTATTTTAGGCGCCTGGTTGAAAAATGTAAGAATAAGGTATTGAAACCTTCTTCAGTGATCAAGTGAAAAATCATCTTAATATGAGAGTAAAAACTCGGCATAGATGACGATTTTTCACGCAAAATAAACAAATTTCGGTCGTTGTCCCGCAAAAATTGAGTCGAATCAAGACATGGATAGCATCATGTGAATCAGCGTTAAAAACAATGAAAAATCCATGTGCCTAACATATATACAGGGTGTCCCAGGAGTTATGCACAATCCGACCCCTACGTGTTTTACAACTCATTTCCGATCGAAAATGCCACGTAGCAATTTTTTGTCAGAGGCCTCGTTTCCGAGCTATTCGCGATTTAAGATTTGTTTCGTGTTTTCGATCTTATGTCATTAAAACTGGCATAACCCCATGAATGCTTGGCGCAGAACTGTGCAGGCCTGGTAAAACGTGCGCCAAAATGTCAGCTTTCAAACGGTGTAGTCGTTTAGGTTTTTAAAAATATTTTTAGTTAAGGAAATGGTGTTTAACTGCAGAGAAACGTGTGTTTTCTGTTAAAATTGAGGTTTTTCCAAAAGTCTCGACGAAAAAAGGTTGGTGGCGGGATATATGTAACTTTTCTCGCTGAATCGAATAGTAACAACACTAGGCCTCTCAAGCGACGATTTAAGTTAGTTTTGTCGGATGCATAAACCCGTTCGTTTGTAAACAGCGTCTACGGCATTTCTAAGCTGTCCGGTCAAAGTCAGGATAATCGAAGAGCCGAGAGACGGCTATTGTTTGTGTTCATTTACGATTGGTTGCGATGAGTTGCATTCATCTTTTTGCTGACACAATGGGCCCTTATCAAACCAGGCTTCCGTATCATTACCAGTCTCTTTCCTCGCTGCATTTCCTTCAGCGAGGTTTTCCCTATTGCATATTCCCATTCATCATGGTGCGCTACAGCTATTGAACATAGCTGGTAGTAATAACCAAAACCTTAGTGAAAAAATACAATTAGTAGATAAAAAATAGATAGTTTACTAGATAAAGAAGGATCAGCGACATAAATACTCGTAATATTATCCGACGAGTTCGCTAGGGTGTGGGTTGTACACAGGAGGAGTATGACTCCCTTGCTGCTTCAGAAGCATTATCATTGGCAAAACCGTATACAAGAATCATGTCAACATATTCACTTGTGGTATAGCTACACTAGAAAGCAAATCGTCGCAATCGATCGTAAATGAACACAAACCAGAGCTGTCTCCCGGATCTTCGATTATCCTGACTTTGGCTGGACAGCTTGGAAATGCCGTAGACGCTGATCACGAACGAACGTTTTCATTCATTAAACTCATTTTCATTTTTCATTCTTTAAATACTTTTTTTTTTTTTCAATTTAAATCTTAACAATCTTGTTTAAACTCTAACTCCTTGTATGAACTCGATTTAAACCCCAATATCCTACCATTGTCCAGCTGGATAACATGTTCGAGTCAATTTCCTAAAACTGAATTTGGTCAGAAACAACAAATTATCAACATTGCAACACCCAATGCTACGGCCACATCAGATTAGGGTTAACAATACACGGCGCACACAGCAACCCCTCCTTCAAGACCGGGGGGTCGTGCGGGTCATTGCATATCCTTGCCCCTGACCAAGACAATGCCTCCTCCTTAGCTTTCCCAATTTTCAAACATTAGGTATTTTTTAGTGATACAGGGTGTCCCAGGACTTATGCGCAATCCGACTCCTACGTGTTTCACAACTCATTTCCGACTGCGATGAGTTGCATTCATCTTCGAGACTTTTGGAAAAACCTCAATTTTAACAGAAAACACACGTTTCTCTGCAGTTAAGCACCATTTCCTTAACTAAAAATATTTTTAAAAACCTAAACGACTACACCGTTGGAAAGCTGACATTTTGGCGCACGTTTTACCTGGCCTGCACAGTTCTGCGTCAAGCATTCATGGGGTTTCTAGGCGAGATGAAAAACAGGCGATTTCAAGATTTTGACAAGACTCCCATTTCGCGCAGCAATCGCACATCTTCAATGCAATTTAAAAAAAGTTTTCTGACCTCAAATAGATAGAAAATTTAACGTTCTTTTCAACGGTGTCATCAAATTTGAGCTATCTCCAAAATTGAGGGAGTTACGGCTGTTATAATAACTCAATATCGAAATCACGATTTAATGTTCTAAAAATCTTGAAACTGCAAATAGCATATCAAGTAGAACGAATCATGGGGTATGTTCAGGTTTAAACATAGAATGGGTGCCCTGGACACTCCGTTGTGCCAAGCATGTGAGAGGGCGGACGGAACTCTGGAGCACATAGTCATGAGTTGCGGAGCGTAAAGAACCCTGTTTGAAAATATTACCCCCTCCATAATTCATCCGTTCAATTACCACAGTGTAATAAGTAATTTAAATGTATACCAAGATATATTTGATTTTTTCAATTGATATATGATTTAGATTTTGTTCCAAGTTTCTATCAATACAATGTAATAACAATGTGATAGCTTAAATACTGTAAATAATATATGCCAACATATTCTGTGAAAAAAAGGGGGGAAAAAAAGTGTAAACTAAAAAATAGATTTAAAAAAATAATAATAATAAATAATATATAATAATAATAATAATAAAATAAGTGGCAAAAAAAATGGAAATATAAACACGTAGAAGTCGGATTGTTCATAACTCCTGGGACACCCTGTATATAGTCTTTCTTATAGCTTATGGTCGGGGGGAAAGCAAATGTGGTTCCAACACCCTTGGCTTCAGCAACAGCAGAATGACTCTCCGTAGTGGTATATTTTATACTTCTTTTGGAGATTTACACTACGTAGCGGATACCTTTCTGAGCCTGGCCATCAATAACCCACCAGCAAAAAGGTGTCTTAACAACTAGCACTGTCCCGTATCCTCCATCCAAGCCTGCGCATAATCACCTCGCTTCGAACATCTCTATGCTTCGTTGTTTTAACTCAGCAAAGAGGCCAAACACGCAGTTACTCCTTGCCCATTGTGGTCAACCGCAGTTTCTCCTAGCTAGCACCCTCCTGGATAGAGTATTGACATTGACTGTGAGAGTTAAAAGTCGGTATAAATGATGGCATGCTGCCAAAATTTGCATCCACATTCACTAAATCACTAGGTTACAACAATCAAAACAAAAAAACCTCATGTTTTTTTTTTTTTTTTTTTTTTTTGCAGTAACCTTAGTGATGTAGTGAATATGGATACTGGAGTGAACTCCTAAAAGAGTTTATAGCCGATACACGGGTTGAAGCATTCTGATATGCATGCTCCATCTTACGAAATTTAAAATTTTCAAATAGAATATTTTTCCATTGTAATCGCTCTTGAAAAAGCGCTGCAAATTCTTTCACTGGGGTTTATTATTCAATGATTCATGATTTTAATTTTTACTAAGCTTTGGAGTGTGCTAGAGTGTTTGGGGTGATAGAGAGATTATTGAATTTCAGGAGGCACACAAATATGATCAACTGATCAATCCAAATAGGTATTTTGGTTGAGAACGGATTTACGTGCTCTATGCATATCTCCTGAGATTCAATAATCGCTCTATCACCTGTGAAACACGCACACTCCAAAGCTTAGTAGAAATTCAAATCATGAATTATTGAATAATGAACCCCAGGGAAAGAATTTGCAGCGTTTTTTCTTAATCTCAATCAATTTTACATTCAATAGGAAACTGTACAGGCTGTTCACCTGTCCACTAATTACATTCGGGAAATTGCTAATTATAACTTATGAAAGAAACATAAATCATAAATGTTAATTAATTGAATCGCTTGCAGCAGGTTTTAACTTAGGTTTTTGATAACTATTCCAGGACTATTCCACGAAAATGATCACCTACGAATGGGAAGTGAGTTTGGAGCACTTCAACCACGTAATGTCTTTTTTGTCGCCGCCATTTTCCACGTGGAACGGAACCGACAAGGAGATCTGGCAGATGCATTTCTTGCCGCACGGGAAGGCCTCGGTCAGAAAGAACTGCCTCGCGTTGTATTTGATCCACAGGTAGGTCGCCAGATAAAAATTAGGGATTTTTGGGTTCCTATATGTGTATAACAAATGTGAAGATCGATGACTTGGAACAGGGAGCCGAAGGAATGGGTAGTTGCCCCCCCCCCCCAAGGCCTGGGGCGATTATGCCTGCAGGGGATATTTCTTAGGCTAAAATGCGTCTGTACTTAGGGTAATATTGTTTCAACAATAGAGAATGGTGAGCTATTTATACCCATCGCACTCCCACAGCTTTCAAAAAATAGGGGGCACGCCTTGCTATGGCGGAGTAGGTTAAATATCTCATTTTTATGGGGTAATGTTTGAAATTGATTGCCCTATGGCCCATGGAGGCAGTGGAAAGGAAAAGGGCTTCAGAGCAGTCAATTTTAGAGGGTAAGTGGTCTGTAACTATGCCCTTTTACCAAGGAACAAAGAGGTGATGGAGTGAGAAGTTACTCCTTCCAAGGGGTGAGGCGATTAAGCCTGCAACACCCAGAGAAGCTAAAAGTTTATGCTCAGAATTAGCAGTTACAAGAATCGAGAAAGGGAAGCAATTCACATCCATCGCAATATATGAATCATCAGAATTTTAGTCCAGGAGAACATGGCTGATTTTATACCTCCTGATTCTATAGTCACTACACCCACGGCTGAGAGAAATCCCTGTCTGTCGCCCGGACAGGCGCTGTTTAGGCAGCGTACAATTTCGAAATTTCGACAAAATTCGCTTATCTTGAGGGACCGATGAATTTTCTCAAATCGTCGGCATTCTCACCCTGAATCTAAACCAGGTTCTCCAGCCGGGAATTCAGATGTAGTTATAATCCAAAATCAAGGGACGTCCTTCATACCTCTCTCAACCGAATTCCAGGCCCCTCAATTAATGATTCATGTTGAATTTTACGTCTTAAGAGGGACGGATGTATTTTAAGTCAAATCATCCACTTGATATCAAGTATTTAATCAATTTCTGAGCACACTTTTTAGGTACACACGTTTCAATGAATGGTGCATGTACTATAGAAAATAGCAGTAAAAACCGAAAATTTGCTCACATAAATATGGTGCTCTATGGAACTTTTAATGGAAAAATTTTAATTTTATATGTGCCGGCTACCTACCGAGTACTGTAAGACCTAGAACTTTCTTTAGAGCTACTTTTCGACTTTAGGGAAAAGTACTGGCTCCGTCATTTTCAATTTTTCTTTTTCTAGGAATCAAAAGCACGTCACCATGAATTATCAGCTGCTCCTGATCAATCAGATGGACGAAAGTGCGACAGCAACCAAGAATAATACGTCGACCTTCATAAATAGCGATTACGGTTGGGGTTCAGGCCCCTGTATCGACGGCGAGGATCTCAACAGTCCTCCGTCATCGGGGATCTACGATCCTAAAAAGGGGTTCGTGGTTGACGGAAAAATTAAATTCGGCGCTCGCCTCCCAACCGACCAGGTCCCAATAAACGTAAGTTGATTAGTCAATTCCGAATTGGGAGGTACCTGTCAAGATTTTATTCTACAACAACATGGATAGCACTTATAGTAAAGCAATAGACGTCAATATGTCGGGCTGGCAACCATTTCGGCTTTAAATGGGGTGGTGCTTTGTGTGCCTGTTCCATAAATGGGTGAGCGGGGAGAACACCAACTACCTCTTCCCTCCTGCAATTGGCACACCTGCGGTTTTAAACAGTTACTTGGTTCAGCCTAAGGACTGTGACTGTCAAGGAGGCTCTTTTCCAATTGCTTGCAATTGGGGGAGGGGACTTACTCTTGAAAGGAGAGATTTGAATCTAATCATCTGAACCTTATTTAATGTTTAGTAAGTTTACTCAGAGTTGGCATAAACGAAAATGGCTAATATGGCAGGGTATTGGACTTGGAGTTTGGCAGAGAATTCCTCAACGATTGTGAAAAGAATAGGGTAGTTCCTATTACGTAGGTATACCCTGCTGACATCACATCCTTATAATATATGGCAGGCGACTAACGTCAAGCCAGGCTGATTGATTGTGTACCCATACAGGTGGCGACGGTCGAACAAATGATCTCACGGCAAACGCCTGAACAGAAAGTCCAGCTTCGAGATGTTGATCTTCCGCCTGAGTTTGATCCACTTTAATGAAATTCCGAAGTTCGCACTGGTGAACGTTCGGCCAAATTGCCAGCTGCATTGTTGGCGCATTCCGGGCAAACTGAAAGGCTCACACAGTGTGTGGTACCTTCAGGACAATGTCTAACTTTCTGTAAAACTTCTTACGGGTTTCTAGATAGAGTGTTGACCTAAACCGATCCCCTATATGATCAAGGTTGCATGTTTGGTTGGCTGTTTACTGGCCATTGTTTAACGTTTATCATTCAATAACAAACCGTTGTAATCGCTCTTGAAAAAAAAAAAAAATTTAAGGCCCCCTGAAAATTTCATGGTTTACGTTTCAAAGGGTGTAGAATCCGAATCTGCAAAAATGTTTCCGTCCGTCCGCCGTACGCACAATTTCTCCCGAACGGCTGGAACAAAAAATCTGAAATTTTCAGGAAAAATCAATATTGGTCCGACAACGCCCAAATTCTTTAGCCAGCACTCTCACTTAATTTAAAGACCCCTTTAAGGGTTGTCAAAGTTTTGTAAAATCCCTAAAAACCTCAAAAAAGCCTAAATTTGGACTTTTTTTGAAGAACTTTTCCATGAGGAATCGAATGAGCCCTTCCCCAGGTCCGTAGCTCCACATTCACTACATCACTAGGTTACAACAATCAAAGAAAAAACAACAGCTTTTTTTTTTTTTTTTTTTTAAATTGCAGTAACCTAGTGATGTAGTGAATGTGGATACTGGAGTGAACTCCTAAAAGTTAAAATTTTCAAATAGAATATTTTTCCATTGTAATCGCTCAGGATGCACACAAATATGATCAACTGATCAGTCCAAATAGGTATTTTGGTTTAGAACAGATTTAAGTGCTCTATGCGTATCTCTTGAAATTCAATAATCGCTCTATCACCTGTGAAACACGCACACTCCAAAGCTTAGTAGAAATTCAAATCATGAATCATTCTACAATAAACCTCATTGAAAGAATTTGCAGCGTTTTTTACATGCGAGTAATCATAAATGAATCTAAACGTTGGCAGGTGATGAAAGTTGAATTTTTGGTTTTTACTGCATTTCCTCAGGTGAGATTGGATGCCTTGTGTTTCGGGTTCTTCTAAAAAATCTACAAAACAAAGGTTTCCGGATCTCACAATTCAGCCTAAAATTAGTTTACTCGTACAACAGTTTTATCAATACATGTTTTGAGTAGAAATCAATGCCTAGACTAGGTGAAGTATATTATTGAAATCCAACAATGACAATTTCACATATTCGAAATTTTCGTTTCAGAAAGAAGAGCCAAATACTATATCGTACACATGGGAAGCGAGCGTGGACAGCCTAACGATTAAAAATGGTTTGGATGTGCTTTCTCCTGAATTTCGAACAATGAACAATGGCAAGAAAAATGCTTGGCGAATTTCGATATACCCGAACGGTGTGAACTCCGACTCAGACGGTTTTTTCTCAATGTTTCTCGTACACGCCGGCCAAAACAATATAACCATCCCCTTTGAAATTACTTTAGTAAATGCGAATCCAGAGCACAGTTACAGGTAGGCATGATCTAAATGAAATTGGGTTAGGCAAGAAACAAGGTTAGGTTATATTATGGAAGGAAGGAACTTTATATTATGGAAGGAAGGATATTTTGGAAGGAAGGTTTTCTACCTACTACGAAACTCACAAGCACTTCCAGCTCAGGTCAACGTCAACGGAGGTACTTGCGATCAGTTTCTGTTCTAGGAGACTCGCAGCCTATTTGATCCTGTTCACAAGAAGTTCTAAGACTGTTGAATACCGAGCAAGTTTCAGGGAGAGCGGGAGAAGTTGGGAAATGAAGATGTGAGAAAAGACACACAACTGAATTTGGGAACGACATTGTCATTGAACTAGTTCCAACCATAGCCAGTGGAGGTCACATCGGCCACTGGAGTCTATTTTTCACAAGTCACTTTTTGTACAAATTGGTTAGATCCACTTGAAAATGGAGCCTGAACGATGGGTTTTGTTGCAAAAGTCCCCTACGGCATGTTTTGCAGTAAAGATGGATATCGCTAAATTTCGTGCCAAATCTCAACCTTAGTTCCAACAGGAAATCCTCTCACATTTAGCTCGGATTAGTTTATCTGCTACTCTGTGACTTTTTAGCATCTGCTTCTGATCGCGTCTGATTGGTCCTTGGAGACTGCATTCCTCTCAGAACCCAGAGAGGTCTATTTCGCCCATTGCTTCAAATGCTGCAGTCAAGTCTTCTGTCACTGGCCAACTCACGTCAAATGGCGATGGAGATTTTTTTTTTCCTCTTTTTTAATTGGCTGCGGGTGCCTAGAGGCTCCCAAAAAAACTATACATTTTGCTCCATTGGAGGCAAAGTCCGATACCTATCCTTATACCACGAAAGTGCCAAATTTTCACTACGATATCACCATATATTTGCTCTGAACCTCTGTCAATCTAACTGTTTATTGGTCAGAGTGTTGCCTAGCTATCTTAGAATCCATAGTTTAGGGCCTAACGGCTCTCTGAAGCTCCAGTGCCTTCACCATTGATCACAATCACCAACCCAATCGTGATTCATTCATTCTTGCCATCTGAAAGGATTTTCAGAAGAATCGATACAAACCTTATGAATAATAGTTTACTTCAAGTTCAGTTTCAGAACCTTCAAAATCGTCTTTAAAATCCAGAAAGTCTAGATTAGCAAAATTTATATACTTCTGTTCAGAATTAACCCACCATTGTGTTCTCTTCATTGTTATCCTTCTCTTTTTCAAATGTCAAATTTTTAACCGTTTGTACGCATCATGTATCAACATAAGAGATAGAGGAGCCAAACACTTACATGTTTTGAAATAACTAAAGAAATTTTACTTTTTGTGGTAGATTATAAAATTGTTTGCTTTTCATCATGTTCTGAAACAACATCTTAATACAATGAGAGGAGAAACGTTTGACCATTTATATTTTTCAAATCTTGATAGGTACCCTATGGAACAGACTTTCAGTCACTACTTGCAAGGCTGGGGAGATATGTTAGTCATCAAAAATAGAGCCCTTACGAAAGGAAATGGATTTATTTTTGGGAACACCATTCGAATCAAAATACGACTGCCTACGGATGTTACGTCGCTCGATGAATTGGTAAATATGGCATTACCTGCCTACCAAGTAGGATATAGTATTTTTTATTTATTTATGCATTTATTAACAAGTGACTAGATAACATCACGGATACTAGAATACACGGTAGGGGTCATGAGCTCGGCACTCGGGGAAAACTATGACAGTTACGTCACTGATACCCTCGAGCGAGACCGCCTTCCTTCTACGTTACCGTCTTGAACGTTTCTAAGTCCTTGGAGGATTGGTTAAATAACACAAGACTTAACTTTGACAATTTTCATATTACAGAGGACTGGACAGATGACTTACAAAATGATTCAATGGAACTCAACTCACGATTTTGGTTTATTATTCAATAATAAACCATTGTAATCGCTCTGGAAAAAAAAATTCTAAACCCCCCTGAAAATTTCATGGTTTACGTTTCAAAGGGTGTAGAATCCGAATCTGCAATAAGTGGAGGACTGATTTTGATGAAATTTTCAGGGTTTGTTAGGGCTGATGTAATATTTTTGGAATATCCTATGCCTGCACTACCGTCGTCTCCCATCACGGCAGGACTGTTTTTTCTGGACATTAGGTACACAGCCACTGTGCGGAGGGATGACGGCAGTTGGGTACTTTGCAACGACGCTGCAGTCAACCCAACATTATTTGATCCGTCATTGAACGATGCTTACATTTTATTTTTAGAGATGTCATAATAATGATTTATCACTTCTGTCATCTATCCATTCAGCGTCAATGTCAATTTTTATTATTAGGTATATTTTATAGTTTGTTCAATAGTTGACCTTTATTTTCTCAAGTTATGCTCCTGCATAACAATAAATTTACCCTAATTCAATATTTACTTCGCCTAATTGAACGAAGTTCTTTAGTCAATAATAATTTTCAATGATCTATACAGTCATGTTATGGATACGAGGAAGCTATGTGTTTAGATATAAGATAGGAATGATAAAACCTAATAGCCAACCGATCAACCAACCTTAACCAACTATTTAACTAAATATCATCAGTGGTACCTAACTTATTTAGCTGTTCATACTAACGGTGATCAAATCAGAGTTGAAAATAACGCAGAGTTCCACCCCTAATCCCTTGGGTCTGCCCAAGGGACGAAGTAAAAAAAAAACTGTTTTTTTACAAGCGAAACCACGTTTTTGCGCATCCAAAACTTTTATCCTTCCCAACTTAGTTGAGTAACGTTAAAACTGATTATAAAGTTGGATTAATGGATGAGTATTATGATATATCAATTGTTTCAGGAAACTGAATCGTTCATGGTTCCTTACACTTGGAAGGTTAAGTTGGAGGACTTGAATCTCAGTAGTGGCAGTTACCTACTGTCTCCCAATATCACAACGTGGAATGGCAAATCAAGAGAAACCTGGCAGGTGCAGATGTACCCAAATGGATTCTCGTCCGATGATAGCGATCACGTCGCTTTATTTGTTACCCATAGAGGAGACAATGAAGTGAAATCCAGATGGAGTCTGTCAATCGTCAACAAAGATGCAAGGAAAACTGAATCGCGATCGGGAATAAACAATTTCGGATACGACTTGCAAGGTTGGGGCTCGCGGTCGTTCATTAAGAAAGCTCTCCTCAAGAACCCAGCCGAAGGCTTTTTATACGACGATAAAATCAAAATCAAAATCAGCGTAGAGCTTCTGACAGACAATATCAAACTGTCTATCGACAATGACTGCATTGTGACCAAAACTGCAGCAATCGTCCAACCTGAGTCGTTACTATCACCAACAGTAACACAACGAGCGGTAACACAACCGCCAGTAACACAACCTGTCAGTGATCCCCACCCAACAGAAGCACCGATCAATGCTTCACTTCATAATCTGTACAGAGAATTAAAACTGAAAACACCCGAAGGCGTAGAAATGTCCATAAATCACATAATGTCTTTCGAATCTATAGAAAAACTTTTGGCGAATTTCTTACAGGTCAGTAGTAAAGCGTCAAATTGTAACAATTTGGCTACAGAAAAAATTACAAACGGATAAATCAGAAACTTCAATGGTTGAAAACGGCCTTTGCTCTCAATATGGTTTTCTCTGCCATGGTCATTCTTTGGACAAAGTAGTGGACACATTCCAAATTGAGACCAAACAATCTCCGCAACACCATGGCACAAGAGAGAACCACCTAACACGCGTGCATATTTTAGAACGATTAGTAGAATCCGTTCGAACCATTGCTTAACTCGGGTCTATTTGAAGAAAATCGGCGTAATTATAAATGAAGAAGACGAGAAGTGCAGATTCTGTAATACAGCTGAGGAAACTTTGGAACACATCATCATGGAGTGCGGAGTGTTGAACAGTGCGCGGCACACCTTATTTGAGAACATTCTTCCAGAATTACGACGACCATTTAACTTGAAGACAATTCTATGCGCTGCTACTACTAAAATACATGAGGAAATATTTAATTTTTGTAAAAAAATCAATTTTAGAGCCTAAACTTATTGTTTTTATTTAATTTATAACAACGAAAGATTGAATTTATTATGATGTAGTTAAATATTTATAACTTTTTTCATGAATGTATATATATATAGATAGATAATGTATATTTGGCGGAAAGAAAATAAATGCCGATGCCATTAAATTTAACATCACAATAAATGGAACATGTTTTTAGCTTCAACTTGTTCCTCTTTCTCTTTATGTTGTCTGTAAAAAAACAATGAACTGTTCGAAGAAAAAGAATTTTATTGTTTATGTCGAAGTGATAACGATAAGTGATAACTACTCTAACCAACATGTTTAAATTAAATTGACAACCAAGTGACAATAAGAAAACAAGCGGCATTGTTTACTACATCTATATAATAACATACATAAAATTAAATCACGACATACCAACAACAAGTACGCAAGGCCTGCGTGATAAATCGAGAGCTTTCCAACGAATGGAGAACGATTTTCGTCCGTCGAAAACTGAACAACTTTCATTTCCCTAGAAACAGCTCGGTTGTACGTGAAAACTATCAGAACAATTTCGTGACACTTTCTGTATAACGGTTTCTGTATAACGCTTTTTTACTAGATAGGCCCGGCTAAAAACATGTTCCATGTTAAAAAAAAAAACCCCCGTATGAGTACTTTACAAACGAAAACTAATGATATGAAAGTGGTTTTCATGGATACAGCAAGAAGAACAGAGCCACAATCAACATCGAGTGATGCTTTGACATTACATAGCTGCAATGACTTAACGTTTGACTGAATTTTATCGAAAATCGAAAAAAGTTAGTAGTTTAGTATATTTAGGAGTGACGTTTGATTTTCAAATGAAATGGACCCACCAAGAACCAACTCTGGGCTGGCCACCGTGTTACTATTCAATTGATGAATGTAACATGTGAAGGGAATAATGTAGGTAAATAAAGTATCTATCCCTATCCACCCAGTTTCATTATGAAAATTCAATGTATTGGATTATTTTTACATACTAAACTAAAACTTTAATTGAACAAAAAAATAATGACATGAATCTGTCGAGAATTCACGTTTGAGCGGCGATTGTAAGGAGTGGCGAGTAATGCTCCAACCCCAATCTGTCAAAAAAAGGAAACTTTCCCAAGTTTGTCGCTGAATTAGATAAAAATTGAGGTCGAACAAAATGAGAATCATGAAAATCAATTTGTCACGAACTGGTGGCAACGTTCGTTCTCCTCTTCATCAGTGTTAGAAGGCAGATGATGGTCCAACTTTGCGACCGACGGCCCTCATATGTCCAATGAGATCTTAATTTCTGGGATAGTCAACCCAGGCTTGTTGATGAATTGTAAAATATCTTGGATCTTTTTTCTGTTTTGGTGGGCAACTGAGGATTGCATTTTCAGGTGGGTTTGGGCATGGAATGTTCCAGAGACGGAAACGAATCTGTGAATGTCTGGTTTCGGATGTTAGAATTCATCTTTCATATGCCTGTGGTAACTTTCACAGCCATTGTTGGTTTTTGGATCGAGAGAAGACTATCGGACGTCTCATCTTCTCCATTCGTTGACATTCTTATATTTCATGGCCAGCAAGACCATGAAGCCCTTTACGCCATTGCGAAGTTGCTAAAGCAACCGAAACACAAAATGTTGGTTGATTAATAATTAGGGTAGAAAATTTGTGGTTGTGCAAGTCTCCGCCCCATAACATGTCGTTCGGAAGCGGAAGGAAGACTGGAAGAAATCCGCGTCCAGCGAACTCGAGTCCGAGCTTAGCTTTCGAGTTGTGGGCTTGATGAACCGCTTTGCAGGAGATTTTATGGATGGTGGGTACCCGAATATATAACATGAAGTTCACTAAGGTGCAGTGGCGTGGGTGGGATAATTATACCAATTTAATCGAATCACTCGCTCTGAAAATGTTGAGTTACCAACTTTTCAAAAATGTTGAAAAATCGATTTTAAGGCATTTTGTTCCCGGATTTTGACTGTTTTTCGTACATAACTGATTGGAACGGCCTGCGGCAATCGGTATCTGAACTAAAAGAAGAAGCGCCTAATAACATCAAGATTATTGTTGCGAATGTGTCAAAACACAGAGTGTGGCGCGGGAACATTGGCAAGTCACTACTCGAGCTGGCCATCTCGTCAAGAGTACTTCGAGGTGTCACCACTCACGACATCCGGGGGTCTTTTCGTCACTTATCCGCTTCCATTCTGTATAATCCTGAAGAAGAATGCCTTAAAATGGATTTTTTTGAACAGTTTTGGATTGGTAACTCAACATTTTCAGAGCGAGTGATTCGATTAAATTGGTATCATTTTCCAACCCACCCCCCGTCACCTTAGTGAACTTCCTCATATATATATAAAAAAATTTTTTTTTTAAAAAATTTTTATTGTTACAACTGTATACACATCTAGTAACTTCATTTGATCACTTATATTAGCGTTTTGTGGCAAATATATCACTACCTACAACCACTCAATCACATCACTTCACTGAGCTGTAACTAGGTCCATGAGTTTGGTCCTTTTCAGTCTACGTATATCACCGCTGTTGTCCAGGAGGCTCAATACTTCGACGTTTACGTGTTTGTGGAGACGGTTTTCATGGTCCGTTGCTCGACTTTCATCTTATATGATCGGGTACCCACAGTCCATAAAATCTCCTGCAAAGCGGTTCATCAAGTCCTGCACTCGAAGGCCAAGCTCGGACTCGAGGTCGCTGGACGCGGATTTCCAGTCTTCCTCCCGCTCCTGAACCCAAAGGACGGTTCGATTCGTACCGTCTTGAGTCTGATAACCAAAGATAGGATTTGATAATTCCACTAGAAAAGAAATAACATGTAGTTGGTCTTCGGTAGATCTAACCGCCGCGCGGCCCAGTCAGCGGTGTTGTGTCCCCCAGAGATCGTCCCACCATTTCAGTGTTTTTACAGTTCTCCTCAACCGACAAGACTTGAATCGTCAAAAATGGGCAGGATAATATCGCCAATTGTATTGATGACGGGGTGGGCGTTCTTTCTAACAGCCCGTGCTTCAGAAGTAAGTGAATTTCCTCCAAATTTTATCAATTTTTCTACAAGATATACCCAAATTTCATGCCATTGCTTTATCCATATTTCTATATCTCCATATTTTATAAGGGATAGTGGACAGGTACCAGTAAGTTTTAACGAATTTGGATAGAAAAAAAAGTTCAAACCATTCACCAATATCTTTCAAGCGAATTTCATAAATTATCGTACTAAAATTATGAATTCTTCTAAAAACTGAGCTCTTTAAGAAACAAATTGTTTACCATGAGTCAATTGCGTAGAACAAAAAAAACAAGTACGACACAGGTGTAACCAATTCCTATACCAAAAGATTTCATATTTAGATCTCTTTTAGGGCTTTTATCGATTTTTGTGGTACATTTTAAGTACATTTTTAAGCAAAAGTTGTGTGTTCAATGTTGTTAATGGTATAATTTTTTTTTAGTACAAAATTACTTGGAAGAAATACAGTTTCAGACAATTCCAACTAAAAAAAAATAAAACTTTCATTAATCAAGACTACATGAACAAATTTTCCTAAATTAACACATTACGAGTGCTGTGTTGAAATTGTGTTGAAATCTTGGGAACAGAAATAATGTCCATATAGCAAATTTTATAGCAAATTAACATATTATAGAGAGAGAGAGAGGGAAAAAAAACATTTATTGATCATTATATGTTTGGAATACAGCAAATGTTATAGCAAATTAACTGTATGCCGAAAATTTTAATTTGAGTCGCCAAAAGTTTAAATTGGGATGCTAAAAATATTAAAATTTATTTTGCCGTTCAAATTCACACAATTTTCTATTTGATAAAAAGATGTAAAATGTTTTGCAAAATGATTCATAATTCTCAACCTAAGATGTAAAATGTTTTAGTCGCTAACTTTTTATGTTCCGAAATACGTACATTTTCTGAGGACTAACTCAAAACCGAGGCGTTGTCAGGGAAATGGAACTACCCCAGTGTCCATCGCCCATAATTCGTTCACTATTTTATGTCGTAGTTTCACATTTAAGCGCTTGATATTAATCCAACAATGTGATGTATTAAATGGTTAGTGAGCCTTCTTTTGTTGTCACTTGATAACAGGAATGTTTCTTGTGTTAATTGCATTGAACAAAAAAACAACTACTACGTAGGAATGATTCTTGAATTTCATCCAAACGCTAATTTTAATGAAATTTCAATACGCAGAACATCCACGTAATCGACAACTAAATTGCTACAGAAAGTGCCATAAAAATTTTTTTCGTGTTTTCTACCTTGTCTCAGTAAAATAGTCATAACTCCCTCAATTACAGAATTAACTTCAAATTGGTTTCTACTGTTGGGAAGAGCGTTAACTTTCCTTTTTTAATCGACGTTTTTGAAGGTTGGTGACGGTTTGTAATAAGTAGACCTTTCTATGGATAATAAATGAACAATATTAAGGTTTTTAAACTTACAACACGTCATTTTTAACCAGCAAGTTCTAATTTATAATCACAGTAAATTTTCGAAATGACGTTCAGTTTGTTGAATGCACGAACGTTCGTTTAGCGTAATCCATTATTCTCCGAATGAACTGTTCTCTCGATTTGATTCTGACAAATTCTGACTGGCTGGTTTCAGGAGGGAATTTCAGGATCGAAAACAATCAATTTATAAAAGGAATTAATTAAATTTTAGAAGGGCGCTAGGAGGAAATTTCTGCCCACAAATTTACCCTTGAGGTGACGTTGACCCCACCTCAGCCGTTTGAAATATGCCTCCCATGGAATACGATTTGATGACGCATCGAACAAACCTGAAATAACACCATCTTTCAAGAAATGAACCGGCGTGGGGTTTTATCCCGAGCGAAAAACCTTGAAACGATTTTTAGGTTCCAGTTTTCCTTGTTTATACCCGTTCACAGATAACCCCGGCAGTCGGGAGTGACCTGCCCAATACGCGTCCTGCTTTGGCCACCTAATCTGTCGTGGTTTTTTTTTTTTTTTTCAAATTTATTCATTGTTACAACTGATTTAATATACAAACCATCTAGCAACTTAATTTATAATGAAGTAATATCACTTTTTGTGGTTCAGTAGTTCATTATCTAAGACCACTACAAGTCACAAACACTAATTAGCGTCTGGTCACAACTAAGTCCAGCGGCTTGGTCTTCTTGAGTCGCCGTACCTCTTCTCTGTTGTCCAGGGTATACAGGATTTCGAGATTTCGGTGTCTGTGCAGCTGAATTTCGTGATCCGCTGCATCAGGAGAGATGTTTTCGGCTCAACGTCTGAAACGAGACTATCTGTCGGGGTGTTCCCATTTCGTAGGTGGTCGATTGAATCAAACGTCAAATACGTACCTACACTTATTATGAAGGATGGGGTGAAAATTACAAAATATGGAATATCCTTTTCCCAATTAACCAATCTGATCAGATTGATTCCACCCTACGCCGCCTGCCTTCTAGGTACAACAAAGCGAACGATCGAATTTTAGGACGACGGCTTGAGCCCCTCGTTGGAAGGGCAGAATGGACAGTTGAAATGTCAAATAATGAGGGAAAGGCCTTGAAAATCGCTCATTCGTTGAGAGAGGAGGCCCGAAAATGTCATCATCCGATTCAACTTAAAAAAAAAAAAAAAACATAAACTCCGGTACTAAACGTTTTTTTCCTCTCTCCATCAAATTAATTTGATGATGATGATGAATAACATGACATGTTATGTAGAATACGTGTGCGAAGATTTTCGGGTCTTACGCTGTACACCCTGCATAGCTATGAAGAGTTATTAATACACAATGTGTATTAATAACTCTTCATAGCTACGCAGGGTGTACAGCGTATGACCCGAAAATCTTCGCACACGTATTCTACAACTAGTTTCCAACAAGAAGTGCCTCCTAGAGATTTTTTTAAGAGGCTTCGTTTTTGAGTTATTACACTTTCAAGATTTTTTTCGTGTTTTCGAACTTACGTCACTAAAACGGCCGTTACTCCGGCGTTTTCAAAGTATTTGCAAATCGAAGTATGCCGTTGGAAAGAGCATAAAATTATCTATCGTCTCAATTTTTAATAATAATTTTTTTAAAGGAACTAAAGGGTAAAAATGAGCTTGAAAAGTAAATTTTGTCAAATTTTGAAAAAACTTATTTTTTTAATGGCTCATTAGTTCCCCTCAATTCTAATGATACGTTTAAGCCTTCAAGCTTAAAAAATGAGTAAAAGTCTCAGCTTTCCAACGGTATATTTAATTTTTAGGTTTTAGAGGAAACTTTTTTGAGGAAATTAAGATTTTATGCAAAAAAAAAAAACGTGTATTTTCAAGCACATTTGATGTGATCGAACGGGTGTGTGGATCTACCTTTGACCGTTAATCACATTATCATACTCAACATTTTGCTCGTGACGATGTTTCTATCAACGAGAAGACGAGAGAAATCATAACGAACAACAGGATCAAATCTCACGATGCCAGCAAGAACGGGAGACATTTAACCGTTGATTTACATCAATTCATTCCGCGGATGCCCTAACTCAAACTTAAATTTTTTAGGTAATGCCGTTGACATGATACATTCTACACCCAGAAAATGAAAAAAAGTTTTAGTTATGTAGGTTTTACTCTTTAAAAAAAAACCTGAAACGTGTTTGAAAATACACACTTAATACGTTAGAAATAATAATCGAATAACAAGAAATAAAACATGGTATGCTTTGGATCATCAATATCCGACAGCAGAAGCTCCATACATTTAGTGACACAACTACTAATTCGAATATGCAGTCAATATGGACGAAAGAGGAGAAAAATAGGGGTACCAGATCTGCTAATTTAGTATAAAATACAAATAACGACTTTGGGTTGAAAAGGGAAGCAATCCTCCTGAGCGTAACTGCCTCGAAGACCACTCTGAATTGCACATGTCATTTTGGTTTATTATTCAATAATAAACCATTGTAATCGCTCTTGAAAAAAAATGTTATCCCCCCCCCCCCTGAAAATTTCATGGTTTACGTTTCAAAGGGTGTAGAATCCAAATCTGCAATGAAAATTTTTCCGTCCGTCCGCCGTACGCGCGATTTCTCCCTAACGGCTGGAGCAAAAAATCTGAAATTTTCAGGAAAAATCAACATTGGTCCGACAACGCTCCAATTTAAAGTGCCCTTTAAGGGTTGTCAAAGTTTTGTAAAATCCCTAAAAACCTCAAAAACAAGTCAAGGCGGCCTAAATGTGGACTTTTTTTGAAGAACTTTCCATAAGGAATCGAATGAGCCCTTCCCCAGGTCCGTAGCTCAAACCATTCCCGATGTATGGCCCGATTTATGGTGCCAACATTTGCGTTATTTTGGTTTATTATTGTTTTTGTTTTGATTGCAGTAACCTAGTGATGTAGTGAACGTGGATACTGGAGTGAACTCCTAAAATGGTTTATAGCCGATACATGGGTTGAAGCATTCTGATAACCATAAAAAAAAACGCTGCAAATTTTTTCACTGGGGTTTATTATTCAATTGGCTTGCGTTCATGATTTGAATTTTTACTAAGCTTTGGAGTGTGCGTGTTTCACAGGTAATAGAGCGATTATTGAATTTCAGGAGGCGCACAAATATGATCAACTGATCAATCCAAAAAGGTATTTTGGTTGAGAACAGATTGACGTGCTCTATGCATATCTCTTGGAATTCAATAATCGCTCTATCACCTGTGAAACACGCACACTCCAAAGCTTAGTAGAAATTCAAATCACGAACGCAAGCTAATTGAATAATAAACCCCAGTGAAAGAATTTGCAGCGTTTTATTGTTTGTTAATCGATTTGGAACTTGCTGACACCTGCCTTTGTAAAGGGCTCTTCGCGTCTTTTTGTTAATCAATTTCACAGTCATTAGGAAACTAGGAAAGATATACCTGTCCACTAATAATTATTAGAATTGGGAAATCACAAATTATAACTTAAATAATAACACTTAAATCATAAATATTAATTGAATCGCATCTAATAGGTTTTTAATAACTATTCCAGGACTGCTCCTCAAAAATGATCACCTATGAATGGGAAGTGAGCTTGGAGCACTTCAACTTCGCAACGTATTTGTACTCGCCGCCGTTTTCCACGTGGAACGGCACCGACAAGGAAAACTGGCAGTTACAATTCTACCCGCACGGGAAGGCCTCCGTCAGTAAGAACTGCCTCACGCTCTTTTTGGTCCATAGGTAGGTCGTCAGGTGAAAAATTGAGAGTTTAGGGCTCCTATATGTGTTTGGTTATAGAGATAAAGGAGGAAGGAAGGCTAAGAACGCACGAGAGCTTGTTAGTTTAAACGTGGAAAGCTAATTACGTAGAAGATAGATTTTTACAATAATGTTTTGGCAGGCAGTTTCGTGGTCACAACGTCATATACATCAGCCAGGAGTTGTGAGGTTGGCTCTCCACTTGTGTATAGCAAATGTGAAGATCGATGAGTTGGAACAAGGAATGGGTAGTTGCCCCTAACGAGGCCTGGAGCGGTTATGCCTGCAACACCTAGAGGATATTTCGGAGACTAAAAGGCTCAGGGTTGATAGTTTCAACAATAGAGAAGGTTGAGTTATTCACAATCATCGTTTATGCTCAGAATTAGCTGTTTCAAGAACCAAGAAGAGGGAACGATTCACACCCATCACAATGTTTGGATCATCAGAATTGTAGTCCAAGAGCCCAGGGCTGATTTTCTACCTCCCAAGAGGGAAAAGGTTTGACCTCCTTCCTGATTCTACAGGGTCTCTCAGTAGTTATGCACAATCCGACTCCTAAGTGTTCTACAACTCATTTCCGATCAAAAATGCCTCCTAGCAATTTTTTGCCATAGGCCTCGTCTCCGAGTTATTATTATTTAAGATTTTTTTCGCGTTTTCGATGTTATGTCATTAAAACTGTCATAACTCCCTCAATTGTGGAGATAGCTCAAATTTGATGACACCGTTGGAAAGAGCGTTAAATTTTCTATCTATTTGATGTCAGAAAACTTTTTAAAATTGCATTGAAGATGTGCGATTGCTGCGCGAAATGGTAGTTTTGTCAAAATCTTGAAATCGCCTGTTTTTCATCTCGCCTAGAAACCCCATAAATGCTTGACGCAGAACTATGCAGGCCTGGTAAAACGTGCGCCAAAATGTCAGCTTTCCAACGTTGTAGGCGTTTTCGTTTTTTAAAATATTTTTAGTCAAGGAAATGATGTTTAACTGCAGAAAAGCTGAATCGAATAGTGACAATGCCAGAACTCTTAAGTGACGATTTAAGTTAGTTTTGTCGGATGCATAAACCCGTTCGTTTGTGAACAGCGTCTTCGACATTCCTAAGCTGTCCGGCCAAAGTCAGGATAATCGAAGAGCCGAGAGATGGCTATTGTTTATGTTCATTTACGATTGATTGCGATGAGTTGCATTCATATTTTTGCTGACACTATGGAGCTTTTTCAAACCAGGCTTCCGTATCATTACCAACTCTTCCCTTTCGTCTCTTTCCTTGCTGTATTTCCTTCAGCGAGGTTTTCCATATTGCATATTCCCATTCATTATGGTGCGCTGTAGCTATTGAACATAGCTGGTAGTAATAACCAAATCCTTGGAGACAAAAAACAATAAGTAGATGAAAAACGCTGCAAATTCTTTTACTGGGGTTTATTATTCAATTGGCTTGGGTTCATGATTTGAATTTTTACTAAGGTTTGGAGTGTCCCTGTTTCACAGGTGATAGAGCGATTATTGAATTTCAGGAGATGTGCATAGAGCACGTAAATCTGTTCTTAACCAGAATACCTATTTGGATTGATCAATTGATCATATTTGTGTGCCTCCTGAAATTCAATAATCGCTCAATCACCTGTGAAACACGCACACTGCAAATTCTTTCAGTGGGGTTTATTATTCAATTCAATCAAATAGATAGAAAATTTAACGCTCTTTCCAACGGTGTCATCAAATTTGAGCTATCTCAAAAATTGAGGGAGTTATGACAGTTTTAACAAGAAAAAAATCTTAAATCGCGAATAGCTCGGAAACGAGGCCTCTGGCGAAAAATTGCTAATAGGCATTTTTGGTCGGAAATGAGTTTTGGAACACGTAGGAGTCGGATTGTGCATAACCCCTGGGACACCCTGTATAAGCACTACACCAATGGCTGAGAAAAACTCCAGTCTGCCGCCTGGCCAGGTGCTGTTTAGACTGAGTAAAATTTCTAAATTTTGACGAAATATACCTCATTCGAAGAACGAATGAATTTTACGACAAATCATCGGCATTCACACTCTAAATTTAAACCAGGTTCCCAGACGGGAATTCAGATGTTATAATCCGAAATCATGAACTCAATGGAATTTTCAAAATACATTTTGCCCTTCACATTTCTTTCAACTGGATTCCACATCGCAGACGGAATTCCAGGTACTGTAACTACGCCAGACGCCTCAATTTACAATTCAAGTCGAATTTTACCACAGCAGAGGCATGGATGAATTTTGAATCAAATCACCAGCATTTTCAACATTTAGGGAAAAGTAGTGGATCCATCATTTGTCATTTTTCTTTTTGCAGGAACCAAAAGCACGTGACCATGAACTATCAGCTGCTCCTGATCAATCAGATGGACGAAAGTGCGACAGCAACCGTGAATAAAACGTCGACTTTCGAAAATAGCGAGGACGGTTGGGGTCCTGGCCCCTGTATCGACGACGATAATCTCAACAGTCCTCCATCATCGGGGATCTACGATCCTAAAAAGGGCTTCGTGGTTGATGGAAAAATTAAAATCGGAGCTCGCCTCCCAACCGACCAGGTCCCAATAAACGTAAGTTGATTAGACGGTACCTGTCAAGATTTTATTGTACACCAACATGGATAGCACTTACAGTAAATCAGTTGCAAACACACCTGCAGTTTAAAATAGGATTTGGGTCAACCCAAGGACTCCGACTGTCAAGCAGTCTCTCCAGGCCAACTCAGGTTCAGTTCTCCTAAATACCACTTCCTTTTAGGAAGAGAGATTTCGATCTTCTTAAAATATGTGTTTACCCAGAGTTGCCAACAATAAAGATACCTAACGCGCCAGGGTATTGTCCTTGGAGTTAGCCAGAGGATTCACTAACTATTGAGGAGAGAATAGGTTAGGGTAGGGATAATGAAAGTTGACTTTTTTGGTTTTTACTGTATTTCCTCAGGTGAGATTGGATGCCTTTCGGGTTCTCCCAAAAAAATCTACAAAACAAAGGTTTATTTGGGCCGAATCTTACAATGCAGCCTAAAATTAGTTTACAACAGTTTTATCACTACATGATTTGAGTATAAATCAATTCCTAGACTAGGTAAAGTATTATTGAATTCCAACAATCACTATTTCACAGATTCTAAATTTTCGTTTCAGAAAGAAGAGCCAAATACTATATCGTACACGTGGGAAGTGAGTGTGGACAGCCTAACGATTAAAAATGGTTTGGATGTGGTTTCTCCTAAATTTCGAACAATGAACAATGGCCAGGGAAATGCTTGGCAAATTCAGATATTCCCGAACGGTGTGAACTCCGACTCAGACGGTTTCTTCTCAATGTTTCTCGTACACGCAGGCCAAAACACGATAACAATCCCCTTCGAAATTACTTTAGTAAATGCGAATCCAGAGCACAGTTACAGGTAGGCATGATGAAATTGTGTAATGATTATACAAGGAACGAGGTTCATTTAAATTAAGACAGGAAGAATTTTTCTACCTGCTACGAGATTCACAAGCATTTCCAGCTGGTCAACGTCGACTGAGGTACTAGAGATCAGTTTTTGTTCCAGGTGGCTCGCAGCCTATTGAATCCTGTCCACAAGAAGTTCGGAGATTGTTAAATACCGAGCAAGTTTCAGGGAGGGCGGGAGAAGTTCGGAAATGGAGATTTGAGGAAAGCCTTAAAACTGAATTAGGGAACGACAATCATAGAGTGCCATTGAACTAATTATAACCAGGGGATGTCACGTAGGCTCGAGTCTATTTTGGCCATTGAACTGGAAAAAAAAATTCTAAACCTGAAAATTTCATGGTTTACGTTTCAAAGGGTGTAGAATCCGTCAATAAAAAATTTTCCGTCCGTACGCCGTACGCACGATATCTCCGAAACGGCTGGAGCAAAAAATCTGAAATTTTCAGGAAAAATCCATCTTGGTCCGACGACGCCCCAATCCTTGAGCCAGCTCCCTCACTCAATTTAAAATGCCCTTTAAGGGCTGTAAAAGTTTTGTAAAATCCCTGAAAACCTCAAAACTAGGAGAATCGGCCTAAATATTTTCCTATTTGAAGAACATACCATGAGGACTCGAATGAGCCCTTCCCCACATCCGTAGGTCAAACCATTCCCGATTTATGGTGCCAAAATTTGCGTTTTTTCGTTTATTATTGTTTGTTTGTAACCTAGTGATGTCCGGCCGATAGCGTCGAGTTGTAGTGAATGTGGATACTGGAGTGATAGCCGATTAGTTGATGATATTTGTGTGCCCCTCTACATCGTTTAAATTTAGACGAGTCAAAGGACTTGATAAATTATAGATGTTTTTCATTGTGGGGGAGTATTGAGGTTCAATAAAAAAACGCTGCAAATTCTTTCACTGGGGTTTATTATTCAATCGGCTTGTGTTCATGATTTGAATTTCTACTAAGCTTTGAGTCTGCGTGTTTCACAGGATAGGGCGATTATTGAATTTCAGGAGGCACACAAATATGATCAACTGATCAATCCAAATAGGTATTTTGGTCGAGAATAGATTGACGTGCTCCATGTATATCTCCTGAAATTCAATAATCGCCCTATCCTGTCAAAAGAAACACGCACACTCCAAAGCTTAGTAAGATTCAAATCATGAACGCAAGCCAATTGAATAATAAACCCCAGTGAAAGAATTTGCAGCGTTTTTTCAAAAGAGAGAAAGCAGTACGATTTACTCCATAATTTGGTTAGATCCACTTAAAAATGGAGCCTGAACGACGAGTTTTGTCGCAGAAGTCTCCTACGACAGGTTTTGATTTAAAGATGGGTTTCGCTAAATTTCTCACCAATTCCGCCTTTTGCAAGGATTAGTTTGTCTGGTACTCTGTGAACTTGGAGCTTCTGGTTCTGATTGGTTCGAGGTTACCCCTCCAAACTACATTCTTTTCAGACCCCTGAGAGGTAAATTTCGCTCATTGGTCCAAATGCTGCAGTCCAATCTTCTGTCACTGCCCAACTCACTTTTCAAATGATGGTCGAAGGATTTTAAAACTGAGTTTGTTCTGGTTTATTGGCTGGGAGTGCACATGAGCCTAAGCTCCCATCAGTAGCCCCCCTGGTATATTACATGTTCCGTTTGAATCAAAGATGAAAAACCAATGGAGGCAAAGTCTACTACCTATCCTTCTACCGCAAAAGTGCCAACTATTGCACAACGATTTCACCTTACGCATGCTCCAAATATCTGAAACTCGTACTCTACCTCTTGCAGACTTTCCTATGTTGGTAAGAGTAATGACCAGCTACCTTAGAATCCACAGTTCAGGGTCTAACGGCTCTCTGAAGCTCCAGTGCCTCCAAAATTGATCACAATCACCCATCCAATCATGGGTCGTTCATTTTTGCCATCTGAAAGGATTTTCAGAAGAATCAATAAAAACCTCATAAATAACCGTTTACTTTTAAAGTTCAGTTCCAAAACTACACTGGAGACCAAAAACCGGCGCAGTTGAATTGTTTCCAAAGAGTTAAGTTTGAATCGGTAACAGTTGGGTTTGAGTCAATAGTTGGGTCAATAACAAGATTAACACAGATTATCTGCCATGGTCCATCCCTGTTTTTCTTTAACTATTCAGTTTTTCCTGTAATGCTCTCTTGAATTCACGATAGAAGCCTGAAGGACGAAAGATGACTATTCAACAATCTGCCTTTAGTGCGGTCAACACAAGCCGTTTTTGTCATTGTGCCTTTTTAAAACATTTTTCTCGATCTTATTCCTTTGAATTAAGTTTTTAAAAATTGTTTAAAATGAAGGAGAAAAAACAAGAGAATTTTATGTTTGCATTTTTCGATTTTCCTTATTTTTTACATTCAAATTACACTTCGGCTTTATGATTAAAATTTTTATTCTTCATTATTTTTTCCTGTTGTTTTCTTTTCACCAGACAGAACAACACAAATCTTGAAGTGCGCCGGTTTTTTTGGTCTCCAGTGTAGTTTAGTCAACCAAGTAGAATTGCAAAACTTGTTGTGTCATCTTTCAACCCCAAAAAGTCTAAATTGACGATATTTACATACGCCTACTCAAAATTAACCCTCCATCGAGCACTCTTAATTTTTGCCTTTCTCTTTTCCAAACATCCAATTTTCAATCGTTTGTACTCATCATGTATCAACATAAGGGATACAGGAGCCAGACACATGCATTCTTGGAGATATTTTAACATGGAACATTCGTCACATAGGTAATGCGGAAATAGCAGACACGAAAATAGCAAATTGACAACAGCAGATTGATGAGAAATTAGCGAAAGGGAAATCGTAAAAATAGCATGGCTAAAGCATTTTCGATGTTTTTGGTTTATTATTCAATAATAAACCATTGTAATCGCTCTGGAAAAAAAATTCTAACCCCCCCCTGAAAATTTCATGGTTTACGTTTCAAAGAGTGTAGAATCCGAATCTGCAATAAAAATTTTTCCGTCCGTCCGCCGTACGCCGTACGCACGATATCTCCAAAACGGCTGGAGCAAAAGATCTGAAATTTTCAGGAAAAATCCATGTTGGTCCGACGGCGAGCCAATTCTTGAGCCAGCTCTCTCCCTTAATTTAAAGTGTCCTCTAAGGGTTCTCAAAGTTTTGTAAAATCTCTAAAAACCTCAAAACAAGTCGAAGCGGCCTAAATTTTTCTCTATTTAAAGAACATACCGTGAGGAATCGAATGAGCCCTTCCCCACGTCCGTAGGTCAAACCATTCTCGGTGTATGGCCCGACTTATGGTGACAACATTTGCGTTTTTTGGTTTATTATTCAATAATAAACCATAGTTTCGTAACCCCCCTGAAAATTTCATGGTTTACGTTTCATAGGGTCTGGAATCCAAATCTGCAATAAAAATTTTCCGTCCGTCCGCCGTACGCCCGTAGTACGCCGTACGCAAGATAACGGTGGACCAAAACATCTGAAATTTTCAGGAAAAATCCATGTTGGTCCGACAACGCCCCAATTCTTTAGCCAGCTTTCTAAGTCAAATTGAAGTGCCATTTAAGGGTTGTCAAAGTTTTGTAAAATCCTAAAAAAAAACATCAAGGCGGCCTAAATGTGGACTTGTTTTGTAGAACTTTCCATGAGGAATCGAATGAGCCCCTTCCCAGGTCTGTAGGTCAAACCATTCCCGATTTATGGCATGATTAATGCGGCCAAGATTTGCGTTTTTCGAGTTCTGTTATCGCCTCTTGATAAATATCTGGCCGTTATAACTCGAATATGGGAGTAGCCCATTCTTTAATATTATTACTGATAAACATGATCTATTAAAAGCAAATTCTTTCACTGGGGTTTATTATTCAATTGGCTTGCGTTCATGATTTGAATTTCTACTAAGCTTTGGAGTGTGCGTGTTTCACAGGTGATAGAGCGATTATTGAATTTCAGGAGGCACACAAATTGATCAGCTGATCATATTTTGGTTGAGAACAGATTTACGGGCTCCATGCGTATCTCCTGAAATTCAATAATCGCTCTATCACCTGTGAAACACCCGACTTATAGTAGAAATTCAACATTTGCGAATAATTTTTGGTTTATTATTGTTTGTTTGTAACCTAGTGATGCCGATAGCGTCGAGTTGTAGTGAATGTGGATACTGGATTGATAGCCGATGTGGGTGCTTGTAGTTTATAGTCGATACACAGGTTGAAGCATTCTGATATGCATGAAACGCTGATAATATATAGGTACATATTATTCAATATTATTACTGGGGTAAATAAGTATTCTTTCACTGGGGTTTATTATTCAATTGGCTTGCGTTCATGATTTGAATCTGTACAAAGCTTCGGAGTGTGCGTGTTTCACAGGTGATATAGCGATAATTGAATTTCAGGAGTTATGCCTAGAGCACGTAAATCAGTTCTCATCCAAAACACCGATTTGGATTGATCAGTTGATGATATTTGTGTGCCTCCTCTATATAATTCTACCTTTGGCTACATCGTTTGAATTTGGATTTGGCGAAGTTTTAACGCAATACGAGTGCTAAAGAACTTGATAAATTATAGATGTTTTTATTGTGTTGAGGTGGGGTATTGAGGTTCAATGAAAAAACGCTGCAAATTCTTTCACTGGGGTTTATTATTCAATTGGCTTGCGTTCATGATTTGAATTTCTACTAAGCTTTGGAGTGTGCGTGTTTCACAGGATAGGGCGATTATTGAATTTCAGGAGGCACACAAATATGATCAATTGATCAATCCAAATAGGTATTTTGGTCGAGAACAGATTCACGTGCTCCATTTATATCTCCTGAAATTCAATAATCGCCCTATCCTGTGAAAAACGCACACTCCAAAGCTTAGTAGAAATTCAAATCATGAATGCAAGCCGATTGAATAATAAAACCCCAGTGAAAGAATTTGCAGCGTTTTTTTTTAGCGTAGAATACGCTTTGGCTATGGACTAACTAGCCGAAAAGTGTCACGCGGGAGTGGAACAAAAAAGGGTATGGTATCCAGGAACGAAAACGGTTACGCGAGACCAATAAACATAAGAATATTTACATCCATGTGTAGTAGTTGCGACAAACCCGTTTGAAGTGAGTCATTTTATTTATGTAAATCTGAGTTTCAGTCGTTCGCGAATCGTCCTTCGGTTCGACAATGAACGTTCGATGATCATCGTTGAACGTTCAGCGTTCAATCGAGGCTAAAGCGTATTCTACGTTCCTATACTTGTGGCAGTAATCTCTAAATAAAAGCAAAGGGGGGTCCAGGGGGCTTGCCATTTTTTTTCTTAATAATAATAAAATTAATGAAATTTTTCTTTTTGTGGTAGATTGTAAAATTGTTTGTAACAAAGTTTTGCTTTTCGATACTTGGTATTGCCTCCTCTGACTAGAGTTAAAGGTTAGAACCTTCTACCTATTCCTTTAATCAAGTTGTGAATATTGTCCCACTCCTTCTTCGATGCAGTTTTCAGCTGATAAAGGTTTTCTGGTGGTAGATTCCGTGTCAATATCCATTTTTTACAATTTATTTTCTCCCATAGTTGTGAGAAAAAAATTCAAATAGCGTTCGATCATTTAAATTTTTTCAAATCCTGGCAGGTACCGTATGGAAGACACCTTCGATTATTACTTGCACGGCTGGGGAGAGAGATTGGTCATCGAAAAGAGAGCCCTCACGAAAGAAAATGGATTCATTTTTGGGAATAACATTCGAATCAAAATACGACTTCCTACGGATATTACGTCGCTCGATGAATTGGTAAATATGAAATACCTGCCTACCAAGTAGTTGGATATGAGCATTTTATAAAAGTTATATTCTTAAATTTAGTAGTGAGCTTTATGACAGTTTGAATTGGGAGGGTATGGGTCAAGTAATTCGTCAATCCCATCTCAATGTGGTTATTAAGGATGCGTCTTGAACGAAAGAAACCACATTTTTCTGATAATGCCACCAGAATCTGGTAGAAACAGTAAAAATTGAGCTTGTTACGAGAATTTGCCGTCAAGTAAACACGAAACAACATTAACAGTATGGACAACTGTTGTCCATCAGTATAATACGAAAACTACTTTGATTTCGGGAAACTAGAAAACCAAAAGTTGTATTTCGCTTTGATAATGCTTTACAAAAACTGTCAGGCATTTATGCTCAACCATTTTAATGCAAAATATTGTAGAGGCATCTTGGATTCAGTATTAGAGTCATAGTGACGTAAGGAGGTTTTTGACATTTCGGAACATTCCTGCAACCTTTTGTTCTGCTGGAAATCAAACTTTTACTTCCGAGTCTGCCAAGCAGCGGAAGCCTTGTGTTCACGTTCGGAAGCCAAAAAGTTTTTGTTGTCCGAATTTAAAATTTCCACTCGCTTTTTGCGTTTCATAGCCAACTGAACAAATTTGGTTCCATGTCAGTCTGAACATTTCCTTGTTACAGCCATAACAACCACAATTTTGAATGAATTTAGCTCATATTTTGAGGGATCATGCGGATAAGGTCTCTTAAGGTCCCATACGAATTGCATCTCAATATAATCAGCGGTACGCTCTGCGCATGCGCTAACGTGAAATTCTTGAACCTTCCCCAATTTTGATTCAATTCAGCTCATTGATGAGGGATTATACGCATAACGCCCCTCAAGGTCTCATGTGAATTTCATTATGATCAAACTAGCGGTACGCTGTGCGCATGCGCTTACGTGGAATTAATTAATTTTGTTTTTACTGCCTTCCTCTGACTAGTAACCGCAAAAGCAACTTGTATTTGAAACGCAATGTACTGAAGATTTATTTTTTCTGTTTCATAATAGTGTCACTTTGATTGTAATGAGGAACCTGCTGTGCCACCTCACAACTCTCACCCAGAGGTTATGAACTATAATATAGTGAACGTATTGCACCGCCAAGAGCTAGCCCGTTTAATCGGGGCGTGACATTAAGAGGGCGACCAAATGTGCCCCTTCTTTTTATTCCGGGCGACCCTCTCTAATCGGCAGTTTCCAAAGCAGCACCATCCGCACCAGGACAAACCCACGCAACACCCTCTTTCCATCCCAAGAAACGTCTTTGCTATGAAATCGACTGGCTGTGGGCAGTGGCGGGTGCGCCCTACACTCTGCTGTCTCTGAGCTGACCTGAAGCGACTGGGAAATGCCTCATAAGGCCAAATGGACCAGGACTCCAACCAACTCCTGGCTATGGCGCATGGAAGACCACGCTAAGGACTTAACCTGGGGAGAGATGTACCGCCAAGAGCTAGCCCGTTTAATCGGAGCGGGACATTAAGAGGGCGACCAAATGACTCGTCAGCTGACTGCTTCCTGCTCGCGACCAGCCGATTGATAAGCAAGAATGACGTAGATGGGTGATGTGGAAGAGAGGAGGAAGACGGAAGGTAACAGCGTGGAAGGAGATACCTCCGTGGAGATTTACCGAGAGTGGTCGTTCCGTAGCTTCTCATTCCCCTTTTTCATTTTCAATTAAATTCATTACACTTCTTTTCATCCTACGTAGTTGTGCATCTTATTTAACTTCTCTCCCCTGTTTATATTTGGCTGGACCAAGCAAGCAGGGTTAATTTGTCTACATAACTCGTAGCGGTACAGTATCATGTTCACCTATGCACTGTAGAAGCAGGAATTTCCCGTTATTCTGCCCCAAAGACAAAAATGATCATTTAATCTGCAACCTGCACTAGAAGTGCTGTCTCTTCGACAAGGTAGAGAAGTTCGATTGTATTCATCCCGAAGTTTTGAACCCGGACTATTACACCGTTTCTATGATTTACGATTCTATTAAGTTTTTTGTTCTTACAAGCGTGAAAACTATTCCCAAAATATAAGAAAGTTTGTTAGCTTGCTTTTATGACGGGTGATAAACCAATCCGTTATTCAGAACCTATTTAATTTAGATGTTGGTATCCACTTTAAACCTCCAAGCTCTACGCATCATAATCTGGTCATTGCAGAAACTCGTACAGAAACAAGGAACCCTTCGAGGTTTTCCTTCTCCAATTCTGCAAATACCAATATTGTCAGCTCCTATTGGATTCCCAAGTTCTAGAGGTGGAAATATGTATTGTTAGAAACTGTATGGTTTTAAGTCGGTAATCATCCGTCCTAATGAGTTATAACATCCATAATATAGCCATGTACTGCCAACTAAGTTCGCTCCAGATATCTAATGGTACGGCACCTATCTGAATGAGTGATAATCGTTCTTTAATAAAGTAGCTTTTAGCGTTAAGTTTGTATCTGTATGGCTCGATTTTTAGTATTCTCCCATGCAAAATGTATTACATTTTCAGAAAGAAGGACAAACAGAAGTACCGTTCGTATGGGAAGTCCCCCTATCTGATATGAAGGGTGATCCTGGAGAGTACATTCTGTCCCCACAGTTCAAGACTTGGGACAACTCTGAATCAGAGACGTGGCAGCTGCAACTCTACCCAAACGGAATAAACTTGAGCAAGAAGGAACTCGTATCAGCGTATCTGGTGCACAGGGGAGCCAAAAAAGTCGACTATTCATTCGAGCTTTTCATAGCTAACAAAGACAAAGATGACAACGAGGTAGTTCAGATGGAAAACGTGAAGTTCAAATACGATTTGCACGGATGGGGTGGCAATTTAATGAAGAGATCTGTTCTTGAGGACCCGGAAAAAGGTTTCTTGTTTGAAGGAAACATTGTCAAAATTGGAGCACGAGTCACAACGGATCATATTCTTTTGAAAGTGAGTGCCTATGTAAATGTTACCTACATTTTAAAATTGTCTCTCCTGTCGTAGTTAACTTTGAAAGGTGAATAGTAAAAGGGTGTCTCTGGAAGTAGTATCTCCTAAAATTCAATACTCAACCACTTTACCTTTTCGAGTAGCGTTCAGGACATCCTATGCGAAAAAAAAAAACAGTTAAAGAATCGTTGTAGATGCATTAGCATTAGCTGATAATAGTTAAATAATTGAGGTAAATTATTACAAATTTGGAATAAAGTAGGCATTGAGAAGTTGTTATCTACTTATATGAGTGTAAAAGGCCGTATAGTTGTACAGGGGGTGGCGTGGAAACTTGCTAATTTGAAAAGTCTATAAAACAAAAAGTACTTCACATATCGATTTATTTTTATTTTTTATTTTGTTTTTATTGTAAAGAAAACATTCTGAATTTTTATTTAAAAATTGTGTCGGGTAAATGACGGCCCTCATAAGTGATGCACTGTTGTAGCCTATGTTGGAAGTTTCTACTCTTTCTAACAAATCGACGGGAATGTCGGCGACGGGTTGGCGGATGTTGTCGTTGAGGTGTTGCAGGGTCCGGGGTTTGTCGTTATGAACGATAGACTTCAGATAACCCCATACACAAAAATCACAGGGCGCCTAATCTGGGGAGAGCACTGGCCTGTGTGCGCCGTGGCGCCGTCCTGCTGGAACCACGCATCCTCGAGGTCCATTTCAACAAGTTGGGGAAGGAAAAATGTTTCCACCATCTCTCTTAAGCGATCTGCATTGACCGTAACAGCGCGTTCAACTTATTCGAAAAAATAAGGCCCAATTAACGCAACTTTTGACAATGAGCGGTCCGTTGAGGTCCCGGGCTCGTTCTCATGACGTTCCCCGAAATGCCCTTACCCACGGAAGGATAGATTGACGGCCAGGAACGGGACCTGCCGCACGAATATTGAAGCGAGTTCGGAAGGCCCTCTGCGGACTGACCGTTTGAAAAGTAGGTCTGTACTGCGTACGCGCGCTGTTCCTTCGGCCAACGCATGATGGCGAGTGATCTGTGGGGGAACAAACCTTCAGGAACCCTTCTTTCGAATAAGACCTTCCCCGCCCCTTCCTGGGCATCACTCGCACTTTAGCGCCCAATTCAAATCAGCAAGTTTCCACGCCGCACCCTGTACAACACACGGATTTCCATTTTCGGATATAAAATAGGAATGATAAAACCAAACAGCCAACCAACCATACCAACTATTCAACTTAATATTATCTGTGGTAACTCATTTGGCTGTACATACTAACGGTGATCAAATCAGCGTTGAAAAGAACGCAGAATTCCACCCCCAATCTCTTGGGCCTACCCAAGTGACGAAGTACTAAAAAAAACCTCGATTTTCACAGGAGCATCTACAGTCAGATCGTGGTAGAACGGCCTGAGCGTTATCTAGCGAGGATTGGACGAACCTTCCCTTTCTTCTGAGGCAAGGTGAATCCACGTCCATAGGTCTGTAGTCTGTAGAACCAAGCCTAATCTGTAGGAAACCAGATATTTGCCCTCTATGAAAAAAGGCATTCAAATCTCGTCAGGCAAAACTTTTTCACCACGCTTTGACACATTTGAGGTGGTTTATAAACACAGAATTTGATGCAAGAAAGATTTTTTTTTTTGTGGAAAAACCAACTGTACGGTGGACGAACATGGCAGTTTTGGAATCTAGGCAGATTGAAACGTAAAATGACAATTTTTGAGAGATAATAATTTTTTTTCTATCCGATCAAATTGACTTATTAGAAATAGTAAGTCAAAATGAACTGAAACAGTAAAATTTATAGAATCTCGAAAATTTTCAGCTTTTTCTTACGTTTCTGGGCCTAAATGAACCACAACTAAGAGAAAAAAACTGGGTAGAATGCGAAAAAAAATCGAAAGTATAACGTATATCTAACGTATATATAACGTATATCTTAAAATGGGGAGAGGAACACATAAAAAGCGGGACTCAAGTGGTTTTTGATCTTCGGAAGGTTCATCTCATCTTCGCTAGGCAGCACGCAGGCCGTTCTACCACGATCTGACTCTAGATGCTCCTGATTTTCACTAGCGAAACCACGTGTTTTCGCTTCCAAAAATATTTTTAGAATTGACTTGATGTTTGGTGGTCCTTAAAATGGGACCCTATATTAATGGATAAATATTATGAAATATCAATTGTTTCAGGAAACTGAATCTTTTATGGTTCCTTACACTTGGGAGGTTAAGTTGGAGGACTTGAAACTCAGTAGTGGCAGTTACCTACTGTCTCCCAATATCACGACATGGAAAGGAAAATCAAGAGAAACCTGGCAGGTGCAGATGTATCCAAATGGATTGTCTTCCGATGATAGTGATCACGTCGCTTTATTTGTAACCCATAGAGGAGACAACGAAGTGAAATCCAGATGGAGTCTGTCAATCGTCAACAAAGATGCAAGGAAAACTGAATCGCGATCGGGAATAAACAATTTCGGATACGACTTGCAAGGTTGGGGCTCGCGGTCGTTCATTAAGAAAGCTCTCCTCAAGAACCCAGCCGAAGGCTTTTTATACGACGATAAAATCAAAATCAGCGTAGAGCTTCCGTCAGACAATATCACACTGTCTATCGACAACGACTGCCCTGTGATCAAAGAAGCACCCGTTTGCGAAATCTGTCCGAAAACTGCGGCAATCGTCCAACCTGGGTCGTTACTACCACCAGCAGTAACACAACCTGTCAGTGATCCCCACCCAACAGCAGCACCGATCAATGCTTCACTTCATAATCTGTACAGAGAATTCAAACTGAAAACACCCGAAGGCGTAGAAATCTCCATAAATCACATAATGTCTTTCGATTCTATAGAAAAACTTATGTCGAATTTAGTACAGCTGAGTAGTAAATCGTCCAATTATAACCCTGTGGCTACAGTAAAGGATTACAAACAGATAAATTAGAAACTTCAGTGGTTGGTACGGCCTTTGCTCTCAATATGGTTTTCTCTGCCATGGCCATTGGACAAAGGAGTGGACACATTTCAAATTGACACCAAACAACGCAGATATCTTCATTCAACACTTGGATGAGTTAGTAATGAGTTAATTTAGACCTGCATTGTCTCATTACCTCTTTAAGCTGTTTAGAAGCAGATATCTGTACAGCCTAACAACATTGATCAAAATCCAGTATGTTTTAAAATTACTTTTTAGACATATTTACTTACCTAATTTATTTAATACTCGATGTGCAATCTTTTAGTACATTTGGATCACAGGTGGAGTGTAAAAAGTAAATCCAGGTGAAAAACAATGAAAAAGCGCAACATTAGGATTTGTTTTATCTATCCCAACCACGAATTCTGATCTATTCGTTCAATAGATATTACATTCAACTATATATAATATACTAAAAGGAACTCCATTTTTCAAGGAAGGATATTAGGGAAATTTTTTCTTTTTATTCAAATTTTCAAGATGCACTAAACAGTCTCAATATGTTGTATTTGTGATACGATTCTGCACTAACTAGATATTTATTAAGTTTTAATAAAAGCTTTGAACTTGAAACACCAAGCTAAAGCAGTTGGACTACGTACGACCTGGAATACAGATGATAATGCAGGCGAGGTATTGTGTTCTTTGTATCACAAAGTTTTTTTTAACTTCCTTTTCAACTTTTTTGTTACTAAAAACATTCTACTTTTGTAATTGGATAAACGCCATAATAGAATGTAAGCTTTCTCTACTACCTACATATTTTTGCATTTTTCATCTTTTTTTTATTAAACTTTCTCTTTTTTATTGTATTTTTTCCTTAACCTTTAGAGAATGGAGTCATTCCCTTACGAATATCTATGAAATCTATTACTGACGATGGCGTGCTTCTAAAGTACGTTTCACATAGTTGCCAAAAATCAAAAGAAAAACCTATTAAACGTCACAATTAATTAGAACTAAGTGACTAAGACAATGTCAGATTTTGTTTTTAACGTTGAGGTATAGATTGTTTTCGATTATTCGACTTCACCAATTTCTGCTTATGTTACATCACTCCCCAGAGTTCTTTGCGTTGGATACTGGGGCGGATTCTACACCCCCTGGCAAAATGAAAAAGATCCCTGATAATATTAAAAATTTAATATTATCATACTGTTTTCCAAATTTTCCCCATGAATTCTCATCGAAGAGCAGAATTTCGAATTGGTGCGCCAAACAGAGCCTCAGGAAGCGTGGGAGGATGGTGGAGTCGTGAGTCCAGTAAGGGAGGGTAGGGGCTAGCTGTCTGGAGCGAAGCTGGACATGAAACACGGCGTTTCAACGTTATTGACTGTGGTGCCTTGTCTACCTGAAGAAGAATTGCACTTCATCGTTTGGTCTCTATTGAATGCACCAAATGTAGCCAGAAGTTTTGAACTAAAAATCAACCGATACCATGGCGGGATTTGAACTCATTATTTTTCTTGAGAGACGCCCAAGGAAAGACTGCGCCTTTATTCATTTACCACCGAAGCCATTTGGTCAGTTCACATTAATAAACCCGACTCTGCTGCGAGAAGACATCAAAATACTCTATTGGCAAACCGGCCAAACTGAGCAAAAACCAATCTCAAGGAAAGGAAATGGGGATGGATAGGCCACACCCTAAGGAAAGACAAAGGCGCAATAGAACGAGAAGCACTTGAATGGAACCCCCAGGGATTTAGAAGGAGGGGGAGACCAAGGATGACATGGAGGCGTTCCATTGAAGCTGAGGCGAGCCAAGCTGGGAAGACGTGGCAGGAAATCAAGGCCTTAGCCAGGACTTGAGACGGATGGCGATCTTTCACAACGGCCCTATGCTCCTCTTAGGAGTGACAGGATATCACCATCAAACCGGCCAACTAACTCCCACAACCTTGGAGGTACACTGCAATCGGTCATTACAACTTGAATCTAGAATTAGGCAACGCTCCAGCTCGTTTTCATACTGAAGAAATTCGACAAGCCTTTTCTATGGGCAGTTTGGTTCCTCTGTAAACACTTCATACAAGGTTATTTCCTTTACTTGGTAAATTTAAATAGGAAAATAGATAAACGTGTGTTTTCTAGGAAGGGGGTTACATAATATTTTGATAGTAAAAAGTTAAGTAATAGGAGTACCTACTAGCAACGTTGATAGTACTGTTTGCTCCACGAAAAGTAGGGTGTTTTGTGATAATACGTTTTCGTTTAAATCAATAAAGGAAAGCCCCCTGTTCTGCAACATTTTTCAAATACAAGTAGTTTCCTTTTGGAATTACATAAGTTGTTACTTTTTCAAAAACAACCAACAGACAACAAAATAAGCCGACTTCAATTGCTATTGTGAGCACTCAATTATTAGAGTATCTTGCATCTGTGGAGGGTTACCACTACAAATTGGTACATATAGGAACAAAGAGGGTTGCTCCAATGACATGAAAGAATTTATTTTTACTGTGGTGGCACCTCCGTTTTTCCTTTACTAAATTCAAATTAGCTAGGGGGAATCATTATTCAAAGATTGATAAACGAAATGATGAAATCTCATAATCGCTAATTACTGTGAATCCCGAATTAATTACTGGTAGATTAGGAGGGATATTTGAAACACCAGCTCTAAGAAATAGGGGCTACGGGTGTACCCAGTACTGAGCACAATATTCATAACTTGAAACTTGAATTCGTTCCATGCATCGTAAATTGATCTAGAAACGATAATTTCCCGAAATCAATCAGTCTCTCGTAAGTCAAACACCTATGTGAGTAAACGCAAATGAGGGTAAAAAATAAATTCCTCAGGTTTAAAATAGTTATTAAGTTTATGGGCTAACTAATAATTAACGCTTCTGAATAAATTAAACAAAAATAAAATGCAACAGAAATGTACAGCAAGAGATTGTTTTATATAGAAGATGAACTTTACATAAATAACTACGTACAGAAAAAATATACACAAAATATTGATTGCACACAAGCAAGTGATAACGAACTGAATAATAGCTGATCTTAGAAATCGAAGTGCTTGAACTCACATCAGTTCATTAGTTGCATATTTCGTACAAAAACCTCATGAAAGGTACCTGTCAAATATAAACTTAGGCAATGATATCAGACTATATTATAATAATTTGACAATATTATTGAATAAATTGAAAATAATTTTCAAGGGACTAACAGCTAAACGAAGGGAAAATGGGGGCTGTCAGGGTAATATTTTCAGGATCACAACTTTAACCACCCAGCACTTGAGACGCGTTGAAAGTTTTGCGGTTTTCCGATCGAGTCCCCGGGAATCGGGATCATTTCCGATTCTGGAGTGCGTTCGATAGCCAGTCCATAGCGGGATCGAGGCCGTCGCCTTTGACTGCCGAGGTTTTGAAGATTTGGAATGTCCGGTTTTTGAGAGCGTCTAGGCCAAGGGCTTGGTGAACCTCCGCGACGCTCATGCAGCCTTCCATATCCTGTTTGTTGGCGAGGACGACCAGGATGGCGCCTTGGAGCTCTTCTTCCTGGTGGGGAAAACTCAAGAATTAGAACAACCCTTTCATCACTAATTTACAAATAGGTTTGTTCAACATCTATCAACAACAGTGAACCCTCTCCTAGATCTACAGTTCTCAACTGGTGGTAAGCGTAACCCCAGAGGTATGGATTATGCAGTGGAACGCATTTCAGCAACATAAATAACCATTGTTTTGAAGCCTTAGTAGTGATTTAGTTTGAAACGCGAGGTGGAAACGTTAAGGGAGGGAGGCAGGGCCGTAGACAGGTTTAACGAGCCTCTGGCAATTTCGCGCGACCGGGCCCCTCTTACCGGGGGCTCTTCTTATGGGGGGTCGCTGTTTTGACAACGATAAAACAAAAGTATTCAGATCCTTAGTCAGCTGATTATGACAAAACAATGGTACAACCTAAACAAAATGGGTAAGGCCAGGACAATAGAATGCCAGCTCTGCTGCGAAGAGGCGGAAACAGCAGAACACATCCTCTGTAATTGTCCTGCTCTTGCATCAACTAGATTCCGGCATTTCGGGAAGGGTGCCCTAACACCCTCTGATATTGCCTTGGAAATGCCTGAAAACCTCCTACACTTTGTGAACGAAGAGGTTATTAATAAGGTTTTGAATTAAAAATGGGGACAGCGTCGCAATAGATCCTAGCGGTCTCAATGACCAGAGGCTCCTCCTATCCCTTAATAGAAAAAAAAAACAAAAAATTGTAAGCCAACTAATTTGGCATTATAGACAGTCAATATTAGGAAATGTTTTACTAGGTAATGCTGAGATGGATCACTTTACCATTTATTATATTAATGATAATGATTGATTACCACTTTATCCATTTTCCAAATTTTTCTGGGCTCCTGCCAACAATTTATGGGCCCGGGCCCCAGGGCAAATGACCCGAAAAAACCGGTCTGTCTACGGCCCTGGAGGGCGGTATACATTTTTCTTCTCAATATACTCACAAAAGCTCATTTTAGGAATAAACAGCTACAAACTGAGTTTTTAGCATGAGTAATTGAAGTAATTATGCCCGCAATTACAATTACAAGAAAGTAAAACTGTACCTAAGCTAACAACCATCGCTCCTTAGCAATGTGGTGGGGACAGGGGTCTACTGTGGGTTTAGCGTCAAGTGGAACATCTTGCTAAGTGTGCATAAAACCTATACTCGTAAATAGGGCACTCACTAGATGAATGAATCATTTAACGTTTATTTCAATCGATTAACTGGCTACCTACCTAGTGATTGCTTACATTGCTAAAGGAGCGGTAAGGAACACCCAATGAAAATACAAATCTTTACCTTCAACATGTAATAGAGCTCGTCTTTAGATATTCCTATCCTGTCTTTATCGGCTGAGTCCACAACATATATTATGGCGTCCGTGTTAGAGTAATAACATCTCCAATAAGGTCTGAAATCAATATTCATTTTTTAGTACCAAATTACAACTTTAAAAAATGAAGGTAAACATTATATGGGAATTCATCTCTAAAAATGGTCATCTGAATTCACTTAATGTAAATTAACAAGTTATTAATGATTGGCTGTATTTCAATTTTTCAGTATAATTCTCGTTTTTCTTTCAAACCACTCTTTGATATTCGAACTCTGCGGGAAGAAGCAGTTTAGAGGCCCAAGAGAAGCAGTTCTCTAGTTTAGTTACAGTTGCTCACAATTTCCCTTCTCGACTTCGATTTCCACATCTCTGCCTTCTTCAGACTTCAATGTTACATACTTGCAACAGTCTGGCTTTCTTGTTTTGCATTTAGTTTCATAACAGAAAAAGCCCTTAATGGAAATGAATGAATTAAATACAAGAAACTAAGAGATTGTACGTTTTGCCCTCGCCAGAGTATGGTTTTCAGAGTTGCTCGAAGAAATCTGGTAAGGTGACTAACTCACGAACTCATGATCTGCAAGGACCAGGCTCACAGCAGGTCAATTTGGATCGATGAGCGATCCATGGAATTTAGCTCGTTATCTATTTAAGTGATAACAGCTACGTAAGGTGGGTACATTTCACGAATATCTACATCCGCCAGAGAGATAATGTGTACTAATCATGTGAAATAACGAATTCTACAATGGGCCAGAATGACTTGGCCAGGAATCCTTGGCCCCATCCTTATGAAATCACAACCTGCTTAAAGCATACTGCCCTTGACAACTGAATTTACTCGAAAAATAGCAAAGCTTTCATGGAGCAGTTCAAGCAACTTTTAAGGTTTACACCTCTTTAGGCCCCTCTACGAAATGCCCAGACAGTGGCCAGTGTGTGGATGCAATGACGACTCCACTTTTCATCATCATCGTTCTGGACCAGCAAAAGCCACTAATCGTGAAATATCCAGTTTTGGACAGTACCTTAGTTAAAAATCATGATTGGTTTATCGAGCAAAACAAGAGGCTTCTTAATTGAAACCTTGAGATTCAATAGAGAGGTGGGCGTATCACGCACCAACATAACAAGTTTACAAACAACAAGTTAACAAATAAACAACAACATTTGCATGTTTTTGCTAACATTCACAACTGAATTGTGTTGTTCCTTTTATAGTTTAGCCGATATAAGCTAGCCCAATCCTGAGCAGCTAGGAGTACGAATGAACTAGAGAAGAAATGGGAAAAATAAGTTGATACTTCCGCCAGGGCTCTTCTTTATGGAGCCCTGTGGAGAGCTCATTTAAACCTAATAAATCATTTCTCCACAGATCAAGTCCCAACAAACCCAAACATGAAGACCATACACAGCATCAACAGACCACCAGAGATGTGCGATCCAGTGACTTACAAATATCGGTGACTTTGGTTCCAGTGACAAGGAAATATCGGTGATAGAGAGTGGAAATGAATGAAATGTGGCGCTGTCACTGTTTTGCAGTGTGATATTTGGTGACACGGTGGCAGAGACCGTAAGTAGATATCCGATATGAGATTCAGTGACTGAGGCCAGAGCCTCCTAGTGGAGACGAAGCGAAACTGAGGTACCTGTTCCAATCCTGCGCCTGCGCATAGCGGTACTTTGTGTTGGAATCCAGCAAAGTCATCGAAGTACCTGTCACTGCTTTTTCCAGTTCCTTGTCACCGATATATCGGTGACAAACCCGTAATAGTCTTGAACAGTTGACTTCAAGACAGAAATCTTCAACTGAAATCCACTTCAACCTATTCTTCTTTAATATCAAAAACATTCAGTTTGATGAGTAAAAACTTAATTTTATGCTGAGAAGTGAAAATCTACTTGTGGTTTGTTGGTTGACCCACTTGTTGATGGTCCCTCTGAAGGCGGTTTTTGGTATATTGACAGCTGGCTCAGGGCCTACAAATGGGGTTTGGAAGCCCCTTCTTGTAAGCTTATTTCAGTTTACATTGATTTTACAACCCTACATAATATTGATAATTTACTTCCCTGGATCCTGTACATAATTATTATCATGGATAAAGTTTCATTGAATTTCTGAGTGGTTGAATTCTTTACCGGTAGTAGAATGAAATTCAATAATGCATTATTATTCACTGGACTCATACGTACGAGGGTCACCCAAAAAGTAAGGTTACAAACCCCCTGGCAGGTGCAGAGAATTTTTTTTTTCGGGGTTGGTATTACTGCGTGTAGGGGGGTTCCTAGTAGTCACAATAAGCACCCGCCCGCATCAGCCCGTTACAAAATGTCGTCACAACATCCTACTCCATCAACCCCTGCAGGGGCCGTTCGCTCCACCTACAGACAATGCAAAATTCGGGCGGTCATCAAGTTCCTCACTTTGCGTCTGCCTTTAAAATCCATCGTCAGCTTGTGAAAACTTATGGACCTGAGGTAATGTCCCGTCAGCAAAAAAATGCAAGGTTCAGCCCTCAAAGCGGAAGATCATGGCATCAGTGTTTTGGGACAGAAAAGGGGTGTTGTTGGTGGATTTCATGGTCAGGGGAACCACCATTAATGCTGATGCGTATTGTGAGACCCTTAAAAAATTGAGGAAAAAAATCAAATACAAAAGGAGGGGAATGCTGACTCGTGGTGTGTCCCTTCTTCGCGACAATGCCAGACCCCACACCACTCGCCAGACCCAGCACCTGCTTGTGTCGTTTGGATGGGATGTTGTGACATATTCACCAGACTTGGCGCCTTCGGACTTCCACCTTTTCACCAAATTGAAGGAGTTCTTGGGTGGAAAACGTTTTTCCAACGACGAGGAGGTGAAGGAAACTGTCGAGAAGTGGTTTTTGGAGTTAGAGCGAAGTGTGTATGACGAGGGCATAAAAACAGCTGGTGCCCAGGCTGAAGAAATGTGTTGAAGTTAGTGGCGATTATGTAGAAAAATAAGGACATATTTTGCTACATTTCCTCAAAATTAGAATAAAATATACGCATTTTTCGATTTTTACCAGCAGTTGTAACCTTACTTTCTAGATGACCCTCGTAATTAGGATTAAAATTTGAAAAAAATATCGATGACCGATCTATAGAAATATTGATATTTTCCTTGGATATATCGAATTACTAAAACGATACTTTTTTAAAATATCGATATTCGATACATCGATATTCTTGGACGATATTGACATCCCAAGTTTGAATTTCATTTCAGTATATCTCTCTGATAGACAAGAGGTGCAAGTTATAATGCCCTACAACGGATGACTCAAATTAAAGATTGAAAGAACTGAATAGTATTGGACGACTTAAATGTTTACTTTACTGTCCAGGGTTTTTTTAAGAATTCGCTAAATTTGAAGTGTCATTTTGAATGGGGATATGTACTCAGTTGTAATCAGTGATTAGTTAGCCAGAGATTTGAACGGCCATTGATAAACCGGCGGTAAGCGCTATCTTCCATACCGAAGCACGGTATTTGCTATCTGATTTGTTTGGAATGATAGTGAAGTACTAGGTACGTAAATATGGTATTTCTGCATGAATTATTCATACATTGTCCTATCTATACACCACGGTTTTTAAATATTGTCACTCAGGAGGGCATCTGTCGCTGTTAATATTATATGAAGCTCTGTACTTTTGAGGCAGAGTTTACGTAGGCCTCTAAACGTGACGAAAGGAAATGCAAAATTCTAACTCAGTTGAGTCATCCTTTGAATATAAGTGCAGATATCGACTGCCTAGGTTAGGCGAATCAGTAACAGCAATAAGCGTACAAAAGGGCACACAATATGGTAGAAATTAATGAAACAATACTTATTTCTTACCTTATACTAGTCTGACCACCGAGATCCCAAACTTGGAATTTCAAATTTTTGTACGTGACTTGCTCTACATTGAAACCGATCGTGGGGATTGTTGTGACCACTTCGCCGACTTGCAATCTATACAAAATAGTCGTTTTCCCAGCTCCGTCGAGGCCTAGGATCAAAATCCGCATTTCTCGACTTCCTAGGAGATTCCTAAAGTAACTAAAAAGGCCACCTAGAACACAGAATAAACATTTTCAGCGTTATCAAGCGGAATTGGATTGCGGTAGTTTTCTAATCTTTTACAGTCGATGTCCAAGTCAATCTAGGTCGGTATGAAGCATCGACCGTGGAACTGGCTAAGTTTAGCAATATCGGGAAGGAAGATCAATATTACATTTCAATTTACCACCGAAAATAAAGAGCAATTCAATAAATATGCTCTAGAAATACCAATACACGTAAGTCAAACGTCTGTCACTTGAAAACGGTCAGGGTCAATGAATTCACTGGTATAAACTGCTCTAGTTTTCTCTAACAATGAAGAATAATATATCCAACCGATAAACACAACTCACCCATTGTATTTTAACGAAAAATATTCCAAAAACACATAAAAATTGTAACTATCTATGTGGAAAGAACAAAACAACGTCCTCTTGCCACAGACCACACTACACCGACTGTCAAACCGCACAATGTTGTCAACATTGAAAAGTTATGGGTTCTTTGTATATTAATGAATTAAGTATTTTTTCTTAAAGTATTTATTAAAGATATTTTCAATAAATATTTTAATTTGATTAAGAATGAAGTTAAGAAATAGCAACATGCTTTTAATTAGTGAATGTTCCTTTGCATTGAAAATGTCCAATGTTCATAAGTTACCAATGTGGATGGAGACAAGGTGGACCTCATCATGGCTTACCGAATGGTTCTATTATATTCCTGTAGTAGCGCTACAATCGGTTTTTGACGTTACAACTGAAATTATGAAAGCTATTGGAAATAAAAGGCTTTAATCACCGAAAAAATCCTTTTTACAAATATGGAATGAGTTAAATTAGAAATTAGGGAATGGTAATCAAATGCTAGGATCTTAGTAGAACAAAACCGCAAAAATAGCATGGCTAAAGCATGTTCCATGTTTTTTTTTTTCAGCCGCAGGCTCTAAGCAGTATGCATCCTGGGGTCCATGCCTACTAGCAAGGCACGCAGCACTGAATTTTTCCCCATTTTCCTGTGTTTGATGACTACAGCCTCAGCACAGACTCCCCAATTCTCGCTGCACATAAGCATCTTAGCAATGACAATTTTAAGGTTCATCTCACCGTTCTGTGCTGTTGTCTTTTACCTGAGATGCTCCCATTGTGGGCATACAAAGAAAGCAAGTCTTGCATCTTCATGTCTCATGTGGCAATGGGCGCATTCCACCACAGTTACTTTCCCTATCTTTTTCAGGAAGGAGCGATGGTATCCATGTCCTGTCAGGAATTAGGTCAGGTAATATCCTACCTGTCCATGTCCTTTCTCCATCCATTGCCTCACACGGCCACTACCAAGGTTGTCCAACTACCTGTGGGTTTTCATCTTCTCTGCCAATCTTGTAGGCTCCACTCGTCCACTCCTTCACTATCTCTTTGGTTTTCATCCCTCCAGACTATGTATGTGTCGGTGCTCATCTACCAGGATGTCAATCAGGATGGCGGGGGCAATAATCTGAGTAACTACACCTGAAACTGCATGAAACTAATGTACAAATTACCTGTTTCTTATACAATACCCAGGGCTTTTTACATTGAAGGTTTTCTTTCTTCTAAGTCATCTTTAGGTTCCTATCTTTTATAAATTATAGAATTCGACGTCCATTTTTATAAAAGAATGATATATATTTCCTGGAAAAATAAATAGAATGGAATCATTTCAAAAGTACAACCTTTTGTGAGACGGATTTGCTTGGTGGCCGTCGGGCTCTGTGTAGGTGGAATCAAATATGATTAGTTCATAAAGGTAAGATTAGTTATCAGGATGACTAAATTGTCCAATGTTCGTTCTATCCATACAGTGAAGGAAGGCCATGAGCCATTTCCATAGATAATTTAATGAAATTAAATTTTTGTAACCAAGGAATCACGGTTGTAATCAAATTACTGTTCACTACTTACAAAAAAATACTTGGCTGAAAATTTTTTCTGATGGTTGGTTTCGACCACTCAATTTTCGATGGATCACTTTCTTCCTGAAAGCTGCCGTCACTTCGAAGGTCCGGTACATCTGAACGATGGACAAATCGATGCTGCAGCCTGCAGCGGTGTTCTCTCGTTCTTGTCATTATAGATTTTCCTTGGGCGAACTCTCCTCGTTTCTGAGCTGGTTCTTGGCAGGAGACCAGGAAATTTCCTTTACGTGAAAGTCCAACAGCGAGTCGGTGCCGTTCCCAAGTTTTACAGACCGGTGAATTTGTCCACGGAATATGAACTATTGAACGGGACTCAGTGACTGTCAACAATGGTGAAATATTTTGAAAGCAAAACTGTATTCCATTTCAGCTGGGACCAGGTCGCCCAAGGGTTCTGGAAGCGGTACCCAAATCCGGAAAGGTAATTTAATTTCTGTATTAATTAAGCTTAGTGAACTTATCCTGACTTATGTCAGATACATTTTTAGGTAACTACTTGTGGTTCGCCATAATTCACTCTCAGTTCGCTTTCAAATCATGCAGGTTCTTTGTATTGTCGCTTGATATAGAGATAGAACCTAATTCATCGTTCTGCCAGGTAGGTGTGACCTTGGGTATGCCATGAGGATGAGTTAACTCGGGTTATGTTTACATGACATTTCAAATACGTAATGTTTCCATTGTTGACTCTCAAACGTTGAATATTCCATGGATAATCAACGGTTTTATGTAGGACCACGTAAATTACCACTCGTATGTCCATGGTTGCTATCATGTTCTTGTGAATCAGTGGAAAAGCTTTCGATTGTAGAAATTACCATTGTCAGAAATAGGAAACAATTTATTCGTGGTTTAGTGTCAATCACTAAATGGCTAACGGGTTTGTTAACCACACGCCGTACCATGTACCGAAATTACATGACTTGAAGTCGTAATTTATTAAGCAATACCAAGATATTTCCACGAATTGTAGGACCTGTATGAAGCCACTAACATGTGCATGTATTTGTAATTTGTAGAGCTACGAGAGATTCTTTTGTGGTGTTTTATAAGACCAGTCCCCAACTAGCTTCCTCACATGGAGAAAGGTTGAAAACTTAAATATTAAAATGATTGAGCAAAAATTAAAAAGGTGTTGAATCAAACCAGTTGATCGTGGCAATAGGTTCATCTAGCTTCAGGTATTTGAATGTACCTCTTAATGTACTTATATATTAAATATTTGAAACAAAACTACCATACGACTTGGGAGTTGTTAAAATGCTGCAACACGACAAAGCAAAGTTCTTTGCAATTTCATCACCACTAGCTGTCACTATATTTGCAACTGAGAGCTCAGCAGTGCTCTTCTACACCTATACTGACGTTTTTGATAAAATTAAGCAAATGGATACAAAAGTATTATACGGGTTAAGGCTGGAAATTATTGTTTTCTATATACAAAAGACGGTTTATTATTTTTTAACCCCCCATGAAAAGATTGGGATTTAAACCATTAAATTTTACACCCATTTTCCTCAACATTTTCACCATTTAGAAACGATTTTTAGCCAGATGAGGTTAAACTGGTCTGGGACCCATCTCAATCGATTCTGCGTTCAAAATTATTTGAAAATGACACCCCACTTACATAGGTCAATGAAAACCTCGAAAAAACAAATATTTGCCACGTTTCTGACTGGTTTTTGCTGCATCTATTGCCTGTTACGAAAATTTCATGGTTTACGATCTTCACTGGCTAGAAGTTTCGGACCAACTATAACCTAAGTACTGGTCTATGCAACTGAAATTCAATAATGGCTCTATCAAAAACGCACACTCCAAAGCTTAGAAATTCAAATCATGAATGCAACTTTTTAATAAACATCTACTGAAAGCACACAAATATGATCAACTGCCAAATTTTTTGGTCTGTACAGCAGTAGGACGTTGTAGATATTAGAGAGTTCTTGCTTCACACGGTCAGTACTGCGTGGTGGTGTCATGTGATCCGAAGGTGACTGAAGGCGCCACAAATGTGGCCAAATGACTCCCCGTGTGGTCGCCATCGTACGCAATCCACAGGCATGCTCTGGAACTGGTCCAGCATAAATGTCTTCGCTATACTGATTTTAACTTTGGGATCCCTCAGGATGAAGTTGATTATGCTGCCCTGATGGGGGTGTCACCTACTGCCCTTGGAGAGCCGACGTTGTATGGCAGACCTGCTATTTTTGCACAAACTATTGAATGGAGCAACAGTCTTGCCAGCACTATTTGGAGAGATAGGCCTTGTGCCTCGTCTTAGCAACTCCTTTCTACGTTCTACGCCCCCACAAATTATCTTCAGGATCGTCTGTTGTAACGCATTCCTCGTTTAGCCAACTGTCTAGTTTATAATCATCTCGAGTTGGATTTTTTCACCTGTTCCATAAGATTTTTGAAGTCTTGAATTTGTCCTTCCCAAAATTTTGATTATTAGTAGTTAAATTCTCACATCTTGTTTCACATTTTTACCATATCGTGGGGTTCCGAGTAAAAGTGACCGAGTAACATTTGCAAAATTTTACAAGGGAGCGATCTGAAGTTTCACCTATTTTCTTCTTACGAACACTGGTTGTGTGATGTCTCATCCGACTATGTTTCGATTTTTCTTTACCCTGTAGGTAGTTAGCTAGTGCCCTCCTATGATATCGTGCTTCAAAATTCACTTCAGATTAAATAAGAGCTGTTTATTCGGAAAACTCTATTTGATCATTTTTACCTGCCTGGAGTTTCAAGCTTTACTCATTTGGTCAATTCAATTCTTCGAAAATCAGTCGCATAGTTACATGAAATTGAGGGATTGAATAGTTTTTTAGTTAATTTATCGTGTTGCCAAGCATCTAAACAACAATGACATACCTATTTCTGTTAGAGAAGGTTATCCATTACCTATCACTGTAATTGGTCATTTTCACCTGCCCACTATGCAATCTTACAAATCTTACACAGTAAAAGTGATCAAATGGCAATTGATAACATTTACATGCACCAGCGAGAGTACATTTATAATCCATCTCGTGTTTTGTGGTTGAGTTCAAATGCCATTTGGTCACATAAAACTCTTTGGGTCAGGCAGGTAAAATTTATTTTCAAGTATTTCTTGCACATCAGTTTGAAGATAACGTTCTTAGCAACAACACACAGTAGACAACGTTCCTTAGTACCGGAATGACAAAAAAAGCTCATTTTGAAAAAAATGTTACTTGGTCACACCCGGAACCCCACGATATATTTTTTTGTTGTTACCAGTGACTCTATACTTATTTCTTGTTTCTATTTTCTTGTGATGGGGTTCCCCCGTTCATATAAATAAATAACATTTAATGTGAGCTTTGCCATCTTGCCTTCATTTTGTCGTATTTTATACCTTTTAAACCCCTGCGCGTACCTTCATTTATCTTTGAAGTTGCCTACGTGTCGCTCAGAACGTTTTATGGCGTTGATAAGGCTGACGAACTTGCCCCAAATCCCAGGGCGCTCAAGGGCGATACGTATCTTCTCAGAGTGTCAACATGCGTTAGTTCACAAACAATTCTATCAGCCGCTTTCTAATCTGTTTTTCGTCAGGCAAACGAGAATGCGGGCTTTGGGCGTGTATCTACTATTTACAGGCACTTTATTTCGCCTCGTTATCCAAGACACGTGTATAAAACTGAAATCACGGAAAGCTGTTCTTAATTATAGCCTGGGCAGTATTGTCAACATTTACCACGCACAGCTGTGGTTTTCCATGGATAACGTTTATAATGTTATAAAACTTAATTGCATTTTCTTCCGGTCTTTTTTCCTGGATTAAGTCTGATAGACGAAATCTATTACATTTTGTTTATGGGAGGATCCAGCTTCTGAGGAATCTCTTTTCTATTCTACATCTAGTTGTTCAGTAGTTCATTCGAATCACAGACCTAAATGTCACCCGTGGGGATTGATTGACAAATCGACTTCCTTTCAAGTTAGCACGTGATCAAATTTTGAACAATTTTAAAAATTCAAAAGTTCGTTAGTTGGTAATAATAGTTTAAAGCTATCTACAAAACGAATTTTTGCCATAAAATGCGTTACTTGTCCATTTTTCTGCGTGAAAAGGGTTGAAATTATAAATAATTCCTAGTAAATATTAGATATTTCGAAATTTCGCTCATGGCTGTAACTTTTCAAGATTTTTATATTGGTTAATTATTCAATAATAAACCATTGTAATCGCTCTTGAAAAAAAATTCTAGCCCCCCCCCCCCCCCCCCCCCCCCCCAGGAAAATTTCATGGTTTTTCGTTTCAAAGGGTGTTGAATCCGAATCTGCAATAAAAAATTTTCCGGCCGTACGCACGATTTCTCCCAAACGGCTGGAGCAAAAGATCTGAAATTTTTAGGAAAAATCCATGTTGGTCCGGCGAAGCCCCAATTCTTGAGCCAGCCCTCTCACTTAATTTAAAGTGCTCTTTAAGGGTTGTCAAAGTTTTGTAAAATCCCTAAAAACCTCAAAAAAAGTCAAGCGGCCTAAATTTGTACTCTTTTTGAAGAGCACTCCACGAGGAATCGAATGAGCCCCTCCCCAGTTCCGTAGGTCAAACCATTCCCGATCTATGGCCAACATTCCCGTTATTTTGGTTTATTATTGTTTTTGTGTTGATATCAGTAACCTAGTGACGTAGCGATGTAGTAATTTGGATACTGGAGTGAACTCCTAAAAGGCTTTGTAGCCGATACACGGGTTGAAGCATTCTGATAACCATAAAAAACGCTGCAAATTCTTTCACTGGGCTTTATTATTCAATTGGCTTGCGTTCATGATTTGAATTTATACTAAGCTTTGGAGTGTGCATGTTTCACAGATGGTAGAGCGATTATTGAATTTCATGAGGCACACATATATGATCAACTGATCAATCCAAATAGGTATTTTGGTTGAGAACAGATCTACGTGCTCTATGCATATAAACGTGCAATTACCCCAGTGAAAGAATTTGCAGCGTTTTTCTATAATTTTACAAAGTTGTGGGCATTTGGAAAAGGTTTCATTAGGTCTGGAAAAGGTTTCATTTGGCTTGCAAAAGCTATTCAAAAATAGTAATAGTTCACATCTATGGGCAACACTTAGTGACTTAGTGAATCATTTTTCATCTTAGTGACTTAGTGAATCATTTTTGACTGTGCGAGGTAGCAATCCTGATCGTATGCTCCTATTTTGTCTTCTCGTTGCACCTGTTAGCCCTCTTACCATCTTAAAGCTGTGGCAGACCAATTGGATCACATTTTTGGTGCTTCTTAATTTTTGTTATCATGCTCGACTAAAAATCGGCGTCAACCGGTCAAAAAGGTCGTCGGCCCCCACGAACCAGTTTAATAATAGAAGTAGGTTAACTCGCCTCGACTGGTACCTAACGTCCTCATTACGAAATGTTGAGTGTGGGTTTTTAACGCCCGACTCCTGCACATCTTACAAACGTGATACTTTTCCGAATTGTATTCGTGCTGTAACACCAACTAGATTCAACGAAATGTAATTCAAATGAATACTTTTCCATAATGGGTGAAACTGTCTTTTGTTCAAAACAAAACCAAACCTGTGAAGCCAATTCAGCCTATTCCAGAACCCCTAGTTGGAATTATTATGACTGATTAGTTTAAATACTGGGTGACTACTTGATAACTCTTCTCCTGGAGAGTAGTTAGTAGATATAGACAATGCAGGCAAAATCTCTAACTCTCTGTATTATTCAATAACAAAGATAGAACACATCTTGATAAACTTTGAAACGTTTCTGTTTTGTCTGAACAGCGATTTATTTTTCATCGAATGCAAATTTTAGCGAAACCCCTTTGGGGCGTGTGGAAATTAATAGAATAGGCAAGGAAACTGTTTTATTTTTCCGCAATAGCGTTTGCCTGTTTGTGAGAGTCTGTCAGTTCCGCATTGCTGGATTCCTTTGACGCCTGAAATATTCTGGACTATGTTAGGTTGCCCTTCCCAATTCTTGAATCCGCTGCTTAGGGAGATAAATTAGACACCTTTCAACACCTGGGACATCCTCTGAAGCCTCGTCCTACGTGAGCGGGAGTCCGGCGATTTCAGCGTGCCGGCGATTTACGCGAGTGCCAGCGTTTACAGCGGGAAACGCTACTAGTGTCCGATGCCGCAAATGGAGGAGAGCGCGTTTTAGTTAGGTTACCGTGCCAATCGATTACGATTTTTTTAACGATATTCCTCACCAATATGAGTGTTTTTTCGAAACTTTTTAATCAAAGACAATTTTTGCTGGCCTCATCCAGTCCAGCGTTGATCAATTACATTTGTAATGGAGAGGCAAACGACTCACGAACTTTATTACTCAAGAACAATTTGGCTAATTCCGCCACCTCTGCACAGAGCTTAGGAACAGTCGAGATATGTTCAGATCCTACCCAAGAATGGAAGTAACAAGATTCGATTATTTGGTGGAGACGATAAGACCAGAATTCATTCTGGGGATTCTCATAACCTTGCTGACTTCCTCCCAGCAGCTTCTACTCTTCATCCTATTTTTGTAATGAGGGTTTCTTTTATCCCAAATGAGGGTCGTTTTCGTGTTTCAATAATTAGCTGCTCCAACATTTGTCTGAGAAACCTCGCAAACACTATTGAAACAAGATAAATAAACAACTTGAGAAACACAACTTGACAAAGAACATTGAATTTGTTCCCCCTTGGGATTCGTAAATCCCAAGGTTGATTTAAAAGTGAATCCAGCACAACAACCAGCACACTGTGCTTACGTCCTCCCTCCCCCCTTGCAAGCAAGGGGGACGATCCCTGGCCAAATACCGTGGGAGACTGTTACACCCACAGTCAGGGGCCCCGTGCCTAAGTGGCTCGAGTACCTGTTTGCGTAGCGCACTACAGGGTGGAGCTGGGCGTTCTAGCTCGCCCTACCAACTGTGCAGGTTGGTACCCGAGTTATTGGCGAGCCGCATAACTCACATGCCGGCACTATCCTGGGAGACGAATCTACCAGGAAAGTGCCTACCCACCTGCTTTCAGACATAGCCTTCCAGCGTGGGTTATCAACCACTGCCACCACGAAGCCAACCGCTATCGGGGGGCAGGCAGGTGATGCTTCGCCGAAGCATTGCATCTGGCGCCTGGGGCTCCCCCGCCCGTGGTACCGGTTTTGCGCTTGAGATTAACCAGTTACCTGGACATCTCAACCACCAGAGGCCAGACCGGTCTCAGGCCCGTTACAGAGAATGTAGCTCTGTAACTGCCGCTTTATCCTCAGCTCCGCCGAGGCGGAGTCCAATCATTATGGTTGACAAAGAACAGCTGTAATAGCACACGCGTTTGTTGCGAGAGTAGCGGGGAAAAATAAAACCGATTTGATTTCGAGCCGCGTGTAGCGTGTGCACGCCACAGAACATAGAGTAAACTCTATGTGTATTCTATTTTCTGTGGTGCACGCACAACTCAGTTGTCATGGTTTGATCGGAAAATCGCCCGCCCCTCGATAAACGCTCAACACGCCCGACCCGCCGGTATCGCGAGGCACCCGCTTACGTAGGAGTGTTGCGGGCATTATCCGTATTCAGATAATGGAAGGTGCAACTATACCATTCGATCACCTCGCCGTATTTCACATTAGACAAACATGTATTTAGTATAATATTCTCCTAAATTATAAGTAGCTACTTTTCTTAGAGTAATCTATGACACAATTTTCTTGTTTGCATAGTACTCTAACATGTTTTTTGTTTGTTCTGGATTTGCGAGCAGTACCCACGTCCTCTCTGAAGACACGATATACCGGGAAGTCCGTGGGACCAAACTCTTCTCGAAGCGACTTCTCACGAAGACGAACCGGGTGCCGAAATGGGGAGAGCGGTTCATCAGTTCCCCCGTCGTGCGGATCGTGGAGGAGTCGATAGTCGACCCGCAAACCAAAACTCTGACGACCTACACGAGAAACTTGGGCTACACTAAAGTCATGGTCAGTAATTTTGAATTAGTCCTGAAATTGACAAATGTCCGCGTCGTGGCTTGAGTTCTATCATGGATCACCTCAATTTTTGGCTCTATTTTCACATCCTTCCTAATATACAGGGTGTTACATTTCTTGACGGTCACAGGCCACGAGAAGATTCTACGAAAATTTCTGATCGAAAATGCCTCTTAGCAGTTTTAACATGGAACATGTTTTTAGCCGGGCCTATCTAGTAAAAAAGCGTTATACAAAAACCGTTATACAGAAAGTGTCACGAAATTGTTCTGATAGTTTTCACGTACAACCGAGCTGTTTCTAGGGAAATGAAAGTTGTTCAGTTTTCGACGGACGAAAATCGTTCTCCATTCGTTGGAAAGCTCTCGATTTATCACGCAGGCCTTGCGTACTTGTTGTTGGTATTTATGTCGTGATTTAATTGTATGTATGTTATTATATAGATGTAGTAAACAATGCCGCTTGTTTTCTTATTGTCACTTGGTTGTCATGTTGGTTAGAGTAGACGCTCACCGGAATAGAAAAATACCTACGTCATATAAGTTACCATCGTGGGTAAACCGTTCAATTACAAATTTATTCTTCATCACATTTAGTTGATTATACAGAAAGGGTCACGAAATTATGGAACGAAACTGAACGAGTTGAAGCTAAAAACATGTTCCATGTATTGTGATATTAGCCACAAAGGCTCAAAGCAGGTACGAGGCGCGGAGCGCCGAGTTTTTTACACCCTTGGAAATGCGGCTTTTTTCAATTTTAAGATTTTTTTCGTTTTTTTTACCTTACCGCATTAAAACGTCCATATCTCCCACATTTTGTGTGCGATGTCAAATCTGAACCCACTATTGGAAAGAGCGTTAAATTTCCTATCGCCCTAATGAGGAACCAACTTTTTTGAGCACCCGAAACGGGTGAAAAAATCAGCTTGAAAAGGACACGCGCCAAAATCTAGGCTTTCCAGCGACATAACCATATTTGAAATTCCGTGTATTTTCCAGGGAGAAAATTGCTTTTTAAGTAAGAAAAACGTGGTTTTTCACTGGATACTCCGGTTTTTCATCACGCGTTGATTCGTCTGGTAAAAAACAAATTCGAACTCGGTTTTTTTTTTTTTAAAAAAATTATTAATGAAGCATCGTAATAAATTGTACATTTTTAGTGTAAATACTGTTCAAAATGTCCACCATTCAATCCATGACCCCCTTCTATCAATAAGCGACGCAGATTTGTACTGCATTTCCAAGGGTGTAAAAAAAAAAATTTAAGAGGCATTTTCGATCAGAAATTTTCCGTAGAATCTTCGCCTGGCCTATGATCGTCACGAAATGTAACACCCTGTATAATGTCTTGCTAAATTGGTGGTTGGTTTGTAGAAAAAATCTACAGGGTGTTAAGCTTTGGTACCTGCCACAGACCATTGTACATCTAATTTGCTACAAAAGTTGGCTCATAACATCTTAAAAAATCTCACTTAGTTTTTGAGCTATGTTAGTTAACGATTTTTGTCATGTTTTGACTTTAACTCACTAAAATTATGATAGCCTAATTTTGAATTAGGCCTGAAATTGGAAAATGTGCATATCGTGGCTTTAAGTATATCATGGATGGAGCAGACTCTGCTACCACTCACAATTCTAGTGAGAAACACACCAATATACTCTCGAAAGAGAAGTCAAAATTAAGGATCAAAATGACACAAAACAACTGAAAGGAAAAGAATAATATAATGATGTGAAATAATAAAAGAAAACGCCTGTCCTCGAGGGAAAAAGAGAAAAGAATAGAATCGTGTGGTAAAGCAGCAAAAAGAGAGAGATAAATAAAAAGAGAAAAACAAACCTGAGCGATAGCTGGAAAAAATGAAAAAGTCAGAAGACGAAAGAAATACAAATAATAATTGACGAAAGTAGATTGATTGGTTTTTTAAAGAAAGAAGGAGGCGGTTAATTTAACGAACTACGCTAGGTAAGAACGAGAAAAGAACAGTGAGTTTATTTTATTCTTAATTTTGACTTCTCTTCCGAGAGTATATTGGTGTGTTTCTCACTAGAATTGTGAGTGGTAGCAGAGTCTGCGTTGTGGCAATATTTTCTGTTACTTTCTTCCAGATCGTAATAGCGGATATTGTCTTACACACACTTAATGTTTAATGTGAGTATTAGCGGAGAGAGAGACCTCAGGTCCCTTAAGGACAGGCGTTTTCTTTTATTATTTCACATCATTATATTATTCTTTTCCTTTCAGTTGTTTTGTGTCATTTTTTTTGACTTTCGCCACTGTGCGTTGCAATATTTTCTGTTTAGATAAACGGATATTGTCTTACACACTTAATGTTTAATGTGAGTATTAGCGGAGAGAGAGACCAGGTCCCTTAAGAAGTTTTTTTTCGCCACTGTGCGTTGTGTTTAGATAACGTACCATTGGCCATTGAGTAACTATTGGCTAGTAATTTGCGTTCAAAGGCTATCTAACATAGGAATGATCACCCCTAATCAATGGCTCAATCAAGTGTAATAATTTGTCGCATTTTTGAAGCGAAAAATTAATTGAATCTGCAAAAAAAATCCAATTCCGACTTCTCAAATTCGATCGGTTTTGGTACCGGACGAACTCCTCTAATATAGTGAGCACTCCCTCTCTCTGGAAACTATTAACCGAGTAGAATTGCAGCCTCAGACATTGTATTCGCGTAGCCTCCTGTATGGAAAATCCAAATATAGCAACCCGCGAGTTTTATAACGGTAAGAAGTACTCTTATGCCAAAACAGCTAGCCAAAGAATGCTGTAGGTGCCTACGTCAAAATTGCAAGGCCCCTTTCGAGGTTTTTTTATTAGATACTTTTATCAGGTTTAAGTAACTATGGTAGTGTGGACGCGTCTTTGAGATTGTTAGAGAATATTTTGTCTGCAGTAATTCTGGAGGATAATCATTATCTCACGCATGTTGATAATACCTTAATTAATCCGATTTCGGTGACAATGTTCAGGTTGACATCAATGTTACTACGATGTCATGATCGAATTATTAGACACTGTCGTGTGTAATCGTGGGATGCTCAATACGCTTTCATTATCATTCTAATTCCCTTTAATGTTTGGATATTATTGAACACAAACGTGTGGATCTTAAGTCGCCTGCCCAATTCTCCCATTGTCCTTAATTTTCAACCATAACACTCCGTTCTCTTCGGCCAAGAAAAACGATTGTATAAAAATCAGTTAAACTTGTTGGTTTTCGTCAGAAATACGTAGATTCAATTTTAAAACATAGCGTGGATAACTTTCATATCCGAAATCCATATTCAAACCTTTTAATCACAGGAAATATCATCGAAATATGTTGTAAACTGCAGAATTCATGCTTGTTACAAGGATTTGAATCACGCGGGCACAGCATCTGGTTTTTATTGTACGAAGGTTCTTCAAACGCCAGTTGTCAAGAATTCAAAGAATTCCATTGTTGAAAGAATTTTATTACAGATAATTTTTTTTCTCGTGGTTTCATTTATTGCAACTGATTGTAAGATACATCATCTAGCAATATTTTATCTCATAAGTGGACGCGGTATACTGGGTGGGACTTTAGCAAACCTACTCCTCAAAATATTACTGTAAAACTGAGACACTACAACTAGCTTGCACTATAACTTGCACAGCACAATCAGGTCCAGTGGCTTGTTTCGCTTGCGGCGCCACAGTTCTCCTTCGTTGTCATAAACGTTGAGAATCTCCGGGTTCTTGTGCTAGTGGAGGCGTTTTTCGTGCTTCTGAGCAAATTTTATGATGATTTCGTTTACTGTTTCCATCCTCAGGTCTCCATGAAGATCATCATTTCGCATAAACCAGGGGCAACAAACATCTCAAGATTTTGTTCTGGGAAGTTTGTATTTTCTTTACGTCAGACTTTTTGGCACAGCCTCGGAGTTGAATACCGTAGATCCAAATAGGACGTAAAATCTGCTTGTAGATGAGCAGTTTATTGTAAAGTGGAAGACGGGAATCAGCTCTCAACAGCCAATACATTTTCCTGAATTTAAGTTTTAGTTCTTCCTTTTTCTTCTCGATGTGTCGATTCCACGGTAATTTTGAATCGAGAGTCATACCCAGATATTTCACTGTGCCAGAGTAAGGGACTTTAAGTTTATCACAAATTCTGGGCAGAGACTTTTCGATTAGTGAAGTTAATGTGAACTGGCTTGGATTCGTTCAGCTTTATTCTCCTCTTCTTAGTTTATTTTGCAACCTTGGTGGCGGCTTCTTGCAGTTTTGGGTCGCGATTTCCACTTCTTGTTCAGTGGAGAGTATGACTGTGTCGTCCGCGAATGTGGCGATCATTGTACCTTCTTGCTGAAGTAGTTCCCTCGTGTACAGCAGGTATAGTACTGGCCCAAGGACGCTCCCCTGTGGAACACCAGCCTTAATCGGTCTTAGACTGGATTTATCGTCATCCTCTCTCTAAAGCGCTTATTCTCCAGGTAGGATGACAGGAGTAAGTAGTACTCGCTTGGCAGATACACAGATAAATGTCTTGGATTGTAAAGTGAGTAGGTCCTCAGATGATATTTCCATTAATTAAATAATTAAGTTATGTTGATTTGGATACAATTTTTAATTCATCACCGGATCTGCGCCATAGAGCTATCCAATCTTTGGACAACTACCTACTTTTTAGCATGGAACATGCTTTAGCCGAGAAAGGTGACGCGGATGTGTCACAAAATTTTTCTGCTGATTTTCCATGTACAAACAAACCGTTTCTTGGGAAATTAAAGTTGTTCAGTTTTCGACGGACAAAAGTCGTCTTCCATTCGTTGGAAAGCTCTCGATTTATCACGCAGGCCTTGCGTACTTGTTGTTGGTATTTATGTCGTAATTTAATTGAATTTATGTTATTAAACAATGTCGCTTGTTTTGTTGTCACCTGGTTGTGTAATGTTGGCTACAGTAGACGCTCACCGGAATAGAAGGAATAGAAAATGGGTAAACCATTGCCACTTCAATTTGTTTTCATTTGAGGTAAAAACACGATTTACATTATCAGGAGGCGTTACGCTAGGTAGTGGTCGATGTTGTGAAAAGTAGGACACATAAGCAAGCGTTTGTACGTTGGACACGTTTCTTGTGATGGAACAAACGTCATATTTCGTGTCGTGGAAACCACCGAAGAATTATTCAGTGTACAGCCGAATGTTTCAGTCATGACAGCATGGTTAAGCATGTTCCGCTTTTTTTTTAATTTTAGCAGCAGGCTCTTAGCAGTAACCATCCGGGGTCCAGGAGCCCCCTTGCATTTTTCTTGGATGATAACAAATTAATCATCTCATAGTGCTTTTGCTATATATGTTCGTTATAAGAAGTTATCAATTCTCTACTTATTCGCCAAACGTGGTCAACGGTAGTTTCGTTGGACGTTCGTCGGTTGGATTCGTGCCATGGAATATTTCCAATCGTCGCTCCGTTACCTCATTCCTGAGTCAGCTGAGCTTCGAGTTTTTCGAGTGATTATTTCTCGAGTGTTATTTCCGTACGACATTACGTAATATTTTCCCGGCATGAGCTACGAGGGCTTCCGGATCGATATGTCACCTGGTTTACCTCGAGACGGGGTTGGCATCGTTACTCTTTATCGATCCGTACTATTCATTAACTTATTACACTTTAATAATGCTGTTCTTCTTTTGCGAAAGAGAGATCAACCTTAGATATGCCTGTTAGTTGCAATAATTTCTTAAAATGTGCTGTTTTTCTTATGGATAGCTATCGATACTTTATTGGAAATTGGCATTAGTAACACTCCATTTTATTTGACAAAATTTTCGAAGAAATGAAGGTATATTGTGGTCTCCTGTACAAACTTCGCCGATATCTAACCAACAACCTATTCTCTATTGTGAAATATTACCTACAGAAAAGCGCTTTTGTGGTCACGATACAGAACCTCCACTCAACTCCTAGGCAGATACAAGCCGGAGTGCCCCAAGGGAGTGTATGGGCACCATATCTATACTGAAATGTGAATCATACAGAATTTGGGTCCTAATCGAAATTTGTACTGTGTTTGTTACAGAGTCTGGTTGAGAAAGTGGTATACCGACCGAGCGACGAAAACCCCAACTGGACCGTCGCCGAAAGATCAGCCTGGGTGGATTCCCAAGTCCTCGGTTTCGGTCGAGCCATCCAAGCCTTCGGCGTGGAACGGTTCAAAAAGAACTGCTCCAAAATGGTGAGCGGTTTCAACTTCGTTCTTGCCAGCATGTTTCCCGCCTCTGTGGCAGCGGCCCCTCACGGGCTCACCACCCCGGCGATGACGCGAGGGGAAAAGCTCAAAGACGCCGCGAAAAAAGCGTCGGAACTGGCGAAATCCAAAGCCAACACGTTATACGCCACCTGCGAGCCGTCTTCATGAACTCAATGACTTCATAACCTCAACACCTCCTACGTCCCCATAGATCTGCATTTTTGATAAGAAAACAACACCAAAGATCACTCGTGTTTTTTCAAGTTGTGTTATGTGTATCGTATATAAAGGAAAACCCTTGATCAACATTAAAATGTGCCCCACGCGTGCATAAACCACTAAACAGACGTTCGACAATTATTTTACACCTTAAAAACTTTCTTCATTTCACAGCTGGAACAGTTGCTCAGTAAGTTCTTTAGCTGTTACAACAACTAGTATAATTGTGTAGCATGTACATAAGTCCAGTGCTTAATGTTTTCTAACGCAGCGACGAAGTATTTTGTATGTAGGTACCACTATTACTTGAAAACACAATACATCTTTCATTTCCAAAATATAGGTGTAGACACGCTTTGAAATTCTAAAGCGAAACGTTTCATGGGGATGGTGATTTTCTTTAAAAAGCATTTTTCCGTACGTGTTCCACATAAAAAAAATGTTTCCTCAGGGATTTAAGGTGCGTCAGATCGCGATGTGTTCAAACTGATCAATTCCATCGTTCGAAATTGACATCCTGACAATGGTGTTTAGTATATTGATTGTTTCAAACAAAATTGAATCCATACTGATGTCTGATATATCAGGGTTTTAATGAAAACATCAGAAATCCCTTTTTAAAAGGTATTATTTCAGCAATCCGCCTACCGTGAATGCTGATAGATCAGTATCTTTGGGCATATAGTTGAAAACCTTTGATTTTTGTTGTGTGCTATCCGTCAATAGCACTGGGTCATTTTGATACTTTAAAAAAATCCATGAGCTTACTAACAATTAATAGTAAGCGTCGGGAAAAAAAACTGAAAATTCCCAAGTTTTGTCTTGGATGAAAATCAATTGAAATAGAAGTATTCTCAATTGTAGCATGGTGTTTCGTAGTTGGAATAGAAACAGGAGTGCTTATCTGCCATTATCCGACAAATGTTCAGCAAACATAGTACAAAACGTACGAATTGAATTATTTCAAGTAAACGTGAGTAGTTAAGAGTAATGTTTAATATTTGTACTTGATATTTCTCAGCTCTTTTCGCTAAATATTTGTTTCCTTGGCTACAATTTGTGTAGTTCATGAGGTACCTAACCTGTTTTATAACCTTAGAAAGTATTCTGTCATCATGTGCGAGTCTCCATGCACATCGTAGGTACGTAGTTAACAGCTGATAGTTATGATCCAATAATAAATGATTATTGAAATGGTCTATTAATGTCTCGTCGCCAAAAGTGGCGAAAATCTGTGCTTTTGCCATACTCTGCATATGTAGTGTCAGCCCATTTATAATTAGCGCAAAAATTGTTCGTAATCCAAGTTCTTGTAAAGCAAGCACGGGCTCGTAGGCGTCCAGGTTTCCCCTCTTTGGTTATTTGGACATTTCAAATTCTCATTGCTCATATTGATTCGGTAATTTTGTATATCTTGATTGAAACAGTGACTGAAAGAACTAAACTACCTGCTAAATTTGTTTATCATTCCTAATTTCAACGTTTTGAAGTACGAGTACTTTGATTCTGTTTGTTTCATTCCAGCTCTACCTGTCTCTATTAAGGAATGTGTTTCATAAGAATTGTACTACGTTTAACGTAAGAACAACTACCTATGTATAAATACAAACATTCAATAAAACTCTCATTGGAAATGGTGTGGTTTGATTATAATACCCTGTATTTTGCAGCAGAGAAGCTTTACGTTCTATGGATGTTCCTAGGAGAACAAGTTACAATACGCATATCTACATCATATGCAAATTTTGTTACTCTTTGATTGAAAATTTGGGAAGATCGTTCGATTCCAAAAGATCGATGAAGTTTGGAGAGTAACGCCAGCTAGATGAAAGTTCGAAGTGGTTTACATTGGAATGGATTGTTGTGCGAAGCCTCGTACGAATTTTTTTACCACAGAGAAGTTGGTAAAGAATTGGTAAGGCTTATACCAAATGTTTTAAGGTAATTACCTATGTTGAAAATAAAAGTGACCAAATTGCGCGTACAGATGTAAGTACACAAATGTATAGGGATTGGTTGTTTTGGTTTATTATTCAATAATAAACCATTGTAATCGCTCTTGAAAAAAAATTCTAATCCTCCCTGAAAATTTCATGGTTTACGTTTCGAAGGGTGTAGAATGGGAATCTGCATAAAAAATATTTCCGTCCGTCCGCCGTACGCACGATTTTTCCCAAACGGCTGAAGCAAAAAATCTGAAATTTTCCGGAAAAATCCGTTGGTCCGACAACGCCCTAATCCTTTAGCCAGCTCTCTCAATTAATTTAAAGTGCCCTTTAAGGGCTGTCAAAGTTTTGTAAAATCCCTAAAAAGTCAAGGCGGCCTAAATTTGGAATTATTTTGAAGAACTTTCCATGAGGAATCGAATGAGCCTCTCCCCAGGTCCATAGCTCAAACCATTCCCGATTTATGGTGCCAACATTTGCATCCACATTCCTACATACATCACTAGGTTACTACGATCAAAACAAAAACAACAGCGTTTTTTGTTTGTTTTTGTTTTGATCGCAGTAACCTAGTGATGTAGTGAATGTGGATACTGGAGTGAACTCCTAAAAGGGTTTATAGCCGATACACGGGTTGGAGCATTCTGATATGCATGCTCCATCTTACGAAATTTGAAATTTTCAAATAGAATATTTTTCCATTGTAATCGCTCTTGAAAAGAAAAACGCTGTAAATTCTTTCACTGGGGTTTATTATTCAATGGTTCATGATTTGAATTTCTACTAAGCTTTGGTGTGTGCGTGTTTCACAGGCGATAGAGCGATTATTTAATTTCAGGAGGCACACAAATATGATCAATCCAAATAGGTATTTTGGTTGAGAATCGATTTAAGTGATCTATGCATATCTCCAATAAGTTCAACTACAATTTCGATGACTGAATTTTTACACAAGTACTCGCCCAAGGCGTTCGTATGGTTCCCCTGACTCGTCTGCGACTTGTATCGGCGGCTACATGGCGTTGAAAACCGCTACATGGCAGACTCGACTGGTCGAGGTAGAGGTGAGTAAACCCAGGTCAAGTGAGGGAGTAGACGACCAGCAGGTCACTCAGTCCAGAGACAAGGTCAGTGGGAGAAGCTCACCAGTTCACTCTGTGGATGAATGCGACACCTGCAGTTCTCTTCGTTCTCTTTCCCTACTCCCTAGTAATTTTTCCGATGCAGATTTTCATATAAATACCTACTTATTAAATATAATTGACTCTCTGATGGGTATAGTATCGACCAGTATAGTTTAGAATTGAGTAAATTTGAATGGTATTGACTCTGCGATGAGGGGAGTCCTTCGTTGGATTGTAAGCTTTGCGGCGTTTTATTTCCTTAATTTTTCTAAGATCAATTTGGCAGGGAAAGTATTAATTAATTTGGTTGGGAAAAGTATTAATTTGACTGGGAAAAGCTATATTCATTCATTTGAGAAATGAAACTTTTTTTCTTTTCATTTTATTTCATTCCATTTCAATTGGTGGCCTGAAGAAGAAAAACAGTATGTACTCCAAATTTCTATACTATTGATACACTACCAGAAATGGGGAATTCTAATACTATTCAATTAAACAAATTGCAATACTAAAAAAGTAATACAATTATTTTTAACAAAAAAAAATGAGTGTGTGCTTCAGACCACACGACAGAAGTGAGAACTTCAACAAGACGGGTTTAATTTTTTTGTTAGTTTGTTTTATATTCATAAATCAAATACACACATATATACACTCAATATACTTAGTCGTATGAGCGTCACATAGCCGAGCGTAACGGCTCAGTCGCATTCAATGCCCACACAAGAAAAGTGCTAAGCGCGCCTAAAGAAGTTTTCACTTCAATAAAACTGAACACATATTCTAGGACGATATGATCGAAGCTGATACGCGGCTTCTGGCGCCTGCTGCGCCGCGCCTCTCGAGAGAAAACGCTTCCACAGCGCGGCGCTGCTGGCGGCTGTGTAGTTCCATGAAGAAATCGCGAGGCACAGCTGGCGGCCGCAGACTCGTCAGGGAAACCACGAGGTTACGTAGAAAACGAACGCGATGGTGCTGGCGACCAACGCGATCTGTTAGCGCCATCGAACAACACCACTCTATACGTGTGTCATACGTAACAGCGCGGCACCGCGCCAGTCGTGTTTGTCGCGGCAAACGCTCGTCTCGGGTGGTTTGATTTTTGTCGCGCAATCGCGCAATCCCGTTAACGTTTGTTTAAACTTTGTAGGATAATTTTAGGTTAACGCTTTTTCGTAGTAGGTTGTAGGTCATCCAGAGCCGTATTTAGCAAACTGGCGCCCCCCCTGCTCCATTTCTTCCTCCTTCCACTCCTATCAGCATCTCACTAAAAAACCTATCACCTACTCACCTCATCATCATTACTTTAAATTAAATTTAAAAATGTAAGGTACAGTACATATTAATAGATACTTTACAATAATGAAAAACTGGATAAAACACTGCAAATTCTTTCACTGGGGTTTATTATTCAATTGGATTGCCTTCATGATTTGAATTTCTACTAAGCTTTGGAGTGTCCGTGTTTCACAGGTGATAGAGCGATTATTGAATTTCAGGAGGAACACAAATATGATCAACTGATCAATCCAAATAGGTATTTTGGTTGAGAACCGATTTACGTGCTCTAAATATCTCCTGAAATTCGATAATCGCTCTATCACCTGTGAAACACGCTCACTCCAGAGCTTAGTATAAATTCAAATCATAAAGGCAAGCCAATTGAATAATAAACCCCAGTGAAAGATTTCGCAGCGTTTTTTATGGTTATCGGAATGCTTCAACCCGTGTATTGGCTACAAAGCCTTTTAGGAGTTCACTCCAGTATCCACATTACTACATCACTAGGTTACTGATATCGAAACGAACACAATAATAAACCAAAAAAACGCAAATGTTGACAGCATAAATCGGGCCATACATCGGGAATGGTTTGAGCTACAGACCTGGGGAGAGGCTCATTCGATTCCTCGTGGAAAGTTCTTCAAAAAGAGTCCAAATTTAGGACCGCCTTGACTTTTTTTGAGGTTTTTAGGGATTTTACAAAACTTTGACAACCCTTAAAGGCAGGCGCGGATCCAAGGGGGGGCCACAGGGGTCATGACCCCCCCCCCAAATTTTTAATTTTATGGTTTATAATAAGCTTATTTTGCAAACACACTTTTTTCTTCCTCTGATAATTATTGTACGGGAAAGAATGTTAAAGATAGACCTAAGTTTCATTGAAAATCTTCAGGTTAGGACTTGGCTTTGGTTTGATAAAAAATGTATTACATTTTCTAACAATGACCCCCCCCAGAATGTAAGCCTAGGACTGCCACTGCTTAAAGGGCACTTTAAATTAAGTGAGAGAGCTGGCTCAAGAATTGGGGCGTTGTCGGTGTTGTTGGCGATCACACAAATATGATCAACTGAACAATCCAAATAGGTATTTTAATTACTTTAATAAATTAATTAGACACTCATTCAGTAAAATTAATTTATGCTACAGCTCCTCTCCCCTTTTTGATTTTAAAACATAACAAAGTTATTTATGTAATTGACGCAGTTGAGAATTAACAACTGAGCAACAGATACTATGACCAACTTGAATACATGGACAGGCAGGAGTGGAAAGCTTAACGAAAAATACAAAGCTAAGAGGTAAACAACAATACAATTAACAACAAATAACATCTATAAAATCACATATATATAAATCTTATAAACATATAACATATAAATAAATAACAAATATAACATATAAATGAATAACAATATAACATACCTATAACAAATCATGATTTTCAGTAACCAACAACAATATATGTGTGGTGCCACCAACAAGTCAATGCCTCAAGTATGCTAGTTATTACACATAGTTAGGTAAGCAATATTATTAATTAAGTTTTTTGGTATATAAGCTCAACAAGTCCCTTATAGAAAGAAACATGATCAATTGACCATATGTGTATATACACAATATGTAAATACTAAAGAATGACTTTTATGATTATATATAGACTGAGGAAGTCCCCGCTGCGGGACGAAACGTCTCTACATGAATAAACAGATATAACGCTCCAAATTAAGAGATTCGGAATGAATGTGGTCACTCCACTACCCACACCCACTATTAGACCTAAGTTTCATTGAAAATCTTTGGGTAAGGACTTGGCTTTGGTTTGATAAAAAAAATGTATTACATTTTCTAACAATGACCCCCCCCCCCCCCCCCAAATGTAAGCCTAGGACTGCCACTGCTTAAAGGGCACTTTAGTGAGAGAGCGATCACACAAATATGATCAACTGAACAATCCAAATATGTATTTCGGTTGAGAACAGATGTACGTGCTCTATGCATATCTCCTGAAATTCAATGATCGCTCTATCACCTGCGAAACACGCACACTCCAAAGCTTAGTAGAAAGTCAAATCATGAATGCATGCCAATTGAATAATAAACCCAAGGGAAAGAATTTGCAGCGTTTTTCGTTCTCCATGGTAAATAATCACTAAATTCGGTCTTAAATAAGGCATCACCTATTTACATTTCAGTTCAAATCAAATGGTACCTCGCATTCCCGCGCGCGGGCTGTAGTTCGGATGGTTGTAGACAGCGCTACAATCGCACAAAGTCAAAAATTAAATTTCCAAGGATTTTGAACATTTGGCTTCATTTTTGAATTGTTAAATGGAATATTCGTCACTCCAATAACGTCACTAAACAAATGACTCAAACACATTTTCCTCCCAAACAATTTTTTTTCTCCCCCCATATATTTTTTTCCCACTTTTACTAGAGAAGATTTCTTCAACTTTTTTTTTTAATTAGTACCTAGTAGGAATTTAATTATTTAGAATCAATTTAGATACATCTAGTTTGAAAAATTTTCCCCGTAGGTTTTGTGCGGTTAGAGGAGCGTTTGACCCCCGCAAAAAAAAAAGAAGAGGGAGGAAATCTCATCCACACGTTGGCCAATCTTCTTCCTTCGACCACCATCATTTTCCCATCACCAAAGTTCGTCCTGCAGGTTTAACAGGTTTTTCCGTAAGTATTTCCACGAATTTTCCGCTAAAACTGTCGCAAATCCGATGATGTAACCATTAAGAATGAAATAGCATGAACAAATTGTTGGGATTTTGTGTGGTTTTTTGTGATTTGAATTAACCTTGAGGTACGTTTGCCCTATTGCGGCCCAGATTCACATCGGTAAGCTTTTACTGGCATTTTACCTTATATTTCTAGCGAATCCACCTTGTTATTGTGCAGTACTCACCTTTTTTAAAGGCTGTACGTAGATTGCGATTCCTTTTTTCTTTTAGAATTGGTCGATTAGAGTAGAATTGTGTTCCCTACTTCGCATCGACTTTCCAATCGGGGGTTTTCCGTTTTAGAAAGCTCCTTTTTGGTGTGCTAACCTCAACTTTGTGCAATGTCACGTAACAGTTCTTAAGTGAAATCGAGAGTCTAAAATTGGAATTTTCGTTCCTTTCTTTTGTTTCCAGCCAGTTATTGTATGAGTCAGAAAACAGAAAAACCAGTGCTTTCAGGCCAACGGATCAAAACCAGGAAAAGAGGTGAGTTCATCTCCAAACCACTTAACACGTTTTTGTTTCTTTGTGCGACCATCCTTACTATTTCCCATTCCTCGTAGTAATCTCTTCCCTTAACTTTAGTTTTTAAACGAAATCCGCGCCTTTGGTCTCTCGCTAAATCCAGTCAATTGATTGTTGATGGAATAATTTATTGACTGGATGCCTTCAGACATGTGCTCGGTTCCCCTCGTTATGAAGGGTCCGACATTTTGCTTTCTCTCTTACCCCTTAGGATTTCTCAGTCTTTCCTTACTCTTACAATACAATCTCTGAATACATATATTTCAGTAATATTTCATTTCTCAATTTAATCTTCAATATCTACATATTTGAAACGGGATTTGGGGTCTTAGAAATGCGTTACCAGTTGTACTAACCTTCCCAGTGTTTATACACACCTAGGAGCCTATCATTCATTTCATAACTTGATTTATTCGTGAAATAAACATTATTCTAGGATTAACAACCAATAAATAGACTCTACAAGTTCTAATCAACTGTCGAGTTACATTAAAATTAGCAATTTGTTGTGTAATGGAAAACATGATTTGAGTTAATCGGTGACAAATGGTCTCAAATTGTAACATTTAGGGTAGATATTATAGGGAAGGAGATCTGACGTCCTTTTTGACTCTTATAACATCTGTAAATGCGGCACAATCGAATGGGGACATCCTGTAATTCAGAATTTCTCAGCCCTGCAGTCAAAGGAATGGTGTATCTAATAGTTTTTTCTTCGAACTTATAAGGAATTTTTCCAGAAGAGTGTTGAGTGAATCTAGCTCTAGTTGGGAGATGTATAATTTCTCACACAATTTGAAGTTCCTCTACCTGGCGATGTGCTTTGGATATAGAGAACATCATGTTGATTTGTTCAGTGTATCAGAAATGAAGAGGTTAGTACTATTCTCAAATCTATGGTAACCACTAGAACGCAATTGGGTAGTGAAGATGGTATAATATGCCAATGAGTATATACTATTCGTGTTATTTTGCCCAACTACTAGAAAATCTAACTTTTCAACTTTCTATCGAACACGAACTCTGCTTTTGGAGGACTTTCTCCAAGCGCATATTCTGATCTGTCCAACTAATCCTGTGTTTTCTGAAAGGATTGCTTTAGGATGTTTTCCATTATTGAGATGGGAACGCAGCGAACATTCTGACCACTTAAGTACACACAAAAATAATTCTAGCTGTTTCTGTCACTTGATAGGTGGGTGGCAGTGCTATTTCACCTGTCAAAAACTTATGTTGCCTCTCAATTTTTTAACGCTCGATCAACCAATACGTTTTCGTTTTTCAATTGTTACTTTTCTCCAAATCGTATTTTAAAAATTAAGAAACTTTGATTTGGAGTGGAGAGATCTTATTTTGAAATCAGGGGGCAGAACACCCGTGAATGATGTCAATCAATCGGAACCCTAACTGAACATTCTCATGAAAGGTTTCCGTTAGTGTCTAGAACGCAGTTGGATTGTAAATTTGGTATAATATTCAAATGAGTATTTACTAATCGTGTTATTTTCTGGTTCAACACTTGAAAATCTCACTTTCTTTCTAAGACAAACTCTGCTTTAAAACACTTTCTTCAACCACATATTCTCATCTGTCCAATTCGGTGTTTTCTGAAAGTATGGGTTTAGGATGTTTTTAATTTCTGAGATGGGAACCACGAACCTGTGAGGTATGTCTTGCTGAGACGGCTGGGTGGGTCTCTACGGAAAAGATCCAAAATGTATTACTTAATCATAAATAATTTAGACATTCCCAATCTGTAGGTTACTCTTGGAACACATATTGGAACCAATTTATACAATGTTGATTACTCCGTTGTAATACCACATCAATTATTCAACGTTTTCATTTTTATAAAGATAGGCATTATGTACACTATTCCCACCCAAGTCTGTAGCAGTCATAAGGTGGTTCCTTCTGTTTATGTTTGTTTATGTCTGAAAAATCAATCAGCTCATTCCCATCCCAGAAAAAGGGTCTCACTACACCATACATTTTGTTAAGAAGGAATAATTAAAGCTATACGACGTAGCTTAACTGCAATTAGTGGACATAAGCAAACTTCACTTTTTGGGTTATTATGCAATAATAAACCATTGTAATCGCTCTTGAAAAAAAATCTAACCCTCCCCTCCCTCCTGAAAATTTCATGGTTTACGTTTCAAAGGGTGTAGAATCCGAATCTGTAATTCAATTCTGAGTAGGTTAAAATTCTTAATAAGTTCTTTCACTTCAATCTCTATGAACAGTTCTAGACGTTCAAATACAAAAAGCCAAGTGCTTTCAATCTGTAAGGGGCGATTGACTATCGTCAATAACTATCAATTACTGTATAACTATCGTATTTTCAAACATTTCCACAGTGTGTAGTACAATTGCTATCTTGCTACCTTGTTTACAATCAATAAGTGTCTTGCCACCTTAAAAATCAATCTCTCACTTAGTTTAAAGTGCCCTTTGAGGGTTGTCAAAGTTTTGTAAAATCCCTAAAAACCTCAAAAAAAGTCAAGGCGGCCTAAATTTGTACTCTTTTTGAAGAACACTGCACGAGGAATCGAATCAGCCCTTCCCCATGTCCGTAGGTCAAACCATTCTGGATCTGTGGCCCGATTTATGGTGCCAACATTCGCGTTATTTTGGTTTATTATTGTTTTTGTGTTGCTATCAGTAACCTAGTGAGGTAGTGATGTAGTGAAGTAGTAATGTGGATACTGGAGTGAACTCCTAAAAGGCTTTGTAGCCGATACACGGGTTGAAGCATTCTGATAACCATAAAAAACGCTGCAAATTCTTCCACTGGGGTATTATTCAATTGGCTTGCGTTCATGATTTGAATTTCTACTAAGCTTTGGAGTGTGCGTGTTTCACAGGTGATAGAGCGATTATTGAATTTCAGGAGATATGCATAGAGCACGTAAATCTGTTCTCAACCAAAATACCTATTTGGATTGATCAGTTGATCATATTTGTGTGCCTCCTGAAATTCAATAATCGCTCTATCACCTGTGAAACACGCACACTCCAAAGTTCAGTAGAAAGTCAAATCATGAATCATTGAATAATAAACCCCAGTGGAAGAATTTGCAGCGTTTTTTTTTTTTCATCTAATAGGCCATTCAGTCAAGTTAACCCAACTTACTTCCACAAATTATAATAAGAAATTGCAATTGCATGGACCCACCAGATAGGTATATCCAACCAGTGGGCACATTGACAAGTACACATGCGCATGATGTTATCTTCCCGATTTCTTGTGCGGCAGGTAGGTTTGTTCAAAAGCAATGTGTCACTCTATTCATACATATGTTACCTAAACGTTGATTTTTAAATGACGAAAGTCTAAAATGAAACCTTGGAATGTTGTTTCCTCGATATTTTTTATATCAGAACGCGCCTCATATCGCTCCCATTAATCGTTTAATTCGGTCTGGGAATCAATGACCTTTTATCGTTGCTCCTTTAAAATTTTATCTTCGTTAGCTCTGGGCGGGGCAGAGGACCCACCTCCCGGATATTCCTCGTCGTATCGCTCATTGGCGAAGAATTCCGGCTATTTACCTGTGGGAAGATTGTAAATATGGATTTATTAGGCCTACAGAATGGAATTTATTAGTTGAGTTCCACTTTTACCTTGATCAATCCAATGGTTACATTTTCAAATCAGTTGGTCTAATGAAGGCTTTGGGTTTACAGACAACCGAGGCACGATAGACCTTCTTTTAAAGTCAACCGCTTTCAAAAGGGAAAAAATGTTTTGTTGTCCAAATTGTTCACCATTTTTAGAGTTTTCTGACAGGTCTCTTGCCCTACAGTAAATTTCAACTTTGATCAGCTGTTTTTCCAGATTTGAAGCTGTAAATAGTTTACCAATTTAGAACCGATTTTTGGCCTTGCCGAAGCACAAAATTTGTGCTTATAAATTCTTGTGCAATAAATTGACATTTAATGTAATTTAAAGCTAAGCAGAATATGACCAACAAATAATTTCAAGATGAATTGTAAGAAACGTCTCCGAATCATCTAGAACTCAAAGAAAAAGATCCACGAAAGACAGATTGGTTCATACGAGAATTTATATCGAGGAAGTTATACATTTCTACGAGATCGATTTTTTTAAGGTTTCGGAGCTCGAACCGATTAACCTGGAATGGGAGTTGTGTGCCCGGTGATTAAAGGGAAATTATGCAGTCGATGCCTTATCGGATCGATATCACCGAGGGTCGAATCGAATGGTCAGATCCCATGACGATAGTTTCTTATTATATTCAAATTCTATTTCCGTTGAAACGTCGGAAGGACTACGATAAATGTACTAAGCATTGGGGCTTGCTGAAAAAAAGTAGGTTACCTACTTCTACACTGGTAACCAGGTTACCTCTATTCGTTTTTGTATTCCTACATCTCCCCTAAGTATTCGATTCATTAAATTTCTAACGTCGTGTTCCTTCAACCTGTCGATTATTCCGTTCGTAAAAATCGTCTCTTTTGGTTAGTAGGAAATGATTTCAGAATTGTGCGAAATTGTGGTTACCCGGTGTAATTGTGGAGCATTTGAACGTGTTATTTGGGTTGTCACTTGCTAAACGTCATACCAGATACGAGCTCTCGCTCAGACCTCCCGTTAACCCATTATGTCCCAGTGTACCCCGAATGGGCAAAGCCAACATTCACACAGTCTTTAGTGTGTTGCCTTGTCCAAGTATGTTCTGGCAGGCCAAAGGGCGACCTAAGATACATACCCGACTGGCCGGTCGGAAGTGAAAGACCGCTGGGTCGCGTTATGATACACACCTATTCGTTGCCCTATGACTGTTGAACGTTTTACCATACACACCCAATAAGCCGATAGAGCTCACTGCTGCCTGAGGCCAGTAGCAAGAATGCAGTGACTCTCGTTCGGCCTGGGACTGTGTTGGTTGGGTGTAGATTTCATCTAGCACAGGCGTGGTAGGTATTGTCACAATGAAATAGAAATAAATTTGCCCATAATAATTGCACATAAACACATTTACATCAAAGTCCTTTCCTTCAAGCTGAGACCACATCCCAAATAGACACGCCTACTTTGAATACTTTGACGATTTGGCTCATGCCACTTTACATTATTTGTACATAGTTTATATGAATTTGACGAGGTGGCTCATGCCACATCTCAAATGCCATATCTCTGATATGGGGCACAACGTGAGCAACCTCCTCGCTAATTGCTCATATCGGGTGAATAAGATAATCTTTGTTGGGGTGCATATCGTAACGGAGGGTTTGTATAATAACGCGCAGCCGGGTGTATATCGTAATGGTTTTCCGGCCTGGGTGTGTATCATAAGATCCCCAGGCCAAAGCCCTGGACTGCCTCAGGAATACTTAATACTTGGTAATTGTCTTACAAGTAATGTTTTACAACCTAAACACTACCAGTAGCCGTTTATGTCGCCTGCTGTACTGATGCTGCTACGTTGCTGACGATGAGGAGGTGATTTGAGATTGAGAGATTTGATCATCCAGGGAACTTTCAGCTTGTTCTTCCGGGCTCAGATAACTTCTCCGTACTTTACCACAGCAGGCTCAGGCAATTCTAAAAACAATTTTTTTGGGGGCGGTAAAGTTGATTGAAACAGTGTTTAACGTGACAACATTCAAAAATATATTACATCACTTGACTGAACGTATTAATTGATTTAAATATGGTTTGTTTTTCTATCTGAAAATGTATAAATGACAATGACAGTGCTCGAATATTGTTTTACATTTTTGTTTTGGGGAGGGGGTACCAACTTACATGGGGAGCACCCCTGTACTAACCACCATTCCGATTTTCTAATAGACAATTCCTTAGGGTTGATTGATAAAGGTTCCGAGATTACCGGCTCATCGCAGATCGATGTCGAATTTTGTAGCCAAATTACGAAGATTCATTATTGAAAATGATAGATCTTGTGTAATAATTAACCAAAATGATAAGCGGCATCATTTCTCGGTTTGGTTTCGTCGTTTGACCTCGGCTCAATCAGGGCATGATCAAATTCAGGCCGTGCGAAGGCCCGATACGGGATTTGGATTTGTAAGGATACGTGGCAAAAGGAGATGCTTTCGAGTAATATGGATTTGCCTTGTACGTACACTACTCGTGTAGTGTGAAAGGGCTAAAGCAGATAACACAATTGGTCACCTCTCTTCAAACCATTCGCTAGACGCCCGATTTCCAACTTCTCGTCTCGGTTTCCCCGACATTGTCCCGTCTCCGCCGCCTCGTCCTCAGCCAAGGTCGCATGTCCCTGCACGACCACGACCATGGTAATCAATTGACTTGACCAGGTCCTAGCCCCCGGACCAGACCTAATGTTACCGCCTTTATTTTGTGTTAGCCTTGTCTTCGAGTCTCACGTTCTAAAAATAGGAGTCCCGAGCCGATAACGGCTACCCCCCTTCTCGGCTTCTTTCAACTCTCGTAGATGAGATATCTGCGGATCGCTCGATTCACCAAGCCCCCCTCCGTCCGATAGGCAACTTCAAAGTAAAAGTCCCGTAAAGGCTTATTATGACCGAACTTTTGATCAAAAGATGAAACAATTGAACGTCAGTCAAGTTGTAAATTAAACTTTCTCTCGTTCACTGTTGATGATTGCCGTCACAGGCTGCCTCCTACTCTTCGAGTTCGCATGATGAAAATACATCAAACTAAATTAAAAACGTCTTCCAAGTTGATAGCATCGCGTAGCTTCCTCGTATCAATGGATAGATCATTACAATGTTGTAAATAATCTTGAAAGAAGTGCAATATAACTTATTAGAACGACTCACATGATAAAAATGCCACAACGTGTTCGAATAAACATTGAGCAGGTCTGCTTCTCCTATTCTATAGTGGGTATAATAACTATCCCAATTAGCTTCCAAATTTGAGCAAGTGCAGGCGATTTGAAAGCTATGAAATTATGCTTGGAGATTTTATGTTTGCGCGTGTGCAGAATGATATATTGACTTGTGAATCATGAAACTCAATTCTTTGAAAATTTCTTGAAAAAACTCGAAATGAGGGTTGTTAGAATCATTTAACGCTCCACCAACTACCGGCGCTATCGTGTTGAAATTGAAACGACATTATCAGACCGTTCTTCCTTGATTATCTTCCAAATTTGATCTTGATCGACCCCTCAAGGAATTGAGAAAATTATGGTAGGTTGATTTTGTTTCCTCATGAGTAGAGCGAATTATTGATTTTTGAGCGATGAATTTCTTAGGAGGCCATCTACAGCCTAACTAAAATTTCATAAAATAAATTAAAACTGTAGCAATTAAACTCATAACACGGATTTATGGGCACTCGATAAGCACGAAACACTGGTATGTTATTCAGAATGGTCTAAAACGTGTAAAAGATGGGAATCAAAATTTTGATTTTGGAAGGAAAATAATGTTTCATTTCTCAAAACTGAAAACAGCTGCAGGAGCCTCGACAGCTGAAACTAATTCATTCTTTGAATTATACAAATCGTAAACTGAATTCGGAGCAATAGAAAACAAACAGAGCCTGAAAATGAGTTACAATGTGGTTTAAGTTACAGTAAGATGTAGAAGACTTATTAGAAGAAGTATTTTGAGTCCTCAGCCCCTCAATTCCTCCTAATTTTTGAGTTTCAGAATTGGCTGTTATTTTATGGTTCCGTGGCTGATGTACTGTTCAAACTTTCTGTCATTCATCGTTGATGTCACATCATTATGACTTTACTTTAAAAGCAAATGTGTGAAATTTAACTTTTGTTAGCAGATTTTTGTTCATAATTACCATTATAAAGATAATTATCAAGCGAATTATGATGTTTGCTTTACAGCTGATTAATTTATTACATTAATATTTCGCTCATATCTATAAATTAGACGATTTCGAGCTGCTCATTCGTAATTTTCATCCACCAGTATCAAGATGACAATTGTACTTGTAATTTTTTACTGCCTTGGTTCTTCATTAAATAAATATTAATTTTTTATCACTGCAATAAGAAGCAAGTGGCAGTTGGGAATTAAATTCAAGTGGAGCGGTGGGTTCCATTGCTAATTGCTTAAAATCAATTTCAAACTTGATAAAGTGTAATATTCCGAAAATAGATTTAGCTATCAACATTTTTGTTGAGATGCAATGAGTTTTAATTTTACCTGCAGCTCTTCTCTCCCTTTTTCATTTTTTATTTACTTTTTACTAATTAACGCAGTTGATGACAACAACAAATTATAAAAAAATTTTAATCATGACTAGTTTTTATATAAAGAAGGATGAGGGAACAACTAAAAAACTTCAATTGCCCATACTACAAGTAATGAAACAAAATGAAGGGATGTGTGGTGGCACCACCATGTCTAAGCCGGAATTCTGCATGTATTGATGACATAATAAGACTGATGAAGTCCTCGTTGAAGGACGAAACGTATCCGCCAGAAAATAAAGACTTATGCTCCAAAATAAGGGACTCGAAATGAATGTGGTCACCCCACTACCTACACCCACTACTAACATTTTTGTTTGTGTCCTACTTCGTCCCCCCGAATATGTTGAATTCGAAATTTTTCATTGTTCAATTTCAAGTGCCACATGCAGTATTGCGATTTTTCCCGTCCGGTCAACACAAGTAAATTCCCCATTTGTATCACTTAGTGATCTCCCATTTGTGATGGATATGGTTAGTTGGCACCTTCCCGATTTTAGAATCTGTCGCCTTGTGAGATGAATCAGACGCCTGCAAGCGTCTGGGTCATCCTCTGAGCGTGGCGGAGCATAATGATGCATCCACGTCCACGGAAGGGGCAACTATTCCATTCCATCACCTTACACATTTCATACACGCAGTGAATGAGGGTACTTGTACGAGCGCCCCCGTAGGAAGGGAGGGCGATGTTTTGGATGTGGCATGTACGAGCGGCCCCGCTCGAGCGAAGGCCCACAGGCCAGTTGAACCTAGAGACTGGAAGAAATCCGAGCGAAGATGGAACCCGAAGTAGCCTTGTTAACGAAAAGTTCGCGTGGAAATCGAGATATGATGTTGGTAAACGGTTACCCTAGCCAAGTATGTCCAAATTGTTTCTTACAAGTACCTATACCTGAGAAGTACCTACTTGGGTCGAGAGTCATGTGACTGTGATTTTCTATTTGCATGTTTTGACAGTGTTCATTTTAGAGCGATAAATTATACGCATGAAAAAGTTTCGAGTTGGTGCTATTGGTTTCATTTCCCATATTTCCGTGGGGCCGCTCGTACATATACGCCTAGACCGAGCGGGGCCGCTGGTACAAGTGCTCCCGCACTGAGTGGGGCCGCTCATGTACCCCAACTTGCCCGCGGGGCCGCTCATGCCGTCAACCGTGAATGAACCTCGCAAAGCTCTAAAAGGAGCCTCCCTGTTTTGCTGAATTTGGAGTCCATAGAAACTCTGGTTGAATTGAGATTGGATCAGAGAACCGAGTGTTCGTCTACCTCATTTTCAACTCCGACTCTACAGTTGAAGTCTCCCATCAGCAAAAGAGGCGTATCATCAGATACTTTATTCTTCACTGAAGAGATTGCATCTCAACACCTCTAAAATGAGCCTCCCTCTTTTGCTGAATTTGGAGTTCATCGAGTTTCTGTTTGAATTGAAATTGGATCCGAGAACCAAGTGTTCGTCAGTCTCATTTTCAACTCCTACTCTCATCTCTCAAGACGTCTAAAAGCCTCCCTCTTTTGCTGAATTTGGAGTTCATCGAATTTCTGATTGAATTGAAATTGGATCTGAGAACCAAGTGTTCGTCAGTCTCATTTTCAACTCCGACTCTACAGTTGAAGTCTCCCATCAGCAAAAGAGGCGTATCATTAGATACCTTATCCTTCACTGAAGAGAGTGCATCTCCCAACATCTCAATAACGGTCTCATGGTGAAGTACTGGAGATAGGGTAATAGCACCCACCACTAACGTCCGCAAATTAATCTCCAATTCAACAAATATCCAATAATTTAAACTTTCTATTACAGAGGTCGAACATCCATCCCTTTTACCAATATCATGATTCCCCCGCTAGGTCTACCAATTGACCCCTCCCTGGTTGCGGAACACTGGAACAGCTCATAGCCACAAAGATTCCCAAATGTATTGAATTCTAAATTTTTTATTGGTTATAGTAAGGTATCCCAATTTTAAGTGCCATATGCAGTATTGAGATTTTTCGTTGCACTTCGTTACCATTGCTTTGATTCTTCAATTATATCACTGCAATGAGAAGTAAGTGCTAAATCAAGATGAAATTTAAGTGGAGTAGTGGCCTTCCCATGGTAATTGCTTCTCATCAATTTCAAACACCACTTAGCGTATTCACGTTTTAGCTGATTCGAAACTACCTCGATGTCTATAGCATCTAACATACGTGTTCCTTCTCAATTAGATTATGCCTAATATAAACACACCATTTTTAATTGAACACGTACTGTTTTATATGTATAAATTTATAGTAGTGGGCATCCAGAAGGTCTGTAGGGATTCAGGGAGTAAGAGTAAGGGAGAGAGAGAAAGATTTATTGAAAAATTACATAGAAAGAAGAAAAAGTAACATCCATGATGAAATTATTTGAATATTTATAGCTCGTCTTTAGGCAAGGCCTGTGTTGACAAGCTAGAGTTGCTGACTTTTATATTTAATTCTTAACTATATATGGTTATAAATTGGTTACAAAGTGACTATATATTCTAAAAAATTATTACAAATATCTTATTAAGTTTAAAAGTTTCCTGTATATTAGATTCATACTGTAAATACTGCTTGAAATTATTTCTTCATTTTCTGGTCATAGATTTATCATTCATGTAAATATTTGTTACTTATATGTTGAGCGATTTGTAACTCCAGGAATCTTGAGATGAGTAGGCAAGGAATTGAAAAATGAATGAATCATTTACTAAGGACTTCTAGTAGTTAGGGTTAAATTTATCTTTGGGTTCAATACGTTTTGAAGAAACTGGAAGCGGGTTTGATGTTAGGGACGTAGGGCCTTTTAACAATGAGGGTGTTGAAATTATAGAGCCAGTCCCCTAATGAAAAGCAAGCTGCCGGTTGGTAAAAACCTTGGTCTCCTGAAAATGTCTACTACTATTAAATTTACTATTTAATAGTAAATCACTTGAATACCTCCTTGGTTTACCTATCATCACCTTCAATACAGCTTTCTCTATTACGAGGGTCAAGTTAAAAATAAGGTTCCCACATTTCTTTCAGGTGTAAGGCATTTTTTATTATAATCGTGGAGTACACCATCTGAAAGCTTGTACTTTAAACTATTTTTCTACGTCAGATTTTCCTATACATTTTTGCTGAAGTTATCCACTTTTGAAAACCCTCTTCGAAGAACTCCACCAGGCCGTTGAGGAAGTTTGTGACCGCTTCCTGTACCTCTTCGTCCGATCTGAAGCGTTGTCCACTCAAGTGTTGTTTCAATTTGGGAAACAAATGATAGTCGCTGGGAGCAACGTCAGGGCTGTAGGGGGCTTGGTGAACCACATTGCAGCCGAATTTCTCGATTGAGGCAAGGGTCTTCCGGGAAACATGCAGGCGCTCGTTATCTTGGTGCAGCCTGGCCACTGACGTTCGTTCCGAATGGAGTGGAGTGGCGCGAAGTCGCGCGATATTGGAGCGACGAAAAAAAGAGTCGAAAGTAGGGGCCATTCACGATCCCTCCACTCCACTCCATCTTCGATAGCTCGGTTCCGTCTTCCGTCGTCTGAAATGTCCCTATGAGGTGTTTGTGTCCATCGTGAGGTGTTTGAGTCATTTAATATTTTCAAGTATTCAATATTTAATATTAAATGATAGTCAAAAGCGTGTTCTCGCAAGATGGACGAAGTAGAATTTCTCTTGTTGGCTACAGCTGTAAGTTTGTACGCCAAACAAAGAAAACCCAAAAAGAAGTGGGTGAAACAGTGGTTTCTCAACAGAAGACAGCACACACAATGTATTCATTTCAAGTGCGAGGTTTCTTTTAAATTTGTCGTGGTAATTTGGGTCTCTCGTTTTCCACAAGCAGGTGTGTTCCTTGTATAAATCGATGACGGTAATCACATAGTCCTTGTTGGAAACACTCATTTCTTGGAGAGAAAATGCCAATTGGGGAAAGAACCGAAAGCTACAAGCAACCTGTTCGACTGACCATAACCAACTGAGACAGAAAAGTGCGCGGTTTGCCCACTCACGGTCTTTCCATCGCGGCATCAGTCCGTATTTCTCGGTCGCGTTTCCCCGTTCACGAGCAGTTGGAAAGATGGAGTTTTGGCGCGGCGCGATGGCTTTTCGACTGGTTGGAATTCCATCACGCCCCGTCACTCCACTCCAAATCCGATGAGTTTTGCCATTCACGTCGTTCCATTGGAGCGCTGCCACGCTGTTTGGCTTGTTGGAACGATCGTCAGTGGCCAGCTTAACGCCTTTGGTCAATCTTCCTCGCCGACGATTTTAAATGGTTCTTTTGAATTTTTTCAACGTTTCGCAGTATCTGTCCGAATTTATTGTCGTCCCTGTAGGCATAAATTCCGTAAGCAAGACACCCTTTCGGTCCCAGAACAGCGTCTGCTTGAATTTCTTCGGTGGCGGCGATTCGGGATGTTGCCATTGTCGAGATTGCATTTTCGTTTCCGGGGTGACGTAGTGGCACCACGTTAAAACAACACTTGGGTGGACAACGCTTCAGGTCGGACGAAGAGGTACAAGAAGCGGTCACAAACGTCCTCAACGGCCTGGCGGTGGAGTTCTTCGAAGAGGGTTTTCAAAAGTGGATAACTTCAGCCAAAATGTGTAGAAAAATCAGGCGACTATCTAGAAAAATAGTTTGAAGTACGGACATTCACATGGTGTACTCGTATTATTAATTTTCCTAAGTGACTCGGATTGGCACCACCCCACACTGTAAGTCATATTAGAAGAAGCCGAGGTTAGGAGTGTGCCATAGTAGAGTGGTATTACTGTAAATCACTGTACTTATGCTTCTTGGGGTTTCCCATTGAGAAAGATTTTTCCGACACGATGCCTTTCGATTCAAAAATCATATTTAACGAATGTAAACTCTTCCAGTTTCATTTAAAAGTTGCAGAACTGAGTTTATTATTTGCACTTCGTTACCATTGCCTTGGTTCTTCAATTATATCATTGCAATGAGAAGTAAGTGCTAAATCAAGATGGAATTTAAGTGGAGTAGTGGCCTTCCCGTGCTAATTGCTTCTCATCAATTTCAAACACGAAAAAGCGTATTCAAACTAGCAAATAGATCTATCATTTAGTTCCCCCGATGTCTGCAAAAGCTATGATTAGATCCCTTGAAGTCTAAGAGCTAAGACTGACCCTGAAGTCTTGCTTCTTCATGCTGGCTATTTCCTAAGTTCCCAGCACTCCGCAATACTAAGAATTAGCATTGAACGTTGAAACGTTGAAATTCATTTGATGCACTCTACTTTTATCTTCAAAGGACTTAAGCAACGCTTTGAGCTTATTCTCATTTCCAAGACCTACCTTGAAACTTCTTTTACGTTTATGACTTTTCTTCTAAACGTTTTACCTCTATAAAAACTCCTTCGATAAAATTAATTCTCTTTGATTACCATCTGCTTTGAATTTTAGTGTAATTAATTACATTTTCATATCTTTCAACCAATTCAGTCTTGCGCAGGCCTAAGGAATTATTGCACACAGATGTGGAAACAAGATTAATATAAAACGCAAAAACTAGCTGAAATTTTGATTTTGTGAACAAAATTTTGTCCTACTGATTAAACGAGCCAATAGCTTCCTCTTTCTTCGGTGGTGAGGAAGAAAAAAAGTCGAGCGAATTCTTTTAGGTGTTTTAAATTTTTATCTTAATGATTCATCTGGATTTTAAATTATTTTCATCTGTGCCCGTGTGCGTATCCCTTCTATTGTTTGTTAGAACAGCTCGTTTGTTGGATTAATTCGATTAGATACGCGTGTTTTATCTGTACAACGGATATGAGGTCTGCCGTATTCTCTCAGCTTGTCCCATAATATTTGGCTGTTGATAATACCCAACTCGTTCCGTTCGCTTTCTGTTTTAAGCTCCTATGATTTCTTTCTGAAGTGGGAATAAATCCGCTAAACACCTTTCCGTATATTTTCTGTAATACATCCTTCATTCGCCAAGAGAATCACCATTTTAATCTTCCCCTCCAATAAATTTGCTTGCGTATGATCTGTTAGATTGTATAAGTCCAATATTTGTCACTCTTCTTAGTTTCTACAAAATTTGGCTTCTGAAACGCACAGTCGGATAAATTTCATGCCTGAAAATCTTCCCATCAACTTTTGTCATTTAGCCCTGAACGAGGAGAATTTCAAAATTGTCTCGAAAACTTTTCTATAAAATGTTACTTGTATCATCTATTTGTTAGATTTATGCTAATTCAATTTCAAAGAATCGAAGAAATCACCCGAAGCCACACCAACGTTTCGTGCCTCCTTGAGAAAAAATTTAACACTGTCCCAATACCAATCTCACCCAAATCAGCAAATCTCATGTCAATTGATCGATCAACAGATATCGTTGATCGCTTGATCACCATTCGTTGTCATCTGTCATGTTGGTTGTTGAGCGGCACAGGGAACAGAACGGGAACAGAACAGCCGAATGCGGTGGAGGTGGGCTTTCAGATAATCATGGCCAGTGATGATTCTGAACGCGGCGACTTACTGATGACGAGGCAGGTAGGGAGGCACACGATCAGCTGCACTCAGTAGAGAGGACCAACATTTGTCTTCGATCCTCTGTCCGTGGTCCTGGCGTAGCTTACTGCTAACGGCCTCTTTAATTAGCGTTCTGGCCGCAGCAAAACTGATGGATGCATCGGGCATGGGCATCCGTGAGCCTGGCTAAGGCGCCAGCTCTCGCATTCCCCCAAATACCCACGTGAGGGAATCCACTGCAGAGCCACAATAGCTCCGGTACCAAGCAGTGTCTGTAGGAGCCTCCTTCCCTTCAGGGCATCACGGAAATTCGTGTCACTGTTGGTGCATAGTGTGATGATTGCAGCCTGTGAGTAGCATAAGATGACTCGAGGGCATAAGACAAAATTTTGACATAGACGAGACCAAATGGTCGAAAATATCTAAATTGTATTGGGCTGCCAAAGGTCTATTGCTGAAGAGCTACCTGTATACTCGACCGCGGCGTAGGGAAAAAAAAACCATTCGTTCGTAAATTATCACGAAATTGTCATAATTTGATGATAGACATAATAATAAATTCATTCTTTTATAGAAACGAAATTTAAAACTGTACCCATCACCTCTATGGGTATGGGTAATCGTGCTATATACCACTGTTACGTGGGTTTTGGGAGAATGTCTTTAACTTCGGTCCAGTTGAAGTCCGATCCTCAAAGCAAACATTGTTCAACCTAATGTTTGTGATTCGTTAATTATTATTTTCTCGTGGTTGATTTAAAAGGTTTATCGTTGAAGATAATGAAAATAAATTGGCAAATTTGCTCATATGTATTTTTCCTCTGTCATGGTATTGTAGTCTAATGAATTGACGCGAGATATGAGAAGGTTTCTGACTAATAGTTGATCTCCTTGACCCACTTGATTAACTGAACGTGTTTCCGTTTTGTTTTTTTCAGATGAAAAAGAAAAATATGATCCCACAGGGTTTCGGGACTCGATCCTGGTCGGCCTTGACAAGGCTGGAACTGACCTTGAGGCGGTGTCGAAGTTCTTAGACACAGCGGGTTCTAAGCTTGACTACCGCCGATATGGCGAAGCACTATTTGACATTCTCATTGCCGGCGGACTACTCGGTAAGCAAACCAAGAAAGACTACCATTGAAAACCTACAGCAAGAAATCTGTCCAATGCAAAAGGACGTCAGGATAGTCAATTATGGAGATTGTTCGTAACTAAGCTCTGCTACCATTAGCAAGGAGCTGACGTAATAGAGTATTTTCCCTTCCAAGAACTGAAGCTTTTTTTGGCCGATTGCAAAGGTTTATTATAGAAAATAATGAAACAAGAGTTCTGTAACGCCTCCAATGGTCTATTCCGAACAAACATCTTTACGAATCAGATAATGTTCTTTTTAAACGATAACAGTGTGTTAATGACAGCCTACAATCATACACAGCCTACAAAAATCTGTTTGACTTAGTGACTGTAAGTGTCCTTTAAAAGCATAAGGTTTTTAGGCATATCCTCAGGTATTTTAATGCTCGTATCGAACAATATGTCCACTTATCCAAGAATTTAGCAACATGGTCCTTAATAACATCCCCAGTCTACATTTTATGCAGCATTTTGCGCTTCTCGCAAGACCTTTGGATTAAATAACTGACTTTAGTTTGCCCCAAACTTCGTGTAAAGTTTCACAACCTCAAATCAGTCTGTTCGACTCGCTTAGCTGTAGCTAATAAGTCTCATACCTGTGCTCTAGTTTTAGGTTGTATTCGCCTATCACCTTATTCGTTTTTCAAACCACAGTTAATGTACATCGTGCATGAATGTTCAATGTAGCAACAACGAGAAATACAAGACTCTTGGCCATTACGACTCGTATTTATTCAATAAGAAATCGGAGGAATACGTGTGGATTGATCTCGTTTTGGAAATAAGAGATAGCATTAAAGAAACAGCATAAAATAAGACAAATCTACTCAGGAGTGATGATGCAAGTTTTGTTGCGCGAAAAAGATTAACATGTGCGCCACAATCTTCCTTGGATGTCTGACTTGAGTACCTTGGCACCTAACTTGATAATTTCATTGGTATAGCCTTCAAGATTGCCTTTTTTGTGTCTGTAATCAAATCCTAGGTTCACTTAGGTAACTTTTTGGTTCTTTTCGGATATTGTTGGGAGACGCCACTGGGTTGCTCGTGGTGGTGTGCTCCTCCGTTATTCCTTGTTTAGCACTTGATTTCGCTGAAATCAGTGGAATCATTTCATTTGATAGTACACCGTTGAAGGCATTTCGAATAAGTTTGAATTGTTCAACATTATCCAAACCCACAAGCTCACATACCTAAGCAGTGCGTAAAGGTGGTCGATCACTGGGAGCGGAAAGTTGCGAACTGCGAAGTAACGAATTCGTCCAAATGGTGATCGTCCTTTGATGCACTCCTTAAGTCCGGATACGAACTTAGGATGTTTCGTTACAACGGCATTTACAATAAATTTGAAGACGAAATTTTAACGTTGGAATTATCACCTTTGATGTGTGATCGGCGGAATCGATTAAGAAGATGACTGGGAATATTGGTGCATCACATTTTCGAAAAAAATAAGAGTTGGGCGAATTTACTCGTTCATAGCATGACCTTCAAATCAACGACTATATTTACTTCACCTATTTCCGAATGAAAGAGAACAGTTCTCTATACAATCTTGAAAACTCGAAAAGTGGAGTCATTCTTGGGCAAGCAACCTCTATTTCGCACCGGTTCGTCTAAAGAATCCCAGCAAAATGGGATTCTCGCATGTTCGTGCGAAAAATGAAGAACGATCTGGCCATGATGGCCCAAAGCCTGCCCCCATCCGAATCATTGTTTGGATCGTACGTTATTATAAGAAGCGAGTTAACAACTTTCCGTTCCCATTGGGCCATATACTTAACTTACTCAAAAACAGAATTTTGTTGAGAATTTTTGCAAGGGAAGTAGACCATCAGTTTTCACATAATCTAGAATAAGGGATACCCTCATGCTCGTTTTGTAACTTAGAATGAAAGTGGATGAAGTTCCAATAATATAAACACCAACCGAGTATGTGTTACTGAAAAACCGCAAAGCTTGGTGAATGTATGGTTTCACCAGAAAATCCTAGCATTTTTCAATATTGTTGGTGAAAACTGGAATTTACCGCTTGACAGTTGGTTTATCTTGAGATAGATCGACTGATTTGGTGAAAGCCTTAAAAAACCTTGTGAAAATGAGGAACTTTGTACTTTTACCAATCCGTCTTGATGAATGTGCGGATTTACCCGCTGGGAAACGTTAAGATTTACCGAAATCAGTTGGTAAAATTCCGAAATATGTTCCTTGATTGAAATAATACTAGCTTTTCACAGGCCTCTTGGAAATTCTTAAGATTTACTGGAAAAAGTCCGATTTTAGAGCCAACAGTGGGCTTTTAACAGTGTTAAGCAGGGTTCACATCCATCTGCCAACTATCTGGGAAGTGAATACGAGCAGCTGATTGGGACATCATCTGGGGAGAGGGAATATTTTTTTCTTGACGGGCACTTTTGAAGCAAACTACTCATCAGATTTTTCAAATATTTTTCGTTCCGGATTGCGCAGTTCACTACTGCGCATACGGAATGGCGTCGGGAACCGAAACAGCTGTGGGAGGAAGCGCGCGAAACGAGTTGTTGGCTTGTACTCGGCCGATTCCCCTCCATCCCCTCCACTGCTTTTTACTAGCTTCTCCTATCCGTATTTCCAAACGTTCCGGATGGATCTGAACCCTGCTTTACTGGGAAAAGGCAGGACTTTCCGGTAAATCCTAACATTTACCGCACTTCAGGATTTTAGAGTAACATATGCAATGATTAGCTTGGTGGCTCGATTGTTACCTTCAGATTCGCATCCTGCAAATGTTCCTTCGGTCAAAAATTTGTAGCCTTTTCCCAAATACTACACCTGTTGAAGGTGGGCTCTTCAGAAACTTTCATTTTAAATCATTTAATCACTGTACGAGCTTCTTGCGGGTAAAAGCACAACTTATACAATGTACAATGGTTCTATGACAAAACAAAACTTGACTAACTCAAGTCACATCAAGTTAAGACTTTACTAGTTGGTTTGATAAAGTGCTCTCAGCTGTCGTCCAAATTGTATTGGTGTAATCCGTTCAGCCTGTTGATGCTTTCCAGCAATCGTTTGTGATGGCCTGACACAAATATATTAAATATCATAGTACTTGTTGAACACTGAAACAAAGATTTACTGAGACTGACTGCACAGGCGCAATCATGGTTAAGATCGAGATAAAACGTGTAAGGTACTATTTAGAGTTCGAACCCCCAAATCAGTGAAAAGTATTCATCATCCCTGATAATTCCGTTTTAATTGTCCAATTGCTTAGGAAATTCTTATGTGCACAACAATATGGAATCGAATTTGTTGCAAGAAGCTCTGAAAAGCACAAAAATTTGTCGCTATCCAAGAGAAATTAGAAACCTTTCGCCATCTTAATTGACTCCGCCAGTAAAATCTCGAGGGAGAAATGAGCGTTACTTACTGGTATGGAGTTGGTTATTGCATCACACAATCAATAAAGAGCTTGGTTATGCAACAGGCGTTTTCATTCGTTCAAATTGAACAATTCATACGGTTGATATCGTATTTCTACAACCTGATAAAACAGAAGGTTGTTCTAAATAATGAATAACATTTTAAATTGTTGAGTGAAACGTGATTGGTTTCATCTACCTTTCCTTCAAACATTTTTAAAAGTTACGTCACCACAGATTTTCAATTCCTCCTGGTCTGCTTAATGGTTCATCAACTTTTACTGAAATTCTGAAATAATCATGAATACAAACCACTCATCATAGAAAAGTGCGTATCGTGTCGAAATTTTCAGAATTAATTCTATTTTGATTTTAAAATAGTTATTCCAATTTTTATTTCATACTAACGCACATGCGGCAGTCATATGGTTCAGGTAGACTAAGTTCTGCTCTTGACGTATTCCATTGGAAAGTTCTGCTGATATCGATGAACTGATTTTCGTTTTCTAAAAAAACTACTTTTTCGACCTTTTGGCTTATTATTCAATAATAAACCATTAAAATCTCTCTTGAAAAAAAAAAAAAAAAAATTCTAACCCCCCCCCCCCCCCCCCTGAAAATTTCATGGTTTACGTACGCACGATTTCTCCCAAACGGCTGAAGCAAAAAAGCTGAAATTTTCAGGAAAAATCCATGTTGGTCCGACGACGCCCCAATTCTTGAGCCAGCTCTCTCACTTAATTTAAAGTGCCCTTTAAGGGTTGTCAAAGTTTTGTAAAATCCCTAAAAACCTCAAAAAAGCCAAAGCTGCCTAAAATTGTACTCTTTTTAAAGAACACTCCACGAGGAATCGAATGAGCCCATCCCCAGGTCCGTAGGTTAAACCATTCTCGATCTATGGCCCGATTTCGCGTATAACATTCACGTTAAAAAATAACATTTCGCGTTATTTTGGTTTATTATTTTGTGTTGATATCAGTAACCTAGTGACGTAGTGATGTAGTAATGTGGGTACTGGAGTGAACTCCTAAAAGGCTTTGTAGCCGATACACAGGTTGAAGCATTCTGATAACCATTAAAAAAAAAAAAAAAAACGCTGCAAATTCTTTCACTGGGGTTTATTATTCAATTGGCTTGCGTTCATGATTTGAATTTATGCTAAGCTTTGGAGTGTGTGTGTTTCACAGGTGATAAAGTGATTATTGTATTTCAGGAGATACGCATAGAGCACGTATATCTGTTCTCGACCAAAATACGTATTTGGATTGATCAGTTGATCATATTTGTGTGCCTCCTGAAATTCAATAATCGCTCTATCACCTGTGAAACACGCACACTCCAAAGCTTAGTAGAAATTCAAATCATGAACGCAAGCCAATTGAATAATAAACCCCAATGAAAGGATTTGCAGCGTTTTTCGAATAATTTTTTAACTGGGATATTAGATTTAGCTGTAATGCCAAGGACATTTATTTACAAACCGATTGACTGCCTAGAAACCTATTCCCTTATTTAGAAACTGTCTAAAATGTCGATGAATGTTTCATAGTTCTCAGCTGAATGCTTCCCACCCCAGACTTCTGTCTGGTTGAGTGAGGTTACATTTTTTTTAAATCATCGTAGCCTGTGGTTAGACACAGTAATTCAAGAAGTAAGAAGTTTCTTTACATTATTCCTACGATTCAACGGACAAAACAGTTGTTTTATTACTGTTTTGTGGAGAAATCGTTGTTGTAATGCCCTTAATTGAACCTTCGTATGGTTAAACAAGGGCGGAAAATAGTTGCATCATCAACTTTTGTCCGTAGCTTGCCACACTCCGCAAGCCACTCGATATCGATTTTTCTTGTTCGAGTACCCATCTCTTGCCCAATCGTTTCTCACCTTTCCTCGAGATCCCAACTGAAATCATACCATTCGTAATGACCCATTTAAATCCCATTAGTCGTATGGGATTATCAACTAGCTCTCCGAAATCATCTTATGGAGATCAATAACCTGATCAGACGATCAATTAAACTCTTCCTATTCAACTGGTTTTTTTTTCACCTATTGGGCTAATTTAGTTATTTCAAGCAATCATCTTCTTTACGCATAGTTTTTTGCTTATTCCATTTAATATAATAACAATTATTTTATCTATTTCATGGTTGCAGTCCCTGGCGGTTCGATTGCTCAAGACGGGGATAAAACAACCAGAACACAATGCTGCATTTTCGATGCGCCATGTGATATGGCTTCTCTTCACAACTATGAACAGGTAAACATTCATATCACTTAATTACTTACAACTGGGAAGTAATTTTTGCAAGAACCGTGGTACCTGATGCTTTGCTTGTAAATAAGTTGGGGTACTATTGGGTGTAATTCTGGAAAACAACCCGTTCAGCGATTGCGCAAATTCTTCAAGTCATAGAAATCGCTCAAAACATTATTCAAGTTTGGCACCAAAACCCCTAGTTTGACTCATGGATTTTCATGGTATTTCGTCGTTGTTTTACGGAGTGCTGTCCGTATAGTTTGATTTGACTGGATTTTGTCGAACTAACTCCGAAAATTGGGTTATTTTACGTCCCAACCTAAGTGTTTTTATCATTTTTAGTGACCACTTTCCCATTTTCCACGGACACCATCCAGACAAGAAGACCATCATCAACGCTAGGAGAGATTTTCGGCGGTCCGTGTCAATGGCCCCTTTAATTTACCTTGACAAGCGCTCGAGCTTCATGTTTTTTGCTTTTCCAACCAGCCTGGGCTGAGTTTAAAAAAAATATGAACGAACATTTCTTCAAAAAACCATCTTCCAAGATAAATCTCTCTTTTGCCTCATGTGTTCTGCCCCTTGGTGTTGAGAGAGTTCTAAGACAGGGCAACGTTTGCTGGATAAGCTCTAGTGTAAAACAACTTTTGTAAATGGAATTGAATCTTGATTTCGATCTACTCGGTTTTATGATTTTAGAATACAAAGGTATTGCGGTGGAAGACCAGGCAGATTTCATCCGTGTAACTGTAGAAGTTCTTGGGGTTAGGAGAGGGCAGTAACTCTCCAGTCACCTTGGCTTTAACTCTCAATCTATTCGCCTGATGATAAAAACCAGTAGGTTCATTCCATTGCAAAGGAGATTCCATTGTAGGAGCCGCCAATACACAACCCTGATCAATATTCAATGTCATTTCCCTTGTTTAGTTCACGAACTAAATGTGAAGTTAATATCGTTCATACAAACTTATGATACGAGTAATATAATCTTCTTTGGACCATTCTATCTTATTCCACCGTTTTCCAGCTTATCGCTCCAAGTGCTTGCTAACAATATTGCTCGATTCATAAAATACTTTGCTTCACTTTATTCTTTCCAATTGCGCAGGTGTTCACGAAACTTATGCGGAGATACAAGTACCTTGAGAAGATGTTCGAGGATGAAATGAAGAAAGTTCTCGTCTTCCTCAAAGGTTTCACGGAAAATGAAAGGATCAAGCTCGCAAGAATGACCGCTCTCTGGATGTTGAATGGCTCAGTCCCTCCTACCGTTCTTCACGTACTTAATAATGTAAGTCCTGTTGAACAGTTTATTGGAGTTGAATCGTACTCACATTAGATCATTTAAGTTCTTCATGTAAATTCCTCTGTTCTATCGATTACAGAAGTCCTTGTTTCATAAATTGTCAGAGTTAGCAGTTGGGTATGGTGCTCAGAAAGGCCTCCCCATTCGTTTTCGTACTCTCGCATTATGCCTTTAAATTATATTTCTCATTGAACTTAGTCTGATCCGGAAGTAGAAACTGTGTAATTGTGTTACTTGTGTTGTACATACGACTAATTACTTACAAACTTACAGTAGCAAAACCCCCATCATTCAAAGCAGAAAACACTGAATACAAGTGATGCCAATCATGTTGTACACTTTTTGCACTATCTAATCAATTCATATCATGAAATATTCATTTTTGAATGTGATTCTGATTGAATGAAACCAATTTTTTCCAGGAGCATCTTGTGAAGGACGGTTTAGCACTAGATTTTCTCCTGGAATTGTTTTCGACATGGAAATTGGAAAAGGGATTAAGCAGTCTCACTTCGGGCCTTAAACGCGGTGGCCTCGAGGGCAGGTAAACTCATAACCAGTTAATTTAATCTTAATGTCAAACAAGGAGGTGATGGAATAGGGTAGTTACCCCTTCAAAGGGCTGAGTCGATTAACCTGCAACACCCATGGGATACTCGTGAAACCAAATGGCTTCCCGTTCAACTTCAAGCTTGAACATGAACATACGTGGTAGTGTTCCCTCCAAGCACTGAAATTTGACAAATTTTCTAATTGTGCTAAACCTTAAAATCATCCATATACGATCAGTCCTCCTTTTTGAAGTATTCCATACAAAATCTATTGAAGCTGAGAAAAGCTGAATCCTTTTGATGTTACTACATCGCCATCTCTTAATTTAGTCTAATGTTAGCAATTCATGTGGTGATGATTTCATTCAAAGTGGAGAATCGAAGGTAACCTTAATCATTATACAATTTCCCACTATTGTCTTGATATTACACTACTAGCATGTCTCTTCCACAAATAGTATTTTCAATTAAGACTTTATTTACGCGCCTTTTCGTCGCATGAGTTTCTAATCAGTTTTATAAGGATTTTATGTTTAAAACTTTCGTGTCGGTATAATGCATACTATCATTATTCAATTTATGTAGCATATGACTGATCGAGAATTGTTTCGTCTTTTTTTTTTGTAGACTTTTGGATTTTTTCCCGACCAATAAACGTACTGAAGAACATCTCAAAACCTCTTTTGAAGAAAAGGGTTTGGCCGAACTTGTCAAACTCCACTTGGCCCAGGTGAGTCGCTAATCAACATTCTGATTAACTCTATACAAACAATAGGCCTCTAAAATCTACTAGTGGATATGACACTCTTCAGATAGAGCCGGGGATAAGAGCATGTTCCATGTTTTTTAATGTTATATGTTAGGTTTTTGAGTGGTACCAAAAGGGCATCCCCTCAACTTAACTTGAGCTTCAAGTTCTGCTCTTTAACTTTGGTAAACTTTGGAATACCAAAAGCAAGTAGAAATTGATTTAGTTGTCCTCATATAATGGTGGTCGTTAATTGAAATGTTCTTATTTTTCAGGCAAGCCAAGAAGCGAAACGTGATCTTCAAAAGGATTTGGAAGAAAAATTGGCCGACGGCTTGCCAATCAAAGAACTCATTACTGATATTAGAGATTACGCTACTAAGCACTGCATCTCGGAGCAAGACATCATTACATTGGTTTGTATTTTTATACGTTTATAGTTTTTACGATTTCCTTAGCGTCCAATCGTGGTGAGAATTGTAATAGATCTGTCAACAGGAGGGGGATAGTTGGGTTTTGTCTGCCCAAATTAATAGCCATGTGCCAAAGGAGGATTAGTGGTAGTATGAACCAGACCCAGGTGGTCTATGCTATCATTCGTTAGTGTAATGTTGGAGTCAACGATAAAGTTGTAAAAAGCTACTATGCCCAATCCAAGACGTACAAATACAGGGTTAATGTTTATTAGGATCCTACTGCGAGTCTCTCTCCTCTTGGGTTTTGGGAAAGATGGTGGCTCAATAATAAAGGCCCAATTCCCAGAAAGTAAAAATATATTTAGGTATCAGGAATTTCTCCCTACCTAAGAAAAACGGTCGATCTCTCGCAAAATCATAAAAATAAAATATAACGTAAAGACTACTTATCGACGGGAGTCTAGAGGTCTTATTTGGACAGAGGTGATTCACAGACTGGCCCCGGGGAAGCTGGGCTGTAGAAATCAACCTAGAGGTCTGTAAGTCCACTCTCGACCAATTGAATGTGTGAATAAATAGGGGTTGTTGACGAGGAGTTGATATCAGGGTAAGAGGGCCTGACACGTTGATTATTGCCAGGATAACAATGATGTTGACATAATGCAACTTCTTCAAAGCCCACAAAAACGTTTGAAAAAAATGCTTCGATATCGTTGCGATGGGGAGTTTACCTTGATGCTTTCAAATGAATTGACGTCAATCGTTTTGCCCATTTCTAAAAATTGATGTTTTGTGTCGTTTGAACCAACATCTCTCTACTTACTTAACTTCTTACAAGGGTCGTGGTACATTACTGAAGACATTTTCGCGTGGCTTATCAGAAAATGGGTTGTCACTCAATTCGAAGTATGTATTTGTACGCCGTCCAAAAGTATGATGTACTTTTGATCAGCCAAAGTGGCTTAGATATGTCCATCCAAATATTCCTATGGTTCATTGTTGTCTCAATGTGATAATAACTCTAATTATTATTTGATTAGTGTCGCCAAAACATTTATAGTGTTGTGTGGGCAACATTAGTATCAAACTGCACCTCCTTTCATTTTCTTCCAGCAAAGAAGTGTCGATTCGATTGTACCTTACGTCTAATTACTTCCTAATATCCGCATTTATTTGATATTTCATTCAAGTTCTTTGTTATTCCACGTAGTTAACGTCGTTTCAATTGTCTTCTCGCAGATCTGGGTGACCGTGATGTCTCTGGCCGAGTGGAACAAAAAAGAAGAACTTGTGGCCGAACAAGCCCTCAAGCATCTTCAGAAATACGTACCCCTCTTCAACGCTTTCACGGACAACACCAAGTCCGAAATGGCACTCCTTCTTAAAATTCAAGAATACTGCTACGATAATATGAACTTCATGAAGATTTTCCAGAAGATAATTCTTCTTTTCTACAAAAGTGAGTCGTGCGTTGACGAAATTATGCATAACGCTAATCATTGCACCCGACCTAGTGGTCATGAGTTTCGCAGAGTAAGTCACTCATTCTGGAAAACGGAGAAAAATGAAATTTAAATTTCAAAATTAAAAATAGTCAAATAACATCAAAATTAACTAAAAATATTCAAGATGTTGCACGAACAGGCCATTTTTGGATTTGCCATAGTGTAAATTTAAAAAAAAATCGCTAAATACGATCTAACTTCCATTGTTCCGGGGAAATAACCAGGTAACTTATCTGAAACAAACAAACAAAAACTGATATTTCAGTTGAAGGATTGCTTGTCAATATTTGCTATAGTTCGCGGTATGTATTACGGACTCTCCCCTTCTTCCAGCTGTTGTGAGGAGAAGATGATTTGAATAGTAGATTTTGAGAGTTATTCTCTGAAGTTTATCTAATAAACCGTTTCACTCTCATTGTTCATCAAATGTCCCTAAAGTGACTATTCGCTATTATTGTAAGTTCTGATTTACTCGACAAATAAATTCAAATAACTTCATTAATGATGTGATGTATTCTTGTCCGTTTCCAGAGGAAGTCCTTTCTGAGGAAGTAATACTCAAGTGGTACCGTGACGGTCACTCAGTGAAAGGAAAGATGATGTTTTTGGAGCAAATGAAGAAGTTTATCGAATGGCTTCAGAACGCGGAAGAAGGTTGGTAGCACACACACACACACACACATCACACACATTATAGCTCGTATTGCTTGCAAAATCTTGATTCACTAGCTAATACACGGTGGTCCAGAATAAACGGACGTTTTTGTAATGGCTAGTACACAAAAGGGCGGGGTCCTTTCAGGTTGTTGACCCTCTCAACTCGTACCTCGGGATGGTAAGTTTAGTTAAGATGGAAAACTGGTCGGTTGAACATCGCGTGTTCGCAGTTACCGAATTTATAACACAACAGTGTGGTGTGGAATTTCCAAACTCGGAATAATCGGGCCCTATTTTTTTGAAGATGGCAGAGAGAATGCAGTGAGTGTAACTTCTGAACGCTATCTCGCGATGCTTCAAGAATTCGTCATTCCTCAGCTTGAGGAAAATGAAGTTGACACTGACAACATGTGGTTTCAACAGGATGGAGCAACACCTCACACGGCCAGGATTTCATTGAACTTTTTGCGAACGATTTTTCCCGGACGCGTGATCTCCCGGCATGGTGATGTTCCCTGGCCTCCGCGTTCCCCCGACCTCACTCCCTGCGACTTTTTCCTATGGGGCTATTTGAAGTCGAGAGTGTACGTGGACAAACCGCGAACCATTCAAGAGTTGAAGCAGTCAATAACACAAGAAACTGCGGGAATACCGGACGATATGGTGGAACGCGTGATGCGGAACTTCGGGGAGCGTCTTCAAGAGTGCATTACCGAAAGGGGTCGTCATTTAAATGACATAATTTTTCACACTTGATGTAACCTTTTTAATTTTTCGATTGTGAATAAAACTTACAGATATCCTTTACACGTTCTGCTTATTTTTCAATCCCTACTACCAAATTTGTGAATGTGACAGGATTTTGAAATGTGTCCGTTTATTCTGGACCACCCTGTATTTTTAGAGTAGCTTTATTGTATAGAGTAGAGGGCACGCGTTACATGCGTGCATGGTAGTGTTGCTTTGACATTACCTTGAGGGTTTAAAGAGGACTTGACAAATAGAAAAACTGGTCTTTAATGTGGAGATTATTTTTACGGACTGTTTTGTTTTCAAAGAAGTTTTGAATTTTATCACTGCTATCCTCCAGTGTTGTTAATTTTAACAGTGATAATTAAGTGATAATACTTGGAATATTGTGTTCTACCATATTTTATCGATTGTAGAGATTTTTTTCAGCACGTACGACATTCTTATTAAGTTGCTGAGCATTTGCTACTTAATTTTTAGGCCACTCTCGATCGTTTAACTATGATTACGTATTGTTTAGGGTTATGTCATCTGTCATACATTGTTTCTCTACAATGGGAGTTATAAATTTGAATTTTATTTGCAGAATCCGAATCTGAAGAGGAGGAGGACTAAACTATCACAAGGAAGGTAAGAAAATCGAAATGTGTTGATCCGTCAATTAACTTAATCCTCTATCGCCCTCTGGATTATTTACTGTCCTAGTAGATATTTCTCAAATAATAAGTGCGAAATTAATTCACGGATTCGTTTGGTTTTGCAATGTGGTAGACGATTTCCAACTGCTTGGTGCTGCACTGTCGGGTAGCGTGTAATGAATGTGCCCTGACTCTCTCCCATACACTTCCAAATACTTCTATACTTTTCTCCTTATAATTTTAAGAAAACTTGCAGTTTAACGCGTTTGAAAAACGTCAGATTTTAAAAACTGCCGATTAAGAACAGGCAAGTGTCAATTCTTGTGATTGTTCTCGACTAGGGAATGAGTGGAAATTCTAGCTTCGGAAACTGAGGCGGGAGGGGTTCTGTGGAGTAGAATTTATTTTAAACGTTGACAAATCTTGTAAAAATACCTACTCCCCGTAGGAGTGCAGTTAGTGTCAAAATTGTCAGGATTCAGGGATGTACTATACTTGAAAGTTATAATAAATCAATTTTCCATGCTTACGACAAAAGCTGTACTCTCCTACCGTTATGCTTACCATGCGATAAAACGTAGCTGGACAAACGCATCGTATGTCATGACAAAAATATATCCAACGTGCAATTTGCCTTATCAACTTCAAGAGGTTTGTCTGATAACTCATTTGATGACGATTTGATTTGTCTCTCTTTTTAAAGGTTCCAGAATTCAAGAACCGTTCTCGTTATTAGATGCGTTTGTAAATGAGATACTTGTGGAGAAAGTGTGAAGCCTCGAACTTATTTCATAGGCAGGATGTGCTGCGAAACTATCCTCCCTCATAAAATCAGTTTCTGGAGTAAAAATGGTATTTTTGAATCAGTATATTTTTTGCCAAGGATCTAAAATATGCGCGCTATCCTTGGTTTTCCAAGTTACCAACTCCCTTTTTGATTCCTATTAGGATTCTCAAAGATTACATCAAAATTTTACCCCTCAACCGGTTTATTTTTATCCTGCAAAGCGCGCCCAACGAGTGTTTGAAGATCCATCCAACCAACACCTGCAGATTTTAAAAATATAAATGTTTTTACCCCAGAAATCTCGATTTTACGAGGAGGAGGGATTGTTTCATGGCATACTATCTGACTACAGTACTCTTGAGTGATGACACCAATTTGTTGCGCGAATGTAAATAATGTGCGCCACAATCTTCCTTGGATGGCTGACAGAGTACTTACTCCTCTCTAGGGATGGGTATCGATACCCGATATTTCAAAAAATCGATATTTTTGTATCGATACTGGGCCCTCCGATAATATCGAATATCGATACTTCAATTCCGATATTTCGAATTGTTTTTTCCCACTAGCTTAAAAAAATGGATTTTAATATTGGGTTGATTTTCTTACTGGTCAAAAAACTCACCAACCAATCTTTGGACACTCGTAATGGAATCTGGAATGTAAAAGAATAGTAGCTTTAATACTAGGAGGAAAACAGGAGAAGAAGAAGAATTAGGAAGGCAGCAGTAGGAGGCTATATTACTGGTATAGTACCCACTGTTTCTGTTACCTTACCTCTCACAGGTTCAAAAAATCAAAACAAAGGTTATCTTCTGTTCTGTTTAAGTAGATACGATTAGGTTTTTTGCTGTTTAATTTTGAAAAATTGATGTTGAAATCGATACTCGATATTTATAAATCGATACTTTGCTTACCCGAGATTTGGAGTATCGATACCCGCCTTCCGATACGGTAACGTTCCAAAATATCGATACTTGTTCAACGATACCCATCCCTACTCCTCACCAACATAGTGATTATATTTGAAATCAATTGAGCGAGGCTTCACGCTGCAAAACATCCTCAGCTTCCATAGATTTTTATTGTTTTTTTTTGTAGATAAAAGGATATCGTTACAGTAAATTGTCAATCATATTATCATTTCCTCGTTAGGATGATTTTAAATATGGGATTATCATTTTCATTTCCAATCTGCCCCATTTGGGTAGGTACTAATTATTTGTGATAAAAATGGCTCAAAAGAGTGGAAAACTGTGTAATACCGATTTTAATTTTTTCTCCCCTCATGATGTACCTGAAAATGATTATTTAAGGTTTTATAAGTATAGCTCGTAGAATATAAAACGGGGCAGTAGACCTCTATGGTTCTACAGCCAGATCATTTAAATGATTAATTTTACACATTTAAGTACCGAAGATGAAAAATTGCCTATGCAACCTACAAATATGGGATTCTAGGTCAGAGGAGGGGAGCTAGTAAACAGAGATGATAGCTAAGGCTGGGGGGTGGGGGGTTGGCAGGTACACGAATGACCCCCTCGGGCGGACGGAAAAGTGGTGATGCCGGGATAACAAAGGGCAGAAGGAGCCCACCCGAAGGTTAGTTGAAGGAGTGTTGAGGGGGGGGGGCTGTCGGGTCGGTACGGTCGCTAAGAACTGGATTGTACTCCTGTTAATCATTTAAATGATAATATCAAGTTCACAGCGCTGTTTTTCCATACCACTGTTTGCTTTCTCGTGCCCCTGATTAATACATTGACGTGTATGACTTTATGATCCCCCGTTACCTCTTACTATAGTAAACAAACTATGAACAGTCTGAACCCAAAACTTTACAGTAACACCACATTTAGTTACCTTTTAGTGATATGACCCATAAGTGTGAATATAATCAACGAAATACCGCTGGTATTGCGAAAATGAGATAGCTAATACGCTGAGGCTGGAAGCAATGATTTTCCCGTGTCCTATCGTAGTGACTGTTATCTGGTTATCACATCACGACTGCTCATCAAATAATCGGCACATCATTAATCTGGTCATTACTGATGATGAACTGGGTTTGCTGGGGAACAAAAAGGTCATACATTTATTTTTATCTCTGCGTAGTTCAAATTTAATTATAATATAAATTTCTGGATGAACTCACCGCTTCCCACCAAAGAGCGTCCGCGTAGTTCGCAAAGTCTTCCTTTTTTCGTCGGGCCCTACCGTTTGATGGGTTGCAATTTATTCATTTTTTTCTTGAAAACTTTTAAATAAAGTTACCCCTTGATAAAGTTTAAGAAAATTTGGGGGGGGGGGGGGGCTATCTTTGTTGTAAATGAAATTTAGCACTTTAAAACTTCGGAAACACCTTGGCCACTCCTACAAAATATGATTTCATGTAGTTAATAGTCCTAAATCTCTCATTATATTCTGGAGAAATACCGCTTCAAGTATAAATAAGATGAAGGGCTAGTGCTCTAGTTTCATCAGTACTTTCCTGCTTCAATGACAATGTGCCTTTACATCAATTTTCTCTCGAAACCATGACAACCGCACATTGTCATCTGTCAAACTTCTGGTGTTCTAGCAAATGATGTAGGGATGGCGTTGTAATTATTTTGGAAGGAGCATTTTTATGATATACTTTTCTAATTAAAATAAATGTTTTTCCCAAAATTTATTTGAACATTGAAATTAACGCAGTAAGCTTCTCCTGCATGCCAAAACCCGTGTTACTCATAATCGCAATCCATGTCAGCCTTTAAACATAACTTACAAGTAAATTAATTGTAGATTTACTCGAACTTCAAAACAGCTAATCGATGCGTGGCAGTAAATCAGATGAACTACTACCAATAGTCCTCCATTTTATTTACAATCAGGGTGAAACTTTGCAGTTGATATCTTGCAGTACTCTTGAATGATGACACCAATTTGTTGCGCGAATGTAAATAATGTGCGCCACAATCTTCCTTGGATGGCTGACAGAGTGCTTGCCTAATTTTGGTTGTTGTAATATCACCTCAAGACTAGATAGAGGGACAATGGTCTACTTTGCTAACTTGTTAGGTTGCCAACATTGCTACTAGAGCGATTACTCGTTCCCTAGACAAATATCTGATATGCAATAGGATTGTTGGGATCCATTAGATTTCACCCAAAACGTGGGTCCACCTACATAGTTGTCATTATAAACTTCTGTAATGTTCTGTAATCAATCTGTAAACTAATCGAGGTGTTCTAATCGATGTCGTTTTCTGTTTCAGATTGGCACTACTGGAAATTACACAGTAAAAATAAGGAATTATTACCCTTGATCCTTCCCTAAGTTCAGTACTGTTAAACCGTGTTTTACGTCTACAAATGGAATTTAAAAAAAAAAACCAAAAAACAACTAAAAATCAACAAAACCGCTCAGTTGAAAGAAAAGAAAGCTATGGTGAATAATGTCAAAGCCAAGTGCTCCCTGGGGACGAATTTCACAAATCTATATAAAAAACAATAAACAGATATCATGAAAAAAAAAGAATTCTTGCATAAATTTGGTGACTGGCATTTTTTTCTTAGCGAGTAACTTTTAAATGTAATGTTGACACGAAATGAATACGGAATGCTTTTTAATAAAAAAAAGAAGGTGTATGGTATGTAAACAAGTATTAAGTACATTTAAATTTAAAAAAAGGCTTAACTTATAGGATGAAATGCATCAAGAATGTTCACTGGGGCTTTATACTAAATGAATGGAACTTGAAAACGATTATTCTGATCGCCCTAAAGTTACTCTTCCAATACAATCTATTTTGATACAAGCCTTCAATTGGTGTTGTTAATTTGAAAAATAAATACGAAGAAGAAAAAATCATTTAAAGTGTAAAATATTGCATTTTTGTCCTTCACTTTTCCGGTTTTGTTAATTGAAAATTGTATCTTCATCCCTGATGTTTCAGGTGCCTTAAAAAACGAAAACCCCTTTTCAGAAAAAAAAGCTCTAAAATAGTTTGTCTCCAACGAAATTTGGTTATTGGGTATAATGTTTTATTAGCGTTTGCCAATCCGATAATGGCGTCCTCGTTTCGAAATACCTGGGCTTCAATGGAAAACTGAAATGGAGGTCTCGTTAACTATTTGGATTGGCAGATTTCTCAATTTAAAAATCGATCTGGCCGATTTATGCAATGATTTCTAATAAATATTTGTATTCTGGGGAACGCTATAACGAATCTCAAGATTATCTTAAGGCGATATCCATTCATCGTATTTCTTATAAATTGCTCTTTCACATAAAAACCAGGAGGGGTTTCTTGTCAATTTTGTCCGTCGAACATTTCTTCCGTTCGCCTTATTACCTCAATCAACTCGAAATAAAAACCTCATAACCGACCTCATAGGGTATTTAATAATTGTATTCTACGAGACAAAAACAATTGTGCAGCCTAGATTTTTTTGAACGTGAAATCCGGGTTTCACTTACCCAAGTCAAGGGATGGAGGTACATAAGCTTTGAATTCTTATCATTTAAACCTTTTTTTAAAAGAATATTCTGTAGGTTTATCATGTTTCGTTTAAGCGATTACTTCAGTAACTTGGAACAAAAAAATAGAAGAAACCAAATGTTTTTGTATGACTTAATTGTAATAGTTGTTGCTCCCTTAATTCTTGTTCTCACTTGTCTTAATATTATTCAGGATGTATAATTCATTTGTATGTGGGTTATTTTAAATACAGTGTTATTATTTTAACTAATAAAAATTTGTACTCAAAGAAATATTGTTGGTAGAATTGATTCCCATTTCTCTTGGATCTCAAAATATGTGGATACGGAATGGCGGTCTCAAATTGTACATTTCCTAAGTTTTCATTCTAAGTCCTGTTCTACAAATTTTGCATTGGTACCAAAGTCGTTGAACATTAAACAACTGACCCATCTGAAGTGAGACATTGAGAGAGAGACATCCTCTCTCAAAAAGAAAAAAAAATATTTTCGCAAATTATTTGAATTGGTGCTGAAGCTTGCAGGTTCATTAAAGGATTGGTCCTAATTGAAATAGGTAAAAGTTTTTGAAGGTGCTGCTGGGCAAACCCTTAAATCATTTATAGTAGCACATAGCGCTTGGTTCCCCTCCATTCTCTATCCTGCAAGTTAAGACAAAATTTCCGAGGTTTGTAGCGCAAGACTAAAATTGAGAAGAAAGACTCATGATTATTGGTTCACGTCGCTACATGAAATATTGAGGGAAAGGAAATGCCAAGGAAACCTCGAAGGATGGAAGGAATAGCCACCAGTTTAAATAGGAGCCCTGGATGATGCTGGTGGTGGTACCACTAAGCACTGCTGACGAGATGCCTAGCTTGAGTAACTGCCCCTTTTTGGCATGGCGTGGTCATGGTCATAAGCTTGATGTTACTCGGTGCCTCTCCTTTTAGCTCAGATAGTGCTTGATGTAGGTCGTTCAAGTCATATTTACATGAGCATTGCTGCTGAAAACTCAAGACATGGATGATTAAGACAGACTCATCATAATGTCATCAATATTTGGCTTCTTACCCTGGTCACTCTGCTTTGATACAGTCTCTTCATATCTCTGTCACTGGAGAACAGTGAACCTGCTATATGCAGCAGGTGTGAGGGCAACCTCCCAGCTATTGTCAACAGGTGGAAAGGCTAGCCAACAGCAAATTTAACTTCATGGTCTGACTGAAGTAGCCTCCTAAAGACCGGGCCAGTGGGCTTTGGCAGTGAGTACATGCAAAGATGGCCCAGCTTCTGATGTCACTTCAGGAGTGCCTTGGATGCATGAGCTAGTGCTCGACCAAGTCCTACATGGCTAGCAGCCATTGTGGCAACAACCATGAGGTCGACCCCAAGACTCCTCCAGCAGGATCAGGAAGGATTTTAAGAAGAGGAAAATATCAGTTAAATTCGATGCTTGAAAGGGATAGTAGTGAACATCTATGTGAATAACGGCAACAGTTGACAACAGGAAAGGGGGCACGAGTGTGTGCTACAGTTGTACAAAGATTCTGCATTGATGCACTAGTTTCGTAAGACAACTATTCTTGATATTTCCATGGAAAACTAGAAGGCAGGCCCACTACATGAAAATATCTGATGAGTTTACATAGTTATCATAATTTTTTATTAGCTCATTATAAGTGATATACTGCTACGGCTGTGAATGATAATCAATATTATTGATATCCATTGGGTAAATATCTGTATACCATTTACTATACTGATTCAGTATGATCAACGTTTAGTTTCAGATAAAATAAGGGGCTTACAAGTATTTTTCACATTTTTGCTTTATAGAGGGGGTATCAACTTAACTTGGGGGGGGGGGTCATGTTTGTGTTCTGTAATTCACGTTTTCTCAAACTTATTCAATCTATGTGTTGAAAAAGCACTGACAAACGAACTCTTTCCTATTTTAGAATGGCGATTTATTGTTGAATAAGTACAATAAATGCGTACATAGATACATAGAAAAGCTCTAAAACAGCGCAGTCTTTTCATGAATCGTCAAAAAGGATTCCCACGAAGACAATTTGGGCAAATTTTGGTTCTATAAGTTTTGGTGACACGAAGAAAGTTTGTTAGAACATACCTACAAGTATAGATACAAATAGTAGGTACGTGGTTTCTTTATATCCCAATGGTAGCGCTATAGTTGGCTTATCACGAGATATCAGTGATAAGTAAGTGATCTGTGGTAAGTTTGTCTTATCTTTTAATCACGCGCCAACTCCCTTTATGAAGATTATCGATGCTGAATTAGAGAAAACATCTTAAATATTTATCACATAAATAGTAATCGATTACCTTTGAAGGAGACTGTTTACAGCTACCCCTAGTGTAATTTATTAGAACTACGTTGGCAATTTCGTGAAAATAAGTCTTGCCTTTCTTCATTCCTTTGGAATTATAATCGTTAGTCAATCCCTTAAAAATATATTATCGACCTTAATTAATGCTTCTTAATTTTTGGATCCGTTACTCTCTGTTTTCGCGAAATGGGTTTAGGAAGACTACCAACGTAATTTGGTATCCGGCATGTTGGCAGCACTGTACACTGAGTGTAATGAAAAAAAGTTCAGTTTCCTTCTCTTGTTTGTGTTGTCGAGATTGATTCGGTTTTATTGTTAAATACACTTGAAATTTCAACCCCGATGCGTCATATTTCCCGTAATTGTCAGATTTCGTCACTTCCTGACCTTAAGAGCTAGTGAACGTGTCGGCGGAATTGACATTTCTCGCTTAAATCGCCAACACCTGTCACGGCTGGGTCTTGGAGTATCTACCTTTTCCAAGCTTCCGTCCGTCCGTCGTCCTTGATCTCAGAATATTCTCCAGTCGGGTAAGTTTACCTTGATTTATCTAAAAAATGAAAGATCTAGCTATAAGAAATATCACGAAAGTACGAACGATTTCTTAGCATCAGTATTTGAGAGGAATCCGTCTACTGATTTGTTTACGTTCCTTCAACGGAGATTTTGACGATCTGCCAAGTTCAGGTTAGTCTGGGAGTTGGCATTTGGTCAATATTTTCTTCCTTAAATCGTTGACTGGCATTCTTCATTTGTTTTTTGGTTTCTATTATTATCTTGTCCTATTATAGGAACCATTTTCGTGAATGGAATATGGGGATATGATTTAGAGTCGGATCGTGTATGGGAATCGCGAACCTCCAGGATTTCCGTCTTCCGCATACTAATTACTGCTGTAGCAACGTTTGTAGGTCGTTATATCAGTAGTTGACTAATGCTGATAATGGAAAGTTGTAAGCTTTCATTTTAGTTTCAAACCATACGCCTTACTAAATCACCCAACTGAATGTCCATCCGTCTCGAATGGAAAATCGTGTTTGGTCACAAAGAAGCGAGTATTTGAGACGCTGTAAGTATATCTTATCCATTCTGGTTGGTATTGTTCTGAAGCCAATGTTACGTCATTCATGGCTTGTGGGTCATTATTGTCCCGTTTTGGGGTAGCAGATTCCATGAGTTAATTGTAATTTATTCATTGGAGAAATATACTGGTGGCCACATGCTAGAAGAGGTTTCTACTATGGTTTCTTCGAACAAAACGTGACGAATAGTATCATTGCTGAGAAGAAACTTCAACAATCAAATTTATTTAAGTTAAGATGTCTTATTCTTCAAAGTTATACCTAGTTATACCACCTACCACATATACCACCCACAATGAAAACTGAACAAATAACTCTCCCAACTATCCTAAAACATCAGAATTCAATAGTGTCCCTTTCTGCAGTGTTCGAAAACGAAAGTAATCAGTCTTCTGTACAATATCGAAGAGATAAAATTAAATGAAATCAAATCATTCAGCTGGTTTTACAGTAATCTTCCAGTGGTCTTGGATTCACACATGAGTGGAGTCACATGAGAGCTGTTGTAGACGGCACCTATCCAAAATGCCGGCACTTATATACCTATAATTAAAAACTGTACCAATATCATTGGTGCCTAACATTTACCAACGTCTCAGAACATTGATAGACAACAATAAAGCAGTGTTTGTGCTGCGGTTGCTTTAGTCAGAGTGGTGGAATCGCAGTTATCTTTTATGGACCGAACGCGTACAATACCAATGACATCTATTTTGCAGTTGGTGTGGGCTGTAAGCGTTCAACATGCCAACCAGCGGCCCCGTGTATCAGCCGACAACTGTTAGCTACGAGCAGCAGAATGAATGGCCTCGCCCTGGGAGCTACCTCTCGCAAACCGTCTCCAGCAACTTCCGGAGTCCCCGATGCCTCCAGTGGGTGCTTCTGGCTTTCGCCCTATTTTCATTTGGAGCAGGACTCATCATCCTCATCGAAGGTAAGCAAACTGACTACTTCTCTTGACGTATTTCGAATCAAAAGAAATGCAATTCTTTATCCTGGAGTGCCTCGTTTACCTAAGTGGCCTGGTTTGACTAAATCCATAATTACGTTAGTTTGGATTACTATAAAATAACTTCATTAAACATCATTATATTCATCAGGAGCTTTAGTTTCCGTAAAACGCCGAAATTTTAGTTCGTTGGTAATTTAATAGATTAGATTTAATAGGATTCGTTGAAGTTCATGAAAGAAGTTGGTTTTAAATGAACAATTTCTCACATTTTACTCTTCATTTCATCTTTTTAATATACCTACTAATTGGCGTCCAACACAGGGATGTGGGAGGGGTACTAAAGGACGTTCGTCATCAGTTTTCATTATTAGAGTGTTCTTGCTTCTTTAAGTGTCTAGGCATCACAACTGTATTTCCGGGGTAATATGAGAGAATGATATCTCCATTCATTGTATACTGTGGGAGGACGGATTTGTGTGTCATGCCCTAATCACGCTTCTTTTTCTACTTGACAAAAAACCCAACATGTGACGCCCACTCCCGCCTTCTCTATTTTCTGTCGTTTGTCATAGACTGCCAAATTTGTGGTCGATATTTGAACACAAGATAGCAAGACACCAATAAGAAAATGAACAAGCAAATCGCAAATTATTTCTCATCACTGTAACCTTCCTCGTGTTACTTATTACAATCATAGCAATGGGGATGGGCTACAAGGAGTGTTGTTTTCATGGCTCATTTTTACAGTCTTGCAGTGTCGATTTCCCATTCAGTTACGTTTGTAGTGTCTTCAGTCACTTTTGGAACTGGTTGCTGTTCTGTACGATAAGCGAGTGTATGAAGAATCTCTTTTTGAAAATTTTCATCTCTTTATAGACAGACCTGAACAAATTTCTGGCTGCTAGGGTCCTGAGCACATACTTACTTCATTTGTTTGCACTCTTGTTTCTTCCTCTGTAATATGTAGTCATATATATAAAGATGAAAGTATCAGAGTAGGTATATCCGTTTTTCATCCAAGGGGTGGTTGGACGCTGGGCGGGTGGAATTCACCCCCCAGAACTCCGGACCCCACCAGTGAAGGGGAGAGGGCCCCAGCTGGGCGGAGCTTCTCCCAGGGCAACCGACGTGCTCCCCTCCTCGGAGACTTGGAATATACGATTTTTTGACTTTGCGTATTGTTTTTATACTCCCTCATTGTGTTATTCACCTATTTCTTTTTAACCTGCGTACCAGGGCCTTTAAACTAGTGAGCATACCCCACTTGAGGGTGTACATCCAGCTAAGGGATATACTCTACAACTAATTGGTGACAAAAAACGCCTCTTAGAAGTATTTATGTAGAGGCTTCGTTTCCGAGTTATTAACAGTTTAAGATTTTTTGGTGTTTTTGACTTTCCGTCTCAAAAGCAGCCATGAATTCAAGTGAAAAGTGTGTCAAATCTGGGAAATTTTTGTGTTTTTTTTTCGATCACCTGTAAAATCTGATTCTCTTACATGAACGTTTTGTACCGCTACTTGAGAAGTTGGCCAGAAAGCTCAGCTTTCCAATGGTATCCTCAAATTTGAATTTACCAAGACCAGAATGGGAGAAAACTCCGTTTCCACATTACATTTTTCTCTATAGACTAATTTTTTACCCAATTAACCTAAACAAAAAAATTGGTTTGGCATCAGAAAGATAGGTAATTTAAAGCTCCTTCCATCAGTATCCTCAGATTTGAGATTCGTTGGAAAATGAGGAAGTTATGGCTTTTTTTGTGACGGAAAGTCGAAAACACGAAAAAATGTTAAACTGTGGCACCGTGACTTCGGAACTCCTCCTCTAATTTTTAGGCAGATTTTACGAAATTTTCAGTTTGATTTAGAATGACCAAAAAAAGGTCTTTCTGCAGAGCATACTCTCACCACACGAACAAAATCAGTCCGAAATTTACTGAAATAGTCTGAGAAAATCCTCTAACAGGCGTTTGAAATTCCTGCAGGTACAGTGGATTTCAATGACAACCGCCAGATCCCAATGGAAGACGGAGATGGCAACTTGGTTTCGGACGATTCCTCCGCTAGTCGGATGGGTCTCACTATCATTGGGAGCATTATGATGGTCGTTGGTGTTATACTCTTTATCGCCTACATACGAATTGCAATAAGGTACGTCATGTTGTTTTAATGCATATTTATATTAGAAACTGATTAACGGTGGAGATCGATGTTTGGTAATGAAGATTGTTGGAGTAAGGAGGCAATTTCAGTGTTATTTTTTGTGGAGCGGATAGCTCTGTTTCCAATGATTCCATTTTGCCCAGTCGAATGTTCAACTCCTCCTAACCAAACCAACTAAGCCGGACTTGCAACAGCATAAAGAAATATCTGAAATTAGACTTTACACCTTTAGCTATCGATCATGATGAGATTCGATACTCTAGATGAGATTCGAACACGCAGCTTCAATTCAATTGGGTTTTACAGTTGGAATTTATTATAGTTCGAATACATTCCGTGAATCTACAGCAGGACAATGTCTCTGAAAGGAGAACAATTAGTCCTCATTACATTTATTTCGTTCTTCCAACCAAAAGATGACTATGTTTATGTTAAACGAACTTTGTACAAAGAAATACTAACTTGGAAAGTTCCTTGGTATTGTTATGTCTTCGGTTCATCCACCTGTACTTACTGTTTTACCCTTATCACGTGAGTTTGTACTGTAGGGAATGAGCTACATCTAGGGGCTTTATCGGTAGCAAGAACATATATCTCATCAGTCTTTTCGGTGTATATTTAACAGTAAGTGATATGATACATTTTGTGTTATCATTTTGAGGTAATTATCAATATTTGTTAATTGGTTTTAGGAGAAAGGAATGCCCCTGTTATCCTTCAAAGGAAGAACGGTTGGCGATGCACCTCGACGCGCAAGGTGGAAATGGACAGGTGAGTGGTGACTTTCGAGGTGGGCAAGATTCACCTTCCATCCAACGTCCGAAGTTGGACGATTCTTTTCTCTGGAGTATTCCTCACTGTTAATAAGTGCATTATAGGAAACAACATGGTTTAGCAGTTGAAACAAATGTTACAACTTTATCCCCCACAGCCCAAATTAGTGTACTCTGATGGTTTCACTTCGTAGATAGGTGTAAATTATTGTACAAAATAGTAGTTACTGAATATGCAGCCAGGCTGGACGCATTATATGAGCTGAGTTAGCAGTACAACTCTCTAATCCGCTTAAAAATAGAATTCTTGTGACAGCTGGTTGGAAACAGTTAATGAAGGCTTTTCAAAAAATTTGTACTGAGTAACCTTTTTTCCTGTTTCGGCTCTGGTTGTTTGTTGTGATTGATTATTTCATGGGTTTGTTCAGAACTGCACTCCTCAGCTTTATCCGAGTCATCGAAATCATCTACAAACATACTTTCTCAAACGTTCAAATTTGTCTCAGAATACTCTTTTAAATGTACTTATATCTCACAAGGATACCCGTGCTTCCACTTGATGGATCAATGTTTCAGCACATCTGAGTGGGAGTTGGCTAAACGTTTTGTTGGGCTGCGTTTTTTCAGTTTGCTGGGCGAGGACAACAAAGCTTGTCCATGTAATATACTCAGTCTTTTCGAGGAAGAGTCATGACTGCTTGAAGTAAATGTGTTGCTTCAGTAGAAAATAGCAGCTATGTCAGCTGCTGATGGGTGACAATTAAGAAAACCAATTTGGTCTCTCCAGTCCCGGGCAAGCCCAAAAGTTGAGTTGGTGTCATCCTATGGTAAAATTCAAGTATATGCAGTCATCAAAAGGAAGCTGTTGAATCAGTAGTTTCCTCCAAATCATTGCTAAGCTTCGTGCAGCCATACTGAAATTTCAAATCCTTTCCTCTATCACCCCTTTGTAGCTCAATCACTTAAGGGAGACTGACATTGAGCAGGCTGAGGGGAAAGGGGATCCTACTTTCTCGCTTGAGCACTTCTTAGAGCAACTGGGCAAGTTTCTATGCTAGACCTGTAACTGTTGGATCTGTTTGGGATTGGACAGTTCTGGTTTGGTGAATGAAAAAACCATTGTGAACTCTCACCACATTGTATTACCAAAACCCTCACTGAGATTTTTGGCTACTAAGTCTCTGCTGCAGGGATTGAAGGCTCGAATGGAACAAATACTAACCATTCACCAAGATCCGCCAAATCCGCCCTCTATTATTTAACTAAGTTTAACGGAAGAAAAATAACAACTTTAGAACGGATCTTCTTAAACGAGTATAGCATAACTCCCTTGAACACTTAATAAGCACTCTAATGTTTATATAATTTCATTTCCCTTTTATGTCCTCTGAATGATCCTCTAATTCCATTCGCTCACTATTTCAAGGATGATTTGGATTCTCTACAATTAGCAACTTTGTTCATGCTTTTTCTCAAATCTTGTGAGTTTGAACTGTTGGCACTCGAAAGTCTCATTTCACCTTGATGAAAACGACACGTAGTTGTGAAGTTTCATGCCATCTACAAATTTCCAACTGTCTCATTCTCACACTAATTCTTCCATGTACCCCCGTGTTAACGTCACTTTATTTTGAATTCTTCTTTTCAGTTTCCCATCGATTGTCATGTTGTTGATTTTTGTTACGTCGACTTTCATTAATTTTCTACTCACTTTTTTTGAGATTTGTTAGTTTCTCAAGCTTGTCTATCGATGCACTCTGCAGTGTTTTCATTGCAATAACCATTTCTTGTATCTTTGTACCTACTTGTATTTATAATTAGAGAACCGTCACGAGTTGAATGAGATGATTGTATGAAGCAATCAATTAATAAACTATTGGGTCTTTGGCATGATTATTGGTCGGATTAAACAACATTTCTGGACCCCCCTTTTACGTTCACTTCTTAATATTCATCTTGAGAGAATGAGTTTGGCTTACTAACAATGACTTAGTACTCTCGAAACTATTTAACTCATGACTAATCAAAATTATAGCTAAACGAAACCACATTCCCAAACATCAGTGTGGGTTCTTCCATAAACATTCTACTATAGATCAGGTGTGCAGGATCATCCATATTGTTGAACAGCTGTAGAAGACAAAAAAGTTCTTCTTCGACGTTACTCAAGCGTTCGATAAAATCTGACATAAGGGACTTGTCACAAACAAATGCTTCCAGCAAAATATGGAGCTCCTCCACTCTTCTCTATCAAATCAATACTTTTGGATCAAACAAAATGGTGCTTATTCGGAAGCAAAAATGGTTTGGGCTGGTAGTGTACTTGGTCCACTCCTGCACCTCCTGTATGCATGCAGTTTACCTGAGCACTAGGGGAACACCCGTGCCCTGGACCGTTTGCAGATGATGCTGCTATTCTTGTCAGTGAAGACAATCGAGAATCAACCTCAAGACTTGGAAGACCCATAAAAAAATCTGTATGACTGGGCAATTAAGTGCAGAATCAAGAATTCAGCCTATGTTGGTTTTACTTTCCACTAAATAGAAAATTTACCCAACTATCCTGATGACAGAGTCATCAGGGAAAGTATTTGGGCATGAATGTGGATGCAAAGCTTGCTGGAGAGTGCAAGTGAAGAAAAAAATATTGGTCACCAAAATTGTCAATCCAAAATAAATGGACCTTATACAATCAGGTCCTTGTGTCAGTCTGGACAATGGTACACGTCTGGGGCTGCACTTCTCAAAGTAATCGTGATACTATACAGAAATTCCGGAACAGAGTGCTGTGGTACATGACACCCATAAAGCTCTCAAAATTCCCACAATAGATGTAGTATTTAAAATTCAAAGGAAAGTCCATCATCAGAGGATCTAAAGTCATATCAACGAGGAGGTTGTGTAGTTGCAGGACATTCGTAATCTGCTCAGTGACTGAAAAGGCAAAAATCTCACGACCTATGGTAGGATGGAGTGATGCTTTTTTGGAAGTTTGTTCAGCGAGTGTTATGCTGGTGCGCTAAACAAATTGTGAAAAGAGGGATGAAGCCTATCCAGTCTCAGTTTTACACTCAGGCTCTCCCGAAGAAACCTGATCTATAAATCTTGATTTATTGACTTTTGGTGCTGGACAACTTTTTGGTTATGGAAAAATCTGTCTTATCATTACTCAGTCACTTGGTATATTCAAGACCTCCAACTCCTCATGTTCAAGTCCTCGCAACTCGTGGCTTTCTCTACTGTGTATACCACTTTGATGTTTGCACTGTCTGTACTATGTATCTTGTTTGCACACCATCACGCCATTTGGTTTTGTTCTTTTCAACGCGTGGAAAATAACGCTTGTTTCAAGCCTCGCTTTCATTCCTATCTCCTTAGTTCATTTATTATATTATTCCTTATTTTGGTTTCATGTCTTCAGTGCTAGTTTGATATTTGATCGATTTCGTTTATAATTTATTTCTCTCGTCAAACTTATCATTTCCGTTATTATTGTTTTTTTTTAGTTTATTATTTTATATTTTGTTCTTTCTTTTTGTATTTTCCGTTGGGCGCGTGATGATTGTGCAACGATTAGATTCATACAATGAACCCATCTACGGATTTGTTGGTGGCGGCGCAGTACGGACCAGTGTCTGAGATCGCCTACCAGCCGCCGGCGCATCTCGAGCATGAAGAGAGAAGCAAGCTCATGGCCACGGACCACAAGGACAAGTGAGTTTCATAGTTTTGTTCTGTTTTATTTATTAAAAATTACAACTTGTCAGGTTTTCTATGTGTACACGTTCTTGATTTAACCAGCGGCTGAACATTAAAACAAGCTGATCGTACGCTTTTAAATTCAAGTTCAGTAAGTTAACAACTGGGTGAATCTGTTGCTATTGTACATTTTTTTAAACTCAAGCCATACAATGCCCATACACAGTTCTCTTTTGGGCCACCCAAGCATGGTAGGCCAGTCCGTATTTTACCTTTCCTACAGTTCTTTAGAATGCTATGTTGAAGGACATTGCTCCCAAATTGCTATAGCTTCAATTTTCTACGATATTACAGCGTTGTTTACCATATTAGGTACCTGTACTGTCATTGCTGCAGTTTTGTTTCTTCAGTACCAAAGGTTTGTGTTCTTGCAAAAACTCGAAGAAATTTGTGTTCTCCAAAATAAAAATTCTCACTTGATGTTTTGAGTTTCAGAGCTTACTGATCAATTTTCATTATGTTTGTTAGCGGTAAATCTTTGTTACGCTCAAAATGCTTAATTTTTTGCCCTACTTTAATTAATCTTCGGGAATTGAGTCTATCCCCTATAAATTAAATTACCGTTGGATCAGTAGTAGCGTGACCGCATCTATCAGACAGATTTCGTTTGGACTCTGGAAGTAGAGTTGGCTATTGAGAGTTGGTTATTCCGCATGCGCGTAACTAAAATCATTTTGACTCAGACTAGATTTTGATGAAATTTTCAGGGATAGTGCTTTTGACTTTGGGCTTTTGACAGGAATAGTGATTGAAGTTATTTTTGATGTGTGGCAGAGAAATCTGGAGTCCAACAGTTAGCAACCCAAAGCATTTACTGTGGATTGTACCCGTGCTGTATTCGCCCAACAGAGACAGGGGTTTTTTGTTTTCAAAAGCTGTCTTATCGGGCTATGACCAGTTGAAAAATCTACAGGCATTCTTGTTTATTTGATAGGCAAATCAACTAATTCGGTTGTCATATAAAGATCTTCCCAAAGTTTTGTCCATCTGATACAACAGTTCTACAACAAAGGAGTGATGGAATGGACTGCTTTTCGCTTCTAAACGCTGCTGAAACATGAAGCTTCAAAGTTTCAGGTTTATAATTAGGATCAGCAGTTTCAAGAAAAGCTAAGAAGAACTATCCATATCCATCGCAATGCTTAGCGGTTTTGCCAGTATTTTCTCACACTTTTCTCTCCCATTGAGGGACACCTGTTCGTTTATTTGATTTTTAAAAATTAAACAGTGGTTTTAGCATTTCAAACAAAACACTAGTTATTTCCTACCGATTTCGAATCGAAGGAACCCACATTTTCTTTTCCACTTGGGAGGAGGTATTCATATCTGTTTCAAAACAGAGAGGAAAATGTCGACATCTTAGTGGGGTAGGGAGTTCACATTCCTGAACAATTTTCTTTCATACTGGAAAAAATTGGAACACCATTGTATTTATCGTCAAAATTGTTTATAGAAATCCATCTACTTCTCAGTTCTTCTCGCACAAAATCATTAAAGATTTGGTAAAGTCAGAAACAACCAATGGTAAAACAATTAGGTACGTAATGTAATTCCGTAATAATCATATATTTGGTTATATCATTAGGTTACCTCATAACGATCGGAATCCTGACATTTTTCGCCCATTGGTAACTAGGGCCCAACCATACACAACATTCTAATTTGAGTGCATATTTTACCTCTACCACCAACTGCTTATAAAACTATTTTTCGTTGTTGTTTGTTTCACACAACTTTAATTTCTGACATTTAATTTCTTCTGTTTTGAAAACAACTTCTGTGCCTACATCTTCCTTTTGTTGTTACTTATTTTCTTATAAATGTCTAACCCTTTCAAAGCACGTTTTTTTTTGTTTTGCTAACGAATAAAGCAATGAGGAGAATGAGCGAATGCTTGAAAATGATCCGAGGATCGTCCTGAGGCCCTTGAGTCACAACGAGGACGTCTAAGTTCCACAGGTTAGTTTTATTAGCTTTATTTGTTTATTTAATAGCTTGTAAATTCAGTAGCTGTTGTGTAATTTGTTTAGTACCTTGTGAAAGTAGCTTGTATTCTTCACTTATCGTAAGTTAGGATACACTATTTTTTTTTTTAATTATTAGAGTCATGATTCTTAACATTAATAATATACACATTCGTATGTCTGAAAGAAGTTGATAACATAATGCTTTGTATCTTAAGATTTTTCCTCGTTCCAGAAAATTGTTTTTTCATCTTTAGGGCTGTAAATCAATGGGGGAAGCGCTAGAATACGAATTTCATGGGGCTTGGGTGATTTGTAAGGTGGTATCTTAGTGGGAAAATTGCCACGGAGCACAACATATAGGCATTAAGGGTATGTATTTAAATCCAAAAAGTTCATACAAGTTACATAATCTCAATCTTGACGTAAATGAGGCACCTGCCATGGGATCTGTTGATAAGCAGTACAGTTGAGGGGTTGCCCGTCGTAAATGAATGGCCAGGTTCACGGAATTCCTAGTGCATTTCCCTAGATCGTTCTTAAATTTTGTTAACTTAAAGCCAGAATCATACACATCATCTAATAAAACTCATACAATTTACACGTTTAAAGACTTGAGTAGCTGCGCTATTGGTTTCCATATTGCAAAGTGATTCTCATACACTGACCTACGACTATTTCACTTGTCACCAGACCAGAAGTGATGCTCGGTCAACCAACGGCACCCCTGGCCGCCCCAGAAGATCTGAGTGACTCACCATCATCATCAACCGCTTCTTCTTTGTCTTCTTTTGAAGATTAACATTCCGCAACGACTCCCAAAACAAAAGAATAACAATTCTTCGTCCCTCAAGTTTCTAACTCGCACCATTTCCCATTATTTCACTTGGGAACATTTTCAAGAAGGAATCGAGCATCAAGGTAACAATTGACAACTTGAAACATGTACTTAATGTAAGTACTTAACAAAATAGTATTGCTTGAAATATTAAGGATTCGTAGGGGAAATTATAGTTGAGATTCAGCGCAGATTCCAATCATGATAGATTCATATTTAAAATGGTATTATATTTTAGTGAAAACTTGGTCACCACGAATCTTTAAAGGTGTATTTATTTTAATTTTTAATGATTTTTACGTGAATTTTATGCAGTTTGTGTGGTTAGGAGGTAGCTATTGAGGTGGAGGTACGTGGTGGTTTGTGATTGGAAGATGGGTGAAGACGAAGTAATCGTGTAGGGATGGGTAAATAGTATTGACAATTATAACCTGGAAGAAAGGTTTCTCTTTCAGAGCGTAGTAAAACTGTCAGGTTAGTCTGAAAAACGTTAAAATAGGATTCCTTCATTACTTGGGCGTGTCTTCATAAGGAATATCCAAAATTGTGTTGCGTAATGTTGTTTCCTGTGCATGCAACTCCGTTGTATCATTGTCAAGTACAAATGAGGGTTGACCATTGGTCTGAAATATTGTTGAATGAACGTTTATATAATCGATTTTGACACCATTCAAACTTCACTAAGACGAATATTTATGTTTTTAATGATCTTTTAAAGTTTCAGCGTAAGTGACGTCAAATTTGTCAAGTCCAGACTAGGCTGGTGGGGTTTGATAATGCCAATTTTCGCTACAACCGAAATTTTAAACAATTGCATAAATAAAACTACTTTTTAAAAATCCAAATTACAGCCAGAGTCTGAGCAGGACTTGCAAATTCGCTGAAACAACGACAGAAAAACTTCAAATTGCGAGAAATAATAAAATTAAATCATTTTGAATAAATCTTTGGATCTAATTAGTAAAACGATTAATTTAGTAGAGGTTCCAATATTGAATCGATAATTTCAAATGATTTTACTTATTAAATAGAGGGCAGTTGGTGTTTTTATCGTGACTGCTTTCATTTAATGAAATTTAAGAAGCCCTTCATTCCCGATCAAAATTTTACTTCCTCTACCCCATCCTCTCTTCATTGGCTCAATTTGAAGGCTTGTACATTCAAATCACTCAAATCAAATGCACTTTTCCTTTCGTATTCTACCAAAAAATTTTCTACATTTCATTCCTGGATTCGCCTCAATGAGTCACGAATCTGGCTTGTCATGGTTTCCTTTCTATTTTTTATTTGATTCGATAGTCTCCTAAACATTGAAAATAGCGTATTTCAAACATTTGCCAAATCGGCATGTAGTTGTGGTTATCTGTGCTGAATCTCGGCTCTCCCACACATTAAAAAAAAATAACTTTCCAAAATCAAATTTGTTTTTAAAAAAAGCATTTATCGGGTATAACTCTTACTATATTTATTACCTACAATTAATATGACCAAGTATACTAGTAAATTATGCATTAAATTTGATGCACTTTCATCCCCCTTTACTAATGATTTCCTTTCCAAATATCCTCCCCCTGATCTATTGTCGACAGGAGCATTAAAAGAATGCAGCTTTTCGTTAAAAGTAGATTAGTGAAATCGCATTAACGTAGATGCTTATTGCATCGTATAGCGTATCGTAATTGAATTCGAGATGAATTAGATTTAAAAAAAAAAATCATTCTATGGAACACGTTCTTACTGCGTAATGATCATGTTCAGTGTTGTAGTGGTGTAATTGTAGTGGTTTAATTTATTATAGCTTTCTTACGGCTGTCTGAGACTCTTAAGTTTTTGGCACTATAGGCACCTACATCTTCTGTGGTTCCAAAAATAGTGTAATAATACTTGGTACTATGTTTCAATAATAAAAAATCTCAATGGCTAACATCATTCATTACGATTGGTTGTTATTACCGTCTGTATCGTAAAATTGATTAATGTTGAACTGAAATACAGTTGAAATAAAAATTTACTGCATATTAAACCGTTTTCTGTAAACTGCATGATTTGGTTAAGTGGATAATATTTAAAATACTGATGATATATATTCTAATCCAGCAGAAATGGAGTTCTTGCTCTAAAGTTCTCTCGATTTGAGGTTCCATTTCTAGTTTTTAGTCTCATTTTACGTACTTTGTTAATAGATGATTTTTATTTCTGATTTCTGTACTTCTAAAGTATATTTTATAAAATTCGAGTTTCGGAGAGCCTGAGAGGAGTATCATTGAAGCTGAGTTTGTTTCGAATGAAACTGGCTATAAATTATAGTGACGAAGTATAATAATTATAATTAATTTACGTGTAACGTACTACTTGAAAAAAAAATTTTAATAAAAAGAAAAAAATGAAAGATAAAGATAATTACCTGTTTACATGTAAGTAGATAACTTGAACGATTTTTCTGCACGCTTGGCATTATTTGTGATTTTTATGTGGGAATACTATTTATGTTGGACTTTTAAGAGACTTATTGCGCACATAATTTGAAATAGGAAATTGTAGTCTACTTCCAAGGAGTAGAATTGCGTGGTGTGACATAATAGTTTTGTTCGAGGTGTACTTGTCAGTCTTTTTTTAATTGGTATGATTGGGATTTTCATGTTTTAGACTGCTGGTAATAGATAGGGTTGTTTTTTGGTGTAACTTGAGGGGTCAAGTTTGCCCCAATAATCTTGGTTTATTGTTGTGGACCATGTTAGCCCAATTTTAGATTCTGAAGCCAGTTCGTCTCCCTCTTTTGCTAGACTCAGCTATACACAGGTTCAGTTGTGATAGTAATTCTCATGGCGCCCTGGTAGAGTGCTTCGGAAACAAGGTGCCAAATGGATGGCTTGGTGCACCGTACAGTCCAATCTCAACCCAGAACAATTCAAACTTGCTGTCTGTGTTAGAATAATCAGACTATGAATGCCAGTCTCAAAAAATTTGGAAACTTCTGCCCTATAAGATCCACCGGTACAACCTCTGGGGCGAAGGTATCGAATATTGTGAATCGTCTTGGCTTGAGTTTTGTGCTCTCCAGAACAGAAGGGAGGTGTTTCTCCATCCGCTCAGTACATTCCGCGAACTGATTCTGTTTTGAAGATCCTCAACCCTTTGAGCTGTTAGTGAAGCATCCATACCCTGGCAAAATCCTCACTGACACTGTTCTCTCAGAATGATCTGGAACAACTGAGCTTCAGTGATTTCAGTATCCATCTCACAATGTACATTTTCCAATGTTCGATTCTATTAGCTTCTTTCAGTTCCTAAGACAATTTCTGACCCAATACTACCTGGTATCCACCCCAAAAGCTTTCGGAACAGCCTATAATCCGATAAAATTTATCCTCCCTGTTCCCTTAGATTCCCTACCTCGCCAATCCTAATGTAATTTATTAATAAATACAACTCACCAATAATCAATATCCTTGTTTCTAAAAATGCACACTGCAGCTGAAAAGTGTGGGTAAACTTTTTGAATGTCAATGGACTTGATTTGGTACTTTTGGTCGAAAACTGGTTTCCAACTCACAAAAACCTGCAGATAGAGAATACTCCCTGCTATGGACTGGTAGTTCAAATCCAGCCAGGATGGTCACCGCGAACTACCAAATTTATCTGGCACCTGGCTTCCCCGCTTACGCACCATGCAAATATTCCTCTATTTGATTTTCGAATAAACAACTTGTGTAATCGGAAAGAGACACGAGCCTTGGACTCACATTCAAAAAGACTAGATACAGGACTGTGACCTCAATGATCATTTATAATTATCAAAATCCAAAAAGGGCCACCTTGCAATTCAATCTTATTCCTTGATATAATTTAATTGTATCAATTGGTAAGACAAAATTGACAGCTCCATTCTAAATTGTTATGCCATAGTTGACTACATCCAATGAGTAATTAGTCAGCTATGGCAAGCCAGCGCTAAAATATTAAGCATTTGCACTCACGAAATAAAACATTCTCGTATGTTGTTTTGTCGCAAACGAAAACGAGTGATTTCTCTATTTAAAAGTCCAAATGAACAAAATATTTTGTTAAATATATAAAAGATTTTCTGTAATAAGAAAAACTGTGAAATAATATGATTTTGCCCATTTTCAACAGAATATTTGATATTTCTGTTAATCAACCTCAATGTCTGAAGTTGGCAATTACGAGTCAACCCTTTGCAAGCATGAATTCGTTGTTTTTCCGCAATTTTGAGTATTTTTCGATTATTTATTGATTCTATGAAACCAATTTTTAAACTATCATGTTAAGCGTTTTCTTTGGTGTGAATTAAGACCCTCTCCGTGAAAAAATTGAGAATTGACCAATTCTGAATTAATTGAGAAAGTAATTGTTACTGGTAAATTACTTAGAAGTTGTATATTATGTGATACAGCTCTAATAATAACTTGTATTTCCGTAACCGTCGAAATAATACCGTAAATTGTGTTGAGATTAAATTTCTAGCGTGGCACTTTCCAAGTTTTGATTATTATAAATTGATTGAGTTTGTTGTACATATTCAAATCTCGCAAGCTTTCCCTGACTGTACATATTTTTCGACTTCAAATTTTTATATAAATTTCGCACTTTTATTTTTTACTAAAAAAAAAAATAAAATAAATAAATTAAAAACAAAACATTTTTTAAATACGAGTTGGTACGCTATTAGTTTGTTAGTGAGTAGTCCGCCTTCCCTCTTTCGCTTCTATGAGATCCTTTTTGTAATGTATTTCAAAGTTTGTATCATTTGTCATTCGAACGGTTGATAACGTTCGTTATTGTATTTTCATTCAAAATGACGGCGAAGAATTTTACGTATCCTGAAGATTCTTGGAAACACATTCAATGAGGATGGCGTGAAGTTCTGTCGCTTTTCCCTTGGAAAATAAGTTTGGAAAGTTGCTGAAGATCACGTTATTCATATTGGTTTATCATTTCCAAATAATATCACTTTATAACCGACCAGAAAAAATTAAAAAGAGAGTTGATTTACGTTTTAAGATACTTTGATTTCAAAAGTTGGAAACAACCGGCCCTCGTAGCTTTTTTAACGAAACTGCAAGAACAATGATTACGAAATTTGGTAAAAACATCTTAACATAGTAACTTGGCATGGTTTTGGATTAAAAAAGGGCTGTAACTTTCAAAAATGAACTTTATTTAATTGTACTGACCATCCGAGTTGCTGTGATGCTGTCATCTCCTATGCCCCTGAAGTCCATCTAGCAATGATAAATTATTATATACCATTGATCTGCGTAGAACGGCTCTCTAACACAGAAATAATAAACCTTTGTGGAATAATTCGTAACAATTTGCTTCTGATTCTATCTTCATTGGTAGTGGAAGCATTGTTTCTCCTGTGACTTTCCTACTTTCAAAACAGAGTAGCTGGCCTGTCGTGTACTTAATATGCCTAGCAAAACCGCATACCTTATAAAATACTGACGTTTTCGTGATTTTCCCCAGCTATGGAAAAAAGACACACATGTGTTACCCTCCCCAGCCCATTTGTAATTAGTTTTTTCTCTTATAACGATTTGAGATTTTACAAATTTGTAATTGCTTTTGGAAAGGTGAACTTGACTTTGCTATGAGCACATTCTTAATTTTTGTAATATGCAGCAGGATCCGTTGAACTCCTACCTATCTGAAAATAATAGGTAACGAAAAAGGTTGTTGCGCTTATCCTTGCTTGAAATTTCGTTATATTGTTTATACAATAAAAATTTTGTGTACCACAGTATTATAAGAGATATCCATCCTGTATGTGTGCTGTCGCACAACTGGTATTACCGATGAATTTGAACTATGTGAGATTTGAGAGAAAAACTCTCTTAATTGAACTGTACTGGTGTTTAAATTGAACTGAAAAATTACTGTCATTTTCATAACGTAGATGAGTAGCTGTGCACGATAGCATTCCATAATCAGATTTAGGAGGGAAGGCTTGAAATTTGATCTAAAGTTTGCACTATTGGTTTTCGTAGATGAGAATTGCACTAGTTTGATATTGAGACTATTAATTGTGTAATTAGTTTAGTACGATAATTAGTTGATAATATGGCTAAGCGTTTTTTTACCTTTATATTTTATTGTTATTTATCATTAAATTGTAATGTGCTACGGTTTTATAGCGTCCCATATTTGATCATTTTAGCTTCGGAAATGGATTACGAAGAAGGAAAATCTCAGTGTTTCATATTGATCAGGCCTTTGAAAAATTGGAGGTCATTCGTAAATAATCTGATTTAGGTTCTCTCGTTTTCTTGAAATATATTTTAAAACTAGAATCGCAAAAGATGGCATTCCTTCGAGTTCAGCGAAAGTACATGGTGGATGATTATTCGAGGTCCGTGTCGCTTTTTTCAGCAGATGGAGGCAGATAAGGAAGGATTCGGATGCGTGGGAAATGCTCCTCGCTTCATTATGATGTTTGGTTTGTTCAATGGATGCTTTGTCTGCTTTCAGATTGGATTTGTGAGGGTGAGAGTAGATGTCCCCAAAATCATACTGACGGCATCATGATAACCATTCGTTTATGTGTGCAAAGCAGTTTATAGGCTAGTGGCAGTTCTCTCTGTCAAGCTTTTCATAATTCCTGTGTCCAAGACTACAGGCGCTGATGTACACACATAACACGTTAAGACTCCATGCATTTCATGGATCCTGCGTAGTCTGTTTTCTTCATCTGTGAATAAATCTGAGGAAACTTATTCTTATTTGATTTGATGGAGTTACTTCTGTTTTGTTTAGAGTTCACTCATTGAAAAGACAGAAGACGCCAATGCCTTGTATAATGACAGGCGGTCTTAATGCTCTGTGTTTGACAGATTAAAGTAGAGGCTTGCTTGTATGAAAACCAGTAGACTCTCCAAGGTTTGTTCAGTTAATCGTTCAAACTAGAAACATTGTGTCATTAAATGCACTTGTGGCCGGCTAAACAACCAAAAAAGCAGTTCATCCCTGCTACTTCAGAGTTTTCTTCCATTTTAATTTTATGTGCTTTCCCATGAACAGAAGAATGGAGTCAACATACAAACGCCCCAGTCACAGACCAAACAGAACTGTGATTAACTATTCGTACATAATGACTTGTAATAAAAACCTTCCGAACTCCTTCAATGCGGAACAACATATCTTAAACTACGCATCTGAAATGAGCATGTATGGGTCGCTTGAAACTTGTTAATTTCGTTGTTTCCTTGTAACGTACTTATCTAGTAGGGGACCAGTTGAATCTGATCATCTGTTTGAAAATAATTTAGTCGTTAAACAAGTTATATTATTTGGCTTGTATCGAGCTGTACTTGCTTGAGTTGGGAATGGGGAAGGTGCTCCGTCGTAGAGTTTTTTGGGAATAATTTTACTTCGTTCATAAGTAGAGTTGCCCACGAGCTAAGATAAGTTCTGTAACATCTGGAAGTTCTCAGTTCTAAGTTAGCTTTTCAAATATTTGACAAGTGCTGTCAAATATTTGACACTTGTGTAGTTGCATTGCAATTCAATTTACTTCCTTCTCAAATATCCTGGAAGAAGTAAGATGTAATTTCGACCTTCTTGGGGAGATTGAGATAACCTACGAGTCGATAAAAGGAACTTGTTTAAAAAGATTCCCTAAGACTAAGTATGTATGGAGGATGGATTCAGACTAGTAGGCAAGTCAATCAGGCCAAGCCAAGTATGGCTATTGTTGCACCATTAACCTTTCAAGTGTTCCTGAATTTTCCTGCGTACTTTGCACACTCCCAAATCTCATTCTGGAATCAAAGTGGCTCAGATCAGGTTCTGTTGCAGTGCCATCACAACCCTCGAAGCATAGAGGGTGGATTCAGACCAGCAGGCAACTCAAGCCAAAAATGCCCACAGTATTGTTGCACCATTAAACCTTTGAAGCCTGCACCATTAAACCCTGCATTTTTCTAGACTGCTACCAAAACAGCTTGCTTGCCACATTCCCGAAACTCATTCTAGAATCCAAGTGGCTCAGATCAGGTTCTGTTGCAGTGCCGCCTCTCCCCTCTAAGTACAGAGGATGGATTCAGACCACCAAACAAGTCAGTCAAGGTCAAGCCAAGTATGGACATTGTTGCACCATTAAACCGTTTAAGTGACTCTGAATTTTTCTAGACTGCTACCAAAACAGCTTGCTTGCCACATTCCCGAAACTCATTCTAGAATCCAAGTGGCTCAGATCAGGTTCTGTTGCAGTGCCGCCACTCCCCTTGAAGTACAGAGGATGGATTCAGTCCATCAGGCAAGTCAGTCCGGTCAAGCCGAATATAATCATAGTATTGTTGCACCACTATAGTGACCCTGCATTTGTCTACTCTGCTACCAAAACAGTGTAGTTGGCACATTCCCCAAACTCATTCTAGAATCAAAGTGCAATAACTTGCTTCAATTAAACTCATCGTCAAATCTCGTCATAGCAAAACCTAACCCCCTCTACGAACGTTTTTTACTTAAATCATTAGAAAAATGAAGAATTGGAAGGTATAGCCCAACACTTGGGACAACAAAGACCCTACACGCCACACTGGCATCTCAAAATTCAAACCAATTCGCGAATCAAATCTTTCAATGACTTAATGTGTGGTATTTTTTGATTAGTGGTCCATATAATGCATCAATAAACTTATAACCTAACAATTTACTTTTCGAATCAATTTTTTAATGTATTCTATGTTTACTTTTGTGATTGGCTTATTCAGGCGACTGACGCACCATTAGTTATTGTGCTTAAATAAAATTGTATATATATGATATATACGCAATATATTTATATCAAATGAACTAGTTTGTAAGACCAAAAGAAAGAATGTATTTCTCCTGCAATATTAGTCGAATTATTAGCATACAATGTGTCTGGATGAAGATCTGAAAGTGATATTTTTTTCCCCCAATTAGCTGCAGCTTACTAATAAAATTCTTGACTGGAATTTAAGTTTCGAATGCTCTCCACTTTTGTATTTTAGTTTTGCAATATTAACGTGGTTGTACAGTTCATTATGAAATTTGTTCATACGTACTAATGTACCTTTCAGAAAAAAATAATATAAAATTAATTATTGATTAAGGTAAATTTTGAAGGTAGACAAATTTGTATGTTTGTGACTGTGATTTGCAGTGTAACCAATGAAAACCGTATTTCCATGACTTGATGTTTTACTCAATTTCAGTGAAAAGTTCATATATTATGTTATTTATCTAAATAAACCATCTTGTCGAGTGGGTTAGCGTTCATAAAATCCGTTTCTTTCCGTTACTTAACCTTTTCATTTCTGAAACGTTTGCAAATGGAAGGTGTGACTATATACAAGAAATCAAAAAAGTTTCAGTGGACCCAGAACGCTGCCCTGTGGAACACCCGCGCAAATGCATTGTGCATGTGATATTGATTCTTTGTATTGGATTGTAAAGGAGCGATTTGTTAGGCATGATAAGAGAGTGCAGTAGTAGGTGTCAGGAGGAGAGGATTTATGCTTGTAAAACAGTACTATCAAATTCTTCTTCGGTGTGAACAAACATCCCTATGTACGTTTCTTTCTTTTCATGGATATGAAGTATACTGCTCAGGCAGTACAGTTGATAGAGGCAGGAATGTGTGACGTGAAAGCAAAACGTACGTGACTCTTTGATACAGATCAGAGATTGTTCAGCTGAGTTGGTGGTAACGCCGCCTTTAATTAGAGCGAAACCAAATTGTGTCGCTGGTGTGAGAGGATAAAGGTACTAGAGCAGCTTGGGTAGAAACAACATAAAAGTTTTGATAGGAAGAGGAGATGGCTTAAAGGTTGTGAGGGTCGTTGGAAGGTTTATTTGGCTTGTGAATAAGGATCACAATTGCGTGCTTCCACCTTGTGGGTATGTAGCCTAGTCTGAGACAAGAAGTGAAAGTTTCAGTGATTAGGGCTCGGGTTAAATTATCACAACTGGGAGCTTTTCTACATGCTGGGCGCCAGATAACGTTCTTCCCTTGAGCGGGGCGAAAGAAGTTGTTGCAGGGGGTTAAGGGGAGAGGCGAACTTAACGATTCCAGGACTCAGGGGCGCCTGCTGACAGGAGCACAGGTGCATCTGCACCCTGTGGCCAAAATGAAAAAGATACCTGGCAATAATAATATTGAAAGTATAATATTATCATCATGTTTTTTAACTTTTCCCCATGAATCCCCCTTGAGGAGTGTAAGAGTTGGGTGAGAGGATGGTGGAGTTGTGAGTTTGGTGAGGGGGGTTAGGGGCTTCCTGTCAGGGATCACGAATCAGACGAGCTCCAAATAGAAGGAGAACACAGAGTTTGATTCTATCTGGGCCCAAAGAATGAACCAATGAGAGAGCACCCAAAATACACGCCCAGTTTCAGGGAGCACACCTAGTTGTCCACTCACCAATCAGAATGTGTGCATCTAATCACCAAAACACACTCCTATAAGTTGATTGTCTCCAACCCTTGTGACTGTACTGTGTTTGCTGTAAATACGTGATGAATACAGTAAATGCTACAAAATGTGAGTTCCCTTCTTGGTTGTACCTTACGGTCTCGGACCTAGGGGTTTCAGGGCAGGAGCTGCACTAGCAGGACTTTATCTTCGATTGGGCTGAGTTTAGGATGAATTGCTCTTCTAGTACCGTTGAAACTACGTAGTTCCACTTTTCAAGAGGAGTACAATACCAACGTCGATTGTCCACGAGAGAAGGGATATTGGGACGCTCTTTAGTAAGGCTGGACGTCCACTGAACGCGATTTTGCGCGAAAAGCGAATACGCACTCGTTCGTCAGTTCCCAGCTTCGCGAGATCACGCCCGTCTGAATTCAAACTAGATTGAAAATTTTTGCCTTCGCGTTAGTTTTCCCAAACTCGCGCAAAATTAACGCTCGCAGTGGACGGGATCCCACTGAAACCCCGCTGTTTGAAATAAGGCGAGATGTTCGCGCCAAAAATCGCCTTTTCGCTTGTTCTCCCTTCACTCAAAATCGCGTCCACTTTGCGCGAATACGCACTCGTTCGTCAGTTCCCAGCTTCGCGCGAAGGAAGCCCATCCACTATACGCGAACTCTGGCTAAAAACGCTTCAGTTCATTTTCGGGATTTTCTTGTTTTGGATGTTTATTGTGTTCCTGAGATGAACAATGCCACTTTTAGAGCGTTTAATGCAACTGTATGCATTAGAGTCTTCGAATATGGTGAGAAGAAGAATTGGCGTAAGAGAAGAGTGGGTGAAAGACCTTTTTTTGCAGAGGAGACAGTGTGGAGAATGGGCATATGGTACTGGGGCAGCTTTTGGTCCCATATTGCGGGTCTCTCCTGCACCAGAACAATTAATTTTTCAATATCCATGCCGAATATCGCCGATCACTCCCGTCTGAATTCAAACTAGATCGAAAATTTTCGCCTTCGCGTTAGTTCGCCCAAACTCGCACGAAACTAACGCTCGCAGTGGACGGGATCCCACTTAAACCCCGCTGTTTGAAATCAGGCGAACTGTTCGCGCCAAATATCGCCTTTTCGCTTGTTCTCCCTTCGCTCGAAATCGCGTCCAGTGGACGTCCAGCCTAAGTTGCTTAATATTTTTCCACAGTGACCCATCACTGTTATCTAGTACCACGAGTTCTTTAATTCCTGTCTTTCTTCGGTAAGTACTTCTTTCAATTCTTAGGTGGCTCTATTTAAGGCAGCTTTATGGGGTGGATAACGAAAGACTATAACGAATAGTTGAAAGTTCATGACACGTGGCAAATGATGGGAATAAGCAGATCCAATGCCATCTCAATCTACCCACTTAAACTCTTTTCCTTCTTCTTTGGATGCCTATCGAAGCTGGTAGTGAAGTGTATCGATATAATGGGGGCTGTGAAATGGAATCTCTCTTCTCTCTTCGTTCCTTCAGCTTCTGGAGGAGCATAGGGCCTGTACGAAATTTCGCCACCTCGCTCTATCCTGACTTATCCTGACGACTTCGTTCCAAGTTTTTCCTACTTTTTCAATATCTTCCTCGATTGTTCTTCGCTGTCTTCCTGGGACGTCCTGCTCTCCGCGCCCCTTGAGGATTCCATGTCAGAGCTACTTTTTCGATCGCTTCATCTTGCTTTCGTAAAGTGTGGACAATCCACCTCCACTTTCGCTCTTTGATTTGGAGTTCGATGGGCTTTTGGTCTGTCTTTCTCCAAAGGTCGTCGTTTGAGATCGTGGCCGGCCAGAATAGCCTAACGATTCTTCTCAAACATCGATTGACAAACACCTGGAGCTGCGATCCCAGCTTCTTCGTCATCTTCCCCGTCTCACTACCGTATAGCAATACAGATTTAACATTAGTGTTGAAGATGCAAAGCTTCACTCTTTCAGAGACAGTTCGGTTTCTCCAGAGTGGGTACAACTGAACAAAGGCACTGTTCGCTTTTCTGATGCGGGCTCTGACATCCTCATCAGTACCACCGCGGGTTGAAATAATACTCCCCAGGTAGGTGAAACTGTCAACTTGTTCTACGGGGTTGTCTTCGATAGTCAGGGAGTGCTCGACGTTTGTATTAATTCGTACTTCCTTCGTTTTCGGACCATTTATCTTCAGACCCGCCTGTCTTCCAGCTTCAGTGAGGCCCGCGAGTTTACTCTCCATATCACGGAATCTCTGGGCAAGCAGGCACACATCATCTGCGAAGTCGAGATCTTCCAACCTTTCACACAGTCCCCACTGGATCCCTCTTTTCCGTCTACCTATTGCTTTCCGCATGATTCTATCAAGCACAAGCGTAAATAGGGTCGGGGAGAGCAGGCAGCCCTGCTTCACTCCCGTATTCACCTTTATGGGGGCAGTGAGATTGTTGTTGTGCAAGATTCTACATTCATATCCCGTGAATTGGAATAGGTCTTTCTTTTTTTTTTTTTTTTTTTACAAGTGTAGACCATACTTACTGAGTGACCTTCTTAATAAACATCCATGGAATATATGTTCCTCATTTTTCATCACTGGGGAATAGGGATAGAGCAACGATAGCTTCAACAATTTTTCCATTTTTAATAGACACGATAGGAAGAACATGAGCTATATTTTATACAATATTATGTACAACGATTCTTCCTATGCATTTTTGAAAATAATACAAAATTGTACATTTCCTTAACTATTTATATATTTCCTTACAATCGAATATTGTTCTATACAACAACAAATGTCTGAAATTCTGCGGTTTTATTGAGTTTTTTTTCTTTTAATTAAGAATTTTTGCACAAGCTTTGATAAAAAATATTCGAACCAGACATCAAGCAATTTTTTTTACCAATTTACAAAATTCGAATTTAGTTTTTTTTCCTCCATAAATAACTTTTCGGTTTCTCCTTGACATGCAGTATCAAACTATTGGTATGGTCTTGTATGTACAACTTGTCAAAAAAATGGTTTTTCCAGTGCCTTCATTCGCTACTTCATAAAAATCTAACGTTTCTCCGTAACTGCAGAAGCAATAATTTGATTTTTTGTTCGTCAAAATAATGAGTGAAATGTTTCCTTGCAGCAAAATCAAAATACATTCATACCAACAACCGTTTCGGTTTCAAAATAAAAAATAATTAATTCTGTGCGTTTATAAAAACGAATTCAGCATTCTCTACAAAATCTAAAAGTCACACTTCTACGATTTTTCCATGTTTTTGTTGGGTTTTTAAAAAATTTTTTTAATTTTTAATTACTAGTGTGAGTTTATCCGTAATAATAGTAGCTTTGAATTGTTTTTTTCTCTGTACAAACTTAAAAATACGGTTTTTTTCTCAAATAAGCGCGAGTATATTTAAAATATTTGTACAGGTTTTTTGTTAATACTTTCTAACTTTGTTTTTTAATTTTCTTTCTTTTTTTTTTATTAGGAATACGATTTGAAGCCGAAGGTAAATGCACAGTTTTGTCGAAGAATGTTCATTCGGTCCACTTTACTGCATTTCAATGGCAACTTCCCATTTTGTACGAATTAGGGGATCCATTTCGTCTTTTAAAATTTCCTGCGAAATATTTACACACATGGTAAATTATTAGTTGAGAATGGCTCTAAAAGAGCTTGAATGTAAGATAATGAGAAAAAGGAGGGAAAATAACGTCACAATATGACGTCATATTTGAAGCACTCCTTTTTTATTCAACAAAAAATAATTTCATGAAGAGTTGTTTTCTAAGTTGGCAAGACATCTTCATAGGTAACTTAGGATCTTACTTCTTCGCTTCATAATATTTGTGCTCGTGCTCGAAATCGAGAAAATGTTTGTCCTCTCAAATCAAAATGGTCGCTTGTCGTTTGCGTTTCGGAGCTTGCTGATCAATTTGGTTTCGACTGTTATCTGCTTGTGTTATATCCTTGTCATGTCCAAAACTGCAATTTTCCTATAAGTTTCAGTCTGATTTGGATTAAGCTGTCAGTGGTTGTGCGGATTTGTTCCTAAATAATACCCTTCTAATTACAATGCCATTAGCAACAGTAGCATTCGCGGATGCGGAAACCTGAATTCTTTGTAACGCCGATTTTTCGGACCAGCGTCCGATTTCGTTCAAACTCGGTTCGATATTGGTTTGAGATAGTGCCATGTTAAAAGTAATATCTATCGCTCATGCGCAAAACTAAAAATTGGTTGACAAAGACAAAGCTGTAAAACCGACTTGAAACGGAGAGAATGAAACTACCAAGGATTGTTAATTGCTGGTTTTTTCAAACTAATGCTTGAATGCTAGAAAACGTTGGGCTTTTACTCTCTCAGAATTCTTATACCTTGATGTCTTCCATTTGAACTGAACTAGCCGATAAATTCAGCCGTCATGCGTCGTGCTATCACAGTTTTAAAGAAAATGAGACCCACCCAGCAAATATAAGCTTCAACAATGTTTTAAATGCACACAATCTATTTCTGTTAACATTTACCATGAATCGTATTCAATTAGGAGAACAGCAATTTGAAACCGTCCAAAAAGCAGTTTCGCGTATTTGACTATATACAAGGAAGATGTCATAGGAACCACGTGAATTAAGAACACCCTATTGAGAAAGTAATGCCGTCAAGTGTACATTGTTTTTCAATTCCATCCCCCGTCAAAAACTGCACATTTACTTAGGCTCGTGATATTTAATACTAAAATATCAGGAAACTCTCGAAAGACATTTTGAGAATTCGAATGGAGCCTCAATCAAGTCCCTATATCTGCAATTCAACTTCAGGCAAAAAATTTGTTAGTAGACGTTTCATATTGACAGAAGAAACGCTCAGTACGTGACATTAATTGAACCCGTACCTTAAATAGGAATACACGATATCTTCACACGTAATATATACAAAAATTGCAAGAAAGGAAATAACGATCAGTAATTATTAACACATTATTGCCAACAATATTACTTTCGGGTAGTGCATCAAGCTGACTTCTACAGCATTTATAGTCTTTGGTTAAATGTTGCTTCATTTGATGTGTTTTAAGCTTTTTTCATATATGCTTTCTCATAGTATATAAAGGTAAATAGTTAACAATAAACTCTAGAAATGGTTCATTAACATCGAGTAAAAATTATATTTTGTGTAATTCAACTAGTACGTCTAAATTAAAAAGGTCGGAATCTATAATCTCATTAGGTGTTGATTGTGTTACTTCGAGACTTAATTTCTGAGTAACTTTGAGGCGTCTTAAGGGAAGTATTGCGTGAGTTCTTATCTTACGAATGTATGAGAAATGAAAAATAGAAATATATATCCAATTTCTGCGTTAGGTTGTACAGAAACTATAACAATATGAGTAGATTTACAGGTTTGAATAATTCGAGGCTAGTGATAGAAGCTTAGACCCCAAAGGGTTGACGCATGACTGTATGAGGATTTGGTTGAAGGGGCAGGAAGGGACTGCAGGTAGGCGAACCTCATAAGTAAAGAATATTCGAAGTTGAGATATCCAATTACCGCATTTTCCATTGTTGAAGGGCAGTCCATAATGGATAGCCTCCCCGGAACAAATCAACTTTCTTACGAGAATTGGGATCGTTGATATCAAATTGTGAGGGATATGGTTATTCGGGCCTTCCCGATTTTAGAATCCGTCGCCTTGCGAGATGAATCAGACGTTTTCAAGCGTCTGAATCATCCTCTGAGCGTGGCGGAGCATTACATCCGCATTCTGCTCATTGGAAGGGGCAAATATGCCATTCCATCATCTCACTAAATACAACATTCCAAAGAGGCGAGAGTGCTCACTTCTCTCAGGATTGAGATAGGTCCATCAAACTGGAGCTTTCTCCCACTTGGTGCTAATGCTGCTAAACATGCAACGCACATTAAATTGATGTAGCAGGGATGAACAGTAAGAAGTAGCAATGGTAGTGGAGGTCAGTCCACGTTTAATTCAAGGAGGTGCGCCTGCAAATGGGATACGAATATTCAAGAGCAAGAACCGAAGAATGCAGTTCTATCTTCATGTTCCTTGCACTATCTGCTACACTCAACTAAACATCCCTCATAGATGGATCAGACTGACGGATAGGTTTATCCGTGAAAGGTTGAGAAACATGGGGAAGGATGAAAGGAAGTGAAACTATAGAATAACCACCAATTAATCAAAAAGCTCCACAAACTTTTTACAAAATTGATGGTTCATAACACACACAGATAGGCTAAAATACTGTTTCACATGGCTAACACTAAGATTTTGGCATAGCAGTCAACTTGTTAAACTGTATATGAATTGAACTCGCGCTGCATCGTTCTGTGTTCTAATATCGCAGACGATCTATATGATATATCAGCCTTCATAATATCAGACAACTGATAGTAGAAGGTTCTTTCCAGTTCTTTGAAATGAAGTACCCAAAATTGAAGCCTTGCAACTATTATCAGAATCAAAATGATTGATTGAATCTTCAATACATAAATGCCCTGTAAGGATCAGATATTAGGATTCCTGGGTTGTAATTCAGATAGTGATTTTTATCTTTAAGATTTCCAGCTGCATTTATATCATTTTAATACATGGTAGATGAAGGATTAAGTAGGTTCATATACATGCGTTCAAGTAAATATGTCAAGTCATTGGACGCTCTCTGTGAATCAAATTCTGTCAAGTGCCAAACGTGGTATTATACCGACGATGCATAGTTTTACGAAATAAGAATGCACCACGAGTACTGGCTACTTTGTGGTTGGTATCTACAAGCTTTTGATTTCAGGTAGGCACAATGACATAAGGTTACTAAACGTTCGAGTGCCATGAAGATACATTTTTGGGGAGGTAGCCTAAACAGAAATAGAATTTCTACACTTCAAAGTGCATTTGCATAAGATATGGTTGCAAAAAGATGCATAGATGCATAAAGAAACTCAAGGTAGTTTTGCAGTAACTGGAAGAGTTCAGTACAATATCAAGCTAAAACATTTGTACACTGAATCAAGTAGAATGATGAATGAATCATTGAGGTGCAACGTTTTTGATTGATAGTGTGTTAATTGAGTGTTGAACACCATTGAAGCTAGCTTTTAAGTACTTGGTGTCAACCTAAACAATGGTCACCTCTAAATCCATCTTGGAACAGCGGTATGGTGGCTCGTGAGGAAACCACAGATCGCAATTTGCCTCAAGATAACTTCCAGTAAATAATTAGATCTACTATCCATTTTAATCCACATACATCGTATCTCATTTGGAACTACTGCGTTTTTCATACAACTTTATTTCATGGTAGCAGAGTCTGGCTTTGATCTTCAAACCCTTATGTGAAAAACTCAGCTTGCTTCCATTTGACAGGAAAATAGAGTGGGAGATAAAATAGGTGAATTTGGATTCTCAAAAAATGTATTTTGGGGAGTGTCTGCAACCCTTTGGCGTCCAAGCGTTTGGTACCTACTAAAAAAGAAAGAAAAAATATATATATTTGAAAAATACTTATTCAAAGTATTTTAATTTGTTACTGATCTAGACTTATTGGTGTCATGATGATGTTTCCAGATTACGTAGACTACATTTCAATTAAGTACAAGATCAAAAATATTTAACAATCAACTGCAACATACAGCTGAATCGGAATGCAAAATCGATAGAAAAACCTAAAATAACTGTGAAACACAAGGGGGTCTGGGTGATTCTAAAAAAAAAGCGCAATTTCCCATGCTGAAATCGTACGACAGTGAAACATCTCCACATTTCTTCCAAAATTGCATATGACTTCCTGGGGTCACAAAGAGCAAAACGAAGAATAACATGATGCTCAAATGAAAATTATTTTCAAATGATTTTCTAGGCATTATATTCACGTTAGAAGACTAGTGATTTAATTTCAGTGATGGTCTAACTAAGTTTTTCAAGTATAAATTGTTCAACAAAAAATACACTCCCTACATTCCAAGAGAGGGTGTAATGAATGGAAATGAGATCGTTACAGATGGTGGTCATGATAAATAGGGCTTTTAAAGTCAAATAAAACATGGTTTATGAATAGAAACATACCTGATTGACCATAATTATTGTGAACATCGGTATTTAAAATATTTTGAAAGAAGAAATGCAACACAAGATCTCACATATCTGAAGGAATCCTAAAATAACATACATTTGCGCTTTTTTTAAAAGAATCACCCATTTCCGTATATTAAAACTAATGAAAACGCTAAAATTTGTAAAAGAACTATTAAATTTGAACACCTACCTATTATTTCTTAAATAAAGCTCTTAATAATATTCATTGTGAATCTGCTACACATTTTTTTCAGTCTTAATGCTTATTTATTTTTATCTTTTTCCTATAGACGCCGCGGTGGCTGGCATTTAATATGTTAATAATATTGACACAACGAAAAACCACATAAAGTTAACACTTGAACGAAAATAACATCATAAAACGATTTTTTTACACGTAAATATGATCAACGACGTAATACTAATGGCTGTTCATAATTGTAACTTAATTTATTCGTATTCAGTCCACTTCAGTCATTTTTTGTGTGGTAATTTTTTTTTTCAAAAAAAGCAACTGATGCCTTTCTGATTTTATCGTTTCATTTTAGCGTTCAAAATCAGTTTTGACTTACGTGAAATAATGTAGATCGAACCACGAAGGTCGTTTTAATTATTTTCATCGTTTTTAAACGATCTCATCAGAACATCCCAAAAAAATACCTATATACCGGTAAATGGGTTCATTTCTTGGTTTTCTTGTCATATAAAATCTAAGTGGAACATAGGTTTTACATCGAGTGTTGCTAGAACGTCGCAGCTTACATTATCTGTACATATTTTAGCGTGACGTTTTGAGTCACAAAAGTAATTCTTACTTTTTTTTATTCATTCTTACGCCAAAAAGATTTCTGATTCTCAGTCTCTTATATGGGATATGTAGGTCGATGCGGGCAGACCAATGTGTAGTAAATTTACTTCCACTTTTCCTCAGTCGCAATTGGATCACGTTCATTTTCCAAAAAAAAAGTTTTCATCTCATCCAACACTGTCATAAGTCCTAGAACAACGGCCTGGAACAACTTCATCTTTTCAAATTTCATCAGGGCCTCTGTGGGTATTCAACTTTCATCCACGCGGTTCTCGATAGCAGCTTATCACATCAACTCAAAAGCGGACGCATGCGTTAATTTGCTCGAGGAAAATCGGAATCGACGAGTCACTTCCTAAAAAAAAGGCTGTAAAATCAGCCGCGCGAAAAAAAAACCAAATACTTTCATGTTCTTTCGATTGAAAAACAAAACAAGGAAGGTATTAAAACAGAATTTTACAAGGGCGGACGAAATTTTCAACAGCTGGAAGCATGGCGGGTTTGAGCCCATGGAATAGTTCTAGTTGCGCGCACTGGTGAAGAGTGCCCTCGCGCAGGGGTTGAGCCTTGTGTGCGGGAGTTCAGACGTACCACTCTTTGATGTCTTTGGTTTGTCGTTTCCCGTTGCCGTTTTTCACAGCGCCGTTGACCGCTTGAGGAGTGGGGGGCGACTGATTCAGCAGGGCTGCGCTCTGGCCTTGGCTCCCGGCTCGGTACGCTTTGCTCTCTTCGACCTTGTAGACGTGCGTCGACCGGTTTTTCAGTTTGAGCACGATGAGGATGATGAGGATGATGGCTATCATCGCTCCTGCTATGATACCTAAAAACCGAGGAATAGCGTCATGAGTTTTCTCTCTCAAATATAAGAAACACCCAACATTTTGTTCATTACCAACACTCACCAAGTTAACAAATAAAGAATAGGAACTAATTGGGATTGAGAACAAACTACGGATAAATTAACCGAATCCTCCTCTACAAAGTGGTGGTTACAGACTCCTCAAATTATGGACACCCTTTTTAAACGGAAGATCGTGCAGCTGGGGGCAAACACTTGATGATTAAGACTTTTGCGCGAATCTAAGGAACAGAAAGTCAGTGGTAGTCGAAAATATTACGAACTACCTACATGAGACGCGTGGGTATTCATTTGTGACATTCAAGTGCACCCCCCCACCCGCCCACCTACTAAGTAATTAGTATATTTATGGTTATTCTGATCTATTTTGCTGACAGTGAGTTAACAAAAAACTACCTTAACCAAAGAATCATTGTAACCAATCAAGAGAAATAGAAGTGTGCAGAAATTTCATGGTTTAGTTTTCAAAATAGTAATAGTTTTAAAATCCCCCAACTGGGTATTGGAATAAAACAAATATAAAACTTTAAAAATGAAGATATTGAATGAAATTTTCATCTGAAATCGGCGGGGATTGTCATGAAACCTTAGTATCACATCGTTCATCTCAATATTCGAGCCTCAACTTTTAAAGTTCCTATTAAAAGCCGATCGGTAACGAAAACCTCCAAGTTTCTGATGTGGACTGTGGAGGCATTTTGAGCAAGAAACGTTTCCACAATATCGTGAAATTGTCCACCGAAAGCCACCAGGCTACGCGAAGCTCCCCGTCAGAAGTGAAGGGTAAAGGGTCCCGTGCCGAGAGAATGGGTGTAGGTACGTGATGCTCCCCGTCTGTGCACTGAGTACCACAAACATGTGCGAGAGTTTTCACGTACAATTCAAGGACAATTTCATAATCATCCTCCCAAACGTATTTGTCTTTTTTGATACTTTGGTCTAATACCAAACTGATGTTTACATCAAGATGAATACAGAGGAGGGGAATCATAGGCGAAGTAGGTTAATTAAAAAGAACGTGTGGCTGGAAAAACTGATTGAAAAGTACCGTTCGCACACCATCACCCTTAGCAAATGTATACAAATAGTTTCATGTGAATAACAGCCAAGATTTGTTCTTTGACTACTGACGATTTAAATGTATATTCTTACATAATTTCCCTTAAAGACGACGCCTGCGATATTATTCTGTGACAAGTCAACTTCATCAATTGGATTAACTTTGTTTTAGTATACTACAATTATTCACCAAGCATCCTCATGATCTACTCTGATTTACTATGCAATTTATTTAAGATGAAATTTAAGAGAATTTTATTGATTTCTGAACTGAATAGTGTAGAATCTTTTTCTAAGTGGCGGCGGTCAATGGTTGTACAGTTGCCTAAAATCTAGGTTACTGCAAATAAAATTATTAATATTTTTAAAGTATTGGGTGACTTTCATACACACGTTAGGCCGCGGCTCCACTGGCCGTAGCTGATCGCGCTACAAAGTGCAGTTGGTAAGTCAGAGAAATGAGAAGGCAGGAAACAAACGGAGGTGGCTTCACTAGCGACAGTCTGCAGCGTGAAACATTTGACGGCGCCACAGAATGTAGAGTCGCGCGCAAATGGAACCGGTCCTATTCTACTGCTACATTTTGCTGCCACTACCTTGCGCCACTAGCTGAAGAATGCAGCGTCGGTCGCGTCTCAGTAACTTGTGGCATGATCGTTCATTGGTCACGTCTACCAAACTGACTTTTACTGCTAGTGAAGCCATGGTGGCGCGACGGATTGCAGTTAGTTCTCTGTTGCCCGTGGAGCCACCCAACAGTCGCGTGTAACGCGCGAAAATTACGGCGCGATCAACTACAGCCAGTGGAGCCGCGGCCTTACGCGGAGCTTCCCGTACATGAAGAGAACGGAGGCGGAGAGCTTCGCATACACGAAGAGAAAGTAAGCAGGGAGCTTACTAAAAATAAAAATACGTCGATGGGGAGCTTCGGGTATGCGCCTGACTGATATATGTACTTACTGTTTAGTGGATATGAAGGTACATCAAGAAAACCAAATTTGAAAAGTTCGGAAACTATTCAACCAGAAACGGCAACAAAATCATGGACTCACCAGAGGTAAGTCATTAATTTTTTTTAATGGAATATACCCAAAGTCGTCTTTCTTACCTATGACTAGAGCAGTGTTTTCTGCTGCTGCTGAAGATATCCTGTCCCTGCCGTTCCGGTCCCTTCCAATCCCTGGTGGGTAGGAGGGGAAGTAGGGCGACTGTGGAGGCGACGGTGGCGGCGCTGGTGGCAGAGGGAAGTACTCCGTCGTTGTCGTGGTCGATGGCGTTGTTGGAGGTTTAGTTGCTGAGAACATAAGACAAGAGCATTACTTGCAGGCACGTCACATACGACTTATTACCCACATTTCAATAACCGATTTTCTAATTTAATTGAATTCCAAGCCTAGTAGTATTGCTATAATTGTTGGTACAATAAACGTACTCCACAATCAAAATTCTCACACATTTTATGTTTTAGATAAGTCGCCAACGAATTGTTTTGTTTTTGTTTAACCCTTAGTGTATGCCTAGGTATAAGGTGGCTTCACAGGCCTTCATATAAGGGGAACATGGCATGGATTTTTGGTGGGGTCAGCTGACCCAGCAAGCTCAAAGCTATAGAGTTTCTGGTGTGACAATACCTTTATACACTTATTGAATGGTGTAATGGATAATGTGAATGGATAATGGAGACTGAATAAGCAGGTACTTTTTTGAGGGTATAAGTATGAATGTACAGGTAGGAATCCTTACCTTCAGACGTGGAGACACCAGCGCTTCCTGTGGACGGGTCCACAGGTGATGTCTGGCTGCTGGTGCCCCCTGAGGGAGATGGCGCCCCGGAGCTACTGCTGAGACCGCCTCCCGTCACAGGCACTAGAGGTCGCCCAGTGGTGCCGCCAGAGAACGAAGACCGATCTGTACTGTCCGGCGATGTCCCATCTGTGACATTTGACTCTTCGCTGGATTTCGTCGATACACCAATCAACGTGGTCAGCAAATCTACGACACAACGAAGGTTTTTGTTTCACAAAGTCGTTGATCAAAAGTTGTTGCATTTGCTTTTGTTCATAATTCCAACCAAAACGATCTACCAAATCACTCTCTAAAATGATCCAACGTTCTCATCAGGTGACAGCACGTTAAGGTGCGTTTACACTTCGCGAAATTCCCTCGCGAGACTGATGGGTGAAGCCCTCGCCCGAGACTACACAACGAAACAAACCGTGAAACAGACGCGCGAGGCACGACGGCAGAGGTAGCAGTCAGTTCTCGCGAGGCGGCCATGGCGAGTGTTTCTATAGTTCCTCTTCCTCCCCGTGCAGCCAGTGGCTTTCATCGTCGCAGCTCATATTCAGAAAGAGGTAAGGACGTCAGCAACAACGCCGACGTCGTTGGTGGGTCAGAGAAATCTTTCGCCAACAGTTGCAATATGGCAATAGATTAATAAAGGACATGCAGGTGGGGATGGTTGAAGACATAATACTGAATTTCACGCGAATGAAATCGACTGACTTCGATCACCTGGTGTTAGTTATTAGACCCAAAATTGAACGGGTAGACACGCACATGAGAGAAGCGATCACTGTGAAGGAAAGAATAATTCTAATGGCAATTATTGCCATCACACTGATTACAAAATTATAATCGAATAAAGACAATACACCTGCTAAATATACACGTCTACACTTCGAGAAACAACAAGGCCGAAACTCCTTTGTTGCGCCCAGAGACCGACTGGCTGACCGCTCGCTCCGGCGTCTCGCAAGAGATCCTCGCACAGGCGTGATTCGGGTTCTAGAAGCGTCTACACGCCGCGAAACTTGTTTCGCGAGAATCCCTTCGCGAGGGAATTTCGCGAAGTGTAAGCGCACCTTTACAAATATTTCCAACTAATATATTCTTTACCGAAGAATTGGTGTCCTACTCTCAGTTGCTTTTCATTTTCCTTTTGGTTTGCTCAAATTACTTACAGTAAAACCACTCTACAGTATGTGCCTTACCTTTGACTGTTGTGGAGGGCACTTCGGAAATGATAGTGATCTCCCCGGAACCTGATCCGTTATCGCAGTTGTCCTCGTCGTCACAAAGTTTCCCGCTTGTTTTGCCCGTCATGTTTTTCCCTGTGGAGGGCGGCCGCGTGGGAGGCACGTAGACCGGAGTGATTAGATCATCTCCTGCGCACAAAACGATTTGATAAGTCATGGGAAAAAAATGTAATCTATCCTTAAAACTGTAAATAGGGTATTTTGCACTTGGCGACCGAAGAGGTAAAACTAAATTTACACGAGAAAGATTCTGACGAGAGTGGCTTTACGTGTCACGATGCACTTACTTACAGTAGAACGTATCTTCGACAACAGCCACCTTCGATATTGAATTTGTCTAGTGTAAAAGTTTTATTTTTAAGTTTCCCCCAGTTCTCCCAGAATCTCTTAATTTTACGAAAAATAATTTACCGGATCCAGTTTCAAATGCAGGCGTGCATTTATCCTCGTCGTCGTCATTGCAGCCTGAACCTGCCCCAGAGAAGACAAGGTCGTCCATGACTCCGGGGTAACCAGATGCTGGAGTCTAAAAAACGAAAAATATCAAGTATGACTAACTCCTAATATAAATGTGTGGCGTCGAACTAATTTGTATCGTATATTTAATTAAAGCTTGGGACACGAAGGCCTGCTTTGATGTCAGCTTCTTACAGATGTTAACGAACAATTAGGAAATCAGGTTCTTATAGATATACTACTATTGAAGAGTTCTGTCTCAGTTACAAAAAATATCTGCGATCAGTTCTGGAGAGAATGCCAAAGACTTCAATAGTGGTAGAAGGTACCTACATCGCATTTGCATTGTATTGCTTTGAAGAACTCATGTTTCTTTCTAAATTTCATGGGTGTTGACATCTTTCGACAAAAGTGAGTATCTAGGTACACATAAATTCCAACCTACTTACTTTAATTCGGCATAATTGAAACAATTTCGGAAATCGTGTCGCCATATGTGAGTATAATCTAACTGCAGTTACTAATACTGTAATTAATTCTTGTCTAGTATAAATTAATCAATCACCTGCTGCATCCGTTGGTAAGGCTCGTGTAGTCTATCTCTGATGCCAGTAAGTAGCGTTACGTCACCTCTGACTTCAGTCCTTGGATCCTGCAAATGAAAACGTTCGAAATTATGTAAAATAACGTCAATAATGTTCGTATTTTCGGCAGCTACTTACTCAACTAAAAAGGAATTAAGCATCGCTATGACACAAGGAAATTTATAAGCAGAAATGCTCAATCAACCACATTCCCACATCTCCTATAAACTTCTTGTATCATTAGGCGTTGATCACTTGCATCGTCGCTTTTTGCTTCAAACAGGTAGAGTTGCACTGAACCATCCAATTGTAGAATTTGCACCATCTGTGCCAAAATCAGGACTTGCTCAAGTGATTTCGAGGATGTAGAAGTTGTGTGTGTGATGTGTGAACTTGTGAGAATACAAATACCGGAACGATAGGTAGCATTCTGGTCTTCATCTTCCTTCAGTACCTTGAATCATCGTCTTTTGCAAATATCTATGATAGTTACTCCTAATTTATCTATAACCCTCAGTATAAGTGAAACATTTTCTTCATTTCCCTGAGGGAAAGGGGCATCAGGACAGTCAATATTAGAGGTTGTTGCGGTATACCACAACGGCAACAAATATATCCCCTAAGAGGGTGTATTTTATGAAACGAAATACTATATGGGTGAGAATGTTATTTCATTTATTCTGAAAAGGGTTAGTCGTCCTAAGTAAGAGGCCCAGATATCTCCTTCCACACGTGTACAACTACGGAATCCTAGAAAAATTACATCACCTCGATGATTGTACGGGGTTATTTTGGGTTTGATGAAAACGCGATTTGATATACGGATAGAAACGTTTCAATCGGGGTCGCCACGTGAACTACTGTTCGAACTTACTGGCTCCTTTCACCTCAGGGTGATCTCAGGGGTGATAGTTCACCCGATCATTATTCGGATGAACATCAGAGCCGGGGAATTCTGATCGTGACAAGGTTGAGTGGTCCCGTGACCAGGCTCTGCTGACATATACCCAGGAGGTAAGCACCTTCTAAGGGCTTAGGTGATATGCTGCAAACACCTCGAGGATACTCCTGAAATGGCCTAGCTGTTCGTAGAAAAGGGGAAAGGTACTATTTATATCCATAGTTGGTAGGGCGAGTGCCATAACATGTTGGTTTCGTTTATGGGTATCATAGGCATATATACGCATATAAATCTATAAGGTGGGTACCTGTTCAGCAGATAGATCTAGGAGCCGGAGTCCATTGAGAACGAGGCCTGCCATCACTCCCACAAACGGGCGCTCTACTCTCTGCTTCGCTCTATTCCACTTACCCCCGACCTGTATTTGGGCCTGGCTGTTGAAAACGGACAGTTGGTGCCCTGAAAAGTGAGTTGAATCGTGATGAGAGGAACCATAAAAACGGTCATCAAATGGAAAAATAGCAACATTTCAATGGCAGTTTAGCAGGATATTAGGGACTTAGCAAGCAGGATTATCCATTCCAGGTTTGCATTGATAACCTCCTAAGAACCCAGGATTGATTGCTTTAGTTGAAATGAAATGTCTACTTAATATCATGCATTGTGATAAAAATACCATATCGAATACCCTAATGACAGAAGCTTTTGCATCACCAATTTCAATCTCTAGGTTAAAAATGACTTCAATTCCATAGGGAATATAAATATTCATAAGACTTTGTGGAAGAGGTAATTTAAACCACGAATTCACCAGGCTTATTGAACATTAGGACAATAGGACTGATTGCAATACAATCTGCTTCTATACCGATCGATACGCACCAAATATAACTAGGGAACATTTCCTGCAATATTACAAGTTAGTGATCCAACTTTCCTAATTTTCTTAGCGGATTGTTGATTCAAATGAGTATTTTCGCTCTAATTTAATTAATTATTTCACATTACGTGCACCTATATAAAGTTGTCAAATTTCATTCCAATAAATCTAAAACAAATAATTGATTGTAAATGAAAATCAAGGAAAGTTGCTGATTCGTTAATGATCAATGATTGAAACTTCAGAATTTTTCGCAAGATGGAACGCAAATTAAGAAACAATTTTTGAAGGGATAATTGAATTTATCCATCTTTTCTAGGTAGATTTCAAATATTGCAAACGAACACAAAGGACAATATAGGTGACAAGGGGAGAAGGCTCCTCTTTCAAGAGGTACTGTAGAGGCATCGACCCTTCGCGAATTCACATAACCGAAAAGAGTAGCTGATATCTTATAGGATCTAAATAGATTTTTGAACTTGATTTGCATAACTAGATGGTAGGTTGACCATTATAAACGACGTCTAGGTTTGAATAAATGCCAAGACTGGTTCGGCTTTCAAAATATTCGATTTTAAGTAACTAGTCGTGCCATTAAAGAGCATGGCTCCGGTACAAAAGTTTTCAAGTAATTTTATCAACCAACTAGTTCCTGGTTGGGATTTTTCAATTTGATTTGGTTTGCCATTTTATATCGGGTCAATAACAAAAACGCTGGAAATGATTTTATAGGCCCACTTAGCCTGCCCTCCGGCACACATTTCTGATCGATAGATATAGATGACACACTTTCAACATTGGGTCTAGTGAACCGTAGGGAGACGTGTTCATTGCATCCGAGTGTACCCACCTAAAGAGAACCGAAGTGTATTTTCATTTTCGGAGGAAGAACAATTTTTGCTAAAGAGGAGCGGCACAAAGAACTATAAGTTCAGACAAAATTCCTAAAGAAGATTTCTATCACGCCATCAGGGACGCTGGAAGAATGAATACATTACCTCACAAAATGCAAAATTTTATAAAAGAGCAGCACCATTTCCTCCTTGGGAACCACGGTTTTTAGGCGTGTCGTCGAACCGCCGAGAAATAAAAACCATTTGTCGACTGCGCAGTAATCATGGTCTATGTGCATGGTATGACCAAAGATTTAAAAATCTTAAAAAAAAGCCAGGACTCAGCCATGTGTCAAGACTGCCGAGAGCGGGAGGTGGGCACGTTAGAGCATATTGTTATGTTTCCAACTTTCTCGATGCGACGTAAAAGACTGATCGACGATTTGACTTCGTTCCTCCACTTTCCATTTTGCTACAGTGACACACTGCGAGCTGAATCGGTTCTCCATAGACTTCACGAGTTTATAGTGGAAATAGGTAAAGACATTTAAAACATAAATGAGAAATAAATGTAATAATGTATTATATTATGGCTGTATATAAATTTAAAATGCCGATTTAAAAAAAAATTTGTTTTCTTCCCAATCTACATTTCAACCCATCTTTCACGTTTTCAGCCATTCTGAACATCTTTCGTTTCGTGTCTGCCTGGCTGGCTGTTTGTGTGTATTTGTCTTTTGTCCACAAATCCAAGCAAAATTTTTACAGTTTTCATTCCGTTTGATAACATTTTTAGAAAATAATGGTAGTCACGTAATCAACATGAACAGTTCGCCTAACTTTACTGAAGGACTTGACGTAAACTCACCTGCTGGATGGTTGGTCTGAACGTTGTAGTCATCAACTTGTATCGTTGAGTTGGCCCCCGACCTCGTGAATCGAACCACGTGGTATTGGTTGTCGTTCACCTTCACGTTGATTTCACCGATCGGATGATCGTTCGTTCCCATGTTGTACACCATGAATATGTTTCCCTCCACCTGCAAACGCAAGATCGAACGGAATGAGGGAATTTCATGAATAAGCTGCCAAAAAAGCTGTTTGAAAGTAAGCTACAAATTTAACAGGCCGATTAGCAGGGCTGATTATACCTCAGTAGGAAGAACCAATAAAATAGCGAGGTGAGCAAACGGAATCCAGTAACGATTTCGAATACATAATCAAGTAACAGTAACTTCTTCTATATTAACATTTTTATTTGGATAATGATTCAAACATCATAAAGATGGTTTTGCAAAACTGATTCACTAGTGGGCCATAGCTTTTTGAGCGCTACAGATATTCTCCTTGTCATATTTGAGCACTGAAATTTTGCATATAGAGACTATTGGGAGGATGTCAGAGCAGCTGGGTAATCGATAGCGAAAAATAATTCTCTCCTATTCACCCTAGGGCGCTGAAATCTGGAAAATTATGATTTCTATTTCGATTTTGATGGGCGTAATTCTCTTGCGAGTCCGTTATTGAGCTGTGAGTGATTGGAGCTTGAAGAGAAATCATGCGTGCATAGTAACCATCTATTAGTAGATGAAATCACATAAATCATTTAGTAGATACAAATGGTGGCCGTTTGGTTTAAATTTACTGGATTTATATGCAATCCCATTGCATTTAGAAGACTAGCAAATAATTTAATCTGAAACATCTTCTGTGTGGTTACAAATTTACTTTTCGCTGACCCTCAGCGTTAAGACGCATATCCATGTCAAAACGCTGCTAATTCTTTCACTGGAGTTTATTATTCAATTTCATTCATTTGGCTTGCATTCATGATTTGAATTTCTACTAAGCTTTGGAGTGTGCGTGTTTCACAGGTGATAGAGCGATTATTGAATTTCAGGAGGCACACAAATATGATCAACTGATCAATCCAAATAGGTATTTTGGTTGAGAACCGATTTACGTGGTCTATGCATATCTCCTGAAACTCAATAATCGCTATATCACCTGTGAAACACGCACACTCCAAAGGTTAGTATAAATTCAAATTATGAATGCAAGCCGAATGAATAAAATTGAATAATAAACCCCAGTGAAAGAATTTGCTGCGTTTCATGCATATCAGAATGCTTCAACCCGTGTATCGGCTATAAACCCTTTTAGGAGTTCACTCCTGTATCCACATTCACTGCGATCAAAACAAATGCAAATTCCCCACTATTTACTCTTTTTTTTCAAGATTCTTGAGGTTTCATTTTGAATGAGCTAGGAAAAGTGTCCATGTCCGCTAATTAGGACAATCTCTTTATAATAGACTTTTACTCCCTGATTCTTAAGGGGCTCGGCAAGAACCAAAACTTTTGTTAAGTAGGTACCTAGACTTCCTTAATTAAGGAAGTCTGGTAATGGAAATTTTTAGTTTTACTTCAGATTTTTCCCCTTTACAAAGTTACCTACCAACTTAACGGCAAGTTATCTTAGCAATGAGGCTCCCTGTTGAACTAGAATTAGAAAAACTTACAATTTCCAACTCCATGTAGTCGTTCGAGGTTCCGCTGTCAACGCGGAAGAGAACTGCGTCATCTTGATCGGTGATGAATCCCAAAGCAAGAACGTCGCTTTTCATCTCTGGTCGCCGATCTTCCGGGAAGACGTACGTCACCAAACCGCGGTTAGGACCGAACTCGTAAGCAATGGATTCTAAAAAAAAAAACCCAAAGAATTGCATTATTAGTTTCGATTATAAATCAAATAGGTGCGAGAATGAAATGCGTTGGTTTCTACTCATAAATGATTAATATAATTCATAAAGCTATCTACCGAGGCCATGCCAATACCTCAGGATCACAGGCACTGTATGTGCAGTGTATAACTAGTTTATAAAAGTGGAAAATAAGATAGTACATTATAATAATATAACAATGTCATCTAGAGAATCGCGTTCACGTTTATTGGACAAATTTTAAATGTAATGTTAACCTGTAAATAAAAAGTAGTATCAAACATTAATGAACTTTGCTAGGAACATCATAATCTCTTGAAAACGTCTGCCAAGTGGGTGTGGCACATGGCTTCATCGTATCCATAACATGACTGTATATATCATTGACAATTATTATTGACTAAAGAACTTCGTTCAATCAAGCTCCAGGCTAAAACTTTATTTTCTCTTTATTACTCACGAGGACCATCTACACATCAAACTGAACAATCCGTGAAAATTTCATCGAAATTGGTCAAGAACTCCCGGAGTTATGCGTGTAACAAGGATTTCACGTTTGCGCATGCGCAGAGGCTACTATTGATCGGAGGGTCATGAAACTTATAGGGGACCATCTACACCCCAACCCGCACAATCTCTGAAAATTTCATCAAAATCGGACTATAACTTCGTGTAGTTTTGCCCGTCACAAGGATTTGCTGACAGACAGACACACAGACAGACACGGAACCAAAATTGTTCAGAAAGGTCTAAAAGCAAAATGCGAGTGGAATTTTTGATTTTGGAGACAAACAAATTTTCACATTCCGAAAGTGAAAACAATGCTTCCGCCACCTAGGTAGACTCGGAAGCAAAAAGCGGACTACTACAGAGTATGACAGACGTAGTACCTACAGCACATTTTTCTGTTCAAGCTAAATGTTTGATTAGCGCAAAAGGATACTTCTGCTCCAGTTTGTTATTCCTCGAAGTAATTAGGGCCAAATACTCGATCATTAGATTGAATGTTGCTGGAGATGATTCTTAGGTTCCAAAACCAGTATTTCAAATGCGCATCACTATTATTTTCTCAGATACAGGGTGAGCCAGTCAATCCTGACGGTTTTCAAATTGGAATAACTCAAGGAATTTTCATGCCATTAAGAAAAAAATGTGTTCATTAAAAAGAAGAAGATTGGAAATTAGAAATGAGTATAAAACAAGCAAAAAAATGTACACAGAGAAAATGACATCGCTTAAATGATGACCATCGTTTTTCTTCACTGATCAAGACGGCTGGCGAAGTTAGACATTCCTTGTCTCTCGAGGGATCGCACGAATTTCTTTTTCAATATTTTCACGAAGTTGAGTCAAGGTTCTAGATTTGTCAAGGTACACTTTTCCCTTCAGGTATCCCCACAGATAAAAGTCGCATGGTGACAGATCGGGAGAGCGAGCAGGCCATGCAATGTCACCGCGAAGTGAGATTAACCTGCCGGGAAATAATCGTCTTAGCTCTTCCATGGTCAAACATGAAGTGCGAAGTGTGAAACCAAACATTCCGACGAGGAATCCGGAGTCGCCGTAATTCAGGAATGAGGAAATTACGGATCATGTTCACATATCGTTCTGAATTTACAGTCACGGTGCGGCCGTTTTCCTGAAAGAAAAAAGGCCCTATCACGGCGGTTTTGCAGACCTGGGAAAAGTGTACCTTGACAAACCTAGAACCTTGACTCAACTTCGTGAAAATATTGAAAAAGAAATTCGTGCGATCCCTCGAGAGACTTTAGGAATGTCTAACTTCGCCAGCCGTCTTGATCAGTGCAAGAAAAACGATGGTCATCATTAAATGATGACACTAAGTTGTAAGCGATGTAATTTTCTCTGTGTAAATTTTTTTTGCTTGTTCTTTACTCATTACTAATTTCCAATCTTCTTCTTTTTAATGAATACATTTTTTTCTTAATGGCATGAAAATTCTTTGAGTTATTCCATTTTGAAAACCGTCAGGATTGACTGGCTCACCCTGTATTACCAAGATTTTTCAGTAAAAACTTACCCTCAGTGCATCGAGGTCCAGTGTAGGAAGTCATGTCGCAGTCGCAGGTGTAGGAGTTCCATTGTTGTACACAAACTCCGCGGTTAGAGCAGATGTTGTGGCTGCATTTGGTACTGGGGCCTGTAAACCAGAGAGATCCATCTTTTTTTTACCGCAGCATAGAAATTTCACGCAACAAACGTTTGCCAAATATGCAAATAACAATCAGTAACAGTTGTATACATGTATTTTATTTAATGAGCGAGGGAAATGAATCACTCAAATCCAACGATTCCTTGCCCATATTAAAGAGGCTGGTGATATAACTCTATATATAGGAGCAAGAGCAAGCAAGTTTTCTATTCTGCATCGATCTGGCTACTTTCACCTCAATACTCCAATTTCTTGCCATGAATATTCACTATCAATGAAAGGTAGAAGATACTCATCTTGCGGTGTGCTGTACGCCTTCATCAGGACTCAGGAATGCTACAGTGCCAGGACGCTGGACAATGCCAACAGTGGTGATCATAACTTTGGATCATAAATGGGTTAGTGTTTATTTTCCATAATGGAGAAACCTTTGCAATCAAATCAGAAAAGGATTCTAACTTCACCTAAAAAGTTGTTGTTTTCTGTTTCATGATGTGTAAAATCCGAAAATCGGGGGGAAAAACACGTCTGCTGCACGCCGTCCAGAGCTTTTCTCCAAAACTACAGAACCAAAGACACATTTGGGGTCCAAGTGGGAGTGAACGCTTAACATGTTTAAGCTTAAAAAGAGTTGTAAATGTTTAAATTTGTCCTAGGCCTTTTGGCCATTTTTGGCTTATCCTCCGTTCTCTTGTCTATTTCCCGGCCTACTTGCCTGTAAAATAATTTCCCACCCCATGTTGTTCACCAACTGCTAAGAGCGTATAGTGCCTTGAGATAGTAGCATCCCTGAGCTCTGATGAAATTGTTAAATATACCAAAAGTTCGACGATAAGGATTTTCAATAGGTTTTGATCCCTTTCCTGCTACGTTGAGATCTTACAGATTCCGTTGTACCACTTCACTCCATTATCAGTCGACATTTATAAAGAACAGGCTTACCATCACACCCAGGGGACACGAGAGACGATGGCACTACCGCGTCATCCAGGATGTTGGGAGACTCGCCGTTCAAATCAAGTGAAGCAAGACAACCTTCGTATCCGTGTTTGCTGCTGACCAACTTGGGTAGCCTGCTGAATCCGTCTTTAGGCAGTCCACCTGATGAAGGAAATCAGTACAATATATTTATCATGAAATTATTGGCTTTTTACCATAAAAGATTGTAATGTTAAGCTGATGTGGGGTTCCGCAATTTTTGTTATCAAACATCTGCTTAATATAGTTTTAAGGCGGCCATACGCGACGGATCCTTATGGCCCGGAGACGTTAGCACGAGCCCATTTCGCCTCGGGCCAAAACTATAGGGTCCCACACGGCAGAGCCAGTCTACTCTAGTGACCGAGCCAGTTCTGATATTGTTGGTCTGGGAGTAGTTTGGGAGGCTATGCGGTACACCCATAGAATCGGCGGAAGAAGCGAACCCCATTTTTTGCACAGAATGCCAAGAGCATTGTCATTCACAATGCACAGGGTATAACTATGAAAACTGGAAGAAGGCGGCTGCGTCTCGGAAGGCGAAATTTGTCTGCCGACTTTCGAGCCGGCGATAACCGCCTTGGCTGAACGCAGATGATTCAGCTAATGCAAACGCAAATAGCTACTGAAAGGGTTTGGACGCGAGATACGACACACACGGCAGAGCCGCTAGTTGGCCCTAGGACGTTCGGACCCGAGATTCCTCACACACGGAAGGTGCAAACTGCTGCTCGGAGGCTTGGTTCCGAGGATTTTGGCTCTTCCGAAAATCCAGCCGTTCTTCCCAGAGCCGCATCGAGCCGTTAGAACTTCCCCACACGTGGGCGAGATCGGATCGGCGCGGGGCCATTCGGCCTATTGGACCCGTCGTGTATGGCCACCTTTATTACTTCCAAATATGTCGAAGATATTAGTTTGAAAAAGGCAATCACCAAGGTATAAGATGCCGCCCAAGTCCAAGTTGTCGCTCTGCCCTCTAGAAGAAACCGTTGCCATAGTTTCGTCAACCATCAGAGTATGTTGTCTAGGTGCTGGACGACCCACGGTGACCGAATGCCATTTGTTGTCGTTGAGAGCGCTACGGGCGTTGTCCTTGACTCTCACAGCGCCATCTCCAAGGTCAAATGTGTAAACCACGTGGCCGTTCATCAGTTCTGAAACAGGATCAGATAGATAGGCATTGTATAAAAATTGGAGATTTTATTATATCAGTTGTGAACTAAGGACCTGCACTTCCACAGTTCTAAAAGTCCTTACTTGAAAGAAACTGAACTAGAAGAACTAAGATCACGTCGAACTCTCACCTCTTTAAAGGGTTTGAATTCAAGAACCCATCCCTGAAAGAACTAAGTGAACTGCATTAAGTTTTAGCATTAGATAAATGTGAACTCTTCTGAATCACATCGTAAATTCTGGACAATGTTCTGGTATATATACCCGCGTGGTTAACGCTGACCCCTCCTCCTACATCTCTCAAACGTGGACTTCAATTTCCCAAAATGCTGCCAATGCAAAGCACAGAAAGTATGACAGGGCAGCCGAGGATATGAGAGGCTCATTTACGCCCTTAGTGGTATCCTGCGAGGGCTCCCTCCACAAGGAGTATGACTGCTTTTTGAAAAGAATAGCAATGGTCCTGTCCGAAAAATGGTCGAAACCTCTGTCGCAAGTGACCCAGTGGGTGAGGGTGAAGACCCAGATGGCTGTTATACGGGCGGTTTCACTGCGGATTCGAGGCTCAAGGAGGAAAGTCCGCTGCCTTGGACTCGAAGATGGAGCCTTGATGCCACTCAACTAGCCTCAACCCACTTTCTTTCTTTTCTGAAACCCTCAGGAGCCCAACAACCCATTTAGTGCAGTTCTTCAAGAAACAGTAAATAAAAAGCGTAAATTGGAGGAAAAAAAAAAGTTCTAGTTTCTTGTTAAGGAAACCACAATCTGAATATAGTTTCTAGTTCTGAGAGAGGAAATCTAACCGAAAATTCAAAACGTTATCTCTTCGACATCTCGGGAACACAATCCATTAGTTCCAAGTTATTTGACTCACCTGGAGATCCAAAGATGAGTAAATTGCAATCCTATTCGAGGACATAGTGTAGGCAACATATGTACTTTTGCTTGTCATAAAAGGATTATCCATGAGTCCAAAATTTTAGTTTCGCTTTGAAAAAGAAGTTGATTTAATTCGGATAACATTGGCACCATTCGACCACGATGAGTTTGTTAGTCTATGGTTCTTCGGCAAACTACCCCTAGGCAGGGGGGTTCTGGCCAGGCATGAGATTGATATAGTTTGCTTCCGAAACTTTGAAAATACCATAGAAAGAAAACTGATTTCATTCATTCATCATTCATCTTTTCATTATTTCATCTACGTCCATTTAAAAAATACAAAACTAACATGAAGGTGTTTCTAAATGAAGAATTTCCTCCCTTGGTCTGAAATTAAGCCACTAAACGAGACGTAGGCTCAATTATACCTCTAAAAACTTCAGTTTTATTATGATATAAAACTTGTGAGAAAGTATCTGTCTTAATAGTTTGGTCTGGATTATAGCTGCTTATGAAGTCACTCAGTTAACCATGTTCAATCTCACGACTACATAGGTACCTACGGTAGGTGCTGGGATTCGGCGATGTGCGCACACTTCATTGATGATCGTCAAGGATAATTCGTTGATTATTCATAATTAGTGAGCTATTTGCAGAAAACTTTCATTCATTTCACGGTCAATGTAACTAAAACGAAATGTGTGATAAGTAAAAGTCCAAAAGTGTTTGCTATAGTACTGAACCAGAGAGTTCGACGGAATGGAATTTTCAGAACGCGATGCAGAAAATATTGTAGTTCGGAACTGATGCTATACCTGAGTTGTCCACTAAAATTTACCGGGCTAGCTAATTGTGAATCAAAAATACCACTCGGAAAGTTATTGTTAGGCAAGGTTTTCCCAGCAATGAGATAACTGGGTGAAAATGGGAATAGAATGACGAACCTCACAACTTCCTTTTTACCCTAACCTTTGTGAAAACAATTTTCAACTGAAGACAACGGCATTGATTTAAAAAAAGAAGCTAAAATTGTTTAATTCTTATGGTACCTAACTATAGTTTGGTCCCATAACCCGATCCTTAATTTTGAAACTATTATCAACATACCAATAGCTATGAAATCCTGTTCCCGGCCAGCGTTGTAGAGAATAAGTCCGGACGGCTCCCTCGTTTTGAATTGAAAATAAATGTTTGGCCCCGAATAGGCCTTGAGAACTGGGAGACCGACGAAGGTGTGTTTGCTCTTGAATGTGACGGGGTGGTGCACCAACTGGTGGTCCCTTTTGGAGAACGTGGCCGTCACTTGGATTCTCGGTAAGTGGCTCCCTGCAATGGAATCGATGATAGTGTAACGAAGATATGAATTGAATCAAGTTCATACTTTTCAAATTCATACAAATACGGTAGAACAATTCAGCACAATACACTAAAACAACAACCTCATGTTGAGAGGTAATAGGCAATGAGGACTCAATTTAAGAACTAGAGTTTGTCAAAATTCTTACGATAAACTTGCATCATTTTAACTATGTTCGAAGACTAAAACCTAATCACTATCCGACTAAACATTGGATTATAAACATGTTTACGAATAGTATCTACTCGTATGTATACTCGTAATAAGCCGTACTTTTCCCCAGAACCAAGTTAGATATTAATGATTTTGTGTTAAAAACAAGTCTCTCTCTTGAGTGTTTTTGAAATAGTAAAAACGCTTTTGCTTTGACCATCCGCTCGTAATGTATCGCCAAATATCGAAAGAGTAATGTAGAGCTGTATCATTTCTGAAGCGCTTTAGTTGCAAAATACACATGCTAGTCTTACTATAGTTTGAACGCAGTTTTTATTTGTTGATAATGACCCTTCGAAGGTTTTATAAGGTGACTCTTCTCAAAATTTGTTGGTTCAAGTTTCTAGATACGAAGATCTCAACAATTTTGATGGATGTCGTCGTTTCCGTTTCTGGAAAGTGTTTGGGTTGAACGTAAACCCGGAGCTTTTTTCCATTGTTGCAGGTTAATAGCGCTTAATAACGCTTTAGTTCTTGGAGGGGGTAACTATTCAATTCCTTCATTCCATTGTTATCTACTAGAAAATGTTAAGAATTTTGAGCCAAAATCATTCGCAATCAACCTGTAGGGGTAAAATTCATGGGCTTGAATATTAGAAAAATCTATTTCTCACAAACATTCGAAATAAAAAGGTAATTTTCTAGTTGAATTTTTTAGATTGATATCAATTTTAGGAAGCGAAGAGGTAACCAGAGTGTTAAAACACCAACCTCTACTTTTAACCAAATGGCCTAGCAACCTCCCAAAACCTGTTACCAACTTAATAATATGGAAAACCACCAACTCTATTATGATGGCGTAGTGCGCCAGTAGTGGTTTTAATATCGCCTTCAAACAACAGTAAAAAGAATCGATTTCAATAAGGTAAAAAAGCACATTTAGCAGTCAAGTAAAGATTTTGAGAACTGCCCGATTAGACCATGGGGGGTTCTTGGAGATGTCACGTTGGGTGATGAGCCATCGGACTAGTTGCTATTGAAAAAGAAACTAAAACAACATCGAAGTAAAGTAAGTAAATGATTCATCGTAGTGAGAAAGGTGAAGTATTTGGGGGGCAAGTTCAGGTTTACAAGATGTTAGCTCTGGGGATTAAGGAACTTGAGGAAGTTGGATGAGGGAGAGAGGGACGTAAGGAAGTGTCCCTGTAAAAACTGTTCCCTAAAAGTCACGGGTGGTGATACCGTGAGGACTCCTGACGAGATGCACTTCTCCCCTCCATGACTCAGTTACAGCCAGCAAATGATACAGTCATCTCACTTTACATTACAGCCAGTGGATGGCAGAGTACCTGCTTTCTGCTTGATAACCTCATCTCGATAGAGAATCCCACCAACGTTCTTTACCACTCATACCGAGATAAGTAGGCACTCGAGTACTTACTGGAATCTGCCTATCTACAATAAAGTCAGCTTACCTGCGGGTTCTGTTGTCCCCTGCATAGTCCGCGCTTGTTCGAAGTAATGCACTCCGTTGTAAGTAAACTGCTGCATCGATCCGACGAAATTCGGGACGGAGTTAGTCATCTGGATTTCTTCTTCATCGTGAAAAAGACCGCCGACGTGGAGATTCCTGAGCTCGAGAACTCCGCCTCTCCCCAAAGGAGTGTCCACTGCAATAGTTCCAGGTTAATAATTAGCCATACAATTGTAAATTAAATACAACTAAAAATTGAAAATGAAGCTTGTAAAAAATAAGAGTAACGGAAGGATTTATTACTAGGAAACAGTGGAGATTACACGAGATTTAATGTTTGTCATAATGTTGATTCGTACTTTGATACAGTAACCTAAGGAGTTCGGGCTCCGGAAAGAATTGTTACCGAGGAATAAAGCGTTCAAAACTATCAATCATCAAAAGCATCTAAGATGAAAGTTCTTCAATAAGAAGGTTTTACTCGTTTGAATGTTACATTGAATTTTAACACTTAACTGAACGAAAAGCTAGTCATCTCAAACTAGTTATCGGAATACTGAGCACAATGAACTATATTTTGACTTTGAATAGTTATTTTCAAAAAATCTAGAAATTCAATTATGTATTCTTTTAAAAACGTGTTAAGTAGTGTAAGAAAATTATTAATGTCCAACCCTGCTAGGGGAGAGAGTTTTTCTGTACCTCTGACTGGCGTTTCATCATCAACTTGCAAATTGATGGATTCCGCTCTCCTCGAGTAGCTGACTGTATGCCATTGGTTGTCGTTTAGTCCTTGGCCGATTTGGAGAGTCTGAAACAAATTGATCAGCAGGAATAAGGAAAAACGGATAACGTGGAAATATGAAAGCGTCACCAGAAGGCTCAATTTAAAAGTATATCCTACGATAGGCCTAACGATTCATAGAAAAGAAGTCTCAAAAGTATTCCACAAGAATTTTGTGTCAGATGGTATCTTGGACATTTATTGTATCTCGACATCTATCACATGTAGATCTTGCTTTTACAATACAACACCACCGCTATGGGTCCGCAAATCGTTGTCACAACTTTAATTTCTACATTGTTTATTTGATTTTTATGAAATGCTATAGGAACGCGCGAGTTAGGGTTAGTTAGAGTTAGGAATGACCCCCTTTTAATTTGACTGCTCACGAATCATTTACTCTGCACAAGCGCAACGAAAGAAGCTATCAAAGCACTTAATTGGGCCGAAAACTTAATGGGTATAGCAAGATGCTCTGTGAAAACCGCTTTGTGGGAATGTATAAGGAAGGAACAGAAACATGAATAACTGGTAACATAATTCACCCTGCTATCTCAGACATATAGCTGCTTTTAATGAGTGGGAATGGTGACAGGGCACGGGCTATTCAGGAAATATCTGATCAGGATCGGCGCCTATACAGGTGTGCAGATTGTTTGGAGAGGAGGAAGAAACAGTCTCTCATTTGGTATTTGAATGCTGTAAACTCGAAGCCAGTCTGCTCTAAACTTTTGAGATCGTCGACCCAAAGGAGATGGTGTCAGGATTCAATCTTGAGAGGGGTTATCAATCAGTTAGAGGCTGGGGATTGGCCCCAGAACCTATAGTTGAGGGAACAGTCGAGTGATCTGTATAATCAACAGCAGCTTTGATGGAAGGAGGAGGGTAACGATCTCCACCTAGAACCCTGGATAAAAAAAACTAATACCCCTTTCAAGGGTTGAAACGAATAGCCAGCAACAACCATAGGATGCAGTAGGGCAAAAAAGCTCCATGTACGTCCAGATTTTCAATAATTTCAGGTAAATGTCTACTATTGGGAAGATTTTTTGTTGTGTAGTGATTGGTGTAACGGATATGGACCGATCCCCCTTCCCGATTCTTGAATCCGTTGCCTCCGGAGATATACCTGCCTTCATGCCTCTGTCACATCCTTCGGGTGCTGCGGACGTTACTCGTCTCGGACCTCGGAACGGGAAACTATTCCATTCCATCATCTCTCGTATCATATGAGAAGATTTGCTTTCTAAATAAATCAATGGGAGGCTCAGCGAACGATCTCACCTTTTCCTTTTCACCCAGTCTGAGATGAAGACGGAGTCTCCCAGCGAAGACCGCCGCCTGCAAGCGGTCTCCCGACTGTTCCGTCGACGTCACCAGGAGGAGACCGGACGGCCTCGTCGTTCTGAACCGCAGCCGAACTTCCTCCGCTTGGCTCTTCATCTCCCGGCCCATCCTGACTGTCATGTGCTGCGATCCGTTGAATGTCAGCGTCGTTGCCTCTGTTAACAAATCGAGCCAACATGTTACCCAATTCGTGAAATAGAACTTGCAAACTGGATACCTACTCGCAATTGGTATCTACAGCAAATTATCGCGGATCATATTCAATGACTCTTGTTCAACCTTTTAACGATGAGCGTCGAATGTACTCGATCTAGGTACAGAGGTCCAGTGTTCCTAAATGGAAAGCGTTCAGTGTATCCGACAAACGTTTTTCAACAGGGTTTTGCCGTTTTCCCGGCTACTCCGATATATATACACTTCATTTTTTGTTCAACCTAAAACGGTTCTTGGGTTATTGAGAAACATATCAGAATTCGCAGTGAGCTAAAGACGTTTATTTGAGAAACTATGAATGACAGAATTGCACCTGATGGTTTAGTTCCGATTGCTCCGTGTCGTTGAATCACATTGCTTGTGATTCATATATTCAATTATTTCATTATTCAATACTAATTTCACCATTGGATCATACCCACCTTTGCCGCAGGTTGGGCCCGTGAAGGTCGTGGCCGTGCAATCGCACACGAACCTGTTCCAGCCCTCTGTGCACAGACCTCCGCTCATACAGGGCTGGGAATCACACTGAGGGGTCTGTCTATGGCAAGCAGGCTGAATAGACCCTGAAAACACAAGTGTTGAGATTATAATCAATGATTTATTTGGAAGCACTTTAGTTAACAAAGAACAAACTACAAACGAGTTGGTTGCAAAGCATACTTGGTGATGTTTAAACTTGGTATTGACAGTCTGCCGTCTTAGCTTGAACAAATATTACATCCCAATAATCTGATGAGCACAAAGTTTCTGCATCATCACAAAACAGATATGATGGTATACCCCCAATTCTGTTTATGAAAGTAAGGAAAAGAAGCGGTCCTTGAGGGCTAGCTTGGATTACACCAAAATTGACCAGACTCCTTGAGCTATGTAGATACTCCAAAGAAAACCAATTGCTGTCTGCTTTCAAAGTAACTGTAAAACCATTCGAGCTTGTTACCCGTAATTCCATATTCCAACATCTCTAGAAGCTGTGCCCCGTAGATGGAATCAAAGGTGTTGGTCAAGTCCAATACAAATTATAGCCTTCTGTCCATTATCTACAATGCAATGCAGATCCTTGGTAAAAGAAAAAAGGGCTCCATAAACTCCCGTTCTTTCACAAACCCGAATCACCTTTCGGGCAGTAAATTGTTATTCTCTGGATACTCATAAAGATATTCTTTGATCCGCTTCTCAATGAGCTTGGGCACAACACTCAAGAGCGATTATTGCGAGGTTCAATGTTCTAAAATCGTAATTGACTTACCGGAATCCTGCGCTCTGGCAAACTGAGCGATATCTACAGCTTTGCCGTTGAGAACGAGATCTCGGATGCAACCGACGAATCCCTGAGCGAGAAGCGCGGACCAGAGTGTGGGAGGGGGGCTGAGGTCGGGGCTCAACCCCCCCACGTAGAGCCCGCCATCCAAGTCCAGCTGATTTGAATCTCCTACAACAATAAATTACAGCCAACTTAATTGAAGATATATACTTTGTGAACAAAATTAAGGAGTTACTACATGATTACCAACCTATTTATAGCTGCATCAGATTAATTCAACATGTTTTTAGACAGAAAATTGTGAGTAAAAACGTAAAGAAGTAGACAAGCAATTCAGGTTGTGGCTTTAGCCAGATCGGTGTGATGATTTCGCTTAAAGCTACTCGACAGAGAAGCATTCTTTCATTCAGAAATGATGAGTCAGTCGTAATTTTTACAGGAGTAACGCTGGTGTATAGATCACAAGAAAGCGTGCGGGTCGGGGCTTTCCTTTAGTGTGGGTCAGTTCGGGTTAGTTGGTAATATGCGTTATATCCCAAACCTGACACTTTGCTTTCACAGCACTCAGAAAGGCAACCTGATTCATACGCTGAAGTCAGCAGTGGTGCCATAAAAGTAGTTCATATTCTTCTTTCTCCTGTTCTCTGCAGGTCGATAGGTAGATGCCAACAGCCCCAAATCATTAGTCAAACATAAATTGTACGTTTACGTCCTTAACGATTATTTCTGTCTCTGCACTATAGGTAGACTGTTTTCAACCGATGTTACCTTAAACTTCATCGATGAAACGCAATGAGTACCTAACTGTTCAGTGCAGCTCACACCAGACTAGCTAATTTATACTGAAACCGTTTATAACACACAAAAGTTCCAGGATCTTTAAATTCCTTCACGAAAGATTTCCACGGCATGCCTACTTTAGCTGCAATAGTACAAGTCAGTGCAAATGTCCTGCATCTTCCCCAGGCAATCAAACATTTTATCGCTCAGCTCTACACAATCAAAACCCTTAATCAACTGACGTGGCGACCAATGATAATCATCGCATCCCCCACAACAGACCCTGAGGTACCAACCTGGTGTACTGAAGTCAGCAGCGTTGCCGTCCACAGTCAGTCGTCCCTGCTTTCCCGTCCGCTTGAGGGTGAGTTCGTGCCAGGAGCCGTCGTCAACGCGTCTTGTCGTCCCTTTGACTTTGGCCGCACCGCTCCCAAGATCGAGGTGAAGCCAAAGGTGACCTTCCACCAATTCCACCGCAAAAAGATCAGCCTAGAAATTGATATTATAATAATTCCACGTAAAGTAAAGTTGGCTAATTTTAATAAATTCTTATAATTACAACAAAATTGAGGGCTTGAGAGAATGGCTTTAATGATGGATAAAATAATGATAACATTAACCACGTTTTTGTATGTCCAGTCATCCTGCAGCATACTTATAGTAGGTGCGACTTTCCCATGCTTTGCACATTAAATGGTATCTAGAGTCTCTCCTTGTCGATGGGAATTAGTTCTGGTGAATGAAACCCAGTTTCACCGTAAACAACCGCAGTACGTCAAAGAAGTTCGTTAATTTTGTGGTACAACAAAACAACCATCATGGGAGAATTAAAATATTGAGTAATATATATTGTTCAGGGTGTCTCACGTCAAAACCGTAATACTTCACCCACGTATTCTGCGACTCATTTGCGACAAAAATTGCTTACCAGAGTTTTTTTTTACTCAAATAAAAATCCGACGTTTTTATTTCCAAGATTTTTTTCGTGTTTTCGACCTTTATAACTTCCTTAATATGAAAAGCAGATACTAAAATTAAATCCATCATTGAAAACTGCGTTACATTTTCTCTCATCTTAGTTTTCAACAATAATTTTTGAAGGGAACTTGAAAGTAACAACTAAGCAAACTAAGCAGAATAAATGAATTTTGAAACATCTTGAAAATTAATGTTTTCTTCAAATGTTTACCACTCTCCGTAGTTTTGGTGATAGCTGATAACCTCCAAAGAACGCACAAGAGTCTCCGATTTCCAATGCTATAACCAGTTTTTCTTAATTCTCGTAGGTAACGTTTTTGAGAAAATTGACCAATTTTTCAACATCTTCTATTATATATGGCGTAGTTTCGCGTTTTGTTCTCGAATATGGGTTACCAGCTTAAGTTAGACAACGAAAAAAAAAAAAAAAAACACCTAAATCGTATTGAATTTAATACACCGAGTCGATCTTCAAACAATCGAAATGTTGCATTGGTTGCTAATGTTGGTTTACATCTGCGTTTACGGGGGGCAAGTTGGTATGATGACGCGGCGCACAAGGTATACCTGACCCGCACGACCGCTCGGTTATGCATGTCATTGCCTATTCTCACCATCTGTTCAACGTTATGATTGTGACTAAAATCAAGTTAACACCTGAGAGTAAACATAATGAATCATTATTAATGACTTACCTATATTAAAAGTTGCACCTTTAATTTTATGATAATGACATTACTAAATTAATAATGTCAACTTTTTGAAGTTTAACTGTGTAACTTTGGTAACTTCCTGTAAGTAATCGTGCCTATCTACCAATTTGCTTTCATTCAAGAAAAAATTATTCAGGAGATGTGTTATGGAAAATGCCACTTTTGGTTTTCTTATCAGGTAGAATTCGATCAGGTTTAAGACTAGGAATGAAAAGGTGTAATGTATTTAATGGTCAGTACCTAAAATCAATCCTTCAACACTAGGAATCATCGTCACATGAGATTGTTGAAAAAATTCTTGGAATTCTAAATGTGATTCTTGTCTAAGGAAACCGAAAATTGAAGAATTAGGTGAAAAATAGGAGAAGATGCTTAAATTTGTGTTATATTCAATATTAGAGGTGGGGTGGGAATTCTATGAATAAGCTCAATTGAAATCTCACAAGGAACTGTAATGAATCAATTAGGGGCACTGTGCATGATCTGAAAGAGGATTCAATTTCAAAGAGTCTACTCCTATGAAAGAGTCATTTGAACGATGAATCAGGTCTTTTTAAACCTCTTTATTGAACTCTTTACCACCCAATTAGTAAAAATGTTGTGCCTTATTATTACTTTTATTATTTGATTAATTTCACACGACGTGAAAGCTGCCTTTCAAGTTAAATATCAGTCGATATCAGTCAGTAATTAGTCAATATCGACTCCTTCATTAGCACTCTACACGGGAAAATCAACCTCACGGTTCTCTCTTGCTGCTGTCACAGAAACAATTCAGACCGTATCTTCGTGTTTAGTGTGGTCAATGAGAGGTCTTAACTATTCCCGACATGGAATGCACTTGATTATAACTCACGTGAGGTGCGTTGGAGCCCTGACTGAACATGAGGAGGCCATTAGGCTCAGTAGTGCGGAGTTTGACGGATACGGATCCGCTCCTAGGTGCGTCCCAATTCGGAAGAACCTGAAATCGCAGAGAACAAAATCGAAGCTCAATGAAATTACGTAGCAAAATGAATAGATTTAAACAGTGGAATGGCAAAGCTGACAGGCAGATAACTTCATTCATGGAAATCTTGATAGGTCGAGTGTATATTTTACGTTGAAGCGGAGAAATGGAGAACATGACATAAAGTACCTATTAACTGTTCGTGAATTGACCTCATACAATCTGCCTTCCTAACAAACGATTTGAATAATTTTAGCTTTATCGTTGTATTGTTTTCAATGAAGGAAAAAGAGAGGAAAATAGTTGTTAGGAAACAGGGAGAATATGGAAACTATGGATGAAACAAATCTGAAAAAGAAACATAAGATGAAATAGATAGATAATTTATTCCATCAAATAAAATTGGCATGCATCCATGTGGATGACATAATTTAAAATATGAGATACTCGCTTTAGGTTACTTTTTCAACGATAGGCTTGGGCCTGTGTTGTTGGGAAAGGTCATGGCAGTTCACTGGTGAATTAAACTTGAAAGCATTACTGTTCTTAAAATACTTATGTTATGAAATGTTATGGCTACAATGTCATTATAATTTGCAATTTTGAAAGAAGGTGATTCCTAAAGCAATTTCTGTACATAAATACTGCTTAACACAGTTTCGCATCCCGCTATCACTTTCTGTACAAGCCAGGAGGTCTGGTGAGAAAAATGTCAGATAGAAAATTTCTCCTAGCTCATGGAAAATTCAAGATGTTTGTAGTTTCACAATTTGTCTCCTCATAGGAAGTATTAAAAGATCTACGGGAAAATTTATTTTTAAATCTTTTTTCGAATAGGAGTTGCTAAAGAGGTGTCATTCTTCTTCAAATCGTCTTTATTACGAAGAAATGGTATTATCACCGGATACTGGTTTTCGTTCAGTTGTTGAAATGAGTGATGTATGTGAGTAGTTTTTGAGATCGGTGTTTAGTACCGAGTAAGCGCATTGCAGGTAAACGTAGTGGACGGTCTGTAGTGAATTCAACCGTTGTTACTGGTGGCGGGGGAGTTGAAATGGCCATTCTGAGATCCCTTCTGCCCGTCACGTGCCTGATGCAGGAAGTCGGAAACACAACTGGAAAATACCACATCCTCGTACGAGATTCCTTTTTCTGACAATCGCTTCTCCTCGGCGAGTATAAAAGAGCGGGGAGGGGGCAGGGAAGGTTACCTTTCGTTCGTAAAGGTTATGACGGCGAAAGATGAAATACTCACGAGGTGGGCGGCCGGGGTGGTGAAGGTGATGGGGTCGGCGGCCTCCACTTCCTGGCACATGAAGTCCACGTGTCCCGCCACGCCTACCAACTTGCTCCCCGTCCTAGCCAATTCGATCAAATTGAGCCGAAGCGTGTCAGCGTTGAATTCGACCTGAAAAATAATTCATTGCCCATTAGAAATTCGAAGATGAGATGAGGCGCATTGCAGTGGAAGTCATTAGAGCCCAACGCTTAAGATGATAAAACATGCAACATGCATTAGGCTTAAGCTTCACTCAGTTGATCAGGTTGATACCACACTTCCCCACCTGCCTACTAGTTAGAAATGGGAGTATTATAATTCATGAATATGCATGAGACTGAAATTCATAAAACCTAGTTAGATCCATATAGCTACAAATAGATTGATAACCATAAAACGGTTAGACCCGATTCAACGGCAAATATTATGAAAATTTAAACCTACATTCGATTTTATCAGCCACCCCGCAACGTGCAAGGGTACCAAGTTACCGAAATTGTGCAAACACAAACGTTAGCAAATCCATAGTGTGATGAATCTCGTTGTTTTTCCACAGTGATTCAGCTGGTGCTTTTCGTTTTTTAATTTGACTAAATTTCAACGCTTTTACATTCGAAAAAGTCGATATTTTCAGTGGTTGATTGTAATCTCTTTAAGTGAGTGTAGAACAAATGAACTTGCATAGTTTTTCAATGATTGTTTATCGGTGGAGACGTGGCAACTACTCAAGTCCAGGGAATGTTATGGCTCACCATTCAGCAATGTTGTTCGGCATTTTCCTTGCAAATTTCCTACTTGTCGAGGGACGGCAGGATTAGGTAAACCGTTAGCTGGATCTACCAGCAGAGGGTACCCGATTTTCAAACAAAACTCACATTCCCAGATACATAACTGTGGAACAAGTCAGGCAGTTTCTACTCCTGACCGCTCAAAGTGGTTGCAACCATTGCCACCACGCCGGTGCCACTGTGGCGGTAAATACTGCCAGTGGTACCTGCTTTGAGATGGAAGATTATCAGATTACTGGACGATCCTCTATCTCCAGATGCCTGAACGGGTAGCAGGTCCGGGGGGACAGAATTCGTGCCTGCCCTTTAACCGCTCTTCCTTCACCAGAGCAAGGAAGGAGGCCCCCTTGTAGGTGCCACACAGTTTGCTGGATCGCCGAAAACGTGAGCTCAACTATTTTTTGTTACTTGGAAATGAAAGTGGAAATGCTAATGATTCACTAGGATTAGAAAGAAGATGCCAAATGGATATGTGGTAGTGCCAAATTTCACCTATACGGTATTTAAAATAAGGTATTTCATCTGCTGTTTTGTATTTCTTTGCATGTATCTAGTAATTCCTTCGATTTCTGCTACCTGCTCACGATAGTAAGAGTAACATTGAAAAGTAGAGAGCCCCACGTTTCTAATAAATGCCAGACCCCATAATTGTAACAACGGTCGGAATCCACACTTCCCCTCTCACTGTTTTTCGCTACAAGGAAGATTCTACAAGGAGTTTCATAATCACATTGGAATCATTTATGAACCGGATGAGACCACTCGGGACGCCATACGACCATCCGCTCTCTCACCATTCGCAAAACCACATCTTCGGGTAATGAAAATCAGTCGTCTTGTTAGGTAGACGGTCGAGCAAAAGACCTGGTTGTCGAGCTGACAGGAGGTCTGAGCTAGCCTGCATCGTTGGCGACAGCTCAAGTAATTTTTATAGAACGCAATTACAAGATATGGAAGAGCGAGGAGTCGAGTTTTGAACTTGAGACTATTCTTCTGCTTTCCCCGAAACTAATGCGTCCCTCCAGAACGGACGTATCGTTTTTTCGTAGATACAAGTGGAAGCTTTTCCTTTGTTATAAGTGGTCTCATCTAAGCAGTGTGAATGAACCAAAAATGATTATATATCATGTTTTTCTCAATTTTTTATCGAATAAGAGAAAACGTTGAACAAAAGTGTATTCAATTTAGTACGAATTACTTGAATCTTTTTGTAAGGTTTCTGGCCATTTTTAGCAAAAGCCATTCCGATTTATGGAATACTAGTGTGTCAAGAATGAAGTACCAATGTATGTCCAACAAAAATGTCCAGTTTTATATTATGTCCACATTTTTTGCAACGCTCAGAAGTTGACCACTGCTGCTCAGAAGTATAGGGTTCCGCGCAAATTAGAATTTTGTCATCCAGTTCCGCACGGGTAACCAAAATGCACCTAGCCAGTTCCGCACCATTGAAAACCTGAGGACGTACCAGTTCCGCGCCAAGAACATATACCAGTTCCGCCCAAAAGAGTTCGGCTGCTGTTCAAATCTTGTTCATTGAGGTTCAAAATTTCTTTCCTCAATAGTTTTAGAGGCCGTGAAGACTGAATTGGCCACGCACTGTAATTGTCGGAGTCTCATGATCGTGATCAGCGTTCCTGGTGTCAATGATTGTACCACTAACGTCGGTATAAATACGAGCGCGACATAGTTTTTCACAGCACCGCCAAGACACACCGATTTTGACTTCGCGGTCACGTCTAAACTTCATGGAGTACCAGTCGCTTTCCTTTCTCGCTATACATCGCAAACTGACGGAACAAATTATACTGGAACAAGTTACGCAGTGATAAAGGCAGGAGGTATCAACACAAACTGGAGGACTGATCACCGTGAATAGGGACAGATGTAAACATCTCGGGTTGATGTAAACAACATTGATATTTGTTCGTTAGCTTGCGCGGAACTGTCACATGAGGAAAGGGACAAGATCTGCGCGGAATTGGTACCTTACCAAAATGAGGTCGGCGCGGAATCGGTACGTTGGATTAGCATGCCTTTCGACTGTGCGCGGAACTGGCGTACTCCCGAAGTATATGCTATCAATTTTTTGGAAAATAAATATTCCACTAATACACATTTCCAGTAAGCACCTTTCTCAGGCAGCCGACAAAGTTGTTGTGAACTTTAGAGCTGGTGAGTGTGAGAACGTTTTCCGTTCCACCGACGTAGGCTCGCGAGCTGGACAGCATCGTGAACGTCCCAGCTGTGTTCGAATGCTCGGCGTAGACCCCGTCAACGACTAACGACAGCTGAAACAAACACATTGAAAATGAATTTTCAAAGCAATACAATTTTGCTAGATTCGGAAAATGGTTAGAAAGTTGATAGAGCGTTAGCTTTATTTGCAAACTTGAATAAACAGAAAAAACTCTGGAGAATCGTGCGTGGCACATGGTTTGATTCTATATTTAATTCATCAAACATGAACTAAGACATTAAAAAAATATATGCACATTATTATACTGACACACGTACTTGAATGTCATTAAAAATCGTTAAGTCTACTTGAAAAAAGTAAAAACCATCAAATTTATTTTAGCACCGGAATATTACTTGGAAAAAGTTCATTTGCTGCGAAATTTGAAAGTAACATTATATTCATCCCCGAAAAGCAATGTCAACACAATTTAACAAAAATGTAGTTTGGAGTACTTCACTCCCACGATCGTGGTGCATGATTGAAACTTCATTTACTCCCAAGTTTACGAAATGCACAGAGAGGAAGAAGAAGGTTAAATTTCGGAATATGAAGATATTATCTTCTACAAAAACGAAATGTCCATTCTCATTTTAAATGTCAAGACTGTCCAGTCTGAAACGACTTTCGTTTCTTGTCTGTACGTATCCTCAAATTCTTATAACCAGCTTTTATTGTGCAGTTTAAATCCGATTTGTATGAATTTTCAGGGAATTGACGGGTTAGGATGAGTACGAGCCTCTTCAAGTTTCATTGATCAAGAATCAATTCGCCACTCTGCGCAAGGCCATTTATAAAAGAAGTTCACCAAACATGATTTTCACAAGTCTCAGCGCGAATGTACAATCTTTCAAGGGCCATTTTCCCATGATCTACCGTCTTCACTCAATTCGGTGACTAGTGGAATCAGAATTAATTTTAGTGGGGTCTCCATTAATTGACGAAGCCTTGCATAAGACCCAAAACAAATCGTATCTGCCCACGTTTCAAACAAGCCTTTATCTATCCTAATTTTTATGCTCAACAAATGTAGAACATTCGGTCACTTTTGTAGTTGAGAAAACTGAAGGACGTAGAAACTAAAATAAAGTAAATGGCACTCACCCGACAAAAACTCGTAACTGCCGATATCTGAAACAAACCAACAGGTAAGTATGAATACAAATACAAAACTTAGAAGAATTGAATTGTTGAAGTCCAGAAAGCAGAATCGTTAATGAGATTTTTTGATTCTGCAAAGAATTACATATTGATTGTGGAACATTTGCTAGCAACTTCACCTTTCGTTAATGAGATTTTTTGATTCTGCAAAGAATTACATATTGATTGTGGAACATTTGCTAGCAACTTCACCTTTAGAGAGTTTTAAATGAGGGAAATCTGAATACAGTTGCAGACTAGCGGATCAACTGTTGCATGAGCACTAATATTTATTCTCTAACCGTACAACTACTAGAATATTGAACGGAATCTCAGTGGGACAGGTAGAATTTAATTACAATGTTGGAAACACAGCAATGTACCGAGTTCTACCTTATCTATAATATAAATTGATATAGGAGAATCTAATTCAGTGGAAACCATTAGTCAGTATTCGCTACTACATTTGCTAGTTGATAGGGTCATCTGAATTCTACGGATTGTGACTTTTGGCCGTAAATTACAAACATGCTCAACAACCTGGCATCCAATCGATCCACGTATATTGTAAACATATTCACATTATCCTCTCCTTCTGAGTATACTTTTCCACAATTTCAGAGAGATGCTGCATTGAAATACATATCCAGTATGTTCTCTACAGGAAGATTATTTTATCTGTAAAGGAGACCCATTCCATTCTATATATTAAAGTTGGATCTCAAGCAGAGTTGGGACTAGTTAATTAAAAATTAGTTGAACTAAAGCGGAAACTAAGAACTAATTTTGGAACTAATTTAGTTTTAGTTCGTATCCATAAACTAATTTTGAAACTAAATTAGTTCTCAAATTAAAACTAAATTATTTGTGAAATTAGTTTCAGTCCTCAACTAAAACTATTAGTTTAGTTGTTAGTTCAACTAAAAACTAAAAAAGCTAATTTGTAATTTCTGGACGTGTGGTGTTCGCTTACACTTTTTTTGGGGCGCTGAGTCGATTGCGACCACTCCCAGCGCGTTTACCTTTTGCCTGGTGCCAAATTTACATAAATAGGGTAGAAAATCCAAAAGTGGTATCTAACTGACATGTAGGCGTGTGGGGCATCGTTTTTTCATGTTTGTTGGGGTGCTGAATCGATTGCAAATGGCTTCAGCACGGCGGGACTGCGGCTGGAGTTTTTGAGATTTGGTTTTTTGGGCAACATTTTCCATGAAAGTTCGACCCCTCGACCACCCACACATCATCCGTTACAAGGAAATCACTGATGAGCTACAGGAGGTAGAAGGCACCCTCAGACCGCACTGTTATTAAAAAGCCTAATAAGCGAATGCAACAAAAATTAAAGAAATGCCTAGAGCGAAGAACGAAGTTAAATTTTAGAAAAACCGTAAATAGTTTCGGTCCGTCCGAGTTATTTTGATACAATTTTTTTAATCCCGTTTTTAAAGCCGTCTTACCTGCGAGTACGAGATGATCAACCTCAATCAGCCTCAATGCAATAAGCACAAAAAAGTTCATCTATTTGGGAATTTCTCGAGCTGAATCAGCCTAAAGAGGAAAATGCACATTGCAATAAGCCCAAAAAACATGCGACTATTTGCAAAATTTTTGAGCGGTTCTCAAATTGCCAGCCGCTTCGCTAAGAGACGCCGCCCTTTGCAATTAGACGGTTTTCGGAAATCGACGACGACATATACACGACAGAACGAGAATTTACGGTTTCCATCTCTGATGCAACATACGAATTTTGGAATAATTCCTGGAAATTTTCGTTTCTTCGCAAAATTTATTAATGAGCCAAACAGCAAATTTTGAAGTGCGCCCTGCCGAAAGCCGGTCACCTACTTTGACCTCCACTGACAACGGGGACCACCTAACTCCAAATGGGAGTTACATACTCTCATTTATATTGACAGTTCATGGGCTAGACGGCGGAATGGTTGTAATATCTGGTTGGTATTTTCTAGAAAAATTCGCAAAAAAAGTTTTTAGTTTTTAGTTTGAAACTAAGAACTAAACTAATAGTTTTAGTTGAAAGTGGAAACTAATTTTGAAACTAATTTAGTTTAAATTTCTTCAATCTAACTAAGAACTAATTTAGTTCTGGCCGTTAGTTTCGACGACAAACTAAAACTATTAGTTTAGTTTTCGAAAGCAATGAAACTAAACTAAAGTAGTTTTAGTTTTTAGTTGAAAATTAGTTTTTACCCAACTCTGATCTCAAGTTATGTACCCTGGCCCAACTCGTCATGGATGATGTTGAGTAATACTGTGATGAAACATTGAAGGTTTGGACTTAAATGTCAATGATTCAATTTGGATGTGTTTCGATTCCACTGGGAAAACCATCGGATTAATTGGCAATGATTGAGTATGTGAATCGCCAATCGTCTTGTGTAATATATTTAAAATCACTTCACGGATGATGTTGAATAATGCTATGATGAAATATTGAACTGTTGGACTTCCATGCCAATTAATTAATTTCAAAGTGGTTCAAATCCACTGGTAAAACAATCAGATTGATTGGTAATTGAATTTAATAGTACATCTGGATTAAAGCAATCCCCTTCAAATGGGTGAGCTTTGAGAATCCTCTCTTGTAAACGGTCGACATATGCATCAATGAGCTCCGGTTCGTGTCCACTCAGTTCCACAAAGAAGATCGTTACTAAGCTTTAAGCGGCTCTTCGCATCTTTGCTCTTGCGATAAGCGAATTATTTGTTCTACCGAGTAAACTTTTCAACCGATTTATAGGGAAGTTGGCCGCTAGTGATCGGTATCGGACCCGACGAACGAACAGGGCCCCCGAGCTGGTCCGGAAGTTTGCCGAGTTCCCCAGCAAGCAATAATGTGGTCTAAGCACGATCTGCGATAAAGCCTTGTTTACGGTTCGGACTCGGTAATGAGCTGCCTCCTTCGGAAGAACAGGTTCATTTGCACAGGTCTTAGTGTGATGAGGTGTTTTGTTATCGCGGGCTCCAACTGGGCAGGCGCGAGAAACGACTTCAAAGAGTTCATAACTTTATCCTCAGGAACAGAAGTAAGTTTTCAACACTCTCAGCCTAACCAGGAAGGATAGAATCCACGATAATCCATGCACCTATAAACCACAGTTCTATTCTATTAAACAATTTCAATTTCCAAGAGAGAATTTAGCACCCTCAGCTGCTAAATATGGAGACCATGATTCAATTCAGCTCTTGTCATTCCAGAGAGGTGTCGTGTCAAATTTTATTTTTTCTATGGTGAGCAGATAGAATTTAGTTCATTCAGCTGATTGGCACGGATAATTAATGAGTATTCGTCATTTTATTCGTGACGTGTTGTTCATTATAGAATTTCGTTGGTAAGCAGAAGATAATTCACCTCACCCAGCAGGAGACTTTATAGTGATGAGAAGGAGTTTTGCATTGAATATATATTTTTTTTGTGGGTTCTACTCACCAAAATATTGAATACGTGTTCTAGTTTTCTGCAAAATAATCCTTACAAACCCTAAAAATTATATACAGTTTTATTGAATTCAATATTTTTTTGCTTAGATCACGAGTAAAATACTTACAACCTTCGTAAACGACTCCTCGCATCAATAAAAAAACTTCGATGTAAACAATAATTTTAGATAAACCCGTTGAAAACCGTCATTTTTCAAAAACTGTGCAAAACCCGTGTTTGCGGACCTTTAAATAAAAATTAAAAGTACTTCTAGAGTAGGTCTTTATACACGCGGAGCAAAAGATACCCGCACAGAGTCAATATGCTCTCCTCTGATCTGTTTATTCCAGTCCAGAATGTGACTATTGTTGCTTGTTGTGACTGTTTCGGGCAGAGTCCGTTTTCTAATTTACAGATCCAAAACACACAAATCCAGTTTCGGCGCAGTCTTTTCTCATAACGAATATTTATTTTCAACTGTACTATTAACAAAATGACAATTTGTACCGCGTTATAACCACGAAATGGGTATTTTTACCACAATCAGTATTTCTATTAAAATGGGATTCAACAACAAAATAGGAAACAATCGTTCGTGAGGGTTGCCAGTATTTTACCCGTAATCTAAGAAACAAAAAACAATAAAATTCCACTATCTGATCGTCGAAAAAGGTCGAGTATGGAAAACAAGGGAAATTCCACAAGAAAGTCCAAATTTTAACACACTTTATGTCATTTTGAAGGTCTCTCAGGCCCATTCTGAAGAAAGCTAGGACACGTATTTTGGTGAATAATCACTTATTGTAAGGTCTCCTTGCCAGGAACTTTTATTTAGGGTTCAAATATCCGTTTCAATATTGGGTCATTCGTTATTTCTAAGGTATGTTCCATCCAAAAATATTGATGTTTTGAGTTGGGAATATTCTATGTACAACGGGCAAATCAGCCAAAATTGCGGCGTGTAGGATCATGAGGGAGAGCACAGATTAGTTACTGTTAGTTCATTAAGCCACCTGCTACTCCAGGTCAACTGCCAGTTTTATTATCGGAAATAACAAACCGAAACTCCGTCAGTTTCAACTAATTTGTAACCTACCTCTTGCACCCTCCGGTGGACGGTCAGCTTGTGCCACTGGTTGTCATCGAAGCGGACCCTTTTGGGTTTGATTTGAAGATCCAACTTTCCGTTGCCGAGGCTCATGCTCAAGACGACTCCGCCTTCCCGCAACCCCAAGTTGAGGTAGTCACCGTTATCACCTAAAATGCAAACAAATAATAAATTATATAATTAACAAACAATCAAACGAAGTTTAAAAATAGTTCGCTGTTGAACAGAATTTCCGAGGTGAGGGATAACCCACATTCTCTCCTCACAAACGTCTCTCAGCTACGACCACATCTTCACCGTCCATGGCACAAATTGTTGTGCTGTGCCCGTGTAAACGAAATACTTGAGCGATTTATATTGTTCAATTGTATTGCACAACACTGCGCGATTATTTCTCTGCAAAACCTTGACGTAACACGAGGCAATTTTATTTGTACAACTTTTCCAGCTTAATTATGCAATTAATTGCCTCTGTTGTGCACGTTTTGTTGCTCGTGTAAAGGCCCCTTTCATCACACAATATACCAAACGATAACAAGATCAATGGCATTCAACGTGGCCCGTTTTACGACTATGATAATTAAATAGTGTATTTGAAAAAGGGAAAGTAGAGTTCCTGTGTTACTATATCTTGTAGAGCAGGGTTGTCCATCTTGTAAGGCCTCAAGGGCCAAGACCAAAATCTTTGATGAGGTCGGGCTATTTAGTATTGGTTTATTATTCAATAATAAACCATTGTAATCGCTGAAAAAAAAAAATAATTCTCTAACCCCCCTGAAAATGTCATGGTTTGCGTTTCAAAGGGTGTAGAATCCGAATCTGCAATAAACATTTTTCCGTCCGTCCGCCGTACGTCGTACGCCGTACGCACGATTTCTCCCACAACGGCTGGAGCAAAAGATCTGAAATTTTCAGGAAAAATCCATGTTGGTCCGGCAACGCCCCAATTCTTGAGCCAGCTCTCTCACTTAATTTAAAGTGCCCTTTAAGGGCTGTCAAAGTTTTGTAAAACCCCTAAAAAACCTCAAAAAAAGTCAAGGCGGCCTAAATTTGTACTCTTTTTGAAGAACACTCCACGAGGAATCGAATGAGCCCCTCCCCAGGTCCGTAGCTCAAACCATTCCCGATGTATGGCCCGATTTATGGTGCCAACATTCGCGTTATTTTGGTTTATTATTGTTTTTGTGTTGATATCAGTAACCTAGTGACGTAGGGATGTAGTAATGTGGATACTGGAGGAACTCCTAAAAGGCTTTGTAGCCGATACACGGGTTGAAGCATTCTGATAACCATAAAAACGATGCAAATTCTTTCACTGGGGTTTATTATTCAATTGGCTTGCGTTCATGATTTGAATTTCTATCAAGCTTTGGAGTGTGCGTGTTTGACAGGCGATAGAGCGATTACTGAATTTCGGGAGGCACTCAAATATGATCAACTGATCAATCCAAATAGGTATTTTGGTTGAGAACAGATTTACGTGCTCTATGCATTTCTCCTGAGATTCAATAATCGCTCTATCATCTGTGAAACACGCACACTTCAAATCATGAACGCAAGCCAATTGAATAATAAACCCCAGTGAAAGAATTTGCAGCATTTTTCAAGGAACAATAAATAATGTGAGGTGTAGCAATGATTAAAACCATGAGTACTTTTATGTAATCTATTGATCATCAACCACAGTTTTATGTATGCATGAACTAGATACACTTAAGCCCTGAAGAGTTCATCGAGAACTTATCTAATACGAGGACTGTGGTCGATCGGCTTCGTCCACCAATGACGAAATGTCCACAGTCAGTCCAGTTGTAGAGAGTCTCATGAGATGACGCAAGGAAGAATCTGTAAGGTTGCATCTGTTGTGGCCCTTTGTGTTTCAAGGAGGAAAAGGCGATTTCACACTAATATGCTCCCGAACATTGACGTCATTTTCAGTCCGAAATCTCGCAGGTTTGGATATTTTTCATTGGATAGCAATTTGAAAAATTCAGGCCCCTTTACCTGTATGGTGATTAGGAACATGTCATCTAGAAGGTCACATTCCTCAAATTGTAATTCTGCAGGTTGATCTTCAACGGATGCTCCAAAAGGGAGCGGTGGTGCATGGTCTGCGTGAAATGAGACATCTCAGTACTGGAAGAAGAAGTCCACTCCTTGGACATCTTTTCAAGTTCACCAGTGTTAGGAGGAGGTGAGGTGAATTGCTAACAATGAGTTGTCTTGTGTAGTGCGTTGCTCAGTTGATTAATTTATTTGTATTTGGTTTTTGCCCGTATCGTATTAAATAAATAAATATCTCAATGGTCGTTTAGTGCGTGGTGAAGGAAGAAAGTTTTACAAATCCGCGGTAGCTTCACTTGTGATGTAGAAACGATAATATAACGAAAAGAATAAAATATTTTTTTATCATAGCATTATTTTAAGAAAATGTGTGATTTTGGTGAAAACTACGCGGGCCACAAACAGACATCGCGGGCCGCCAGTTGGACAACCCTGTGTAGAGGGAAAAACTGTTGATGTTTACGATGGAAAGCTGAGACGTTTCGCGCATTTTTTAAAGGCTCAAAGTATCATTAAAATTAGGGGGACTAATGAACATTAAAGAATTAAATGGACAAAATTAACTTTTTGGAGGCTCATTTTTACTCCTTAGTTCCTTTTAAAAACTTATTATTAAAAACTGAGACGATAGATAATTTTATGCTCTTTCCAACGGCATACTTAGATTTGCAAATACTTTGAAAACGCCGGAGTTACGGCTGTTCTAGTGACGTAAGTTGGAAAACACGAAAAAAATCTTAAAAATAACTCAAGAACGAAGCCTCTAAAAAAAAAAAATCTAGGCATGGAATTAGTTGTAGAATACGTGTGGGAAGATTTTTGGCCCAGAATAATTTTCGTTCCTAAACGAACAGAACAAACTGCAGAGCTGTACACCGGCGCGAGCTGTAAATCTGCCTCAAGAGTAAACGAGGGTCCGGTGAGCAACGAGGACTCAACTCCCCAAACTACCAGCTGGTCGGGAGGATTCCTAGTTTAAGAAGTCTCGCTCTCCTCGCCTCAGCTTTGCACCTTCTCTTTCTCCACAGATTTTGAATTTATCGCTCTCGCCAGACCTTCTAATTGTCTTTCGCCGGGTCTCGAGAGACTTTCTTACGGGGAGCCTTCCCGCCCGAGTAATTGGGGTTTAGGGCGCCTCTCTGAGGCCCCAAAACGGAGCTCTTCAGCCGCTGGAGCCCCCTAAGTTATCATTTTCTTCGCGTTCCCCCTGAACCCTCTCGTTTCCTCGTCTATCCCCAAGATACTACCTTTCCCCTCCACTATATACCTTCGTTAATGACCGTTTACAACGAGCTTTTTAATTCTTCAGATCGTAACAATAAAAATGTTTCATTTCACCCAACACGAACAACACTTTTATCAGTTTTAAAGAATAAAGTAAATGTTTACGCGGTTGAAAACTTGAATACCTTTGAAGACAAGCGTTAAAAAGAAATCTGGAGGAGGCATTTTTTGTTGCAAAGTAGGATCGATCCCTTGAAGGAATTGTAGACACCCTGTCTACATGTCATTCCAGACGGTAAGATTTGATGAGAAATCGATCGAAATTCAATACCTTTGTTTAAATAAAATAATATTGTGTAGAACGAGTTTTAAACCATAATATAGAAAGTTGAAAATTTGTTTGATTTCAAAAAACTCAAATTTCAACTCAATTCAACATAGGTTAACATGGCTAAGTGAAAATTCACTCGTACGGTCATGCTGCGTGACTGTAACATTTGGACGGTTTGTTCAATTGGTTTTTCCATGAGATGCTGCAAGAATAAGGAAAACCGTGAGTTTTTACGGTGTCCACGTCTTGACGGGGGTTGCTGTGGAAATCCCCGCTTTCGAAAATACACACTTAAGAATGCTTCATTTGAATTGTCACACTATTAGACCATATTTACACTTTACACAGATAAATTTTATGTAAGGAATCGAAACTAGGAAGGTAAAAAGGTTTGATTTGAGAAGATAAGTTTGCAAGGAGAGCTAGGAAGTAAGTCCCTTAAACTAATGAAAACGGAGTAAGATAGAACGTTGTTTATATTTCCCCGTCCTTTCACTTCCCTGAGCCAATAGGATTCAATCTCCTTTCACCTGGGCCTATGTAAGATGTGCTTCCTGTGATCTACCTTCAGTTCATGTTTGTTACTGCTGACGACCTAACCGTCGAAATCGATTCAACTGTGTAATTCATTATTTTCGTGGAAATACAGAAAACGTTCTATTTTACTCCGTTTTTATTGAAATGGGTTTCCACAACTTCGTTGCGAGTGACTCACTAAATACCTTAAACTAGATATTTCACATAAATTATCACTCTACTATTGCAATAGCAACTGGGAGCAATAGAAACTCGTAGTAAACAAGTGCAAGATGCAGCCAATTTTCACAGAGGAAAATACGGAGCTCCTTGGACTTTTGGTTTCCCGAAGATTGAGAAAGGAGTGGCTTTGACCGAATGCAATGAGTATCCAAGTTGTAGGGTTATGTGCGAGTATAGGATAAGGAGTTGGTATAAGTGTTGAAAGGATTAATAAAAAGTGGACCTGGTAAGTCTCTGGTTAACCAAGTTTAGAAAATCCCAAAATATCCAAAATAGACTTCTGGTTTACAAAACCCTAATCAGACTCATTTGGGTTTATGCACTTCCGATTTGGGGTACAAGCTCTCCCTCTACCTTTTGCCGTATTGAGCAATAACGAAACGACGATTCTTCCAAGAGATATCGCCTCAAAATCCAATACAAGATAAAAATAATTTCCGACTTTTCCGAGCCGTTGAAAATCCCCTTACATAAAAAGCTGTAAAATTCCGCATGCCACAAACTAATTGTTAATATACTCAACGACTTTGTCATTTTATAACGGTGTTGAAGAAGTATTTCTTCTCTGCTTAACAATCTTTTATGGAAATGAAAATCAACTAGAAATTGAGAGACCGTTGAAAAGTACCGCCCCTTATTGTTGGAGACGCTGCAAATTCTTTCACTGGGGTTTATTATTCAATTGGCTTACATTCATGAAAAATTTCTACTAAGCTTTGGAGTGTGCGTGTTTCACAGGTGATAGAATGATTATTGAATTTCAGGAGGCACACAAAATCATATTTAATATGATCACCTGATCAATCCAAATAGGTATTTTGGTCGAGAACAGATTTACGTGCTGTATGCATATCTCCTGAAATTCAATAATCGTTCTATCACCTGGGAAACACGCACACTCTTAGTAGAAATTCAAATCATGAATGGATGAATGAATAATAAACCCCAGTGAAAGAATTTCTTTTTTTTTTTTTTTAAAATGATTATCAGAATGCTTCAACCCGTGTATCGGCTATAAAGCCTTTTAGGAGTTCACTCCAGTATCCACATTACCACACATCACTACGTCACTAGGTTACTGATATCAACACAAAAACAATTATGAACCAAAATAACGCGAATGTTGGCACCATAAATCGGGCCTTAGATCGAGAATGGTTTGAACTACGGACCTGGGGAGGGGCTCATTCGATTCCTCGTGTAGTGTTCTTATACAAATTTAGTCCACCTTGAGTTTTTTGAATTTTTTAGGGATTTTACAAAACTTTGACAACGTCTTGAAGGGCACTTTAAATTAAGTGAGAGAGCTGGCTCAAGCATTGGGGCGTCGCCGGACCAACAATTTTTCCTGAAAATTTCAGCTTTTTTGCTTCAGCCGTTTGAAATCGTGCGTACGCCGGCGTACGGCGGAAGGACGGAAAATTTTTTATTGAAGATTCGGATTCTACACCCTTTGAAACGTAAACCATGAAATTTTCAGGGGGGGTTAGAATGTTTTTTTTCAAGAGACCACTTTAGAAAACAGGCACTTGTGAATCCTTCATTTGAATGATCAAGCTATTAGACTATATATACACTTTACACAGATTAACTCAAGTTAAGGAATTGAAACTAGGAATTTGAAAAGGTTTGATCTAAGGAGATCGGTTTACATGGAGAGCTAGGAAGTAATCCCCTTAAACTGGATATTTCACACAAATCATCACTTCACTATTTATCACGCCTCCAAAAATGTATCGGAAAAGGGGCAAGATCTAGATCGCAAGGGCAAGATCTAGCTAATTTTCACATGGGAAAACCCAGAGTTCATTGGACTTTTGGTTTCCCAAGGAATGAATGAAAAAGGAGTGGCTTCGATTTAATGCAATGAATTTCCAAGTTGTATTGTTATGTGCGAGTAAATGATAGGGAGTTGATTGGTATGTTGAAGGGATTAATAACAAGTTGACCCAATAATCGGGGACAAAAATGAGGAATGACCGGTAATAATTCTCACGCTACTTAGTTTTGGAAACCTAACAATGAGCGAAAAATAAGGAGTTTGAAAGGGGTTCAAAGCCCTGGTTTGAACAATAAGCAAGTGTTTTAGGATGTGGCTTTCATCCAACTGCCTTAACTGCCATCCAACGTTTATTCCAAAACTACTTTACTGAAGCAGTTTACGAAATTTTCCTTTAAAATTTCACTTTTTTTAAATTGATAAATAAATCCGAATTTGAAATCAACTCCGATCTGTTTATTTTGGCTTGGCTTTTTCTATTAAAAAAATGGCAATACGATCCCTGGATGCACACTTAAAACACATCTCAATCCGCTTCAGACAGTGCAAAATGCTCTTATGGAAATATTTTAAGTAAACCCTTCAGATATCCTACAGCTAAACTTTATTCTGATTTTAATGTTTTCAAGATAAAATACATTTTTTTTAAATTGGAATAATGCACTCAAGTTTTCAGATCCCGTATCAAACATGAACATGAACACGTCAAAATTTTCTAACATCGCATTACCTCGCTGCCGAACTGAATTTTACCGCAGAAATGCATATATAGTTGCGTTACAACTTTTTTCATATAAACAAAATTAATTTTAGGGATTACAAATCTTTAATTCAATTTAAGAAGCACCTTCGTTCTATCTTAACTAAATCATATTATTTTTCTTTTCAATACCAATATAAGTAGGTATATTTTCCATGTTTCGATTTTTCCATTCTTTTGTCCATTGATTTAATCAAAGAGTATATTTTAATTATTATTAGTTCTTTTTTTGTAATTTGACTCAGGACTCCACCAGGGAACACAAGTTCATCTGAACTTGAACCTTAGTGGGCAAGGAGCAGAGTATTATTTTTAAAGTTCCATCTTTTGAGGTTTTCTTTTCCTTAAATTTAATTTTTAATTGCACACGCAATTTTTTCCGTTTTTATTGTTTTCCTCTTTCCATGTCGAAAATAAATAAATAAATTTACCGGTGAAAAAACGTCTGCCAAAAGGTGTGGGAAATTTTGAACGCAGAATCGTCTAGGATAGGTTTGAGATGCGTAGAAATTCATCCGTACCCACTAATCGCAGTTCCTAAACCTAAAACTGACCCCCAAAACTTCGAAAAAAATGAATAATAAATAAATAAATTTCAACTTCTGGCATACCACTTCGAGCTTTTGGCATATCAATTTATACTTTTCACAAATCCCAACTAACCCAACATTCCACCCCATATAATGATCAATAAATGTTTTTTCTCTCTCTAAAAAAAAAAAAAAAAAAAATAAAATAAAAAAAAAAAAAAAAAATAAAAAAAAAAAAAAAAAAATAAAAAATAAAAAATCCTCAATTGAGTTTAGAACCTTCCAAAAATGGTAACTATAATAATAATGGTAATCGGGCATTGGGCGCTTGTAATTTTAGAATCGTGTGTCAGATTGTTCTTTGCTTGTATGCTTCAATTGCCTCCCAAAGACGTAACTTATGTATAATCAATTCTAAACAACCGGGAACCGTTTTTCTTCAAATAAAAGGGGAGAAAAAGGGGGTCGCGAGCTCCGTCCTCCAAGATACATTGAGTACTTCTCGAGACAGAATAGGCTTTTAAACAACCTCTCACGCCACTTTCGCTCTCGCACGGACAAGTACCTCTCTTTTTCTTTTTTATTTTATCTAGTTTTCTTCCGAGCCTCCTTTTATCCCGCTCGCTTCAACCCGCCTTTTTCTAACCAATAAAAGACGAATTTACGTAAGGCATCTTTACCGTTTCGCTTTTGGTTTCCTTTTCGCCGTAAGGTCGGTTCCAAAAGGGGTCAGGGCCCCTTCCCTTCTCTCCCGCGCCACGTTCTTAGGAGCCCACTCAATCACCCTTAGCCTCTCTATATCAAATCGATTCTACCACCCCCGCCGTTTCCACTTGAATTGCCCCCCTCTTTTCCACCCCTTCATTCTCCAACCCTCAAAGACGAAACTCTCTCGACGTAGCACTTAGCCTAAAAGGATGTTCCCGGTCAATTTATTTAATTTTTTAGGGGGGTAGTTTTGTCATTGGACATGCTGAATAAATACTGGGTGCGACTAAACACCTCACAAATACTTGTAATTTCTCAACAATTTAGAAACATTGGTCTACTACAGGGGTCTCGAAACTATGACCCTCGGAAGGATTCGGTCCGGCCCGCCGCCCGCGGATGCCAAATGAAATTATTAGGCTACCGCCAGAAAAAAAGAAAAGTCAGTCATGTGACCCTGTTTTCAAGTGTTGACTTTCAAAATTTTCCATTCCGGAAAATTCAATTGTTAATATTTTTTATTGAACAACGAAAAAGTAATTATGGAATTTTAAAAACGTCTGCCAAGTGGGTGTGGCACATAGCTTCCTCGTATCCATAACATGACTGTATAGATCATTGAACATTATTATTGACTATTATCAATTAAGAACTCCCGGAGTTATGCTTGTGGCAAGGATTTCACGTTTGCGCATGCGCAGAGGCTACTATTGATCCGGGGGTCATGAAACTCATGGGAGACCATCTACACATGCAACCGAACGATCCCTGAAAATTTCATCGAAATTGGTCAAGAACTCCCGGAGTTATGCGCGTAACAAGGATTTCACGTTTGTGCATGCGCAGAGACTACTATTAATCCGGGGGTCATGAAACCTATAGGGGACCATCTACACCCCAACCCGCACAATCGCTGAAAATTTCATCAAAATCGGACTATAACTTCGTGTAGTTTTGCCCGTAACAAAGATTTGCTGACAGACAGACACACAGACAGACACGGAACCAAAATTGTTCAGAAAGGTCTAAAACGCAAAATGCGAGTGGAATTTTTGATTTTGGAGACAACAAAATTTTCACATTCCGAAAGTGAAAACAATGTTTCCGCTACCTTGGTAGACTCGGAAGCAAAATACAATCGCTAAAAACTATTTGTTTGTGCCTATTTAGTCCTAATTTTGAATTGTCAAACTCGTTTAGGAGTGCTCAAAAACACTGTTTTCAAGTGTCTGATTTTCAAAATTTTCCGGGGAGGGGCCCTGGAACTCCCTCCGGTTGGGGTCCAGCTGGGGCACCACCTCTCCATTATGATACGGTCCTTGGGGCAAATAGTTTGGAGACCCCTGATCTACTAGACCAATTATAGACTGTTTGGTTCCATTATCTCCCACTAGAGCTTGTTGCCGTCATCATGACGAATTCTCGTTTCAGAGGTCTACGTTAAAAATAACAAATTCCGACTTAAGTCCACTTCCCATTTCTTCAAATCGGATAGCACCTCTAGTTTCTTCCAACGCTAAGATAGACACGAAAAATTGTTTGGGATTGTCTAAAACATATAATATGAGTGGGATTTTGATTTGGGAGGAAGTTTAACTGTGTGTCTAAAAAGTTCGCGGAAATGTATGATAAAACAGAGCTTCCGTTGATCCTCGGGTTATTGAAACGGGAGAGGTTAAGACTCTTTCTCATTCGCCAAAACGTCGTGGGGAAAGGTGGACGATCCCACTTTGGCTGGGGTCGACGAAGTTAGGTCGTCACAACAGACTGGGACGTCAATGCCTACCCAGTAATTACCGAGCAGTTAGTGCTTGGGTCCCAGGCAGTTCCTGATGGGTGCAAGTGCCATATACTGGGTATGTAGTGCTTGGTTCGGCAGAGTCAAATGTGCCTGGGAATGGGACCTCCTTCTCCAGCCACAATAGGCCCACCAGGGCCTCAGTGGTTTGAAAGAAAAATGATAAAAACAGAATGTTAATTGTAAATACCTTTATTGACCTTCAACACACTACTGACAACGTTGGTATATCCTTTGAAAACCGTCGGTGAAGTCTTGATGTTGAATCGTTCCCAGAATATCCTGCACATGGATCTGAACCTCCTTGACGTCTGCAAACCGCGATCCCTTTAAGGCCTGCTTAAGACGCGGAAACAAATAAAAGTCAGTAGACGCCAGATCTGGAGAGTATGGTGGATGTTGCAAAACTATCACGCCTCGCTGAGTCAAAAATTGTCGTACTATGATGCTGGTATGCTACGGTACGTTGTCGTACAGGAACATCCCTGGCCTAATCGTCGGATACGCTGTAACAAACTTTGAGAACTTCCAAGTAGAATGCGGCATTCACCGTTTGCCCAGCAGGAACGAATTTCTTATGGATGATTCCTCTGTTTTACTCAATTTAAATCAGAACTTAATGCTGTGTCATTGCTCCATGACGTGTACTACTCGGAACACTCAATTAGATTGAATCCCACTGAAGCACTGCGCTAGAAGCATCGCCCTAGTACTGACAGAGGTCAGGTCCAGACGTGTCTACACAGGCACGCGTGCTTTTATCAAACTCTAAATACCCACTTATGCGACCATTCACCGAACCTTTTAGACAAACCTCGTATAAAATACGCACCTGTGTGGAAAAGCAGTCCCGATGGATGACGGGTTTTGAAAAACAGCGAAATCGAGTCCTGCGTGGAGACTATGGGTTCGCCGCCAGTTCGGCTCAGGTCGTAGTAAAGATATTCCACACCTCGGAAAGTCGCTTCCGACGGGGCTTTGTCTGAAACAACAATGACGCAATATTTACTTAAGGGGCACAAGGAAATGTAAATATATGTAAGAGTCAAAAAGACAATGAATTGATATGTGGATAGGAAAACAAAGGAATTGGTAAATAAAAAAACAAACAAGTTGCGTCGGATACTATCTTCGTGTTAGTAACATGAATTCATAGACCAATGAACGCATGGATCAATAAATTTTTGTAAATAATCACAAACGATTCGGAGTCTCAAAATATGTATAAATTAAGATTGTTACAAGGATTTAAGGTACACGTGAAAAATGTTGCGCTACATGTGCCCAGATGCACTAAAATCTAAAAGTAGGTGGATCAACTTGTTGTAGGTATGTCACGGCTCTATCTATGGCGTCTACAATAATGATACCATCGACAAAATTGATGTATCATGATTAAACCAGCTTCTCCAAGCTAACAACCCAATTTGAGCAAGATGAAACGATTAGAAGGTGATGGAATGGAGCTTCATAGATTTGATGCTGGCTACAGGTGATGTGATCGTCTTCAACTTTATGTGAGGAAATTTTACTCTCTTTCCCCGACTACCCTCCCTCATTTGAGCGAGATAAGAGGATCAGAATGAGAAAGTGATGTATGATTGATGTACGTTTGTGGATGCGCAAACTGAAGTTTTGATTTGTGAGCAATGTAACTCCATGGAGACTACATAGAGCCTAAACCACCCATTCCCCAAAAATTGTCTCAAAATCTAGCAAAAACCGAAACGATTAAGTTGTTGCAAGGATTTCCCTTTCACACATGTGCTGTAGCTACTAATGATACAATTGTGTGGATACTGTTATGACATTATCAGACTATTCTTTTCCAACTACCCTCCAAGTTTGAGCGAGATCCCTCCGAAGGTCCGTAGGTAAAACCATTCCCGATGTATGGCCCAATTTATGGTGCCATCATTCGCGTCATTTTTGTTCATTATTGTTTTTGTTTTGATTACAGTAACCTAGTGATGTAGTGAACGTCGATACTGGAGTGAACTCCTAAAAGGGTTTATAGCTGATACACGGGTTGTATTCTGAAAACCATAAAAAAACGGTGCAAATTCTTTCACTGGGGTTTATTATTCAATGGGTTCATGATTTGAAGTTATACTAAGCGTGCGTGTTTCACAGGTGATAGAGCGATTATTGAATTTCAGGAGGCACACGAATATGGTCAACTGATCAATCCAAATAGGTATTTTGGTTGAGAACACAGCACAGAAGTGCTCTATGCATATCTCCTGAAATTCAATAATCGCTCTATCACCTTTGAAACACGCACACTCCAAAGCTTAGTAGAAATTCAAATCATGAACGCAAGCCAATTGAATGATAAACCCTAGTGAAAGAATTTGCAGCGTTTTAACATATTAGAGCCATTTTCAATATCTTAATTTCGCTGCCATTGAGAACATTGAACGCACCAATACCGCATCAAGGCCCTGATTGTTCAAATATGCCAGTGGTGCGAGTATTTCGTTGATACGGTACCGCTTTCTGACCCTTGCACCAGACAACCTTGACTGAGACTATGCAATCAGATATTGACCCACCCGCGGCGTCGGTATTCTGCGTAGAGTCAATAGCGGTTTTAGTGGTCAGGTCACAAACGGCCTATGAATAATCGAGTCGATCTTTTTTAGTCTTCTCGGACATTCTGATGAACGGTTAGATCTCGGAAATACCAGTCATGCAGTACGATAAGAGACAATTTTCTTGAATGATCGTTGTAGAGAATGACTGATTCAGTACCAGATGCTTGGTCACCAACGTGTGGTTGGCACCAAAAGAATGTGTATCTACTCCTTGTCGGTGGGGTTGTAGTGGAAAGCACCAATTTCGAAAACACACACTTAACAACACTGTATTTGAATTATCACACTAGTAGACTATATTTACACTTTACATAGATAAATTGACGTAAGGAATTGAAACTAGGAACATAAAAAGGTTTGATTTAAGAACATCAGTTTACAAGGAGAGCTAGGAAGTAAGTCTCTTAAATTAGATAATTCACACAAATTATCACTTCACTACTTAAACCAAACTTAAACGAATAAACTTCACGTTGAACTAATAAAAACGGAGTAAGATAGAACGTTGTCTATATTTCGCCGCCCCTTTCACTTCCCTGAGCCAATAGGAATCAATCTCCTTTCACCTGAAACTAGATAACATGTGCTTTCTGTGATGTACCTTTAGTTCATGTTTGTTACCGTCGAAATCGAATCAACTGTGTAGCTCATTATTTTCGCGGAAATTTAGACGACGTTCTATCTTACTCCGTTTTTATTGAAATGGGTTTCCACAACTTAGTATGAGTCCCTCAAACTGGATATGTTACACAAATTATCACTGTACTATTGGTAACCCTTCCAAAAATGTACCAGAGAAGTTGACGGTTTAATGGGGAGCAAATACAAACTCATAGTTCACAAGGACCAGATCTAGCTGATTTTCAGGGGGGAAATTCATTGGACTTTTGGTTTCCCATGGAATGAATGGGAAAGGAGTAGCTTTGACTGAATGTAAGGAATTTCCAAGTTTAATTGTTATGAACGAGTATAGGATAAGGAGTTGGTAAGTGGTAATGGATTAATAAAAAGTTGATCTGGTAATCAATAAGCAAAAAATAAGAAGTTTTAACTTGGTTTGAACAAATTGGCCCTGGTTTTAACACTTTTCCTGGAATCCAGCGTAATACGAGTATCGTATCCGAGTATTAAACAATAAATTGGGGGGTTCTTATTTAAAAAAACAATTGGTGTACCGTGCACATATTTTAAATACTCCGCAAATAATAAACAGGTTTAAACAAAAATTTGTTTTTGCGCCAGAAATTACGATTTTAGGAGTGAGGGGACAGCATATACTTAATAAAACAACAGACACGCCGAATTGAGCGTCTCCCTTTTCTGAAGTCGTTGAAAAGAGTAAACTGTGATGGATATAGATAGATCCCCTTCCTGGTTCTTGAAACTGCCGTCTCCGTAGGTAGGCCGGGGAATTCTAGCGTTCTGGTTCATGAAGGCATTATTCGCATTAAACCCTTGTAAGGGGGCAACTTTACCCTTCCATTAGGCTCCTTGTTCAATGGTAGCAGAGCGTGGTTTCGAACCACTGACCCCACATTGATGACTGCCCTGATGCTCCTGTCCCTTGCATGGGCTCCATAAGCAAAATTCCATTACGCTCGTTGTTACAAAACTTCGAAATTCATTTTAGGGTGTACTAAAACGGATTGTGGTAGAAGAGTATTTTATCCATTACCTTCTTTCATGAAAGAAGGAAACTTGAATGGCTTCAGAATCATATAAACCCATTATGATTCTCAGTAATGCTTTCAGTCTAATGCTAAATCTCGTATCAGCAACTCGTATCAGAGGGAGGAATTTCCAGTAATAAACGGAGGGTTAGCAGGCGGGAGCCACGACCGTCTCGAGTATTCACATCACGAGTTAGCCGATCCGATTGAGGAGGCTTAAGTGAGTGGAAACGTGACGGATGAGACATCGTCCCGGTCCCGTCGGATTATTATGACCCGGAATCCGGAGATCCAACGATATCACATGCCTTGGATTTCAACGCTCTAATCCTAATCCGAGGGGGGCTCGTACCCATTATATCTCGAGCTTGATGGAACAACTTCGGTTACCTAATAAGCAATTTCAGCGCCTCATGAAAGATTAAGGGCTGTTCAACAGTTGATTTAACGATCTTAAAAACACTTCAAATTATTACAGAACCTGCTAAGAGACTGCCCACTCCTGCTGCTTCGACTAACCTACCCACTAGTGGTCGCAATGTTAACGATCACAGCAGTAGACACAAGTGGCACTGCTTACATTCTTGGGTCTTAATTTATATTTTCAATGATGATGATAGTGGAAAGGGGAAATATGATAGACGTTGAAAATAGCCAGAAAAATTAGCTAATTCCAATATATATTTTAAAAAACCACTCGTCACGGCGTCACTCAAGAAATAGTTTCTCTACATGTGAACCCAGCTACAATTTAAAAACCTTAACAACGAGATATCACGAAGGGCAACACGTAAACCGGTTGGGGAAAAAACTAAAATACATTGTAATTCTCAGATTTTCGACATCCCGTGACTTCATCAAAGATACCCAGAGTGAGGGCTTTAATTGTTGTTTCTTTTGTTGTTACAGGTTCGTAAACCCTTGTAAAAACTGTATAGTAGAATTTAGGACTTTCATACGAAATATATTATAAATAAAACCTTTGTTCTCGGAGAGAAACCACGATGTCGTCTTTGTACATATTCAATAAAGAATACACTTATTACATATATTTGTCACATATTTAAACTGGCTAGAGATTCACTAAGTACAGGAGTAGAAGAATGACGCACTGTTTTGCCAAAATGGTAGTTGATATCATTGTTAAAGAATAGGTTTTTTTGGAATTTGTGTTTATTCACACACTGCCATCACAATCCCACGTTAATGATAGGTATTCTTACATATTTACATAATCTTAATAAAATCCAAAATTTATCAATTTCATATTTTGTCTCAAATTTTATCTTACATTCTAATCCCGGCTCGTTTCTTAAGGTTCAACGGGTCTTTTAACTGACCAGCACTTGCCTCTAATGAACGTACATAAGTCCTGATCTTCGAGAATTAGTCCTCAAAGAATTGGTGAAAGCAGCACTAAACGAGAATCTAAAAAGGAAACCAAAGGAGAAATAGAGAACGCAAGCAGGACTGGATAATGCAACTGTGAAAAGGTATAAGGAAATTAGCTAGACTGAATGCCGCACTCAAGAACTGCCACTTTGAGGGATTATAACTGATTGAGATCATGCCTCAAGTACCTAGCGTTTTTTTGTTCAGGATTAACATTGGCTGGGATGGACATGGAAGGACTATTTTCAACGAAATCCATCATTTGGCTCTCTACCTTTTCAGGTGAGGATCAAGCATTAGGTCTCTGTACCGGGGTAGCGACCATTGTGGCCTTAATGGAGCGGTGAATTAGCACCTTCTTGAAGAAATGGTAATGCCGGCGGATTTAGCCCCTGGCTATCGGTACTTCGACCTGACCCCTAGTCATCAGTATGCTATTCGATGCGTTGACTGAGGGACGAGTATTGCATACTGCATACACGGTGTTGCATCCTCCGGCACTGAGAGTGAGGCAATGCCAAAAACTCGGGTATTTCCAAGGACTCTCTTTGAGGTTTAGTCTCTTCTTTTAAGGGTCTTAAGGGGTGCAAGCCTGGGAGGGGGAGGACAACATTACTCCAAATTTATTAGGAGATCTGAATTCTTGTCCTTTGACGGAGTACCGCTTAGCGTATACCAGTGTTTACTGATATTACCTGTGGTATATAATTAATCTCTATACACCTACCAGTCTAGCTATTCTCAACAGTGTGGATCCTACTTGAAAAGTTTTATGAAGAATACCGCAAAACGGAGCAAACCTATCATTTGAACCGTCATCTCTTTGTTACTCTTTCGACTCTTGAATCCATTTCTAAAGTCCCTCTTTAAAATTCAGAGGAGTTGAGGCCCTCGAGTCATGAAAACGTTCCTTTCGTCGTCACCGGTTCTACGTTCAATTTTTGTTTGCACTTTACTTTGTTGACTGAATTGATAAATGGGAGGCAACGCGACAGTAATTTCAAGCGGAATTCATGAGTGACCGGATTTAGATCTAAGCGGAATCGCGGAATACATAAATGTGAAAACGCCTTTACTCCCTCGCTCTTTTTTATCAACAGTGTGGGCAGGAAGCTATTATGAATTCCCCACATTTCAACACTAGCACTCGTACCAGGGTATGAAGCAAGCCTTACCTCCCCCCAACAACCCCTCACCATCCCCAGGCACCCCTAATTATATTTTCCCAAAGCCTGAATGTCCAAAATTACCTGGCTTTATGACTCATTTTGAACAGTAAGTATATGTACGCAGCAAAATACCATGGTGACAATAAGCAAGAGTCAAGATTCCATAAGGAATTGCTAGTGTAGCTTTACATACCATTCGGGCTGTACACATCCTGAATACGAGTTCCTGTTTTATGAAGTTCCAAGTTTTTGATCCAAGATGTTTAATCTGCATTAGTTAAATGCACGATCTGGATAATTTAGGAAAATACTTTACGTAGGTACTAGTTTCATAGATTTGGTTGACATGAAATAAGTATGTCATGAATTTCTGCAGAAATTACCCAATACAAAAAAATTTGAGTATTTCTATATCAGCCCTGTCAAATCTCTGTGGTACATTACCTAAATTGGGGCTTCGCGCTCCCTTGTTCTAGATGTCTTAAAAGGAGGTCGGTTTATATTTCAGCTCTTTGGGTCAATTTCGAAACAAGTAGGCCTAAGGGGTCTTTCAGATATACCCCCTCATACCACCATAAGGAGCACCATTTCAAATTGCGGTACCGTAGGTTGATTTGGGTAAAATTGTGGTCCATCACTTGATCAATGCTCCTCCATACTTCTAATAGTTCAAATTCGAGTTCTAAGTTTTTAACCAATTACAAAAACCGAAAACGATTTCAACTATTTGCTGATCATTTGATAAAACACCACATTTAGACATGAATTCTCATCCACTCACAAACATATTTGTTAAAATCACTATTATTCATATACTTTTTTGTTGGTGTATACAATTTTCTGAGTTTGACTGTTTGTCCTATATAGATGGAGAAATCGCAGACTGACTTTAATAATGGTGGCTGCATTGTGATCAGCAAGTTCCAGAAAAGCTTACTATCGATATTAGATGTCGCACAACTTCTTTTTCCATTGTGGAATCGGCCGTCCATAGTGAGGATGATTGAATAAACAAGTTCATTAATAGGGAAGGGTATTGTACATATCAAATGGAGACATAACGTAAGCAGCCGAAAATAACTTTTTGTAACGAATCCAACGATATCAGAACTATTCTGTTAGTTGAGTCGATCTAATGTCATTCAGCGGGAAGAATATCTAGTTTTGTTCATTTAGTTTTGAAAACCCGATGTGTTCCGAATCAACCGAAAGCAAGTTAATTATTAACTTTCTCAACGTTTAAGAACTGAAGGGAACTTTAAGCTCAGACTCGTGTGCTTTAGAGTCACACCGAATGTTTCTCCAATTGCAATATTTTACACCCCAACTCGCGATGTGCCTCGTAAGGGAAATTAACGCTCAAGGAGTAATAATCGAAATATACGACACCGAGCGAATTTTTAAAGATGGTTCTACTAAAACTGTCACTGTAGTCACTATGACAGATTCCAGTGACCAGATCTCCCTAACCTTTTGGAACCAAGCTGAAACCGTCAACTAAATAGGTGAAGAGGACATAACATCCAACAGCCTGGTACCCGAAAATATCAGTGCTAAAAAATCCTGAATGCAGACAGTCCTTTGTTCAAGACCAGCCGGTATATTTACGTAAACGTGAATTTCGAAAACCTGTCAAATATTTTGTAAGAGGAACAGCTGCTAATTAGAGAGCATTTTGTAAGATTCATATATGTAGGGTTTCCCTACATCTTGACATCTTGGTTCCTCTACTATTAAATAGCAGTTCAGAAGAAAATTTCTTCTGAAGGAAGACAGCGGTTCTTGTAAAGTTTTTTGGAAAGTGGATCGGCTGGAGTTGGCAAGGAGTATTTAGGTAGTTTCTGTAGTGTTAACAGATGATTCTGGACGGCAGCAAGTCATCAGCATCAGGCTCAAACCGACAGAGAGGATGGAAGATAAGTTAGGTGACGGTGTTTCCGTGACATATAGTCCGCATACACCAATCACTCTGACTTGGAATAGGATAGATATTGAGAGTAGAAAGTCAATGATAGTAGACCTATGCCTGCAGCATCAGACTTCGTATCTCCGAAGTTAAGAGAGGAGGTTGAGCAGGTGACTCGATGTTTCTAGAATGCAACTTCTGCGTACATCAGAGTTCTTACTCAACGAAAAGGCTAAAAGGTGGACCTACTATAACTTACTCGCAAGAAGGGTTATTTGGGGGTTTTAGCAATAATAAGGCAAGAGTTTTAGCTTAGAGAGAACTCACAGACCAAGTGAAGTCCCGGCTCGGTGTCCGGGTTTTTACACCTCGACGTATCCCTTCTTCCTCCTTCCCCTTCCCGAGAATGAAGGCCCAGCCCTTCCCATTTATTGGCAAAATCATGAGTCTTCCGGCCAAGTGTCCTCACAATATAAATACCTCATATTGGTCTTTCATATTTAAATTCGTTCAGAATTTCTTGTTTCCAAATATTGACTCATCTCAGTATTCCACTTGTTTTTGTTGCATATTTCATTGGTTTTTACATCATATTGTACGGCATATTTGGGTCATGCACATCTGGGTATAAAATTTGGACCTAGTTAAGAAGAACATACTGACACTTGAAAGCATTTTCGAACAATTGTGACACCGGGTTGCGGTTTTCCAGTATTTTTACCTAAAGTGAAGAGAAAAAAGAAACCCACAGTTCTGTTCCGTGAAAAGCTCGCTCTGGAGATTCTCTTCAAACCGCGAGTTCGTATCTTGAACAGAAAAAGGGGACCCGTCCAACTGAATCAGTGCTTATACAGATCTCACCTCTCCGAGAGGCAGGGCTTCCTCTCCTTTCCAAGTCTCTAAGGCCCGTGTTCTCTCAAACCTCGTAAACTCTGAATTACAACCCTTCCAGATCACCCTAATCCCCTCTTGGGAGCGGGCCCTTCCCGACGAACAATAATACATAAACTACAGCTTTTGAGAGGTTCCCTCCCTCCGGCAGAAGGGTGAGGAGGGAGGTTTGAGGAGGGTTTCCCCTGGACTTTATCCGTTATCTCCTGACTTATGGAAAGGCGCCTTGAGACTCGAGATAGCTATGGGCTTGGGAAGGTAGTGCAACAATGGATCCGAGACCCTTTTCATCGTCAGGATTCCCCGAGAGGTAAAGATCTCTCCCTCGCCCCGGCATCCGCCGGACCCGGTTTTTTTCTCTCCCCCTTTCCCTTGCCGCCATCGTGTATCAGGTGAAAACTGACGCAGGGGGTTGAAACGTGACGCGAAACCCAAGAGAGGAAATTGATTCATGAGGTACAGTTATACGCGAGTCGACCGGGTATTCGAACATGTTTGAACACGTTCACCGACCCCCTCTTTTAACTTTACTTCTTCAGCAAAGTAACGGGAAAGCGAGAATACCCCTTTCCTTCTCTTCATCGTCTCATTTCCCCCGCGGACTATCGAGTACACTGCGGTACATTTATTTTACACTGCAGCAATAAAGACTGAACCCTTGGCAGCAGATAAGTGAAAGTGCAGTAACAAGAATAAGCTAACTTTAAAGGCCATGCGACTTTATCCTGACCTGTCACGTTTTAATTGGTAAATCCCAACGATCGAGAAAGGAACATTCGATTGCATACTTAAATTTGAATTTACAGTGTAAAACTATAAGCTCTTCTAACGAGGCATATTCGTCCCAATGGCATCTTCTCCAGATCAATGGCAGGTGGTATACGTCCCAACATGGCTGCCTCATACACATTGCCGCTATATTTTCGTTTCCATCTTCATTGGATTATCCAAAAATTTTTTAATGCTTCTTCGAGCAGTACACTATGGTTTTTTCCACATCAGAACCCCTTTTTCGAAAAGAAAATTTTTCAAGACGTAAGGTAAATTCCACATTACAAACTCTGTTCTTCTTGACTGGAACAACATTCGTCACTCATTCTTTTCAAAAATACCAACTACTTGAAAATGAACCCAACCCTTCTTGATTTGTGGTAAAATTCGTTTATCACAATGTCGTGAAAACTTCATCTGCCAGGCCCCAATGGCTTCTTCTGTAGCTCATTTGCCGGTGGTATTTTCCATGAGACTTTGTATCTATTTATTGATATATTAGTCTGTCATAATTTATATTGGATAGCTGTTCGCTGACTTACGGTGGTAATTTGGAGATGCTGGGCTTGCTCGTAATTAATAATAAGAGGAGTAATCAAATCATGATTGAAATTTTGATTGGCAGGTGGGCTCTATGCTGCTGGTGTTTTCCATGAGACATTTGTGGTGTTCAAGTTCCTTAAAATTTGTTGTATCTATTGATTGATGTATTGATCTGTCATAATTTATACTAGATAGCTAATTGCTGACTTACGATGTTAATTGGGAGTCGTTGGGCTAGCTCATTGTTGAAAATAAAAGGGGTTAATGAATCACGAATGCCATTCGCTGAATAGATTTTATTGAAGAACATACCTTGCGGTGAGTTCATGTTTTTTCGTTCGAATTCACCGTTGCCACGTTGTTCAAACAACGTATATTCAAGGAGAATGTCATCCTAACACATTCTACAGCAAACTAGCAGACGTGGCGGCGGGTGGATGGGGGTTTGTTCATTCAAATCGACATTGGCATTGACCTTCGTTGTCTCTCCGGGGGGGTTGGCAAAATCTGATAAGGCTGAATGGCAACACAAAAAAGCAAATAAAAAAAAAGTAAGTTTTCTGGGTCAGGGTTGATGAGACTGCAGGGAGTGCAGGTCCCCTGTGGGGCTGCCAACGTGTTGAATGGGGTTCGCTTGTTCGCCTGTCAGAACGGAGTTCGCAGTCCGGAAATGTTGCCGACCTTTTCACGGTCTTCACCTTCCGATTCTGCTATGATTAGGGCCCCACGGCTCTGCTGGGATCCGCGTTGTATCCTCTGACGTGAGAGTGGATATCAAATCGTCGTTAACACTGGAGTCACAATGCTGCCTTGTCGGGACGAAGACTGTTTTCGTTACGTGACACCACCCTGTCAGATGAGATGTCGCAAGAAGATGGCAATTAGATGTGATTACACAACTCTGCAAAATGTAACTTTTTATGCTGTGAATGAAAATAAATAGGTAATTAAAAGGTTATGAAGGCTAATAGGTAATTAAAATTAATTCTAAAACGTTTTTTGTGTTGATTTCAATAATATTTGCAAATTTGTCCTATCGCGTCTAGTTTTTCCGTAAATCAATGATTTAAAATGACTTGAGGCGCATAGATCGGATCCTCAAGAACTGCAGAAAACACATGATCATCATCACTGCTGTCGTTACCACGTTCATCAATCAAAGTTTGAGGAATGAGAACTAGAGGATCATCTCCCTGAGGAACGGGAGAAACTGGATAGACAAAAATAGACAAAAGCGTTTTAAAATGTTAGCAGGAAAGCTGGCAACTCGAAAATAACGAAATTTATAAGGTGGGTATCGTGAAAATGCATTGAATTCGTCTTACCAATAGTCCCTTTAACTCTTCGGTTTTCATAGAAGATGTAGCTTTTCTATTGTAGAAAATGACCGGCAAATCAAAATTTTTTACATGGAGTGCATCCAAGAAGCTCAGGACGTCCCGTTACTATTTCGTTTTTCCCTTGGTCGATTTTAAAGGTACGATACTGAACGTAATAAACCAACATCATCGTAATTCAATGTATTTGACGGAGATACAGTACCAGAACAGTCTGAATATCTCAGTCAGTTGGTTTCCCTCTTTAGGATTGAAGAACTGATGACCAGCCCTAAACTACGGGGTTGAGCTCTTGGAACCCACCATCGCCATTATGTATATTTGAAGGAGCAGAGCTACAGTACCATCAAGACTCGAAGGTCGTGCGGGTACTGTATAACCTAGCGCCGTCCTAATGTTGTCCACCTAACAATTATGAGGAGTCACTCATTCAATAACTGGCCGTCAACAGCAAAATGTCGGCTTAGAAAAAACTATCTACAGCTCTTCAGTTGTGACAAAAAGATGTTTTACGTGTTCCTTTGGTTGTAAGAGGATTTTTACTATGTTCAAGGACTTGCTCGTTACTTTCCTTCTGTCAAAGTCAATGGTTCTCGAGGTCGAGATTACAGACTAGCGAACAATGGTCAATGGGCACATACGATTTATTGAACAGCTGTCTTTCAATTCCACGGTTCTCGTAAAAGATGCGGCGGTTGTGTCGTTGAAAATGACCGCCAAATCAAATTTTTTTACATGGAATGAACCTGGAGTGATCCTCATGGATGTAGGATACTCAGGATAAAGAAGACCCTGGAAACCATAATCCAGGGTTAATTGTAATCTAAAGAAGTCTGATGGGTAATTCACATTCCCAAACGTGTGATAACAATGAAATTTTGCTAGATTGGGGAGTGCCAGCTTACACAGTGCGGATTGGACCGATTTTACTACTTTTAAACAGAAGATCGTGAATGCAGATTTGCAGGAAAACTACATGTGGTAGACAAAAAATTCTAACAGATTTAATCTCAGCATGAAAAATGTATATGAAAATGCGTAATAGTTCGCAATCATCAAACATCATGGAGACTTGTGTTAGCACGTACATGTGGAAATCTATACATCTTTCTTATTCACAGGGCATCTAACAACATTTTTTTAAGTAATGCGTCCATTACAGGGACGTTAGTATGTCTTGTTTTTATATGATAACCCTTACAAACACAATTATAATCAAATAATGAGTATTTTCTTAAAACTAGACCCGATTCTTACTCGAACAGAAAAGCATGAAAGTTTGCTAGGAATTTGAACCTTTAGGCGGGCGCATAATTTTTCAACACACGACCAGGCGCGCGCCGAACTCCATTGTATAGGTTCCTGATCATAATACAACTAATTTCATAAAGGAAATATGCAGGATAAATATTAAACCATACAGTGAACATATTTTTCGATATTTTTCATCATCACAGTATATAAAAGCACTTTGCATCTACATTGCAAAAACTAATGCATCTGACTCATATTGACATACTGCGTATAGCAAAAAAGGTAAGTCCCGATATTTCCTCAAAGTATGTAATAAATATCTTTTATATAGAACATGAACTAGAAAACGTGATTAGAACGGAAAGCTTGCAAAAATAACAGTTTAGCCTTGTGTTCCCCGAGAAGCCTTCGACAGAAATAATTCTTATAGAATACTAGTTTAATGGCCCTGCCACGCAGGTTAAAAAGAAATAGGTGAATAACACAATTTTTTTTTCGTGATTTATTAATTGCGACTGAAAAATCAAATACATTTCATCTAGCAATTTTACATATCAATAAAGGTAGGTACACTCCAAGAGGGTAGATTTACAGCAAAATCTAGCCCTTTATTATATAGCTCAATTAATTAGCACTGAGTTCGATTGCACTTCTATTCACGCAGCACAACTAAATCCAGTGGTTTGTTTCGCTTGAGACGTCGGATTTCACCTTCGTTGTCCAAAACGTAGAGCATCTCCGGGTTCACGTGTTTGTGGAGGCGATGTTCATGCTTCCTTGCGTATTTTACAATAATTTCATAGACTGTCTCCATCCTCAAATCTCGATGAATATCATTTTTTCGCATGTACCAAGGGGCTCCAACTATACTTCTCAGTATTTTATTCTGAAAGGTTTGGATTTTCTTAATATTTGATTTCTTGGCACAGCCCCAGATCTGTATCCCATAGGTCCAAATAGGGCGAAGGATCTGCTTATATATAAGCAGTTTGTTGTGAAGTGAGAGATGGGAATTCCTTCCCATTAGCCAATACATCCTTCTGTACTTGATTTTAAGTTCTTCTTTCTTCTTTTCTATGTGTTTATTCCAGTTTAATTTGGAGTCAAGTGTCAAACCCAAGTATTTAACTGCTTCAGTATGCGGTATTTTATTCGAATTGATCTCAACATCCAAGATTTGGACTTTTTGGTTAGTGAAGTTGATGTGGGCTGATTTTGATTCGTTCAGCTTCATTTTCCACATCTTGGTCCATTTATAAACCTCAATAGTAGACGTCTGTAGTTTGCGTGTTGCAGCTTCTATATCATCTCCAACAGAGAGGATAGCCGTATCATCTGCAAAGGTGGCAACAGTTGTGCCTTCTTGTTGGGGTAAGTCCCGTGTGTACAGGAGGTAGAGTACTAAACAACACAATGAGGGAGTATAATAACAATATTAAAAGTCAAAAAATCATATCCCAAATCCCCGAGGAGAGGACCACGTCGCTTGCCCTGGGAGACGCTTGCCCCCGCTTGGGCCCTCCTTCCTTCACTGGCGGGGTGGGGGGGTGGGGGGAGCAGGTCGGTTGCCCTGGGAGACGGGGGCGAGAATTCCACCCGCCCAGCGTTACCACCCCCTGAAACGTCGATATACTCTGATAAGCTGGTTTTTATATAGTGATAAAAAAAAACCAGCTGGAATAGTTCCATAATTCGTGCGAAGCAAGGGTTTCCCGCTAGTTTTTCTATAAAATCGGCAATGCCAGGACTCTGGAATGGGTATACGTTTGCCAGTTTAACCTTTTGCTACCTACAGCGATTGTAATAAACATTACTTTGGATGGCCTGCTGAGGGATCCCTTTTCTTCTTTGCCTTTTTTTTCACTTTGTTCCGCCCCTCCTCTCTCTCTCCCATTCCCCTTCGTTTCCCCCACTATCTTTCCTACTCTGAATAAAATAATACATTATTCAAAAGAAGCTTTTCTCTTTCCTTGAAGCGAAACCGGTAGAGAAACCATGTTTTATTAATTTGTCAGCCTTTTCCCCCCCTCCCTTGGCCCGTTCTCTCCGCAAAACTCGGGTTGGTTTTCCTTTTCAAAGACTACCGGAATACAGTATTACCGCATTCTTATGGAGGGGGGCCTTCAGCGGGGCGCGAGAAAATGATGTATGTGCGGTTGGAAATGTATGCGGTTTTCTTCTGTGAGTGAGGCATACACAATTAGTGACGTACCTAGGCAGTTGAACGCACGGGTTGAGCAAATCAAAAACCGACCCTCCCGCATGAAATATTGAGTGGGTATCCACACTGGCCGAACGATTGGTAACAGAAAAACATCCGGTGCGAAGCATCACACAGCACATTTTGAAGAAACGCTGCAAATTCTTTCACTGGGGTTTATTATTCAATTGGCTTGCGTTCATAATTTGAATTTCTACTAAGCTTTGGAGTGTGCGCGTTTCACAGGATAGAGCGATTATTGTTATTAACCGGTTTTTTTTTCGGTTTTGGTATAAAAATGCTATGGAAAGGCAACGTACAATTACCATTTTAATATTAAATAAAACGTGCTTCAATTTGACCTGTAAAATAGCCCCGGTAGTTCTAGAGATTGAAAAATGTATAATTTTTTTCAAAAAATGGGGAAATAATACCAGCGAGGAAGGAAAATTATTGATTGAAGCATTCTGATATGTATGAAACGCTGATAATATATAGGTAAATATTATTACTGGGGATTATTATTCAATATTATTACTGGGGTAAATAAGTATTCTTTCACTCGGGTTTATTATTCAATTGGCTTGCGTTCATAATTTGAATCTGTACTAAGCTTCGGAGTGTGCGTGTTTCACAGGTGATAGAGCGATTATTGAATTTCAGTGATTGATATGCGATAGAGTCAAGTTAAGTATCACCGAATGTGGTTACTGGAGTGATAGCCGATTTGGATTGATGTAGTTGATCACGGGTTGAACCTATGCATCATGATATGTATGCAAACGCTGATTATCATGATGCAACTCAAATGAATTTGAATTTCTACTAATTTAGTGTGCGTGTTTCACAGGTGATTACAGGTGATAGAGCGATTATTATTCATCATGGAGATATGCATAGACCACGTAAATCGGTTCTCAACCAAAACACCTATTTGGATTGATCAGTTGATGATATTTGTGTGCCTCCTCTACATCAGTCTACCTTTGGCTACATCGTTTAAATTTAGGTTTGCGGAAGTTTTAACCCAATACGAGCGCCAAAGGACTTGATAAATTATGGATGTTTTTATTGTGGGGAGGGGGGGGGGGGGGGGGTGGTATTGAGGTTCTAAAAAAACGCTGCAAATTCTTTCACTGGGGTTTATTATTCAATTGGCTTGCGTTCATGATTTGAATTTCTACTAAGCTTTGGAGTGTGCGTGTTTCACAGGACAGGGCGATTATTGAATCTCAGGAGGCACACAAATATGATCAACTGATCAATCCAAATAGGTATTTTGCTTGAGAACACATTTACGTGCTCTATGCATATGTACTGAAATTCAATAATCGCTCTATCTTGTGAAACGCACACACTCCAAAGCTTAGTAGAAATTCAAATTATGAACGCAAACCAATTGAATAATAAACCCCAGTGATTATTGAATAATAAACCAAAAATCGTATATTCCAAGTCCCCGAGGAGGGGAGCAGGTTGCCCTGGGAGACGCTCCTCATTGGTGGGGTCCTCTTCACTCAGAGGGGGTCGTGAGGGGGGGGTGAATTCCACCCAGCGGTTGCCCTGGGAGACGGTCGGACGCTCCCCTTCAGGGGTGGCGGTGGGGGGTGGCGGAGAATTCCACCCGCCCAACGTTACCACCCCCTGATATACCTACCTGCTCTGATATTTTCGTCTGTATATAGATTGATGATGATGATGATTGATGATTGATCGAAACTGACGCTGGCACATAGGTACGCCGCCTGCAGCGCCGCGTCTCTTGAGAGATAACTCTCCTGCAGCGCGGCGCTGCTGGCGCCTGTTTCGGTAGGTACATGAAGAAATCGCAAGCCGCAGACGCATCATGGATACCACACCTCGACGCCGTGTCTTAAGTGAAAAACGGGGGGGCGAGCGGGCGCCCATCGCGATCTATCAGTGCGATCAAACAATACAACTCTACAGATGTGTCAGACGTAACAACGCGGCATCACGCTTTGTTGCGGCAAAACGATCGTGCCGCGTGTTCGATTTTTCTTCAGTCCAAGAATTTTCCTCAGCCCTTCAGCCTTCACATGTGATACAACCATCAACCTTCACGCTCGCGCCAACCTGAGTCACACCGGCGCTCGCGCAGCTGTCTGTCGACCGCCCTTGATTTTTCAATGATTATCTTGCTGGTTTCTCTACTTTCCATTGCAGTAAATACAAAAGAACTAGAATGAAATTCGAAAAACGCTGCAAATTCTTTCACTGGGGTTTACTATTCAATTGGCTAGCGTTCATGATTTGAGTTTATACTAAGCTTTAGAGTGTGCGTGTTTCACAGGTGATAGAGCGATTATTGAATTTCAGGAGATATGCATAGAGCACGTAAATCTGTTCTCAACCAAAATACCTATTTGGATTGTTCAGTTGATCATATTTGTGTGCCTCCTGAAATTCAATAATCGCTCTATCACTTGTGAAACACGCACACTCCAAAGCTTAGTATAAATTCAAATCATGAACGCAAGCCAATTGAATAATAAACCCCAGTGAAAGAATTTGCAGCGTTTTTATTGCAGATTCGGATTCTACACCCTTTGAAACTTAAACCATGAAATTTTCAGGGGGGGTTAGAATTTTTTTTTTTCCAGAGCGATTACAATGGTTTATTATTGAATAATAAACCAAAAAAATGGAGCTATTCATTCCGAATTCAGCTTCCAAAACGATCAAATACAATTTTCTATAAATTTCTTTAGTGAAATCCTTTTGGAGCATTCAGAAACAATTTGTGAAAATTTGCAATCAATATAAGCTTAAGTTTTGTGATGGATATGGTTAGTTGGCCCTTCCCGATTCTTGAATCCGTCGCCTTGGGCGTTGAATCAGACGCCTTCAAGCGTCTGGGTCACCCTCTGAGCGTGACCTGCTTTACCGCATTCAGCTCAATGGAAGGGGCAACTATACCATTCCATCATTGGTCTCAATGGAAGGGGCTGAAATATCTGAGGATAATTCATTTTGTTTTCCTAGTGATTGAGGTGTCCACTCGGTGCTTTGAAGTTGTATGTGATTTTGAACTAGAGGTGTGTAAACCCACAGGTGTACAAGGGTTGAGCTTCATCCCCATTGAATCAAGAGGTGTGGTTGAGCACACCCCACCCCTATCAGTTTACTGGTTATTAGGTAGTCCCGAGTTTTTTTCTTTTTCTGAAATATCTGAGGATAATTCATTTTGTTTTCCTAGTGATTGAGGTGTCCACTCGGTGCTTTAAAGTTGTATGTGATTTTGAACAGTAATTCGTAGATGGTGGATTCGAAATATTGTTTTATGACAGAAATAGAAATTGTTTCACTGAATGTATTGAACGTCAGTCGTCGTAGGCAGTTACTGTCCTTGCACGTTCTTGAGGTGTTGGGTCGAAACGGCCCCACGTTATCTAATATGTCCTAAATGTTGACGTTGTCTCTGGAAGCTTAATGAGCATTGCCTGGTACTATTTACGCTTTTGTAAAACTCACTGGAGTTCGTTAAGGGTTCTTACATCAACCGAAATCTGTTCAGAAAAAAAAGCAAACATTCCTCAGGTCACGAAAGATAGGATAATTTATTATTCACAGGAGGGCACCTTATGGTCGTGAGAGTGGAGGGGCTCGAACCAAAGGGTCGTAAAACAAGCAGTGAAGGAATTCCGCCTCCCCTTCGTCTCTCCTACAGTCGCTTCGGAATGGAAAGCAAAGGAGATGTTTAGATAAAGGGTGGAAGAAGAGAAGACGTGGCGGGGAGAGAGCAGAGGCCGTAAATGGCGGACACGGACAACAACTGAAGGGTAACACGCCAGCACCACAAATATCCCTGTTCTCGGCCTTTTAATACAAACCCCCTTCCCCTTCCACAACTTTTTCCCTTCTTTGTCAGCCCATACTTCCACATTTCAACCCTTACAGACAGAGGCATTGTCGAAAATATAAATAAACATGTACCTACAGCGAAGTTCCTCCAAAAACATATCTAAGATTTATTGTGCCTAAGCCAAAGTGAGGGGAATACCTTGATTCTAGTTATTATTTAAAGACCCTTTGTAATGGACTAAAGAAAACTCGGCGCTCCGCGCCTTGCCCCCTGGACCCCCTTTTGCTTTTATTTAGAGACTACTGCCACAAGTATAGGAACGTAGAATACGCTTTAGCCTCGATTGAACGCTGAACGTTCAACGATGATCATCGAACGTTCATTGTCGTTTAAGGATCGTTCATTAATGTTTTAGTATGGTTGATTATCGTTAGAGAAACGTTCATTAACGTTTAAGGATCGTTCATTGGCGCTCGTGGAACGTGAATTAACGTTGATGAGCGCAACATTTCACATTATATATGAAAAGGTTGCTGTGTGAGAGAAAATAATTAATTCTTTGGATGCAATTAATGCTCTGGCAGATTGTCCAGAAACACCTCTGCTGAAGGTAGATGAAGTAGAGCAGAATAAAAGGTATAGAATGGATACACTCAAGAGAGTTACTACCAAATATGGCAAACGACTAATGGTGATCAGCGATGATTTTAGCTGTTTCTTGCCAGTCCGATATGCAAAAATGGACGAAACTTCGATGAATGGCTTAAATTTGAAGGAAAACTTGTTTTTCAAAGTAACTGAATCTACGAAAGGATTTAAGCAAGTGTATTTCTCCGAGAATAAGGAATAAAAATTAAGGTATGTTAAGAATGTAAAAACGGTTTATTTTTTTATTTTTGTGATTCACAATCGTTAGAGGTAATGGACAATAACGGTTTATGAAATTTATGAATTTAATTTAGGTATTTAATTTATTAAACTTCAAATAAAATGTATTCAAATAAAAGGTACCTACCTCAAATAAAGCAGCGCTTTTTTATTCTGTTTAGTTTTAGCACGTGACATAAATAAAATGACTCACTTCAAACGGGTTTGTCGCAACTACTACACATGGATGTAAATGTTCTTATGTTTATTGGTCTCGCGTCACCGTTTTCGTTCCTGGATACCATACCCTTTTTCGTTCCACTCCCGCGTGACACTTTTCGGCTGGTTAGTCCATGGCTAAAGCGTATTCTACGCTAAAATACGACCCTCCCTCATAATTTGTTGATTTCGTTACTTTTATAAAATGTCACAAATTTGTAATTATGTTGAACCACCGCCATAAATGTTTACCAACCCTACAAGGTGGAATATTCACACATCAGAATATAAAAAACGTTTTGAAATAACGTCAGTGATGTTATTCATTATTGAAAAACGTCCGAACAATGAGTGGAATTAGCACACTAGCACCGTTTTACATTGATCGGTTCTTTTCACTGAAGCTAGGCCGATACATGCGGTATTCACCCAGAGCCGAATTTTCGGCAAGTACCTATCCGAGTTGCTCGGTTTTTGGCTAATACCGAGCAGCTTGACACACACATGCGTCTTGCAGCATGCTGCTCGTCTCGAATGAAGACGAATATTTGGACGATTGTTTATTGGAGTGTTGCGGGTCGTTCAGCCAGTGCAGGTTCTTCTTCCGTGGAGGTTGGAGCTATTTAGGAAGATGTTGGGTGGTATGCATAAAGATGGAGTAAATGCTCAAAGCAAAAGGTAGAAGTACGAGTAGAAGCTTTTGCTCATGAGTAAAACCTTCGAGCAGTAGCGGCTCCAGCTAAATTTTCAAAAAAATATATATGGCAAATCACGTAAACATATATATTTAAATATATGCAACGTTGATTTATTACGAACACTTTAAATTAAATGATTCAAAGCCAATGCGCTCATAATTAATCAGTCTCAACTATAAATAATGCCAGTTGAACAACTAAACAGCCTACACTGGCAATGCTGCTTGCTGTGGCGTCTGCAGGCAGTGCAGCCCGCCCAGAGCCGCTGATTCACGCCAAAATTCGCTGTTACGAAACTAGTTGGCGGAGTAAAAAGCTAATCAGAAAAAGGAAATCGGATCGAGGTTCCCGATTTCAAGTTGGTTTTAAAAATATTCTACCTGAGATTTAAAATTACATGAAAATTCTCTCGTGTTTAGTTACACCTACAAACTTCCTAACTTCCCTACTTCCTAACTAGAATGAAAATGTAATCATAACAGTCGTAGTAGCTACAAATTTCTACGAGGTTTAGAAGGTTGAATTACTACCTTAAATTCTCCCAAAAGCTGCAACTTGAGAACATAATCTATCAACAGCGACAAAAACTAAAACTAAATTTAGAAAAACAAAAAACTTGAAAAAAAAGCAGAAGTCCCAAGATCAAAAGTCAATAGGCAACAGCGAAGTAGATTGTACGAGACCATCAAGAGGGAAGAATCTTTTTGCACGAAGTGGTAACTTGTTCATACCATTTATGACTGAGAACGAACATACAGAATCACCAAGTGACCCATGGTATGATGCTATAACATCAGAAATCAGGTCACAAGTTACAAAGAGTACATGAAGAACCTTGTTTGCCCAACAAAATGTTAACATATTGGGCTGTAGAATGATTCTAAAGGATCAATTTCAAGCTGATGAGGGAAAAAAGTGGGTGTGACACATGGCTTCCTCGTATCCATAACATGACTGTATAGATCATTGAAAATTATTATTGACTAAAGAACTTCGTTCAATTAGGCGAAGTAAATATTGAATTAGGGTAAATTTATTGTTATGCAGGAGGCTAAAACGTTATTTTCTCTTTATTACTCACGAGGACCAACTTTACATCAGTCCGAACAATCACTGAAAATTTCATCGAAATCAGTCACGAACTCCCGGAGTTATACGTGTAACAAGGATTTCACGTTTGCGGATGCGCAGAGGCTACTATTGATCCGGGGGTCATGAAACCTATAGGGGACCATCTACACATCAAACCGAACAATCCCTGAAAATGTCATCGAAATTGGTCAAGAACTCCCAGAGTTATGCGCGTAACAAGGATTTCACGTTTGCACATGCGCAGAGACTACTATTGATCCGGGGTCATGAAACCTATAGGGAACCATCTACACCCCAATCCGCACAATCCCTGAAAATTTCATCAAAATCGGACTATAACTTCGTGTAGTTTTGCCCGTAACAAGGATTTGCTGACAGACAGACACACAGACAGACACGGAACCAAAATTGTTCAGAAAGGTCTAAAACGCAAAATGCGAGTGGAATTTTTGATTTTGGAGACAAAAAATGTTCACATTCCGAAAGAGAAAACAATGCTTCCGCTACCTTGGTAGACTCGGAAGCAAAATCAAGTATAGCATCAGAGACCAACTAGATTCACACTACAAATCACTAAATAGAATAGTAACGAAAACACACTTTTAGTAGAGCAAACACTAAATATACACACTCAATTAAGAAACGGAAAATTGGGAGAATGTATTTGCTGTAAAAACATCAGGCTCACAGAAGCTAGAAGTTACTAAAAATCAGACACCGCTCGAACATTTGGATTTTCATCTATCTAGAACAGAGCCATGTTACGAAAGATGTTCAGAATATTTAAAATACCAAATGAGAATCCGGAGAATAATATTGAAATCCCGAAAGTGAAAACATTACCATTTTCTATGCTTGGAGATCTGGGCCAACAAGGGGCTAGACCTACCCCTCCTTCAAGACCTAACGGTCGTGCGGGTGTGGTATAACCAGTGCGCCGTCCTAATCACTACGGTTTCCAATTCCACCTGTCTCACGTGGGAGAATTGGTTCCCCTCATGGGGATGGAAATTCATTTTCGCGCCAATCGAAAATTCCATTTGGATTTTGGTTTTCAGACCATCTTGGTCAGTTTTAGTTTCGTTTTAGTCAGCATGTCCGTTTGTTTTATATCTAAAACAGGCTACATATTTCTTTATTAGATACTGAGATCAAATAATGAGAAATGATCAATCACCTACGCTCATGTAAGTTGTCTGAGAACATCAACAACTAATACATGAACCTGTAGGTGGATGATTCTCAAACTACGGGCCAGTTCGTGTAAATGGCAAGCTTACCGTTCAAAATCGTCTGACTGTCAACTCTTTCCCCTTATCTGCATACATTTATTAAGTACAGCATTGACCAATAGAAAAACCTCGGAAGCTAATATAATTTCCATGTTTTTTAGGGTTGAGAAACCCTGATTTGTCATTGTCATGAAATGCAACTGTATCGAGGATCCCGATTTCGAGCGAGATTTCAGAATATTCTACCTAAGATTTAGAATTACATGGAAATCCTCTCGTGTTTAGTTACATCTGAAGCTCCCTGCTTCAACCCCTGCTTCAAGTTTTAGTGTCCTAATACTGCACTTTATTCAGGTCTCTCTAGTCTAGGGTCATTGTCATGGCCCAAAAAGAATGTGTTCCTGAGGGAACAAAACGGGGATTTTCGAGGAAGTTCAGCAGTGACTCACAAGCAAGCGGGCACACCTCTGAGTCGCCCTAAACGGTAGGTGGTGTGTTTTCTGATCGAGCGAGCACATCTAAAAACGGGTTAGTATGTTCATTGAATGTGATTCTAATGGCCCTTTTTTTCATCTAAATGTTAGATCCGAACATTTTAACCTAGAAATTTTTGCGTCCGTCCGCCGAAATGCGACGAAAACGCACGATATCTCTTTCACTGGGGTTTATTATTCAAAAGATCTGAAATTTTCGAAAAATCCATCTTGGTCCGACGACGCCCCAATTCTTGAGCCAGCTGTTCTCACTCAATTTGAAGTGCCATTTGAATTTCAGGAAAGTTGTGTAAAATCCCTATAAACCTCAAAACAAGTCAAGGCGGCCTAAATGTGTACTTATTTTTAAGAAGATACCTCGAGGAATCGAGTTAGCCCCTCCCCAGGTCCGTAGGTCAAACCATTCCCGATCTATGGCCCGATTTATGGTGCCAACATTTGCGTTTTTTGGTTAATTATTGTTTGTTTGTAACCCGGTGATGTCCGGCCGATAGCGTCGAGTTGTAGTGAATGTGGATACTGGAGTGATAGCCGATGTGGTTACTTGTAGTTTATAGCCGATGCACGGGTTGAAGCATTCTGATATGAGTGCAACGCTGATAATATATAGGTAAATATTATTCAATATTATTACTGGGGTAAATAAGTATTCTTTCACTGTTGTTTATTATTCAATCGGCTTGCGTTCATGATTTGAATTTCTACTAAGCTTTGGAGCATGCGTGTTTTACAGGTGATAGAGTGATTATTGAATTTCAGGAGATATGCATAGGCCACGTAAATCGGTTCTTAACCAAAACACCTATTTGGATTGATCAGTTGATGATATTTGTGTACCTCCTCTACATCAGTCTACCTTTGGTTACATCGTTTAAACTTTAGATTATAGAAGTATTGAGGTTCAAAAAAAAAAAATTCTTTCAGCTTCGATTGTTTTTATTGATAAGGCTTGCGTTTTTATGATTTGAATTTCTACTAAGCTTTGAAGTTGCGTGTTTCACAGGATAGAGGATTATTGAATTTCATTTCATATGCATGGAACACGTAAATCTGTTCTCAACCAAAATACCTATTTGGATTGATCAGTTGATCATATTGTGTGCCTCCTGAAATTCAATAATCGCCCTTTCCTGTGAAACAAAGCTTAGTAGAAATTCAAATCATACAACCAATTGAATAATAACCCCATGAAAGAATTTTCAGGGGGCGTTTTTTTCTTTTGTTAGATCCCGAACATTTCAACCTTGAAAAGGTTTTGCGATGGGAATAATGAACCAAAAGTGAGACAAAAGTAGCGCGTATTTTTATAATGATTTTCACTTACAACCGATCGTTGCTAAGGAAATTTAGTTCCGCCATTTTTCATAGCAAAAAAATTGTTCACCACTTTTTGGAAAGCAGTGAATTTATTTGAGACCAGGCCACATCCCACGCTGCCAATTTCCCCCTCCTTACAACCCGGAGAACCATTGGTTACGAGTTCGTTTTGTTGACAAAACTTCTTATTGGAATGAAGTTCCGGATTAGTTACCTATGATTTTCAGTTACAACCGATCGTTCCTAAGGTACACATTTTGTGCCCATTTTATTCTTTCCTGAAAATTTGTTGCTCAGGCACTTAGTCGTTTTGCCACTGGCACCCTTCAATTGGTGAGTCACCTTACTACGTAATCGCGCGGCCCCCTGGAGCCTAAGTCTCGCGGACTAAGTCTCTCGGATTCCACAAATCGTTTTGGGGTCTCTGGAAAGATTCAGGATAGATTAGAAAAGTTCCAGGCCAGTTATCGGGTCAGATCTTTAATAATACAATGCAGTGAGAGTTACAAAAATGTATCTTATATAATACAGTGAGAGAGAGAGAGCAAAAACCTTTTCAAGGTACATCACATTATAGCCGCTAGGCTTTAAGCGGAAATCATCAGGGGGTGCAGGGGGCGAAGCCCCCGCCGAGGCGCGCAGCTCCGAGTTTTTCTATCCACTTATCGTTCTTGGAAGGCTGTATCACGTTGCATTTTTAAAACCCACAAAAAGTACAGTTGTATTGGAAGAATCTGTCTTGGAAGAGCCATAAAGTCGCATCTTACTTTTAAAAGCCATTTCCAGCATTGAAAATTCCCCACTTGATTCGACGGAACCACAACACATTCAGATCTCAGGGCCACTGAGAATACTGATGGTGGTTCAAGAAACTAAGGGCTTTTTGTTCAAACTCGTAGGCATTTCTGTAGAAATTGTTGCAATACTATCTTCCATTCTTTCAAATCCTCGTTCTTTCTGAACGAGATTGCAAACTTTTCTAATTCTTGCATGATTAACCAGACTTTCTAGATGTATCGCCTCTTTTGCTACATCTGTAACGGCCAAATACTCGCTTTCACCTGTTGACTGTGCCGCACTTCGCTGTTTTCGAGATTCCCAGCAAATTACCGTACCATTGTCATCAAAACAATAGCCAGCGTACGATCGTCAGTCGATACAGCTCACTCAATTCGCATCTGCTTTGCCAGTTAATTCGTTTATTCCGGCTTTTTGAAAGTTCAATGCTTGCATACGTGTCCCTTTCAACGATATAGCAATACACGTTAAGCTGCGGCCCAATGCTCATTTCTAAAGCAGGTATTGAATCAAAGGTTTCGATTCAAAACTCCGGTTTTGGTTTATTATTCAATAATAAACCATTGTAATCGCTCTGGAAAAAAAAATTCTAAAACCCCCTGAAAATTTCATGGTTTACGTTTCAAAAGGTGTAGAATCCGAATCTGCAATACAAAATTTTCCGTCCGTCCGCCGTACGCCGTACGCACGATATCTACCAAACGGCTGGAGCAAAAAATCTGAAATTTTCAGGAAAAATCCATCTTGGTCCGACGACGCCCCGATTCTTGAGCCAGCTCTCTCACTCAATTTAAAGTGCCCTTTAAGGGCTGTCACAGTTTTGTAAAATCCCTAAAAACCTCAAAACAAGTCGAAGCGGCCTACATTTTTCTCTATTTGAAGAACATACCATCAGGAATCGAATGAGCCCTTCCCCACGTCCGTAGGTCAAACCATTCTCGATGTATGGCCCGATTTATGGTGACAACATTTGCGTTTTTTGGTTTATTATTGTTTGTTTGTAACGTAGTGATGCCGATAGCGTCGAGTTGTAGTGAATGTGGTTACTGGAGTGATAGCCGGTGCGGATACTTGTAGTTTATAGCCGACACACCGGTTGAAGCATTCTGATATGTATGAAACGCTGATAATGTATAGGTAAATATTATTACTGGGGATTATTATTCAATATTATTACTGGGGTAAATAAGTAGTCTTTCACTCGGGTTTATTATTCAATTGGCTTGTTTTAAATAGAAACGCAATACTAGTCTTTTCACATTAAAAAACGCTGCAAATTCTTTCACTGGGGTTTATTTATTTTATTCAATTGGCTTGCGTTCATAATTTGAATTTCTACTAAGCTTTGGAGTGTGCGTGTTTCACAAGTGATAGAGCGATTATTGAATTTCAGGAGGCACACAAATATGATCATCTGATCAATCCAAATAGGTATTTTGGTTGAGAACAGATTTACGTGCTCTATGCATATCTCCTGAAATTCAATAATCGCTCTATCACTTGTGAAACACGCACACTCCAAAGCTTAGTAGAAATTCAAATTATGAACGCAAGCCAATTGAATAATAAACCCCAGTGAAAGAATTTGCAGCGTTTTTGTTTAAACAAGGAGGCTGTTCCAAAGCAGGTGACTAAATAATATGATTTTGTTAAATAAATATATTTAACCTTCCATTGTTTATTTCACGTTCATTCCAATCCCAGTTAATTTTCAGTGAACGAATGGATAATAACATTATCAACTGTTCTAACAACTGTTGAGTCCATGATATTATTTTAGGGCCTGTCATCCATTAAGGTTTTTGAGGGATTTTCGAGCCAACTTTGGAAATTGAATTTCTACAAATTACCAGCACAAGTTATACCGTAGCATGTTATATAGAACGTCCTTAGATTCCCTTACACACATATAGATTTCAAAATTTGATTTTTGTCCAATTGGAATAATTGATAAATTGCAATATTGCCATTGATGGATGACAGCGCATGACGTGTTAACCAAATTTCCTTTACGATCTTGTTTGTTCATGAATCTTCTTAAGAAGGGGCGTTTTAATGATTGGACTCTAACTAGAGCACTTATCGCCGGATGGGGGAATGAAGTGTCGGTAAAGGTGAAGCTTCATGCTCACACGAGCGAGAACTTACCACGATCGGCCCCCTACCACACTTTTCCAGCTTCCTTTAACATCAAAGGAAAGTTATACAAGTCCAGGGAAAGACCCTCTTCCAGGGATAACAAAAAGGGGTTCTAGTTTCTGGTTTGTGTTCTACATCTGACAGCAAAGGACGAAATATAAGATTCATGCTCGGAACATATCGTTGATCCGGTAGCGTTTGTATTGTGTCAGAAATTCGGTTAGAGCTGTACCAACAAAATCCCAGAGAATTCCATTGGAATCGGATGAAAATATTGCCCAACCTGCTACAGGGGTTTCACTTTCGCGCATGCGCATAGCAACCATTAATCTATTAGCCAAGATAATTTTAGAGCAGAGAGCTGATATAAATGTGAATATATCCATATACAGTGGAACCTCGATAATTCGTAGTTGAAAGAAATGAGGAATTACTACGAATTACTGGAGGTAACGAATTATGGAAGGTAAAGAAGGAGAAAACACAAATTATAGCAGTTTGTGTAGTTTTACACGAAATTACAGCAGTTTGTTCATTTTTACACGAAATTACACATAACGTAAAATGTATTTCAATAGTTTGTACATGCATTAGTTCACGGTACATATTCGTACATACTTAAATTCGTTAGAACTTGTAGAAATCCGTTATTTTCCACTGCCCGACCTGCTGCCATCCACTACTAGCCTTGAAGCCTTTAACTCCCAATTTTCGGCATCCTTTTCCTTCAACAGAGGGCCTAGAATGGGAACCAGTTTCAGTCTACATTGAGTAAACCATTCAGGCAGACAATGTTCAAGTCGAGGGTACACAGACGGTCGTTGCCTATTCACTGAATAGTATTCAGCCATGTGATCGATTACAGTCAACAAATCTGTTGCTAGAGAGTTATACTGTTTAGTTCCAAAAATTGCTAGTAGAATGCATTGGCATCGATCAATTATTGCTCATTCCTGTACAAGATATCTGACACGTAATCGGTATGGTGTGTGTCTTAAATTAGGGTGGGAGGGAGGTCAACAACACATCCATGTGATCTATACAGTCAGGTGATCGATTACAGTTGCTAGAGAGTTATACTGAGTGTTGCTAGAGAGTTATACTGTTTAGTTCCCTTGGATATCGATGATGTGGCAGCCAGCGCATCTTTTTTCTTGAATGGATGTCATCGCAGAGAGTGTAACGCGAAATCTATCAGCCACAACCTTTTTTCTTTTCACCACTCGCGACGCCTTCCATAATTTGTTTTTTCTCGACGACTGAGAGACACTTGTACGCTAATCGCTTGGATCTCATCTTGTGTACTGAACTGGTGAATCACAATGAAGATAATGAACTGAGTACGTAATGCTGGAACATGAACGAACGGCACAAACCCCACCCGACCCAAATACGAATTATAGCATGTTCTTTCCGACTTGACTACTATTTATGGTAGGAGTCGATCAATCAGCGCCCTCCTGGGCTGCGAAATGACTACGAATTATGAAAGCGACGTATGGCGCATTGAAATTCTACGAATTATTATTTTTTTTTTCAAGACACCAAGCTTTAGGAAACTACGGGTTAAAAAGGTGCGAATTATCGAAGCCCTACTGTACTTGGTTTTTCTTCTTCAGCGAATATGGGTATAAATATGCTAATATTCACATAATCTGGAAATTTCATCGGAGCCAAACATAAATTGTAGAGCTTTTGTTCGTTACAACATTAATACCTTTGAGCATGCGCAGAGACCATTATTACGAAAATTACCAGCTGCAGAGAACCTCCAGGGCCCCTTGTTCTTGGGCGGTTCTAATTGCATTTATTCATGGAACTCAAGTTTTTTGTTTGTTCCATAAGAGTACACTGTTTCAGAGGGTTCAGTAGAATCGCGTATCGTCATGTCCGATGAATGAACGTACAATGTGTTCACGTTATAAAACAACGGAATTGAAGTGGCTAAAGTCCTTCGCTGTTTGTAATTGAAATTTATCATTTACGAATAGGTTTTTTTGCGATAAAATTAAACATTTTTGTGGCAGTATATCAAATGTACGATATTAAGGCTTAAAAAGATTAGCATGTGCTTATTAAATCATACTCCATGTTTGGGCTTTTTATTTTATTTAGAGTTTATTCACCCACCCTATTCATTACAGTCGGTAGGATTATTTATTTATCGGTACGACCCGACGGACACCGGGTCAGGCGAATTAGAGAGTGGAATTTTTTTTCCCCCGAGTTTCATCAAAAGAGCTCACGCGATGATTTGAGAATAAGAAACGTCATTGTGCCGTGTCTGATACCGCCCACAGACCGTACTTGACCCAGTAGACTTCAACTTTGCAGGTTTGTTCTCCGGTTCGTAATAACGGAACGGCCTGAAATTGGTTAAACTCTACTTTCTGTCAAGGGCTGTTCAAACTGGATTTCCCAAGTGCCTCCTTCACCTTCCAAGAGTCCACCCCAGGGCTCAATCTAACGTTAGGGTCGTCTAGCACTCAAAGCACCTATATTTCGAAGAATAAGTACTGGGTGAGAATTCGGGGAATGGGGAAAGAAGGCTTCCACGAATGTGCCTAGAACAGTTGCTGGTCGAAACTCTCAAATCCAACTCGCTAAATCGGGCTACGTAGCTGCACTTTCTGCTGACAGTGATTGGAAGAAGTGACTTATTGGATGCAATAGATGTTAAGGCAATCAAACCTAGGTGTCCAGGCTTATACGAACAACTGGAGAACCACCACAAGCAAAATTTCTTCATCTTGATTAAGAATCTTCTGGGACTATTTAAAACATTTCAGAGATCTATATATTCATGTTACTCATACAAAGAAGCGATGTGCCACATCTTGTCACGCCCGACTCGGCAACGGATAGAATGATAAACAATCGAGAAGTGAGTCGTGGGAGCATGTTTATATCAGGCAGCCGAAGGTGGTCTCATAAGAGGCCAGTAACTCGCCGGCCATCATCCGCTCAAGTTCGCATGTGTCTACTACAGGTGTGTCGATACTGCTGTAACGGGACTGTGGAACCGAGTCTCACCACGGAACGTTCCAACACGGTGATCAAAATCTAGTCTTTCTCGGTACAGTTCCATGAAACGGGAAGTTCAGTTTCAAGCAGTCACTGTTACTGCCACGAGCCCTAACCGGTACGTTATAGCTCGGCGAACCGAGAAGATCGGCGGTTCCGATTAAAGGGAAATTGCGTGTTTATTGTGTGGTAGCCAGTTCCTCATGGGCATCTGTTTTCAAAAGCAGGAGAATTTCGTCAAACAGGAGGATTTCGCTCACACCGCATGTAAATCTTTAAACATGTAAATATTCCGAAAATCTTGAATTTGTACTAACTATTCAACTCTAAATAACTCACGTGCCTACCCAAGAGGGTCATTATTGATTATTTGCGGACATTACCTGGAATTCTTTCGTATTTGGTATCAAGTTAGAGCTCTGATATGTAGAGATTATTCTGCGTCATGAAGGGGGGGGGGGGGTGTGACTACTGCATCAATAAGGAAACTGTACCGGCATTTTGGAACGGTTACTTCAATGTCACTGTAACCATAGGAACCGTTCTTGAAAAGTACCTTGGCTGACACACCCCTAGTGTCTACCTTCTTACCGCGTTCAAATAAGATTCAACATCCTCCTCAGCTGTCATGACATATACTGGTGAGATCCACCCACATAATTTTACTTTTTTTTAAAGAAATACGAAGATCGAGCTGCACCCCCATATGTATGTTTTATTTGGCTCGGGGTGATGGTTTTCGTTCGTCCTTTTTCGAAATGTTGTCCAGCTGTCATTTCGTCTCCACCTTTTCTTCATAAAATATACGATGTGGACAGAGGAAAACCAATAAAAATTCAAATTGAGATGATAATCGTTTGGATATTGGTTCCTACCATTCACCACATCTGCGTATTGAACTTCTTTTCATCATATTAGTATTTTATGATAAACCTAGAAACCGTCTTAATATAACTCAGCAAACGTATTTAAGCAAACGGTTTGAATTAGCTTAGTAAATACGAACCAAGTTTACCGCTCTAAATGGCATCGAAGAACTTATTTATTAAAGTACGATTTCTTATTAATCGGGTGACTGACACAGAGTGCGGGGGTCGCTGAGCGGACGGAGCGGGGATGTTTTTCTCCTCAGGGGGTTTTCATCAAAAGAGCGCACGCGATCATTAGAGTTCAAGAGACGTAATTATTCGGTGTCTGGTACCGCCCCCAATTTGCCCTTGACCCACCAGAACCTCCTTCTTTTTTTTCCCGCGTTTCCTTTCTCAGTTCGATATAACGAAACGCCTGACACGAGGCCTGAAAAACCTTAAGAGTTTCCGAGTCATGTGGTACTGTTTTTTTCAAACCCTTTGAAATGAACCCTTTTACAAATCTTAATGGGCCCTTTTCGAATAATAAATGTTCGAAGAATACACAGTGGCTTGGAGATAAAAAATTCAAATGATTAGACATCGGTTTGTTATTGCTGTATTAGTAAATCTCTCTACGTAAATCACTGATCTATCTCTCTTGAGGCTGTGGTACATTTTCATAACTTGCCACCTCGCACTTCCACATCTTGTAATTGAATTCAAAATTAAAAAACTTGAGCTGCCGCCAGCCACGATCTCTAGCTCAGACCTCCCGTTGAACAGGTTCTGCAGCCCGGCTCTTCAGCTGGACCCTCTACCTCATCGACTTTTCAAATGTGGAACGAAGATGGTCGAGTGGTGTTATTCGATTCACGGAACTAATTCACATCTGAATCAAACAAAAAAACTTCTTACATCAAACATTTTTTAGTTTTCGATTTTTCAAAAGTTTAAACCCTACTATAATTCGTTAGATTCGATTGCTGAGATCACTGTCATATCTTTGAGGAATGTTCGATTTTTGAGCCAAATTCCTTAAGCTTTGGCACAGTACTTTCGGAGGGCGCACGGCGGACGGACAAATTTTTAAAATTGATTTTTGAAATCTACATATCTTGAAACGAAAAACCAACAACTTTTGATGAGGTAGTTTTTAGGGGGGTCGGGGTAAAATTTGTTTTTCAAGGTTCATTACAAGGGTACATTACCGAAATTAATAAACGATAACAGGACTAGGGGTGAATATGACCATCTCTAGTTATATAACTTTGACGCTTCCTGTTGTAGAGAGATTAAAATTGTCTGTAATCAGTTATGGAGATATATATTGAAGATATATTCACACTCATGAATATGGATATGTGGGGATGTACGTGTGGGTACATTCATGAGTGTGAATGTGCCCACGACTTCGAACTTTATGAATATGGATAGGATTAGCATAACAATACATTGAACGAATAGTAATGAATAGGAATATATTCTTATTTCTGTTCCTATTCTCATCCTTATTCATCTGGAAATAGACTTGAGAATAACATGCTATTCATCAGAAAGGTAAGAATGGTGAATTCCAACACATATATCTATATACATGTACCTTTTGAAAAAAGTAAAGCAAAAGCTCGAAATCTGATACATTGTCCTTCGTTTGTTAAAATTTTCGAAGGAATTAAAAAATGGCTTGGCTCAATTAGTTATTATGAAAATGAGATTGTTCTTCGTCCACTGTTACAACGATAGAAGTTTAGCCTTTGAAGGGGTGACGATGGACAACAAGAACTGGGAGATATTGACGTCAGGTCTGAAATGTCTCGTTAACTTTTGTTGTATTAAAGCGTAGCTGTTTCATTTCATCCAATTAATATTAGTTGGTGGGAGGTACCGTCTGTTTGAACGACTTCCTAGATTCCGACGTACAATTAAACCTTGGAAACAGCTCTAGTTACAAACAGAGGGACTAATAAAGTTTAGATGTTGAATTAAATTTCAGCGAATTAAATTAAAGTGCTCAGAGCCTGCCTTCTTATATGTAATCACTTTTACACGATATACCATTTATTGTGTAGTAACGACAAATACATACTAGTGATTCACGTACTAGGGTCCTTTGATACATAAACTATAAACCTTTGTGTACTAATTCACAGCATTTCACATCTGATTTTTCCCCTTCAGCAGGGTACATTCGAATCAGCATCCCCAAATACAATGAAAACTCCAATTTAAGTAGTTTTTATGTCGTCCGATATCGTCGACGATTGTTAACTATAATGCCGTCGTTGAATCGAATTGGATCGCCTTGGATGTCGTCTCATTCGATTCAACATCAAGAACCACAGAAATCCACACGAAATACGTATTCCCGTGTTTTTTTTTTTTGTGTGACCTCACCAACGCTGTCCCTGCCACACCGTTTCTAATCTTCCTAAAAATAATTGCAGCACATTGCAGATGTATTAAAAGTATACCTACCAAATTTCAAATCAAAAGTTCCAAAATTATCGCCTACAGTAAAAAAAAAAAGGCAGACATACAGACAAATCCAGGTCGAGCTAGAGTAGAGGCACCGTTCATCAAACATTCTTATTTCATTGTGACTTTCCCATTATTGAAGCAGCTCGTATCTTTTGAATACAAACACCCATCGAAATCCGCTCTATCTTGCTGTTGACAGCGGGCTAGTGAAAGCAAATGGTTTAAATTGAAGTCGACAACGCTGAAACTTTTGCGAAGACAGAAACGGCGAGGAATGAAAGAGGGGAGGGGGGAGAACTTCTTTAAAAACTAAACTTTTTCTTCTCTTTTCAACATTTTGAAGAGCGTTGCCACTCCTCTTTTTTCTATTAAAACTTCGTGACCCCCTTCTAACCAATTATGACTCCCCTTTTTCGCTACTTTTTCTTCTGTCCCATCCTAGAAACTGGGTGGCGGGAGTTTTCTAAAAATCACTTGCTCGAATTCTATTAAGAACAAAAAAGAAAGCTCCCCGCTATTGCGGGAACGTTTATTCTTTTTCTATGAAGCTATACTTTACGTGAAGATCATTGTTCTTTTTAAACGACTGATGGCTCTGAAACGAATCGGTATTTTGTCGATCGGTATCTCACCAATTAGGAGCAACGAGGAGCAAGTAATTTTCTAAGGGAGAATACAACTACAACTCCTTTGTACCGGAGCAGGGGTTCCGAAGAACCCAGCAATTTTAAATATGATGGAGCAACTATAACACCTACGACCTCAAGGTTTGGTGGGGAAAGCAGAGCAGCTACAACACCTGTGAATTTAGACTAAATTTTAAAAGAGCGTAGTAGGTTTAGGACAGATTGACGGAATCAAGAGACCTCAATCCTCATCTTAATGAATCCCCTTGGGCTGGTCCGGGCTTATTTATACTGGTGTTCAGGCCCCTTGTGGGATTCCCCATCTGTTCTTCTTCTCTTGACCAGGAGAAACCCATAATCCTCGACTCTTGGGTAGCCCTTCGTCGGTTTATGGTTAACGACACGTTATGTTACAATTGTTGGGGCTTCTCCTATCAGTGTAGCTGACTTTTTTCCATTGTAAACTTCAACTGCTTAAACCCACGTGGTTAGCCAATTATTACAAAGTGGTTCACATTTTTTGTCCATAAACAAGCCTTCTGCATGAATCAGCACTATACTCTGATTATTACTTTAATGACATACCGATCCTCCTCCGGTTGGTAGACATTTGTTTGGGTGGCCTTTAGCAAGTTCTAAAACTTCAAGAACTGTGTATTTTCAAACAGCTATCTCTTAGAAAACGAGAAAAATCCCTTATCAGGGAAAAATTTTCCCTAAATAGAACAGTTTTCCCATACTGGAAAAGCAAAGATGATGGATCAACATTTCACTGATAATCAATTAATGAAACGCTTGTGTAGACTGGTGGTTCTTAGATTGCCTGCCGTTTTAACGTCCGGAATGCATTACTCTCCCATTTGGAGGACAAAGCTCGAATTACGGTCTTGGATTGTTTAAAGGTAGTAGTTTTGTGACAAAACGCATTGAAATAATCGAAATGATTGAATATTATGATGTTTTTGGAAGGTTAAAGTTATAAAATGTCATCACCGTAACTGTCTCATGACGAGCAAGTTAATTTTCCTGAGTGTTTTCATACTAGGTACTAACCGTCGCCAAAATGAAAGTGAGCTTCATATAAGCAAAGAATAGGGAAATTTGATGAAACCTCGAGATATCAACAATTTGCAACCCTTCTAAAAACAAAATTCGCATGAAGGATGTCCCACAATTGCCCTTCCCGGCTTTTTCTTGGAAGGTCGAGTTTCAGGTTTCTACTTTTCAACTCTCTTACGATAACAGTTTTCTACAATTTTTTAAGGCACTCATCTTCACGACTGATATATTTATTTTGAATATTATTGCAAGGAATAGCGCGACACAGTTTTCCCCGTTTTTCCCAGGTTTAAAGACTGAATTAATATAAATCCTGTCATTACCATAGTAGTTTTTCTTACGGTAATGGCGTTTCGGTAACGGTGAACGCTCAAATAGTTGAAAATCATTATTTCGTAGATAATTTAGAGCAATTTGGAGGGTGATGTTGAAGTTGAAGGTTTTTTTATTACCTTTATTGATTTTGATAGGCTTCTAATTATTCTGAGATTTCAAATCAAATATTTGTCAACCCAAGCCTTAATTCAACACTACACCTGTGAGTATTATTTCTGCGTGAATCAAGAACGCTGTTAGATGAGAACTGCTCGGTGATAAACAGTCCATTCCATTTTGAAGATGAGGATTGAAAGATTTAAGAAATACAACAAAAATGCAAATAGGAAATACAGCAGGAAGAGTGGCAGCGAGGTAAAGACAAGTACTAAGTAAGCGAGACCCTGCTTTGAGTGAGATTGACAGGGAAAAATAACGGCAGAGGTGCAAGAAAAGAGTAAAAGAAGGAAAGATAAATTTAGTGGACAGTTTAAGTTGTAGGCAGAAGAGACAAAATGGAAAATTTGGAGACAGAAAACAAGAAATTACCGACTGAGAAAAACAACTATTGAAATTGCTGATATTAGCTGTTTTGTAGTTAATTATTGTCTGCACGCCAGTTAGTAAAATTTAATATACTTCCCAGTTGATTAGGAGCAATTTATTTTCCTTTGGCGTTAGATTTACGTTAAACTGAGTTTGAAGAGTGCTTTGCTTCTGTAATTGGGTTTATTATCCAGGTGATATTAAAATAATGAATTTCGAACAAGTTTTCCAATGTATACTGTATTTCGATGTCCCGTACGGGCGCCGTAATGTCAGCTTTCCAACGGTGTAATCGTTCTGGTTTTAAAAAATATGTTTAGTTAAGGAAATGGTGTTCAACTGCAGAAAAACGTGTGTTTCCCGTTAAAATTGAGGTTTTTTCAAAAGTCCTGACGAAAAAACGTTGGAAGCGGGATGTACGTAACTTTTCTCGCTGAATCGAATGGTGACAACGCCAGACCTCTCAAGTGACAATTTAAATTAGGTTTGTTGGATGCATAAACCCGTTCGTTTGTAAACAGCGTCTACGGCATTTCTAAGCTGTCCGGCCAAAGTCAAGATAATCGAAGAGCCGAGATACGGCTGTTTTTTGTGTTCATTTACGATTGATTGCGATGAGTTGCATTCATGTTTTTGCTTACACTATGGACCCTTATCAAACCAGGCTTTCGTATCATTACCAACTCTGTCCTTTCGTCTCTTTCCTAGTGTATTTCCTTCAGAATGGTTTCCCGATTGCATATTTCCATTCATCATGGTGCGCTATAGCAGCTATAGTATAGCTATACCACAAGTGAGTATGTTGACAAGATTTTTTAGTACGGTTTTGCCAATGGTAATGCTTCTGAAGCAGCAAGGGAGTATGCTCATCCCGACGGACTCCATACGCACTAAAATTTCCCGGGTATGTACCTCTGCTTTATTATGAAGGTGCTTGCTATTGTGTTCGAGAATGTTTTCTCGGAAATAAGTTGTAGAATACATGACCGCTGAGCGTTAAATAATTGATGCAGATGTATTGAAAAAGTGGTTCAGCGAGAAACGTCGAGTGCGAGAGAGAAAGAGAGGCAGAGGTGGTGACCGTGGCAACTGGAGGAGCGACTCTTGAAAGGGCCCTTTTCGAGCGTTCGAGATAATGAACAACGGCCTTGCCGGCGGCGGGCAAGAGCAGCGGAGGGTTGCGGTGCTGAGAGGCGGAGGTGGAGGGTTGTTGAGCGCTACTACAATAGTCTCCTGACCGCCATCGCTCGTCGTCCGCAGACCCTTCTCTCAACAGCGGAAAGGCAGAGGTGCGACGAGATGTAGTTCAGCCACAACGACGAGAACATTCAGCTAGAAACCACTTACAACGTACATACAAATTTTATGGGTTTCATTTCCGTTTTTCAGGGAAACAAATACTTATGCAAATATCAGCCTTTTGAATTTCACCAAAATCAATTAATCATCTGCGAACCGTTTCATTCTGGAGGGATAGTATCATTATGCAGCTGTAATGAAGAGGTAGTACAGTGAAAAACATGGAGTAGGAGCGTTAAAAAAGGGTAGAGGGAGGACTGGGACAACTGAACTGGGAGTGCACATCAAGCAATTATCAAGCATTTCGCTAATGATCAACGGCCTTGGCAGCGGCTGACAAGTGAAGGTTGGCAGGGAACCAGAGGTTGGATTCGTGGTGGCAGTGAACTTGTTGGGAAGTAGATGGCAGTCCCCAATCCTCCCCACAGGTTGTGAGTTGTGGTGCCCTTGGGCAGAAGACGAAAGTCAGTTAACCAAGGGGCTCCTCACAAACAACTTACCAAGTATCTCAATATACATCTTAACCAAGTATCTCAACATGCATGGGTGTTATTTCCGTTTTGCAAGGCAAGAATTACAAGTTGAGCGGATCACCGGACATTCGGCTCATTTTGGCCTTATTCCAGGGCCAGTTAGGGGATGCTTATTGATACAGTTTGGTGAGAATGAGGGGGAGAGGTTGTGACTACACCAGCTGAACTGGGGGTTTGACTTCTCATACGACTTCTTCGAGCGATTCGTACAATGTACAACAGCCTTGCCAGAGGCCGACAAGAGCAAATTTGCGATGCTGAGAGGAGGATAGTAGAGCGTGATGGAGGTCGAAGTTCATAGAGTACTACTAAAATAGTATCCTGATACGTATCACTCGTTGCTTAACAGCAGAAAGGCAGTGATGCAACGAAATTTAGTTCAATCAGAATGAAAGACATTCAGCAGCTTGAAACAACTTACAGCAAACATCAGAATTTCGTGGGTGTCACTTCTGTTATGAAAAGAAAAGAACAGCAAATGTTAGCAGCTCCAATTCCAAGTTGAGCAGATCACCTGACAATTGGCTTATTTTGGCTTCATTCCAGCCTGGAATTTCCAGGGCCATTATTGATGCAGCTGTTTTGAACAGAGATAAAATTTAGGGGAGAATGAGGGGAAGAGGTTGGAGTTACACCGGCTGAACTGGGCGCACGGCTCCTCACAGTTCTTTTCCGAGCGGTCCAGACAATGAACAACGGCCTTACCAGCGGTCGACAAGAGCTTCTTTGCGGGGAAGATATAGGGGGAGATGGAGTTAGAAGTTCATGGAGAACTACTGAAATAGTCTCCTGGTTCCTATCACTCGTTGTCTCAACAGCAGAGAGGCATTGATGTGTGACATAGTTCAGCCAAAAACAGGGAGATTCAGCTTGAAACAATGCCGCCAACCTTCATCCAAATTTCATGGGTGTCATTTTCGTTTTGAACCTGCCAATCGTACTACTTTAGTTGTTTTGTTGTGGCCACTGATTTAGCATTATTCAAGAAATTGAAGATTGTGACTGCGCCTTCTGAGCTGGGGTGTATGACTCCTAAGAATATTTTCGAGCAGTTCAGATAATAGACATCTGGCTTTCATTGAGTAATAAGAACAGGATCGTGGGTCTTAGTGGCTGTAGTTCAGTCACATTGAAAAAAACGTTCTCCCTGAACCAACTTCCAAAACACAGATCCAAATTTCATGGATTTGCAGCAAACCAAATGCTTATCCAAATATCAGCTCTTACAATTTCACCAAAATAAATTAATCATCTGCCAATTGTCTTATGTCTTTGTAGTTATACTTGGAAAATGGTGCTTGACTTCGTTCAATAATCATTTGTATGCCAGTCCACAGGGGAAGAAGATCTACTACATAAATAATAAATCTCTTTGCAGCGCCTTTTTTTTAAAGCTGGGACCTAGTTGAGAACTCCAGATGAAAACTGGTTAGCTGGGAAATTTCAAAACGATAACCATAACACAGTTCTCTCACGCTACAGAGCAAAAGTCCTCATTTCTATTTATATTAAACGAATTAAAGTAAAGAACTGGGGAGGTTTCAAATTTGCATATAAATAGCCAGTGGCATGCACATCCTTCGTCAAGCCTTTTGTCGGTTGAAATAGAATCGAATCAAACTGTAGGGAACAAAGCTCGTATGCATCGTGATGGATTATATAATGTGAATAAATATGGAAGTATAACGCCAGAAGAACGAGAGAGGTCGTAAATCGAACTGGGTCACTAAATTGATTGCTTCGAGTCACGTTATGATGATAGGTCTGCGACTGACTTCCGATGTCACGAGAGTTTGAACTTGGGAAGTTATAGCTGTGCATGCAGAATGACATAATGAGACGATTCTCGAAAATAGTAGCTATTACAAATAATTAAAATATAGTTCTTCACCCCTACTCCTATTCTTACTATTCCATCGCAACTTCAAGGGTCGATTCTTCAATTAATTTCCAACAAGAAGTGTTTGGCAGAATAATTCTTTTTGAAACTTAGGTTTTCAGTTATTCGAAATTTAAGGATGTCATTGGAGAGAGCGCTAAATTTCCCATCTTCCTAGTGGCTATTAAAAATTTTCTGGTGTCCTGATGGGTGAAAAATCATCTAGCAAAGTAATTTTTGTCAAATCGGAAAAATCTCATAATTTTCATCTGATCGTTAGGTTAATATTTCACGTTTCATGCCACTTCGCCAAAAACTGGGTCAGTATATCAGCTTTTCAGCAATACAATCAAGTTTGATTTGACTCCGCTACGTTAGGGAGAAAAATATGTCTGAGTACGAAAAATCGTGATGCCATTTATGGAGGTTTTTTGGTTCTCTGGGACTCAAGCTTGAGTCAATGCAAATTAATTTGGGTGGAATTCTACCTAATTTACAACGATGCAGCGGGCTGATTCGAATGACCCAATCACCGATAACACATGATACCTTCAATCGTGTTTTGAATGCATCAACTTTTTTTTTTCATTTAGGTACATGGTACGTAATTTTATGTACAAAAGGAATTGTCAATTCACACAGCTTCTTCGTACGCAAATGGAATGAAATGAGCTACTTATCTCATAAGGATCATCGTACTACTTATCATTGTAACGGTCATGTAATGTGACTTATACAAATAAAAAACTTATCTATCTATCTATCTATCTATAAGGATCTCGGGCCGATGAATTTGCGAAAATTGATAACCCTACTGAAGGACAAAACATTCTTCCACATCAATCAAAAGTTGACATGATCGTTCTTCGTTAATTCTGAGGAACACTTGAAAACGAAATCGCCAAAGAGCAGAAAAGGGAAATAGGAAAGCAAATCCAAATAAAACTCTTTATACGGCAGAGAATAACTAGTAGGTACTCTTAAGAGGTAGGTTAAGAAACTACGAAATTCCCATATATTTTCGTTCGTCGACTTCAATAATACTCTCCAATTAGTAGGGAAACATTCAAAGATCATTAATACCATGAAAAAACAAGCACTAAGCAAGCCAGTCAGGGACTGCTGTTTCACTAGGGTGAAGAATTGCCACTGCCGTGGTTCGAGCATGGTGACAGATTACTAACAGAACTTGGCGTAGCATCCCACCAACCGTACGTTGCCTTCCCGAGCTCGTAGGTTGACACTTTACGATTAACAAAAAGTGGGAATTTATCAATTGATTTTGCTGCTCACCTTTTTCGCAGAAGATTCCTTCGTAGTCGAGGTTCCGGCACTCGCAGATCGGCCCGGAATCGGTGGAAATGCAGATGCCCCCGTGTTGACAGGGGTCGTGCTCCTCGCAGGCGTCCGTCGAGTTGTCCCGGAGACCCTGAAACATCACGAACTATATTTTATTTCGAAGCTTACTTGTTTGGATTTATGATTAATTCTACAACTCGTATTGCATTAGGTAGTGGTCTGCAGATATTAATTTTGTTGGGCATATTCACACGCCTGTAAAAGGATCTAATCGTTGCCGTATCAAGTGTAGATTCGGCTCAGGCAAAATATGAAACCCTATTAATAAACGAAGTTGCACCAAACCAATCGGTTGCAAAAGATAGCGCCGTTTATGAAGTATGTTTTGAAGAATATGAAGGATGTTTTCAAGGATCAAGACCTCTCCCGTCAAAATGGGTTCGACACAGAGGTGGTGTATTCCAAAACTGTCTGGGTCCGATTTTACAATTTTTCAGAAAACCCGGAAAACATGCCTCAAGTCAAACCCGACGATTTCTTTTGCATTTGACTCATCTGCCAGCAATAAATAAGTGGGAGAAATTAGAACAAATTCAATCAGAAAGGGCGCCTGTAAATTAGGATTGAAAAATTATTGTAGGCAGTTTTGGCTCGAACTGTCGAAAGCACAGAGTTTTGCTATGAACTAACCTCAATGTGGAGAGTTTTGGTGTAATACTGAAGTCGCCAAGACAACTTTCTCTATTCTAAAGAAAACTACAACGGTAAGAAAACAAAGCGTTGGAAACAGGAATACCTATTAGGTATATATTTTTACAATATAAAAATACTGCAACACTGGAATAGTACCAGAAAAAAACAAATTTTCCCATTTTCACAGCAGTTTTCTTCACACCTTAAAAGTATTTCAGTAGGTGGGTATATAGGTTTTTCGGCTAATATGCTTCACGGGAAAACGTTTTTTGTGTTTCCTGCAATTTTCCAATTTGGATTGAGCCCCTTTTAGAAACTACACACCTCATTTCGAATGTAGACAGTTCTGCAATCCACCGCATCATAAAGAACTTCAAGTTTTATGTATAAAGGATATTTGGGTTAGGCTGAGAATAGTTGTTGCGTTTTTTAAAACTTCGGTCTTGTGATTTATTTCTGAACACAACAAACACGATACTGAAACAAAAAATCTTATGTAACACTTTGTAGCCTTTTTATCTTCATTCAAATGTTTACGCTACAAGACGTAGAATATGTAACATCACCGTCGTTGATAGAACTTGTCGAAGCTCATAAAGAACAAAGTTGAGATTTTCCCCAATGGTTTAAACTCTTGAACTCCGCTGGTTTCCCCGCCACGTTGAGGCGGGCGGAGAACTCGTAGGGAAGACGCATAAAACGGAAAGATCTAGAGCAAGGTCGCTTCGAAAAGAAAAACTGGGCTTTATATGTTCCCTCAGGGAAATTAGAAGCTTCGGAAGGCTGGAGCGAAACCGGAGCTTCCACGTAAAGGATGTCGGGAGTGAGAAAGGGTACGGTCAAAGGAGACTGGAAAAAAGGGGGAAAATTTCATCCGTAGGAGCGCTGGTAACTGAAATAGAAGGTAAAAGATAGGGAGAGAATTTCGGGGCTATGATGTAAGGAATTATGAATCACCTTCCACGTCTCTAGCCTTTCAGGGAAGAATTCCCGTTTCAAAGAGGTTCGAGCATTAGGCACAAGACTCCTCTTCAAAGTGATGACGCGAATTCAGTGAACTCAGTTTAAATGCGTGAAATTGAATTTAAATTCAGTTCGGGGTTTATTTGGAAACTTAGTTCAACTTAGCAAGTTGAGTTCTATGTTGATAATCAATGAGTGCAGATAGGTAATTTAGATTTACACTTTGCGAGTTACAATCACCCAGTTCGTATGGAGAATCATGGATCGTAATGGTATCTAGCGTTTCAAGGAAGAATTTGGGATTCAAAGAGTTTAAAGCAGTTGGCAGAAGACTCTTCTTCAAAGTGAATATGTGCATTCAGTGAACTTAGTTGCAACGTGTAAACTTGAATTCGAGTTCAGCTTGTAAGCCTGCCATTATTTTAGTTGCTTGCACGTTAAGCTCAATGTTGATAATCAGTGAGTACAGACAATTTAGATATGCAGATTGCAGGTAACCAACACCCAGTGTATATGGTGAATCATAAACCATACTGTTGTCTAGCCTTCAAGGAAAAATGTGCAATTCGAAGAGATTAAAGCATTAGGCAGAAGACTTCTCTTCAAAGTGAAGAGGTGAATTCAGTGAAATCAGTTTTGAATGTGTGACTTTGAATTTGTAAGCCCCAGCATCTTAGTTTCAGCAACTTAAACTCAGTTTTGTCATTCAGTTACCATGGAACCATCCGCGACTCCAGCCTTCAAAGAAGAATTCGCGTTTCAAAGAGGTTCTAGCATTAGGTAGAAGTTTTCTCTTCAAAGCGAAGATTTGTAAGCACCAGTATCTTAGCCCATGCAATTTAAACTCAGTTTTGATAACTATCAAAAATTAATAATAGTATGGATTTGAGTGAGTACAAGGAATATGGATTTCAAGTAAGTAATGTAGGTTCGAAGTAAGTCACTGTTTGCCCAGCTCATATCATAGATCATCGGAATCATTGCCGTCTCTAGCCTTTCAAGGAAGAACTCAAAGCGCGTTTGTCAGAAGAATTCTCTTCAATGGAAAGATCTGAATTTAGTGATCTCAGTTTAAGCGCGTGAACTTGAATTTGAGCTCAGTTTGTGAGGCTGCCAGTATCTTAGCTCAAGCAAGTTAAGCTCAAAATTTTGATATCCAGTGGGCACAGATAACTTTGATTTACAGTTTTCAAGATACAATCCCCCAGTTCATATAAATGAATGATAATGTTCTCTAGCCTTTCAAAGAATCATTCACGTTCAAAGTGGTAATCAACACATCGGATGAGATTCGCAAAGTACATTTCGTCGTTGGCATGGCGGTTTTGGTTTATTACTTCCAATGTTGAGCCTTTGTGATTGTACAGCAAAACGCTGATAATTATAAAACTTTGAACACACTTTTTTAACATTCTAACCAGACGACCGTTCCTCCGAAACTATTAAACCGAAGTTAGTGAAACTTGGATGAAAAATCACAATCTAGTTTGGGCTGAACTCTCGGCGAAGATTTCAGTCAATCCTAAAGATTGAAATCGAAGGGCTGAAATTTCAAAATCTGACTATCGAAAACTTTCGAGGTAACACTAATGTTTTCACGTTCCTTATTGATAGACGTGCCTTCAAATAATTGAAAGAGCCCACCCGGACCGCTTCACGTTCATCCGTTCGTACTCCCTAAGGGCTAGAATCATGAACATGCACACAAATCACTATAGGACCAATTCAAATTATGAATCGAGACTCATCCTCCAGGACAAATGCGGGTTTCAAGAAGTTCTTTAAGCTGAACTCAGTTTTCAAATCGTGAATTTCAACTTGAACTTAATCCGTAAGCCAAGAAATACCTTTATTCATCCAGGCTGAATTTACTTTTGATTTGGTGTATTCAGGTTTGAATGAGAGAGTTAGATGCTCAGTTGATGTTAAGGATCATCAAACAAGTTCCATGTCTCAAACATTACAAGGAATAATTTACATTTCAAAAAGTTAAAAGCATGCTAGAGCTGTTGTTCTTGTTTAGGTTACGTTCCTATGTCCTGATGATCCATAATGTTGTCAATATTCTTGGGCGAAATGATACATTTTGGTGTAGAAGACCCAAACCTTAAACACTTCCTTGGGTGAAAACTTCAACGTTTGAATTAAAATAGTGAACGTTCTTAACACCACTCTCAGTTCACTCTCTTCCATTATTGGTTGAATTGAGGGGACATCAACTAAGAACGATATAAGTTTTATTTTATTCAGATCCATGGACGTTGCTCAGTTTTAATATGCAATTAAATTAATTTTGAACGGGTGAAATCAATCTATAAGTCACTAAATAGTTTAGTACATTCAGAGTGAACTTTGCCAATAGCCTGATGAGTGGCCGTTCTGCTTTTTGCGAATGGATGAGATTTCTAACTACTCTCAACTCTTTAACTGTAAATGGTTTCGGAATGGGATTTGTCCGGAGTTTGACCCAGAGAAACCCGTCAGGTGGGCAAAGACCGTCCGTTCTCAGACAGTTCGAAAGGAGGAAAACATGTTGACCCGCATGGGAAATTGATGCGAATCCGCGGCCACTTAGGCGGAGGAGAAAATTTCTCCCTTCGCCCGAGAGAAAACTCTATTTTTTCCCCCGTTACCGCGAGAAGTTTTCCCGGTCGGTTGATTTATATCTGAAGGGGCCATAGGGGGAGGGGCCCCGACTCGGTCGGCGTTTCTTTTGAAGTTGTTGTCCTAGCGGACTTAACAAATCAAGAGGGTTGACATCGTTGATGCGGCGACTGCCTCAATAAATTTTGCGTTAGGGGTTGGGAACTTTGGCCTCCCCGGTGGAGGATGAAGGTGCGAATACTTGGCAGCAAACCGTTGGGGGACTCGTTCACAAACATGCGCGAGGCCTCACAACGTTTCCCCCTGTTTCGCCAAATCTTTGTATAAGAATACAACTATGACTCTGAACTCTGAACTGAATATCCGATCGCGAGAACCGTTTCGCAATTGTCCATCTGTTTAGCTATTTTTTATTTTTCTTTGTTCCTTTTCCTTTTTTTTTTTATTTAAATTTCATGTGCTTCTAATAATTTAATACATTCAATACATTCATTTATTTATACGTTCTTCCCCTCTTTTATTCAATTTTTTTTTCCAATCACGCGTGTTTAAACGCTTCTTTAGATTGCATAAGTTCACAAATTAATAGCTGAGGTCATTATTTATTTACAAAACCAATCCCGTTATTAATTAGATATGGCATTTTCCCATTTAATTCAGTTTTTCCACCATTAATTCAATTGTTTCACAATTAATTGTCCCTTTCTCCGCATTTAACACAACTATTTTCATAGATATGAACTGGGAAAAAACGTTCTACTGAAGAGGAAAAAAGTTGTATTCAAAGCGGAAAAGGTTGAATTCATTGTGAAAATGGTTGAATGTGACGGGAAAATACTGTAATATTGTAAAATGTGAGAAGACAATCCGGCCATATCCATTCGAGTAAGAAATACGGCAATCTAAATGCATTAGAAGCAGAACTGGCGGATTTGAAATCGTTACAGTTATGGTCATATTCAAAATTTAGATGTAAAACTTGCAAAACATCGTAGTCCGAAGCGATTTTCCACGGGGGAAGGACAAAAGTCACAGCTGAATGATGTGCAGGGCAATAAATATCGGAAAACGGTCGGTACTGATAAGTGGAGTGTGGGGACACTGTTGGTTTTGTTTCTGAACGCTTCAAGTGCTTAACCATTAGTTGCATGATTTTTCCTTTTTTGACCAAAGAATTCTATTTGATAAAATCAAGCCTCCAAACACAGGAACTCGAAGATGCAGCTAGCTTTGCTTACTTTTCCAGCAGATCCTTTCTGTATGGGTCTTCCCTCCGTTCCACGTTTCACTGACTACCACCTCCTTACATCAACCGTATATTGAATCTCATAAAACTAGTTTAATTAATCAAGAAGCTCAGAACTTATTAGTATTACTAAGAACTCAATTAGTACTACAATATGAGTTTGGACGGCTTATACTCTTAATAGACACAGATGCATTGCTTTGTAGTATTTTGTATGAAATTCAAACATGGATTTGGATTGTTTGTTAAACGAGACTGAAGTATTGCTTTGTCCTATTTTATATGCGATTCAGAAGAGATTTGAGGGCCTCCTGAGACCTATTTCGTAAGGTTTGAATCGTGTTTTGAGTTGACTCCCTTAAAATCCCAGCGACCAATCTGACCGCCGACGATCCAATCGCGAATGATCGATTAGATGGGCCGAAAAGACAGATCGCCCCTTTCGGACAATAGCCAGGCTCGGACCCGATGGGAAAGTCAGGGGGTCTAACTCACTAGGGGCTCCGGACCCTTGTTTACAACCCCCATGTCCGACCCTGGTAATCCTATTAGAGGGGTGTTTACTCTAGGAAGCCTTCAAACTACCCCCTCGGCAATCCAACCCTTCAACCCCTTACGGGCCTCGGGTAGCTTCGTACCCACTCCGCTAACATTCACTTAAAAAAAATATAAGAAAAAACCACCAAGATAAATGTTTTTGCGGAGGTTTTCTGAAAAGCTTGGTTGAAAAAAAAAGTCGGGGTGAAAAGAAACATGAAATACCGCGAAATCCCCTTTCTCTTCGAGGTCTTTTCGTTATTCCTTATTTACCTCTAGGCCTCTTCCCATGCTCTTTTTTTTCTCTCAGCTTGATTGGTAGGAAAACTTCCACCAGTATTTGCCTAACCATTTCTGCAGACAAGGGCACGAAAATAAGAGCTTCCCACGTTCCGATCGTCTCTTTCGGTTTATCGGAGCGGAGAATTTCCAGATACGTCCATCAAATTGGAAATTAAATTATGTTCCTTAATAAGAGATTCTTGAGTTGTTGCTTCAGAGTCTGTCAACAGGTAGCGGAAGCTTTGTTTTCACTTTCGGGAAATGAAAAAATTGTTTCTCCGTAATCAAAATTTCTACTCGCAGTCACGTTTCACATCATTCTGCCACCAGCCACCAGAACCTCACTTTAATTTTTCCAATGTTGAAACTCAACCTGGAACTGTGTAACACTTCAGCCCAAGTCCTTGAGAGACTTCGTCAGTCCGCATACTCCCTCTTTTGCCTTTGCCGCTCTTGGATAATCTTTTTCTGTAATATATGTTCCACATAGCAGCAACAGAGGTCCAATGTTGCTCTCATCATGTCCTGAGGTGACACATTCAGATTGTCCTGCAGTCGACTGCCTTCAGTAGAAGTCCACTGCGTGCATACACAGAGAGTGTGGAACATTTAATAATTTGGTTCTTGGCAGTTTGGACAGGTTGGGATGTCTATTTCTTCAGTCTAGTCCAGATTGCACTAAAAAAGGCCATGATCAGAGAAAATCACCTCCAGCCACCTGTGTCCATCATTCTCTTGGTTTCTGGTGGTCCACATTTCCTACCAGCTTGCAATACTGTGTTCTCTGTCTCCTCAAGTCACTCCAGTTCTCTTCCTCTTCTCCCGACTTGTATAGATTCTTTGCCATTCTGTAGAGGTACGTTGCTTATGAGTATGAGCAGGGGCTCCGACTCTGTTCTTTAGGTACGTGCAATCCTTGGCGCGGAATTCATAGACCTTACTTCGGAAAAGAAAAGTTCAAGTGAGGTTCTTGTGCAATTCATAACCACTTTCGAAGACAAATGCTCAACAAGCGCGTGAAAAATGAAGGTAGGTCCAGAGCTAGCATTTCTGTAGTCAAGTTTCTTTAGTTTTTCAAACAAGGAAACATCTGACTTGAGTCACGACTATGAATTCCGCATTCAGTGATCCTCTTCGTTGGACTGCTATCCTTCATCTGCCGTGATAGGCAACGTTTGAAGCTTAAAAATGTGATTAGAGATTACATGAGTGTTACAGAGGGTTCTCTACTCAAAAATATAAGATCCCGAACTACATCCCGATTCCACAATTTTTTACATTATTAAGAAGTATACGATTATAAGGACGGAACCTTAGGCGTTCACTTAGGATGGTGCTGTAACTTCCACGAGGGTTAATCCGATGTAGACCATAACAACCCCGTGGGATTCAAACCCACAGGAACCTTACCTTAAATTTTCAACGCTCAAAACTCACCCTGAAACTGAATCCTTTAGAAATTGTGTGTGAGTTGGAGTGATGGAGGAAAACTGTTTAATGAAGCGGACCGTATAGGTGCAATGATTAGCGGTATTTTGAAGGTTTGACGATCTTGTAGAGAAGGACCCTTCTAAGGTCGATGTGTTGAAGGTAGTTGTAAACCGAAACTCCGATATCATTCAAAGTGAATCGGAATACAAATGAAAAGCGGAAGAGCAATGGGTAAAACACATTTGTCGATACAGATTAGGGGCATTTTTGTTCTATTAATGAAACACTTGATAAGTGAAGAGATGTGGATTTCATCTTCGTGACATCTTTGTTGATTATTAGATGAGCTTATGGGAGAAGAAAGAGTTCTTCTACTAACCCTGAAGGGAGAACAATTCGGTTCATACTAATTTTTTCAACCTATCAATACATGTGCTCATTATTTTGCCGTTCCCGCTCTTGGCTGATCTTTTTCTGTAAAATGTCTTCCGCATAGCAGCTACAAAGGTCCAAAGTTGCTCTCGCTCAATCATTGTTGGTAAAAAATTGACTATGTACCGGTTTATCTAAATAGCAAGGTTATTCCGTATGCTAACGAAGCTAAATACCTCGGTATGACGCTCGATGCCAGGCTCAGGTGGAGAGCCCATGTTAAAAAAAAGAAGCGAGAACTCCTACTCAAATTCAGGAAAATGTACTGGCTAATGGGGAGACGGTCGAAGCTGTCGATCCAGAATAAGCTAACCCTGTACAACCAGGTCCTGAAACCGGTTTGGACCTATGGAGCCCAGCTGTGGGGCTGTACAGCTCAATCAAATCGAGATATCATCCAACGTTTTCAAAATAATGTGCTACGAACTGTTGTGAATGCACCATGGTACTTTCGAAATGAACGTCTCCATCATGAACTTCAGGTCGAAACAGTTAGCGAGGCTATAAAGCGACAAGCTGTGAGTCATCTCCAACGGCTAAGATATCACATCAACGAGGAAGCTGTCCATCTCCTTGACACAAGTGACGTCACCAGAAGACTAAAGCGTACTAAACCACTTGATCTTGCCTATTTGTGAAGCAGTTGAGTGGAAGAACCATCAGTCAGAAAGGACAAAACTCAGTGATGTATCTTAGTTTTGTATACTTATCCCTATTTTCAATATAATATTGTTAATAAGTTATTACTTGGTACAATGAAATTTCAAGAAAAAAAAAAAACTGTTGGTGACTAATTTCTCCGATGTCATGTCCTAAGGTGACACTTCCAGCTTCCAATTTTCTCTCAACAGAATTCCACTGCTTGTGTGCAAAGATAGTGCGTAACACGTAATCGTCTCCTTCTTGGCAGTTTGGATAAGTTCTGACGCCTATTTCTCTAGTCTGTGTAGAAAGCAGTAAAAAAATCCATGACCAGAGAGAAATGTGTTAGGAAGAAGTTCATCTCTCCATGTTTTTTCTCTGGGGATTCTGATTGGGGATACTCGTACCAAGCTGTCCACCTCTCTCTTGATTCTTCGGTCCACATTTATCGCCAGCTTGCAATAGTGTGTTCACTCTCTTCTCCAATCAAACGAATTCTTCCCTTTTCTCCCATCATCAATGATAATTTTCCGTTCTGTAGCCAAATGTTGTATACGGATATGATAATTACAATGGCTCATATGATAATTAGAATAGGCAACGTTTAGAGATTACATACGAAATTAGAGATTATATTAGAGCTATAGGTAGGTTATCTGCTAAAACGTTTAAAGTCGAGAACTACATTCAGATTTATACATATTTAATGTTACACAAAATATAAGTTTATATGGACGAGGCTTTAAATGTTCATTTACGACGGCGTTAAAACTTCACGAGGGATAATCCGATCGTTCGGTTTCACCGCCAAAACCGCGTCATTACTCCGCCATTTGCCGCAGATGGGTATAAAATACCGCGGCCTGAGTAAAATATCTCCGGGAGGGGGGGGGGGAAGAACAGCTCTGAGATATTCCATCGCCCGGAGGGTCGGGCCATCTTTTCCCGGAGCCTCCGACTCGTTTTTCCGGGGCCCCGGGGCCATAAAAACCGAGCGGGAAAAGGGGTTTTACGGTCTCGGAGGGGGTCCGAAGGATGGAAATGGAGTCGGATATAAAACTGACGGAGGAGGCCGAAAGCGAATTCATGGAAGGCGCGGATGGGAGTGAGGAACGAAGACTCGATCTTGCCTTGAGAAATGTGCGGCTCGGTGGCGAATGAGCCAGCGTTTGCATCCTCTCGCGGCTTCCAATTGAGTAGGCGAGTTCCGAAATCAGCTAAAAGCTACCCATCCGAGGTCGAGAAAAAGCAAAAAATTGTCTCCTATCATATACCAAGTACGGTTGGTAAATGGTTCTTGAAGCAAAAAACGCTGCAAATTAGTTCAAAAAGGTCAATCATTCTCCCCCCTCCCTCTCCGCAACTTTTATCAACTGAAAAGTCGTCAAAACGAAGAAATAAAAGAATAGGGATTCAAGAAATTGAAATTTACACTTAATTTCACCATTAAAATGAGATTTTCTTATTCAGATCAGCTCAGACTGGTCTGGAAACCACCTCATTCAATTGGGCACCCAAAATTACCCGGAATTGATTACCTACTCGTGTTGTTGCAATCCGTCATCAACCTTACTGAATAGTAGAAGACGAGGGTATGATGAAGATATTACGGATAATGATGAGGGTGGTAGGAGAAACGAAGTTAGAATGTAATTGGTAAACTCAATCAAAACAGCGATTCAATGGAGAAAATCAAGTTTGGTGCAAGTCGTGCAACTATCTCAACACCAAATCAAGAGTGAGCCACTTGCTTTCTTAACTTCCTGTATCCATTCAGTTGTGCTCCACATGGTGTTCATTAATTTGTTATTTTCAAACGTTCAATGGAGTGGAGTACGATGTTGAAGACGCCCAATTACGTGATCATCTCCACGATATCTACCACTATACATATATTAAAGAAAGCCGTGTTAGTTACAATATTTATAACTCAAGTATGGCTGAACTGATTTGGCTGAAAATTGGTGGGGAAGGTGCTTAGAATGAGAAAACGCTGCAAATTCTTTCACTGGGGTTTGTTATTCAATTGGCTTGCGTTCATGATTTGAATTTCTACTTAGCTTTGGAGTGTGCGTGTTTCGCAGGTGATAGAGCGATTATTGAATTTCAGGAGATATGCATAGAGCACGTGAATCTGTTCTCAACCAAAATACCTATTTGAATTGATCAGTTGATCATATTTGTGTGCCTCCTGAAATCAATAATCGCTCTATCACTTGTGAAACACGTACACTCCAAATCACAATTCAAATCATTAACGCAAGCCAATTGAATAATGAACTCCAATGAAAGAATTTGCAGCGCATCATGCATATCAGAATGCTTCAACCCGTGTATCGGCTACAAAGCCTTTTAGGAGTTCACTCCAGTATCCACGTTACTACATCACTACATCACTAGGTTGTACTAAGAGTACAAATTTAGGCCGCCTTGCCTTTTTTTGAGGTTTTTAGGGATTTTACAAAACTTCGACAACCCTTAAAGGGCAATTTAAATTAAGTGAGAGTGTTGGCTAAAGAATTGGGGCGTTGTCGGACCAATATTGATTTTTCCAGAAAATTTCAGATATTTTGTTCCAGCCGTTTGGGAGAAATCGTGCGTACGGCTGACGGACGGAAAAATTTGTATTGCAGATTCGGATTCTACACCCTTTGAAACGTAAACCATGAAATATCCAGGGGGGTTAGGATTTCTTTTCAAGAGCGATTACAATGGTTTATTATTGAATAATAAACCAAAATGAGAACGTGAGGAAATTCTCATTCCAAGGATACCGATGATCCCATCCGACATGCCGTTTGAGTTTAAACGACTTCAATTTCCGATCCATTTTGCATTCGCCATGACCATAAACAAATCACAAGGCCAATCCTTAAAAGTTTGTAGTCTGAATTTAGAAAATATTTTTTTAATGGTCAATTAAATGTAGCATTTTCTCAGGTCTATTCGTTCTTGCACCAGATAATAGAACAACAGAAGTCGTCTATCACCAGGGGCTACAATAAAGCGTTTCCATGCACTAAAATTCGCGGCCAATCCTTAAATCCTAAATTACTTGCTTTTTTATTTACCTACTTATTAATTATCCAAATAAAAGTTGGTCTTGATAAAATTAGAAGTCTGCTTATTTATAACCTCAAAGGCGGAACAAAGTTCGCCGGGTCAGCTAATATTTAATTAAAATTCATCATGGAAAACGTTCATAGAGGGAATCTTCACAACACATCTTGAAACATAAGCCAACAAATTTGAGAGGGGGTGTTGAAATGTTCAATATTGAAAATAATAAACCAAAAGACTTTGTGATAGGTAAAATCGTAGCATTTTCTCATATGTTGTACAACTGTCACATTTTTGATGATAACTTATCAATCTTGTTGAGGGGGGACATGCGTAGAAGGTTCCCATACAAACCGACTGCAGTGGTTTCTCTCTTTCTGATGCCTCGGACAATACATCATCCGGATAATCCGGCTGCCGCCCGCTGCGTATTTTCCGACGGTATTGGGCGACCCTGGGCGGTCCTCCCCGCTCGTAAATTGCGTCGCCTTTCAAATCCAAACTGGACGGAACTTCTGGCAAAACAACCTATAACACCGTCAAAGCTTCGCCCGAGCCCGCACGTCCAATATTTGTTTGCTGAGCCGAGATAGCGGTGAAAGTTCATATTCTCCGTAATTGTATCAGAGGCCTAAATCGACACCAGGTCCTATGAAAGGTCAACATAAAACCCTGTAAACCAGTTCTGGTGATCATTAAATAAAGAACGTTTGCAGTTCCTGAAAAACTTGGCGGTACCGTCTCCTGCAAACAGACGGCTTCAACACAAAAAGCACGTGCGCGCCATTATCAGGATTTCGTATTCTCGCAATGAATCTAATATCCACCACTCTATCCATCCGTATCATCATTGCTGTTTTAATAAACATTTCGTATGTGCCACCTCCGTGAAAAAGTGGAATATTGTGTGACTTGTGTGAACTTCTTGTCATTACTTATTTCTTTATTTTTGTATTATGCTGCATCATTGCGTCTACGGTTTGCATAGCAATGGCAGTCGCCAAGAAAGACTTAGATATTGCCGGAAACGGTATTATACGTTTCTGAAATTTCGTGTGCCATACTGTGAACCCGGTGACGACCAGTTTAGTATTTCCAGCCGAAGCATTGAGCAACATCTAAAGACCTCTGTAATTGCTCGAAACATTTTCCCACAGACTTAATCAAGTTGGACATCAATATCCTTCCCAACGACACGGTGAGTATTCTATATAAATCATGCGTTTTATGTTCAAGTTTGTTGGTCGGGACCCACTAACTTCGCTTGCAATGATTTCACGTCGATTCCCTAATGTAAAAAAGAATTAGAATCACTCTCAAATATGGGTTAGTCAGTTAAGAAGTGTTTTTAACCATTGAATTGAGAAAATCAGTTCAAGGAAACCAAAAACATGAAGGAAAAGGTAAAGAAACAAAGTGTACAAGCAGTTCTGTCAGTGGTTCTTTCCAAAGTATGACGAAAAAATGGCACATTCTGTAGAGCAGCTGAAGTAATTGTTGCTCTTTTATTGTTGATCGGAAATGACTATGAGCATGACGTGGAGGCATTTGAAAATATCTTTCCAGGGGTTTCCAAACTACCAGATCAGATTTGGTCCGGCCCACCGCCCGCGGAAAAACACGGATGGATGGAAGAAATTAGGCTACCGCCAGAAACTGATGACTTCAAGACAATCAAGAGTTTTGCCAGACAAATACAATAATATCAATGTTTGGTTCAACGTATCTATGCGAAGAAACCTTTTCAAAAATGACACATGTCAAAACCAAATATCGAGCAATGCTTTCAGAAGAAAGCATACAAAATTTGCTTACGATTGGAACAAAAAACTATGATCGTAAGTGGTAAGACCTTGTAGCACAAAACAATTGCACACGTCACATTAGATTTGTTTTCCAAAAATATTTTTTTGAATGTAAATAATTTTAAAATGAATTAATACAAAATATATTTCTTATGTACAAATATGTATTGTTTCCTGTATTGGGCCTAATTTTTAATTTGTCCAATTCGTCTAGGAGTGCTTAAAAACCCTGATTTCAACTGTCTGACTTTCAAAATTTTCCATTCCTCAAAATTCAATGGTTAACATTTTTATTGAACAACGAAAAAGAAATCATGGAATTAAAAAATATATTTAATCACTAAAAACCAATTTTTTGTTCCTATATTAGGCTTAATTTGAATTTGTCAAACTCGTCTAGGAGTTCTTAAAAACACTGTTTTCAAGTGTCTAATTTTTAAAATTTTCGGGCGGAAGGCCCCGTACCCCCCTTCAGCTGGGGGCCTAGCCCCCAAGACCCCCCCCCGTTGGCCCGCCCCACCACCTCCACATTATGATTGCCTTGGGCAAATAGTTTGGAGACCCCTGGTCTATTCAATAGACTCTATTGGATCAAGCGAAACTCAATAGTTGACTTTGGGCATGGGCAAACGTAAAATCCACCAAGCTTAACTTTCTCAGGTTCTTGGGGTTGCAGGGACGAACGATCACACATCCATTGCAAAATTAGTTGCGTTAGCTTGTGCGAATGTGATACTCCTTGGAAAAAGCCTAATTTCTAAACTTCCCATTCGATTTTGACTAAACTTCCATTGCGATTTTGACGAAATGACCAGCTGCACCTTCCAAGAGCTGAGGCGATACACCTGCAACTCCCAGAGGATATTGATTTCCTACCTTTCAAGATTGATAACCTTTGAGATTATTTAAAAGGTTAGAATGTTCTATACTTTCACGTAACCAAGATGAGGCAATGCGCCACACCCAACTTGGCAGATGTTGCTGCTTTCGTAAACCTTTATTTTGATCCGCAGAACCTCCATTGTGTCTTGGAAAACCTTTAATTCGACTGGCAACACAATACAGATAAACGATTTTGTTGCAATGTAACGTGTTTGATTATAGGGAAACGTTTCCCCGAAATCACCATTAGGGTTCTTCCGATCCGAGGGACGGATAATGGTTTCAACTGCACCGCTTGTTCTTTACGTCGGGAGTTACCCCAAATTCGAACCCAATATCCACCGAGGAGGGGATCGGCAGTTTGAGTCCCACAACCGATAGGGAAATGGGGGCAGTTTCAGGAAAAACGGTTAGAAGGTGAACGTCGGGCCTTCAGTGAACTCCCCTCCCGGGCCAAATGGGCTTTTTCTCCCCAATGCGACTTTTACAGCTTTGATCCTTCCAATTCAGAACTCCGCGCGGTGAACTGTAAACAATTATTTAACTTGGCGAGGCCTTTATACCTTTTACACTTACCAATTACACCCCAATTATGAAACAGCCAATATCCTACAAAGCGGTTGTTTGTTGAATTGCTCGTTTATTATTTTGAAGTAATGAGTTCCTTTGAGTCGGACCTACAATAAAATCCTTGCCGGGCGTGGACCTTCCATTTCTGTCACCTTGAAACTCGGTTAACATTTAAAGACCGTGGAAAACGAGTTTCTTTGAAAGACAGATGTGAAGTAGTACACTACTTTCCACTCTGCTGGGAAACTTCGGGCACAGATAGAACCAATATAACTAAAGAATTTTCGTTTTTATCTAAGACGCACGGGAAAGTTGTGATGGATTAGGTTAGTTTGCGCTTCCCGATTCTTGAATCCGCCACCTAGGGAGATATAGCAGACGCCTTCCAGCATCTGGGACGTCCTCTGAGTGTTGTGGGCATTACCAGTATTCATCTCACGGAAGGGGCAACTACACCTTTCATCGCCGTCCCGTTTTACAAGGTAGCAGAGCATTACGGTAACATTGATAGATAGTGCAACACAGTTTTTTGAGAGACATATGTAAAGCAGTGGTACACCTTTCATCGCCGCATCCCAATTTTTTGGTAGCAGAGCATTACGGTAACATTGAAAGATAGTGGAACACCGTTTTTTGATAGACATATGTAAAACAGCACATTACCATCCAATCTGTCGGGGAAGTAAAAACAAAGGAACGGTTAAGAAGTTCGGGGCACTGACGGATTCAATATAACTAACGAATTCTCGTTTTTATCTAATATGCAAACAAAAGCTCATTAGAATGAACTAAATTTTCAAAATCTATGCCCAAACCTTTTCTTGATATGACAACCGATTTTTTTAAATTCTGTATTTGTATAATCTTTCGATGTTACAATGACAACCGATTTTCCTCGGCTCTCGAGCTACAATGGTGCTCGTCAAAACAATCATAATTTTCTGACCGGCTATCCGTCCGGTCTCTCCCAAATTGGATATGTCGGTTATGAAGATTTGGGCATCCCATACGCTTCAACGTAATTACATTTTACACCAACATGGCGTGTGGGGCATGACCTTCCCATGCAAACATTATCAAGAGCACATTGGGCTCAAGCACACATGAGATGAATTGGAATTGCGAGAATGTAACCAGCCGGCGGAGCGAGGTAATGAATTCGGTACGTACTGCCTTCTGTGAATAGCGGATAAGTCAACAACCTACGACGGATCTCAAACCTGTTTCGAGCCCTTGCGGCTTTTCGGATAACCGAGCCGGCTTTGAAAAGCGATTCAGAATTCTGTTACGAGGCGAAGTCGCTTTACACGGACAAAGCAAATTGACGGAGCCAATATCTTCACTCGGAGGTAACTTGTCATACATAGTCTTCGGGCCGGTTTGTGAAGACTCCATTTCACTATTCTAAAAAAAACGCTGCAAATTCTTTCACTGTGGTTTATTATTCAATCGGCTTGCGTTCATGATTTGAATTTCTACTAAGCTTTGGAGTCTGCGTGTTTCACAGGATAGGGCGATTATTGAATTTCAGGAGGCACACAAATATGATCAACTGATCAATCCAAATAGGTATTTTGGTCGAGAACAGATTCACGTGCTCCACGTATATCTCCTGAAATTCAATAATCGCCCTATCCTGTGAAACACGAAGACTCCAAAGCTTAGTAGAAATCCAAATCATGAACGCAAGCCGATTGAATAATAAACCCCAGTGATTTTTAAGAATTTGCAGCAACAATAAAAACATCTATAATTTATCAAGTCCTTTGGCACTCGTATTGCGTTAAAACTTCCCCAAATCCAAATTTAAACGATGTAGCCAAAGGTAGACAGAGGTAGAGGGGGCACACAAATATCATCAACTGATCAATCCAAATAGGTGTTTTGGATGATAACCGATTTACGTGGTCTATGCATATCTCGTGAAATTCAATAATCGCTCTATCACCTGTAAAACACGCACACTCCGAAGCTTAGTAAGATTCAAATCATGAACGCAAGCCAATTGAATAATAAACCCCTGTGAAAGAATACTTATTTACCCCAGTAATAATATTGAATAATAAACCCCAGTAATAATATTGAATAATATTTACCTATATAGTATCAGAATGCTTCAACCCGTGTATCGGCTACTAACTACACTACAAGTATTCACATCGGCTATCACTCCAGTATCCACATTCACTACAACTCGATGCTATCGGCCGGACATCACTAGGTTACAAAAAAACAATAATAAACGAAAAAACGCAAATGTTGACACCATAAATCGGGCCATACATCGGGAATGGTTTGACCTACGGACGTGGGGAAGGGCTCATTCGATTCCTAATGGTATGTTCTTCAAATAGGAAAATATTTAGGCCGATTCGACTATTTTTGAGGTTTTCAGGGATTTTACAAAACTTTGACAGCCCTTAAAGGGCACTTTAAATTGAGTGAGGGAGCTGGCTCAAGAATTGGGGCGTCGTCGGACCAAGATGGATTTTTCCTGAAAATTTCAGATTTTTTGCTCCAGCCGTTTCGGAGATATCGTGCGTACGGCGTACGGCTTACGGCGGACGGACGGAAAATTTTTTATTGCAGATTCGGATTCTACACCCTTTGAAACGTAAACCATGAAATTTTCAGGGGGGTTAGAATTTTTTTTTCCAGAGCGATTACAATGGTTTATTATTGAATAATAAACCAAAAAGACATCCGAGTTGCCAGCTTGTTTTAATTTGTTCTAGATGTTTCTGAGAATACTAAATCCGACAAAGATAGCTGTTTCTTATAAGTAGTTTCAAATAAAGCATTTTTTGGGTTGTTTTAGAACTTTTCTTAACACAGAACTTTGCAGTAACCTACTTCACTCAAACGTCTTCATAAGACACTCATCTTATTGGGAATTCATTACAGATTCCGAATATGAACTCAACTTTGTCTAACCATCAAAAACCTAAAAAAACTGAACAAAAATGATCCAAAACCAAAATTTCACTGTTCTATTGCTTATATTGTTATCCCTAATCGCTCCAACAAGTCACGTGACGGTGACATTTTAAAAGCCAAGGTTTTTCAGAACAGAATGAGACCAACTACCTCGCTCAAATATTGAAACTAAGGGAGCCACGACTTTTACAGTTTTGGCAGCTAACAGTCGAGAATTTGTTGCCTTCCATGCGGTCGTTCCTTTAAGAGGGAAATCCACTTGGAATTCGTATTAAACCCCTTCCTGTCCATTAAAATGTCTGACTAAAGTTTAAAGGCGATCGGATTGCTAGAACAAATCGGAGATGTTCAATACTGAACCCTTGTAATCGATCAAGGAAAAACGTTGGTTAACACCCCCTCAAAAGTTGCTGGTTTACGTTTCAAAATAGGTATGTTCAAAAATCGGATTAAAAAAAAAAAAAAAAAACCAAACGCCACACGCCGTTCGAAGTTTTTCCCCGAAACTAAAGAATTAAAGTTCACGAAATTTGGCTCAAGAATCCAACATCGATCAGGGGTGTGTCAGTAATGACGGCATTTTAATCTATCAACCCTAAGAAGCTATATTCAAGGATTAATCCATTAAAAAAAATTATATTTTAGTGACACAGAAGTATGAAGTTAAGAACAAATTTCAGCATGATTTTGTATAAAAGTTCACGAATGTCCACTGTTGATAAAATTTTCATGTGGAGTACATATTTGGCTAGGAAACATGAGTTTAAAGCTTTTTAGCTTTTGTTTCTTTAAAAAGGTTTTTAGAAATTTGAAAAACTTGCACCGCTCAAAAAGTGTTGATAAACTAGCTCTTTTCTTTTGGAAATCTTGACTTTTAAAAGACGAATGTTTGTGATACAAATGTAAAAGTATTGCACTTCGAGAACAGTTTCAAAATGCATAAAAATGGATTTCTAGAGAAGGAATTTCGGGGAATGTGAGGCTTTTCTCGACAGTAGTATGGGAAATCCCTTTAGGCTGGTCGTAATGAACATTCAACGTCGAGGCTGCTCGTTAAAACTTTTTTTCCCTGGTCCAACTAAGCAGCTAAGTAGCAACTACTTCTTTCACAACTGTAACAAACCTCTGCTAAGTAAAATACAGGACTTGCTCGGAGGAAAGACTCATAGGTTGCCAAACCTTCGGAAAAAGTTTCGCCTAAGGAACAAAAATAAAACTTTGATTCACTTTTCTCCGTCTTCTAAGAATCTTTGGAGAGCCTAGTTTCCGATTGAACGAGAATTTCGCGACCAATGACGAACTCTGACCGGAGTTATAGCTGATCCCGCTCGAAACTTGGTTTTTATTTGAAAGGGCGGCTTGTGTGTTTCTTCGGGAGGGGGACAAGGGCCATTTAAGGAGTAACCCAACTTCGGGGGCGGGGTTTGGCAGAATAACGCGGTTTCAGCGGTTTTCCACAGCGCTTCCTCTCATGAGTGTCTTTTGTATCGAAACCTTGCAGGACTTTATTTGATATCAGGTTTTCTTTTATTCTAACACGTTGTTTAGATCATTTAAATGTGTTAATGGCGACCAATTTGAATCGTGTCAATTTACACTTTATCGTTACTCTGAAAGTTAACTTGAAGAAATCTTGAACCATTTCTTTATATGTACTCAATCGCCAGGAAACTGTATTTGGATGATTCAGAGGTTTTAGCGAAGCTATGCAGAAAAACAAACTAAATTGGTTCAAACTCGATTGGAGACAAACAAATTCGCAAGGCAAACTGAAACGATTCCTATATTTTAACGCTTTTTCACACACAAATGTTTGAAATTGTATATAGAACTCCTATCAATAGTGGGGTGGGGGGTACCATTAAAAACTATTAATATGATTAAATGATAAAAGCGGGGAGAATAACTAAGGTACCCGACGTCTGACCTCGGATTCGAGAAGTTGAGGAAAATGGTGGGGGGTTGAGAGGAAATGTCTTTATAAAATGACAACTGATAAAGTTGAGAGCTCCGAAGCACTCCGGACGCGATACTTAATTCTCTACTAGTCACTTTTCCCGCACCAAACTATGACATGGTGGCGGCGATGTTATGGGAAGCCATTCCGTTTATCTCAGACATCGCTTCCTGCCTGTCATTCCTCTGATCTTGCTTGACATATTTTACAGAAGCATGTCCGCGCTTGACGGCAACGGTGGCCTTCTTGGACCGATTACCAATAAGGCACAGGATTTCCCACTCGACATACCAGCCGCTGGAAGTCAAGGCTTTGCAATATCTCTACAGGTAGTCTCAAAATCAATAAGCTATAATCAAAATAATAAGCATTTTACAAAGTTTTATTAACATTTTCTTCGTCTACCAGGTGCGGGATTTAGTTATTCAACAATTTATTTTCAATATAAAGCAGCAAAATCAAGACAGAGTTGATGACTGCAGGAATATATGTTTCGAATTGTAATGGATTGTAGAAGCATTCTCACTGCAAATGGTCACAGTGACCCTTTTTTACAGTTTGGCCACTAATGAAGTCGAAAGCTTCTTTTGCTGAAGTATCTCCACTAAACCGTACATGGAACCAAGAGGTAACCTTCCTCTATACAGGGTGTCCCATCTATAGCGGCCCATTGAGGAATTACAGCCATACGGTGCGAGCTATCAAAAAATTAAACCGGACCTTTCCTTATAGTATTTTCACTTCGCTTGAAGGTGGTGGAACCTGTTTTTCATTTTTCGATGTTTTAGTGCCTCAAATCTTCGATTGAAACTTAAAGTTACCCCTTGACTCCCCTTTTTTATTTTAGTTTTCGATTCTACGTTGAATTTGGAAGAGAAAACGCACTGTTTGGCTGTAATTTCCTAATGAGCCCATATAGATGGGGTACCCTGTAAATATTATTTGTTTCTCAGCTGTGCTACAAGGGAAACTTTTGTGCCAGATAAGATGTACATCAAAAAGTTGCATCCTGCATCAGCGGCGATGCATTTTCTCTTGCCATCATTCCTACTCAACACACCATAGGATTCAGAACACTAGGATTTGAATAGACGAAATTGCCCTCCTAATACACGTTGTTTGATATGCTGCGCCTTGCAACAAATATGGGTACACCTTCGCGTTTCTTGAAGCCGCTGCTCCCGAGGATTCACGTAGAGCTTTTTAGAATCCGAGGTATCTTCTGGTGCTAGATATTTGCCTCTGTTCCCGAATTCCATCACCTCATTGACCAACGGATCAACAATGTGAGTCCCAAAGTTTGTTGTCATCCGCTCCTCATGAACAGACGAAAGGCATCGATATAGATATTCCCAAACTCGTCGAAATACCGAAAGAATTCTCATTTGGAGAGAGTGCATAAAATTGCATTTGGGGTGCAGTGCTAACAGTTGAAGGGCCCACTCATAACCATGTTTAGTAGGACATCTTTACTCACAATTCAGCTGATTCCAACATCTCTCAATATTGTCCAGCAAAACTAGCAAGAGCTGTGTCCCAACCATTTTTCTCTGCCCCTGCAAAAACGCAATATCAGCTTTCTGCATAACAGGAGATCTCTGATATGGGGGCAGCCGTTCTATTGAAAGAATTCAACTTCCAGATATAGATTCACCCCCGAGACGACGTTACACTTTTTCTGTTTGACATCAAGCCCCTGGAAACCGTCGCAAATAATATTGAACGTCCGGGTCCTCTCTCAGCTCCGGCTCGCTTGGAAACAAATATGTGAAATGATGTTCCGTCGAGCGGTTCTGCTCTCCCGTTTATTTATACTTGAAAACTTGAAGCGGAGGGAACTACCGTCGCTTCCTGAACTCTCGCCACATCAGCCGGGTCCACCGGCACCGGTAAATAATTCATGCAGCGGACATCTGTCTGGTCTCTCGAGTTGGGGCTCCATTTGAGAGGCAAATCGCTCGACGCTCGGAGGCCAGGGGACCTAACTTCGTGAAGCCGTAACAATCTGAGGCCCCGGTGGAGCGCCATGATTGAAATTCCTCGGTTATCGGCGGCCGCCATTCGCTGAATTACCGGAGAGTTTTCAGCAAGCAAATAGCTAACATCAGCGGAACCGCAGAAACTGGTTCTCCACTTTTACATACATCCTGAAACGAGTCGAAGCTGAACTATGATATCTGAATCCTAAGGTGCAGATGAATTTTATGAGTCCCGAGAAGATAGGGGAACCACTCTCATTCCTTGGGTGCGTGCTGTTATCATCATGGTTTTCATCCCACAATGTTGTTGATTCTTTATGAACAGTTCAAGCTATCAACACAATATACATCAAAAGAACGATGAAAACACGTTCTTTTGTGAAGAGACTCAGTCATCCATTTCGCTTCCGAGTCTACCAAGGTAGCGGAAGCATTGTTTTCACTTTCGGAATGTGAAATTTTTTTTGTCTCCAAAATCAAAAATTCCACTCGCATTTTGCATTTTAGACCTTTCTGAACAATTTTGGTTCCGTGTCTGTGTGTGTGTCTGTCTGTCTGTCTGTCTGACAGCAAATCCTTGTTACGGGCAAAACTATACGAAGTTATAGTCCGATTTTGATGAAATTTTCAGGGATTGTGCGAGTTGGTGTTTAGATGGTCTCCTACAGGTTTCATGACCCCCGGATCAATAGTAGCCTCTGCGCATCCGCAAACGTGAAATCCTTGTTACACTCCGGGAGTTCATGACTGATTTCGATGAAATTTTCAGGGATTGTTCGGACTGATATAAAGATGGTCCTCGTGAGTAGTAAAGAGAAAATAAAGTTTTAGCCTCGAGCTTGGATCGAACCATATTGCATACTCTATACAGTCATGTTATGGATACGAGGAAGCTATGTGCCACACCCACTTGGCAGACGTTTTTCATATTTCTCTGGCATTCGCCTCAAACCCTTTCAGGAATCAGTTAATGTCTCACTTCCTCTTGGATCTTTAAACAAGTTTTCTGCCTACAAGAGAGCATTGAAATCAGATTAATTGTCAAATTTGGTGTGCAAATTTTGTTTATGACTTGATCATTCTTTTATTCCGTTGCCTTTACGATCAACATCGTTTCTGACAACCATGCCATTAGTCAAGGAATGTGGTGTTGTGAAATTAAGGACTTGCTCCAATCTTATTTCTTGTTTGGTAGACGAAACTCATTACTTGAAAAGAGGTTTAATGGTTTTACACTTAGTTATTTCAATGGGATTTTTATGAACGCCTTAGTTAAGGTTCGTTTCACGGACGTTAAGTTCTGAACCGGGAGACCGCAAACTCGGCCGAAGAAATTGCGATAAAGAGGCCAATGTCAGGCTGAGCGAAAATAGTGCGACCTCATCCGTCGGTTGGCAGATTTGATGTGAAAGGCGAGAAACCGATTTTCAAGGTTTCTAGAACACTTTTCGTGGATGGGAATATCTCTTATTTCTCGAACCGCATAACAATAAGACCCGTGGAAGTTGTTTAATAGTTATGACAACGGTTTTGTTACGTGACGTAAGAATAAGGAAATAAGAGGAAAGTGGAAAAACGGAGGAAACCGATGGATCAGTTCCAGAGATAATCGATCACTGACAGGTAAGTGTTTTCAAAGTTCGGGATAGGATACTTGATGCAAATCATTACATAAAGGTTTTATCATTTTTGTTTAATAATAAGTCTTTTACGTAAATCATTGAAATTAGATGCGGTCAGAGGTACATTATAACTTCGTAGCAGTTCCTGGAACTGCTACGCGAAAGCGGACCGATACTTCATCGTGAGATCATTCGAACCCTTGCCGTCTTTCAACTTTTAAGTCAACATCCTTATTTGCGGTTTCCTTAACATAACCCAAATTCTCTCTTGATTTCATATCGGACCTATATCAGATTTAATAAATCTACATTAACTCCAATCCGATTTGTTATTCACAAAAATACCCAATTCACCATTCATTTCTATTTTCAAATTAGCATTTTGAAATGGTAAATTAGGTTTTTGGGGTAGAAATAAGTGTTAATTATCACTATTTCACTTTATGAATTTCGTTCAGAATCAGATCTCATACACTGACATCTGAAATTCGAACAAAGCGTAACGTGTCTGTTCTGACCAATTTTCTAGAAAATCAGCAAGAGAAAATTGACTACATTGATTCTAATGTACAAGAAATCAAGTAAATGTATCTGAAATTGTTGAAGTTCTTAATAAAGAAGAATAATTCGAAGTTTATTAACAGCACAGTTGTTCAATCTGCCGTGACGCACTCTTCCGGATATGTCACTGATATGGTTTCGCCAGGTAAGACGCTGGTCCATTTTCATGCCTAGGTATTTCACCAATCAATTGTGGTCAAGCCTATTTGGAACTACGGCGCTGGTCTTTGGTCATCAGGGTCTGACTCTCAGATAAACCAAATCCAGGTCCTCCAAAATCGTGCATATTCTTCGTGATAAACAACCAGGACCTGACACAATAATTAAAATAATAAAACAAACTATTTACTAGTAAATGATGAGGAGTTGCATAAAGATCTGGAAATGCCGACAGTGAGGGACAGTTTAATTGCAGCGTACAACGCCACTCATCTAAAGGCCTCATTTCATCTAAACCTTCACATCAGCACTATAACAGGACCACCGTCTACCCCGTCATCTCAGGCGTTAAAAATTTAAAAAAACATCATTTAGGGCCGAAGGCAAGATGTTCAATTCTGAAAAAGTGGAACCAATCAACCCTTCTTATTTATACCCCTCGTTACAAAACTTGTCCCATTAAGTACCGCGTTTCATAATTTGTTCTGAAAGGCTAAGACGGTGTCCTACTAACCACCGTGTACCTAATATTTGTATATTTGTAATATTTCCGTACAGTGCGTGTTATGTACTCGTTAATTTATTCAATACTAGGAAAGTTAATGAACCATATCTAGTACTTATTCATTACCCACGTTATTGTTACTATATTCATATCTATATCACGTTGTTACACTAAATTGAGTGCTATGCACAAAAAGGTAACGTTATTAATTTGAAAAAAAAAAAATTAACAGCACACTCGAATATTACAAATTTTATGTACAATATGAGAAAGAATGACGTCATTACACCAATTGTCATTACACGAATTGTCTTCATCCGTTTCTATTCGGTACGAATTGTGTCGCAGTGGAAACATAGAAACCATTTTGACCTGAGCTCTACTTACTTTCAAGTATGACGCGTACGGTCCAGAGTGAAGCTGGTTTACCTGTGAACATAAAGAAAAAAATGTCAGTTAATTTTTAACAATTTGTGTTACGCATTTAATCATTCGGGACAAAATTAGGGGGTTCCCACCCATGTCAAGAAAAACACGAAGTTTTGTAGAAAAAGACGTACCTATTATATTCCCACAAAAATTAAAAGAGGTACACGGTAAATCTATTTCGAATGTATTGATATTTTATTGTACACGAAAAAACTAATTTGTACTGTAGATTCTTTATAATATTGTGGATCGGCACCGCTAACTAGTAGCGTTGCCTTTTCTTAAATTAAACATTGAATTGAGGTGGACAGTTGGTAGCTATCAATTTCGAGATTCCGATAGCCCCAGAGCTAAGCCACCACTGGAAAATTCAATTCGAACATTTCTCATTTGCCGCTTCCAAGTCCTGCTGAGAAAAATTCCGCTGTTTCGGGTGCATCGAGGGCCCGTACGTTCCCGCGATATCAAGTTTGCTGACTCAGCAACCGGGTCACGTTCGCCAGGTGGGGGCCGTCCGACGGAAAACTGACGGCCTAAACTCATTTAGAGAGAAGGGCAAAAAAAAAAGGGCTTCACTAATTCTGGCGCTTAATCCCGTTGCCGGTCTTTCATTGAACCGTTTTACCTCTTTCCATTCCAGGCAACCCAAGAGGTCGAAGAAAAGTTAGGTTTTCCATACAAAAACGTCTTTCCGGAACTGACCCAAATAAGTTGTATAAGATTGAGTGGTCTATTTATCTTGAAGAATTTTCGTTTATTATCCCCCCCCCCCCTCAAAATTTTTTGGTTTACGTTTCAAGATGCGTAGAATCTGAAAATACAATTACATATTGGGAAGTTTGTAGGTATTTTGGTTGAGAACCGATTTACGTGCTCAAGCATATCTCCTGATATTCAATAATCGCTCTATCACCAGTGAAACACGCACACTCCAAAGCTTAGTAGAAATTCAAATCATGAATGCAAGCCAAATGAATAATGAACCCCAGTGAAAGAATTTGCAGCGTTTTTTTGTTTACGATTGTAATTATTATACTTCATAATAAATTTATTTCCTTTTTCAAGTTTGAGTTCGGATCAGGCCACACACATATTCACTACCTTAACATGCTCAAACATTAGTATTAAATGCAGATATTTGAATAATCCTGATAAATGAAGGTATAATATCCACTGCATAATGCGCTACGCAGATCCACGCTGATATGCGGCGTTCCTTTCGTTCAACTTGTCTGTAGTGTACACAGTAGTACAGCATTAAAACACGAAGATACAATGAGTTGATGAATAGGTAATTAAACAAACTAAATACAAATAAGTAGCTTTTCTAATTACGAATATAAACCACGAAATTATCAACACTTTAATAATCCTTTAGTTTTCTTTTTAAGCTCATCAAGTTTTAACTTTTTTAATGTAAATTCTTTAGGCAGCTTATTATATAAGCCGCCTCCATTGAATAAATAAAACCTCAGCGCCGTGACAGTATTTAGACGCGGCATCGTTAATGAAATCTTGAGACCACTTCTGGTTAGAGAGAGAACTCTTATCTTCTTCTGGATAAAAATTTTATAAGAGGAAATTACCGTGGTCCATCAATCAAATTTCCTAATTTCATCAACTGAAATATTCTGAATAATTCGTTTGCAGGAAACCTAGATTTTCTTCGGAGGGTCTTAATCAGCAATTTTTGCGTGATAATTGATTGAATTCTTTCCCCCGCACAAACCATTTGGGGTCTAGTTTTTCCCATTTCTGGTCAATGACCAACACTCTAAACTAGATAATCTTTTCGAATGGTGGCTAGTTGGTGGCCCGACCTCAGATGTATAACCCATACGAAGCTCATTTGGGATATCTCAGAGCTCCTCTTCACTACACGCATTCTATGAACGCAGTTATGTATGAAAATGAAATTTAGAAATATATAAAGAATGAAAGAAACTTGTCCTAATATTTCGAACGAATATTTGACCAGAGAAACTGAAGAAGAACTGATTTTGTAATCGCGAAGAAGAAATGATTTTTGTGAATACCTGGTCGCGGTATTTCAATTTGGTATTCAAGGCCGGAACAAAATGATTTGTGATGGGAATATTTCTAGTTATTTAACTTGATTCCAGAGGGTCCATGAGCTCCTGAACCCCATCGGTGAGGCCTATCCGACTGTTGCATTTGGCGGTCATTTGCTGAATTTGCCATTTTGCACAGCACTTTTACCAAAAAACCATTCATCAATAATTGATCCATGCAATTATTGGTGCATTAGGGGAAAGTACGTGCTCTATTTTGAGTCATTGAGGCCCTGTGATTGTTCATTCTCAGATTAAGGATTGCAGCGAATTATTAAAAAGCCGAATTGTCTCTGCTTTTCCCGTTAATCAGTTGGTAGACACAGTTCTTTGACTGGCACTCTGCTGATCCTTTACATCTGCAAGAGCGTGTCGTATTGGGAAAAGAGAAGTTAGGCTCTTCAATTAGCAAATTGCACGGCTTGCACCTCGATTACCTACATGGGTGCAAACGTTGGTGGCGTGGTTGCGAATTCTGAGATTGAGGGCGGCGATGAAATAACAAGTTCCCAATCGTTTTTCGTTGCCGACAGGTCACTCGCGGTGTTTCTCAAAAATATTCCGGGCATGTGAACTCTATGCCAGAACTGATTGGCGGTCACATGTATAATACAAGAGAATATTATTCTCTTACCTCCTAGTCATCTTCACTTATCCGACACGATTCCGGTCATTCTGTACTCTATCTACCTCCAGTGAATGTTCAGTGCCTTAGGACGAAAACGAGGAAAAAAGTGTTCAAATGGCATAATTTTAAACAATATTTCTCATTTTCTAGTTGGTTTCTATGACTTTTTCCCCGCTGAATCGAATGAAACTATTCCCAAATCTCTATCTCAAATCCCTGGGCTGAAAATAGCAAATTTCATTATTCTGAGTGTGAATTAACTTCATTCTACTCTTCCCTCTTCTCCAAATCATTCTTTTCGCACATTTCTTTGGAAATTAATTTTAAAACAAACATCTGGGCAGCTCATCATCAATGTTATGACAACGTTACATGTACCTACTTATTGTAAAATCATGTAATTTTTTACGAGTGCATTCCCGTATAAATATTTATGTAATTCCAATATCTATGCTGCTTAATCATGTTAAAAACGTTGGTTAATATCAAAATAACTGCATAAAAATGTTATTTAATCAAAAATTATTAATTAATTAAAACGTTGAATTATATTGAGAAGGGGCTTATCAAAGGAAACAGCTAAACGCAGCTCGTAGGGAGAGGCCTAATTATTAGGATTTTCAGAAATATAAATATTCGGAATATCTTATCCTTACCACTTTGTTGTGCAGCGGAATAATGCTGATGAACTTATTATATTATTACATAAATTATGTTATTAAAAATATAAATTCTGTATAGACATATGATAAGTAATACAAACAGGTTATTTTTGAGGGGCAGCATTTCTCTT